>CM057390.1:48471112-50971112 GCA_030015415.1 Cynopterus sphinx | reverse complement strand
ATTTCTGGTAATTCATTTCAGAAAGTCTTCCAACTCAAATGACTAGCAGAAGTCTTCAACACTTAAGGTGGTCAGTGCCTCACCTGCCAAATTTCAGCAGGGCCCATATGCAGCTAACATAGTCAACTGGGCCCCGATAATAAACCAGACCACCATCCCCTCTGTCCTCCAACTAAGAAGGTGGTAACTGTAATGAAAATAGGAAATATATAGGGGTGGATATAAATAAAAGCCTTTAAAACCAAGCATGACCAGAAGAGTCTGCAACTTGCCCAGTGTTAAGTCTCTCCTTTGGGGACTGAGACTTCTGGATTCTCAACGCTTAGCACCTGACCCAGAATGAAATCTTGGTACAAGCAGCAGTTTATAGAACTGTATAGCTGGCATCTGGGAAACCTTAAAAAATATTGATGCCTGGGCCCCTTCCCACAGAGATTCCAATGAAAATGGTCCCCAGGTGGGGGCCAAGTATTAAGAGTCTCAAAGTTCCCCAGGTGATTCTAATATTCAAGTCAAGACTGTGATCTATGGCACAATCAAGAAATGGGGTGTCATGCCAGGACATACCAGGAGTCTGTGAGTTTGTACAAATGTAATTCACAGTAACTTTCTCATAATCTGAAACTACACATTTCTGTAAATGTGTAGTAAAACACAGATGAAAACACCAAAGCAGAATGTTCTCCTTTCCTTGCCATCTCTACAGCTGTAACTGATAAAGGTCTGGACGTGCAGTTCACAGTGGAGGAGACGTGCTGGCCTCTATATACACATCTGGTAGACAGGCACTCCACTGTGATCTCCACCAGCTCAGTGGAAAACACGCTCAGAGATTTCCTGGGTCCACTCATTTCCTCTCCAGTCCAGAAGCCAAGGGGACAGAAAGAGGAATGGTGGTATGTGATTCTGCAGCTAGTATTGAACACAACTGAAACTTAGCTGTAATTCCAGGGCTCATTTCTGGGCATGGAAATTTCTCCTTTCCCATTGTTTCTGCAGAAAAGTCTTCTCAACAAACCACATGCAACCAACAACCTACGACAGGATCATGTTCCAAAGGTTCACCAAGCTAGTTCTTGAAACTCTGCTGCCAGGTTCCCAGGGAAGAATGTTGCAAATGATGGCTGGATGCCAGGGCTAATCTAAAATGAACAGAATTGCTGATCTCCTTAGAGCCTAGGGCTCTAAGGCCTGGCTGACATCCAAGATTCCCGGGATGCTGAGAGCCATTGTGAGGCAAGGCTGAGAGTTGGGGACCCTGCGTGAAGTGGTATGGTAGTCAAGGACAGTGAATGGTGGACAGGCTGTCCCAGACCCCACTGAGAGGAAACAAACTTATTCTTCAGCTATAACTGTTCCCTCAATTGTCTCAACACTCAACCCCATATTACTTCATGCTGTTTAGAATTTCCAAGTCAGCTACCAATTAGAGGTGCCAAGAAGGGGGACTGTGACCCATGGAACAAGCCACAGAGTTGAAGCTGCCCTTCCCAGAGAACAAGCATGCTGAAGGAAGCTGTGCCTGGGTGTGGGTGTGGGTGTGTGTGCACACCATGGTCTGCTCTCTATGAAGACTGTGTCCCGAGCACCTATCTCCTATGATAGGAGACCAAGGATTCTAGTCAGGTTCCCTCTCTCTCTCATGGGGATGCTCATGAGTGTGGCTCCTGGAATACCCTGTCCTCCATAGCATCCTATCCTGGCAAACCCCTTTCAAGAAGCCTTCCTTGAGTTCTTGCCCACCCCATGTCTGCCTTAGGTGGCCTCCCCAAGGGTTCCTGTGGCCAGATTTTGTCTTATCACAATCACAGGATTTTACTTAATGCTGACAAACAAATTTCTTCCCCTCCAAGATCTGGACCAAGGGAAAGTTGACCCTTCTCACTACCCATTTCAACACCTTGTTGGAAGTCCTAATTAATGCAATGAGACAATGAAAGGGAAACAGATTGGGAAGCAGAAAAACTGTTTTTACTCGCAGATGACATGATTGTCTACGTAGAGAACCCCAAAGAATTCACCAAAAAAAAAAAAAAAAAAACCCCATCTGGAACTAAGAAGCAATTATAGCAAGGCTGCAGAATACAAAGTTAATAAACAAAAGTCAACTGCTTTCCTATATACCAGCAATAAACTACTGAAATTTGCAATTACAAGCAACCAAAGCATCCACTAAACTGTGATTGTATTAGCTTCCCTTCTTCCAAGTTTGTATTGTTATCGACAACATCCAGACGGTGCTTGGCAAGTTGAAAGGTTCTAATAAATGAACAAAGTGAGAAACTAACTGTGAAGCCAGTCACACAAAGCCCAAAGCCTGGGACAGGGGCCTCCCAACCCTGCAGAGAGAATGGAATACCAGGTCTTTAGATGGCAGTAATGAAAAGTATATTATTGCTGCTGAAGTGAACAGAGAACTGAGAGGGTCAGCACTAGGGTGAGGTGGTACCCAAATCACAGTTTACTGACCCCCCAACCACATCCAGCACTGGCTTCTGAAGCAGCACTCTGCCCATTACGGCAGAGCTTAAACTCAGAGTTTTGTAAAGTTCAGGGACCTAAAGGAAGACAAATCAACTTACTCTCAATCCTCTGAAAATCCACTTAACAATGGAGATGTGTATGACAGTGGCTTATCTAATTTGGAGAACTGGTTTCTCTATGGTTGTCTAAGCACCTTTCATGTGGCGTGGCTTCTGATGGCAGTAATCTCTCTACTGCCTGGAGATACACTTTGGAGCCAGCAAGATCTTTGTTCAGATCCTGACCATGGGACCCTGGGCAGGCACCTCAGCGCCTGAGGCCCTGATTCTCTTGGGATTTTGTAATAGCTACCTTGTGTTTCTTATACGATAAAATAAAGGGGAAAAAAGCAATCTGCAGTTTCTAGCAAATGGTTAAAAAAAAAAAAAAAGGTTCCTTCCCCTCCCCATACACAAATAGGTAAGCCCAAGATGTGAAATAGTAGTAACCTTCAGTTGCATCCCACAAGCTTGACAAAAGACACAGCATGGTACACAGGTCCTGCATCACTGCTATCATGGCACCTCCAAATGTCAGAAAGGCCACGGAGACCTGCTGCTGTCTGCTGACAAGGCCACAGAGACTATGAGGCCTTCCCAAGTTGTTTCTTCCGCAGTTCTAAGTTAACTTAGAGCTTTTATCTGTCACTAAGAAAACAATGGAATATTACACCTTCATTTTCACAGGCAAATAATGTAGAAATAAGACAAAGCCCCTACATACTATCCTCATCAAGTTTGTACACTGCCTTGGGTGGGGGGCAGTTCAGTTGCTTCTCAAATCTGACTCATCAAAGTACCTTCCTTGGTTCTGTCTACTGGACAAGTATAAGAACTCTCCATTTGCATAGTTAATAGGTCTTTTAGAATATGCTGATATTTAATCTTTTAGATCTGCCTTTGCAGGGGAGCGCAGGTTTAGTGGGAGATGCCACACCTGCTGACAAAGGGAATACAGATGTGGGCTCCAACTAGGAGTCCTCATTTCATCTGTCTGAGGCCAGTCCTCATCATAGGGGATGATGTAGCAAGCAAAATGCAGCTGGTTCACTTGGAAATGAAGGATGGAATGGTAACAGCAGCATAAAAGGACCCAGCAGCAGGAATGGGCACCGTTTGTGTGTGCCCATCCCCAATCTCAGGCATTTCTGCCATATCAGCTTTGAGAAGGTGAAACATATATAACAGGAAGTTTAATGAGAGCCAGCTGGGGACACAGTTGGGAGAATCCTACAAGCTGCAACACAACAGGCATCCAGAGACAACAGGTTACTCTGCAGCCAATAGCTGTGATAAAGATTCCTTCCAAAGGTGCCACAGGCAGGCCCACATACTTACAACCCAACCCGGACTTCATTATTAAGCAGTGGTTTATTGGTGGGCTCTGCAAAACACAAACATGAGTAGAAGTCCACAAACAGAAGTATTTACTGTAAGCACTGCTGGAATATTTGGTTTGTTTCTGCCTGAATCTTGGCTACGTCTATACAGACTGGTTAACTCAAATGGCTGTCAAAAAGAGCTGCAAAATGCTTTTCTTGTATTCTTACTGTAAAAAGCTTGTGATTTTACCACTCCATCCCAAAAAAGGATAAAAGAGTACGTCTATAGTTTCTTTTAACACTTGTTAACTAAACCAAAATTATAACACTCTACTACTGCCTACACACAAAAAACATTTAACAGAAAGCATGCCAATTCATTCTAGTTAAACACAATCCAACTCCACCTGAGGTCTAAAAAGGCAACTAGGTCCCAGGTTGAACGCTCCCTAAGTAGTCCAGGCTAATTTCCTGGGATTCCACAACTGGAGTAACTGCCAGCATGTCATGATGTCACCTTTATGGGTTTGGAGTGCCCCATGCACTGTAGCAAGAGCCCTCTTCTGTTGGCACAGAGATGTTCCTTAGTCACGGGACACCACAAACACCTGTAGATGTGAACACCTGGGGAACAAACATGCTTGCACGAATGCCCAAGGCTCTGGCCTGGCACTGCTTACTTCAGACCCACATGTCTGTCTTAAAGCAAAAGGGCCAGATGCTTTATTAAAAGATGATATTTACAGGTGAATAGGCCTTAGATTTCTGCAACTTTCATAGAAATGTCACACAATTCTTTAACAGTGATATATATGTTCCACCAGCATAGTTATGAACTCAAGTCCCTTGAGAGGGATGGGAGGTGGTTGAAGGAACATGGGGGTAGGGCCTGGGACATTAAGGCTATAGCCAATCCCAATGAAGCAGCAGTTTCTTCTGTGATGCCCCAGCAATAAAGACCCTAACTTCAAGCAATATGGACAGATGTAGAGAGGCACATGGAACAGGGACACATTTCCATGGCTCCTTTAGTGGCCCAGCATGAGTGCACTCTGTGGCATGACGTTCGTGCTTCATCTTTCCTCCTCAAAGCAAGGCTGCAGCAACAGGCTGTCACTAGGCAGCCACCACTCAGAGCAGGGTCCAACATTCCCTGCTCCAACATTCCAATGCTATTTGTTCTTACAGCAGGTGGCAACCTGGCTCCTGCAGCTTACCCACCAAGGCTCTCAAGCAAAACACAGGACTCAATTGCTGCTCTGAAGAGAGCTCTAAAGTGATGGCTCTTATCTCTGGCTGTAAAGAGAACTGCTTGGGGAGCTTGTTTTAAAAACCCATGTGTGTAGCAGGAGCTGACTATAAAGCAGCCCAGAGGAAATTTGGAGGTATGTTTGTATCCTGCCACGGTGGTGCATTTGTCAGAATGAATTTTACAGCATATTAAACTTAAATTGAATAAACAAAGAAACCATGTCTGGACCCCAGCCACTTCAGACCTGGTGATGGGCAGGGAAGATGAAGACAGACCTACAGGTAGAAAAGGGTCAGCATCATCTGAACCCCAAGTTCCGGAGCTAACCTGGGGGACCTTCAAAAAGACATCATGGTTAGCCATGAAACAGTGGTTCAGAGTGCCCACCCTCAGGGTTGTCCCAAGAATCAGCAGACTTACAAATGGTACCTGCCATCTGTGAAGTGCTCAACATTGCTCCATCACAGCTATCCATCCACTCCGTGTAAATAAGGAGTTTATCCAAGATGGGGAATTACTGGAATACTGCTGAACAACTAAGTGTTAAAAAGTGCTTTTCTGACAGAAAAGTTCTGGTTCAAGGCAAAGAACAGGTTCTGTAACTTGTGGCTTACACTTGACAGTAAAATACCAAGACCACCAATCTCATAAAAATAACAAAAAATATCCTGTGGCTGCATGACCATTGCGTTTTTTGCACTCCTATCAACTAAGGAAGAGGAGGGGTGACTCCTAGCTCAGACAGAACAGTTCGTTTTGAGAAACTGTTAAACTTTTTCAAGAAAACTTACGTGATGGAGCCAAGCTACTGTGCAGAAGAATTTTTCATTATAAATACTTCCTAGAGCAGGGGATCCCATCCTCTAGGCCACTGACTGGTCCATGGTCTGTAATAACATGGCCACACAGCAGGAGGTGAGCAGTGGACAAGCTAGCTAGCAAAGCTTCATCTGTATCTGCAGCCACTCGCCCCAGTGATAGCATCATTGCCTCAGCTACATCTCAGATCTCAAGGGAGCTCAGGTCCCTGGTGCCAAAAAGGTTGGCAACCATTGTCCTAGAGGACCTTAGCCCAATTTTAATGTCTTGATTAGATCCCAAAACTAGTAAAGACATTTGCCACTGCAGGAATGGAAGGAGACTCCAGGCAACAAAATACTAGAGAAGGAAATGACTCCCTATTGGCCCCAAAAGCACACCTTTAAGGAATTCAGAGAGAAGCAGCAGCATTAACAGGAGAATTCTGCCTGTTGACTGAGGTCTTTTGAATAAAATGTTTAAGTGCCATCAAAATAAAATGCAACAAAGCCACAAGAAGGGAAAAAGTCACCTTGCATCACAACACCTATTTTTCACATGTTAACTCACAAGGTTACATACAATCAATATTCCCCTCAGTCTGCGTTCTGGTGTTGACAGGACAACATGTGTACAGACCCTGTCACCTTTAACTGTAATGTGTCAGCCACTAATTACCATGAAAGGTCAAGGTTCACAGACCACACTCTGGCTGTTTTACAATGAAATGTTTCCAGTTTTTTAAGTGTGGACATTACAGGGATGAGAAAGGAAGGATCAACAACTATTTTATTACATGCCCCGGTCAGTAGTCCCCCTCAATGAAAGGTATATAACAAAGCTCCTGATCAAAATGATATCAAAAACAACCAAAGAATGCAACTGGAAAAGGCTACCAAAACCAAAGCCTTCATCCTACTAACATCTGACCACCCAGAGTGCAAGAAAAATGTCCACTCATCCTTCACGATCATTAATTACTCTGTAATGCATGCACATCTTTAACTATACCACACCACATAATCCCAGCCTACTCTATCCCTCCATGAAGTCGTTCACAGAAGGCATACTGTGACACAAATGCCAACCACCACCAGGTCCCAACCATCTATTTGTTTGTTCATATGAACGCACACTGTATGCCTGCACATGTCACTGTCAGTCGCTAAACAATCTCCTCTCAGCCTTGTGACTGCACCAGGGACATAGGAAGCAGTCATTTCTAGAATGTATCAGACATCGCACCAGTCAGCTCTAGGACCGACTGACTACCTGCCTGCACCAGGCAAGCTTTGTTAAGTGGCTGAACATTCTTCAAGCCGTCTGTGCTCTATCAGAGGATTCACTCAGCAGCCAAAATCAGCCTTGCCATGATGCCTATGGTGGTTGGCAGGCAATGTACTCGCAATAACTTTCTTGGTTAAGTGCCAACTTTCCCTGAATGTCTACATGCTTAGAGAATGCAGCTGGACTCAGATCAAGGAGAAATTACTGAATTCCTAGTGAGCTCAGTGCTCCATGTTCTGGGATATCGTATTCTGACCTCACCAGAACCTTACAGAGTAGGGACTAGAATCTACATGCTGCAGCTGAGGATGCTAATACTACAAGAAATCAGTCATTTATTTGAGGTTACAGAGACTGCAAAGGATTTGAAGGCTCCATGACCCCTCACCCTATAACCAAAAATCATTTCCCGATGGATTCAGGGCACACATTTGAAAGGCAAAACTGCACAACTTTTAGAAGATAATACAAAAAAATGTGACTTCAGGTACTGAACTTCCTACCAATCATAAAACAAAGGTCCATAAATTCATTTACATTAAAGTTAAGATCTGTTTGTCAAAAGATCCTATTAAAGTGTGTGTGTGTGTTTGTGTGTGTGTCTAACACCCAAATAGGAAAAGATATTTGCAAAATGAATTACTCACAAAGATCTGGCACTGGACTCTATTAAGAACTACTGTAAGTCAATTTAAAAAAGATAAGCAAACATTAAAAAAAAAAAAAGCTTAAGAACCGGCATTTCAAAAAAGAACAATGAATAAACATAGAAAATGCTCACCTCATTAATTTGCATTTCCTTGATAACTGAAGCCACAATGACCTTTTATACCAACCAAGACTAGGAAAATACAAGAAGTCTATTAATGCCAACGCTGGTGAAAGTGCAGTCCAACATTTTGGGACGTAGGAAAGTAATTTGATGCAACTGGTTTTTGAAAGTATTGGGCATTATGGCATCCCAATGGCCCAGTAATTCTTCTCCTGGGCACTTATGGAGACACTTGCATATGTCTCATGCATGCACACGTGCAAAAGAATGCACATAGCAACAGGCTTATTAATGGTACCTCTTCTGTCCTCGCTCCTTCAAAAAATAAAAATAAAAACCAAATATCCACCAAAAATGAAAAAATTGTGATGTATTCTCACACTTTGATGAAAATGAGCTATAGCTACCAAATGAGGAAGTGGCAAAAGTCTACAAATGATATGCTGCATTGACATAAAGCTCAAAAACAAAACTAAGCATGTATTGCTTAGAGGTATATGCAACTGAGAAAAAAGTAAAAAGAACAGTGAAATCAAAATTCAGGATGGGCCAGAAAATGAGGTAGGAAAAAGAATACACACACAGCAGGTGACTGAGCTCATCATGCCAACTCTCAAGCTGGGAGACAGAAATTAGAATCATTCAAATATAAAATGCAAACCACTGTATTTTTAATGACACAGGACTGAATCTACAGCATCTTCTGTGAAATCAGAGCATCTCAGGGTGGGTAGAAGCAGCCTTCTTTGATGCTCCTGTCTCTTTTTACTAACAATAAAGTTTCTTGGTCTCAGCAGAGGATCTTCATTCATATCCTTGAGACAGGTGGAGTGCTTTTGTTACCCCATTTTACTGACAGGAAAACAAAGGCTCAGAGGTTAAGCAGCCTGTCCCAGATCACTGCCCATTTCTCCAAATGCCAGCAAATGACAATCCATTTTCAGCTTCAATACCAGTCACAGCCCATGTGCTTACCTCTTAAGGTAGTACATTCCACTTCCAGCATGTTCTAATGGCCAGCGTAAAACACACCAGAAGTACAGAGAACTTTGGCTAACCACAAAATGCAACAATGAGTGACTGGCTCGTTCCTTTCCTAAGAGGAGAAAATGCCAATGATGGTTTAATAGTAACAAGAACAACTTTGAGGTTATGGATGGTTTCAAAACCTATGTGGCACAGTCTGCATAAGATCCTTGAATCAAGTCTTCATCCTGCACCCTTGAAGTTCAGCAACAAAAACAGTGAATGAGATGGGTTCTGAAACACAGCTTTGGCCTCAGATACACGTGTGCCTGTGAGTGAAATATGGGGAGGGAGATGTGGATTGGAATGCTCCTCCCAAGATCTTAAGACTGTATTACCTAAAAAGATCAATTAAGACACTATGAGAAGTTCACAGAAAATAAGTCCCATAATACAGATTTAAAATTTAATCTCTTGACTACACCATGCCTCCAAGTCTGCACATCGGGCCATCTTGTAAGTGATATGTCACGTGACAAGACTCATCTGGGTGTAAGTGTCCTCCAAGAACGCAGAGAAAACAAAACGACTACTTATCCTGCAATTGCTGTTCAAAGAGGAGATAGGAAAAGAGGAAGTAAAAAGTAAAAACTGGAACTACTTAACTTTTGTTAGGTTTAAAGGCATTTGTGCTATAACCAGAACGACAATAATAAATAACAAGTATTGGTAAGGATGTAGAGACACTGAAACCCTCAGACATTGCTGCTGAGAATGTAAAATAAGGCAGGAACCTTGGAAAACACTCCAGTAGATCCTTGGAAGATTAAACAGTTACCACATGACAAAGTACCACCCCTACATAAATATCCAAGAAAAAAGAAAACATGTCTACACAAACTCCTGCGTGTGAACATTCACAGCAGCATTAACAAGAGCCAAAAATAGAAACAACCAACGATGAACTGATGAATGGATAGTCCCATATATAAGGGTATGACTGGACTTTCTGAAAATGGGTGGAGGGTGGACTAAGCTGCTTCCTTTTAGGGGAACCAATTGTCTAAGTGTGGCAATTATTTATCCGGAGGCTCTGTGTTCCCTCTTCCACGGACAACAGTGGTTATGGAAGGAGCATTGGGAATAAAGAGAACACTATTCAAGTTGTCCAGGCATAAGTCATAGGACATTGACAGGGCCTGCCAAGACTGGTGGCTGAAGGCACCTCTCTGCTACACTGCTCATGAGTTGAAAAGAGCCCTCCCACTTAAAGGATTTCAAAAATTAAGTTGATTTGGTCACATTTTAAGGTACCACATACAGAAATGTTAAATGACATGAGCCTTTTTCAGGGTTAGACTGGCTGAAATCAAGACACAAATTAAGCTACTTGCCATAGAAAATGTTGTACTAGTGGGCTGGACTGAGAAGCCAGAAGAGGTGGGGTCCAACCCATTTTTAACCAGTCAGTTTTCTTTTAGGCTGCCCTAAAAGACACCTGGCTGGCCTCCATGGCAGTTTGAGCTATCTCTTGTGGCCTTTCGTCCACTTTTCACAGCTGCTGGATATAAATCCCCCACATCCAAACAAGGTGCATGATGCAAACAGGACATGATAGGACGTTCGTAGTGCCTTCAGGGTTCTGTGTCCAATTCCTACCTAAGTCTTAACTTTTTTTCAAAAAGTAGGCAGATGGCTATTTGCACACCCATGTTCACTGTGGCATTATTCATAAAGGCCAAGTGGTGGAAGCAATCCAAATGTCCATCAACAGATGAATGGATTAAAAAAATGTGGTACGTACATAACAATGAAATTTTATTCAGCCTGATAAAGGGAAATTCTGTCATATATGATAACCTGGAGGCCGTTATGCCAAATTAAATAAGCCAATCACAAAAAGACAAATACTGCATGATTCTATTTATATTAGGCATCTAAAATACTCAAACTCTTAGAAAGTAGAATGGGGCTGTCAGAAGCTGGGGAAGGGGGAAAGGAGAGTGTTCAGTTAACAGTTTGTTTTGCAAGATGGAAAAGTTCTAAAGACCTTTTTACACAACAATGTGCATAGTGTTGACGTTACTGTATACTTAAAGATGGTTAAAATCACCTGTGTTTTAGACCAGAAAAAAAAAAAAAAAGGCAGATGGCTTCAGCACAAATTCCTCAACTCTAAAACAGAGATAATATCCTCACAGGGCTGGTGTAAGGGTCAAATGAGATGCAACAGAAAGTTAAATGCTCAACAACGCTATTCATAATATTAAAAATGTCATGACTTAGTGTTAACTTTTAAAAGTCACATTTCACGAGCCTGTAATCAGAGTAAAACTGAATGGGTGTGGCCTACAGCCTACGAGCATGAGCTCTAACAAGCAGACTTCATCCACCTGGCTCAATCTCCTCTGGAACCACACAGCTCAGCCTGCAGTCCTTGCTTGAACATTCATTTTCTCCACATATAATGGGCCAAATGGGCTAGACCTGCTTCCAAAGCTTTGCTCACAAAATGGGGGATGGGGAGTCGGGAAAAGGGGAGAGAGATGTACTGAACAAATGACATGGAATATATCAGATAAAGCAAATTCCAAAGAGGAATGGAGACTTTTCTAGGGCAGAGACTAGAGAACATGATACTTATCTAGGTAACTGGAATTCATTCCAGAACAGATACTTTCAGAAGGAAAAGCTCTTCCCTAATGCAGGCTAATCTCCACCTGAGTTCTTACCCCACAGAGGCTAGCTTTCTCAAGCCTGTGACCTTGCAGGGCCTCCATTTCTAACCTCCTATGGGAGGGGCAGAGGGGGCACTTTTCCAGCTCCAACAGGTTCAGTCCCTCACTATCTTCTCACCCTAAACACTGGCCCCAGGCCCCTCCTCGTCTCTCTCCCTCTAGCTCCAGGGATACACTTCTCCCTTCTGGCAATGCTCAACTGCTCCCAAGGCTAGCATCACAGAACTTCAAAGGGCAATGTCCACCTGCCTACATGGCAATATACACCCAGGAGGCCTCACAAGCCCCACAGTACTAAAGAACCCATCTTCTCGAAAATCTGTCAAAGTAGACATGACATGAGTCTTCCAGCCACCTTTAAGAGTTCATCTGCCACGTGGGGGTATTGGCCACCATGTGAGGTAACCCAAAAACCGAATGTTTCCATCAGTGCAGGAAGTTCCACTGGACGGCACTGCTTTAGAAACTGAGTCACTGTAAAGTCCGTAAGATCCAAACTGGATTGATAGGGACATTCTAGAAGAAGCAAAAGAACAAAGACATGGAATGGGATGTTGGACTGTCACAGAAGCCAGGGGCCCAGAGAACCCAGGATAGGAATTTGGGTTTCATCCTATATGCAGTGGAGCTTTAGAGGAGCAGGAGAATTATGCTGCAATCTATTATTTATTTTGATCATATACTCCTCTCCAATTACCTTACGAGTCCAGTTTTACATGGAGCTTGAGTAACCACTTCTCATTTTTACTTGAGTGGATTTTTCTCATAGCTTCTCAGAACCAAACTCTTATTCCATGAGGTCATTTGTCATTTTACCAAGACAATGAAAAGCATTAAAAGTAAAATGAAAATCTTTTCCTTTGGGGCACACTTATCAAATGAATTACCACTTTTCCAATACTGAGTCTCTGCTCACCACTGGAGATATAAGGATTCCTGGAACATCCGTCTCACTCTCTCCCACTCATGTTTTAACTGTATGTGTCAGACCGATATGGGAAAACACCTTTGTTCACCACTGAATCCTCACTGCACATGTAGAATATCACACTGTGCCTGACTGCCTAGTAAGTCCCGTGCACATACTGGCAGAACTGCCCAATTTAATTTAGCATGTTTACTTTGGGCAGAAAACTCCCTTTAAATAAAGAGTCCCTAAGTGAGAAATAAGCACCCATGAGTCAGAACTTAATTCCACCCTACCATAAGCAGAACTTTAAGACCAAGGCTCGTCACCATCCTAAAAGATCATCTAGTTCACATGCGTAACTTAAACCTGCGTGCTTGTGCTAAAGACGACACTTATTTCAACTTACTCACTGCCCCAAACTCCCTCTTCTGTACTCACAGACTTTCACTGGAGTTATCAAATAATGGAGGTGAAACCAAAACAATGCAGCTTGGTGCTCTAGTAGAAACCTTATCAAGTTGAGGTTTAATTCCACTAGTGTGATATATCTAATGAAAAGAAGATCTACCCAGCCAGAATAATGACCCTACTCTGACCATTTCCTGCCCTACCCTGGTATCTCCAAGGGACAGGAGCTTGCTTGCAGAACTGTCCATGTCTACCTTCTAAGCCTCTGCTGTCCTCAGAGATGGACCAGCCTAAATGCCAGCTCCTCTCCTAAAAAAGGTCTCTCTTCCTTCTAGGACTGTCTAGGCTGACCTCTTGGATAGCAATTCTGAGGTCTAACTTTGTTCTATGTACCAGCCCAAATCTCTGCCCATGGCGATTCCCTCCTTCCACCGCACACAGAAATCAAGATAGTTTGGACTCTAGAGCCAGGCACTGACACTTTACTAGCTCTTGCAACCCTAACCCTGACCAAGTGACTGAGCCTTCTGGGTATCAGCCTATCTGCAAAACAGAGATGATACTTAGATTTAAGGATTACACAAGCCTTGAAAATCCAACACCAGGTGCACAGTAATCGCTGGAATATTCACTAAACCAGAGTGATCACAAACATGTGCTTAAGCTCCCAGTCTGGGAAAGGGAACACACAGTGTGGAAAAAGAAATGACCCACACTGCAGCTCCATACATTAAGGCTAACACACACATCAGAGTGACGTAGGTTAGACTTCACTATTTCAGAAAGGGCAAACAGTAAATAACAAAAACAAAACAA
Organism: Cynopterus sphinx; assembly: GCA_030015415.1. Lineage (NCBI taxonomy): Eukaryota > Metazoa > Chordata > Mammalia > Chiroptera > Pteropodidae > Cynopterus > Cynopterus sphinx. Next base: position 50,957,321 of record CM057390.1, on the reverse strand, counting down.
AACAAAACAAAACAAAAAAACCATTCAGTAAAGGTAGTTCTACTCTTGGAAGTCTATTCACAGATGACTTTTGCTAAAAGTCTTGAACCTTTTCACAGAGTCAATGATCAATGGTTAAGCACTGTTCCAAGGTAAACACAGGAATGTGGCGTTCTGGAACACAAGCGAAAAAAAGCCACAGGACAGGAGGGTACCCATCTCTCACAAATGCAAGGGGAGGATGCTCATGTGGGTTCCTAAAGCAAACAGGCACTAAGATTTCTGAGAGATGACACTGAGGACAGGCAAGCTAAGATGCAGGCTCCATGCGCCTCAACTCACAGGGGCTCCAGCACTGGTTTTTCAAAACTGCACTCCTGGGGTTATAAACATATGCAAGTTCATCTTGAAATAGATGAACATGAAGGTAGTGTTATTTCCGACAGCTCGACTGTTTCCTAGGAAAACAAATAAAGACACAAATATACCACTTTACTGGAGAGCAACTTTTTATAACTGAAAGCACTTCAAAGTCAAGTAATTTGTAATGAGGACTATAAATCAAAACAACCTACACACATGTAGTAGTAAGTACCATCTTTTACAAAACACTTTTATGTATGCTATCTCGCTTGTTTCTCTTAACTACAGAATAGAAGGGGGAAACTGCTAAAATAACAGAAGTCATGACTGTACAACAAGACTCTAATTAAAACTGAGCAATGGGATTAATTAAAGTCAACACCAACAGTAAATGAATGGGGAAAATATCCACTAGCCCATACAAGTTTAATCTTTACACTTTAGAGATTAAGGAGAACAAAGGAGTTTTTAATGTGCACTATTCTTAGACTAGTTCTTTTTCCATCTTCTGACAACTCTGAAGCAATTACAGAAGTATGAATTATTCAAATTTACGGTACCGTATTTCCTATTTCTTCTACCAGACAGGGATTTGGGGAGGGAGAATACAGTGGCATCATGCACACCACCTGGTGTAGTATGTTCATACTCCAAGCATAAATGTATTACGCTGAAGAAGAATGGTACTTTCCCACCCCACAAGTTTTGTCTTCCTAAGCAGGTTCAAGGGCATGCGTGAACAAATGTCCTGCAGCAGACAGCAGACACTAAACCACAGAGGGACCACAGCCATAATCTTTCTAAGTCTACTTACATCCACTACCACCAAATGATCAGGCTGGCTAGTGGTCCATTGGGTTACCTTCTGCAACACAGGCTCCAGGCCGACACCAAATTATGAAGCCAGTTTTAGAAATAACAGTAGCTTCAGTGAAGAGCCCCAGAACAAACCTTCCGTCATCACAGGTTACTTGAGGGCTCTGTAAAAACCTCTGGAGAATTTTTATAATGACAAAACCAAAATGGGCACTCTGCATTGTTTCCACATCATAAATCTGTAAACATCTGAAAATGCAGGATGCATGCAAATAGGAAAGTCTTCAAAACCATCAAGAGCCTTTTAATAAACATTATAATAAATTTCTCATTCTCAAAGTAAAATCCAGAAAATTGTTTTTAGTATATGCTCCTTAGATGGGCTTTAGGGTTCTGAAAACTGCCCCTCCCACAAAAACACTGTTCAATGTTTATGAATATCAATTTTTCTGGAGAAAGAATCCACAGCATCCCTCACATCCTCAAAGGGACCTCTGACCTCTCCTCAAGTTAAGAATCAATGCTCTAGTGAGAAGCAGGGCTAGTCTCAATCTTGGCCAATGGATCCTTGATTATTCTGAGCCCCTTAAAGGACTGAGTAAATCCAACATCAAGAACTGTAGGAAAATGAACACTTGGTTTTGATTATAGAAATCTGAACAGGCTTTCTGTAATACCAGAAGAATGCCAAGCAGCAGACTTTACAAGAACTTATGTACACAAACAATTTTGCAAATGGGAAGTAAATGATAAATTTTTGCAAGCATGGATGAGAAGATGAATCCAGTCTACTGAAATGTTCTCCATTACAATTTCATTCATGCAAGCATTTAGTGAAATTTGTCTACCTGGTCCCTTATCTCAATCTTGCCCTATACTGCCTCACTGCTCTAAGGGCTATTTTGGGCTGTCCCCCCTACACCCCCTGGCAAAAAGAGACCCTATCACCAGTGGCCCAAGCCCTCTCACTCACCCAAGAGACTTGAGACTTGGCCTGACTCCTCCCAGAGCCCCCACAGCAGCTCCCTCTGTATCTGGGCCTTGATAAGATAAACCATGTCCTTCATTTATTCCTCTTCCACGGGATTAGGAATATGCACATCTTTAACCATCTTCACTTTTTAACTTTTCTTAAGTAACTGGTTATAAGCTAATTTCAACTAATTCTGGTTTATGACCTTACTATGGAATATTAACCTCCCTTTCAGCCACAATTTCTTGAAGTTAGGAGGAACAGGCTGCTTCTAGTGTAAAAGACAATTCAACAAATTACTCAGTCATTAAAAAAAAATGAGATCCTACAATTTACAAAATGGATGGACCTAGAGGTTATTATGCCGAGTGAAATAAGTCAGAAAGAGGAAGATAAATACCACATGATTTCACTTATATGTGGAATCTAAGGAACGAAAATAACTAATCAAAAACAGAACAATTTGGTGATGGACAGAGGGGAGGGGGGTTGTGGGGCTGAGAGAATGGGATGAAGGGTTAAGGAAGTACAAATTAGTAGTTGATAGTTGGTCACAGGGATGGGGAGCAAGGCAGAGGGAATGCAGTTAGCATTAATATGATGGCTAGGTGGAGGGCCAGGGGAGGGAGCAATTGGGGAAATCGTTTTATGAACTCTACAGATGTCTAACCAATGTACTGTATACTTGAAACTAATTTAAATAAAAATTTGTAAAAAGACCATTTAACAAAAGTATCCCATCTATCATGGCTCATAGTAATGAGCAAAATGTTGCTAAAGCTAATATTTAGTGTGAGCAAGTGGAGGGCAGAGATGGGCTATAGGTGCCATGTTAGAAGAAAAGTGGTTTGACATTCCTGTCCTGCACAGGGTCAGGGATGGGCAATGATCTGAGCCAGTCTCTGGCCATTAAAGTGCAGTACTGGGGAAGACTTACTATTGACCTCAAGGTCAGAGATAGAGAACAAGCTCTAATGTCCCTGTCGGAACCCCTGGATTCAGCTGTGCCTAAGCCCCATTCTAAACCTATTGTCACATCAGCCAACAAATTCTCTCGTAACATGGTCTGTGTCTTTTATACCAGAGACACCTAACTAATACCGTCATTTCAAAAAAAAAAAAAAAAACAGAAATCTTAATTAAAAAGTTGTACAGACACACACAGGACTCTATATACTTGTTTTGTCTGTTACAAACTACTACAACCTTCACCACTACATGCTTCAGCTTCCCCCAACTCCCCTACTCCCAGTGACTAGAGCTTCTAGTAAATGGTGGTGGGTACAAGGAAGAAAAGAAACTAAAGGTCAATGCTACTAAAGCACACCCAGCAAGTCAGCCTTGGAATAGATAGTAAAACAGCCAAAAAGGGGAAAAATATCAAGGTACCTATAGTTACCATTGAGTAGTATCTAAAACAATGTTATTTCACACTTATCAGACATGACCCACAATAAGAAACACATTTTACCATATACACAATACATAAAATTAAAGTTTTTATGAAATACCCTTGAATACGTGTCCATGCACTTCTTTCAACCCTTACTATAACAATTTGCTCCCACAAATTGTTTCCTCAAACACAGTGGAAACTGTTTCAAATGTAAAATCCCAAATTTATCACACTCTGTTCCCTTTCTTTCACACAAAACAGTATCTAAAAGTCCAATTTGCCCACAGGCATGTATGTGTCATTGCCTAGGGTAGGACAACTGGGGACATTTTCCACACACAAGGACACAGGAATTACTAATTCTTGTTTCTGGAAATTGCACAATACCAAACCCAACACCTCTCCCCTGGCACTGCTTCCAGTGTGCCACGGTCTCTGGACAGCAAAGCAACTAGGAACAAATAATGAGTTTCGGCCTTAAGTGGACACCAAGAGCAGGAAGGTGACCGCACACAAGGTGGGGCCTGGAGAACTATTCTCAAAGCCCTTTGGGTAGAGCAAAGCAAGTATGCCGGCCTCCTCCCAATCAGAATACAATACAGACCAGAGGCACTCCCTCCCCAAAAGTGAATACAATAAAGATGTGAGGAGTGGGGTCCCCATGCCTAAGCATACAGAGCCCATTTCACAAATAAAAAAACCTGAGGTTTAAGGAAATATGACTTGCCTGATGTCAAGGCCAGAAGGGAATCTGGCTGGAACTGAATTCTGACAGTGGACCCCATAGTTCTCCCCATTCACAGCTCCACCCAAGCCCACCCAAGCCCAACCAAGCCGGCTGCCCCAGCACAAAGTCCTGGAATTTCCTACACTGGGCAGAACAGGCCAACACTTGTCAAAGAAAAGATCACAGAATAGCCTAGGTATCTAGGGTGTACCAAAAAATTCTTTGTCACAGATCAAGAATAAGAAATGGCATAGCCATTTAATTACTCTTAGTGGTAAATTCTCAGATCAATCTCTGAAAAAAATAGGTTCCTCTATTGGGTTTAACACATCTAGGCATTCTACATGGAACTGGAACAGCTCCTAGTAACGGTGACTGGCATGGACTCGTTCTTCTGGTCAATAGGCCCAAAGTCCATTAGCAGGACCTCAGCCTCCAAGCAAGGAACTCCACTTCCCTGGCCCACTCAACAGCCTTGCCTCCCTCCAAGAGAGGCCCTGACTTGTGACACAAACCTTCCTGGAAACCAAAACACTTTCAACACAATTCAAATTAGGGCAGGGAAGGTATAGAGGAATGATATCGTTGTGCACTGGAAAAAACCTCAATCCGTCAGCAATTTCCAGCACCCTGGCCATTGCCTTTGATCAGATAACCAGGTTTTAATGAAAATAGACAAGATATCGCTTAGGCCTGAGAACACACTAGGCTACCTTTCACTGTTGGATCATTTCCCCAAACTCTGCAGCCAGACCCCAAGTGGAAGCCCCCAGAGCTGCCTGTATTCTACCAATCCCATTATGACCACTTTTAATCTATCAGATAAAACAAATTCTCACTTAAAAACCACACCAAGCCTCACTTTAAATTACTTCCTCCGCTGGTCTCCACTCACAGCTCACTTGGAGGAAGACACACATAGAGGGAATTTGGAAGGCAGCTGGCAAATCTTGGTGTCACCTAGTGACACTTGGTGACATGCATCAGCTGGTGCATTTTCCTAGCCCTCAGCAACTCAACTCTCATACCTGGCTACTTATTCCCATTTCAATTCTTCCCCATGGTCAATGACAGCAAGTAGCTAACCTGAGAGGACATTGCCTCATTTTACCCTAGGCTGAAAGATTTTGTAAGTGAAGTCTGGGAAAGGCTGAATGACAGCCCAAAGGTCACAGACCAGATAACAGGGCCAGGATTCAAACTGGGGTCTAACTGTGCTTGCTTCACTTGGTAGTATCAGTCTCTGAAAAAAGCTAGCAAAGGTGAGACAGGATTGGACACCAAGAGGCTCCTCAAGGTCACCCTCCCCAGAGCATTCAGATAACACTGGGCTCTATCAAAAGAATTCAGGAAACAAAATCCAACTCTGGCCAGGAGAGAGTAGAAAGGTCAAAGAGCAAGATCTTGAGACATTTCTGTTTCTCAGAGCCCTCAGAACACTCAAGACAATATTTTGTTTTTACACAATTGCTATTTGTGGAGGGGAAATTGTTAAAAACCTCACCCTCATAAATAAGACACTGTCAAGATGTGAACGGAAAATGAAAATTCATGAAACTTTCCAAAAAACTAATTTGTATCAAATTTTCAAAAATGCACACCCTTTTAGTCTAGCAATCCCCTCTCTAGACATGAAAAAAAGAGAAAACTTGAAAATCACGTCCAGGAATAGAATCCAAGTATAGTACATATTAGGCAGCCATTTAAAATAGAGCATTTTGGAAATGTTCACAATATAATGTATTTTGAAAACCTAGAGTACAATCCAATTCTGTTATTCATATATAGAAAGACCGGAATAAAACGGGATTAATAGGCATTTTTTAACATTTAACATCTTCTTAACATTCTGTATATTCCAGATTCTGTAAAATGACCAGCCATAACTATGTATGATGCAAGATGGGTACTAAGCTTATGGGGGGAATCACTTCATAAATTACACAAATGTCTGTCTAATCACTGCACTGCATACTTGAAATTAATACTGAATGTTAACTGTAATTGAAAAAGAAAAAAAAAATCACACTACTTTTGTTTAAAGAAAAAACCCTCACAAATCTCATTTTCAAATGATGTGGACCAACCAGTGCTATTACCCTTGGGGTTCAGTCAAGAATGGGACAGATGGTTGCTTTGCCCTAACACTGACAACTGAACTCACTCTTCACCTATTTCTTTAGAATGGAATACATCCATGATTTATGTTGGGAAATGTGGGTACAGTTAAATCACCTGTGGCCTGTCTAGATTGGGAAAAAAAGTTTTCAAAATCACCCTTTACAACAGTATTACAAGTTAAAGGTGCATCTTCCAGACTGTTTTCTGTGCCTTATTAGCATTTCAAACTATTTTCTACCAATGTGCAATTTAAAAAAACTAAATGGGAATCAAACCATGCAAACTGTACCACATGTCAACATGTTGCCATGCTTGCACTGTCATTTCCTCATTCTTTTAAATGACCACACCATATTCCATCAAGCTTTTCTTTTAGTCCCCAAAGCAGTTAGTCACTGCATAGCCCCCAAAAGTTACCATGACCCAGAAATTCCACTCCTAGACCCACACAAGAGAAATACATTATGTCCACACAAAAACTTGTAAATGAACATTCACTGCAGCACCATTAGCAATAGCCAAAAAGTGGAAACAACCCAAATATCCACCGACAGATAAATGAAATGTGGTATATCCATATAATATTTTTCATTAGTAAAAGAAATTAAGTAATGATTCATGCTACAAAACAAACTTTGAAAACATACTGAGTGAAAAAAGCCAGATACAAAAGATCACATGTTGTATGATTCCTGAAATATACAGAATAGACAAATTTATAGAGACAGAGTATTAATGATTGTCGGAGGCTATGGAAATGGACAGTGATTATTAAATGGAAAGGGGTTTCTTTCTGGAGAGATGAAAATGTCCTAAAATTAGTTGTCATGATGGTTCCACAACTCTGAATACATGAAAAACCACTGAATTGTACATTTTAAATTGGTTAGCTGTTACTGTGTGTAGATTATACCTCAATAAAGAAATCTGGTATAAAAAAAAAACTTAAAAACAAAAGATGTTTAATAAGATTTTATAATCGTGTAATGCTCAAATTATGCATAACTTATATTCAAAAAGTGTTTGGGAGATGAATACACTAATAAAGAATATATATACCAAAGTCACTGTGCAAGTATCTTTTTGTCTTCCCTTTTATATAGTTATTATTACAGCCCAGAAACTAAACTGTTGAGATGACTGGCCAATCACATATACATAAAGTCTGAATGTTAAAAAAGAAGTGCTAAATGTTTTTTTGTTTACATCAAATTTTTAATGGCAATAGGAGATTCACATTAAGAAAAGTTACCTGTGTGTCTTTATTCTCATGCACTTCCTCTCCCTCTTAAAACACTTTTCCCAAGTCAGAGTTGAACCACAGCGCAAACCCACTTACATTTCCAACTGCTGATTGGGAACTGCACCTGTACTGTAGACAGTGCACAGATGCAAGTGCATGCCATGCTGCCTGGACTATTTAAAATTCTACTGCAATTTCTGGGGACCTTAATGTTATCTTAGTTAAAATTTACATTCCTTGTAAGCCACTACTGACCAATTACATTCGCTATTAACAATAATTTATTAACTTAAGAGGAATTACTTGCATTTAGTATCATGGATATGGCAAATCCTTGCTCAATTACCTCTTCAGTTTATTCTGTCCAAGATTATTTTAGGTGCTCTTCAAGGCTCTAAGGACAGAATACTCTTCTAGGCAAATCCAAGCAAATAAAACTCTGCCCTCATGAAATTTAAGGTCCAGTAAAAAGGAAATAATTTAAAATGTTTTTTTTTATTTTTACAAACTCATATCTTATGAATTAAATGAAATTCCAGCATCAGCAAGGAAACCCACGAATTTCTCCCCTTGCGAATGTCCAGTCTTTTCTGCACAACAAAAACCACACATTTATGAGACATTAGTGGCAGTTTACAATGACAAACTTTACTTTTATAGATTAGCCAAGAGCATAAAGACAGACACGATCTACAAGTTTATTCCAAATCAAAACTCAAAACACTTTATACACACAATCCTGACATATGATGACACTGAGTTTTCAGATTTAACATCCCAGTCTTCGAATCACCGCACCAAATGGTTTTTGCATTAAAAAACAAAAGACTCCAATTTCCCTATAGAATCTGTACATCTCAAAGCATTCAAAACCTGAATTGTGTAACATGAAAATATTGCATTCCCCACTTCCAAAAGCACAATTTAGTACAAAGATCACAACTGGTTCAAAAAGATAACTTTCGGAAACAAAGTCTAAATTCCTTTAAACAATTCAATAATTCAGTGGAAATTTTACTGAAATTTTCACAAAGCAGCCAACAATTCTCTTGCAATTCTTGGGTAATTTTTCCCCTCACTACCCATCCATATCGACACACCAGCTCACCCTTAAGATGCAGGCACTTTCATCTCTAGGCAAAGTTCCTTCTTTACAACAGTACGTCTGGGACTGAATTCTAGCAATATCTCCTTCCAGGTGCTACCAACTAAAACCATTTTAAGAGTTAACTTATTTACTCCACAGCTTGAGCCCTGAGATACTATGTTTCCTACCACGGTAAGAAGTATGGTGGAATATAGGGGATACATTTTATTTTGAACCAGGCTTTTCTTTCTCGATTTGATCAATGGAAACCATCTTGAGAGGTTTATCCTCCCCAAGCTAAAGCTTTTTGGGAGGTGTAAACTACCTACAATGCCTTGCTGGAAAGATAATCCCCATCCAAATTAAACCCAAAGGAATGTTTTATTAAATTACTGACAAGGTCATCAGACAGACTGTGCCACCCAAAATCTTTTCTGAAACTGAAAACACATTCATAACTCGTGTACAGTATCTCTTTCTTTACAACTTGCAAGGACTACAAATTCCAGACTACCAAAAACAGCTTCATTCATAAAAATCTCCCAACCGTCATTACAGCACCAAAGAGCCACTGGCTTACAGGTACGAGACTCGATTTTTGTAAACACAGCTAGAGCCCTCTCAACGGTAAGCAAAGACACTTCAATTCTCATGACACAGACTCCATGAGGTCACTTCTTGCATCCAACACACTCAAGTAAAATTGAACCCAAGGACCAAGACCACAAGCCTCACCAGGTTGCACGGACATTAAATGAGTAAACAAGTAAAAAAAAAAATAACCAAAAACAATGCGTGGTCTTCAGTAAAAGGGCGGTCAGCCACTCTGCAAAGGCACATGACTCATCCACGGGCCTCAACAGGAGTATTTACACTGTCCACTACATCAGCGGGATTTCCCATCTTCATCCAAGGCCGGGCCTTGGGGGCGTCTCAGTCGGGTGAAGTTGTGCTATTTCCGTTGAGAGGGGTGGGTTCATTTTATTTTGCTGAATCACTACTCCCCCACATTCTCACTCCAAAACCACCAGGCCGCACAACACCGCAAAGAGACGAGGCCGTGGCAAGGACACCAAGTGAGCACCCACCGAGCAAAACAAAGCACCCAGCGAGGGGCTGCCCGGCAGGGAGCAGCTGGGTAAGAGGGGCCAGGCTCGCTCCCCAGGGGCCTGTCTCGGGGCAGTCGTGTAGCGGTAGCCTCCTCCTGGGACAAGTCGCGTTCTCCGCAGGGCTCCCGGGACGCACGGGAAGGGGAGGAAATGGGGGCGGGGGCCCACTGCCCCGGCCCGGAGGATCCCGGCGCCGGGGTGGGGGAAGAGAGCGCCGGATCCGGCCCACATGAGCAGCCGGGCTGAGGCCGACTTTGCCCTGGAGACCGCGACACCACGGCCACCGCACCAGGCCTGGACTTACCCAGGCCGGGTGCGCAGCGGGCCCCGCAGCGGACGCTTCCTCCTCCTCCTCCTCCTCACTTGACAAAATGGCGGCGGCAGGAAGTGCCGGGCGCCTCGGCCCGCCCCCCACCCGCCCCCGGACGCCCGCCCGCCCCGCCGCGGCACCCGCGCCCCCGGCCCGCGCCTCCGCCCCCGCCCCACGGTCCGGCCCAAGGCGGGTGGCGGCGGCGCCGACGAGCGAGCTGCCCGACGCTCCGACTCCAATGGCGCCGGTGGGGCAGGCGCGAGCGAGCGGGCGGAGCGGAGACACGGGAGGCCCGCAGGCCCGAGCCCGCGTCGCCCCGGCCTCCCCACCCCCGCGCCGCGCCGATGGCGTCGGAGCTGGCGCACCGGCCCCATTACGCAATGCAGGTGACGCAGACCGCGCCGCGGGCCCCCCCGGGCCCGCGCCGCCCGCCAGCCCGAAGGGCACCGGTCCTCACCTGAGACGCTAGGCCGCACGCCGCCCCCGCCAGCTGCCCGCTGCCGCCTCCTCGCGCTGCCGTGCGGCGCCGGGGCCCGCCCGCCGCACCCACCGCTCCGCCGCACTCACAGGCCCCGCTCACCTGCGGACACCGCCGGCAGCCGCCGCCGCCGCCGCTTCGGCGCCTCGGCTGCGGGGAGAGCAGAACAAACAGCCCTGCCGCCGCCGCCGCCGCCGCCAGCGCACTGACGTCACCGCGCACGCTGCGCGCGCGGCCCCGCGCCGCCGCCCGGCGTGCGCGCCCCCGAGACGGCACCCGGCGCGACCAGTCCCGGAGAGCCTGCGGGCGGCCGCCTGGTGACTGTGCGGGGCGGGGCCGGGCGGGGCGGGGCCGCGGGCGCCCGCAGACCTGGCGAGGGCGACGGTGCGAACGGAGCGACTGGACCGCTCGCCTCGAGCGAGGTGAGCCCGCAGTCTGAGAGAGAGGACTGACTGACTCCTCGGCGCCCGCTCACCCTGAGGGAGAGGACGGGGTCATCCAGGCTGCCGCCGGGAGGGAGACACCCGAAGGCCGAGAGAGACATCGGAAACTTGAGAAGGGTCCGATGATCGATCCTGGAAGAGGGGGAGGCTGGCGAGGAAAGATCCCAAACAGACGCAGAAGGCCGAGGCCGAGGAGGGACACCTGTCTGAGTGAGGCCTCCCCGGGCGGACGGAGGGGCGGGGTGCCGGGCCGCTGAGTCGAGAGGGCTGCGAGCGAGGCGCCGGAGTTGGAGAACGGGATGAGGAGCCTGTCAGCAGGGCCCAAGTGGCATCTTTCTAGGCTCGTCGCCGCTAAATGCAGAGACGGGAAGATGCCAGACTCCAGACTAGGTGGAGCGCGCGCTGTCTCTCTCCAGGTGTCCCCCAGCTGACCGTCTCTCTTCCTTAAAACTCAAACCGCCAATCAGCTCCTTGACAGGAGGAGAGTAGGCTTAGGTCACTTGCAGTTTAAAATGATGATTCTGTGAAATTTTTCAGCAGGGAAACAGAACTTCCTTTTCCTTGTTCCCTTATCGTCACTTTTGGTCTCATCTTTTAAAAATAGCAGACTATTTAAAAAATTAGCAGGGTAAAAATAGCAGGTTATTTTAAAAATCCTGAGTAATGAAAAAATGTCCTGATAGCCCCCTTTATAGTATATTGATACACTAGAATAACAGTCAATAGTTTTGTCTCTATTGTAGTGTTTGCTTACTCTCCACCAAGAGCAATCAATCATAAATCACTGATGAGTCCTGGACACAGTAGACTTAATTTTACCCTTTATTTTAACAAAGCATGAGGTGAATTTTTAAGTGGAAGAAATAAAGGCAGTGATGGTCATCAGTTCATTAGTAAGCTTCCTTCTCCATCTGTTTTACAGAATATTGAAACTCGTGAATATCCTCTGGCTCCTAATTTTGCACGCTCTGCAATCTGCAGATGATGGGAAATGGAAAAAGAATAGGAAGGTGCATGGGGCCAAGTGGACATGGGATAACAACTTTTTTAAAAGGAAACCAGAATGTGTCCATTTTAAGATGCCCTTTTCCATAGTTATCTTGTTGCATCATCTACTTAATTTATTGTTGTTGCAGATAGTAAATGTCTTTGGAAGTAATTTGGAATTCCCAGTATTATGCAAGTTACATAATAAAATCTTTCCTTTGACTGGAGTTACACTTCATTTTAGACAAAACCATAATATCTACATTGATATAATTGCTTGACCCAGTGGAGGGTTTTTGGCTTTTGCTAGATGTCGTACCCAACCTGAAGAGAATATGTAAGCTATAAAGGGAATTCCAAAATTGTCTCCAAAAATCTTTTAGGACAATAATGTCTCATTCTTTATGTCTTCCATAGTACATAGTCTAACTCCTCACAGATAGCTCAAACTCAGAAAATGTTTATCTGGTTGAATCACTTTAATGGTCTTGTTACTTAATGGTTCACATTTAGAATAAGCTGTTTTTTACTTTCTTTTGTTATTACTGTGTTTGTAATACTAAAACCCAACGAGATTAATAAAAATATTAGGTAATGAAACCTGAAATAGTACCTAATATAATTCTGGCTGGTATAATTTCTTTTTAATACAGGAATAAATGAAACCATTTTAATTGAACACAAAAGAATATAGAAAAAAAATAAAGCATCACCCCTTTCCCCTACCTAACCAGAGCAACCACCGTTAACACTTTGATGTGTTTATACCTGTGCTGTCTGATAGCCACTGCCTACATGTGATTACTGAGTGCTTAAAATGTAGCTGGCCCAAATTGAAATGTGCTACAGGTGTGAAACACTTTGTGTATCAAAGATTTAGTATGAAAAATATGTAAAATATCTTGTTTTTATATTGATTATATGTTGAATTTTTTATATATTGGGTTAAATAAAATATTAAATTTAATTTTAACCTGTTTCGCTTTTTTTAATGTGGCTCCTAGAAAATATATAATTACACATATGGTTTGCAATATATTTCTATTGAGCAGCTCTGGTCCAGACTTTTTGTTCTATGTAACAATATATATCTACATATAGAAATAGTTGTGTAGTTATAAAACAGATCATTCTATACCCATTAATTTGTAGCATGCTTTTTTTCATATAATATATTTTGGATATCCAAGTCATTCCACATGGATATTTGGAGACCTGCCTAATTAAGAGACAGCTTGGAGATAATATATAGTATTTTCTATGGTATGGGTCCATCCTACTTTATTTAACTAGTCTCCTATTACGTACATTTGTTTCATTTCTGGTTTTTCCATCCTAATAATCTGTATTACAATGAACATTTGTATAATTTCTCATTTTCTTTTCATACTTGTCATGATTTTTTCAAGTTGAAAAATTATGTAGTATTTTCTTAAAAGCAAGGATAAATCTATATAGCATGATCAGCTTTGGAAAAGCTAGAAGTGTTTGATTTGTCATGGCCTGAATCCATGCCCACTTTCCAATGAGAATTTGTCATATAGATCCAATAGATGCTGAGAGACTCACCTAAGATCACACATTTATACAGTTTAGAACTCAGATCTCCTGACTCCAAGAAGACTGCCCATAGCTTTCCTATAGCCCTGGAACTGACAGATTTTTTTCTGTAAAGAGCAAAGTATCAATATCTTAGGCTTTGTGGACCATACAGTTTCTATAACATTGCTAACCTTCTAGCTCTGCCACTGTAGCACGAAGCAGCCATAGTTAATATGTAAACAGATGGGTGTGGCTGTGTTCTAGTAAAATTTTATAGATACTAAAATTAAAATTTCACGTAAGTTTCAGGAATCACAAAATATTATTCTTTTGATTTTTTCAACCTTTTAAAAATATGAAAACAATTCTTAACCTGTACAAAAACAGAGGTCCAGATTTGTCCCTTCAGCAGTAGTTCACTGATTCTTGCTCTAGATTCTGAAATCTAGAGAAATGGAAATGTCTTTACTATTATAGAGAAACTATTTTGCTTAAAAATTTTAATAGATTTTTCTTTAAAAAAATTTTTTTGGCTCCTACAGCACCTGGTCTTCCTAGATGATCTCCCCTCCAAGTACTAACCAGGCATGATCTGGCTTATCTTCCGGGGTCAGACAGGATTGGGCTTGACCAGGGTCCTGGGCAAAAATTTTTAATAGATTTTTAAAGTTTTAGGTTTATATTAAAATTTAGTGGAAAGTACAGAATTTCATGTACTCCCTCACTTCACCTGTCCCACTTCCCCCATTATTAACACCTTGTATAGCATGGTACATTTGTTACAGTTGATGAGCCAATATTGACTCATCAACTGTATAATAATATATTATTAACTAAACTCCATAGTTTACATTAGGGTTCACTGTGTTGTACCTTCTCTGGGTTTTGACAAATGTATAATGATCTGTATCCACCATTATGCTTACCAATTTTTAACTAAAAAACTAGCTACAAACAAAAATAAACTTCATAGTAAGACATTACAATTCTGTCAACCACAAATAGATACAAGATGGTCATAAGGACCATTTTAGTCACTGCTAATTTGTATTTTGCTATATTTTGCCTCGTTTGAAGTGTTTTACAAACATCATTCACTGTCACATTCAAAATGAGATTGCTGGAAGACCTAGTGAAAGATAGGATGAAGAGCCACACAATTGCAATTAAGAAGAAAAAGGAGGTGAAGAAAATGCAAATGTTGCCCATGAGATAAACTCTCAAGAGGAAGGAGTGTAGAGGTCAAAGAAAGGAATGATAGTGGGAGCTCTCATGTGCTGCTTGTTGTTTGATTCAATCATTTTAGGAAACATTTTGGCCTTTACTGGGTGAAGTTTGAATGTCTGCATACTCTGGCTCACTAATTCCAATCCCACAGAAACTCTTGCTGACATACTTAAGGAGGTTCAGAATAGCACTGTTTCTAAGAGCCTCCACATAAAACCCAAATGTTCCTCCATGGCAGAACAAATATAATGAAAGTGAACAAACCACAGCCACACGCAACAGAGGTGACTCTTACAAACAATGGGAAACCAAAGAAGGCATACATGTATATGTGATTGTTCCTTTCCAGTGCAGACAAAAATAGACTGAAGTTTTAGGGATGTCTAAAGAAAAATAAGTAATTACCACTGATTACTTGAGAGGGTGACTAGGAAGGGATGAGGGAGGTGGTGGGGGTAGCCCGTTTCTGAGGTGCATCAGTAGTCTTTTCTTTTTTTCAAAATTTGTATTTTAATTAAGTGTACAGTATTGTTAACTAGAAGCATAGTGTGTTGTACAGCAAGCAAATCTCAAACTTTTTTCATCTTACATGACAAAACTCTTCTGCTTCTTAACCAAGTATTAGCTTTGTAATTGTTCACTCTGCCATGCTTCATGGATACTTTTGTTGTATTTCAATGTTTGAAGAAAAAAAGAATCATACATATAAAGAAAACTGTGCCTAAGAGAGAGGTGAATAGAAAAGGCTAATGGACAAACTTCTGAATATATGGCTAGGAAATGAGCAACATTACAAGATAGTTTAAAACTCACAGAAGGCTGGTGATTTGAAAGCTTAGAGGTTAAGCATGGTGAAAAGTGTTGCTGATAAAATGAGCCACTAATGGTCATGAGACCCTAATAGTCCCATAGGTTTAAGGCCTTGTGGAATCATTACAGCATCAGAATGAATGGCTATGGTTCAAGTGAGGCTGCTTTAGCTGCTAAAAAATTGTGGCATTGGCTAAATAGGTAGGGGTTTATTGTTTCAGTAGATACAGAAGGATGCCTGACAGAACTTATTTCAGCCCATTTTAAAGCTTGGTTTAAATACATATCAGGATTGAAAGCTTAAATCTGTTATCCCTTTCAAGACAAATAGGCTGATTAAACAGGCTCTTGAAAACTGATATGTTTAGAAGAGTGTCTATATCTAGCTTTATACTAACTAGTATAGTGTAGTAGGGAGCTTTCAAAAATGACCCCCAAAGAATGCCACCTTCTGGTATTCAAACTATTCTGTAATCTCCCCTTGAACGTAGGCTGGACCTAGTGACTTGCTGCTGATGAAAAAGTGATGTCACTTTCCTAATTAGGTTATAAAAGACTGTGACTTTAGCTGGATGCTGTCTTCTCAGCTTGCACATTTTGATAAGCTGCTGTGAAGGAGACTCATGTGGCAAGAAACTGAGGGCAGTTTCTGCTGAATAGCCAGAATAGCCAGCAAGGAGCTAAAGCCCTCAGCCTAACAGCTGCAAGGAACTAAATTCTGCCAACAACTACATAAGCAACGTTGAAAGTAGATCCTTCCATAGTCATGCCTTCAGATGAGACCACATCCTTGACCAATACTTTTGATTACAGCCTTGTAATTCCAACTAAGGACCCAGCTAAGCCACACCTGAAATTGTGAAATAATGTTTTTATTGTAAACCACTAACTTTTAAAATAATTTGTTAAGCAACAATAGATAACCTGCGACCAAATATCCCCTTTACCTAGGAAAGACAGATTTCAGCTTTATTGGGGTTGATGAATAGTGACAAGCAAGTTCTTCCTTCTCCGAGACTATCCCCTTAGTTTCCTCTAGTTTTGCCACTGCTGATGTAGACAAAGTGTATTTCAAACACTGGGGAAAATTGTTGTGGTCTTAGTACATTTGAGACAATCAGTATTGTCATTCTCATTGTCCTCCAACGGGAAGGAGTTAGGGACTGTCTTTCCAAGGAGGCTACAGTTTTCCTTATGGGAATCATTGTAGTAGACAATTTACACATTGTTACCCTGAAGTTAGTCACTGGCCCTTGAGGGTCATCTCTAAAGAGGAATCCTTTCATAGAGAATTTCATGGCAGCAAATAAGGAAAATTTGTGGTGCATTTTGTGAGCTACCTTCCCTCCTATTTAAATAACTGTTCCTAAATCTTTGTTAAGTATCCAAGAAGCTAAAATCCCCAGGCATTTCCCATGGGGCAGGTTGAGGATTTGTCCTGAGTATCTTTGGGCAGGCTATTAAGCAAAGACATGATTCGTGTACCCACAATACCTGGGCCTTGCAGGCACTAAAAACCCAACTTGTTGATCCGTGACTCATAAATTTAGAGCCCCAAAGATTTTGTGTACTATAATTCTTTATTCAAAGAATCCAGCTTAAATGGATTGGCTGGAATTAAGAGTATTTGCAGGGACTTCGACAAATGGTCTTCCACATAAACTTAATGGATTCACAATTAGGAGAAAGGTTACTGAGAATATAAATAACTTTAAAAAAATATGTTACAAAAAAGCCAACATTGTACTGGAAGTTCTAGGCAGAGGAATCAGGAAGAAAAATATATAAAAGGCATTTATATAGGAAAGGAAGTAAAACGATCTGTATTCACAGATGAAAAGATCTGATATATTGGAAATTCTAAAGAATCCATCAAAAAACTATCAGCCTATTAAATTCAGCAAAGTTGCAAGATACAAGATCACACAAAAATCATGTTTCACACACTAAAAATGAACAATATGAAAATGAAATTAAGAAAACCATTTCATTTACAATAGCATCAAAAGAATAAAATACTTAGAAATAAATTTAAAGAAGTACATAAGTTTCAGCAGAAAGCCCCAAAACTATAAAAACACTGCTTTAAAAAGTTAAAGACCTAAATAAATAGAAAAACATCTGTGGTCATGAACTGGAATATTGTATCTCAATACTGTAAAATGGCAGTATTCTCTAAATTGATCTATAGATTCGACATAATTCCTACTTGAATACCAGCTGACTTTTTAGAAATTGATAAGCTGTCCCTAAAATTAGTATAAAAACTCAAGGGGTCCAGAATAACCAAAATATCTTGAAAAGAGGAGCAAAGCTGTAGGATTCACACATCCCAATTCCAAATCTTACTACAAAGCTACAATGTGGCATAACCACAGATCTAGAGAATAGAATTGAGAGTCCAGAAATAAACTCATGTAGCTGTGGCCAAATGACAAGGCTGCCATAGCTATTCATCAGGGAAAGAATGGTTTCTTTAACAAATGGTGCTGGGACAACTGGATATTCATGTGAAATAGAATCAAGTTAGAACTTTACCTCATACTATATACAAAAATTCACTCAAAAATGGATCATAAACCTAAATGAGTTAAAACTATAAAACTCCTGAAATGTACAGGTAAATCTTCATGACTTTAGATTTAGCAATGATTTCTTACATGATACCAAAAGTGCAAGGAACAAAAAAAATAAACTGGATTTGATCAAAAACAAATGTTTTTTGCATCATAGGGCACTATCAAGAGAGAAAACAGCCCACAGAATTTCTGAAAATTGGCAGATCACATCTGATAAGTGTCTAATAATCTAAAATATAAATAACTCCTGCAACTTAAAAGACAACCCAATTAAAAAGCAAAGAACTTGAATAGACATTTTTACAAAGATAAACAAATGACCAACAAGCACCTGAAGGCATGGCCAACATCATTAGTCATTAGGGAAATGCAAATCAAAGCCACAAGATACCACTTCACACCCACTAGGATGGCCAGATTCAAAACAGTAGAAAATAAATTGTTGGTAACGTTGAAACCTTGTACATTACTGATGGGAATGTAAAATGGTTGTGGAAGAATTTGGTGGTGCCTCAAAAATTTAAACAATTACCGTCAGACCCAATAATTTCACTTGCAGGTATATACCCCAAAGAATTGAAAACAGGTACTCATATGCTTGTTTAAGAATGTTCCTAGCAGCACTATTAAAATAGTCAAAAGGCATAAACAACTCAAATGTCCATTATTGGACAACTGAATAAACAAGTGTAGTATATACATACAATGGATTATTCAGCCATAAAAAGGAACGAAGTAGATACACGTTACAACATGGAGGAACCTCAAAAACTTATGCTTAGTGAAAGCAGACAGACTGAAAAGATCATGTGTTATATTGCTCCCTTTACATGAAATATCCAGAATAAATCCAAAGACAAAAAGCAGGTTAGTGGTTGTCAGGAGGTGGGGAGAGGAATGGGGAATTACTAATTGGCAAGGGTTTCCTTTTACTGTGAGTAAAATGTCTTGGACCAGTGATGGGGCTGCACAATACTGAGTGTACCAAATGTCACTGCATTGTCCACTTAAAAATGGTTAATGGCTTATTTTATGTGAATTTCTCTTAAAATGTTGAGCTTAGAGAACCCCTTTTTCAATAGTGTCAAGTGTTTATCTCACTTAACTCTGATAGCCATCTCTGTGAAAGTGGAATTATTGCCCCTCAAACGGAATTCTTCTTACCTATACAAAGTGTACACTCACCAAATAGTATTTTGAAGGAGGTATATAAACTGTGTCTGATTACAGAAAACCAAGTAACCTGTTAATCTTCAGTGTCCTTGTATAAAATGACGTGACCCAATACTTTCTCTATTATCAGAGCCATTGGTGTTATATCAGTGCAAAGCCACACCCATAGGTTTTATCCATGCATGTATTTTTATTAAGCTCTCCAAAGCAGCCACTGTAAAAAAATAAAATGCTGAAAGGCTGTTCTATTTGTTAGTTCTTCTTGAACTTTACTGTGCCTATCTGATCACTACGGGGCATACTGCTGGTGAGCAAGGACCATTTCAGCCAAATTATCAGGTAGGAGAAATGACTTATAGTCCAAAATCTAATTTTAGATTAATACTAATGAGATATACTCTTGAATGAGCACTTTGCTCATTACATTGTATTGTTTCCCCTTAGCAACTGCATTTTCATAAAAACACAATGAAGTCACACAGGTGTGCAATATGATTAAAATTTTTTTTTGCATGGAAGTAGCAGGGATTGCCATGTTTGCTAAACCTGTTTTGTAAATAATAAAGGTCCTTTATGGAAAGTTCACGGCCACTATTATCTCACAGACCTGTGTAATTTGGGTATCCCCACATCTTTGATGTGTGACCCTGAAAGTTCCTCAGCCTCCTTTAGGTTTCTCCTCTATAATTGGGAAATAACTGATATTAGTTCCCAATGAGGAAGATTGCAATTCATTCCTGTCATCTCAGGAAATACAAAGGCATCCCTTTGTGCAACCCAAGTAGTTACTCCCCATCTTGGGGAATGATAGCTTGTTTCAATGCATCTTTAGGAATAAAATGATTTGTGTCATTTCACACCAGATGGGGGGTAGAAGAACCTCCCCTAAAATTTAGATAGATTTACTGACAATCCTTGGATTACTTTTACAAGAAAAACAACAAAAAACAATTTCATAGTTATCTTTTTCAGACTATTGACATTCAATGCCATCAACATTTTTGACTCTAGAGAACAAGCTTCAAAGGGCATGCTCAACCTGTGACTAAGCCACATCTATGCACTCACTAATAAGGAATGATGAGCAGAAACAATTCAGAGTCACCACTTTCTTGCTTATTGAAGTTTATTTTTTAGTTCTAACAATTGACTTTCTCCATAAATATTGACCTCACATGTCCAATAAGGCTCTCATGAATTACTACCTGGTACATAGTATATATGCTCATCAAATATTTTTACTACCTCTTTTAAAATCATTTCCCACTGGCCAATGCTTCCCCAAATGTGACATTTCAAAGGTCTACAGGGAAACAGACCCAGCAATATCTTTTCAAAAGGGAGGAATCTTCCAATTCTTTTGATTATAAGAATGTATAATTGGTGCTTGCTACACTTTAACACATGCTACTTTTTCCTTTTTCACAGATTCAGAAACCTCCAAAGGAACAGTATTTATCTAAAATGAAATGTTCATTACATTTATTTTTTTTACAGATAGCATCGATGGCAATTTATATTGGTTTTCCACTCATGGGAATGACATCAAGTTTTGTTTTTAAATATATTTAAGAGGAAATAACTCAATTTGAAGGAAAAAACCCTGTAGTAATGCAGAGATGGAATACAAATGAGGTAAAAAAAATTGTGAAGGTGGTTCACCAAGGACTAAAGATTGGGGAACATGCTGTAGGCAAAAAGTATCCTCATTTTTGAGGGGCAAGTGGGTGTGCTTCCTATGGTGCAGATGTGTCAGATTCATCAGGCCTTTGAGAGTTCACTGATGTAACAGAACCACATCACATATTAACAAGATTCTGCTACATCTTGTGAGGATCACACCATTCAGTGGACTACAAAAGCAGAGGTCAAAAACTGATGCCAAAGCAAATTCTTGAAATCTAAAAAAAAAAATCTTCATAAAGCAAGATATATCCTAGTAATGAGCTGCTCTCAGACAAAATAATAAAAAAAAAGGGCATCCAGCCAGTGGCTGTATTTAACAAGCAAAGTATCATAGAAATCTAATTACCCAACTTTTATTATTCCAATTGCAGTGCAGAGGTCACAGCTGCTTGGGAGGGGGGAATGTACAACTTCTGCAGCCTTCAAACCAAGGCAAAAAGCTACCCAACTCTAAAAGACAAGGCTGTGAGGTACACTTTTCTCAAAGAAATGGCTAAGTCTCTTCACCAAAATAAGTTTTCAGAATATTCCAGTAACATACACCCTAGTACTGTTTACAAACCAAAGAAAGGGCAATGCATCATTTAACACACCCCTTGAAACAAGGAGAGGATGATCATTCTGTGGGAATAACATCTTTGGACTCCATATCAGTCTGTTCTACTTCGGCTTCCACAGCCACTGGGGCAGGAGCAGCGACTGTGGTGGCACTTTCTGCCTCTGCTACACTTCTGGCCTCAGCAGCTTCACCTCCAGCCTCGGCAGCTTCACCTCCAGCCTCGGCAACTACACCTCCAGCCTCGGCAGCTTCACCTCCAGCCTCGGCAGCTTCACCTCCAGCCTCGGCAGCTTCACCTCCAGCCTCGGCAGCTTCACCTCCAGCCTCGGCAGCTTCACCTCCAGCCTCGGCTGCTTCATTTCCAGCCTTGGCTGCTTCACTTCCAGCCTCAGCAGCCTCACTTCCTGACTGGGCAGTGTCACCTCCAGCCTCTGCTATAGCATTACCTTTCTCAGATGCCATTCCATGAGGGGTCTTTGCTTCCAGTAGTTGTTCAGGATGGGGATCACTAATGACCTCTGCCGTGTCCACAGGGCCTTCCCCTTTGGCCAGCATTTCACTACTTTCTGGAGCAGGTACTCCTTCCCCTTCTACTGCCTTCACTGCTGCTGTGATCACCTCAGCTAAGACTTCTGCAGCCACCTCCTCAGGTGTCTCTTCCTTATCCTCACCTCCTAAATTGTCATCTCCTTCAATTTCTGGATCAACAGCTTCGCTGGTGAAAGGGTCTTCACCCTGGTCAAGAAGAAACATAGGTCAGCAGTCTAAAGAACAGTCCAAATAAGAGATGGAACTGGCCCAGGATGCTGGGAGCTATTTTAATGATGGGCAGTCAACAAGACAAATACTTTATACTAACTACACCAGGTGAGTTAATCCTACATGTTTTCAGAGCCTAGAGTCAGAAAAGACATCTCAGAGAAGCTTCACCAGAACTATTTTACTTTTTATTCAAGCATATAACCATGAGGAAAAGTTAAAAAAGACCTATCATCCAAACCAAATTAAAAATAAAAAAGAGGCTCATAACAAGAAGTTAACATTATTTTAAAGTTTAGTTTCATTTAAGCTCACAACCCTGGCGTGAGGGTTTAGCCCTATTCCACAGAAAAGGAAATGAGACTCAAAGATCAGTAACTTGCCAGAGGTCACACAGCTGTTAAACATCAGTAAGGAGTCAAACCCAAGTCAGAAGCCAAACTTCTGAGGAGCATATGCTAAAACTGTCTTTAGGAAAAGAAAACTAAATATTAACACTATCAGATTAGAAAATGTGTTTTAAAATTTGGTGATTATTAGCATGAGTCTACATCTGACTCCAGACTTTAAATCTGTTTAGGGCACAAGGTAAAACACTGATCTGTTGTGGTTCTTAAATTGGTTACATTAAGTCTTCACTTAATGTCATCGACAAGTTCTGGGAGTTGTGGATAGAGGATATATAACAAAATCAATTTGCCACAGGCTAACTGATATAAACAAAGAGTTAAGTGCCTGTGGTATTTCATTAATGTTACAATTAAATTACAGTGAACAAAATGCCATTGAGGACCTTTAATGGATAGAATGAACTGTCAAAAGTTGAAGTATCTGATAACTGAGAAGAGGGCAAATAGGTCCTAGCCAGGCTATGCTGGAGCTTAATTACCAGCCTCAAATGTTGGCATCATGGGGCTGAGCATTTCAGCTAAATGGGCTTCCTAATGAAGAACCAGGGACTCTTACAAATTCTCTCCAGGGTACTCTCTTTGAGATTTTTATTACTCTGCTCCTGTCACTATGGCTCAGTGGTTGTGGCACCTCTGGGTCCTCCCTTCGCCTTGATCCTCCATTTCATTGTTGGCTGGCTGTCAGCAAAAACTCTTTTCAGCTTCTTTCGTGGACAATACTACCTTGGGTTTTTTAAAAGCATCTCATCATCTGCTCAGTATTTTATGGATAGATAAGATTTCTCATGGTAAGAGTCTACACCATTGTTCAGACTAATCAAGAAGAAACACATCCTAGAGTTCTCAGGCAAGCACTGTGTCTCAGGATATCCAATTGTGGAATTTCCAAACATGACACATTCCAAGATCCCTCACTCCTTCGAAAGACTCAGAAATGTTAAATATTGCACTCGAGATACAATTCCATACTTGTAGTTAACCCTCTGTTTCAAAAGCTTTTCCCGTCCACTAGACTCCTAAACACGAACCTTGAGGTATTTTTCCAGCATCTTCACTATATGTCTGTTGTTCAGAACACTCTTAGCCACATGGAGACTTGTTTTCTTGAACTGTTCAGCAGCCAACTAGTTGCAAAGGAAACCAAATGTGGGCTTTAATAAATGGCACATGTTGGAGGAGCAAGAGAACACATCAGCCAGGCTACAGCGAGTTGCTGAGGTCAGCCTTATGCAGAGATGACTGACATCTTTCTTCAATAAGGCAAATCCTAAAGTGCCAGACTCCAAGAGAAAGAAGGCCCTAATTAGAGATATCAGAACTGACACAGTGAAATGGCACAGAAAAGTCTGATAATCTTAAAAGATAAAAGCACAGATACACCACTGATGAAACAAAAGTATTTGCCGATTAGAAACTTTGTGGGGTAAGTAGGAAAAAAGGGCAAGCTTTTTCAACTGAATTATACTGACTTTATTAGTTCAATAGTCAAAGTATGAATGCCCCAAAACAGAGCTTGACGTGCATATAGTAATTCCTGTTTACTGTATGCGTTTGGCTACTCTTTAATGAGTAGGCAGGTATTAATACCACCACTTCATAGTTGGGTAAACTAAGGATGGAAATGTTAAACCAGGGGTCAGCAAGCTACAGCCAGTGGGCCAAGTGTAGCCACACCCATTTATTCACTTAGTGTCGTCTGTGGTTGTTTTAGCCCATCAATAGCAGACTTGTTGGACAGAGACCCTCTGGCCTGCAAAGCTAAAAATGTTTACAGTTTGACCCTTTACAGAAAAATTTGCTGACCCTGAACTAAATAAACCTTTAGTTTCCGACTCCATCAACTAGTAAGGACCAAATGGGTCCTGAACTCTGGATCCCCTAGGCCACTCTGTTCTGAATGGCCCTCCCCCTCAGCTTATAGGAAAACCAGTTTTTCAGCAAATGAGGAATTGACTGTGGTTTACAGGGAATATTCTTAAAATATTCTCAGCTACTATATTTAATCAATTCTAAGCAATACTTTTTCTGACATTTTAATAGAACTGGAGGTGCATGTTACAATCAATTGGTGAAATGACAGACCTGATGGCAAGAGCTCCTAAAGGTATTAGCATTCCCCAAAAGACACAGAAAATTCTGAACCCCACCAGCTGGCAGCCTAGGAAGGCTCACCCCACCAACCTGCATTGAGGGGACTCACCCGGCGGTTGTGATTGTGGTCGACAGAATGCAGATGCCGCTGGAGGAGCTGGTGCTGTGCAGGGATCAGCATGTCACAAGCCAGGCAGTGAGCAGCCTCGATCTTCTTGAAGAAGTGCTCCTGGCCAATCCCTGTTGATGGAACAAAAGTCATGTGGGGCCTGGGACAGAATCCAAGTGATGCAGCCTCCAGTAAGACCTGTTTTCTCCCTGCAAACCTCTCTAGGGATTCAGTTAGGACAGAATCAGAGATGGACATCACCTGCCTTCCAGCAGGAGTGTGGGGTCAGAATAGCCAGCCTCCACACTACTGTATTCATTACTTAAACTTTCCTCATCCTTTGGTCCAAGGAGGAAAAAAACTTTGGAGTGCTTTACATCATTCTGATAAGTTACCTATAAAGCTTTGATCTGTATTATGCCACACTCAAGGGTCTCTTTTCCAACTGCCCCTCCCCAGGTCTTCATATCACATCCTTAGCAGCCTTGCACTGGCTATGTATGAAGTCAGATGCCTTAGCGCCATGTGGAACAGCACACATCCCAGGATCACAACTGACCTTTGAAAGGGTCTGGTTTTGGTTTTGCGCTTTCCTTTTCCATCAGTTCCTGTCGCCGCTTCTCAATCTTCTTATTCCTGTTTACAATGTATTCCTGGAGGGGTTGGGAGACAACACCAAATGAAATCAGGAGAGGGTCACACATGTGGGTATATCTCAACTGTACCAGAGGCAGCTCATCACGGTGTCTGCAAGGCCTACTGATGACAGCCTTGTCTCAGCAGCCCTGAGGGTGGGAAGACGGCTATCAGAGCAGCTTTGTTGGCAAAACTAGGGGGGACGACAATGGCTGGAGGTCTCGATTGTCCCTCTGACACGGGACTTGAAAAACTGTTATTCTCGATATAGAATCCTTGAACAAGTTGGGCCTCTTATTTCCCTTCCCGTCTCTTCTCTGTGACAGATGTGACGCCTGTAGAATCATTGGGAATCAATGTGACAGAGACCACATGTGACTCACCTGGAGGAATTCTACAGTCTTGTCAGGTAGTTTGGTACTTATAAACCGCAATGTCTCTTTGTGAAATTTACTTTGCAGATGCTTCTGGATTTCTTCATCTTCAAAGCTACGAAACTTACACACAGAACAAGCAAACTGAATCCTGGAGAAGATAGACGAAAACAAGCAGTGATGCAGGAGTAACTGGATCATCTCTGGTTAGAACCGAAACGGAAATAAAATAGTAATTTCTGAATCAAGACTGCTGACTTCTCATGGGGCATCAAGAGTAGCAGTTATCTTGTTTCTCCACCTTAAGAATGAGCGTACAACCTCAAAGTATTTCAGGAAGATGATTCATGCAGCAATTTACTACCATACCAGTGTTTCTGGCCCAAAGGTCCCCAAGAGGACACCCTAATGTGGAGACTATCCAGAACTCCCTCAGCCTCCAGCCTACTGCCCCAGTACCCAACATCACAGCTTCTCAGATGTGTTTCTTTTGCATCTACCGGTATAATGCAAAGCAACCCCATTTATATGACAAGGGTTTTCCCAAAGAACTCACACAATTCAAAACTCATGACCTAAGATCAATTCTCCTAGGGGACTCAATGTAAACAGGTCACATTAAATTCTATGGATAAAAACAGGTTTGTCACATGCTTTTGAATGCAATCACGCTATAAGGTGAGAGCAGAGTGGCCTAAAGATCCCCAAAGTGGAGTGCTGCTTCCCTTGGCTGTACCGAGGAGCCTCTGGACCTTCTGGGATAAGGGTGCAGGCTCCTCTGCCAACTAAGAGTTCTGCCAGCCCCCAGCGTTTGGCTCTGGATCTCTGGACAAGCGCCATAAGATTCTGTAGACATTCCTGACAGACAATTAAAGAGAAATTTCACCTAGGCCCTATATGCAGGACTGTCAGGAAGCTACCGAAGAAATGTAGGGCTCATGCATCCCAGCTGCCTCTTCATCTCCCCTGTGATAATGGTTCCAAGTCTCTCTGAAGACCCTCATCACTAGGCCAAAGTCTAAAGATGATGTTAAAAAAAAAAAGACATCTGCTCCCATGTGGCATGAAAACAGACTGATTCCAGCCATCACTTAACTCTTCTGTTTAACAAGGGTTTCAATGAATTTCTGTAACACTTAGAAGCTCCTACTTTTTGGTTCCTGGCTTTCTTGCCTTTTTAGTTTTTATGCTGACATTCTTTGAACAAAAAAACCACTACACCAGGGGACCCAAAAGGGCAAGGAATACCCCCTCAGGTCACAAAAAGAACCTATGCATAGAGGAACAGCTCCGTGTGGTTAAGGCCTTCACAAACAAGTGCTCCCACAGCCACTGGTGGTCTATGTTTCTAGTCAGCAGCCACTTAATCACTGAATAAGGAGAGGCAGCCAGTGTGGTCATACTCATACCCGTTGGGCTTTGTGCTTTTTTTTCTATTTAAAAACAATCTTGGGGGGCGACTCCATAGTGTAGTGGTTAGCACGTCTGCTTTATATGCAGAAAGTCCTTGGTTCAGACCATACCCTGGGTGTGCCAGGCCCTGGGTGCACACCCTGAGCATGTGGGAAGAGATGTCCAGCCTTCAGAGATCCAGTGGGAGGAATTAAAGAGGGGGAAAAAAAATAAAGACAAACTTGAAGATAATCTTTATACACATGTAATTTTTTCCAGTCTGGATTTGGACAAGGCACCTAAGTACCTCCTTAGCAACTCTGTTCTGAGATCACTTGTCTGAGATGACAGACACAAGCCAGAGAACAAAGGAACTCCCCACAGGCCTGTAGGAGGGCAACAGAGGCCTCTGTGGGGCACATGAGGGCCACACAGACCCATCAGCAAGGAGGTGATTCTGTGTGTCTCTCAAGTTTTGTCTCCTACCGCTCTGACTAGGATATCCTCCCAGACGCCTGGAGTCAGCTCAAACCAGGCTACCCCTGAACTGTAGAATAAAGCAGATGAGCTCAGGAGAGCCTTGACAATGTCCAGGTCCAGCCAACCTCTCCTGCTTTCTTACCTGTCAGCTGCTCGATCTCGCATCCTGTCTCTCCTCCTTTGCTTTTCCCTTCTTTTCTTCATTTCATCATCCTCATCGTCCTTCTCTCCTGCAACAGAGAAGTCCCTTCGAGACTCTCTGCAGAGCCCCCAAAAGGAACTGAGCACCAAGGCCTTGATGGGGCTGCAGCTTGGCCACCGCACCCTGTACCCTGCCGCTGCCTCCACGCACGACAGGGTCAGGACATCCTGAGGAACCAAGGGGCTGTCAAAGGCTCCCAACAAGGATGGGCCTTTGATAAGCACCCTTGCAAGTTCCTAGGGAAGACATTTCACTCCCCCCATGGCCTGATAGGGGGAAATGGGCCAGGGCTACGGCCCACCCATCCCACTCACACTATGGCCCACCTGCTCTGTCCTTCCCTATTCTGCTTTTCCAATCCAGTGCCCTGAGTGGGTCTTCTCCCAACATCAGTTAAGAGAGAGAGAAGCAGTTCTTCCCAGGTAATGAGGCAGCAGCTGGAAGGCCTCAGAAAATAAAGCTGTTATACCGCCCTCCGTCCCGCCTCCAGGTGAACGTGACGACCGTCCCGTTGGCCTCCTCTGAACTAGGGCCTCAGCAGGTCTGACAGTCCTTGCTGGCCCAAATTCTATCTTCCACTCACAAAAACTGTCACTCTAGGGCTTTCCCAGGGTTACATGGGAAGCAGTCCTAGAAAGAAAAGTGGGAAGAGACCCATCGGTCCTCCGTCCGTCCCCTGGGGCCAGTGCATAAGCTCCTCTGAGAGCTGTGCAGCCCAGCATCCCAGCATGAGGCCAGGCTGGGTCACCGCGGCTCAGGGCCAGGGCCAGACACTGAAACGGTTGGATAAGCATCTGAACTGTAACCCCTACCCCTGATGCCAGTCACGAGACTGTCCCACGAAGATGGCGACCGGCGTGCGCTGCTCAGAAGCCTCTCAAAAGGGCGTGTGGGATTTTTGGCAAGAGGTCACTGCCTGAAACTATTACTGCTGTTTAATAGCAAAGTCATTCCGGGTAGGTAGCAGGACCTGCGCGCAATAAACATGTCACCTTTGCTTTAGCATTTTCCCCGCTGCATGAGCTGCTCAACGCTGTGTGGTCCCATGCTATAGAACAATTGCTTCAATAAACAGAGTGAGAGGACTTCATAGGGTTGGCTAAGGCTGAACACCTAAGGGAAGAAAAATCTAAGCCAGGGCCTTCAGAATTTATGGGAGAGAGCCATAAGGAGCCAGCCAGCAATTCTTGGGGAAAACTAGCGACAGACGGACCCATGGAAATAGGAAAATAA
Organism: Cynopterus sphinx; assembly: GCA_030015415.1. Taxonomy (NCBI): domain Eukaryota; kingdom Metazoa; phylum Chordata; class Mammalia; order Chiroptera; family Pteropodidae; genus Cynopterus; species Cynopterus sphinx. The sequence goes on along the minus strand of CM057390.1, from coordinate 50,928,027 downwards.
ACAAGTGACTACTGGGTAAGCTCAAAGCCATGGCGTCTATATTTCTCCATGTTCCCGAGAGGTTTAACATGGCTCTGCTCCTGCCTCTGACTTTGAATTCTTAGGTCTCTGGCACTGGAACTGATGAGACCTGCTGAACAATAACTGCCTCTGGAGGATCTGGGCCAGGTGTACCTGACAGGCCTCCCCCACGCCCCAAGCTCCCCACCCAGGTAGTGTTTGAATTCTATTCCACATAGTGACGGGCACTGCAGTTACCAGTACCCCCACCGTAGAGGCTGAGAGCACAGCCCTGGGTTGGCAACTGAGGAACAAATGAAGCTCAGGAGAAAACAGTACAGGGAACTGCACTGGACAAGGGGGAACAGAGAAGACAGGCTGGAGGACACCTTCATTTCTTTCTTACATTTCTGACACTCCCTTCCCTACCACTGTAAGCTGATGCAAATACCCAGAGATGAGTTTCCCCCTTTCTCTCCACAGCCTGCATTGAGTGAAGCCAACAGACCTGTTTCCAAGCCAAGTGCTGCTCCAAACACTGGAGCAAAGCCTCAAGGTGAGTGTCACGGCCAAGGCCCACCCAGCGGCCACAGCCCCTCTTCTACCCTGAGCGGCCAGCCCCTCCATCCAGGCCCGACTTGATCAGAAGCCCAGCCAAGTTGGGAGCAATAAGTGCAAAACTGCCAGACGGACACAGGAAAGCTCAAATGAACACTAGGCAATGCCTACCTCTCTGCCTTCCGGAGTCGAAGAATTCATCCTCCTGAAAAAGGACACACACGAAGTTGGGCAATGAGCTGGAGATTCCAGATATCCCCTCACCAGCCCAGCTCCCTGCCACCACCTTGTGGTCACTGTGCCACCAGGAACCCAGCCGACATGTCAGGACAAGGGCCAGGGGATGGAGCATGACTATGTCCTGTCATTACTCCTAGTTGCCTTCTGAAATTCTGTAATGATGACTAACTTGTTTTTGAATTAAAGTCACTGACCCTTTTCTGGCTCCTTTAAAGCTAAAGAATGACCGCTGTCAATGTACACCTGGCACAGCTCTGCACATGCGAATGCCAGGAACTCATTTGTCAACTGCATGTCAAGAATCCCTGATTTGGAGATGCTAGTTCCAGCATTCTTTATTGAAAATGGATTTTACCAAGTTTTCCAGCCATTTGTTTTTATTTCTACCAAAGTGAGTAAAAATAATCATCTAACTGAAAATTGAAAGAGTCCATTCCTTAAACATTGAGCCAAAGATTAAATTAGCAATCAGCAGGTACACACACCGAGATTCTCAGACTCAGTCTAAGCAAGCCAGATAGGGTGAGAGCCCTAAGAAAAGCTAAAAGTTCACTTCATCCTCTTCCCCTAAACCACCTGACCATCAGAAGCACATGGACAAAACCTTCACACACTGAGATCTCCAGGCCTTGTCCCAGACTTGGATCAGAATCTGCAGGGAGTGGTAAAGGCTTGCTTCCCACATCCTTATGTATGGCTGGCTTTAAACAGCTGTCTCCCATGACTGGTTGGAAAAACTAAAGGACATGGACACTGCACAGAACTGGCAGCAAATGAGTTTTTAGTGCATGTTTAGAAGCCTCAGTCTGCACAGCCACTGCACTTACCATGTGTGCAGTTAGGCCCATCACTAAAAGGACAAAGGTGTGGATGGAGAGGGGCTGGGAATTTTTTTCAGGAAGGGGAGGAGTGTTGCAACTAGAAAACTCTTAAAAACCTAGCTGTAAATTAGGGTATTAAATACATTCATGAAGTAGATATGAGTGTACCGCTGCAGTTGTTCCCACCTCTGTGAGAAAGAAGCTAAAATAAGGAATAAACCCTGCACTAGAGACAAAGCTGACCAGTGAAGATGGACTTACACCCCTGAATTCTTCATCTCCCGACCGGAAGTCACCAGCTCCATCATCTACCAGACACAAAGGAATAGGGAAAGTCAGCCCCTCAGCAGCTGGCCCACTCCTCTTTCACCCTCCCAAACTCACTGTCCAGAGTGACCGAGCCTGTCATGACTACAGTGGGGGCTGTGGGAGCCCGGAGGACACATGGTACCCTTGGGTTTCCATGTGCACACTGTACAGACAGGCAGGAAGAACATCAAGTAATTGACTCATCATTACCCACCCAGGCCTACTGGCCCCCAGAATGTACCGTTTTCAGAAAAATCTCCTTCGCTGTCAGCCCGGGCCTGTTTGCTGTCTGGCTCATCATAGATTTGCAACTGCTTCCGTTTCCTGCCCATGCTGTCTGGGCCAAAGCGATCAAACCCTCTCCACCTGGGCTACAGACACAAGCACATCCCGATGTACTGGTTACTTGAACCATTAAGATACCCCAGAGAAATGAAGAACGGAGAGGTTTGCAAGATCAAAGAATGAAGGCAGATAAGGTCTTTTTATAGAGCAAAGAAAGATAACACAGTTAAAACCATCCCTCCCCCCCAATTTTATGCTGAAAGCCAGACATATAAGGCTATATATTATATAACTGCATTCATATGACATGTCCAGAACAGGCAAATCCAGAAACACAGAAAGTAGATTAAAAGTTGCCAGTGGCTGGGCAGAGAACAGGGAATGACTGCTTATAGCAGAAGTTTCTTTCTGGGTTGATGGAAATGTTCTAAAATTAGATGATGGTAAAGGTTGCACAATTCTGTATACTTTTACTAAAATTGAATTGTACACTTAAAAACGAGTAAATCTTAGCCTGTGAATTTTACCTCAATAAAGCTGTTAAAAAAAAAAAAAAGGTAAAGAATGAAGGTTAGAATTCCACAAGGGCTTACCCGATCCCTTATTCGGGTCTGTGACTGGCCACATCCATAGGGCACAGAGTTCTCATAACTGCCTGCCCCCTGCATGCCCATCATGCCATAGTTGGGGGCCATGGACTGGGAGAAGAGGGAAGGCAGGGGCCTGCTAGGGGAGGGGCCTCCCATGCCCCGGCCACCAGAGTAGTTCAGCTCGCTCCAGGGAGCAGACAGGGGCTCAGAGGAAGCAGATGGGGGCATGAAGGGCTCGCTCCGCATAAAGGTGCTGGGGTTGCTCCGATCCTGAAAGCGGCTCTGGCCCCGGCCACGCATGAAGCCATCGAGGGAGCCCCGCTCACGGGTAGGGTCCCTGCAGTCGCTGTACTGACTGCCAAAGCCACCATTGCGGTCAGGCCCCAGGTCAAAGTCATAGTCGTAGCTGTAGCTGGGGCGGTAGGGATTGTGCTCTGGCAGGCACGGTCTGGAGTCATAGGAATCAAACGACTGGAAGCGGAAGGAACTGCAAAGAAAGCACACCTGTCACTATATGCTCTAGACACAACATCAAAACCTCCTGCAAAGCTGACCTCCCTGTACACGGAACAGCAAAGCAAACCAACCACCATGTACCTCTCCTAAATGCTGAGGCAAAACAAACCAATACTCCCATCCATATATTGATGAATGAGAGGCACGAGCCTTTGGCCACAAGAACGGGGAGGCTCTGCTAGGTGCCTGGTGCAGAAATAAAAAGTCTGGCATAGTTTAGCAATAGTCATGACCTAAGACCCACCAATCAGAAAAATAGCAAGTCCTATTATAAAAGCCCAATGCTCCTGGAAGAGCAGCTGCCCACTCCCATCTACACAGGATCCCCAGGGAAGGGCCCAGGTCCATAATCACCTCTCCCGGTCCTGCATGCCCTCCCCACCGCTGCTGCTCCCGCCCCTGCCTCCTTCCTTAGACATCATGTCCAAACGCTGGTTGATCTTGGCAATGAGCGAGTCAGTATTGTCGGTGCACGGCTCTGGGCCATAAGAAGCCATGTGCATAGCAGGGCCCCCGGCCACCAGGCCATCACTGGCCTTGGTGGCCTCCCATGAGGCTGGGCCATAACTGTAGGTTGCTCCTGTAGTGACGCTGGTGTTCTGGGCACCATAATAATTGTAGTTTTCATAACCTGCCAGAGAGAGGAAGAGCCAATTCAGCAGTCCTAAGGCCAGCAGGCATATCTGGGATGAGCACCCACTGCCTATAGAAAAGGAAGACAGTCATGAGACCAAGGACTGCTGGCATCACCCACACTCCTCACTCACAAGGGTGGCAAGAGAACACGAGCAAAGCTTTAACTGAGCAGTGGGGTTTTTTGTGCAAAATCTTAAGACATGTTTCCCATCCAAAGCCAGAGGAGGCTGAGAGTCAGTAGTGGCATTAAGGTTGTAGACAGGCCCACCATGGAGCTACTGCTCCCAGAATAAAACCACAACCCCCTGCCTGCATCTCCTGCAAATTTCCCTCGAGGCCTCCTCAGTACCTCAGGCCAGCCTGCCAAAGCTTCAGGAGAGCTGGGAGCACAGATGGAAAGGGAGATGGGGTCCCTGAAACACAGTTCCTCTGGGTGGCTGACCAGAGGCCCTCTTGCCCACCCACCAACCCCGAGAAGGGCTTACCTTGCCAGCTGGCCACACTAGTTCCATATGCACCTTAGAGGAAACAAAAACACATAAGAACTTCATTTGCAGAATGAAGGGACCCAAGACACCCTTGCCCCACCTAAATTTTGAAGAACAGTTTACTCCACTATCCACAGGGAGAGAGGGCTATGGGTGGCTGTGGTAATGCTCCAGGAGCCACCCCTTGGTTGCCTATGGCCAAAAAGGCTAGGGCCCACTAGCTGAAAAACTCTTTTCCAATAGAGCACTCAACTAAGCATAATCAGAGCTTCCTTCCTAGGCAAACCCAATATCCCCATCAGGGCAATGGAAATGATGTTGCGGCTTTCCCAGGAAACTCATCCACTGTGGGCCACTGGCCACGAGGCCAGCACGCCAGGTCTCTAGGCAGAGCCCTTTACAAGTACCAGCACTCACCATGAGCTAGAGCTAAGGTGCTGCCAAAAACAGGGAGAATGCATTGGTGGAAAATCATGTCCCAAACTCAACTGAGCAAAGTGACATTGTGTGCCTGAGTAACATAGAAGGCTTCTTCCTAGGAAACTCAGTGATGGGTAGTGAAGCAACCCTGTCCCCCAAAGGTATCAGGGGCAAGTCCCAGGTTTAGGAAACTAAGGAAGACTTCGTCCCATCCCCTGGAACGGATGCCACAAAAAGCAAAAAATTTTGCAACCAGAGCACATCCTAGTCCTTAGTAGCATGATCTGGACTCTGAAGCAGAGTCAGCAAATAGGTCCTGTGCCAAATCTAGCCCATCACCAGTTGTACAGCCCACAAGCTAAGAATGGGTTTTATGTTTTTAAATGGTTGGAGAAAAAAAGATTCAAAGAATGTTTCATGACATATGCATTGTGACATGAAACATATCATTTACACATTTAAATTATAAACACAGGATAAATATTAACATAAACTACGGGCTGCAGTAACAACAGTGTATTAACATTGCCTTATTAATTATAACAAATATATCCTACCAATACAATATGTTAACAACAGTGAAAACTGTAGGGATCAAAGTAGGGTGAACATATGAAACTCAAACTATCTGCTCAATCTTATAAATCTAAAACTACTAAAAGTAAAGTCAACTAATTAAAAAAATTCCTTGATTTACCCTCAGCTACTTACCTAGAATAAAATAACGATTAGCTAAACCAACTATTTCATAACATGCGAAAAACATATGGTATGCAAATATCAGAGTCCTTTATTGGCACACAAGAGTATCAATTCACTTAAATTGTCTATGGTAGCTTCTGTAGTACAGAGATCATGTAGCCTGCAAAGCTTAAAAAATTTACCATCTGGCCCTTTACAGAAAAGGTTTCCTGGTCCCTGGGTAGCCCTAGTGCCCCCTATCCCTAATTAGCCTCGCCAGGCCACAGTATGCTGTCCCCCAGTGCAGCCTCAGGAATGGCTGTCATGCTGGTGCCTTGGGTTGATCAGGGGTTACAGGAGTCCATACCTCCCCACAAAGCAGGTCCCACTTACCCTGGGTGTTAGCAGGTCCAGCACTCCATGCCCCATAGCCTGCGAACAGAAAACCTGAGTTAGAATTCTATGTGTTGCAGCAGCAGGGAACAGGTGCTTCAAAGCAGCTTTGAGGAACCTTTAAGGGAGATCCTCAAAGGAGCTTAGTGCTAGCCTTACCAGAAAGCAGAATACCACAACACTGCCCCCTATATGTCATCCCATAGCTTGCTGATTGCACCATCACACTCCACTGGCCTGATGTCAAAGAGGAAAAAAGAGGGGAGGGGAATGGGCCATGGGCCAACTCTTCCTGTAGCAGGCTGAGGGACCTTGGCCTAAGCCTCAACCAACAGCTGAAGGTGACACAGATCGAGCTGCCAGCAAGCCCATTATTAGGACAGTTTCATTCCCTACTTCTTGGCTCACCAACCGAGCAGCCATAAGTGCCCCATAACTGGGAACCCCATAACTTGAAATTTGGAGACAACTGTGCCTCTCTAGGCCTCACTTCCATGTGGCCTTGAACCTTCCAATGCTCCCCTAGGCTTTAGCCTGGCTCTAAGGCATCAGACTGCACACCCCTCAGATGTTCCCCTTGCCTTTCCAGACTCCCATGACAGCATCTGCCTGCCCGCCCCGCCTCTTGTCTCTATTCCTAGAGCCTGGCAAGGCTGGGCACAGGCAGCCATGCATACCTTTATGAATCAAGAATATAGTATACCCTGTCTCCCTTACCTGAACAACCCAAACTACTATCCGAATGCCCAATGTATTCCAACACATCACAGGCACTGTGCACACATTAGCCGGTGTCATTGAATGCCATTCAAGACCAGGAAGGTAAAGGCTTAGAGGTTAGCAGACTTGATCCAAAGTTATATTGAAGTTTGCTGCCCGTAGGGTGTACCCTCCCAGTGTCACACAGTCTTCCCCATCTGTGCCAAAAAGAGGCAGAATGGGGTTCTAACAGCAAGTGACCAGGTGGAGGGGCACTGATGTAATAAAATGGCACAAACTACCCACATCACCTCACAATGCCCCTTGAAGTTGATACTATTTTCCCTTTGTAAAAACTTAAAAGGCTAAGTCACCTGCCTAAGATCATAGAGCTGGGGAATGAGTTAGGGAGTAAATGCCAAGGTTCAACCAGTCCTAGAAAGTCCAGGTAGAAAAGCCACAGGCTTCAGGGAAGCTACAGCATCTAAACTGAGCATGAAAAGTTCTTAGCAGGTAAAATGTGTGTGGGGGAAACCTCTCCAACCTATGGGTGAGCATGAGGTGGGATTACTGGATGAAAGATCTGGTGGGAAGTCAGGCAAAGAACGATAAGACCCAGTCAGGGAGAGCCAGGCTGACCCATCCCACAACCCTTGGAGACACCTCGAATGCACCTCGGGGCCTACTGCTGCAATTCCTGTGGCCAGGGTCCTGTCAACGCTGCCAGCTGTCAAGATGGGCACCTTAGGTCTCTAACAGCTGAAGCCACGATCAGACCGACTGCTTCTAGAACCTCATGTACCTGGATCAAAACCCACCACTCTACATATCCCAACTGTCCGCGCAAACTTGGCTCCCGGCATAAAGCAAAGGCTTCCCAGGAGGCTCTGATTCTCAACACGAAGAGCAGTTTCTCTGAGAAGGTTCGTTCTACCGCAGGCCCTGCAGCCCAAACGGGGAAAGGGCACATTCCCTCCTTGCACAGTCCCCAGCACCTCCACGCCACCATAAGGGACCGCCTGAAAGATGGCCAGCGCCAATTGGCCACTACCTCAGGGCGCGTCGCATTTCCAGATCTGCACAAAGACAAAAACCCAGCATCTGACTCGTGGTCTCGTCCTAGGTTGGCAGGCGCCAGGCCCACCTCACATGCCCCGTGAGCCCGAGTCTGGGCGAGGATGAGCCCCGCAGAGGCCGCATGCGGCCCCGCCGCCCTGCGGCGCGGCGCTGGCGGGAAAGGGTCCGACGCCGCGCTGCCCGGAGGCCTGCCGAGCCCGGCGTTCCGGCCAGCGCGCGCGCGCCGAGGCCCCCGCCAAGCCCCGCGAGTCCCGGGACGGGCCCTCGGCCGGGGAAAGAGGCCTCGCGGGCCTCGAGCTCCGGCCTTGGCCCCGCCCCCAGCGCCGCCATTTTGTGGCGTCTTCGGAAGGGGAAGAAGGGCCCGGGAGCGGCGCGTTCGGCAGGGCGCGCGGCCGCACCGGCGCCGAGGGGCGAACGCATGCCGGACGCCCCAAGGCGCCCCCCAAAGCCCGCCGCAGCGTGGGCTCGCTGGGCTCTACCCGCCTTCCCAGGAGCCGCCGGCCAATCGGCGCACAGCGCCGCGGGAGAGACGGCGCCGCGGCCCAATGAGCGGCGCGCGCGTGCTCCGGCCGCCTCTCCGGACGGCCGAGCCGCGGCCTCCACTCGGGCGTGGGCCCCGGCCCGCGAGCCGCGCGGCGTGCTCGGGGCAGCGCTGGCCCTCCCACCCCGCTCTGGGCCGCCGGGACCAACCTCCGTAGCCCTGCTCCATGTCTTCCGCTCGGCCCACCAGCAGCCCCCTTTTCCCAGGCTGCCACCGCACGCATGCGCTCAACGAGCCTGCCGCCGTCCGCCCGGGGCGGCCTGGGCGCGCACGTCATCGCCCCCGCGCACTGCCATTGGCCGGCCCTCCCGGCGGCCCGGCCGCGTCGCCGCACACGGCCTTCCGGCCGCTCGGCTTCCGCGCTCAAAGCATCGTGGGAGGTCGGGCTGGGCCGCGACGCCTCGCCTCGCGCAGGCGCACTGTCCCTCGCCGCGCTGTGCTAGCACCCCGCCCCTCACCGAGGTCTCGGCCCCGCCCGCCACGGCAACGGACAGACAACGGGGAGATGGGATGGGAATAACTTTATTAGGCTCGGCTTCCCGCCTCGGGCGCGCGGGCCCTGCCCGCTCCGCGTCAAAGTCACGGGCCGCCCCCGCCGCCCTCCTCGTCGTCGTCGTCGTCCACGTCGAGGCCCGGGATGCCGCGGATCTGGCGCTGCAGCGCCCCACCCAGCAGGGGCACGACCTCCTCGTCTTCCTCGGGGGGCGGTGGTGGCGGCGGGGAGGCAGCTTCGGGGGCCGGCTCCGGTGGGACAGGAGGCTGTGCCGACCCGCCCTCGGGATCCTCCACGCCCTCTGCCGCTTCAACCAGTGTTCCCTCATCCTGGGCGCCGCCCTCGGCTTCCTCCTGTTCCTTCTCCTCCTCAGGGCTGTCGGTGAAAGGGTTCTCGCCCTGCAGAGGAGCAAGGATGCTGAAGGGAGGGAGGATCCCCGGGCCCAGAGACCAGGGCTGGGGACCAAGACTCAGCTGGAGCAGGTGCCAGCGCCTCACCTTCAGGTAGCTTTCCAGCTTCTTGCTGATGAGTTTGTTGTTGAGGATGCTGCGGGCCACCATGAGCGAGGACTTCTTGGACTGCTCCATCATGAGCTGTGGGCAGGGTAGGGTAGGCAGGGCTGGAGCGGGTGCTCTGGGCACTGAAAAAGGCCTCCCACCCCACCAGATAGGCACACCTCTGCCTGGACTCCAACTAGATTGTGTAGGTCTGTAAGGTAATATACTTTGGGTACAAGCGTGAGGCCACCTTACAAGCATGGCACCAAAACCGGATTTTATTGCTCAAATGCTCCATCCTACCACACCATACTTACTGTATGCTAACTGATTAAAGGCCTCTCTTTACAGCTGTACTGAAGAAATCTGATTTACTTGTACAAAAATCATAAGCAACAAGCGAATAGATTTAAAAACCTAAAAGCCAAATGTGCGAACCATAACAAGGAGCCACCTGCCCTAATATGCACAGAACTCTTAATCAACAGGGAGAATATAAAAGCAGGAATATAAATATTTAAGTGATAGGCATATCTTTTTAATCCATAGGCATCCCAGGATGAAGTACATACACCCAAATGGCAAGATTTAAAAAAGGCAGTTCTACTCTACTGGAAAGAGGCTCAACTATTATATTTTCTGGAAAGCAGTTTGATAGAATGTATCAAAACTAAAAATTTGTCCAAGTAATTCCTTGAATCCTATCTTTAGGACTTGGAAATGTGCATGCACAGTGATTCCACTAGTGAAAAACTAAAGCGTCTAAACAGTTCAATAGAAGAGTGGTACAGATCATACATTAAAAAAACACTATGCAGTCCTTAAAACAAGGCTCACGTCTACTGCTGGCACGATAATAAAGATGTGTGACAGACCATTTGTATAGCTGCCAGAGGCTTTTGTCTAGGAGGACTTACAGCGGAATACTAGGTGATTTCCTCTGTGGTGAGAGTACAGGCAAATCTAGAGTTTCATCATTACAAAGGTAATGCATGTATAAAGCCATAAACAGAAAGGAAATGATAAAGCTATTTTTGTTGTGGGAGGACACCTCCAGGGACCCCTACTCAACTCTAACCGCCTCTTTCTTTATCTCCCTGGATGAGCACATATGGACACACCACAATGTCTCCCAATTGAGGCACATTTACATTGTTTCCAGATTTTCACTGTAATAACCAAATACCACCAGAATGAACTAAAATACTTCTATGCTGGTGTTTTTAATTCTACCAAACAGGTTCTCCAAAGGGAGAGTGCCTAAGCAGTCTGCAGAAAAGTTGTAAGCAATGCTTCCCTCTACCTATATTAAAACAATGTACTTGTCCACTGCCTCTCCAACAGCATCACATGTTATCACTGTGGGGTATTTTTGTGCGTCCCATGGCATGTCCCTGTCCACCAGCAGTCCAGGTGCTCTGATATGCACACTGGGCCACCTGCCCAGTATCTTTATGCAGTCATCCTCTCCATGGCCTCTGGGTTTCCCTGCTTGCTCAGGAAGGCTTCCTTTAACAACAAGGTAAACAATCTAAATTTTAGTCTCTTTTTTACATTTAAGATTTCTGGACTTTAAATATATGGTATGAAGTAGGAGCCACCTTTCCTTTCCAAAAATTTATAAACCAGTTTCCAGCACTGAATTGATAAGAAGTCACACCACTTACCTATAAAACTGATATGCAAAAAGGGTTTTCCCTCTAAAACTCATTTGATGGCAAAAAAAAAAAAGCTGACATTATGTTTTTACACTATCCTTATTTATCCCACCTTTACAAGTCATTTGCAGAATTACTGATAATTCAAGAAGATACTTTCCCAGATCCTGCTAGGTAAATCCTACCATGTAGCTGTTCTGAAATCCAAAATTAATTGTTCTGAAATTCTAAAACATCTGGCCCCAGGGTTTCAGATAACGGACATCTACTGACTTTGACAAACACTAAATTCCAATACACATTGGGATCTTTCACTAGACTCTACTCTGGTTATAGTTTTATTACTATGCCGATATCACTTTTTTGTTCTCCATTGCAATGGCTTTGTCATAAGTTCTATCTCCTAAAGCAAGGCCCTGAAATCACTACTGCTTCTTGCAAAATTTTCTTGGCTACTGTTAGATTTACCTCTATGAATAAAACTTTAATTTAAGCCAGTCCCTTTCCCCAGAATGACTGGAATTGTAGTCTACATTAATGTGGGAGAACTGGTTTTTGTTTTGTTTTGCTCTTAAAGTTCCCAGCTAAGAACATGGTATGTTCCTACATTCACTGAGGTCTTGTTTCATGTCTTTGAAGTTTAAAATCTACATTCACAGTTATTTCATACATTTTGTAGTTACTATGAGTAGATTCTCTGCTCTCCCATTTATGTTTCTGTTTATTACAAGAGTGGAGAAAAACCAGTACTTTTTCTACGTTATCCTGAATTTCAATCCCCCTTTCCTAAATTTATGAATTCTAATAACATTTTGCTGGAATCATTCAGCCTTTCTAAGAATATAACCACATTACTTGCATATGAAGTTTTAATTTTCAGTATTTTATACTAATGTTGCTTATTTCTTACTGAACCACCCTTGCATTCCAGAAACAAACTATTTATAGTATATCACATATTTAAATCACTACTATATTGATAATCAGTAATATTTTACTCAACACTTTTATCCTTTAATAATAAATGAGTCCAGTTTCATCATGGTATTATCCTGATTAGATTTTTTTCCATTAAGGTTAAAAGGCTTCCTAAAAATGAATATGAGGATAAACTTTCAGCATGGCAGCCTGAGCAGCTCTATGGACCTGCTCCCTAGTGAAACTAAAGAAAATGATAAAAAATAAAAGCAAAAAAACTCCCGACCGTTTGAAGTATCTGGTAATGGTCCTAAGAACATACAACAAATTAAATATTTAGTGAGGAAAAGCTACTTAAAATTCAGAAGAAAGTGAGTTGTGGTGGTTGAAACATTATCTGCAGCTTCCCTGCTTTGCAGCTCAGCATGATGTAAACACCACGACAGATGGTGCCACCAAAAACACATCCTCCACTGTCTCTAACCAGCTCACCACAGTTGAGGGCTATATTTTCCCAGGAGGGACAGGATGTCAATATCTAGCTATCTGCTGTTGAGGATAAGCTCCAGAGCAACTCCTCTGAGAGGCAGGGGCCGCTTCTTCTATCCAAGCCCCATTCATGAAACAAGAGGTTTGACCTTTGGCATAGCATGCTAAAAATATGCTAAATATTCTATAAAGCAGAGGTCCCATGTGGGGAGAGGCAAACCAAACCAAGAAGATTAGAGGCTACAGCTGCCTTCTCATCCTTTTCTTCTAAAGCGGCAGAGTCACTCAGAAGCCTTCCATTGTCATCACCCCCAGCTCCAAAGCCAAGGCTCAAAGATTTTGCCCAGGGAGAAAGGAAGGCCTTAAAATAATGAGCTCACAAATCTCTTCCTGAAGGAACTTACTTTATTTGCAAGAATGTGGAGAAGTTTAAGGGCTCTCTCAAAACAGTGGAAACGTGTATGAAAAGGCAATTTAAAGGAGATGGGAAGATGTGATAACAACATGAACTTAAACATTGGCTCTCTAGGTTACCAGAGAACCAGTAAAACAGACAGCTAAGAATCTCCCTGAGTTCAGAATATATCTCATCAAACAATGCCCTTAAAAAAAAAATCCCTTTAAAGCCTAAATTTAATTAGATCAGATTAGGGAGCAATTTAATGCCTCTAGGCATCAGCCAACAATTTGTGGAGTTTAATAGCTGAGTGTAGTCTGGGAAAAAGATAAAGACAGCCCTGTCAAAACCACTATAACCCCAGGATAGCTATGTACTTGCCTATGGCTTACTACTTCAAGGCACAGTATCAGAGGCTTCACACTGTGGAGATGAAAAAGAAGAGATTTCGCTAAAGTAATTTGACTAGGCACTAAACAAATAGACAAGCAAATACAATAACAAGATGGGGTGAGAAGAAGGAAAAGGCATGATCACACTGATTCTCTGAATAGAGATATCAATAAAAACAAATTGGAAAAAAAGAAGACTCAAATACAAACCTTGGACCTGAAAAATACAATTACAAATAAAAAATTCACTAGAAGCTCAACAGATTTGAACTGGCAGAGGAAAGAATTAGTGAATTAGTAGAATGATAGAAATCATACTAATATGATTGAAAATGAAAAATAGAATGAAGAAAAATGAATAGTCTGACAATCTTGGACACCGCTATGTGAACCAACCACATCATGAAGCATCAAAAGAAAAGGGAGAGAAAGGAGCAGAAAAAAAATCTGAAGAAATAATAACTAAAAACATCACAAATCTTCTGAAAAACTAATCTACACATCCAAGAAGCTCAACAAACTCCAAATAAACACAAATCACATATTGGAATCACTTCTAGATTAATAATTACTAATATTTTACTTAGCACTTTTATTCTTTAATGATAAAGTAAGCTACGCAGTGTCATCTTGATAGTAGTATCTGGGTCAGATTATTGGAATTAAGGTTAAAAATCAGTTTGAGGATAGACTTCCAGCACAGAGCCTAAGAAGCTCTGGAGATCCACAGACACATCATAATAAAAATGCTGAAAGCAAAAGCACTTTCACCCCACCCCTTAAATTCCCCCCTTCGCGACTTCTACCCTTGACCTATGAGACTGTACAAAAAATGCCAAAGGAAGTTCTTCAAGATGAAAGCAACTGACCCCAGGCAGTAAATAATGTGAATCCATAAGAACAAAAAAGGTAATTATGTAATTATAAAGGACACTATAAATGCATATTTCTTTACCTGTCTTCTCAACTGACATAAAAAGCAGTTCTATAAAACAATATATATAACTGCACTGTTTGACCTATAACATATAGAAATGAATACATTTGCCAATAACAGGACAAAGTTGGAGGGCTGAGTAAAACTGTAATAAGCTAATAAGGAAATGACTACAGATGATAATTCAAATCCCCAGGAAGAATCCAAATGAAGAGATCCATAAGAAAAAATAAGGCTAATATATAAAATCTAGATATATGTAATCGCTCTCCTTCTTTTTGTCACCTTCCTTAAAAGAAAAAAAAAATAAAGTAATAATTACACTGCATTATATTACTGAATTTATAACATATATCAATGTACTGTTTTATATCACAATAACAAGAAACTATGTGAAGAGCTACAGAAGAATAACTTAATCTCAATGAAATTACTATATCTAAGGCAGATTTTGAAAAGTTTACATGTATAAGGTAAGGTCTAGAACAGTGGTCCCCAACCTTTTTGGCACTAGGGACCAGTTCTCCTATGCAAATCGAATGCCTTATAATCTGAGGTGGAGCTGAGGTGGTGATGCTAGTGCTGGGGAGCAGCTGCAAATATAGATGAAATTTCACTCTCTCTCCTGCCGCTCACCTTCTGCTGTGCGGCCCAGTTCCTAGTAGGTCATGGATTGGTATTGGTCCGTGGCCTGGGAGTTGGGGATGCCTGGCCTAGAGAATAAGAAAGTAATGCCCAAAGACGTAGTACAAAAAAATTATTAAAGAAATTAAAACACTACACTAAAAAATATTTAATACAAAAGAAAGCAGTTAAGTGGAACTAAAAGAGCAACAGATATAAAAATCCAATATCAATAACATTATATGTGAATGGATTAACAATCTCATCAACATGTAGATTGTTAAACTGTATATAAAAAAGATCAAACTATATGTTGTCCATTAGAGAGACACCACAGATTCAATAGATTCAAAAATGAAAAGTAAAAGAATGAGACCCGATATAGAAACATCAACCATAAAAAAGCCGAACTGGGCATACTAATATCAGACAAAATAGCATACAAAACAAAAAATGTTACTAAGATAGAAAGTGACATTTTATAATGATAAAAGGGCCAACCATCAAGACAAAATTATAGCTGCACCTAAGAGCACCAAGATACGTAAAATAAAAATGGACAGAAATGAAGAAAGACAATTCAATAATTGTTGGAGATTTCAATATCCCACTTTCATTAATGTATAGAACAACTTGGCAGAAGAGCAACAAGGAGATAAAAGGCCTTAACACCAGAAAACCTAATTGGCATTAACATATCTATAGAACACTCAACAACAGTAGAATATACATTTCTCTCAAGTGCACAGGTACATTCCCCAGTACAGACAATATGCTAGGCCAAAGAACAAGCCTCAGTAAATCAAATGTGTGGAAATTAAATGACACCTTAAATAATCAAAGAGAAATTAGAAAATAACTTAAGATGAATTAAAATGAAGACATGACGTACCAAAATTACGGGATGCAGTGAAAGCCGTATTCGGAGAAAACTATATAGCTATAAATGCTTGACGTTAAAAAGACTACAAACCAATGAACTAACTTTCCACCTAGAGAAAATAGAAAAAAGAATAAACTAAACTTAAAGACAACTAGAAGGAAAGAAATAATAAAGATTAGTGTAAATTAATGAAGTAGAGAAAAGGAGGGAAATAGAAAAACAATGAAACCAAAAGCATGTTCTTTCTAAAGCTCAATGTAACAAACCTTTAGCACAACTGACCAAGAAAAAAGACTCAAATTACTAGAATCAGAAATGAAAGAGTACTGATTTTACAGAAATAAAAATTACAAAGGAATACCATAAACAAATGCATGTAATAAATTAAGTAAGTTAGATGAAATGGGCACATTTCTAGAAAGACAAAAACTATGGAAACTGATTTAAGAATAATCTAAATAGACCAATAACAAGTAAAGAAACTGAATTAGTTATTAAAAAAAAAAAGTCCCCACAAAGAAAAGCCCGGGTTCAGATGCCTTTACAGGCAAGTTCTACCAAATTCTTAAAGAATTAATATCAATTCTTCACAAATTCTTCCAAAAAAATAGAAGAGGTAAAACTTCTGTATTCACTGAAGCAGGTATTACCTTGCTATGAGAATCAGACATCAACAAAAACCACAGACCAATGATCTCTTATGAATACAGATGCAAAAATTCTTAACAAAATACTAGCAAGTCCAATGCAACAACATATAAAATGAATTACATATTATGACCAAGCAGGATTTATGCCAGAGATGCAAGGGTGGTTTAATACCCAAAATCAATTAATGTAATATACCACACCAACAGAATAAAAAACAAAGCCACATGATCATCCCAACAGATGCAGAAAAAGCATTTGACAAAAATCAAATACCCTTCCAGGATAAAAACACCCAGCAAAATAGGAATTCATCAACCAGATAAAGGACACCTATGAAAAATCCACAGCTAACATCATACTAATGGTGAAAGACAAAATCAGAAACAAGATAAGGATGTCTACTCTCACTTCCCTTCAATACTGTGCTGGATGTTCTAGCCAGGACAACTGGTCAAGAAAAAGAAAAGGCATCCAGATGAGAAAGGAAGTAAACTATCTCTTTTTGCAGATGACTGATCTTGTACATAGATCCTAAGGAATCCACTAAAATAGCTATTAGAACTAAAACAAGTTCAGTACGGTTATAGAATGCAAGCTCAAGAAAAACAATTGTATTTGCACACACGTGTAAAGAATCCAAAAAATGAAATTAAAGAACACAATTCCTTTTACAATAGTATCAAAAACAACAGAATACTCAGGAATAAATTTAATAAAAAAAGTATAAAACCTATACTCTGAAACCTATATATTGTTCAAAGAAATTAAAGACCTAAATACAGAGAAAGACACCCTTATTCACGTGTTGGAAGACAATATTGTTGAGATGGGAATACTTCTCAACTTGATCTCAAAATTAAACAATCCTATCAGAACACCAAGTTGGCTTCTTTGTAGAAACTGACAAGGATCATAGAATAGCCAAAACAAAGTTGGAGGATTCACACTTTCTGATTCCAAATCTAGCTACAAAGCTTGGGTGGTACTGGCATAGGGATAAATATATAGAATAGAGTAGAATTGAGAGTCCAGAAATAAACTCAGGTAGCTGTGGTCAAATGGTATAAACTACCCAAATGCTCAAACTGATGAACAGATAAGCCAAATGTAGTGTTATCCACACAAGAGATTATTTTTAAGCTACATAACAAAGGAATGAAGTTCAGATACATGCTACAATATGGATCAACCTTGAAAACATTATGGCTAAGTGGAAGAAACCAATCACAGAAGACCAATTTAGTCTTTCCAATTATATAAAATGTCCAGAATAAGCCAATAATGAGACAGATATTCATTGCCTAAGGCTGAAGGAGCACTGGTGGTTAGGGAGTGACGTCTAAAGGGTATGGGGTCTCTTTTCGAGGTGATAAAAATTAGCTACAATTGATTGTGGTGATGGCTGCACAACCGTGAATATATTAAAAACTACTAACTGTGTACCTTAAATGAGTAGTTTGCATGGTATATGAATATTTTAATAAAGTTGTTATCAAAATAATTAGAAACTTTCCATTCATTTCTATAGTCTGAAATTTTAAATAGAGTAATTAAATTATATTTAAATTATCTCTATAAACCAACTACTTCTGGTGCCTTCTTAAATATCTTTCATCACTCTTCCAAAACCTCTTTATGGTTACTAACTGTTACGGTTGTTTTTTCTTTTTAAACTTTTATGGTCAAATTTGAATTTATACTTTGCTAGCTATCACTTCACTTGGATTTCCCAAAAGTTAATGTTCACCTTCTGAAATCTGCTGTTTTCTCCCTACCTTTTTTAATTCCCAGCCCAAGAATCAGGCCTTGGCAGAATCCTTACAGCTTCTCTGTTACCAAAGCCAAAGGACATTTTCCTTATCTTCCAGCTTTCACAGTGAATCTCCAATCCTCAATCTCTTCAACCACCCAAGCCAGACCCCTAAACCCCATCCCACTGTTGAGAATTACTGCATGAGAAAAATCAGAGATGAATTCGATAGGCATAGGAAAAGGCTGATTAATGCTATTTCCCCTTGGCTGCTACCTACCACCTGCTTATAAAACCTTTCAGCCTCCCCCAGGGTGATGGCAGCTAAGCCTCTCTCTAGCCCAGACCTATTCCTCTTAGCTTTCTCTCTACTACACAGGCCCTCCACCCCACCTGATCTCTAACAGCCACTTCCAAACTGGCATATCACTCATTCAACCAAAAACTACCTACTCTAGTTCCTGTGGTAGGCACCGAGGATACACTGGAAAATAAGACAAGAATTTGTTCAGTTTCTTGCCAAACTTGTTCCTTTTCCTGTGCCATACCCTGCCCTCTCCCTCTTAACATCACTATCCACTAGGTACTCAAGCCAGAAATCTGATATATCCCAGACTCCTGTTCACTCCATCAAGCTAACCTCCTGTTCGCTTCCTTAAACAGTTCTTCTATTCTGCCCTTCTCTTCATTCCAAAGGTGGAGGCACACCTGTCTCGACACTGCAGCAGCCCCTCATTGGCCCCCCACCTCCCTCCCACCCAGGTACCCAAAATCTCTAGTTCAACACCAATCCTAACCCTGTTCATCCTCCGTTTACAAACTTCGCTGCCTAGAGAAGCCAGCCCAGACCCCTCAGCTCAGCCCTAGTGAATCAAGTCCAACCCCGCCTCCATCAACATGTGTACTATACACTTCTTTGGTTTCTGAAGCTAATCTAGCCATTGGCCTATATGTACATGGAGGTCCCCGTATCCCACAGCCTACTGATCCTTAAGGTCCAGCTTTGATACCACCTTCTCCCAAGCATAGGCCCCTTTCTCTGCCCCTCTCTCTATAGCTGCGCTGGCTGCATTTGGCTGGAATTGTCTATATGTGCCTGCCCTCCACATTCCCTGCAGTCCCTCACCAGCATGCAGAGGTTACAATCCCAGGACCTACCCACGAGATGGTGGAAGGACACCAGTGGCCACTCACCCTGCGGTTCCGGTTGTGATCCATGGTCTTGAGGTGCTTCTGGATGATCCCAAACTGCATGGGAATGAAGAGGTCACAGGCTGCGCAGTGGGCTGCCTCCACCTTCTTCACAAAATGCTCCATGGCAATTTCTGTGGAGAAAAGAGAGGGTCACCACTGGTCCCAGGTGCCTAAGACAGACCCAGGAATTTGGGAAAACCACCAGACTAGCTCCCCACTTCACCTTGCCACTTCCATGTGAGCCTAAGGATGTTCTCACTGACCCTCTCTAAAGGAAAAAGGACACTGAGGCCCTGCAAGGTATGAGTGAGATGAAACTTCCTCACCTTGTGTTAGATCCTGGTCTCTGTAGATCTGCTGGATCAGACCATCAAGATCCTCCACGGTTTTTCGGAGCTCCTCTGTCTTCTTGGTCTTGTTAGTGACATATTCCTGCCAGAAACATGGAAGACAGACCAAGGTTCCTGTGGGCTGCTCTATATCCTGAGGGGCCGAAAAGTGAGGAGCAACTGTGCCACTTAAGGCTCACCTGTAGAAAGTCAGCCGTCTGCTTGGGGAGTTTGGTACCTACGTACTTAAAGTGCTCTTTGTGGAACTTGCTATCAAGATGGCTGTCCATCTCATCTTCGTAGAAGGTCCGGTATTTACAGAGAGAACACACAAACTGGATCCTGCCACAGGAGGGAAATGAGGGGCTGAGGCCTTGATGGTCCCAAAGAATAGTGCTGCTCACCCAACCCAGCTGCAAGGCCTGAAATAGACCTTGCTCACGGGCCTCTGAAGTGTGGTCCCAGCAGGGGCACAAGCTGGGACCAGTGGGATTGGGAGTAGAAAGGGACAGAAAGTCTGTAGGCTGCAGTTACTACAGCATAGGGGAAAGGGAAGGAGTTCTTCCTTCCCACAGGCAGGAGGCTGAAGCCTGAGGCAACAGCTGCTGCAACAGGCAAGGAGTCGCTGGAAGATTGCCGGAGGGCCTCTCTACCAAGGTTGGGCAGGAGCTTGTGCACTTGCCCCAGCAGGGGACCGGAAGGAAGGATGCCCTGGCATGAGCCAGATGGCCCTGACGCGCAGAGTGGAGTACGCAGTCCTGAGGCAGGGCCCGAAAAGGTGCTGCATCTTCCTTCTGGGGCCTGGGGAACTGAAAGGCCCAGCCCATCCTCTGCTCGGGGGTGGTGTTGGGAGGGATGGGAGGCAAGCAGGCCTGGGCACCTGTTGCCTCATCTTCCTCTTCCGAGAAGAGACCAGTCTGAGCTGGAAGGAGCGCGCCTGCCTGGCCTGCCAGAGGGCAGCCTGGAGTCACCTGAGCGAGGTGCTCTGTCTGGGCCTGGTGTCCACAGCAGAAGCCCGGGGTCTGGGGCCTGGGCCGGAGCAGGCCGCCGTGGCAAGGGGCGGAGAAGGCCAGCCGCCACCGAGGCCTCGGGGCGGGTCCCTACCTCTGCCGGACGTCCTTATCTGGGCCACGGGGTCAGCTTTGTCTGGAGAGCCCAGGGGCCGGGCGCCGGCGAGGCTGAGGAAGGTCCAGCAAGAGCAAGAGTCTGAGGCGGAGGAGGAGGAGGCAAGCGCCAGTGCGGGAGCCCTGAGGGCAGACAGACCCGACCAAGGGGCGTGAAGGGCTCAGCCACAGATAGGCCCGGCCTGACAGGGCCGGCGGGCAGGGCAGAGGGCAGGCCCAAGGCTGCCACAGCCCACAGATGCTGCCATCTCTCCTGGGTATGGTGGCGACCTCTTGGCAGCTAGCTGGGGTGGCACAGGCGCCTTGAACCTCGAGTCTCTGATGATCCGGCCCCCTCCCGCAGGGGCATCAGGCCCCCAGTGCACCTCGGAGCTCGTGTGCCAAGTCACCGAGCGCCGGAGCTTCTGGGCAATGGTGCCGAGCAGTGTCGGGTCTCAGGCCAAAGACGCCAGCGGTCGCCAGGTGGCCGCAGAGGGACAGGGGACGAGTCAGGCCTTGGGAGCTGGGCCTGGCGGGAAGCAGGGTCCATGCACGGCTGAGCAGGTGGCGGCTCCCAAAGGAGGCCAGAGGGTGGTGAGGCAGCAGAGCTATGGCCCTGCTCTCCTGGTGGCAGCCTCATTGTGAGGCAGAGACAAAGGAGTGGAGGGAAGCTAGTTACCTTTCCACCATGCGGTCTCGTTGTCGCTTCTTCTGCTTGTCCTGGCTCTTCTTGCCTGCCTGTAACTTGCGCTTAGTCTGGCTATTCTCATCCTGGGCACTCGGGGACCCTACGGGGACAGAGGAGCACAATCACCGGCTTGGCTCCGTCAGGTCAGGGTAGGCCCTGTGGCCTCTGGCTGGATCACCCATCATCTGCTCCAATGGGTCTATTCTGAGAGCAGCTGTTTGAGCAAGGCCTCTGGCCACGAGCAGGTGGGTACCCTGTAGTGGACGGGGAGCAGTTTTGGCCTAGGCCCTTAAGAGGAGAAGACATGCGCTAATGCCATCACTCTTCAGGACACCCACGTTCTGCAGAGTGGGCCAAGGGGAGGGTAGAAGGCAAAGAGAGGCTGTTTTGGTGGGCATACTGGCACAAAATCATAGGGGTCAGGTGGTGAGATGCAGGGAGGCTGCTGCTGGGTCCTAAGTGCAGCCCCCAGGGGCAAAGATCCCAAAGTTCTCACAGCCCTGCCCACCCCTCACTGGACACCACGGCAGTAGTGGGCTGAGCCTGGATTTACTGTTAGATACCTGCTGGCGCTCGTCACTCAGGTGGGAGAACATGGACTCCCAACACAGGGGCTGAAGAGGTGCTAAGGGAGAGGACATGCAAACCAGAGCAATAAAAACTGCACCAAGGTTCTCAGCTCAGACACCAGTCCCTGAAGACGAGGACTGCACATTACTGAGGGATTGAGGGCAAGGAGTATACCTGGGGTTCCCCGACACTTTTGCTTGTTGGCCCCAGCTTAGGTCAAAACCAATGTGCTAGGCAGGGGCCAATACTACCCATAGACTCTGCCTGTGAAGTTTGGCAGAGCAAGAAGGGGGCATAGAAAGAGGAGCCTCTGCTAGCACATACTTGATCCTGTAAGGGATGGCCCAAGTTGGCCAGATTTCTGTCACAACTCTGCTCTAAGCTGGATCCCTCCCATGAGCACCTGAAGAGCTGCCCCAGCACCCAGGCCACTCAGAAGACTCACCCTTTTCTGCGTCCTCTTTGCCATCTTCCTTCCCCTCCTCTTTTCCCTCTTCATCTTCCCCTTCCTAAGACACGATTTCAAAAATCTAACGTCAAAGTGTGTGCAGTTATTTATTATGACTATAAGTGACAAAGACCTCACACATCCTCCCAAATCCCTTGCAGAGAGGACTCATCCTGACTCTGGCAAGGCAGCCTGCCCACAGCCTTGCTCCCTCTACCATAGCTCCCCACATTGAATAGAGATCCTCCTCAAGCCAGCCTGTGGCTCCTATGATAGCCCACCATTCACCAGCATCCCTGCAGACAGAGCACTAAGTGCAGGGCCACTTACCGCTCTGGAGCCCTTTTCCACAGCATCTGCACTTTCAGTGCCCTCTGCAGCTTCTCCCTCAGTGCCCTCATCTAGAAGGTAAAAGGAGGGACACTTAGCCCAGGAGCCACAGAGGGTAGGAGGCGGGGGCAGTGGCCAGTGCCCCAGCTCACCATTCTCCGAGTCACTGATGTCTGAGCAGTCAGTCCGGAAGGCTTTGCTGTCTGGCTCATCAGGACTACCACACTGCTTTCTCTTCTTCTTCTTGGTCTGGGTCAGAAAGAGAGAGCCAGGTCAGGGCAGGTGGCTCTGGGTGCCTTCTGTAGTCCAGTGAAGAGCCAGGAGGGACAACTTCCTCCACTTACCCGAAAGTCGGCTGTGGTCCAGGTCTTCCAGGTCCGCCTCATCTGCTTCATGCCATTGCCAAATCCAAAGCCAAGGCGGGAGCCGCTCGGGAAGGTGCCCCCACCACGCATGCCCTGGAACATGCCGTACTCGGGGATGATGTTCTGAGAGAAGAGGGAGGGCAGCCGGGGGGCACCAGGCATGCACTGGCCCCGGGACCCCATGGGGTCTTCCCACATGCGCCCATAGCCTGAGGCCATTGGCCGGCCACTCCGGGACTCCCGGGCCCAGCCCTGAGCCCGTGGGCCAAAGGTGTCGCCACCACGCATGCGGAACTGGTCACGGTAGGCATCATACTGGCCCTCGTAGGCCATTTCCATCTCAGGGTCAAGTTCGCCGTAGTCATAGCCCGACCGGTAAAGGTCACGCTCACTCAAGACGGCCCTTGAGTCACAGGCCTCGTAGGAATCATATCTGCAGAGACAGGTGGTAAGAATCAGGGAGGGCCTCAGGTACCATCACTCTTGCCTTCCCCCAAAACTCCCTATCCCGAGGAAAGGAAGCCCTGCTCCAGCACCCACCCACCCAGCTAAGGAGATTCAGTGTTCAGACATGTGTTCAGAGATAAAAGGCCTCTTAGGAGCAGAGTTCTAAAGAAGGAAAGGCCCCTCAGCTAATATCCTCAACCCTGCATGTTGCCACTTGCCTACCTGGAGACCCTAAGAAGGGCTGACAACTGTAGTGAAGTAGGTCTCAGGAGCAGAGACACCCCATTGCCCTTAGCTCTCTGGAAACATGTGCATGTGTCTGTGGTAATCACAACACCCAAAGTGCTGACAATGCCCAAGAGAAACCCTGTGCTGGTCTCATCCCTCATGGCTGGGGAAACCCCCAAAACCCTCCAACACCCTTCACCACCCAAAATGGGGAGTGTTTCTCAGGAAGACAATGTGAGCTTGCCCAGGGACTAGAAAAATTACATCAACCTGGAGCCCAGGTTGGGGCATCAAACCTTACACAGCAATAGGGAAGGGAGGTCAAATATCCTGTGAGGGGAGAGAGGGCACCAGAGAGAGCTGTTCTAATTGTGGCTGTAGCCTACAGCCCCACAGACCCAGACCCACGCACAGAAGTAGCCAAAGCCACCCAACTGTCACTCCGTTCTTCACCCCTGCTCCCTGACTCCAGGCTGTGGCAAGATGGTATATAGGCAGCAACACGGGATCCACGTGGCCACTGAGACAAGAGCCAAACCCCTCCTAGCCTTTGGCAGCCTCAGCTCCAAGCACCATGGCTGCCAGGCATAAGGGCAAGGGATGGGCATGGGGGTTCTCCCTGAACTTTTTACTTGTTACAGAGCTCATGCAAATAAGTCCCCTTGGTAGCCCTGGGATCTCACTTGACCCCACCAATGTCCAGCTAAGCCCCTTCTTACTCTCTATTCTCCCCCATCTGTCAGCTCAAGCCATTAGGCTGCTCTACTTCACCCTGTGCTAAAATTCTGTGTGCCCCCCTCACTGAAGCCTCTCACTAGAGCACAAGAACTCCTGAGCCAGCACCAGTTCAGACAGTGACAAACACCCACAATATAATGCTGTGGAGTAGGACAGGTCTGGGTGCCAGGCCCAGCTCCACCACTTACTCCTGGGAGCCTTCAGGCAAGGGTATGTGACCTGCCTGTGCCTCATCTTCCCCATCTGCAGAAAGAGGGTGGTGACAGTTCACAGGGCACTTCTGAGGCTCAACAGGCATATGTCTGACAGACACTGAAGAGTGGCCAGGAAGCATCCACATCTGTCCCAGGCCACTGTGGTCAGCCCCAAAGGCTCATCCCACTCTTCATACCCAACCTAATCTGTCTTGCCCTGACAGCATACAGGATGCAAAGTCTCACGCGAAATCCAAGTGGCCGTCTCCAGAGGGAAAGGCCACTTAACACTCTGCTCCTAAGAGCCATTTTGAGGGTACAGTGAAGCCAGTCTGGTCGTGTTCTTCCCCCTATAAACTTTGGGAGAGGCTGGCTGCCAGGCAGTGGAAAAAGTAGGAACAAATGAAAGGGAAGGGAAGTGCACTAGACCCCAGCAGTCTCTGAGAACCCCAGCAGCAAAGCAGGAGGTAAGAAGCAGACATGAAGGTGGTTCAGAGAGGGAGAAGCCAGCAGGCAGCAGGTGCCCTTGGCAGAGCCTCAGCCCTTAGGCAAGTGCCCACTCACCTTTCTCCACCTGAGCTGTACATGCTTCCTTGTATCATGTCTGTCTCCAAGTGTGGCACCATATCTAAGCGCTGGTTAATTCTGGATAAAACGGAATCGGCACTGGCGCTATTCGCAGCATTAGGGTTTGCATTTGTTTCAGAGCTAGGCATATCCCAAGAGTTTGAAGTGGCCATACTGTACCCATAGTTGGTGGTGTTATCCTGGCCATAGCCATAGCCATAACCATAGTTCTCATAGCCTGCAATGAGACAGATAGAGATGGTG
The DNA here is from genome assembly GCA_030015415.1 of Cynopterus sphinx. NCBI lineage: Eukaryota > Metazoa > Chordata > Mammalia > Chiroptera > Pteropodidae > Cynopterus > Cynopterus sphinx. The sequence continues at coordinate 50,902,619 of CM057390.1, read as the reverse complement.
GGGGCAGGGTGAAGAGACAGAGACAAATACAGAGACAAGGCCGTTTTCTGTCACAGAAACAAGCTGGAGACTCTAACCACCCAAAGCTGGAAGGGCCCTAGCTCTCCCTACGAGGACTCCCAAGAAAGAGTCCTCCCAGAGCCTAAACACACCCACCCCACCCAAAAGGCCAAGCACATACCAGCTCAATCTTAAGGGAGAGGGAGCGATCACGGAATAATACTTGCCTCTGTTTGTCCCAGAGTTCCAAGTTCCATATCCTATAAGAAGTAAAAGGGTAATTACATCTATAATTGCTTACAATACAATGAGCGTTTAATTCAGGTACAAATGAAGATAATGACTCCCACTATCTGACTGTTGTAGGAGACTGAACCTGTCCTTGAGAAACCTGGAGTTTGAGAACACCACATAAATGATCCATGTCACTTGCTGCCTTGGTGTTCCACCTTCTGTGGCTCTGTCTGTTATTCAAGGAGCCTCCCCTTCGCAACACTCTCAGCTAAGAAATTTGGCTCCTATATTTCTCCCTTAAGGAGCCAAAATGAGATTTGATCCCTAACTAAGCACCAATTTGATCCCTACTACTAAGCACCAATCAGAGGAAAAGAAGAGCAGTTTCTGATATTGAACTAGGATATAGCTCAGCAGAACCTATATCCACTCTAAAATCATGTCACTCAAATCGTCCAACAGAGCCATCTGAACAGAGAAACTGACCACCCTAGTTCCTCAGGTGGCCTTAAGAGGAAAGGCCACCAAGCTCTTGAATTCTCCGAGTATGCTGTGCTGGAACACACCAGCAGAGGGAAGGACAAGACACAACTCCAATCTGGATTATAAACTAAACATGTTCTGGAGTTTAAAATAGCACATAAAAAAAATCATTTCTTCAGGAACATAAAGCCACTAAGAACTGACAAGTACAAAGCTAAGTGAGAACTCCTGAGTCAAGCAGACATGCTTCCACCTCAGGGGAGTCCACCAGAACAGGCAACTACCTTCCCAGTGACTCTGGTGAGAGTCTAGTCACCTCCTACTCTCGGTTCTCTCTGTCCTGCAGAGGAGCCATGCTCATTCCAGTGCACCTGAGCTGTACCAAAGCTCAGCGAGACAGTAAGCATAGCAAATATTACATATGGCATGCTTATCTGAGCAGACTCTAGCCACAGAGAAGCAAAGGTGCACACAATGAGAAGATGAATGGGGGGTGGGAGGGGAGGATGACACTTTAGATGACTATGTTTAATGAATAAAGGCACAAGAGAGCTCACAAAGCAAAAATCCTCTTTGTCAACAACTATCATCCTGAGAACACAGAGCAGATCTGGGCACTGTATGTTAAAGGAGAGAAACACTAACCAGTGAGCAGCAATAGATAGCCAGAAGTGGGAAGTCACATAACAAGTGAAGAGAGGCTGGCAGAGCCACACAAAGAATAATGCACACTTAGCTCTGGTAGCTAACAAGAGCCTGGGCACAAGGCTGTCTGCATCAGGGACAGTGGACACTAAGTATTCAAAAGGACGGACGGGACTGGGAGGCAAAGACAGACCCATTAGGGCTCTGCTTGTAAGGCTAGACTATGGTCCCCAGGGGTTCATTTGCTGAGAACCCACCAGAATGGTAGGAGGCAGGAATGGGCATTGACTCTGCAAACAGAAAGGCCACTGGTCATTAGGACAGGCTCAGATAAGCATGCCATATGTAATAATTGCTATGCTCAGAACAATCCAGACTCCCTGATGGGCTCCCCAGCTGGGTCCCTTCAAGTGGAAGCCTTTGTCTACACTATGGACCCCTGAGACCTGCCCTTTCCAAAAGAACATCCAAACTCAGTTCCATCCCTAAAAAAGTGAGACCACTGTTGACAAGAAAAATTTTAAGGACAAAATTATTTTAAAAAGAAATGAGAAAAGAGGAGATGGTTATAGTAAGTAATACCTATAGAACAAAGAAAAATATTAAGTGAAATAGCTCATGTAGACATAAAAAATCTATTAAGCTTTATGTAGCACAAGTAAATGTCTCTAACAATAAACAAAATAAAGGATACAAAATTTGATCCATTTATAAATTATTCAAGTACTTAAGATAAGTATGATGAAAATTAAATATTAAATATTAAAATGGTGGGCTCTTGGTTGACTGTTTTTCAAAAATGTTATTTAAATGCTGTTATGTTGCTCTTGCAATTTAAGCCAGAAGGAAAAATAAAACTGTCCTTCATCTTTCAAAACACGATTGTCAACATACTTAAGTATAAATGTAACAAAATACGTGCAAGATGTGTGTGCTAGGAACTACAAAATAATGAAAGAAATTAAAGATCTAAATAGATGGCGTATCATGGAATGGAAAACTGAATATTGTTAAGATGTTAATTTTCTCAAACTAATCTATGGCTTCAAAGCCATCCCACTCAAAATCTCAGAAGGAACTTACATAGAAATAGACAAACTGATTCTAAAATTTATATGCAAAAATAAAGGGAACTGGACAATCCAAGTCAATTCTGGAAAAAAAAAAAAAAAAAAAAAAACAAACCCCTGGAGGATTCACATTAACTGATTTCAAGACTTACTATATAGTAATCAAGACAGTGTAGTACCAGAGGAAATTCAGACAAATAAATCAATGGAACAGAGATAGAATCCAATCAACAGACCCACATGTTGAACTGATTTTCAACAAGGTAAAAAAGGATCTTGACCTGTATTACATACCCTGTAGAAATACTACCTCAAAATGAATCAAAAAATGTAAAATTTAAAACTATGAAGCATCACCTAAAAGAAAACTTAGAAGAAAATCTTTGTGATCTTGGGTTAGGCATAAATTTCTTAGACACTGCTCTAAATTCACAATCTAGTTAAGACTGATAAATTGGACTTCATTAAAATGAAGATTTTTGTGTTCTCAAAAGACACTGACAAGCCAGAATAAAGAGACAAACCAGAGTCTAAGAGAAAATATTTGCAAATGGCACATCTGGTAAAATGTTTGTAGCAAGAATATGTAAACCAGAGGGAAATTAATTAAAAAAAGATGTGCAATTTGGTACTATGTTTGATTAAAAGAGATGAGGCAAGGAGCGCAGGAGAGGGAAGCCATGCAAACCAAGTTTCTCCTCATTTATCAAATACCCGATACCTCCTTATTCATTTTCAAAATAGTTTAAGTCTTCCTCTCGGGCAGAAACTAGTTGCTAATACTTCAGAGACTTATGTCCATTTACTCAGTGACTCCTGAGGAATGTCACCACGTAGGCTATCTTTCCTTAGACCCTGGTAGTAAAACAAATTACCTATCTATCTCAGCAACCAAGGCATTATTTTTATTAATTTCAAAGAGGGCTCTCAACAGACACCTAGGGTTACAGACCACAGAACAACTGCTTTATCGGAATATCTATGGACCTCATCAGGTGGCTACTTCTAAATTAGATTTAGTGCATCTGTCCACACTTATGAATCAGATTTTTCCTCAATCCTACGTGCGAGGAGCTGCCTCGCTTGAGATGGCCTGACATCTCTAAAAGTCTGCTGAGTTTAGATAGATATCCTTTCTGGCACAGCAGTCCCATGCACTATCCTGGAGCTAAACTAATGGCTTGGTTTCTGCTCAAACCAATCCTTTGGACTTTGGCCACTCTTCTTCCTAGTCCCTCAATGTCCCTCTGTCACAGACTTCTAACAAAATGTTAAGAGGTCAAAGGAACCAGTTTCTGGCCCCAAGAACTCCAGCTTGCTTAATAACACAGACACCTCTCCCAAAAGTGCCTCCAAGGGGAGCACTAGCTATTCTAACAGTCCACCACACCATTTTATACACGTTTGGATTTAGAAAAGCAAGACAAGGTGACAGCAAGTCCAAAGGCAAGAAGACACCAGACTGCTCTGTCACTAGAAGGCAGAACATCAACGCTCTAGTTCCCAGGGACCCACACTTACCATAATCACAGGTAGGCTGAGCGCTCGTGTCTGAGTATGTTGACTGCAAAGTGGTTTCAGATCCTTGGACAAAGCCTAAACATATGCACAGTGTGATTAATTTCTTCAAACAAACCACATGATGGATGACTTAAGAATATCTTTTAGTGTAGACTGACTGGCAGGCCCTCACCTCACTGGAAAGCCACCACAAACTCTAACTTTTGAACACTTTAATTATATCTTCAGAACACGTTAACCAATGGAATGGCAAGCTATGTTTAATTTGCTATACCAGAAGAACTGGATAAAAATTTCCAAATACTTTAAACCAGTAACATGTTTTGATAAATTAGTACCAAAATTATCATTTAATTAAATGAATAAAATACTTATATAAAATCATTGATATATTAGAGGTGAGTTGCCTCCAATTAAAAAAAGGACATGGCTAGTTTTGAATAATGTTAAGACAAATAATACTCTCCTTATCCCAACTCTGTAACCAAAACTGCTTTGTATTTTTTAGTTTACATTTTAGTTTACATACATTAAAATGTCTGTATTACCTCTTAAATGTAACTACTTAGATTTGCATGTTTATATGAAATATTATATATTATTTCCTATTTTCTCAACTCAAACTATTTCTCAACTTAAAATGAATTATTATGAAGAAAAATTTGAACCTGTACCAGAAACAAATGTTCTTAAATGCTGACTGTAATGGACTATGATGAAACCTAACACTATCTTTAAAACATTAAAAATAAATTTTTTATGACTTACCCACAGCACTAAAATTTTAACAGATATTCTAAGAAATGATATTTGCCTATTCCATCAGAGCCAACTCACGACCTAAAAATTAAAGCCAGCACCTCCAATAACTTCTTTTCAACAGAAGCATACACCAAGTGCCTTCCCCTGGGGTGGGCATTCACATATTTGTCGGCAGTCTCTCTAGTTCATCTCTTAAGACCATAGCAACAAAGATGACAGCAATAGCAGCCAACACTGAACAAGTGTTTCTTCTGCAGGGTGCTAAGAGTTTTATCGGCATTATTTCATTTTGTCCTCATCACCGCCAACAAAGAGGACAGGGCCAAGATCCCTTTCCCTGCAATTCCACAGTTCAAAAAGGTCTATAAACCAAGCACCTCAAATGTGGTGTGATATTCATTTAGGGGTAAAACTGACCTGTGAGCACAATTACGGTCTTTTCTTACCCCATCTGGTACAGAAATAATGCATTTAATTTATCAGGTACTGGCCCAGATCCTGGTGGAGGTGCTATGGAATCTCCTCTCAAGCTAGAATTCCAAAATGTACTTAACTCCAAGGGTTTCAAACAAGGATAGGTGGACCACACTTTATCTTTACTTTTCAGAGGGAAATAAGAAGTAGGAGGGAAGAAGAAAACCACAAGTATACAAACCCAATCCTCTTCATTTTCCCTAATTAAAGAGGTACATTCAAATAGATTCCCTCCAGGGACCAAGTACCTTCCTGAGATGCCTAAAGTCTTGATGATTAACTGTCCACAAGATACAGTGAAAGCATTCTTCAGGTAGTTCACCTGTGGGGAAACCTCACAGTGTAAAAAAGTACCCTCCTGCTTTCTCACACTGTTTGCTCAATCAACTTCTAGAAACCTGTTTGTTCAGCAATAGCGCCACTAGCAAAATGGCCCCAGACTTTCCCCAGACTTTAGGTAATGTGGTTTGTAAGCATTGCACCTCCAAGTAGAACTTACTACATACTGACAAGATACATACTGGAACACAGTATGAAAGCTGCAGAACAAAAGCTCTGTATTTATTCAGGGGAAGAGGGGAACCCTGGTTCTTTCTTCCCCAAGAAAAATGAAAGACAATCCATCCAATCTTCAGAGTTCAATGGCAATTTCTGCTCTAGTTCTGTCTTCCCTACATTAATATTCTGTTCTACAATACTATCTCCAGGGTAGGACTTTGTTTAGCAGTTATCCTCCAATTGTGAGTAAATTCTTTATTGTGGGGTTCGTAAATTGTCTTCTTCTTGGTTTGATTTACCAGCCTAATCAGCTCTAGGTAAAAAGCTAAAATAAGCAAATTTTTGGTCCTATAAAAAAAACTAAGGGTCAAACCGTGGATTTATGACAACATTGCATCACAGATCATCCCTCTTGGCCAGCCTCTCTCACATCTTTTACACAAAGATATACAAAGTTTCACAGTTTTATTCTCCTTTTTCTGAAAGAGGACACTATCTGGTGGTAACCAGCCTCCAAGACGGTCTCTAATGATTCTTGTTTCCTGACATTATGGTGTCTCCTCAAAAAACTGAAAGAGGTAGGCAGTGTAACCAATAAGATATTGTAGGAATAACTGAGTATGACTTCCGCTTTGTACTTTCACTCCGGGGGAAACTAACCACCATATTGTGAGGACCCGCTAGCAGGCCTGTAGGGAGGTCCACATGGTGAGGAACCAACAGCCAGCATCAATCTACCAGCCATGTGATTTTGAGCCACCTTGGAGGTGGGTCCTTCAGCCCTAGTCAAGCCTTGAGATGACTACAGTCCCGACTAATATACAAAATGTAATCTCATGGGATCCTAAACCAGAACAATCCAGCTAAACTACTTGTCTGCTCCCAACACAAACTCTGAGAAAATAAATGTTCCTATAAAAAGAATGGTAGCATTTCAGACCATTGTTTGAAGGCCTGAAACTGGACTTTTCTGTCCCTTATTCCCATTGCTCTCATCTTTCCCCTCAGTGCCAGAGATGGAGACTCTTTTCCCAAACACACAAAAACTAGGTTCGAAAGCTGGACAAGTCTACAGCCATGCTACCCTGAACGTGCCCGATCCTGTCTGATCTCGGAAGCTAAGCTGAGTCGGGCCTGGTTAGTACTTGGATGGGAGACCACCTGGGAAGGCCAGGTGCTGTAGGTGTAAAAAATAAAAATAAATAAAAAATAAAAAATAAGAGATTGTAAACTGACAAGGTCCTTGTAATCTGTGAGGTCAACCAAGGGTTGCCTTGCCTAGGGGGAAAAAAAAAAGCTGAACAAGTTATCAGAAAGATAAATTATTTTAATTACCTTCTATAATAATAAAGATAACATTTGCTACAAGGCCTCAAGAAGTTCTCCTTAGAGGCAAAATAGCTATCGAGATGTGACTTAAAATGCCTGACCTTAGTGGTCTGCTTCTTGAAAAGGAAAGACACTATACATCACAAAACTACTGTGGTTTTCAGTTGATTAAGATCAAGTAAAAACTAATCATTACCTTAATTAGCTTGGCTACCTCAGTGCTCACTCAAACCCAGAATTACAGCCTACAAGATCCGGAGTTGAAATTCAGACTTGGCCATTAATGACCTCTCTACGCAGTTTCCTTGTCTATAAATATAAATGCTCCATTATTAACTTACTCTACAACACCCAACCCTTCATCTTCTGGTTTCTTCAGCAGTCTTGCTCCTAAAAACCACAGAACTGTCTTCTAGTTCTCTGTAAAACTTGGTAAAAAAAGGATTACGTCTCAATTCCAGGGATGTAACAACCTTAGTGACTTTCTTCCTGAACCAGAAAAGCTGCAGAAAAGCTAGGACAGGGTTGCCTAACTCTGGCACTACTGATTTCTGAGACAGAAAATTCCTGTGAGGGTGGGGGAGAGGAATGGTGGGGTGCTCATCTTACGCATTGTAAGAAGCTTGACCTCTATCTACTGGATGACAATAGTATTCCCTCCCCATATGACAAACAAAAATGTCTCCAAACGTTGTTAAATGTCCGTTGGAAGGCAGAATCACTCTGGTTGAGAACCACTGGGCTAAGGGACAGTTGCTTGAAAAACTAGGGTTTTGCCAAGCTCCTGACTTGGGAGCCACAGCAGGGAGGCCTGGCACCACTTCCTTGCCTAGGCCAACATTAAGCAGCCTATGGAAGAGCGCAGAGACTCAGGTTCCATTCTCAGTCCTGAACACTCCAAGTAGAACACTCCAAGTGTGGTTACCAGGCAACCACACATAGTCAGCCTAATATCCCCATCAAAAGGGGAGGCCTAGTGATTGCTCCTGGCTGAGTAGCCTAACTGGTTACTGCCAAAGCAAACCCAGCAGTCCAATTCACCCAGGGATAATTTATAATTGCCCAAGCATATCTCATGCCGCCACCACCCCCCACCCCTCGCAATCTCATCATCCACCTGACCCTTTGTTCAAGTCCCACTGGCTTCCCTGGTGGTTCTTCTAAGGAGGTAGGCAGCTTCTGTGCCCCTGGGTCTTTATGTCAAGGGCTCCCTTGGACAGATATCCTTAACACCCTTAATCTATTTGGGTCTCTGCTTGCATGTATCCTCTTTAGAGGTATCCGACCAGTCCATATAATAGAACACCCCCTCGGGGTACTGACCACCTCAGAATATATCCCAAATTCACTTGTTTGTCTGCTGTGGTCTGCCCCGGCCTATAAATGCTTGGAGAATTCTTGCCAGTATTCCAGTGCTTATTCAGCACCTGACACGAGAAATTTTGACAGATGGTGAACGAACTGCCTTGGAAGCCAGTCATTTCTTGCAAGGCTCAGGCTCAGCCTCCCAGGGCCCAAGGTGCCCCGCTCAGCTCAAACCCTCCAAATACTGACTCCTTGCCCCGGAGTCTGGCGCCTCTCCCAGCCCGACGGGGCAGGCACGGGGTGTGGGTGTGGGTGTGTGGGTGTGTGTGTGTGTGTGTGTGTGTGTGTGTGTGGCGGGGGGAAACTGCGGCATCTTGCAGGGACACTGCGCGAGGGAGGGGGCGACAATGGCGACGGCAGCCGAGCCCACTGACGGATCGGAAGAGCCGAAACCTAAGAAATGGCCACCTGAGGCGTAGAGGTCCGAGAAGGCCAAGGCTGCACTGGAGGTAGGGAGGAGAGACCTCGGGCGCCGAGGCTGGGACCCGCAGGAAAGGGCGACAGAAGCCAACACGTCCGGCGGCCAGGAGCCGGCACACGAGAGTGCCAACGCAGAGAACCGAGGCGCCCAGGCTTAAGGGGCACGAACCTGAGGAGACAGGCCGGCGGCGCCATTTTGTGACCGCAAGAGAGGACAGTGTCCAGGCTCCGGGGCAGGCGCGGGTGAGCCCGGCACTGCTCTGGCCCTGCCCCGTCCCTCCCCACACGGGGCCCGACCACCCACCCTACCGGACCCACCTGTGTAGCTCATGGCAACACCGACCACTGAACCCGAGGAACCAGAAACCGCTCCGCTAGTCCCACGCTGCGCTAGCGGCAACAATCCCCCGGGCCCTTTCTACACACAACCGAGCCCCGCCTCCCGACTGCATTGGCTCGTTCCGGGCCGTGTTCACGCCTATTGGGTCTTCTCACTGTCTATCTCAGCACATCCCCATAGCAATGGTGAAGAGTCCTGCCAATCCCACGAGATCCCCGCCCTGTCCCGCCTGCCATTATTCCCAGCCCGCGGTGATTGGCTGAGAAAAGCCGGTCTGGAGGTGGAGTTCTGTGGCGCTCGAAGGGGCGGAGCCATGCACTACGGAAAGACCCGAGGCTCAGACGCAGCCGGGTGGGAGGAGCGCTTGTGCCCTGGAGGCCCACCAGGGGGAGCCGGGTCTGCAGCGCAGGGCACCGCTCCAATCCCGACTCTGCTACCGGGGCGCTGCGCCGATCTGGGATACGTTTCTAACGTCTCTGGACTTCAGCTCTAAAACCAGCACGGTAAAGCCCTGTTGGAATGAAAATTACAACTTGTCGCCAGACAAGGTGCTGGGCACACGTTCAAACATATGAGATAATGTAAAGACATCAGTCCAGGGCCGAGCGCACCAAATAAATGTCACGTTTTGTTATCAATGGATACATGATATATTTACATAACATGTTTATATATTTAATCAATGTTTGTATTGTTTATCACCTCGAATGCTCCCTCATACCTACGAGGGCTTTAAAAAAATTTCTCGAAAGAAAACAGACTTGGAATTCATAACTTGCTCAAGGTCCCTGACACGTGTGAAAGCTGGAACTCCCCCTCTAAAACCTTCTTGATTCTTCCCGACTTTAGAGATCCTGCAGTGGCCCAGCCAGGCTCCAGCCCTGTTCTCAGCACCCTCTTTGGATGTGTGGAATCCACTGTCAGAGACATCGCATAACTTGTAAGATTACTTGACAGAGCTGCAGACACTGAAAAAGGTAAACGTGTTAGTGAAGTTATCAAACTAGACGTGTTCACTTTGTTTCTGCTTTACTTGTTTGTATAAAAGTATGATGTTTGCTGGTTTATTAGAGAAACATCAATTTCTTTAGGTGTAATAATGACCTACAGAAATATTGAGTAATTGATCTGACCAAAATGTGCTTCACCATAATTCAGATGGGGAAGGGGGAGTGTAAAGGGGTTATAGCTGAAATAACTGAAGAGATTAGTAATGTGTTAATAATTGATGTGTAGATGAGCCTTCATTGTACTATTCTTTTGTAGGGTTGGAATTCTCCACAATAAAATATTAGCAAAACTACTACTCCCCTCTCCCCCAAAATGGGGTTTCTGCAGAACTTGCTGCCACATGGGACAAGGTTTGTGATGCACTGACAAACCACATATAAAGCACATAAAACTGATTGATGTGCACTTCAACTTTGGGGCTCATTTGTATCACCTTCAGGGACACCTGCCTGTCTTCCAAATTAAAGCAGTCTCCTGGAACTTCTCCTGGGGAGCTTCCTTCATGGCACTTAACACAGCCATCATTTTTACCCTCATTTGATCATTTTAACATCCAACCCTTTGCCTCTGAACAGAACGGCTTAAGAAGGGGAATGCCCAGAAGTTTTAGGAAGACTCTCTGTAGTTAGAACTGTATGTAACCCTTTCAAGGACTCACATAGCTATCATTACACGATTGTGGGTAGGGAGGGGCTTCTCATGTTACTTTATAAGTTCTTGCATCATTTGAACTTTTTAAACATCCAGTTTATCATACTTTTATACTTTTTTTCACTAATATGTAAAAAGCGGAACCTTTAGGTCAGCTCTCATCCCAAGAGATAATCTTGCTGCTTTCAAAGTCTCAGACATGCCCACCCACAATGAAGAAATGACAGCACTGGTTGAGGCCTTCCTTCACCAGGCAAATTATGTGCCCTGACCTCCCACAAGCAAAATGCCAAGTGTGCAGACCAAGACCACTCCTTTGGGCATGTTTTCACAGCTTCTTGGCCCCTCCTTCCCAGGTGGGTGCACAGTGGGGGCCAGGGTAACAGGATTGGGGGCTGGAGAGGCCTCTTCTGTCTACACCTCATGAGGTTATTCCCACTTTCCAGCCCTTGGCCATTTAAATGAAAACAATCAGCTGAAAAACCACATGCAATAAACAAGGAACAACCAACAAAATCTCTTAAAATCTCAGAAATGTTCAATAAACATTTGCAGAGCGAGAAAATAAATAACATTGCAGAGGAGCAAGCAGCTCCCTCTCCCCCCCTCGTGTTACTGGGGTTCAGGGTGCATGTAACTCCTGACAAGTCACATGTCTTAAGGGCAGGCCAGTCCCAGCTCTCTGATGGCTCCCAGCAGCTTTGTGCTCCTCCCTCCCCCAGCAGGTCCCCCACACTGTTGCTGGACAGCTCCTGCCTCAGACAGCCCTTCAGCCTGTCGCTTCTCCATCTTGACATCCTTCCTGGATCAGCTCCTCGGCTAACAGGAGCCACTTCACCAGCTGGCCAGAGCCCCCAAACATGTCACTGAGGGTCAACAGCTGGGAACTTGGGCTCATCCGCAGCTGAGTCTTGCTGGCTTGGTGGCCAGTGGGAAAACCCAGGGCTTCTAGGGGCTCTGGGTGAAGGAGGCTACTTGATCCCAGTCCTAGCTGCCAGCCGATGCCAGCCTGTCCACTCTACAGAAAAACACACGCTGGCCGCCTGCCCCGGGATGTTTCCAGAAGAGAAATTTAATCTAATTTACATACTTCTAGATACATTGATAACCAAAATGTGGCCACTGAAAAAAGTTAAAAGATTGATCAGCTCCCGGTTTCTAGCTGGCCCAGGATTGCAAAATAAAAAGATCCACGTTCCTTATTCTCTACACAAAACGCGCTTTTAAAAAAGTGAAAGGTCTAGGGAGCTATACATAGAAAGGAACAGTGAAAAGAGAGAGGGGGGTGGAGGTGGGGAAGGAGAGTCCCACCCCCACCCCTCCAGGGCCCGGAGCCCCTGAGGCTCTGGGGGCCTGGACATGGCAGGAGGCAGCTGTCAGCTCTGAGCTCTTCCCAGCTAGGAAGGCCCCTCTGGGGGGAGTGTGGCCAACAAGGATTTCCGTGGCATTGTGGGCTCAGTGGAGGCTCCCAAGCCCCGGTGGGCCAGCAGAGGGAGCGTGCCTTCCCCTGAGCAAGCACCGTGGCATGACGTGGTCATTGACTCGGGAACTGGGGAGCTGGGGCAGATCCCGGGTTCTCGTGAGGTGCATGTGTGCGTGCATGCGTGTCTGTGTGTTCACGTGTGTGTGCGTGTGAGAAGATATTAATGAGGGTAAGAAGGACAAGGGGTCTTTGGGGTCTTTGCAAATGGCCACGGATGGCAAACAGAGCCCCACCTGGCTGCTAGACTCAGGGGAGCGCTGGCATTCCTCCCCTGTGACCAGATCTCCTGCCACCAGGGACCTGGCTGCTGCCCACACTGGACTGGGTGGGCGTGGGCTGAAGGAAGATGCCCTAGGTGTGGCCCCAGAGTCCTCGGGCTGAGGGAAGGGTGCTCCAGCTGTAGTGTGCCCGGCCCCTGAGGGTGCCGGTTTGAGGTTTTGGCTTGCTCCTTTGGGAACGGAAAAGAAAGAGGGAGAAGGAGGAGGAGACCGAGGAGTAGACAGAGGTGGCACAAGAGGGATCTGGAATGCTTTTGTGTTAGGGCGCCTCTGCTGCTGCTGTCTGTGACGCTGGGGCCTGAGGCTCCTCGGGTGGGGGGTCCACTTTGGAGAAATTCATCTCCAGGATGTGCCGCTGTAAGTGCCGCACCCACTCCTCTTGGATGGAGAGGGGCCCCTGGAATTCCACCTCACAGAACCTGTGTGGGGGACAGAGAGAGGGAGGAGTGGTCAGTGCCAAGAGAAGAGTTGAATGGGTAGCATGGCCATACTCTGAGAGTCTGGCACATCTGCTGCTGCTCAGCGTGGACAGAGCAAGCCCAGGATTTGAGGGAAAAGGGCCCAGAAGCCAGATGTTCTCCCATGGACAGCTATCTCTACCTTTCATGGGGTCTTGGTGGGGTCCCCTGGAGTCCCAATCTCTATGCTCAGGGCATTCTGCTGGCTCAGTGCTGGGTGCAGGCCATCCAGCTTCCCAAGCACTTCCTCCACCTGACTAGAGCATGTGCACTGATCAGAGAGAACAAAGAGCAGCAGATCCTGCTCCACCAAGCTCCAGGACAAAAAGATGGAGCTGGGGAAAAGAGGGTTACACTGACTTGCACCCATCCTGCTCATGCATCCAACTCACTAGTTCTTTGCCCTTGCGGTCTTCAGGGAGATCTCACAGCACAGGGGACCCAAAACTAAGCTCATGGCTGTAGAGACCTTGGTTCAAATCCTACTTCTGACCTGGCCTATGTGATCTGAGGTGACCCCCTCACATCCAAGACTCCCAGTTTTCTACCTCTGATGTTTACCTGGACTTTGATAAGAATAAACCAAGACCTGTTCTTTTCTTAATCATGCAGAAACTTGCTAAAGGCTTACCGTGTGCCAGGCACAGTTTGATTACTTTATAAATCAACTCTATTAATCTCCATAACAAATCAATCAGGTCTGCTATCAATCCTACTGTATAGCTAGGAACTTGAGGCATGGAACAAGAGTCCTTGCCCAAGGTCACTAAGCTGCTGAGTGTCAAGGTCTTGTTGACTTTACAAAACTCAGGGTCCAGTCCAAGGCTCTGAGGCACCTCTTTCTGTGAAGAGGCCTCAGCCTGGACCCAAATTGCCCCGGGGCAACTCCAAGGCTTCCTCTTCAGACCCCAAGCAGCCCCTGTACTGTTCAGAGGCTCTAGGTAGACAATCTCCAGACGAGTAGCCTCCCTCCCTCCCCCAGGGGCTTCATACCTGCACTTGAGGGTGTAGATGTTGCCGACGAACTTGACCAGTGACGTCTGGGGAGGCCGGGGCACCAGGGAGGGGACTGGTCGGACCCGGGGAGGGGGCTGCCGCACCTCCTCCAGCTTCTGCTGCATGTCATTGGTCTCCTCACCTCCCCTGGCTGCAGAGGCATCTGCAGGGCGAGCTTGTCGGCGCTCAAATTCTGAGGTGGGAAAGGGGAGGAGAGGAATGGAGGATAGCTGGAGGGCGAGGCCCCTGGAGAGGCTGCTGCCTTCAGCAAATGATGAGTGGTCACTGTGGAGATTTGTAAGACAGGCCAGCTGGTGACTGGTTGCCACCTGGCCCAGTGACAGGTGGGATGGCAGATGGATGAGTAAATGGGTGAGCAGCCAACTGAGGAAGTGACTCCAGGGCAGAAGCACAGCAGAGAACCTAAGGGGCAGCCAAATGGACCTGCCAGTGCCCGCCGCCCTCACGACTTTCCACCCGCAAACACTCACTGTTGATGTTCTGCCGCTGATGCTCCTCGGCCTTCACAGTGCCTGGTGGGCTGGCTGCTAGAGGCCGCTCACCACTGTCGGCTGCCCGGCCAGCCTCCGGCCCTGGCTCACCCCCAGCACTGCGGCCCACCACAGCCAAGCCCCCGGGTGCCAGCCCCAGGGGTGGCCGCTTGTCGCTGTCACGGCCATGGCCAGCACTACGAAACTTCTTGGTGAAGGGGCGGCCGCCCTGGATGTAGCTGCGGTAGGCGCCCACCTTCTGGGGCCGGTGCTTGATCCACTCGCTCAGCGTCTCAATGGGTGAGCCGTTCACACACCACTCAGTCACGCCGAATTGCCGCAGGTGCGCCCGCGCATGGCTGGCCAGGGCCTTGCGGTTTTCGAAGTAAAGGCCACACAGCTCACAGCAGGCCTCGGTGGCTGCAGGCAGAGGGGGCGCTGCTGAGCCTCAGCCCCAAGGGAGCAGGGATACCCAGAAGGCGCAGCCCAGGTCGGGAGCCAGTCCCGCCTCCCACTGGTGCCTTGACCCCCACACGGGGTGGGCATGCGTGTGACAGTGCCCGGCCCTGCAGGCCCCGGCAGATGCCCTCCCGGGACCCTGCCACCCGCTGCTTACAGGAGTGGGAGGTCTTCTCGTGGAGGGTCTTTGCCTTGAAGGGCAGTTCAGTCTGGATGTAGGTCTTGGCCTTGACCTCTGCAGGGAGGAGGCGGTCCTCCTGCAGGGGCCGCTTGGCTGCCACTGAGCCCAGGTAGCTGGTGGCTGAGGGCTTGGCACCAGTGATGGGTGCAAGGCTGAGATCACGGGGTACTTGGGCTGGCCCAGCTCCTGGTTTGCCTGGCCGGCCAGCCATGGGCGCCAGCGGCAAGAGGGGCTGCACAGGCCCAGGAGCCGATGTGGGGGACCCATCCTCAGCCAAAGCAGGGGCCAGGTCTCCGGCTGGCGGCTCCTTCTTGATGAGGCATGGCTTGGACTTCTTCTTAAGGATCTCCCGCAGTGTGTCGATGGGTGAGCCATTGACAGACCACTCAGTCACACCCATCTGTCTCAAGTGGGAGCGTGCGTGGCTGGACAGGCCCTTGCGGTTCTCAAAGAACTCACCACAGAACTCACAGCGAATGTCACGCACTGGCTCTGCCCGCGATGCTGCACAGGGTTGGGGGAGGGGAGAGAAGAGGGCAGTGGCTGCTGGCAGGAAGCATCCAAGCTCAAGGCCAGTGTTAAGTGCCTGGCTGCCCTATCCATGCAGCCCCAGACCCAAATGACCTGCTCTCTTAACTGCCTCCAGGGGCCCTTTTGTATGTTCAGCCCTTCTGCTTGTTCTGTCACTTCAAATTCTAACTGACTTTAAGAAAACTCCTTGTGATGTGGTGATGTGTTAAGGAGCAAGTGCTCCCTTGATCCTGGGCTCAGATGCCAGCATGGCTATGATCCTGTGAGATACTGGGCAAGCCACTTCCACTGAGCCTCAGTTTCCTGCTCTGCAAATGGAAACCTCCACCCCCCAGTGTCACTGGGACAGCCTAAAGTGGAGCCTGGAGCAGCCGGCAGGAAATCAAATGGTGAGTGCTAAGGCCCAGGGCTGGGCCATCTCACCTGCTGGGCACACAGCAGGAGGTCAGCCAACCAGACATTTCAAGAGAAAAATGAGTGATAGGGACGTTACAACCACTGCATACAGCTTTGTTTAACTAGGTATGTTGTGGTATAAAACTTTAGAGTAGGGATCATGCTGATTTCCATCTTTCAAAAGAGGAAACTTGCTGAAGTTCACATACTGGTAGGCAGTAGAGCAGTTGTGATCCTAACTTGAACCTGACTCCAAATGTCAAGCACTTAGTGACCACAAATATTAGAAGGACGGTTTAGACACCCACTTTTGATGGGTCTAGAGTCCTGCCCATGGCAGACATCACTAATAGACCCCTGTAGTCTTTCTCCCTGGGAATCTGGTTGGCAGCCACTACTAATTGACTGATGATGGCACAAGAGATAGAATCTTTTTTCCATCACTGAATGCAAGAATGAAGAATCAAGAAGCAGCTCACCTGGAAATGCCCACAGCAGGACTACAATTAGCCCCTTGTCCTCTGAACCTATGTATCCTCCCTTCTATTTCAACTCTGGGCCCTCTGGGTACCCCCAAGTGGGAGGAGGCGACCCTCCTGTCTGTTTTCCTTGCCTTGCCCCAGGGTCACACTTACACAGGTTCAGGGGAGTCATGTCTTCCCGCGGCGCAGCCCAGGGACTTTCGGACAGGTGTGGCTCCCCATGAAGGGCCCCCGGCAGCATCTCACGCTTGATCTCCACCCGCATTTGTTCGGGCTTCAGCTTCTTGGTCAGGGAGGGTGTAGCCAGGCCAGGGAACATCTTTCGGGCCGTGGGAGGAGGAGAGGCAGTCGGTGAGTGGCCCAGAGGGCTGCCTGGTGGTGGCGGCAACTTCTTGGCCAGGGGCGAGAGGTGAAGGTCTGCAGGGTTGCGGGCTTCCAGAGAGCTGCCCAGACCTCCGCTGCCCACTACCTTGGTCAGGGATTTTGGGCTGGGTCCTGGCGGGTTGGGTGGTCCACCGGGCCGAGACTGGGTCCGTCTCTTGAGGATCTCCCGCAGTGTGTCGATGGGTGAACCATTGACGTACCACTCAGTCACACCCATCTGCCTCAGGTGTGAGCGTGCATGGCTGGACAGGCCCTTGCGGTTCTCGAAGAACTCGCCGCAGAACTCACAGCGGATATCGCGAGCTGGCTCTGGGCCTGAGGCTGCAGCAGGAGAAAGGGGCAATTAGCACCATGGACACCATGAGCATCATTATCTGCGGGTCTCCTGGTCGGCTGGGCATGGGCAGCAGCATGCCCACGGGCTGGGGTGGTGGTAGAGGGCAGGGAGCTGAGGAGTGGGGCAGGGGCCTGACACCTGGCAGGAGTGAGGGGAGGCTCCTAAGAGCCATGGGCCCTCAGTCCTGGCAGAGAACCAAGACTCCACCACTCTGCGGGTCCCCATAAGGACGGGGGCAGGAGGGCAGGAAGTGGCAGCCTAATTGCCACATGCCATCCAGACCAGGGACAACCATGGGCACCTTCCACACCAACAGGCAGCACCCCACCCTTGGCCTTCATTCTCAGGGAAGGTCATGGTCATGGAGGTCAAAGGCCAAGAGAGAGGGCCTAACAGCTGACTGCTAACGAGATCTCTGGGCAGAACCAGCCCGCTGCTAAGGGCCCCTGTCTACTCACTTCCCCAGAAGGGAGGGAGTAGGAAGGGGACCATGACCCCCCCAGGGGGGGGGGGTCCAGGGCCCGCAGGGAGGAGGGGGCGGCTGAAGCGAGAACCTACAGAGGTTGAGAGGAGACGGCTCCACATCAGAGGCCCAGAAAATGCCGGCGGCTGCGGCGGCTGAGAGGTCCTGCTTCCCCCAGGGGCTGGCCGTACCCGCGGCCTTCAGCTTGGCCTTCTTGGCCGGCGGTGGGGGGGGGAGCAAGGAGAGGGCCGCAGAGGCGGGAGGAGGCCGCCCCAGCTGGGCCAGCATGCCGCGCCCGGGTGGGAGGCGATTCTGGACGCCGACCCTCCTGATGAGCCCGTGGAGCACGTCTATGGGGGATCCCTTGGCATCCGGGTCGCTGACGCCCAGGTGGCGCAGGTGGGCACGGGCGTGGCTGGACAGGCCCTTGCGGGTCTCAAACCAGGCACCGCACAGCTGGCAGTCCAGCTCTCTGCCCCCGTCACTATCTAAAGCTGCGGAGACAAAACACAGGGGGGGTTCACGGCCGCCACCTTGGCCGGCCCTGGGGGACTGAGGCAGGAGGGCCTGGTGTGATTCTCAGCTGCCCAGGCCATCCAGGGGCCAAGACTCATGCCGCAGGTTGATTTTAAGAGGTTCTGGGAGGCAGGAAGCCCTCCTCCCTGCCTGGCCCTTTGGCATTAAGGTGAGTGTAGAGATCTCAAGGATGTGGAGTAGAAAGGCAGTGGCCCAATTCCAGGGGTCCCATCTGATGCTCCCAGGCCCCTGTCCCTGGGACCCCAGCTATGGGAGCTATACAAGGTGGGTAGCAGGAACAAAGCAGGGCCCCACCCAGCTGCCCACCATCATGCAGCTGAAGGCACACCTGCTCAGGGCCCTGCTCCTAAAAGCACAGACTGTGAAAGCAGTTTTAGAACCTGAGGTGCCAACTGGGGCTCATCCCCAGGGTCTAGGGGCCACCAATGGTGGGAAGGCCTGACTTCCTGAGTTAAACCTGCTCACTGTGCCTGGGGGTTTCTTCCCACACTCCACCTAGCCAGGCCTACCGGCAGCCCAGAGGCACAGCTCCACCCCCAGCAAAGTCAGAGGTGCCTCTGCGCAGCACTGCTGGGCAGGATCATGTTAAGATAGGGCCAACCATGGGACCTCCTGTCAGGCGGACCACTTGTCTACCTGCAGGACCCAAGATGCCCAACTGGAGCCCTGGTTACCTTCCCTGCCCCAACCCTCAGACCCAGAGAAGGCCAAAAGCTACCCTTAAGTGGCAAGGGTAACCCTAGCTGGCTCAGCAGCTGTGGCCAGGCCTCCAGGGGAAGAACAGCAAAGTGGGAAACAGATGATAACATGAAGCACGGCCAGCCCAACAGGAGACACAGCACCAACAATGACCCAGTCAACCCAGGACGCAGGAGCTGCGATCCTCCCTTTGCCCCCACCCTGGGCCCCATAGCCCAACTCGAGGCCCCTGCTCTCCCAGTGCCAAGACCTCCCTCAGCTCCCAGGACCCAAACTCACTGAGGTTCAGGGGCCCCTCGTCCTCAGACTGAGGCCACTGTGCCTTTGGGGAAGCTGGCCGGGGGCTCAAGGACAGCTGGGGGCTCTTGTCCTCAGGATTCTTGGGGGTAGGGGAGCCCGTCAGGGCCAGTGGTGCCTTCTTGAGGAGCGGGGAGCTGGGTGGGTGGGACAGGCCCTTGGCTGAGAAGCCAGGAGGTGACTTGATGGCCTTGTTGACAGCGGGGACATCCAGTGGCTTGGCCAGAGTGAGCAGGCCCTGCCGGGGAACCCCGGCAACCACCTCCTTCGGTGAGCTGGACTTCTTAGTCAGGCCCGGGGGCAGCCCGAGGGGTGTGTCGGGCAGGCCCTTCTGCTTCACGAGCTCGTAGAGAAGGTCGATGGGGGCACCGCTGCTCTCGGACTCAGCCACACCCAGCTGCCGCAGGTGGGACCGTGCGTGGCTGGACAGGCCCTTGCGTGTCTCAAAGCAGGCACCGCAGACCTCGCAGGTGGTCAGGCTCTGGGCTGAGGGTGAGACGAAGGCCAGGAGAGCCAGCTGTGAGGCCCTGTGGGCTCTGTTCTCCCATTTCTTCTCCCTTGGGGCCCCCACTCACCCAAGCTCCCTACAAGGGCTTTGCTTCTATCAAGCCCCGTGATCCTTAAAATGACCCTAAAGAATCAGAAATTGGCCTGTACAGTT
Organism: Cynopterus sphinx; assembly: GCA_030015415.1. Lineage (NCBI taxonomy): Eukaryota > Metazoa > Chordata > Mammalia > Chiroptera > Pteropodidae > Cynopterus > Cynopterus sphinx. The sequence goes on along the minus strand of CM057390.1, from coordinate 50,882,683 downwards.
TGCAGATAAGGAAACTGAGTCTCAGAGAGAAGAGTTGTGCCCAAGGGCACACAGCAGAAGGCAGTCCTTCTGTGGTCCAGCCAGTGGAACACCTTTTGAATCTCCAATATACCAGTATCCTGGCAACAGGTTTATATGCAATGGCTGACTTGCCAGCCACATGCTTCACAGGGCTAAGCCATGGCCACCATGTGCTGCTCAATTCATGCCCCAAACACTGGGTTGGAGGCCCTACCCACAGCCCCTGTGGTTCCCTGCACCTCTTCTGCAGAGTCTTTATCCTTGCCTTTCTGCTTCTTTGCCTGAGACAGGCAGACCACCTTCAGAGACCACTGACAGCAGAGACCACCTTCACGAACCCAAGGACAAGGGCCATCTCTCACATCCTTGGGGGCCAGCACCGTGCCTATCACTACTCAATAACAACCTGAGAATCAATACTCAGATACAGAAGTGTCATGAGAAAGATCAAATGCTAATGAGGGTCAAAGTCAGCCAATGAACCAGGTCTGAGTGTGAGCCCTTGACAACCATGCCCACTACCTCTCCGGATGCCCCTCCCTCATCCAGTGAGGGTGAAGCTCAAGGCCATGTGTGCCCAGGGCAGCAGCATCTCAAGAGAGGAGACAGCTGGGTGTCTCCAAGGTGCCTTGGGGTGCCAGAGAGAAAGCTATGGCCAACCTGGGGCCCTGCATTAAACCCCAGACCTGAGAGGTCCCTCTGAGTGTGGCCAGCCTGGCCAGCACCACCACCCTGCCACCTGGGCCACTCACCCTTGAGGTCCGGCAGCTCTTGCTTGCTGCTATGAGAAACCTCTGCAGCCACTTTGCTACTCAGCCGATTGGCCACCTGCTCCAGGGGCCCAGGGACAGGCAGAATCTTCTTGGGGAGCTGGGGAGAGCCCAAGTCCATGGCCACCATGGTGTTTTCCTCAGAACTCAGGCCTGTGAGGTTGGGAAGACAGGCTCAGCCCAGGCAAGCCAGATTGTCTACCTCTGTAAGGACTGACAGTGAGGGTAAAGTGGTAGGCGGTGCCTTCTTCCTCATTCTTGGTGTCTGCTCTCAATCATCATGGGGAGGTAGTTCACCCCACAAAACCTGAGGCTCCATCCATTAACCCCCAGAGCCAGTGTGACACAGGGACGTCAAGGCTGCCCACTGATGGCAGAGACCAGGAGTAGCATCCAGCCCAGTCTCTGCACATCCAGGTCAGAGAATGCAGTGTTAGTCTGAGTCAAGACTCCTAATCTAGGAGATCTCAGAGAAAATCTCTCTCTGGGCAGAACTTGTGGAGAGGAGCATATGTCAGTCTTGGGGGCAGGTTGAGGCAGTCAGCAGGGGAATTTGGTAAGAGAAGGCCAGGGTCAGAGGCCAGAGAGGCAATGCTGAGGTGGGGACCAAGGACAGGGAAGAGTCTCCAAGGGAATTGTGGGGAGTCTCCAACCAGACAAAACAGCTGAGGCTGGGGCTGGCCTCCTTATCACAAGCTGAGCCCTGAACGGGGTAAGGTTAGCACAGGGAGCCTGTCTGGACCAGCAGGGATCTGACTGGGGATAGGCTGAGTGGGAATCACAGAACTTAGTAGAAAGTTCGTGAAGAATCCATCAGTCCAGTAAACTTTCTTGAGTGGGGTGTGTATGAGAACAAAGAATCATGGTGCATTTCCATGGTCTAATTGTTTAGAGAGCGGGACTTGAGGGGACTCCTGAGGCCCAGGTTTAGCGCTTACAGCGTGGACAGCGCTCTGAGTGTGAAGAAACGGTGCGTCAGGGCTCTGGAGGCACTCACTGGTATGAGCGGGGAGCCTGGGGTTCCCTGCTCAGTTTGATTCCTACGGAAGCAAGGAAAAGGCAGGCAGAGGGGACCAGCAGGGCTGGGACACCGAGGACTTTGTCAGAGTCTCCGGGCGAAGTGGGCGCGTCTGTCAGATGGCAGAGGGACCGTGTCAGAGCCGAAGTGACATGAAGTGGGTTTCCGCGCCGGAGGGACCGGAACTGCGGCGAGGGACGCTCCCGGGGCTCCAAGAGGGGCAAGGGGCACCTGTCAGACGGGACGAGGGTCCCACGGGGCGGCTGAGACGACTGTTTCTGTAGCCCGGGACCGTGCAAGTGGCGACAGGAGGCCCGGGGCCCGCGCCAGTGAGGGGTCTGGGGGGAGGGGGCGTCCCGGAGGCAAGACGGCGGGCGTCCGGCGCGGCGGCGGCAGGGGCGGGCGGGACGCCGACCCTGCCCTCCCAGCACCCTCCCCGGCTCGGGCTCTTACCCAGCGCGGGAGCGGGCCCGGGCCCGGGCTCCGGCTCGGCCTTGGGCCCGTCCCGCGGCGGCGGCGGCGGCGGGGGTGGGGGCGGCGGGAGCGCCGGGAGGGCCGCTGGGCCGGGGCTCGGGGGGCCGGGCGGCGGCGCCCCCGCAGGCGCGCGCTCCCGGGCACCTCCCGCGCGCGGCCCCGCCGCCGCCTTGCTCTCCGCTTTTGTCACTCGGCACTGGGCGGTGGAGGCGGCCATCTTGGCTCCGGCGCACGCGGGGCGGCCGCTCCAGGCGGGAGCAGCCGAGCGCCGAGCGACACCGCCGAGCCCGCTCCGCCCCGCCCCTCGGGGCGCGCCCAGGGCGGCCGGCCGAGCGCCGAGCGCCGCGAGCGCAACCCTGGTCCTGGTCCCGGCCCCGCCCGCGCCTCGGCTCGCGGATGCCGCACGCTCCCGCCCTCCGTCGACGGCCTCCCCCGTCCGCGCCTTGACGCGCGGGAATACTGTCCCCCAGCCCGGACAGCCCTCAGGCTAGGATGGGAACCATCCATCCACACCAGGCTCCCGGAGCCACGACAGGCGGAGCTAGGACCTACTCCAGGACCCTGACCCGTTCCGTTCCCTGAAAGTCTCCCCTCAGCGTCGGGGGTCCTGAATTCCCAACCACAAGGACCGCTCTCCCCTCCCCCCAACATCATGCTGACATCACTGTCCCACAGCCCTACAGAACTCCCCATTCAGCCGACACCACATTTTTAGAACAACCCGTTTCTCCCTGACACCGAGCCGATTGCCCCCAAGAGCTGATCCTTGACAGTTGGGTGGGCCAGAACCACACTGTTGCCCCGCCCCCAACCTGGCACCCGCCCCCTACAGCTCCCTTAGGGAGGGGTGGAGGAGGCTTTTAAGACAGCCTTGCGGGGCCATTGCCCAGACCTAGTCTTAATCTTGGGCTTCCTTCCTCAAGACAAGGCTCCCAGGATCTCCTCAGCCACTCCCTCACACCCGGTGTTCACTGAAAGACTGATCACACCCAAATGATTAGCTGCCTCCTGCAGTACTAACTGGGGGTCTGGCACAGTAGTCTTCGGGTGGAAACAGCTTAGCCAGAGCTGAACCTGAATACTGGGTGTGTAAGGGGTGTGAGCCTGACATTCAGGCCTCTGTGGGAGTGACAGAGAAAGAAAGGGGCAGGGCTGGAGCTTACAAACTGCCAGCTGTGCCTCCCAGTCCCCCCTAAGACACCACAAACCTAGCCAGGTGTGGGAGTTGAATGCCCAGGGGGCAGTTTCAGCAGAGGCAAGAAGCCTGAGGACATGTTCCCACTCTGCCTCTCCCCAAAGTGTGACCTTGCCCAGCCACTATTTTCTCCTCCAAGAAGAAATGGGGCTTTCATAGCTCCAACCTCCCTCTGCAGGCCCTCAAGTGCCTTTCACTGGTAAGGGGGCTTGCAGATGAGACAAGCCCATCCCAGAGTACAGATCTAGGTAGGACCCTGGAAGCTCCAGACAGGAGAAACAAAGAAGGAAGCCTCAGCCCCTAGACAATTCCCCCTGTTCAGGCACCCTCTCCATTCCCCAAATCTCATTTACTCCTCACTGCGGAGGCCTGGGCTTTGAGGTTCAGTAATGGCTCCCACAAAGCCAGGCTTTGCAGGGCTGGGTCTTTCACCTTTCTACTCTCTCCACAGTGTCTAACCCCTTCACCAAAATATTACTTCTGGATTTCCCATGCCTTCTTCACTAGAGATACCACCAAACATGGTGTTCAGAAGTCTAGCGCTACTGCTTTGTGGCTGTGACAAGCAAATGACCCAGTTTCCTTATCCATAAAACAGGACACAGCAATCCTTAGCTTCATGAAATTGCTTTGCAGCATATATGCGATGAAACCTTAGTACACAGCAAGCACTCGATTATGGGAGCGATTATCACTGCTGTCGGACAAAATGGGCACCTTCGAAAATCTAGGATATAGAATCTAGATCTGCACTGTCCAATAAGATTGGACTAACACAGCACTAGCCACCTTTCAAGTGTTCAATAGCCATATGTACAATAGCACAGATATTGAAAGAATATTTCCATCATCTCAGAAAGTTCTACCAAACTCTAGATAGATGTCATTAAGAACAAAGATCTGGAGCCTGACCTGCTTGGGGTTTGAAATCCCAGCTCCACCACTTCTGGCTGTATGACCTTGGGTAAGTTAAGTAAGCTCTCTGTGCCTCAGTTTCCTCATCTGTAAAATGGGGATCATCATGCCCTCCTTATCGGGTTGTTGTAAGGATATACAAGAGTTCATGCTTGTAAAGTGCTTAGAACAGTATCTGGCTCCTAGAGCTCAGTAAGCATATGTTAAAATCACTGTCACGCAGTGAAGAGTGGAACTGGATCCAGGAGGAGCCCTGGGCCAGCTCCTGAGAAAAACAGAAGTGGGCCCTAAGTGGCAGGGCAGTTGTGAGTACAGTTGTCAATGTACTTTGTAGAAGGACTTGAAACACCTTCAGGAAAATGGAGTAGATGCCCCCCTCCCATCCCTCCATCCCTCTGGGCTCCTGGGAAAGGTCAGGGCTCCACACCTGCCCGCCTTCTCTCCCCTTACCATCTCCGTAGGCTGGCCCAGGGTCCTCAGCCCAGGTGGGCAGGAAGGGCACTGTGAGAGGTAAGCGGGGCCTGCGGGAGGTCAGATAACCACCAGGTGGTCCCCCAGGCTCACGGCCAAGGGGGCTGGGGGACCTCTCAGCAGCTGAGGTGGCCAGCAGCTCCTGCAGGATGTTGATGGGCGACACAGTGAGCTCCCAGTTGGTGATGCCAAAGTCACGCAGATGGGCTCGGGCATGGCTGGAGAGGCCAGCCCTCGTGTCAAAGCCAGCCCCGCAGAAGTCACAGCGCATCAGGCTAAAGGTGCCAGGGTCGAAGTTAGCCACTGCGGAGAGAGAGAAGACATGGACTACCTGGGAGGGAAAGGGGGTTAACTCTCCAGCCCCAGCCCTCCCCTCTCCTGGGGCTGCTCACCCTCGGAGGGTCACACACCTGGTACTGTTCCTCACCTGGATACCTCCCTATCCTTTTGCTGATTATGTGCCTGCCTGCTTTAGCTCTGATGTCCCCCCAACTCCAAGAAGCCTTCTCCCTGACCTGCCACATTCTTCCTGCATTAGGGACCACACCCTCAAACATTTCTCGAGTTGTGAATTTGGAATCATTTGAGTGAGTGTTTAATTATGACCTTTCTCATGCCTAGAGCTCATTTTTCCTGAGCTTCCCCTATCACAGCCCTGGTCACTCAACATCATAACTGCCTGGTTTCGTGGTTGTCTGCCCCTGCCCCTCATCCCCAGCACATGTGCACACACATACTCTCAAACACCATACCAGCACCTCCCCAAGTGGGCTCCATGTCTGCCAGCATCAGAACTACCCAGGGTACTCGTGTTAGAGACAGACCTCCAGAATCAGAACCTTGGTCTCTGGGACTCTGTATACCTCACAGGCAGCCCTGGGGGTTCTGAAGCCAGCCAGGGTTCTACCACTGCTGAGTCTAGGCCATGAACTCCAAGAGAGCAGGAACTGCCATTTCATTCACTGCTGTGGCCCCAATGCCCAGAACAGAGGGGACCTCACTCAATAAATATTTGTCAAATGAAGGAACCAATGAAATCCCCTGCCTGGGGCTGACCCTCTGCCTAAAATTCTTCCTTCAGCTTCTGAAAGGGCCAGCATATGGGGGCATCCCCATACCTCCACCAACATAGTGGCCTTTGTGGCTGCTCCCAGATCTTCCTAGGGGGAGGCCCCAACTTCTCCCCAGCTTGTTACTATGGGAGGATTTAGAGTGAGGGTTGGGTGGTTTAGACTCAGCTGCTCAGTCTTGGGGGCCTTGGAAGGAGATGGGTGCTGGAGCAAAGTCCCCCTACCTTTTTTCTTCTTCTTTTGGAAGGAGAACCTGCGTTCGATGGCCTTCACCTCTTCGGCAGAGATGAAATGCCGCACGTTGTAGCTGACACCCACGCGGTTCAGGTGGCCACGCACATGGTTGGCCAGGCCAATGCCGTTGTGGAAGCGATCGGGACAGTAGGGGCATTTCCGCTCCTCATGCTTCAGTACCACTGCTGGGTCCCCATCCAGGAGTGCATCCAGCCCCAGTGGGTTGCCCAGTGGTGCATCCAAGAGTAGAAAGTCCAAGGGGTGGGTGCCCCCCAGCCCCAACTCCTCTGGCTGCAATCTTGGGGGTGCCCTGGCTTCTGTAGCCAGGATCTGGGACCCCAGCCTGGCCACTAGTACCACTGGCACCATCCCACGGAGCTGCTGCTGCTGCGCTGGTGAGGCCTGGGCTGCCTGCAGGGCTTCTTGGAAAGTCCGCTTCAGCTCCAGGGCTGGCTCTGGGATGAGGTTGGGGACAACTGGGGGTGGAAAGACCCCATTTTGGGTGGAAAAGTCCATTTCTGAGGCCAGTTGTATGTCCTCCTCTTCCTCTTCACTCCAGGGATATCTCTGGTCCCCTAGTTGGGCTGGAAGCCCCTGCAGGTGGACAACATTTTTGCCTCTACTGGGCTGTAAGGAATAGGGGTTGGATGCTAGTGGTGAGGGAAAGGCTGGCCTTCCCAGAGGCCTCTGGCCCAAGCCACGCAGGAGTGGCTTTGACAGTGGGAAATCCCTTGTGTCCAGCTGCTGGCAGCCTGGGCCAAAGACCAGACTGGGGTCGTATCCAGCAGGGTTCTCCTGCCATGAGGGGGCCAAGAGTGGCTCAGCATTGCCAAAGTAGTCCTCAGTGGCTTCAGGGAAGCGGGCATATGCATCCTGGCTGGTGCCAGGCTGGCTGGCAGGGTCCTCCTCGAAAGCCTCACTATCCTCCTCCCAGTGGGGACGAGTATGTACAAGCCTCACGTGCTCCCTGAGCAGGCTCTCGCTGGGTGCTGGGAAGCCACAGAAAATGCAGGCACTGAGGCCTGATGAAGCTCCATAAGGCTGATAACCAAGGGCAGTAGCGTCAGGGCCAGGGCTGCCACCGCCAAAGGGCTCCTTGGCAGCCTGGCCTGGTGGCTCACGCGCGTGTAGCTTGGCATGCTGCACGAAGGCCTTGGAAGAACTGGTGCCAAAGATGCACTTGGCACACTGTAGCCTTGCCTCCCGGCCCTCATCACTTGGGACCTGCTTCAGCTTCTGGATTTCCTCAAGGATCTTCTCCCGGGAGGTCTGGTGCAGCTGCCGATGCTGCTCCAGGTCACTGGGGTCGGCGAAAGCCCAGCCACACTCACCACAGGCCAGTGGGGCCAAGTCGGCTGGGAGCTCCTGGCCTGGGGCTCGGCGGTGCTGGCTCATGTGCTCCAGAAGGTGCTCCTTCTGCTTGAAGTAGATGCTGCACTCAACGCATGGGAACACAGCTGGGTCCTCGTCTTCATCCTCATCTAGGCTGGTCACCCCCTCGGCCACCTCCTCCAGCAACTCACATAAGAAGGGCCCCGTCTGGACTGGGGGCAGCATCGGTTGCAGCCGCTCCACAGATGCCTCTGAGTTAACTGTCCAGGTCTGTGTGGCCACCTCTGAGGCCGACCGTGGCAGGCCCCACTCGGCAGATGATTGGGCCAGCCCATCCAGGTCTGTCAGGTGTTCTCTAGTGCCCACCATGGTCACATCAAAAGTCTTCATGGTGTCTTCCACAGGCACCAGCACTGTCCTGAAGGAGGTGAGGGGCAGTGGTGGGGGCGGCAGGTCCAGGGGCAGCCCTGAGTCCTGGTTTGGGGCCTGCTCATCCGTATCTTGGAGCCAGCCCAACCTGGAGTGGCCCCGGGGGGACTTCTCCAAGAGCTTCGGTTCACCCTGGTGGTGTAAGAACCTTTTAGAGCCCTGGAGCTCAGCATGGGGCTTCACGGTTCTCACAATGACAGAGTCCTTGAACCTCTGCTCAGATAGGATGCCCTCCCTGGCCTCCTGGACCACAGGGTGCTCCCAGGGCCCCTGGCCATCAGGGAGGCCAGGGAAGTGGCCCAGGAGATGGGGTGGTGGGGAACCCGGCCGGAAGTCCAGGCTGCCTCCATCCCAGCAGCTGTAAGGAAGTGCCAATGGGAACAGGTTAGCCATGGGCCTCAGTTCCCCTTCCTCAGGCAGGAGAGGGGTATCTCTGAGGCAGTCTGAGACAGGCCCCAGAGACCCAGCCCAAGGGTGACCTTAGAGGGTGGGAGGTGGGGGGAGTACACATGGACCCTTCCAAAGCCATTGGGCCAAAATCCAAATTCAGCTCCTAGGATGCACCCTACATGAAGCCCAGCCCTGCTGCAGTGTGGGGGAGTGTGCAGAGACCAAACTGGAATCACAAAGTGTGTCCCTAAGTCTGGTGGCACAATCAACTCTCATCTGTCCCTCCGGAGGGCCCAAGGCTCTGACTCATGCTCCAGGGCGCTTTTGTCTTAGTCCTCCCCAAACTGGGATGATTTAGTTTATTTAGTTTCACCTTTCCAGCAAAATTGCTGAAACACTGGCATGAACAGCTTCAGGGGATATAGTTACCCCACCCCTGCCCCTGTACCTTCACTCTTGGAAGGGCAGAGTTAGGAGAAATGCAATTCCCCACTCAGCTTCTGGCCCCAGTGACCCTGACCTCCATTAGGGGAGGGGGGAGGTACAGCCACTTCACTAGGCCTCAGTTCTCAACCCTAAAAATGGGACGAGTCTCAAGAACCAGGAGCTTCCGCACCCTCATGCAACATCTAAGGAATTCTCTCATACCCATAATCAAAGAAAACTTAATACATGGCAGGTGGTCATTTAAATGATCCCAACCATGACCTTCAACGGGGAACTTTGACCACATGTAGTGTAAGGTGAAGATGACACAACTCAGTGCTGGGGAAACGCTTCGCTTAGCCCGATGCCTGGCTCCCAGTCAGTCCATGACTAATGTGGTTCCTATTATGTTCCTGATCCATCTCCCTTCATTTTCAAGATCCTGCCTGCACAAGGAGCTGTTGATCACACTTTCTAAGCCCCATCAGTGACATGATACTAACAGGACCATCCCCCCTCCAGGGCTGTGGCAAAAATTGAGTGGGGTAAACCTGTGCCAAGAGCTCAGAACACAGTAAGCACTCAATAACAGAGAGCTGTTAATACTGACATGAGCATTATTATATATTGGCACCTGCCACACCTTTTAATAAAGGGTCACTGGCATCAGCATTGCTGTCAATCCCTGCTCCTAGCCAACATCCCTTGGATCCTCAAGGCAAGTTTGTAAAATGCATCTCATGGACTTTACTTTGAGAAAACTGAGGCTCAAAGAGGCCTGGCATCGTTCTAAGGGTCACCTGGCAGAGTGAGGACTCCAAGGGTCCAACCTCCAGGTTCCTGCCCCTCTGGCTCTGCTCCTGGCAGGGATAATGAGAGTTGACTGTCTGTGTTCATCCCAGTCCCCCCTCAACCCCTACACATGCCCAAGGGCTTGCCTGCAGGGAGCCACCACTTCCTTCCTGTTCTCCTGATTCCCTCCTGTTCCCTTCTTACTCCCAGGAGCTTCTCTGGGGCCTGGCACGTCTTGCTTGCCCCCCTGCCCTCCCTGAGGTCAGGGCCAGCATGGCACTCACCAGCTGCTGATCCGATGGGTGGCGGAGGTGGCACAGGGGAGGGCTTCGCTGAGGCCGGGATGGGGCTGCCCGTCTGCAACAGAGAGGGGAGACCCTGAGGGGCTGGGGTCCCCCTGGCTGGGGCCCTTTGTACCCCAGCTCCGGGAGCCCTGCTGGGCACCTTGGGAGGGCCCTGCCGGCTCTCCACCACTCTTCCATGAGAGGCCTTTGGCCTCTATATTCCTGAGCCTTGAAGGGGTTTCCTTGGAGGAGTCCCCTTAGCATTCCTGGGGGACCCCAGGGGCTTGTGCCTTAAACCCTCCTCTCTTTGTCCCCAATGGGCAGAGTGAGTTTTAAAAGTCACACCCTGGTAAAAACTCACCTGGTTCGTATCTACAGTAAAAACCAGATTTGCAACTACCACCTACCTACAAGGGCCTGCGAGGTCAGACCTCTGCAGGTCTCTCCAGTCTCACTTCCCTCTCCTCGTCCCTCACTCACTACACTGACTCAAGCCCACCTAACTCTGATTTCAAGGCCTTGCACTGGCTACTCCTCTGCCCCAGAGAACCCTTCCCTAGCCTCCTAAAGTGAGCTCCTGTGATCTCTCTTGTCATCTATTTTGTTTATTCCTTAGCACTCTCTGAAACTGCCTGGTTTATTGTCTGGATAAATGCTTGCCTGTGTCCCCTGATAACATGTAAGCACTCCCTGAGGGCAGGGACCTTTTCAGCCTCATTCACTGCAGCATCCAGTGCCTGGCACACAACAGGTGCTCAGTCAATACTAGCCAGATGATGAGTGAACAGCCCTCTAGCCTGAGCTGTGGATGTCTCGACCTGCCTTCCAGACCCCATTCTAGGCCTACATCCTCCTCCTGGGACCCCTTTCACAGATAGAGCCAACTCTCCATTATCGCCTGTGGAGCCAACGCCAGGAGCGACCACAGGGCTTCTAGCCTGTGTCTCCTCTGTCCGCCACCACCACCGCCCCTGCCTGACGCGGGTGAGCATGCCAGTCGGGGCTTTTGCCAATGGCTTGGGCCAAGGTTAACACACTGGGAGAACTTGCACCCCGTCCAGAGCCCAACAGATGCAACTGCTGAATTAGCTTCAATTTGAGGAAGGGCCAGGAAGTGGACTAGTGCCGAGACTCATTCTTTTTCCAATCCCCCACAATCAAATTTGCCCAGGACAGTGAGAGCTGACTGTCAGGAGCCAAAGAATTAAAAGTTCGGGCAGGGATGGGTAGAAGGGTCAGAAAATTGTAATCACTGCCCAAGGATTGATCTGCTGAGGCTGAGAGAAGGGCTGTAACTGTCATGTGGCCTCTGGAAGGTGAGGATGCTGATTGGGGTATAGCAATTCGTTGTCCAGAGCAGTTTACCATTCTTCATAATATTCATATTTGGGGCCATTCTTTAGTAGGGGTTGCCCTGTGCATTGCAGGATGTTGAACAGCATCCCTGGTCTCCACCCACTAGATGCCGGTAGCTCCCTGCCCTGCCCCCTGCAATCATGACAACCAAAAATGTTTCCAAATGTGACTAAAGTGTCCTCTGGTTGCAAAATCATCCCGTGCTTGAGTACCCCTGCTGTAGATGAATGAGGAACTGGGCCAGACCAGGGGTATGCTTGAATACATAGGCTGGCATCAGGATGAAAGGATGGGGCATCTGGGGTATTAGAGAGGGTGTGATGGTTGAAAAAGCCAGGCCTGGACCAACCAAGGGAGCAAGATCACAAGCATCAGAAGTATGAGCTTCTCAAGAGGAGGCAAACAGTTCACTGGCAACAGGCCCCAGCACAGCCACTAGTCTCAGGGTCCAGGCGTCCTGCTTCTGAGACTCCAGGTGTCCCAGATTCAAGGATCCTGCAATTGCCGTTGTCTAAGAATTCCACGAGCCAGGGAGCCGTGTTGGCCTCTTTGAGCAGCTCCAGTGAGGCTCCTATTTTTAGTGGCAGTGACTTTGAAGGAAGCAGGCCAAGTAGGGCCCCGTATCCAAGGCACTTGGGGGCCAGTGGGCTCACCCAGCTGGTGGGGATCCAGAAGTCTCTATGGGTCAAACAAGGCACCCAGGATGCAGCCCTCAGCAGTGGCCATGCCAAGGGGCCCTCATGAACTTCTGCCTTCTGGGGCCCTGAGAGGTTTAAAAATGAGAAAGGGAATACAAGAAGGGTGTCCGTGAGCAGCTCAAACCACGTCAGGCAGCATGGCTGAATGGCCCAGAATCTAGACTTTGAAGTCAGTTGATACTAGTTTAAGGCCCAGCAGTGACCAGAAGGGCATACCTTTCCCATTCTAAGCCTCAGTTTCCTCCTCTGTATAGTGGAAACCAACCCAGTCTCACAGGGCAGGCGACTGATGCCAAGAAAATCACAATAAATGCTCCATCCAGTGGTAGTGGGGAAAGAAGGAGGTAACAACAGTGCCTGGGTAGCAGGGTGGGGGTTGGGGCTGGCTCAGAGACACCCCAGGTTGGAAGCTGGAGGCCGACCCCAAAACCTTAGGCCTCCGCTCATTCCGTGTTCTGATTTCCTCCTCAGCCTGAGGCCCCACAAGGGCAGATATGATGTATTGTTCGTCCCCTGGCACCCTGGTTTCGATGCCAGGCACACACCAGACTCTTCATCAATCCATGTGGACCATCTTAGCCACCCAAGCCTTGGCTGCACCTGGGAGGCCAACCAGAGAGGCCAAACATTGAGTGGGCAGCTGCAGGGAGGCTCTGGGGTTTCCAGGCTAAAGGCCATACTGGAGGACAGAAGAGGCAATGGATGCATCGATGTCCAGGTGGAGAAGTTTGGAGGTAGACATTCCAGGGGTGTCCTTGGGGGACTCCAAGGGCTGGATGGAGCTGAGGAAGGGCCCAGGCTTCGGGTGGAACAGCAGCCCCAGAAACAATTCCTATTTATAGACATCACAAGACTCCTAGGGCAGGTGCCTGTGCCAGGGAAGGGGGGTGGAGCAGGCCGAGAGGGCAGCAGGAGGTGCGGGGGGAATGCCATGTCCGAAGCCCAGGCCCTCCTTTGACCTTCAGGGTGAGACCCTACTTCAAGCCATCCTTGCTTCATGCCCCCATTTGCCCAGGGACACCACTAAGGGTGGGCCTGGCCCCCCTTAGCTGCCACAATCCCCCTCTCCCCAGGCACATGCACTGGACCCTGGTTGATTCCCTGGGGGGCCATGAGGACATACCTACCTACCTACCTGGAGCTTTGCCAGGTAGAGAAGAAGCACCCAATTCCTCAGAAACAGAATTAGAGAGAATTCTGGGACCCCAGAGCCCATTCCCTGGAGCTCCCACAAAGTCAAGGTCCTGGGAGTGCCCTGTCCAGTAATGTGACCTGGGACAGGGCCCTGTCTCTCTCTCAGCCTCAGTTACTAAGGGTTTGGAGGAGGGGATTGCTATGGTTCCCTGAGTACTAATACTTCATAGATCTCACCCTGCCATCTCCCTTCATGATACCTTCAGGTGCCACCAGACACCTTCATGCCATGCATATGTGGAGCCCGTTGCCTCACTCACTGTTCCTCATCTGTGACTCTTGGATGTATCCCTCCACCCCCGCCCTGCCAGGCAGGGCCAGACTGGGCTTCCCCCATTGTAGTCATAACACCTGGTAGCTGGTCTGTCTCCATGATCCCAGATGGCAGGGTCCATGAGGGTGAAGATGATGTATGCACTTGGTTACTGGCTGTGCCCAATGCCCAGCCCTGGGAAGGTGCTCTGTATATATCTGAGCACCATGAGCATTGCTAAGGGTTAGTGGGGGTAGATCAAGGATGCCTTGACAGAGCATGGTGGTTAAGAATGAGGGCTGTCAAGCCAGGTTACTGACTAACTTTTGGCCTTAGGCAACTTAATCAGGTTCTCAGTTTCTTCAACGCTAACATGGGACAATAATAATCAAGGCTACCCCCCACAGAGTTCTTTCGAGAATGACATATAGTCACATAAAGGGCTTGACATGTAGAAATCCCCCAACAGGGTACTACAGGTTCCTGGAAAACAAGGCCTTCAGCACAGGCCAAGGAGATGAAGGGAGATGTGTCTGATGCATCAGCTTGCACTGTACCCACCATTCTTTAGCCACACGAGACTCCTGCCTGGTCCTTGAACACACACCTGGTTTGCCCTTCCCATCATTCATTCCATGCTCCACTCAAATTCCATCCCCTCAGGGAGGTGTTCCCAGGTTTCCCAGGCTCGGGCCTGGTAGTTTGTTGAATACCTTCACAGCATTTGTCTCTACCTTCCCTTATTTATTTAGTTGCTTGTTGTCTGTCTCCCCTACTAGAATGTCAGGCCTCTGTGGGCAGAGACTTATACCTCTTTTATTTATAGTTGTATCCCTAGCACCTAGAACAGAGATTGGTACATAATAGGTGCTGAGTAATTTAATAACAAACCTTAAGGTAGGAATGGTGTGAGAGCCCCTTTTGTCGGGTAAACTGAGGCACAAAGGGATGTTCAGTATCCCCGATTACTCAGTCTCTCCCCAGCCACTAGAGGGCACGAGCTATTTTGCCTCATGGCTCACGGACAGGACTCACCAAAAACAGTGCAGCAAGAGAGAGCCAGGATAGACTGCTAAGACAGAGAACGCCCGTGGAACAAGTGGGCTTACGGCAGGGAGCTTGGGGTGCTAAGATGGGGACCTAGACTCAATTGCTATGCTCAAAGGAGGGAGCCAGACAGACTGAGCTCAAATCCCAGCTCCTTATCACCCACTGGGGGATCTTGGTTAGGTCATTGGCTCACATGGCCTCTGTTTTCACAATTATAAAGTGGAAACCTAAGCAGAGTGCAAAGAGAAGGGTCTGGACCCAAGCAGAAACCAAATCCCAACTCAGCCCCTGCCGGGCTGGGTGACCTGACCCTCTCTGAGCCTTGGAAACATGGGGCTGGATGCTCTCCCAGGGCCACAGGGCCCACCCTCTTACCAGAAATGCCACCTCTGCCATCCAGAATGTCTCGGGGGCCCTCCTTGGTGACAGGCAGGTAATGAGTGGACCGGAAGATGCCACCATCACCCTCAGCAGCCTCAGCCCCACCTTCAATATCCTCTCTTGGTGCTGGGCCAGGCAGTCTTTCTGGGCCTCGAGGACGGTCTGGGGTGACCAGGCCGCCTGCCAGGGGCCCATCCATGGATTCTCTCTGCTTGGCTCCACTCAGCTTCCTGGCTGGCTCAGTGAGGCATTGTAGGTCTGGGGGCAGAGAGACAGGTGCTTAGGAGAGGTAAGAAAGAAACTCTGCCTTAGTTTCTCCTTCCTTGAAGCCCCAGTCCTCACCCTTATAGCCCAGTGCCTCAGTTTATCTCCTTGCAGCCGAGTGCCTAGATTTATCTCCCAGCCAAGGTGAGCTAAGTAAATGGTGCTGAGACCCTATCCACACACAGTGTACTCTTGATGGCTCCTATTGTCAGTATGCCTCAGTCTGACCACCAATAATACTTCTCTTTGTCAAGATCCCGTTCTGCCTCAGTTTACCCATTTTTACAGATGTACTCAGCCACCTTGTTTTCTTCTAGCATTAATCCTATCACTTCTCCCAGATGCCTCCCTTCTGCACTTTCCCCAATTGTGCCCTCACTTCAATGCACATGCATATACCTCATGCCCACACCTTAGCATGCATGCCAGCCACTTCTACACTCTGATCTTATATCCTGTCTCAAGTCCCTCCACCATTACCCCTGCACTTTTCCCACGTTCCAGCTCTCCCCCCACACTCGACCTTAGGGTATTAAGTATTAACCCCTTCACCCTCACACGCAGCCTCAAGTGACCCCATCATTAACCCCTTTGCTTCCCCCCAACATTACTGCTCATGCACACCACCCAGCCTGGGTTCCTCTACCCCACCCTCCCAAGATCCCTCTAGTCTGCACGCAAAAGGGACGGATGGGGCTCTTGGTCCAGAAATGAGGACCCTGGGGAGGCCGTAGGGGTGGGGGTTGTCCTCTCCACCTATAAATACCTTCAAGGTAACGGCAGAAAGTGAAGGGCAGGAATGAGGCTCTCTCCCAGGGGAGATGGTGGGGAGGCCCGGCCCAGGCAACCGGGGCGGGGCCGGGGCTCCAGGCCTGGCTGCAGGCGCTGCCCTCGGGGGCCTAGGGGCTCCCAAGGGGCCCGTCTGTGGACTGGCAGTCGTGGCGGGGGTCCCTTCCCAGGCCCGGAAAAAGCACCTGCGGGTGCCCACCGGGTGGGCACTGCTCGCGGGGAACCGGCGGGATCGCAACTTCGAAGCACTTTGGCGGCGTGGGGTGGGGGGCTCCTGCCTGGACGCCTCCGGGGGGTCGTAGGGGTGGGAGTGGTGCTGCGCCAGCGTACCCCTCGAGGGGCCAGGGTCCGGGAGACGCGCCCTCGCCCGTGCATCTCGGGGCAGGAGACCCCGCGGGACGTGCCGCGGTAGGGGGGGACACCTGCCCCAAGACCCCCGCTCCTCCCCCCACCTGTGCGGCCCCGCCCCCAGCCCAGGCCCCGCCCCTGCAGGCCCCGCCCCGCCCCCGCCCCCTGCCCCCGGGGGGTCCCGCCTGGCCCGGCCCGGCCCGGCCTCCCACTCCCCGCGCCGGCTCCGCCCCGCCCGCGGGCTCCCCAGGCCAGGCCGGGCCTCACCGGAGAGGCGGCGCCGCCGACCGGGCTGCGGAATCCGGCGCTCCCCTCCTAGGTGCGGCCGTCGCTGCCGCTGCCGCTGCTGCCGCTACCGGTGCCGGTGCCGGTGCCGCGGCCTCCGCAGCCGCCGCCGCCTCCACCACTCGGGCGACATTGTCCCTTTAAATCGCTCCCCCCGCTGCCCCGCCCCCCCGGCGCGCCGCCGTGACCTCAGCGCGACAGCCCCGCCGCGCCGCCATGATGGGGAGGTCCGGGGCGCCCCCCTGCGCCGCCCCGGGGGGCGGGGGTGGCCAGAAGGCGCGCGCCATGTTGGGAGTGGCCAGGCGGGTCACCCTTAAAGGGCCCGCGCGGCCTAAGAGTCCAGGGAGAGGCTCTATTACCATGACAATACCCTAGTCCCAGTGGCTCTTCACCACCCCACTGGTTCTTCCAATGCTATGCTTGTTAGTAGCACCAGAAGTGGGCAGAGAAGTTCCTTGGGTCCCTCATAGGTCATTGAGGACTCCACCCAGCCAATCCTTAGCCTTCAGTCCTCAGCTATCTTCCAACAACAAACTCACTGCCTCCTTCCTCATTAGCCACACTGGACTTCAGCACTTCCAGGCTCCTAGAGCCTACCCTAGTCCCCAGTCCTAAGCCCCTTTTCCCCACCCAACCCCCAGAATCGCAGCCTCCAGGACTACCCCATCATGCACACATATTAGGCTTCCTGCCTTCTCACAGCTACCACCATCAACATGTCCAACCACCCATCATCTGTCTACCCACCCATTCATCCACACAATCAATCCATCAACCACCTACTCATCCATCCACAAGGCCCAAAACCCACTCAAACCACCCACCCACCACCCAAGTACATACCTAACTTATCCATATAACCAAGCAAGTACCCACCCTTCCTTACACAGAACTTTCCATCCAGCCATCCAAACATCTATCCAGCCATCAATTGCATGTTTGTTTGTCTTCTCCACTTGAGGGTAAGTTCCATGAGAACAGGAGTCCTGTCTGTCTAGTTCATTACTGTTTCCTCACTGCCCAGCTTAAGAGTTTCAGGTCACCTTAACAAATGTTCATATAGTATATATAACCACATACTCAATTTAAATATTTATTTTCTACTATGATCCAGGCCTTTTCTAGGCACTCATACCCATCACAGCTAATCACCTACTTAAGTTCTCACCTACCAGAGCAAATATCCAGCCAATGTTAATCTATTCTCTGCTTATTGTCTCACTCACCCTACCCCTCACCCATCCACCAACTCATGATTCAAATTCCCTCATTTACCCAACTAGCACCCACAAAGCTCAACTGTCTTTACACCTACCACCCCTTTCTTCACCCACTTCCCAAACCCATGTCCTCTCTTTGATGAGGGAGTTGGTGTAGGATTTAGGGGCCTTGGAAAATGTTCTTATCTGGGGCCTGGGAGTTGGTAGAGGTGGGGTCTGGGCTTTGTTCAATAACAGGTACTGGCCCTAAAACTGATGAACGAATACTTTTGTTGTTGAATACTTTAAACTCCGGATCTTCTGTGTAAGGAATTTTAGATCCAAATTACAGATGAGGACATTGAAGCTCAGAGAGTGAAGGCCTGAGGTCACACAGTTGGTGAGAATCTTTTTACATTGCACCCTTCACAAGCCCATCCGATTAGGGGAGAATTTGGAAGAGCTGAATGGGGGGTGGGGCAGTGTTTTCTGATTGGCAACACTTATGGCAAAGAAACCATTGATTTTACTGAAATCAAGATTTTACTGGTCAACTTCGTGGTGCCAGACTGTTTGGCATGTACAGTTCCATTCCTCATTGTAGGCTGCTGAAACAGGGTTCGGAGGGGGCACCTAAAACGGCTATCTCTTTGCTCCCAGACCCCGTGGAATGGAGTGGGCAGCTCAGGTCGTGTCTCCGTTGATGGAGGATGCTTTGAGGGGCAGGGGCTGGCTCTGGGACCCCGACGTCCTTGGAAGAAGCTGCAGGCTCTGTATGGCACCTCCCAGCTGTGCTTGAGAACTCTCTATCTTAGCCAGGCGTCGCTCCTGGGGAGGCAGTGGAAGCGGGTTCGGAGACAGGGGACAGTTGCACCCCAACCCTCGTTCTCTCATCGCCAAAAAATCTGCCCCAAGCCTTAGTTCTCACCAGACTTTCCAGCCTGTGGGCCTCACTGCTTGAAGAATCGCGCTCTGGATCCAAATGCAAGGTCCTGTGGGGGTCAGGGAGAGGTGGGAGGCTCAGAGGCTGGAGAACTCGCCTCCAGCCCCTGATTGGAGAGCCGGGGATTCAGGGGCGGGGCTCAGAGTGGAGGCGGGTTCTGTCCAGACTCCTCCGGGAAGGGGCCTAGGTAAATTTGAAGAAGGGTCAGAATCAGAACCTGGAATGCCTGGGTGAAAGGACCAACCATCCCTTGGAGGCAGGGCTTGACCCGTCTTGGATGGGGTCGTGACCGGGACGGGGGCGTGTTTATATAGAGAGGGTCTGGCCCAACCTGTTTAGGAGGGGCCGATTGAGGGATGGGGACTGATGAGAGGACTTGGGGCAGATTCCTCTAGGGGCGGGCGAAGCTGACCAAGAGGCGGGTCCTAGACTGGTGGGTTGGGGGTGGGGCTGGCCTGGGGGGCGTGGCCGTGCCAGGCAGAATTTGAGTGGGACTGATTGACTTGAGAGACAGGGCCTGAAGGATAGCGGGGCCGATATGACTACACTTAGAGTGTCCACCTGGGGGCGGAATTAGTAGAGAAGGCAGGACTCACCCTCCACGGAGCCTGGAGTCTAGGTCCTCCAGCTGGCTGCGAAGCTGCTGCTGTTGCTCGGTTAAGGCCTTGATGTGGGTGCCCAGCGACTCCACGAGGCCAGACAGCACCTTCTGTTCCTCGCGCAAAGCGGCCACCTCGCACTGCAGCTCTGCCAGCTGTAGGGGAGAAAGCAACTGTAGCCTGACCCACCGTCTTGGCTCTTTTTCTCCCTGAAGATCCTGACCTTCCTGCCCCTTGCTCTCTGCCGCCTCGCAGCGCGGCCCCTTGGAATCTCTCTCCCTTGTGCTGGGGAAACAAGCTCAGAGAGGGCTGGGCTAGACCCAGAGCCACCCAGCACAGGGAGCTCATATTTGAACCCAGACCTGCCTAGCCTTCAGTCTATTCTCTCCCCCTGCGGTCTTAGGCTGGACCTCACCTTGCCGACCGGTCGGTGAGTACCCAGAGCCTGATCTCTGTCCCGCGGCTGGTCCAGCTGGCGCTGCCAGGGTACTGATGGTTTCCGAGGCAGCGAGGCCGAGACTCCGGTCCAGTGCCTGCCGCGGGGCGCGGGGCCGGTGCGTTGGGAACCTTTGGGTCGCGGCCCGGGCCCTGCAGATGGGCGGCGGCGAGCAGGTCGGCTAGGTGGTACGCTTTGTGTGCGCTGCACCGCCCGGGCCAGGCGTGGACGCTCCTCCGCTGGCCGCTGCCGGGCCCAACTGCCTGCACCTTGAACGCTGCGCAGGGACTGGCTCTTGGAGATGAGAGGAGTGTGTTTGGGGAGGTCCCGAGGAGGCAGAAAGCCGGGCTTCTCCCCTGCTGAAAAGCTGGGGGTGGGATGGAGATGCTCAGATCTTTGGCCCCTGTGCTGACCAACATCCCTACCTCTGACCTGAAACGACCTCACATGATCTTTTTACTTCTATGTGACTTTGTTTCTGATGGGATCACATTTTGACCTCTGACTCTTCCTGGACTTCTGACAATTCTGTCTTCTCTATTAGACATACCCCAGTCTAATCTGATTCTTCTCTAGCCTGTCCCTGAACTCTGATACAGTGTGACTCTTGACCTGACCCTCTCTGTAACCTCTGATTCCAATCTGACCTTGGGCTTGACTTCTGCTCCCAAGAGTACCATCTTCCTTCCTATCCAAACTCTTATCCCCAACTTCTGACTTTAAATTGACCCTATCTCTGCCCTCTGAAAGACCATGATCCCTAACCTCTGCCCCCAAAATGACTCTGCCCATACCCATACCCTTGACCCCAATTAACCTGACCTCTGCCTATAATATGAAGCTGTCCTTGACTCTGATGATGTATTTTAACATCTGACCCCTGATTTGACCACATCCATAACTTCTCACTGAAACCTGACCCTCATTGCTGACCACAATATCACTTTCTCTCTCTGACCCCAGGTGTACTTCTCTCCAACCTCTGCAATGATCAGTTCCTACCTTGAACTTCAGTTTGATCCTGTGCTTGCCCTCTGATCACACTGTGACCCTCTCCCTGACCTCTTAGATGACCCCATTTCCAGCCTCTGACCTCCATCCAACACTGACCCCAATATGACTCCATCTCTGACCCCTGACATTATCCTGCCTTCACCTCTGATACCAGTCTGATCCTATGCTCTCCTTTGCCCTTGCTCTCACCCATCCAAACTAGACCAGTCTGAAGGCAGGGAGATTACCTGGAATGGACCTGAGCTGGGGGTGGTGGGAGATGCATTGGTACAGACACAGGTACTGGCCGGCCCTCCTCAATGGCTTGCAGGATAGTGGGCAGTGGTTCCAGGCTGTCACGGGTTGCCTGGTGAGGCATGCAGGGAGGAGGATAAGCAAGCTCCCTGGGGCCAGAGGCTCCCTGCTTTCTTGCCTCCCTACCCCATGTCCTGGGCTCTGGGCTCAGGGCACACCTGGTCAAGTTCCGCAAAGATGGTACAGAGCTGGGCGTGTAGGACGGCCAGCTGGAGAGCCAGATCACTGCTGCCCTGGTAACTACTGGGTGCTGCGTCCACATCCACCACGGCTACTTGGTCCAGGAAGTGTTGCATGGCAGGTCCATGATCCTCCAGGAAACTATTCATAAAGTCCATGTAGGCCTCCTTCTCACCAAACCTGGGTCAAGGTCCAATTGGGTGGGTTAGGTCAGGCATTTGCCACATAGCCCCCCGGCCCTGCCGTGGCCTCCTGGCCTCCCAGCACCTACGGAGCACGGTTGGCAAGATTCTGGATGACCTTGGCAATCAGTGTGAGAGCGCGGGCTGGGCCGGGTGCTGGGTGCTCTGGTGCAAGGCCAAAGAGGCTGGGTGACAGGATGGCAGGACATAGGAGCCGCAGGAAGAGAGAGGCACACACCAGCCGGGGACCCAGAGCCTCAGAGCCACGTGCCTTGCATGCTTCTCGCCAGCCTGAGAATACTGTGCCTAGCTCTTCAGGAAACCAGCTGGAGAAAAGGAGGCAATGGTCAGAGGGGGAGGGTATGGGCATAAAGTTCATGGATGATCAAAATATCAAAATCCTAAGATCAGGGATCAGGAGTTACCTGTATTCTGAGTTTCAACATTGGAGACATCAGAAATAATGATGCTTGGGCTCAACATTTATGGTGTTATTGTGATGGTCTCTGGAGGCAGAAATCTTGGATTTGAGAGTATGGGTTCACATGAGGACAGAGGCTATGAGCTTGGGCTCTAGCTATGATTGGACATGGAATTATGGTGCCAGACAGAGTACATGACATGAAATAGAAGGCTTGGGGTTACAGGGTCACTTGGGTTCAGAAATCATGGTATTATTGTTCCAGGTGACATGGGATTAGGCATACAGGTTAACCTAAGGTCATAGGTCAATGAATTGGAATCCCAGCTTTCCTGTGATCAATTGCATGTGATTTGGTGTACAGGATCACTTAAGGGGTCATGAGATTGAGGTCATGGCATCATCTGGAATCAGAGGTCATAGGATTAAGGTCCTATGCTAACTGGGGTCAGGTGGCATGAAATGGAGTCACCTGTGATTAGAGCACAAGGAATTGGGTCACAGGTTACTTGGGGTTAGGTGACATGACATCGGAAATGGGTTGCCAGATTTAGCAAATAAAACTTTAGGATAACAGTTAGACATGAATTTCATATTAAAAAAATGAATATATTTTTTAGTATAAGTGTGTCCCAAATATTGAATCATATTTAACTAGGCGCCCCGTATTTTATCTGGCAACTAGCATAGTGAGTGGGAGGCAGGGTCAGGCTCAGGTGCTAGAGTGTTGATTCTTACTTGTAGGAATGGATGATGTTCTGGAAGACCTCCTCGCAGCTGTTTTGCAGTCTTGCTTGGTGCTGGGGAAGCTCTGAGGCCGGGCACTTGCTGGGGTCCACCTCACAGTCCTCAGTGGAGGCACAGAGATTCCGAACCACCTGCCCTGCAGTCCAGCACAGCCACAAGGGCCAGGCCCATGACCACCCAGACCACTACACTCAGCTTCGGACTCTATCTCTAAATTACTCCAGAGACCCCTAACATCTCAGGGAGTCCTCAATTCTCTCCAGAATCAGAGCACCCAGAAGGCACCACCTACAACCAGAATCCAGGTGACCCCGATTCCCAAATCTCCCCTGGGGTCCCCTAGCCCACCCAGCAGGCTTCTGACAGCCCCTGCCCCTCACCTAGTGTCTCTTGGAGGTAGTCCTGTGCCACCAGCTTCATGTACTCATCGATGGCCTTGGTGGCCAATGTGTTTTCCCGAAACAGCAGCGCCTCACGGCCTCCACTGCGTGCAAGCTCCGCAGTTCCCAAGTCTGTCACCAGTGCCTGGGCATAGCAGGGTTCACGTTGGGCAGGGCGCAGACAGAGTTAGGGGGAATCCCTGCTCTTGGACGGTCCCTCTTCCCCAGTCACAGGCCCCGACCCTCAGAGCAACAGCGGAGGTCTGACCCTCACTACTAGGGCACCTATCAGGTAGGACCCTCCACAGCTCACGGCAGGAGCTTAAGCCTTTCTGCGCCGAAGCTCAGCTCAGAACCCGCCCCTCAATGTGCCCGGCCCCTTGCCGTTGAAGCTCAGTGTCCCCCCTCCAGGTGCCATTCGGTTCTGCTCCCCCCTCCCAACCCCCTGGTTCGGAGAGCGCGATAGGGGTCAGCCTGTCGTCACCCAGGTCCGCCGCGTCCCGGCGACGCACCTGCGCCCGTCCGGTGGCCCGCAGCACGCGCACCATGGCCGCGGCCAGCTCCTCCTTGGCCAGCGCGGAGAGCGCGGGCTCCAGCGCCCCGCAGAGGCGCGCGTAGTGGAAGGTGAGGAACTCCGCCAGCTCCTTGTAGCGCTCGGACGGCCGCACGCGCAGGCGCCGCGCCCGGATCCGCGCGCGCAGCGCCGCGCCGGCCGGCGCCCCGGACAGCGGGAACCAGCGCTCCAGGCCGGCGGCGGGCGCGCGCGGGGCGCCCAGCTCCTCCAGCGCCAGGCCCGCGCGGCCCAGCACCGCGCCCCCCGGGCCGGCCGCGCGCAGCCGCAGCGACACGCGCCGCGCGGGCGGCAGCGCTTCGAAGTGGAAGCGCTCGGCCCAGAAGAGCGGGCCCGGGCCGGCGCGCGGCGCCGTGCGCGCCAGCAGCGCCCCGTCCAGCCAGAGCTCGGCGCGCACCCCCGGCGCCGCCGCCGCCGGCCGGGGCAGCCCCTTCGCCTCGTGCACCCAGACGCTCAGCCACGTCTCTTCCCGCTCCACGTTGTCCTGGGGACCAGAGTGGGGGGGCGGGGGGAGGAGGGCGTGGGCGGGTGTTCGACGGCGGCACCGGAGGGGAAACGCGGTGCTCGCGTTGGGCCCCTGGTAGGAGAGAGTGGGGCCACGGGGCTCCCAAGGCGGGACCGGGACGACAGGGGGTGCAGGAGTAGCCGCGAGGTGGGGACTTGGAGACGACCTGGTAGGCGGGGCTTTGGGCACAACTAGGGCCCGGACTGAATAGAAGGGACGGGGTCGTCGTGCAAGGAAGGGGCTAGTCCTACTAAATGGAGAGGGCCTTGAAGTGTGGTGGGGAGAGTTTAAGGGGCGGTGCTATGGCGCGGGGTGGGGTTTGGGTCGGATCGGTGGACCCGGCGGCTCCCGGCTGTGGGCGGGGCCTCCATGTCCCTGACTGTCCGCAGCACTGACCTGGCTGGGCTGGAAGTGGCGACGAAGGTCCTCTATCCAGCGGTCTCTCTCAGCGGCCGACTGACAGGAGAAGCAGCGGCTCCCGCCTGCCCACGTTACCTGGTGGGGAAGAGGATCCCAGGGTGCGGTTGAGACCAAAGGTGAAGCCAAAGGGTTGGGGTGATGTGAAGCGTTGCCTGCCTTTACCTGGAAGCAGTGGGGCTCCCCCAGGAGGCTGGGATGCAGTGGCCAGACACGCACATCCCGCTCAGAGCCCAGGTCCAGCTCGGAGAGTGTGGCCAGGGATTCCCGAGAGCCCAGAGTACTGGAGGGTCTAGGGAAGGGGCAGATAACAAGCTTCATTTCTCCTCCCTTTCTCCACCACTCCCTATAGCCTGAAGGGTGGAGGGATGCCAGGATGAACTTGAACATAAATTGGACTTGAGACTTTTGCATTTAGGATCAACCCAATTCCTCATGGTGGCCTATATGACTTTGCAGAGTATAGCCCTTTTCACCCTTTGACATTCTTTGCTTTCGCTTAATTCCACACTGTCTGAACTTCAGTCACACTGGCCTTGTTTTTGTGTCTTCATCTGGCCTCTTGGCCTTTGCACATGCTGTTCTCTCTGCCTGGTATGCTTTTCCTGCCCTTCTTGGCCTAGTTAACTTCCAACCATCCTTCAGATCTCAACTCAAGAGTCCCTTCCCTGACACTCCCAGGCCAGGGTGTTGACTTAGCTCTTGTTTGAGTTGTTGTATCAAACTCTATCCCCAAACTGGCTCCATGCTAGGGGCCCCAGCATGCAACACAGGGCAGGACACAGAGGGGGCCACAGAGGGTATGCAGTGAAGATCAGAATGATAGCCAGGAGGTGGGAGGAAGGGAAATATTGAATTCCAGCCCCTCCAGCTCTACAGAGACCCTTACCCATCCCGGGAGGCATTGGCTCCCAGCTCCGACCTGGACTTTTTCTTTTCTTTCAGCCGTTTGAGCAACCCCTGTGGGGAGGGATATGTCAGCTGGGTAGAACCTTGTGCTCCCTCCTCAGCTCCTTTCCCCCAGGATGCCCTGGAAGATCTGCTGGTCTTGGGGGACCACAAACTCAGGCTGTATTAGCAAGAATAGTAAAGACAGCCAATAGCTCCCATTTCTAAAACACCAATTGCATGCTTTCCTGAATTTTCTATTGATTTCTCATAAACAGCTCAGAGAGCGAGGTTCTCTCTTTAGCTCCATTTGTCAGATAGAGACACTGAAGCCCAGAGGTTCAGTGACTTGCCCAGGATCACCCAGCAAAAGTCCTCTTTCACCTCTTAGGATCTGAGAGTCTTTGCTCTCCCATACACTCCCACTACTGGATGCCTCACCCGAACGTTGTGAACTTGGGTGGGGCCAGCAGCCTCTGGTTCAGTCTTTCCAGGGATCCGATCTAAGAGGTGGTCAGGAGTAGAAGATTGGAGGATGGTATTATCTTGGATTCTGCCCAACCTTGATAGGCTCCTAAATACCCTAGCCCTCCCCACCTCACACACTTTCTTACCTGGATCCCTGAGGTTCCTCATGACTGCCTGGATGCTGCCTTCGGAACTAGCACTCCCTGCCCGGGACCGGCGAGGACCCTGTTCCCCCGCAGGAGTGGGTAGTCAGAAAGGGGAGGCAGTCAGGCAGGCAGGCAGACCCATGGAGAAGCAGATAGCTTTCTACTATTCCCATCTCCCTTCACCAACCTTCCCTCTCTTTGCCCATGGCCCCCTTCTTACCTCCTCCTCACCCCCAAGCAACACCAGCCTTCCATCGAGCAGGGTGAAGGCCCTAATGTTCCAAACGGGCACATCGGGTGTGGGGGCCTCAGGAATCTGTGGGGTAGGGGTCTCCGACTCTGGCTCAGGCTCTGGGTAGAAAAGGAGGTTCAGGGGACCTGGGAGTCCCTTCTGTCCCTTAGACCACCCTTTCCATTCACCAAGGCTCAATGGGGATTCCCTCCTAAGTTTGTCCGATCCCTACCCCACCCCAAGCAGCCATATCAGATAGTTATTGAGCAAGGCCCCTCTCTGGGACTCCTCTCTACTGGCCATGGGTAGAGGACACAGGCTACCTACTATGTGACCTGTACTGTGTTCACTGCTCATTTAATCCTCTAAAGCCATTCAAAGGGCTATTATGACCCCCATTTTACCAAGGAGGAAACTGAAACCCAGAGAGATTGAGTGACTTGTCCAAGTCCACACAGCTTGTGAATGGTTGAGCTAGGCTTCAGCCACAACGTTCTTCTTTTAACTGAGATGGTGGGTGGGTCCAAGAGGCTAAACAACAGGACATAAGCCTTGATTCTTTACATAAGTCACTAGTCCAAGGTGGAATATATTTGAAGTTTAAGAAAAGAATAGAAAGAGGTGGGGTAGGGGAGGTGGTAGTACAGTGGGCCAAGGAAGGCCTCCTAGAAGAGTTAAGTTTGTGCTGGGACTCGAACAGCAGGTTGGATTTTGACAGAGATGGAGGGGATGGTGGCAGTAACAGCTTGATTAAAGGCTGGGAAATGGCAAGGCCCAGGGAAATACAGGGAAGGGCAAGGGGCTTGGGGGCCTCAGAGGCTAGAAAGGAAGGTCCAAGAAGGGACTTGGGTGCCAGTTAGAAGAGGTTTTATCCTGGGGTAGTGGGGAGCCATGGATGGCATTTGAGCAGGGGAGGATCTGTTCTGCTTGTTAGAGAGCTCTCTCTGGATTCTACGGAGTGGGCAATATCTGATACTCTAGAGGGAGCTGAAGGGGTGTCTCTATAAAATGGGACTATGAACGGTGAGAATTAAATGAGCTTCCAGGAATAGGAAGGAATAGGAAAACTGAACCAACCCTCCCAGATTACCTGTCTGTCCTATTGTTTTACCACCAGGGGAAGGAATAATAACTACCACTAGTAACAGGCCACTTAAAATGCTTCAAATACGCTAGGCTTTGGGACAGCTCTTCATTTGTGAGCTCCAATCCTCATGATACCTCTGTGTGATACTTAGCCTTTTCTGTCATTTTCTTGTTTACTTGTTTACTGTCTATCATGCCTGCTACACTGTGAGCCTCGCATGGCAGACAGTGACATCTATTTGTTTACTGTTGTGTCCTCAGTGCCTAAACCAGGGCCTGGCACATGGTAAATCCTCAACAGACCTCTGCTTGAATGAATGAATAAATAAATGAATGAAAGCATATACCCTTTAGGGTAGGGTTCATGTTTCCCACTTAACTGATGGAGAAGCTGAGGCCTAAAGGAGTGAAGAAGCTAAGACATAGAAGCTAGAGGACAGGAGAGCAGAATGTGGCTGAGATGGATATCCAGGCAGGAGAGGATGAGCATAGGCTTTTGGATATGAGAAGATACCTGCTGGGGCCAAGAGCTATTTGTAGCACTATCGTCAGTCTATTCCCTGTCCCTTTCCCAAACTGGACCCCCTTACCCACAGGTCCCTGGCCACACCCCACACCTCAAGCACTGGGTAAGGGGGAAAGAAGGAAGAGGGCAGCTGGGGCCCCAGCCACTTCCTGTTGGGCTTTTGCACTCCCCACAACTTCCTGTGTCTGTAAGGCTGATGCTCTGAAGGCAGACAAAACCTAAGCATCCGGTCCCCCAACCCAGCCTCAGCTCCGGGTTGGGGAGCCATGTACCTGAGGCCTCTGGATCTGGCTCTGGCTCCACTGGTGAACTCTTATGCCTCCTCCAGAGGGTCTTGGATATTTGGAGGCGGCTCGTACGTGATTCCTTGGGGGGCGCAGAGAGGACACGACGGAACAGCGAGCGACGACAGGCAGGCTGGCTGCTGCTGATGGGTTCCTGGTGGCTCAATGCCCTCCCCCAACCTGCAAAGCGGCCCCAGTGGAACCCTCTAGCCCCCCTCTCCCCACCGGACCCTGTATGCCAGCGGTAGGAGGTTAGTGGGGATGTGGCTGCAGGCTGAGCTTGGGAGGCCTGGTTTGTTGATGGTGGGTCCATGACTGAAATTCTCCTGGGGGATGAGAGGGTAACAGTTCTGCCGAATGTTTGCCCACATGCTTCCCTTGTCTTGGCCCCCTCCCCACTCTCAGCTCTGCCACCAGGAAAAACCCTCAGGGCCCACACGCACTCCTTCCCTTACCTTGATTTCCTGACCAGCCCCGGAATCAACAGCCGTCTGCACCCTGCCTGGCTTCTTCCTGTGAACACTACTCCACGTGACCCTGTCTGTCCCACCCCACCCCATTGCCAGGCTGGGAGGGCACAGTGGGGGCAGGATGCAGGAGAAGAGGAGGTGACAGGGCAGGACCCAGAATCTCTCACTGACCAGGAGATAGCTCATGCCCTTCTCTGAGCCTTAATTGCCTTCTCTGCAAAATGGGTACATATTGCCCAAATACTGGTTAGAACACAGAGCCATTGGAACTCTCATCCACTGCTGGCCAGAGTGTAGACAAATTTACCCAAGCTGGAAAACTGGCCTGATTGATAAACATTGACTGTATCCCTCTCCTCTGACCCAACAATTCATTCAATAGACTTGCCCACTGGTGCCATTTATAACAGCCCCAAACTGGCAACAACCCAAGTGTCCATATACCATAGAGTGGATAAATTGTGGTCTCTTCCCACAGTGGAATACCATGCAGCAATGAGAATGAACAAATTACTGAATGATCAAACTTGGATGAATCACAAACAATACTGAGCAACCCCCCCCCACACAAAACACAAACACACACACACACACACACACACACACACACACACACAAATACACTGTGTGGTTCCATTTATGTAAAGTTCCAAAGCAGGCAAACCTATGTGCAGCAAGTCAGGATATCAGTTTTCTTTGGTGGAGCTAGTGACAAGGAAGGTGGGGGTAGAGCGGGGAAGCATGATGGTGGTTTTTGTTTCTGTTTTTAAAATTGAGATGAAATTCTCATAACATAAATTTAATGCTTCTATTTCTTGAGCTGGGTGTTGGTTACATGGATGTGTTTGGTTATGAAAATTCACTGAGCTGTATATTTTGGTGCACTTTTCTAATAAATATTTTCTTGAAAAAAAAAAAAAAAGAGGTGGGCAAATATTGTTCTGAGGAATAAGTGAGTCAGTAGAATCCTGACCTAGGAATGGATTCCAATGCCAGGTGGTCTTCCTCTCTCTGTGTGACTTCAGACAAGTCACTTCCTCTCTTTGAGGCCTCATTTTCATACTTATACAATGCAATGATAATATCAGTTTCAGAAGGTTCATAATGGGAGCCTTCTTTTAGTCAACAATTGTTTCCTGAGTGACTAGTATGTGCTAGATGCTAGAGAAGTCACAAGGAATTAAACAAACATGATTCCTGCCCTCCTGGAGCTCACAGTTTAGCCAGGGAAATGGATACTGAACACAAACACAGTACCTTTCTAGCTCATGAGGAGGACTTAGAAGAATACAGACAGACTCAAGTAGGGGCTGAACAGAAGTGACAGTTTTTAAGCTGTGAAAATCAGGGAGGGCTGCCCAGAGGAGGGGACATTTGCAGCCTGAAGCATGAGAAGGAGCCTGACCATGGGAAGAGCATG
Organism: Cynopterus sphinx; assembly: GCA_030015415.1. Lineage (NCBI taxonomy): Eukaryota > Metazoa > Chordata > Mammalia > Chiroptera > Pteropodidae > Cynopterus > Cynopterus sphinx. Next base: position 50,852,836 of record CM057390.1, on the reverse strand, counting down.
TTAGGTAGAAGGAACAGGAGCAACCAGAATCCACAGGGTGGGATCATTAGGACCACCCTGATGGGTGCATGGCCTGTGTAGTCACCCAGAAACCCATGCTCAGAAGGCCTCCACACTACATTTGATTTAATGCTCTGCAATAGCTGCCTTGGAGTTCTTGCTTTTTGAACAAGAGACTCTGCATTTTCTTGTGTATGGGCCTTGCAAATTCAAAGACCATCCTCAAGAGGTGGGTCTTCAGTGAGGGCCAAAGCCCCTTCTCCTGGAGCTGTACATGTTCACGCAGGTGCACACACTTTAGGTATGCCCACTTTATTCATACTACTTTCCCCATGTTCTGCTGTATCCCTGAGCATTTATCACTTTGCTGCATAGTGGCCCCACTCCCAATTCCCTGCATTTTTGCTGAAGAACTTTCTTTGACAGATGGAGTCCACTCTGCCCATACAACAAGCAGCCTCAAAGTGCCAGAGAATTAACACCACCTAGAGAGCAACCCGCAGTCAATAGACTATGGGAGTTTGAGGATCAATAACCCAGCTCTCTTGTGTCTTCAGTGGGATGACTTTGAAGTGTGTGTCCTATGCTGTCCCCCAGAGGTCCTGAGTGGGAGTAAGCTCCAAGTGCCCCCAGTGCCAACCTGCTTGATAAAGCACCCTTTCCAGGCTGTCTTCCCTTCTCTACCTCTCTTCCTTGTTCTCCAACTAATATGTCCTGGATCACCTTCCAAACTACTTGCACTGGAATTCTTGTATCAGGGTCTGCTTTTAGGCAAACCCAAACTCAGATGACGTGTACAAACACAGATGATACACAGACACAAGCTTTCTTTCCATAATCTCTTTATTGGAAGTTCATTGGCTGGTAGGTATGACTGGAGGTAGCTTCCTCTCGGATCTCCTGGAAGCCCTTCTGGCAGATCTTAGCTTTACTTTCTAGAAAAGACAAGAGAGCATGAGTCTTGGAGGGTCGGTTGAGGGTAAGTTTCCCCTCCTCATGGTGGGTCCCTGCATGGGGAAAAGGACAAAGTGAGGGGGTGGGTACAATGTCTGTAGGCCTGGTTAACAAAATAGAGTGGCAATATGCAGGTAATATGAGATTGTGAGGTGTGTGAGCATAGAGATGTTTTAGTGATTGAGGTCGGGGTGGGGCCCAGGTTGTGCTGGCTGGGCCTAGATTGCTCCAGCATAAGAATTGTCATCAGGGTCAAGGAGGCTGAGGCTGAACAAGCATCTTCAGGGCTGAGATTGTCTGGGCAAAAGACTGCAACGTAGGGTTAGGGGCTGGACAGCTAGACAAGCAAGGGGTTTTCTGTAGAGGGTCATGGGCTAGGTGGGTGTTGTGTGAACAGAGGGCCTGTGGGTAGGGGGTAGGGGCAAGGCCAAGGTTGGGTGAGCTTGGATGAGATTGTGTAGGCAGAAGAGTTGTGACTTGGGCATAATGATGCAGGCCAGGCTGAGGTTGTGGGGGCAGAACGTGCAGGGGTCAGGGTCCATGCCCTGATTGAGAGGGTAAAAGTGATGAAGGCTTGGTAAAGGACAAGCTGCCTGGGTCAGGGGCTAGGCTGAGGTTGTGCAGGCAGAGGATGGGGTGGTGGTAGTAGCTGTGGTGGTGGTAGGAAATGTTGCGAGCAGAACAACTTAATACAGGGCCTGAGTTGCCTGGATAGAAGGGCCACAAGGGAGTTCAGGGACCTGGCTGCGGCTGTGTGGGCATAGGGGTTACGGGAAGGAGAGAGGGGCCTGCCGAGGTTGGGAGCTGAGCTTGTGTCAGATGGGGCGCCGGCTGAGGTAGTGCGGGCGTTGCGGACTCACCGCGTCGAAGTGTGGCCAGGTGTGCAGCAGCTGGAAGAGCGCGTCACCTGGGCAGTCCGTGGACACGAGCTGGCGGTGGCCAAGCAGCTTGTAGTCAGGCCGTAGGAGACCGGCGCGCACCGCACACCTGGGGAGCAGGTCGCGCACCGCGCGCAGCGCCGCCTCCACCGGCAGCTCGGCGGTGTAGTTGCCCACGAAAGCCACGCCGAAGCCGCGGGAATTGTGGCCACGTGTGTGGGCGCCCACCCAGCGCCAGCCTCGGCCCTCGTACATGTAGCCGTCTGAGCCCATCACAAAACTACAGGGTGGGGTGGGGGCGGGGGGACAGGCACCGCGCAGCGTCAGGCAGCGACCCGCCCCATAGAGGTGCGAAGGGCCGCCCCCACCCCAAGTCCTGACCGGTTGCGCTGTCTTTTCCTGGCCCCAGCCTCATCCCACTACCCCACCAAATGCCACTCCAGAGAGCTTCTGGTTCTCTGGACCTGACCCTCGGCACTGACCACGCTCCTTTCTGCCCAGCCCCCTCCGCATTTTCTCAAGTCCAATTCCTGCCCGATTCACGGCCCTTTTCTGTCCTAGCCCCAACCCCACCACTGCCGCGCCTCAGCCCTCCCTAGTCGTTACCAAACAGGTCCTTTCCCTCTCCCAGGCCCCTCCTCCTTTTCTAGTCTCAACCCAGACCCAAGTCTCCCACTGTTGAGTATTCCCAAATTCTGTGAGGGCCCCACCCTTGTCTAGCTAGGCCACACCCCTCTCCACCTCCAAATCCTCCTCCGTCTTTGCCAAGTGCGCTCGGGTTAAACCCGCCCCCTGCGCGAGGCCCCGCCCACCCAGTGGTTACCTTACTAACAGGTCCCGCCCCTGCCCCGTCGGGCCCCGCCTACCTGTAGCCGATGTCATCCCAGCCGCGTGTGCCCTGGTGGAAGCGCTGCATGGAGCGCATGTTGGCCGCACAGCTCGCGAGGGTCGTACAGGGGGCCGCAGGCACGTACGTGTGATGCACGTACAGGAACCCGAGCGGCAGCCGCAGCGGCGTCGGGTGGCCCCGGTACGGCGCCGCGCCCCAGAGGCAACGGGGATGGATGGCCGGGCACCCTGCGGGTAAGGGCGTCCGGGGCTGGAGTCAGCCAGCGCTTCTCGGCCTGCCGCTTGCACCCCCATTAGAGCGCCCATGTGGGCCATTCCTCCCAGCCTCCTTCCAGATTTGGGGACAGTTCCCTCTCACACCACATTGACCTTCATTGGGATCTAACTTAACTAAATCTGAGTTAGTCCTGTTGGGGTATCTGCTATGACTCCCACCCCCTTCAGGATAAACTTCAAGAACTGTAGTTCAGACTTCAAGGTTTTTTTTTTACAGCCCAAGACCCAACACTCTCTACAGCTGGCCCTGCTCTGACCCCAAAGAGAGACAGCTTACAATAAGAAAAAAGGAATCTTGACCCTTGTTTATCATGCTCCACTTGCATGCTACTTGCTTTATGTGCTTCATCTTTCTTAAGTCATCCAGCAAATCTAAGAGGTAGCAATGATTTACCCTGCCTCACTGAAGAAAGTGAGGTTCAGAGAAGTGAAGTAACTCACCTAAAGATGCACAGGAGTAACTGGCTGAATTTTCATTCCAACATGTGCTTTTGCATTTGCTGAGCTCACTTCCTGCAATGCCTTCTTCCTCACTTTCCTTTTTGTCCTACGAACTCCCAGTCATCCTTCAAAACTTGAATCTAGCCTTTCCTTGCCTGTGCAGCTGTCCTGGCCCCTAAGCTAGAGCCCTATTGCCCCCTCTGGAATCCACTAGACCTGGATCCCTCTGACCACATGGGGCTGAGAGTGTCTGTGTCTTTGTGAGGGACAGTCATAGAGGGTGGGGGCCCTACTCACCCAAGAAGGTCTCGGTGAATTCCTTGGCGGCGTGGGTGGCCACCAGCGCCAGCTGTTCTTGGCTCATGTCCTGCAGCTGAGGGTGTGCTGGCTCCAGTCTCTGTAGCAGGATGAGGGTCCCCCACACCTGCTGAGTCAGGGAGGGAGCTGAAATCAGAGCAGCTCCGTTCTGCCTTCGGAAGTTGCTGCGAAGTGTTGGGTCTCCAGCCACCCCAGGTCCATAGTACTGGCTCAACAGGTGGCTGAGGGGTGGCCGGGGCTTAGGAGCCTGGGTCAGGTAGTCTCCAAGGAGGGCCCCATCCAGAGCACCATTGAGAAAAGCTGTGGTGAGTGGTGATGCCTCAGGGTCCAGGAGCATGAAGTTCTGGGGGGCAGAGAGCTGGTCCCAGCAGCCCTCAGCTCCCAGGCCTGGACGGCTCCAGTTCTGGGGGCCCTGAAGGAAGGTCAAACCCAGGTTCCTGGCCAAAGTAACCACCAGGAGGCTGTCCACAGTGGTTGGGGCTTTGGCCTTGGCATCTGGCAAGGAGGCTTGGTCATCTGGAGAGGTGACTTGGACATCTGGAGAGTGGTCTCTGGCATCTGGAGGAGTGGCTGTGCTGTCCAAGGGCAAGTTAATGAGCCTGTGCCCCTGAAGCCCTGCTTCCAGCCCTGCCAGAAGAGGCTCCACGGCCACCGTTGAGCCATCGGGTGTCAGTACCACTCCATATTCTTGCCTGCCCTCCACACTGTGTTGGGCCACTTCTTCTCTCAGGCCTTGCAACTTTGGGCTCAGTGTGGTGGGATCCAACTCGATGGCCTTGAGACTCCAGCTCTGTAGCAGGAAGTGATGGAGGGGATCAGGGGGGCCAGAGTGCTGTGCTGAGAGCTGCCACACAGAGGCAGTGGGGCTGGCCTCGGTAACTGGTGCCTTCCGCTCAAGCTCAGCTAGAGCCTGGATGACAGAGTCCATGAGGAGGGGCATGGATGCTGCAGGAGGAGGGATGGCATTAGGTCAGAGGCCCGGCACACCCTATACCTGAGCCTCCCTCTGCTGCTTCCACATCTTCTCAATGCCCTCAGCTCTCCATTTGATAACACTGTGACCCCCAACCCTGTCCTTGTGTAAATGAGGAAACTGAGGCACAGACAACAGGTTAAGGAACTTAGACTATCTGTGAGCACTAGGGAGCCATGGTACGTTCATGAGAAGGAGAGAGAAATGGCCAGGCTGGCATTCTGAGATTCCTCCTTTGCCTGCCATGTGGAGAATGAATTTTCAGGGCACTAGAGTTGAGAAGGGGAGAGAGTGTGGAGATGAGTAATACAGGTGGCCAAAGCTGAGTGGTTGTGGTATGATGGACAAAAGTGGGCAGAGTCCCCAGGTATTTTGAGGGAAAGATGGATAGCTCTTTTTGTGATAGGTTAGAGTTTGGGGAATTTTAGAGAGAAAGGTGTCAGGAGGTTGCTCAGGGGAGGGGAGGGGTGGGCCTGTGGCTTGTGGGGGAAATGTCAGCAGCTGAACTTGGAACCCAGAAATGCTGGGTTTAGAGAGAGCTGGGGTGAGTTGCTGAATGATAGCTAACATTTATTAACATTTACTATGTGCTAGGCATCATTCTAGGTAACTTATATAAATTAACAAATCTAATCTTCTCAATGACTCTGTGAGCAAAGAGAGGTTAAATGACCAGTCTATGGTTGCAGAGCTAGCAAGTGGCAGAAGCAGAATTTGAACCCAGGCATTTTTGTTTTTTCCGTTGACAGTCCACACTGTAGTTCCTCTGTTCTTTCTCACTTAAATGCCCTTTCCTGCTTCTCCTCAAGTAAAATTCTTTCTGTCCTAGATCTGCGTCCTCTTTTCCAGGAAGCCTTCCTCATTTTTCTTCTTTAGGTCCCAGGTCTTTCGCCCACCCCCTGCCTTGATTCTGTGGGGCTGGGAGCATCTGTGTTCCCAGACAGGAGATTCTTTGAAAAGGGTCTCCTGGGGATTTCCAGTCTCATCCTATGCAGGGCTGGACACAAAGCGTACGGCAGTATACTTCTGCGGAACTGATTGTCCTGGTCCCAGGCCTCTGCCTTCTGACCCACCTGACCCTGGCTCCAGCTGCAGGAACAATCCAAGCAGGATCCAGAGGACACCTTGGACCACTGTTGTGGGGTTCCAGCTTCTAGGAGACATATCCGGTTAACCTAAGTAGAGAACTCAGCAGAGCTGGAAGGACACAGGTGTGGAGAACTGAGCACAGCCTTTGGTCACTGTCAAAGTCCAACGGTGAATGACACGGTTGCCTCTTGCAGAGCTGTGGGCGGGAGGCAGCCAGGGTGTGGGAACAAAGTACTCTGTGTCAATGTCATGTGGGCCTCAGGGGCTCTATCATTCTATCCTGTACCCCCCAGGATGAGGTCAAGAGTTAGTAAGCCAGGCCTATCCCAGGAATCACCTAGAGGCCAGGTAGTTCAGACACGAACAAACTCTGCCCATTCCCAAGAGAGGCAGACTGAGGCCAATCTAACAAGCCCTATCCACTTCCTAATCATTCAGTAGCTGCTGCTGGCCACCACAGGGGACTCTCAGGTGCCCGCCTAACTGGTAAGACCAGCTGAGCAGGGGGAGGGGAGAGAAGGAGAAGCCTGAAGTTGGCACTGCCTCCTGCCTTTGCTGCCAGCACTTCAGGCTCAGGCAGAGAATGGGCGCAGGGGCTGGAGATTATTTTTGCCAAGGCATACTCTGAACCAAGGGGACCAGAAGATGTCCCCTCTCATCCATTTCCAGCTCCTGAGCCCAAGCCATCAGGCATGGCTGAAAGTAGGGACCCTGTTTTTGTCCCAGGAACTGGTGTCTGGGCTCACCTGGGTTATCAGTGAGGGGTCCTTCCTCTTCCCCCAGGGCAGTGGTTGAGTTCCCACAGAAGAGAGACTGCCTCCCCTTTATGAGAGCGTCAGGTGGGATGGGCTCAATGTGCCTGGGGCTGCCATGTAAATTGCTTCACTGTGGCCCTCCCACCCTGAAACCACCCTGGGGAGTTTCCGGGGTACCCACCAGGCTGGGTCCTCAGTGCAGGGCGGGCCCAGGGCGGGCCTGGGAATGCCCAGGCTGAGCCAGGCCTGGGATTTCCCAGGGGACCTGCTCAGATATCCGGTGTCATCTTTCTGGGGGACCCAGCATCACCTGGCACAAAGCTGGGCACTCAGTGGGGGCTCAAGAAGTTGAGTGCTAGGGAAGAGAGTGAATGGGGGTACTCCCCAGGGAAATCTGACAAAATATTTTCCCTTCAGTCCCAATTTCCAGGAATTTGCAGATGGAGGCTCTGCCTGGTAGAGCCATGTGCAAGATACAGGTTGTGTGTCCATCTGGGACAGGGGCTAGAGTAAGGAGAGTGCCGCATCCTGCTCGGGCACAGAATTTAAGGCAGTGCCGAAAATCTCAGTCATCAAGATAAGTAATATTTTAATGCAATATTTTAATAGACCAAAATAAATGCAAAAAAATCCATTATTAACAAAATACCAACATTTTAGATAAAGGTGGGATCAGGAACCGTGCTGTGCGGAGACATACTGGAGCCAGAGGTGAAAAGAAAAGTCAAGCATTCTGATCCTTGCCTCACCGTAGTCGGCTCTGTGTCCACCAGTGGTGAGCCCCTGATGTTGTGTGGGGCTTTCATCTGAGATTCCCCCCACACTTGATTTCCACTTGGTCAGGGAATGACCTTGATTCAGCATTATAGACCCTGGGTTTGTATCTCTGACTGTCCCAGTGACTATGGCTGTGGAAGACTCTTTACAGTTTTATATAACCATCTTGTATAATCAGCAGGAGGGTGAGCTCAGAAAGGTTAAGTAACTCACCCAAGTTCACAAAGCTAAAACATGAGGGCTCCAGGTTCAGGGCATGTTTCCACTATCCTGTGGATGGGTCAGGGTCAATGTAATTGTGACCCTTCATGCTGAAAAGTGTTTACAGACTAACTGCAGAGTGACTCCACACCCAGGAGTTCATGGACCAGCTAGAGAGGCAGCCTTGATTCTCTTTTAAAGCTTGAAATTGGTTACAGAGGCTGGGTCAAATTTGAGCCAGGGTCATGTCATGGTTGGCTGGCATTTCCCTTAGTATCTATCTGGGATTTGTGACCTTCTAGGTAGGTCCCTTCCTCCAAGAATCCTCCCTGATTGCCCTTGGTTCCCTCATTTTCTCATCCTCACTCCCTAGCCAGGTATTCCTCCCTTTGACCCAGACCTCTGCATATAGGGCTTGGTGTTCCTCTGCCCAGTTTCTTCTCTCTGAGACTAGGATATGCTGAGTTCTCTTGGGGTGCCCACAAGTGCCCAACACAGGCCAGGGACCAAGTGGGTAGCAGGGAGGGATTGTTGAAAGCACAAAAGACCCAATTAAGGATGTGTAGTTTAGTTTGTGGGTGGGCTGTGAAACACACATGGATGCTTACACACACATCAGGCACCCACACTCCAAGGCACCTGGGCTGGGCTGGGCCTGGGAGGCAGCAGAAAGACTATGGTTCCCACAGTGAACAACCCTCACCTTTACTTCCCTCCCACCTCATGAAGCTCACCTGCCAGGGTAGGTCGAGGTCCCTCCAGGCTGCAGATAGAGTTCTTGTGAGAGTAGTTACTGTCCAGGGCCTGGGGACAGCTCTAGTAGAGGTAGCATTGTCATAGACAGGCAGAGTCCTGAACCCTGGATCTGAAGAAGTCACCCAGGGCCAGAAGCCAGAGGGAAAGGAATTTAGGGCAGGACTGGGCTTGGGGCCAAGGTCAGAGTTAATAATTTCACTTTGGTAGCAGTAATATAGTAATAATGAAGACCCTGATAAAAATAATAAAAAATTGCTGTGTGTAGGGCTTTGAGTTCAGAATTTTATATACCTGTTTTGTTTTTTTTTTTCAATTTAACTCTGGGGTTTGTTAAGAGATGTTGAACAGCTGGAGTTGGAGAACTACAGCCTATGACCAGGTGTCTGTTTTGAGAACAATGTTTGTTTGTTCATTTGTTTGTTTGTTTCAAGGTGAAATTTACCTAACATAAAATGAACTATTTTAAAGTGTACACTCTGTGGCATTTAGTACATTCAAAATGTTGTGCAACAAACACTTCTATCTAAAATATTTTTATCACCCTGAAATAAAGCCCTGTACCTTTTAATTAGTCATTCTCTGTTACCCACCAGCCCCAGGCAACAACTGATTTGCTTTCTGTCTCTAGGGATTTGTCTGCTCTGGTCATTTTATATATATATAGAATCATAAACTATATGACTTTTTGTGTCTGGCTTTTTAAAAAAAAAACAGCATAATATTTTTGAGGTCCATCCACATAATATGAATCAGTGTTTTTATCATGCATCATTCCTTTTTATGGCTGAATGGTATTCCATTGTATGGATATACCACATTTAAAATGAAGGTTTATTGGACTATATCCTTTCCCATTTGTGTATATATTGTTTATTACTCTTTTCATGTTATAACAGCAGATTTCAGTTGTTTTGACAGAGACCATCTGGTTTGCAAAGCTGAAAATATTTATTGTGTGACTTCTCCCACACGCCAGCTTTATTGAGATATAATTGGCATATGACATGGCATAAGTTTAGTGTACAATGAATTGATTTGATACATATACATATTGCAAAATATTTACTACAGTTAGATTAGTTAACACAACCTCACCTCACTTTTTTTGTGTATAGTGAGGACTTTTAAGATCTGCTCTCTTAGCAACTTTCATGTATATAACATAGTATTTTTAACTAGTCACCAAGCTGTAACTAAGATTCTCAAATCTTATTATCTTCTAACTAGAAATTTGTACCCTTTGACCAGCATCTCCCCATTTCTCTGACCTCCAGCCCCTGGTAATCACCCTTCTACTCTGTACGCGCGCGCGCACACACACACACACACACACACACACACACACACACACACACATTTTATCTTTTTTGGATATCACACATAACTGAGATCATAAGTATTCATCTCTTCCTGTCTGACTTATTTCATTTAGAATAATGCCCTCATCTTCCATTTGTTTTATCACAAATGGCAAGATTTTTCTTCTTTCTTATCCATTCATCTATCGATGGACATTTACATTGTTTCCATGTCTTGGCTACCATGAATAATGCTGCAGTGAACATGGGGATGAGGATATGTCTTCAGAATAGTGATTTCATTTCATTTGGATTTATGTGGCCTTTTAATAAAGTTTGTTGACTCAGCCAGCCCACCTAGATTCAAATTCTCACTCTGCTGCTTACTAGTTGGAGCAAGTGACTTTATCTCTAGCCTTCATTTTGTCCATTTCTAAAATAGGACAATAGTACCAACCTCATAGTGTTATTGTGAGAGTTAAATGAACTGAAAACATGTACAGAGCTAAGGATGGTACTAGTATGTGGAAAGCACTCTATGACTAAGGAGTCCTTTCTGCTGATCTGCCCACCTGCCCCAGCCTCCCCAGCAGAGGTTAAATCCACAGAATAATCTATTATGGCCAGACTCCCATGTTCTTGTCATGTATTATTTCTGCATCTTGGGAATTTGTCCAAGCCCAGGCTTCCCTGTTGGCCCCAGCCCCCAGCAGCCAGCCAGGCCTTAGGGCTGGGCCTTGAGCCAATCTGGAACCGCAGCCAAATCATTGAAGCCAGCTCAGCCAGCTCCAGAATTTGTCGAGCCCAATTTGCCAAAGGGAGTAGCAAGTCATGGTGTGAGCCACTGACCTCACAGCCTCCAGCTGGGGCTATTCTACAATCCCCAGCATACAGAAGTTGACTTCAGTTGCATCTTTCTGGGAGAGCAGAGGTGAGATTTAATCTCTCAGACACCTGGTCCTAGAACAGGAGAGGAGGGAGTTTTGTAACCGAGGAATATTATAGTGAAATCATGAGCTTAGCCTTTGGCAGTATGCTAGAGAAGTGTGGGGTAAATGGGGCCAGATGTTGGCATTTCCTGGGAAATATTTACCCAGAGCCTATAAGCTCCTAGCTGTCATCACAGGGTAAAGGGCTTTAAACATTTTTTTCTAAACAGAAATTTCAAATGTATTGAAAAGTAGAGAGAATTGTATAATGAACCCCCATGTTTATCTGTCATCCAGTTGACATGTGTCAACTCATGAGACATCTTATTTCTTCTGTAGTCTCTGCCCACTGTCTCCCTTTTGCAATGTTATCTCCTATTGATGATCATTGCATAGATCTATTAATTCATTAGAAGCTACAACACAGTGATGTTGAAGTGATATTATTTCTTCTTCATTCATTAGCCAGAATGCCTCTGGAAAGAGAAGCATCCTCTCATGTACCATTTGGTTACCCAGTGGTAAAATTCACATGAAAAAGGCACGACAAATGCTTGGTTCTTTTTTCCCTTAGTTTTCAAAATAATTATTGGGCTTGTTGTGGAAAAATCTCAAACCAGTCCAACAAAACATCAAGCAGTAACTTGGAGAGAAAAGAGAACTCAGACTTATTACATGCTGTCCCAAAGGAGCTAGTGCTCTGAAGATCTGAGCAGTGGGCTCAGCTGCAACATTTCTAATAAACTAGAATTTTTACACAAGCTAATTGGTCAGTTTGAACTCAAAGCTGCCATGAAGACTATAAGCAGTAACGCTGGTAAGGGGCGAGCTGTCCTAGGGGGCCAACAGATAAAAATTGTTACAAAAATCGGGGGCTGCTAGGAGTACAAACAGTACAAACAGTTACATTTGTTGAGCAGAAGGCAAGTAGGACAAGGTGCAAAAGAGCTCTGCAGTGAGCTCCTGCATGCAGCAAGCACATTTACAAAAGTAGAACAAAAAAGCTGATTAATGAAAATCCTGAAATTTCTTCTTCAGGCCCTTAACGTCCTCCAAATGAGATCCTTTTCCTATATATTTGTGAGCCCATGAATTTAAACTACTGAAGTGGGTTACCACATGGCAGTTATCATTACTGATAATCATATTATTATTCTTTCTTTGGCCTGTGGGGTTCTCTTCACTTTGACTCCTGAGTTCTTTTGACAGGAATCTTATGTAGCTTTCTTGCTTTATGATGTAGCGAGATATTCCAGGAACATCTTGTTTGTTTCTTGTCAGATGCCTGGGATCAGCCATTACTCTACAGAGCTCTTGTTCCTTTGTTTGGAGAGTGGTACTTAGAGACCACAATCGAGGTACCAGGGGTGCTCATGGCTACTGGGTTAGCTGTTTCTAGGTCTTTGTAATGGATGGAAACAGGAAACCCCCACTATTTGAAATTGTTTTTTTTTTTTAATTTCTCAAGGTGTGATTTACAGAGGATTAAAATTTAAACCATTTAAATATTATTTGAACATAATACTTTCTAATAAAACCCTCACTATCTTTAAAAATAAAATACATCATGAGTTTATGATGATACTTCCAGTTCAAGATAACATGGCTTTTACCTAACCTGATCAACTGATACATGTATTTTCTTTTTGACACACTGAAAGTTCAAATTTTGAATGATGCTGACATTCCCTTTACTCCAAATCAACACATATCAATTTTAGAATAATATACCAACAGTACCTTAAACAATATAATTATTGAAAAGCAGTTTAAGACTTTTTTTTGGTTCCTTTTGTTCTTTGGGTATATCCCATTGGATATGAGACATCAAATTACTGTGCTGTAATGTCACTTGAAATAGTTTCTTTTAGTAGGTATGTTATTAACCTGAAGCTTTTGATTTTTAGGGAATATTTTTTTTGAAGATAGAAAATTTTTAATTTTGAAAATAACAAGGATAGGAATAACACTGCATAAGATTGTGTGTTATAATTGTGTAACTAGAAACACTGTAATTAAAAAAATATCTCAAATGACAATTAATATTGTTATAATTATTATTATCAACGTTATTATTATTGAAAAATTCACCTTATTATTCCCCCACACACACACTTAAAAATATCCCTGAAGTATTGTACTATAACAAATTCAATTTGGGAAAGCTGGGTCATTCAAATGAGGTAATGCCATATTACTTTTTTTTATTTGGTAAAATACACATAACATAAAATTTACCACTTTAATAATTTTTAAGTGTACAACTCACTGGCATTAAGTGCAATCACATTGTTGAATAATCATGCCCCCTTTCATCTCCAGAACTTTTTCATCTTCCAAGATTCAGACTCTGCCCCATTAAGCATTAACTCCCCATTCTTGCCTCCCTCATCCCCTGGGACCCACCATTCTTTCTGTCTCTATGAATTTGACTCCTGTAGGGACCTCACATAAGTGGAGACATGTGTTTGTCTTTTGTGACTGCCTTAGTTCACGTAGCAAAATGTCTTAAATGTTCATCCATGTTGTAGCATGTGTCAGAATTTCCTTCCTTTTTAAGAATAAACGATATGCTATGAGTGGACCACATTTTGTTTATCCATTCATCTGTTGATGGACATTTGGGTTGTTTCCATTTTTGGCTATTGTGAATAGAGCTGCTATGAACATGGGTGTGCAAATATCTGTTTGAGTTCATGCTCTCAGTATATCTAGAAATGGACTTGCTGGATAATATGATATTGTATGTTTAATTTTTTGAAGAACCTCCATAGTGTTTTCTACCAGCAGTGCACAAGGGGTTCAATTTCCCCACATTCTCACTGACACTTGTTAGTTTCTTTTCTTTTTTAATAATATAGCCATCCTAGTGGGTATAATCTGAGGGGATTATTTTAGAATTATGTAAGATATTTAAGATATGTAAGATATTTACATGGTTCCAAAGTCAAATCTACAAAACAAAGTATATAGAGAGACATCTAACTTCTATTCCTGTACCTCCCATCATGTTCTTTGCCTCTTCCTCAGGTCACCATTTATAATTTTCCTGGAGATCTTTCCATATCAATATATAGAGATCTTCCTTATTCCTTCTTACAGCTGCTAGTACTCCACTGTGTGGCTGTGCCATAATTTATTCAGCCAGTTGATAGGCATACTATGATATTTTAAATAGCGGTGCTTTGAAAAACCCTATTCATTCATCTCTTCTTATTTTTGCAAGGGAATAATTGGGGTATATTCCTCTAATTAGATAAATGCATATATAATGTTGCCAGGTATCATGAGATATCCTCCCCACTATTGAGGTATGAGAGTATGTAAAATATACTGACAAGCTTTTTCATTTGCTTATATCACTTTGCACTCCCACTTGCAGAATATCAGAGTATGTAAGCTTTTTCATTTGACCTGATGGACTCCTACATACTTTTCAAAACCCATCTCCTGTATTCCCCTTTCTAGGATGCTTTCCCTTCTTTGGCTTTCTCTTCTTGGATTTCCCAGTTCCAGGTTTCTTCCTCTGGCTGTCATGACACTGAGAGGGTGGGAGTGTCCCGCAGCACTATGTCCAAATTCATATTTTTCAGACTGGGAGCTCCTTGAGTGCTGGCTCCAGAGCTGAGTCTTCTTGAGGCATCCAGCACAAGACTAGGCACACAGAAGTGACAATAGTAGGAGGTTTATTCTCTGAACCTAGGACAGCCCCTTAGCCCTTGGCCTCTGGGCCTGGCTTCTCCTGGGCTAAGGGAAAAGAACCAGGTCAAGCTGGACAATATCCTGGGTTCTGCTGTCTGCCCTCTTGCTGAGTCACCTGTGGCCAATGGTGGTGATCTCACTGTGAGTGTGTGTCACCTGCATGACACCCAGGCAGAGGAGTGGAACCTGCTTGAAGTCAGGGAGATCCCACATTCAATTCAAGCTTCTAGAACATTTTCATCACTGCAGATGGAAACCCAATATCAATTAAGTAATCACTCCCCCTTCCTTCCTCCCTTCAGTTCCTGGCAACCACCAACTTTCTGTCTTTCTCTAAGAATTATCTATTCTGGACATTTCATATAAGAGGAATCATACAATGTGTGTCCTTTTGTGTCTAGCTCCTGTCACTCAGCATAAGGTTTTCTAGGTTCATCCACGTTATAGTCTGTGTCACTGCTTCATTCCTTTTTATGGCTAAGTATCATTCTACTGTATGGATGGACCATTTGGGTTGTTTCCACTTTGGGCTATTGTGAATAGTGCTGCTGTACATATGTGTGCACATGTCCTTTTTTGAGTACTGTTTTTAATTTGTTTAGGTTTATGTCTTAGAGTAGAATTGCTGGGTCATGTGCTAACTCTATGTTTAACTTTCTGAGGAACTACCAAAGTTCCACCATTTATTTTTACATACTTTATATCTTTGATAACCTCCCACAGCCAGTGAGAAGAGAATTCTAAGCAGAGGTTTCTAAGTCTCCATTTTGCAGCCAAGGAAACTGAGGCTGGAGGAGGTAGCCCTGCACCATCTTAAGGCTAAAGTCCATAAGAACAGCTCCCATCTGCTTAGTGACTGACTATTGGGTGACACTCGTTAAGGAGGATCTGAGTATTGGGTCCCCCATAGTCTCACTGTTGCTGGAATCTGACAGGTCTGGCTTCAACTCCCAACTTGGACAAGCGACTTCCTTCCTCTGAACCACTGTCTCTCTACCTATAAATGATCATCATGATCAGTGTCCCTGCCTTATTATGGAGAATAAATGTGGTAATGTAGGCAGAAGATGGCACCCATAGCAAGCCTTTGTTTACAGATGGATCAAACAAGCAAACAAGAAGGTCAACAAATGGATCAAACAAACAAAAAAGAGGTTCAGAGGGGTTAAGTAACTTGCTGAAAGTCACACAGCAGTTGGTGACTGGATCCAGCCTGCAAATATTTTTGAGAAGTTTCCTGAAGTTTAACCCTTTTGGGAACTAATGAGGAAGGAGAGATTCCTAAGGTAGGTCCTCTGTGGGAAAGGGATGTGGTTTGCTGCAGTGTTGCTTTGCTCTTTGGGGAGCTGACGTCTGACAATACAAAATCTTGCTAAATCAGCCTGGGGTGGCCTGTGGTCATGAACCGCAACAACTGTTCCCTTGGTCACTGTTGTCCCAACCTACTGAATCCTTTTCTTGGCTGTATAGCCTGAGGCAGGGTGACTTCCTGTGCCCCCAAACAAATGTGGGCCAGGCCCTTCCTTGTCTCCAGATATTGACTCCAACTGGTTTCTCTGCTCTGGGCCACACCTCTCCCTTCCTTTTTACTTCTGCCTTGTATGCACTAGAGCCATCACGATCTGGCTTTCACCAACCCCTGTTATCTTCTCTCCTAGTGAGTTTCCCACTCCAGCCCACTGCCTCTTGCTCCTTAAGAGTGTCATCCTCGTTAAGCCCAAGGGAGTTTGCATTTGCTACTTATTTTGCTTTCAATGTTCCAATTCCTGTCTTCCTATGACTCAGAGATCACTCAAACATTTCTTCCTCCTAGAAGACTAGTCCTGACCACCTTATCTAATCTAGATCCCCAGTCCCTCCCTCTGAGCTCATCCTATTTGCTAATCCTAACCAATTAGATGTTGCCTGTCTGCCCACCTCCTCCAGGATGACCCAAGCGAACACTAAGATTTCTGGCTCAAGTAGGAGAGGCAAGGACCTCACCCCTGGGTGGAGGGTGAGGTCGTTGTACTTAGATCCTCTCAGCTCCCTCTTATTCCCCTGTATCCCCCCTCACACTTCCCCCGGCTTTCTAAGGAAATAAATACATTCTCCATCTCTCTAGTTAGTTTCTGAGGACAAGGGCCTCTCCTCCCTGCACCCACCTGGCTCTTCATTGCTATCATCCTCCTTCTCCCTCAGGAACTCTGTCCTTCTATTCCATCCCTCTCCTCCCATTTGTTGCCTTTTTCTCTATCCCTCTTTACCTTTCCTCCTGTTCTCCACTGAAAATCACAGCCAGGATGTGGCCCAGGCCAAACACCTTGGAATCACGTGTGACTTCTCCTTCTCTCTGATAAATAAGTAAATAGACAAATACATAAATACATAAATAGACAGATAAATACATACATACATACATACATACATACATACATACAGCCACTTTAATATGGAGCCAGAGCTGCCACCCCTGAGGAACTGCCTTTCATGTCTTATACCTCAAATCTTTGGAATGTTAAAAAGGCAAAATAACCTTTAGACTGGGCCTAAAGCAATCTTGTGTTCCAAAGAACTGTGCAAGGATAACAAGAAAGCAGATATAACAACTGGACAGATGACTGCCGGACTGAAAATTGAAAACATTGTTTAAAATTAACATGACTATGTCATCTGTAGCAACAGAATTACCTTTCTCCTACTGATATAATTTTCCCCCTTTCCTTTCTCTTAAACACACTTTGCATTTGTTTCCTAATTGGAACACCATTTGGGCTTCTGCCTGAATTAATGATTCCTGAATAGCTATTCTGATTGATCTCAAACACTTGTTGCTTCTCACTTTGAAAAGCCTTTTTATTTTTAGGTTAATATCTCATAACCACATCCCATCTGTCAGCAGATCCCGTCAGCTCCACCTTTAAAATAAATTCCAGATTCCACCACCTTTCACAATTATTAGTCCCTCCAATGCTGCTGTACTGGTCCAAGGCCACAGCCACAGATACTTCTCTGGTTTCTTCCTGCCGCTCTCACTGCCCACTTAGTTGGCCTATAATATTGTAGCTAGAGGGAGTCTAAACCTAAGTCAGTCCCATCCTCCTCTGCTCTGAACCCCTTTGGCTTCCATCTTTCTCAAAGTAAAAACCTAAGTCCTCTCAGTGGCCCTTCGGGCAGGCATGATCTGTCCTGTCACTTCTGGTTATCTCCTTCTCTATCCCCCTGACTCTGTTCAAGCCTCCTTAGTCTTGGCTGTTCCTAAGACACAGTCCAGCAACTGTGCCTTTGCACAGGCTGTGACCTCTGCCTTGAACATTCTTCCTCCAGATAGCCCCTCCCTTCTGATCTCTGCTCAAATATCACTGCCTCAGAGAGGGCTTCCTCAACTCCTTACCTCACTGGATTTTCTTCCATTGCATATATCACATAAGATATTCTTTTTCATTATGAGTTTCTAATTATGCTTTATGTAATCTCCAGGGAGCAGGAATGTGATTTCTTTTGTTCACTGTAGAGCGATGCCTGGTACTCTGTGAACTTGATGTTTGTTGAATGAATATGTGCTCTCTGCCATCTGGGGCTGGGGAAAAAAAAAACAAAACAGGGCATGAGAAAGAAACTGTCTATCCATTTGTAGTTCACAGCCCTGTCTAGGTAGATAGTCACTAAACAAATCATTCCAAGAGCAATTTTCCTGTGACCGAGTATGTACAGGGGATGTGGCTGCACAGAGTATGAGCTTGAACTGGGCCCAGAAGTTGGTGAAACCTTCAGAGAAAATGGCTTTTGAGCTGAGACCTGAAGGGTAAATAGAAGTTAGCTAAGTAGGTGAGAAGGAAAAGCATGTGCAAAGGCTTTAAGGTGGAAGAGATGGCCTTGGTGAATTTGGAAAGAATGGCCACAAGTGGCTGAAGTGTGGACAATGAGCAAGAGAGTGAGTGATGAGTTGGAAGGGACTGTTTGCTACCCTATTTGCCCCATACTCCTGAACTGCTTGTTTTTGCTACAAATCTCTGTTATCTGCTGTCTCATCTCTACTCTTCTGCCCCCTATTTTGTGTCCTGGGAGGTTGATTTGTACGGACACGCACAGCCTTTTTTGCCTTGTGGTTTCCTGTTGGGTTCAACCAATGGGGAGCTACAGCAGGCATTTAAAGGATGGAGGAAACTGAGGTCAGGTTGTTAATACCTCATCTCCTTTCCTATATGACTCATGCAGGCTGGCTGTGTCCCTGGATTGAAGGTTCACAGCTCCTGACAGGCAGTCCTGCCTGTGTATGTCTATCTGGTCCAGGTTCCAGTAACTACTTTAACTCCTTGGCCCTGGGCCCTAGGCCCCAGGGATGATGACAGCTCCTAGCTGTTCCTAATCCCATGGGATGCTGCACTATCTTTTTGAAAATGGTGCTTTATTAAACTCTATTCAAATTACTCCATTTGAGTGTTCTGTTTAGAAGTCTGTTTATTTTTTATTGAGATGAAATTCACATAATATAAAGTTAAACATTTTAAAGTATACAATTCAGTGGTCTTTTGTAGATTCATGATACTGGGCAACCCTACCTATATTTAATTCTAATTTTTCTTCATCACCCCAAAAGGAGACCTTATACCCATTACCCCTGGGTTTCGGCTTCACTCCTTATTCCCCTCCCCCGGTCCTGGGCAACCACCCATCTACTTTCCATTTCTATGGATTTGTCTGTTGTGGACATTTCATGTGAATAGAATCACACATTGTTGATTGTGTGGTTGATGGACACTTGAATTCTTTCCATTTTCTGACAATTGTGACAAGTGCTCTATGAACATCTGTGCACATGTATCTGTCTGAATCCATATTTTTAATTCTTTTGGGTATATACTAGGAGTGGACTTGCTGGGAGATATGGTAATTCTATATTTTGGTTTTTGAGGAACTGTCAAACTGTTTTCCAAAGCAGCTGCACCATTTTAGATGCCCATCAACAGTGTATGATGAGATCTCTCTTTTGCTTATCTCTGTCCATAAAAGTCTTCCATGAGCTTCTGGAGCCTCAGGAAAAGCCTTTCCCTCACCCTGGCCATGCTCTACCTTTTTCCACTTCCAGATGTCTTTCTGGTACCATCTTCCTAATCTGGCCACAGCCTCCATTTCTTATCCTCCCACTCTGACCTTTGTTCACTAAGACCTTGGCCACTGCCAGCCTGCAGACCCCGGTGATTTTCTAAACTACATAACCCTGTCCCTTTCTGGGGCTGGAGCTCCTTAACCTCTGGGCAGAGGTGATGATACCTACTACTGTTCTTTCTCAACTTTCCAGATGTGGCTATTTTCACTTCAGAGCTCTGCCTCTGCCTGTCCTCTCCCTAAATGCAGCTTCTGTCTCCCTACTTTCTCTGTCCACCTCTTTCCTTGAGTAACTTCATTGACCTACTCCAAGACATCTGCTGTCTTCCCAATACAGGGACATGACTCACAGACTTCTCAAAAAGGTCCCAGCTGTCTCCTGGATTTCTTCCTGAATGGCCCATGAGCCTTTTAGACTCAGGGTAACCTTGGCATTGTTGACATTTGGGGCCAGCTCATTCTTTGGGGTGGGAGCATCTTGTACATTGTAGAGTGTTTAGCAGCATTTCTGACTTCTATTGACTAGACATCAGTAGCACCTCCCTCTCCACAGGGTGACTACCAGAGTATAGAGAACAATCTGCCTTCGCTGAGAACCGCTGGGCTGGCCCAAACCAAAGCACAGACTTGAAGTGCTGAAGTTTGTTTAGCCTAAGCTATTTACTACGCATGAGGCTGAGCACTCTGTAACTATCACCTCATCTTACGGCCATCTCTTTGATTTTATCTATACAGGATGGTAGTTCACATTGGCCATGTGACTCACCCATGGTCACATGGCCAGGAAACCTACTTTCAATGACTCCTTATCATCAGGACCTTCAACTTGTTTCTTCTTTCTCATCATCTCTCTGAGGGTGGAGAAGCTGAGCTGACACCTTCTTCTCTCCTCCTCTGCTCCCTGGAAGCCCACATCCAGCCAGTTGCCAATACCCCTAAAAATTTATATATCTAAAAAAAATCAATAAATTCTAATGTGCTTTAAAACAAACCAATCAAAAAGGGGCTCCTCCCATGCTTAAGTACCATCTGTGCCCCTCCATTGCCTACCAGATCAACTCTCAACTACTGGAACTGGCCTTCAAGGCCTTTCACTTTCACCCCTGTACTCCTCCAGCCTCCCTTCTCACACTCTCAGGCCAGGGGAAGCCACCTGCCCAGCCACACCCTCGGGTTTCTTTGTGCCTGAGCCCTCCCCCCTCTCCCACACATGTTGAAATCCAACCTCTCCCTGAAGTCCCTGCTCAGATGTCACATCCTTCACGTAGCCTTTCCTGGCCTCCCTTCTGCCTCCTCCAAGCAGCCAGGCTTCAATTACTTGTATCGCCTCTTCTTCACCTGGAAACACTGCCTCCTCCTACCTTCGCTGAGGACGCAGCACCCAGTGAGGAAACATTACTGAAATGAAGAGTTCAAGTTTACCACTTGTTGGGGCAAGTGGGGTGGGGTGTATGTAAGGGTTTCTTACACTGCTTTGAAATTCTCTCCTTTAAGTTTTGAGCTCTCTGCTTCTTGTTTTCTGGAATTTGAGATTCTGCCCTATTTTAAAAACTCAAATTTAAAGGTCTCGAGCTGCCTCCTCTATCTTCGTTAATCCAATCAGATAGTGTCTGATTCTGAAATTTCAGCCATTCACAATCCTGTCACCATTTTTGCCTATCTACGTATTATGTTTCTATTACTTCATTAGTAGTTTTCTTTCCTTTAAAACTTTATTTATTTTAAAGTAAAATTTATATCACTATTATTATACTCACAAGACTGTAGAGTTAATATACCAGCCAGATATATTTTTTTTCTTTACTCATCAAACCAAATCTCTCATTTAACATAAATATATAAAATAGAAAACAAATAGAAAACGTTCCTCCCTATGCTATCTAAAATTACCAGGATTAACAGGTAAGGATACTGGCACCAGACTTTGGAAACCAGCTGGAGTATTTTCCGTGAGGTTCAGACTTGTGAGAATTCATTCATTTTTTCATTCATTTATTAATTCATTCAACACTTATTCTTTCCCCCAGCTTTATTGAAGTACAATTGACAAATAAAAATTATGTATATTTAAGGTATACAGTGTAATTCAACATTTATTCTCATTATTCAGGTTTCAGCAGGGAAGGGACCTGATGCCAACCACAAATAGTATCCCCTCTACCCCATTGCAAAACCCTATGTTAGATCACTTCACTGGTGGAAATTTCCCTATGGACATGTTTCTTTATTTTCTGCTTTCCCCAATTGAGTCTCAGTTCCATGAGGACAGGGATTTGGTCTGTTTTTATTTTCCGCCATATTCCCATTCTTGGAACACAGTGCTCAATTGACTGTGGCACAGATTTATTTTGAGCAGAGTACCTCCCAGCCCCGCATCAACTGATGCTGGAGTCCCGCCTCATGAATATCCTAGTCTTGAGGGAAACAGAGAGAGGTTAACACAGGACTTGCCTGACCAAAGATTGCACATAGATGGGTTCGGAAGCCGCTATTTTCTCTGAACTGGAATTTGCAATCAGGATCTGCTGGTGAGGGAGAAGCCTGGAAGCTCCTCAGTGGTTATGAATAGCAGTCAGCACTTACCCAGTACTTACTGTGTGCTAAATACAGAAGTGCTCCCTACACCTTGAAGTAGGGTTTCTCAACCTTGGCACTGTTGACATCTGGGGCAAGATTACAATCTGTTGTGAGAAGCTGCCCTGAGCATTGTAGAGTGTTTAGTAGCATCCCTGGCTCTACCCACTAAATACCCACAATATCCCCATCCCCAGGTGTGATGACCTAACACATCTACAGACATTGCCCAATGTTTCCTGGGGGACAGATTGCCTTGGGTGAGAACTGTTGTCCTAAAGCATTAAAACACCTCATTACACAGTGAGTATGTGATAGAGCTATTTGAACCCTTCTGCTTCCAGAGTCCACACTCTAACCACTGTCAGCCATGGGTTTGTATCTGGCCTTGACCCCTAGGCTCTGTCCTCTGAGAGAGTTTAGCACTGCTCTGGACCTGCTCTACCTCTCGGTCCTATCCACCAGGCTAACTAGAGACAAGGTGAGACCTCCTGGCTCACTTCCTAGGCACAAAGTCTGTAACTGCATCGAGAATTTATTTTTGACAAATCAAAAGGCTTTAGAGTAGTTATCCTGGGGAGAAATATCTGCACATCCTTGCCCTTTCTTCATCTTCTTTATGGTTTACTGTGGTTTTGACTTTGGAACTCATGGTGTTCTCATAGCTTCATACTTCCCACTGCCTGAACCTGAAAAGTCATGCCTCTCTTTGAGCCTACAGCCTGTTCCAGATGGGTCTCTGATAATGGCTGGAGCCTTTGTTCTCTCTTGTTTCCTGTGGCTTTTTCTTTTCTCCTTTGACAGATATTTCCTAAGAATCTGGTTTGCTTGGCCCTGTGGGAGATAGCGGGGAGCCCGAGGCCAGTTATGAGTCTTTTTATCTGTCTGCCCACTTGTCCAGGTCAGCCACCCATCCACCCACAGCCCAAGAACTGGTATCTCTGTCTCATATCTAGAGACGGGCTGATCCTGCCTAGACATATCTGGAGCAGATGGGCTGACCAAGGACAACATCCTAGCAGGAGGGTCAAGGTGGCTTGGAAGTGAGTGGGTGAAACAGGATCAGAGTCTGGTGCTGCCAGTTGAGGCCAGAGGTCTTATTGGAGGGAGAGGCTGCTACTGGTTGCAGAGCCCCAGGGAGGTGAGTTGGACCCAGGATCCAGATGGAGCAGAAGGGCTGGCTCTCAAGGGCTGGTGAAGTCTGAGAATTCTTGGTGACCCCAGAGGAGGCTCCTTGGGGGCTGGCTGGTGGGACGTCAGAGGTGCTGGTTTAGGGACTCCTTCCAAGCCCGGGAACAGGCCCTGAAGTGGGGGCCATGAGGAGTGTTGGCGTGGGAGGAGGGTGTTAAGACAGGGTGGGAGATGAAGGATCTGGGCGCTAATGGGAGCCAAGCAGAGTCAGAGGGGCAAAGAGCCTGAAATTTTGTGGTTTCTGGGTGTCCCAGTTTTTGTCTCTCTGCATGTCTCTTTCGCTGTCTTTCTTTTTCTCCATCCCTTCACCTGTCCTTCTCTTCAACTCAGTCCCTGTGTCTTTCCTTTCCTGCTACTCTCCCTGTCTCCCTGTCTGCATCTCTTTCTCTCCGTCTCTTGGGCTCCCGCCTCCGTCCCCGCCCAGAGGCCCGCGAGGCCGGGGCGGGCGGGCAGGGGGCGGGCCTGGCGGCTCCGCCGGGCTGGGTTATAGGGCCGGGCCGCGGGACCCAGCGGTCAGAGGGAGGTGGCGGCGCTGGTGGATCTGGATTGAGGAGGGCTAGAGGCGGAGACCCGCGGGGTGAGTGCATCTGTGTGGGGTCGCGGGGCGCGGAATCCGAGGTGCACCCATCCAGGGCTGGCAGCGCGGGTGCCGGGGTCTGCGCTCGGCGGTTCTGCGGGTCCCAGGACCCAGAACCAGGCTGCGTGTCGGGGACACTCAGAATGTGTGGACGCGGTTGGGTCCCCGACGGTCGCTGCGTCTGTTGCGCCGCGGAGTCCTGGGTGTCTCCTTCTTTCTAGGGTGTCGGTGATGGGCAGGGGCCCCAAGAAGACCACCACTCCCCCCTCAGGATAGCTCAGAAGGGAACAAGACCTGTCCTGAGACTCCTCCTAAGGGCTGATTGGGGTCACTTGGGATTTATCTTAAAGGGGAGGCTGTGTATCCCACCGGTGGACTTCACACTTGTGGTCCGGCTGCTTTCAGGTTCCTCTCCCCATCCATGGCAGGCAGAGCACCACGAAGTGCCCCTCTGTGAAAACAGGATGTCCTCCTTGGCTCCCAGGGTTTGCTGTAAAGCTTGTGTGAGGTCTTGCAGCTAGTTCTAGCTGTTTGTTGGATTCTGGGGACACGATGCTCTCTGGTGTCCCAGGGACCAGGTCCTGACCCCTTGGACCAGAGGATAGGTAACTGGCCTGGACCATGCAAGGTGTCCGAAACACACCAGCTGGGGAGACTCAGTATGGAAGTGGAATGAGACAGGGAGACAGTGGGGGAGCTGGGATTTGAACAAACCAGCCCTGTGTGACCCCAGCATCCCGGGCACTTTCCCATGGCTCCTGCCTCTCTGTATAGCTCAGCTTAGGTTTCTAAGTGGTAACATTAGCCTTGGGCTCGTGGCTGGGGTGACCTGGGTTGATAACTGCAGAGGGGCTTGGATGACTCAGGAGTTATTCACAAAATGGGACCCTCTTTCTCTTCTTTAGTAAGTTGAGCCTGATCCAGCAAATCCCAGATGGCTGGGTAGCAACACTTAATTTGATGGTGGCATAACAGCAATGAGAGGTACCTTTGATCAACGACTTGTTCCAAGCCCCAAGCTGAGCATATTAAAAACACTTCATTGTCATCATAGCCTGATGAAGTGGGTAATATGGTTCCTGTATTACTGAGGAGGGAATTGAGGATCAGAAAGGTGCAGACACATGCCTGAGGTCATACAGCCAAGTTTTATAGAACGCTTTTCAAGTCTCACATTTAGGCGTGGTGGCCACTCTTGCTTGGGATGGTGCACAGAAATGATTGAAGCCCTGGAATGATCTAGATTACTGTGGTTTTTAAACTTCTTTTTCTAACAGGATGACTTACAAAGGTGCCCAAAGCTGCAGGGAGACTCCCCACTCCTCACAGCAATTTTCCAACTTGGCTTTGCCCTCAGAAATGCCCCTGAAGCTCTTTCTCAGAACCCCAGGAATTTAGGGTAAGCCCTCTCTCAGCTCAGGTCTTCCAGGTCTTGGCACTTTGGAAGAGTATTGGGTGGAGCAGCCTTTGGCATAGAGGGGGTCAAGGAGATGCCATGAACCACGATGGGGTCAGGCTGTCTTGACTACAGGCTGTGAGTGGGAGTGGAGAGCAAAGCTGTGATATAGTGCAGTGGGACCAGTGTCCGGTTCTTGTCTGTTGGGCTGCCAGTGGGCCCTAGCGCCTGTGGTTCAAGGAGAGGCAGATAGGTGCTTTCTAGCAGGTCAGGGTCTCTGTCCTGCATTCCTTCTCAGGAGCCCACACACCTTGTATGACAAGTCCCTGACTGGCTAGTGGCTGGGCTAACCTGACAAACCAGCACTCCATGGGCGTGGGCCTTGGAGCCACTGGCACCTCCCTCTCCAGATCACTCTGGGCCCCAGCAGGGCGGGTGTGGCCATCTCTGCCAGGGCGGGCTGCTGGGTGCCCTGCCTGGCGTCTGGGATGAGATTGGGGGCGGTGCAGAGAGAAGTGGGCATTCTAGTCTCCCATAGCATCCTAAGTGTCAGCTTCGAGTTTTTCTCCATAAAATAGTAATAGTAGAAATAGAAATAATGACTAAACTTTTGTATGCTACCTGCCAAGCTGCATCTCATTGAAGTTTGTCCCAAACCACCTTAACAGGTAAGTTCTGCTATTAGTAATCCATTTTCCAAGTTGGTCAATGGAAGCTGAAGACTGGACTCACTCAAGGCAGCTTACTTGGGGATGAGCAGAGCCAAGATTTGAACCCAAGCTTGTTTGAGTAAAACCATACATTTTAAAAAATGATACCATTCCCTAACAACTTTTCATTTTATTTGTATTTATTTAACTTAAAGTATAATATATGTTCAGGAAAGTGCACATTCCAGAACTGGATGATTCAGGAGATTTTGCAAATTGAACCCACATGTGTCACCAGCACCCAGATCATGAAAGGGAAAACTGCCTGCACCCCAGGACATCCACCCCTAATTAAAGCATCTTAATCATTTTTCATTAATTTTAACTAATTAATTTTAAAATAGACTTTGATTTTTAGAACAGTTTTAGGTTTACAGAAAAATTACACTGGATGTATAGAGTGCCAACACACTCCCCTCAACTCCTTACAACTTCCCTCATTATTAATGTCTTGCATTAGTGCGGTGTGTTTGTTACAACTGATGAACAAATGTAGACACATAATTATTAACTAAAGTCTATAGTTTACATTAGAGTTTACTGTTTGGGTTGTACAGTCAACTCATTAATTTTTATAGTTATTAAAATGGTTTTGAATGGGCAAGATGTGCTCATGGTATAGAAAATCAAAAAGTCTCATAAAATGAAGAGTGAAAGTTAAGTCTCCCCACCCCAGTTCTTCTAGGCCCCTTCCAGAGGCAGCCACCGTGAGAAATTTCAAATGGGCCTTCAAAGTGCTGTGTGTGTGTGTGTGTGTGTGTGTGTGTGTGTGTGTTGCTTTAAAAAGGTTGAGGCAAAATTCACCTTATATAAAATAACTATTTTAAAATGAACAATTCAGTGACATTTAGTACATCACTACAAAAGGAGATTCTGTCCCCACTGGCAATCACTTCCCATTTCCCCTGCCCTAGCCACTAACAACCACTAATCTGCTTCTTCTCTCTATGGGTTTGTCTGTTCTAGATATTTCATATAAATGGGATCATACAACATGTGGTCTTTTGTGTCTGGCTTCTCTCACTCAGTATGTTTTCAAGGTTCATCCACATTGTACCATATATCGGTGCTTCATTCCTTTTTGTGACTGAATAATATTTTATTGAATGGATGGACCACATGATATTTATGCATTCATGAGTTAATGGTCGTTTGGATTGTTTCCACCTTTTCATGATTGTGAATAGTGCTGCTATGAATATTTGTACATAGTATCTGTCTTCCATTCTTTTGGGTGTACACCTTGGAGTGGAATTGCCAGGTCATATAGTAATTTAATATTTAACATTTTGAAGGACTCCCAAACTGTTTCTCACAGCAGTTGCAACACCTCAAAACTTTTGTAGCACCTTCTTTTGGGGGATTTGGACAAGAGTGCTCTTGTTTGGGGGGCAGGTGGAACCCAGCTGCAGAAAGTAGATGACTTCCTCAGTTCACCCATTTATTGAGCTCCTCCCTTGAGCATTAGATGGACCTCTTACTGTTTTTCCCATTTGGTAGATGAGAAGACTGAGGCCCCTCAAGGTAAGAGCCAGTTGGGGACCCATAGCATTTGCTTTTTCTGCTAAGAGCAGAGCTGGCATCTGTCCTGGGAAAGGCTGTAGCCCACACCTGGCATAGGGGGTTGGTGACATTGGCACTAGACTTTACCCACTTTTTTCTTTGACCTCTCCATGGACCCACCCACCCAGAACAGGGTCCCCTTTTCCAGGGCTGGCGCTCTCTCTCATTTCAGTTTCTTCCTCTTTCAATCATTTAGGAAGACATTTTCTTTGTTGGGATATCAGCTGGGATTTTTCTGGATGAGGGGTGGGACTCTTGCTGTGATCCCACTCAGAAGTCCTTCAATTCCCTCTGAGGGCTGCTGGGAAGATGAAAGGAATGATTGAGAAAGCCACCACATACAGTAGATGCTCAATAATTCTTTAAAGAGTGAGAGAAGTGAAGTGGCTTATGGTGGTGAAAAATTCCCTGTCAAAGGGAGCTGGGCCTGGAGGATGAGGAGACACCATGGGTTGAACTGAGAGAAAGGCATGCCAGTAGAGGGAACAGTATGTGCAAAGTCTTTGCTGTGGAAATGACCTTGGCCTGTGGCTGGAGTGGCCGGAGTTGAGTGAGCGAGGAGAAGAGCTTTAGGAGACAGGATTGGAAGGGTCAGCAGGGGCCAGGCCACAAAGGTCATTGTGGTTCATGGAAAGGACTCTGAATTGTGTTGAGTGTAATGGGGAGCCATGGGAGGATTCTGAGCTGGGGAAGGTCATGATCTGATTTAATCTGAGGAAGATCCCTCTGGCTGCTGTGTGGAGAATGCAGTGTGTGTGTGGCGGGGAGGGCAGGACAGAACTTGGGAGGCCAGTGGGGGAACATCCTACAGTGGCAGCCTGACATGGATTGGGTTGATGGAAATGGAGAGAAATAAACAGATGTAAAAGATGTTTAGGACAGACAAGTGGCAAGACCTGACAACATATTGAATGTGGAGAGAAAGAGGGAGGTGAGGTGAATCTGAGAGCCTGGAGATGCTCCTGGGGAGGGGTACCCAGGAGGTGGCTCAACCTATCAGAGGTGTATTCAGAGCTGGACATCAAAACATGGGTGGTGCCTCAGAGACAGGGTCACAGAAACCTAGATGGGGGGTGAGATTCCTCAGAAGGTGTACATAGAGGAAGAGATGACCCAGGGCCATGCCTTAAGGACCCCCAACATTTACAAATTGGGTGAAGAGGGGTCAAAAACAGACTGAGAAGGGGGATCATTGTGGCTGATGTGGAAGATGAGCAGGGATCAGCTCCTGAAGGTCTTTGGGTGCCAAGCTGAGGGCAGGGGCATGGGGCATGAAGGGCATTAGAGCAGACCTTCAGAAAGGTGACTGTGGTGGTTGGGATGAGAGCCAGACTGCAGCTAAGTTGTCCAGGGGTTAGAGGTGGCCCATATGGCCCCCTGTTGGCTCAATAGGTTGACTTCTCCCTGCAAGAGTCTAGGGCCTGCCAAGATGGTGATTCCCCCCACCCCGAGATTATCTTTTATAGCCACCCCAGTTTTAGATGAGGAAACAGGCCCAGGACACACAGCCAGTCAGTGAAGGAGTCAAGATTAGAACTAAACTGCTTATGGTGTGTGTGTGTGAGAGCGCGCCCGCGCGCGTGCACACATGCATGTGCGCACATGCATCTATGCACATTTAATAAGAAAACCCCCTTTATTTATGTTCTTCACTTCACTCAGGGGTCTGCCCAGATACCCCTCTCCATAGAGGCCTACTTGGACTACCTCATATAAGAGAATTGCCCTCTGTCCTCTTACTTGGTGTATTAATGTCCTGTCCTGGGGCTACTGTAACAAATGATCACAATATTGGCTCCCCAAAAAACAAAACTTTCTTCTCTCACAGTTTTGGGGTCCAGAAGTCTAAATCCAGGTGTTAGTAGGGCCACGGTCCCTCTGAAGGTTCTACGGCAGGATCCTTCCTGACTTTTCCAGCTTCCGATAGCCCCAGGTATCCCTTGGCTTGTGGCTGCATCACTCCAACCTCCGCCTCTGTCTTTACAAGGCCCTCTCCTCTCTGTGTATCAAATCTCCCTCTGCCTCTCTCTTGGAGATTTGTGATTCCTGTTAGGAGCCACCTGGATAATCCAGGATAATCTCCCTATTTTAGGATCCTTAATCTCATCGGCAAAGACTTTGCCATATAAGGTCACATTTCTAGGTTTCAGGGATTAGGACATGGTGTCTTGAGGGGGGAAATATTCAGCCACCCCCTACTTTATCTCCTTCATGACACATAGCCTTTATATGGTGTTCTCGTCCGTTTGTGGGGGTCACCTCCCCTGAGGACTGGGGCTATGTCTGCCCTACTCACCATTATATCCCCAGCACCCAGAACAAAGTCTCACACACAGCAGGGGCTCAACAATGATTTGCCAACTGAATGCTGGAGAAATGCATGTAGAGCACTTGGAGAAGGGCCTAGCACGTGGAAACATTTAAAGTAAGGTCACAATTCTTAGTAGTAATCACTAATTGGTTTCCTGGCTGGGGAGAATCATTATCCACCGTTAAATTTGTAAAGAAATAAATACCCATGACTACTTCCTATCGAGTATGTCACCTGGAGCTGCCCATTCAAGAGGCAGCCTAATTGCATATCAGCATCCCTAATTCAGAGCATCTGCCTGGGACCTGGGACTTGGAGCTCTCAGTGCTTCATTTTGGAAGGTTGCTTACTTCCTACCCCTACCCCTTCCTAGACCTTTTAGGGAGTGTATTGCCTATAGCAGGCAGTCTGTATTTTAAAAAAGATTTTTAATTGTGGTAAAATACACATAACATAACATTTATCATCTTAACCATTTTAAGGGTACAGTGGCATTAAGTACATTCATACTAAACCATCACCACCATCCATCTCCAGAACCTTTTCATCTTCCCAAACTGAAACTCTGTCCCTATTAAGTGCTAACTCCCATCTACCTCCCCCAGCTCCTGGAACCCACCATTGTACTTTCTTTCTCTATGAATCTGACTCCTCTATGGACCTCTTATAAGTAGAATCACACCATATTTGTTTTTTCTGTGGCTGGTTTGTTTCATTGAACTCAATGTCTTTGAAGTTCATCCGTGTTGTGGCATGTGTCAGAATTTCTTTTTCAAGGCTGAATAATATTCCATTGTATGGATATATTTTATTTATCCATTTTATTTATCCATTCATCATCCATGGGCTCTTGGGTTGCTTCTACCTTTTGGTCAATGTGAATAACACTGCTATGGATGTGAATGTACAAATATCTGAGTCCCTACTTTTATTTCTTTTGGAGATCTACCCAGAAGTGGGATTGCTGGAACAGATGGCATGTCTATGTTTAATTGTTTTTTTGAGGAACTTCCATACTGTTTTCCACAGCATGGCTGTACCATTTTACAT
This sequence comes from Cynopterus sphinx, assembly GCA_030015415.1. Taxonomy (NCBI): domain Eukaryota; kingdom Metazoa; phylum Chordata; class Mammalia; order Chiroptera; family Pteropodidae; genus Cynopterus; species Cynopterus sphinx. The sequence continues at coordinate 50,822,180 of CM057390.1, read as the reverse complement.
TTCCACCAGCAATACATATGGGTTCCGATTTCTCTATATCCTTGCCAACACTTGTTTTTTCATTTGTTTTTGATGGTAGTCATCCAATGAGTTGTCATGCCATCTTCATTTAAGTCAGACAATCTTAGTGGTACTTTCTAAATTTGGTGGTGATTCACCCAAGCCTTTTCTCAGGATGTATTAATCAATAGAAACTTCATATCTTCTGTATGGTTGATGTGGTTGGACATTGGCTGGTGGAAGAGCCAATGAATCTGGGCCCCTCATGGGGGCCACCACTGGCTGGGTTGGGTGGAGACTGAAGGTCAGGTGAAGACCTACAGGGTTCCTTTATCTGTGTTGCCTGAGGAGGTAGGAGCATAGAGGGAACCCTTGGCTGGTAGGATTGGGTGAAAAGAAGAGAAGAGGACAGGACCAACATTTTCAGGAATCGCCTTGGCCTTGTCTGAGATCTGTGTGTTCCTAAAGTGAGGGTGATTGAGGTTGACCTCTGGTGGGGCCTCCGGAGGCCTCTGCCAACTTCTGTGTTTCTTGAGCTGGGGGAACTGACCTTGAGTTGTCTGGAAAATGGAGAGACTAATAGGACCTCCCTCCAAGAGCTGTTTTAAGATTCCATGAGACAAGGTATGCATATTACTGAGCATAGCACATGGCACATAGTAAGCGCTCCATGCTGGGTCACTGTGTTGTTAATATTATTGTTAGCCACCCACTTTGTTTTGGTTCTTTAAGGAGCTGGCCCTAGATCAAATATTTGAGTGTAAGTAGTTTATCTAGAAGTGATCACAGAAAAAGCCAGTAAGGAAGAAGGACATGAACTCGAAAGAATTGAAAACAGGGATTCAAACAGATACATGTCCATACAGTTTCATGACAGCACGTTTTCCAATAGGCAAAAAGCAGAAACATTCAAGATGTCCATCAACAGATGAATGGATAAACAAATTATGATATATCCTTATAATAGAATATCATTCAGCAGAAGAAATGGAGCATTGACACACTACAATGTGGATGAACCTCAAAAGCATCATGCTGAGTGGAAAAACTAGACACAAAAGGGCACATGGTGTATGATCTCATTTATATGAAAGTCCAGAACAAGCAGATCCATAGAGATAGAAAGCAGATTGGCAGTTTCCAGAGGGTCAAGGTATAGGGGTATGAAGAGAAACTGCTCATGGGGATGGGGTTTCCTTTAGGGGTGATGAAAAAATTTTGGAACTTGATAGAAGTGATGGCTGTACAATAATGTGAATGTACTAGATGCCACTGAATTGTGTACTTTAAAATGGTTCATTCTATGTCAGATGAACTTCACCTCAATTTTAAAAAGAAGAGGAAGAAGAAGGAGGAGGGGGAGGGAGAGATGGGATAAGGGAGGCATCCGGTAAAGAAATTTTCTATTGTGGTCAGCTGGAGTTTACTCTCACTGGTAGCACATGTGGAACCCTCACCTCAGGGCCATTGTACCTGAGGAAAGAAGGTGCTGGAGTATTTTATCCAGCAATACTCATCAATCATTGATGAGAGCTGCCTTTGGGGTGGGGTGTGTCTTAATATTCCAGCACTCTGGCCAGCTATGCATGGGCAGAGAAGTTAGGAGGGATGTCCTGCAAAGTCACGGCTTAGGGTACATGGTGGGGCACTGGTGCATTCATCTGGTCAGCTGACTGGAGGTCCCTGCTGGGGGCATGAGAGGTATGTATCCTTGGCATCTGGGACTCACGTGTATTAAATGCCTCCTGTGTGCCAGGCACACCGTGCTTGACTCCACCAGTTACCATGTGTATAGCACATGTGTGCTTGGCGGGTGGTTCTCACCGGCACTGATCCCTACCCCATATGTCCCACCAGGATGCTGCCCATCACAGAATGCCTGCTGCACCTCCTGGGACTGGAGAAGACTGCCTTCCGCTTATATGCGGGGTCTGCACTCCTCCTCTCCCTGCTCTTCTTCTTCTTCCGCCTGCTGCTGCGGTTCCTGAGGCTCTGCTGGCACTTCCACATCATCTGTCGCCGGCTGAGTTGCTTCCCCCAGCCACCCCGGCGCAACTGGCTGCTGGGCCACCTGGGCATGGTGTGTGGGGGGCCGGTGGGCTGGGGGTAGGGGCAGGGCTGGGCAGGTCCCAGATATTCAGTGAGGCTGATGGACTTCTGGCTTCCTGCATCCCTCTGGTTGAAACCATGAACAGATCCATTTTACAGGAAGTGAGATGGAGGCTCAGAGAGGGCAAGCAGTTTACCTAAGGTCACACAACTGGGATGAGGCAGAGCTGACTCTGAGGTTTTCTCCATAATTTCAGGCTATCACTGTACCTTTCATATGATATATCCTGTGACATTATAAAATATACTATATTCAGAATATAGGTACCGATGCCTGTGAATTTCATCAGGCTTTAGGATCCTAGTGGGGGACAAGGAGAGCATGCTCCTGTAGATTTTGTTGCTTCATATTCCCTACCAACATGTTTCCATCTCTCTCTCAGGTCAGGACCCCAAACTTTTCTTTACATTTCATTTCTTACTTTACACATATGTGCCAAGTATCATTTCAGGCAATTTATAAATGTTTACTGATTCAATCCTCTTGATAATCCTAGGAGGCAGGTCCCTTGACTATCCCCATTTACACCTGAGAATGAAGATCAGAGAGGTTAAGTAGCTGACCCTAGGTCACACAGCTCATAAGTGACAGAGTTGGGGTTCAAACCCAGCTGTCTGGCTCTAGTCCTCTTAGCTTTCTTCCCTCTGCTGCCTCTAGTTTCTTGATGAGAAAGGCTGTACTTTTCTAGATAAACTTCAGAGGTCAGAGAAGAGAAAGTCAGACTCCCAAGGGCACTGAGGCCCCATACTGAGTGCAGAGGTGGACTTTGGAGAGGCAGTTGGGGGCAGCAGTCATTAAGTGTAGACCTGATGCTTGTGTCTATCATCTACTGCCTGTGTGACCTTGAGCAAGCTTCTTAACCTCTTGTGCCTCAGTTTCCCCATATGCAATGTAGGGACTGTGATTGTTTCTACTAGCCTTGTGGGGTTGTTTTACAAGTCCTGTGGTCATGTCTGGAGCAGGCTTGACACTGAGCCTGCTATACAGTGGTGGATGTACATGCTCTTGTCCTGGGTCCTGCAGGGGGGGGGAAGTATCAAGTGATTCTAGAAATATTTTAGGTACTCCCCAGAGGGAGCATCTCAGAAGAAGGAAGTGAAAGATGCATTTCCACTCAATAATGTAAAGAACATTTATTTTATGTAGTTTTTGGAATTATCCCCCTGAGACCAGCACTCACTAAGTTTTGTCTGTTTGTGCCTGAATCCCTTTTCTCTCTTCCATCCTCCCACCCTTGCTCAGGCTTCATCCTTGCCTGTTGGACCATGGTTCAGCCTCCTCCCTGGGCTCCTGCCTCACCTTTCCAGTCCATCCCCCACCCTGGCCCCAGAAGGATTCTTGAATCCAACCGTGTCCCTCCCCTGCTCACACACTTTCTATGGTACCTAGTCCTGTCTAGGGAAGGTCCCAGCTCCTCAGCTGGTGTTCAAACCCCTTTTGATTCTACCCCCTAGCTTCCTCTTGTGTTCCAGCATCCCCCTCTAGTCTCACGGGATGACTTCATGTTCCTGTAACAAGGCTCTGGCTTCCTCTACTTCATGGCTTTTGCCAAAACTGTGCCCTCTGCCCAGAATATTTTTCTCTGTTAGATGAACTTCTACTCACCTTTCATGCCCCATCTCCAGTGCCCTTACTCCAGGAAGTCCTCTGGTTTGTGTGGTGGTTGTAGAGGTAGTAGCCAGGCCCTGGAAACTCTGGCAATTGGTCAGGGCTGGTTCTGAAGCCTGGCCTTGACCCCATGGACCCAGCCTGCCTCCTGGGGACATGAAACCTGAGTGAGACCGTGATCTCCATTGGGAGAGGATAGGCTCAGGGCTGAGACTAGCAGAGAAGGAGACATAGCAGCCAGAGAGGAGTCATTTGCTCATTTAGTCATTCTTTCATTTGTCAGTTGCTGGTCCCTTCTGCTGGCCAGGCACTGGATTAGGCCTCTTTGTGGCTGAGCTCTCTCCTAGTTCTCATGGACTGTGAATTAGGGATGGATCCACTCTATATTATAGATTTGATCTTTGGGGCTCAGAGAGGTTGTGACGTGCCCAAGGTCCCATAGTGGCTGAGGGTGCATTTGAGCACAGATCCATCTGACATAGAGCCTGAAGTACTTCTGCCTCATTGAACATTTGGTTAACAGCAGGCATTTTGGAGCTGGACAGCCTGTGTTCAAATTCTGGCTCTGCCACGATGGCAGATGGTGCCAGTACCTGGCCATATCTTCTGGGCCCATTTCTGGGTGCAATAACATGACTTCCAGCTGCCAGCACCTGTGTTCTAGGGTTTCTCTAGCAGCTGGAGCCCACTCTGCCCATGTGTACTGCAAGATTGAGAGTTAAAGCCTCAGGAGGGGCCCTTGGCTAGTGACTGTGGTACTACGTGACTTGGTGTATAAACACCCAGCCCCCTTACCCTTGGATTGGGTTGACCATGAGATACATGTCTCCCAGAGGTCCCCAGTGGTGCTGAGCCTCAGTTGATCATGGAGGTAACTTTCTTGACAACTCACTCTTTACTGGCTGCTTTCCCTCCCTGTCTCACTTCCCTACTCTGTTATCCATATTTTTGGAATCACCCCACAAATAAGCTACTTGACCTAGAACCCTTGTCTCAGGACCTGCTTCCAGGGAGTTTAAATCAGGATAGTCATTTACTCACATTTAACTTGAGACAAGGTAAAATGGGAAACAATAGCAACTCTGTCATGGGGTTCTTGTGTGGGTTGAATATACAAATATAAGAAAAAAAATCCAGAGAAACACCCAACACTACACATGTATGTGTTAAATATGACAATACTAGTAACATTTGATTACTAACAGAGGAAGTACTTGGTAAATGCCATCCATTACCATTATTTTGTTTACTGGTCCTGTTTTTATTTCTTGAACACCAGTTGTATGTCAGGCCCTGCACTGGGGTTCTCTCATTTTATTTCATGAATCCTCTCAACTGCCCTCAGACAGAGAGTTGATTCTTCCTCACTTTTCACATGAGGAAGTGGAGACTCAGTGAAGTGAAGCCAGCTACCCGCAGTCACGTAGCCCTTCTCAGCTTGTTTGGAGGGCAAGGGAGGTGTGGCAGGAGGGAAAGGCTAGGGAAGCCAGGGCTGGGCATCTCCTTGCTATCTTTCCCTTCTATCCCCCACAGTATCTTCCGAATGAGAGGGGCCTCAAAGATGAAGAGAAGGTGTTAGACAACAACCACCATGCAATCCTGGTGTGGATTGGGCCTGTCCTGCCACTGGTGGTTCTGATGCACCCCGACTACATCAAGCCCCTGGTGGGCGCCTCAGGTAGGTGGGTTGGTCCTCTGAGTGATGGGTAAACCCTTAAGTCCCAGAGTCCACCATGGCTTTTAGGCAGGTAGGCTATCCAGAAGAAGGGCCATTCTAGTAGGGCTTTGAAAGATTAATAGGAATTCACTAAAGCAGAAATGGCAATGCAGAGAGTGGGAATAACATGGGAAAATGTGTGACAATGTCTAAGAGAAGATGCCCATCCACCGAGAAGTCAGAGCAAAACATATTCAGATAAGCAGTTGTTTGCCTAAGATTTTGTTTACTGGTTGTTGCTCAATTCTAATATGGCACTCCCATCATTTGGGTTCTGATGCTCCCCTTCTGACTATGCCAGCCTTCAGCCTGCTACCTTCACTTGGGCTGACCCTGACTGGCAGAGAAGAAGATGTAGAAGGATTGCTTCTTCCTTCTGCAAGTTACACCTATCCCAAGGCATAGGACACCCAAGTGTGCTTGGCAAGCTCTTGCTCAGCCTTCAACACCCAGTTCCAATGACCCTCTCCTCCAGGAAGCCTTCCCTGATTCACTAGGAGACCATAACCCTTCTGGACTTTCTCATTCTCAGTTCTAACTGCTTGGGGCTGAGTATGTTTGTGTCTTGCTCTATCTTTTTCATAAGTGGGGCTCCTCAGTGTGACCTTGCGTGTAGCGGGCACTTCCAAAAGTATTAGGGAACATTTGGGAGAAGAGAAATGGAAAAGAAAGAACTCTAGGAATTTTAGGACCTCTGGCCTCAACCTGGGCCTCTACAAACACATCTGGAGACTACCTTCAAAGGTTGCTACCTGGGAGCCATGAAAAAGTAAGGGGTCATTGTCTTCTCCCCCAGCTATGCCCTCCCCTATTACTACATTTGTGAGGAGATGACTATCCTTACTGCACAAAGGAGAAACCTAGACCCTGGGAGGGGTGACTCTTACAAAGATGGCCACTGAATTGTAGGGAGGTCCCTGAACCAAGACTCAAGTGAGCTAGGTTTGAATCCAGGCTGGAGTACACACTTGCTGTATGATCCAGCAATTTATTCAGGTTCTCAGGGCCTCGGTTTCTGATATGTAAAATGGGGCCATTGTGAAGACTCAATAGTGTAACGAAGGTAGGTGCTAATAAGGGTTTCTTCTCTTCTGACTATTTAATACACCTTTTTTTTCTCTTTCTTTCCCCTGCTCTTCCTCTTCTCCCTCTCCAACACCCGCTCCCCTCTCCTTTTCAGAGCATTGGTTTTCTGATTATCATCCTGCAATCAAGTAGACTTCAAGTCTACTTGAGACTTCAAATAGATCAGGGAGTAGAGCCCCCAGCATAGGCTTGGCATTTAGTAGATCTCAAGCTTCTTCCACTCTTCTCGCCTCCCTCAGAATAGGCAGGATTTCCACTGCCTTCCCTACCGGAAGAGCAGGATGGTGGACTTGGGTGGAGCTGTGAGTCAGGTGAGGCCTGGACCCAGGGTGCCCCTGCCCCTCCATGCCTGACTGCCTGGGCTGGGACAGACCTGCCCTAAGTATTAGACTTCATCCCCCTTTCAGGCCTCCTTGGGGTGTCACCCCTGGGGGGCTTGCTGCTCTGAGCTTAAACCCACACAGCCAGTGAGCTGTGAGTAAGGCATGTGTCCTCATGGAAGCTCTGTTTCTTCATCTTCTAATGGGCATTTGGGATAGAGAACATTATTATGAAAAAGTAGTTGAAAATGCTTCATAGAGGACAAAGCATGATGTATTGTCAGGTAGCTTGGTTTTATACATTTGTTTTTTATTGAGATGAAATTCATATAACATATAATTAACCATTTTAAAGTGTATAGTTTTATAGTGCAAGATAATTAGTGTGTTTGCAATGTTGTGCAACCATTGGCTCTCTCTAGTTTCAACTTTTTTCATGACCTCATAAAACACCCTGTACCCATTAAGTAATCACTTGCCATTCCCCTCTCTCCTCATCTCTTGGTAAATACTATTCTACATTCTGTTTTTATGGATTTACCTATTCTGGATATATCTTAGGAAAGGAGTTATACAAAATGTGGTCTTTTATGACTGACTTCTTTCACTCAACATAATGTTTCTGAGCTTCATCCATGTCATAGCAATGGTCAGTACTTTATTTCTTTCTTTTGAGGCTGAGTGATATTCCATTTTATGGATATACTATAGTTTGTTTATCCATTCAGGCATTGATGAACATTTGGGTTGTTTCTACCTTTTGACTATTATAAATAATGCTGGTATGACCATCCATGTTTAAGTTTTGGTATGGACATATATTTTTTATTTCTCTTGGGTAGATACATAGGAGTATCTACCAAAAAAATTGTGGGGTAATATGGTAATTCTATGTTTAGCTTTTAAGGAACCAGACTATTTTTCATGGAAGCTATGCATTTGTTTTTCATTAATAGGGGCCTACTATAAGCTAGGGACCCAGATAGTTATCTCACAAGTTCTTGACACTTTGAATAATAATTATAATCATAGTAATAAAATTAGCCAACAGTTTGTTAGCTATCAATTTACATGCACAAATATTTAACAAGCACCTACTGTGTGCTAGGAATATATTGAGTTTTTTGTAGGGGTGCCAAGAGGCAGGCAGGGTTACTCTGTTTCCCCTTTGATATGTGAGGACATGGAGGGGCACAGTAGTAACATTTCCAAGTTTACACAACTAGTTAGTGGTAGGGTTGGAATATGAATCCAGACCTAGCCATGCCAGAGGCCAAGCTCACAATCACAGTGATATACAGCTTCCTGTTCAACATAATGTAGGGGCTTTTCTTACATGACTTCCTCCAGGATAAACGTTACCATTCTTTTTAACTGGAGGAGAAACCAATGGAAGAGGCAACCTGGACATGAACTCTCCTGGCATCAAGTGGTCAGAGTTAGAGTGATGGAGGGACCCAAGAATGGGAAAGCAAGGGCTCATTTGGGGAGAGGGCTTGGAGAGGCTTTGAAGGATGCATAAGAGTTTTCCACATGGGTATTGAAGGGCCCTACCAGTCAGTGCAAAGGCACAGATGTGTGAAAGTGCCAGGCAAACTCAGGTGACTTGGGTATTTGTAGTGAAGATGATGTGTGGGGAGAGGTAGGAAATGAGACAGAAGCTGGACCCAGAGCACTTGTGTGCAAAGTGAATGAGCTTGGGAGTGATAGAGAACCATGGGAGGTGTTTGAGCAGGACCACATTGGACAGGTCTTTGTGTCAGAAAGACTTCTAGAGGTCCTAGCTTGGAGTCCAGAGTCCAGAGAGGAGAGGGATAACTAGACATCTAGTTTTCTCTCCAACGTTTTCCCTTTCCGGGAGCCTGCCTTGAGTTCCAACAGCCTTTACTTTGTGCTCCCCTTTTCTCCTGCACACTTCCTACCACCTTGATAATTGCATGGTGTGCCTCAGCTTCCCTTTCTTACCACACCCCAAGCTCCTCCAGGCATGGAGCTGAGCCATCTCTGTGTATTCAGCATCATCCAGCATGGGTTGGGCATGGAAAGATGGCAGAAGAGGTGTGTGTTGAATGGGAGAATGAGTGGAGAGATGACTACGAACATGATTGGTCAATTCTTGGGAAGTGTGTGTGTAGGTGGCTGAGTCATATTTCAAATAAAAGGCCATTCTGGATGGAAATTTTCAGGTACTTCCTTCCTGGGGCTTTGCCCATTCTGTCCTAAATCTGTTTAGCATATAGAAAGGGAATTTACTCACTCAGCCATCCATCCATTCATTAATTCATTCACCTTTCCATTCATTCATTCATACAATAAAAATTTAATTAGCATCAATGTATCAGTGATTGACATGATTCCTCCCCACAAGGGGATTGTAACTGGATGGATACAATCCAGAATGATTGGTGGGGGAGAGTATGGCATGCAAGCAGAGACTAGAAGGATGAGAAAAGAATGTTTGAGGCAGAGAGGGCATCTGGTGGAAAGACTCAGAGCAAAGAAAGAACACAGGTTTTCTGAGGAGCTGAGAAAAATTCTGTGATGTTAGAACATTGAGCATATGTGGGGAGGGGGGAGGATAGAGACGTTTTGAGAAAGGTCTGCACTGGGGTAGATCATTTAGGGCTTTAAAAGTGGTATGAGCAGCTGGTACAGGAAAGGACATGGTTGGATCTAGAGTCAGATAAGATCCTGGTGGAGTCAGGGTGTGGCCTAGACTGGAGAGGGCAAGGCTGGAAGCTGGGAGCACGGGAGGTATAATTTAGATGACCTGAGCTGGCAGAAAAGAGGGGATGGATTAAGTTGAAGAAGGCCATTCTGGGTGGAAAGCACAGCCTAGGCAAATGTTTGGAAGTGAGGGACAGCATGTAGGGTTATTTGGTGATGTGGGAAAGGCACATAGGCAAGATGGGGCAGGGATTTTGATGCTAACCTGAGCTTTATTTTTTTACCAGGTTAATAGAGAACCATGAAAAGTGTTTGACAGGGTGGGGGTGGGGCTTATGTTCAGATAAGCATGTTATAAAGATATTTCTGGGGCAGGTGTTAGGATGGACTGGAAGGGTGAGATGGGAGGTCAGAGCCCAGAGAGAAGCCCCAAAGAGGTCATAAGTAGAGTTCAAGGGTCAGAAATTTGTTTTGATTTATTATTGCTTGTCTCTCTCCATAGCTGCCATTGCCCCCAAGGATGAACTTTTCTATGGATTCCTGAAACCTTGGCTGGGTGAGTGTGGGACTGGGTAGGCTGAGGCTGGGGCTTCATGGAAGAGAGGGGGGCATGGGGTTTCTTGGAGTGTTAAAAAGTAATAGGAGAGGCCCCTAACCTCAGTCTTCTGGGCTCAGGAGATGGGCTGTTGCTCAGCAAAGGTGACAAGTGGAGCCGACACCGTCGCCTGCTGACACCTGCCTTCCACTTTGACATCCTGAAGCCCTACATGAAGATATTCAACCAATGCACCAACATCATGCATGTGAGTCATAAGATTTCATGGGAAGAGGAAGGAGACTAGTCCAAGTTCCAACTCATGGGAGTCATGTGATGTCACAAAGCCTCACTTCTTTTATCTATGCATTGGGCTTGTACGATCGTGTATCTAGGTCACTGTCAGCCAGGCTTTAAGACTCTAGTCCCTGTGCCCATTCAATGTCTCTCTCTTTCAGGATAAATGGCAACGTCTGGCAAATGGCTCAATGATCTCCCTTGACATGTTTGAGCATGTCAGCCTCATGACTCTGGACAATCTTCAGAAATGTGTCTTCAGCTACAATAGCAACTGCCAGGAGTGAGTGTGGCCTCCCCGGGGGAGACAGAACCAGGTGTTTTGGGAGCAAGGTGGTGGGAGGAGAGAGGTGGTATTAGGCACCCTTGGGCTGCTGGTGCTTTGCCACTGACAGGCTGTGTAGTTCTGGGAAACTGACATCATCTCTCTGAGACTATTTACTTATCCCCCCCACCCAAAGAAAAGGAATTCCAATTCTTTCTCCATAGTCATGGTGTAAGAATTGAATAAGCAAGTCAATGGCTTTGCACATAGTAGGTGCTCAGTAAATGCTACGTTCCCTCACTCCTCCATGAAGACTTTGTGGTCTTTGGAAAGTATACCCTCACTTTCTGAGCCTCTGTTTTCTTGTTTGATGACTATCCCTGACTCCATGAGAGATGCTTTAAGGATGAAATGATGCTCAGTACACAGTAGATGCTCAATAAATATTTGTTGAACGAATAAGTTAAAAAAACCATTGACCTGGTTCATTCAGTCATTGATCAAATAATCATTATATACCTATCATGTGCCTGGCACTATGCTATCTACTGGGAATACAGTGGGGCAACAGATGAAATCTCAGTTCCTTGGAGCTTATAGTCTAAGTGGGGATATAAGGAATAAGGGACGTAATGAATGGCAAGTTTGTAGCACATAGTAGGTCTTTGATAACAAGCTGCTGGCTTTGTTATTTTGGCCTGGTAGGGATCTGTTTCCGTTGGGTAGGTAGAGATGGCCTTAGTAGTTAATTAATACAAGAAATTTTTACTGAGTTCCTACTATGTGCTAGTCCTGGACTAGGTACTGTGGTCAATTAAACAGATACAGTCTTGGTCTTCTGGAACTTACACGTTGGTGGGAAGAAAGGCAGTAACCATGAACAAATAAATAACCAAATAGACTGTAATAAGTGTATGCAAATAAGCAGCACACTTCAGAACCAAGGACAGCTCCTGAAGTCCTCCCGCTGTGATTTAGTTGTTTTAATTGCAGCTTTACTGAGATGTAATTTACATACCATACAAATCACCCACTGAAAGAACACAACCTAGTGTTCTAGTATATTTACAGAGTTGTTCAACCACCATAATCAATTTTAGAATATTTGCACCAAAAAGAAACCCTGTGCATTTTAGCACTCATACCCCGCTTTTTACTTCTCCAGGTCTAGGCAATCGCTAATCTTCCTTCGGTGTCCATAGATTTATCCCTTAGAGAAATTTCATAGGTAGAATTATACAGACTTTTGTGTCTGTTACTCAGCATAATGTTTTCAGATTCATCCATGATGTAGTATGTATCAATAATTCATTTTTAAATTTGTTGAATAGTATTTCATATACTGCATACTACCACATTTTGGTTATCTAGTCATCTGTTAATGGACATCTGGGTTGTTTTCACTTTTTGGCTATTATGAATAATACTGCTATAAACATTCATGTACAAGTTTTTGTGCGTATATATGTTTTTAATTTTCTTGTATTTAAACCTAGGAGTGGAACTGCTGGGTTATATAATTCTATGCTTAATCATTTGAGGAAATGCCAGACTTTTCTCCAAAGTGGTTGTACCATTTTATGTCCTCACTAGCAGCATGTGAAGGCTCTAATTTCTCCATAACCTCACCAACACTTGTGATTATTTTTTTGATTATAGCCATTCTAGTCAGGGTGAAGTGGTATTTCATTGTGATATTGATTTCCACTTCCATTTCCCTAATGGCTAATGATGTTGAGCATCTTATCATGTGCACATTGACCTTTTGTGTATCTTCTTTGGAGCAATGCTTATTCACATCCTTTGCCCATTTTAATTGGGTTATTTGTCTTTTTTATTCCTGAGTTTTAATAGTCATTTATATAGTTTAGATTCAAGTTCTCCATCAGATATATGACTTGCAAATATTTGCTCCCACTCTGTGGGTTGTAGCTATTTAGTTTTAGTTGGTGTTACATCTATTTGGAAGTCTTCATCCCTTTTTGGGCTTGTTTTAAAATGTACCCAGATTTTGGAGTTATTCAAGTACAGTGAGGCCAACAGATCAAAAGATCATTGCTATTGAAAGGATAGTTCATTACTTAGTTCCTAAGAGGAGGTGATATGCCATACCACACAGGGCCACATGGGGAAGCATTAAGAAAAAGCATGGCAAAAGCCTTTTGGGGGTGTTTCTGCAGAAAGAAACAGGAAATACGAGGCATGAAGGTTTAGGATTGGCCGATTTGGATAATTTCAGGAGGCTCTGGTACATAGGGGTGCTTCTAGATGTGCAATACCTGGTTCTGGGGTGATTAAGGCAGGAGGATAGTATCTCAGCCTGGAAAATTAGGAGTAGGAAATCTGGATTGATTGGTTTGCAAAAGAAAGGTATTCTCATGGGTGAGTCTCTAAGAATAGGCTAGTCCTGGGCGGGGCAATATCTCTCCAGTCAGTAAGGCTTCAGATGTCAGAACATCAAGAATATAAGAAGATATAGTTAATCCAGGGCCTCTCATTGTTACCTACCCACTGGGAGAGGAAGCTTGTCTTAGGACATGGGCCTATGCCCCTTGCCCTTCTTCTCTGTGGCAGGAAGATGAGTGATTACATCTCGGCCATCATTGAGCTGAGTGCACTGGTGGTCCGACGCCAGTATCGCCTGCACCACCACATCGACTTCATCTACTACCTCACAGAAGACGGGCGGCGTTTCCGGCAGGCCTGTGACACCGTACACCATTTCACCACGGAAGTCATCCAGGAGCGGAGGCGGGCACTATGCCAGCAAGGGGCTGAGGCCTGGCTTAAGTCCAAGCAGGGCAAGACCTTGGATTTCATAGATGTGCTGCTCTTGGCCAGGGTGAGGCTGGGCCCTGGAGGGTAGGGCCCCTCCAGGACGACCTCCTCACAAACTGCACCAACTGCCTAAAATAATAAACCTGCCTAAATTAACATAGACCTGGAATGCAGGCAGATGCAAAACACGTAAGACTTATTATATTCACTTGCTTAAGCTGCTGTAACAAAATGCCACACACTAGGTGGCTTAAAGAACAGAAATTTTTCTTCTCAGTTCTGGAGGTTAGAAGTCTGAAGGTGTCAGCAGGGTTGGTTTCTTCTGAGGCCTCTCTCCTTGGCTTGTAGGTGGTTGTTTTCTCCTATATCTTCACATGGTCTTTCCTCTGTGCATATCTTGTCCTAATCCCTTTCTATTATAAAGACTCTAGTAATGTTGGGTTACAGCTCATTTAATGACTCCTTTGTAACTTAATTACTTCTGTAAAGGTCCTGTCTCCAAATATGTTCACATTCTAAAGTCCTGGGGGTTAGGACTTCAACATATGAGTTTGAGAAGTTGGGATAGGGAGGAGACACAATTCAGCCCACAACCCTTGCAAAGATGAAATACATGACCTTAAAGACACTTGTGGAGATAAGTGGTTGCCCATTTGTGGTGCTTCTGTAGAATTTCTGAGCAGCACCTGAGTTCTGGATTCAGACAGTCCTTGATTCCAGTTCTAACTCTGCTGCTTCATGGGCACTTGACCTTGGTCATTTGACTCTTCCCTCTGAGCCTCAGTTTCCTCACTTATGAAATGATCATCACACAACCTGATCAAAAGATTGTTGTCGGGCATCTGGCAGGATGCTTGGTGCTAGGAGCTGCTCAAGAAACACAAACTCCTTTCTTCCCTTCACCTTTGACTCTCTTTCTCTCTTTCCAGCTTTCTTAGGCAAGTTGCATACCTCCATCTGCCTGGAATTCTTTCCTCTGCAGCTTGGCTTAAGAGAGGGTGGGGGGGCATCTTTGACTTTGGAGGAGTTAATAGCATGCAGAGGGTGGCATGAAGTGGGCTGAGCATTGTCTACTGCCTATTTCAGGATGAAGATGGGAAGGAACTGACAGATGAGGACATCCGAGCTGAGGCAGACACTTTCATGTTTGAGGGTGAAGATATGGGGCGAGGCCAGGGGAGGATAGGGGACACCCATTGTCTGAAAGTAGCATCTCCATTATCTTCAAGAAGCCATCATTTGAGCTCCTCATCTTTCTGCAGGTCATGACACAACATCCAGTGGGCTCTCGTGGATGCTGTTCAACATGGCCAAGTACCCGGAGTACCAGGAGAAGTGCCGTGAAGAGATCCAGGAAGTCATGAAAGGCCGGGAGGTGGAAGAACTGGAGTGGTCAGTCTGGGGTTATGGGGACAGTGGGGGCAAGTTGAGTCTAGAGTCTGGTGTGTGAATCTCTCTCCTCTACCGCTTGACTTTCTGACCTCAGACAAATCACTTAAATTTCTTGAATTTCAATTTCTTCAATTGTAAAGCAGGATGATAATAATGCATCATCTGCATACCTCATCATGCGGAAATTCTTAGTCAGAAGTGTCTCAGTCAGCAAGTGTTGCAATAATACTACATAACAAATAGCCCCAAGCTCAAGAGTTTGCAGCAAGCATTTATTTTGTTTATTACTCCTGTCTGCATATTACTCTTGTTACTGCTGGGTGCTGCTGAGTTGAGTGGGATTGCTTCCAAACTGAGATTTGGGTTTAAGTCTGTTTCACATATCTCCTCATTCTTCTTAAACCAGCAGCTACCCTGGCCATGTTCATCTCAAAGTAGACTCCAGAAGCTCAAAGAGCCACACAACTTAAAACCTGTGCTTAACATTCCATCAGCTAAAGCAAGTCACGTGGCTAATCCCAATGGGGTGAGACGTATACTCCACCCATTTAAGTGGAAGTCACTGCAGAATCATAGGGCAGAAGGCACAGGTGTATAATTTGAATACAAAAGGAAGTAAGAATCAGGAGCAATAATCTGATTGACTTCAGATGTGTGCTGTGTAGAGCTGATTCTGGGTGACGAAAGAAAACATCATTAAATAGCATTAAACAGTGAGAAAGTAGTTCAATGTCAACTTTTTGGATTATGAACAGGTAGAAACTCTCAGTTGGGTACTATTGGATCTTCAGCACCTTGCTAATTTGTCTTTTAACAAAGGGAGAAGATACCCCAGGTTCCGAGAACTGAGCAGGAGATGTTGTCTAGCCAGAATTTAATAACTATCCTCTGGTTTCTCACTGTTGCTTGTGATTATGACACATTTATTCCAGGCATGCTGTTTGCCCTATAAGGTAGCAACATCAAGTGTCTTTGAAAGAGAAACTATTGTTGTAAAGAAAACAATCTAGATCATGAATCAAGAGTTGTAATTAATCCAGTTTTGGGCTCTGAAGTCCAAAGGAAAAAATATTAAGTAAATAATGGTATAAGGAGAATATGTGGGTTTTTGTTTTTAAATAATGAAAATTATCCACACAGGCTAGTAAGTTGCTGCTGCCCAGGCCCCCTGGCTGTCTTGGTACCTTCTCCAGTACCCCCTATTCTCCACATTAATTCATCAGTTAAAGGGTTAATGCTGCCCCACCCACAAGCCTGCTAGCACTGCTCTGATTGGCTGGGGGTCAGGTGCTGAGGGTTAGTGGTGTGTTCAGGGCACAACAGCAAATGCCAGAGCTGAGGCAAGTCTGAGATTCTGGACTGATTTCCTTCATGGTTGCTCCTGAGCGCACACGCATGTGCATGCGTGTGTGTGTGCGTGTGCATTTGTGTGTGTGTGTGTTGCCGTGGCCTGGCCCTGAGTCACATGCCTGCTCCATGCTCCCCAGGGATGACCTGACCCAGCTGCCTTTCACAACTATGTGTATCAAGGAGAGCCTACGCCAGTTCCCACCTGTGACCCTGATCTCCCGCCGCTGCACGGAGGACATTAAGCTTCCAGATGGGCGCATCATCCCTAAAGGTGCCCTCTATGTGTTCCCTGCTGCTTGGCTGTATTATTGCCCATGGGGGCCTAGTCACGCCCACCTCAAGTGCCCAATCCCTGTAGATGGGGCAGCTGTCTGTACGGATGTTGCTCCTGGGGTGATGGAGAGACCCAACTGTGTAGGGGAGAAACAGGTGGGTGAGTCTGGGTGGAAAGGAAGCAGTGGGTGTGGCAGGGTAGGCTCTCTGAAGATGCAAGTAGGGGAGGGTTGGTTTTGTTCAGTTGCCAGATATCCCCTGTAGACCAGCCCTGCTCTGGGTGATGCTGGGGATCTAGAGAGGCCTCATCCCCAGGACCAGGCTGGGGAGAGACATCAGGGCTCAGACATTCTCAACTACATAGGGTCAGGGATGGGCTAAAGGGAAGGGCAGGAGCTGGAGCAGACCCAAAGAAGGAGCATTAGCTTTATCTGGGACAGAAAGCACAGAGAGCTGCTTGGAAGAGGAAATGTGGGAGGTGAACTTTGGAGGTTGAATGTGAAAGAGAGAGCAGAACCTCAGGGTTCTTCAAAAGGCCTTCAATGCCAGATTGAGGCACTTGAACTTGATCCTCAGGGCGGTAGGAAGCCATGGGAGTCATGAGCTGAGGAAGAACAATGTCAGATATGCAGGAGAGAAAGATCCCTTTGTGGCCAGCAGGGAAGCCAGAAAGGTGATGGGGACTTCTTCAGGAGAGTCAGGCAGCAGAAATTTTCAGAGAAGGATGGGCAGAGAGGGTGGCAGGTGGCTCATGGAATGCCATGGCTCAAGGGAGAGCCAGGAGGAGGGAGGTCTCTAGAGGAGGCCCTGGCTTCCCTTTACCCCACTGACCCACCAATCCCCACAGGAATCATCTGCCTAGTCAGCATCTACGGGACCCATTACAATCCCGCAGTGTGGCCTGACTCCAAGGTGAGCTCCTCCTTTCCCTCAGCTTCCTCAGAAGGGGCAGTCCTGGGGCAGCAAGGCCTCCCCTCTCCTACTTCTCAGGGAGCCAGACAGCCGGGCTGGAAGCAGGGCTTGAGCATCCCTCCCCCATTTATTCACCCACTTACTATGAATTCATTAGGTCTACGAATATTTATTGAACACCTACTGTGTGCCAGACTCGGTGCTGGGCACTGAGGATGGAGGAAGATACTGTCTTTGCGAAGCAAAAACAATTTGATTTTGGGTATCAATAACTGTACAAAGGAGATAAAAACTGCAGTGCGGTGGGGGAGATGGGAGCGCTTCGGTTCACATGATGAAGAAAGGTCTTGCCGAGGAAGAGATGTTTGAGCTGAGGCCTGTAGAATGTAAAGAGCAAGGAGAAGCATGTTCCAGATAGTTAACAGCAAGTGCAAAGACCCTGGGGTGGGAAAGAGCCTGGTGCGCGTGAACAGTAAAAGGAGGAGGTGTGGCTGGACTACAGTGCGGTTCTCTCTGTCCAGCTGGGGGCTCTCCAGAGGCTGAGGGAGGGGGCCAGGCTAATATGGATGGGCCAGTCCCCAGATTCACTCAAGCTGCTCCTGCTTAGGTGTACAACCCTTACCGCTTTGACCCAGACAAACCACAGCAGCGCTCCCCGCTGGCCTTCGTGCCCTTCTCCGCAGGACCCAGGTAACTCTCCTATTTTCCTAGTCAAAGCCAAATGTAGGAGGAACACCGAGGCCAGGGAAGGTCGGGGATATATGCCTGTTAGGGGCAGAGACCACATCCCACCCAGGTGTCCTTTCTGCCAATCCGGCACCCTCTTCGTATCCTCAGTGCACCCGGAAACACCCAAATCAGATCTCTTATAGCACCCCTGAGTATTAAGCGCACCTACTGAATGCCAGGCCCTGAATTCTGGGCGCCTCGACCCCCTAAGACTCTATGATGCATCATCCCATGCTGCAGATGAGGGAACTGAGGCTCAGAGGGGGAGGTCATTTACCCAGTCCTAGGGACCCCCGCTCACAA
Source organism: Cynopterus sphinx (assembly GCA_030015415.1). Lineage (NCBI taxonomy): Eukaryota > Metazoa > Chordata > Mammalia > Chiroptera > Pteropodidae > Cynopterus > Cynopterus sphinx. The sequence continues at coordinate 50,803,838 of CM057390.1, read as the reverse complement.
AGTCGTCCGTCCTTCCTTCAGGAACTGCATCGGACAGAGCTTCGCCATGGCCGAGATGCGTGTGGCCGTGGCGCTGACCCTGCTGCGCTTCCGCCTCAGTGTGGACCGAACGCGCAAGGTGCGGCGGAAGCCGGAGCTCATCCTGCGCACGGAGAGCGGCATTTGGCTCAACGTGGAGCCGCTGCCTCCGCGGGCTGGAGCGCGGGCGAGCCCCTGAGGAGCCCGAGGCCCGAGCCCGCCCAGAGGCCGAGGCCCCGCCCAGGGGGGACGGCCTCTCCCCCCAAGTCCTGAGGGCACAGGCCGCGCCCCTCAAGGTCCAGCCTCTGCTCCGAGGGGCCGGTCTCCTCGGTGGAGAGGACTGTAGTAGGTGCAGGCGACGCCCCTCGAGGCAAGGCCACGCCTCCTGAGGGTCTGATTCCGGGCTTTGGGGTCCAGGTCCCGCCCCCCGAGTTCGTTCCTGCCCTCTTGGTTGAGGGACAAGGCTAGGCCATGGCCCAGACCTCGGGCCCAGACCCCGCCCGCAGCATCCCAATGATTCAGGTCTTCAGGCCCTGCTCACCGGGCCTTCTAAGGACCTAAGACTAGACATCTAAGGAGCCCTGGACTCAAGCCTGGTCCCCACGCGAATCCCTGCTGGCTTCAAAGGGAGGACTTGGGAGCCGAAGTCCGAGGTCAGAGCCTTGAGTCTGTACATCACCTTCCTGAGGCCCCCACCTCAGATAGGCAAACCTCTCAGGCATCAGGCTGCATGCCAGGGCCCAGCTGTTTGCTTTTGCCCGTTTTGTAAAATCAGACCCTCCCTAGAAAGCCCCTTCCTTCTTCCCTTGCTCAAAGTCCCTTTGCTAAGTATTCTAATTTTGGTAGAATAAAAGCAAGGGATACTGACATCCTCCACCATCTACCCTCTAGCCTGACCAGACCCTGACACCTGGAGCCCAGCAAGGATATGAAGGGCCTTGTACAGTTGGGAGGTGGCTGAGGGGAAAGCTGTGGGCTAGGAGGCTGGAAAGCCATTTGTCTTTGGACATAAACTCAGACTTTTGGGGACAATTTGTGTATTCATTAATTTCATCAACAGACTGCATATTAATTGTCTGCTGGCACTGAGCCAGGAGTACAGCCAGTCTGATTCTTGCCCTTGAGGGGGTCAGATATTGAACAAATAATTCTGCATATAAAAATTTACTTAAACTGGTGACAGGTGCTCCAAGGGAGAGGTTTTTGGTGCTGGGTGAGCATAACTGGGCGGGGGTGGCTCAGTGAGAACTAAAGTGGGGAGTAGAATTTGAGTGGTGACAAGGGAGAGAAGAGCATTCCAGGCAGAAGGAGATGCATCTGTAAATGTCCCAAGGTAAGGGGAGCATGGTGTGCTCGAGGAACTCATAAGGGGCCTGGATGGCTGGATCTCGGGAGTGGGCAAAATGGAAGAAGGGTGGGCAGGGGACAGCCCCATAGGAACTGTGGGCCACGCCACAGTTCAGTCTTTACTCTGAGGGCATTAGGGATCTATTGGAGGGTATGTGAGGAGGGACAGTATAGGTCATAATCAGATCTAAGCTGGCAGGGAGGTGGCTTGGAAGGAGAGTTTGAGGGTGCTGGAAACCCAGGGGAGAGGGAAGCTGACGTCCAGATGGGGCCAGAAGGGTGGGAGTTGTGGGGAGGGAGGAGGTTAGGGTGATTCCCAAATCTTTGACTGGGGGAACTAGATGGCAGAGTAGTCCATGACATGGCGATACAGGAAATAGGGTGATGACAGTACCTACAGTGATCATATTAATTTATGAAATATTTATTGAGCATCTACTGTGAGCCTGGCAGTGTTTGAATCATTCTAGAGGGGGGAGCAAATGATAAATTATCAATAAGCAAATAAGTAAATTCACACGGGTTTTGAAAAGCCACTGATTTTATTGTGAGAGAAATAGGGAGCCATGAAAAGTCCTGAGTAGAGGAGGGACAAGATTTGTCATACATTCTTTGGCTGCTATGTTGAATGGAGATCGTGGAAGGCAAGGATGGAACTAGGAAGATAAGGTGAAGGTGACTGTACTAGTCCAGATGAGAGATGATAGTGGCTCCAATCAAGCTGGGGGCTGTACAGGCGATGAGGGGCGACGATTCTGAAGAGGAAAGATTGTTTACAAAGGTAGTGGTGGCCGGTTTGCCGATGGATGGGGGAATATGGGGTTCATGAAGAAGGTCAGGAACCCAGATTTGGGTCTGAGCACCTGGAAAGGTAGACGTGCCATCAAGTAAGATGGGGAATGCTTAATGGAGTAAATTTCTTTTGTGGGGTGGGGTGGGGTGGGATTAGCATGTCAATTTGTATCATTTAATTTTCACAGCTACTGTTGTTATGAGATGGGTATTGCTTATTACCTAATTTAACAGAGATGGGAATTGCGTCCCCAGAGCGAAACGACTCGTCCAAGGTCCTGCAATATCCTTGGTTCTTCAGAAGGGGCCCTGGATCCTTTCCTACCCTATTTCTTGGGCCTCCTGGTTTTGTTCTGGACCTCTCTTTGACTAGAAGGGGTGTCCGCAGGGATGGCGTGGGGCTCAGGGGAGCCAAAGCTGGCTGTCGATCCTGCGGCGCCCCCGGGTGGCATGTGCTGGGATCGTCGGCCTGGAAGCCCTGTTTGAGGCTGCTTGCGGACTGACGAGGAAACATGCGGTCCCAGGCCCCGCGGAAGCCAGCCGTTCTTGCTGACGCTGCCTGTCCCACACCCCGGCCCTGGTGGCGGGTCTCCAAACGTGCATCATTCCCCAAGCATTGCACCAGCTTCCCTCGCTTTCCCTCCCCCCATGCCTCCGTGCAACCCCGTCATCCGCCTGCAAAAGTGGCTTGGACTTGGGAGGCAACACATATGGGTTCAAACCCTGACTCTGCTCCTTCCTAGCGCTAGCCTTGGCACGTGACTGCCCCTCTGCACCTCAGTTCTCCCTTGCCATGTGAATTTTATAGGATCACCTGCTTGTAACGCATTTTGACTTTCAGCTAAGGGTCTCGGTTGTGGATGAATGAGGGAGAAGAGGTGTGGATTCCATGGGTCCCAGGACTTGGCTGCACCTTTTTTTTTTTTTTCCTGCATGATAGTTTATATAAAGTTTTGAAATACCTAAACAAAATTAAAATCTGTTTAGGGAACATACAGTAAGTTTTACCAGTTTGCTGTGTGCGTGTGATTCTTAAGACACCTGAGCCTAGGGCTGTCGCTGGAGCCTGTGGGGCCTCTTTCCTCCCCTGAGCGTATCGGAGTCTCCCTCTGCTGGACAGTTCAGGGACGACACGCTCTAAGGAGTCAAGGAGTCTGGTCCCCCTTCAGCGTGTGTGTGTGACAGAGAGAGAGAGAGAGAGAGAGAGAGAGAGAGAGAGAGAGAGAGAGAGAGAGAGAGAGAGAGAGACGGAGAGACTCACAGAGACACACACAGAGAGAGACAGAGAGAGACAGAGAGAGACAGAGACAGAGAGAGAGACAGAGAGAGACGGAGAGACACAGACACACAGAGAGAGACAGAGAGAGAGACACAGAGAGAGAGGCAGAGAGAGAGATAGGGAGAGAGAGAGACAGAGAGAGAGAGAGACAGAGAGAGAGAGATAGGGAGAGAGAGAAATAGAGATAGAGATAGAGAGAGAGAGAGAGAGAGAGAGAGAGAGAGGCAGAGGGAGGCAGAGAGAGTGAAAAGGAGAGAGGCAGAGGGAGACAGACTGTGTGGATGCGTGTATTGGAAAGAGGGGAGGGGACAGCCCCACTCCTTAGACGGCTGCAGCTGTCCACATCAGACTCAAGACAGGAGCTGCTGCCCAGAGCCCACCCCTGCTTTGCAGCAAGCAGGACATTCTGGAAATAATGTCCTTGCCAGCAGCCCTGACTGATGATAGTGGGTCCATGTTCTCTGCTCTGTCCCAGAGGTCCCCAGAGGGACTGAGCTCCAGGTTCCACGGTGAGAACTTCCTTGCTAAAGCGACCCTTCCCTGCTGCCTTCTCCTCCGCATCCCACTTCCCCACTGCCCTGCTGGCATCTCCTGGGATCACGTCCCAAAGAAACAACTTGTAGTTGAATTCTTGCTTCAAAATAAAGAATTTGCCCTTGAATCCTTGTATCAAGAGTCTACTTTCAAAGCACACGAACTAAGACACACTCCTCCAGTCCCCACAGGCCTATTATTGTGTCTTTTTTTTCTAAGGCAGAATATTTTTTCTTTCTTTTTTCAAAATTAATTATTTTTTATGGTGATATTGGTAAATGAAATCTGGTTTCAGCTGTACATTTTCACAGTAAGGAATATATATATATTTACACTGTGTTCACCTCCCATAGTTAGATTTCTATCACCACATATTCGACCGCTTTTACCCTACCTACCTCTCCCCTCCCCGCTTCTCTCTGGTAACCACTAGTCTATTGTCCATGCCCGTGAGTCTCTGTTTGTCCTGTTTGTTTGCTGTTTGTAGGTTTATATACCACATATAAGTGATATCAAGGAGGAACATTTTTTAAAAATGTGTATCCAAACATTCATGCACACATAACCTTTTTTGAGGATTCCAAACATGTTGGGAAATATAAACTCTTCTAGTAGCTATTATTGTCTGATGAACTACCAGGAAGTTTAGTAGCCTCAATTGACAAACTTGTGACAATTTAGCAAGGCTCAGGCTGGGACAGCTTTCTCTACATGGCGTCTGCTGGAGCAGCTCATCTGAAGCTGGAAGATCCACTTCCAAAATAGCTCATTCTCGTGGCTGGCAATTTGGTGCAGTGCCTTGGCTGGGGCCCTCAGTTCCAGTTCAGTAATGACTCTCTATAGGGTTACTTGGGTTCCTCTTCACATGGCAGCTGTGTCCAAGAGGGTGTATTTCAAGGGGTCTGGAAGGAAGCTTCAAGTCTTCTTATGATCTAGACTTCAAGTTCCAGAAGTCACTGAGGGTAGCTTGGAGCTGATGGAGAGAGAAGTGAGATTCACTTCTGTATCTGTCAGCATTCTTCTGAGAAACTGAGAACTCTATCTGTGTATAATCTATCTATCATCTATCTATCTATCTATCTATCTATCTATCTATCTACCTACCTACCTACCTATCATCTATCTAATCTATCATCTATCTATCTAATCTATCGTCTATCTACCTATCTATCTTATCTATCCGTAATCTCTATATATGTATCTTAAGATTTATGTATGAAATAAATCATATCAATTCATATCTTAAGATTTATATGCTTATCTTAAGGTACATATTTTTCTTAAGATTGTATATATATATTCTACTATTTGGGGAGGAGAGGGGACAAATGACTTCATTTTGGACACCCCTCTTCCCAAGGGTCCCTTCTCCAATCTCCCTTCTGTGGCTTGCAGTGGTCTTTAGGCCTGTTTTTGTGAACAGTCATTATCCAATAAACACAGAAAAAGAGAGTGTGTCGATGAGCTATTGCCATATAATAACATCCTCTTAAACTTAGTGACTTAAAACAATGACCATTTTATTTTCTTTTGTGATTCTGTATGTTGACTGTGCTCTTCTGAATAGTTCTTTTGCCCCATGTGATAGTTCTGGGGCAGTGGTTGTTTTAAGACTATCTAACTGACCCCCTCACATGGCTGGCTGTTGATACTGGTTGTCACCAGGAAAATCAGCTGGGACTGTTAATGAGAGTTTTACACAAGTGAGGACTTTTTATGTGGCCTGGGCTTCCTTACAGCATGGTGACTGGGTTCTGAGGGGATGTATCCTAAGAACAAATATAAGTGTAAGCTGCCAGCCATCTACAGGCTATTACTGGCCTGGTCTCACCTGCACCACATACCACATAAGCAGCCCCAGGACAGTATAGATTCAAGGAGAAGAATAATAAACAATGGCAAAATTTTTGCAGTCATCATCTTGGTGGGTCTGGGTTAGAGCCTGAAATTCTGCATTTCCAAGATGCTGCATGTGACATCGAGGCTGCTGATCTGAGGATCACAGTTTGAGTGGCCAGTTCTTAGAGCCCATGACTGCAAAGTTCTTTTCTTCCCCAAATAGCAAATGAGCACCCACTATATGCCAGGCTTCACCGTTCCTGTACTGTCATGTTGAATGACTTTGCTGTGTGGCTTGCATAAGTTCCCACACCTCTCTGGACCTCTTTTTCTTCTTTCCTCCTACTGCTCCCCAGATCTATCTCGTCAGCCCTGCTGCCTCTCACCTACCTCTGCCCTGCCCCTGGCTCTTCTTTGGAGGGACCTGTCAAGAGGTAGATTCATCCCAGCATAGGAAGAACAGGATTTAGGGTGGTGCATCTCAACTACCAAGGGCTCCAGGAATAGCCACCTGAAGCTGGATCATGTAGGACTGGAAGGAATGGGGGTGGCATTTCCCCAACATTTTATCAGTTGGAGGAGGAAAGTCCAAATCCCTTAGTCAGCAGCTCCATCCTTCAAATTCACCCTCATCTTGGAGCCTGACCATGCAGAGATCTCATAGGGGCTGAGTCCTCCTCACAGAGAAATTTAGGGCAGGAGCCAAACAAAAGGTGCCCCTCTCAGGCCCTCATCTGACATTCCTTTTCCAGGTGGAAAGACTGAGTCCCGAGGGGCCAGCACAGCCCTCAGTCAGAGCAAGGATGAGGTAGAACTTATTCAGGGCCTCCTAGGTCTGCTGTCCCCTGTCTGGACCCTGTCTTCTCATGGCCCGGCAGACCTACCTCCTCCAGGTGCCCTAGATCTAATAGGGGAGTCCCCAGGTAGGCTGGATTTTGTTCCCAGCAGGCAGGACTCAGCCCTGGGCTGTTTGGAGGCAGGACTTGAACTCTTGCCAGGCTGGGCACCTCAGATGCCAACTGCTGGAAGCTTCAATTTCTGAGTTTTATAATTCTGAGCTGATTCTGACCCCATCATGAAAAGGATCCTGGGAAATGTTTGAGACAAGGCTCATCTGGCAACAGTCAAGATCAAGCTTTTACCTGCTACACCGTGGCACTGGAAGGGTAGGGGAGACAGTAAATTTGGGGGCCTAGAGTCACCTTTGCTTACCCCCCAATTTGACCCCACCCCACACAGGACGTGCTGACACCTGTGGATCCAGTGTCCACACTGCATAACTCTGAGCTGGTTCCTCTCTGGACTCAGCTGGCTCTGGCTTCAAGTTTTGGGCCACCGCCAATGGAGAGGGAGTAGCCTCGAGTTCATCCGGGGATTGGCTGACTCAGTCAAGCCCTGCCTCCCCCAGTTCAGAGGTCGACCTGGTGAGAAGACCTCCCAGGAAGAGGCGGAGGAAGCTGTGTAGAAGGAGCTGCTCCAGGCAGAAGGTGCCAGGCTGGGGCTGGTGGGACTGAGGGTTCTGGTTCAGGGTGGGGGAGGCACTGCCCAAGGCAGGGTGGCTCTGGGAAGTGACCTGGCCCAGGGGATGGTGGTTTCCTTGTAACTGGAGCTTCTGGCAACCTCCAGAAGCAGTTTCGGAGGTTCTTCATTAGTCTTTCTCTTTCTCCCCTCCTTCTCTCTGTCTCTCTTCTCCTTTCTCTCTGTTTCTCTTCTCCTTCTCTGTCTTTCTCTCCTCTCTCTTTTTCTGTCTCTCTGTTGCTCTCTATCCCTGTCTCTCCCTCTGTCTCTCTTCCTCTGTATTTTCTTGGGTCTCCTGTCCTTCCTGAACCTCCATTTGCCCATCTCTGAGCCCTCCCTGACCCTAGCACTCACCATCCCTGCCACTCCCGTCCCTGTTTCTCACACTCTTGACCCTCTCCCTCTGTCTGTAAGCTGCCTCCATCTCTGTCTCCGAGACCCCATCATCACCCCATCCTTGGCCTCAGGAGCTCACCCTCTGTCTGCCCTGCAGGATGCTGCAGCTGAGCCTTTCCTGGCTGGAAGTTGGGCCCCAGGCAGCCTCCCCGTGGCTGCTCCTGCTGCTGATTGGGGTCTCCTGGCTTCTGGCCCGCTTCCTGGCCCGGGCTTATGCCTTCTATGACAATTGCTGGCGCCTCCGATGTTTTGCGCAGCCTCCGGTGCGAAACTGGTTCTGGGGTCACCTGGGCCTGGTGAGTGTAGGCAGCAGGAAGAGTCTGGGGTATCGGGTGTCTGGGCTCCCCAAGGGCTTGGGAATGGGGCTCAGGGCTTCAGCTGGGGCCTAGAACATCAGGGAAACCAGCGTGCCCCCTTTTTTTACTCTCCAATGGAGTTAGTTCCTCTCCTCTGTGCTCTCCATGCCCCAAAACCTTTCTTGTTCTTACACTTTCTCACCCCAAGCCTGCTTTGGGTCATGTTCCTGCCTGTCTTGCCCCGATCAATGCACCTCTGAGGGTTTCACAGGATGGGCTGCACAAAGCCAGGTCCCCTGGTGGGCTGTTTTTGTTGGCCTCAGACCAGTGTCTGTCCCTCTTTGGACCTCAGCATCCCCAAAGGAATTAACTGATTGATTTCCACTGTCCCTTCCCCCAACGGGGTATAGCTGAGTTGGAGGAGAGGAGTAGCCAGTCTCTTTTTCCTCCCTTTCCTGGGGCACATTCATTTCTTTTTTTATCTTGTTTTACACACCCCCAGACATATCACTGGGCCTCACTGTCCAACTTAGATAAAAGTTGACCCCTTCCCTTTTCAGAAGGAATCGCTCTAACCTCTGCCCTTGTGGCCAAACTTCCTAGGAGGGAGCTCCTGTCCTCCTCTCCCCCCACCATCCTAGCCTCATCCACAGAGGCTCTTTGTCCATGCTGTGCCTGGCTGGCCCCTATTGCCACAATCATACTTTGGACTTTTTCATCACTTGTAAAGGCGCTACCTCCAAAGACATCAATTTGAGTGTTGCATGCTCTGACCAGAAGTTCCTCTTCCTTTCAGTTTCTTTCTTCTTTTTCTCCCATCTTAAACCCTCCCAGATGTCTGGTCCCTTCTATGTCCCAGTCTAACAGCTTCCTTCTGACTCCATCTCTTCAGATAAGTTTAGCTTTGATTCCATTCTTTGCATATGGGCTGAAGTCTTTTCCCAAATGAGATTTCCTTCATGCCCCTTTGGAAAACTTTTGCCTGTTTGAACTCAATCACCATGTCCTCTGATGTGTTCTCCATGATGATGACTGAGAAGTTCATGAAACAAGACAGAGGGGTGATAGGTAAATCTCCACCCACTCACCTCCGATGCACCCATTCTGCACAAAATTTCTTGTCTGCTTATGGACAATGACTTGTCTTCATTTGTTGCCTCCATTTTTTCACTTGATCCTCACCTGCTTTAGTCTGAGTCACCCCCATCTCCTGTGAGATGACTCTGACCTCTAGGTCACTAAATCGCATCTCACTCACCTCCAAACAACTCCCTTGCTGACTGCCCTGTTCTCCCTTCTTTTTCTCTTGGTTCCAGGAGAACACCCTGCTGGTCTTTCTCTACCTCCCTGTGGCTCCTCTGCCTCTAGTCTTGACTCTTCCTTCACCCTGCCTTTCCATGTGGGTATTCCCCAGGGTCCTAACCCCTTCTTCCTCTCTCTCTTTCCCAAGGTTACCTCCTTACCCAGGGCTCCAACTCCTGAGTGAACTATCAATTCTCTCCATAAGTGAATTCCAAGTTCATAATTCTCCTGAGTTCGAGACCATGTGTTTAGCCACTTCCTCCCCTCCTCACTTTGGGGTCTCAAAAATACCAAGTCAGACTTATTTCACCAAGTCAGAATCTGAACTCATAACTCTATCCCCAATCCTGTCCCTGCTCTTAGCCTAATCTGTCCTTTCAGTTGCCCACATTCCATACTTCAGGGTCCCCTTGTCCCCCTCTTCTCTCACTTGCACATTTGGTCTTCATCACATCTGGCTGTGCCACCTCCACAATCTCTCCTCAGTCCATCCACTCTCTGCATCCTCCTGCCCGCCTTGGCTCCATCCACCTTTGTCTTTCTCTGGAAGCCTCTTTTGACCCCTTCTCTGGTCTCCTCATTGTGGCCCTTGTTCTCAATAATCCTCTCTCTTTAGCCGTGGAAGTATTTTTCTAAAATTTAGTTTAAATCACACATCTTCTTGGCTAAAAACAACTTGATGACTGCCCATTGTTCTGAAGATAAAGACTAAAGGTTGCCTGGCCAGGCCTGCCACCCTCACCAGCCGCATCCATACCCCAGACATTTTGAGCTCTCACTTCATGTCCTCAATAAGCTAAGTCCTCCCCACCCTGGGGCCTTTGCTCATGCTACCCTTTCAACTGGAAGTGCTTCTCTTCCTTTGGTTACCTAGTTGATTCATCCTCATTCTCCAGTTTTCAGCTCAAATGTAACTTTCTTCTGGAAGCAGTATTTGATCCCCAGACCTTGACCTGACTTGGCTCTGCTCACACTTAAACTGTTAGTTGTCTAATTATTTGTTTATCATTTATCTCTCCTACTAGATAGTAGGACTGGGGGGTAGACACAATATCTATAGTGTCCATGCCACAGGGGCTGACATAAGTAGATACTTAATAAATATTTGATGATGTGTGGAGGAGGCCATGCTACAAAAGGCCAAAAGGATGAGCAACCAGCTCCTCTGCTCCCCTTGCCCAGACCAGCTCATCACAGAACAGGATGTCCCAAGCTCATCTGAGATTCTGGGTCTTGGAATGGTCTCAGCGAACCCCAGAGGCAGCAGGAATGTTATAAAGTTACAGGAATTCTGACTCCCACTCTGAAGGCTTGGCCATAGAGGCTGGCATTGGTCACTCTTTTCTTTTCCAGTCCCCCTTGCTGTGTGACCTCAGCTGAGTCACTCTTCTTCCCTGAAATGACCTCATCATGTTTCTCAGGGTCCTTGGAGAGCAGGGAGCAGGTCACACAAAATCTGGGGATATTTGTCAGGCCCTGATGGGGCATCCTGAGGGACTGAAGAGGACCCCTCGCCAGGAGGTCACCTGCCCTCTTTCCCCTTTTGGGAGATATAACTTCAGTCTCTCATATGTAAATGGCATGATTGATGGGCATATTCAAAGTTCAGGACAGATAGACAGAATGTACTATGAGAGATGATGGATGAATGGATAGATGATAGATAGATGGATGGATACATACATATATACATACATATATACATACATACATGCATGCATATGAGAGATATATGTGTATCTGTGTATGTATTCATTTCTCTACTCTCTCGGTTTATCTGTCTCTCTGTGTGACCTCTCTGTCTCTCCCTCACTCTTTCTCTCTATATCTCTCTTTTTTCTGCTTGCATTTCTTTGTCCATCTCTCTAACTCCCCATCTATTTCCCATGTCCACATCCTCCATGGCTCCCTGACACCCTCAGAATAAATCCCTCGCCTCTACCCAGTCTTGATGCCTTGCTGTATCTGCTTTCCTCTCCACCTTTTTTCTGTTCCTCATCCATTTTACTCTAGCTGCACTGAATTTCTTCTTGCTGCTCATAGCCAAGTGCTGGCTATGGATACAAAGGATAGTTGATGGATAGAAAGGAATGGGCCTTTCTATCAATTATCTATTTAATATCTATCTATCATCTATCTATCTATCATCATCATCATCATCATCATCGTCAGAATCATCAATCTATTTATTCATCTATTATCTAAAGAAACAGAGAAATGAAGAGAGTGAAGGGACAGGAAGAGGCACATTGATAGAAACACACAAAAAAACAGAATAGCAGAGAGAAGCTGACTTAGTGAGATGGAGACAGGTGTAGACCAATAATTCAGATAGAAGGAGTGAATGGGGTGAGTAGGGTATGGTGGGTATGGGGTTACAATGGGCAGTTTGGAGCATCTGAGGTTCTCTGTCAGGCCTAGTCTCATTCCCATCCATCCCCAGATAAAGAGCAATGAGGAAGGCTTGCGTCTGCTGAAGGACCTGGTTCACTGCTTCCGTGATGTCCACATCTGGTGGATTGGGCCCTTCTACCCTGTCCTACGGTTTGTCCACCCTCATTATGTTGCACCTCTGCTCCAGGCACCAGGTACCTCTCACAGGAGCCGCTAACCCCAGCCTCTTCCCTGCCCCTTAATTCTGTGTTCCTCTGTGCTGGCTTCATTCCAAAGCTGGTAAAGATCAGTCCCAGAGATCAACCCCCATGGAAAAGTGAGCTCATTCCCCACAGACCCAGGAAAAATTGCAAGATTCCTTAAATTGGCCTGGCCTTGATCATAGAGACCAGTTCCTCATCTAATCACTGCAACTTGATTGCTCAAGGTCTAGGTCATATACTTAGCTCTGTAGTAGAGGATGAGTTGGCATGGCTACTCTCCTAACTATGTGGATTGAGAGTGAAGGAGGAGTAGGGTATTCTTTCCAGGAGAAGGGGATGGATGCTGTACAGGCAGATACCAGATGTCTATCTACCAGCATGTTTTTAGGAGGGCATTTCCTGAGTGAGAAAACTGAAACTCAGTGAGGCATAGTGACTTCTCAAGGCCACAGAGCATTCTGAAGCTTTCCTTTTAGTTCCGTATGTTCTCAGATTCCTTAGCTGCCTCTGATGGGAGAGAACATATGCTAGAATGTGATTTGGGGTGGGAAGATGGCAAGAGTATTGTGGGAAAAGACCCACCAGACCCCAACTTGGGGTCTGCATCTAGTTGGCCCTGGGGAGCTGGTCTAGAGGGAGCAGCAGCAGGTCTTCATGGTTGGTGAAACTCAGCATCCAGTGGGGAGGCAGCATCCTCTGATCTCTTTAAGGACAGAGAAACCCCTGACTTAAGCACTTCACGCTGAGTATTGGGTGCAGGAGAATACTGAGGAAGTCTGGGTCACACCTAAGCTGTATACGGAAGACATCAGTGGGACCGTATTTAATTCTTGTTTAGAATCCATCTGTGGAACACACTGAGGGTGTGACAGATTGTCTTTGGGTCCATGTCAGAGCATGCAGTGTCATGTCAGGGTGTGTCATGCCAGTTGTGTCATGTTGGGACCATGTCAGATGTCTGAGGAGCTGTCAAAGAGTGCTGTGGCAGACAAAGTGTCCTAGGTCCCTGTAAAGGCATTTTGTAAAGCTCTGGGCTGTGCTCAGGTGTGTAGAACATGTTGGACCATGTAGGAGCCATGTTAGGGCATGCTGAGCATGTTGTGCCATTTAGGGTGTGTGTCTAAGTATGTCGGGGTGTGTCTGTGGGCTATGCCTTTGTTTTGCTCTGTGCCACAGCCTGGTCTGGTACCCCTCGCCTCCCCTCTCTTCCCTGTTTCCTCTGCCCTTATGCCATTCCCACTATGCTGGGTTTGGAGAGGGAATGCAGATCCCTGGCTAGGAGCCACCTCTCCCCACCAAAAGTTCCTCCCCTTTCCCTCTCCATGATCTGTGATGGTCTTCATTCATGTCAGCCACCATTACACCCAAGACTATGTTTTTCTACAACTTCATGAAGCCCTGGCTGGGTGAGTAACTGTGGGTAAACGGGGTTGGGGAAAACCTTTAGGGTCAGGGTAAGTTACTGCCCTTGCCAACTCCCTGTGGCTGCCTCTACTAGGGGATGGGCTCCTGCTAAGTGCTGGTGACAAGTGGAGCCACCACCGCCACTTGCTGACACCTGCTTTCCACTTTGAAATCTTGAAGCAATATACGAAGATTTTCAACAGAAGTGCAGATATCATGCATGTGAGTTCCTTGAACCCAGTATTCCGTCTGAAATCTTGGGAAAGAAAGAGTTGTCTTAGACACATATTATCTGGATTCTTGGCTCTGTTGGATGGCTTCTCACTGAAGCTCTCTAAATTCAAGATCATAATGATGAGGAGTGAATAGTAGTTCTTTCTGCATAGCACACAACCTTAAAACTCATGAGCTTGAAAAAATTAGTGTTTGTTGTTGCTTGTGAGATTTTGAGTCAGTCAAAGAGTTCTTGGCTGGAATTATTCAGTGTCTGTGTTCATGACTGGGTTCAGGAGACAGTTCTGCTTATCCAGGCTCAGCTTGGCCACATGTTTGGGACTCTACTAGCTGTTAGTTTGTCTAGGTCAGCCTTGGTGGGATAACTGGACCCCTGTATTTGTCTTTCATTTTCTAGTAAGCTAGGCTGGGCTTATTTGCATAGAGGACAATATGTTCCAGGAGAATGAGCAGAACATGAGGTACCACTTGAAGACGAGTTTCAAAATTAGTACATCATCATTTCCATCTTCTATTGGCTGAAGCAAATCTCACATCAAGCTTGGATTCAAGAAGTGGAGAAAGAGGCTTTACCTCCTAATGGAAAAGCTGCAGAGTCTCATCGCAAAGGATGAGGATATAGGGAGGAACAAAGAAATATGGGCATTTTTATATAACCTACCACTATGATAGTAATGAAGATAGTGATGATAGCTAGCAGCTACTTATCACTTACTGTATTCTAGAAACAATGTGCCAATTCTATGGCATATGTTGTCTAATTTAATTTTAACCTTATGGAGTAAAGATGATGATTATTGCCACTTTATGGATGATGAAATAGAACATCAGAGAGATTAGGGAACTAGCCTAAGTTCACATAGCTAGTAAGGGAGTTATGAATGGTGGATCATGGATTCTAACCTGGTTTACCTAACACGAAAGGAGGTCATCTTAACTGTTACTGAAGATTTGAAAGATGGAGCCCAGAGGAGGGCAATGAATTGACCAAGAGCACACAGAGCATAAGAGGCAGAACTGGACCTTGAACCCAGGTGTCCTGACTCAGGCCATGGGGTCTTCATGTCTTAAGAGTAACAGCTTATACTTCCACTCAAGCCTGTTCCTCCCTGGGGAGGAGTGCCTGGGGCAGAGGATCAAGAAGCTGGGTCAGGGGCAGTCCATCCAGGTAGTTAGGAGTTTATAGAGGGCTTCTAGGGAGGCAGTTCCCAGCCTCAGCTCTGCCCTTTTCTCTGTCCAGGCCAAGTGGAAGCACCTGGCTTCAGAGGGTAGTGCCCATCTGGACATGTTTGAACACATCAGTCTCATGACCCTTGACAGTCTGCAGAAATGCATCTTCAGTTTTGACAGCAATTGCCAAGAGTGAGTCTCTGCCCAGAGCCTGAGAACATGAGCCATAGACCCAAGGGAGCAGATGGAGGGAGGATTGACTGAAACACAGAAGTGCTTCCTGGAGGAGGTGGGGTGAGTGGGACATTGAAGGAAAAGAAAAGGGAAAGAGAAAGAGCAATCTTTTCGGGTGGGTAAAAATGTTTGATAAATGCCAGGAGGCTAGGGTGACTAAGTGTGTGCAACAGAGAGGAACCATCTTGGAAATGAGGTTGGAGGGGTTGGTAGGGGCTGGATCTTAAGGACATTCAAAAACTAGACAAAAGGGTATAAACTTATTCTGTGGTTTCTTGGGAGCCATGTAAGGTGAGCAGATAAGGGTTGTGGTCAAAGCTGAGCTTGGTCATCTAATTCTAGAGATGAACAACTGTTGTATAGACACAGGATGCAAGGAACGCACAGATAGAAGAAGGACTAAGCTTGGTGGAGAAAATGGGGCAGATTTGAGAGAAACCAAAAAAAAAAAAAAAAAAAAAAAAAAAGGCAGGGCCAGATATTACATAGGAGAGAGAAGAGATGACCATGATTCCTAAGCTCTGTCCTGGGATCTAGGACTTAGGGAAGCTCATAGAGATGAAAAGTATGTTTGTATGGCACCCTTTTCCAGATGGAATGTGGTCCTGGGTTCTGGCTGGGAGGGCCTCCCAGGGTTTCATGTGTATTAAGGAGATGCTTCCTTTCTCTCTGGCCTGGCCCTACAGGAAGCCCAGCGATTATATTGCTGCCATCTTGGAACTTAGTGCCCTCGTGACAAAACGAGCTGAACAGATCTTCCTGCACATGGATTTCCTGTACTACCTTACCCTTGATGGGTGGCGCTTTCGCAGGGCTTGCCACCTGGTGCACGACTTCACAGACGCCATTGTCCAGGAACGGCGTCGCACCCTCATTAGTCAAGGTTCTCATGACTTCCTCAGGGCCAAGGCTAAGGCCAAGACTTTGGACTTCATTGATGTACTCCTGCTGGCAAAGGTGGGTTTCTCTGGGATCTGAATTCAAGACCTTGGCTTTAAATGTCTTATTGAAAATCTTGGACTTGATGCAGAGGGAGCCATGACAAATGCTTGAGGAAGTGGGAAACAGATCAGAAATAGCTGTAGAAGTGACTGTGTAGAAGGCTGCCTGAAAGGAGTAAACAGGAGGCAGGAGCCCAGGGAGGAGGCATGTGGGGTAAGCTCTGGAGATGAGGAAGGAGGGATCCTGTTTGGATGATGAAGCTTTAGGGGCTGCTGTAGGTTAGACACAGGTGTTCTTGGAGCTGGTGTGATTAGAGGTGTCTTGCTCTTTCTCAAGGATAAAGATGGGAAAGAACTCTCAGATGAGGACATTCGAGCTGAGGCTGATACCTTCATGTTTGCAGGTGAGGACCCCAGTGTGAGACCATAGAGGGGGTGGGGTCTCTCTAACTCAGGAACTTGGTGGGTGGGCCTTGAGCCACCCTATCCCTCCTCCAATCCTCCCCAACCTCCCTGAGGGTCTTAATGTGAAGCACTGTCCACCCTCTAGCGCTGAAGCAGCCCAGAGACACAAGTTTGGCTGCCTTTCAGGCCATGACACCACTGCCAGTGGCCTCTCCTGGATTCTGTACAACCTTGCAAGGCACCCAGAATACCAGGAGCGCTGCCGGCAAGAAGTGAATGAGCTCCTGAAGGACCGGGAACCTAAGGAGATTGAATGGTGAGTGCAGGTTCTCACAGCTTATTCCCAAACTCTTTTTGTTGGCTCTGCTCCCAAGGTGAGGAAGAGGGAAGATCTTTTGGTTGATTCAGTCATCCCATTTAGTGGGAATGGAAGCAGAGCCCAGAGGCAGGGTCCAATATCAAGTCTGGACAATAAGGGGAAGTTTGCCCCTCTTGGGACAGAAAGATCTGAGTGTCCACATTTATTGCCCCACTAACTTGCCATGTGACTTTAATAAAATCAATATCCTTTTCTGAATGCTACCTTTCTCCCCTGTAAATTGGAGCATGAATGTGCGAATCTCTCACCCACAGGGCTGTTTGGAGAATTGAGACAATGTGTGTAATGGATGCCACTCAGCATGTGTTCAGTAAATGAACTTCTCCCCTCCCTTGTGTTTCTGCCTGAAGTTGCAATATTTTTCCCCTAAATACCTCTACTCCCCTTAAATTTTCTCTAATTTCTACTTAATAGTCTATTCCAGAGATTCCCAAGAGATCTTTGGGGGTAAAAAAAAAACACATCCATCTCTTCATTCAGTAAACACATCTGCACTGCCAGCCCTTTCCTAATTCAGTGTTCAGTCCCATCTGAGTCCTTCTGGGGTTAAGATGGGGCTGGGAGAACAGGGGGTGAGACTGGGTAGTTAGACAACAAATGCAAATTCACCACATGAGGTGTGGGTAGTAGACAGTGCTCCTGGCCAGAGGGATAGCTTGTGAAAAGGCCAGGCAGGAGTGAGCCTGGCATGTCTGGGGGAAAGTAAAGGTGGCTGGATCCTTGTGAAATTTAATGTGGGAAGAAGGGCTTCTGATGAGGTTGAGCTTATAATGGAAACCCCTCTTGGAATGCTTTGGAAACCATGTGAAGAATTTCCAAAGGTGTTACTTCAAGTCTTTTGGGAACTTGATTTTGGGCAAAAGGTAAAAGCCGGTAGGGATGTTGCCATTGGGGGTCTCACCCTGGGCAGCAATGGTCAGGCAGTTGGCTTGGGCTCAGTCATTGGCTAGGGCCTGCCCAAGTAAGTGTGGCCTTGGCTTCAATGCAGCTGCAGAACCTGGAGACCCTATAGCTAGAGGCTGTCAACTAACTTTTCTCCTTGCAGCTATACAGCATATTCTTTCTTGAAGGGAGATCCATGGCTAACACAGGGCAACGGGGAGTCATGGGAGATGTTTAAGCAGAGGAGAGACAAGTCAGTATGGCTATTAGAAAGATCTCTCTGCAGCTACAGGGGGCAAACAGGAGGGGATGAGCTAGGGGCTGAGAGCCTGAGGGGGCAGATTCTGGGCCAAGAGCTGAAGGATGGAAAGAAGATGTTGGATTAGACAAACGTCTTGTAGGTAGCGCCCTCAATTTCAAGGGTTCGCTCAGCATAGCAGTCCTGTTGGGTGGAGAAATATGTTCTTCTCAACTTGAAAAAATTACACACTCGGTAAAAATTCAAATAGTACAAAATGATTTGCAATGAATATAAGCCTGTCTTTTTTTTTTTCTCTCCCAGTTTTATTGAGAGATAATGGACACATAACACTGTATAAGTTTACAGTACATGACATGATGATTTAATATATGTATATATTGTGAAATGAGTACAATAAGATTAGTTAGCACACCCATCACCCTGTATATGGAGTAGTTGAGATTCTAGTTCTTCTTGTTTCCACGTTACCAGTTGTCTGAGCACCTTTTATTAAACTATTTATTAAACTATTTATTGCCTAGAGGTTCAAGGGGCCTCCTTTACCACAGCCTAGATTTTTTAGCTATTCATGAACAGTCTCCGAGCTCTTTATTCCATTCCATAGGTCTATTTTTCTGTTCTTTCAAAAGTGCTACACTTTTTTTTTTTTATTACTATACTTTTGTATCAATATCTGGTAGACCAAGTTCTCTTTCTTTGATTATTTACGTTAAATTGACCTAGCTCTTGAACTGTCTTTAAAATTGAATAAAATAACCAAGTTCCAAAAAGGAGCCACAAGTAGATTTTTTATTGGATTATATTAGATATATTGATTAATTAAGAAAGAATTGGTAACTTTATATGAGGTCATCTCATGTTAAGTGTGGAGTGGGTCTTGTTTATTCAAATAACCTTATAAGTCCATCATAGAGTTTTTTTTCCTTTTTAAGCCAAGTTTATAATTTAAGAAGCTTTTAACTGCAAATGTATTAACACTTTTAAGGATACCCTGGGAGTGTTGTGTGTCGTTCAGAAATAATTCTAAAAATACCAGCTGGCATCTTCTTCTAATAATTTTTGTGATTTTGACTTTCTAATATTATATTTTTAGTCCATCTGGAATTTATTTTGTTGTAGGAGTGAGGGTCAGAGCAAGGTAGGGAGAGGATTTCCTGAGGCAGAAGGAGGACTGGGGGTGTCTCTGCTTTTGCTCCCTGAATAACTGTTGGGTTCCTTAGGGATGACCTGACCAAATTGCCTTTCCTGACCATGTGCATCAAAGAGAGTCTGCGGTTACACCCCCCAGTCACCGTCATCTCCCGCGGCTGTACCCAGGACACCTTGCTTCCTGATGGCCGGGTCATCCCCAAAGGTGCTGGCAATGACAAGAGGAGAAGGTTGGTGGTCCCATCAGCAGGAACCTCGGCCTGACCACTCCCTATTCCCTCATAGGAAACGTCTGTGTCATCAGCATCTTTGGGATTCATCACAACCCGTCAGTCTGGCTGGACCCTGAGGTGCTGCCTTCCCTACTCTTTTTTCTTGGACCTGGTGAAAGGGTGGGAGTCCTGACCCCCAAAATAAGATACTCCCCCTCCTCTGTATCCACATTTTTTTCCTGGGGGGTGTCTGGATGTCCTGAGGAAGTCCACAGAGCAGCCATACTTCTCTCTGCTCCTAGGTATACAACCCCTTCCGCTTCGACCCAAAAACCCCGCAGAAGAGGTCACCTCTGGCTTTTATTCCCTTCTCAGCAGGACCCAGGTGAGGCCAGCTGGTGTCTGAGGTGGGGATGGGTTGTAGGTAGTGGGGGTCAGAAGATACTGCAGCTACATGGGGGTCCCAGGAATGGTTAGCCCCCTTCTATACTATGCCCAGTGGGCCGGGATGGGGGTCCGGGGCCAGGTCCTGGGCAGAGCGCCCCTCATCCCCCGCGCCCGCAGGAACTGCATCGGGCAGGCCTTCGCCCTGGCCGAGATGAAGGTGGTCCTGGCGCTCACGCTGCTGCGCTTCCGCGTCCTGCCCGACGCCGCAGAGCCGCGCAGGAAGCCGGAGCTGATCCTGCGCGCCGAGGGCGGCCTGTGGCTGCGCGTGGAGCCGCTGCGCCTGGGCCCCCCGTGACCCTCGGCCGCCTGGGCTGGGCTCCATCCACCCTGCTCCTGCACGCCTCCCTTTGCAGGTTCCCAGAAGCAGACAATCAAATAAACTAAGATAAAAGAAATAAACAAGCAAACAAACATATAATTCGTATTGATTTCATCTCCAGGGCTTTCCCTTTTGTGTCCTGTCTTCCTAATTCTTTACCATTTTTCCAGGTCAGTTATTCATTTACGAATCTAGAAGAGAGTTTAGCATCAAGAGTTGTTTTTAGAAAGCTGAAAGTTGAATTAAGAGAACATTGTTTGCCAATAATGGAGCGGGAAAGTCTCCATTGGGATTTTAAGTGGTCTTGATCCAGTTGTTACTCCGCTCTTGGACGTGTGGAGGGTGATAATGTTCCTTAGGTGTACAGAGTTCCAGACCGCAAAAGCCCATGTCAGGATTCAAGAAGGAAGACTGCACATCATCCAGAAATGCTCGACTTTGGACCAAGTGGAGGGAGCAGGTGGATGTTGGGGTTGACTTCCTTGTGAATGTTGTGAATGTGCTTCTTGTGTAGGGAGAATGGCACGCATGCAATGTTTTGGCAGTCAACAGGTTAGACTGTATAAGCTAACTGTATATTAATTTTTGTCCTCTTAGAATTTCTAGCTTTTAGCCAGCTGCATGGCAGGCTGAAATACAGATAATGTTTGAAAGCTTTCCTTGAAGCTAGATGAGTTAAAAACAGCTCTCCTCTATCCCAAATAGAGAAGACAAAGATTATGTGGTCATCCTGGAAACCTTCCCTATCTGGGATACTTTCTCTTTTGTTTCCCACTTCCTCCTTTCTGCTGCTTAGAACATTGACATGGTAGCTGGAGCTCCATCTTGGATCATAAGGATAAGACTACTCTTTAAGGAAGGAGAAGAGGTAGTTAGAAGCAGTCAGGGGTGAGATGACCCTGGATCCACCACACCCAAGAGTTGTGCTCTCAAGGTCACAATCACAGTCTGTCTATTAGCTGTTTGGCTCGGGGAAAATAGTTTCTCTCGCTAAGCCTCAGTTCCTTTACTATATAACAGTAGCCGCTTTATTGCACTGTTGCGGAGATTGAATAAGCAAGCACATGCAACACGGCTGAGTAAGCTTCAGTCGTCAGTGAAGATTAATTGTCTCCCTTTATCCTTCTTTTTGCATCATGTTCCAAAATTTAAAATGTTTTCAAGTCGTATTAGTTAAATTTCCGTTTTGGGAAATATGGCATCCTGCCGTTGAAGAATACTATCATTAGAAGATTCAGTACATTCAAACTATGCCCAGTTATATATGAGAAATTACAAGAGTCTTTGATGTGAAGCTGGCCTAAACTGGGAACAGGAAAAAAATTTTTTTTCCCCCAGGCCAGCGTAGGCTGGACTTCATTTTTGCCTAGATGTTCTGGAAAGTGGAGGTCTCATGGGCCTGTGATAGTGAGAGGAAGGCAGAAGGGGAAGGAGTGGGGTGGGACCCTTCTTCCAGCACCTTGAACAGCAGCCACCCCAGGACTTGCTCCTCTCTGGCATTAGGGAGTTGAGGGTACAAGTGTCAGAGACTTTTAGGGACCACTCATTGTGGGCCGGCAGGTTTACTGGCTGCAAAATAAAAAAGCAATACTGTAACATGGAATGAGTAAATACTTAGTATGAGCTAAGCTGAAAATTACATATTACTTTGCCTTTAGAATTCTTATTTAAAATATTTGTCTTAGTCCTGTAACAATACCTCTTCACTGAAGAAAATGCCAGTAGGAAAAGTAAGAAATATAACACGTCCATATCAATAATCCAAACATGTCAAAATCACCGTTCACATTCTCTGACGTACTGCCAGGTTTTTATTTGCTTGTAATCTTTATGCAAATAATATTATTCATTCACATCTAAATATATTACATTTACATGTAACAAGCACATGAGAAGATGCTCTACATTATTAGTCATTAAGGAAATGCAAATCAATGCAACAGTGTGATACCACTTCTCAGCCACTAGAATAGGCAGAATCCAAAAAAGGGAAAATAACGAGTGTTGGTGAGGATGTGGAGTAATTGAAACACTTACACCTTGCCTAATGAAGAAACACTCCATGTGGAAAACAGTTTGGAGGTTCCTTAATAAATTAAACCATATTACCATATGACCCAGCAATCCCATGCCTAGTTTTGTAGCCAAGAGAATTAAAAATGGGGGTTGAAACAAAAACTTGTACACAATGTCCGGGGTGGCACAATTCACAATTGTCAAGTTATAAATATTTGGGAAACAATTTGAATATCTGTTAGCACGGAAATGGATAAATCAAATGTGATTTATGTTCAACAAGGAATATTACTGTGTCATAAAAAGAAAGGAAGCACTGATACATGCTACAACATGGAAGAACTTCAAAAACATTATGTAAAGTGAAAGAAGCCAGACAACAAGGTCACATACTGTTTGATGTAATTGAGATGAAATGTTCAGAACAGGCAAATTCACAGAGGCTTAAAGCCGATTGGTGGTTTCCAGGGTCTGGGTCGGGGGAGGTGTGTAGAAGAGGAAATGGAGAGTGACTCCTACTTGGGACAGGGTCTCCTATTTGGGTGGTGAAAATGTCTTGGAACTAGAGAGAAGTGGTGGTTGTGCAACATGGTGAATGAGCTAAGTGCACGAAACTGTACATTTTATAGTGATGAGATGGTAACATATTATGTGCATTTTACATCAAACCTGCCCCCAAACTCTCTTTTACCACATATATCTTTGTTTTCTGGGTTATTTGTATAATGATACGTTGCGAAGATATTTCCATGCATTTAACTCATCTTTCCATTATATAAATCATCATTGTGGGGTCCTTATAATCTTTAAGTCTTAAGTATTTAAGCCACTCTTTGTTTTTCTTTAAATGGCATTATGTTAGAAGATCAGAAATTTCTCTCACTTTGCAAGAAATCTCTTCATGCTCATTGATGGCCGGAGGTATCATTATTAATTGTATATTGGATTGCTCTTAATGGAATAACTTTTGATGTAGAAATTTTATTTGTATAGCAATAGGTCAACATACATTCATGTAAGATATAGGCATGGTTAAACAGCTCTCAGAGAACATGTATGGCCTGGCATCTCCTCAGACACTGAGATTCGTGCTCCTAGTGACAGAAGTAGACTAAAGAGAAGGGAGAACGTCACTTCAGCTCCCGCAGGTAAACACTGATTTCATGCTCACAGCAGTCTTACGGATCCCCGAGATTAACTTTCCTGCTCAAGGTCAGTCATTTGGTGATGGTGGAATGGGGTGAGTTTGGCCAGCTTGGCTTTGAGCTACATTTTAACGTAAAAAAAGATGCGATTTTCAACATATGTCTCAGCCCTAGGCACATCAGATGACCTGGAGAACCACTCCAGGCTCAATAGATGAGGCCAACAGGTGGTGCCTGCATTTTTAAATGCCATATTTTTGACAGGGGATACGTTTACTCATCAAAAAAAAAAATACACAGTAAAAAGTATTGGTTCTTCATATGTCCTTTGTCCAGTTTCTGCTTTAGAAAACTACTTGTGTATAAAACACAATTTATCAATATTTTATTTTTATGTATTATGTGAATAGTGTTGTATATAAGTACTCTTCATCTAATCGCAAATCACAAAGACTATTTACTCCTTTTTCTTCTCATAGTGTTTAGCTTTTAGATTTTACATCATTCAGCTCTACAATCCATGTTAAGTTAAATTTCGTACAAGATATGAGTTTTGAGTTGTCTTTTCTATTGGCGTATGCATGTGCAATTATTCCGGTTGTGCACTGACTTGTCTTTCATGTTTTTTTTGTTTGAAAATCAATTGACCCCATTTGGGTGGATCTCTTTTAGGACACTTCTGGTCCATTGATTTCTGTGTTTAATCTTTTACCAATACCACAGCGTCATGATTACTGTAGTGTCATAGTATGCCTTGTAAGGGATCATGTGAATCCTTAAAGTACACTTTTCCTTTTTAAAAATATTTTTGGCTCTTCTAAGTCTTTTGTATGTTCATGTAAATTTTTTAACAACTTATTTCTAGAAAGAGTCCTCCTAGCACTGTGTTAGTAATTTCTTCAGATCAAAAGAACAATTTGAGGTGTCTTAACATCTTAACAAGATTGAGTCTTTTAATTCACGAACACAGCATATCTCCATTAACTTTGGGTCTTTTTGGATTTTTCTTGTCAGTATCTTGAAGTTTTTTCATCATATAGATCCGGCATGTATTTCTTCAATGTATACCTGAAAATTATACTTTTTCTGGTATATCATACTTTTTAAATGATGTCTTAAAACATTTGTTTCTCAATTTTAAACTGGTAGTATTGTATATCAGGGTTGTCATACTTTATCAGTTAAGGCCCACAAAGCAGATATTTTAGTCCTTACATGCCCCATCAGATTTCTCCTCCTCCCCTTCCTCTTGCTCCTTTTTTGATCCTTTACAAAGAGAAACAATTTTTAGCTTCGAGACTGTCCAAAAGAAGGCCATGGGCCAGATTTGGTTTATAGATCATAGTTAGCTGACCCTTGGAATACAAAAATATCATTGATTTTTGCATATTGACTATGTAAACTGAGCTCCACTGGATGATGCCCATTGGAGTACCAATAATGCTATTATCTCCTCCCTCAATCTTAAAAATTCTTCCTTTTGGGAAAGGGAACTCTCATCCATTGTTGGTGAGATTGCAAATCGGTACAGGCACTATAAGAACAGTGTAGAAGCTTCTCAAAAAATTACAAATGGATATACCTTTTGACCCAGCAGTTGCACCTCTTGGAATTTAAACAAAAAAACCCCAAACAATAATTCATAAAATCTATGCATTCCAATATTCATGGCAGCACACTTAATAACAGCCAAGATGTGGAAATAACTGAAATGCCCATCAGCAGCTGGTTGGATAAAGAAATTATGGTTCTTATATACAATCAAATATTACTCAACCATTAGAAAATGAAATCTACCATTGCAAGGACATGGATGGACCTAGAGGCTATTATGCTGAGTGAAATAAGAAAGAGAAAGATAAATACCATATGATTTCACTTATATGCGGGATCTAAGGAACAAAAAGAACAAAGGAATCAAAACCAGACTCACAAACATAGTGGACAATTTGGTGACGGACAGAGGGGAGGAGGGTTATCAGGTTGAGAGGATGGGGTGAAGGGTTAAAGAAGTACAAATTAGTCCTCGATAATTGGGCACAGGGATGGGAGCACAGCACAGGGAATGAAGTTAGCATTAATAAGATGGGTAAGTGGAGGGCCAGGGGAGGAAGGGAACAATTAGGGGATCATTTTATAAACGATATAGATGTCTAAAGTATACTTGAAACTCATTTACATAAATAACTTTATGAATACATATGCTTAAAAGCTTCCTCTGACCCCACTTTTGTGGCAGCTAAGGCACATTTCTTTCCTCCACTATGTCCCAAACCCCTTCACAGAGTGATCTGTGCATGGGTTGTTAATGTTCCTCTCCCAGTACAAACAGGCTTTGAGTTTTCCTTAAGGGTCTTGATGATGGATCAATGAGGGAGGAGAGGAAGCATGAGCCCGTGGTGTGTAGGGCCCTGCTGCATCTACGTTTGTGATTCTTAAGACCCCACTGGGTCTGGTGCTGTCGCTGCCTGGCAGCAGGGCTCTCTTCCTCTGGAGCTTGACAGAAGCTCCCTCTGCTGGAGGGTTCGGGATAAGAGGCTCTAAGGCATCTGGTCTCCACTAGGGCAGCGTGCAGGTGTATGCATGACAGTGTGTGCTTGTGTGACTGTACACACGTGTGAGTGTGTGTCCACCAGAGTGTGTGCATGCAGTTGTATGCACGTGCGTGTGAGTGTGTGTGCACGTGCGTGTCCGATGCACGTAAGTCTGTGTGCGACTCGTGCACGTGTGTGTACTTGTGTGTATGTGACCGTGTATGCAATGGAGTGACATGTGGGTGCCTGTGTGCGTATGTGTGTGAGGGTGTGAGTGTGTCCGTCTTGCAGTCAGCTAAGCAGGCTGTGCTCCTGCTCACTGCAGCAGCTGCTGTCCTGAGATCCCCGCCCCTGCTCCCAGGCGTCAGCCTTGCAGCAAGGAGGACATTCTGGGGAAGAAAAGTCCTTACAAGCAGCCCTGGCCAATGACGGTGAGTGCACTTTCTCTCCTCTCTTCCCAGGATTCCCAGAAGGACTGAGCCTCAGATGCCCACAGTGGGAGCGTCTTTGCTAAAGGAAATTCCTTTTGCTGCTTCCTTCCCTTCTCATCTCACTTCCCCACTGCCCTGCTGGCATCTCCTGGAATCACCTCCCAAAGAAACGACTTGCAGGTGAGTTCTCTTCTCAGGGTCACCTCTAGTTAAATATCTACACTCAAATCTTTGCCTTGGGGATCTGACTGCCTCACCCTGTGCTGGGCTTTCGCAGTCCTGGCCCAGTGGTGGGGCTGTGGAAGGTGTGTAGTGATTTTATTCACTGGCCACTCCGCCATGTCATTCTGGTTTCTGGTCATAAGTCTCTGGGAGGCCCTCCCTTATTGCCCCATGGAGAACTGCACCCTCAGTCATCTTCTGGCACTTCTCACTCTTCATTTCCTTCATTATTGCCCTCATCTGACTTGATCTTATTTCCTGTTGGCATCCGCCAACAGACATGAGCACCGTGATCCAGAGACCCTATCTGTCTTGTTCATCCTGGGTCCCAGGTCTTAGCATCGTGCTTGGGACAGAGTAGGTACCCAAGTGCAGTTTGCTGAGGCTCGAACTATACCTGGGTGGTATATCTTCACCTCTCTGTTTTACCGAGGAGGACATGAGGCTCAGAGAGGCCAAGTGACATGCCCAAGGTCATCTAGCCAAGCAAGTGTCAGAACTAGGATTTGAACTTGTTTCTGCTCAGTCCAGAACTTGTTCCCTTCCCACATTCAGAGAAAAAGGTGAAACTCCAGGCAGCAGATATCTGTGCCCTTGTTCTGGAGAGACCCCAGGCTGATTCCTGGGAAATGAGTCTTCATGCCAACACAAAACAGTAAGCTACTCATCTACTTGTGTGCACACTATGTGCCCTCCGCACTGTACCAAATCCTATTTCTTTTTACACTTGTTTTTTAATGATACAAATTATAGCAGCTCAATGAGGGGGACAGAAAGCATGAAAGGCATATAGCAATTGAAACGGGTTAAGACTCCAATTCTCTTTCCAGTTTCTCTGTGATATAGGAATTTTGTGGAAATGTTCAATGTATATGCAAAATGTGCGTGCACACAGACACACCCTCATTCCTATGTTTTCATATAAATGGGACCATGGCTCACGTGTCACTTTTCTTTGTCATCACACCCCCTGAGAGAGCATTTATTTGTTCTTTGGCCTAGCATGGCTGAGAGCACAACACAGACGAAGGCACTGGGGCCTGAGGGCCATTTATGGCCTGGAGTTTGGCTGCCCCAGGTGGTAACTGTGAACATCTGTGTCAGGGTCTACAGGACTGGAGGGGCTCTCGCAAACTGAGAAAAGGGCTTTGGGGCATAGAAGCCATGCAAGTGTTGGCTTGGCATGGATGCAATGGAGGGGTCATAGAGTGGGTGTGAGGTGGGTGTGCTGGGGGTAAGGGGACCCACAGGGGCAGGTATGTTAGAGTGTCTTTGAGCCGGGGTAACTTGGTGCATGGCATGTTAGGATGTATTGGGCCCTGGCTGTTGACTGAGGACCTAGGTGCCAATGACGGAGACAACGGAATGGCCGGTGGATCATCAGGACCCACGAAGACATGACTACAGACAGGATGAGCTCTGGGAGAGACCGAAGAGTCCAAGGGGACTGCTACAGCAAGTTGATAGGGGGAGAGGTCTGGTGTTCCCGTCTCGGAATACAGCCAGCTGCAGCCACTCCTGGATGTTCACCTGAATTTGGCCGGTGCCACATCTGTCAACAGATCTGAAGGTACAGAACATGGTGTCCAGCCTGAACAGGCAGCTGATAAAGTGTCAAAATCCGTGTTCCCTCCCTCATCCGAGTAGCCTCTTATGATCATGCTGTAGAGATGCTCATTCAGATGGAACCCTGCTGCCTCAAACGCCAGTGGGTGATCACTGCTCCCAATGGTTCTTGAACCACCAACACAGAACCGTTTGTATATGGCCTGCCACTTTCTGATGTTGTTCCACAAATACTTGAATTCCTTGAACCTCAGCTTGCCTGTCACCTCACTATCCTGCCCCCCTGCTGTGACATGTGTCAAAGCCAAAACAACTGGTCAGTTGAGATCAGGGTTTTGGGTGACGACGTTGTTGAGAACATTCATGAGTTCTGTGACGCTGACCTTCTTTGGTCAGCTGGACAAAGAGCCTCCAGCACTGCCGAACCCCTCATTCCCATTGGCCCCGACGTTGGAGTAATGGATGCCTGGGGGCGAGGTCCTCAGGTTGTACTGAGCAGAGGCCTTGTCGATGGTGCTAATAACTCATTCAGGATGCACAAGGCATTTCCGCCACCACCGCTGCCATGGCCACCGACTCTGCCTCCAGTCCTGCCGACCATACCCCTGCGTACATTCCCCAGACACCTGCCTCTGCCCTGCAAGAACGAGTTGACCAGGAATGTGGCTTCAGACTCAACATTCCGCCTCTCTCTCCAGTTCTCAGTCTGCAAGTCTGCCAGCTTCTGAACTTCTGGCTGTGTCAGCCAGGTCATTTATCACTTTTTTTGTTTGTTTTGCAGATTTATTGAAATATAATCGACAATTAGTTGCTTGTATTTCCATTGTAAATTCAACGAGTTTTTTTCCAATTATGGTTGGCATACTATAACATATTAGTTTTAATTTTACAGCATAGTGATTAGAGTTCTATATAACTCACAGTATCACTCCACTAAATTTTGTACCCCTCTTCCCTCTCACATATTTATTACAACATTGTTGACTGTTTTCCTAATTTATCTTTATGTCAATTTGCACCTATCCATTTGTACTTCTTGATCCCTTTGCCCTTTTTCACCATAACCCCCAAACCCCGCCTGTCTAGTAGCCCTCAAAATATCTCCATGTCTATGAGTTTGTTTTAATTTTTGTTGTTGTTTATTTTGTTCTTTAGATTCCCCATGTACATGAAATCATGCAATATTTGTCTTTCTCTACCCGACTAACTTTGTCCAGCACAATACACTCTATGTCCTCAAAGCAATATCTTTTTCCATCCCCGTCCTTTTAGTCTCTGTGTGTCTTTTAGTTCTGAAATGAGTCTCTTGTAGGCAGCATATATATGTAGGAGTCTTATTTTCTTATCCACTCAGCCACTCTGTCTTTCGGTTGTAGTGCTTAATTCTTTTCCATTTGAGGTCCTTGTTGATAGTTATGTAGTTATTACCATTCTTTACTCATGTTTTTGATACATGTTATTTACTTCTTAAAAAAGTTCCTCCAAGATTTCCTACAATTCTGGCTTGGTGTTGATGAATTCCTTCACCCTTTTTTACATGTGAGAGGGCTGGGTCTGGGAAGCTCTTTATCTGTTTTGACTGTAAATGATAGGTTTGGTGGATAAAGTCATCTTGTTTGTAGGTCCTGAGTTTTCACCACTGTGAATATTTTGTACCAAACCCTTCTGTCCTGCAGAGTTTCTTTTGAGAAATCAGCTGCCAGCTTATGGGTGCTCCCTTGTAGGTAACTAACTGCTTTTCTCTTGCTGCTTGTAATGTTCTTTCTTTGTATTTAATCTTTGGCATTTTAATTATGATGTGTCTTGGTGTGGGCCTCTTAGAGTTCATCTTTTTTGGGACTCTCTGACCTTTTAGGGTTTGTATGTCTATTTCCCTCAGCAGGTTAGGGGAGTTTTCCATCATTCTTTCTTCAAACAGGTTTTCAACGTCTTGTTCCCTGGCTTCTCCTTTAGGTGTCCCTATGTCATGGATGTTGCTACTTTTAATTTTGTCCCACAGGGTCCTGAAATAATTATTATATTCCTGGTTTTTTTTTCTTGCTCTTTAGATTGGCTGACCTCTGCTTCCCCATCCTCTATATCGGTGATTTGCTCCTCTGCTTCATCCATTCTGTCGATTCCTTCTAATATGCTCTTCACCTGAGATAATGTATTCTTCATTTCTGACTGGTTCCCTTTTATAATTTCTATTTCCAGTTTTATGTTTTTCTTAGATCTCTTTGTTAAAGTCTGCTGTGCTCTCTGCTATATCCCCAGTGTCTGGAACAGTAACCAGACATAATAGATGTTTGGTAAACTTTCGGTTGCATGAACAGCCTCACGAGGTATGTGTTTTTCCCTTTATTTTATAACTGATGAAAAGTGAGAACTGGAGAGGTGAAGGCATTCCTCTCCCCATCTGCCTCGCAGAACTCAGACTCAGGAGTCTCAAAACAACATGTCTTAAACTTGAAGAAGTATACATGACTCGCAGCTGGGATGCAGTTCTGAGCCAGTCTGTCTGGGTTGGGGTGCTAGAAACTGCATTTCCCACAAGCTCTCTGGTGATACTGAGGGTGGAGATCTGAGGACCACGCTTCATAGTGAAGGTTGCAGCTCATGACAGCAAAGCTCACTACTTTCTCTCCCAGATACTTATTGAGCACATAATATGTTCTAGGCTTTGCTGTCACCTGTACTCTGAAATTTACTGCAAGCTGCTTCACTTCTCTGAGTCTCTGGTTCGTTTTCTGTAAAAAGAAATTTGTGAGAGTGAGACTGCATGGCTGTTAGGTGGTTACACAGCAACAACAACGACTAGCATCTATTGATCCCTTACTCTGACCTATGGGTCTTACATGCAATTGTTTCTTTTAGTTGTTCCCACCATCTTGGGTGGTGGTGCTAATGAAAAATGGGAAGGAGGACAGCTTTGTGCTTTGGAGAACCCAGTGTAAAGGCTGGTGCACATCCTGGCTCCACCAGGTGTGTGACTTTGAGCAATTCACTTAAACAGGATTCAGCCTTCGTTTCCTCATCTGTAAAATGGGAAGAAAAAGGCTCATATACCTGAAGGGCTTAAAGCATATTCAGTGGCTTATGTTGACAATTGCTGGTGGGGGCTGCCATTTCTGCTCTAGGCAGCATGACCAATCTTGCACACAGTAGGCCTGAATGAGTTGAGGCCCTCTAGGCACTGAGAACTCTTTCTCCTGCATGTTCCGGGTCTCTGGTTTGTCATGCTTTGGCCCTGTTCCCTGTCTGTGATATGAAGGACCTGCCAGCATTCGAATTCTGCTTCTACAGAGGGGAGAAGATTCTGGATGGAGGGTGCAGGGCTGTAAGACTAGCCACCTAAATCCCTTGACCATTTGGGGCAGGGAACAGGGAAGTCTGGAGCCTCCTCAACATTCTATCAGTGTCAGCTGAACTGCCTTTCCCCCGCTCTCCCACTCAGTCGCTCTGCCAGGTGTCCCACACTTCAAGCAGTCCCTCAGCTAAGACAACCTCCCAGGGCAATTCTGGACAAGATGAAGGGCCAAGAGCAGAGTAGTATGTCTGTTGGGAGGATGAGTTACGTGGTGATACAAGGCTTCAAGATATCTTCCTTCTGGAGTTACCACCTTGGCTGAGATTCACCATTATAAATGTCCCTGGATTAATAAGGCATTCTCTGCTATAAGTGGAGATGGAGCCAGGTGGCAGAGAGAAAAGGCTTGGGCTTGGAAGTTTGACAGAGCTGGGTTCCTTCCAGCTTGATAACTTGGCCTAGAGTTTTGTGATCTCTGAACTTCAATTTGCTCTTCTGTTAAATGGGAGTCGTCTCTCCTGTGGATACCATCACCTGGGTCTCGGCCTGATCCTCAGGGCACTGGACTAGATTGCTGAGGGGAGGGGCATGTGTCACCTTCAAGCAGAACATCTGGCACATAGAAGATTTACTTTACATCGTGCACCTGACACACAGAAGGAACATTTTACATAGAGTACTCAGCACCTAGTAGACATGCTTCATGTAGATTACCTGGCAGACAGTAGATAGAATTTATATAGACTGTCCAGCACACAGTAGGAATGCTTTTAGTAAGTTTTTAAAACAGAGTAGGTTTAGTTTATGTAGAGTACCTGACACATGGTAGGTGTGCTTTACGTAGAGTTCCTGCCATACAGTGAGCATGCGTTACATAGAGTACCCTGCATGCAGCGGGTGTGCTTTATACAGAGCTCCTGACACTTAGTCAGCATATCATATGGAGAGCACGTAGTACACAGTAGGCACGCTTTATATACAGCACCCAGCAGACAGAATTTTGTGTAGAGCACTTTGCATACAGTAGGTGCACTCTGGGGAGAGTACCTGGCACACAGTAGATGCGGTTTCTAGAGTACACCTGGCATATAGTAGGTACACTGTAGGTAGAGCACTTGACACACAGGAGGCCCACTTTTTGAAGTACCCAGCACAAGTAGGCACATTGTAGAATGTACGTGGCACACAGTAGATGTGCTTTATGCAGCGAACCTGGCACACAGTAGGCACACTTTACGTAGAGTTCCTGGCACAGAGTAGGATGCTCTCTGAGGTACCCAGCACACAGTAGGCACACTGTTACTATAGTCCTCTGTGTGGGGACGTTCTACTCAGAAAAAAAAATGTAGCATAGTGGCACACAGCAGCACAAGTCCTAGGTGCCAGCCCTTATCCTGCACTCCATCTTTCTGGGGGTCCCTGATCCTTGCCACCTTGTTGTGGAACACACCTCTGTTACCCTGTCAAGATCTCATCTGGAATCTCATTACTCAGACGGAAGTATGAGCCCAGAGGGAGCCGTCATCGCTGGCAGTCAGAGCCATGCAGGGTAGACTGCATTCAGGGTTTCCCAGGTCTGCCCTCCCCTGTCTGGACCCCTCAGTTTTATCCTCCTTGCCTCTAGGTGCCCTCTTCCTTCTAGGCCCTTCCTGCTCTAAGCTGACAGGGAAGTCGCCAGCCAGGCTGGTTTGTCTGATCCCAGCATGTCTAAGCCATGGCCCTGAGTTGTTTGGAGGCAGCACTTGAACTCCTGCCAGGCCCACCCATGATACCAGATGCCTGAGTCTTCTGTCCCTGAGTTTCACAGGTCTGAACTGATTTTGGAGAAGAGAGGGCCAAGAGTTTGGAAAATGTTTGGGACAAGACTAACCTTGCCATAGTCAAGTTCAAGCTTTTACCTGCTACACCCTGGCATTGAAAGGGTAGGGTAGAGAGTAAACTTGGGGGCCTAGAGTCACCTTTGCTTACCCCGCCAAGTGCTGAGACCTGTGGATCCACTGTCCACATTGCATAACCGTGGACTGGTT
The DNA here is from genome assembly GCA_030015415.1 of Cynopterus sphinx. Classification (NCBI taxonomy): domain Eukaryota; kingdom Metazoa; phylum Chordata; class Mammalia; order Chiroptera; family Pteropodidae; genus Cynopterus; species Cynopterus sphinx. Next base: position 50,770,652 of record CM057390.1, on the reverse strand, counting down.
CTTCCTTGGATTCAGCTGGCTCTGGCTTCAAGTTTTGGGCCACTGCCAATGGGGAAGAAGTAGCCTCGAGATCATCCGGGGATAGGCTGACTCAGTCAAGCCCTGCCTCGCCCAGTTCAGAGGTTGCCCTGGTGAGAAGACCTCCCAGTGAGAAGACCTCCCAGTGTGAAGACCTCCCAGGAAGAGGGCGAGGAAGTTGTGTGGAAGGAGCTGCTCCAGGCAGATGGTGCCAGGCTGGGGCTGGTGGGACTGAGGGTCCTGGTTCAGGGTGGGAGAGGCACTGCCCAAGGCAGGGTGGCTCTGGGGAGTGAGCTGGCCAGGGTATGGTGATTTCCTTGTAACTGGTGCCTCTGGCAACCTCCCATTGATGCAATTTCGGTGGTTCTTCATTAGTCTTTCTTTCTCCCCTCTCCTTCTCTTTCTCTATTCCTCTCTCTGTCTGTCTCTCTTCTCCTTTCTCAGTCTCTCTCTCCTCCTTTCTCTCTTTCCATGTCTCTGCTGCTCTCTCTCCTTCTCTATCCATCTGTCTCTCTTCCTCTGTATTTTCGTGGGTCTTTTGTCTTTCTTGAACCTTCGTTTGCCCATCTCTGAGCCCTTCCTGCCCCTAGCACTCCCGTCCCTGTCCCTCATGCCCTTGGCCCTCACCCTCTGTCTCTAAGCTGCCTCCATCTCTGTCACTGAGCCCCCCATCATCACTCCATCCTTGGCCTCAGGAGCTCACCCTCTGTCTTCCCTGCAGGATGCTGCAGCTGAGCCTGTCCTGGCTGGGACTTGGGCCTCAGGCAGTCTCCCTGTGGTTGCTCCTGCTGCTGGTGGGGGTCTCCTGGCCCCTGGCCCGCTTCCGGGCCCGGGCCTATGTCTTCTATGACAACTGTTGCCGCCTCTGATGTTTCTCACAGCCCCTGAAGCGAAACTGGTTTTGGGGTCACCTGGGCCTGGTGATTGTGGGCAGCAGGAAGAGTCTGGGGTATCAAGTAGATGAGCTCCCCAATAGTTGGGAATTGGGCTCAGGGCGTGGTTTGGGTCTAAGACATCAGTGAAGTAAGAGGTGCTAAAGGGAACACCTTGTTTCTTATGCATCTGCTCTGCCATCTCAGGCCCTTTCCACGTCCTTGTCCTCCGTCTCTTAGGGCTTGGCCATGGGAGCTGGCCTCGGACACTCTTCTCTATTCCTTCTTGCTGTATGACCTCAGCTAAGTCACTCTTCCCCTTTCGGTCAATCTCCTCAATGGTATTGAATTGTCACCTCAGGGTTTTTGGGGAGCAGAGACCATGGTGGTCACGAGGATGAAAACAGCTTATTTGAACCTGTCTGGAGCACCTAGGATATTTTTCAGGCTTGGATGAGACTTTCTGAAGAGCTAGGGAGGATGCCTCACCAGGAGGTGACCTGTCTTCCCTTGCTTCTTGGGAAATATGTCCTGTTTCTTCAATGTAAATAGCATAATTGATGGGCATGGCTATGATTTGAGGAGTAAAGATAGGTAGATGACAGATAGATAGATAGATAGATAGATAGATAGATAGATAGATGGATGGATGGATGGATGGATGGATGGATGGATGGATGGATGGATAGATAGATAGATAGATAGATAGATAGATAGATAGATAGATAGATAATGAATGGATGGATGGATGGATAGATGGATGGACGAATGGATGGATGGATGGAAAGATGTGACACTCTATTCATAGAATCTGACCAGCAGAAGGGGCTCGTAGATGGTAGCTACCCTCCTGAGTGAAGAGCAGAATTCAGGCTTGTCCCTTGGCATCCACTGGGGCTGAAAGGCCCATGACTGCAGACCCTTCACCATTCAGAGAACTGAAGAACATGTGGCATGAAAGGATAAGGGATAAGTCCTGAGAATAATCTGCTGTCCCCAACCCTTATGGGGAGTTTTCTGTGTCCATACCTCCACCAGTCTGCAGCCACTCCTGGAATGAGGAAAGTCCGTATTCTCTAGCCAAGGTTGACCTCTTTGTGGGCAGAGGGTATGTCTTCTCCCTGTGCCCTGAGGTATACCCTGGGGACTTGCACGAGCCTCCAGGATCCCCATGCCGCTTGAGGACAGAAGGGGAAGGAAGCAGATTCCCTCTATCTGGACTGAATCTAGATTCTCTGTGCACTGTGTATGCTGCAGAGGGGATGTGCCGTGTCTCCTTTTGGTGAGTGACAGCCCTGCCTTGCTTGCAGGTCACCCCCACAGAGCAAGGCCTGAGGAACGTAACTCGGCTGGTGACCACCTCTGGATAGGTGATCTGGAGAGGCCCCTTCATCCCCGTCATCGTTTCATGCCACCCTGACATGGTCAGAGCTGTCACTCATGCCTCAGGTATTCACACTCAGCTTATGGTGGTGGGGGCCGTGGCACACCTGAGGCTTCCAGCTACTCCATGGCAAGCTTCTGTGAATCACATGCAGGACCCTGGCCCTCTTCCTCCCTTCCTTTTAGCCATTGTTTTTTCATGTATTCAAATCTGCCTTCTTCCTCAAATGTTGTCTGTCACCTGCTCTGGTATCCTGGGAACGATTGGGGCCTTAAGAGGCTGCAACCCAAGGTTCTGTCACGGAGGAAACCTTAATCTTAAGAAGATGATCTCAATAGATGGAATCTGACCTAGTGTGGTCATAAATGGGAAAGGTGGGCTGTGGCAGCCCAGAGAAGAAGCACAGTCTCTGCTGGGTCAGGCTAGAAGTCTTCCTGGAAGAGGAGTTGCTGGAGGTGTGTCTGAAACAATGAGCAGAAAAATTAAAAACCGGAGGGTAGAATGATGCAGGGGGCATTGCTAGCATTCCAGGCCCCTCAGCAGCGCCCCCCCCGCCCCCAGAGCAATGAGTGCTTGTGGCTGGGGGAGGATTTGCGCTTGTTATTTCTGTGATGTCCACTTCTGGTGAGTCAGTTCCTTCTACCCAACCCTGTTGCTCATCTACTTCAAGTTCATTGCTCTACAGCTGCAGGCCCCAAAATCTCTCCATAGAGACTCCACCTTAGCCCTTCCCTTCCGCTCTACCTTCCTCACCCTCAGAGAGATAAGGCTGAGCAGGGGAACAGGTAGCATTCACCAGAGAGCTTGGCTCAGATGCCAAAATTCTGGATGACTCTGGGCAGGTCCTCTGTGCTCATTCGCGGCTGAGGTCTTCTTCATTCTGAGTGGTAGAAACTCAACCCTGTATGATCTAAGCAAATAAATGGAATTGGTCAACTCTCAATTCCATGGAGGATGTCTTCAGACATAGCAGGATCCAGAGGTCAGACAATGTTCTCACTACTTTGTTTTCAATCATTTGTTCTGCTTTTTTCTGTGATCATTTAACTCTCGTGTTAGTAAGAGAAACCACAGAAGCTCAGCCCCCATGGAAAAGTGAGCTTATTCCCAACAGTTGCAGAAACAGTTGCAGGCATAATTTCAATTTGTCTGGCTTGGTACAGTTTCTCACCCAGTCACTGCCACTCTGATTGCCCTGTCTGGGCAGGCACAGGTTTCTCAGAGTTATTGTTATGGAGTTCAAAGCAGTTTGATGGTTAAGAATTCAGGCCCTGGTTTCGGTGCGACCTGGGTTCAGGTCTCAGCAATGCCATTTACTATCTGGGAGATCGTGGGCAAGTGACTTCATTGCCTAGAGCCTCGTTTTCCATATCTGTCAGGTGAGTGTGGTATTTAGGATCCAAATGAGGGAAGACTCTCATTGTCATGTACTGAGGGTGTGGGAAAGGAACCCAGGAGGAGGATGACCTGCTGGGCAAGATTCATGCAGCTCAGATCTGGGTCTCTGCCCTGCAAGTCCTTCCCTTTGACCACCCAGAAGAATGTGAATTGGGTCCTCTTCATTCCCCTCCAGATTCAAAGCTCAGAAGAAGGTCTCCTGTACACAGAGGACCTGGCGAGTACCTATGCGGATGTGTGCTGCTGGTGGGTAGGGCCCTGGCACGCAGTCATCCGCATCTTCCACCCCAACTACATCAAACCAGTGCTCTTTGCTTAAGGTAGACATCCCGCTGGCAACAGCTTGCCCATTGCTGAGGTCTGTATGTTGCCTCTGCCTGGGCAGGTTACACAAGTGCAGACAGAAGGGGCTGTTGCCGAGACACCAATGTCTCTGTCACCTCGACTCCCACATGCCCGACCTCCTGTCATGTCTGTCTACTCATGCATAGGATGTGTCCATGTGACATCTTCTGTATGGCCATGCCTGTCACATTTATGTTTCTGCTCATGTCCTAGTAACAGCTGGTACATGTTCACACCTGGGATCAAATAGAGATGGCCTTATTTGTGTCTTTGGCTCAGCTGTGGTTGAGGACTTTTGCGTCAAGTTGGGGACTATCTTGTGCTTGTCTGAGATGCCAGTTGAGATTGTCTGATTCTCCTGCTAGTCAAACTGTCCTATGTTTGGGATTTGTGTGATGTCTGGGACCCAGGATCCCTCTGAGACATGTCTGATAACTTATGGCGATTCCTGTCCAAGGCAGGTCACAGGATATGTCTGAGTCGCATCTGGTCTACATCTGTGACATTAATGGGACCATATTTAAGTCCTATCTGGGGCCCATCTGTGAGACGCACTGAGGTCATGTCAGTTGTCTTTACATCCATGTCAAGGTATGTTGTGTATGTCAGGGTAAGTCATGCCTGTTGTGTCATGTCTGGACATTACTGACATATGTTCAGTCCATGTCAGATGTCCTAAGGGACATCAGATAGTGCTGTGACAGACAGGGTGTATGAGGTCCCTGTAAAGGCATTTTGCAGAGTGCTGCATTGTGCTCAAGTGTGTAGAACATGTTGGACCATGTAGGAGCCATGTTAGGGCTGAGTGAGCATGTTGTGCCATGTTGGGGGTGTGTCTAAGTGTGTCAGATATGTCTTTGGGCTCTGCTCTGTCTCTGCTCTGTGCTACAGCCTGTTCTTGTCCTCTAACCTCTCCGCCTTTCCTGTTCCCTCTGCCCTTACCCCATTTCTTCTATGCTGGGCTCTGAAAGGGAATTCTGACCCCTGGCTGGGAATCTCTTCTCCCTAACACAAATCTTTTTTCTCCCTTGTTGTGGTTCGTCATGGTACTCATTTATGTTACCTGCCATTGCACCCAAAGCTATGGTCTTCTACAACTCCCTGAAGGTTTGGCTGGGTGAGTAACTATGGCTGAAAGGGGTTGGAGATACCGTTGAGGGGCATCAATTGCATTGCCCTTGCCCACTCCCTACTGCCTCTGCTAGGGGATGGCCTCCTGCTGAGTTCCGGTGACAAGAGGAACAGCCATCATCAAATGCTGACACCCGCCTTCCACTTTAATATCCTGAAGCCTTATGTGAAGATTTTCAATGACAGCGTAAAAATCATGCATGTGAGTCTCTTGAACTGAGCGCCCCAGCTGGAGCCTTGGGGGTGTTGGAAGCTCAGAGACAAATTGTCTGGAATTCTGGCTCTTCTGTGTGCCTTTGTGGTCATTGCTCTTTCTTAATGAGTCTCAGTTTCCTCAGCTATAAATCAGAATAATAGTCTCAATTTTGTAGGGTAGTCAAGGTGACCTAATGGACTCATGTCCCTGGCACATGGTAGATGCTCTGAAGGCATTCATTTGTCTCCCTCACTGAAGCCTTGGAATTTTAAGACATGGATGAGGATAATGATGAATATTGCAAGTGGTTATTGCTCAGTAACAAAACCCTCCAAAACAGGAAGCATTTATAATTGCCAACAAATCCATGAGTTACCTGGCTGGGTCTTCAGGATGTGGATTGGGTCACTCATGTAGCTTTGATCAGCTGTAGGTCAGGTAGGCAGCTTTGCTGATCTGTGCTCAGACTCATCTCATATGCTTGGGGCTTGGCTAGCTGCAGGATGACCTTGAATAGACTCAGCTAGACCACTGGATTTTCTTTCATAGGGTTCTCTCTCTCTCTCTCTCTCTCTCTCTCTCTCTCTCTCTCTCTCTCTCTCTCTCTCTTTCATGGGTGTCTCATGCTGTTTACATGGCAGAGGCAGGGTGCCAAGAAATTGAGATTAAGATGCAATACCTCTTGAGTTCTAAGCTTAGGATCAGCACTGCATCATTCTCACCACAGTCTGGTGGCCAAAGCAAGTCAAAGGATGGTACAATAAACTCTTATCTCCTAATAGAAGTTGCTGAACTATTACATTAAAAAAGGTGTAGATGTGTGTAGGGAAATGAAGGGTTGGAGGTAAGGGTTTTGTGAAATACCTGCAATTTTTTCATACTTGCAAGCTCACAAGTGGGCTTGTTACTGTTTCCTGGGTTGTGCCAGAGACACGAGACTCTGGGGCCAGAGAAAAAGGACAGTTTCTTACTCGTGGCGCGAGTGGCCTGTGCTTCTTATTAGTTTCCATTCTCTCTCCAAGTCACCAAATCACATGACGTGACATAGGTTTGCTTTAGTGGATGGCTGCTCATGCAGTATGATGCAATAGGGGAGAGGAACACTGTGTTTAGACACTGTAACTTTCGTAATAATTGGTAACAAGCCAGATATTTGTCCAGGGAGAGACATAACCTTATCCGTCAAGGTCGTTGGCTGCAAAGACAACTCTGAGAGAGGGCCCAGTTAAAGAACATCAGGGCCTTGCCATTTTGGCATACTTAAGACTGTGCAGCGTGCTTGGGGCCCATGGATGACAACCTCTCCGAACATGGGACATTTTCCTAATCAATTTATAGCAATAACGATGGTGAGAGATAACATTTATTGAGCACTTACTGTATGCCAGAAACGATGGGCGAATTCCATGACATATGTTGTCTCATCTTCATAACTCTGTGAGGTAGAGATTACTTTCTTCCCCCATTACATGTGATGAAATTGAGGCTCCTGGAATTTCGGAGGCTTGCTAGCAAGTGAGCTACTAAAAGGATCTAGGATTCCAACCTGGTTTAGCGGACACCAAAGTGGTCATCTTAAATGTTACAGCAGATTTGACAAGTGGAGCCCCAAGCACATTCATCTGCAGGGAAAACCAGGCTCGAGTGGGCAGTGCATCCAGGTGGTTGGGTTTGGGGAAGGGATCAGGCAAGTCTACACCCTGTTCTCCTCTCTGTCCAAGCCAAGTGGCAGTGCATGGCCTTGGAGGGCACCACCCGTCTGGACATGTTTGAACACATCAGTCTGATGACCCTGGACAGTCTACAAAAATGCATCTTCAGTTTCAACAACAATTGCCAAGAGTGAGTCTCTGCCCAGAGCCTAAGAACATGAGCCATAGAGCCTAAGGAGCAGATGGAGGGAGGACTGACCGGGACAATCAGAAGTACCTTCCTGGAGGAGTTGGGTCAAGCTAGACATTGAAGGACAAGGAAGGGGAAGAGAAAGAGCAATACTTTATGGCAGAAACAAATGATAAAGTTCAGGAGCATGGATGAGTAGAATGTGTGCAACAGTGGGGAGACATCCTGGAAATGAAGTTGGAGGGGTTATATCCTGATTTTACTAAAAAGTCAGGGAAAGAAGTGTGAACTTAATCTTGGTGTTTCCACGGAAGTCATTTGAGCAGATGAGAGTCATGTCAAAAGCTGAGCTTGAACATCTGACCCTAAAGAATACCAACTATTGTGTAGACAAAGGATGGTGTTGATATTGGATGCAAGGAGACTAGGGAGAGGGCAGGGCTCATTCATCAGCTGGGAGAGGGTGAATTCTGAGTCGTTTGTTAATGTTTTGAGAAGAAGAAGGGGAGGATGCTGAGTGTGAAATTTGGTGAGAGCACGATGTCTTACCTCATGGGGCACAGAGATCGTCCTAACCATGTATGTGTGGGGCCATCTGGTTCTGGATACTCCGTTTCCTAATGGTAGGTAGCTCCTGGCTTTTGGTGAGAGGTGCTTTTTGGCCTTCAGGTGAGCTATGTTGTTGCCTCTCTTGCTGCCCTCACCTGGTAGGAAGCCCAGTGAATACCTTGCCACCATTTTGGAGCTCAGTGCTCTCGTGACAAAACGGAATAATCAGCCCTTCCTGCAAATGGATTTCCTGTACCACCTTACCCCAAATGGAAAGCGCTACCGCCGGGCCTGTCGACTGGTGCACGACTTCACATATGCAGTCATCCAGGAGCGGCGCCGCACCCTCCCTGATCAGGGTATTGATGACTTCCTCAAGGCCAAGGCTAAGACCAAGACTTTGGACTTCATTGATGTGCTCCTGCTGACCAGGGTAGGCTTCTGTGGGACCTGAGTTCAAAGGGTGGAAAGGATCTTGGCTGCAAACGTCAGATTGAAGAACTTGAACTTGATGCATAGGGCACTGGAGAGGGTGCTTGAGGAAGGGAAGTCAGGGTGAGGGATAAGTTCTAGAGATGACAGTGCATTGGTGCCTGTTGGAGGTGGCGAAGTCTGAAAACATAAAGGGCCTGAGATTTGACTCTGCTTCCAAGTTAATGAGTTAGTCTACCACAAAATCTATAGATACAGATGCTCTGGGACCATTAGTCAGACAGGTTGCTTATTACTCACAGCAGTGACAGTACCAGAGTAGAACTGAAGCTCTGGTTCTGCATTCTCAAACTCTTCCGAGGGCCACATGATGCTTTAACCTGTACGTGCAGCCATGGTTGCATCACGGAGGTACCTTCACATTTTCAATCTTGGAACCAATACAAGACAGCTGATACACCAGCCTCTTTTCCCCTATGGCGGCGGGTAGGGAGGGAGGGGAGAGAGATTATTAACGTTCTGGAGCACAAACAAATGTTCTTCAGTGAGAAGGCAAAGTCTAGAGGTTCTATGGATCTGCAAGCTGTTTCTCATCTCCAGGGAAGATAAAGAATCTGTAGATTTACTATCCTAGAATGTGACAACTCATTCTGGAGCAACGTTCAATGTCTAACTTCCAAAGCAATTTGCCATTCGATCATCCTGTATGTAACCCAAGGTGTCGCGAACTTTTTTTTTCTCGGAAAGCCCTCATCACATAGAAACATGGAAATATTCATAGACCATGGATTCCTCCCACCAGAAGGCGAGGAGGCCAAAGAGGAGGCCTGTGGATCGAAGCCTCTGGCAATAGTGAACAAGGAGGTCTAGGATTGCAGGGTGGGCTTGGGTTTCTGGATGAACGATGGAGCTTCAGAAATTGTCTGAGGGTCCTCAGAGCTGGTGTGACCTGGGGAGTCTTGCTTTCTCTCAGGATGAAGATGGGAAGGAATTATCAGACGAGGATATTCGAGCTGAAGCTGACACCTTCATGTTTGAGGGTGAGGGTCTCAGTGGGACTACAGAGGAGGCAGGGGTCTCTCCAACCCAGGAACTTGGCGGGTGGGCCCTGAACCATCCTATCCCTCCTAATCCTCCCCACCCTCCCTGAGGGCCTTCATGTCAGGGCACAGGTTAGCCTCCATTGCTGAAGCAGCCCACAGACCCAAGCCTGTCTGGCTGCCTCTCAGGTCATGACACCACAGCCAGTGGCCTCTCTTGGGTCCTGTACAACCTCGCAAAACACCCAGAATACCAGGAACGCTGCCGGCAGGAGGTGCAAGAGCTGCTGAAGGACCGTGAACCTAAAGACATGGAATGGTGCGTGCGGGTTCTCAGGGCCTCTTTCTGAGCCCCTCTCATTGGCTCTGCTTCCTAGGTGGGAAAGAGGGAAGATTTTTTATTATTGCCAATTCTGTCATTTTTGCTTAGCGGGAGTGGGAGCAGTGAACAGAGGCAGGGCCTGGTACTCAGCCTGGATGACAGGTGATGGGCTATAGGTTTTGGGGACTGAAAGATCTTGGCTTCTGAGAGAATTAGTGACTTTCTGTTAGGTCAATCGATGCCACTTATCCCATATAAAGGAGACAGGACTCTCCCTTTTCTCTCTAAATTCACATTTAAACAAAACAAAACAAAACAAAACAAAACAAAACAAAACAAAAGAAAACTCCCCAAATGTTTGCTCATCTCCTGTCTCCTAATTCCTTCCACAGTGTTTAGTCCAGGTTCACAGAGGACACCTAGGGACTAAAGTCATTCAACTCTTGTCCGGGAACACCTGAATCTTCATCCATTTACTCTCTATTCAGCAAACACTGCTCCACTGCCTTCCCATCCCCAATTCTGTGCCATCTCCAATTCTTCCCAGCCCCATTCTCTGTCCTGGAGACTTGGAAAGAACCCAGACCCAGCCTTTGCCTACCAGGAGCTCCCATCTGGTGGGGGGAATAATTCCAACTTGGGACACTCCCAGTTTACATTGGCAGACCTGGGGCCAACAGCAAGAATGGCAAGGCTGAGGGTCAAAAGAGTGTCATAGCTGAGACCTTGGATGCTGATCAGTAGATATTTGCATGTATTTGGGTGCAATTAGGTCAAGAAGACAGCTGGGCACAGCGATGGTGTGAGGAGAAGGGCAGAGGGAGAGGGAGGAGAGAGTAAAAGGGTCGGAGGGAAAGAGAGAGAGGGAGGGAGGGAGAGGCAGAGGCAGAGGGAGAGGGAGGTGGCAAAGACTTTGAAAGCAATGTTAATGGTTTAAGGTTTAACCTAAGGACAATGAAGGACCACTGCAAGTGTCTGATCAGGAGGAGCACAGATCATATCTGAGTACCAGAGAGATCTTTCTGTGGCTAGTGTGGGGGACATACTGGAGAGGACAAGCTATGGAGTGGGGGTCCAGGGAGGAGATTCTGGGGCCTGAACCAGTCCAGGGGCTGGGAGGTGGTGAGGAAGCATTAGGCTGGAGGCATTTTGGAGGTGATGTTCTCCACTCTAAGCCTTTGCTCAGCACAGCAGTCCTGTCAGGTGGAAAGGTCTTTATGCTTTTCAACCAAGACTTCAAACACAATTATGCACTTAGTTAAAAAAAAAAAAAAGAGTATGAAAGTGGTTATAATAAATATAAACTTTCTTCCTCATCACCACCCAAGGTTTAACTTCCATCAATGATTTACTGTGTGTCCTTTCATGGGTGTTGTTTTGTAGTTTTTCAGTTTTGAAACAGTTATCTATATCAGCTAATAAAGTTAAATCACCACAAGAAATGAAGGGGATTAAAGAAAAAGAATTCAGGTCCGTTACTGAACTTTCACATTTATACAGGTTTTCGACTGGAGTCTCTTATATTTTCTAAAGATCACTATCTGCCAAAAATGGCACATTTACCCCCACATTTCAAATTGCATTATTCCCATTTTCCCCTCTTGTCTAAGTGCAGAATAGTATCTTTAAATAGTACCATGATAAATGAAACATGGCTACTGTTTCTTCTCTATTTTACTCATTTGCCTTTTGATTTTCTCTCTTGCAATAGAGAATATGTATATATTTTTATGTTACTTTGTAAATGTTTTTATGGCTGGCTTTTGTGTGTTGTGCTTGGCTCAGTAAAGCTTCTAAAAATACCTGGCTAAATTTCCTCTAGTACTTTGGTAACATTGCTTTTCTTTTCTTTTTCAACTACTTTCTGGCGATCTGACTGACTTACAAAAAGCTATACATATTTAATGCACACAGCTTAATAAGTCTGTAGGTATTTGTTCCACTGGAATTTATTTTGTGAAAGAGAGAAAGGATCTCATAGAGCTGCAGAATATTGGGTGTAGGGTGTCTCTATTTTTGCTCCCTGGATAAGAGCTTTGTGACTTCTGCAGGGGCGACCTGGCCAAATTGCCTTTCCTGACCATGTGCATCAAGGAGAGCCTGCGCTTACACACCCCAGTCACTATTGTCTCCCACCGCTGTACCCAGGACATCCAGCTTCCTGATGGCCGGGTCATCCCCAAAGGTGCCATCAATGACAGTGGGAGGTGCTCCCGGGCAGGAAGAGGAACCCATCAGGCCTTGGTGACCTCTTTCTAACTGGCCCCTTCTCTCCCACAGGTGTTATCTGCCTTATCAGTATTTTCGGGACCCATCACAACCCAACTGTGTGGCCAGACCCTGAGGTGCTGCCTCGTCCTCCTCCCCTTATCCTTGTCCATTCCTGTTGGGGGACTTAAGAGAGTGCACAGGGTTCTGACCAGACAATTCAGGCATCACCGTCCCTATGATACACATGTCGGCCTCTCCAAGGCTGGCTGTCTTGGGAGACCCCAGTCAGCAGCCTTGACTTGGGTTGTCTCCAGGTCTACGACCCCTTCCGCTTCGACCCAGAACACATAAAGAAGAGGTCACCTCTGGCTTTTATTCCCTTCTCCGCGGGACCCAGGTGAGTCAGGAGCAGGAAAAGGATGTGGGGCAGGAAAAGGAAATTGAAGATGGCTAGCGTTGTCTGTCCCTCCGTGTCCTCTCAGAGGTTATGGGTAAGGGTCTGGAGAATGGGGGTTGGGTTGGACCAAGGAGGGCCCCCCAGTGTGCTCAAGACACCCTCCCCCTTCCTGCAGGTCTGACTTGGGGGCCTGAGCCAGGCGTATGCAGGGCCACATGGGGTCCCTGGCATGCTCAGCGGCCTCCCCTGTGCCTGCGGGGGTGGGAACGCTGCTCCCGGGCCCTGCCCCGTGCCATCTCCTCCCCTCCCCGCCCCCAGGAACTGCATCGGGCAGGCCTTCGCCCTGGCCGAGATGAAGGTGGTCCTGGCGCTCACGCTGCTGCACTTCCGCGTCCTGCCCGACGCCGCGGAGCCGCGCAGGAAGCCGGAGCTGATCCTGCGCGCCGAGGGCGGCCTGTGGCTGAGCGTGGAGCCGCTGCGCCCGGGCCCCCCGTGACCCTCGGCCGCCTGGGCTGGGCTCCATCCACCCTGCTCCCGCACGCCTCCCTTTGCAGGTTCCCAGAAGTAGACAATAAACCAACTAAGATACAAAAAAATAAACAAGCAAACAAACATAATTCGTATTGATTTCATCTCCAGGGCTTTCCCTTTTGTGTCCTGTCTTCCTAATTCTTTACCATTTTTTTAGGTCAGTTATTCATTTACGAATCTAGAAGAGAGTTTAGCATCAAGAGTTGTTTTTAGAAAGCTGAAAGTTGAATTAAGAGAACATTGTTTGCCAATAATGGAGCGGGAAAGTCTCCATTGGGATTTTACGTGGTCTTGATCCAGTTGTTACTCCGCTCTTGGACGTGTGGAGGGTGATAATGTTCCTTAGGTGTACAGAGTTTCAGACCGCAAAAGCCCAAGTCAGGATTCAAGGGGGAAGACTGCACATCATCCAGAGATGCTCGACTTTGGACCAAGTGGAGGGAGCAGGTGGATGTTGCGGGTGACTTCCTTATGAATGTTGGGAATGCGCTTCTTGCATAGGAAGAATGGCCAGAGGTATGGTCATCAATTGTATATTGTATTACTCTTAATGAAATAACTTTTGATGTAGAAATTTTATTTGTATAGCAATAGGTCAACATACATTCATGTAAGATATAGGCATGGTTAAACAGCTCTCAGAGAACATGTATGGCCTGGCATCTCCTCAGACACTGAGATTCGTGCTCCTAGTGACAGAAGTAGACTACTGAGAAGGGAGAACATCACTTCAGCTCCCGCAGGTAAACACTGATTTCATGCTCACAGCAGTCTTATGGATCCACAAGATTAACTTACCTGCTCAAGGTCAGTCATTTGGTGATGGTGGAATGGGGTGAATTTGGCCAGCTTGGCTTTAGAGCTACATTTTAACATACAAAAGATGTGATTTTCAACATATGTCTCTGTCCTAGGCACAGCAGATGACCTGGAGAACCACTCCAGGCTCACTAGATGAGGCCAACAGATGGTGCCTGCATTTTTAAATGCCATATTTTTGACAGGGGATACATTCAGTCATCAAAAAGAAAAATCAATCAATCAATCAATCAATCAATAAAATGCACAGTGAAAAGTATTGGTTCTCCATGTCCTTCCTTTGTCCAGTTTCTCCTTTAGGAAATTACTTGTGTGTAAAACATAATTTATCAATATTTTCTTTTTATGTATTATGTGAATAGGGTTGTATATAAGTACTCTTTATCTAATCCCAAATCACAAAGACTATTTTCTACTTTTTCTTCTCAAAGTGTTTAGTTTTAGATTTTACATCATTCAGCTCTACAGTCCATGTTAAGTTAAATTTTGAAGAAGGTATGAGTTTTGAGTTATCTTTTCTATTGGTGTACGCATGTGCAATTATTCTGGTCGTGCACTCACTTGTCTTTCAAGTTTTTTTTTTGAAAATCAATTGACCCCATTTGGGTGGATCTCTTTTAGGACACTTCTGGTCCATTGATTTCTGTGTTTAATCTTTTACCAATACCACAGCGTCATGATTACTGTAGTGTCATAGTATGCCTTGTAAGGGATCATGTGAATCCTTAAAGTACACTTTTCCTTTTTAAAAACATTTTTGAGTCTTCCAAGTCTTTTGTATGTTCATGTAAATTTTATAACAATTTATTTCTAGAAAGAGTCCTCCTAGCATTGTGTTAGTAATTTCTTCAAATCAAGAGATCAATTTGAGGTGTCTTAACATCTTTACAATATTGAGTCTTTTAATCCACGAACTCGGCATATCTCCATTAACTTTGAGTCCTTTTGGATTTCTCTCATCAGTGTCTTGAAGTTTTTCATCATATAGAATCAGCATGTATTTCTTCAATGTATACCTGAGAATGATACTTTTTCTGGTATATCATACTTTTTAAATGATGTCTTAATATATGTGTTTTTCAATTTTAAACTGGTAGTATTGTATATCAGGGTGTCATACTTTTTCTGTTAAGGCCCACAAAGCAGATACTTTAGGTCTTGCATACCCCACCTTATTTCTCCTCCTCCCCTTCCTCTTGCTCCTTTTTTGATCCTTTACAAAGAGAAACAATTTTTAGCTTCGAGACTGTCCAAAAGAAGGCCATGGGCCAGATTTGGTTTATAGATCATAGTTAGCTGACCCCTGGAATACAGAAATATCATTGATTTTTGCATATTGACTATGTAAACGGAGCTCCACTGGATGATGCCCACTGGAATACCAATAATGCTATTATCTCCTCCCTCAATCTTAAAAATCCTTCCTTTGAGAAAGGGAACCCTCGTCCATGTTGGTGAGATTGCAAATCGGTACAGGCACTATGAAAAACAGTGTAGAAGCTTCTGAAAAAATTACAAATGCATATACCTTTGGACCCAGCAATTGCACCTCTTGGAATTTAAACAAAGAAAACCCAAATAATAATTTGTAAAGGCTATGCATTCCAATATTTATGGCAGCGCATATTACAGCAGCCAAAATATGGAAGTAAGCTAAACGCCCATCAGCAACTGGTTGGATAAAGAAATTATGGTTCTTATATACAATCAAATATTACTCAACCATTAGAAAATGAAATCTACCATTGCAAGGACATGGATGGACCTAGAGGCTATTATGCTGAGTGAAATAAGAAAGAGAAAGATAAATACCATATGATTTCACTTATATGCGGGATCTAAGGAACAAAAAGAACAAAGGAATCAAAACCAGACTCACAAACATAGTGGACAATTTGGTGACAGACAGAGGGGAGGAGGGTTATCAGGTTGAGAGGATGGGGTGAAGGGTTAAAGAAGTACAAATTAGTCCTCGATAATTGGGCACAGGGATGGGAGCACGGCACAGGGAATGAAGTTAGCATTAATAGGATGGGTAAGTGGAGGGCCAGGGGAGGGAGGGAACAATTAGGGGGATCATTTTATAAACGATATAGATGTCTAAAGTATACTTGAAACTCATTTCCATGAATAACTTTATGAATACATATGTAAAAGCTTCATTTGACCCTACTTTTGTGGCAGCTAAGGCACATTTCTTTCCTCCACTATGTCCCAAACCCCTTCACAGAGTGATCTGTGCATGGGTTGTTAATGTTCCTCTCCCAGTACAAACAGGCTTAGAGTTTTCCTTAAGGGTCTTGATAGTGGATCAATGAGGGAGGAGAGGAAGCATGAGCCCGTGGTGTGTAGGGCCCTGCTGCATCTACGTTTGTGATTCTTAAGACCTCACTGTGTCTGGTGCTGTCGCTGCCTGGCAGCAGGGCTCTCTTCCTCTTGAGCTTGACAGAGGCTCCCTCTGCTGGAGGGTTCGGGATAAGAGGCTCTAAGGCATCTGGTCTCCACTAGGGCAGCGTGCAAGTGTATGCATGACGGTGTGTGCTTGTGTGACTGTACACACATGTGTGAGTGTGTGTCCACCAGAGTGTGTGTATGCAGTTGTATGCATGTGCGTGTGAGTGTGTTGCACGTGCGCGTTCGATGCATGTAAGTCTGTGTGTGACTCGTGCACGTGTGTGTCCTTAACCACAGTGCCCTCTACTTGTGTGTGTATGTCACATACTTGTGTGTATGTGACCGTGTATGCAATGGAGCGACATGTGGGTGCCTGTGTGCGTATGTGTGTGAGGGTGTGAGTGTGTCCGTCTTGCAGTCAGCTAAGCAGGCTGTGCTCCTGCTCACTGCAGCAGCTGCTGTCCTGAGATCCCCGCCCCTGCTCCCAGGCGTCAGCCTTGCAGCAAGCAGGACATTCTGGGGAAGAAAAGTCCTTACAAGCAGCCCTGACCAATGACGGTGAGTGCATTTTCTCTGCTCTCTTCTCAGGGTCCCCAGAAGGACTGAGCCTCAGATGCCCACAGTGGGAGCGTCCTTGCTAAAGGAAATTCCTTCTGCTGCTGCCTTCCCTTCTCATCTCACTTCCCCATTGCCCTGCTGGCATCTCCTGGAATCACCTCCCAAAGAAATGACTTGCAGGTGATTTCTTGCCTCAGGGTCACCTCCAGTTAAATATCTGCACTCAAATCTCTGCCTCCGAGTCTGCTTCCGGGGAACTGGAACTAAGACATGTGCAAGCTCACACTTTCAAAGCTATAGACCTGTTATTACTCTCTTGTTAGAAAGGAGGAACAGGAGGCTTAGAAAATGCAAGTCACTCACCTAAGGTCACACAGCTGGACGGTAACAAAGCTGGGCTTTGACCCTGCGCCGTCAGGCCCCAAGCCCAGTACTGCTCCCCTACTAGGAGCCACTTCCTTGCTATGGACCGAGGGAACAAGAGAGAGCTTCGTAGCCAGGTAGGTCCCTGATATGTGTTCCACAGGGACCAGGGCTCAAGGCTGGTACCCTTGGCCTTGATCTGTCATGAAATAAGATAAATAAGGGCAAAAACATATATGTGGTACTGACTGTGTATCAGGGAGTGATGTTGAAGCGCTTTGCTCACTTGGATTCATCTGATTTTCACAACTGTCTTGTCATTACAAATTTAAGACAAGAAAAAACATACAGAGAGGTAGAGGCCTGCGTAAATTCACAAGTTTGTTCAGATTTGAAGCTGCCCCTGGCACCAGGATTCCTTGTCCTTAACCACAGTTCCCTCTACTTCTCACAGTTGTATCTATTCGGTCCTTCTACATTCCCAGTGTGGCGCTAAGCATTTTGTTTTGTAAAAATAAAATTTACAATTACATACATGGTAATTATAATTTTAAGCACTATTAGGCTTCCTGTGAGAAAAGGAAACAGTTGGTGACTATGATATTTAGAAGAAAAACATTTTTCTTTCCTCTGCTCCCACCCGTTTCAGGGGAGGACTGTTGTGTGCCTAGACAAACATCCGTGAACACCCTCATAAGCGATCTCAGGTTTCCCATGCTTTTGGGGACTGTAACAGTTGGGTCTTGGTGGTGACCTCAGATGGAATAAATGTAGAAGGTTAAGAAGAGACCATTTATGGAGGTGTGGGCATGGCCAAGGAACACCATCGAGGCTGGTGCAGCACTTGGAAGCTGGCATCAGCTGAGAGCTGCCAGCATCCCAGGCTAATGGGAAGCGAGCAGCTGTTCTTGGAATCCAGAGGGAGTAGCTGTACAAGAATGTGACGGTAGCCTTTGTCAGAGGGCGGATGTCTTTCCCCTGACCCCAGCTGTTTGCCAGCAGGTACCCACCAAACAGCATCTCTTTATTGCCTCAGAGAGGCCGCAGGACATGGGCAATGATGCCTGATGTAGCCCATGGGAGCAACCTGGGTCAATGTCAGTAGCACCGTAGCACCCAGATGGGGATTCCGTCGGCTCTCTTGCACCTGCAAGGGCCTCTTACAAGCTGGCTAAGCAGATAGCCTAATAGCAAGCAAATTCTGTCTCTCCGCCTGTGAGCTCCTCAGCTCCTTTGGAAAGATATGTTTGGGGTCTCCATTTGCTGGTTTTTGGATGAGAAACACCGTTTTCCCCTCAAGAAGGATGATCTCTGTTGACCTTTCTGAGTGTCACCCTCCTTTTCAGAACCATTACCACAGCCAAAATCCAGCGAAAGTTGCTGTTAACTTAGTGGGTTCTCTGACCTTAGTAGATTTTTTCTTGCACCTTATTTTTCCAAAAACCATCTCCTCACATCGTCTGCCCAGATGCTGGCAGACCCAGGCTACTGGATGATGTTTCTGCAAAAGCAAGTCAGTTGCCCCATCTTTACTGTGGTAAGTGAAATGTAGCAGCAGCTTCCGGTTTGAGTGTCAGGCCAGATTTCACCACCATGGGCTGGCTCCGCTTCCCTCAGATATTGATGGAAATGGCCTCACTGCCTCCGTTTATCTGTTCATCTCAGCGTGTCTGAGAAAGGAAGCAAGAGGGACGGACTTCTCTGGGATCTGATCGCCTCACCCTGTGCTGGGCTTTTGCAGTCCTGGCCCAGCGGTGGGGCTGTGGAGGGTGTGTAGTGAGTGATATTTAGTCAATGGCCACTGCCGTATGTCATTCAGGTTTCTGGTCAGAGGTCTCTGGGAGGCCCTCCCTTATTGCCCCATCCAGAACGGCCTTCTCAGTCACCTTCTGGCACTTCTCACTCTTCATTTCCTTCATTATTGCCCTCATCTGACTTGATCTTATTTCCTGTTGGCATCCCCCATCAGACATGCGCACCATGATCCAGAGACCCAGTCTGTCTTGTTCATTCTGGGTCTGAGGTCTTAGCATCGTGCTTGGGACAGAGTAGGTACCCAAGTGCAGTTTGCTGAGGCTCGAACTCCCTGGGTGGTACATCTTCACCTTTCTGTTTTACCGAGGAGGACATGAGGCTCAGAGAGGCTAAGTGACTTGCCCAAGGTCATCTAGCCAAGCAAGTGTCAGAACTAGGATTTGAACTTGTTTCTGCTCAGTCCAGAACTTGTTCCCTTCCCACATTCAGAGAAAAAGGTGAAACTGCAGGCAGCAGATATCTGTGCCCTTGTTCTGGAGAGACCCCAGGCTGATTCCTGAGAAATGAGTCTTCATGCCGACACAAAACAGTAAGCTACTCATCTGCTTGTGTGCACACTATGTGCCTCCCCACTGTACCAAATCGTATTTCTTTTTAAACTTGTTTTTTAATGATACAAGTTATAGCAGCTCAATGAGGGGGACAGAAAGCATGAAAGGCATATACTAATAGAAAAGAGTTAAGACTCCAATTCTCTTTCCAGTTTCTCTGTGATATGGGAATTTTGGGGAAGTGTTCAATGTATATGCAAAACGTGCGTGCACACAGACACACCCTCATTCCTATGTTTTTATGTAAATGGGACCATGGCTCACATGTCACTTTTCTTTGTTACCCCACCCCCAGAGAGAGCATTTATTTGTTCTATGGCCTAGCAGGCTGAGAGCACAATACAGACGAAGGCACTGGGGCCTGAGGGCCATTTATGGCCTGGAGTTTGGCTGCCCCGGGTAGTAACTGTGAACATCTGTGTCAGGGTCTACAGGAACTGGAGGGGCCCTCCCACAACTGAGAAAAGGGCTCGGGGCATGGAAGCCATGCAAGTGATGACTCGGCATGGATGCAATGGAGGGGCTGTAGAGTGGGTGTGAGATGGTTGTGCTGGGGGTATGGGGACGCACATGGGCAGGTATGTCAGAGTGTCTTTGAGCCGGGGTAACTTGGTGCATGGCATGTTAGGATGTATTGGGCCCTGGCTGTTGACTGAGGACCTAGGTGCCGATGACGGAGACAACGGAAAGGCTGGTGGATCATCAGGACCCACGAAGACATGACTACAGACAGGATGAGCTCTGGGAGAGACCGAAGAGTCCAAGGGGACTGCTACAGCAAGTTGATAGGGGCAGAGGTCTGGTGTTCCCATCCCGGGGTACAGCCAGCTGCAGCCACTCCTGGATGTTCACCTGAATTTGGCCGGTGCCACATCTGTCAAGAAATCTGAAGGTACAGAACATGGTGTCCAGCCTGAACACCAGCCTGAACACCACTTTATCAGCAGCCTGAACAGGCAGCTGATAAAGTGTCAAAATCCATGTTCCCTCCCTCATCCGAGTAGCCTCTGATGATCATGCTGTAGAGATGTTCATTCAGATAGAACCCTGCTGCCTCAAATGCCCATGGGTGATCACTGCTTTCAATGGTTCTTGAACCACCAACACAGAACCGTTTGTATATGGCCTGCCACTTTCTGATGTTGTTCCACAAATACTTGAATTACTCAAACCTCAGCTTGCCTGTCACCTCACTATCCTGCCCCCATGCTGTGACATGTGTCAAAGCCGAAACAACTGGTCAGTTGAGATCAGGGTTTTGGGTGACGACGTTGTTGAGAACATTCATGAGTTCTGTGGCGCTGACCTTCATCTCATCTTTGGTCAGCTGGACAAAGAGCCTCCAGCACTTCCGGACCCCTCATTCCTATTGGCCTCGGTTGGAGTAATGGATGCCTGGGGGTGAGGGCCTCAGGTTGTACTGAGCAGAGGCCTTGTCGATGGTGCTAATGACTCATTCAGGATGCACAAGGCATTTCCGCCACCACCGCTGCCATGGCCACCGACTCTGCCTCCAGTCCTGCCGACCATACCCCTGCGTACATTCCCCAGACCCCTGCCTCTGCCCTGCAAGAACGAGTTGACCAGGAATATGACTTCAGACTCCAAATTCGGCCTCTCTATCCGGTCAGTCCTCTGCTTGTCTGTTCAGCATCTGGTCCTCGGGCTGTGTCAGCTAGGTCACTTATCGCTTTTTTTTTTTTTTTTTGCAGATTTATTGAAATATAATGGACAATTAGTTGCTTGTATTTCCATTGTAAATTCAATGAGTTTTTTTCCAATTATGGTTGGCATACTATAACATATTAGTTTCAATTTTACAGCATAGTCATTAGAGATCTATAAAACTCACAGTATCACTCCACTAAATTTTGTACCCCTCTTCCCTCTCACATATTTATTAGAACATTGGTGACTGTTTTCCTAATTTATCTTCATGTCTATTTTGTACCTATCCATCTGTACTTCTTAATTCTTTTGCCCTCTTTCACCATAACCGCCAACCACCCTCACCACCTGTCAAGTAGCCCTCAAAATATCTCCATGTCTATGAGTTTGTTTTTATTTTTGTTGTTATTTATTTTGTTCTTTAGATTCCCATGTACATGAAATCATGCAATATTTGTCTTTCTCTACCTGACTAACTTCGTTCAGCACAATACCCTCTATGTCCATCAAAGCAATATCTTTTTCCATCCCCGTCCTTTTAGTCTCTGTGTGTCTTTTAATTCTGAAATGAGTCTCTTGTAGGCAGCATATGCATGTAGGAGTCTCATTTTCTTATCCAATCAGCCACTCTGTCTTTCGGTTGGAGCATTTAATTCTTTTCCATTTGAGGTCCTTGTTGATAGTTATGTAGTTATTACCATTCTTTACTCATGTTTTAGATACATGTTATTTTCTTCTCTTAAAAAAGTCCCTCCAAGATTTCCTACAATTCTGGCTTGGTGTTGATGAATTCCTTCACCCTTTTTTTCTTGGAAGGGTGGGGGCTGGGTCTGGGAAGCTCTTTATGATTGTAAATGATGGGTTTGGTGGAGAAAGTCATCTTGTTTGTAGGTCCTGAGTTTTCACCACTGTGAATATTTTGTACCAAGCCCTCCTGTCCTGCAGAGTTTCTTTTGAGAAATCAGCTGCCAGTCTTATGTGTGCTCTCATGTAGGTAACTAACTGTTTTTCTCTTGCTGCTTGTAATGTTCTTTCTTTGTATTTAATCTTTGGCATTTTAATTATGATGTGTCTTGGTGTGGGCCTCTTAGAGTTCATCTTTTTTGGGACTCTCTGACCTTTTAGGGTTTGTATGTCTATTTCCCTCAGCAGGTTAGGGGAGTTTTCCATCATTATTTTCAACTTCTTGTACCCTGGCTTCTCCTTTAGGTGTCCCTATGACATGGATGTTGCTACTTTTAATTTTGTCCCTCAGGGTCCTGAAATTATTATTATATTCTTGGTTTTTTTTCTTGCTCTTTAGATTGGCTGACCTCTGCTTC
Organism: Cynopterus sphinx; assembly: GCA_030015415.1. Lineage (NCBI taxonomy): Eukaryota > Metazoa > Chordata > Mammalia > Chiroptera > Pteropodidae > Cynopterus > Cynopterus sphinx. Next base: position 50,748,494 of record CM057390.1, on the reverse strand, counting down.
CCCATTCTCTATATCGGTGATTTGGTCCTCTGCTTCATCCATTCTGTCGATTCCTTCTAATATGCTCTTCACCTGAGATAATGTATTCTCCATTTCTGACTGGTTCCCTTTTATAATTTCTATTTCCAGTTTTATGTTTTTTTTAGCTCTCTTTGTTAAAGTCTGCTGTTCTCTCTGCTATATCCCCAGTGTCTAGAACAGTAACCAGACATAATAGATGTTTGATAAACTTTCGGTTGTATGAACAGCCTCACGAGGTATGTGTTTTTCTCTTTATTTTATAACTAATAAAAAGTGAGAACTGGAGAGGTGAAGGCATTCCCCTCCCCATGTCCCTCGCAGAACTCGGACTCAGGAGTCTCAAAACAACATGTCATAAACTTGAAGAAGTATATATGACTCGCAGCTGGGATGCAGTTCTGAGCCAGTCTGTCTGGGTTGGGGTGCTAGAAACTGCATTTCCCACAAGCTCTCTGGTGATACTGATGGTGGAGATCTGAGGACCACGCTTCACTTGAAGGTTGCAGCTCATGACAGCAAAGCTCATTTTCTCTCCCAGATATTTATTGAGCACGTAATATATTCTAGGCTTTGCTGTCACCTGCACTGTCTAATTTACCACAAGCTGCTTCACTTCTCTGAGTCTCTGGTTCATTTTCTGTAGAAAGAAATTTGTGAGAGTGAGACTGCATGGCTGTTAGGTGGTTACACAGCAACAACAACGACTAGCATCTATTGATCCCTTACTGTGACATATGGGTCTTACATGCAACTGTTATTTTACTTGTTCCCACCACCTTGGGTGGTGGCACTAATGAAAAATGGGAAGGAGGACAGCTTCCTGCTTTGGAGAACCCAGTGTAAAGGCTGGTGCGCATCCTGGCTCCACCAGCTGTGTGACTTTGAGCAATCCATTTAAATAGGATTCAGCTTTCGTTTCCTAATCTGTAAAATGGGGAGAAAAAGGCTCATATACCTGAAGGGCTTAAAGCATATTCAGTGGCTTATGTTGACAATGGCTGGTGGGGGCTGCCATTTCTGCTCTAGGCAGCGTGACCAATCTTGCACACAGTAGGCCTGAATGAGTTGAGGCCCTCTAGGCACTGAGAACTCTTTCTCCTGCATGTTCCGGGTCTCTGGTTTGTCATGCTTTGGCCCTGTTCCCTGTCTGTGATATGAAGGACCTGCCAGCATTCGAATTCTGCTTCTACAGAGGGGAGAAGATTCTGGATGGAGGGTGCAGGGCTGTAAGACTAGCCAACTGAATTCCCTGACCGCTTGGGAGAGGGAGAGAGGGAGGTCTGGAGCCTCCTCAACATTCTATCAGTGTCAGCTGAACTGCCTTTCCCCCGCTCTCCCACTCAGTTGCTCTGCCAGGCGTCCCACACTACAAGCAGTCCCTCAGCTAAGACAAACTCCCAGGGCAATTCTGGACAAGATGAAGGGCCAAGAGCAGAGCAGCATGTCTGTTTGGAGGATGAGTTACGTGGTGATACAAGGCTTCAAGATATCTTCCTTCTGGAGTTACCACCTTGGCTGAGATTCACCATTATAAATGTCCCTGGTTTAATAAGGCATTCTCTGCTATAAGTGGAGGTGGAGCCAGGTGGCAGAGAGAAAAGGCTTGGACTTGGAAGTATGACAGACCCGGGTTCCTTCGAGCTTGATAACTTGGCCTAGAGTTTTGTGATCTCTGAACTTCAATTTGCTCTTCTGTTAAATGGGAGTTGTCTCTCCTGTGGATACCATCACCTGGGTCTCGGCCTGATCCTCAGGGCACTGGCCTAGATTGCTGAGAAGAGGGGGATGTATCACCTTCAAGTAGAACATCTGGCGCATAGTAGATTTACTTTACATCGTGCACCTGACACACAGAAGGAACATTTTACATAGAGTACTCAGCACCTAGCAGGCATGCTTCATGTAGATCACCTGACAGACAGTAGACAAAATGTATATAGACTGTCTAGCCCACAGTAGAAATGCTTCTAGTAAGTTCTTTGCAGAGAGTAGTTTTAGTTTATGTAGAGTACCTGACACATGATAGGTGTGCTTTACGTAGAGTTCCTGCCATACAGTGAGCATGCGTTACATAGAGTACCCTGCATGCAGCGGGTGTGCTTTATACAGAGCTCCTGACACTTAGTCAGCATATCATATGGAGAGTACATAGTACACAGTAGGCACGCTTTGTATACAGCACCCAACAGACAGAATTTTGTTTAGAGTACTTTGCATACAGTAGGTGCACTCTGGGGAGAGTACCTGGCACACAGTAGATGCGGTTTCTAGAGTACACCTGGCATATAGTAGGTCCACTGTAGGTAGAGCACTTGACACACAGGAGGCCCACTTTTTGAAGTACCCAGCACAAGTAGGCACATTGTAGAATGTACGTGGCACACAGTAGATGTGCTTTATGCAGCGAACCTGGCACACATAGGCACACTTTACGTAGAGTTCCTGGCACAGAGTAGGATGCTCTTTGAGGTACCCAGCACAGAGCAGGCACACTGTTCCTATAGTCCTCAAGTGGAGACGTTCTTCTCAAAAAAAAAAAAAATGTAGCATAGTGGCACACAGCAGCACAAGTCCTAGGTGCCAGCCCTTATCCTGCACTCCATCTTTCTGGGGGTCCCTGATCCTTGTCACCTTGCTGTGGAACACACCTCTGTTACCCTGTCAAGATCTCATCTGGAATCTCATTACTCAGACGGAAGAATGAGCCCAGAGGGAGCCGTCATCGCTGGCAGTCAGAGCCATGCAGGATAGACTGCATTCAGGGTTTCCCAGATCTGCCCTCCCCTGTCCGGACCCCTCAGTTTTACCCTCCTTGCCTCTAGATGCCCTCTTCCTTCTAGGCCCTTCCTGCTCTAAGCTGACAGGGGAGTCGCCAGCCAGGCTGGTTTGTCTGATCCCAGCATGTCTAAGCCATGGCCCTGAGTTGTTTGGAGGCAGCACTTGAACTCCTGCCAGGCCCACCCATGATACCAGATGCCTGAGTCTTCTGTCCCTGAGTTTCACAGGTCTGAACTGATTTTGGAGAAGAGAGGGCCAAGAGTTTGGAAAATGTTTGGGACAAGACTAACCTGGCAAATTCGAGTTCAAGCTTTTACCTGCTACACCCTGGTATTGGAAGGGTAGGGTAGAGAGTAAACTTGGGGGCCTAGAGAAACCTTTGCTCCCCCCGCCCCACCAAGTGCTGACACCTGTGGATCCAGTGTCCACAATGCATAACCTTGGGCTGGTTCCTCCCTGGACTTAGCTGGCTCTGGCTTCAAGTTTTGGGCCACCGCCAATGGGGTGGAAGTAGCCTCGAGTTCGTCCGGGGATTGGCTGACTCAGTCAAGCCCTACCTCGCCCAGTTCAGAGGTTGCCCTGGTGAGAAGACCTCCCAGTGAGAAGACCTCCCAGGAAGAGGCCAAGGAGGTTGTGTGGAAGGAGCTGCTCCAGGCAGAAGGTGCCAGGCTGGGGCTGGTGGGACTGAGGGTCCTGGTTCAGGGTGGTGGAGGCACTGCCCTAGGCAGGGTGGCCTGGGGAGTGAGCTGGCCAGGGCATGGTGATTGCCTTGTAACTGGTGCCTCTGGCAACCTCCCATTGATCCAATTTCGGAGGTTCTTCATTAGTCTTTCTTTCTCCTCTCTCCTTCTCTCTGTCACTCTTCTCCCCTCTCTGTCTTGTCTCTCTTCTTTCTTTTTCTCTTTCTCCTTCTTTCTCTCTTTCCATCTCTCTGCTGCTCTCTCTCCTTCTCTCTTCGTCTGTCTCTCTTCCTCTGTATTTTCTTGGGTCTTCTGTCATTCTTGAACCTCCGTTTGCCCATCTCTGAGCCCTTCTTTACCCTAGCACTCACCATCCCTGGCACTCTCATCCCTGTCCCTCATGGTCTAGGCTCTCTCTCTCTGTCTGTAAGTTGCCTCCATCTTTGTCTCTGAGCCCCTCATCACCCCCCGATCCTTGGCCTCAGGAGCTCAACCTCTGTCTGCCCTGCAGGATGCTGCAGCTGAGCCTGTCCTGGCTGGGACTTGGGCCCCAGGCAGTCTCCCCGTGGCTGCTCCTGCTGCTGGTGGGGGTCTCCTGGCTCCTGGCCCGCTTCCTGGCCTGGGCCAATGTCTTCTATGACAACTATTGCCGCCTCCGATGTTTCCCACAGCCCCCGAAGCGAAACTGGTTTTGGGGTCACCTGGGCCTGGTGAGTGTGGGCAGCAGGAAGAGTCTGGGGTATCAAGTAGATGAGCTCCCCAAAGGGTGGTCTGGGTCTAAGACATCAGAGAAGTAAGAGGTGCTAAAGGGAACCCCTCATTTCTTATGCATCTGCTCTGCCATCCCAGGCCCTTCCAACATCCTTGTCCTCTTCCTCTGAGGGCTTGGCCACGGGAGCTGGCCTCGGACACATTCCTCTATTTCTTCATGCTGTATGACCTCAGCTGAGTCAATCTCCCTCTCTTGGTCAATCTCCTCAAGGGTATTGAATTCTCACCTCAGGGTCCTTGCTGAGCAGAGAGCAGGTCACAAGGGTGAAAACAGCTTATTTCAACCTGTCTGGATCCCCTAGGATATTTTTCAGGCTTAGATGGGGCTTCCTGAAGAACTAGGGAGGATGCCTCACCAGGAGGTGACCAGTCTTCCCTTGCTTCTTGGGAAATATGTCCTGTTTCTTCAATGTAAATAGCAGAAGGGATGGGCATGGCTATGATTTGAGGAGTAAAGATAGGTAGATGACAGATAGATAGATGATAGATAGATAGATAGATAGATAGATAGATAGATAGATAGATAATGAATGGATGGATGGATGGATAGATGGATGGACGGATGGATGGATGGACGGAAAGATGTGACACTCTATTCATAGAATCTGACCAGCAGAAGGGGCTCGTAGATGGTAGCTACCCTCCTGAGTGAAGAGCAGAATTCAGGCTTGTCCCTTGGCATCCACTGGGGCTGAAAGCCCCAGGTTTGCAGACCCTTCACCATTCAGAGAACTGAAGAACATGTGGCATGAAAGGATGAGGGTTAAGTCCTGAGAATACTCTGCTGTCCCCAACCCTTATGGGGAGTTTTCTGTGTCCATACCTCCACCAGTCTGCAGCCACTCCTAGAATGAGGAAAGTCCATATTCTCTAGTCAAGGTTGACCTCTCTGTGGGCAGAGGGCATTCCTTCTCCCTGTGCCCTGAGGTATACCCTAGGGACTTGCACAAGCCTCCTGGATCCCCGTGCCGCTTGAGGACAGAAGGAGAAGGAAGCGGATTCCCTCTATCTGGACTGAATCTAGATTCTCTGTGCACTGTGTATGCTGCAGAGGGGATGTGCCGTGTCTCCTTTTGGTGAGTGACAGCCCTGCCTTGCTTGCAGGTCACCTCCACAGAGCAAGGCCTGAGGAACCTAACTCAGCTGGTGACCACCTATCCAGAAGGATTTATGATCTGGAGAGGCCCCTTCATCCCCGTCATCGTTTTATGCCACCCTGACATGGTCAGAGCTGTCACTCATGCCTCAGGTATTCACACTCAGCTTATGGTGGTGGGTGCCGTGGCACACCTGAGGCTTCCAGCTCCTCCATGGCAAGCTTCTGTGAATCACATGCAGGACCCTGGCCCTCTTCCTCCCTTCCTTTTAGCCATTGTTTTTTCATGTATTCAAATCTGCCTTCTTCCTCAAATGCTGTCTGTCAACTGCTGTGGTGTCCTGGAAACGATTGGGGCCTTAAGAGGTTTCATGGAGGAAATCTTAATCTTAAGAAGATGAATCTGAATAGATGGATCCTCACCTAGTGTGATCATAAATAGGAAAGGTGGGTTATGGCAGCCCAGAGAAGAAGCACAGTCTCTGCTGGGTCAGGCTAGAAGTCTTCCTGGAAGAGGAGTTGCTGGAGCTGTGTCTGGAACAATGAGCAGAAAAATTAAAAACCGGAGGGTAGAATGATGCAGGGGGCATTGCTAGCATTCCAGGCCCCTTAGCAGCCCCCCCCCACCCTCAGAGCAATGAGTGCTTGTGGCTGGGGGAGGATTTGCGCTTGTTATTTCTGTGACGTCCACTTCTGGTGAGTCAGTTCCTTCTACCCAACCCTGTTGCTCATCTACTTCAAGTTCATTGCTCTACTGCTGCAGGCCCCAAAATCTCTCCATAGAGACTCCACCTCAGCCTGGATCCCTTCCCTTCCTCTCTCCCTTTCTCACCCTCAGACAGATGGGGCTGAGCAGGAGAACAGGTAGCATTCACCAGAGAGCTTGGCTCAGATGCCAAAATTCTGGGTGACTCTGGGCTGGTCCCCTGTTCTCATTCGTGGCTGAGGTCTCCTTCATTCTGAGTGGTAGAAACTCAACCCTGTATGATCTAAGCAAATAAATGGAATTGGTCAACTCTCAAGTCCATGGAGGTTGACTTCAGACATAGCGGGATCCAGGAGTCAGACAATGTCCTCACTACTTTGTTTTCAATATTTAGTTCTGTTTTCTTCTGTGCTCCTTTAACTCTCATGTTAGTAAGAGAAACCACAGAAGCTCAGCCCCCATGGAAAAGTGAGTTTATTCCCAACAGTTGCAGGAACAGTTGCAGGCATCATTTTAATTTGTCTGGCTTGGTACAGTTTCTCACCCAGTCACTGCCACTCTGATTGCCCTGTCTGGGCAGGCACAGGTTTCTCAGAGTTATTGTTATGGAGTTCAAAGCAGTTTGATGGTTAAGAATTCAGGCCCTGGATTCGGTGAGACCTGGGTTCAGGTCTCAGCAATGCCATTTACTATCTGGGAGATCGTGGGCAAGTGACTTCATTGCCTAGAGCCTCGTTTTCCATATCTGTCAGGTGAGTGTGGTATTTAGAATCCAAATGAGGGAAGACTCTCATTGTCATGTACTGAGGGTGTGGGAAAGGAACCCAGGAGGAGGATGACCTGCTGGGCAAGATTCATGCAGCTCAGATCTGGGTCTCTGCCCTGCAAGTCCTTCCCTTTGACCACCCAGAAGAATGTGAATTGGGTCCTCTTCATTCCCCTCCAGATTCAAAGCTCAGAAGAAGGTCTCCTGTACACAGAGGACCTGGCGAGTACCTATGCGGATGTGTGCTGCTGGTGGGTAGGGCCCTGGCATGCGGTCATCCACATCTTCCACCCCAACTGCATCAAACCAGTGTTCTTTGCTTCAGGTAGTCATCCCGCTGGCAACAGCTTGCCCATTGCTGAGGTCTGTATGTTGCCTCTGCCTGGGCAGGTTACACAAGTGCAGACAGAAGGGGCTGTGGCAGAGACACCAATGTCACTGTCACCTCGACTCCCACATGGCCGACCTCCTGTCATGTCTGTCTACTCATGCATAGGATGTGTCCATGTGACATCTTCTGTATGGCCATGCCTGTCACATTTATGTTTCTGCTCATGTCCTAGTAACAGCTGGTACATGTTCACACCTGGGATCAAATAGAGATGGCCTTAGTTGTGTCTTGGCCACAGCTGTGGCCGAGGACTTTTGAGTCATGTAGGGGACTGTCCTGTGCTTGTCTGAGATGCCATTTAGATTGTCTGATTCTCCTGCTGGTCATACCTGACATATGTTTGGGATTTGTGTGATGTCTGGGACCCAGGATCCCTCTGAGAAGTCTCTGATACCTTATGTGGAGATTCCTGTCCAAGGCAGGTCACGGGATATGTCTGAGTCGCACCTGGTCTACATCTGTGACATTACTGGGACCATATTTAAGTCCTATCTGGGGCCCATCTGTGAGACGCACTGAGATCATGTCAGATTGTCTTTACATCCATGTCAAAGTATGTTGTCTATGTCAGGGTGAGTCATGCCTATTGTGTCATGTCTGGACATTACTGGCACATGTTCAGACCATGTCAGATGTTCTAAGGGACATCAGATAATGCTGTGACAGACAGGGTGTACGAGGTCCCTCCAAAGGCATTTTGCAGACTGCTGCATTGTGCTCAGGTGTGTAGAACATGTTAGGGCATGCTTGGCATGTTGTGCCATGTTGGGATGTGTCTAAGTATGTCAGATACATCTTTGGGATCTGCCCCTTCTCTGCTCTGTGCTATAGCCTGGTCTTGTTGCCTAACCTCCCCGCCTTTTCTGTGCCCTCTGCCCCTACTCCATTCCTGCTATACTGGGCTTGGAAATGGAATGCTAACCCCTGGCTGGGAGTTTCTTCTCCCTAACACAAATCTTTTCCCTCCCTTGTCATGGTCTGGTTGGTCCTCATTTATGTCAGCTGCCATTGCACCCAAAGCTATGGTCTTCTACAACTCCCTGAAGCTTTGGCTGGGTGAGTAACTATGGCTGAAGTGGGTTGGGCATACCATTGAGGGGCCTCAAAAGGCATTGCCCTTGCCAACTCCCTGCTGCCTCTGCTAGGGGACGGGCTCCTGCTGAGTTCCGGTGACAAGTGGAGCAGACATCGTCAAATGCTGACACCCGCCTTCCACTTTAATATCCTGAAGCCTTATGTGAAGATTTTCAATGACAGCGTGAAAATCATGCATGTGAGTCTCTTAAACCCAGAGCCCCAGCTGGAGCCTTGGGGGTGTTAGAAGCTCAGAGACAAATTGTCTGGAATTCTGGCTCTTCTGTGTGCCTTTGTGGTCATTGCTCTTTCTTAATGAGTCTCAGTTTCCTTAGCTATAAATTAGAATAAAAATCTCAATTTTGCAGGGTAGTCAAGGTGACCTAATGGACTCATGTCCCTGGCACATGGTTGATGCTCTGAAGGCATTCATTTGTCTCCCTCACTGAAGCCTTGGAATTTTAAGACATGGATGAGGATAATGATGAATATTGCAAGTGGTTATTGCTCAGTAACAAACCACTCCAAAACAGGAAGCATTTATAATTGCCAACAAATCCATGAGTTACCTGGCTGGGTCTTCAGGATGTGGATTGGGTCACTCATGTAGCTGTGATCAGCTGTAGGTCAGGTAGGCAGCTTTGCTGATCTGTGCTCAGACTCCTCTCATATGCTTGGGGCTTGGCTAGCTGCAGGATGGCCTTGAATAGACTCAGCTAGACCACTGGATTTTCTTTCATAGGGGTCTCTCTCTCTCTCTCTCTTTCTCTCTCCCTTTCTCTCTTTCATGGGTGTCTCATGCTGTTTACATGGCAGAGGCAGGGTGCCAAGAAATTGAGAGTAAGATGCAATACCTCTTAGATGTAAGCTTAGGATCAGCACTGCATCATTCTCACCACAGTCTGGTGGCCAAAGCAAGGCAGAAGATGGTACAATAGACTCTATCTCCTAATAGAAGTTGCTGAAAAATCACATTAGAAAAGGTGTAGATGTGTGTAGGGAAATGAAGGGTTGGAGGTAAGTGTTTTGTGAAATACCTGCAATTTTTTCATATTTGCAAGCTCACAGTGGGCTTGTTACTGATTCCTGGGTTATGCCAGAGACACAAGACTCTGGGGCCAGAGATAAAGGACACTTTCTTACTCATGGCAAAAGTGGCCTGTGCTTCTTATTAGTTTCCATTCTCTCTCCAAGTCAGCAAATCCCATGAGGTGACATAGGTGTGCTTCAGTGGATGGCTGATCAGATAGTATGATGCAATAGGGGAGAGGAACACTGTGTTTAGACAGTGTAACTTTCATAATAAATGGTAACAAGCCAGATATTTGTCCAGGGAGAGACATAACCTCATATCTCAAGGTCATTTACTGGAAAGACAACTCCAAGAGAGGGCCCAGGTAAAGAACATCAGGGTCTGGCCATTTTGGCATACTTAAGACTGTGCAGGGTGGTTGGGACCCATGGACGACAGCCTCTCCCACATGGGACATTTTCCTAATCAATTTATAGCAATAAAGATGGTGACAGATAACATTTATTGAGCACTTACTGTATGCCAGAAACGATAGGCGAATTCCATGACATATGTTGTCTCATCTTCATAACTCTGTGAGGTAGAGATTACTGTCTTCCCCCATTACATATGATGAAATTGAGGCTCCTGGAGTTTAGGAGGCTTGCTAGCAAGTGAGCTACTAAATGGATCTAGGATTCCAACCTGGTTTAGCTGACACCAAAGGAGGTCATCTAAACTGTTACAGCAGATTTGTCAGGTGGAGCCCAGGCACACTCATCTGCAGGGGGAACCAAGCTCGAGTGGGCAGTGCATCCGGGCGGTTGGGTTTGGGGAAGGGATCAGGCAAGTCTACGCTCTGTTCCCCTCTCTGTCCAGGCCAAGTGGCAGCGCATGGCCTTGGAGGGCACCACCCGTCTGGACATGTTTGAACACATCAGTCTGATGACCCTGGACAGTCTACAAAAATGCATCTTCAGTTTCAACAACAATTGCCAAGAGTGAGTCTCTGCCCAGAGCCTAAGAACATGAGCCATAGAGCCTAAGGAGCAGATGGAGGGAGGACTGACCGGGACAATCAGAAGTACCTACCTGGAGGAGATGGGTCTAGCTAGACATTGAAGGACAAGGAAAGGGAAGAGAAAGCGCAATGCTTTATGGTAGAAACAAATGATAAACTCCAGGAGGCTAGGAATTAGAATGTGTGCAATAGTGGGGAGACATCCTGGAAACGAGGTAGGAGGGGTTATATCCTGAGTCCACTAAAAAGTCAGGGAAAGAAGTGTGAACTCAATCTTGATGTTTCCACGGAAGTCTTTTGAGCAGATGAGAGTCATTTACGAAGCTGAGCTTGGACATCTGACCCTAAAGCAGACCAACTATTGTGTAGACAAAGGATGGTGTAGATATTGGATGCAAGGAGACTAGGGAGAGGGCAGGGCTCATTCACCAGCTGGGAGAGGGTGAATTCTGAGTCGTGCGATAATGTTTTGAGAATAAGTAGGGGAGGATGCTGAGTATGAAAGAATGGAGAGAGCAACGATGTCTTACCACATGAGGCACAGAGGCAGTTCACAGATAAGGATACAGGAGAGAGGAAGGTCACGTTTCCTGGATCGTCCTAACCATGTATGTGTGGGGCCATCGGGTTCTGGATACTCAGTTTCCTAATGTGAGGTAGCTCCCGGCTTCTGGTGAGAGGTGCTTTTTCGTCTTCAGGTGAGCTAAGTTGTTGCCTCTCTTGCTGCCCTCACCTGGTAGGAAGCCCAGTGAATACCTTGCCACCATTTTGGAGCTCAGTGCTCTCGTGACAAAACGGAATAATCAGCCCTTCCTGCACATGGATTTCCTGTACCACCTTACCCCAAATGGAAAGCGCTACCGCCGGGCCTGTCGACTGGTGCACGACTTCACATATGCAGTCATCCAGGAGCGGCGCCGCACCCTCCCTGATCAGGGTATTGATGACTTCCTCAAGGCCAAGGCTAAGACCAAGACTTTGGACTTCATTGATGTGCTCCTGCTGACCAGGGTAGGCTTCTGTGGGACCTGACTTCAAAGGGTAGAAAGGCTCTTAGCTTCAAACGTCAGATTGAAGAACTTGAACTTGATGCATAGGGCACTGGAGAGGGTGCTTGAGGAACGGTAGTCAGGGTGAGGGATAAGTTCTAGAGATGACAGCGTATTGCAGCCTTATGGAGATGGTGAAGTTTGAAAACATAAAGGGCCTGAGATTTGACTCTGCTTCCATGTTAACGAGTTAGTCTACCACGAAGATCTATAGATACAGATGCTCTGGGACCTTAGGTCAGAGCAGTCCCCTTATTACTCACAGCAGTGACAGTACCAGAGTAGAACTGAAGCTCTGGTTCTGCATTCTCAAACTCTTCCGTGGGCCACATGATGCTTTAACCTGTATGTGCAGCCATGCTTGCATCACAGAGGTACCTTCACATTTTGAATCTTATGCAGACAGCTGATACATCTGCCCCTTCCTCCCGATGGTGGTGAGGGAGGGAGCGAGGGAGGGGATAGGGAGAGAGAGACAGGGAGGGAGGGAAAGAGAAGAGGGAGAGAGATTATTATTGTTCTGGAGCAAAACAAATGTTCTTCAGTGAGAAGGCAAAGTCTAGAGGTTCTGTGGATCTACAACCTATTCCTTATCTCCAGGGAAGATAAAGAATCTGTAGATTTACTATCCTAGAATGTGACAGCTTATTCTAGAGCAACGTTCAATGTCTAACTTCCAAAGCAATTTGCCATTCGATCATCCTGTATGTAACCCAAGGTGTCGCGAACTTTTTTTTCTCAGAAAGCCCTCATCACATAGAAACATGAAAATATTCATGGATCATGGATACCTCCCACCAGAAGGCGAGGAGGCCAAGGAGGAGGCCTGTGGATCGAAGCCTCTGGCAATAGTGAACAAGGAGGTCTAGGATTGCAGGGGGGGCTTGGGTTTCTGAATGAACGATGGAGCTTCAGAAATTATCTGAGGGTCCTCAGAGCTGGTGTGACCTGGGGAGTCTTGCTTTCTCTCAGGATGAAGATGGGAAGAAATTATCAGACGAGGATATTCGAGCTGAAGCTGACACCTTCATGTTTGAGGGTGAGGGTCCCAGTGGGACTACAGAGGAGGCAGGGGTCTCTCCAACCCAGGAACTTGGCGGGTGGGCCCTGAACCATCCTATCCCTCCTAATCCTCCCCACCCTCCCTGAGGGCCTTCATGTCAGGGCACAGTTTAGCCTCCATTGCTGAAGCAGCCCACAGACCCAAGCCTGTCTGGCTGCCTCTCAGGTCATGACACCACAGCCAGTGGCCTCTCTTGGGTCCTGTACAACCTTGCAAAACACCCAGAATACCAGGAGCGCTGCCGGCAGGAGGTGCAAGAGCTGCTGAAGGACTGTGAACCTAAAGACATGGAATGGTGCGTGCGGGTTCTCAGGGCCTCTTTCTGAGCCCCTCTCATTGGCTCTGCTTCCTAGGTGGGAAAGAGGGAAGATTTTTTATTATTGCCAATTCTGTCATTTTTGCTTAGCGGGAGTGGGAGCAGTGAACAGAGGCAGGGCCTGGTACTCAGCCTGGATGACAGGTGATGGGCTATAGGTTTTGGGGACTGAAAGATCTTGGCTTCTGAGAGAATTAGTGACTTTCTGTTAGGTCAATCGATGCCACTTATCCCATATAAAGGAGACAGGACTCTCCCTTTTCTCTCTAAATTCACATTTAAACAAAACAAAACAAAACAAAACAAAACAAAACAAAACAAAACAAAACAAAAGAAAACTCCCCAAATGTTTGCTCATCTCCTGTCTCCTAATTCTTTCCACAGTGTTTAGTCCAGGATTCACAGAGGACACCTAGGGACTAAAGTCATTCAACTCTTGTCCGGGAACACCTGAATCTTCATCCATTTAGTCTCTATTCAGCAAACACTGCTCCACTGCCTTCCCATCCCCAATTCTGTGCCATCTCCAATTCTTCCCAGCCCCATTCTGTGTCCTGGAGACCTGGATAGGACCCAGACCCAGCCTTTGACTACCAGGAGCTCCCAGCCTGGAGGGGAGAATAATCCCAAGTTAGGACACTCCCAGTTTACATTGGCAGACCTGGGGTCAAGAGCAAGAATGGCAAGGCTGAGGGATAAAAGTGTGTCATAGCTGAGACCTTGGATGCTGATCAGTAGATATTTGCATGTATTTGGGTGCAATTAGGTCAAGAAGACAGCTGGGCACAGCGATGGTGTGAGGAGAAGGGCAGAGGGAAAGGGAGGAGAGAGTAAAATGGTCTGAGGGAAACAGAGAGAAGGAGGGAGGGAGAGGGAGAGGGAGAGGGAGAGGGAGAGGGAGGTGGTGAAGACTTTGAAAGCAATGTTAATGGTTTAAAGTTTAACCTAAGGACAATGAAGGACCACTGCAAGTGTCTGATCAGGAGGAGCACAGATCATATCTGAGTACCAGAGAGATCTTTCTGTGGCTAGTGTGGGGGACATACTGGAGAGGACAAGCTATTGAATGAGGGTCCCGGGAGGAGATTTGGGAACTGAACCAGTCCAGGGGCTGGGAGGTGGTGAGGAAGCATTAGGCTGGAGGCATTTTGGAGGTGATGTTCTCCACTCTAAGCCTTTGCTCAGCACAGCAGTCCTGTCAGGTGGAGAGGTCTTTATGCTTTTCAACCAAGACTTCAAACACAATTATGCACTTAGTAAAAAAAAAAAAAGAGTATGAAAGTGTTTATAATAAAAATAAACTTACTTCTTCATCTCCACCCAAGGTTTAACTTCCATGAATGACTTACTGTGTGTCCTTTCATGGGTGTTGTTTTGTAGTTTTTCAGTTTTGAAACAGTTATCTATATCAGCTAATAAAGTTAAATCACCACAAGAAATGAAGGGGATTAAAGAAAAAGAATTCAGGTCCGTTACTGAACTTTCACATTTATACAGGTTTTCGACTGGAGTCTCTTATATTTTCTAAAGATCACTATCTGCCAAAAATGGCACATTTACCCCCACATTTCAAATTGCATTATTCCCATTTTCCCCTCTTATCTAAGTGCAGAATAGTATCTTTAAATAGTACCATGATAAATGAAACATGGCTACTGTTTCTTCTCTATTTTACTCATTTGCCTTTTGATTTTCTCTCTTGCAGTAGAGAATATGTATATATTTTTATGTTACTTTGTAAATGTTTTTATGGCTGGCTTTTGTGTGTTGTGCTTGGCTCAGTAAAGCTTCTAAAAATACCTGGCTAAATTTCCTCTGGTACTTTGGTAACATTGCTTTTCTTTTCCTTTTCAACTACTTTCTGGTGATCTGACTGACATACTAAAAGCTAACATATTTAATGCACACAACTGAATAAGTCTGTAGGTATTTGATCCACTGGAATTTATTTTGTGAAAGAGAGAAAGGATCTCATAGAGCTGCAGGAGATTGGGTGTAGGGTGTCTCTATTTTTGCTCCCTGGATAAGGGCTTTGGGACTTCTGCAGGGACGACCTGGCCAAATTGCCCTTCCTGACCATGTGCATCAAGGAGAGTCTGCGGTTACACCCCCCAGTCACGGCTATCTCCCGCCGCTGTACCCAGGACATCCAGCTTCCTGATGGCCGGGTCATCCCCAAAGGTGCCATCAAAGACAGGGGGAGGTGCTCCCAGGCAGGAAGAGGAGCCCATCAGGCCTGGGTGACCTCTTTCTAACTGGCCCCTTCTCTCCCACAGGTGTTATCTGCCGTATCAGTATTTTCGGGACTCATCACAACCCATCTGTGTGGCCAGACCCTGAGGTGCTGCCTCCTCCTCCTCCCCTTATCCTTGTCCACTCCTGTTGGGGGACTTAAGAGAGTGCACAGGGTTCTGACCAGACAATTCAGGCATCACCGTCCCTATGATACACATGTCGGCCTCTCCAAGGCTGGCTGTCTTGGGAGACCCCAGTCAGCAGCCTTGACTTGGGTTGTCTCCAGGTCTACGACCCCTTCCGCTTCGACCCAGAACACATCAAGAAGAGGTCACCTCTGGCTTTTATTCCCTTCTCCGCGGGACCCAGGTGAGTCAGGAGCAGGAAAAGGATGTGGGGCAGGAAAAGGAAATTGAAGATGGCTAGCGTTGTCTGTCCCTCCGTGTCCTCTCAGAGGTTATGGGTAAGGGTCTGGAGAATGGGGGTTGGGTTGGACCAAGGAGGGCCCCCCAGTGTGCTCAAGACACCCTCCCCCGCCTGCAGGTCTGGCTTGGGGGCCTGAGCCAGGCGTATGCAGGGCCACATGGGGTCCCAGGCATGCTCAGCGGCCTCCCCTGTGCCTGCGGGGGTGGGAACGGTGCTCCCGGGCCCTGCCCCGTGCCATCTCCTCCCCTCCCCGCCCGCAGGAACTGCATCGGGCAGGCCTTCGCCCTGGCCGAGATGAAGGTGGTCCTGGCGCTCACGCTGCTGCGCTTCCGCGTCCTGCCCGACGCCGCGGAGCCGCGCAGGAAGCCGGAGCTGATCCTGCGCGCCGAGGGCGGCCTGTGGCTGCGCGTGGAGCCGCTGCGCCCGGGCCCCCCGTGACCCTCGGCCGCCTGGGCTGGGCTCCATCCACCCTGCTCCCGCACGCCTCCCTTTGCAGGTTCCCAGAAGTAGACAATAAACAAACTAAGATACAAAAAAATAAACAAGCAAACAAACATAATTCGTATTGATTTCATCTCCAGGGCTTTCCCTTTTGTGTCCTGTCTTCCTAATTCTTTACCATTTTTCCAGGTCAGTTATTCATTTACGAATCTAGAAGAGAGTTTAGCATCAAGAGTTGTTTTTAGAAAGCTGAAAGTTGAATTAAGAGAACATTGTTTGCCAATAATGGAGCGGGAAAGTCTCCATTGGGATTTTACGTGGTCTTGATCCAGTTGTTACTCCGCTCTTGGACGTGTGGAGGGTGATAATGTTCCTTAGGTGTACAGAGTTCCAGACCGCAAAAGCCCAGGTCAGGATTCAAGGGGGAAGACTGCACATCATCCAGAGGTGCTCGACTTTGAACCAAGTGGAGGGAGCAGGTGGATGTTGCGGTTGACTACCTCCTGAATGTTGGGAATGCGCTTCTTGCATAGGAAGAATGGCCAGAGGTATGGTCATCAATTGTATATTGGATTGCTCTTAATGAAATAACTTTTGATGTAGAAATTTTATTTGTATAGCAATAGGTCAACATACATTCATGTAAGATATAGGCATGGTTAAACAGCTCTCAGAGAACATGTATGGCCTGGCATCTCCTCAGACACTGAGATTCGTGCTCCTAGTGACAGAAGTAGACTACTGAGAAGGGAGAACGTCACTTCAGCTCCCACAGGTAAACACTGATTTCATGCTCACAGCAGTCTTACGGATCCCCGAGATTAACTTACCTGCTCAAGGTCAGTCATTTGGTGATGGTGGAATGGGGTGAGTTTGGCCAGCTTGGCTTTAGAGCTACATTTTAACATACAAGAGATGTGATTTTCAACATATGTCTCAGCCCTAGGCACTTCAGATGACCTGGAGAACCACTCCAGGCTCACTAGATGAGGCCGAGAAGTGGTGCCTGCATTTTTAAATGCCATATTTTTGACAGGGGATACATTCAGTCATCAAAAAGAAAAAAAAATCAATCAATCAATCAATCAATAAAATGCACAGTGAAAAGTATTGGTTCTCCATGTCCTTCCTTTGTCCAGTTTCTCCTTTAGGAAATTACTTGTGTGTAAAACATAATTTATCAATATTTTCTTTTTATGTATTATGTGAAAAGGGTTGTATATAAGTACTCTTTATCTAATCCCAAATCACAAAGACTATTTTCTACTTTTTCTTCTCAAAGTGTTTAGTTTTAGATTTTACATCATTCAGCTCTACAGTCCATGTAAGTTAAATTTTGTAGAAGGTATGAGTTTTGAGTTGTCTTTTCTATTGGCGTACGCATGTGCAATTATTCCGGTCGTGCACTCACTGGTCTTTCATGTTTTTTTTTTTTTGAAAATCAATTGACCCCATTTGGGTGGATCTCTTTTAGGACACTTCTGGTCCATTGATTTCTGTGTTTAATCTTTTACCAATACCACAGCGTCATGATCACTGTAGTGTCATAGTATGCCTTGTAAGGGATCATGTGAATCCTTAAAGTACACTTTTCCTTTTTAAAAACATTTTTGGGTCTTCTAAGTCTTTTGTATGTTCATGTAAATTTTATAACAATTTATTTCTAGAAAGAGTCCTCCTAGCATTGTGTTAGTAATTTCTTCAAATCAAGAGATCAATTTGAGGTGTCTTAACATCTTTACAATATTGAGTCTTTTAATCCACGAACTCGGCATATCTCCATTAACTTTGAGTCCTTTTGGATTTCTCTCATCAGTGTCTTGAAGTTTTTCATCATATAGATCTGGCATGTATTTCTTCAATGTATACCTGAGAATTACACTTTTTCTGGTATATCATACTTGTTAAATGATGTCTTAATATATGTGTTTCTCAATTTTAAACTGGTAGTATTGTATATCAGGGTGTCATCCTTTTTCTGTTAAGGCCCACAAAGCAGATATTTTAGGTCTTGCATACCCCACCAGATTTCTCCTCCTCCCCTTCCTCTTATTCCGTTTTAAATCATCTACAAAGAGAAACAATTTTTAGTTTCGAGACTGTCCAAAAGAAGGCCATGGGCCAGATTTGGTTTATAGATCATAGTTAGCTGACCCCTGGAATACAGAAATATCATTGATTTTTGCATATTGACTATGTAAACGGAGCTCCACTGGATGATGCCCAATGGAATATCAATAACGATATTATCTCCTCCCTCAACCTTAAAAATTCTTCCTTTGGGAAAGAGAACCCTCATCCATTGTTGGTGAGGTTGCAAATTGGTACAGCCACTCTGAAAAACAGTATAGAATCGTCTCAAAAAGTTACAAGTGGGTATACCTTTTGACCCAGCAATTGCACTTCTGGATAGTTAACCAAAGAAAACCCAAACAATAATTCATAAAATCTATGCATTCCAATATTTATGGCAGCACACTTAATAACAGCCAAGATGTGGAAATAACTGAAATGCCCATCAGCAGCTGGTTGGATAGAGAAATTATGGTTCTTATATACAATCAAATATTACTCAACCATTAGAAAATGAAATCTACCATTGCAAGGACATGGATGGACCTAGAGGCTATTATGCCGAGTGAAATAAGAAAGAGAAAGATAAATACCATATGATTTCACTTATATGCTGGATCTAAGGACCAAAAAGAACAAAGGAATCAAAACCAGACTCACAAACATAGTGGACAATTTGGTGATGGACAGAGGGGAGGGGGTTATCAGGTTGAGAGGATGAGGTGAAGGGTTAAAGAAGTACAAATTAGTCCTCGATAATTGGGCACAGGGATGGGAGCACGGCACAGGGAATGAAGTTAGCATTAATAGGATGGCTAAGTGGAGGGCCAGGGGAGGGAGGGAACAATTAGGGGGATCATTTTATAAACGATATAGATGTCTAAAGTATACTTGAAACTCATTTCCATGAATAACTTTATGAATACATATGTAAAAGCTTCATTTGACCCCACTTTTGTGGCAGCTAAGGCACATTTCTTTCCTCCACTATGTCCCAAATCCCTTCACAGAGTGATCTGTGCATGGGTTGTTAATGTTCCTCTCCCAGTACAAACAGGCTTAGAGTTTTCCTTAAGGGTCTTGATGGTGGTAAATGAGGGAGGAGAGGAAGCATGAGCCCGTGGTGTGTAGGGCCCTGCTGCATCTACGTTTGTGATTCTTAAGACCCCACTGGGTCTGGTGCTGTCGCTGCCTGGCAGCAGGGCTCTCTTCCTCTGGAGCTTGACAGAGGCTCCCTCTGCTGGACGTTTCGGGATAAGAGGCTCTAAGGCATCTGGTCTCCACTAGGGCAGCGAGCAAGTGTATGCATGACGGTGTGTGCTTGTGTGACTATACACACATGTGTGAGTGTGTGTCTACCAGAGTGTGTGCATGCAGTTGTATGCGCGTGCGTGTGAGTGTGTGTGCACGTGCGCGTTCGATGCATGTAAGTCTGTGTGACTCGTACACGTGTGTGTACTTGTGTGTATGTGACCGTGTATGCAATGGAGTAACATGTGGGTGCCTGTGTGCGTATGTGTGTGAGGGTGTGAGTGTGTCCGTCTTGCAGTCAGCTGAGCAGGCTGTGCTCCTGCTCACTGCAGCAGCTGCTGTCCTGAGATCCCCGCCCCTGCTCCCAGGCCTCAGCCTTGCAGCAAGCAGGACATTCTGGGGAAGAAAAGTCCTTACAAGCAGCCCTGACCAATGACGGTGAGTGCATTTTCTCTGCTCTCTTCTCAGGGTCCCCAGAAGGACTGAGCCTCAGATGCCCACATGGGAGCGTCCTTGCTAAAGGAAATTCCTTCCGCTGCTGCCTTCCCTTCTCATCTCACTTCCCCATTGCCCTGCTGGCATCTCCTGGAATCACCTCCCAAAGAAATGACTTGCAGGTGAGTTCTTGCCTCAGGGTCACCTCCAGTTAAATATCTGCACTCAAATCTCTGCCTCCAAGTCTGCTTCCGAGGACCCTAAGTAAGACATGTGCAAGCTCACACTTTCAAAGCTATAGACCTGTTGTTACTCTCTTGTTAGAAAGGAGGAACAGGAGGCTCAGAGAATGCAAGTCACTCGCCTAAGGTCACACAGCTGGATGGTAACAAAGCTGGGCTTTGACCCTGCGCCGTCAGGCCCCAAGCCCAGTACTGCTCACCTACTAGGAGCCACTTCCGTGCTAGGGACCGAGGGAACAAGAGAGACCTTCGTAGCCAGGTAGGTCCCTGATGTGTGTTCCACAGTGACCAGGGCTCAAGGCTGGTACCCTTTGCCTCGTTCTGTCATGAAATAAGATAAATAAGGGCAAAAACATATATGTGGTACTACTGGGTGTCAGGGAGTGATGTTGAAGTGCTTTGCTCACTTGGATTCATCTGATTTTCACAACTGTCTTGTCATTACAAATTTAAGACAAGAAAAAACATACAGAGAGGTAGAGGCCTGTGAAAATTCACAAGTTTGTTCAGATTGGAAGCTGGCCCTGGCACCAGGATTCCTTGTCCTTAGCCACAGTGCCCTCTTCTTCTCACAGGTGTATCTATTCGGTCCTTCTACGTTCCCAGTGTGTCGCTAAGCATTTTGTTTTGTAAAAATAAAATTTATAATTACATACATGGTAATTATAATTTAAGCACCATAGGCTTCCTGTGAGAAAAGGAAACAGTTGGTAACTGTAGATATTTAGAAGAAAAACATTTTTCTTTCCTCTGCTCCCACCCATTCCAGAGGAGGACTGTTGTGTGCCTAGACAAACATCCGTGAACACCCTCATAAGCGATGGTCAGGTTTCCCATGCTTTTGGGGACTGTAACAGTTGGGTCTTGGTGGTGACCTCAGATGGAATAAATGTAGAAGGTTAAGAAGAGACCATTTATGAAGGTGTGGGCAGGGCCAAGGGACACCATCGAGGCTGGTGCAGCACCTGGAGGCTGGCATCAGCTGAGAGCTGCCAGCATCCCTGGCTAATGGGAAGGGAGCAGCTGTTCTTGGAATCCAGAAGGAGTAGCTGTACAAGAATGTGACGGTAGCCTTTGTCAGAGGGCGGATGTCTTTCCCCTGACCCCAGCTGTTTGCCAGCAGGTACCCACCAAACAGCATCTCTTTATTGTCTCAGAGAGGCCGCAGGACATGGGCAATGATGCCTGATGTAGCCCATGGGAGGAACCTGGGTCAATGTCAGTAGCACCGTAGCACCCAGATGGGGATTCCGTCGGCTCTCCTGCACCTGCAAGGGCCTCTTACAAGCTGGCTAAGCAGATAGCCTAATAGCTACCAAATTCTGTCTCTCCCCCTGTGGGCTCCTCAGCTCCTTTTGAGAGATATGTTTGGGGTCTCCCTTTGCTGGTTTTTGGATGAGAAACACCGTTTTCCCCTTAAGAAGGATGATCTCTGTTGACCTTTCTGAGTGTCAACCTACTTTTCAGAGCCATTATCACACCCAAAATCTAGCGAAAGTTGCTGTTAACTTAGTGGGTTCTCTGACCTTAGTAGATTTTTCCTTGCACCTCATTTTTCCAAAAACCATCTCCTCACATCGTCTGCCCAGATGCTGGCAGACCCAGGCTACTGGATGATGTTTCTGCAAAAGCAAGTCAGTTGCCCCATCTTTACTGTGGTAAGTGAAATGTAGCAGCAGCTTCTGGTTTGAGTGTCAGGCCAGATTTCACCACCATGGGCTGGTTCCGCTTCTCTCAGATATTGATGGAAATGGCCTCACTGCCTCCGTTTATCTGTTCATCTCAGCGTGTCTGAGAAAGGAAGCAAGAGGGACGGACTTCTCTGGGATCTGATCGCCTCACCCTGTGCTGGGCTTTTGCAGTCCTGGCCCAGCGGTGGGGCTGTGGAGGGTGTGTAGTGAGTGATATTTAGTCAATGGCCACTGCCGTATGTCATTCAGGTTTCTGGTCAGAGGTCTCTGGGAGGCCCTCCCTTATTGCCCCATCCAGAACGGCCTTCTCAGTCACCTTCTGGCACTTCTCACTCTTCATTTCCTTCATTATTGCCCTCATCTGACTTGATCTTATTTCCTGTTGGCACCCCCCATCAGACATGCGCACCATGATCCAGAGACCCAATCTGTCTTCTTCATCCTGGGTCTGAGGTCTTAGCATCGTGCTTGGGACAGAGTAGGTACCCAAGTGCAGTTTGCTGAGGCTCGAACTATACCTGGGTGGTATATCTTCACCTCTCTGTTTTACCGAGGAGGACATGAGGCTCAGAGAGGCCAAGTGACTTGCCCAAGGTCATCTAGCCAAGCAAGTGTCAGAACTAGGATTTGAACTTGTTTCTGCTCAGTCCAGAACTTGTTTCCTTCCCACATTCAGAGAAAAAGGTGAAACTCCAGTCAGCAGATATCTGTGCCCTTGTTCTGGAGAGACCCCAGGCTGATTCCTGGGAAATGAGTCTTCATGCCAACACAAAACAGTAAGCTACTCATCTACTTGTGTGCACACTATGTGCCCTCTTCACTTTACCAAATCCTATTTTTTTTAACTTGTTTTTGAATTATACAAGTTATAGCAGCTCAATGTGGGGGAAAGAAAGCATGAAAGACATATAGCAATTGAAAAGGGTTAAGACTCCAATTCTCTTTCCAGTTTCTCTGTGATATGAGAATTTTGGGGAAGTGTTCAATGTATATGCAAAACGTGCGTGCACACAGACACACCCTCATTCCTAAGTTTTTATGTAAATGAGACCATGACTCACGTGTCACTTTTCTTTGTCACCCCACCCCCAGAGAGAGCATTTATTTGTTCTATGGCCTAGCAGGCTGAGAGCACAATACAGACGATGGCACTGGGGCCTGAGGGCCATTTATGGCCTCGAGTTCGGCTGCCCCAGGTGGTAACTGTGAACATCTGTGCCAGGGTTTACAGGAACTGGAGGTGCCCTCCCACAACTGAGAAAAGGGCTTTGGGGCATGGAAGCCATGCAAGCGATGGCTTGATATGGATGCAATGGAGGGGTCATAGAGTGGGTGTGAGGTGGGTGTCCGGGGGCTAAGGGGACCCACAGGGGCAGGTATGTTAGAGTGTCTTTGAGCCGGGGTAACTTGGTGCATGGCATGTTAGGATGTATTGACCCTGGCTGTTGACTGAGGACCTAGGTGCCAATGACGGAGACAACGGAAAGAACGGTGGATCATCAGGACCCACGAAGACATGACTACAGACAGGATGAGCTCTGGGAGAGACCGAAGAGTCCAAGGGGACTGCTACAGCAAGTTGGTAGGGGGAGAGGTCTGGTGTTCCCCTCCCGGGATACAGCCAGCTGCAGCCACTCCTGGATGTTCACCTGAATTTGGCCAGTGCCACATCTGTCAAGAGATCTGAAGGTACAGAACATGGTGTCCAGCCTGAACAGGCAGTTGATAAATTGTCAAAATTCGTGTTCCCTCCCTCATCCGAGTAGCCTCTGATGATCATGCTGTAGAGATGCTCATTCAGATGGAACCCTGCTGCCTCAAACGCCCATGGGTGATCACGGCTCTCAATGGTTCTTGAACCACCAACACAGAACCATTTGTATATGGCCTGCCAGTTTTTGATGTTGTTCCGCAAATACTTGAATTCCTTGAACCTCAGCTTGCCTGTCACCTCACTATCCTGGCCCCCATGTCGTGACATGTGTCAAAGCCAAAACAACTGGTCAGTTGAGATCAGGGTTTTGGGTGATGACCTTGTTGAGAACATTCATGAGTTCTGTGGTGCTGACCTTCATCTCGTCTTTGGTCAGCTGGAACAAGAGCCTCCAGCACTGCCGGACCCCTCATTTTCATTGGCCTCTACGTTGGAGTAATGGATGCCTTGGGGCGAGGGCCTCAGGTTGTACTGCGCAGAGGCCATGCCGATGGTACTAATGACTCATTCAGGATGCACAAGGCATTTCCGCCACCACCGCTGCCATGGCCATCGACTCTGCCTCCAGTCCTGCCGACCATGCCCCTGCGTACATTCCCCAGACCCGTTCCTCTTCCCCGCAAGAACGAGTTGACCAGGAATATGGCTTCAGACTACAAATTCGGCCTCTCCAGCCGTTCAGTCATCTGCTTGTCTGTTCGGCATCTGGTCCTCTGGCTGTTTCAGCCAGGTCACTTATCACTTTTTTTTTGTTTGTTTTGCAGATTTATTGAAATATAATCGACAATTAGTTGCTTCTATTTCCATTGTAAATTCAACAAGTATTTTTCCATTTATGGTTGGCATACTATAACATATTAGTTTCAATTTTACAGCATAGTCATTAGAGATCTGTAAAACTCACAGTATAACTCCACTAAATTTAGTACCCGTCTTCCCTCTCACATATTTATTACAACATTGTTGACTATTTTCTTAATTTATCTCCATGTCTATTATGCACCTATCCATTTGTACTTCTTGATCCCTTTGCTCTTTTTCACCATAACCCCAAAACCCCGCCTGTCTAGTAGCCCTCAAAATATTCTCCATGTCTATGAGTTTGTTTTCATTTTTGTTGTTGTTTATTTTGTTCTTTAGATTCCCCATGTACATGAAATCATGCAATATTTGTCTTTCTCTACCTGACTAACTTCGTTCAGCACAATACCCTCTATGTCCATCAAAGCAGTATCTTTTTCCATCCCCGTCCTTTTAGTCTCTGTGTGTCTTTTAATTCTGAAATGAGTCTCTTGTAGGCAGCATATGTATGTAGGAGTCTCATTTTCTTATCCACTCAGCCACTCTGTCTTTCGGCTGGAGCGTTTAATTCTTTTCCATTTGAGGTCCTTGTTGATAGTTATGTAGTTATTACCATTCTCAACTCATGTTTTAGATACATGTTATTTTCTTTTCCTTAAAAAAGTTCCTCCAAGATTTCCTACAATTCTGGCTTGGTGTTGATGAATTCCTTCACCCTTCTTTTCTTGGAGGATGGAGGCTGGGTCTGAGAAGCTCTTGATCTGTATGACTGTAAATGATAGCATTGGTGGATAAAGTCATCTTGTTTGTAGGTCCTGAGTTTTCACCACTGTGAATATTTTGTACCAAGCCTTCTGTGCTGCAGAGTTTCTTTTTGAGAAATCAGCTGCCAGTCTTATGGGTGCTCTCGTGTAGGTAACTAACTGCTTTTCTCTTGCTGCTTGTAATGTTCTTTCTTTGTATTTAATCTTTGGCATTTTAATTATGATGTGTCTTGGTGTGGGTCTCTTTGAGTTCATCTTTTTTGGGACTCTCTGACCTTTTAGGGTTTGTATGTCTATTTCCCTCAGCTGGTTAGGGGAGTTTACCATCTTATTTTCAACGTCTTGTTCCTTGGCTTCTCCTTTAGGTGTCCCTATGACATGGATGTTGCTACTCTTAATTTTGTCCCACAGGGTCCTTAAATTATTATTATATTCCTGTTTTTTTTTCTTGCTCTTTAGATTGGCTGACCTCTGCTTCCCCATCCTCTATATCGGTGATTTGGTCCTCTGCTTCATCCATTCTGTCGATTCCTTCTAATATGCTCTTCACCTGAGATAATGTATTCTTCGTTTCTGACTGGTTCCCTTTAAAATTTCTATTTCCATTTTTATGTTTTTCTTAGATCTCTTTGTTAAAGTCTGCTGTGCTCTCTGCTATATCCCCAGTGTCTGGAACAGTAACCAGACATAATAGATGTTTGGTAAACTTTCGGTTGTATGAAGAGCCTCGCGAGGTATGTGTTTTTCCCTTTATTTTGTAACTGATAAAAAGTGAGAACTGAGGAGGTGAAGGCATTCCCCTCCCCATGTTCCTCGCAGAACTCAGACTCAGGAGTCTCAAAACAACATGTCTTAAACTTGAAGAAGTATACATGACTCGCAGCTGGGATGCAGTTCTAAGCCAGGCTGTCTGGGTTGGGGTGCTAGAAACTGCATTTCCCACAAGCTCTCTGGTGATACTGATGGTGGAGGTTTGAAAACCACGCTTCATAGTGAAGGCTTGTAGCTCGTGACAACAAAGCTTACTTTCTCTCCCAGATATTTATTGAGCATGTAATGTGTTCTAGGCTTTTCTGTCACCTGTACTCTGAAATTTACTGCAAGCTGCTTCACTTCTCTGAGTCTCTGGTTCATTTTCTGTAAAAAGAAACTTGTGAGAGCGAGACTGCATGGCTGTTAGGTGGTTACACAGCAACAACAACGACTAGCATCTATTGACCCCTTCCTATGACCTATAGGTCTTACATGCAATTGTTTCTTTTCTTGTACCCACCATCATGGGTGGTGGTGCTAATGAAAAATGGGAAGGAGGACAGCTTCGTGCTTTGGTGAACCCAGTGTAAAGGCTGGTGCACATCCTGGCTCTACCAGCTGTGTGACTTTGAGCAATTCACTTAAACAGGATTCAGCTTTCGTTTCCTCATCTGTCAAATGGGGAGAAAAAGGCTCATATACCTGAAGGGCTTAAAGCATATTCAGTGGCTTATGTTGACAATGGCTGGTGGGGGCTGCCATTCCGGCTCTAGGCAGCATGACCAATCTTGCACACAGTAGGCCTGCATGAGTTGAGACCCTCTAGGCACTGAGAACTCTTTCTCCTGCATGTCTGAGGTCTCTGGTTTGTCATGCTTTGGCCCTGTCCCTGATCTCTGATATGAAATGACCTGCCAGCATTCGAATTCTGCTTCTATACAGGGGAGGAGATTCTGGATGAAGGGTGCAGGGCTGTAAGACTAGCCACCTGAATTCCCTGACCGCTTGGGAGAGGGAGAGAGGGAGGTCTGGAGCCTCCTCAACATTCTATCAGTGTCAGCTGAACTGTCTTTCCCCCGCTCTTTCACTCAGTTGCTCTGCCAGGCGTCCCACACTTCAAGCAGTCCCTCAGCTAAGATAATCTCCCAGGTCAATTCTGGACAAGATGAAGGGCCAAGAGCAGAGCAGTATGTCTGTTTGGAGGATGAGTTACGTGGTGATACAAGGCTTCAAGATATCTTTCTTCTGGAGTTACCACCTTGGCTGAGATTCACCATTATAAATGTCCCTGGATTAATAAGGCATTCTTTGCTGTAAGTGGAGGTGGAGCCAGGTGGCAGAGAGAAAAGGCTTGGGGTTGGAAGTATGACAGAGCTGGGTTCCTTCCAGCTTGATAACTTGGCCTAGAGTTTTGTGATCTCTGAGCTTCAATTTGCTCTTTTGTTAAATGGGAGTCGTCTCTCCTGTGGATACCATCATCTGGGTCTCGGCCTGATTCTCAGGGCACTGGCCTAGTTTGCTGAGGGGAGGGGAATGTATCACCTTCAAGCAGAACATCTGGCGCATAGTAGATTTACTTTACATCGTGCACCTGACACACAGAAGGAACATTTTACATAGAGTACTCAGCACCTAGCAGGCATGCTTCATGTAGATCACCTGACAGACAGTAGATAGAATTTATATAGACAGTCCAGCACACAGTAGAAATGCTTTTAGTAAGTTCTTTGCACAAAGTAGGTTTAGTTTATGTAGAGTACCTGACACATGGTAGGTGTGCTTTCTGTAGAGTATGTTGCATACAGAGAGCATGCATTACAAAGAGTACCCTGCATGCAATGGGTGTGCTTTATACAGAGCTCCTGACACTTAGTCAGCATATCATGTGAAGAGTACGTAGTACACAGTAGGCACGCTTTATATACAGCACCCAGCAGACAGAATTTTGTGTACTTTGCATACAGTAGGTGCACTCTGGGGAGAGTACCTGGCTCAGAATAGTTGCGGTTTCTAGAGTACACCTGGCATATAGTAGGTACACTGTAGGTAGAGCACTTGACACACAGTAGGCTCACTTTTGGAGGTACCCAGCACAAGTAGGCACATTGTACATGGCACACAGTAGATGTGCTTTATGCAGCGAACCTGGCACACAGTAGGCACAGTTTACGTAGGGTTCCTGGCTCAGAGTAGGATGCTCTTTGAGGTACCCAGCACACAGCAGGCACACTGTTCCTACAGTACTCTGAGTGGAGATGTTTTACTCCATGTAGCATAGTGGCACACAGCAGCACAAGTCCTAGGTGCCAGCCCTTATCCTGCACTCCATGTTTCTGGGGGTCCCTGATCCCTGCCACTTTGCTGTGAACACACATCTGTTACCCTGTCATTATCTCATCTGGAATCCCATTACTCAGATGGAAGAATAAGCCCAGAGGGAGCCAACATCGCTGGCAGTCAGAGCCATGCAGGATAGACTGCATTCAGGGTTTTCCAGATCTTCTCACCCCTGTCTGGACCCCTCAGTTTTACTCTCTTTGCCTCTAGCTGCCCTCTTCCTTCTAGGCCCTTCGTGCTCTGAAGCTGACGGTGAAGTCCCCAGCCAGGCTGGTTTGTTTGTTCTTAGTAGGTCTATGCCCAGGCCCTGTGTTGTTTGGAGGCAGCACTTGAACTGCCAGGCTGTTCACCCACTACCAGATACCTGAGTCTTTTGTCTTTGAGATTCACAAGTCTGAGCTGATTCTGGGCGTGGCTTGGACATAAGTTGGAAAATGTTTGTGGTAAGATTCAACTGGCAACAATCAAGTTCAAGTTTTACCTGCTACACCTTGGCATTGGGAGGGTAGGGGAGACAGTAAATTTTGGGGCCTAGTCACTTTTGCTTACCTCTCAGTTTGATCCCACCCCACATGGGAGGTGCTGAGTCATGAGGATCTAGTGTCCACACTGCATAAGCCTGGGCTGGTTTTTCTCTGAACTCAAGTGGCTCTGGCTTCAAGTTCAGGGCCTGGCTGACTCAGTCAAGGCCTGTCTCCCCGAGTTCAGCGGTCGCCCTGGTGAGAAGACTCCCAGGAAGAGGACGAAGAGGTTGTGTGGAAGAAGCTGCTCCAGACAGAAGGTACAAGGCTGGGGCTGGTGGGACTGAGGGTCCTGGTTCAGGGTGGAAGAGGTACTGCCCAAGGCAGGGTGGCTCTGGTGAGTGAGCTGACCCATTGGATGGTGGTTTCCTTATAACTGGTGCCACTGGCAACCTCCCACTGATGCAGTTTCGGAGGTTCTTCATTAGTCTTTCTCTTTCTCCCCTCTCCTTCTCTCTGTCTCTCTCGTCCTCTCTCTCTTCCCATCTCTCTGTTGCTCTCTCTCTTGTCTCTCCCTCTGTCTCTCTTCCTCTGTATTTTCTTGGGTCTTCTGCCATTCTTGAACCTCCGTTTGCCCATCTCTGAGCCCTTCCTGCCCCTAGCACTCCCGACCCTGTCCCTCATGCCCTTGGCCCTCACCCTCTGTCTCTAAGCTGCCTCCATCTCTGTTTCTGAGCCCCCCATCACCCCCCGATCCTTGGCCTCAGGAGCTCAACCTCTGTCTGCCCTGCAGGATGCTGCAGCTGAGTCTGTCCTGGCTGGGACTTGGGCCCCAGGCAATCTCCCCGTGGCTGCTCCTGCTGCTGGTGGGGGTCTCCTGGCTCCTGGCCCACTTCCTGGCCTGGGCCAATGTCTTCTATGACAACTATTGCCGCCTCCGATGTTTCCCACAGCCCCCGAAGCGAAACTGGTTTTGGGGTCACCTGGGCCTGGTGAGTGTGGACAGCAGGACGAGTCTGGGGTATCAGGTAGATGGGCCCTTCAAAGTGTTGGGAATTGGGCTCAGGACGTGGTCTGGGTCTAAGACATCAGTGAAGTAAGAGGTGCTAAAGGAAACCCCTCGTTTCTTATGCATCTGCTCTGCCATCCCAAGACCTTTTCACGTCCATGTCCTCCCGCTCTGAGGGCTTGGCCATAATAGCTGGCCTTGGTCAGTCTTCTCCATTTCTTTTTGCCGTTTGATCTCAGCTGAGTCACACTCCCTTTTTTGGTCAATTTTCTCAAGGATATTAAATCCTCACCTCAGGGTTTTTTGGGAGCAGAGACCAGGTCACAAGGGTGAAAACAGCTGATGTGAACCTGTCTGGAGCCCCTAGGATATTTTTCAGGCTTGGATGGGGTTTCCTGAAGAACTAGGGAGGATGCCTCACCAGGAGGTGATCTGTCCACCCTTCCTTCATGGGAAATTTTTCCTGTTTATTCAATGTATATAGCATAATTGATGAGCATGGCTATGATTTGAGGAGTAAAGATAGGTAGATGACAGATAGATAGATAAATAGTTAGATAGATAGATAGATAGATAGATAGATAGATAGATAGATAGATAGATAATGGATGGATGGATGGCTGGCTGGCTGGATGGATGGATGGACGGATGGATGGATGGACGGACAGATGTGACACTCTATTCATAGAATCTTACCGGCAGAAGGGGTTTGTTGATGGTAGCTACCCTCCTGAGTGAAGAGCAGAATTCAGGCCTGTCCCTTGGCATCTACTGATGCTGGAAGGTCCCAGGACGACAGACCCTTCACCATTAGGGGAAGTGAAGACCATGCATCAAGAAAAAATAAGGGTTAAATCCTGAGACCACTCTGTTGTTCACAACCCAAATGGGGACCTTTCAGTATCCACACCACCACCAGTTGCAGCTACTCCAAGAATGATGAAAGTCCATATTCTCTAGCCAAGGTTGTCCTCCCTGTTGGAAGAGAGCATGTCTTATCACTGTGTCCTGAGGTATACCCTGGGGACTTGCGGAAGCCTCCAGGACCCGCCAGTCATGAGAGGACAGAACGACAAAGAAGCAGAATCTCTTTGTTTGAACAGAATCTAGATACTCTGTGCACTGCGCAGGCTGCAGGGGGCACATACTGTGACTCCTTTTGGTGAGTGACAGCACTGCCTTGCTTATAGGTCACCCCCACAGAGCAAGGCCTGAGGGACGTAACTCAGCTGGTGACCACCTATCCCCAAGGATTTGTGACCTGGAGGGGCCCCTTCATCCCCTTCATCGTTTTATGCCACCCAGACATGGTCAAGGTTGTCACTCATGCCTCAGGTATTTACACTCAGCTTATGGTGGTGGGTGCCGTGGCACACCTGAGGCTTTAAGCTCCTCTCTGCCAAGCTTCTGTGTATCACATGCAGGACCTTGGCCCTCTTCCTCCCTTCCGTCCATCCATTATTTTTTACCATGTATTCAAATTTGCCTTCTCCCTCAAATGCTGTCTGTCAACTGCTCTGGTGTCCTGGAAACGATTGGGGCCTTAAGAGGTTTCATGGAGGAAACCTTAATCTTAAGAAGATGAATCTGAATAGATGGATCCTGACCTAGTGTGGTCATAAATGGGAAAGGTGGGCTATGGCAACCCAGGGAAGAAGCACAGTCTCTGCTGGGTCAGGCTAGAAGGCTTCCTGGAAGAGGAGTTGCTGGAGCTGTGTCTGGAACAATGAGCAGAAAAATTTAAAGAGAGGGTAGAATGATGCAGGGGGCATTGCTAGTATTTCAGTCCCCTCAGTATTTCCCCCCACCCCCCAGAGCAATGAGTGCTTTGGCAGGGGGAGGAATTGCGCTTGTTATTTCTGTGACGTCCACTTCTGGTGAGTCAGTTCCTTCTACCCAACCCTGTTGCTCATCTACTTCAAGTTCATTGCTCTACTGCTGCAGGCCCCAAAATCTCTCCATAGACACTCCACCTCAGCCTGGATCCCTTCCCTTCCTCTCTACCTTCCTCACCCTCAGAGAGATGAGGTTGAGCAGGGGAACAGGTATCATTCACCAGAGAGCTTGGCTTAGATGCCAAAATTATGGGTGACTCTGGGAGGTCCCCTGTTCTCATTCGCGGCTGAGGTCTCCTTCATTCTGAGTGGTAGAAACTCAATCCTGTATGATCTAAGCAAATAAATGGAATTGATCAGCTCTCAAGTCCATGGAGGTTGACTTCAGACATAGCGGGATCCAGAGGTCAGACATGTCCTCACTATTTTGTTTTCAATATTTAGTTCTGTTTTCTTCTGTGCTCCTTTAACTCTCATGTTAGTAAGAGGAATCGCAGAAGCTCAGCCCCCATGGAAAAGTGAGCTTATTCCCAACAGTTGCAGAAACAGTTGCAGGCATCATTTTAATTTGTCTGGCTTGGTACAGTTTCTCACCCAGTCACTGCCACTCTGATTGCCCTGTCTGGGCAGGCACAGGTTTCTCAGAGTTATTGTTATGGAGTTCAAAGCAGTTTGATGGTTAAGAATTCAGGCCCTGGATTCGGTGAGACCTGGGTTCAGGTCTCAGCAATGCCATTTACTATCTGGGAGATCGTGGGCAAGTGACTTCATTGCCTAGAGCCTCAGTTTCCATATCTGTCAGGTGAGTGTGGTATTTAGGATCCAAATGAGGGAAGGGTCTCATTGTCATGTACTGAGGATGTGGGAAAGGAACCCAGGAGGAGGATGACCTGCTGGGCAAGATTCATGCAGCTCAGATCTGGGTCTCTGCCCTGCAGGTCCTTCCCTTTGATCAACAAGAATAATGTGAATTGGGTCCTCTTCATTCCCCTTCAGATTCAAAGCTCAGAGGAATGTGTCTTGTACACAGAGGATCTGGCAAGCACCTATGGGGATGTGTGCTGCTGGTGGGTAGGGCCCTGGCACGCGGTCATCCACATCTTCCACCCCAACTGCATCAAACCAGTGCTCTTTGCTTCAGGTAGACATCCCGCTGGCCACAGCTTGCCCATTGCTGAGGTCTCTATGTTGCCTCCACTTGGGCAGGTGACCCAAGTGCAAACAGAAGGCGCTGTGGCAGAGACACCAATGTCTCTGTCTTACCTCGACACCCACCTGCCCCACCTCAAGTCATGTCTACTCATGCATAGGACTTGTGTGTGCGACATGTTCTGTACAGACATGCCTGGTTTTCTTTATGTTTCTACTCATGTCCTAGTAACAGCTGGAACATGTTCACACCTGGGATCAAATAGAGATGGCTTTAGTTGTGTCTTGGGCTCAGCTGTGGCCGATGTCTTTTGAGTCATGTAGGGGACTGTCCTGTGCTTGTCTGCGATGCCATTTAGATTGTCTGATTCTCCTGGTGGTCATACCTGACATATGTTTGGGTTTTGTGTGATGTCTGGGACCCAGGATTTCTCTGAGAAGTGTCTGATACCTTATGTGGAGAGTACTGTCCAGGACAGGTGATAGGATATGTCTGAGTCTCACCTGGTCTACATCTGTGACATTACTGGGACCATATTTAAGTCCTATCTGGAGCCCATCTGTGAGACGCACTGTGATCATGTCAGATGTCTTTGCATCCATGTCAAAGTATGTTGGGTATGTCAGCGTGAGTCATGCCTGTTGTGTCATGTCTGGATATATTGACACGTGTTTGGACCATGTTAGATGTCCTAAGAGACATCAGAGTGTGCTGTGACAGACAGGGTGTACGAGGCCCCTGTAAAGGCACTTTGCAGAGTGCTGTGTTGTGCTTGGGTGTGCAGAACATGTTGGACCATGTAGGAGCCATGTTAGAGCATGCTTGGCATGTTGTGCCATGTTGGGGTGTGTCTAAGGATGTCGGATATGTCTTTGGGCTCTGCCCTTTCTGCTCTGTGCTACAGCCTGGCCTTTTCTCCTAACCTCCCCACCTTCCCTGTTCC
This sequence comes from Cynopterus sphinx, assembly GCA_030015415.1. NCBI lineage: Eukaryota > Metazoa > Chordata > Mammalia > Chiroptera > Pteropodidae > Cynopterus > Cynopterus sphinx. Next base: position 50,715,189 of record CM057390.1, on the reverse strand, counting down.
CTCTGTTCTTATCTCATTCCTGCTATGCTGGGCTTGGGAAGGGAATGCTGACCCCTGGCTGGGAATCTCTTCTCCCTAACACAAATCTTTTCCCTCCCTTGCCGTGGTCCGTTTGGTCCTCATTTATTTCAGCTGCGATTGCACCCAAAGATATGGCCTTCTACAACTCCCTGAAGCTTTGGCTGGGTGAGTAACTATGGCTGAAGGGGTTTGGGGATACCGTTGAGGGGCATCAATGGCATTGCCCTTGCCAACTCCCTGCTCCCTCTGCTAGGAGAGGGGCTCCTGCTGCGTGATGGTGACAAGTGGAGCAGCCATCGTCAAATGCTGACACCCGCCTTCCACTTTAATATCCTGAAGCCTTATGTGAAGATTTTCAATGACAGCGTGAAAATTATGCATGTGAGTCTCTTGAACTGAGCACCCAAGCTGGAGCCTTGGGGGTGTTGGAAGCTCAGAGACAAATTGTCTGGAATTCTGGCTCTTCCGTGTGCCTTTGTGGTCATTGCTCTTTCTTTATGAGCCTCAGTTTCCTCAGCTATAAATCAGAATAATAGTCTCAATTTTGCAGGGTAGTCAAGGTGACCTAATGGACTCATGTCCCTGGCACATGGTTGATGCTCTGAAGGCATTCATTTGTCTCCCTCACTGAAGCCTTGGAATTTTTAGACATGGATGAGGATAATGATGAATATTGCAAGTGGTTATTGCTCAGTAACAAACCACTCCAAAACAGGAAGCGTTTATAATTGCCAACAAATGCATGAGTTACCTGGCTGGGTCTTCAGGATGTGGATTGGGTCACTCATGTAGCTGTGATCAGCTGTAGGTCAGGGAGGCAGCTTTGCTGATCTGTGTTCAGACTCCTCTCATATGCTTGGAGATTGGCTAGCTGCAGGATGGCCTTGAATAGACTCAGCTAGACCACTGCATTTTCTTTCATAGGGTTCTCTCTCTCTCTCTCTCTCTCTTTCATTGGTGTCTCATGCTGTTTACATGGCAGAGGCAGGGTGCCAATAAATTGAGAGTAAGATGCAATACCTCTTGAGATGTAAGCTTAGGATCAGCACTGCATCATTCTCACCACAGTCTAGTGGCCAAAGCAAGGCAAAGGATGGTACAATAGACTCTACCTCGTAATAGAAGTTGCTGAAAAATCACATTAAAACAGGTGTAGATGTGTGTAGGAAAATGAAGGGTTGGAGGTAAGGGTTTTGTGAAATACCTGCAATTTTTACATATTTGCAAGCTCACAAGTAGGCCTGTAACTGTTTCCTGGGTTGGGCCAGAGACACAAGACTATGGGGCCAGAGACAAAGAACACTTTCTTACTCATGGCGCAAGTGGCCTGTGCTTCTTATTAGTTTCCATTCTCTCTTCAAGTCACCAAATCTCATGAAGTGACATAGGTGCGCTTCAGTGGATGCCTGCTCATGCAGTATGTTGCGATACGGGAGAGAAACACTGTGTTTAGACTCAGTGACTCTCATAACAACTGGAAGAAAGCCATATATTTGTTCAAGGAGAAACATAGCCATATATTTCTTCAGGGAGAAACATAACCTTATCTGTCTAGGTCGTTGGCTGCAAAGACAACTCTGAGAGAGGGTCCCGGTAAAGAACATCAGGGCCTCGCCATTTTGGCATACTTAAGACTGTGCAGGGTGCTTGGAGCCCATGGATGACAACCTCTCCCAACACTGGAATTTTTCCTGATATTTTATAGCAATAAAGATGGTGACAGATAACATTTATTGAGCACTTACTGTATGCCAGAAACAATAGGCGAATTCCATGACATGTGTTGTCTCATCTTCATAACTCTGTGAGGTAGAGATTACTTTCTTCGCCCATTACATATGATGAAACTGAGGCTCCTGGAGTTTAGGAGGCTTGCTAGCAAGTGAGCTGCTAAAAGGATCTAGGATTCCAACCTGGTTTAGCAGACACCAAAGGTGGTCATTTTAAATGTTACAGCAAATTTGACAAGTGGAGCCCCAAGCACATTCATCTGCAGGGGGAACCAGACTCGAGTGGGCAGTGCATCCAGGAGGTTGGGTTTGGGGATTGAATCAGGGATGTCTAAGGTCTGTTCCCCTCTCTGTCCAGGCCAAGTGGCAGCGCATGGCCTTGGAGGGCACCACCCGTCTGGACATGTTTGAACACATCAGTCTGATGACCCTGGACAGTCTACAAAAATGCATCTTCAGTTTCAACAACAATTGCCAAGAGTGAGTCTCTGCCCAGAGCCTAAGAACATGAGCCATAGAGCCTAAGGAGCAGATGGAGGGAGGACTGACCAGGGCAATCAGAAGTACCTACCTGGAGACGATGGGTCAAGCTAGACATTGAAGGACAAGGAAGGGGAAGAGAAAGAGCAATACTTTATGGTAGAAACAAATGATAAACTCCAGGAGGCTAGGATGAGTAGAATGTGTGCAATAGTGGGGAGACATCCTGGAAACAAGGTAGGAGGGGTTATATCCTGAGTCCACTAAAAAGTCAGGGAAAGAAGTGTGAACTCAATCTTGATGTTTCCACGGAAGTCATTTCAGCAGATGAGAGTCATGTTCAAAGCTGAGCTTGGACATCTGAGGCTAAAGAAGACCAACTATTGTGTAGACAAAGGATGGTGTTGATATTGGATGCAAGGAGATTAGGGAGAGGGCAGGGCTCATTCACACGCTGGGAGAGGGTGAATTCTGAGTCGTGTGGTAATGTTTTGAGAAGAAGAAGGAGAGGGTGCTGAGAATGAAAAATTGGTGAGAGCACGATATCTTACCTCATGGGGCACAGAGGCAGCTCACAGATAAGGACGCATGAGAGAGGAAGGTCACGTTTCCTGGATCGTCCTAACCATGTAAGTGTGGGGCCTTCTGGTTCTGGATACTCAGTTTCCTAATGGAAGGTAGCTCCTGGCTTCTGGTAAGAGGTGCTTTTTGGCCTTCAGGTGAGCTAAGTTGTTGCCTCTCTTGCTGCCCTCACCTGGTAGGAAGCCCAGTGAATACATTGCCACCATCTTGAAGCTCAGTGCCCTCGTGGCAAAACGGAATGATCAGCTCTTCATGCACATGGATTTCCTGTACCACCTTACCCCGGATGGAAAACGCTACCGCCGGGCCTGTCGCCTGGTGCACGACTTCACATATGCAGTCATCCAGGAGCGGCGCCGCACCCTCCCTGACCAGGGTATTGATGACTTCCTCAAGTCCAAGGCTAAGACCAAGACTTTGGACTTCATTGATGTGCTCCTGCTGACCAGGGTAGGCTTCTGTGGGACCTGAGTTCAAAGTGTAGAAAGGATCTTGGCTTCAAACATCAGATTGAAGAACTTGAACTTGATGCATAGGGCACTGGAGAGGGTGCTTGAGGAAGGGGAATAGGGGTGAGGGATAGTTCTAGAGATGACAGTGCATTGCAGGCTATTGGAGATGGCGAAGATTGAAAACATAAAGGGCCTGAGATTTTTCTCTGTTTACAAGTCAACAAGTTATTGTACCACAAAGAACTATATATACAGATGCTCTGGAACTGTGTGTCGGAGCCATCCCCTTATTACTCACAGCAGTGACAGTACCGGAGTAGAACTGAAGCTCTGGTTCTGCATTCTCAAACTCTTCCGAGGGCCATGTGATGCTTTAACCTGTACATGCAGCATGCTTGCATCACATAAGTACCTTCGCATTTTGAATCTTATGCAGACAGCTGATACATCTGCCCCTTCCTCCCGATGGTGGTGAGGGAGGGAGCGAGGGAGGGGATAGAAAGAGAGAGACAGGGAGGGAGGGAAGGAGAAGAGGGAGAGAGATTATTATTGTTCTGGAGCACAAACAAATGTTCCTCAGTGAGAAGACAAGGTCTAGAGATTCTGTGCACCTACCACCTATTCCTTATCTCCAGGGAAGATGAATCTCTAGATTTACTATCCTAGAATGTGACAACTTATTCTAGAGCAACGTTCAATGTCTAACTTTCAAGGCAAGTTGCCATTCGATCATCCTGTATGTAACCCAAGTTGTCGTGAACTTTTTTTTCTCAGAAAGCCCTCATTACATAGAAACATGAAAATATTCATGGATCATGGATTCTTCCCACAAGGAGGCAAGGAGGCCAAGGAGGAGGCCTGTGGATCGAAGCCTCTGGCAATAGTGAACAAGGAGGTCTAGGATTGCAGGGTGGGCTTGGGTTTCTGGATGAACGATGGAGCTTCAGAAATTATCTGAGGGTCCTCTGAGCTGGTGTGACTTGAGGAGTCTTGCTTTCTCTCAGGATGAAGATGGGAAGAAATTATCAAACGAGGATATTCGAGCTGAAGCTGACACCTTCATGTTTGAGGGTGAGGGTCCCAGTGGGACTACAGAGGAGTCAGGGGTCTCTCCAACCCAGGGACTTGGTGGGTGGGCCCTGAACCATCCTATTCCTCCTAATCCTCCCCACCCTCCCTGAGGGCCTTCATGTCAGGGCACAGTTTAGCCTCCATTGCTGAAGCAGCCCACAGACCCAAGCCTGTCTGGCTGCCTCTCAGGTCATGACACCACAGCCAGTGGCCTCTCTTGGGTCCTGTACAACCTTGCAAAACACCCAGAATACCAGGAACGCTGCCGGCAGGAGGTGCAAGAGCTGCTGAAGGACCGTGAACCTAAAGACATGGAATGGTGCGTGCGGGTTCTCAGGGCCTCTTTGTGAGCCCCTCTCATTGGCTCTGCTTCCTATGTGGAAAAGAGGGAAGATTTTTTTATTATTGCCAATTTGTCATTTTTACATAGCGAGAGTGGGAGCAGTGAACAGAGGCAGTGCTTGGTACTCAGCCTGGATGGCAGGTGATGGGCTATAGATTCTGGAGACTGAAAGGTCTGGGCTGCTGAGAGAATTAGTGACTCTGTTTGGTCAATAGATGCCACTTAGCCCATATTCAGGAGACAGGACTCTCTTTTCTCTCTAAATTCACATTAAAACAAAACAAAACAAAACAAAACAAAACAAAACAATACTCCCTGAATGTTTACTCATCTCCTGTCTCCTAATTCTTTCCACAGTGTTTAGTCCAGGATTCACAGAGGACACCTAGGGATTAAAGTCATTCAACTCTTGTCCGGGAACACCTGAATCTTCATCCATTTAGTCTCTATTCAGCAAACACTGCTCCACTGCCTTCCCATCCCCAATTCTGTGCCATCTCCAATTCTTCCCAGCCCCATTCTGTGTCCTGGAGACTTGGAAAGAACCCAGACCCAGCCTTTGCCTACCAGGACCTCCCAGCCTGGTGGCGGGAATAATTTTAAGTTAGGACACTCCAGTTTACATTGGAAGAACTGGGGTCAACAGCAAGAATGGCAAGGCTGAGGGTTAATGGAGTGTCATAGCTGAGACCTTGGATGCTGATCAGTAGATATTAGCATGTATTTGGGTGCAATTAGGTCCAGAAGACAGCTGGGCACAGCGATGGGGTGAGGAGAAGGGCAGAGGGAGAGGGAAGAAAGAGTAAAAGGGTTGGAGGGAAAGAGAGAGAGGGAGGGAGGGAGAGGCAGAGGCAGAGGGAGAGGGAGGTGGGGAAGACTTTGAAAGCAATGTGAATGGTTTAAAGTTTAACCTAAGGACAATGAAGGACCACTGGAAGTGTCTGATCAGGAGGAGCACAGATCATATCTGAGTACCAGAGAGATCTTTCTGTGGCTAGTGTGGGGGACATACTGGAGAGGACAAGCTATGGAGTGGGCGCCCAGGGATGAGATCCTGGGGCCTGAATCAGTCCAGGGGCTGGGAGGTGGTGAGGAAGCATTAGGCTGGAGGCATTTTGGAGGTGATGTTCTCCACTCTAAGCCTTTGCTCAGCACAGCAGTCCTGTCAGGTGGAGGTATTTGTGCTTTTCAATCAAGTCTTCAAACACAATTATGCACTTAGTTAAAAAAAAAAAAGAGTATGAAAGTGTTTATAATAAAAATAAACTTCCTTCTTCATCTCCACCCAAGGTTTAACTTCCATCAATGACTTACTGTGTGTCCTTTCAGGGGTGTTGTTTTGTAGTTTTTCAGTTTTGAAACAGTTATCTATATCAGCTAATAAAGTTAAATCACCACAAGAAATGAAGGGGATTAAAGAAAAAGAATTCAGGTCCGTTACTGAACTTTCACATTGATACAGGTTTTCGAGTGGAGTCTCTTATATTTTCTAAAGATCACTATCTGCCAAAAATGGCACATTTACCCCCACATTTCAAATTTCATTTTTCTTCCTCCCCTTGTCTCATTGCATTACTAGTATTTTAATAGTACCATGATAAATAAAGATGACATCTGTTTCTTTTCTTTTTTACTCATTTGCCTTTTGATTTTCTCTCTTGCAATAGAGAATATGTATATATTTTTATGTGACTTTGTAAACGTTTTTATGGCTGGCTTTTGTGTGTTGTGCTTGGCTCAGTAAATCTTCTAAATATACCTGGTTAAATTTCCTCTGGTACTTCAGTAACATTGCTTTTCTTTTTTTCTTACCTCAAACTACTTTATTGTGATATGGCTGACATACAAAAAGCTGTACTTATTTAATGCACACAGCTTAATAAGTCTGTAGGTATTTGATCCACTGGAATTTATTATTTGAAAGAGAGGAAGGATCTCATAGAGCTGCAGGAGATGGGGTGTAGGGTGTCTCTGTTTTTGCTCCCTGCATAAGGGCTTTGGGACTTCTGCAGGGATGACCTGGCCAAATTGCCCTTCCTGACCATGTGCATCAAGGAGAGTCTGCGCTTACACCCTCCAGTCACTATTGTCTCCCGCCGCTGTACCCAGGACATCCAGCTTCCTGATGGTCGAGTCATCCCCAAAGGTGCTATCAAAGACAGGGGGAGGTGCTCCTGGGCAGGAAGAGGAGCCCATCAGACCTGGGTGACCTCTTTCTAACTGGCCTCTTCTCTCCCACAGGTGTTATCTGCCTTATCAGTATTTTCGGGACCCATCACAACCCAACTGTGTGGCCAGACCCTGAGGTACTGCCTCCTACTCCTCCCCTTATCCTTGTGCATTCCTGGCGGGGGACCTAGGGGAGGGCACAGGGTTCTGACCAGACAATTCAGGCATCACCGTCCCTATGATACACATGTCGGCCTCTCCAAGGCTGGCTGTCTTGGGAGACCCCACTCAACAGCCTTGTCTTCTTGGGTTGTCCCAGGTCTACGACCCCTTCCGCTTCGACCCAGAAAACATCAAGAAGAGGTCACCTCTGGCTTTTATTCCCTTCTCCGCTGGACCCAGGTGAGTCCTGAGCAGCGCGATGTGGGCCAGGAAGGGGGGAAATTGAAGATGGCTAGCGTTGTCAGTCCCTCCCTGTCCTCTCAGGGGTTATGGGTAAGGGTCTGGAGAATGGGGGTTGGGTTGGACCAAGGAGGGCCCCCCAGTGTGCTCAAGACACCCTCCCCCTTCCTGCAGGTCTGACTTGGGGGCCTGAGACAGGCGTATGCAGGGCCACATGGGGTCCCAGGCATGCTCAGCGTCCTCCCCTGTGCCTGCGGGGATGGGAACGGTGCTCCCGGGCCCTGCCCCGTGCCATCTCCTCCCCTCCCCACCCGCAGGAACTGCATCGGGCAGGCCTTCGCCCTGGCCGAGATGAAGGTGGTCCTGGCGCTCACGCTGCTGCGCTTCCGCGTCCTGCCCGACGCCGCGGAGCCGCGCAGGAAGCCGGAGCTGATCCTGCGCGCTGAGGGCGGCCTGTGGCTGCGCGTGGAGCCGCTGCGCCCGGGCCCCCTGTGACCCTCAGCCGCCTGGGCTGGGCTCCATCCACCCTGCTCCTGCACACCTCCCTTTGCAGGTTTCAAGAAGCAGACAATAAACAAACTAAGATACAAAAAAAATGAACAAGCAAACAAACATAATTCGTATTGATTTCATCTCCAGGGCTTTCCCTTTTGTGTCCTGTCTTCCTAATTCTTTACCATTTTTCCAGGTCAGTTATTCATTTACGAATCTAGAAGAGAGTCTAGCATCAAGAGTTGTTTTTAGAAAGCTGAAAGTTGAATTAAGAGAAGATTGTTTGCCAGTAATGGAGCGGGAAAGTCTCCATTGGGATTTTACGTGGTCTTGATCCAGTTGTTACTCCGCTCTTGGACGTGTGGAGGGTGATAATGTTCCTTAGGTGTACAGAGTTCCAGACCGCAAAAGCCCACGTCAGGATTCAGGAAGGAAGACTGCACATCATCCAGAGGTGCTCGACTTTGAACCAAGTGGAGGGAGCAGGTGGATGTTGCGGTTGACTTCCTTATGAATGTTGTGAATGTGCTTCTTGTGTAGGAAGAATGGCTGCATGCAATGTTTTGGTAGTCAACAGTGTAGACTGTATAAGGCACTGCTAATTGTGTATATTCATATTAATTTTTGTCCTCTTAGAATTTCTAGCTTTTAGCCAGCTGCATGGCAGGCTGCAATACAGACAATGTTTGAAAGCCTTTCTTGAAGCTAGATGAGTTAAAAACAGCTCTCCCCTGTTTCATATGGAGAAGTCAAAGATTATGTGGTCATTCTGGAAACCTTCCTTATCTGGGATACTTTCCCTGCTGTTTCCCCCTCCCTCCTTTCTGCTGCTTAGAACATTGACATGGTAGCTGGAGCTCCATCTTGGATCATGAGGATAAGACTATTCGTTAAGGAAGGAGAAGAGGTAGCTAGAAGCAGTCAGGGGTGAGATGACCCTGGATCCACCACACCCAGGAGTTGTACTCTCAAGGTCACAATCACAGTCTGTGCCTATTAGCTGTTTGGCTCGGGGAAAATAGTTTCTCTCTCTAAGCCTCACTTCCTTTACTATATAACAGTAGCCTCTTTATTGCACTGTTGCAGAGATTGAATAAGCAAGCACATGCAACACGGCTGAGTCATTATCTGGTAAGCTTCAGTCGTCAGTGAAGATTAATTGTCTCCCTTTATCCTTCTTTTTGCATCGTGTTCCAAAATTTAAAATGTTTTTAAGTCGTATTAGTTAAATTTGGCATCCTGCCATTGAAGAAAACTATCATTAGAAGATTCAGTAAATTCAAACTTTGCCTAGTTATATCTCGAAATTAGAAGGGTCTTTGATGTAAAGCTGGCCTGAAGCTGGGAGCACGAAAAAAATTTTTTCCTCAGGCCAGCATAAACTGGACTTCATTTTTACCTAGATCTTCTGGAAAGTGGAGGTCTCATGGGGCTGCAATCCTGAGTGAAGGCAGAAGGGGAAGGATGGGACCCTTCTTCCAGCACCTTGAACAGTAGCCACCCCAGGACTTGCTCCTCTCTGGCATTAGGGAGTTGAGGGTACAAATGTCAGAGCCTTTTAGGGACCCACTCATTGCGGGCCAGCAGGTTTACTGGCTGCATAATAAAAAAGCAATACTGTAACATGGAATGAGTAAATACTTAGTATGAGCTAAGCTGAAAATTACATTTTACTTTGCCTTTAGAATTCTTATTTAAAATATTTGTCTTAGTCCTGTAACAATACCTCTTCACTGAAGAAAATGCCTGTAGGAAAAGTAAGAAATTTAACACGTCCATATCAATATTCCAAACATGTCAAAATCACCGTTCACATTCTCTGACATACTGCCAGGTTTGTATTTGCTTGTAATCTTTATTCAAATAAAATTATTTGTTCACATCTAAATATATTACATTTACATGTAACAAGCACATGAGAAGATGCCCTACATCATGAGTCATTAAGGAAATGCAAATCAATGCTACAGCGTGATACCACTTCTCAGCCACTAGAATAGGCAGAATCCAAAAAAGGGAAAATAACGAGTGTTGGTGAGGATGTGGAGTAATTGAAACACTTACACCTTGCCTAATGAAGAAACACTCCATGTGGAAAACAGTTTGGAGGTTCCTTCATAAACTAAACCATGTTACCATATGACCCAGCAATCCCATGCCTAGTTTTGTAGCCAAGAGAATTAAAAATGGGGGTTGAAACAAAAACTTGTACACAGTGTCCGTATTGGCACAATTCACAACTGCCACATGGTAGATATTTGGGAAACAATTTGAATATCTGTTAGCACAGAAATGGATAAATCAAATGTGATTTATGTTCAACAAGGAATAGTACTATGTCATAAAAAGGAAGGAAGCACTGATACATGCTATGACAGGGAAGACCTTCGAAAACATTATGTGAAGTGAAAGAAGCCAGACAACAAGGTCACATACTGCTTGATGTAATTGAGATGAAATGTTCAGAACAGGCAAATTCACAGAGGCTTAAAGCCGACTGGTGGTTTCCAGGGTCTGGGTCGGGGGTGGTGTGTGGAGGAGGAAATGGAGAGTAACTCCTACTTGAAACAGGGTCTCCTGTTTGGGTGGTGAAATGTCTTGGAACTAGAGAGAAGTGGTGGTTGTGCAACATGGTGAATGAGCTAAGTGCACGAAACTGTACATTTTATAGTGATGAGATGGTAACTTTTATGTTAAGTATTTTACGTCAACCCCGCCCCAAACTCTTTCATCATATGTATGTTTCTTAATCTGGGTTATGCATACAATAATATATTTGTGAACATATTTCCATGCATTTAACTCATCTTTCCACCATACAAAATCATCATTGTGGGGTCTTTAAAATCTTTAAGTGTTAAGTATTTAAACCACTCTCTGTTTTTTCAATGGCATTATTTTAGAAAATAGATCAGACATTTCTCTCACTTTGCAAGAATTCTCTTCATGCTCATGGATGGCCAGAGGTATCGTTATGGATTGTAAATTGGATTGTTCTTAATGAAATGACTCTTGATGTAGCAAAATATTTGTATATCAATAGGTCAACATACATTCATGTAAGACATAGGCATGGTTAAAGAGCTCTCAGAGAACATGTATGGCCTGGCATCTCCACAGACACTGAGATTCGTGATCCTATTGATAGAAGTAGACTACTGAGAAGGGAGAATGTCACTTCAGCTCCCGCAGATAAACACTGATTTCATCCTCACAGCAGTCTTATGGATCCCCGAGATTAATTTACCTGCTCAAGGTCAGTCATTTGGTGATGGTGGAATGGGGGGAGTTTGGCCAGCTTGGCTTTAGAGATACATTTTAACGTGTAAAAGATGTGATTTTCAACATATGTCTCAGCCCTAGGCACATCAGATGACCTGGAGAACCACTCCAGGCTCACTAGATGAGGCCAACAGGTGGTGCCTGCATTTTTAAATGCCGTATTTGTGACAGGGGATACATTCACTCGTCAACAGTAAATACATACATACATACATTCATACATACATAAAATGCACAGTGAAAAGTATTGGTTCTCCATGTCCTTTCTTTGTCCAGTTTCTGCTTTAGGAAATTACTTGTGTGTAAAACATAATTTATCAATATTTTACTTTTATGTATTATGTCAATAGTGTTGTATATAAGTACTCTTCATCTAATCCCAAATCACAAAGACTATTTTCTACTTTTTCTTCTCAAAGAGTTTAGTTTTAGATTTACATCATTCAGCTCTACAATCCATGTTAAGTTAAATTTTGTAGAAGGTATGAGTTTTGAGTTGTCTTTTTCTATTGGCGTACGCATGTGCAATTATTTCGGCTGTGCATTGACTTGTCTGTCATGTTTTTTTTTTGAAAACCAATTGACCCAATTTGGGTGGATCTCTTTTAGGACACTTCTGGTCCATTGATTTCTGTGTCTCATCTTTCACCAAAACCACAGCGTCATGATTACTGTAGTGTCATACTATGCCTTAAAAGGGATCATGTGAATCCTTAATGTACACTTTCTTTTTTAAAAACATTTTCGGGTCTTCTAAGTCTTTTGTATGTTCACGTAAATTTGATAACAATTTAGTTTTTAGAGAAAGTCGTCCTATGATTTTGATTGTAATTTCTTCAAATCAAGAGATCAATTGGAGGTATCTTAACATTTTAACAATATTGAGTCTTTTAATCCACGAACACCGCATATCTCTATTAATTTTGGGTCTTCTTGGATTTCTCTCATCAGTGTCTTGAAGTTTCTTCATCATATATATTCTGCATGTAGATTTTCAGATGTATACTTGAGAATTCCACTTTTCCTGGTATATCATACTTTTTAAGTGATGTTTTAAAACATGTATTTCTCAATTTTAAACTGGTAGTATTGTATATCAGGGTGTCATACTCTGTCTGTAAAGGCCCCCATAGGAGATATTTTAGGTCTTGCATGCCCCACCAGATTTCTCCGGCTCCCTTCCTCTTACTTTGTTTTAAATCCTCTACAAAGAGAAACAACTCTTAGCTTTGATACTGTCCAAAAGAAGGCCATGGGCCAGATTTGGTTTATAGATCATAGTTAGCTGACCCCTGGGATACAGAAATATCATTGATTTTTGCATATAGACTATGTAAATGGAGCCCCACTGGATGATGCACAATGGAATACCAATAACGCTATTATCTCCTCCCTCAATCTTAAAACACCTTCCTTTGGGAAAGAGAACCCTCATCCATTGTTGGTGAGGTTGCAAATTGATACAGGCACTATGAAAAACAGTATAGAATCGTCTCAGAAAGTTAGAAATAGATATACCTTTTGACCCAGCATTTGCACTTTGGTATTTAACCAAAGAAAACCCAAACAATAATTCATAAAGTCTATGCATTCCAATATTCATGGCAGCGCACTTAATAACAGCCAAGATGTGGAAATAACTGAAATGCCCATCAGGAGCTGGTTGGATAAAGAAATTATGGTTCTTATATACAATCAAATATTACTCAACCATTAAAAAATAAAATCTACCATTGCAAGGACATGGATGGACATAGAGGCTATTATGCTGAGTGAAATAAGAAAAAGAAAGATAAATACTATATGATTTCACTTATATGCGAGATCTAAGGAACAAAAAGAACAAAGGAATCAAAACCAGACTCACAAACATAGTGGACAATTTGGTGACGGACAGAGGGGAGGGGGGTTATCAGGTTGAGAGGATGGGGTGAAGGGTTAAAGAAGTACAAATTAGTCCTCGATAATTGGGCACAGGGATGGGAGCACGGCACAGGGAATGAAGTTAGCATTAAGAGGATGGCTAAGTGGAGGGCCAGGGGAGGGAGGGAACAATTAGGGGGATCATATTATAAATGATATAGATGTCTAAAGTATACTTGAAACTCATTTACATAAATAACTTTATGAATACATATGTAAAAGCTTCGTTTGACCCCACTTTTGTGGCAGCTAAGGCACATTTTTTTCCTCCACTTTGTCCCAAACCCCTTCACAGAGTGATCTGTGCATGGGTTGTTAATGTTCCTCTCCCAGTACAAACAGGCTTTGAGTTTCCCTTAAGGGTCTTGATGGTGGATCAATGAGGGAGGAGAGGAAGCATGAGCCCGTGGTGTGTAGGGCCCTGCTGCATCTACGTTTGTGATTCTTAAGACCCCACTGGGTCTGGTGCTGTCGCTGCCTGGCAGCAGGGCTCTCTTCCTCTGGAGCTTGACAGAGGCTCCCTCTGCTGGACGGTTCGGGATAAGAGGCTCTAAGGCATCTGGTCTCCAGTAGGGCAGCGTGCAAGTGTATGCATGACGGTGTGTGCTTGTGTGACTGTACACACATGTGTGAGTGTGTGTCCACCAGAGTGTGTGCATGCAGTTGTATGCGCGTGCGTGTGAGTGTGTGTGCACGTGCGTGTGAGTCTGTGTGCGACTCGTGCACGTGTGTGTACTTGTATGTATGTGACCGTGTATGCAATGGAGTAACATGTGGGTGCCTGTGTGCGTATGTGTGTGAGGGTGTGAGTGTGTCCGTCTTGCAGTCAGCTAAGCAGGCTGTGCTCCTGCTCACTGCAGCAGCTGCTGTCCTGAGATCCCCGCCGCTGCTCCCAGGCGTCAGCCTTGCAGCAAGCAGGACATTCTGGGGAAGAAAAGTCCTTACAAGCAGCCCTGACCAATGATGGTGAGTGCATTTTCTCTGCTCTCATCCCAGGGTCCCCAGAAGGACTGAGCCTCAGATGTCGACAGTGGGAGCATCCTTGCTAAAGGAAATTCCTTCCGCTGCTGCCTTCCCTTCTCATTTCACTTCCCCACTGCCCTGCTGGCATCTGCTGGAATCACCTCCCAAAGAAACGACTTGCAGGTGAGTTCTTGCCTCAGGGTACCTCCAGTTAAAGATCTGCACTCAAATCTCTGCCTCTGAGTCTGCTTCCGGGGAACCGGAACTAAGACATGTGCAAGCTCACACTTCCAAAGCTATAGACCTGTTATGACTCTCTTGTTAGAAAGGAGGAACAGGAGGCTCAGAGAATGCAAGTCACTCGCCTAAGGTCACACAGCTGGACGGTAACAAAGCTAGGCTTTGACGCTGCACCGTCAGGCCCCAAGCCCAGTACTGCTCACCTACTAGGAGCCACTTCCGTGCTAGGGACCGAGGGAACAAGAGAGAGCTTCGTAGCCAGGTAGGTCCCTGATGTGTGTTCCACAGGGACCTAGGGCTCATGGCTGGTGCCCTTTGCCTCGTTCTGTCATGAAATAAGATAAATAAGGGCAAAAACATATATGTGGTACTGACTGTGTGCCAGGGAGTGATGTTGAAGTGCTTTGCTCACTTGGGTTCATCTGATTTTCACAACTGTCTTGTCATTACAAATTTAAGACAAGAAAAAACATACAGAGAGGTAGAGGCCTGTGAAAATTCACAAGTTTGTTCAGATTTGAAGCTGCCCCTGGCACCAGGATTCCTTGTCCTTAGCCACAGTGCCCTCTTCTTCTCACAGGTCTATCTATTCGGTCCTTCTACGTTCCCAGTGTGTCGCTAAGCATTTTGTTTTGTAAAAATAAAATTTATAATTACATACATGGTAATTATAATTTTAAGCACTATTAGGCTTCCTGTGAGAAAAGGAAACAGTTGGTGACTATGATATTTAGAAGAAAAACATTTTTCTTTCCTCTGCTCCCACCCATTCCAGGGGAGGACTGTTGTGTGCCTAGACAAACATCCGTGAACACCCTCATAAGCGATGCTCAGGTTTCCCATGCTTTTGGGGACTGTAACAGTTGGGTCTTGGTGGTGACCTCAGATGGAATAAATGTAGAAGGTTAAGAAGAGACCATTTATGAAGGTGTGGGCAGGGCCAAGGGACACCATCGAGGCTGGTGCAGCACCTGGAGGCTGGCATCAGCTGAGAGCTGCCAGCATCCCAGGCTAATGGGAAGGGAGCAGCTGTTCTTGGAATCCAGAGGGAGTAGCTGTACAAGAATGTGACGGTAGCCTTTGTCAGAGGGCGGATGTCTTTCCCCTGACCCCAGCTGTTTGCCAGCAGGTACCCACCAAACACCATCTCTTTATTGCCTCAGAGAGGCTGCAGGACATGGGCAATGATGCCTGATGTAGCCCATGGGAGGAACCTGGGTCAATGTCAGTAGCACCGTAGCACCCAGATGGGGATTCCGTCGGCTCTCCTGCACCTGCAAGGGCCTCTTACAAGCTGGCTAAGCAGATAGCCTAATAGCAAGCAAATTCTGTCTCTCCCCCTGTGGGCTCCTCAGCTCCTTTTGAGAGATATGTTTGGGGTCTCCCTTTGCTGGTTTTTGGATGAGAAACACCGTTTTCCCCTCAAGAAGGATGATCTCTGTTGACCTTTCTGAGTGTCAACCTACTTTTCAGAGCCATTACCACACCCAAAATCCAGCGAAAGTTGCTGTTAACTTAGTGAGTTCTCTGACCTTAGTAGATTTTTCCTTGCACCTCATTTTTCCAAAAACCATCTCCTCACATCGTCTGCCCCGATACTGGCAGACCCAGGCTACTGGATGATGTTTCTGCAAAAGCAAGTCAGTTGCCCCATCTTTATTGTGGTAAGTGAAATGTAGCAGCAGCTTCTGGTTTAGTGTCAGGCCAGATTTCACCACCATGGGCTGGTTCCGCTTCTCTCAGATAATGATGGAAATGGCCTCACTGTCTCCGTTAATCTGTTCATCTCAGCGTGTCTGAGAAAGGAAGCAAGAGGGACGGACTTCTCTGGGATCTGATCGCCTCACCCTGTGCTGGGCTTTTTGCAGTCCTGGCCCAGCGGTGGGGCTGTGGAGGGTGTGTAGTGAGTGATATTTAGTCAATGGCCACTCTCGTACGTCATTCAGGTTTCTGGTCAGTGGTCTCTGGGAGGCCCTCCTTTATTGCCCCATCCAGAACGGCCTTCTCAGTCACCTTCTGGCACTTCTCACTCTTCATTTCCTTCATTATTGCCCTCATCTGACTTGATCTTATTTCCTGTTGGCATCCCCCATCAGATATGCGCACCATGATCCAGAGACCCCATCTGTCTTGTTCATCCTGGGTCTGAGGTCTACCATCGTGCTTGGGACAGAGTAGGTACCCAAGTGCAGTTTGCTGCAGCTCTAACTACCTGGGTAGTATATCTTCACCTTTCTGTTTTACCGAGGAGGACATGAGGCTCAGAGAGGCCAAGTGACTTGCCCAAGGTCATCTAGCCAAGCAAGTGTCAGAACTAGGATTTGAACTTGTTTCTGCTCAGTCCAGAACTTGTTCCCTTCCCACATTCAGAGAAAAAGTTGAAAGTCCAGGCAGCAGATATCTGTGCTCTTGTTCTGGAGAGACCTCAGGCTGATTCCTGGGAAATGAGTCTTCATGCCAACACAAAACAGTAAGCTACTCATCTACTTGTGTGCACACTATGTGCCCTCCCCACTGTACCAAATACAATCCTTTGTAACTTGTTTTTTAATGATACAAGTTATAGCAGCTCAATGAGGGGGACAGAAAGCATGAAAGGCAAATAGCAATTGAAAAGGGTTAAGACTCCAATTCTCTTTCCAGTTTCTCTGTGATATGGGAATTTTGGGGAAGTGTTCAATGTACATGCAAAACGTGCGTGCACACAGACACACCCTCATTCCTAAGTTTTTATGTAAATGGGACCATGACTTACGTGTCACTTTTCTTTGTCACCCCACCCACACAGACAGCGTTTATTTGTTTTATGGCCTAGCAGGCTGAGAACAGAATACAGACGAAGGCACTGGGGCCTGAGGGCCATTTATGGCCTGGAGTTTGGCTGCCCCAGGTGGTAACTGTGAACATCTGTGCCAGGGTCTACAGGAACTGGAGGTGCCCTCCCACAACTGAGAAAAGGTCTTTGGGGCATGGAAGCCATGCAAGTGATGCCTTGGCATGGATGCAACGAAGGGGTCATAGAGTGGATGTGAGGTGGTCGTGCTGGGGGTAAGGGGTCAAAAAGGGGCATGTATATTAGAGTGTCTTTGAGCCGGGGTAATTTGGTGCATGGCATGTTAGGATGTATTGATCCTGGCTGTTGACTGAGGACCTAGGTGCCAATGACGGAGACAACGGAAAGGCCGGTGGATCATCAGGACCCACGAAGACATGACTACAGACAGGATGAGCTCTGGGAGAGACCGAAGAGTCCAAGGGGACTGCTACAGCAAGTTGATAGGGGGAGAGGTCTGGTGTTCCCGTCCCGGGATACAGCCAGCTGCAGCCACTCCTGGATGTTCACCTGAATTTAGCCGGTGCCACATCTGTCAAGAGATCTGAAGGTACAGAACATGGTGTCCAGCCTTAACAGGCAGCTGATAAAGTGTCAAAATCCGTGTTTCCTCCCTCATCCGAGTAGCCTCTGATGATCATGCTGTAGAGATGCTCATTCAGATGGAACCCTGCTGCCTCAAACACCCGTGGGTGATCATTGCTCCCAATGGTTCTTGAATCATCACACAGAACCGTTTGTGTATGGCCTGCCACTTTTTCATGTTGTTCCGCAAATACTTGAATTCCTTGAACCTCAGCTTGCCTGTCACCTCACTATCCTGGCCCCCATGCTGTGACATGTGTCAAAGCCAAAACAACTGGTCAGTTGAGATCAGGGTTTTGGGTGACGACCTTGTTGAGAACATTCATGAGTTCTGTGGCGCTGACCTTCATCTCGTCTTCAGCCAGGTGACACAGAGCTTCCAGCACTGCCGCACCCCTCATTCCCATTGGCCTCGACGTTGGAGTAATGGATGCCTAGGGGCGATGGCCTAAGGTTGTACAGGGCAGAGTCCTTGTCGATGGTACTAATGACTCATTCAGGATGCACAAGGCAGTTCCGGCACGTCCGCTGCCATGGCCACCGACTCTGCCTCCAGGCCTGCCGACCATGCCCCTGCGTACATTCCCCAGACCCGTTCCTCTTCCCCACAAGAACAAGTTGACCAGGAATATGGCTTCAGACTCCAGATTCGGCCTCTCTAGCCGGTCAGTCATCTGCTTGTCTGTTCGGCATCTGGTCCTCTGGCTGTGTCAGCCAGGTTACATATCAGTTTTTTTTGTTTGTTTTGCAGATTTATTGAAATATAATTGACAATTAGTTGCTTCTATTTTCATTGTAAATTCAATGACTTTTTTTCCCAAATATAGTTCGCATACAATAAGATTTTAGTTTTAATTTTACAGCATCGTGATTAGAGATCTATATAACGCACAGTATCACTCCACTAATTTAATCCCCCTCTTCCCTCTTACTTATTTATTACAACACTGTTGACTGTTTTCCTAATTTATCTCCATGTCTATTTTGTACCTATCCATCTGTACTTCTTAATTCTTTTGCCCTCTTTCACCATAACCGCCAACCACCCTCACCACCTGTCAAGTAGCCCTCAAAATATTGTCCATGTCTATGAGTTTGTTTTCATTTTTGTTGTTGTTTATTTTGTTCTTTAGATTCCCATGTACATGAAATCATGCAATATTTGTCTTTCTCTACCTGACTAACTTCGTTCAGCACAATACCCTCTATGTCCATCAAAGCAATATCTTTTTCCATCCCCGTCCTTTTAGTCTCTGTGTGTCTTTTAATTCTGAAATGAGTCTCTTGTAGGCAGCATATGTATGTAGGAGTCTCATTTTCTTATCCACTCAGCCACTCTGTCTTTCGGCTGGAGCGTTTAATTCTTTTCCATTTGAGGTCCTTGTTGATAGTTATGTAGTTATTACCATTCTCTACTCATATTTTAGATACATGTTATTTTCTTCTCCTTAAAAAAGTCCCTCCAAGATTTCCTACAATTCTGGCTTGGTGTTGATGAATTCCTTCACCCTTTTTTTCTTGGAGGGTGGAGGCTGGGTCTGGGAAGCTCTTGATCTGTTTTGACTGTAAATGATAGCATTGGCGGATAAAGTAATCTTGTTTGTAGGTCCTGAGTTTTCACCACTGTGAATATTTTGTACCAAGCCCTTCTGCCTGTAGAATTTCTTTTGAGAAATCAGCTGCCAGTTTATGGGTGCTCCCTTATAGGTATCTAACTGCTTTTCTCTTGCTGCTTGTAATGTTCTTTCTTTGTATTTAATCTTTGGCATTTTAATTATGATGTGTCTTGGAGTGGGCCTCTTTGAGTTCATCTTTTTTGGGACTCTCTGACCTTTTAGGGTTTGTATGTCTATTTCCTTCAGCAGGAATGAGTTTTCCATCATTCTTTCTTCAAACAGGTTTTCAACGTCTTGTTCCCTGGCTTCTCCTTTAGGTGTCCCTATGTCATGGATGTTGCTACTTTTAATTTTGTCCCACAGGGTCATTAAATTATTATTATATTCTTGGCTTCCTTTTTCTTGATTTTCGCTATGGCTGTTCTCTGCTTCCCCATCCTCTATATCGGTGATTTGCTCCTCTGCTTCATCCATTCTGTCGATTCCTTCTAATTTGCTCTTCACCTGAGATAATGTATTCTTCATTTCTGACTGGTTCCCTTTTATAATTTCTATTTCCAGTTTTATGTTTTTCTTCGCTCTCTTTGTTAAAGTCTGCTGTGCTCTCTGCTATATCCCCAGTGTCTGGAACAGTAACCAGACATAATAGATGTTTGGTAAACTTTCGGTTGTATGAAGAGCCTCGCGAGGTATGTGTTTTTCCCTTTATTTTGTAACTGATAAAAAGTGAGAACTGGAGAGGTGAAGGCATTCCCCTCCCCATGTCCCTCACAGAACTCAGACTCAGGAGTCTCAAAACAACATGTCTTAAACTTGAAGAAGTATACATGACTCGCAGCTGGGATGCAGTTCTCAGCCAGGCTGTCTGGGTTGGGGTGCTAGAAACTGCATTTCCCACAAGCTCTCTGGTGATACTGATGGTGGAGATCTGAGGACCACGCTTCATAGTGAAGGCTTGCAGCTCATGACAACAAAGCTCACTTTCTCTCCCAGATATTTATTGAGCACGTAATATGTTCTAGGCTTTGCTGTCACCTGTACTCTGAAATTTACTGCAAGCTGCTTCACTTCTCTGAGTCTCTGGTTCGTTTTCTGTAAAAAGAAACTTGTGAGGTTGAGACTGCATGGCTGTTAGGTGGTTACACAGCAACAAAAACGACTAGCATCTATTGACCCCTTCCTCTGACCTATGGGTCTTACATGCAATTGTTTCTTTTACTTGTTTCCACCACCTTGGGTGGTGGTGCTACTGCAAAATGGGAAGGAGGACAGCTTCGTGCTTTGGTGAACCCAGTGTAAAGGCTGGTGTGCATCCTGGCTCCACCAGCTGTGTGACTTTGAGCAATTGACTTAAACAGGATTCAGCTTTCGTTTCCTAATCTGTAAAATGGGGAGAAAAAGGCTCATATACCTGAAGGGCTTAAAGCATATTCAGTGGCTTATGTTGACAATGGCTGGTGGGAGCTGCCATTCCTGCTCTAAGCAGCATGACCAATCTTGCACACAGTAGGCCTGCATGAGTTGAGGCCCTCTAGGCACTGAGAACTCTTTCTCCTGCATGTCCCGGGTCTCTGGTTTGTCATGCTTTAGCCCTGTCCCCGGTCTCTGATATGGAAGAACCTGCCAGCATTTGAATTCTGCCCCTAGAGAGGGGAGGAGCTTCTGGATGAAGGGTGCTGGGCTGTAGGACTAGCCACCTGAATTCCCTGACCGCTTGGGAGAGGGAGAGAGGGATTTCTGGAGCCTCCTCAACATTCTATCAGTGTCAGCTGAACTGCCTTTCCCCCGCTCTCCCACTCAGTCGCTCTGTCAGGATCCCCACACTTCGAGCAGTCCCTCAGCTAAGACAACCTCCCAGGGCAATTCTGGACAAGATTAAAAGCCAAGAGCAGAGCAGTATGTCTGTTGGGAGGATGAGTTACGTGGTGATACAAGGCTTCAAGATTTCTCCCTTCTAGAGTACCACCTTGGCTGAGATTCACCATTATAAATGTCCCTGGATTAATAAGGCATTCTCTGCTATAAGCGGAGGTGAAGCCAGGTGGCAGAGAGAAAAGGCTTGGGCTTGGAAGTTTGACAGAGCTGGGTTCCTTCCAGCTTGATAACTTGGCCTAGAGTTTTGTGATCTCTGAACTTCAATTTGCTCTTCTGTTAAATGGGAGTCGTCTCTCCTTTGGAAACCATCACCTGGGTCTTGGCCTGATCCTCAGGGCACTGGCCTAGATTGCTGAGGGGAGGGGGATGTATCACCTTCAAGCAAACAGCTGGCACATAGTAGATTTACTTTACATCGTGCACCTGACACACAGAAGGAACATTTTACATAGAGTACTCAGCACCTAGCAGGCATGCTTCATGTAGATCACCTGGCAGAGTAGATAGAATTTATATAGACAGTCGAGCACACAGTAGGAATGATTTAAGTAAGTTTTTTGCACAGAGTAGGTTTAGTTATGTAGAGTACCTGACACATGGTAGGTGTGCTTTATGTAGAGTTCCTGGCATACATAGAGTACCCTGCATGCAGTAGGTGTACTTTATATGGAGCTCCTGAAACTTAGCCAGCATGTCATATGAGAGTACGTCGTACTCAGTAGGCACGCTTTATATATAACACCTGGCAGACAGGATTTTATGTATAGTACTTCGCATACAGTAGGTGCACTCTGTAGAGAGTAGCTGGCCACACAGTAGATGCAGTTTATAGAGTACACTTGGCATATAGTACGTACACTGTAGGTAGAGCACTTGACACACAGTAGGCTTACTTTTTGAAGTACCCAGCAGAAGTAGACACATTGAAGAATGTGCGTGGCACACAGTAGATGTGCTTCTGCGGTGACCCTGGCACACAGTAGGCACATTTTATGTAGAGTTCCTGGCACAGAGTAGGATGCTCTTTGAGGTACCCAGCACACAGCAGGCACACTGTTCCTATAGTCCTCTGATTGGAGATGTTTTACTTCATGTAGCATAGTGGCCCACAGCAGCACAAGGCCTAGCTGCCAGCCCTTATCCTTCACTCCATCTTTCTGGGGGTCCCTGATCCCTGCCACCTTGCTGTGGAACACACCTCTGTTACCCTGTCATTATCTCATCTGGCATCCCATTTCTCAAATGGAAGAATAAGCCCAAAAGTTGCTATCATCCCTGGCAGACAGATCCATGAAGGGTAGACTGCATTCAGGGTTTTCCAGATCTGCCCTCCCTTATCTGGACCCCTCAGTTATTCCCTCCTTGCCTCTAGGTGCCCTCTTCCTTCTAGGCCCTTCCTGCTCTAAGCTGACGGTGAAGTCCCCAGCCAGGCTGGTTTGATTGTTCTTAGCAGGTCTATGCCCAGATCCCTGAGTTGTTTGCAGGCAGGACTTGAACTGCCAGGCTGTTCACCCACTACCAGATACCTGAGTCTTTTGTCTTTGAGATTCACAAGTCTGAGCTGATTCTGGGCGCGGTTGCGAGAAGTTGGAAAATGTTTGGGGTAAGATTCAACTGGCAACAATCAAGTTTAAGCTTTTACCTGCTACACCCTGGCATTGGGAGGGTAGAGGAGACAGTAAATTTTGGGGCCTAGTCACTTTTCCTTACCTCTCAGTTTGATCCCACCCCACATGGGAGGTGCTGAGTCGTGAGGATCCAGTGTCCACACTGCTTAAGCCTGGGCTGGTTCCTCTCTGAACTCAAGTGGCTCTGGCTTCAAGTTTTGGGCCACCGCCAATGGGGAGATAGTTCAGGGCCTGGCTGACTCAGTCAATGCCTGCCTCGCCCAGTTCAGAGGTCGCCCTGGTGAGAAGACTCCCAGGAAGAGGGCGAGGAGGTTGTGTGGAAGGAGCTGCTCCAGGCAGAAGGTACCAGGCTGGGGCTGGTGGGACTGAGGGTCCTGGTACAGGGTGGGAGAGGCACTGCCCAAGGCAGGGTAGCTCTGGGGAGTGAGCTGACCCAGCGGATGGTGGTTTCCTTGTAACTGGTGCCTCTGGCAACCTCCCACTGATGCAGTTTCGGAGGTTCTTCATTAGTCTTTCTCTCTCTCCCCTCTCCTTCTCTCTGTCACTCTTCTCCTCTCTCTGTCTCTCTCTTCTCCTTTCTCTGTCTCTTTCTCCTCCTTTCTCTCTTTCCATTTCTCTGCTGCTCTCTCTCCTTCTCTCTCCCTCTGTCTCTCTTCCTCTGTATTTTCTTGGTTCTTCTGTATTTCTTGAACCTCCGGTTGCCCATCTTTGTGCCCTTCCTGCCCCTAGCACTCTCGTCCCTGTCCCTCATGCCCTTGGCCCTCTCCCTCTGTCTGTAAGCTGCCTCCATCTCTGTCTCTGAGCCCCCCATCACCACCCGATCTTTGGCCTCAGGAGCTCACCCTCTGTCTGCCCTGCAGGATGCTGCAGCTGAGCCTGTCCTGGCTGGGACTTGGGCCCCAGGCAGTCTCCCCATGGCTGCTCCTGCTGCTGGTGGGGGTCTCCTGGCTCCTGGCCCGCTTCCTGGCCTGGGCCAATGTCTTCTATGACAACTATTGCCGCCTCCGATGTTTCCCACAGCCCCCGAAGCAAAACTGGTTTTGGGGTCACCAGGGCATGGTGAGTGTGGGCAGCAGGAAGAGTCTGGGGTATCAGGTAGATGGGTCCTTCGAAGTGTTGGGAATTGGGCTCAGGACGTGGTTCGGGTCTCAGATATCAGTGAAGTAAGATGTACTAAAGGGAGCCCCTCATTTCTTATGCATCTGCTCTGCCATCCCAGGCCCTTACACGTCCAATTCCTCCCCCTCTGAGAGCTTGGCCATAGTAGCTGGCCTTGGTCACTCTTCTCCATTTCTTCTTGCCGTTTGATCTCAGCTGAGTCACACTCCTTTTTTCGTTCAATCTCCTCAAGGTTATTGAATCCTCACCTCAGGGTCCTTGGGGAGCAGAGACCAGGTCACAAGGGTGAAAACAGCTGATGTGAACCTGTCTGGAACACCTGGGATATTTTTCAGGCTTGGATGGGGCTTCCTGAAGAACTAGGAGGATGCCTCACCAGGAGTTGACCTGTTTTCCTTCCCTTCTTGGGAAATATGTCCTGTTTCTTCAATGTAAATAGCATAAGTGATGGGCATGGCTATGATTTGAGGAGTAAAGATATGTAGATGACAGATAGAGAGATAGATAGATAGATAGATAGATAGATAGATGATAGATAGATAATGGATGTATGGATGGATAGATGGATGGATGGATGGACGGATGGATGGATGGATGGACGGACAGATGTGACACTCTATTCATAGAATCTGACCGGCAGAAGGGGCTCGTTGATGGTAGCTACCCTCCTGAGTGAAGAGCAGAATTCAGGCCTGTCCCTTGGCATCTACTGATGCTGGAAGGTCCCAGGACGACAGACCCTTCACCATTAGGGGAAGTGAAGACCATGCGTCATGAAAAAATAAGGGTTAAATCCTGAGACCACTCTGTTGTTCACAACCCAAATGGGGACCTTTCAGTGTCCACACCACCGCCAGTCTGCAGCTGCTCCCAGAATCATGAAAGTCCATATTCTCTAGCCAAGGTTGTCCTCCCTGTCGGAAGAGAGCATGTCTTATCACTGTGTACTGAGGTATACCCTGGGGACTTGCAGAAGCCTCCAGGACCCGCCAGTCATGAGAGGACAGAACGAGAAAGAAGCAGAATCTCTTTGTTTGAACAGAATCTAGATACTCTGTGCACTGCGCAGGCTGCAGGGGGCACATACTGTGACTCCTTTTGGTGAGTGACAGCACTGCCTTGCTTATAGGTCACCCCCACAGAGCAAGGCCTAAGGGACGTAACTCAGCTGGTGACCACCTATCCCCAAGGATTTGTGACCTGGAGAGGCCCCTTCATCCCCTTCATCGTTTTATGCCACCCAGACATGGTCAAGGTTGTCACTCATGCCTCAGGTATTCACACTCAGCTTATGGTGGTGGGTGCTGTGGAACACCTGAGTCTTCCAGCTCCTCTCTGCCAAGCTTCTGTGAATCACATGCAGGACCTTGAGCCTCTTCCTCCCTTCTGTCCAGCCATTTTTTTCTTTTTTCCATGTATTCAAATTTGCCTTCTCCCTCAAATGCTGTCTGTCAACTGCTTTGGTGTCCTGGGAACCATTGGGGCCTTAAGAGGTTTCATGGAGGAAACCTTAATCTTAAGAAGATGAATCTGAATAGATGGATCCTGACCTAGTGTGGTCATAAATTGGAAAGGTGGGCTGTGGCAGCCCAGAGAAGAAGCACTGTCTCTGCTGCGTCCGGCTAGAAGACTTCCTGGAGGAGCTGTTGCTGGAGCTGTTTCTGGAACATTGAACAGAACAATTTAACAACAGAGGGTAGAATGATTCAGGGGGCATTGCTAGCATTCCAAGACCCTCAGTACCCCCACATAGAGTAATGAGTGCTTGTGGCTGGTGGAGGATTTGCGCTTGTTATTTCTGTGACGTCCACATCTGCTGAATCATTTCCTTCTACCCAACCCTGTTGCTCATCTACTTCAAGTTCATTGCTCTACTGCTGCAGGCCCCAAAATCTCTCCATAGAGACTCCACCTCAGCCTAGATCCCTTCCCTTCCTCTCTACCTTCCTCACCCTCAGAGAGAGTGAGGCTGAGCAGGGGAACAGGTAGCATTCACCAGAGAGCTTGGCTCAGATGCCAAAATTCTGGGTGACTTGGCCAGGTCCTCTGTTCTCATTGACGGCTGAGGTCAATGAGAAACTCAATCCTGTATGATCTAAGCAAATAAATGGAATCGGTCAACTCTCAAGTCCATGGAGGTTGTCTTCAGACATAGCGGGATCCAGGAGTCAGACAAGGTCCTCACTACCTTGTTTTTAATATTTACTTCTGTTTCCTTCTGTGATCATTTTACTCTCATGTTAGTAATAGGAATCGCAGAAGCTCAGCCCCCATGGAAAACTGAGCTTATTCCCAACAGTTGCAGGAACAGTTGCAGGCATCATTTTAATTTGTCTGGCTTGGTACAGTTTCTCACCCAGTCACTGCCACTCTGATTGCCCTGTCTGGGAAGGCACAGGCTTCTCAGAGTTATTGTTATGGAGTTCAAAGCAGTTTGATGGTTAAGAATTCAGGCCCTGGATTCGGTGAGACCTAGGTTCAGGTCTCAGCAATGCCATTTACTATCTTGGAGATCGTGGGCAAGTGACTTCATTGCCTAGAGCCTCAGTTTCCATATCTGTCAGGTGAGTGTGGTATTTAGGATCCAAATGAGGGAAGACTCTCATTGTCATGTACTGAGGGTGTGGGAAAGGAACCCAGGAGGAGGATGACCTGCTGGGCAAGATTCATGCAGCTCAGATCTGGGTCTCTGCCCTGCAGGTCCTTTCCTTTGAGCACCCAGAATAATGTGAATTGGGTCCCCTTTGTTCCCCTCCAGATTCATAGCTCAGAGGAAGGTCTCCTGTACACACAGGACCTGGCGAGCACCTATGGGGATGTGTGCTGCTGGTGGGTAGGGCCCTGGCACGCGGTCAACCGCATCTTCCACCCCAGCTGCATCAAACCAGTGCTCTTTGCTTCAGGTAGACATCCCGCTGGCCACAGCTGGCCCACTGCTGAGGTCTCTATGTTGCCTCCACTTGGGCAGGTGACACAAGTGCAGACAGAAGGGGCTCTGGCAAAGACTCCAACGTTTCTGTCTCACCTCGACCACTACCTGCCCCACCTCAAGTCGTGTCTATTCATGCATAGGATGTGTCTGTGTGACATGTTATGTATGGCCATGCCTGGTCACATTTAGGTTTCTGCTCATGTCCTAGTAACAGCTGGTACATTTTCACACCTGGGATCAAATAGAGTTGGCCTTAGTTGTGTCTGGGGCTCATCTGTGGCCGAGGACCTTTGAGTCATGTAGGGGACTATCCTGTGCTTGTCTGAGATGCCATTTAGATTATCTGATTCTCCTGCTGGTCATTCCTGAGACATGCTTGTGTTTTGTGTGATGTCTGGGATCCATGATCCCTCTGAAACATGTCTGATACTTTATGTGGTGAACCTGTCCAAGGCAGGTCATAGGATATGTCTGAGTTGCAAATGGTCTACATCTGTGAAATTAATGGGACCATATTTAAGTCCTATAGGGGCCCATCTGTGAGACGCACTGTGGTCATGTCAGATGTCTTTGCATCCATGTCAACGTATGTTGTGTATGTCAGGGTGTGTCATGCCTGTTGTGTCATGTCTGGATATACTGACATGTGTTTGGACCATGTCAGATGTCCTAAGGGACATCAGATAGTGCTGTGACAGACAGGGTGTACGAGGTCCCTGTAAAGGCACTTTGCAGAGGCTGCATTATGCTCAAGTGTGTAGAACATGTTGGACCATGTAGGAGCCATGTTAGGGTGGGTTGAGCATGTTGTGCCATGTTGGGGGTGTTTCTAAGTATGTCAGATATGTCTTTGGGCTCTGGCCTTTCTCTTCTCTGTGCTACAGCCTGGTCTTGTCCCCTAACCTCCCTGCCTTCCCTGCTCCCTGTGCCCTTACCCAATTCCTGCTATGCTAGGCTTGGAAAGGGAATGCTGACCCCTGGCTGGGAATCTCTTCTCCCTAACACAAATCTTTTCCCTCCCCTGTCATGGTCCGTGATGGTCCTCATTTATGTCAGCTGCCATTGCACCCAAAGCTATGGTCCTCTACAACTCCCTGAAGCTTTGGCTGGGTGAGTAAATATGGCTGAAGGAGGTTGAGGATGCCGTTGAGGGGCATCAATGGCATTGCCCTTGCCCACTCCCTGCTGCCTCTGCTAGGGGACGGACTCCTGCTGAGTGCTGGTGACAAGTGGAGCAGCCATCGTCGAATGCTGACACCCGCCTTCCACTTTAATATCCTGAAGCCTTATGTGAAGATTTTCAATGACAGCGTGAAAATCATGCATGTGAGTCTCTTAAACCCAGAGCACCAGCTGGAGCCTTGGGGTGTTGGAAGCTTAGAGACAAATTGTCTGGAATTCTGGCTCTTCTGTGTGCCTTTGTGGTCATTGCTCTTTCTTTATGAGTCTCAGTTTCCTCAGCTATAAATCAGAAAATAGTCTCAATTTTGTAGGGGAGTCAATGTGACCTAATGGACTCAATCCCTGGCACGTGGTAGATGCTCTGAAGGCATTCATTTGTCTCCCTCACTGAAGCCTTGGAATTTTAAGACATGGATGAGGATAGTGATGAATATTGCAAATGGTTATTGCTCAGTAACAAACCCCTCCAAAACAGGAAGCATTTATAATTGCCAACAAATCCATGAGTTACCTGGCTGGGTCTTCAGGATGTGGACTGGGTCACTCATGTAGCTGTGATCAGTTGTAGGTCAGGGAGGCAGCTTTGCTGATCTGTGCTCAGACTCTTCTCACAGGATTGGGCTTGGCTAGCTGCAGGATGACCTTGAATAGACTCAGCTAGACCACTGGATTTTCTTTTATAGGGGTCTCTCTCTCTCTCTCTCTCTCTCTCTCTCCATCTCTCTTATGGGTGTCTCATGCTGTTTACATGGCAGAGGCAGGGTGCCAAGAAATTGAGAGTAAGATGCAATACCTCTTGAGTTCTAAGCTTAGGATCAGCACTGCATCATTCTCAGCACAGTCTAGTGGCCAAAGCAAGTCAAAGGATGGTACAATAGACTCTATTTCCTAATAAAAGTTACTGAAAATCACACTAAAACAGGTGAAGATGTGTGTAGAGAAATGAAGGGTTGGAGGTAAGGATTTTGTGAAATACCTGCAATTTTTTCATATTTGCAAGCTCACAAGTGGGCTTGTTACTGTTTCCTGGGTTGTGCCAGAGATACGAGACTCTGGGGCCAGAGATAAAGGACACTTTCGTACTTGTGGCGCAAGTGGCCTGTACTTCTTATTAGTCTGCATTCTCTCTACAAGTCACCAAATCTCATGAGGTGACATAGGTGTGTTCAGTGGATGGCTGCTCATGCAGTATGATGCAAAGGGGAGAGGAACACTGTGTTTAAACACTGTAACTCTCGTAACAATTGGTAGCAAGCCAGACATTTGTCCAGGGAGAGACATAACCTCATCCCTCAAGGGCATTTACTGGAAAGACAACTCTGAGAGAGGGCCCATGTAAAGAACTTAAGGGCCTCACCATTTTGGCATACTTAAGACTGTGCAGGGTGCTTGGGGCCCATGGATGACAACCTCTCCTAACATGGGATATTTTCCTAATCAATTTATAGCAGTAAAGATGGTGACAGATAACATTTATTGAGCACTACTGTATGCCAGAAACGATAGGCAAATTCCATGACATATGTTGTCTCATCTTCCTAACTCTGTGAGGTAGAGATTACTTTCTTCGCCCATTACATATGATGGAACTGAGGCACCTGGAGTTTAGAAGGCTTTCTAGCAAGTGAGCTACTAAAAGGATCTAGGATTCCAACCTGGTTTAGCTGACACCAATGGTGGTCATCTAAACTGTTACAGCTGATTTGACAGGTGGAGCCCAGGCACACTCATCTGCAGGGGGAACCAGGCTCGAGTGGCCAGTGCATCCGGGCGGTTGGGTTTGGGGAAGGGATCAGGCAAGTCTAAGGTCTGTTCCCCTCTCTGTCCAGGCCAAATGGCAGCGCATGGCATTGGAGGGCATCACCCGCCTGGACATGTTTGAACACATCAGTCTGATGACCCTGGACAGTCTACAAAAATGCATCTTCAGTTTTGACAGCAATTGCCAAGAGTGAGTCTCTGCCCAGAACCTATGAACATGAGCCATAGAGCCTATAGAGGGAGTACTGACCTGGGCAATCAGAAGTTCCTACCTGGAGGAGATGGGTCAAGCTAGACACTGAAGAACAGGGATGGGGAAAGAGAAAGAGCAATACTTTATGGTAGAAACAAATGATAAACTCCTGGTGGCTAGGATGAGTAGAGTGTGTGCAATAGTGGGGAGACATCCTGGAAACGAAGTTGGAGGGGTTATATCCTGAGTCCACTAAAAAGTCAGGAAAAGAAGTGTAAACTCAATCTTGATGTTTCCACGGAAGTCATTTGAGCAGATGAGAGTCATGTTCAAAGCTGAGCTTGGACATCTGACCCTAAAGAAGACCAACTATTGTGTAGATAAAGGTTGGTGTTGATATTGGATGCAAGGAGATTAGGGAGAGGGCAGGACTCATTCACCAGCTGGGAGAGGGTGAATTCTGAGTCGTGTGATAAAATTTTGAGAAGAAGAAGGGGAGGGTGGTAAGTATGAAAGATTGGTGAGAGTACGATGTCTTACCTCATGGGGCACAGAAGCTCACAGATATAGGACGCAGGAGAGAAGAAAGTCATGTCTCCTGGATCGTCCTAACCATGTATGGGTGGGGCCATCTGGTTCTGGATACTCAGTTTCCTAATGGGAGGTAGCTCCTGGCTTCTGGTGAGAGGTGCTTTTTGGCCTTCAGGTGAGCTAAGTTGTTGCCTCTCTTGCTGCCCTCACCTGGTAGGAAGCCCAGTGAATACATTGCCACCATTTTGGAGCTCAGTGCCCTCGTGACAAAACGGAATAATCAGCCCTTCCTGCACATGGATTTCCTGTACCACCTTACCCCGGATGGAAAACGCTACCGCCGGGCCTGTCGCCTGGTGCACGACTTCACATATGCAGTCATCCAGGAGCGGCGCCGCACCCTCCCTGATCAGGGTATTGATGACTTCCTCAAGGCCAAGGCTAAGACCAAGACTTTGGACTTCATTGATGTGCTCCTGCTGTCCAGGGTAGGCTTCTGTGGGGCCTGAATTCAAAGGGTAGAAAGGATCTTGGCTGCAAACGTCAGATTGAAGAACTTGAACTTGATGCATAGGGCACTGGAGAGGGTACTTGAGGAAGGGGAGTAAGGGTGAGGGATAAGTTCTAGAGATGACAGCGTATTGCAGACTATTGGAGACTGCTAAGTCTGAAAACATAAAGGGCCTGAGATTTTACTCTGTTTACAAGTTAATGAGTTAGTCTACCACGAAGATCTATAGATACAGATGCTCTGGGACCATTAGTCAGACAGGTTGCTTATTACTCACAGCAGTGACAGTACCAGAGTAGAACTGAAGCTCTGGTTCTGCATTCTCAAACTCTTCCGAGGGCCACATGATGCTTTAACCTGTATGTGCAGCCATGCTTGCATCACAGAATTACCTTCACATTTTGAATCTTGGAACCAATGCAAGACAGCTGATACACCAGCCCTTCCTCCCGATGGTGGTGAGGGAGGGAGCGAGGAGGGATAGAAAGAGAGAGACAGGGAGGGAGGGAAGGAGAAGAGGAGAGAGATTATTATTGTTCTGGAGCAAAACAAATGTTCTTCAGTGAGAAGGCAAAGTCTAGAGGTTCTGAGGATCTACAACCTATTCCTTACCTCCAGGGAAGATAAAGAATCTGTAGATTTACTATCCTAGAATGTGACAGCTTATTCTAGAGCAACGTTCAATGTCTAACTTCCAAGGCAAGTTGACATTCGATCATCCTGTATGTAACCCAAGGTGTCGTGAACTTTTTTTTCTCAGAAAGCCCTCATCACATAGAAACATGAAAATATTCATAGATAATGGATTCCTCCCACCAGAAGGCGAGGAGGCCAAAGAGGAGGCCTGTGGATTGAAGCCTCTGGCAATAGTGAACAAGGAGGTCTAGGATTGCAGGGTGGGCTTAGGTTTCTGGATGAACGACGGAGTTTCAGAAATTGTCTGAGGGTCCTCAGAGCTGGTGTGACCTGGGGAGTCTTGCTTTCTCTCAGGATGAAGATGGGAAGAAATTATCAGATGAGGATATTCGAGCTGAAGCTGACACCTTCATGTTTGAGGGTGAGGGTCCTAGTGGGACTACAGAGGAGGCAGGGGTCTCTCCAACCCAGGGACTTGGCGGGTGGGCCCTGAACCATCCTATCCCTCCTAATCCTCCCCACCCTCCCTGAGGGCCTTCATGTCAGGGCACAGTTTAGCCTCCATTGCTGAAGCAGCCCACAGACCCAAGCCTGTCTGGCTGCCTCTCAGGTCATGACACCACAGCCAGTGGCCTCTCTTGGGTCCTGTACAACCTCGCAAAACACCCAGAATACCAGGAACGCTGCCGGCAGGAGGTGCAAGAGCTCCTGAAGGACCGTGAACCTAAAGAGATGGAATGGTGCGTGCGGGTTCTCAGGGCCTCTTTCTGAGCCCCTCTCATTGGCTCTGCTTCTTAGGTGGGAAAGAGGGCAGATTTTTTATTTTTGCCAATTTCATCATTTTTGCTTAGCGGGAGTGGGAGCAGTGAACAGAGGCAGGGCCTGGTACTCAGCCTGGATGGCAGGTGATGGGCTATAGGTTCTGGGGACTGTAAGATCTTGGCTTCTGAGAGAATTAGTGACTTTCTGTTAGGTCAATCGATGCCACTTATCCCATATTCAGGAGACAGGACTCTCTCTTTTCTCTCTAAACTCACATTAAAACAAAACAAAACAAAACAAAGCTCCCCAAATGTTTGCTCATCTCCTGTCTCCTAATTCCTTCCACAGTGTTTAGTCCAGGATTCACAGAGGACACCTAGGGACTAAAGTCATTCAACTCTTGTCCGGGAACACCTGAATATTCATCCATTTAGTCTCTATTGAGCAAACACTGCTCCACTGCCTTCCCATCCCCAATTCTGTGCCATCTCCAATTCTTCCCAGCCCCATTCTGTGTCCTGGAGACTTGGATAGGACCCAGACCCAGCCTTTGCCTACCAGGAGCTCCCAGCCTGGTGGGGGGAATAATCCCAAATTAGGATACTCCCAGTTTACATTGGCAGACCTGGGGCCAACAGTAAGAATGGCAAGGCTGAGGGTCAAAAGAGTGTCATAGCTGAGACCTTGGATGCTGATCAGTAGATATTTGCATGTATTTGGGTGCAATTAGGTCCAGAAGACAGCTGGGCACAGCGATGGGGTGAGGAGAAGGGCAGAGGGACAGGGAGGAGAGAGTAAAAGGGTCAGAGGGAAAGAGAGAGAGGGAGGGAGGGAGAGGCAGAGGCAGAGGGAGAGGGAGGTGGGGAAGACTTTGAAAGCAATGTGAATGGTTTAAAGTTTAACCTAAGGACAATGAAGGACCACTGGAAGTGTCTGATCAGGAGGAGCACAGATCATATCTGAGTACCAGAGAGATCTTTCTGTGGCTAGTGTGGGAGACATACTGGAGAGGACTAGATAAGTAATGGGGGTCTAGGGAGTAGATTCTGGGGCCTGAACCAGTCCAGGGGCTGGGAGGTGGTGAGGAAGCATTAGGCTGGAGGCATTTTGGAGGTGATGTTCTCCACTCTAAGCCTTTGCTCAACACAGCAGTCCTGTCAGGTGGAGAGGTCTTTGTGCTTTTCAACCAAGACTTCAAACACAATTATGCACTTAGTTTTTTAAAAAAAGAGTATGAAAGTGTTTATAATAAAAATAAACTTCCTTCTTCATCTCCACCCAAGGTTTAACTTCCATGAATGACTTACTGTGTGTCCTTTCAGGGGTGGTGTTTTGTACCTTTTCAGTTTTGAAACACTTAACTATATCAGCTACTAAAAAGTGAAATCACCACAAGAAATGAAGGGGATTAAAGAAAACGAATTCAGTTCCATTACTGAACTTTCACATTTATACAGGTTTTCGAGTGGAGTCTCTTATATTTTCTAAAGATCACTATCTGCCAAAAATGGCACATTTACCCCCACATTTCAAATTTCATTTTTCTTCCTCCCCTTGTCTCATTGCATTACTAGTATTTTAATAGTACCATGATAAATAAAGATGACATCTGTTTCTTTTCTTTTTTACTCATTTGCCTTTTGATTTTACTCTCTTGCAATAAAGTATATTTTAATTTTTATGCTACTTTGTAAACGTTTTTAGGGTTGGCTTTTTGTGTTGTGCTTGGATCAGTAAATCTTCTAAAAATACCTGGCTAAATTTCCTCTGGTACTTCGGTAACATTGCTTTTCTTTACTTCTTACCTCAAACTACTTTATTGTGATATGACTGACATACAAAAAGTTGTACACATTTAATATACACAGTTTAATAAGTCTGTAGGTATTTGATCCACTGGAATTTATTATTTGAAAGAGAGAAAGGATCTCATAGAGGTGCAGGAGATTGGGTGTAGGGTATCTCTGTTTTTGCTCCCTGGATAAGGATTTTGGGACTTCTGCAGGGACGACCTGGCCAAATTGCCCTTCCTGACCATGTGCATCAAGGAGAGCCTGCGCTTACACCCCCCAGTAACGGCTGTCTCCCGCCGCTGTACCCAGGACATCCAGCTTCCTGATGGTCGAGTCATCCCCAAAGGTGCCATGAAAGACAGGGGGAGGTGCTTCTGGGCAGGAAGAGGAGCCCATCAGGCCTGGGTGACCTCTTTCTAACTGGCCTCTTCTCTCCCACAGGTGTTATCTGCCTTATCAGTATTTTCGGGACCCATCACAACCCAACTGTGTGGCCAGACCCTGAGGTACTGCCTCCTACTCCTCCCCTTATCCTTGTGCATTCCTGTCGGGGGACCTAGGGGAGGGCACAGGGTTCTGACCAGACAATTCAGGCATCACCGCCCCTATGATACACATGTCGGCCTCTCCAAGGCTGGCTGTCTTGGCAGACCCCACTCAGCAGCCTTGTCTTGGGTTATCTCCAGGTCTACGACCCCTTCCGCTTCGACCCAGAAAACATCAAGAAGAGGTCACCTCTGGCTTTTATTCCCTTCTCCGCCGGACCCAGGTGAGTCCTGAGCAGCGCGATGTGGGGCAGGAAGGGGGGAAATTGAAGATGGCTAGCGTTGTCAGTCCCTCCCTGTCCTCTCAGGGGTTATGGGTAAGGGTCTGGAGAATGAGGGTTGGGTTGGACCAAGGAGGGGCCCCCAGTGTGCTCAGGACACCCTCCCCCGCCTGCAGGTCTGACTTGGGGGCCTGAGCCAGGCGTATGCAGGGCCACATGGGGTCCCAGGCATGCTCAGCGGCCTCCCCTGTGCCTGCGGGTGGGAACGGTGCTCCCGGGCCCTGCCCCGTGCCATCTCCTCCCCTCCCCGCCCGCAGGAACTGCATCGGGCAGGCCTTCGCCCTGGCCGAGATGAAGGTGGTCCTGGCGCTCACGCTGCTGCGCTTCCGCGTCCTGCCCGACGCCGCGGAGCCGCGCAGGAAGCCGGAGCTGATCCTGCGCGCCGAGGGCGGCCTGTGGCTGCGCGTGGAGCCGCTGCGCCCGAGCCCCCCGTGACCCTCAGCCGCCTGGGCTGGGCTCCATCCACCCTGCTCCCGCACGCCTCCCTTTGCAGGTTCCAAGAAGCAGACAATCAAATAAACTAAGATACAAAAAATAAACAAGCAAACAAACATATAATTCGTATTGATTTCATCTCCAGGGCATTTCCTTTGTGTCCTGTCTTCCTAATTCTTTACCATTTTTCCAGGTCAGTTATTCATTTACGAATCTAGAAGAGAGTCTAGCATCAAGAGTTGTTTTTAGAAAGCTGAAAGTTGAATTAAGAGAACATTGTTTGCCAGTAATGGAAACCGAAAGTCTTCATTGGGATTTTAAGTGGTCTTGATCCAGTTGTTACTCCGCTCTTGGACGTGTCGAGGGTGATAATGTTTCTTAGGTGTACAGAGTTCCAGACCGCAAAAGCCCACGTCAGGATTCAAGGGGGAAGACTGCACATCATCCAAAAATGCTCGACTTTGAACCAAGTGGAGGGAGCAGGTGGATGTTGCGGTTGACTTCCTTATGAATGTTGTGAATGTGCTTCTTGTGTGGGAAGAATGGCTGCATGCAATGTTTTGGTAGTCAACAGTGTAGACTGTATAAGGCACTGCTAATTGTGTATATTCATATTAATTTTTGTCCTCTTAGAATTTCTAGCTTTTAGCCAGCTGCATGGCAGGCTGCAATACAGACAATGTTTGAAAGCCTTTCTTGAAGCTAGATGAGTTAAAAACAGCTCTCCCCTGTTTCATATGGAGAAGTCAAAGATTATGTGGTCATTCTGGAAACCTTCCTTATCTGGGATACTTTCCCTGCTGTTTCCCCCTCCCTCCTTTCTGCTGCTTAGCACATTGACATGGTAGCTGGAGCTCCATCTTGGATCATGAGGATAAGACTACTCTTTAAGGAAGGAGAAGAGGTAGCTACAAGCAGTCAGGGTGAGATGACCCTGGATCCACCACACCCAGGAGTTGTACTCTCAAGGTCACAATCACAGTCTGTGCCTATTAGCTGTTTGGCTTGGGGAAAATAGTTTCTCTCTCTAAGCCTCACTTCCTTTACTAGATAACAGTAACCTCTTTATTGCACTGTTGCGGAGATTGAATAAGCAAGCACATGCGAAACGGCTGAGTCATTATTATCTGGTAAGCTTCAGTCGTCAGTGAAGATTAATTGTCTCCCTTTATCCTTCTTTTTTAAATGTTTTCAAGTCATATTAATTAAATTTCAGTTTTGGGAAATATGGCATCCTGCCATTGAAGAAAACTATCATTAGAAGATTCAGTAAATTCAAACTTTGCCTAGTTATATCTGAGAAATTACAAGGGTCTTCGATGTAAAGCTGGCCTGAAGCTGAGAGCTGGAAAAAAATTTTTTCCTCGGGCCAGCATAAGCTGGACTTCATTTTTACCTAGATGTTCTGGAAAGTGGAGGTCTCATGGGGCTGCAATCGTGAGTGAAGGCAGAAGGGGAAGGAGTGGGGTGAGACCCTTTTTCCAGCACCTTGAACAGTAGCCACCCCAGGACTTGCTCCTCTCTGGCATTAGGGAGTTGAGGGTACAAGTGTCAGAGCCTTTTAGGGACCCACTCATTGTGGGCCGGCAGGTTTACTGGCTGCAAAATAAAAAAGCAATACTGTAACATGGAATGAGTAAATACTTAGTATGAGCTAAGCTGAAAATTACATTTTACTTTGCCTTTAGAATTCTTATTTAAAATATTTGTCTTAGTCCTGTAACAATACCTCTTCACTGAAGAAAATGCCTGTAGGAAACGTAAGAAATTTAACACGTCCATATCAATATTCCAAACATGTCAAAATCACCGTTCACATTCTCTGACATACTGCCAGGTTTGTATTTGCTTGTAATCTTTATTCAAATAAAATTATTCGTTCACATCTAAATATATTACATTTACATGTAACAAGCACATGAGAAGATGCCCTACATCATGAGTCATTAAGGAAATGCAAATCAATGCTACAGCGTGATACCACTTCTCAGCCACTAGAATAGGCAGAATCCAAAAAAGGGAAAATAACGAGTGTTGGTGAGGATGTGGAGTAATTGAAACACTTACACCTTGCCTAATGAAGAAACACTCCATGTGGAAAACAGTTTGGAGGTTCCTTCATAAACTAAACCATGTTACCATATGACCCAGCAATCCCATGCCTAGTTTTGTAGCCAAGAGAATTAAAAATGGGGGTTGAAACAAAAACTTGTACACAGTGTCCGTATTGGCACAATTCACAACTGCCACATGGTAGATATTTGGGAAACAATTTGAATATCTGTTAGCACAGAAATGGATAAATCAAATATAATTTATGTTCAACAAGGAATAGTACTATGTCATAAAAAGGAAGGAAGCACTGATACATGCTATGACAGGGAAGAACTTCGAAAACATTATGTGAAGTGAAAGAAGCCAGACAACAAGGTCACATGCTGTTTGATGTAATTGAGATGAAATGTTCAGAACAGGCAAATTCACAGAGGCTTAAAGCCAACTGGTGGTTTCCAGGGTCCGGGTCGGGGGTGGTGTGTGGAAGGGGAAATGGAGAGTAACTCCTACTTGAAACAGGGTCTCCTGTTTGGGTGGTGAAATGTCTTGGAACTAGAGAGAAGTGGTGGTTGTGCAACATGGTGAATGAGCTAAGTGCACGAAACTGTACATTTTATAGTGATGAGATGGTAACTTTTATGTTAAGTATATTACGTCAACCCCGCCCCAAACTCTTTCATCATATGTATGTTTCTTAATCTGGGTTATGCATACAATAATATATTTGTGAACATATTTCCATGCATTTAACTCATCTTTCCACCATACAAAATCATCATTGTGGGGTCTTTAAAATCTTTAAGTGTTAAGTATTTAAACCACTCTCTGTTTTTTCAATGCCATTATTTTAGAAAATAGATCAGACATTTCTCTCACTTTGCAAGAATTCTCTTCATGCTCATGGATGGCCAGAGGTATCGTTATGGATTGTAAATTGGATTGTTCTTAATGAAATGACTCTTGATGTAGCAAAATATTTGTATATCAATAGGTCAACATACATTCATGTAAGACATAGGCATGGTTAAAGAGCTCTCAGAGAACATGTATGGCCTGGCATCTCCACAGACACTGAGATTCGTGATCCTATTGATAGAAGTAGACTACTGAGAAGGGAGAATGTCACTTCAGCTCCCGCAGATAAACACTGATTTCATCCTCACAGCAGTCTTATGGATCCCCGAGATTAATTTACCTGCTCAAGGTCAGTCATTTGGTGATGGTGGAATGGGGTGAATTTGGCCAGCTTGGCTTTAGAGATACATTTTAACGTGTAAAAGATGCGATTTTCAACATATGTCTCAGCCCTAGGCACATCAGATGACCTGGAGAACCACTCCAGGCTCACTAGATGAGGCCAACAGGTGGTGCCTGAATTTTAAATGCCATATTTTTGACAAGGGATACATTCACTTGTCATTAATAAATACATACATACATACATACATACATACATACATACATACATACATACATACATAAAATGCACAGTGAAAGTATTGGTTCTCCATGTCCTTCCTTTGTCCAGTTTCTGCTTTAGGAAATTACTTGTGTGTAAAACATAATTTATCAATATTTTACTTTTATGTATTATGTCAATAGTGTTGTATATAAGTACTCTTCATCTAATCCCAAATCACAAAGACTATTTTCTACTTTTTCTTCTCAAAGAGTTTAGTTTTAGATTTACATCATTCAGCTCTACAATCCATGTTAAGTTAAATTTTGTAGAAGGTATGAGTTTTGAGTTGTCTTTTTCTATTGGCGTACGCATGTGCAATTATTTCGGCTGTGCATTGACTTGTCTGTCATGTTTTTTTTTTGAAAACCAATTGACCCAATTTGGGTGGATCTCTTTTAGGACACTTCTGGTCCATTGATTTCTGTGTCTCATCTTTCACCAAAACCACAGCGTCATGATTACTGTAGTGTCATACTATGCCTTGAAAGGGATCATGTGAATCCTTAATGTACACTTTCCTTTTTAAAAACATTTTTGGCTCTTCTAAGTCTTTTGTATGTTCACGTAAATTTGATAACAATTTATTTTTTAGAGAAAGTCCTCCTGTGATTTTGATTGTAATTTCTTCAAATCAAGAGATCAATTTGAGGTATCATAACATTTTAACAATATTGAGTCTTTCAATCCATGAACACCGCAAATCTCTATTAATTTTGGGTCTTCTTGGATTTCTCTCATCAGTGTCTTGAAGTTTTTTCATCATATATATTCTGCACGTAGATTTTCAGATGTACACTTGAGAATTCTGCTTTTTCTGGTATATCATACTTTTTAAGTGATGTTTTAAAACATGTATTTCTCAATTTTAAACTGGTAGTATTGTATATCAGGGCTGTCATACTTTCTGTAAAGGCCCACATAGGAGATATTCTAGGTCTTGCATGCCCCACCAGATTTCTCCTGCTCCCTTTCATTTTACTCCGTTTTAAATTCTTTACTAAGGGAAACAATTCTTAGCTTAGAGACTGTACAAAAGAAGGCCACGGGCCGGATTTGGTTTATAAATCATAGTTAGCTGACCCCTGGGATACAGAAATATCATTGATTTTTGCATATTGACTATGTAAACGGAGCTCCACTGGATGATGCCCATTGGAGTACCAATAATGCTATTATCTCCTCCCTCAATCTTAAAACACCTTCCTTTGGGAAAGGAAACCCTCATCCATGTTGGTGAGATTGCAAATCGGTACAGCCACTCTGAAAAACAGTATAGAATCTTCTCAAAAAGTGACAAATGGATATACCTTTTGACCCAGAAATTGCACTTCTGGATAGTTAACCAAAGAAAACCCAAACAATAATTCATAAAGTCTATGCATTCCAATATTCATGGCAGCGCACTTAATAACAGCCAAGATGTGGAAATAACTGAAATGCCCATCAGCAGCTGGTTGGATAAAGAAATTATGGTTCTTATATACAGTCAAATATTACTCAACCATTAGAAAATGAAATCTACCATTTGAAAGGACATGGATGGACCTAGAGGCTATTATGCTGAGTGAAATAAGAAAGAGAACAATAAACACCATATGATTTCACTTATATGTGGGATCTAAGGAACAAAAAGAACAAAGGAATCAAAACCAGACTCACAAACATAGTGGACAATTTGGTGATGGACAGAGGGGAGGGGAGTTATCAGGTTGAGAGGATGGGGTGAAGGGTTAAAGAAGTACAAATTAGTCCTCGATAATTGGGCACAGGGATGGGAGCACGGCACAGGGAATGAAGTTAGCATTAATAGGATGGGTAAGTGGAGGGCCAGGGGAGGGAGGGAACAATTAGGGGAATCATTTTATAAACGATATAGATGTCTAAAGTATACTTGAAACTCATTTACATAAATAACTTTATGAATACATATGTAAAAGCTTCGTTTGACCCCACTTTTGTGGCAGCTAAGGCACATTTCTTTCCTCCACTATGTCCCAAACCCCTTCACAGAGTGATCTGTGCATGGGTTGTTAATGTTCCTCTCCCAGTACAAACAGGCTTAGAGTTTTCCTTAAGGGTCTTGATGGTGGTCAATGAGGGAGGAGAGGAAGCATGAGCCCGTGGTGTGTAGGGCCCTGCTGCATCTACGTTTGTGATTCTTAAGACCCCACTGGGTCTGGTGCTGTCGCTGCCTGGCAGCAGGGCTCTCTTCCTCTGGAGCGTGACAGAGGCTCCCTCTGCTGGAGGGTTCGGGATAAGAGGCTCTAAGGCATCTGGTCTCCACTAGGGCAGCGTGCAGGTGTATGCATGACGGTGTGTGCTTGTGTGACTGTACACACATGTGTGAGTGTGTGTCCACCAGAGTGTGTGCATGCAGTTGTATGCGCGTGCGTGTGAGTGTGTGTGCACGTGAGTGTGAGTCTGTGTGCGACTCGTGCACGTGTGTGTACTTGTATGTATGTGACCGCGTATGCAATGGCATGACATGTGGGTGCCTGTGTGCGTATGTGTATGAGGGTGTGAGTGTGTTCGTCTTGCAGTCAGCTAAGCAGGCTGTGCTCCTGCTCACTGCAGCAGCTGCTGTCCTGAGATCCCCGCCGCTGCTCCCAGGCGTCAGCCTTGCAGCAAGCAGGACATTCTGGGGAAGAAAAGTCCTTACAAGCAGCCCTGACCAATGATGGTGAGTGCATTTTCTCTGCTCTCTTCTCAGGGTCCCCAGAAGGACTGAGCCTCAGATGTCGACAGTGGGAGCCTCCTTGCTAAAGGAAATTCCTTCCGCTGCTGCCTTCCCTTCTCATTTCACTTCCCCACTGCCCTGCTGGCATCTGCTGGAATCACCTCCCAAAGAAACGACTTGCAGGTGAGTTCTTGCCTCAAGGTACCTCCAGTTAAAGATCTGCACTCAAATCTCTGCCTCCGAGTCTGCTTCCGGGGAACCCGAACTAAGACATGTGCAACCTCACACTTCCAAAGCTATAGAACTGTTATTACTCTCTTGTTAGAAAGGAGGAACAGGAGGCTCAGAGAATGCAAGTCACTCGCCTAAGGTCACACAGCTGGATGGTAACAAAGTTGGGCTTTGACCCTGCGCCGTCAGGCCCCAAGCCCAGTACTGCTCACCTACTAGGAGCCACTTCTGTGCTAGGGACCGAGGGAACAAGAGGGACATTCGTAGCCAGGTAGATCCCTGATGTGTGTTCCACAGGGACCAGAGCTCATGGCTGGTGCCCTTGGCCTCGTTCTGTCGTAACATAAGATAAATAACGGCAAAAACATATCTGTGGTACTGACTGTGTGTCAGGGAGTGATGTTGAAGTGCTTTGCTCACTTGGGTTCATCTGATTTTCACAACTGTCTTGTCATTACAAATTTAAGACAAGAAAACACATACAGAGAGGTAGAGGCCTGAGAAAATTCACAAGTTTTTCAGTTTTAAGGCTGGCCCTGGCAGCAGGATTCCTTGTCCTTAACCACAGTGCCCTCTACTTCTCACAGGTCTATCTATTCGGTACTTCTACGTTCCCAGTGTGGCGCTAAGCATTTTGTTTTGTCAAAATAAAATTTACAATTACATACATGGTAATTATAATTTTAAGCACTATTAGGCTTCCTGTGAGAAAAGGAAACAGTTGGTGACTATAGATATTTAGAAGAAAAACATTTTTCTTTCCTCTGCTCCCACCCATTCCAGGGGAGGACTGTTGTGTGCCTAGACAAACATCCGTGAACACCCTCATAAGCGATGCTCAGGTTTCCCATGCTTTTGGGGACTGTAACAGTTGGGTCTTGGTGGTGACCTCAGATGGAATAAATGTAGAAGGTTAAGAAGAGACCATTTATGAAGGTGTGGGTAGGGCCAAGGGACACCATCGAGGCTGGTGCAGCACCTGGAGGCTGGCATCAAGTGCGAGCTGCCAGCATCCCAGGCTAATGGGAAGGGAGCAGCTGTTCTTGGAATCCAGAGGGAGTAGCTGTACAAGAATGTGACGGTAGCCTTGTCAGAGGGCGGATGTCATTCCCCTGACCCCAGCTGTTTGCCAAACAGCATCTCTTTATTGCCTCAGAGAGGCTGCAGGACATGGGCAATGATGCCTGATGTAGCCCATGGGAGGAACCTGGGTCAATGTCAGTAGCACCGTAGCACCCAGATGGGGATTCCGTCGGCTCTCTTGCACCTGCAAGGGCCTTTTACAAGCTGGCTAAGCAGATAGCCTAATAGCAAGCAAATTCTGCCTCTCCCCCTGTGGGCTCCTCAGCTCCTTTTGAGAGATATGTTTGGGGTCTCCCTTTGCTGGTTTTTGGATGAGAAACACCGTTTCCCCTCAGGAAGGATGATCTCTGTTGACCTTTCTGAGTGTCAACCACAGTTCTGGTACTTTTTAGAAACATTACCACACCCAAAATCCAGAGAAAGTTGCTGTTTACTTAGTGGGTTCTCTGACTTTGTAAATTTTTTCTTGCACCTTATTTATCCAAAAACCGTCTCCTCACATTGTCTGCCCAGACGCTGGAAGGTCCAAGCTACTATATGATGTTTCTGCAAAAGCAAGTCAGTTGCCCCATCTTTACTGTGGTAAGTGAAATGTAGCAGCAACTTCTGGTAGCTCAACTTCTGGTTGTCAGGCCAGATTTCACCACCATGGGCTGGTTCCGCTTCCCTCAGATATTGATGGAAATGGCCTCACTGTCTCCGTTTATCTGTTCATCTCAGCGTGTCTGCGAAACGAAGCAAGAGGGACGGACTTCTCTGGGATCTGATCGCCTCACCCTGTGCTGGGCTTTTTGCAGTCCTGGCCCAGCGGTGGGGCTGTGGAGGGTGTGTAGTGAGTGA
Source organism: Cynopterus sphinx (assembly GCA_030015415.1). Classification (NCBI taxonomy): domain Eukaryota; kingdom Metazoa; phylum Chordata; class Mammalia; order Chiroptera; family Pteropodidae; genus Cynopterus; species Cynopterus sphinx. The sequence continues at coordinate 50,671,473 of CM057390.1, read as the reverse complement.
TATTTAGTCAATGGCCACTCTCGTACGTCATTCAGGTTTCTGGTCAGAGGTCTCTGGGAGGCCCTCCCTTATTGCCCCATCCAGAACGGCCTTCTCAGTCACCTTCTGGCACTTCTCACTCTTCATTTCCTTCATTACCGCCTCTGTCTGACTTGATCTTATTTCCTGTTGGCATCCCCCGTCAGACATGCGCACCATGATCCAGAGACCCAATCTGTCTTGTTCATCCTGGGTCTGAGGTCTTACCATCGTGCTTGGGACAGAGTAGGTACCAAAGTTGCTGAGGCTCGAACTACCTGTGTGGTATATCTTCACTTCTTTGTTTTACCGAGGAGAACATGAGGCTCAGAGAGGCCAAGTGACATGCCCAAGGTCATATAGCCAAGCAAGTGGCAGAACTAGGATTTGCGCTTGTTTCTGCTCAGTCCAGAACTTGTTCCATTCCCACATTCAGAGAAAAAGGTGAAACTCCAGGCAGCAGATATCTGTGCCCTTGTTCTGGAGAGACCCCAGGCTGATTCCTGGGAAATGAGTCTTCATGCCAACACAAAACAGTAAGCTACTCATCTACTTGTGTGCACACTATGTGCCCTCTTCACTGTACCAAATCGTATTTCTTTGTAACTTGTTTTTTAATGATACAAATTATAGCAGCTCAATGAGGGGGAAAGAAAGCATGAAAGGCATATAGCAATTGAAACGGGTTAAGACTCCAATTCTCTTTCCAGTTTCTCTGTGATACGGGAATTTTGGGGAAGTGTTCAATGTATATGCAAAACGTGCGTGCACACAGACACACCCTCATTCCTAAGTTTTTATGTAAATGGGACCATGGCTCACATGTCACTTTTCTTTGTCACCCCACCCCCAGAGAGAGCATTTATTTGTTCTATGGCCTAGCAGGCTGAGAGCACAATACAGACGAAGGCACTGGGGCCTGAGGGCCATTTATGGCCTGGAGTTTGGCTGCCCCAGGTGGTAACTGTGAACATCTGTGCCAGGGTCTACAGGACTGGAGGGGCTCTCGCACAACTGAGAAAAGGGCTTTGGGGCATGGAAGCCATGCAAGTGTTGGCTTGGCATGGATGCAATGGAGGGGTCATAGAGTGGGTGTGCTGGGGGTAAGGGGACCCACATGGGCAGGTATGTTAGAGTGTCTTTGAGCCGGGGTAACTTGGTGCATGGCATGTTAGGATGTATTGGGCCCTGGCTGTTGACTGAGGACCTAGGTGCCAATGACGGAGACAACGGAAAGGCCGGTGGATCATCAGGACCCATGAAGACATGACTGCAGACAGGATGAGCTCTGGGAGAGACCGAAGAGTCCAAGGGGACTGCTACAGCAAGTTGATAGGGGGAGAGGTCTGGTGTTCCCATCCTGGAATACAGCCAGCTGCAGCCACTCCTGGATGTTCACCTGAATTTGGCCGGTGCCTCATCTGTCAAGAGATCTGAAGGTACAGAAAATGGTGTCCAGCCTGAACAGGCAGCTGATAAAGTGTCAAAATCCATGTTCCCTCCCTCATCCAAGTAGCCTCTGATGATCATGCTGTAGAGATGCTCATTCAGATGGAACCCTGCTGCCTCAAACGCCAGTGGGTGATCACTGCTACCAGTGGTTCCTGAACCACCAACACAGAACCGTTTGTATATGACCTGCCACTTTTTGATGTTGTTCCGCAAATACTTGAATTCCTTGAACCTCAGCTTGCCTGTCACCTCACTATCCTGGCCCCCATGCCGTGACATGTGTCAAAGCCGAAACAACTGGTCAGTTGAGATCAGGGTTTTGGGTGACGACGTTGTTGAGAACATTCATGAGTTCTGTGGCGCTGACCTTCATCTCGTCTTTGGTCAGTTGGACAAAGAGCCTCCAGCACTTCCGAACCCCTAATTCCCATTGGCCTCGATGTTGACGTAATGGATGATTGGGGGCGAGGGCTTCAGGTTGTACTGGGCAGAGGCCATGCCGATGGTACTAATGACTCATTCAGGATGCACAAGGCAGTTCCACCACCACCGCTGCCATGGCCACCGACTCTGCCTCCAGTCCTGCCGACCACGCCCCTGAGTACATTACCGAGACCCCTGCCTCTGCCCCGCAAGAACGAGTTGACCAGGAATATGGCTTCAGACTCCGGATTCGGCCTCTCTAGCCGGTCAGTCATCTGCTTGTCTGTTCGACAACTGGTCCTCTGGCTGTGTCAGCCAGGTCACTTATCACTTTTTTTTTTGTTTTGTTTTGAAGATTTATTGAAATATAATCAACAATTATTTGCTTGTATTTCCATTGTAAATTCAATGAGTTTTTTTTCCAAATATGGTTGTCATACTATAACATATTAGTTTTAATTTTACAGCATAGTGATTAGAGATCTATAAAACTCACAGTATCACTCCACTAAATTTAGTACCCGTCTTTTCTCTCACATATTTATTACAACATTGTTGACTATTTTTCTATTTTGTCTCTATGACTATTTTGTACCTATCCATCTGTACTTCTTATCCCTTTACCCTTTTTCACCATAACCCCCAACTCCCTGCCTGCCTAGTTGCTCTCAAAATATTGTCCATGTCTATGATTTTTTGTTGTTGTTGTTGTTTATTTTGTTTTTTAGATTCCACACGTACATGAAATCATGCAATATTTTGCGGGAGCCGCCTGTAATGTAGCTGTTTGACAAGGTCACAGCATACAGTGTGGCACCTTTGCAAGGCTTAGGCTGCCCAAGATGGGTTCTTTGTGGCTCCCTCGGTGTGATGTGTTAGTGTGTGTGTTATGTGTGGGTTACTTATGCAGATCGGTGATGGGTATTTGGGGGGTCTGGAGGAAGCAAATACATTAGAGCCAGAAGAGCCGTGTCCTGGCTTATATGAAAATTTATCAAAAAAACCTTATGCATTGCCTCTGAGAAGCAGGGTGGGAACATCAGAACATCTTAGACCTACTCGGAAGCATGTGATAGTCAGTGTCACAGGAGTGTACTCAGAGGATGGTAGAAAGTGGGTAGTTATAGGAGGAAAGGAAGTAGATGCCTCTGACTTGAATCCATAGGAACAATTAATCAGGCAGAGACCTCCATGCATAGGAGAATTAGGACTTAGAGCTTTACATGAACAGCTATGTGCTTTTTATAGGTATTATATAAGAATCCTAGAATAGTGTTGTTATCCAGGCAAATGTTATAGTTGGTAAGATTAGTAATTAATAGAAATATAAGGTAGATATTACTAACAAACAGAACAATAAAAATAGTTTAAGTACTGAGAGAAGCAAGACCACAGTGTGGGCGCCAACTTAACAGACAATGTGTTCAAGAAACAATAGCCACAATCTGCAGTAAGAGATAGTGTGAGGAAGTAGCCTAGTTGAGAAAGTGGCCTGGTGGAGTTCTGAGAAATCCAGATAAAGGACAGGCTGGCCTCAGCAGATTGGTGAAGCTGTAAACCTGCAATGATTTAATTATAGAAAAGTCTGTTGGAGCCGAGAAACCGCGCGGGCTTGCTTCTGTAACCCTGGAGTATAAAAGTGTAGCCTTTAAGACAATAAAGAGAGATCTTGATGCGTTATCCCTGAGTACTGTCCCTTCCTTCGCCGACTCCGCAGACACCCCTTGGGACCTGGACTCTGGAGCTGGGGCTGGCCCCCGGCAATATTTGTCTTTCTCTACCTGACTAACTTCGTTCAGCACAATACCCTCTATGTCCATCAAAGCAATATCTTTTTCCATCCCCGTCCTTTTAGTCTGTGCATGTCTTTTAATTCTGAAATGAGTCTCTTGTAGGCAGCATATATATGTAGGAGTCTCATTTTCTTATCCACTCAGCCACTCTGTTTTTTGGTCGGAGGTTTAATTCTTTTCCATTTGAGGTCCTTGTTGATAGTTATGTAGTTATTACCATTCTTTACTTATGTTTTTGATACATGTTATTTACTTCTCCTTAAAAAAGTCCCTCCAAGATTTCCTACAATTCTGGCTTGGTGTTGATGAATTCCTTCACCCTTTTTTTCTTGGAGGGTGGGGGCTGGGTCTGGGAAGCTCTTGATCTGTTTTGACTGTAAATGATGGCTTTGGTGGATAAAGTCATCTTGTTTGTAGGTCCTGAGTTTTCACCACTGTGAATATTTTGTACCAAGCCCTTCTGTCCTGCAGAGTTTCTTTTGAGAAATCAGCTGCCAGCTTATGGGTGCTCCCGTGTAGGTAACTAACTGCTTTTCTCTTGCTGCTTGTAATGTTCTTTCTTTGTATTTAGTCTTTGGCATTTTAATTATGATGTGTCTTGGTGTGGGTCTCTTTGAGTTCATCTTTTTTGGGACTCTCTGACCTTTTAGGGTTTGTATGTCTATTTCCTTCAGCAGGTTAGGGGAGTTTTCCATCATTCTTTCTTCAAACAGGTTTTCAACGTCTTGTTCCCTGGCTTCTCCTTTAGGTGACCCTATGACATGGATGTTGTTATTCTTAATTTTGTCCCATAGGCTCCTTAAATTATTATTATATTCTTGGCTTCTATTTTTTTTTGCTGTTCATATTGAATGTCCTCTGCTTCCCCATCCTCTATATCGGTGATTTGGTCCTCTGCTTCATCCATTCTGTTGATTCCCTCTAATATACTCTTCATCTGAGATAATGCATTCTTCATTTCTGACTGGTTCCCTTTTATACTTTCTATTTCCATTTTTATGTTTGTTTACATCTCTTTGTTAAAATTTTCATTGAGTTCATCTACACCTCCCCTAAGTTCACTGAGCATTCTTATCACCAATATTTTGAACTCCACATCTGTTAGATTGCTTGACTCCATTTTTCCTGGAACGCTGTTCTGTTCTTTCACGTAGATTCTGCTTCTCTGTCTCCCCATTTTGGCAGGCTTTCTGTGTCCTTTTCTATGTACTAAGCGAGTTCTTATGTCTCCCAGTCTTGTTAGCATGGCTTTGTATAGTAAGTGTCCAGTGGCACAGTCCCGAGAGGGGTTCAGCTACAGGTCATCTGTTAAGATGCAGCAAGCAATCCATAGATGTTGTACTTTATAGTTGCCTCAAAAGACCGCACCAGACACCAAGGCCACTTGCCAGTAATGTGGGTCTTGGAGCTGCTCATCAGGGAGCACAGGACAACTGACACAATTGGATGTGGCTTGGGTAGGGCCATGAGTCTGGGGAGACAGAGTTTCAGGGGATCATCTTGGTGGAGATGTCATTCAGTTTGATGATATCTCAGCTATGGCGGCACAGCATCCACACACTAGGATGGGGGAGGGCTCAACAGTGAAGCAATGGTTACCACCAGCACTTCTGCCCAGAAGAAAGCCTTGCCTCAGGCCCTCACTCCAACAACTCAATGTCCCCCTGTGAGTCCCTGGTGCTGCCTGTGCAGTCAATCTGGCACTGGTGCTCAGAGTGAGCAAGTTTGTCACTGCAAAAGTCTGGTCACGGGTGGCCCATTTAAAAGGAACATCTGCAGTTGCCTGCCGCAGCTGCGTAGCCTCTGTTCTTCCTCAGGCAGCCTCACATCAGTCGCCCTGCCCCTCTCAACTTCTGCCATTGCAGGATGATTTCTTATTTCTCTCCCTAGTCATAGGGCTTCTGTTCATCTAGACCCCAGACAATTCTGCTTGCTGTTTGCTCCATGTTTTTTTCACAGCTTTGATGTGGTCACAGGAGGAGTTATACAAAGCCTTTGTCATCTACACCACTTTGCCCGGTCCTCCATGCATCACTTTTTAAATTGAGATATCATTGACATAAAACTCTATTCGTTCCAGGTGTCCAACATAATGATTTAATATTGATCAGCACCATAACTCCAGTTAATTGATAACACCGCACAGTTACAGAATTGTGTTCTTGTTATGAAAATTGAAGATTTACTATCTTAGGAACCTTCCAATATATAATACAGTATTATTAACTATAGTCACCATGCTGCACGTTCCATCCCTAGGACTTATTTTATAACCGGAGGCAAGGCTTTCTTCTGGGCAGAAGTGCTGGTAGTAACCATTGCTTCACTGTTGAGCCCTCCCCCATCCCAGTGTGTGAATGCTGTGCCGCCATAGCTGAGATATCATCAAACTGAATGACATCTCCACCTTTCCCATGTTTCCCTCTCCTTACCCTTCCCCTCTGGCAACCATCAATCTGTTCTCTGTATCTAAGAGTTCGTCTTTTTGGTTTGTACTTTAGCTTTCACATATAAGTGAGATAATACTGTATTTGTTCCTCTCTGTCTAATTATTTCACTTAGCATAGTGTCCTTAAGGTTCAACCGTCCATACATCCATGTTGTCACAAAAAGCAAGATTTTCTTCACATATTACTTTGGAATATACTTTCCTCACTCTGCCTGTGTCTGCTAGAACTCTTGCAACACTGAGCTTTTATCAGGCCGATTTTTCAGATGTAAAAACTGAGGCTCAGAAGGGTCACAAGCTGTGCCTCAGCCTGGTCACTCACACAGGGACCACCACCGCTGGTCTGACACATACACGCCTCACTCTGGATGTGGGTAATAGGACCCCTGGAGAAGGACTGGTTTCTGCCTTTCCTCTATCCTGGCTGGAGGGCATTTCATAAGTCAGGTTTGTGCAATTTGGCAGCTGAGATGTTCCTAGTTGTGTAATTTGACGGACATTCGGCTTGTGTGATAGGGAAGCTAAGACCTTCACTTTGTGGAGCAAAGTTTCCCCCTGAGATGCCATTTCCTCTTCTAATACTTTATCTTGTAATCAGTGAAGCCCTGGTAGGATAGGCCCTGTCTTCATGATGGCTGCAGAGCCCTGCTGGGGTTTGAGGTCTAGGTCATGGCTAGTGAAAATTCAACATCCACTTAGAGCTTCAATATGGGGCCAGATTCTGCTGCCCACATTGGCCTTCTTATAGATCTATTGTGTGATCTCATGTGTTAGTGCTCTCAGCCCCAGTGTCAAAGAACAAGAACCTGGTTGCCTTGCTGTGCAGCCTGGGCATCCCATCCCATGTCTGCCCTTGAAGACCCTCCCTCTTTATTCAGGTCTCTGCTTTCTGTGACCCCTGGCCTAAGGTAGGAACCCTCCCCCAGGCATATCACTGATCACTGTCTGATAGCTTCTGATTATTTCTTTGATTATCGTCCATCTCCCCATGAGACATGAGCACCTTGACAGCAGGGACAATGTCTGACATGCTCCCTGATGTATCCCCAGTGTCTAGAACAGTACCCAGACATAAGAGATGTTCGGTAACTTACAGTTGTATGAACAGCCTCAGGGGGTATATGTTTTTCCTCTTATTTTATAACTGAATAAAAAAAATGAGAATGGAGAGGTGAAGGTGTTCCCCTCCACATGTCCTTGCAGAACCCAGACTCAGGGGTCTTAAAGCAACATGTCTTAACACTTGAAGAAGTACACATCACTGGCAGGAGGGATGCAATTCTGAGCCAGTATTTCTAGGTTGGGGTGCTAGAAACTTCATTTCCCACAAGCTCTCTGGTGATACTGATGGTGGTGATCTGAGGACCACACTTTCATAGCCAAGTCTTAAAGCTCATGACAGCAAAGCTCATTTTCTTTCCCAGATATTTAATGAGCACATACTGTGTGCTAGGCTTTGCTGTCACCTGTACTGTGAAATTGACCACAAGTTTCTTCACTTCTCTGAGTCTCTGGTTCCTTTTCTGTAAAAATGGACTTGTGAGAATGATATTGCAGGACTGTGATATTGCAGCAACAACCTCAGCCACAACGACTAGCATCTACGACCCCTTCCTCTCACCTATGTGTCTTACATGCAATTGTTTCTTTTACTTGTTCCCACCATTTTGTTGGTGGTGCTAACGAAATATGGGAAGGAGGACAGCTTTGTGCTTTGGAGAACCCAGTGTAAAGGCTGGTGCACATCCTGGCTCCACCAGCTGTGTGACTTTGAGCAATTCACTTAAATAGGATTCAGCCTTTGTTTCCTCATCTGTAAAATGGGGAGAAAAAGGCTCATATATTTGAAGGGCTTAAAGCATATTCAGTGACTTATATTGTCAAATGCTGATGGGGGCTGCCATGCCGGCTCTAGGCAGCATGACCATTCTTGCACACAGTAGGCCTGCATGAGTTGGGCCCCTCTGGGGTCTGGAACCTCTTTCTCTTGTTCCAGGACTCTGATTTATCATGCTTAGGCTCTGCCACCTGTCTCTGATATGGAAGGACCTGCCAGCATTCGAATTCTGCCCCTACAGAGGGGAGGAGATTCTGGATGGAGGGTGCAGGGCTGTAAGACTAGCCACCTGAATCCCCTGACCAGTGGGAGAGGGAGAGAGGGAGGTCTGGAGCCTCCTCAACATTCTATCAGTGTCAGCTGAACTGTCTTTCCCCCGCTCTCCTACTCAGTCGCTCTGCCAGGCGTCCCACACTTCAAGCAGTCCCTCAGCTAAGACAACCTCCCAGGGCAATTCTGGACAAGATGAAGGGCCAAGAGCACAGCAGTATGTCTGTTTGGAGGATGAGTTACGTGGTGATACAAGGCTTCAAGATATCTTCCTTCTGGAGTTACCACCTTGGCTGAGATTCACCATTATAAATGTCCCTGGATTAATAAGGCATTCTCTGCTATAAGTGGAGGTGAAGCCAGGTGGCAGAGAGAAAAGGCTTGGGCTTGGAAGTTTGACAGAGCTGGGTTCCTTCCAGCTTGATAACTTGGCCTAGAGTTTTGTGATCTCTGAACTTCAATTTGCTCTTCTGTTAAATGGGAGTTGTCTCTCCTGTGGATACCATCACCTGGGTCTCGCCCTGATCCTCAGGGCACTGGACTAGATTACTGAGGGGAGGGGGATGTATCACCTTCAAGCAGAACATCTGGCGCATAGTAGATTTACTTTACATCATGCACCTGACACCAGAAGGAACATTTTACATAGAGTACTCAGCACCTAGCAGGCATGCTTCATGTAGATCACCTGGCAGACAGTAGATAGAATTTATATAGATTGTCCAGCACACAGTAGGAATGCTTTTAGTAAGTCCTTTGCACAGAGTAGGTTTAGTTTATGTAGAGTACCTGACACATGGTAGGTGTGCTTTACGTAGAGTTCCTGCCATACAGTGAGCATGCGTTACACAGAGTACCCTGCATGCAGTGGGTGTGCTTTATACTGAGCTCCTGACACTTAGTCAGGATATCATGTGAAGAGTACGTAGTACACAGTAGGCACGCTTTGTATACAGCACCCAGCAGACAGAATTTTGTGTAGAGTTCTTTGCATAGAGTAGGTGCACTCTGGGGAGAGTGCCTGGCTCACAGTAGATGCGGTTTATAGAGTACACCTGGCAAATAGTAGGTACACTGTAGGTAGAGCACTTGACACACAGTAGGCCCACTTTTGGAGGTACCTAGCACAAGTAGGCACATTGTAGAATGTACGTGGCACACAGTAGATGTGCTTTATGCAGTGAACGTGGCACACAGTAGGCACAGTTTACGTAGAGTTCCTGGCACAGATGCTCTTTGAGGTACCCAGCACACAGCAGGCACAGTGTTCCTATAGTCCGCAAGTGGAGATGTTTTACTTTAAAAAAATGTAGCATACTGGCACATAGCATTACAAGGCCTAGCTGCCAGCCCTTATCCTTCACTCCATCTTTCTGGGGGTCCCTGATCCTTGCCACCTTGCTGTGGAACACACCTCTGTTACCCTGTCAAGATCTCATCTGGAATCCCATTACTCTGACGGAAGTATGAGCCCCGAGGGAGCCGTCATCACTGGCAGTCAGAGCCATGCAGGATAGACTGCATTTAGGGTTTCCCAGATCTTCTCACCCCTGTGTGGACCCCTCAGTTTTACCCTCCTTGCCTCTAGTTGCCCTTTTCTTTCTAGGCCCGTCCTGCTCTAAGCTGACAGGGGAGTCACCAGCCAGGCTGGTTTGTCTGATTCCAGCAGGTCTAAGCCCAGGCCCTGAGTTGTTTGGAGGCAGCACTTGAACTCCTGCCAGGACCACCCATGATACCAGATGCCTGAGTCTTTTGTCCCTGAGTTTCTCAGGTCTGAGCTGATTTTGGAGAAGAGAGGGCCAAGTGTTTGGAAAATGTTTGGGACAAGACTAACCTGGCAAATTCAAGTTCAAGCTTTTACCTGCTACACCCTGGCATTGGAAGGGTAGGGTAGAGAGTAAACTTGGGGGCCTAGAGTCACCTTTGCTTACCCCTCCCCCCAATTTGAGCGCAGGCAACACAGGAGTGCTGACACCTGTGGATCCAGTGTCCACACTGCATAACCCTGGACTGGTTTTTCCCTGGACTCAGCTGGCTCTGGCTTCAAGTTTTGGGCCACCGCCAATGGGGAGGAAGTAGCCTCGAGTTCGTCCGGGGATTGGCTGACTCAGTCAAGCCCTGCCTCGCCCAGTTCAGAGGTCGACCTGGTGAGAAGACCTCCCACGAAGAGGCTGAGGAAGCTGTGTAGAAGGAGCTGCTCCAGGCAGAAGGTGCCAGGCTGGGGCTGTTGGGATGGAGGGTTCTGGTTCAGGGTGGTGGAGGCACTGCCCTAGGCAGGGTGGCCTGGGGAGTGAGCTGGCCAGGGCATGGTGATTTCCTTGTAACTGGTGCCTCTGGCAACCTCCCATTGATGCAATTTTGGAGTTTCTTCATTAGTCTATCTCTCTCTCCCCTCTCCTTCTCTCTGTCACTCTTCTCCTCTCTCTGTCTCTCTCTTCTCCTTTCTCTGGCTCTGGCTCTCTCCTCCTCTTTCTCTTTTCATCTCTCTGCTGCTCTCTCTCCTTGTCTCTACCTCTGTTTCTCTTCCTCTGTATTTTCTTGGGTCTTCTGTCTTTCTTGAACCTCCATTTGCCCATCTATGAGCCCTTCCTTACCCTAGCACTCACCATCCCTGGCACTCTCATCCCTGTCCCTCATGGTCTAGGCCCTCTCTCTCTGTCTGTAAGCTGCCTCCATCTTTGTCTCTGAGCCCCTCATCACCCCCCGATCCTTGGCCTCAGGAGCTCAACCTCTGTCTGCCCTGCAGGATGCTGCAGCTGAGCCTGTCCTGGCTGGGACTTGGGCCCCAGGCAGTCTCCCTGTGGCTGCTCCTGCTGCTGGTGGGGGTCTCCTGGCTCCTGGCCCGCTTCCTGGCCTGGGCCTATGTCTTCTATGACAACTGTTGCCGCCTCCGATGTTTCCCACAGCCCCCGAAGCGAAACTGGTTTTGGGGTCACCTGGGCCTGGTGAGTGTGGGCAGCAGGAAGAGTCTGGGGTATCAGGTAGATGAGCTCCCCAAAGGGTTGGGAATTGGGCTCAGGGCGTGGTCTGGGTCTAAGACATCAGAGAAGTAAGAGGTGCCATCGGGAACCCCTCATTTCTTATTCATCTGCTCTGCCATCTCAGGCACTTTCCATGTCCTTGCCCTGCCCCTCTGAGGGCTTGGCCATGGGAGCTGGTCTCGGTCACTCTTTTCTATTCCTTCTTGCTGTATGACCTCAGCTGAGTCACTTTTCCTCTCTCAGTCAATCTCCTCAAGTGCATTGAATCCTCACCTCAGTGTCCATGGGGAGCAGGGACCAGGTCACAAGTGTGAAAACAGCTGATGTGAAACCTGCCTGGAGCACCTGGGATATTTGTCAGGCTTGGGCAAGGCAATCTCAAGAACTAGGGAGGATGTCTCACCGGGAGGTGACTTGCCCTCCTTCCCCTCTTGGGAAATGTGGCCTGTTTCTTCATTTGTAAATAGCATGATTGATGGGCATGGCTATGAGTTGAGAAGCAAAAGATAGATGAATGATAGATAGATAGATAGATAGATAGATAGATAGATAGATAGATAGATAGATAGATAATAAATGGATGGATGGATGGATGGATGGATGGATGGATGGATGGATGGACAGACAGACAGATAGGAAGCTCTATTCACAGAACCTGACTGGCAAAAGGGGCTCATAGATGGTAGGTACCCTCCTGATTGAAGAGCAGAATTCATGCCTGTCCCTTAGGGTTCACTGAGGCTGAAAGGTCCCAGGACTGCAGACCCTTCACCATTTAAAGAACTGAAGACCATGTGGACCAGCTAGGGCATGAAAGGATGTGGGACCAATACCCAGAGATAAGTCCTAAGACCAGTCTGCTGTCCACAAAACTTATGGGGACTCCCTGTGCCCACACCACCACCAGTCTGCAGCCACTCCCAGAATGTGAAATGTCCATGTTCTCAGGCAAGGTTGTCTTCTCTGATGGGGAAAGAGCATGTCTTCTCCTGTGTCCTGAGAAATACCCTGGGGACTTGTGGAAGCCTCCAGGATTCCCCCATCAAGTTAGGACAGAAGCAGGAGGAAGCAGATTCCCTCTATCTGGACTGAATCTAGATACTCCGTGCACTGTGCAGGCTGCAGGGGAGATGAGCTTTGGCTCCTTTTGGTGAGTGACAGCCCTGCCTTGCTTATAGGTCACCCCCACAGAGCAAGGCCTGAGGGACTTAACTCAGTTGGTGACTGCCTATCCCCAAGGATTTATGATCTGGCAAGGCCCCATTATCCCCCTCATCGTTTTATGCCACCCTGACATGGTCAAGGTTGTCACTCATGCCTCAGGTATTCACACTCAGCTTATGGTGGTGGGTGCCGTGGCACACCTGAGGCTTTCAATTCCTCTCTGCCAAGCTTCTGTGAATCACATGCAGGACCCTGGCCCTCTTCCTCCCTTCCGTCCAGCCATTTTTTTCTGTTTTTCATGTGTTCAAATCTGCCTTCTCCCTCAAACGCTGTCTGTCACCTGCTCTGGTGTCCTGGGAACAATTGGGGCCTTAAGAGGTTTCATGGAAGAAACATTAATCTTAAGAAGATGAATCTGAATAGATGAATCCTGACCTAGTGTGGTCATAAATGGGAAAGGTGGGCTGTGGCAGCCCAGAGAAGAAGCACAGTCTCTGCTGGGGCAGGCTAGAAGGCTTCCTGGAAGAGGAGTTGCTGGAGCTGTGTCTGGAACAATGAGCAGAAAAATTAAAAACCGGAGGGTAGAATGATGCAGGGGGCATTGCTAGCATTCCAGGCCCCTCAGTATCCCCCACCCCCCACCCCAGAGAAATGAGTGCTTGTGGCTGGGGGAGGATTTGCGCTTGTTATTTCTGTGACGTCCACTTCTGGTGAGTCAGTTCCTTCTACCCAACCCTGTTGCTCATCTACTTCAAGTTCATTGCTCTACTGCTGCAGGCCCCAAAATCTCTCCATAGAGACTCCACCTCAGCCTGGATCCCTTCCCTTCCTCTCTACCTTCCTCACCCTCAGAGAGATGAGACTGAGCAGGAGAACAGGTAGCATTCACCAGAGAGCTTGGCTCAGATGCCAAAATTCTGGATGACTCTGGGCAGGTCCTCTGTTCTCATTGACGGCTGAGGTCTCCTTCATTCTGAGTGGTAGAAACTCAATCCTGTATGATCTAAGCAAATAAATGGAATTGGTCAACTCTCAAGTCCATGGAGGTTGTCTTCAGACATAGCGGGATCCAGGAGTCAGACAATGTCCTCACTACTTTGTTTTCAATATTTAGTTCTGTTTTCTTCTGTGCTCCTTTAACTCTCATGTTAGTAATAGGAATCGCAGAAGCTCAGCCCCCATGGAAAAGTGAGTTTATTCCCAACAGTTGCAGGAACAGTTGCAGGCATCATTTTAATTTGTCTGGCTTGGTACAGTTTCTCACCCAGTCACTGCCACTCTGATTGCCCTGTCTGGGCAGGCACACGTTTCTCAGAGTTATTGTTATGGAGTTCAAAGCAGTTTGATGGTTAAGAATTCAGGCCCTGGATTCGGTGAGACCTAGGTTCAGGTCTCAGCAATGCCATTTACTATCTTGGAGATCGTGGGCAAGTGACTTCATTGCCTAGAGCCTCAGTTTCCATATCTGTCAGGTGAGTGTGGTATTTAGGATCCAAATGAGGGAAGACTCTCATTGTCATGTACTGAGGGTGTGGGGAAAGAACCCAGGAGGAGGATGACCTGCTGGGCAAGATTCATGCAGCTCAGATCTGGGTCTCTGCCCTGCAGGTCCTTCCCTTTGAGCACCCAGAATAATGTGAATTGGGTCCTCTTTTTTCCCCTCCAGATTCAAAGCTCAGAGGAAGGTCTCCTGTACACACAGGACCTGGCGAGCACCTATGGGGATGTGTGCTGCTGGTGGGTAGGGCCCTGGCATGCGGTCATCCGCATCTTCCACCCCAACTACATCAAACCAGTGCTCTTTGCTTCAGGTAGACATCCCGCTGGCCACAGCTTGCCCATTGCTGAGGTCTCTATGTTGCTTTTACCTCGGCAGGTGACATAAGTGCAGACTGAAGGGCTGTGGCAGAGACACCAATGTCTCTGTCTCACTTCGACCACCACCTGACCCAACTCCAGTCGTGTCTAATCATGCATAGGATGTGTCCGTGTGACATCTTCTGTATGGCCATGCCTGGTCACATTTAGGTTTCTGCTCATGTCCTAGTAACAGCTGGTACATGTTCACACCTGGGATCAAATAGAGATGGCCTTATTGTGTCTGGGGCTCAGCTGTGGCTGAGGACTTTTGAGTCATGTAGGGGACTGTCTTTTGCTTGTCTGAGATGCCATTTGAGATTGTCTGGTTCTCCTGTTGGTCATGCTTGAGCCATGTTTGAGATTTGTGTGATGTCTGGGACCCATGATCCCTCTGAGACATGTCTGATACCTTATTTGGTGATTCCTGTCCAAGGCTGGTCACAGGATATGTCTGAGTCAGACCTGGTCTACATCTGTGACATTATTGGGACCATATTTAAGTCCTATCTGGGGCCCATCTGTGAGACGCACTGAGGTCATGTCAGATGTCCTTGCATCCATGCAAAGTATATTGTGTTATGTCAGGGTGTGTCATGCCTGTTGTGTCATGTCTGGATATATTGACACGTGTTTGGACCATGTTAGATGTCCTAAGAGACATCAGAGTGTGCTGTGACAGACAGGATGTTCTGGGTCCCTGTAAAGGCATTTTGCAGAGTGCTGCATTGTGCTCAGGTGTGTAGAACATGTTGGACCATGTAGGAGCCATGTTAGGGCATGCTTGGCATGTTGTGCCACGTTGGGGTTTGTCTAAGTATGTCGGATATGTCTTTGGGCTTTGCCTTTGCTCTGCTCTGTGCTAAGTCTGGTCTTGTCTCCTCGCCTCCCTTCCTACCCTGTTCCCTCTACCCTTGCCCCATTTCTGCTTTGCTGGGATTGGAAAGGAAATGCTGACCCCTGGCTGGAAATCTTCTCTCCCTAAACCAAATTTCTTCCCTCTCCTCTCCATGGTCCATGATGATCCCCATTTATGTCAGCTGCGATTGCACCCAAGGCCATGGTCTTCTACAGCTCCCTGAAGCTTTGGCTGGGTGAGTAACTATGGGTGAAGGGAGTTGGGGATACCATTGAGGGGCCTCAAAAGGCATTGCCCTTGCCCACTCCCTGCTGCCTCTGCTAGGTGATGGGCTCCTGCTGAGTTCCGGTGACAGGTGGAGCAGCCATCGTCAAATGCTGACACCCGCCTTCCACTTTAATATCCTGAAGCCCTATGTGAAGATTTTCAATGACAGCGTAAAAATCATGCATGTGAGTCTCTTAAACCCAGAGCCCCAGCAGGAGCCTTAGGGGTATTGGAAGCTCAGAGACAAATTGTCTGGAATTCTGGCTCTTCTGTGTGCCTTTGTGGTCATTGCTCTTTCTTTATGAGCCTCAGTTTCCTCAGCTATAAATCAGAATAATAGTCTCAATTTTGCAGGGTAGTCAAGGTGACCTAATGGACTCATGTCCCTGCCACATGGTAGATGCTCTGAAGGCATTCATTTGTCACCCTCACTGAAGCCTTGGAATTTTAAGATATGGATGAAGATAGTGATGAATATTGCAAGTGGTTATTGCTCAGTAAAAAAACCCTTCAAAACAGGAAGCATTTATAATTGCAAACAAATCCATGAGTTACCTGGCTGGGTCTTCAGGATGTGGATTGGGTCACTCATGTAGCTGTGATCAGCTGTAGGTCAGGTAGGCAGCTTTGCTGATCTGTGCTCAGACTCCTCTTGTATGTTTGGGGCTTGGCTAGCTGCAGGATGGCCTTGAATAGACTCAGCTAGATAAATGGATTTTGTTTCATGTGGTTCTCTCTCTCTCTCTCCCTCTCTCTCTTTCATGGGTGTCTCACGCTGTTTACATGGCAGAGGCAGGGTGCCAAGAAATTGAGAGTAAAATGCAATACCTCTTGAGATGTAAGCTTAGGATCAGCACTGCATCATTCTCACCACAGTCTAGTGGCCAAAGCAAGGCAGAGGATGGTACAATAGACTCTATCTCCTAATAGAAGTTGCTGAAAAATCACAATTAAGAAGGTGTAGATATATGGAGGGGAATGAAGAGTTGGAGGTAAGGGTTTTGTGAAATACCTGCAATTTTTTCATATTTGCAAGCTCACAAGTGGGCTTGTAACTGTTTCCTGGGTTGTGCCAGAGACACGAAATTCCGGGGCCAGAGACAAAGGACACTTTCTTACCCATGGCTCAAGTGGCTTGTGCTTCTTATTAGTTTCCATTCTCTCTTCAAGTCACCAAATCTCATGAAGTGACATAGGTGTGCTTCAGTGGATGGCTGCTCATGCAGTATGATGCAATAGGGGAGAGGAACACTGTGTTTAGACACTGTAACACTTGTAACAATTGGTAGCAAGCCAGATATTTGTCCAGGGAGAGACATTACCTCATTCCTCAAGGTCGTTGGCTGCAAATACAACTTTGAGAGAGGGCCCAGGTAAAGAACATCAGGGCCTCGCCATTTTGGCATACTTAAGGCTGTGCAGGGTGCTTGGGGCCCATGGATGACAACCTCTCCCAACATGGGACATTTTCCTAATCAATTTATAGCAGTAAAGATGGTGACAGATAACATTTACTGAGCACTTACTGTATGCCAGAAACGATAGGCGAATTCCATGACATATGTTGTCTCATCTTCCTAACTCTGTGAGGTAGAGATTACTTTCTTCGCCCATTACATATGATGGAACTGAGGCTCCTGGAGTTTAGAAGGCTTGCTAGCAAGTGAGCTACTAAAAGGATCTAGGATTCCAACCTGGTTTAGCTGACACCAAAGGTGGTCATTTTAAATGTTACAGCAGATTTGACAAGTGGAGCCCCAAGCACATTCATCTGTAGGGGGAACCAGGCTCGAGTGGGCAGTGCATCCAGGAGGTTGGGTTTGGGGATTGAATCAGGCAAGTCTAAGGTCTGTTCCCCTCTCTGTCCAGGCCAAGTGGCAGCGCATGGCCTTGGAGGGCACCACCCGTCTGGACATGTTTGAACACATCAGTCTGATGACCCTGGACAGTCTACAAAAATGCATCTTCAGTTTTGACAGCAATTGCCAAGAGTGAGTCTCTGCCCAGAGCCTAAGAACATGAGCCATAGAGCCTAAGGGGCATATGGAGGGAGGACTGACCAGGGCAATCAGAAGTACCTTCCTGGAGGAGATGGGTCAAGCTAGACATTGAAGGAAAAGGAAGGGGAAGAGAAAGAACAATACTTTATGGTAGAAACAAATGATAAACTCCAGGAGGCTCGGATGAGTAGAGTGTGTGCAATAGTGGGGAGACATCCTGGAAACGAGGTTGGAGGGGTTATATCCTGAGTCCACTAAAAAGTCAGGGAAAGAAGTGTGAACTCAATCTTGATGTTTCCACTGAAGTCATTTGAGGAGATGAGAGTCATGTTCAAAGCTGAGCTTGGACATCTGACCCTAAAGAAGACCAACTATTGTGTAGACAAAGGATGGTGTAGATATTGGATGCAAGGAGACTAGGGAGAGGGCAGGGCTCATTCACCAGCTGGGAGAGGATGAAGTCTGAGTTGTGTGGGAATGTTTTGGGAAGAAGGGTCATGTACTGTGTAGAAAAGAGAGGTGAGAGCACAATGTCTTACCTCATGGGGCAGAGAGGCAGCTCTCAGAGATAGGATGCAGGAGAGAAGAAAGTCATGTCTCCTGGATCGTCCTAACCATGTATGTGTGGGGCCATCTGGTTCTGGATACTCCGTTCCTAATGGTAGGTAGCTCCTGGCTTCTGGTGAGAGGTGCTTTTTGGCCTTCAGGTGAGCTAAGTTGTTGCCTCTCTTGCTGCCCTCACCTGGTAGGAAGCCCAGTGAATACATTGCCACCATCCTTGAGCTCAGTGCCCTCGTGACAAAACGGCATGATCAGCTTTTCCTGCACATGGATTTCCTGTACTACCTTACCCCAGATGGAAAACGCTACCGCCGGGCCTGTCGCCTGGTGCATGACTTCACATATGCAGTCATCCAGGAGCGGCGCCGCACCCTCCCTGATCAGGGTATTGATGACTTCCTCAAGGCCAAGGCTAAGACCAAGACTTTGGACTTCATTGATGTGCTCCTGCTGTCCAGGGTAGGCTTCTGTGGGACCTGACTTCAAAGGGTAGAAAGGCTCTTAGCTTCAAACATCAGATTGAAGAACTTGAACTTGATGCATAGGGCACCGGAGAGGGTGCTTGAGGAAGGGGAATAAGGGTGAGGGATAAGTTCTAGAGATGACAGTGCATTGCAGGCTATTGGTGATGGCGAAGTTTGAAAACATAAAGGGCCTGAGATTTTACTCTGTTTACAAGTCAACAAATTAGTGTACCACAAAGAACTATATATACAGATGCTCTGGAACTGTGGGTCGGAGCCATTCCCTTATTACTCACAGCAGTGACAGTAGCCAGAGTAGAACTGAAGCTCTAGTTCTGCATTCTCAAACTCTTCCGAGGGCCACGTTATGCTTTAACCTGTACGTGCAGCCATGCCAGCATCACAGAGGTACCTTCACATTTTGAATCTTATGCAGACAGCTGATACATCTGCCCCTTCCTCCCGATGGTGGTGAGGGAGATTCGAGGGAGGGGATAGGGAGAGAGAGACAGGGAGGGAGGGAAAGAGAAGAGGGAGAGAGATTATTATTGTTCTGGAGCACAAACAAATGTTCCTCAGTGAGAAGACAAGGTCTAGAGATTCTGTGCACCTACCACCTATTCCTTATCTCCAGGGAAGATAAAGAATCTGTAGATTTACTATCCTAGAATGTGACAGCTTATTCTAGAGCAACGTTCAATGTCTGACTTCCAAGGCAAGTTGCCATTCGATCATCCTGTATGTAACCCAAGGTGTCGTGAACTTTTTTTTCTCAGAAAGCCCTCATCACATAGAAACATGAAAATATTCATGGATCATGGATTCCTCCCACAAGGAGGCAAGGAGGCCAAGGAGGAGGCCTGTGGATCGAAGCCTCTGGCAATAGTGAACAAGGAGGTCTAGGATTGCAGGGTGGGCTTGGGTTTCTGGATGAACGATGGAGCTTCAGAAATTGTCTGAGGGTCCTCAGAGCTGGTGTGACCTGGGGAGTCTTGCTTTCTCTCAGGATGAAGATGGGAAGAAATTATCAGATGAGGATATTCGAGCTGAAGCTGACACCTTCATGTTTGAGGGTGAGGGTCCCAGTGGGACTACAGAGGAGGCAGGGGTCTCTCCAACCCAGGGACTTGGCGGGTGGGCCCTGAACCATCCTATCCCTCCTAATCCTCCCCACCCTCCCTGAGGGCCTTCATGTCAGGGCACAGTTTAGCCTCCATTGCTGAAGCAGCCCACAGACCCAAGCCTGTCTGGCTGCCTCTCAGGTCATGACACCACAGCCAGTGGCCTCTCTTGGGTCCTGTACAACCTCGCAAAACACCCAGAATA
This sequence comes from Cynopterus sphinx, assembly GCA_030015415.1. NCBI lineage: Eukaryota > Metazoa > Chordata > Mammalia > Chiroptera > Pteropodidae > Cynopterus > Cynopterus sphinx. The sequence goes on along the minus strand of CM057390.1, from coordinate 50,651,752 downwards.
CCAGGAACGCTGCCGGCAGGAGGTGCAAGAGCTGCTGAAGGACCGTGAACCTAAAGACATGGAATGGTGCGTGCGGGTTCTCAGGGCCTCTTTCTGAGCCCCTCTCATTGGCTCTGCTTCCTAGGTGGGAAAGAGGGAAGATTTTTTATTTTTGCCAATTTCATCATTTTTGCTTAGCGGGAGTGGGAGCAGTGAACAGAGGCAGGGCCTGGTACTCAGCCTGGATGGCAGGTGATGGGCTATAGGTCCTGGGGACTGAAAGGTCTGGCCTGCTGAGAGAATTAGTGACTTTCTGTTAGGTCAATCGATGCCACTTATCCCATATAAAGGAGACAGGACTCTCCCTTTTCTCTCTAAATTCACATTTAAACAAAACAAAACAAAACAAACAAAAGAAAACTCCCCAAATGTTTGCTCATCTCCTGTCTCCTAATTCTTTCCACAGTGTTTAGTCCAGGATTCACAGAGGACACCTAGGGACTAAAGTCATTCAACTCTTGTCCAGGAACACCTGAATCTTCATCCATTTAGTCTCTATTCAGCAAACACTGCTCCACTGCCTTCCCATCCCCAATTCTGTGCCATCTCCAATTCTTCCCAGCCCCATTCTCTGTCTTGGAGACCTGGAAAGGACCCAGACCCAGCCTTTGCCTACCAGGAGCTCCCAGCTTGGTGGGGGGAATAATCCCAAGTTAGGACATTCCCAGTCCACATCGGCAGACCTGGGGCCAACAGCAAGAATGGCAAGGCTGAGGGTTAATGGAGTGTCATAGCTGAGACCTTGGATGCTGATCAGTAGATATTTGCATGTATTTGGGTGCAATTAGGTCAAGAAGACAGCTGGGCACAGCGATGGTGTGAGGAGAAGGGCAGAGGGAGAGGGAGGAGAGAGTAAATGGGTCGGAGGGAAAGAGAGAGAGGGAGGGAGGGAGAGGCAGAGGCAGAGGGAGAGGGAGGTGGGGAAGACTTTGAAAGCAATGTGAATGGTTTAAAGTTTAACCTAAGGACAATGAAGGACCACTGGAAGTGTCTGATCAGGAGGAGCACAGATCATATCTGAGTACCAGAGAGATCTTTCTGTGGCTAGTGTGGGGGACATACTGGAGAGGACAAGCTATGGAGTGGGCGCCCAGGGATGAGATCCTGGGGCCTGAATCAGTCCAGGGGCTGGGAGGTGGTGAGGAAGCATTAGGCTGGAGGCATTTTGGAGGTGATGTTCTCCACTCTAAGCCTTTGCTCAGCACAGCAGTCCTGTCAGGTGGAGGTCTTTGTGCTTTTCAATAAAGTCTTCAAACACAATTATGCACTTAGTTAAAAAAAAAAAAGAGTATGAAAGTGTTTATAATAAAAATAAACTTCCTTCTTCATCTCCACCCAAGGTTTAACTTCCATCAATGACTTACTGTGTGTCCTTTCAGGGGTGTTGTTTTGTAGTTTTTCAGTTTTGAAACACTTAACTATATCAGCTAGTAAAAAGTGAAATCACCACAAGAAATGAAGGGGATTAAAGAAAAAGAATTCAGCTCCATTACTGAACTTTCACATTGATACAGGTTTTCGAGTGGAGTCTCTCATATTTTCTAAAGATCACTATCTGCCAAAAATGGCACATTTACCCCCACATTTCAAATTTCATTTTTCTTCCTCCCCTTGTCTCATTGCATTACTAGTATTTTAATAGTACCATGATAAATAAAGATGACATCTGTTTCTTTTCTTTTTTACTCATTTGCCTTTTGATTTTACTCTCTTGCAATAAAGAATATTTTAATTTTTATGCTACTTTGTAAACGTTTTTATGGCTGGCTTTTGTGTGTTGTGCTTGGCTCAGTAAATCTTCTAAAAATACCTGGCTAAATTTCCTCTGGTACTTCGGTAACATTGCTTTTCTTTTCTTCTTACCTTAAACTACTTTATTGTGATATGACTGACATACAAAACTATACATAGTTAATGCTCACAGCTTAATAAGTCTGTAGGTATTTGATCCACTGGAATTTATTTTGTGAAAGAGAGAAAGGATCTCATAGAGCTGCAGGAGATTGGTTGTAGGGTGTCTCTGTTTTTGCTCCCTGCATAAGGGCTTTGGGACTTCTGCAGGGACGACCTGGCCAAATTGCCCTTCCTGACCATGTGCATCAAGGAGAGTCTGCGCTTACACCCTCCAGTCACTATTGTCTCCCGCCGCTGTACCCAGGACATCCAGCTTCCTGATGGCCGAGTCATCCCCAAAGGTGCTATCAAAGACATGGGGAGGTGCTCCCGGGCAGGAAGAGGAGCCCATCAGGCCTGGGTGACCTCTTTCTAACTGGCCTCTTCTCTCCCACAGGTGTTATCTGCCTTATCAGTATTTTCGGGACCCATCACAACCCAACTGTGTGGCCAGACCCTGAGGTGCTGCCTCCTCTTCCTCCCCTTATCCTTGTCCACTCCTGTGGGGGAGCTAGGGGAGGGCACAGGGTTCTGACCAGACAATTCAGGCATCACCGCCCCTATGATACACATGTCGGCCTCTCCAAGGCTGGCTGTCTTGGCAGACCACACTCAACAGCCTTGTCTTCTTGGGTTGTCCCAGGTCTACGACCCCTTCCGCTTCGACCCAGAAAACATCAAGAAGAGGTCACCTCTGGCTTTTATTCCCTTCTCCGCAGGACCCAGGTGAGTCCTGAGCAGCGCGATGTGGGGCAGGAAGGGGGTGAAATTGAAGATGGCTAGCGTTGTCTGTCCCTCCCTGTCCTCTCAGGGGTTATGGGTAAGGGTCTGGGGAATGGGGGTTGGGTTGGACCAAGGAGGGCCCCACAGTGTGCTCAGGACACCCTCCCCCGCCTGCAGGTCTGACTTGGGGGCCTGAGCCAGGCGTATGCAGGGCCACATGGGGTCCCAGGCATGCTCAGCGGCCTCCCCTGTGCCTGCGGGTGGGAACGGTGCTCCCGGGCCCTGCCCCGTGCCATCTCCTCCCCTCCCCGCCCGCAGGAACTGCATCGGGCAGGCCTTCGCCCTGGCCGAGATGAAGGTGGTCCTGGCGCTCACGCTGCTGCGCTTCCGCGTCCTGCCCGACGCCGCGGAGCCGCGCAGGAAGCCGGAGCTGATCCTGCGCGCCGAGGGCGGCCTGTGGCTGCGCGTGGAGCCGCTGCGCCCGGGCCCCCTGTGACCCTCGGCCGCCTGGGCTGGGCTCCATCCACCCTGCTCCCGCACGCCTCCCTTTGCAGGTTCTCCGGAAAAGAATAATAATAATAATAAACTCCTATTACCTTTGCCCCTGCCTCCCAGAGAGCCAGCTCAGGGTGCTTGGGGCCTGGTTGGGAGGGTGTGGCTGGATGGAGGGGTCTGGGGTCTCTGAGCCCTGCATCCTGCCTGCCTCTGCAGCTGACCATAAGAACCCAGAATGATCGGGATTCTCCCAGAGCCCAGATATGGATTTTATCCTCTGAGCAAGAGGGAACCATGGGAGGTGTTTGAGCAGGAGAGGGGCCAGGGCAAAAGACAGACTTAACGGGTACTTGGGAGGCTCTGACTCATGCAGGAGAATCTATAGAGGCAGATTCATTTCCCAGAGCTGCAGGTACCTCCCAAAACAGAGGTTCCAGGCCATCTCAGGACAGAAGAGGAGGCGCCAGCCTATGCTCCATCATCCTTTCCAGACTTTTCTGTTTCTTCTGCTTTGTCAACAGCCTCATCCCTGTGTCTGCCCCTCCCAGTTAGTTCTTTTGGTGACTCCCTTGTCCTTTCTTCAGGAAGTCTGTCTCTTCCCTTTTCTGAGCCCCTTGATGCTGCCCAGGCAGCCTGAGCCCCCACTGTGTACTAGGCACTCTTACAAGAGTCCAGGGAGAGGGCTCATCTCTGTCCTTTCACCTCCAGGTTCCTCCTTCATTCTTCTCACAGGCCACCCTGGCCCATCTTGGGGTTGGGTGGGGGTGGGGGGTTGATGGGGTGGGGGGGGGCAGGGCCATGCCATGACTTTAAATTTAAAGCCAGACCACTGGAAACAAAAATCGCCCTCAAGTGTATAGACTTCAGATTCAAACTGCTTGGATTTAAGATGCAGCTCTGCTATGTGACTTGGGCAAGTCAATTCCCCACTCTGTGCCCTGGTTTTCTTAACTATATAATGGAGACAACACCAGTATGCACCTCAGGGTTGTCTCAAGGACTACCTGTGCTTGGCACACAGTAAATGATGAGTAGTGTTGCCATTATTACTTTTTCTCTCAGAATGCCTGGCTCTTAAAGCATGTTTTCTTTCAAGCCAGTTACTTCTGCTATGGGTTTTAAGAGTGTGTCTTGGAACTCAAAGACAATACTTCTTGCATCAGCTTGCTCCACCCTTGTGGGCCACACACATTGGAAGCAATTGCTGAGAGTGATGGGGTGCCTGAAAATGCAAGGAAGTGGGAGAATGAGAGGAGCCTCTGTTCATGTCTCAAAGCAATATCTTGCTACTAATGTTGATCCCCTTTCATAGCCAAAGGCACTGTGTACCACCAAGCCCCTGCTGACCCCTTGAACCTTTTCTCCAACATATCTCACTGCACTCACTGGGTCACCTTGACCTCCATTCTGATCTCCTATTATAGCTCGTCTTTCCTCTCATCAGGGCTTTTGCATGTGCTGTTTCCTATGTTGAGGATGCCTTTCTCCCATCTTTTGTGACTGTGTCTCATTAATCAGGGCTCAACTGAAATGTCACCTTCTTGTAGAGACCCTTCCTTTACTATGGAAGTACCACCTCATCCAGTTAATTTTCATTGGATTACTCCATTTACGTCCCTCATAGAACTTATCATCATATGAAATAATCTTGTTTATTTGTTAAGCATGTGTAATATTTGCTAAGGTTAAAATATCCATTATTTACAACTATGAGAAACTGCAAAGGCCTTTGATGCTAAGCTGGCCCAAAGCATAGAACTGGATAAACAGCCCAAAGACAAGGATGTGGAGAAACGAGAACCCTTATACAATGTTGGTGGGACTGTAAATTGGTGCAGCCACTATAGACAACAGTATGAAAGTGCCTCAAATATTAAAAATAGAACATGATCTTGCAATTCTAATTTGGGTATTTATCTGAAGGAATTGAATTCACTATCTTATATGATATATGCACCCATATGTTCATTGCAACATTATTCACAATAGCCAAGGCATGAAAATAACCTAAATATCTATCAATGATCAGTGGATAAGTGAATAAAGAAAATTTGAGGTAAACACACACATCCATACTCCCACACACAGAGAGGAATTATTTTTAAGCCATAGAAGAAAAGGAATCCCGCCTTTTGAAACAATGCAGGTGGCCTTGAGGGTTTTATGCTAAATGATAAGTCAGAAAGAGAAAGACAAATATTGTATGATCTCACTTAAAAGTGAATTTGAAAAAAACCAAAATCATTGAAACAGTAGATGTATGGTTGCCAGGGGCTGGGGCGTGAAGGAAACAAGGAAGTGCTGGTCAGACTGCAAACTCATTCACACTGACTACACAGCTGTCACCAAACTTAGGTATGACCATTCCTCTATGAATAGGAACAGTAATGACTGGTTTTTACCATAAAACAAAATCATGTGGATGGTGGGAGAGAGAAGCCCTCTTTTTCCTCTGTGGGATCTCCCATCTAGAATATTTAAAATGAGACTTGTCTATACACAAAAAAAGACTGAAATAAAATCATACATGAAATTTGGTAATTTCAGAACAAGAGAACCTTAAGGACATGACTCGAGTCCCAAGATCACCTCCCTCAATCCCTGCATGTCCCAGTACAGGAGTCAATGGATTTCTGTTTGTTTTTGCCTAAATTTATACTTCTGTCCCTGACAACTGAAACAGTCTCTACCAAATCACTTAGGAGTCCATCACCTCTTCTACATCTGATGGGGGAAAGGGTAATGACCTCTGTTTAAAGCCTCCCTTCATCCTTGAGTGGGTCATTTTCTCTTTGGATATTTTTAATCATGAGAAAATGCTTCTTGTGGAGCATCCAGATCTCAACTAGTCACTCATATGGGTGTATAGCATAACAACCTCGGATGCATGAAGGCATCTAGTTCAATGCCTGGGACACATGATTTTAAAACCACATCATGTTTTTATTTTCTTTAAGAAACTAATACATTTGTATTAGTGTAACTCTTTGATTCACTTACTCACATTCTTGGGAGTTATTTTTACTCCACTATAAATACCAGAAAGGTGGGGGACTGTGTATCTTGCACAGTGCTTGAATTTCCAGAGCCTAGAACACAGAAAACAGTCAATAAGTGCTAGTTGGATAAAAGACTGGATGTGTTTTCAAAATATGGGGTCAGGTAAATGAAGTAGTTGGTTGAGTTGAACACCTGCAGAACTCTACTGAGTGATGAAACAATACTACTTAGCATTTATTGAGTATGTACTAAGCGTCAGCATGAAACTAGACTGCTGTCTATCACCACGTACCAAAATTAACTCAAAATGGATTAAGGACCTGAATATAAGACCAGAATCAATAAAATGCATAGAAGAAAACATAGGAACTAAACTCAAGGACCTTGGACTTAAAGAGGATTTTATGAATTCAACCTCAAAGGGAAGGGAAGTAAAACCAAAAACAAATAAATGGGACTACATAAAACTAAAAAGCTTCTGCTCAGCAAAAGAAGTCATCAACAAGGTAAAGAGACAACCAACTGGATGGGAAAATACATTTGCAAGCAACACCTCCGATAAGGGACTAATATCCAAAATATACAAAGGACTCATACGACTCAATAACAAAAAAATAAATGATCCAATCAAAAAATGAGCAGAGGACCTGAACAGACACTTCTCCCTAGAGGACATACAAATGGCTAACAAATATATGAAAAGATGCTCAACTTCACTAGCTAGCAGGGAAACGCAAATTAAAATCACAATGAGATACCATCTCACACCTGTTAGAATGGCTATCATCAACAGGACAAGTAATAACCAAACTCTGGAGAGAATATGGAGAAATAGGACCCCTCATACACTGCTGGTGGGACTGCAAATTGGTACAGCAACTGTGGAAAACAGTATGGAGGTTCCTCAAAAAATTAAGAATTAATCTAGCATATGATACAGCAGTCCCTCTACTGGGTATTTACCCCAAAGGCTTGAAAACCTCATATCTGAAAAAATATTTGCACACCGATGTTCATAGAAGCATCATTCACAATGAGCAGGACATGGAAGCAACTGAAGTGTCCTATGATAGGTGACTGGCTAAAGAAGCTGTGGTACATACAATGGAAATCACTCAGCCATAAGAATAGATGAAATACTGCCATTTGCAACAACGTGGATGGACCCTGAAATAATCATACTAAGCAAAATAAGCCAGACAGAAAAAGTTGAAAATCACATGATATCAGTTAAATGTGGGATATAAACCTAAAAGCAACAAATGAACAGGATAAACAGAGACTCATGGACATGGACAATGAACTAGTGGTCACCAGAGGGTAGAGGGTAGAGGAATAGGGAAGAGGTAGACAGAGTAAAGGGGGCCAAATATAGGTGGGTAGAGAGAAGGTGAAGTGGGTAAAAGGGATCAAATAAATGGTAGCTGAAGGAAACTGGACTCTGGATGGTAATCACACAATAGAATATACAGATGTCAAATTATAATGTACACCTGAAAATTATATAATTGTATTAACCAATGTTACCCCCCAATAAACTGAAAAAGAAAAAGAAAAAAAAGGAAAGAAAAACAAGTCCCTAGAGAATTCAACTGAAGTGATGTCATGGGGTCTCCTTAGCAGGCAATTAGTAGAATTTGTTTGAACCTGCCACCTCCAGCCCCACCCCAGTGCCCTCTGTGCCCATTAGTCAAGGCTTCTGGGCATTCTTTCTTGAGAACATAGATAAATTAAAAATATTATCAACTTGTGGTATTAAAGAGCCTAGTGGGACATGCATCCTGCACACTCTGCCAAACTCCACTGGCATAATTACCCCAGGGAGTCAATTTCAAGTTTTGTTAGTGAACAAGCCCTGGGATTTTTAGTGACACATGGGAGCTCATTAAAAGTTAACTTCAGATCCCCACCTCCACCTCATTTGTGCCAATTAAAAGAATCCCCAAGGAGCAGCCACAGAGCTGCAGGCAGATGAGGTCTGATGCATAGCTCAGGGCAAATGTGGAGACGGAGCCACAGGTTCATCCTACTTCCGAGCAATGGTCTCCAGATAGTTTTTCCACTTAGGCTCAAACCCAAACTTTGGCATTTGATTAGTGTCAAGAGATGTAAATGGGAATTGGAGGTGGCGTTCTCCTCCTCTGAGCCGCAAAAGGCTCTGAGTGTCAAACAGCCAAATACTACAGCATGAGATGTGGTGCCCTGGGTAACAGGCAATGCACCTGTCGCTGAGCGTAGCCACTGTGAACACCCATGCTGCTGGGTGTGCATGGAGGTGAAAGTCTCTGGAGCTCTGAATGCTGCTGAGGCTTCCACTTTCAGTGTTTTACTTCTATCGTAATGCTCACCTTACTGTGTTATACATATGGTACTTGATCAACATTGGCCCTCCTCCCGATGCAGCCCCGACAGGGTAGCACCATTATGTTCCCACAGGATGGCACCTCATAGGTGTTCAATAAATACTTGCTGAGAAAAAAAAAATGACTCATGACACCTTAAAGGCAAGTCTGTGAGCTGCAAAATCCTTCTGAAATGTGAATGGCCATTCCCTATTTTACCTGAAATTCATTTTTCAGTGTGATTGGTGTCACAGGATCCCACTTACCCGTGTGTGTGTGTGTGTGTGTGTGTGTGTGTGTGTGTGTGATAGCCAGCATCCCCAGGGTAAAAGAGTGTCATCTTGTACCTGTTGGGATTATGGGGTAATGTCATTTGTAATCCGATCCCCATCTGTCATGTTAAGCTATCCTCCCTCCCTTCAAGACCCCTGTCACATTGTTCTTCTGTTCCTTGGATGGGCAATCATCTTCCCACCTCAGGTCCTTTGTACTTGCTGTCTCTTGTGCCTAGTGCACCTTTTCTTCTCCCTCTGACTCTAGAGCAGAATGTCTTACCTAAAATGCCACCTTCTCCATGAATCCCCTTACCCCACCCTAGCCTGCCCTACTCTCTGTAGATTAGGTCATAGGCTCTCGTAGCCAATTACCTAAGGATCCTAAGGAAAGAGAACAATCTTCTCCTGTGTGGGACATGACACCTTGGGAATGAGCCTCCCTGGAGACAAGGGACTGACAATGGCATGACATACCCAAAATGAGCCACCTGACAATGGAGGGCCAAAGATGTTTTAATAACTGATCGGTGATGTTTTAAAGGAAAGATTTTTATCAAAGGGAGAAAACGTCAACAAACAAACAAACCAAAAAACAGAGCCACTTTAAAATGGAGCTGGAGCTGCCGCTCCAAAGGAATGTTTGGAATGTTAAAACAGGGCAAAATAACTATTGGCCTGGGCCTGAAACAACATTGTGTCCCAAACAACTGCTTCAAGGGTAACAAGAAGCAGTTATGATGACTACAGGACTATGACTAGTGGATTGAAAATTTTTAAAAAAAATATGTTTACAATTAGCATCACTATGTTACCTTATCCGCACTAATAAAAATGCCTTCCTTCTATTGATGTAATTGTTTCCCTCCCCTTCCTCATAAATACCCATTGCCCTTGTCTCCTAATCAAGGTTCTATTTGGGCTTCTGTCCAAATCAGTGCTTCATGAATCAGTGCTTCCAGAATAGCTATTTTTATTGATCTCAAACATAAATACTTGTTGCCTCTCGCTTTGAAAGCCCTTTTTATTTTTAGGCTCACACCTCACATTCTCAAACTCCTCACTCTCTTTACTAAATTCAGTTTACTAAATTCAGATTGTAATGTCTATAAGAGCAAGTAGTATGTCAGTTCTGGCCACAGCAGTCTCCCCAGCAATGGTCTCAGGTGTTTCTGACACATCTGTTCAATATATGTGTGCTAGGGCTGGACTTCTAACCTGGAGAGAAGAGTTATCTCGTGTACAGTCTTCAGGTACTGAGGCTGGTCATGCTTATCGAACTAGCCAGCTAGCGTGGCCAGTACTGACCGAACCTAGCTGCTCTTCAATTTGACTTAACTGTCCAATCCTTAGTGGGGATTTTATCCTGTAAATGTTTATGGTAATACCTAGTTTGTGCTAGCAATGAAAGATAAAAGGGACCCAAATTTCATTTCTAAAAGCTCCTGGACAAAGGAGGGAGACAGGTGAGCACATAAGTTATTCAGATACTGATAAATGTTTGGGGAGTGAAAAGACTTAAACCAATATTTATTGGTCACTGTCCCTGCCCCCTACACCGCCCCGGGTCGAACCCAGTGCAGAGCTCTGGAAATGCATGGGTCCTGCCTGAAAGAAAAGGTAAGCAAAGCTACAAGGCTGTGGTTCAAAAGACTGGTAATCCATCTTTGTTTCTCTAGTGGCCACATACTGCTCAGCACATAGTAAGTGCTCAATAAATATCTGTGAGACAAATAATAGTGTTCATAGTTCAAGAAAAATTTAAAATGGGGATTGAGGGAGGGAGTTCACCTCAGTCAAGCACCTACTCTGTGTCAGGCTATTTACATGAATTGTGTCTCTGATCTGTATAATTTAACCCCATTTTACAAAAGAGAAAGTGAGGCCCAGAGAGGCCAAATTGTTCATCCAAGGTCACAGCACTACCTCCAGGCAGGGCCATATGATGCAGCTGAACTGTGACCTTGATCTCCTCCATTCCAATTCTGGTTTAATATTGACCTCCTCTGTGGCCTTACCCTTGTATGCTGACCTCTCTGGGCATACAGAGGCAGCATTAAAAATCTTTCTCCTTAGCCCTGGATTCATTTATTGGTTGAACGTCTGTCCCTCTGATGTCTTTTCCTAATTTGAGTTGTACCAGGAAATTCCCCAAGACTTCTCCCACATTCTGGGTCTTCTGCTTAGAGAAAAGTGTTGGTTAGATACTTAACCCAGGCTGCCATCTCCTTTTGCCAAACTGGCTACTCAGGCCTCTCCTTAGCCTCTCCTTCCAGCTCTCCCTTTCCCCTGTGTTCTAGAGCTATAGTTTTTAGGTGCCTTCAAGGCCCTTCACATTTTGAACTGGGTCTGAACCCCCAGCTTCCCCTGACCCCATTCCAGGCACTTCTCCATGCTTTTGTTTATGCTGGTTCTTCTGCCTGCAATTTTCTCCCTGACACTCTGCTGGGGACTGTTGTTCCCCTTTCAGAGTTCAGCTCAGATGGCACATTCCCCATTCCCCTGCCTGCACTACAGGGTCTCATGGCACCATGCATGTCCTTTATTCATTATTTTCTTCGATGTATATATTTATCGAATACTTACTCTTCTATATAATATTCACCATCCTAAGTGCTGGGAATACCACATGCAAACAGTGAGATGCCATCGCTGTCCTGAGGAGACCTGTAGGAGGCAGACACATAACCAGGTTATGGCAACACCGTGTGATGGGGACTTCAGGGGAAGCTAGGAGTCAGAGAGGAACCTGAACCAGTCAGGGATGTGGGAGGCATGATAGGCTTTGTGGAAGTGATGACATGTGACCTGAGACTGGTTGATTGAGGCAGATGGGACTGAGGTGTGAAAGGTGCGCTGGGACCTGGGGAGAGAGAGAGGCTGGCACGTTCAAGAAACTGAAAATACTCCCGTCTCACTTTAGCCTAGAGATATACAATTAGGGTGGGTTGTTAGAATTGGAGGAGACGTCCAGTTCTCAGCCTCCTTCCCTAGAATCCACCTGTGAGTACAGCCCATTGCCTGGCAGGTGTTTGAGGGCTCCTGTTACTACTTCTCCACAGGCAACTTGGTCCAAGCCTCCCTTGCACAGGAGGGTGCTCACCCAGTCAAATAGACCTATAGGGAACAGGAGGGAACAAGATAGTACATGGTCATGTCCCTTGCCCTCTGCAGCCCCCATAGTCCAGCCTTTAGTTCATAGCTAATCTCTCCCCACTGCCGATGCATGTGAATATCATCCAACCATGCATTTTCTTACTCTATGCTTTTATTGACGTCAGTCCCTGTAGCAGGAACTCCCTTTCCCCTTCTTCAGTCAAGAGAACTATTCTTCCTTTAAGTCCCAGAGAAAACATTTTTTCCTCCACATTTCCCCATAGTTACCAGCAGGTGTCTCTCTCACAGCCCTGCAGATAATGGGTCTGGGACTGAATATGATGTATCTCTTTGTCTCTAGGGCCTGTAACAGTGCTGGGCACACGGTCGAAACTCAATATAGGCATGCTCCTCGACTTATGATGGGGCTACATCCAAGAAACCTCTCCTAAGTTGAAATATTGTAAGTCAAAAATGCTTTTGATATACCTAACCTACCAAACATTATAGCTTAGCCTAGTCTACTTTAAAGGTACTCAATACATTTACATTAGTCTATAGTTGGGAAAAATAATCTAACACAATGCATACACTATAGAGTGTCAGTTGTTTGCCTTCATGACTGGGAGCTGTGGCTCACTGCCCCTGCCTAGCATCACAAGAGAGCATTGTACTGCATATCACTAGAAGTACGGTTTCTACTGAACGCATATCACGTTCACACCATCATAAAGTCAAAAAATCATAAGTCAAACCATCATAAGTCAGGAATCATCTATGCCTTGTACGGAGTGCAAAGGCAAAGCCACTCTCAGAGTTCAAACTCTCAAGCTTGGTGTTGAATGTCCAACACACAGATTTTCTGATGACATAGTGTCACACAGCATGTTCTTATAATATGACCAATCGTGAGATCCACTTTGGCAAGGAAATGCTCTCAGTTTACAGATGAGGAGACTGAGGTCCAGAGGTTTGGGTTAATTTTTTTTCCTGAGGTCAAATGTGTGTTAGAGGTAGAGCTGGGGACCAAATCCAGGGCTCTAAAAAGGACATTAATTGGAAGGAATTGTTGATGTTACAGAGCAATAGTGTCAAAAAAAAAATTCGGAGGAGAGAGCCATGGACATCCTTGGTGGGTGGCTGGACGTGCGTTACAGACTCTGTGGCTGGCCTGTGGGAGACCCTGCTAGGTGCCAGCAGGAAAGAATGCAGAGGGGAAAAGACTTTTGCCACTATTTCTGCTCGACTTGGAAACTGAGGATTGGAGATGGCATCAGAAAGTGAACACATGAGAGCACGTTGCAAAGGACCACACTCAACTCAGGCTGCAGGGTGACATTGATCCATCTGTATCTCAGAGCCCTGAACTCATCTTGGGTCCATGGAGAATGTCCCCCAAGTCAGTGGGTTACCACCACCAAGCTGCCATAACTCCGACATACCTATCAGTGAAATTTCATGCCACCAAGGCATAGGTGCAAATGTTAGAGCTACTTAAGGCTTCTGGTCAACCCTATGTGTAGGCTTGAGGGTTAAGAGTGCCCCAAAATAGAGAAATGGGGACCAGTGCTGTCCCTGACAGGCCCCTGGCAGAGGGGAGTGAAAAGACTGAGACAACTTTTTCCTGAGATGGTGACTCATTTGAACTCAGTCTGGTCATTCTCCAAGCTTAGAAAATCATGTGGTCTAACCGCTAAGGCCAAACTGACAAAAGAGTTGTTTAAAATATGAAGGTGGCTCTGGGTACATGAATGTATGTGAAGTGCCATGGAAATGCACCTCTCATGCCTACAACTGTGGGGAACGCAAATGACTAACAATCTGAAATCACCATCGCACTCACGCCAAGGCCCACAGCTGAATGCAGTGGGTCTCCTAGGATGGAAACTTTGGCTTCCACTCTCCCCATCAGCTTTACTGAAACTTTCTTGAACTGTACGGTGGTCTAAGGTATTTTTATCCAACTTTATCTTCATCATTCTCTTCTCCATGGGGGTCAGAAATGCCCAGTGGTCTACCGCTCTCCCAGCCTCTTTCAGGCCCTTCTCATTCTCCCTCACAGGAGTCTTCCCTCGTGAACCCTGGTTTGTCTTATCTGATCTTGGCATCTACTTCTTGGAAGACCTGAGCAAACAAACACACAGTAGGTAGAGGGGGCCATTTGCAAATCCATCTCAGAAGCATGGGCAGGTTTTGGTGGACACTCTGAGTCATATGTGTTTCACTAGACTGGAAGAAGCTGTAATTGAGGTATCCAGGACCCCAAGAATATAGTTCTTCAGTAAGACAAACTCCATCTACCAACTGCCCTCCCCAAAGGGTTGTACTGGTTTACATCCCTACTGATAGTTCATGAGCATGCTCATTTCCCCACACCCTTGCCAATACTGTTGTGCATTTCTACCAGTTGACCAGGCCGAAAGTTCTATTTTACTGTATTTGTTGCAATTTCTTAAACCGTGAGAAAGCTTGAACTTCGTTTTTAGTATTGAGGTGAAATTCATGCAACATAAAATTAACCATTAAAGTGAAAAATTCAGCAGCTTTTAGCATATTCACAATGTTGTGCAACCATCATCTCTACCTAGTTCCAGAACATTTTCATCACCTTCAAAGGAGACCTCGTCCAGGACAAGAGTAGGGGGCAAAAGAGTCAAATATGTGGTGACAGAAAGAAATCTAACTATGAGAGGTGAACACACAATGTAACCAATGTCATCATTAAAAAACAAAAAAGAAAAAAGAATACAATATAAAAATAATCACAAATGGTTCTTCTTAATTAATTAAATATAAAGAATTTAAACCAGAAACAAAAAGGAGACCCCTTCTTCCTTCAACAGTCACTTCCCATTCTCTCCTCCCTCCAGGCCCTGGCAACCACTAGTCTACTTTCTGTCTCTGGATTTGCCTGTTCTGGACATTTCATAAATATGGAATCATATAACATGTTACCCTCTGTGTCTGGCTCTTTCACTTAGCATGATGTTTTAAAGTTTCATCTACTTTGGAGAATGCATCAGCACATAGAAAGATGCTAAAAAGAAGACATAGTCATTAGACTTTCATTTCTGATACTAACAAACCTATAATTTCCTTTTTTTAAAAAAAAAAAAGATGCTCAACACTATTAAAATGCAAATTAAAACCATGATGAGATATCACTTTGCACGCATTAGAATGACTATAAATTAAAAAAAAAAAACAGTAAGTGTTGGCAAGTGTATGGAGAAACTGGAACCACCATCTACTGCTGGTAGAAATGTAAAATAGTACAGCCACTATGGAATATAGTTTGACAGTCCCTCAAAAGTAAAAATAGAATTACTATATGACCTAGAAATCCTACTCCTGAATGTATACCCAAAAGAATTGAAAACAGGTCTTCAAACAAACCTTAAATGTGAATGTTGACAGCAGAACTATTCACAATACCCAAACATTGGAAACAATCCAAATGTCCATCGATGAATGACTGAGTAAACAAAACATGGTATTATGTGGTAATGGAATGTTATTCAACAATTTAAAAATTAATATGGATCTGACAACATTATGTTGAGTGAAAGAAACCAGACATACAAGTCTGTAATTCCATCTACATCAAATTTCCATGACAGACAAATCTATAGAGACAGGAGGAAAATTAGTGATTGCTTAGACATGGAGGAGAAGTAGAAAGTGGGGTGTGAGTACTAAAATGTACAGACTTTCTTTTGGTTGAAAATATTCTAAAATTAATTATGGCAGTGGTTGCACAACTCTGTGACTAGAAACCATTGAATTGTATACAAACAATATTATTCAGCTATACAAAGGTATTGAAATCTGTTTATGTGTGTGCTCAGGGCCATTTATATTTATTCATTTTGCCCTGGAGCCAAACTATCCAGGTTAAGTCCCAGATCTGCCGCTTCAAGCTGCTTGATGATGGGCAAGTGAAATTCTGTTTCCTTCCTCATAGAGCTTTTGTGAGAATTATAGAACATTGCACACTTAGCACAGTTCCAATCACATAACAAATACCTAATAACTATCACCATTAATAATAATAATATATTTAAATCTTCTTAATGCAAAAATCGAGTACCATGCTATTTCTCTGTCAACCAAGACAACTAGGTTTGAAGAAAAACAATGCTACTGGGACAACATTCTTTCCCGGAGGTTGCTAGGCTCAAAGGCCCCACTAGGGAAGATGAGCTAATAGTATTTGCTCTAACCAGTTCTTTGGGCATCACTTCCCAGGGTCCAGAAAGTCTGGTGCAACCTGATGGTGGTGGTTCTGCTGTGTGCTTCCTGAGAAAGCATGTTCCTCCTTCACAGCCACAAAACAAACTTGAAGTGGCAGGAGCCCCCAGGCCCTGGAAACTTGACACCTGGGGGCTCAGAGGTCCTGGGATCTGACAGAGGCACAGTAGCCATTGGTCAAGCAAGCAAATCAAGAAGACAAGCTGCAGGGGAGTGGTCTCAGGGGAGCACCCACTAGAATTAACCCTCAGAGGTTGAGGGCTCTCTGCTCTGTTTCACCTGCAAGGACTTAAAGTGCTCTGCATCAGAGCCTCATGGTGGGCAGTGTTATTGGGAGCTGGTCAAGAGAGCTGATGCCAGAACTGGAGCCTAGGTTGGAATTAGTCCCAGTTCCAAGCAGGAGTTAAGTATGGAGCCTCAGCTGCCGGCCCCATGGAGTTGCTGAGGGATCAGTAAAATAGTATGTGTCAAGTGGTTAGCTCAAATATGAATTGCATTGAATAAAGGCCATTGTCCTGCTCAGAGATGGTCAATTTGTGCAGGTGCTGTGGGAGGAGAGAGTCAAGGGAGTGTAACTTAGACTAGTGATACTCAATGGGGGGTGATTTTGATCCCTCCCCAAGGGGGCCTCAAGATGTTTTAGCTTGTTGCAACTGAAATGGGGGGGGGTGCTACTGGTATCCAGTGGGTCGAGGCCAGGGAAGCTGCTCAGCATCTTAAAATGATGGGCTAGTCCTCACCACGAAAAATGACTTAACCCCAAATGTCGGTAGTACCCAGGCTGAGAATCCCTGGCTCCACTCAACAGAGGGGGATCAGGAAGGGCATTCCTGCAGAAATGAAGGCAATGTAGGTGAGGTGAAGCTCGGGCTAGAGGCTTCCAGGCAGGATGAACAGCATATGCAACGGTTCTAGGCAGGAGACGAAACCAGGAAGATGGAAGATGTCTGGGAGCGAGAGGAGCTGTGGTGAGCCTTGGCAGGGTAAAGTTGAATAAGATTCCATCTACATTATAGCTGTCACTTTGGCTGCATATTGAGAGCAGATTGTAGGGGCTGAGACTGGCCATGGAGAGACCAGTGCATGATGGGTCATCCAGGTAAGAGATGATGGTGGCCTAGATTAGGGTGTTCAAACCAAGAATACACTTTACACTTCTGTCCAAGAGAGAAAGGTGATGTCTAAAATCCACAAATTAAAAATTGATGGAATGTGTGAAGTGAGAGAGGAGTTGGTTGTGCTTGCTAGGGTTGGGCAGGTTGTATACCCTGTGGAATTAAGCAACACTTGGGATAGCGGGTATCTGGGAGTGATGTCCAGGAAGCAACAGGATAATCTAGTAGGAGTTTGGAGAGACGTGGATGCTGGAGCCAAAAATTTAGAGTCATTGAATGAAATGTGTAAGGAAGAGTGAAAGATGACAAAGTCCTCTTCATCAAGACACTTGCAACCTGTATCACAAATATTTTCACACTTCAGAATTGCCCTGAGCATAAAGTGGCATCCAGTGTGTGGACTGCAGGGTAAGTAGCACACCTGGGTTCTGATCATAGGTATGAGATACTAAAAACGAACAGGTTGCCTCACAGAGAAATGCATACACTCTTGTCTCCTCAGCCTTTGGTGGAAGAAAACAGTGTCCACAAAGCTGTATTATTTTTCACACATATTTTGCTGCTGCTCCCTAGGGCAGATTTCTGTCTCTTCTCCTTGACACCAGGCTTGGCCATGGAAATGTGAGTGGAGGGTATTTTCTGGCAAAAGCTCTTAGGAGCCAGCATACAATTCACTTTTCCTACTGATGTGATAACTGACACTGCCCCAGACAAACGTTTAGCCATCTGCCTGAGTCCTGGAGTGAATTTATCATGGAGCAAAACCATAGCAACCTGTGATGGACATGCAGTCTGAGTGAGAAATAGGCTTTCGTTGCTGTCAGCCCTTGAGATGTGCACGTGTATGTCACTGCAGCATAATTTAGCCTAAAGAGACAGATACAGAGCCAGTGGGCTGCCCAGTGGAGGCCAGGCTCAAGGTAATGCAAGCCCCACCTGGCACATAGGGTTAGAACTCGTGGACAAATTAAGATGGTCTGCCTCAAACACTGATGATAAGAAGCATAAAATGAATGCAATTAGCTCCCTTTGGATATGACCTACCCTAAGATATAATGAATCTGTACATGCTCTCGGCCCAAAGAAGAGACTTCTGTAAAAGAGACCTCATTGTAACATTTCAGAGTTGTGCTTTTTTTTTTTTTTAAAGCATCATTTTATGAATCTCCACATTCATTGTCTCATTTAATCCTCCAAGGAAACTGAGGTTTTGGATGTGCTTGTCACTGGTTCACACAGCTTACAAGTGTCAGGGATGGTGTTCAAACAGGGTCGGTCTGGACCCAGAGCCCTTGCTCTAAACCACTAAGAAACTTTTTTTTTAATTGAGATATAATTGGCATACTACATTATATTAGTTTCAGGTGTACAACATAATGATTCAATATTTGTATGTATTGTAGAAATAATCACCACAATAAATCTAGTTAACGTTCATCACCACACATAGTTACAGAATATTTTTTTTCTTGTAATAAGAACTTTTAAGATATACCCTAAAAAATTAAAAATGGATATACCTTTTGACCAAGCAATTGCACTTCTGGATATTTATCCAAAGGAAACTGAAACAAAAATTTGTAAAGATCTACGCACCCCTACATTCATAGCAGCATAATTAATAATAGCCAAGATATGGAAGCAACCTAAGTGCTCATCAGTGGATGATTGGATAAAGAAGTTATGGTTCACATATACAATGGAATATTACTTAGCCATAAAAAATGAAATCCTACCATTAGCAACAACATGGATGGACCTAAAGGTTATTATGCTGAGTGAAATAAGTCAGACAGAGAAAGGTAAGTACCACATGACTTCACTTTATGCAAATCTAAGGAACAAAGAGAACAAAGACTCACAAATAGAGAGGTCAATCTGATGATGGCCAGAGGGGAGGTGGTTGGGGGGGCATCTGGGAGTGAAAGGTAAATGGTTAAGGAAGTACAAATTAATAGTTGATAGTCGGTTTGGGGGTGGGGAGCACAGCATAGGGAATGCAGTCATCATTAATGTAATGGCTACGTGTAGAGTCAGAGGAGAGAGTAATCAGGGGGATTATTTCACAAACTATATGCATGTTTAACCAATGGACTGTATATTTAAAACTAAGAATAAAACAAAAAAATTAAAAATTTAAAAATTTTGTAGGAAGGGATGTGGCACTCCCATGCCATCTCTAGATATGCCACAATCCCAGCACCTCCATGTGTTCACCAGCCAGGAAGCTCTTCAAACCCTTTCCTTTTGGATTTTTATAGAGGCTTCATTACCTAGTCATGACTGATTTAATCATTGGCTATTGGCAATTGATTCAACCTCCAGCGCCTCTCCACTCCCCAGAGATGAGGGGTAGCTGAAACTGTGAGAGGTGAAACTGTGGATACGAGGGCGGAGGGGACTACTGTAGTAGGAGCCTTAAAGACATAGGAGGTCTAAATTGCATGATTAATAATTAGATAAAACTTGGCATTCTAAAAAGAGAATACGCTTTAAGTATTCATGAATAATTCACGAAAACTGACTCTATATTACACCAAAAAAGAAAATCTCTTTAAAGTACCAATGGTACAAATAGTACGAATAACATCTTCTAAACACAAGGCAGTAAAAAAAAAATAGGAAACACTTTCTAATTTTTATGAGGTCAATATAACTATTATACCCAAACCAGACAAGAATATTATAAGAAAGGAAAATTACAAGCCAATCTCTCTCATCAATATACATGCAGAACTTCTAAACAAAATACTAGCAAATTTAATTTCAATAATCTATTAAAAGCATGTGTGGTTTTTCAAAGCTCAAAAAAAAAAAAAGATGTACTCTCTTGGCAACTTTGAATTATACAATAAAGTATTATTAACTATAGTCACCATGCTGTACATTACATCCCCAGGACTTATTTATTTTATAACTGGTATTTTGTACCTTTTGACTCAGTTCATTCATTTCATCCACCCTACCCTGTCCCCCAAAATCTCACCTCTGACAACCACTAATCTATTCTAGGAGATCTTAACTTTAAGAAAAATACTTAAGGTTCAGTATTTTACATATTAACCTTTCACATCTTAACAGCAACTCTATGGGGCAGGTACTATTATTATCCTTACAAATGGGAAAGCTAAGGCACAGAGATGTTAAGTAATTTGTCTAATGTCACACAGCTAGTAAGTGACAGAGCTGGGATTTAAACCCAGTCTGCCTGGCTTCATAGTTGATGCCTTTAGTCAATCTATTATTTATTTCCATTTTTTAAAAACAAATCCTGACAATATTTAGGCAGTTTATTGTAGTTTTATTTCTCCCATATTTTTCAAGGTATAATTGACTGGTAAAAATAGTATACAATTAGGTGTACAATTTGATGTTTTGATAGTCTATGAAATCACCACAGTCAAGCTAATTAACATCTCACTATTTTGATAGCATCACTAAGAGTTCCCATTAATAAAAATAATCATTCATATTACTTGAATTGAAGCCCCTTACACATATTTTCCTCCCTTAATTTTTATAACAATCCTAAGAGGTGAGAATTATTATTAATACTGTGAAACATGAGAAAACTGAGGCACAGAGAGGTTAAATGAGATGCA
Source organism: Cynopterus sphinx (assembly GCA_030015415.1). Taxonomy (NCBI): domain Eukaryota; kingdom Metazoa; phylum Chordata; class Mammalia; order Chiroptera; family Pteropodidae; genus Cynopterus; species Cynopterus sphinx. The sequence goes on along the minus strand of CM057390.1, from coordinate 50,630,924 downwards.
CTTAGATAGCTGGGAGGGAAGGACAGCAATGAGGTGACCCATTTCCTCTCCGGGAGTCCACCCACTGTTAATGCCCTTGCTTTTGGTTTTAGAATCAAATATAGAAGATTGGACCTGGGTCTCTGAATTCACCCTCCTCGGGCTCTCTGAGGATCCCCACCACCAGCAGGCACTCTTCAGGCTATCCCGCACTCTGTATCTAAGTGGGTGCCTGGCAAACCTGCTCACCATCCTGGCCATTGTCTTGAACCCTCACCTCCACAGCCCTATGTACTTCTTCCTCAGTAATGTGTCTCTCCTTGACATCTACTTCACCTCCACGACCATCCTGTAGATGCTGCTGAACCACCTGTGTGGGCGCACCACCATTTCCGCCTCTGCTTGCCTGGCCCAGATGTATTTCTTAATCACCTTTGGGGCAACTGACAGCATCTTTTTCTCAGCCATGGCTTATGACCGCTACCTGGCCATCTGCCACCCACTGCACGACACAACAATCGTGAGTGGCCTTCGGTGTGCTTCGTTGATAGTGGTAGCCTGGATCTCAGCCAACCTCCTCTCCATGGTCCACACTGTTCTGATGACCCACTTGTCCTTTTGCACCAACAGGATCCCACACTTCTTCTGTGACCTCAATGCCTTGATCAAGCTTTCTTGCTCTGACATGCAAGTCAACAAGATGCTGGTGTTGGTCCTTGGGGGCCCAGTGATTCTGGTCCCTTTTGTCTGCATCATGGCCTCTTACACTCTTATCACTATGGCTGTGGAATATTCTGTTCTACACATATATCATATCTTCTTTATCTATTCATCCGTTTATGGGAATTTAGGTTGTTTTTCTATCTTGGGTCTTGTGAATGATGCTGCAATAAACATAGGAGCACATATATCTCTCTGAAATTTAGTTTTAATTTCCCTTGGATATATACTCAGAAGTGAAATTGTTGGATTGTATGATATACGTATATATTTTTTTCTCCTTGATATTTAAAAAAAATTTATGTTCTATTTTTAAATTACAGTTGATAAACAGTATTATATTAGTTTCAGCTGTACAACACAGAGATTAGACATTTATATAACTTATGAAGTGGTCACCCGGATAAATTCAGTACCCATCTGATACTATACATAGTTCTTACAATATTACTGACTATATTCCCTGTGCTATACTCTACATCCCCCTAAACATTTTGTAACTACCCATTTGTAGCTTTTAGTCCCCTCCCTCCTTCACCGATCCCCCACCCCGAATCTGGCAACTGTTAATATGCTTCCTGTATCTATGAGCTTGTTTCTGTTGTTTGTTTGTTTATTTCATTCTTTAGATTCCACATATAAGTGAAACAATATAACATTTATCTTTCTCTGACTTCTCCACTTAATGCAATACCCTCTAGGTTCATGTTGTTGCAGGTGGCAAAATTTCATTCTTTTTTTATGACTAAGTAATATTCCATTGAATATATATACCACCTCTTCTTTTCCATTCATCCACTAATGGACACCTAAGTTGCCTCTATGGCTTGGATATTGTAAATAATGCTGCAGTGAACATATAGATGCGCAAGTCACTTTGAAACAGGTCTTTGGGCTTCTTTGGATAAATGCTCATAAGTGGGGTTACTAGGTCCTGCTTTGTCTCCTGTTACAGCCTTTGTTTTAAAATCTATTTTGTCTGGTATTGGTATTGCTACCCCCAGCTTTTCTTTGTCCATTTCCATTCTATGAAATACCTTTTTCATCTCTTTACTTTCAGTCTGTGTGTCTTTTGATATAAAGTGGCATCTTCTAGGCAGCATATGTAAGATTTTTGTTTTCTTACTCATTCAGCCACCCTATGCTTTTTGATTGAAGCATTTAATTCAATTTAAATTATTTATTCCTAATATGAAGTTTTTAACATTTTATTATTCATATGTTTTAATTTTTTTATTCTTAAAGAAATTCCTTTAACATTTCTTGTAATACTAGTTTAGTAGTGATGAACTCCATTAGCTTTTTCTTGTCTGGGAAGCTCTTTATCTGTCCATCAATTCTAAATGATAGCTTTGCTGGAAAGAGTAATCTTGGCTACAGGTCCTTGTTTTTCATCACTTTGAATCTCTTCTGGCTTGCAAAGTTTCTGTTGATAAATCCACTGTCAGTCTTATGGGTGGACTCTTGTAGGTAACTGCTTTTCTCTTACTGCTTTTAAGATTCTCTCTTTGTCTTTAACTTTGGGCATCTTAATTATGATGTGTCTTGGTGTGGGCCTCTTTGGGTTCATCTTGTTTGGGATTTTCTGTGCTTCCTGGACTTGTGTGTCTATTTACTTCACCAGGTTAGGGAAATTTTCTGTCATCATTTCTTGAAATAGCTTTTCAATTTCTTAATCTCTCTTTTCTCCTTCTGGAACCCCTATAATGTAAATGTTGGAATGTCTGATGTTGTCCCAGAGGCCCCTTAAACTATCCTTATATTTTTGAATTATTTTTTCTTTTTGTGTTCTGATTGGATATTTTCTGATACCTTTTTTTTTCCAAGTTGCTGATTTGATCTCTGCTTCATATAATCTACTGTGGATTCCTTCTAACATATTTTTTATTTTGGTTTTTGAATTCTTCATTTCTGACTGTTTATTTTTTATATTTTCTATTTCTTTTTTGAAGTTCTCACTGAGATCATTGAGCATCCTTATAACCAGTGTTTTGAACTCTGCTTCTGATAAAGTGCTTATCTCCATTTTGTTTAGTTCTTTTTCTGGAGCTTTGTTCTGTCCTTTCATTTGTGACGTTTCTTTGTCTCCCCACTTTGGCTGCCTCCCTGTGTTTGTTTCTATATATTAGGTAGAGCTGTTGTGTCTCCTGGTCTTAGTAGAATGGCCTTATGTAGTAGGTGTCCCATGGGGCCAAGTGGCACAGTCTCCTTGATTACTTGAGCCAGATGCTCCGACTGTGTGTGTCCTTTGTGTGGGCTGTATGTGTCTTCCTGTTGTAGTAGAGCTTTGGTTGCTATTTGCACATCAGTGGGAGGAGATGTCCTTCAGGCTGATTGATTGTGAGGACTGCCTGTTACTACAGTGGAAAAGCTGTTGTGCAGAGTCTGACCCTATAGAGCAGGATTCACTTTAGCAGGACTCTGGTGCCTGCTGAATCTGCCTTTTGGGTTTGTTGTTCATGGAGGCAGCTGGGTAGTGCTCTGGCTTAGTCTGAAGTGGCCACCAGGTGTCCTGGCCCTGAGGACTCCTGGGAGGGTCTACAAAGCAATCTGCAGATGTCTTCCACCTGTGCTGGGCTAGGAGTTGCCTGGAGAGGCTGAGCTGTGAACTGAGGCCAAAAGTCACTTGTGCTGGGCTTGGAGAGGCCCAACAAGAGGTATGGGGCATGCCAAGGCCAGATGCTGCTTGTGTAGGGTTTGTGAACCTTTGAGATATTTTAGGGAAGTCCACAGCATGAGCCAAGACAGGCTGTTTGTATGGAAAAGCTACTGGAGACAGCAAGTGGGTGGAGCGGGGTCTCAGGGAATCACCAGGGCAGAGTGAACAGTGTTAGCCAGGTTGATGAAGACTCAGATATGGCAGCTGACTGCACACCAGGAGAAGGGAGGGCTCAACAAAGGAACAATGGCTTCTGCCAACACTTTTATCTGGGAGAAAGCTGTCTCTCCAGCCCTTGCTCTAAAGCCAGACAATTCAGTTCCTCCCTGTAAGTCCCTGATGACTTTCAAGCTGCTGCCCCAGTGCTGGAGCTCAGAGTGAGTCTATCAGTGAATGAGTCCATGTGAGGGCCCTTTAAGAGAAATACCTGGTACTGCAGTAGCCCCCTATCTCTCTAAGTCACAGATTCTGATGGTTTTCATAGCCAGAAGTTGTGAAGAGTTCTTTTCTGGGAATCCTGTCCTGGGGAGCCTTATGTGGGGTTGGGACTCCTGGTTTCTCCAAGGGGGGCCACTACACCTGAGATATCTCTACCAATTTTTAACTACCACACATGGCTGTGGGACCAGCCTATTCCTCATCTTTGCCCCTCCGGCCAGTCTTGATGTGGCTTCTTCTGTATATCCTTAGTTATAGGATTTCTGTTCAGTTAGAATTCAAGTGATTTTTACTGATGGCTGTTCTGTAGGTTAGTTGTAATTTTGATGTGATCGTGAGAGGAGGCGAGCACAGTGTTTGCCTCTTCCACCATCTTGACCAGAGCTCTGGTAGATCAATCTTTATTTTTTTTAAGGAACTTTCATACTGTTTTCTGTAGTGGCTATACAAATTTACATTCCCATCAACAGTGTATGAGGGTTCCCTTTTCCCCACATCCTCACCAACACTCGTCTTATTGACAATAGTCATTCTATCTATTGTGAAGTGATATCTCATTGTGGTTTTGGTTTGCATTTCCCTGATGATTAGTGATGTTATTTTTTCATGAACATTTTGCCCATTTTTATGTCCTCTTTGGAAAAGTTTCTATTTAGTTCTGACCATTTTTAATCAATTGTCTTTTTTGTTGTTATTAAATTCTCTGTGTTCTTTATATATTTTAAATATTAATCCCTTATTTGATATATGATTTGCAAAATCTCTTGTTCTGTTGGTTGTCTTTTCATTTTATTATTTTTTTCTTTTGCTTTGCAGAAGTCTTTAAGTTTGATGTAGTCTGATTTGTCAATATTTGGTCTTGTTGTCTATCCTTTTGGTGTCATCCAAAAATCATTACCCAGACCAATGTCAAGGAGCTTCTTCCCTATATTTTCTTCTAGGAGTTTTATTGTATTAGGTCTTACGTTTAAGTCTTTGATTCATTTCCAGTTAATTTTTATGAGTAGTGTAAGACAGAGATTAATTTCACTGTTCTGTGTGTGTTTATCCAGTTTTCCTAGCACCATTTGTTGAAGACACCATCCTTTCCCCACTGGATTCCCTTGGCTCCTTTGTTAAATATTAACTGAAATTGAAAGCTTTTCATGGTTGTTTTTCTTGGCCCATGGATACAACATTAATTTTCTTGTGAACTAAAACTGCTTTAAAACAAATAATGTCTTTTTAAAAAGCCAAAACTCAACCTGAAAAGTTTGCACAATATTTTTTTGTAGACTAAAGTTTGAGAGCTTGGCAAACTTTTTCTGTAAATGTCCAGATGGTAAATATTATTGACATTATAAGCCACATATCTCTGTCACTCCTCGACTTTGCCATTGTAGCACAAAAACAACCATGACATCAATGAATGGGCATGGCTGTGTTTCAATAAAACTTTATTTATAAAAATAGGCAGCAAATTCACATGTTGTAGTTTTCACCCCTAAACCTATATTATAAAAGCACTCAAAGAAACCAAGAAGAATGTTTTTGACAGAAACTGTATTAAGGCACAAGAAACAGAAAGAAAGAGAAAAGATTTGTTGACAAAACTAGTATCTAGAATCTCTTTAAAAATTTTTTTAAATGCTTGAAAATTAATAAAAACAGACAATCTAACAGGAAAATGAGGAAAGGCTTTGATTAGGCATATCAAAAAGAGAAAACTCATAAGGTTTATAAACAATGGAGACTTTCAACCCTACAGGGTGAAATTAGGGAAATATAAATTAAAGTGACAATGTGAGACTACTTGACAACCATAATGGCAAACTTAAGTTTCACTCTATCGAGCATTAGTGAAGGTGTGGGAAATATGTCCTCTGACACACAGAAGCTGGGAGTGAGAATTAGCGCAGCCTTTTGAAAGTTTAATTGGGCAAGTCTTCTTAAACTTAAGAATTCTATTTTCTAAGACCTGATCATCTCATTACTTAATTTGTATTTGAATCAGATAGTGCCTGTGTGTAATAAAAGACATACAATGACATGTATTGCATTACTCCTAATAACAATGAAAAATTGGAAGCAACCAAGGTCTCCTAGTTAAATAGACACTACAAATGTTCATAAAATTGAATATTAAATTTCATATAAGTGAGGTAGCTCTATAGCTGATTCTCATCTACAGGTGATTTTCCTCTGAGGGGATACTTGGCAATGTCTGGAGGTATTTTTGTCATGGCTAGGGTAAGGAGGCTACTGTCATCTAGAGGGTGGACACTAGGGATGCTGTTAAACATCCTGCGATGTACAGGATGACCCCCCTCCACCATGAGGATGATCTAACCCCAAATGTCAACACTGCCCAGTTGAAAAACCTTGGTCTATAAAAAACTAATATGGATATCAATCCAAGATGTTGAGTGAAAAAGCCAGGTTATAGAGAAGTACTTAGAGGACAATCATATCTGTGTTAAAACACACAGTGGAAAACTGGTGGTACATCAAAAATTAAACACAGAATTACCTTATGACCCAGCAATTTCACTCCTAGTTATGTATGCCCCCCAAAGAATTGGAAAAATTCAAACAAATTTTTGTGCACAAATATTATAGCAGCACTATTTACAATAGCCAATAGGCAATAGCCAATAGTCAATAACCCAAATGTCCATTAATGGATGACCGGATAAACAAAACATGGTCTGCCCATGCAAAGGGATATTGCTAAAGCATTATAAGAAATGAAGCACTGATACATGCTATAGGATGAGGAATCTCAAAAACATGCTGAGCAAAGAAAGCCAGAGCCCAAAGCCCACATATTGTGTGATTCCATCTGTATGAAATTTCCAGAACAGTCAAATTCATAGAGACAGAAAGCAGATGTGTGGTTGCCAACGGCCAGGGGAGAACAACTGCTAATGGAACAGGATCTACTTTTGGGCTGACGAAAATGTTCTGGAACTAGATAGAGGTGGTGGTTGCACAACACAGTGAATGTACTAAATGCCACTGAATTATTCACTTTAAGGTGGTTAATTTTATGTAACCTCAAAAATAAAACTCTCCCTCCCAAAAGCACAACAAACCCCCACAAAATGAGTTTGTGTTTGTTCACACACCACATGCAGACAATCATCTGTAAGGAGGTCCATCAAATTCATCATCGTGATTGCGTGGCTGGCCAATGCATAACTTTTAGCCCTGTTTGTGGCGTTTCAATTACTTAATATGAAGAAATAAATATGTGTGTGTTGTTTGATTTTTAAAATCTTTAAAAAGATATTAAATCCGGTCAGGGACCTGTATGGGGAAGGATGAGGTAGAGGGTACATGCCAGGCAGCCTCCTCAGCCCCAGTGGGCAATGGCAGGGATATTCTCTTGCCAACACCAGCAGCCAGGGCCCCAAATCCCAATTTGCAGAGTATTGGACTCTGCTCAAGGCCCTGAGAAGCTCAGGTAATTGACTCACCCCTAGCAAGCAGGGAGGGAGGGAAAGTGATGACTGTCTCCCTGAGGTTGTCCCCTCCACCTCCTGCAGGGTCCCCAGGGGTCCCACCATGCTGGTAGCAGAAGCAGAGGTAGTAGGACCACAGCAAGAGAAAACATCAGTCTGGGAACAGAGGTGGAATAAATAATGAAGGTCCAGGTCAAGTAACCCCTCTGCCAACCTGGCGTGTTTAGAGCGGCAGACTCCTCACCTTGCGCTCCAGCTTTCACCTGTATAGCCCTCACCTGTGGGAAAACTAAGCCAGGGCCTCCCACTGGCGTGAAGCAGAACAGGTAGAAGGCCTTGAGCCCCAGGTGAGTCATCTTTCCTCCTTTCCACAGGACCAGGAGACACCTGGAGGACCAGCATCTGCCCTAAACTCAGAGAAGTACCCTGCTTATACAACTCATTGTGTAATTTGAAGCTATGGGGTGGGGATAGGCTGGGCTCCACTTTCTAGCTTCAAGGCAGTGTGATTACCTTATGAGGAAGGTTCACAGGACAGATGAAAAAACTTAAGTGCAGAGAGAAGAATTGCCTCTCAAAATTACCTAGAACATCTGTCTGACTTTTTTTGCTGCTCCCCTCTCTGCCCTGGCCGGAAAACAATGGTAAAAGAAATGAGGAGAGGCAAAGAAAAGAGAGAAATAAGAGGATTCAGGGTTGAGTGGCTTCAGCCACCTTTCGAATGTGTAAAGTATTAGGTGGGGGCAGGGGCAGATAGGTGGGATGATAGTAAGGAGTTAAGGATGAAAAGAGGGAGAGAAAAGGGAGAGAAGAGGTGGCTGAGATGCAAGGGATGAGGTAGAGGAAAACTAAACAGCTCACTAAGAAGAGACAGCCACGACGGGGGCAGACAGGTAAGCCAAGTTAGGATTTGAGAAACAAGGCAGACCTAGCCTGTGGTTTTCAGCCAGGGGCAGTTCTGCTCCTCCAGGGGACATTTGACAATGCATGAAGATATTTTTGACGATCACAATTGAGCGATGCTACCGGCATCCATGGGTGCCAGGGATAATTTTCAATATCCTGCAACGCACAGGAAAGCCCCCACCATAAAGAATGCTCCAGCCCCACATGTCCCTAATGCTGAAGTTGGGAAAATCTGCCCTAGGGGTATATGCAGGCAGGACTTGTTCTTAATGGGAATGGCCCCAAGTCTCTGGATGGGGATTGGCCTAACTGTGCTGTGGGTTCTTTCTCTCCCTCTCTCCCTCTCTCCCTCTCTCCCTCTCTCCCTCTCTCCCACTCACCTCAGTTACTTACAGAGGAACCCTCTAGGTGTCCTCCTGGTGACTCAGCACCAGGAGTATCAGTGTCCCCTCTCTGCTGTTCTGGACCCACACCCATCATAGTTCTATGGCTTTTCTTTTCTTTTCTTTTTTTTTTTACTTAAAAAAATGAATAGGCTTTATATTTTAGAGCAGTTTTAGGTTTACAGAAACTTGAGCATCTAACACAGGAAATTCTTATGTACCCTCTCCCTGCACTGTTTCCTCTATTATTATCCCGCATTTGTGAGGTACCTGTTTTACAGTTGCTGAACCAATATTGACACATTATTACTAACTAAAGCCCACAGTTCACATTTGGGCTAACTTTTGGTGTTGTACATCCATGAATCTTGACAAATGCCATGTGTTCACCATTACAGTATCATACAGACCAGTTTTACCAACTTAAAAAATGCCCAGAATTCTATCTATTCACCCCTTCCTCTCCCACACAGACCCCTTAGCAGCCACACATCTTTTTACTATCTCCATAGTTTTGCCTTTTCCAAAATGAACAGACAGCCCTCTTGGCTGCATTCTGCACCCCCATCCTTTCAGAGGTGGTAAATGCAGCCCTGGGCCTCCTCCCCGGGACATGGCAAGCTCTCATGTTACCATAGTGCCCCTCCCTTTCTTTCTTCATGGCTGTGGATTTTGTGATCTTGACTGATGTGAGGAAGGAGTGTGTGAAAGGAATGGCACTGTGAGGCCAACATCTCTCTGGTCCTGGAAGTGGCCTCTGATGTTCATTAACAGCCACCATTAGTAAGTGGTGAGTATAACAGGGAGGAGGTTAAGAAAACAGGCTTTGGGGTTAAGCAGATGTAGATTCAAATCTGGAGCTGTGATCCCATAGGCAAGTGATGCGTCTTCTGTGGGATTCAGCTGCCACATCCATAAAATGGGGATCAAAGCAGGTGCTTCCTAATGTGGTGGTAAAGATTTAATAAGAAACACATGAGCACAGGTGCCTGGTCCATAGTGTTGTGAGCAAGGGCTTGCTGACTGATGTGCATAGAAGACAACACAGTGGCCCCAGCTTTTGAGAAAAGAAAGAGCTTTTATCTGTGAGTTTGGTCAGCAAGGAGATAGGAAGCAGGGCTCAAATCTGTCTCCCTGATCCAGGGTTCCAGGCAAGAGTTAAGGAGTTTCAGTATTGGTTCTCCCTTAGTGATTTTGGCTCTCAGGTTTCAGTCATGTCCCAGTCCTTTGGTTCCATGGGGGGAACAGTTAAGCATTCACAAGTGTTACTCCTAAACTTTGGTTCCAGGTCTTGTTAGAAAAAGGAAAGGACCAATTTGAGCAGTCACAGTGTGACTGCAGTTACAATGGGAAATATCTAATAAGAGGTAGCTATTCTCATCAAAAAATCAAGATCCAGTGCCGGAGACAATTGCTTCTCCAATAGGACACATTATGACAAAGGGTATGACAAAGTTAAAAGCAAAGATTTTTAAACTCACTCAGGAATCATTGTTTTGGAAGCACCCAGGAATGAGGGATTAAATCTACTTAAGGAAAAGAATGTCCAAGAGGGCTGCACAAAGGTGACATTTAAGCTGAATCTTAAAGCTAACTAGGCATTTGCAGGTGGAGAGGAGAGGAATCATGATCCAGGCAAAAAGAGCATACCAAGGAACTGCAACTGCACTCTCTAGATCCTTGATTCTTAATTTTGTCCCCAGTGGGGACACTGGCAACGTCTGGAGACGTTTTTGGTCACAACTGGACAAGGATCTAGCTGGTAGAGGCCGGAGATGCTGCTAACACCTCACAGTGCACAGGACAGCTCCCTGCCCCAAGTAAAGAATTATCTGACCCCAAATGTCAAGTCCTACAGTTGAGAAACCTTGTACTAGACATTGGAGACCATGGGAGGCTGTGAACACCACCCAAACAACCCCGGTCTCACCCATTCAGCCTTTTTCTGGAGACTCTTGTTTCTAAGTCATTGACTTTGACTTGCCCAGAGTGACAAGATTGAGTGGGGCCACTATCTTGGGGACCTATGGGCAGGTACTGACCCAGAAGTGAAAGCAAGATGCAAGTGATTCCAAGAAATTCTAGAAAGCAGTGATGTTTGAGGAATTCGACTTTTAGACACCAGATTGGCTGATTTCCCCCTTCACATCTGATTATCAAGTTGTCATGGCTGAATCAAGGACCTTGAAGGGCATTTATTACTTTTTGCCTATTTTTAAAACTGTGGTGAAATACACATAACATAAAATTTACCATTTTAGCCATTTTATAGCATACAATTTAGTGGCATCAAGTACATTCATGATGTTGTATAACCACCACTCTATCTAACTCCAGAACTTTCTTATCACCCCAAAAGGAAACCTCACACCCACTAGCAGTCACTCCGCATTCTTCCATCTCCCCTGACAATCACTGATGTGCTTTAAACTGCTACATGAATGTTCATAGCAGCACAGGCATGAAAAAATGTGAACAACCCAAGTGCTCATCAGCTGGTGAATGGATAAACAGATGTGGGCCATCCATACAATGAAAAGAAATGAAGCACTATGATGAAACTTGAAAATATGCTGAGTGAGAGAAGCCAGACACAAATGACCACATGTCGTATGATCTCATTGATATGAAATGTCTAGAACAGACAAATCCATAGAAAGATTAGTGGTTTACTGCCTTTAAAACTTCATATTGCCTAATAAAATAAAACCCTTTAAAAGGTTAAATTATTCATAAAGGAACATTGATACATCATTAAACTGATGTTATTTACTGAGTACAGACCATGTACTTTTGCATACTTGGTATATTACTTTAATTATCAATACCCACTGTGTGCCAGGTCACACTCTAAGAATAGCTCATTTATTTTCCACAACAGCTCTTTGAGGTAGGCAAGGGGACATAGAGATACAGAAAGGTGATGAAACTAAAGTTTGTGCAGTAGGCAGGGCAGGGATGCTAACTCACATCGGCTCACTCCCACATCACTTTGTTTGATGGCTATGTCGCATTGCTTCTGCACATACTGATATGCCTCATGGGAGCCGGAAAAAACCAGAACAGTATTTCCACACAGTCTTCTGCCTCTAATTTCTGGCATGGATAACTCCAGAGAAAGAATCCTATTGATTTTTATTAAGTTAGAGATGCACGCTGGTCCAAGGAGTTATAGTCATGGGGTAGGAACGTCTTGTGGTATCTAAAATTTTGGGAAGAACAAAATTTATCAGAAAGGAGTAGGAGGGCAGGGCAGCAACAGCCAGAGGTTCTAGTGAAGGAACATTTTTATTTTTGGAGACAAACTAGAGGGTTAAAAGGGAGATAGCCAGCCATGGGTTCAAGTCTTGGCTCTGCCATTTGACAGATTTACCTTGAGCAAATTGCTTAGTCTCTCCATACCTTAATCTTCTCAATGAATATGCTCAAGGTACTCAAAATGGGAGTGACAAAAACAGCATCTATTTCACTAGGTTGATGAGAGGATTAGGTCATAAGAGGGATGGAGTGGGAACTCAATTAATATTAGTTGTCATTTATCAGGAGAAGCCCCTTGGGCAGGTATAAATGAAAGAAGATGACCATTCACCAACCAGTAGCTGACCTCTCCCTGTCACACCTCCCCCAGGCACAGCCCCCATGCAGAGAGCCAACCTCTCAGCAGTGACCGAATTTATCCTCGTTGGCTTCTCTACCTTCCCCCACCTTCAGCTGATGTTCTTCCTCTTGTTCCTGCTGATGTACCTGTTCACGCTGCTGGGGAACCTGCTCATCATGGCCACCATCTGGGGCGAGCGCAGCCTCCACACACCCATGTACCTCTTCCTGTGCGCCCTCTCCATCTCCGAGATCCTCTACACCTTCGCCATCATCCCGCGCATGCTGGCCGACCTGCTCTCCACCCACCGCTCCATCGCCCTCACGGCCTGTGCCAGCCAGATGTTCTTCTCCTTCACGTTTGGGTTCACTCACTCCTTCCTGCTCACTGTCATGGGCTACGACCGCTACGTGGCCATCTGCCACCCCTTGCGCTACAACGTGCTCATGAGCCCCCGTGGCTGTGCCTGCCTGGTGGCCTGGTCTTGGGCTGGTGGCTCAGTCATGGGGCTGGTGGTGACGATGGCCATTTTCCACCTCACCTTCTGTGGACCTAATGAGATCCACCATTTTGCTTGTCATGTGCCACCACTGTTGAAGTTGGCCTGTGGAAATAATGTACCAGGTGTGGCCAGGGGTGTGGGGCTGGTGTGCATCATGGCCTTGCTGGGCTGCTGTCTCCTCATCCTCCTCTCTTATGCCTTCATCGTGGCCACCATCCTGAAGATCCCCTCAGCCGAGGGCCGGCACAAAGCCTTCTCCACCTGTGCTTCCCACCTCACCGTGGTAGTTGTTCACTATGGCTTTGCTTCTGTTATCTACCTCAAGCCCAAGGGTCCCCAGTCTCTGGAAGGAGACACCCTGATGGGCATCACCTACACGGTCCTTACGCCCTTCCTCAGCCCTATCATCTTCAGTCTTCGGAACAAGGAGCTGAAGAATGCCATAAAGAAGACTTTCCTCAGCAAACTTTACCCAGAAAAAATATGACAATCTGGGAGGAATTCCTTGGAAATGGGTAAATTGGGTTACCAGATGCTACTATTAGAAATGGAACCCTGGAGAAGTGTAATAACTTATATTTGTCTGATGCTTTATGGTTTGAAAGGAACCTTGCAGGCAACAAATGTATGCACAGTGGTTAAACAGCTTCAAGGGTGTATTCAGGGTGGAAGGATATATGAGATGATTACACAGAAACAATCAGATTTGATGATTCTCATCTATTGCAAGCCACTTCCTCAGGTAGCATTAAACCCGGCATCTGTTTTTTTTCCACCAGAAACCAGGGTAGTCTAATTACTGCCACCACCATCACCCATACTGCAAAAAGAAATGGAGGACGTCGGGCCCTGGTGTCTGTTAGACAGCAAGGAAGCACAACATCAATTTTGCAGTGCTACAGAAGACTAAGCCAGATTACAGCAGAGACGAATAATTTTAGCATTGCACAGATATGTGCAGTCGCAGTTAGAAACAGTTATAAGCAGACTCACAGAAAAAGTCAAGAACACCTCTGCATTTAAAGTGTGAAGCTTGGGCAGATGCTGAGAGACAGAGAAGTCTCTACAGTTAATTCAAGGGAAAAAGTCCCCCAATGAGAAACCTCCTGCTGTGTTAGAGGGCGATGTGGCACATGGACCAGTGGAAGGACTGTTTGTTGAACCACAATAATGGGTGCAGAGCCCAGAATTAAGATGTACCCATGGTCACATTGACTTAATGCTCCCGCATGGGCATGACAGGGAGTTCAGATGGACCATACTGCATAGTATTTATAATTTGTTGAAAATACATGTATTCAAGGAATAGCAAATACTGTGTGATATCACTTATATGTGGAACATAAACAAACTGAACTCGGAAACAGTAAAATGTTGGGTACCACGGGCTGAAGGATGGGAGAAATGGGGAGATGTTTGAAGGTACAAATTTGTAACGAGTAGATAAATAAGTCCTGGAGGTCTAATGTACAATAGTGATTATAGCAATGCTGTGTTAAAAACTTCCAAGTTGCTAGAAGACTAGATCTTAATTGTTCTCACCACAAAAAATAAATGATAATTATGTGATGTGATAGAGGTGTTAGCTAACACTACAGCGGCAATCATATTGCAATATATTATGTATCAAATCAACACGTTGTATACCTTAAGCTTATACAATGTTATATGTCAACTATGATCTTGACTAAAACAGGTTTCCTTGACAAATTTAAATTGTTTCTGAACATGAATTTATACATTTATTTTAAAATAGCCATTTATAATGATACTTAATGGATACTGTTGTACAAAACAAAATTAAAATGCACAAGTGATAAATTAATCAAGTCAGCCAAAGTTAAAAGAAAATATGTATATTTCTATTTAAGTTGAATAATAAACTTTGCATTATTTGTTTTAAAGTCGATTTTAGTCTTTCTATATAGCTTAAGGGATAAAAACATCCCATATTAACATGAAGTTGGATGATTTGGAAAACAATATTAGTCAAAACTGGGGAACCTAGAGCATCTTCCTTTGCGGAATATACTATATGTTTCCTCTTACCCCTCATGTAAATTATCTCCTTACAGCCTCACAACAAAGGATCAGGGCAGTTAAACTCACATCCACTCCATTTGACAGAGAGGAAACGAAAGCTCTAAATGGTTGCATTTCTTATCCAAAATTATGCAACTTTCCAGGGCCACGTTTCCAAGGTTGGCCTGTTCTGAATCCCAGCCCTCTTCACCCTATGCTTCACACACTGTCTTCCTGCAGTGGGTTTTGTAGGTCCCCCGACCAAGGCATCCTAAGAGCCTTTTAATTCACCGGTGGTTTAAACAGTAATTAGGATGATGTTATAATTTCAAGTTCTGTTTGGTGAGTTGGGGATCAAGGGGAAAGGCGTGAGTTGACGAAATGACCAATGGGAGCACCAACTTTGACGTGTCCATCTGGATTTCCAGTGTGGCAGGAGTGGGACCTCCATGAAGAGGATTGTGGTCCAGCAGGGGCCGCCACAGGGAGACTGCTACTCCCACCGAGCTTCCTCACCTGTCTCTCTTTACCCAAACTTCCTTCTCCAGGAACAGCTTCCTTTCTTTGGCTCCTAGTCTCCAGGAATGGTCCCCTTGACTCATCACTATGATAACAGAGATAGGCAAGGAGACAGGTGACACCTTGCTCTCTCAAGACATAAAGAGAGATGCTCTAAATTGCAGATAGGGCTGTGCAATGATTGAGTGATGAAGCAAAATGTTTTTGTTAAATCATGTCTCATCTCTTAGCTTTAGGTTTCTCAGCATTAAAATGGGTTTACTAATAATGTCACCATTTCTTAAGATAGTTCTGAGAATTAAATATCATCTATATAGAGTAATTGACAGTGACTGGCATGCAATAAGCACTCAATAAATGCCAGTTTTCAAGGTCGGTTTAATAATTATCTGTGGCCTTCTGTGTCTCAAATCCTGTGCTAGTTCTGGGAGTGCAAAGATGGTTTGGGGGCTGTTCCCTGTTTTCAAAGAGTTTCCGTGGAGTGACACCAGAAAAATATCAGAGCTCTTACCAAGATATGGACCAAGTGCTAAGGGCTACCAAAAGGGAAACGACTGCTGTAGCATAGGGTGCATCAGCCAATCCTTCCCTGATTCCTTTACTCCAGTGGTGAGAGGACACTTGGAAGTTTCTGGAGACATTTTTGGTCAATAAAACTGCAAGAGGGGGAAATGTGCTATGATATCTAGTGGATCAAGGCCAGGAATGCATCCTACAAAGTGCAGAGACAAGTGCACACCACAGAGAATGAGACAGCCTCAAATGTCAACAGTGCCAAGGATGACAAACCCTGCTGTATTCACTCAAGAAATATTTATTGAGCACCTACTGTGTGCCAGGCACTTTTTTAGGTGCCAGTGAGGATGTAATGTTGAACTGATTAGGTGTGACTCCTGATCTCAGTGCTTGCACTTGAGAGGGGGAAGAAGTGAATATGAAACAAATAACCACACTAATAAACATACATGATAAATTGTGATAAAAATCTATGAGAAAAAAATAAGTTGTTATGAGGGTTTATAGTGCGGGTGATGATGCAGCATGGGGAAATCAAGGAAGGCTTTCTTGAAGAGGTGACATTTAAGATTGGGCCTAAGGATGTGTAAGAGTAGGGGAAAGATATTCCAGGTAGAAGCAGCAGAACACGTTAAGTTCCTGAAGTCTGAGCATTCTTGGTTTATTGCAGGAACAGCTAGGGAGCTAGTGAGGCTGGAAATCTGGGAAGGGCCGGGGGATAAAGTTGGAGGTAAAACTCAGACCCAACCACATTATACCTAATGCTATAAGCAGAGGGGTGATCTTTCAGAGTTTCCCTTTACAAAGGTCTCTCTGGACTTGGTAGAGGCAGCCTGGGGGTTTGAGGTGGGGAAGAAGGGAAACATCCTTGAGGAGAAGACTGGACTTTCATCCACAAGTGGGGGGATGGGGTCAACATTTTGGAAGAGCAAACAAAAGATGAGAGATGAAGGAAGCAAATTGCATCTCTCCAGCTGGCCTTTGCCTCCAGCAATTAGCATCAAAACACTTGGGGAGCTCCAATTAGCGTAGGGAGAGGGGTCCCCTAAAGTCTGGAGATCTCCCCATCAACAGCCCTCCTCTGTGCTCCAGGCCCTTTAATCACCTCTCTGGGCTCTGACCCTGCCTTGGGGATACCAAAGAACGTGGCACAGAGGGGACCATTAGCCAGGAATGGCAAACAGCTAGGAATGCAGGGGGTGGTGGAACCTTCAGAAAGTAGAGGCTGAATAATGGAGTGGAGAGGGACACAAGGCCCCTGTGGATGAGGGTCTTGGCTGACACTAGCGGGCAGAGGAGTTTGGCTGTGGTGTGGGGGTCACCACCCCAAGACCCTGGTTGTGTTTATACCAACCTCTTAGCTCTTATTACTATTTCCATCACCAGATATGTTAATGGTGGCTTCTATCTTTTAGTCTTTTGAGAGAAAAGAAATGCAACATGATTTTTTCTTTTTTTTTATGAGAGGTAGTGGGAGAATCTAGGGTTAGGCAAATGAGGCACTCTCTGACCACCAAAGTTAAGGGGCCACTAAAAAAATTCAGTAATGATCAAGATAAATATTATTTAATGCAATATTTTTTCAAATAAAAATTAATGCAAAAAATTTAGAACAACATATAAATGTTTTAAATAAAGACAGGACACAATGCTGCATTTTCACAACCTTGGCCTCACCCATTGTGCCTTGGCCCAATCCTTGGGGTCTAGAATATGCCATTTATAGAAACAATATACGTTAACTAAGTTCAACTTTCTTGGTAGGTTTAAATTTACAAAATGACTAATACTAACTAAAATAAAAGAGTAAAAATAAGGTTTATTTAAATTTCAAAATGCACTAACATTGGTCAACCAAACCAGAATAAGCTGATGTTTCCTCTGAGGACCACAGGAAACCACACCGATGCTTCTTGGATATAACCTAGAAGCTGTCTTTGCCATCAGCTCTTTCACAGTCTGATTCTTACCTACTTTACATGACAACTGCTGTGTTTCAAGATGTCTCCAGATTAGTGATCAGCTAAAGAGCACTGGAAATCAGGGAAGGCTTCCCTGAGGACGTTCCATTTAAGGTCAGACCTAAGGATGTATAGGGAAAGGTGCTCCAGGTAGAAGCAGCAGCATGTGCAAAGTTCCTGAGGTCCAAGTGTGCTTGGTTTATTGCAGGAACTTCCGGAGAGGTAGTGAGGCCTGAGAGCTGGGAAGCACTGGGGGATAGAGTTGGAGATGAAGCACTGACCCAACCACACCAGGTTTTGTACTGTATCCTAAGGGTTTAAGCAGAGGGGTGATTTTTCAAATTTCCTCCAGGACTTGTGTTGGCCACTTAAATATTCCTTATACATGACAACTCCAAGAGGGATAATTCTTACCACCTGGGACTCCTTCAAAATTTATAGGGGAGGCAAAGAATGTCTCAAAATATTTCTAATTAACTGCATTGAGTCTTCTCAATATAACTCAGGAATCTGGCTTTAAATTAAAAGGAGTCACAATTTTCTTTAGGACAAAAACTTCATGTTTAAACATGACCATCTTTTCCATATTGATACATCTGCTAATGAAAACCAAACACAAAGACCCTATACCGAGTTTTGTCAGACTTATGACATGTCTCCCCAATTCTCTCATGCTAGGTGTTTCTTCCTAACCCCCCTGAGAACAGTATATTTCTAGTCCTGGGATTATTTCCTTGATGCTGTCTAAAACCGTTTTTTCCTTTCCAATCCAAGTCTTTATTCCTTCCTGGGACAGAAGGGTTTCCCCCCCCCTCCGCCCCTTATAACCCCTGAGAAATGTATGCTTTTGAACCCCAGTTCTGACTTAAAGAATTCTAATTTTTCCACTCCAGGGGCAAGACCTTTCACTAATGGACTTAATCTCTTTCTATCTCAGTTTTCTCATCTTCAAAGTAGAACTAACAATTTGACCTTCCTACTGAAATGAAAGAACTGACTTGTTAAGTATTTATGACTATCATTAGTCATAAAGGAAATGCAAACTAAAACCATAATAAGGTACCACTAGAATGGCTATAATAAAAAAGTTTGACAAATTAGCGTTGGTGAGGATGTGGAGAATTTGGAACCTTCATACATTGTTGGTGGGGGTATAAAATGGTGCGGCCACTGTGAAAAACACTCTAGCAGCTCCTCAAATTATTAAACATAGATTTACCATATGGCCCACATTCCACTGGGGTTCCACTGGGGTTAAGCATATACTCCAAAATGAAAATATGTCTGTGCAAAAATTAATACGAGAATGTTTATAGCAGCATCACTCATGACAGCCAAAAGCTGGAAACACCTCAAATATCTTATCAGCAGGTGTGTGAATAAATAAAATGTGGTATATCTAAACAATGGACTATCACTCAGCCATAAAAAAGTATGAGAGTACTAATATGACTACAATGTGGATAAATCTTGAAAACATATGGTAAAGAAACCAGACACAAAAGGGTTAAATATTATATGATTCCATTTATATGACATGTCAAGATCAGGCAAATTTATAGAGACAGACTGATAGTTGCTTAGGGCTGGAAGGAAGCGGGTAAAGGGGCTGGAGGGATGATAGCTAAAGTGTGTAGGGTTTCTTTTGGAGGTTATAAAAATGTTCTAAATTGGCTGTGGTGGTGATTATTCATGTCTTTAGTGAATGAATTACATAGTATGTGAATTATATCTCAACAAAGCTATTTTAAAGAAGACCATACCTAGCTGATGATAAATGTTCAAAAAATTAGAAACTTATCAACATAACCAGTAATGAGGAGAGAAGAAAGGAAGGAGGGAAGAGGGATGGAAGGAAGGAAAGAAGGAGGAAAGGAAGGCAGAAGAAGAAAAAAAGAAAGAAAGAGAGAAAGAAGGAAGGAAGGAAGGAAGGAAGGAAGGAAGGAAGGAAGGAAGGAAGGAAGGAAGAAAAAGAAAGTTACTTCCACCTCCAGTTCAAATATCTGGCTTTATTTGAGCTAAAAATTCTGTAGAGCAATGGTCCCAAAGTGTCACCCCAGATCACCAAAAGCAGCATCTATTCCAGAGCATCACAATCTAGAGCTCCCCCCTGACTCTAATGTGCCCCCAAATTGTACATCCATTGCCAAAGACGACTGACTTGGCCAGCCTCATACAGTACCCCCGCACCTCACTGGTTGTGACTCTGGGCAAGTCCTGAACTTCACTATGTCCATTTCCTCACTTTTGAATGGGATATAATCCAAAAGGGGCTGGCTGACTCCATCTGAGCACCTCCCTTGAAACAGGGCCTAACGGGCACATGCATCCCTCCCAAAATAGCTGACCCCATAACACATGAAAGAGAAACAAAATTTTATTGAGGATTTCAGAGGTGTCAGGGAAGGGGAATAACATCAGGTACTATCTGGCAACCTTATAAACCTTACAAAATGCACATTTACATCTTTGCTTTTTCCTTGAATTTCTTCCCCAGCCCCTGGGTCTGGGTCAATTGCCAGGAATCAGGGTTTTTTTTTCCCCCTGTCCCTTCCCTTTCCCTCATCCCATCCACTGCCTCCTTATCCTTCTTCTATGCCTTCATCTCATCTTTCCAGATTTTTTTCCTCCCAAGGAGAAATTCAGGTTCCCTCTTACTCTTTGTCATTTGTGTCCTTAGACCTGTCATTCATCTCAGTCAACAGAGGCCACTCATAGAAGACAACCTTCCTGCAAAACTGTGAGGAACTGAAAATGAAAAACCATTTTCCCATTAAAAATGCTTTCCTGGCCTTAAAACAATGGTTAGAATGAGAGGAATGATGTGTCTGGAGCATACAACATGATGCTTGGTACCCAGCAGGCACCAAATCACTATTGCTGTTCATGTTGTTGTTCTAGGCAGAGCAAACATCCTTCATTCACTCATTCGAGTGCCACCCTCAGTCATAGAAACAGGAAGAAATGGACTCATGAGTCAATATTGTGGAGGTCATGACCCCAGTGAATCCAGGAAGAATGAGGTTAACCAGACTGGGGAAAAGGAGAGCAAGCAAACATTTAGAATTTACAGAGCACTTGCTATGGGTAGAGGTAAGGAGAGTTCACATGTAGAAATCATCACCAGTGAAGCATAATTATACCCATTTTACAGACAGGAGACTGAGGTGTCTCCACCCACCACATCCCTTGCCACAAAACCACCCACTTCAGCTCTGGAGAAAGAGTTTGTTGAAGAAGGTCTTCTTTATGGCGTTCTTCAGCTCCTTGTTCCGGAGGCTGAAGATGATAGGACTGAGGAAGGGCGTAAGGACCGTGTAGGTGATGCCCGTCAGGGTGTCTCCTTCCAGAGCCTGGGGACCCTTGGACTTGAGGTAGATGACAGAGGCAAAGCCATAGTGAATGACCACCACGGTGAGGTGGGACGCACAGGTGGAGAAGGCCTTGTGCCGGCCCTCAGCTGAGGGGATCTTCAGAATGGTGGCCACGATGAAGGCGTAAGAAAGAAAGATGAGGAGACAGCAGCCCAGCAAGGCCATGATGCACACCAGCCCCACACCTCTGGCCACGGTGGAGACATTGCCCCCACAGGCCAACTTCAGGAGAGGTGGCACATGGCAGAAGAAATGGTGGATCTCATTAGGTCCACAGAAGGTGAGGTGGAAAATAGCCGTAGTCACCACCAGCCCCATGACTGAGCCACCAGCCCAAGACCAGGCCACCAGGCAGGCACAGCCACGGGGGCTCATGAGCACGTTGTAGCGCAAGGGGTGGCAGATGGCCACGTAGCGGTCGTAGCCCATGACAGTGAGCAGGAAGGAGTGAGTGAACCCAAACGTGAAGGAGAAGAACATCTGGCTGGCACAGGCCGTGAGGGCGATGGAGCGGTGGGTGGAGAGCAGGTCAGCCAGCATGCGCGGGATGATGGCGAAGGTGTAGAGGATCTCGGAGATGGAGAGGGCGCACAGGAAGAGGTACATGGGTGTGTGGAGGCTGCGCTCGCCCCAGATGGTGGCCATGATGAGCAGGTTCCCCAGCAGCGTGAACAGGTACATCAGCAGGAACAAGAGGAAGAACATCAGCTGAAGGTGGGGGAAGGCAGAGAAGCCAACAAGGATGAATTCAGACAGGGAGGTGTGGTTCAACCCCAGCACGGCCATCACACCTGGCCAGGGAGAGAGGGAAGAACTCAGTGGGTAGGAACACAGGGTCGCTAGTGAGTTCTACCCAGAAGGACTTTCCTGAGGGGCTCCTTCAGGTCTCTAAGTTATGCCTAGTCTGTCTGCAGAATGAGGTTCATAATGATGGTCCATGCTTCACAGAGCCGCTTGAGGTTTGAATAAGACCATGCAGCTAAAATACTTAGCATAGTTCCTGGCATATTGTAAGAGTTCAACCAGTAAATAATAATTATTATTTACTATTTTCAAATCCCAGTGGCAGGAACACAAGGTCTCTATTCAACCACATCTGGGTGGAGTTGTCACTGAGCACGGGCTCGCTGCCCAACGTGCATAGAAGCCAATACCATGGCACCAGTGTTTGAAAAAAAGAAGAGCTTTTATTTACGAGTTTGGCCAATAAGGAAACAGGAGGCAAGGCTCAGAGGCCTCCTCAATTAGTGTTCGGGGCAAGGTTTAAGGGGAGAAATTCGAGGAGCTTCCTGGACAACAGTCCCTTGCTTCTGAAAGGCTTCTGGCACTCAGATTCTAGTTATGTCCCAGTCCTTTGATTCTGTGGGGGGAGCAAGTTAAGGGTTCACAAGTGCCACTCATGAGTGGCGTATCCAAGGTTTAAATCTTGATTCTGGGTCTTGTTAGAAACAGGATGAGACCAGTCTGAGCTGGTTCTACAGTTCTGGAATCCCCGCTTCAGAACTTGTCATTGCCCTCAGTCATTTTTCTAAAGAAGAATGGAAAATTAAAGAAGAAAGCAAAATTCAGTCTTCTTCTTATTGTTATTCTCTAATTTTTAATAAAATTTCGAACTGGAAAAATCTGGCGCCGGCTGGAGTTCCGTCTTTGAAAGGATAATGTGAATCCCATGATCCCTATGCTCAAATACGCTGCCTAAACTCTGAGCTGCCTGCAAGGCTTAGTAACTGTTAAGTGGTGGCTTTTTCCTTTTCATACAAAACTCTATCATGTTATCTATATGAGTTAAATAAATTTGAGAAGCTGTTTTAAAATTGTTCTTTGTTAACTGTCACTATAACAAAAATAAATAAATAATAATTGATTTAAAAAATAATAAAAACAAAATAGTGCTTCAACAGCAACATTATTCACAGTAGACAAGACATGGAAGCAACCAAAGTGTCCTACAATAAATGATTGGAAAAAGAAGCTGTGGTACATGTACACAGTGGAATATTACTAAGCCCTAAGAAGAGATGAAATATTGCCATTTGTGACGACACGAATGAACCTTGAGATAGTCATGCTAAGTGAAAAAGCCAGACAGAAAAAGTTGAAAACCACATGATATCACTTATATGTGGGATATAAGCCTAAAAGCAACAAACAAATAGGACAAACAAACAGAGACTCATAGACATGGATAGTAGACAAGTGGTTACCAGAGGGGAGTGGGGAGGGGGGAGGTAGATGGAATAAAAGGGGTCAAATATGTGGTGACAGGAAGAAATCTAACTATGGGCAGTGAACACACAATGCAGTATATATATATATATGTCTTACTGTTGAATTGTACACTTGAAACTTATTAGATTTCATTAACCATTGTCACCATAAAAAATAATAATTAATAAATAAAATAAAATAGTGATTCAACAACAACATTGAGTTGGTTACTTACTCTTTTTGAACCTTAGTTTTCTCATCCCTAAAAAGAAATAGGTAATGACAACTCCTGGTTGACAAGGTTGTTTTGAGGATTAAATAAGATAAGCACATAAATTGCCTTCCAGTGTGTGGAATAAACACTCAAGTAGTTAGGATTGAGGACAAGCATAATGACAAGAATTAAATTTTCATAAATTGTAGCAACCTATGATTATATGCATCTTTTAACTGGCGCATTTATTGCATTTATCTTTTTTGTTATATTGCTATTTTGGACTTAATTCTGCCATTTTATTTAATACTTGAGCTATTATATGTAAATATATTAATAAAATAGCTAATATACACATATACTTATATATATATATTTAACATACACAAACCCAAAAATGTGAACATACTCCTATTCACTACACCAAAAACACACCAACCCCTCCCCCAAGAAAAACACAGTAAGAACATGGAATTGTCACCAAAAATGACCTTGTGTGAAGCCATAAAGGGAGTCTAGGTAAATTTCCAAGCGCCAATATTGCAAAGACCCAGGTTATCTGACCATACTGCAATAAAATTAAAAATTAATAAGAAGAGAATACGTGCAAGTTTCCATATATTTGGAACACAAATATTAGGTTGAACCATTTGACAGTGCTATAGTAACATATTACTCACTAATCTTTGGGCTAAAAGGAAAATTAAGAAATACTAAGAACTGAATGATAATGAAAAGTTGAAATGACTAAATGAAATTTAGTGACCTGGAATAGAAAAAAAAGTTATTAGTGGAAAAAATGAAAAAATTCTAATAAGATCATAAGTTATAGCATATTATACCAGGGTTAATTTCCTAGTTTTGATCATTTTACTGGGGTTCTGTAAGATGCTGACATTTGAGGAAGTTGAGTAAGGAGAGCATGAAAATTTTCTGTTATTATTGCAACATTTTTTGTAAGTTTAAAATTTGTTAAAAAGAAAAACCAACAAGGTACCACCCAAAGTAGCACAAAATCTATCAATTATTTATAATTAATTTAAATAACCACACACAAGACCTCTACAGAGAACAATTAAACCTTTAATTAATAGAAAACATGGCACACGATGCAAATAAGTGAATAAAATGGAAAGATGACATCATAAAGTTGTTAATTCTCCCCCAAATTTAATCTATACATTCAATGTAACATCCTAAAAAATCCAGTTGGATTTTTTGAGAAAGATGATAAAATAACTAAGTCAACTTTAAAATGAAGAGTGAGAAGTGGTGGAGGAAATTGCCTTCTGAGATTCTGAGAATTCTGCAAATGTCTTGGAAATGAAGCAAGGTACAATTATTTCAGGGACAAACGGACTAGTGGTTCAGGATGGAAACTTTAGATATGAAGCCATGGTTATGGTTAAGGTCACGCCACAAATACATCAGAAAAGGACCTATTGTTCAGGGGATGCTGTAGAGAAGATTATCTCTCTGTATAGATAAAAACAAAACTGGACTCTCAA
Organism: Cynopterus sphinx; assembly: GCA_030015415.1. Lineage (NCBI taxonomy): Eukaryota > Metazoa > Chordata > Mammalia > Chiroptera > Pteropodidae > Cynopterus > Cynopterus sphinx. The sequence goes on along the minus strand of CM057390.1, from coordinate 50,605,974 downwards.
TTAGTACCCTGTACAAAGAGAGGACCAAGATGAATTAATAACCTAATTGAAAGATAAAAACATAATTAATAAGAGAAAGTGTGGTAGGATCTTTGTGATCTAAGAACAGGAAATGAGTTGTTTAAAAAGGAAAAAAAAAGCACGAACCATAAATTAAAACGGTCAGTCCCATTACATCCAAATGACAAATCCTATGAAGAGCATCACGGATAACGTTAACAGATGAGGGAGAGCAAGATGTTTGCAATATCAAACAAGTTCTAGAGATCTGCTGCACGCCATAGAACCTAAAGTTAATGATATGATAGTTTGCACTTAAAAATTTAAGAATATAGACAACGATATTGTATTATAACCATCAAACTTGCTAAGAGGCTAGATCTTAATTATTCCCACCACACAAAAGCAATGATAATTATGTGATATGATAGAGGTGCTATTGCTACAATGGCAATCATATATTTAAATACATAAATGTTTCAGATTAACATGCACATTCTAAATTTATACAGTGTTATATGTCAAATATATTTCCACTAAAAAAATTGTTAAGAGAGTAGATCTCATGTGAAGTGGTCTTACCACACACACACAAAAAGTAAAGGGACACAAGAAACCTTCTGGAGGTGATGAATATGCTTATTACCTTGACTGTGGTGATGGTATTGCCGATGTACGTGTATGTCCAAACTCATCAAAATGAATACATTAAATATATGCAGATTTTGTATATTACGTATACCTCAATAAACTGGGCAAAACTGACAGGAGATTAATATCTAGAATCTACAAAGACTGTCTACAAACCAATTAGAAAAAAGACTGGAATCATGATAGGAAGTGAGCCAAGGTAGGCACAGGGGATGTGCGGAAGAGGAAACGCAATAGGCAAACAGAGAATGAAGACCCGCTGTAGCTCATTAGCAATTAGAGGAATGCAATTTAAAACAGTAACATTGGGTCACTTTACACCTGTTAGGGTAGCAAAACTTAGGAAGCTGGATGCTGCTATGTGTTGGCCTGGATGTGAAGATCAGTGGACTTCAGTCATTCTGGCAGGTACCTGGTTGTGTGTCGCAAAATTAAGAGAACACTTGCCCTGAGTCCCACAAACAGTGCTCCTGTGTCTTCACCTGAATGAAACTGTTATATGGGTCAGTGAAGGGATGCCATCAAGGACATTCATTGCAGCATTGTCTGTGTTGGCAGAGAGATGGGGACAGTCTGAGGCTCCCACTCCCTGTGGGAGTGGAGAATTAAAATGTGGTGGGTGTGCACCATGGAGCTCTAAACACGTTTAGAAATAAAAAACAGCAACTGACATTCATATACTAGCAGAGATAGCTCTTAAAAAGGCAGTGCTAGGTGAAAAATTAGAAGAATATAGGACCTCCAGCACAGCATAATGTGCAACAGTTCACACATGTATGTGCCACAATATATGTTTTATAAGAATTCATGCAAACCGAAGGATACACATGGAACAAATTAGACTCACTGCCTGTTGGGGGTGGGAACAGGAGAGGGACATGACGATAAATGGGAATAAATAAGACAGGAGCACTCTGCAAATCAATGTCATAAAATGTCATTAACTAAAGAGCATGATTAAGTCAAGTCTCTGAAGCTTAAGTTCAACAAAAATTTGTGAATATATATATATATTCTTACTTACATATGTACCAATGATATATAACTATTTATATCAATCATATATACTATATATATTTAATAAAAAGTTTTCAAATACTGTCAGATGAGGTTCATTCTAATATTACAACACTCCTTACCATTTCTCCCTAGAAGATTGTCGCTAATTGTTCTTTCAGAGCCAAGGTCATCCAATGTTCAGAGAACCCAGAATCCCACTTGGAAGATGGACAATTTTCCTCAAGTGTCAGGATGGGAGTCTCTCGTGTAGGAAAGTAGAATTCATGGGCTATGGGGGACCTAGGCAGCCCAGCGAATAACTTAGGTGCCTGTCTCAACTGCCTCCTCTTCTTCGTCCCTAGGCCACCATCTCTAGATCCCACTCCCTGCATCTCTGTCCTATGTTCCTGGCCTTGGCTCTGGCCTCGTGCCCTGTATCCTGGAGCACTGTGCCTGCCCATCTCCCTTCCTCTGCTCCACTCTTTCTCTGGCTGCCATTGTCTATTCTCTGAGACACACCCAGGTTGTGGAGTCACATAGACCCAGGGTCAAATCCCTGTCCTCACCATGTGCTGAGACAACCAGAGAACCACCTTTGCTCTCTACGGCTACTGAAAGCCAAGTGCTCAGCACAGAAAAAAGTAGGACAACGCTAGCTAGCACTGTTGTCATATTTTATCGCCATTGCTGGGCTGGTTGATATTCATCCTTCTCCACCAGGTGACACATATTGGAGCTGTGACAGTCTAGGGTTTCAACCTTAGTCTCAGGCTAATCTTTTCTCTGACACTGTGAATGCCCCTTGGCCCACAGCCGCTGTTCCTGGGGCAGCCCACTGCTTCCTCTCTCCTGGCTACAAATGGGCTCCAGGGTACCAGCTCCTACATGTACAAATGTTACAAAAAAAAAAAAAAAAAAAAAGCTGAGTTCCCTGTCTTCCTCTGGTGCTTACTTGTGTCACTCTTTCCCAGGATAGCCCCTTGGCAGGACTCTCCAAGTCATTCGCACAAATCTGGACGTAAGGGAGGAGAAAAGCCAGCCCTCATCCCAGCTCTGCACTCCCAGCAGGAGCCCCAAGCCAGGGCACACTCAGGCTGCCTTCCAGACCCTGTCCTGTGCCCTTCCTCCTCAAGGGGACGCTATGCAGCCCATTCAGCTCTCTGCTTGTGCACCTGTGTCACAGAGCTAATACTGTGCTCACAGAAGCAGACAGAGCTAAGCATCCATACACAGGTACACAGGTTCCAAAATACACAGTGGCAGTGACATCCAGGTAACACCCAGCCAGAAACAGGGACAATGTCACTCGTTCTGCACATATCTACTGAGCACTCCTCAGCTGCCTGGAGCTTATCTGGGACTGGGATAAGCCGGGGACACACAAGCAACAGTACTATGGTGGGCTGAATAGAATCCTCCACAAATTTATGTCCACTGGAACTTCAAAATATGACCTTATTTGGAAATAGGATATTTGCAGATGGTAAGATAAGGATAGAGATTATCTATTGGATTAAGATGGGCCCTGAATCCAATGACTGGTGTCCCCATAGGAATAGAAAGGGACATACAGAGGCCAGAATGCCATGTGAAGATGGAGGCAGAGATTGCAGTGATGCAGTTGTAAACCGAGGAACACCTGGGGCCACCAGAGGCTAGAGGAAACAAGGAAGCAGCAAGCCTTCAGAAGGAGCCTTCAGAAGGAGCAAGGCCCTGATGACACCTTGGTTTTTGCACTTTGAGCCTCCTGAACTCTGAGGGAATAAATTTCTGGTGTTTTAAGCCACCCTGTCTGTGGTACTTTGCTATAGCAGCCACGAAGAATGAATACAGGCATGCACAACTACACATACAGAAACACACTCAGTGCACGCAGAAACACACAGGGATGATGCACACAGGGGCGCACCTGCATGTGACCCACCCAGGGTGATCCTTCAGGTTCACAACTGGCCTCCCCACAACCCGGTACAAAGACCACTCTTTACTTGGGTCTTGACCCTGGCCACTATGGCTACTGTGGGTCTAGGCATTAAGGGAAAGAGGCAGCTGTGGGCAATAGATGAACTCAGTGTAGGACCAGCAGCCGGGACTGGCAGACCCAGCCTGGAGCCAGGCGCTGTGGCTACAGACCTCTATCTCCACCCACCCTCCCCACGCCTTGCGCCCTTTCCCCAGCTAGGACTCCCCTCTGCTCCAGTTCTCTGGGTCTCTGGTTCTCTGTAGTCCACAGGCCCCCTCCCTCCTAGCTCCCCCAGCTTTTGTCACCTGTTTTTGAAAAAACAGCCCTGAAAGCTCTCTGGGAGAGGCCAGCCTGAAGCCTGGCCCGGGGCAGCCCTCAGGCATTTCGGAGCCAGGGGGTGGGGAGAGAGTTTTATCTCCCAGGCATCCTCCCCAGTGTTGGATTCCCAGTGGCCTCTCCCAGGAGCCTGGGGATGTGAGATGAATGGTCCTCCAAGTTCAAGGAGGGCAGCTGGAGCCCTGAGAATGCCTCCCTCCCTCCCTCCCTCCCTCCCTCCTATCCTTCCTTCCTTCCTTCCTTCCTTCCTTCCTTCCTTCCTTCTTGTGTACTGTGTTTTTTCTCTCTCCCACATTCTATACCTCTCTCCCTCTTTCCTTTCTTTCTTTTTTATTTGAACATTAATTTTTTTTGGTATTTTAAGTATGCATGTATGTATGTATGTATGTATGTATGTATGTATATATTTTTAAGATTTTATTTTTTATTTTATTCCCCCTTACCCCACCCCCCTCCCTTCTGGTAGCCACTAGTCCATTGTCCATGTCCATGAGTCTCTGTTTGTTTGTCTTGTTCATTTGTTTCTTTTAGGTTTATATCACACATGCAAGTGATATCATATGATTTTCAACTTTTTCTGTCTGGCTTATTTCGCTTAGTATGATTATTTCAGGGTCCATCCATGTTGTTGCAAATGGCAGTATTTCATCTATTCTTATGGCTGATTTCCATTGTATATATGTACCACACCTTCTTTAGCCAGTCATCTGTTGTAGGACACTCCAGTTGCTTCCATGTCCTGCCCATTGTGAATAATGCTTCTATGAACATCAGTGTGCAAATATTTTTTCAGATATGAAGTTTTCAAGCCTTTGGGGTAAATACCCAGCAGTGGGATTGCTGGATCATATGATAGAACAAGTCTGAGTTTTTTGAGGAACCTCCATACTGTTTTCCATAGCGGCTGTACCAATTTGCAGTCCCACCAGCAGTGTATGAGGGTTCGTTCCTATTTCTCCACATTCTCTCCAGCATTTGTTATTACTTGTCCTGTTGATTAGAGCTATTCTAACAGGTGTGAGATGGTGTCTCATTGTGATTTTAATTTGCATTTCCCTGCTAGCTAGTGAAGTTGAGCATCTTTTCATGTATTTGTTGGCCATTTGTATGTCCTCTAGGGAGAAGTGTCTGTTCATGGCCTCTGCCCATTTTTTGATTGGATCATTTATTTTTTTGTTGTTGTTGAGTTATATGAGTTCTTTGTGTATTTTGGATATTAGGCCTTTATCAGAGGTGTTGCTTGCAAATATATTTTCCTATTAGGATGGTTGTCTCTTTACCTTGTTGACGACTTCTTATTTTTGCTTTTACTTCCTTTGCCTGTGAGATCACATTCAAAAAATCCTCTTTAAGTCCAAGGTTCTTGAGTTTAGTTCCTATGTTTTCTTCTATGCGTTTAATTGATTCTGGTCTTATATTCAGGTCCTTAATCTATTTTGAGTTAATTTTGGTGTGTGGTGAAAGACAACAGTCTAGTTTCATTCTTTTGGAGGTGGTTTTCCCAGTACCATTTATTGAAGAGGCTTTTCGTTCTCTCCTGTATATTTTTTGGCACTTTTGTCAAAAATTATTTGTCCATACAAATATGGGTTTACTTCTGGACTCTTGATTCTGTTCTACTGGTCCGTATGTCTGTTTTGCTGCCAATACCATGCCATTTTCATTATTGTTGGTTTGTAGTGTAATTTGAAGTCAGGCAGAGTGATGCCTCCAGCCTCATTCTTTTTTCTCAGGATGGCTTTGGCAATTTGGGGTCTTTTGTGCTTCCATACAAATCTGATATTTTATGTTCTTTTTTTTAAAAAATGCTGATGGGATTTTGATGAGGATTGCATTAAATTTGTATAATGAGTTAGATAATAAGGTCATTTTAACTATGTTGATTCTTCCAATCCAAGAACATGGAATATCTTTCCATTTCTTTGTATCTTCTTCGATTTCTTTTAATAGGGTCTTGTAGTTTTAACTATATAGGTCCTTCACATGTTTCATTAGATTTATTCCTAGGTATTTTATTCTTTTTGTTACAATTGCAAAAGGAATTACTTTCCACTTCTTTTTCTGACACTTCATTATTAGAGTATAGAAACACTATGGATTTTTGAATGTTGATTTTAATCCAGAAACTTTACTGTGTTTGCTTATTGTTTCTAGTAGTGTTCTTGTGGAGTCTTTAGGGTTTTCTATATAGAGAATCATGACATCCACAACAAACACCAATGAGCAAATCTTGTAGCCCTGATACTGGGATTCTTCCTTTGTTGATGGAGTTCCAAGGGTACTCAACATTCCTTGTAAACCATCTCAACTTCCTTCAGTCATCTCAATAAAAAGAATGGCCTAAGAATCTGGCTTGAAACAAATTTTGTTAACAAAGCCAACATAATATTGAACACTGGGATGGCATTTCATGCATCAATTAATGTATTCATTTTCGGAGGGCTTAAAACAACACAAATTTATTCTCTTCTATTTCTAGAAGCCAGAAATCTGAAGTCAGTATCACTAGGCTTGTATCAAGATGTCAGCTGGGCTACTTCCTTCTAGAGGATCTAGGGGAGCATGTCTCTTACCTTTCACAGCTTCTTAGAGGCAGTCTGCATTCCTTGGCTCATGGTCCCTCTTTCAAACCACTCTAATTTCTTCCTTTTGTTGTTACATCTCCTACTTCTCTCTGTCTCTGACAGTGGGATAATCCCACTGTCTCAAGATCCTTAACTAGATCTCACCTACCCTTGCCAGGTAAGGAAACATACTCACAGGTTCTGAACATGGATATCATTTAGAGGGTGGGAATTATTTAGTGCACCACGAAAATTAGTGAAAAATAAAATCAAACTTCCAAATTGTTGCAGTTGGTTTGCCAGACTTAAAAATTATCTCTTGATTCCTCTGGAAGCAGTGTTTCTTTCTGGCTATGTGAAAGAGGTGTATACCTAAGACTGCACCTGCACTCTTTTTCTAAAATGTGTCTATTCCTTCTAATTACAGCCTTCTCTTCCTTATCAAGACCAAACTTCCCTCTGCAGGCACCTGAGATCCAATCGGTTTCTCCTTCACCACTTTATGGCTGTGTGAGCTTGGACAAATAGCTTCACCTATTACATGCTCATTTTTCTTATATCTAAAGGGAAGGGAAATAAACCTTCCCTTGCTTGTCCACTCAAAAAGATGCATGTGCGTCCAAGCCCTGACACATCTGTATGATGCTCTCCACCTGCCCACAGATATGTAACACATTCTAAGGCATAGATGAAGGAATGGAGTTCATCACACAAGATCATGAACCAGAGACCATGATTGCTTGAGACTAAGCAAGAGAGAGGCTTAACAAATTGGGTAAAACAAAAGCTAGTATACATTGAACATTCATGAAGTGTGGGTATTTTCACAAACCTTAATCCTTACAATAGTCTTATGGATATAGACATTATTATCCTCAACCATCATATTTTCTCACCACTAAACTGGCTATCAAAGTTGAGGGGACAGAATTTTCTGTGAAAGCTTTTGTTTATGGTATGCTTCAGCTCCTTATTCCTGGGGCTGAAAATGATTAGTCTAAGGAATGGGGTGAAGACTGTATAGGTATTGGCCATCAGGGTGTCACTGCCCATAGAGTGGGAGCCCCTGCATTTGAGGTAGATAATTAGCAGAACTATAGGGCATGACCACCACAGTGAAGCCAGATACGCACGTGAAGAAGGTCCTATGCTAGCCCTCAACAGAGGGGATCCTCAAGATGACAGCCACAACAAAGGTGTAGGAGAAGAGGACGAGGAGGAAGAAGCACATCAGGGTTGTGACACACACTGCTATCACACCCAATGTGATGGAAGATGTCTTGCTCTCACACACCAACTTTAAGATAGGGAGCACATGGCAGGAAAGTGGAAGATCAGATTAGACCCACAGAAGGTAGGATGAAAAACTACCAATGTCACCATCATCCCCAGGACTGAGCCTCCAACCCAATGCCAGATCACGAGATGGGATCGGCCTCCAGTGCTTATGAGTACATTGTAGTGTAGGGGGTGGCAGATGGCCATGTAGCAGTCATAGCCCATGACAGTGAAGAGGAAGAAATGGATCAAACTGAGCATGAAGGAGAAGAACATCCATCCAGCTGGTTCAGAACACAAGTTGATAGAATGATGGGTGGAGAGTATGTCAGCCAGCATCTGGAGGGTAATGGCAACAGTGAACAGAATCTCAGAGTTGGGGAGGGCACACGAGAAGAGGTACATAGGTGTGTGGAAGTTGTGCTGGCTCCAGATGGTGGTCATGATGAGCAGGTAAAATGGCAGGTACAGCAGGAAGAAGGCAGGTAGAAACTGCTGTGGGAAGGTGGAGGAGTGGAAGATGATGAATTCAGACACTGTGCTATAAGTCTCACTAAGTATGGATGCTGCATCTGGTGAGATCAGAAACAGAATGAGACCAGTGGTTAAAACATAGGCTCTGACATATATTAGATAGTCATTTAAATGCTCTATACAATTAATGATTTGCTTAACCTTTCTGATTCTCACAATCTTCATCAGTAAGATTGATTAAATCATAATAGATCTTACTATTCAGTGTTATGATAAAGATAAATTGAGTTCAATATTCAAGTGCTTAAGACATAGTTTGCCTACTGGGTTTTTATTAACAGTGACTAAAAGAAAAGATTTTAGGTCTGTAACAATTAAAGACAGGCATCAATGATCAAGGTCAGATTCTCTTGAATAGTATGCCTTTTCTAAAAAATTTGTATTTGGATTTTGGAGTTTAAATTTTTTATTTTTATTTTTATTCTAATAGTCTTTGTTTTTATTTTTACTCTGATAGACTTTTATTTATTTATTTATTTATTTAAATTAGTTTCAAGTATACAGTACATTGGTTAGACATTTATGTAGTTTATAAAACAATCCCCCTAATTGCTCCTTCTCTCCTCTGGTTTTCCACCTAGCCAATATATTAACATTAATTGCATTCCCTATGCCATGCTCCCTATTCCAAGGACCATCTATCAACTACTAATTTGTACTTCTTTAACCCTTCAACCCATTCTTTCAGCTCCCAAAACCCCCTCCCCTCTGTTCATCACCAAATTGTCCATATTTGTGAGTCTGTTTTTGATTAGTTTGTTCTTTTGGTTTCTTAGATTCCACATGTAAGTGAAATCATATGGTATTTATCTTTCTGTCTGACTTATTTCACTAGGTCCATCCATGTTTTTTGCAAATGGTAGGATTTCATTTATTTAATAGCTGAGATATATTCTATTGTATATATGAACCATAATTTTCTGATAGTCTTTTAATTGATTATTTAACTCATTCATATTTATGTCAATATTGTTTTAATGATGCTTATTTCTGCCATCTCATTCTATAATTTGCATATACTACTCTAAAAGAACTGAATGTTTTAAAATAATTGGGTGTACAAATATATGCCAGACAAATCTGTATGAAATTAAAGCTGAAACGGCATTCTAAAAAATGAATAAAATAGAATTTAAGGAAACACTAATCAAAATATCTCTATTACCATAAACCACTAAGGAACCAGGGTGTCTGGAAAAATGGCCTAGTCATGGAAGCCAACCCAAGAAAATCCTTCCACTGAAATAAAACTTTCAATGAGTAATGGTTACAGGAATCTGATTGAAAATGTGCCCTCTAGCCAAAGCTGATCACCAAAATGAACAATCACTGTACAGAGGATGGAGGAACAAGCTAAATCATGCCATGAGGAAGCAATCAGACAAGTGCAGAGGGTGGAACATTCCACAGAGCAATTGGTCTGGTCTCAATACCAGGGTCATGAAAAAGAATGGAGAGAAATCCAGGGAACATAACTTCTAGACACAATGTAAGGTACTAGACTGGATCCTGATTTAGATAAAACAACTGTAAAATACTTGTAAGATAATAGAAAAACTTTAATTATGATATGAATAAATAATTAGCTATGAATAATATTAAGGAATTCGTATCCATTTAGTTATTAATTTTAAGTGTGATCTTGTTATTCTGGTTATGAAGAAAAATATCCTTAGTTTAAATGCATGCTGAATTTTAAAATTATATACACACATACTCCAAGGGACAAAGAAGAATATCTTATTAAGTATAGAAAAATATTGTAGTGACTGGCATCGTTAATTTATATAACTATATACTCTAGAATAGTAAGAAATAAATAATTAATACAACTTCAGCGAAATAGATATAAATAGAAATTGCTAAATCAATAATAGATAAAAATCATAGGTAAACATTTTAACAGTTCTGAAATGTAATTTGTGAATTTTTAATAACAATGCAACCCATAATATTCAAAAGCTTTTAGATCTATTTAGACTCCTCAACAGAGATTAAACATTTTTTTAAGCTCACGGAGGGATTTTATAAAAATTGACTTTTCATCAGAACATAGAAACATCTTCCATTAATTCCAAAGTATAAAGATAGATTCCAGTGCACTAAAATTAAAATTTGATAAAGAAGGAAGACTTTTCAAATCCCATACAGTTGGAAGCTAAATATATTATTAAACAACATTTTGTTTCAATAGTAAAACATAAAATAAATTTTAAAATAATTATACTTAAATAATGTGAGAAATCAAATATCAAATTTTAAGATAAAAGAGTACTTTGAAGGTAATATACACCTTTAATATATTTATCAAAAACCTTATCAAGGAAAAAAGTCATGCTTAATAAAACCAAAATCAAATTCTTGTAAAAGATTAATAAGATAGAAACAACAAAAAGATGCCAATAACAAAACACAAAATTAAAATTGGAAAATGACACCTGAAACTTACTGGTTTAACCAATGTCATCATAAAACTTCTTTAACCAATGTCATCATAAAAATAAATGAATGAATGAATGAATGAATGAATGAAATAATTAGGAGCTTTATGTGACACATATAACATTTACTTTTATTGATACATCATGAACATAGCAATAAAATAAATTTTAAATTGCAAATAAAAATAAAAATAGAAATAAAATAAAATTGGAAAATGACTACAGAAATAATGGATATTTTAAAAAGTAATAAAAATATTAAGAAAAATATAAGTTAAGAAATTTGAAACAATAGATAAAATAAATTCCTAGGAAAATCTAAACTTTCAAAACTGGAAACTCAGATAAGTTTTAAAAAAAATGAAATGGTTAATCAAAGATCATTTTCCATAATATCTTCGGCCCCAGAGGGTTTACAGCTGAACTCTCCTAAACTTTTAAGAAACAGTCAATGAATATCTTATACATGTTCTTCAATACATATATGTATGAAATTTGCTCAGCTCATTTCATCAGGTTAATGCAATTTTGATTCTAAAACCGGGTAGCATGTTTATAAGAAAAAATTATTATGGTTCACTTATCTGTGTAGATTTTAAAAGCCGTAATAAGACATAAACTAGTCTAATCCAATGGTTTATTAAAAATAGTTTATTTTGATCAAGTGGTGTTGTTTATCCCATGAATGACAAAGATGGTTTGGCATCAGAAAACCTATCATGTGACTCAGCACGTGAATTAACAAAGAAACAACAAAAATATATATATAATTATTTCAGTCAAGGCTAGAATACATTTTCTAAAATTCATGTTTTATTTATGATTTTTTAAATTGAGATATAATTGACATTTCACATTGTGACATTTAACATAGTTTTAGGTGTACAACATAATGATCTGATACATGTATATCTACTTATGATTTTTTAAAAGCCTCTTTGCAACATGTTATGAAATGGGACTCTCCTACTAGATAAAGACTATATGCCATAAAACTAGCAAATAGTTTACTAATGGAAAACTTTATATGCATTATTATAGGACCAAGAACAAGCCAAAGTTGAACATGGTTCCATAGTATATTGGTTTACATGTCTTACCAGCACTGGTTTACCTGGTTTCTTGTTCATGCCCCAGTGGAGCCAGGGTCCATGGTCTACGGCCATGCCACCCTGAACACGCCCGATGTCTGATCTCGGAAGCTAAGCAGGGCTGGGCCTAGTTAGTATTTGGATGGGAGACCACCTTGGAAGACCAGAAGCTGCAAGCATAAAAAAAAAAAAGAAAAAAGAACAAGCCAAAGTTACTCACTGTCTCTTTTCTTTAGCATGAAACTTAAAGCTGTGAGCAGTGGTATAAAGAGAAAAAAGAAAAAAGAAAAAAAAGGAATCTAAGGATTGCAAGAGAAGAAACATGATTACCTAGAAAAAGTAAAAGATTCAAGATGTAATATATTAGAACAATAAGAGGACATAATACTGAAGAAGGCAATTCAGCGTATCGAACTCAGTATTTCTCATAGTATTACACAGTAATAATCACTGAAGAGATAGAATTTAAAGGAAAAGTGAGATTACATTCCAAAAAGGACCACAAACTGTAAAGAAACAGCTCTCAAGCATTTTGGTCTCAAGATTCCTTTACATTCAAAAATTATTAAGGCCTCTAAAGGGCTTTTATTTGGGTGCATTAAAACTATTTGTTTTTATGAGATTAGAAATTAAAAGTGAGAATCTTTAAAAATATTTAGTTATTAATACATTTAAAATAACAATAATAAACCATTGCATGTTGATATAAGTAACAGATTTTTAGGAAATAACTACATTTAAAAAAAAATTTTAGTGAGAAGAGTGGCTTTGTCTCACATTCTTTCAAACACATCTAATGTCTACCTTGATAAAAGACAACCTGAAGCTCGTGTACACTTCTTTATTTCATCTGTAGCAATATATTGTTTTTATTGAAGCAAATGATGAAAAACATCCTCACATGTAATTAGAATTGTAAGGATCTCATGGAGCCCCAGAAACGGTCTCTGGGACCCCCAGTGGTCCTCATATCACAGCTTGAAAACCTCTGTTATAAAATACCTAGGAATTAACCAAAAATCATGAAATGCCTCCAAAGACCCCAGGCTAAGAACCACTGCCCTAGAAGGTGCATAGGGCAACAAGTCTAGTCTAAGAACCAGAGAGCCACAATGGGTAGCCTGAGAAGATCCTCCCAAGGCTCACATCTTCTCTTAAGACCCTTTTTCCCAGCCCTGACCCAATCCCCAGACTGAGCAGTACCAACCACAACTGTCTGATTCTGGCCATTGATCCACTCCCTTCTGATCCTCCTCAGCCTGGACTGCTTCTTCCATGAAAGAGTCAGCAGAGGAAGGCAGAAGATGCTCTCCTTCTTGATACTGTCAGCAGCACCCACAGTCAGGTATGGGATCTGACCCTGGGTCTCTACAAACTGATGCTAAGTGCTTTATTCCTGCTGTAGCTTCCCAGGAACCCAATTTGAAAGGTCGGTCCTCAGAGTCTGGAGAGGCTGGAAGGGACCTTAGGGGGCCTTCAGGGACCTGCAACCTCCACTCTTTGCTCCAAATATCCACATACAACAAAGCTCCTTGAAGCCCATTTCTGCCAGAGAGGCCCCAACCCCTGCTAAGGGTTCAGGAGCTCCCAGTCTTGGGGATCACAGGGCTGAATACAGATGCCCTCAATCCCTTAGTTTCAAGGCAGGGTTAGAGAGAGGCAGGAGCTGAAGAAACCCAGAGTGGGAATCCAGGGCTGTGGCCTTGAGTGAGGGCAGCTGGATGCTTCCCAGAATATGGGTGATCCAGAGCTGGGTCTTGGAGAATGGTTTTTCTTGGGCAATAAACATGTCCAGTGTCTTTTGGCCAAACTAGGTGGGACACCTCTCTTCGCAGTCAAGTTCTGCCCTACCCCCGCTGTCCTGGTGATGCAAGCCAGACAGTCTGACATTAGCATATGCCTCCCTGTGATACAATAAAACGTAAATATTTGGTCTTTGTTTCTGGTTCTTTTTTATTGAAGTATAATTGCCATACAACATTGAATAGGTTTAAAAAGCACAACATAGTGATTCAACATTTGTATACATTGCAAAAGGATCACCACAATAAGTCTAGGTGGATCTGTCCCCATACAAAATTACAAATTATTTTTCTTGTATTGAGAACTTTTAAGAGTTACTTTCTGAGCAACTTACAAATTTGCTATATATTGTTATTGGTTATCGTCACGATGTTTTGCATTACATCCCCATGACTTATTTATTGTAGATCTGAAAGTTTGTACCTCTTGATCCCCTTCACCCATTTTATCTACTTCTCAACTCCCCTCCTCTTTGGCAGACACTAGTCTGTTCTTTGTGGCTTTGAGCTTGATTTTGTTTTGTCTTGCTTATTCATTTGTTTTGTTTTGCATTTAGATTCCACATATAAGTGAAATCATAAGGTATTTGTCTTTCTCTGTCTGACTTATTTCACTTAGCATAATACCCTCCAGGTCCATCCACATTGTTGCAAATGGCAAGAATTCATCCTTTTTTATTGCTGAGTAATACCTCATCGTATGTACCACATGTTCTTTATTCATCCATGGACATTTAGGTGGTTTCCATATCTTAGCTATTATAAATAATGCTGCAATGAACATAGATGTGCATATATTTTTTTGAATTAGTGCTTTTTTTTCTTTGGATAAGAATTCAGAAATGAGATTACTGAATCCTATGTTAGTTCTATTTTTAATTCTTTGAGGAATCCTCATACTGTTTTCTATGGTGGCCTAACCCATTTACAATCCCACCAACAGTGCATGAGTTGGGTTCTCTTTTTTCCACATCCTCACCAACACTTATTATTTCCTGTCTTTTTGATAATTGCCATTCTGATAGGTGTATGTCTCTGGTTCTTGATACTAAGCTCTTAAAGTCTGGACCCAGAGGGCATTATGCTACTGGCTGGGAGGCTCTAGGCAGCTTCAGAATGGGGGCTGGCACTGGAAAGCCCATGCATGATTAGAGAATTGGAATTTTCAGCACCCTCCTCCCTGACCTCTGGTGGGGAGAAAGGGGCTAGAGATGGGGTTAATCATCAGTGATTGGCTAATGGTTTAATCAATCAAGCATAGGTGATAAAACCTACATGAAAATCCCTAAATACCTGGATTTGGAGAACTTCTGGGTTGGCAAACACTTCAAGGTGCTGGGAGAGTGGTGTACCCAGAGAAGGTATGGAAACGAACATCAAAACTTCAGGATAATAGATAACTCTGGGGAATTAACCCATGCGATGACAGAGGAACACATGAGGAGCCATCATTTACTCTGCCTGGGTTGCAGATGTGTAAAAAGTCATTATATAATGATCCATTATAACTATATAATAGTTATCCATAAACATATGTTTATATACTTTTATATATACATTATATTTCACAATGAAAGGTAAAAAATGTTAAAATGTTATGATAAAAGATACAAAAATACTTTGCAAAGTTAAACTGCTATATGATTGCTAAGCAAAATATATAATATGTACAGATACATGTGGTTATATATCTTTATACCTATAGATATGTATGTGTGTAAACTAATGGATAAAGGGCTTTTTTAGCCTTTGTTTTTTGGGATCAAATGTAAAAATAGATAGAATTTCAATTTGTTCTACTTGAGATCCATCCATCACATAGTGTTTTCTGGGGACCTCTTTTTGAGGCCAGCATAAGAATAATGTCATCTTATTTTTATACAGCATAGTTGGCTTCTGTGTAACCACCAATTCAGAATCTTTTTCTGTCTGATATTGGGTAATGTGGTCTTCCAAATAATTTCCATAAATGTTGTTTCTACCATCTGGAGAAATTATTCTAGGAAGGTTGAAGGTGAGGACAGAGACTCCATATACTGAATTCATTGTCTGGCAACTTGGAAGAGTTGGGGAAATAACAATGAAGACCCAAAGAATATGCCAATTTATAAATATAGAATTAGCTAAATGTACTGTTGAACAAAGATCCAGAATGCATGCATGTAGCCTGCAAATGCATACAAAGCTATAGTAGATTATCAGCTCTTTTTGTACAAAATTAAAGCTATAGTTAATCTGTATCTTCCTTCTTTTAGCAAACAGTCCACAGTTACTGAATTTACATTGGTATTTTGTATTAGTCAGGCTTTTTTATTTTCTCTATTATCTGATGTTTTGACATTTGCTACAGATCCTGGAGATACTAACCTATTTCTAAAGATAACCCACAACTCACTTGGAAGCATGCCTTTCATATGCAAAACAGTCCATATCCCCAACATTCTCTGTTACGGGCTTTTACACTTCAGGCCACCATCTACCTGCCCAAATCACCCCATGACCAGGTTATAAACACCTAGGAACAATTGCTTCAAAGCCTGCCCAAATCATTCAAATTGGCTAATCCTAAACCTGCTCACCCTATCTTACCTACTCCTGTTCACAGAGACCATGTGAAAGATCCTTGACCACAGTGCCTCTCTCTCCTTCTGCCTCCTGACATGCCCTCGTGCTTCCCCGTGTGACTCCGCATGGTATGCCAAGCCTCCTGTTTCTAGGGATCTGTGAGTGAAAACTTCCTTGATGGCAGTCATTTCTATGTCTGTGGGTCTTGCCATCCCTGATTAAAACAAGACCTCGTCTGGTCATAAAATAAATAAATCATGGGATATGATGTACAGCATGGCAACTGTGGTAAATAATAGTCTACTGCATATTTGAAAATTGCTAAGAGAGTGCATCTTAAAAGTCCTCATCACAAGAAAAAATTCTGTAACTATGTGTGGTAATGAATGTTAACTAGATTTCTTGTGGTGATTATTTTGCAATATACACAAATATTGAACCATGTCGTTGTGCACTTGAAACTAATATGTTACATGTCAGTTATACCTCAATAAAAGAATGTTCCAGGTACATGTCAAACACATTTACATTAAATTCACTCATTCATTCTGGTCTTTATTATTCTTCATCAATACCTCATACTGTTCCCTCTGACAATGCATCTAGTCACATCTTACAATGTTCATCAGTAAAGTTAGGTTAAATTAAGTTTTCCACAGATTTAAATTATCTAGTGCGGGATATTTCCCCAATAGATTAGAGGAGGAAACTATCCTTTACCACCATCCTCTGTCTGGAGACATTGTAGTTGAAGCATGATTCATTTTGAGATTTTTAAATATCTTACAAAACTAGCTGAGGCTTCTGCATTGAGCAATATTGGACAGGGAGGTTAATGGGATCAAAAGAGTGGACCCCCTTCTTTCCTGTGGTTATAGAAGAGGCATAAGTCCAGAGTCCAGCCTGTCAAGGTGGATTAAAGGTCTCCCTTCCTCAACTCCCTGTCTTACCCGCTTCCTGAAGTCTAGGTGGAAGTTTGGGCCCTAGGACCATGAGCTTCCGCACAACCCTCCAGCTATGTACCAGCCTTCAAGCCAGGCTGCAGCCTGCTCAGCTCTGAGCTGTCTCCACTTAGCACAGCTATTCTTCCCCAGCCCTTGAAGGGAAACCTCCCCCTTCAAACCTCCCACATTTCTTTTATTTCTTACTCAGCATAGAGACCAAGATCTCTAGATATATGAATTTCTCTGTGTCTTTCCCTGGTGTGGTACATGGGAATGTTCATAGAACCATAAAAACAAATACAGTTATACATAGCCTTTCAATGTTGACTATATTCCCTATGCAGTATCGTGCCAGTGGGTACTAGAGTAATTGGGAAGATCACTTCATAAATTATAGAAATGCCTTACCTTTGTGCTGTATACCTGAAACTAATTTTTAAAATAATCGAAACAAGTATAACCAGAAAAAAATACAGTCGTTCCCCTCTTATCCTTGGGAGATATATTCCAAGACACCCAAATGGATATCTGAAACCATCGATAGTACCAAATTCTATATTTACAGGCCTACTTGTTTTATTATGCTTCATAGATATTGCAGTTTTGACAAATCAATGGCTAAGCTGATTAGAACCTAAATGAGGCATGTGTGCTGGGAGCAGTCCAGATAGTAGGCAACATTGAACAGAAAATTATGTTTGGTGAGGCTATGCCTCTTGCCCTTCAGTGCCAGGTGCTTGGGTTTCCCCCCACACACACTTTAATTGATGATATGCTGTCTGGAGATAAACACTAAGACCCTTCCCATTTCTTCAGTGACCTTGCCGAGGTCCTCACAGGCACCAATACCTTTTACTGATACCTCTTGTGTTTGTGAGTTCTGTGAGCATCCTCAGAGAACATGGATTTGAGAAAGAAATTAATCTTGAATAGGTAGAATAAAGAAGCTGGGCTATTTTTGGCTATTCTTCCAACATCACAGCTTTATTATTTCATTCAGAAGAGATTTTCTGAAGGTCATTAATGTTATTTTTGTATGTGTGCATATGTGTCCATATGAAAGAAAGAAAGAAAGAAAGAAAGAAAGAAAGAAAGAAAGAAAGAAAGAAAGAAAGAAAGAAAGAAAGAAAAAGAAAAGGAAAGGAAAGGAAAGGAAAGGAAAGGAAAGGAAAGGAAAGGAAAGGAAAGGAAAGGAAAGGAAAGGAAAAGAAAAGAAAAGAAAAGAAAAGAAAAGAAAAGAAAAGAAAAGAAAAGAAAAGAAAAGAAAAGAAAAGAGAAAAGAAAAGAAAAGAAACCTCACATCCCCTTTTTCCACAACAGGACAAATAGACTTTTGAATTACTTGACATAATTGTTTGAGTTTAGATTCTCTGAACAGTTTAATTATCCACCACAGTGCTTCCCACTGTATCTCCTGGGGTAATTCGTCCCGAGCTCTAGCTCCCATGATTGTTATTTTTTTCTATGACAAAAAAAAATGAAGATAGAAAGAAGCTTTCTGATGCAACACTGTCCCCCAGAGCCTCTATCCTTAGACAATTTTGTCAGTCACCCCATAGACCAAGGCAAGATTCATTAACTAAAGGTGTTGGATTCCAGCGAGGTTTTATCATGAAGGCATCCCAGGATAAGAACTGAAGTCTGTGTAGGGGCTGGGAGGGGGTGTCTCTCAGACCCTGGAAAGTAAAGGTAAGAGTTTGGAACCCCACTGCTTGTGGGGCTTTCTGGGATCTGGGCATACTTAGAGAGGAGATACTGGTGGAAGAAAAGAGCTCAGGAACTGATGGGTTTATAATTCATTTTAATAATCACAACAAGTTTGAGGGTATGCAGGCATTTGGAAGGAGTGAGATTGTACATGCCTCTTAATTTTCTCCAGTTCACAGGTGGGCATCTGATTATGTTTTTTTCTGTCGATCAGCACTGCTATGACCCTGAGCATGCCAGATGCTCAGGGGAGATCATCTGTTTTAAAGTCCACACTTGAACTTGTATAGAAGCTGCCAATCTGGGAAGACCTTGATTGAGGTGATCATTGCTGAGAGAATGGACTTAAGACATGCTCCCCAGCATGGCTCAGAGACACTTTCAGCTCCCTTGAGGGACAGGCTAAAACACTGACACCCTGAGGTAGTTTCAGAGATAAAATCAGATTAGCTTGGAGAGTCAGAGCAGAAAGCATCAAATCTCTGTTGAACTATCAGAGGAGAGAGAATACATGACTTGGAACCAGTCAGAATAGGTTCAGCTCCCAGCTCTGCAAGTCAATCCCTTTATCACCTTCAACATGTCATCACACTAATTATTTTCCTCACAGATTTTATTCACTCAGAAAATGCTAATGGGGTGTTTGCTATGCACCTGATGTGCTGTGTGGTTGGGGTGAGAGTCAAGTAGAAAATAAAAGCAAAAGTGCTTTGTGAACTGGACTCTTAAGCCACTCATTATTTGATTACCAGACTGGCCAAGAGAGGGAAAGGCAGGGGTGCAGTGTATCTTGAAGGGCCAGAGGCACTTTTGCTTCTGTGGACTTCTTCCTCCATAAAATAATAATAATAATAATAATAATAATAATAATAATAATAATAATAAATTTCCAAGCTTGTTGTTGGCATAAGAATACTTACAGTCCACATTAAATAGAGTCATCTTTTTTTCTGAATTTAAAAGAAATCAAAACATTTTTGTGGACTTCCTGTGTCTGGTGGAGAAAGGCTTATTCATGAGCCGTCATAGGTGAGAGACGCTGTGAAGGTTTTATTGATAACAGGGAATCAGCTAACCCAATGCCTCTTCTCTCACCTCTCATTTTCAGCAAAGGGCATCAAATCTGAAATGCAAGCAGCAATGAGGAAAAGTGAAAAGAAAGAATTTTAAAAGTCAACTCTAAAGAGTGGCTGAAGGGGTTCTTGGACCTAAGGTGTGAGGTTGCTGATCTTAGGACACGGAGATAACAGATCCTAAGCCAAGACTTGCCTCTGTCCGGCCCTGCCTGTCTGACTGGAAAAGGTAGGTTTAGTGGTGGAAACTATCTTTTTTCTAAGCTGTCATGAAGGAATAATGTGCACAAAGCCCAAGACAAACTATGACAAAGGGATCATGATCTTATTGGAGAAGCTGTTTATAGGAGATTCCAAAATCCAGAGGGGGAATGTGCTGCTCTGTGGGTTCATCATTAGCAAATGGATCACCTGGTAATTCTGGAAGGGAAGGTGAGATCAGGGAAATACAATGTTGAGTACGTGAGGGAAAGAAGGAGTCTTTTTTGGGTTAGACATTGAGGAGATGCCATATCATCTTCAGAGGTAGAAAATTTGAAGTACCATGGCCAGTGATATTGAGTTCACATCATTTTTCAGACCAATCAATACTTCTTGGAGATAAACCAAAGTCAACCTACATGGTATCTTCTCAAGGAGGAGATTTATTGGCTATTGACCAATCAGCTGAGATGACCACTATGTCAGAGTTGCATGAGTGACCAGGGGGAGCGCCAGGGCAAGGACATCCAAGAAGACACTGGACCCCACAGCTGGTGAGGTGGTTTCTGTCTCAGGCCAGGCAGTAGGACAATCATCAAATCCAGGACATACACAAAATAATTAGAGCAGGAAAGCCAAAAATTTACTTGGGGAAGCAGGACCTGAACAATTCATTACTTTTTATTGGAAAGTAAGACATAAAGGATAACATAAGATCTCTGGAGTTACATCAGCTGTTGTGTAAAAATTGATGCTGCCACTTGTTTCCTGGTTTCCAAGATTAAGGTGTTGATAAGATCAATTTCTTCTGGAGTCTCTGGGGGATAATCTGTCCCTTGCATCTTTATCTTTGAGTTTGGTGGCTCTGGCAACCCTTGATGTTCCCTGGCTTATAGCTGGGTCACTTCAATCTCTGCCTCCATCTTCACTTGGCCATCTTCTCTGTGTCTCTATGTGTCCTCATCTCATAAGAACACTAGTCATTGGATTTAGGGCACATCCAAAATACAGGATGATTTCATTTTGAGATTCATAACTAATTACATCTGCAAAGACCCTCTTTCCAAATAGGGTCACAGTTACAGATACCAGGTGGACATGAAATTGGGGACAACAGTATTCATTCAACCCAGTATAATCAGTTACTGCACTTCTGTAATCTACGTTCCTTTTTCTATATAAGGTGGATAACAACAGTTACTGGTAAGAATCAAATGAAAACATGCCTATAAAATACTTCCAATTATTCAACCCAAAATGTCAATCGTGCCAAGGTTGAGAAAAACATCAGCCATTCTCTGACCTTAGCATGGTGCCCAGTGCATAGTAAATGCTTGATAGAAATCAGCTCCTTTTTCTTTCCTTTAGGCACTGGGTGGGGTGAGATATGGGTGAAAAGAGAAGAGCCAAGTACATTATCCACTTAAAAACTCTCTGACAAGGCCAAATGGGACTGTCTTGCTATGACTTGGCCCCAAAGGATAGTGATTAAAAAACAAACACTTCTTTATACAGAGGTGTGGAGTCATCACAATTCTCTAGAAATTAGTTTTACTAATATCTTCTTTTAAATGTATCTGAAAATTCTACTTCACAGATTAATCTCTAGACCTTCATGGGACATGAAGCTAATCTCTGCTGAAAGACCAAATCAGTGGACTCAAGACACCTCCCAGAAGCTCCATTAAAGACCAGAAAAGGGTGATGGATTTTAGTTGGGTTTTTCAACCTTGGGACCTATTGAAATTTGGGACCAGATCATTCTTTGTGGTGGGGCCATCTTGTGTACTGTAGGTTGCTTAGTAGCATTCTTGGCCTCTACTAGATGCCGGTAACACCCCCAGTCATGACAACCAAAAATGTCTTCACATTCCAAATGTCTCCTGGGTGGGGAAGAGAGCAAAATAACTGCTGGTTGAGAATCACTGAGTTAAACTAATAACAGGGGAAATGTCATTTCAGAGAAGCATAGCAGAATAAACTTGAATTGATGAGTTTTTGCCATGCAATTGGACAAGCGTTACAATGTTGAATAATGTCAACAAAAAAGCTAGTCTGTATTAAACAATCCTATTATATTCCAGACATTGAACTAAGCATCAGACATACATTACTCTACAATAGGAAGGGGTTTTAGAAGTCACCTAATCTACCTGTTTTAGTGTTTACATTTCCTTTACAATACAAATAATAGTTGTGGCCTTAAATCAAGAAATTACCATGTGGTTGTCATTGTGCTAAATTCTTTAATTTGTTGTCTTGTTTAATTCTCGTAGCTATTCTTATGAAGGTGTGATTTATCAACATAGACAGATGGGAATACCGAGTCCCATAAAGGTTAAATAACTTGCCCTAAGTCACAAAGTCACAAAGTCACAAAGCTATGATGAAGCTGAGTTGGCATTCAAATCTTGCTCTAAGCCCAGAGTTATCCTCTTAATTATGTGCCAAAGAGTCTACATACACCATATTCCTTCTCTATGGCATAATCTTTCTTTCTCTATCAGCCAAGAAAATAACCCCTACCCAGCTTTTGAAATTCAACTCAAAGGTCTCTTCTTCTGCAAAGCATTTTCTGACACACACCCACACCCCAGGCAGAGTTGGGCGTTAGACCTCTGGGAACCCCCAGCACAACATAAGTCTTTGCTGCATCCCTTTTCTTACAATTCTAAAGTGATTCACTAACCAACTTACTCCCCATATCAAACTCTAAGTTCTTTGAGGGAAATGTTAAAAGGTGTTTTTATATCCAGCTCATGTATTATGGATTGAATAAGACAGACACTACCTCATGAAGCTCTCTGTTTCCACCCACAGGTAAAATCAGATAGTTATGTCTTCCTTCTCCTTCTAGGACAGTTAGATTTTGAGGGCAACTCTTGCCTGTCCAGAGCAGCCGTCCTCAACCACATCATCCAGAGATGTTTTCTCTAGTAAGTTCTTATAAATGCACTCTGTTTATATTTTTACATTTATTTCTATTAAAAAGTATATGGTTTACTTGTTTATTTGTTGCTTATATCTCTCATGAGAGCAGGAAACTTGTCCATCCTTTTCACCACTGTGTAGCTAATGACCCCTTCAGTGATCAGCAATTAAGAGGAATGAATGAAGAATAGTTGGAGACAGAAAAATGAAGACCCTTGGTATGATAGAAAAATCAGAATAGGCAGTAATTTAAGATGGGCTTAAATGCCAGCTTTACTGTGGCATCAATGAGGGAAAGAAGGGGGCAGTCAGCAGTTAGGCAAGGAGAAAGCCCTTTGTCAAGTTTCATGATTAGAGGGACTAAGG
The DNA here is from genome assembly GCA_030015415.1 of Cynopterus sphinx. Lineage (NCBI taxonomy): Eukaryota > Metazoa > Chordata > Mammalia > Chiroptera > Pteropodidae > Cynopterus > Cynopterus sphinx. The sequence continues at coordinate 50,582,528 of CM057390.1, read as the reverse complement.
TCAGAGAAGATGAAAGATATCCAAGGTGAGTGTTATCAATGGTTTGGGCACCAGGTCTTGAGTAGACAACCTCCCAACACTAACCCTTCTTGGTCTCTAAGCAGCCTACCTCCTTTGGACATCTGGTAAAGCACACCTCTGCAAGGATCTGTGCAAGGCTGAGCATTCCTGGTCATAAAATGCTGGCTCCTCTATATTTCTCTATACACTCCTTTGTACTTCCTCATTGATGGTGGCAGCAGATGCCCCTTTTGCCGGGAAGTTCTCGGTATTGGAGATGATGTGTGTGAACAGTGTTCCAGGACAACCTGAGTTGTCATGCAAGGTGCTGTTGAAGGTAAGAAGGTCAAGAGTAAGTATGCTTCGTTAGGTGGGGACAGTCCCTCTTGACTCTTCGTCTTTCTTGTCCACTGCATTCATTCAGCAGATTTTTGTTAAGTACTTAATATGCACTAAGTGTAATGTTCTCCACTCCCATTCTATGAAATAAAACTTTTTAAAAAGTGGATAATGTTCCAGACAACTTGTCACCCACAACCTGACCATTCGATTCCAGCTTCTGTTACTGATATGTCCTCTTACAGATGCTTTGGGTCCACAGTCAAAATGTTACCCCACCTTTGACACTTCCCAGACGTTTGTTCTCCCAATGATTTTGGAAACAAGCCTTTTAGTGTGGTTTTGGACTTAGTTTTGATCCATTATCATCACCCCCTATCACCTTTGGCAAGGTCTCCTTACTTCATTTTCTAGTCTCTTCAAAATCCCACCTCTGCTTTGTCCCCCAGAGCGTCTGGAATGGGGTGTTTTCCAATATTCCACTGGGGCTGACCTGCACTCTCTAGCTTGGGAACTGACAGTTTAACTGGGAGTGTTGGTGGGTAGTGCTTGTCAGGAGGGTGGAGGCAAGATTTTGATACAAGAATGGCAAAAGCAGGGTGTTATGTGGCTGTTCTCCATCTCCTAATCAGAGCAGACTGAATCAATCAGGGTATATTTGTTCCTACTGAGACTGAATGTACTCATCATTCTCAAGAGACTCCAGCTGCCACCATCAAGCCATTGCAGTTGGCATGTAAGATGGAACTATCCCCCACTGAGACTCTTTGTTACAAATCCTGCTCCTCCAGCAGATACATGATGCCTCCCAGAGGACAAGAGAATCAAATCAGTCAGTGACCTCGGACTTCACTCTCATGGGGCTCTTTGGCCACTCAGGGCCACATCTGGTCCTATTCTCCCTTGTGGCAGCGACATTCACCACAGGTCTTCTGGGCAATGCCATCCTGCTCTTCCTGATCCACACAGACTCCAGGCTCCACACACCCATGTACTTTCTGCTCAGCCAACTCTCCCTGTTGGATGTTGGCTTTCCACTGGTTACCATGCCCAAAATGGCAGCTAACTTCCTGAAGGGTGAGAGTTCCATCTCCTTTGAGGGTTGCGCAGCCCAGATGTTCTTTCTGATGCTATTGGGTGTCTCTGAGGGTGTCTTACTATCCCTCATGTCTTACGACCGCTACGTCGCTGTGTGCCACCCCCTGCGTTATCCTGTGCTCATGAGACGCCAGGTCTGTCTGCTCATGGTTGGCACCTCCTGGTCGTTGGGTGTGCTTGTGTCTTCCATCCAGACCTCCATCACTCTGCACTTCCCCTACTGTGCCTCACGCACTGTGGACCACTTCTTTTGTGAGCTACCTGCTCTGCTGAAGCTGTCTTGTGCAGACACCTCTGCATATGAGTTGGCATTATCCATCTCAGGGGTGCTGATCTTGCTGCTGCCACTGTCCCTCATTGCCACCTCTTATAGCCACGTGTTAGGGGCTGTTCTCCGCATGCACTCAGCAGAGGCCCGACACAAGGCCTTTACCACCTGCTCCTCTCACATCACTGTGGTGGGGCTCTTTTATGGGGCAGCTGTGTTTATGTACATGGTGCCAGGAACCTACCACAGTCCACAGCAGGACAACGTCGTCTCCCTCTTCTACAGCCTCGTCACCCCCACACTCAACCCCCTTATCTATAGCCTGAGGAACCGAGAAGTTCGAGCAGCTTTGGCCAAAGTTCTTGGCAGAACTGGTTTCAGATCAAAGAGAAAACATCATGGGGAATGCTGAGACCTTTCTTTCATTTGCAGTTTACGTGGTGCAAGGCATTCTATGACCAGCTCTCTTCCTTCTCCCAGAACCATGTTGTACATTTCTAAGAAACAAACATAGCAATCCTAATCACTTTAAAAAGAAGAGTAGCTTGGTTTTCATTCAGTTTTAAACAAGAAAATTTTTACTACAAGCATGCCAACCCAACATCAGAGATGGATCCCAGCTCTTGGATATTTTGGCCACCTACTAGTGTCCTGCCTTACACCCATTCTTATACATTTATGTACAGTGAGTGACAGGTCAGACATCCAACCCTTGAAATCCAAACAAGAAAGAGGATTTGGGGACTGGTGCTCTGACAGTGATGATTGGATAGTCCCTGTCTGTGTTGGTTCTTTGCAGTGTCTCCCTTTAAGTCATATGTTTAGGATTTATGTAAGTGGAAGACTGCTACCCAAGAAGACTCTGGTTGAATAGCCCAAGCATATGTTACTTTTACTGTCTCAATTATTATATAACAGAGATGTAAAATGGTGAAGCTCACTCTTGTCTGAATGTCAGGGCCATCTAAGTTTGCATTATGCCATTTTTAAACTTCTATTTTCATTACCAATGGGAACATGAGTTAAGATTACTCAGTTGAGGATTTCCAGGGGAATGATATGACCCTGTTCTTTACCTTTGCAAAGATGTTTATCTAATGTGTCTTTGGATCAAGAGTCAGAGCCATGTCAATGCATACAAAGTCTGAGTTGACATGTCATCCTAAACATTTTGAATGGCAAGTGCCAAATATGAGTGGCGGTATTGTGTGTGTTAAGGAAAGGGGTTGTGGAGTGGGGCTTTTAAATATTTAAATGATGCAATCAAAAAGCCCACACTCAAGCTCAAGCTCTATTTTTAAACCTGTCTGGGACCAGTCCATATAAGCATCAGGAACGATACATGTAATATACTCCCCTGCAGTATAGTAGCATAACTTTACTAAGTATAAAATCTCTATAATATTGTACTATGGTATTAGGGATGACCAATACTAAAATTTATGTGAACAACAATTGAGCTTTTATTTGTAAAGCACCAAGGCTTTCTGCTATCACAGCATATACCCTCAACAACACTGTGAGCACATACCGTTATTGTCTTATTTACAAAGAAACTGAAGTACAGGGAATTTAGGTAACATGTCCAAAGTCACACAGCTAGAAAGTAGGGGAGCTGATATTCAAACCCAGGCTGTCTGAGTCCACATTTCAGAATTCTTCCAGCTGTCAAATGACTTCCGAAGACTATAAAAGAAGTTTTAAAAATCAAAGTAAGGAGATACATCATGGGGGCAATAATTCTGCCTCCAGCTTCTATGGTCACTCTGAGGTCATAAGTGGGCAACTGAAGGTCAGAGGCAAAACTGGAAGCCCTTATCACAGTCTTGATCCTCTAAGAATTGAGCAGGTGAATGGGGTGGGAAGGGGATGTTTTATACAGTTTTCCAAACAAGCGAGATTAAGCCCGAAGGAACTTTAATTCTTTCTGTTGCTCTTCCCTTGGCTTTCTACTCCTACTCCTCCCAGATCCAGTAAAATGTTCCTGAAATTACAAAAAAATAGATTTGAAGTTTAAAAAATAAACTTAAAATACTTTTTAGAAATATTCCATTGTGTTAGGTTCAGAGAAGAGAACATAGACAAGAGTAAGATTCCATGGGACTGGTTGATGTTATTAGACATTTCGTGAACATTGCAGAAGGAGTGAAAGGTTTTAAGCCCTGCTCACTGGGAAAACTGATGCCAGCCCTGGTTCTGTTTCTTCTTCTTTTTTCAACTACCATGCTGACCTTATCAGAAGGGCTGGCCCACCTCTTTCCTTTTCTTCTTCCTTCTCACACACAATTGAGATCCCTAAAAGATGAACAGCTTCATCGTAAAATGCACACATTCTTTGTTTTAATAAACAGTCCCAAATTGCCCAGCAAAGATTACCTCTCATGGATGAGAGTGCTCATTTCCCCAACTACATCACCAAAATTTTGAATGATGAAACCACATTTTTGCCAATTTCCTGGAGGAAAATTATATTCTTTGTTGTATAACTTTCAGTGTCTCTCATTTCTAGTGAAGGTGAGCATCTTTTCATAAATTTGTCAGACATTCAAATTTCCTTGACTATGGGTTTCTTGTAAAAGTATGGGGAGAAAATCATGAAAATACTAATATAATAAACTTGGCATAGAGCATATATAGCATGGCTATGCTGGACAAAGGGATAATTCATATCCTGGGAGAAATGGAGCATGACAATATGAGATTGCATCATACATACTGCTCATAGAGGCATGTAATTTAAAACTTATGAATTGTTTATTTCTGGAATTTTTCATTTAATTCTTTTGAACTGCGATTGACTGCAGGTGACTTAAACCACAGAACAGGAAACCACAGAGGGGAGATTACTGTGTTAATATCAGACAAAGCAGACTTGAAAGCAAGAATTATTGGAGAGAAAGAAAAACATTTCGTAATAATAAAAAGGTCAATTCTTCGAGAAAATATAAATGTTGTGGATGAATCCATTCCTCAACCCATTTCACATCGATCCCTGACTCTTCTACGGTATGTATTTCAAATCAATTGCTAGGGGGAGCTAGCATTTCAAAATCAAGTGCATCATTCTCCACAGACATTTCTCCACCGGGGATCTAGTCCAACCAGCTATGTTTTCCTCATTGAAGTCCCATAGTGCCTGCCCCCACTCTGTAACTTCCCGGGAGATTCTGAAAATAATTGAGATCTAGGGATGAAAAAAAAAATAGAATGAAGCAGAAATTTGCTTCAAAACACAAAAGAAGAACCACAAAATTGAATTCAATAAATGTTTAAAGAAATGACTACCAAATAAAAATGGTAAATAAACTTCACTAAGTGTTGGCTTTAGCATTTACAAAAATGCCAGTCTTGCCTACAAAAATTTGCGGAGAGTAAGTCTTAAGCGTTCTCATCACAAAAATAATGGTAAATATATGAAGTAGTGGATGTGTTAATTAACTTGATTATGGTAATCATTTCACAATGTATACATATACCAAATCACCACATTTTACCCACTAAATATATACCATTTTATTTGTCAATTATACCTCAATAAAGTTGAAAAAAAGGATTTCACATGAAAAATAAAAGAAATTCATAGGCAAAATAAATGTTGTTATTGTTGTTTTTCAATCCACTACCTTTTGAGAGAAGAGGAGGAGGAGCTGGGAGGCCATCAATTGATAACCGAAATAGCTAAGATGGAAGTCACATTTCCCTGTAAAACCTCAAAACCATCAAGAAGACTATCAGATATTCAGATCTGTACTCACTAAAGTCAATCATAATAAATCCCTTGAAGTTTAAGCTAAGAATACTACGAAGCCTCATAGTTGTAAATCCATTAACATAGAATTTTACTCTTGCTTTTTCTAAATTGAGATTTACAGATATGCTTTATAAAATATTCTATATTATTTCTGTAGTAGAGGTACGTCATTTATGAGTAAGTATGGCTATATGGTTCAAATGGTTTTACTAATAAAGTCTGTGTCAAAAAGTTCAGACTCCTCATCTAGGGATGGAAGCCATGATGAGATTCTAAGCTGGAGGAAGGCACCATGGATTTGCCACAGTGACCCAAAAATACCAAGGGAATTCTGACATTTCCAGAGCCCTTGAGCAAAGTTCCCCCCAGGATAAGTACCTCAGAGATCGAGGTCTCTCACCGCCCCAGAATTAGCAGAAGTGGAGGAAAAGTAAAAAAGAACCAACAAGTATAGTTTGCTTCCCTTAAGAGACCACATCTAGCAGTGGTTCCATTTTGGGCAGACAATAATTTGGCATCTGGTTCCCTAATGAGGCACTCAAGTCTTCAGCTCAGATGTCAGGGATTGGGGTATGAGCACTCAATTTCACTCCTGAGAGACCGCGGACCTACTTCTCCATCTCTCACAGGCCCAAACTACATTCTCCATGCAACCAAGTTCACCACTCAACAGATATCTCCAGATCCAGAAGGCAGAGATAAAAGGGTCACCCTGGGCTTAGTGTCTGACATCTTAGCTCACCTGCCAGGTGAGCTATGGAGAGAGAGAGAAACATCAGGAGATTTGGAGTCAACCAAAGAGCAGGAGATCTGGAGTCAACCAAACCTGCTGTGTGATCTTGGGCAATGACTTTTCCTCTCTGAGCTCTGACTAGTCTTCATATTGTATAAACGGAACCAGAAAGTCTTCGTATAAGTAAGCTGTACTGGCTCCTATATCATAATGTTTAATAAGAGTGGGCTTTGGAACCAAAAAGACTGAGCAATTGAACCTCCCTGCACCTCAAAGTCTTCTAAACAATAGGGATTATATTAAAATAAATGAAAGAATGGAGAGGGAAATTTAGGTGCAAAGGCAAAAGAAAAAAGTGTGTGAAAGGTTATTGGGTCGAGGAAGAAGGACACTTCCTTCTAGGTGGATTTTGAATTTCGTGGAGGTGGGATAACTACGAGAGAAGAGGAGGAGCTGGAGGCTGTCAATGGCTATAGGTTGGTTTTTCCGCACACCCTCGCAGGGTGCGTCTCTCAGTCAGGACGCGGGGAGGCGCTGACATATTGCCACACCAGGTTTTCCAAAAGTCTCTGAAGATGTGCAAGACCGGAAGAAAAATTAAAAACCATGGTCGATGTTTGAAAACATAAACACAAGGATGCAAAATAAAAATCAAACGTTTGAATGAAATTTCTTCTTAGGCTAACATGATGTCAGCTTCATTCATTCTTGGCTTCAACGTTTCCCCCAAATGTCATAGGTTGGAAAGTTTTCTGCTGTTAGTGTCAGCCGTTCTCCGTTGGCAAGAATTCCTGTGGACACACATAAGTAAAAGAGTTTTTCATGGCGCCTAAATAATTTCAAAAGAAAAAGGTATAACCATTCTTTCTCTTTTTTAAGCAGAGGAAGAAATAGATATATCGTGGACACTTTTTAATGTGTTTGCTAGGAGCCAGAGCCCGACCCCTGAGAGTACAGGTGCTCAGGAATGCCCCACCCAGCCTCCTGCCTTCGCTCATGCTGTCCCTTTGGCCTGAATCACTCTTCCCTTCCCACTTTAACCAGACTAAACTCTCATTCATCTTTCACGTCTCAGCTCAGGGTCCCTTCCATTACCCTCTCTCTTAACATCATATGCTTCACTGACCATGTCATATTATAACCATACATTTAAAATTGGTGAAAATATTGGATTTCTATCTGTGTTATCCACTCAACTGTGAGCTAAGTGAGGAGATGCTTTCTTCACTTGGCCCAGGGCTTGACGCGTAGTAGGCACTCAATAACAATTGAATAAATGATTGAGTGAATGAACAAACAGGTGCATGAAAATGTAGACCTGTTCTTGTACGGTTTCTCCACTCAATTCAAAATTCATATGCTCCCAAAATTCATTATGAAAATTTGAATACTGGCTCACATGGTCCTCTTTTAAACTCATGCTTATTATTTCAACAGCCATGCCTGTCCTCCTGCCAATCCTCTACGCCCAGCCCTAATGCTGAGTTGTGTTGGGACAACAGAGAAAGCTCAGTACAAGCCGCCCTTGAGAAGTGCTGGTCCAGGATGGGAGCACCAAGCTGGATACAGACACTCCCAACCCAAGTGTTTAAGGGTGGACCAAAGCAAGGGGTTGGTGAGCAGTGAAGGGCAAATGTCCTGGAAAATTGCCTTGGACTTGGCCTGGAGAGCAGAGTATGAGGAATTATTAATCTGGAGAGATCGGATCGTTCCTAGGTGAGGGAATGCATATGCAAGGGTCCTGCGGCTTGAGAAAGCAGGATTTTAGAATAGAGAGGGCATGGGAACTGACTATAGAGGGAATTGGCAAGGTCAACTGAAGCTATGTTTAAAATGACCCTGATGCCGAGCAGGTAAGGTTGGACTACATCCCACTGCAAGAGAATAGACCAGCATAAACTGTTAAATTGGGGCAGATGAGTTGTTCTGATGAGAAAGAATCACACAGGGTTGCCAGGAAAACAGTGGAGCAGGTTGTGCATTGCACTAACCTCAGGGGGGTGCCATTCACACAGACTACAATGAGAAGGATGTTTACACACACACTGGAATTATGCCGTAGAGTGGCACTTCATGTAAGGAGAAAACTGAAGAATTTTCATTCATATTCATTCTTATCTTCCAAAAATAATAATAATAATTAGAAAATGGAAAAAAGACTTGAATATTTGAGCACTTCACCCAAAAGGATATACAGATGACAAAGAAGCACATGAAAAGATGTTCAACATCATTAGCCATTAGGGACCTACAAATTAAAGCCATGATGAGATATTGTGACATACCTATTAGAATGGCTAAAATAAAAACACTGACAACATTAAGTGCCAACAAGAGTGTGGAGCAGCCAGGATGCTCATTCATTACTGGTAGGAATGCAGAATAGTATGGCCACTCTGGAAAATGTTATGTAAGTTCCTTGTAAGTTAAACTTACACTTCATGCAACCCAGCAGTCTCACTCCTGGGTATTTACTCTGAAGAAATGGACACATGTGCATATGAATATTCATCACAGCTTTATTCGTAATAGCCAAAAGCTCGACACAACAAAAATTCTTCAACTGTCAAATGCCTAAAGAGACAGTGGTCCATCCATATAATGGAATGCCACTCAGCAATGAAAGAAAATGAACTGTTAACACGTACAACAATGAGAATGGTCCTCAAGAGAATTTTCCTGAGTATAATAAGCCAATTTTAAAAGGTGGCATACTATATGATATTATTTATTATCATACTATGTGATTTACATATGATTGAAATAACAGAATCACAGGAGTTATGTTGACCAGATGATGGTCATCAAGAGTGAGGGAAGTGTGGGGTGACTACAAAGGAACAGCAGGAAGAAGTTTCTTTGGGGTGATGTAACTATTCTGCGTCCTGATTGTGAGGGTGGTTACACGAATCTATGCAAGCGCCAAAATTTCAAAGAGCGTTTCAAAGCACTTGAGTACATTTAAAAACTGGTGAACTCTAAATAAAGTCTTTAGTTAATAGTATTGTGCTAAAGTCAATGTCCTGATTTTTATAATTATACTATAAATATATAATTATATATAATATTTATCTATAAATATAAAGTATATAATTATATATAAATATATTATATAATATATAATTATATATCACATATATATAATTACATAATTGTAAGATGTTTTTATTAGGGGAGGCTGAGCAGAAGATACATGGGACTGCTCCAGACTGTTCACAACTTCCATGTGGGTCTAAAATTATTTCAAAATTAAACATTTTTTAAATAAAAAGAATGCATACTTTGCTAACATTTTTTCTATTTTCCTAGATGGATTTTTTAACTTTCAGCCTATTTTGATGTGCATAACAGTGCCCACATTCCAAGACAAGTAGATTTACAGATTGTATTATCCATTTTTTTCCAACCCATCCATTAAAAATAAAAGACCATGAAAAACCACAGGTTTATTTATGACCCTAATGCCAACTAAAAAATGCTGGTGAAGACGCTTCTACCTCTAAAATGAACTCTGTGCCAGCCACACCATGAAGGAAAAAAGTAAAGATAAAGAAAGTGTTTGTGATGAGAGATAACCAAGCATTATTCAATTTTCAAAAAGCCTATTTGTTAAAAGTGTTTCTGTCCATCACCCTTTATCATGAACTTACCCCCAGGGTACCTTGAAGTATTAGCTACTATTAGTGTCACTGTGAGGGTGGTTTAAAACACCCACCAGTGTATTTCATCTAAATAGCAGCCCTTTTTAATTTTGATATTGGAGATATTTTTTAACTATTTCTCAAACCATTACAACGATGGTGCCATATTTAGTTTTTAAATAAATATAGATATAGCAGGGGTTAGTTGTCAAATATACTCTACCAGTAGATATGCAAGGTCAGAAATATTTGGAGCATAAAAAGATGCTCAACATCACTAATCATCAGGGAAATGCAAATCCAAAACCAACGAGATAACACTTCACACCCATCAGGATGGTTACTGTGGGGAAAAAAGACAAAAGACAGCAAGTGTGGGCGAGGAAGTGGAGAAATTGGAACTCTTGTGTACTGTTGGTGGGACAGTAAGTTGATACAGCCACTGTGGAAAATAGTATGGAAATTTATTTTTAAATTAAAAACATAATAACCATATGACCCAGTAATTTCACTTCTGGGTAGATCCCCAAAAGAACTGAAAGCAGGCTCTTGAAGAGATATTTGTATAACCATGTTCATAGCAGCATTATCTACCATAGTTAAAACACAGAAGCAGCCCAAGTGTTTATGAGCAGATAAGCAAAATGTGGTATATACGTACAATGGAATACTATTCAGCCTTAAAAAGGAAAGAAAATCTGACCCATGCTACAACATGAATGAACCTTGAGGACATGATGCTAAAAGAAATAGCCAGTCACAAAAGAACAAATACTGTGTGATTCCACTTACATGAGGTGCTTAGAGTAGTCAAACCATGAGAGAAAAAGTAAAATGGAGGTTGCCAGGGACTGAAAGAGTGAATGTTTAATTGGGATAGATTCCAGTTCTACAAGATTAAAAGAGTTATAGAGATGGATGGAGGTGATGATTGCACAATAAAGTGAATGTGCGTAATACCATTGAAGTGTACACTTAGAAATGATCGAGATGGTAAATGTTATGTTTTGCATATTTTAACACAACTTTAAAATGTGGGAAAAAACCACCATGAGATCCCAATTCAGACCCATTAGGGTGGCTATAATAGAAAAAAGATAAAGAATAACAAGTGTTGAAGAGGATGTGTAGAAATCGAAACCCTTGTGCATTGCTGGTGGGAATGTAAAATTGTGCAGCCGCTGTGGGAAACAGTTTGGTGGTTGCTCAAAAAGATAAACATAGAATTGCTACATGACCCAGCAATTCTGCGCCTAGGGATATAGAACTGAAAACAGGGACTCAAACAGGAACTCATACATCGATGTTTATAGCAGCATTATTCATGATTGCCAAAAGGTGGGGGAAAAAAACAAAATGCCCATCAGAGGGTGAATGGAGAAGCAAAATATGCTCCATCCGCACAGTGGAGTTTTACTCAGCACGAAAAAGAATGAAGCATTGAAATACTCTGTGACATGGATGGTCTTGAAAACACTGCACTGAGTGAAAGAAGCCACTCTCAAAATTGATATGCAATGTCCAGACAGGCAAATCCATAGAAACAAAAAGCCAATTAGTGGTCTCCAGGGGCTGTGGAAGGCACAATGGGTAATGACTGCTCATGGGGATGAGGTCTCCTTTCGGGGCGATGGAAATGTTTTAGAATCAGATAGAGGTGACGGTGCACAACATTGTGAATGTGCTAAATGCCACTGAATTGCCCACTTTAAAACAGTGAATCTATGTTGCTCAAATCTCATCTCGATTAAAAAATTGATGTTAGGAGGTCATCGCTCCAGCAGTGAAAAGCCACAGACACACCTCCGGGGATGGCAGATCCAGTAGAGTTGGGGGTATTCCACTGGGCCTAGGTCCTGCAGGAGAAATCCCCCAAAAAGGCCCAGAGCCCCCACCACCCTAAGCTCAGGAGTAGAGGAAAGAGCCTAAAACAAGCTGTGGTTTCCTCTTCCCCAAAGACCCAGGCCCAGCAGGACAGGGCATGGGGCAATTAGCAGGTGCCCTAACAAGACACGAGAGACTGAGCCCAAGCTGCAAGCATGGAGGGTAAATTGAACTCTGCCAGGTTCTCGCACTCCCTCCTGTGGGCCCCAACACCTGCCTCCAATTGTACTTGGCCCAGGACACTCTCCCAGCCAGAGCTAGCTCACCTCCTGCCAGATATCTCCCAAATGTCAGGGAAAGAAATCAGCAAGCTGGGGGCTGTGAATTCACCAGCCACGCCTATTGTGTGACCTCAGGGAAGTGGCTTTGCCTCTCTGGGCCTCAGTTCCTTTGTCTATAATGAAAACAAAATAAAATGGGAGATGCCCTGAGTGTGTAAGCCCCGCTAACAGGTTCAAGCTTCTGGGTCTTTAAGAGCTTTGGAACAAGACAGACTATAGGATACCTAGTAATTGATTATTCTCTCCAAGACTCTGCAGCCTATAAATGAAGGTAAGAGTGCCTGCCTTAAAGGATTAAAGAATGAAGCAAGTAGAACTTCTTGTCATGATGGTAGATGTACAGGAAGCACAAAAGAAATGTTTGCTATTAGTAGCGGGATGATAGGGAGCCAGCGCAGGATTTTCAGCAATGGAGAGGCAGGTCATTTTACCTTGGTGATAGCCACTGCGGAGGCTGAAATAGAAGAGCAAGCTGGGGCCAAAGAGACTGCAGAAAGGACAGGTTTAAAGTGTAAGAGTGAATGTGCTTAATACCATTGAGCACATAAGAGACAAGATGAGAATCTGGTGGGGTTATGGGAAGGAGAGGAGAGGTCAGGAAGAAGATAGAGAGGCCAGGTAAAACCATCAGCCAGGATTCAGTGAAAGTGGCAAGAGACTTGGTTGCCTCTCACATCTCTGGCCCTGGTGGCTGGGTGGTCGGCAGGGCCAGGACTAAGTTTGGGTACACAGGACAAACAGGATTGGGAAGATGCGGAGCTGGATTGACACAGGGTTTGTGTGGATCTGGGCAACTTCAGCAAACATGGGGGACCCAAAAGATTGTCTGGACTTTTAAGAGAGAGCTCAAGGGACACAGTGACCTTAACCAGAGAATGGCAGTGGAATCCATCATTTACTTGCCCACCCATCTGGTCCCCTCCTAGTGAGTTCTTTGAGGGTAGGTGGGTACTATGATGTGTGTGTGTGTGTGTCTGTGTGTGTGTGTGTGTGTGTAATGTTTCAGGCACACAAAAAAACATAGATCATAATCCATCCTTCCCCTCTTTCTCTTCTTTCCTCCCTCCCTCTCTCCCTCACTCCCTCTGTCTGAGATAATCAACATCTGACATCGAGTATTCATCACTGTCATGCACATTTTTCACCTTCCAACATTACATATATCCATGAACAATATTTAGAATTGTGTTGCATGTTTTTAAACCTTACATAAGTGGCATTGTTCTGTGTGCCTCCTTCTGTGGTTGTTTTTCTCCTACTCTGCATGATGATTTTAAGATTCATCCAGGTTGGTGTGAGTAGTTCTACTTTTCTCCCATTTCTATGGAGTGGGAGGATCATACTTGATGGATGCACCCCTGCTGTGGTGGACACTTCTCTTTCCAAACATCCTTGAACATGCCTCACCATCCACCTTCAAAATTCCTCTCTGGTGGAACTATAGGGTCAGGACGGGGACCCTGTCTTGTCAGAATTCCTATACCCTGCTTGAGAAATGCCTCACTGAAGATGCGCAGTGAGTGATCAATGAATCAACAAAGAACGTGGCAGGGGAGGGTAGAAATAGGGCAGCAGGTGGAGGGACCCAGGGAGAAGGTTCCTCTCTAGGTCCAGAGAATGTAAGTCATAGGACAGAGGAGGACACAGTGGCCACTATGGACTGGGCTATAGGAGAGGGAAAAATCTGAAGTGGGTCTTGAAAGCTGGAGGGAAGTCCTGAGGAAGAGCATACAAGGTAGAGGAATTAGCAGGTGCAAAGGCCCAGAGGCAGGACCAACCTTGGATCAAGAGACCTGTATGACTGGGGTATAGTGATGTGAGTAGAGATTGAGGAGATGAACATGGGCTAGACATTGCAAGATTTGGGGGTTTTTTGTTGTTTGAATTTTTTTTTACTTTTTTTAGAATTTGACATATACATGATACTATGTAGTATTTGTCTTTCCCTGTCTGACTTATCTCACTTAGCATAAGGCCCTCAAGATCTATTCATGTCGTCACAAATAGCTGATTTCCTTCTTTTTCATAGCTGAATAATATTCCATTGTGTATATATACTACATTTTCCTGACTCATTCACCCACTGATGGACACCTAAGTTGTTTCCATGTCTCAGCTATTGTGAATAATGCTACAATGAATATGGGGGTAACATATCTCTTTAATATTCTATTTATTGGACACATGGTGGCATGTATAAAGTTTTGAGAAAAATGCTTAGAGTATTTCATTAGAGTTATAACTTTTTTGAATCATTGAGAGATAACCTGATAAAGAGAACTGAGTGGTACCAACTTAAAACATTTAGCAAGGTTTTCAAACTTTGCCTGAAACTCCAGAATTACATTATATCTGTACAATTTCCAAGAAAGTCTTCATGTAAATATGTTATTGAAATGACATTTCTAACCCACTACCAGAACATTACAAACCTCATTTGACCACGTTTTAGATTAAAAATTTAATTTTTTTACTTTTTTCAGATAGTTTTAAGTAAATCACATTCTCATATAATTAACAATAAACCTTAAACTGCCTTCAAAGTTTTGAATTGCATTTTCTGAATAAATTACGGAAACAGTTTTAGCAATACTGTTGAAGCTTCGTTGATCATGGTTGAAATTGTACTGACTTGTGTAGTCATGGTTGAAATTGTACTGACTTATGAAATTGTACTGACTTGTGCAGAAGGTTTCTCAGTAAATAGGTTTTGCCACAAGCAGATATGTGTGTCTGCATGGCAACATCAATCCCATATTGATAAGTCTTTTGAAGTTCTATTAATTATTTTATACTTGAGAAGTCTCAATCACTTTTAACTGTACCTTAGTGTTTTAAAAGTCATATATTACTTTTGAAATACTTTCCATCTGCTTTTCCAACATTCTTTGATATAGAATGATTTTTTGGAAACTTTTTATTATTCAAATGATTTTGTAATGTGACACTGAATTCCTCATGGACTCTTACAAATTTTATTTGAGCCGAAATGAATACAAAATGATTGCCATTCAGATGAAATATTTAAGTATCAACATTTCAACTTTCAACATTTCCAATATTTAAGTATCAACATTTCCAACATTTCAACTTTAATGAACAGTTTTGAACAGTGCTTGCATCCACTATATATACATACCCTGTTAACCATAAACTAACCATATTTTCATTGTTTAAAAAACTTTTACACCAAAAGTATAAATTAATTGTTATATTTAACAGAAAGTCTTACACAGTAGCAAAACTGTTTCAGGTTGTTCTGACTTCTGGAAGTATTGAATGTTCCAGAGATGCAAATTACTATAAATGTTACTTCTCTGTGCTCCTGCAAATTCGGCAAAATGTTCATGATGTTTAATAGGAACATTAAAAAGCTTATACAAATTTTGTTGCTTTTTTCATTCTGAATGCTTTCCTCTAATGTTTTGTTATACACTTTTGATTTTATAATTATTAAAACATTGCACACTTACAATTTATGCAAAAATTACAATGCATGAACAATAAAAACCAAAGTAATTCTTAACTATTTAAAACTAGAACCAGCCTTAAAATTTGAGGATAATGATAAATCTGGCCCTATAGACCAGAGCACTTCATACACACACAACCATGCTGTTCACAGTAACAATAGCCAAATTGGCAAAAACAAAGTTTCACAAATGTTTCTCAGATGTTGCCAGTGTAACAAGGTTTATTGCAACATTCAACAACAATTAAGTTGACATACTGAGTTTCCATTACAATTCATATCGTTCATTGATTTTACTATTCTTTGGAAGGACTATGAGAATATTTTCTAGCCTGTGCCAAGTATTTTCAGATTTTAGCAATGAGATCATTGTACTGGTGCATACTGTCAGTATACTAGCCTTGGATTAGCAATAGGAGGTCACAGTTGCTCTTGACAGGCAAAAACAGCAATATTTTGAAGAGTGTTTTGGTCCAATGGAGCAGAGCAAGGGGGCACTAGCTGGAGGGGTATTTGGGATGAAGAAGGGATTATTTCGCAGAGAGAAGTTTTGGAATTCTTGAGTCTTACTTAGTTTGTATTCTCAGCAAAGCAGGTTCTGAGTCAAGCACTTGAATGTAAAAAACTTACTTAGGAGATAATTCCAGGAGGCCCAATGAAAGTTCAGGAAACAAAGATGTGGATGAGCAAGTTTCCACTCTGGGTAACTGAGGGGTCGTCCTTTTAGGAATCTCTGACAGATTGTAGGACACACCCAGAACTGCCTCACTCAAGAGTGATGAAGCCAGAAGATTCACCCAATCAGCCCTGTTCTTTTTCTGTCCAAAGGTTACTCCCGGGGATGTCAACTCTCAGCACTTCCTTGTTACCCCATGTTTGGGTTTAGCCTGCTCCTGTGGCCAGACAAAGCCCAGAGGCATAGAGATACAGGTGGTGAAGCTGAGAAATGGTCAGTATGTCTGGGAGCTGTGCACCAAGCCACAGGTGACATCATGCAGGTGGGCTGTGGGCAATGAGTGGTGTGTTCACTGGTGGAAATGATGCGTAACATGGATAGGAGAATCCTGTTGCAGGAGAGAGTAGGCAGAATTGATGAACGTCTGAACTATTGAGAGGGGATGAGATCCACGGTGCAACGGAAGGGCTAGCCTTAGCCAGGACCACGGACAGCTCCTCCATTGCCTCTGGTTAAGTCAGGATGACTGTGGAAGGGGCAAACTTCACCTGGGTCTTTGAGTTCCTTCTCCTGGGCCTCTCAGAAGACCCCAAACAACAGCAGTCGCTGTTCATACTGTTCCTGAGCATGTACCTGGTCACAGGACTGGAAAATCTGCTCATCATCCTGGCCATCGCCACCGACGTCCGGCTCCACACTCCCATGTACTTCTTCCTGGCCAACTTGGCATTTGTAGGTATTTGCTTCACCTCCACCGCCATTCCCAAGATGCTGGCCAACCACGTGTCAGGACACAAAGGGATCCCTTACTCTGGCTGCCTGACCCAAATGTTCTTCTTCATCTGGTTTGCCGGCATTGATAGCTTTCTGATGACCGCCATGGCACACGATCGCTATGCGGCCATCTGTCACCATCTGCACTACTCCAGGTCTGTAACGCCACAGGTGTGTGGCCTCCTGGTGGCAGCATCCTGGACTGCAGCCTTTGGGAATACCCTGGCCCACCCAGTATTACCGACCCGCCTCTCATTCTGCTCCCACAACCGGATCCCCCACTTTTTCTGCGACCTCAGCCCTCTGCTGAAGCTGGTGTGCTCTGACACGTTTCTCAACAATGCACTGGTATGCACTGTGGGCACCCTGCACATCATCACCCCCTTCGTGGGCATCATGGTCTCCTGCACACGTATCTTCACTGCTGCGCTGAGGATCCCGTCCACGAGAGGCAAGCAGAAGGCTTTCTCCACCTGTGGTTCTCATCTCTCAGTGGTGTCGCTGTTCTAGGGACACTTATTGGGGTTTATTTCAGCCCTATGTCCTCCCACATGACTCAGAAGGACACGGCTGCTGCAGTGATGTACACTGTGGTCACTCCAATGCTGAACCCCTTCATCTACAGCTTACACAACAGTGACATGAAGGGCACCTTAGGGGCCCTTGTCAGCAAGAAAACAGTTCTTATTTGATGACCACAGCACTAGGATGTCTGAGTGTCCACACAGAGTGCCCATCTGTTCTGAATTTCCTTGCAAAGTTCCAATCTTAGATATTTCCTTCATATTGCTCTTGGCTCATGTGCTTATTACTTCAACCTTCCAACAGCTAATTATTGAGCATCTATTATATTTTAGACACTCTCTTAAGGGCTGGGAACAAACAAAATCCTTGACTTTGTGGTGCTTGAACTGCAGCCTGAAGAACGCATCATGGTTAGAAGAAAGTGCTGTAGAAACCAGGGACACCAGGATTCAAGCCCCGCTTTGGGTTAAGGTTCAGATTAAGCTCCTATACAAAAGACTCCAAATGCAAAGGCTTAAAAGACAGAGGGTTTTGCAGACTGAACTCATTATTTCTTTAACAACAAGGTTCCTATGAAAAGCTTAGTAGGCATCTGGTCTAGGTGCTTCTGGTTAATTCCATTGCTAGGAACCACATCCAATATTCTTTTCTAGCCAGAGTTCTTGCATCTATTTAATTTGCATCATCTGTTTCCTTCAGCTACTTACATCTATGTCACTCCCAGCTAATGGGCATCTGAAACAATAGCCTTGGGTGAGAGGCAAAATCTCTGTTTATACTGTTTTGGGGAACAGGAAGCTCTTGGCTCTTCCAATCTTGTGATGTTTCTGACTCTGAAAAGTGGCCAGTTCTTGTCTGAGATCATCTTGTTCTGACACTTCCTTGCTACAAGTAACAGGAAGTAACTAACTCACAGTGACAGTCTAGGTCTTTCCAATCACTTCCAGAAACATATGCTTCATAGACATAGGATGTTCCTCTCAAGTTATCACAAGTGATGATATTACCAAACATTGTTCTTTGGCATAACAAGCATGACCAGCTCTCCAGCCTGCAATATATTCATCCTTGCCACCAGGCCACTAAGCAGATGCAACTAGTTTTTCATTTTCGTGATGGCAGCCTCCACTTCTGATTCCAATTGCTGTACTAGGATAAATAGCTTACTTGCTCTGTAGTATCCTAGGGCTTCTGTAACAAACTACTACAAACTACGTGGCTTAAACAAAAGAAATTTATTCTCTCACAGTTCTGGAGACCGGAAGTTTGAAACCAAGGTGTAGGAAAATTGTTTCCTTCTGAGGCCATGAGGGAGAATCTACTCCAGGCCCCTCCTTTAGCTCCTGATGGTTGCTAGCCACCTTTGATGTCCATTGACATGTAGATATCTGCTGTCATCTTCACAAGGCATCCTCTCTCTATGTATGTCTGTCTCCAAATGTACCCCTTTTATAAGGGCACCAGTTATCTTGAAATTGAAGCCCATCTTACTCGAATATGACCTCATTTTAACCGCTATATCTGCAAAAAAGTTCACATCCTGAAATACTAGAGGTTATGACTTCAATATATGAATTTTGTAAGGGAACATAATTCAACCTATAACATTTGCTAAAAAAGAAAGAAGGAAAGAAAGAAAGAAAGAAAGAAAGAAAGAAAGAAAGAAAGAAAGAAAGAAAGAAAGAAAGAAAGAAAGAAGGAAAGAAGGAAAGAAGGAAAGAAGGAAAGAAGGAAAGAAGGAAAGAAAGAAAGAAAGAAAGAAAGAAAGAAAGAAAGAAAGAAAGAAAGAAAGAAAGAAAGAAAGAAAGAAAGAAAGAAAGAAAGAAAGAAAGAAAGAAAGAAAGAAAGAAAGAAAGAAAGAAAAAGAGAGACTCTAAAGGAATAGGACGCAAGCGAGGCAAAAGTTTATTTCTCTCTCATGTAGCGGTCAGAGTTCTAGGTCAGTGGGTGACCCTGCTCTTTTAAGTCGTTTATAGAGACCCAGGTTCCCTATGTCTTATTTCTTACCTGTTTCCCAGGAGATTAGTCTTGTCTATAAGATTTAATCTGTGAACTCTACATTATAAAAAGAATGTCATCAGAGAGCATAGGGAAAGCAAGACTGTGATTGCCAAGTGCCATGTACTTCTCACTTTCCACACTGGGTTACACCTAGCTGCAAGAGAGGCCAGGAAATGTGGCATAGGTGGGAAGCTGTGTTGCTAGAGTGATTCTGTTCTTACAAAAGGTGGAAAGAGTAGATTTTTATGGAGAGCTAGCAGTCCATGTTCCATACTTCTAGCCACAAAATACAGTCATACCTCATTTTAATGCATTTTGCAGATATAGCATTTTTTTTACAAATTGAACGTTTGTGATAACCTTGTGTTGAGCAAGTCTCTTGGCACCATTTTTCCCAAAACATTTGCTTGCTTCATGTCTCTGTGTTACATTTTGGTAATTCTTGCAATATTTTAAATGTTTATTATTATTATATGTTTTGGTGATCTGTGATCAATGATCTTTGAGAAATCATTCATGAAAGGAAGAGTCAATCCACGTAGCAGACTTCATGGTTGTCTTATTTTAAAAAATGGCTACAGCCACCCTAGTCTCTAGCAACCACCACCCTGATCCATCAGCACTCATCAATATCAAGGCAGGAGCCCACACAGGCAAAAAGAGTATGACTCACTGAAGGCTCAGATGATAGTTAGCATTTTTTAGCAATATTTTTTAATTAATGTATGTGCATTGGGTTTTTTAGCCATAATGCTATTGCACATTTAATAGATTACAGTATCGTGTAACAACTTTGATGTGCACTGGGAAACCAAAAACATCCATGTGATTCACTTTACTGCGATATTCATTTTATTGTGGTTGCCTGCAACCAAAC
Organism: Cynopterus sphinx; assembly: GCA_030015415.1. Lineage (NCBI taxonomy): Eukaryota > Metazoa > Chordata > Mammalia > Chiroptera > Pteropodidae > Cynopterus > Cynopterus sphinx. Next base: position 50,562,208 of record CM057390.1, on the reverse strand, counting down.
CAGCAATATCTCTGAGGTCTGCCTGTATATGAAAGATGCTTCTTCCCACCGAAAAAATCCACTTATATCCACCCTGAAAAAGACAACGTGAAGCCCCATCCAGCTGATGCATTCAGCTCAGAGTCATCAGGGTAGAAGGTTTCTCCCATGATCCAATAATTTATAAACGAAAAGTCCACTTATCTCACCCAATGCACAATATGAGACCAGCTGCTGGTTCTTAATAAAGATTAAGTCTCATGAGGCAGGATTTATTTAAGAATTCCCTGCTTTGAAGTGGAATAAATTCTTTGGCTCCCCAGAGGAGTGTCCATTGTCTGTTGTTCACTGTGATCTCTGGTTTTGCCCCCTGAGATAATCTTTCTTGTTATTACCTTTCGTGGCCACATTTGAAATGAATATGAAGGTTGAGTCCCATCTTGGAGACTCTGCAGCCCTCACAGACCCATTCTTCCATGCAAATTAGAGATGTGGGTAATGTTTTAAGGCTCAAACAGGCACAGACTGGGCTCACAGTTCCAAGATAATTCTCTAAAACTCTTAGTAGGTTGTTTCCATTCAGTAACCACAGCCTAAGTTCTTTCACTCCTTGAATGTTTTTATATTCCTTGAATTACCCAGGTCTTTCTATCACGTTAATGATGGTTGCCTGAGGTCATTCTAAACAAAGATCTTAGGTGGGAAGGTGTGTCTTCTCAGCCAATCAATAGTGATGCTATCAGTTAGGAACGCCTGGGCCACTCACCTGGGCACAGACTACTTGAGGCAGCCCCCTACAGACTTTTCCTCTGCCGAGGCTGTGCTGTGGCTGGACCTGTCCTTATTTCTTTTTATTGATTTCAAGACACACCTCAGCAGCAACCAACATGAAACTTTGGAGAAACAAGATTTATTACTCACAGGTCCTAGAGGATATACAGTAAGGTTGGGGGAGGGGAGGTGAAAGAGAGAGAGAGTGAGCGAGCAAGCCTGAAACTCTGCCTTTATTGAAGTCTAAGGTTTCGTGGGTTTACTTTTTACTGGCTAATTTAAAGCACAGGAGTGGGAATTCAAGTGTGGGAAGGGAAAAGCAGGGTCACTCAAGCGGTCAGTTATCTAGGTCACCCAGGGCTTTCTGAAAGAGGGACCTTCGTGGGTGGGGGTGGCCTAATTCTTTATCTGGTTGTTCTGCTAGTAGCTGTGTCATACAGCTGGCAATATGTTTATTCGAGATGGATGAATCATTACTCAGCCATAAAAAAAGTAAAAAATCCTGCCATTTGCAACTAATGTAGGGAGGAAGCCAGAAAACATTTTAAATGTTAAGTCAAACTATATTCAGAGACTGCAATATGCTGATCAGCCAGACCACGAGGAAACTTGTAGAACAAAGGAAGATTTCTGCTAGGGTTGCTAACAACCCATTTCCCAAAAACGAGAAGGGAAAACAGAGTCTTTAGGTTACACAAAATAAAATTAGTCATTCCCTATAGCTAAAACCATGGGGAACCTGTGGACATCCAGGGATTGAAGCCTGGGAACTGCCAGCAGGCCTTTCATGCTACATATTCTTACCTTTTCACGCTGCGTGCTCTTATCCTTCCTCACTGTATGTCCTACTTTTAAAAGAAAATGAGTAAACAAAGTCTTTAAACTGTAATTCACAGAAACTAAAGAATGATATATAAACCAGATTCCTCAAACACTCCAGGGTCCTTCTCAGTGTCTTTCTCTTGGCTCCTTGTAGTGTCTTTACTCTGTCTCTCTCACCATCAATGTCTCAGTCTCTCTTTACTGTCTCTCTCCCTCTGAGTCTCTCTCAGTCTCTCTCGCTCTGCGCCTCGAGAAGAGACCATGCTCTATCTATGGAGCGATACTCCTTCTCTAATAAACATTCCTGTTTGGCTCTACTGTCTTTGAATTCTTTCTTGTGCTCAAAGAACCCTCTCTCTTGGTGCAAGCCCACTGCAGGGAAATTTGCCCCGTCCTGCGTCACAACACCACGGATGAAGCTTGAAGGCCTTATGCTAAGTGAAACAAGTCAGAGAAAGACAAACACTGTTTGACCTTTGTTATATACTTATATGTGGAACTTTTATAAACACAAACTCAGATGCAGGGAACGTACAGGTGGTTGCCAGAGGCAGGGGATGAATGGCAGGAAGAATGAGTGAAAGTTGTCAAAAGGTGCAAACTTCCAGTTATAAAGTAAGTCATGGAAATGTAATGCACAGCATGGTAACTTTAGTTAAAAATACTCTATTGTATCTGGAAAGTTGCTAAGAGAGATCTTAAAAGATTTCCTCATAAGAAAAAAAATTGTAGATATGTGGGTGAGGAATGTGAGCTAGAGTTATTGTGGCGATCAATTGACAATAAATGCAAATATCAAATCACTATGTTGTATACTTGAAACTAAAAAAAAAAAAAAAACAGTTTAAGCTGTTATTTAGGACAGGAGTCAGCAAAATACCACCTGTGGGCCAAAGCTAACGCACCATCTGTCTTGTAAATAAAGTTTTATTGAAATACAGCAACCAAAAAATTAATTCAATTTAATTTGGGAATATAGAGGGACTTCTCAGACAAACAGACTCTCTAAGCCAAAGAAGGCAGCTTTGCTAGATGTCCAAGATGTTGGTCCTTCCAGAAAGGAGTGGTTCCCAATAAAGTGAGTGACTTAGTCTGCCCCCAGGGGACATTTGGAAACCTACAGAAACATTTTTGGTTGTCATAACTGGGTCCGGGGTGCTAATGGCATCTAGTGGATAGAGGCCAGGGATGATTCTCAACTTCCTACACTGCACTGAACAGCCTGATACTATAAAGAATGATCTGGCCCCAAATACCAAGAGTGCCAAGAATGAGAAATCAGGCTGAAAGGCTGGCGTGCTTTAACTCTTAGCCACCTCAGTCTGCACCAGGTCAGAAAAGCTGCAGCTGAGGTGGGATCTAAACAAGCTAAATCCAAAAACCCAGGGGAGACACCTTGGTGACAGGTAGCGTCACAGAGAGAGCAAATAGATATCAAAAACTATAAAGGGTCTGGAAGTTTCCGAGTTTCAAACTGATCATTTAATTTACTATCATTTCACTGATGCTGGCAGAAGATATAAGACTCCAGGGTCAGAGACAAAGTACTTAGTTACTCACAGCATGGCAGGCAGCATGAACTTTGTGTTTGCCAGATCCTCCCAAGTCCCACAGGGAGGTCGCAGGTGAACCCCGGCTGGCACTGGACAGACATCGGTTTTGCATCACAACTGAGGAACTCTGAGCTTAGAAACCCCAGTCTTTTCAAGTGAACTGCAAACTATCCCACTCTCCCATTTTCTCAGAGGAGACATTAATCTTTATTTTATGGACAACAAACAAACCTGCCCTCTGCTCCACAGGAAGAAACTCTTTCTACCTTTCAAGGCTGTTTGCTATACAAACATCCTTGAAAAGGTAGCTGGAACAAAAAACTATCCATGTCCCTGCTTGTGAGTGATACAAAAATACCAGAAACCAAGGGAGAATCATCTCCCCATAGTGGTGGCTCTGACACCCAGCGGGCCATGACTGTCATCCATGAGAATAATTTGGGCTGGAAGTCACAAATATGAGGCTGTTCAGGGTATAGTATAGTGTAGTGGTTCAATGTGTCGTCTGTGAAGTCAGGTAGACTGGATTCAAGTCCTGATTCTCACTTTTTAACTGTGTGACCTTCAGCAAGTTACTTGACCTCTCTGTGATTCAGTTTCTCCTGCTGTAAAATGAGAATAACGATAACCCCTATCTCATAAGATTATTGTGAAAATTAATATATGAGTTTACATATATACAAGGCACTTAGAACAGCATGGGCAGATTGAAGGCCATGTCAGTGTTAACTATAATTATTATTAATTATCATGACGATGTCATAAAGCTTGTGGTCATGCCTGTTTTTCTGCATTTGTGCGCAAGCCGTGTAACCCACACAGTTCCCTTGGAGTCTGCCTCAGAGAAATCCAGGAGGACACCGGGCCCTTTGCTCCGTCTTCCCAATGCTGACTTAATAAATGGGCTGCAGGGCTAGAGCGGTGGTGGTTTCAAGTCCCAGGGAATCAAAGGGACTCAGGTTCAAATTCTGCCTTTGCCACAGCCAGCTATGTGACCTAGGTGAGCAACTTCCCGGCTAAAGGCCTTCAAGTACTTATTGCACAAGGTTCTGGGTGAAGGGAGAGTGAATCCCCCATCACCCCCATGTCCACACATGACCTGCTCAGCCCACAGTCTGGTCATCCTTAGCTAGTACCATTTTGATCACCATTGTCATATTATCATCCAGTGAGCAAGACGCCATAGGGTGCAAGCTGAGAACATCTTTGCTCTTTTTCTCCTGTACTCTGTAAATTTACTCTGGCTCCACCACCCCTCTGTATGTCTCAAATTCCAGGAGAAATGTTGCGGAGGTGGGGGGCAGAGGAGCAGAGGCACCCCATATTCTCTGCTGTTGGGTGATCCTTGTGGCCTCACCCAAGGCACACTCAATCCCTCCCACCCACCTCCATCACCCCCTTCACACCTTTTAGTCCTCCTTCGAACCTCCCCTCAATTACCACCTCCTCAGTGAAGCCTTCCCTGACTTCCACCCAAGGCTCATCAGGAACAATGTTATAGAACCCATTAACATTTTTATTCAATGCTCTTGGTGCTGCCCAGTCCCCTCAGCTCCCACTCTTCCTCACCCCACCCAAAGATTCCTTCTTTCAGCAACTGCAAATCTTGGGGTTGAGGTGGGGGGTCTTTCTCCAGCTGCTGAAGCTATCTTAGCCCAAGCAAAGGCAGACCAGAAGTGCTAGGGAATTAATAACCCCCCAACCCTGCCCAACCAGCGACCAGCCTCCAAGAAACAAGGATGCGGATTGGTGCATAAATACCCCAGCTCCCACGCCCCTCAGTTCTGCCGGATCTGAAGAATGTGCTCTCTGCTGCCTCCCAGACGTCCTCGGCGGGACTGCACCTCAGTTGTTCAGCGTAGTGACTGGCTTCGTCATTGCTGTCAACTGGCCTCCCTCCTTCCTCTGTCTGGCCCCCCAGCCCCTACCTGTGTCTCCTTGGGTTACCTCTCAAATAAATTACTTGCCCCACAATTCTCGTCTCAGTGGCTGCTTCTGGGGAAGCCCGACCTCAGACAGCAGTTTGCTCTATCCTATTGTATTCTGTAATCGTTTGCAAGTAATGGGCATCTCTCCCTCCTAGCCTGAGGCATGTCCACCTTAGTGTCTTCAAAGCCACAGACACAGCGCCTGGCATGGTAATAGATTTTCAATAAATGACCCCACGTGTCCTGGCTGTGAAGCGGCCAAGATGGTAACAAGTAGCTCTGCCCTACTCCGTGCAGTCCCCGGCTGCAGAGTTACTGGGCAGAAGGGGGCTTACTTACTCTTTCCCAGCTATAAATGGTAATCTCCACCTGCCTGATGCACCAGGCCACACATCCTGGACAGCTGGGCTAGGGCTCCCAAGGGCCAGGAACCCCAGATGAACTTTCAGGCCTGGCCAGGACTCCTGGGATGTCCCTGAGGCAGGTACACAGAGAGAACATAACTTCAGTCCCAAGACTGCAGGGCAGGGGTGGGGGTGGCACAGCTGGGCTCTAATGCCATTACCAGCTCCCCTCTCCCCTCCCAAGCATAGGATTCTGACTCCGGGAGCTCCCTGAGCAAGAGTCTGCCCTACAAGGCCATGGAGCTAGCAGGCAGCTCCTGGGGGAGGATCCTGTTCAGAGCTGGTGGTGTCAGGCCTGGAATTAGCCACACCACCTGTGGTGGTGCAGGGCTCAGGGTCTCCAGGGGGCGGCAGGGGTGGAGGGAACTGACCTCTGATGACTCAGCCTAAAACCGGGAATGATTCGAGGGAGGTATGTGGGGGGTGGGGGGCATGAGAGGGATGGGGCGTGGAATATCTTAGGACCTCTCCTCCAGCTCTGTTTTAAAGTCAGCTGAGTCTGATTCTAACTCTGCCACTCACAAGCTGGGTAACCCTGGTTGGGCCACTCTGAACCTCAGCTTCCTCCTTTATGAAATGAGAATAAAAACTGTCTCCTGCCTCTTGGTGTTCAGGGAGGCTGAAGTGAGATGCTGCAAGCAAGTCGAGTGCTCAGAACAGCATCCGGTACATGGTGGGCACTCCGTGAAGTGTTCCATTATCCACCTTTGTACTCTGTACAGCCAGGATGTGGGGAGGGAGATGGAGAACGGAGTTGGGGAGGGTTCTGGGCTGGGCCTCCTCAGCTCTTTAACACAGAGAGAAACTAATGTCCTCAGAGTATGAGCAAGGTTCCAGAATGTTCTGTTTGCTACCCTTTTGGACTCCATGCCTTTGGGTGGGGGAGTTCTCATCATGATGAAGAGAAGGAAGCTAGCCTAAGGGGCAGTGAAAGAATCAGGATGGGACAGAGGGAAGCTGAAAACTGTGAATCTTGGCCTGACCCCTTAGCTCCATAGTGGCAATGCCCACTGCCCACTATCTTTATTTCACTCCCTCCATGGCCTTGGGCAGGAAACACAGAAGCCTCACTACCTCCACACCATCCCACATAGAAATCTTGATGCTGGGCTGGGGATTCAGGGCTCTGTTCAGGAGGGCTTCCTGGAGGAGACTTTTGATCTGCAGAAAAGATGAGTAGAAGTTTCCTAGTTAAAGCAGTATGTATGAGAGAGAGGGGTGGGGCGAGAAGGGGGGATCATTCATTTTAATCAACAAGAATTTTCTGATCTTGTGGGGGCCAGGCACTCAGGGACCCACAGAGAAGACCAAGGCACAGGCCTGCCTCAAAGCAGCTCACAGTCTGAAAATGATGATCAAACAGTAATAATAAGAGTAATAGGTCCCGCATCCTGAGTAGGTGCTGCTGGGCTCAGCACGTGAGAGGCACTCTGTGTTTGTCAATGAATGAGTGAATAAAGCTTTCCAAAGGCAGTGAATCCTGCCCCAGTTTCTGGAGGAGAGAGGGAAGTCAGAACAGGCAGAGGAGACTGAAGGTGCAAAGACCAGGTGGTGGGAAATGGCAGCTCTGCCTGAGATGCAGTGGGAAGAGCTCTTAGCTCCAAGATGGGGAGAGCTAGGAGTGGAGGTTGGGGTGGGCAGGAGGCCTGAGTGAGAGGCTGAGGTGCAAAGGCCTCCCATTGTTGAGGATCCTGGGGAGCCTCAGCCAGACTCTGAGCAGGGGTGGGAAAGCATCTGCCTTGGCCTCTGAGAGTTGCTGAGAGAAGCCTAGGTCAATCTCACCTGGTGAGCTGGACCCATAGTAGGTGGACCCATCGATGATGGAGAGAGAGGGAGACATAAAGGAGACGGGGGGCGGGGGACCTGAAGAGCTAGAAAGGGAGAGAAACAAAGAGATACAGAGAATATTAGAGAGAAAAAGAGATGGAGAGACAGAGGGAAATGGGGATAGACACAGAGACTTGGAGGCACAGAGACAAAAAGAGAGATAAAGGGACACAGAGACAGAGAGATGGAGTGAGACATAGATTAAAAAAAGATATGGAGAGAGACAGAGAGACCGAAAAGAGGTGGAGAGAGAAAAGAAACTGAAAGATAGAGACACAGAGTTGGAGAGACACAGGGACAGTTACCAAAACAGAGACGAGTGGAGAAGATGATGAGACAGAGACCCTCCAGAAAGAGTCCCCTAGAGTGGTAGCAGGAGATGAAAGGGGGGCCTGACTCCCAATTCCAGGTGGCAGGACCCAGAGGGGAGGAGAAGGGAGAACAAGAGTCTCCCTAGCCCACCCATACGCCCTCTTCAGGCCCTCCAACCACAGATGGGAAAATTGAGGCCAGCCGGCAGTCCACAGTGGGTCCTCCTGGGCCGGTGCTGTGCCCGCATGCTCACACGGGACCTGTGTCACCAGGTTAAAAATGGAAACAAGTTGGACCATTTTTTTTTCCTTTGAGAAAATCTCAGGCCCAAATAAGGTGCAGGCTGCGGGGCAGCCGGTGAGCTGGCCAAGTCCTCCTGAGCGAGCGAGTGGCGGCTGGCCCGGCTAGCCTGGGCTTGGGCCTCCTCCAGGACTTGCCCAAGCAGGGCGGCACACCCTGGGGAGGCTATAAGGGCTTCCACTCCGCCCTGCTGCTCACTCGGCAAAAAGCCGAAGACCCCGCACAGACCCCGCCACAGACCCCGCCACCCGCGCCCCTCTCGGCCCAGCCATGGAGGCCATCAAGAAGAAGATGCAAATGCTGAAGCTGGACAAGGAGAACGCCATCGACCGGGCAGAGCAGGCGGAGTCAGATAAGAAAGCTGCTGAGGAGAAGTGCAAGCAGGTGAGAGGCCGGCTGCTGGGCCATGCTGGGCTGCCCAGGGCCCCCTCTGAGCTGGCGAGGCTCCAGGCTGAGGCGGGGGGTGGGGGGTCTCAGAAACCTTGGTTCCTTGGGGTTGGGAAGACGACAGAGGGTGATGCTCTGGCAGGAAAGGAGTAAGGGACCATTGTCTTCCCTGGAGGGGTCCCTGGGCTGGGAGAAAGGGGTGACAGGACCCACCCAACAGGGTTGGCGGGAGCCAGGTGAGCGACAGAGAGAAAGGGTGTTGGTGCTGCTGGATGTGTACGTGCAAACGTAAGCGTGTAGGTGTGTTGGGGTGAGTGTATCAGTGTGGGTGTGCGCGCTGCATGGGGTGATCGGGGGCTGCTGTGTGTGCATGTTTAAGTGCATTTGTATGTGTTTGAGCATTCTGTGATGTTCATTTGTGTCTGTGCGTTTTGGAAAGAGTGTAGAGGAATGACAGTGGCTGTGAGAATGAGTGTGTCAAGAGAGAGGTATGAGTGTGGCTGTTGAAAAGTGGCTGTGAAAAAGTGTGGATGTGTTGGCGAGTCCACATGTGGATGGTGATGTCAGCGTTGGGTTGTGTGTACCAGGGAGAGGCTGGCTGTGCATGTGCTTGTGCAAAACTTGGCATGACTATTGTCATACAAGTGTCAGGACGAGTGTGTATGTCAAGGTGTCGGTGTTGGCCTGTGTACCCTCGACGGAGTGACTGTTTCTGCTGGGTTGTGTGTGTGCCTATTAGAAGAGGGTGGCAGTACAGAGCTCTATGGGTGCGTGGGTACCCCGTGCCCATGTGACTGTGAGCTTGTGGGTCCACATGGGTGATTGCTCTGGTAGGGTGACCAAGTGTGAGTGTGGAGCCAGCTGTGACTGGCTGCAGGGGCAACTGGTTGAGGGTCTGGAGATTAGGGCAGGTGGGGAGTTGAGAACCTGAATGAGGCTCTGCCCATCTGGGGTGCCCCTGCCATCCCTGCTCTGAACCTGGTAAGGCAAGGCAAGGCTGCTAGTGGCAGACAGAGGCTCTGGACCCAGAGCTTTAGGGACAAGAGTCCCCAGAGGCTCTAGCAATACAAGTACATCAGGGAGCTAATAGAGGGGCAGTGGCAAGGTCTGGGCTGGCAGTCCCAAGGCCATGGCTTGGGGCAGAGCAGAAGTCAGTTGTCTGGGTCCAGGTGGCCAGAGCAGCCAGTGGGAACAGTGAAGGGGATCCTGCCCCCGACAGGGTTCATCCACAACCCCAGGTCAATTGTTAGGCCCTCAGGAGCATCACGGTCTTGAATAAGCCCCAGGAGCCACCCAGGATAGTGATATCAAGTGCCCACCCCTGCCTAGCCTGGGCACCAGGCCAGCTGGGCAGCTGAAAGCGCAGGCTCTGAGCTCAGACTGGCCCCATTCACAGCTGAGCACCCTGGAACAAATGCCTTCACCTCTCTGTGCCTTGGTGGCCTCATGTATGAAATGGGGAAGTGACAGTGGTGCCTCCCTCACTGCTGTGAGAGGATTAGAGGTGACTGTGCAGGTGGAGCCCTTGTCCCCACACCTAGCACAGAGTAAGCATTCAATAAATGCAGGTTGTTTCCTGCCCCGCCCTACTTCCCCTTTGGGTTTCTATCAACCAGTGTCCTAGGGCTGCCCGAAGTGTCTGTGACACATCCACACAGGTCAATCAGCTCCACCCCAATGCTCCCTAGCACAAATGTCCCTCTCCCTCCCTATGCCCCTCCCTGGCAAACACAGACGCCCATCCTGTGCTGGCCCTGAGCTGCCTGCTTCTATCCATTATTCAGCCCTCACCATGAGTGGCTTAGCTAGGGATTCAGAGAAAAGTAACTCAGTGGCTCTCATTTTCCCTAAGGTGTGAGCAGACACAAGGTCAAAAGGAAAGGTTCCTCAAAGCCTCCAGCCAACTGTGTGGCCAAGGAAGCAGGGACAGGTTTTCTGGCTTTCAGCTCGATTTTCATTTTGTTCTTTTTTTCCCACAAAGCCTCCCACTGGGGTGAACTTGTGCTCAAATCCAGGCCAGATCGTCTTCTAGGTTTGTGACTTAGGGAGCATTGCTGCCTCTCTCTGAGCCCTCAGTGTTCTCATCTGAGAAATGGGGCAAACAAAGTCTTCCGATGGCCAGGCAGGGAACCTAAGACCTTAGAAGTTCTAAGCAAAAGCCAGAGTCTCATGGGGCCAATGGCCAGTCCTGCCTAGGAACAGAGGCAGGAGGCAATGAGAGACTCACTCAACTTACCCAGAGTGCCTTATGCTTCAGAGGAGGCCAAGCATGGATCTTGGGACCAGCCTGACTCTCAGGAACCCTGCAGCAAAGTCCCATTTCTGGGCTCCATCTGTCCAGTGTAGAAACGTGACCGAGAGACACACCTCTCCTGCTTCCTGCCCACTCCTCTCCCAGGGCAGTGACATCCGTCACAACTGGCCTTTGACCACACATCCTGCCTCTGCCCTGCCTGAAGCCCCCGTTTACAGGGGCCAGGTTGTGCAGTCCATGACTCTCCCAGCTGTTTTCCAGGCAGGGAAACCAATGCCCAGAGAAAAAGTGACTTGTTTGAGACCTCTGAGAGCCAGGGCAAGGCTCTGCCTACCCAGCAAAGTGTCACACACCAGCACATGCTTTGTATGTGGAATTCAGAGGGAAAGGAACCAATCTGTGTCAGTCTTATTTTTCATATGGGCTTCAACCACTGAAGGGTTTGGAATTGAGTCATGGATTCATTCTGAGAACTTCCCCCAGGGTTCTTTGATGAGAGTCATGCCTTGCCCCATGCTGGAGAATGCTGGGGCCCAGAATGACCTTAGCCCCAGGCCTAACCCCCAAGGAGCCCCAGGCTGAGGGAGACAGAGCTAAACATGAAGGGCCACCCTCTGCCTCAGGGGTCAGGGTTAGGTGAGGGAGGGACAGAGACTGGAGGGTCCAAGGGGGTGGCAAGAGCTCTGCCTAGGCCAGCAGGGCAAACTGCCCAGGGGACGGGGCATTGGTGCTGGGAGTGGAAGGTCAGTGCGAGGACAGTGAGCTGTGCAGTGGACATAACCTAGCGGGTCAAGCAAACCAGCTGGGAGTCATTCTGACAAGAGTTCAAATCCCTTATCTGCATGGCCTAGGGCAAGTCCCTTCCTCATTTGGGGCCCCAGCTTACCCGTCTGTAATATGAGTCTTCAGTAATGGGCCTGGCATATTCTAAACACTTCATAGTCCCCTGCCTGCTTTATCCCAGTACCCCTCCCCCTGTCCCCAACCATTGTCTAAATGTTGCCCCCAAAAGTCATCAAAACACCAATCATCTTCAGAAACCACTATGTCAAGTCTTCCATTTTGCAAAAGATGAAAGTGAGGCTAGAAAAGGAAACAGGAGTCATACAGCTGGGGTTTGGAGTCAGGCTTCCAGGCTCCTTGCCTGGAGCTCAAGGTCAGGCCCTAGAGACCCTGTTTTAGGGCCGAGCTGCTGCCACCATTCCCCTCCTCTGATCCCCAATCCCATTCCCCAGCTCAGTGTAGGAAACTCAGAGGCCCTGGAATCCAGGGTTTAAGTGCTATCACTTTGGGACCAGGAGCCTTTTAAGAATTTGCATATGCACACACACACACACACACACACACACACTTAAGAATTTGCACATGCACGCATATGCACACACACTCATACACTTTGCACTTCATCTCAGGGATGAGAATGTAACTCACACTGGATTCGGAGCTTGATCTAGAAGCCGCAGGCACAGCAGCTTTTACGACATACCCCTTCAGGAATGAAGAGAAGGAAGTCAGGGAGGGATGCAGGAAAACAGGCCTGGCATGAGGGCCTCTTTAGAAATGGGCTGCGTGACCTGAGAAAAGTCACTCTATCTCTCTGTGAGCTTCCTGCTGCGAAGAGGAAGCAGGAGGATGAAGTGGGGCTCAGTGGGGGCTGCCTGCCCACCCCTGGAGCACGGACAGGTTCAGGGGTCGAACCACCAAACACATAAAGTCAGATCAAAGCATGCGATGGACTGCCCACACTAAATCAGAATTAGGGGCAGGGGAGGGAGATGCAACCTGGGGGAGACAGAGAAGGCTTTCTGAGCTGACCTTGGACTGATGTGAGGTGAAGAGATGGAGAGGTGAAAGGGTGTGTGGTTTGTATCCCATTGACCTGAGTTTTTCGATTGAGGGCACTAGGAGACTCTCAGGATAAACAAAGATGTCTCAAAATTTGGGACACATTGGGGATATTTTTCTTAAAATGAACACAAGCCAGATGTGTAGGAACTGAAAGGATTTAACCTGAGCCCCTGGAGAAAGTGGTCTTTGAGGGGTAGCCAAGCCCCCAAAGTCCAGGAGTAGAGAGGGGTCTGCGCCCTTCAACCCTTCAGGCTATTTTCGTGAGACAGTCTGAGGACCACTCTCTCGGGCAATGGGGAGCCATGACAGGTTCGAGCAGGGGGAGGACAAACACATTTAGAAAGGTTCTCTGGCTGCTAGTGTGGGAGGTAGAATTAGAAGGGGGGTCGTCTGGGCGTGGGAGGATGGTCCAGACCTAGAGTATGAGACTCCCCCCTTTTCAGTTTAACCCAGATCACGGGGAGGCTGCATCCCCCGGAAACTGGGACGCAACACTGAATGTGTGTTTCTGGGAAACGTGTCAGGACTCGTTTCCCCAAAGCTGCGCTGGATTCCCCGAGAGTATTGGGGGGCCCTCAAAAAGATAAGCACAGCTGGTCCCAGGCCAAGGGAAGGCTGCGAAGATCGTATTCACGGGTAGCATTTCTCGAGCGGTGCATGTGCTTGCTTTACAGACGAGGAGAGAGGCGGGACAGGGCTGCTGTGAATGCGGGGGACACCCCTGCGCCAAGGGGCCGTGGCCCCGCAGCTGACGCGCCCCCTCCTCTGTCCCCAGGTGGAGGAGGAGCTGACGCACCTCCAGAAGAAACTGAAGGGGACGGAGGACGAGCTGGACAAGTACTCGGAGAACCTGAAAGACGCACAGGAGAAGCTGGAGCTGACCGAGAAGAAGGCTTCGGACGTACGTGCGGGGCCGCGCCGGGCCGGGGCCCGGGGCCGGGGGGGACGAGGAGGAGGAGGAGGAAGAGGAGGCGGTGCCTCCTGGCGCTTTCTCCAAATAAGTCCCGAAAAGGGGCACTTTCCAGCAGCTGCGGCCAGCGGTGCCGACGTCAGGCCCTCCCCCAGCGGTGCTGACGTCGGCGGCGGGGCCGGGTGACCTCATCGCCCCGCCGGCGGCCGGGCCGGGCCGGGGGCGGGGAGGGGCGGGGGCGGCCCCGGCGCAGCCACAGGCTCTGGGCCCGGGCGCGGCGGCCGCAGCTCTCGCCGGAGCCGAGCCCCGCGCAGCGCAGCCCCGCGCAGCCCCGCGCCATGGCCGGCCTCAACTCCCTGGAGGCGGTGAAGCGCAAGATCCAGGCGCTGCAGCAGCAGGCGGACGAGGCGGAGGACCGCGCGCAGGGCCTGCAGCGCGAGCTGGACGGCGAGCGCGAGCGGCGCGAGAAAGTGAGCGCCGCGCCCCGGCCCCCGGCCCCGCGCGCCCCCGGATCCGGCCGGACCCCCGGCCCCGCACGCCCCGACGCGGCCCGACCCCGGCCCCGCGCACTCCCGGATCCATCCGGACCCTGCCTCGCGCGCCCCCCGACACGGCGGGACCCCCGGCCCCGTGCGCCCCCGGATCCGGCCGGACTCCCGGGCCCGCGCGCCCCCGGATCCGGCGGGACCCCCAGCCCCGCGCCACCCCGACGCGTCCGGACCCCGGCCCCGCGCGCCCCCAGGCTCGGCCCGGCGCGCCCCGGCCCCTCGCGCCCTTTCTCCCCGTCTCGCTGCGCCGCTCCCTTCCCGCGCTCTCGCCCCCCCCCCACGCCATTATCCCGCCTTCGCGCCCTCGGGACCGCGGACCCGCAGCGCCCCTCTCCGACACCGGCCGGCTGCTGAGCCCCCCCACTTCCTCCGCCGCCAGCCGTCCCCGATGCGGGACCGGGCGGGGGGCGCCGCAGCCGAGCCGGGCGGGGCCGGCCGAGCGGGAAGTGGGGGGACGAGGCGGAGCAGCTGCGCGATCCCGAGTGAGGGGCGGGGGGGGCCGCAGCCATCCACGCGGCTCGCGGCCGGCGCCGGGTCCGGACTGGGGGGGTGGGCGCGGCCGAGAGTGGACCCCCGCTCGCTGCGGCCATTGTCGGGGCCGGACGGGCCGCAGGGAGGCGCGGGGGAGGCGGCGGCGCCCGTCTCGCCTCCGGCGCGGCCTCCCGGCTCCCGCCGCGCTCGCCCGGCGGGGCGCGGGGCGCGGCGGCGACGTGTCTGCTCCCGCCCCGCGCGGAAGCTCGTCCCGGAGCCGCCGGCCCTTCTCCCCCCGGCCGCGCCCTGCTGGAGCCGGGGCTGCGCGGGGACCCCAGGGGTCTCCCCCCAGAAAACCGTCGCATTTATTTGTCGGCGCGGGGCCATCCACCCCGGACCGTTCCAGGTGGCCCTGCGGCACGCAGCGCAGAGTGGGGCGTCGCTGCCCTCTCTCCATCCCCTGACTTCCCCTCGGGATGAGACAGAGGGTGGCGACGCCTGGACCTGGAGAGAGGTCTGGATTGGTACTTAACCCTTAGGAGAGAGTCTCCCCATCTGTAAAAGTAGGAGTGATAATAATGGCCACTCCCTAGGGTGGCTGGAGGGCCCCAGGAGTAAAAAAAAAAAACCCTCCCTGCGTGGCTTACGACGTGTAGTAGGGGCTATATTCCTGTGTTTTTTTTTTTTTTCCTCCCCTCCCTCTACCTACCCCCAAAGAGCTCACAGTCTAATGGGGGTAAAGGAGACAGACACATTAGCTGGTGGGCATTCCAGGCGTCTCTGTTCTGGGATCATGGCAGAAAAGTGGGTGGCCATCTAGTGGGGCTTCAAAATGGAGATCGAACAGGATCTTATAGAATGAATAAGAATTTTCTGGGACAGGACACTTGGTTGTTCAGAGACTCAAAGGCAAGAAAGTGGGGGAGAGGGTGGAAGCTGAGGGACCCTAAAAGCTCAGTGGGGACCCCAGAAGTGAAAAAGATTCCCAGCCGGATGGAATTGACATGGGTATTGACAGGTCTGGGGAGTGGCCCCGAACTGCTTTGTGGTTGGCTTGAGTTGCGGCCTGAATACTGTAAGGGCTGCTCTGGCCCCGGGTCAGCCTCCAGCAGTAGCTGGTTTGGCCTCTTTCGCACACGTAACCGACATAACCCTCTCTCTGATCTCATCCCAAGTTATCCCACTAGAGGACAATTACTTCTTAAAAATGGCCCTCAGCCGTGAGCCAAGACAGGAGTGGGACAGTCCAGTTGGGAGGAGTGATGTTTTTGGAAAGTTGCAGACTTCTTAAAAAGTTCGCTTTTCAAAGCATGCTTCTCTTACTTGGTTTGAGAGGGGGGAAGCCTGAAGAGGTTTCCTGGGCAAAGGAATGGAGCCCAGAGCAGGGGGAAAAAAAGAAAACCTCTCAGCCTCTTGTAGAGAAAGCCAAGAGCCAGCGTGTGGCAGACTTCTGGGGCTGCCTCCAACAGCTGGTTTCATTTAGATTTTTGTGTGATTAACCGACATCTTCCTGTTCCTTTGCCACATGTATCTAGCAAGCCTCTTTTACCTTATAAGGGAAATCCTTTGTAGAGTGTAGAAGCTTTGATTACAGGAAGGGGTGGAGCCCAGAATGACTAGCAGTGACTAGCAGTTTTTCAAAAATACTTATATATGTATGTGCCCACATAGAGGAATGCATCTCAGAGCTCTTTCGCTTCCTGATAGTTGAAAATGTTCCCAAAGTGTGGTTGTCAGGATTCAGAATCCCCTACATAAGGAGCCACTCGCTTTAAAAAAAAAAAAAAAAAAAGATATCTCTTGAATCAAGCATCTCTGTATGATCTTAAAAATCATTTCCTTGACTGCTAACGCGTATGGAATTTCTTGTTGGGGTGACGAAATGTTCAGGACTTAGTGGTGTTGGTTGCACAACTTTGTGAATGTACTTAAAAAACATTGGGGGAAAATTCAGTTCCTGCTCCAGTTGCTGAAGGAGTTAAGATCCGTGCCATTGAAACAGACAAATGGGCACCCACTCATTGGAAGGAGTGGGTGACATTTCTTAAGAGTTCATCAGTGGTTTTTAATGGATCCTCCAAACCGGTGTTTCAGAGGAGGCCGCCATCAGGCACACCTGTGGGAGCTTCCCGTCCATCTGCTGCTAGCACTTGAGCCAAGTTGAGAAATGTTGCCTGCTTGTCTCTGTTTTGGGGCAGCTCTGGCCTCATTCTAATGCGCTCCCTCTCTCTCTCTCTCTTTTTCTTGCTGTATAAGGCAGCAGGAGAGGGAGTGGTTTCCCACTCACTTTTACAGCCTGCCCCAATTTGAAGATTCTTTATTTTGATATGAAGTGTGGTTTTCTGGGGACCTTCACTTCTCCCCTCAACTGAGCCCTGTTTCATCCACTCTCAGTATCCCTTCCTGAGTGTTAGTTGTCTCGAAGCCCCCGTAGGGCTCAAGATGTAGGTTCCGCAAGGGAAGATCCCTGGGCTGGGGCACCAGGGGCCATTCCTTACCATCTGTGGAACAAAACAACTACTTCACCTAGCTGGACCTCTCGGTTTTCCTATCTGTAAAATGGGTGAGATATGTGGAGGATTAAATAAGGGAAAGTCATAGCGATAAGAGCTGCCTTTTAGTAGGACTTCCCAGTTGCCAGGTACACTGCCTCACCCTTCAATAGGGAGGCTCAGAGCAGTGAAGCAGCCAGCCAGACACCACGTGGTTACAAACTGGCAAAGCACGCCAGCCCTTGGTGATCCTGGAGTTCTCGCTTTTATGCACACCCACCACATTATGTTCCTTGTGGGGGAAAACGCCTTGAAAAGCCAGTAACTGCAGACATCTCCACTATGCCTATAGATTTCTTTCTTATATCTTTCTGTCCCATCATCTCTAGGCCAGACCTAATTAATTATGGTGTCCTATCTGGGCTGCCTCCTCCCCTATAATGTATGACTAGAATTTTTTTTTTCCCCAGAATTTAACTGAAGGTTCCATATTACATTTATTTTGCCACTGAGGTCACCAGGAGCAGACCTTATTATATGGCAGGGTGAGCCAGGTCACCGGTAGCCTTGTTCTCTAGGAATCCTATGCATAGAGAGGCCAGCACTGCCTCTCACAGCATAGGGTTTACTTGTCTCTCGTCCATGTTGACTTGACTTCCCACCCTATACTGGGACACACATGTCGGGAAAGATCATACAGGAAATTCACATTCTCCAGACAAGAGTGTGAATTTCTTAATCACTTGGATTCCGGGGTGGGCTCTGGCGGGGGAATTGTGTTGGCTGAGGGGAGGGTGCCATGTGAGTGGGGAGCTGCGTTGCTGGCTGGCCTGTTACCTCCTAACCTGGCTGTACCTCTGACCTCCCCAGGCCGAAGGTGATGTGGCAGCTCTCAATAGACGCATCCAGCTTGTGGAGGAGGAGTTGGACAGGGCTCAAGAACGACTGGCCACAGCCCTGCAGAAGCTGGAGGAAGCAGAAAAGGCTGCTGATGAAAGCGAGAGGTAAGGAAGCTTTGAATCTGGTGGCCTTGGTGACAGCTTCTGGGAAATGGGATGAGAGTGAGATCACATGACATGCTCACACGTACGTACACACAATGTGTGACAAAAAATGCCTTATAAACCATCACACTATGTAGGTGTTTTGTTATGGTGGTGATAGAAAAAAACTCCCAGGCAGAGAGAGGAAGGCAGGAAAAATGGACGTGTATAAGTGTGACTGTCACTGGTGATCAGTTTGCAGAGCCTGAAATCCACTGCATCTCATCCATGTTTTCAAGACATTAATTCCTGGGGTGATATGAGATGGGGCAGATGAAAACCTGGAATGGGCCATCTGCTTAGATGATTGTTAGTGCTGTCAGGCAGGCTTTAGGCCACTGGACGGTGGCAACAGTATGTCAGGGACACATGCAAACTGGCACCATTGATGAACTTTCAACTGACAGTGCTCCTCACTTCCAGAGCATGAACTCTGCGTTTGGGCCTCTAGCAAGGTGCTCTGTCCTCCAGAGTGTGACATATCTCTGGCACAGTTCTCTCAGACTGATTCACAGAAGCAGCCATCGCTATGTGGTGTAAATGGGTTCTCTCTGCGGCAGTAGTGTGGGCCGGGCCGGTGATCATTGTGTGTCTGCCACAATGAATTCTCACTTGACTGATGCACCATGGTTTCCAGGATGAACCCCTCCAAAGGATTCATTTCTGATTGTGCTGTTGTGACCAAAAACTGGAGATTTAAAAGCAACTGGGGAATCTTGGAAATCGACAAATTTCTTCCCATGCACAGAATACCTGGTGCCAAGGGCGCAGACCCCAGGGCAGGTTTCGCTTCAGCCACTTGGTAGAGGGAGAGGGCACAGCCATGGGGAAGTGTGAAGGATCTCACATCCAGGTGTGCAGTATTGTGACAGTCAGCTGAGAATGATAGTGACAGCCCAAATGGAAGTATTTATTAGATAACAGATGTATGCAGCTCTCTGTTCTGGGTGGACACACCACATATTGATATATTATCCCGGGTCAGCCTCTTTGGAGGGGCTGATCTTACCGAGTCCACGCCAAGCAGTGCAGGCCAGAGTGAGCTAATTTTATGGTCAGCCAGCTGAGTGTGGGTTACTTCAGCTGCCCCAGGACATAGCTCCTTCAGGCTCTCCTCATCCCTCACCTCGTCAATACCTGCCTCTTGCCTGGGCTTTCCACTGCAATCCATCCATTGTTTTGAATTCCACTCACTCCTGTTTTTGAAACCTTCCAGTGACTGGTTCCCTATACCCTCAGTGTAAAACCCTTTGCATGTCTTACAAGTGCCCAACCTGCAGTCCAGCCATCCTGACCTCCTGCCATGTGTGTCATTCCTCTGGGATTTCTTATACAGCTCCCTCACTGAAGAATAACTTTCCCCTCCTCGTTCACTTGTGGACTCTCTTCTAGAAAGTCTTCTGTGACACATGCATACCCCTTTACCCACTACAGCAGACTTCATCTGTCCCGTAGCCAAGCTGGCCCAAACCTCTAAGCACACTGTGGTAACAGTCGAAGTACGAGTATACCCTATTACGAGTTAGAGGCAGTATAGACTGGGAACACAGGCTCCAGACGCAGACCACTAGCTGAGTCCCCGCTCTGCCATTTACTATCTCTATCTCTGTAACCTTGAGCAAGTCACTTAGTCTCTGTGAAATGAGGACAATGTATCTAGTACTTCCTGGGGCGGTCATGAAGTTTGAGGCACTGAGAGCAGTGCCCAGCATTAAGTAAAGATGAAATGTGTGCAAGCGGCTCCACAGTTTCCTCTCTGGAGTCTGCTTCTTGGCAGATGTCCGAGCAGTGTTCAGATGAGCCGGGGCGTGGAGGTGTGTGATGAGGCAGGACTGTGTGCGTGGTGGGGGTAACAACCAGGTTGCCCCTTGCAGAGGAATGAAGGTGATAGAAAACCGGGCCATGAAAGATGAGGAGAAGATGGAGATCCAGGAGTTGCAGCTCAAAGAAGCCAAGCACATTGCAGAGGAGGCCGACCGCAAATACGAGGAGGTGAGTGGGGCTGGCAGATGGCAGCAGCAGCAGGAAGTGGGGAGGAAATGGATGCATGATAGGGAGACCCTGGGGCCACCCAAAGGAAGCTCACAGTTAGGTCAGCTGTCCATCTGCATCCACATCTGTTTTTCCAGAGGCGCCACTTGGCTGGGAACTGTATCTTCCACGATGCCAAAAGATCCTGGGGAATTCTGTGACGCTTGTCTGACTTGGGGAAATCAATCGACCAGATAGATCGCTTTTTGTCCTTTAGCTGGATGTTTGGCACAGTTTGGCTAAAATTGAGGATCATGGTCCCCAGCCGTGGGTCTCCAGACAGTGAAGCTCAGTTCCCTTTCTGCCTGTCTCCCTGGTCTCAGCTCTTCCTTCCCCTCCTATCTGCCTCACTCATGGGTTCCAAGGGACAGAATTTAGATATTCTCTAGGACAGAGTTGAAGAAGCAGCAGAAAGCCCCATGCTGGCACATAGTCTTTGCTCAGCCTGGCCGTGTGCATGTGGAGGGCATCCTACTAGATGTGGCTGTTGGGGGTCAGTCTCTGATGATCCTTTCTGTCCCTACAGGTAGCTCGGAAGTTGGTCATCCTGGAGGGTGAGCTGGAGAGGGCAGAGGAGCGTGCTGAGGTGTCTGAAATGTGAGTAGCAGAGCAAGACTGAGTGGGGCCCAGCTCAGGTCTTGGGGTAAAGCCAGTGGGGAGTTGGTTGACACCAACCAGGGCCTCTGGTCAAGTAGGTGGGCATCTGGGACACAGTGCTCGGTTTCTCCTCCTTGCCTCTGTGTCTGACAAAGGGATGGCAACTTACTGTCCATGTGTTGACTCTTCCCACAAAAGTATTGGGAAGTAGGAGTGAGACAGCTGATAGCAGAGAAGCCTCATTCTCCCAGAGAAGGTATCTTAGGAAGCTGTGCCTTCTTAACAGAAAGCTGACCTATGAAAGTCAGGCTGCTTCTCACCCATACCCCTCTGTGTTTAAATGCTTTGCTCCTGATGTCATCATTTGGCCATGACACATTCCTGGATGGAGGGATTGGGGGCAGTGAGAAGTTTGATCAGAATTCTACAAACTTCAACACAACAAAAATCCGCTTCCCTGGGCCCTCCCGTTCCGAGAAGCATTCCACATACTGCATCTCGCATCCATGAGTGGGATCTAGTTTCACAAATCTGTTCAGGACTTGCTTCCTGCAGTGTCTGGGGTAAACTCTGATTGTGGTCTCCCAGCCTCCTGCTCTCCATTTCATTCCTACACCTTCCGGAGTCGGCCTCATCAGTCATAGATTCCACAAGTCCCTGTTGCCTCAGCTTTGGCAGGAGGCCAGGAGTACTCTACAGACCTTCCAAATATCCTTGGCCTGCTTGCCGCGCCTTCTTCTGGCATGATAGGGTTATATTATGATAAGTACTTAGGCTCTGGCCCAGAAAAGGCCATTAACATTTTTCCCACATTCCCCGTGGGGGCCCCAGACAGTATGGTTTCTTCCTTTGGAAAATTGCTTTTAGGGGAATTGCCTGCTGTAAGGAAAGAAAAGACATAAAAGTCCTTTGTCTTTGTGCAGAAAATGTGGTGACCTGGAAGAAGAACTCAAGAATGTCACTAACAACCTGAAGTCGCTGGAAGCTGCCTCTGAAAAGGTTGGTGGTTGACTTGAACTGGAGGGTGATTGCCTGCACTTTCTATTTTTTCTCCCCCAGGGACTCGGGGGCAGGCCTGGGTACCAGGGCTTGGGCCTGTATTTGCCTATGGTAGCTTTGGGGTGCCCAGCAGCTGGGGTTTTTCTCTTACAGAAAGGGGCATTAGGTCGCTTGATTTCCCTCTTCCTTGGGGTCTTAGCACCACTTTTATCTCCATTTCTCATGAGAGAGAAGGAGTGTGAGATTGGCACCTGGTCAGGCTCCCTGGGGAGATCTGAGCATAATCCTAGAAATACAGAGCCCCATCCTCACTTGAATTCCCTGATTCCTCCAGAAATAACCTTCTTGAAGATTGAGCAGCAGATACCAGAGGTAGAATTTTGGGATTTTTAGGTTGAAATGGTACCCAGAGCAGTCACTACAGGATAGAATCACTGAGGAGCAATAGGCAGTCTTCATGGCACAGCTTGACTTGCCCCGCCAGATTTCCCATCTTCATTTCATCCTCACTCTCCCTCCTCCTGCTGCCCTCTAGTCTCATTGAACTTTGGTTTCATACCCATTCCATGTTCTCTCATCACCTCCAGTTTTTTGAACTTGCTGTCCCCTCAGCCTGGAGTGGCCTTTCCTTTTCTCTTTGCTTGCTAACCAGCTATTCATCCTTTAGGCTTCTTTCTGCTTAAACGGCACTTCTGAAAAGCTTTCCCCGATTGCTCATCTAGGTTAGGTGTTTCTCAGCTGTGTCGCCCCACCTATATCTTTCCCAATCATGATCACATTTATCATAATCACTCAGTTGGATGCCTGTCTTGCTAGATTGTAAACTTTAAGGACAGGGTCCATATCTGACTTGTTTGGAGCTGTGTCATTAGTCCTAGCCTTGTGCCTCGCTTTCTGATACTAGGATATTTGGTGAAGAAATACAGTCCAGGTGTGCGAGCCAAATGCAGCTCGAAGCCACAGAGATAGAAGTTACAGTGACAATATGGCCTTTGCTCCTGCGAGAGCTGAGTCAAGTGGAAGAGACTGACAAGATGACAGGGTGTTTTGGAACTTCAACAGAGGGACCTTAGAAGGTTGGGAAAGGTGTCTCATAAAGTGACCTTTCAAAAGGCTGTAGAGCATGATGATGGCCAGGAGCTCAAATTTCAGAGTCAAGTTCCAGTCTAGGCTTGATAGCCACGTGACCCTAAACAAATGACCTGACTCTTTACTCATGTATAAAATGGGATTGGGACTACCCAGCAACCTAGCAAGCAGTTGTTAAGTGTTAGCTGATATTAATTTGAGTTGAGCCTTGAAATACATGATTTCTTACAGTAGTAATGGGGAAAGGAACATTCCATCCTGCGGGGGGTCCCATCACAGATAAGGGCTGGGAGATGAGAGAGTACACCGAATCTGTTGAGGAAGCGGCCAGCGCCATAGGGAAGTTGGCAGAAAATGGGGTCGGAAACAGTAGCACGTGTTTTCATTCGGTCATCAGCTCCACCTTCATCACACTTTTATCTCAAGCTGTCAGCTCAGGCCTTTGGATCAGTACCATCTAAAAGAGATCATCCAAAGGGTCTCTGAGTTTTACACACATTTCTTATGCCTGGAAAGGTGCCTGCCTCTACTTGACTTCTTGGGCATGTTCATACTTTTCTCCAAGGAGAAAGGAACTGGCATTCTTTTATGCTTAAAAAAAGTGTTTTTTAAAGCAGTGTTTTGGTTTCTCCCACAGTATTCTGAAAAGGAGGATAAATATGAAGAAGAAATTAAACTTCTGTCTGACAAACTGAAAGAGGTGAGTAATCATACCCAGCTGGTCAGGTTTCTGTTGGGGCCGGTCTTAGAAGCAGTCGTAGTGACTCCCGTCTTTTTCTTTAGGCTGAGACCCGTGCTGAATTTGCAGAGCGAACGGTTGCAAAACTGGAAAAGTCAATTGATGACCTGGAAGGTATGAAACTATCATCTGATTATGTTTGCTCTGCCTCCCCCTACCTGACACATCCACAGAGTCAGGGCAAGTCTGTGCAGGGGCAGAATCGGGCTTTGTTTGCCTTAGGATAGTAGAGTGCAGTGCGATGTCACATCTGGAGGTCTAGAGCACTGGAATTGGACAGTGCAAATCAAATTCAGACTTGGGTTGCCATTTTTTGAGACGTAAAATATTTTTGGCTAATTAGCTCCACATGTGAGTACAGAGACCCAAATATGGCCAATTTAAAAAAAGAACAAGTCTTTAGATAGAATTTCCTTCCATTTCCTCATTTCTGAGGGATGCCTTGCATTTTTTAAATGCCTTGCATTTTTACAGAAGCTCTTTCCCAGAGCGCTCAGAGTTTATCATCATGTGAGAAAACAGAAATATAGAGAATGTAGACACTAAATAAAGACTCCAGTCTGCAAGTCTGGCGCCCACAAATTCCAGAATTTCTTGTAGAGTTCCAACTTTTAAAAAATTTTGTCCTGTGTTCTTCATGAAATAATTCGGGATGCAGATCTTAGGGTTCAAACAGAATCTCCCTAGTTGCCTGTTCCACCTAAAAAGAGTGTCCCATGTTTGGTTTGGGAAATGGGGTTTCCATATAAGGGGAATGCACCTGTTCCAAAGTATGACCTGTGAACCAGGTGACATCATTAAAAGTCAGAAACACCACGGGGCAGGAACCGGTCAGAAGCTCTGTGCATTTCTGGTCACCACTCTTAAAGGTTCATTATGGCTAATCCCCTGCAGAACCTCTAACCACTTAGAAATCACTCTGTCAATCTTTTGTTTTCTCATTTGTTTTTCATAGGATACAACTTCCTCTTAGTTCATGCTTTGTTTTCTCACTTTTTTTTCTTCCTTTCATTGCTCATCTGTGGCACACCATTCCGACCCTCATGTCCTGTTCCCTGTACCTCTTCTTCTGAACTCTCTCCCTGGGGACCTCCAACCTCTAGATGAGCTGTACGCTCAGAAGCTCAAATACAAGGCTATCAGCGAGGAGCTGGACCATGCTGTGAACGACATGACCTCTCTCTGAGAAACAGCGGGAGTGTTACCCTCTGTCTTAGCAATACTGAAGTCTGCCTTCTCATTGTGGTGCCTCTTTCCGTGGGCTTCTAGAAGCTCTCATTTCCTGCCTCCTGGTTTGACCCTCCAAGCCACCTTCCGCTGTGTCTGTCTGTGACTGAAATAAAGACGGGCGGTCCTCATCTTCATGCCCTCTCATTTTCATTTTCTCCACTTGCCGCTTTTGATCCATAGTGGCTGTGATGCCCTTGACCATGGCTGCAACAGAAAGTGGTGGTTCAGATAAAGAGCTCATTTCAGAAAGAAAATTATGCCCACGTGATTCTTTGATGATGTGAAAACAAAAACCAATTTGGCATGAGCTCTCAGATGCTGGGTTAGCTAACTATCTGCATGCCAATAGCAGTTTTTCCTTATATAGAAATTGTTTTGAGTGCAGCCTCACCCACTCTCTTAAGTAGCTTCATCGGGTCGGCAAAACTTGCAAAAACCAATAGGCTTGTGTCTAAAAAGAGGCTACCCTTGAATGGGGCTTGCTCTATGGATTCAAATAGTGGCAGTGGCATTTTGGTCTCTTTATTCCTCCTCTTCACGTTTCTTTCTCTGTGTTATATTCTGAGAATGCCTAGAGTTCATTGTTACTAGAACACCTATCCAGCTCCCAATCCTGGGAGGAAATTCACTCATGAGCTCACCTCTATACTTTGCCCTTAAGAAACTACCCTACAGGGAATTAAAAGAGTATCCCATTAGCAGGGAAAGGGAGTGGAAGCTGCTGGAATGCCAAAGAAAGGTAGCAGGGTGATCCTTTCCTGAGTTCCAGAGTTGCCTGAGATGCTAACACCTACCTCCCCTCATACATAAATTAACTAGAACCAGGAGCCTTGGTTTGGTTGAAAAACTTATAAGTTAACCTGTGGGTGCTGAAAGGTCATGGTTATAGTGACTGAAAGCTCATAGATTTTTCCAAGAGAGTCCAAATTTCAAATGGTCTATCTAGTTCTCCCCTGCATGCCCCCACCACTACCTCAGATTGTCCCCAAAACACTGACATGTTGATGGCTGAGCCACATCTGGCTTGGAAATCTTCACTTAGTGTCATCAATTTTGGGTCCCTATAGCTTTTTATTTATCTTGTAATTTTTGATTCAAGTGGAAACCTGTATTCCCGATTCTTTTTGATTATATTAATTGCTCCAAAATACATCTCCCCTAAATGACCTACACCCTTCCACTCCCAGCCTCCCCCTGTTCTTAGCTGCCATCTACCGGGAACTTTTGCATACACCACTCCCTCACATACTGCCTACCATACATTGGTCCCTGGGAAGATTACAGACTGTGTGGGGGTGGGTGTTTTCTGTTTGCTCTGTCTGCATATTTCTTCATGGGATTTTTCCAGACATTTGTAGCCTCCATTCTTTGAAAATAATTGCAGCCCAGCCTCCGCAGTCGCTCTGCCTAACTGAGCACCTAAGTGGAACTTCATTGACAATGTTGGTGGCCCGTGATTTGGGCTACTTACTACCAGTTTGACAGTCTATGGCCTGTCACAATTCTCAAGGGCAATTAACACTTTCCGGGAAAGTTATTCTATCTCAGACTTAATAAAGTAGATGCCAGGAATCCAGTGACAAGGTGAAGTCAGGATTTGAAGTCAGGATATCTGGATTTAGATGCTACCTCTACATTAGCTGTGTGACCTCGAACAAGCTACTTTGCTTTTCTGCAAAATAAAGGTAGTATCTCCATTATTGTGAGGATTAAATGAGATAATGGAGAAATTGCCTCACAGTAATAGGCACTCAATTACCATGTGTCCTTCTAGACCAAATAGATGTGGGTCACTGTTTTCTCTCTGGTAGAATCCTCCCAGATCAGTGTGGCTGGCTTTTTCTTTTTTAAGTGCCTTATCTAATGAAAGGTTCACTAGTTGAAAGGCAGCTAGCTATCTTGCACAGTCATGTTTTTTTCTCTCTGAAAATTTCCAAACTGATCCTATCACATTTGATGAGACATTTTGCTTCCCTCCAGTATTTTAATGAGTCTTGGCCTAGTCCCTTATCGGCTATCACTTGTGGCAAACCAGTTCTCCCTTATGCTCTTACATGCATAGCTCTAAATGGCATCTTTTTTTTTTTTTTTTTAATTTATTTCATCAACTCAATCACTTAATACCATACCCGTAGTCTGGCTTAAATTTCAGTCATGTTGCATTTACCTGGGGTTTAACTACTTTGCTATGGACACATCGACATAATAACACAATCATGCCTGGGATTTCAACAGCCATTCCCAGAAGCACCAAAAGAGAGATGGGTTACAGGATTTAATTTTCCTCCCAAAAGCTCAAGGACTAATTAACTGGCACTAAGGGGGATATATATTAAGTCACTCATATCTAGGACTAAAATCTTGTTTGTGTAGCACCTCATAAGCTCTAAAGCATTTTTCATTTTTTTCTCAATAACCCCCCATACCACGCATTGGTGTTAGTTATTATCCCTGTTTGACAGATGGGGGTTGAAACTGAGACCTAGAAAGGTTAAATGGCTTACTACAGTGGCACAGCTGGATCTCAAATCCAGGTGTCCTGACTCTAGGATTGCCAGATTTAGCAGAATAAAATACAGGATATCCAGTTAAATTTGAATTTCAGATAGGCACTGAATAATTTTTTTGGCATAAGTATATCTTATGCAGCATTTGGGATGTATTTATACTAAAAAATGTACTTGTTTATCTGAAATTCAAATTTAACTGAACACCCAGTATTTTATCCTGCAATCCCTATCTGACTCCCAAATTTGGTATTTCATCTCTATTATTTCGTAGTGTTCTATAATAATTAAAATGCAAAGTACTTTCTGCTCTGACTTGTTCTGGCAGTGTAGAGTTTAGAAAATCTTTTTTCCCTTTAACAAAGATGCTTATTAATTTATTTTTTTTCTACTCTTAAACCTCACCAGAAAAACTTGCCCAGGCCAAAGAAGAGAACGTGGGCTTACATCAGACGCTGGATCAGACACTAAATGAACTTAACTGTATATAACCAAAACAGAAGAGTCATATTCCAACAGAAGTTCCAGACCTCTGTGTCTTTCTCTTCTCTTGTAAGGAGTTTCTTTTGTTATTGCAT
This sequence comes from Cynopterus sphinx, assembly GCA_030015415.1. Classification (NCBI taxonomy): domain Eukaryota; kingdom Metazoa; phylum Chordata; class Mammalia; order Chiroptera; family Pteropodidae; genus Cynopterus; species Cynopterus sphinx. The sequence goes on along the minus strand of CM057390.1, from coordinate 50,534,589 downwards.
CTGCGCTTTGCTGGAAATGTCAAGCAAATTATGAACATGTGACCAAATATTTTGTATCAGAGAAGCTTTGAGTACCAGTTAAATTTAATTCCTTCCTTTCTTTTCAAATGGCACCAGCTTTTTCAGCTCTATTTTTATCCTTAAATTGCATTTATTCCTAAGGTAGGCAGGGTGTTTCCTGTTGAACATAGTATCTTAAGACTGAGGGCATTTGGTTCCTGGACAGTTAGACAACCGCACACTTTTAAAACACAGACTCCAATATCTAATGACTGGTCAATTTAAAAGGTTGAAGAATAGAACTTCTGGGCCACTGTTAGATACACTACGGGAGGCCATCACATTAAAATGGGTGGGGGTTTTCCATTCAGAGCAAGGTGGGGTGCTATTGTAGGAAATCAAACCATAGATAGGTTAATCTAATCATTCTGGCTCTTTCCCACATTCTACCATTCAGAACAAACATCCTCTGAGCGGTCAGTATGAGAATGCTTGGGAAATAGTCATAATATTTGCTCTGATATGAGGCCATCCACTCAGCAGGAATAAATGTGATAGATTTTAGTCTTGTTCAGGGGAGCCATAGCGAAGACTGCTTGCCATCAATAATTGAGCAGGAATGCTTTTCTGTTAATAAATACTGGACAGAAGGGGCCTCCCTGGCAGCAGAGATACAGTAACTGGCCTAACTTCATTTCTTCAGGACTTTAGGGAATGATAAATTGAAGATTTACATATCTAGGACTTTAATTCCTTCTTCAGGACCAAGTTAATAAAAGACCAGGAAACTCCTGATTAAACTGGATATGGAGTATTTTTGTAGACAGACAGCTGCACATTTTGGCTTTGTTATATTCTTATTTTTCAGTTAACATCTCAGAGCTGAAACATTCCATATTCCCCAGCAATGTGGGGGGCCAACTCAAGTTTACAATTCTGACTAAAAATCACCCTGCTTCTAGCTTTATCCTCCTCTGTCCCTCACTCCTATTTATTATGCATCACACTACCTAGGAGATACACTAGCAAATCGTGCAATTGAATAAAACCCACACTTTCATTTAGATTCTTGCGACTGTATCATATGTAATAGTATCACTTTTTCTACATTTTGGTCAAATAAATTTTTACATAAACTAAAATTTGTGTGAATTTCAGAATGCGTGGAGACATATAAGGCATTTTGGGTCAACGAATGTGAATGGGGCAGAGAGATAACAGCCACAAACTTAGTAAATTTTGTTTATTAGCTTTATACCATGACTTCATGATATAAGGATTATGATCTCTTTCTTACAGGGTGAGAACACTTTGCCAAGGTAACTTTAAAGCTCTTGTCCTTTGTTTTCCCCAATCCTGCTGAGCCAGGCTGTGAAGAATGAGTAGGATTTTAACAGATGAGATGGGAGCAGGAAAGATGGTCCCTGTTGCTTGAGTCAGGAAAGCACTAGGCCTGGGTAAGGTTTTCTGTATGTTGCAGATATAAAGGAAAGAAACAGGAAAGCTGGAAGATAGGCTGGGTCCATGTTGATAAGAGCCTGAATTTAACTTGGTCAGGAATGGAGAGCCATTGACATTGGGAAAATTTAGTTAGCATTCACTACAGGAAGGACTAGCATGGAGTTGGCTAGCGGCAGGAAGACCAGTTAAGGTGTTTCCATTAATCCAGGGAGGTGCTGGCCATGGAATAAGGAAGAAAAGTTCTGAAGGAAGTTTCCTTCAGAGTTAGCTGACTTGATGGCAGAGAAAGATGACAGCAGTTTCACTACCTGAATTGCTTTGGCATTTGCCTCGAGGTCTAACCTAAGAAAAGTCGGTAGGGAATCAAAAAGAAATGAAAGCCTTTAATACACTGATGTAGTATGCAAACAACTTTTTACCAAGTAGAGTTGCAAACGTTTCCTGCCATTCAACATTTAGCTGACACTTGAGTTTGTTTAGGATGAGAATATCAACATAATTAAAATCCCCTCTAAATCCCCTACCATTACTAGATTGAGGTTCTTTCTACCTCCCCACCCCATTGGACTGTAATCTCAGGGTACCATTTCAGTCATCCTTGTGCCTCAGCACTTAACACAAATGTTCAATGTTTAGTAAACTGACGTGTCTTAGCTCTTGGGGAGTTTCCAAGTCCCATGAAGTGTGGGTGGGACACAATGTGAGTTTAGGACCAGGTTGTGAGGGCTGATATTATCTTGCCCATAGACCACGGATGGATATTGGGTAAGTGCTTTAGAATACTGCAGGGTGGAATCTGGATTAGAGAATGGTCACAAAGACCAATGGAGAGATGTGATGATCTGATGGGCAATGAAAATAAAAAAGTAAAATTTAAGGGCTATTTAGAACCTTGAGAACCAGGGTGTGAGGGATGAAAGGATGAGAAGATGATGGGGTCAGTTGTGGACACGCTGAATCTGAAGTATCTGACAAATTCAAAGGCAGATGCTGAGGAAGTAGTTGGACGTGGAGAAATGGGTGCCCGACGGGTTCTCTAAGAAGTGAGAATCCCCAGCGTGGGGATACTAGAAGCAACAGGGAGTAAGTTGACTCTAAAGTTTGAATAGAGACAGGAAGAACCATGGGGAACACAGACGTTTAGGGGACAAGCAGAAGCCCCCAAAAGACTGCAAAAGAATCTGAGAAGCAGCACCCAGAGAAGGGGAGGTGTAGGTGGCAAGGGAAGGAAGGGGCAAATAAAATGAGAGTGCCAAGAAAAAGGGAATTGCCAGAGTACGTACGTGGTCAATAGCATCAAATACCAAGGAGGCTGTGGTCTATGGTTCTAGCTGAAGCTTCTCCTAAACAGATTAACAGAATGGGCTGAAGTGCAAGGGAGGGGAGCCTCAGGACTATCTCCGAACAGCCTGGGCCAGCCTCTAGGTGTTTCTGATGGCCCAGAGGGTTCGGCCCATCTCTGAGAAGCAGGGAACCGTGATCAAGACCTTGGCCTCTGAAGCTTGTTGGTCTGAATCCGAAACCCAACTTCCCACTCTGGTGTCTGGGAAAGTTGACCTTGGACTCTCTGGCCTCGGTTTTCTCGCTACGAAACGTGGTTAAACAGTAATACCTACCTCTGTGGGCTAGAGTGGGGGGCTAATTTTTTTCCCCCCTGAGTGTTGACACCACTGGCGGGCACAGAACCAACGCTCCTCAACGTTCCTTGTAATTCACTATCCTAACTCCCTCGGCTGGTTGCAGGCCTCTGGGGGCTGCCTGGGTGGGGACAGGCGAGGTTCCAGGGGGAAGAACTGAAGGCAGAAGGTGGTCCAGACCACCTGTGACCCGGTCCGAGTCCTGAACTGTGTGGGCGCACGCAGCTGGTGGGGTCAGTCGGCTCTGGGTCTCTAAATCCGCCCCCCTGGCCGGCGTTCAGATCCCGGAGATCGTCTGGGGGTGCCCCGCTTCGACTGCGGCGAGCCCCCCTCGCCCCCCTACGCTCCTTTCCTCTTCTGCTTCGACCCGGCCGGCGCGGAGGCCTCATGCCGAGACCCCGGATACCGGACACGCAGCGCCTTCCCGCGCTCGCGCTGCGGGGCATGCGCGGCCGCGAGGCTGGAGCCGGACCCCACCCCGCGCGCGCGCGTGCGCCCTCTGCTGGCACAACGGACGCCCCGCGCGCGTGCGCACTCGGCCCAGGCCAGGTCCCGGCCCCGGGCTGCGGGCTCGCGGGGCCGTTGGCGTCGCTCCTCGCGCGCCCCCTCCCCTCGGGGGGCGGGGCGGGGCCTCCCCAGAGCTGAGGAGGGGAGGGGGAGAAGAAGGCGTGGACACGGGGTGCACGCCCCCTGCCCCGGGCTGCCTTTGCAGCCCCTCTACTCCTCAGAGCGGGCCAATCGGCGCCCGCCTTGTCCCGAGCCTCGACCAATGAGCGGCGCTCAGGGGCCGCTTCCGGCTCCGCTGCGCGTTCGCCCCTTCCCCAGGGCCCCCCGCGACGGGCGCGGGGCGGGGTCGGGCGGCGGCCTTGGTGACGCGCCGCGGGCGGGCAGCCAATGGGAGGCGGGGTGCGCGCTGATGGACGGGGGCAGCAGCCAGTGGCGAGGCGCGGGCCGCACTTCCCGTCGGTGAGAGAGTGTAATATGGCGAAGACCTACGACTACCTGTTCAAGCTGCTGCTGATCGGGGACTCGGGGGTGGGGAAGACCTGTGTCCTGTTCCGCTTCTCCGAGGACGCCTTCAACTCCACTTTCATCTCCACCATAGGTAGCGGGGCCGGGGAGCGGCCGGGGTCGCCGGAGGCCGAGGCTGGGCGCGTCCTTGAGGGACTGGGGCTGAGGGAGCAGCCGGGTTGGACGGACCCCGGGCATCTGAGAGGGTCGAGCGGGTCGGAGGGGACCAGAGCAGCCGCCTTCACCGGAGTTCGGGGTTCCCGGGCCAACTGGGGGGAAACCAAGAGCCCATTTTGCAGATAAGGAGACTGAGGCCCCCAATCCTCCGTCGCTCTTCAGGGAGGGTATGTCCTGGGCTCAGGTTTGGCGCCTGTCATCTCGTTCTGTCCTCACAGCAGCCCTGGAAGCTATTTTTGGGGTCGTCGTCTTGCAGAAGTGAAACAGACAGGAGGAATTGACCGTGGGAAAAGGCCCGTGACATCTGACCTTATTGAGAATTTGCTGTGTGCCAGGCGCTCTCTGTGTCTTATTTACGCTCCAGTTCTCTGTGTTGGGTCTTTGTGAGCCCATCTCACAGATGAGGAACTCGAGGCTCAGGGACGGTGGAACTTGCGCAAGGACACACAGTCTGCAGGTGGCAGAGATAGGGTTTGAAACCATATGTATCTTACCCGCAAACTTAAGGCACAGCTATCCCAGCAAGTGGGAGCACGGGACAAGCAAAGCTGATCCACCTTAGAGCCAGGCCTGTAATCTAGACCTCTCCTGCCTCTTTCCTCGGGAATAATCAGGGGTTAAGCTTCTTCTCCCTGACCCTGTTTCCCCTGTGGTGAATATCCTCTAGGAGGAATGATGAGAGGAAGTCCAGAACCTTTCCCTGCCCTGCCTTCCATCTCACTTAAGGATCACAGCAGTGGCAAGTGACAACAGCCTTCCTGGGGACCTGTCATCCTCAAAGAGGTGCCAGATAAAAGCTTTAGTGAGAAACCAGAATCAGCTGCTGCCACAGACAGCCCTGACTTCCCTATCGCGAAGCCCAGACAAGGCCCAGGACACTGGTTGTCACTTTGCAGAACAGCCTTTCCCACAAGGCCAGCCCACATTGTGGTTGAACAGAATTGGCTTGTTGCTTTTCAGTTCTGACTGCCACCAAAGTGGAGCTGACTTTTCTCCATGCCACAGAAACAGCTCTGGCACACGTGAAAGGTCTGGCCTGGGAGTAACACCGATCTATGTAGCCTTGCTCCTTGCTCCACAGTAGGGAAGTTGGAAAACTGTTGCCAAGTCCAGGAATTTATTCTGAATGGAAAAAAATCTAGGGAACAGGCTCTGCGTTACCCCTGTGTAAGTTGAACCCCATGAGGTTATCTCCTGAACTCTATGATGAGCTGCTGACTGCTCTTCAGGAGCTGTACTTTGTAAAACAATTAAGTGCCAGGTGCAAAGTAGAAGAAATCATCATGTCTGATTTCCAGCTGTTGTTCACCCTTGAACAGTCACTTCACCTCTCTGAGCCCTGTTTCTTTAGTTGAGGAGTGGTGCTCTCTCCCTTGCCCAGTGCCTTGAGTGGTTGAGGATCAGAACTGTGTAACGAACAGGAGGTTGTCACCACTGCCAGGGGCCATCGAGAGAAAGCAGAATGGCTCCTGTAATAATAGCATTCCTCCCCAGGGCACAGGTGTTTCTGATTCCTTCTCCTACCCCACTCCAAGGTCAAACCTTGGGATAACCCTGTGCACCCACCAATCAGGAAATGATGTTAACACTTGGCAAGCTATGGGTCTCAGCTCACATCTCAGTTTCTCAGTATCAGGGTCTTCCTGTTCAGCACAAGCACTAGTGGGACCAATTCAAGGGTGAGTTTTCAGTTTGGTTTCTGATTCTTGACTCTAAAATTCAGGCTGGCATTTAGGGCTCCAAGGAAGCTGGCCTCCACTTGCAGATGAGGACATGACTTGGACAAGGTCACCTAGGGAGGCGGAGTTGGCACTTGAACCCAGGATCCCTCCCACCCACATCGTATTGGTCTCATAATGCTTGTAGCCTTCCTGCAGGCCTCTGTCTTCTAGGAAAGTTTAATTCATCCTGACTTTGAAGTTATAGCCTCATAATTCTTAGGTCTTGTAAAGTTTACACTTACTAATTAAATTTGATGTGTTAATGAAATTCAGAAGGAGAACAGCACAGAGTGATGTGGGGCTCTGCTGATTGAATGGTGCTTCTTGATTTCATAGGTCCCTGTGGATATGTGACAGGAGGTAGGGGATGATTTAGGAAGACACACTCTGCTGCTTTGTCCTGAAATACAACTTAATGCATAAAGGGGATTCTCCATTGGCACTGAGTGTGCCTCTGGGTTTTCTTTATAGATCAGGATTAAGTGGCTGTTCATTTTCTGCCCAGGTTATGTTTTGCCAAAGCCTGTTTCTATAGCTCTATCGATTGTTTGTGGTGTGAACTTGGCCTTGTGGCTCCCAGAATTGGTTTTCTCCAGCCTGGCTTGGCTCTCACCACTTCCTCAGGGCCCCATTCATTCATTCCTTCAGGAGGATGGATGGCGTAGGTGAAAGTGCTTTGAAACCATGCATTACCAGGTAGATACCGTTGCTCTTAATTTTTTCATTTAGCCATCTTTCCCTGATGCCTGCTGTGTGCCAGTTATCCACCTTGGTATAGGAACTGCAGAGATGACTCCGATGAATCAGGGAAGCAGAATTGTAACAAGGCCTGTAGCAAAGTATGTGTGCACGACTGGGCAGTTGGCTTCTAGAAAATAGGTATTCAGCCCCTGACCATAAAACTTCTGAGTCTCTGCTCTTCTGGAGCTTATGGTCTAGTGGGCACAATTCAAATGCAGGCTTATATTTGTTGTGATCCCCAGGCAGCTCCTGAGGCAGGCAGAGACAGAATTAGCATTGCCATCATGGTTCTGAGGGGTCAAGCTAAGCCTGAGCTCCAAGCACAACAGTGATTTAGAATAAAACCCCAGGGTTAGAGACTGGGTTTGGCTGTTTCCCCTTCACACAGGTCATTCTGATCAGGTTTTGCTCCTAACATTCATGGAGCAAGTAACCAAATAGACAATGTCAGGGAAAAGTGCATGAAGAAGAAAAAGCAGGAAAAGGGAAAGAATGAAGATGGCAAGGAGGAGGTGACTTGAACCAGGGACCTGAGTAAAGTGAGGTGAGAGCCAAGTGGCCATGGAAGAAAAAAACATTCCAAGAGCAGAAAGAGCATGCATGAAAGCCTGAGGCCGGAGTGTGCTTGAGATGGTTAGGAAACAGCCATGTGGGCAGGGTGGCCAAGGCATGGCCAGAGGGTGGGGCATGAACTGTGGTGCTGACAGTTGACCAGATTAGGCAGGACGGGGAAGCACACAGGCAGCTGTTTCACTTTATGCTGGGGCCAAGGAGATGGTGAGAAGCCATGGGAAGGTGTTTTGAGTTTTTATAACAGTTTTATTGAGATGTAATTCACAAGCCATATAACCTATGCATTTAAAGTGTGCAATTTGGTGGCTTGGAGTGTATTCATAGACTTGTGCAACTATCACCACCATTGATTCTAGAACATTTTCATTATGACAAAAAGAAACTACAAACCCCTTAGTTATACCACCCCACTCTTTCCCACCCCAATGTCCCATCTCATTCCTCTTGCAGCCCCTGGAAAGTGCTAATCTTTTTGTCTCTCTGGATTTGCTTGTTCTGGACATTTCATGTAAATGAAATCATACACTTTATGGCCTATTGTGTCTGGCTTCTCTCACTCAGCATGATGTTTTCAAGGTTCATCCATGTTGTAGCATATGTCAGTACTTTGTTTCTTTTCACAGCTGAGTAATACTCCATAGTCTCCACATTTCGTTTATCCATTTATCCGCTGATGGGCACACTGGAAGGTCTGGAACATAGGTTAGCTTTGTTACATGGTTGAGTGTGTGTTTTGGAAGCTGGGCAGGGGACTGAGGGAACAGTCATGGAAGCGTGGAGAGCAGCTGTAGAGGCTGAGAGGTCACTCTGGTCCTGGGGAAAGGGACTAAAACTGATGGGTGGAAGAGAAGAGAGCAGGGCCAGGAAGGCTTCTTGGGAGGTGACTTTTGAGCAGCTCTTAAAAGAGAGAGGTTTACAAGGCCAACAGGTGGGCAAGGTGGGAAGGATAGCCGGAGGCCTACCTGCATCTGCAGCGTCTTGGAGTCTAACATCCTGTGTTCTTGGAGGACCAGGGCAGGGTGGTGGGAAGCATGGCTTTCTGGCCTGCAAAGGGCTCTGCTGGGCCCACTCTGTGAGGGTGCCTCTTGGGGTGGGGAGAGAGCAAGGCTTTGACACCTGAGCTACCTGGGTTTGCCCGTCAGCTCTGCCAGCTTCACTCCAGGCAGCTCCTGTCTGCCCTCTGAGCCTCAGCTTTCCCTTCCATGAGAAGAGAAAGTTCTCCAGGTCACTCCAGATTTGTTGTGGGGATTCTAAGATCCCACACGCCCAGTGCCATCCACCATAAACCATGGCGGCTGTAACCTGCACATGTTGGCAGCACCCTCCTCAGACACAGCTTGGGAAATGGGGCTGACAGTGATGTGCCTTTTTTTTTCTTTTTTTCAGGAATCGACTTTAAAATTAGGACTATAGAGCTCGATGGCAAGAGAATCAAACTACAGATATGGTAAGAGTCATTGCCTTTATCGGTGCCTTCACCTAGCGAGTCCTTGAGCGCTTGAGTGAGTGCCCTCTCCCCCTGCACATGACCACAGCCTCCATCTTTTTGTGCCTTGCCCAGATACTTTCTTCAGAAGCCCAGGAACATGCTGTGCTAGCTGCTAGGGCCTAGAGTCTCTGTCAGTACCTTCTGGGGATGTAGCTGTAAGTCCTCGGCTCATCGTTTTGATGTGGGTAAAACCTGGGTCTGGGCTTCAGAGCGGCCTGCTCCTATTAAACTTAGAGAGGGCTCTCTAAGCCTGGTGGTTGTGGCTGCCAGGATGGCGAGATGCCCCAGCTGGCATTTCCTTCTTAGCCTGTCAGCTCGCTGAGGAAGGCCGACATCGCTTCCTCTTTTCTCTCCTGGGGCAGCCCAGACCTCACTTCCTAACATGCAGACCTGAAACCCCAGAACCAAAAATAAGCTGAGGCCAGCCCAGTAGTGAGACTCGTTTTCATTTTGCTCACCTGGGGCTGGCTTCTGTGCTACATAAAAATGGAGAAGTGTGAGTCCTTGACACTGATACTAACTGTTCTGCAGCCCACGACTCGAACTCAGGTTGAGCTCAGATGGTCAGATGTAGGGGAGTCCCACCCTACAGCCACATCACTTGCAAGGAAGCATGAGCCCCGAGCAAAATAGAGAAGTGGTATTTGGGAGGATAGCACCATCCCTTCCATCCAGGCAAGCGCCTATAGGTGTGAATGAGAGGGAGCACCATGAGATGGGCTGCAAAGCCACCCACTACCCGCTGCAGCTAACCTCCTTCCCCCGCCCCGCAAGTCTTAGAGCATGAACATTATCCCAGTTTGTTGCCTGGGCCTCCTCAACTTCAGTGGTGTTCACTTCTGAATCTGATTTCAGAACCAAAATCTGAATGAGGCCTAATACCTTGTCCATCCTACAGAGCTCCCAGTTAGTCGACTCTGGCTGCCTTATAAGTTACTGCCTTGTAAGTTAAAACCACTCAAGTTCCTCCACTTCCAGGCTTGACTCCCCAGTTGCCTCAGTGCCCAAGTCCAAAGTGACACTGTACCAGCGAGCAGTTTCTCTTTCCTTTTCTCCTGTCTTCCTGCTCTTGCTCTTAGTCTCAGTGGAGTTAGAGACTTTTAAAACTCATAGACTAGGCCATGGTTGAGAATAAAATGATTGTAACTGTCAGAGAGTCACCTTATCTTCAAGTGAGGCATTCTGTACAGTCTAGACTTGCAGAACCCTCCCAGTGCAGAGTCACAGGAAGAACCCTGGGCCCAGAGACAAAAGATTGGCTCTGCTGCCAATCTGTTAAGTCACCTTTAAGCCAAGCACTGACTACCCTTCGTCCTAGTAGCTATGCTGGGCATGGACCTGTTTTACCCAGATGTATCTTCCATACCAAGAAAGGGCTTTCCTCCGTCCTCCACCAATGGCATGAAAGTGCTCCCTAAGTCCTTGCTGAAGTCACCAGCTCAGCCCACCAGCGAGAGCTGTGTTCCCATGCCACATGACCATCCCCTTCTACATGTGTGGCCTCAGAATTTTATAAATGATAATGTCTGACTGTGGCTTTTCTGTGACCCCGAAACTCCAGGGAGAATCCCCAGGAAGAAGGTGGATTTGTCATGTCCCCAGCTAGGAGCCATCAGTAGGTCCTTGACCTGTCTGAGCCACATTTTCTTTTCTTTAAGAATAAGGAAAGTAGGGGTTGCTGCTGACAGCAGATCAATGAATCAGAGATGACCCATGTCCATCCCAAGTAGATGCCCCTTGTTCCCACTGTTACGGTGTTGCTAATATCCCTTCTACTTCCTTTAGGGACACAGCTGGCCAGGAGCGGTTTCGGACGATCACAACAGCCTACTACAGGGGCGCAATGGTATGGATTGGTGCTTTTGTTTTTAAGTCAAGATGAACATAACTGCTTGGATACCAAAACCTGGCCTTTTCTGAGGAGCCTTGTGCTCTGGCTCCTCGGGGAGTCTTTGGTCTTGGGTTAGTTTTAGGAATAGGCCGTGTGCTTCTCCCCTACATACATACATCCCCTTCTGGCTTTAGAGATAATGCAGGGTTTAAGGAAACCTCATTCTTTGAGGATGAAGGAAGACATAGGAAGCCGGTTCTTCCAGGTGAGGTCAGTGAAATCAGAGATGGCATGCCCCAACACTTAGGAGCATTCACGTGGCCTGCATCAGTCTCTGGAATTTGCTACCGAAAACTTGAAGATGGTCCAGGAGCTTACTTGTTTTGGGCTGTTGGCTGTTAACATTTGTTGTGTGGGCCTGAGGCAGGGTGACGTGATTGTGAGACTGGTTCGTTATCCCTCAAATATTTTTACTGAGCGCCTTCTCCAGGCCAGGCTTGAACTGGATGCAGAGGGAGACTTAAAACAGGCCAAAACCTGCCCTCGAGTGCCCTGAGCAAGTCATGTGTGTGTGAAGTATATGCAAAGCGGGCCGCTTAGACACAGACTCCCCAGGACCTGGCTTAGCACCCCAGGTCACCCTCTGAACTCTATCTCTTTACTTGGAAGGTGGAACAGAGAACAGGACTATATTCCAAGCACCTGGGAAGATAGATGGTCATCTCTCCATTTCCAAATCCCACCCTACTCTGCCCTTTCCATGGCATACCCCATCATTAACTGCAGAGACACCTGTTTTCTCTGCTAGGCCATAAGCTTTGTGAGGCGAGGCCACATCTTGGTCACTGCCACATGCCCTGTGCCTAGGACTGTGCTAGGAGTATGTGGTAGGAACTCAGGAAATGGTGGTGGACGGCAGAAATGAATGGAGACATTAAGTATTTAGTGACCCACGCGGCATCTGAAACATAATAGAAACTCCGTCACAAGGGTTGCAACCTTAGCGCTCCTCATTAAAATTAATTTACTAATTTTCTCTTCATCTTTCTATGCTCTGGTGAGGCAGGCTGCTCAGAGCACTGGAGTCCTGGGGGAGTTTCTGCTATGTGTTCTCACGTAGGCCCCATTCCTCTCTTGCTCCTGTGCACAACCCCCCACATGCATCCCATTCACCAAATGCTTCTGTGTGCCAGGCACTGGGCCCAGGTTTTGGCCAAAATCCGGACTCCCCTGAGCTTGGGTGCCACAGTTATCCCCTTCACATAGACAGAAGCTGAAGCTCAGTGACATTCTGCACCCAGCTTAAGTTCACACAGAGGGTACACATCTGGGTCAGTGCCCATATCTTCAGCCCACTCCTGACCAGGCTGGACTGAGCCATCTGTAAGACCTTGTTCAACCCCAAGACGATTGCGGCTTGTGATCCTCCTAGACCTGCACTGACCCATTTGAAGACACTAGCTATTTCAATTTAAGTCAGTTAAAGTAGGAAATTCAGCCCCACAGTCTCACCAAGCGCATTTCAGATGCCCCAGAGCTGTGTGTGGCCAGCAGTGACCTCACAGGAGAGTGCAGAGAACATTGCCACCATTGCAGCCCCATCATCATCTCTATCTGTGTGTTACTAAATCATGGGGTCTCAAATATGAGAGCATTTGATGTCTGGTATCCCCTTCTGAGCTGAGAAACGGCTATGGGAGCTGTGACCAGATGGGGGCTGGGAAAATGGTCACTGGGAACCCTGAGGGGTGTTTCAGGGAGGACCTGGAATAGGTGACACTGTGTTTTGCAGGTACTTCTGCTCTTTTCTGATAGAGAGCTCTGTCCACTGCCCCACCCCTATAAGTAAAAATCTAGAACCTTGGAATCCTGGCACATAATGCCAATTTAGTGGTGGCAGTGGGAATCCTAGGCCATCAGAGAGGTCAGTCCCTGGATAAAGGGTTGAAAGGCCTTAGTCCTGTGGCATCTTGCCCCTGGTTGCGGGAGGGCAACTGCTAAGCAGAGGCCCTATGTTCGACTAATGGAGTCTGTCCACCAGTGTCCTCTGCTCGTGTTGGCCTTGGTCAGACTGAGGCAGACATCATGGCCACTGAAACCTCCAAGGCATCCTGTCAGCAGTCTTTACTGAGTCCCCCCAGGAGACCCCTGAATGAGGGCCCCAGACGTTGTATTTTTTTGGGGGGGTGGCCGTGGTGGGTTGTAAAGCCACCATGCATATCCTTAAGGTCACAGTGGGGATTTGGAAGTGCTGTGGTTTTCTTGCCCTGTCTCCATGGTGTTGTCACACATCCTCACTCCTGTGATTCTCTGCCCAATGCACGTGGCCCATGTTCTACTCTGCAAACTCAGGCAGCCTCAGAGACAAGGTCTTAGCCACACCCGAGGTTGTGGACAAAGGGTTGGGCCGCAGGAGTGGGCAGCGTGAGGGCATGGAGTAAGCTGCGCCTGGGCAGGATGGCTGGGGCTGTGTGCCTTAGAGCCCAGGTGCTGGGCCACACGGGGCTTGCGATGGCACTGTAAGTGGGCTCACTGTGGGCACCCCTCGAGATGTCTAGGGGTGGCCCTGAGCATTGCTTGGTTCTAAGAGGAGCCCAGGGAGGTTCCCTACAGAAGCCAATGTCATCAGCTCTTCTAAGGTTAGCCCCACCTGGCCTTGCCTCTGAAAGGTCACTTCTCTCTGTACCTCAGTTTACTCTCTAACAAACAGTGGTATTTGCCTCACTGGTAAGATCATGGGCTCAGGTGGAGGCAGAGTCACTCTGCAGTGCTCTTGGGACCCAGGGACCATACCCCAGTGCTCACATATTGGTTATGGAACCACAGAGGCTTCAGTGTTGCAGAGTGGTGGTGGTGGGACCACCTGACCTGGGCCTGTGAGACTTCAAGGAGACCCCACTGGAGTGCCTGGCACACAGTAGGTGCCAGAAGAGGAACAAGCTAGGGGGCCCAGAGGAAGCTCCACTGACCAAGCCCAGGAGGCAACTTGGGCCAGGACGGGGGGTGAGTGAGGGTGTGGAAGAAGCTGAGCACAGCCGAGGGTTGGTGTTGCGGGGAAGCACAGTGGGCACCAGAGCTGTGGTACATAGTGTCTAGGGCGGGGATCTGTAGGACATGAGGCTGGGAGGTTGGCCGGAACCAGGGCTTCCAGGGCGTGTGGGCCATATTTATCCTGACTGCAGTGGGGAGTGAACAAGGCCGTTGTGAGCGTGGGTGTGGTGGGGCCTGGTCTATGGGGAGAAAGGTCACCTCAGTGGCTGAGGGGGCACTGCTGGATCCTGGGAAATCAGGGAGAGGCTGGCACTGGAGCCCAGCAAAGGAAGAGCCCCAGGGATAGGGAGAGGAGTTGCGGGGAGGGGTGTTATGTCAGGGTCTCATGACCCCCTGCACTGAGTTCCCCCTCAGAGAGCTCACAGCTTGTCAAAAGCAGGTCTCTGTCTGCTCCTCAGGGCATCATGCTGGTCTACGACATCACCAATGAGAAGTCCTTTGACAACATCCGGAACTGGATTCGGAACATTGAGGAGGTAAGGCTTGTAGGCCCCATTTACACACAAGGAATGTCACACCTGTCCTCTCCTTGGTCCTCACCCTGGAGCCCCCCTGGTTTACAGATGAGATCACTGAGGCACAGAGACACCCACAAGGAATTTGTCCAGAGCCACATAGCTAGAGACACAGCTGGAGCAGGGACTGAAACCCAGGTGGTTGGCCCCACTGGCCTGGCCTCGTCACAGAGTGGCTCTGAGAGCCCATTTCCCCAGCTGGGCTGTTGGGTCGGCAATGTCTTGATTGAAAGAGAGATGATACTCAAGTTCTTGGTCACTGTGAACATTTGGAGCTTTCTGTAAAAGGAAGGTTTTAGAATTGGCATGACCCTTGTATTTGGAGGGCGTGGAAAGAAGCTGTGCCAGGTGTACTTTGAGCCACAGTAGAGTGGGGTGTGAGCTGGTGTGAGGTCCCCGTATTCAGGACAGCAGCACTTGGACCACAGCTGGCTGTGAAGAGACCTTGAACCCTGTAGGGAGGAGGAGGTGGCCAGCTCTACCCCCCACCATCCCCAAGCCAGTGTCATCACCTTCCTGCTCCCCAGAGAACTTACCTCACGCCCAACGCCTTCCTGGATGATGGAGCTTGCAGCTTTTGGTGACTCACCAGGTGGGATATCAGGTCTGAGGTGCGGCCAGAGGACTTTACCCTCCTGGGCAGCCACAGCATGTCACTCACCGTTGGCCCAAGGATTATAAGTAGTAGCACCAGGCCACCTCCCTGATGGCCCTAAGTTTGCTGGTGGGAGGCTGTACCTGGCTGAGGAGGAGGAACTGCCCACACTCCTGGTGTCTTTGTGGAAGCTCTGTTTCTGGCCAATAGGCAGGAGGGCCCTCCAGCTGGCAGGAGGTTAGGCACGGAGCCATGTAGGGCATTTCAGTGAGAACAGGTCTGAGCTACAGGAAGAAGATCGTGTCTGGTGCCAGAGGCCTTCAGGAAGCCAGGGCCACTGCACTATAATGGGGCAGATGGGGCATGAGGGCAAAGTTAAGTGAATGCCAAGGGATGGCAAAGAACCCAGGCCTGTCACCACCCCAGGCACAGCTCATTTTCAGAACCCAAAAAGAGTGAGCTGGAGCAAGGCAGAAGCTTCCAGGACAGGAGCCTGGGAAGGGAAGAGTGAGGTGAGTAGGGGAACCTCCCATAGACTTCACCAGGATCCCAGGGACAGACCCAGGAGTCTGTGTGATGAAGAACATAGAGAAGCCATCTTCAGCAACCAGAAAGTGTGTGCTTGGGCATAGAAGCAGCCAGAACCGTGGACTTGATCCTGGCATTGGCTGTGTGACATTGAACAGGTCACTCAGCCTCTCTGAGCTTCAGCCAGTCATTTGCACAGGGGTGTACTTAGCAGTCTTGACTCCATCACTCTGATTTTGGCCTATGGGCCAGCCTGACTAGCTTCTCACCTCCCCTGTCTGCTCCCTCCCCCCAGCATGCTTCTGCAGACGTCGAAAAGATGATACTTGGGAACAAGTGTGACGTGAACGACAAGAGACAAGTATCCAAGGAAAGGGGAGAGAAGGTGAGCATGATGGCTAACTTAGGCCTGGAGCTGCCAGGCACCTCAGGGCAGAGGGACTTCAGGATTTGGGGGTTTCCTGCATGAAGACCAGCCCTGCCCTGCCTTACAGGGCCCCCTAATTGCTCGCTGATGAGAAGACCAGCTTTGGGGAAGAACCCCTTAGAACCTTCATGAACATAAGGTGACCCACCATCCTGGTTTGTCCAAGACTGAGGGTCTTGGGATGAGGGACTTTGCCAGGCAAACAGGAACGAGTTGATTGCCCAATGAGGCACAGACATGGAACCTGAGTGGGAAACACACACCCCATGGGCTTCAGGCTAAAGACTGCAAGCATGGAGGGCTTCTAGGCCATCCTCTGGGTTCCTACCTGAAGCCTCAGCAGACCCATTGAGGCCACAGGGAGCAGAGGATAAAACCGTGGTTTGAGCCAGGCCGCCTCTACCCACTTGCCAGGGACAGTCACCACCTGCTGTCCACAGGTGACGTGGAACAAATCCACAGCCCTAGGCCCTTCCCTCATCACTGTTCCCCCTTTAGGGTGCTTCCTGGAGGTCAGGGGTATCTGGTGGCTGACATGTGCACATGTGTGTCTCCCTTCCTCTCAGTTGGCCCTGGACTATGGAATTAAGTTTATGGAGACCAGCGCGAAAGCCAACATCAACGTGGAGAACGTGAGTCCTAGGCCCACAGCACCAGCCCTTTCTGTCTGAGGGTCTGGCTGCACCCTTCAGAGACTCTGCCACAGGGACTGGCCACAGGCTCTGGGCTGCCCTATCTGCCATTTGTCCAAGGGGCACTTCCTGGGCAGAGCCATGTGTGAGGCCCTGGTGGCCCAGGGGTAAATTGCCCCCATATTCTGATGTCAACAGATTCGGGCCCCAGTTGGGCACCTAGGACGTTATCTCACTGGCTCTCGGGGAGCCCTGGGAAGCAGTCAGGTTTTGCAGATGTTGAAACTGAGTCTCAGAGAGTCCCAGCTGGCTGGTACCCAGGCTCAGCTCCAGGTTGGTGCTCTTGGCCATGCCTCCCACACAGAGTCCTAGCCACAAGGCCAGATGGAATCGGGAATGCTGGCCAAGCCTTGGTTCAGGCTGTTCTCTCTTCCCCATAGGCGATGCCAGCCTTACAGCTGACCCACCTTCCCCTCCATCCTACCGCCTCAATGATCTTTCCAGAACAGATTATCCATATCGCCCCTGGCCTCAACCCCTTACTCTTAGCTCAAGAGGTCCTCTTTAGTCAGCCCCAGCTGGTGTGTGCCACGCACAGATCAGGCCTTGCCCACCACTGTCCATGCCAGGCCACCTCCAAGCCTTTGCTTACAGTCTCTTCCCTCACACCCGCTTTTCTATCAGTGCCTGACCTAAGTGGCCCCTCCCTGAGGGAGCCTCAACCATTTCCCGACCCTTAGGCCTACTGCTTTGGATCCCCAGCACCCTAAGCCCCCCTCCATGACAGAATTTTCCATGTCACCTGGGTGTTTGCTGAAAGAATAGACAAGGGAAGGGAGGAAAGGGTGAAGAGGCTGTGACAGGCAGCAGCCTAGGGTCAGGCCAGCTCGAGCCTCTGCCATTCCTCAAAGGACCTTTTCACCCCATACTGGCCTTTCCAGACCTCTTCGCCTGGCAAGAACCCAAAATGAAACTTGTTTGACCCAAGAGCCACTTGTCTCTCTCTGCTCTGCCCCACACCGTCAAAAAAGGGGCAAAGCAGGCAGACAGCACAGGAGTGAGGGATGGGTTCTCTTCCTGGATCCTTCCAGATTGGTTGTTTAACCACTGGGTGCCTTGGGACATGTCACTTAGCCCCTCTGAGCCTCAGTTTTCTCCCTGACTAGTCAAGGGTGATCCCACCTGCCAGGGTTGTAGGCTCTGGGGAAGTGGTGGTCTGGGTGGGCAGGGGTAGGAGATAGAGCTGGACAGGTGAGACCCCTGCCCACCCTGCTGTCCCACTTCACACGGACGCTGAGGAGCCAGCAGGTGCCCATTCTCTTCCCACTGCTGGCATGCTAACAACATCCTTACTCCACAGGCGTTTTTCACTCTTGCCAGAGACATCAAAGCAAAAATGGACAAAAAATTGGTGAGTGTTCTTCCTGACCCCTACATGGTTCCTCTCGGAGCCTATCTTCCGCCTCAGTGGTGTGACGCAGCCCTGGGCAGATCCTGAGTTTCAGGGTCCAGCTAGACCCAACAGGGCATGGCTGGGAAGGGGAAAGAGGTAGCAGGTGTGGTTGGGACATCAGCTGCTGGACACGCTCACCTGCTTCGTTCTTCATGGCCCCAAGCTGCTCAGCTCCATGTTGTACCCAGGCAGACAAGGCCCTGCCTGCTGAGAACACAAGCGGGCAGGGGACACACGGTCTTTTCCATCTCGTTCTGAAGATGATGACCACGAGCAGTGCCTGTCTGAGTCTGGCAGGTTGATAGCCATTTTTCTTCTCCAGCCCCAGACTCTGCAGATTGTGATGGCTCTGTGACCTTCGTAGGGTCCCAGGGCCGAGACCTCCAGGAGGTCCTGCCCAAATCCTTCCCGTCCACCCTTTCGTTTCTAGCATTTTTGCTCACCACATGAGCATTTCATAGTTCCTAGCACTCAGCATAACTTGTGCTTTCTCAGTCCAGTCTGAATGCTCAACCGAATCTGAGGTGCGTTTAGCACTCAAACACAGTTGTGTCACCTGGGAGCTTCAGTTCCACTGGGCACTCTTTCTTGGCCAGGTGACCCTCCTTGTTGCCCGATACAGGAGGATAAAGCGTTCCATTTGTGGTGCACTTTACGTCTTGTCACACAAGAATACACATAAAACACAAAACACCCAGAATATATTTGATAATTCTAAGATACTGTGAATTGAATCGTAAGGCAAAAGATTGATTTAATAGCAACTTTTTGACCCAAATGGGAAACAGTCCATGTAAACTAATGTAGTTTTATTAAAGAAATTTTCTTACAATTGTAATTTTCTTAACTATTCTTTTCTCTTCAGTATAATGGTAAAAGTTTGATTCTTAACAATCCTTCTGACTCACTTTTGCCCACTGGCAATTGCACTGAGCATCACAGTGACACTTGGTCCACGTTTTTGATTCTGCCCTGTTGATGGCCTCCAGAATGTGCCACATCTTTCCAGGGCACAGATTACAAAGCACTTGTGCTCAGCCAAAATCCTTGTGATTTAGCTTTTTCTTGACTGAATCACACATCATTGACAGTTAAATTCCTACCCATTTCCTACCACCTTTATATTCAGAGTTGCAGCCCCATACCATTCTACGTTGATCTTTTTTTAAATTGGAATATAACCAACATACAACATTATGTAAGTTGGAGGTATACAATATTGGTTTGGTATGTTAATATATTGCAAAATGATTATCATGGTAACATTAGCTGACAACTCTATCATGTCACATAATTTATCATTATTTTTGTGTTGAGAACAATTAAGGTCTAGTCTCAACTTTGAAGATTATAATGTAATATTATTGACTGTCATCACAGTGTTCTTCATTAGATCCCCAGGAGTTCTTTATCTATCATTTGCAAGTTCATGTCTGTCTTTTCCATCACTGTTAGAGCCAGTTCTGCCTAACCCCATCTTCTCTCTCGGAAATGTCACAGAAAGCTGGGCTCTGCCAATGCCCACCCTACCTCTGGACCTCTGGCATTCTTCCGCTAGTACCACCCAGGGCTTCTCACTAAGTGCAGGCTCCACACCTCCATGCCAGTCCGCCTGGGACTCATGCTCTGGCTGCTGCCACCCCTCTTCTTTGTCACTTTGCAGTTTCCTTGTCACCCCTGTGATGCAGCAAATGCTTTTCTTGTTCTTGTAGTACCCCATGTTGGTTTGGGCTTTCCCATCACCTGGGGTCCTGCCCCTCATTAGTTTCTTCGGGCTGCGGTAACTCATCCTTGTAACACACTTAGCAGTTACACCACACACCCTCATTATCTTACTCTCCTGGGGGTCGGGAGTCCAAAATGGGGACCATGAGGCTCGGATCAAAGTGTCAGCAGGGCTGCATTCATGTCTGGAGGCCAGAGGGAAGAATTCATTTCTTTCCCTGACCAGCATCTTTGAAGCCAGAGTCACTCTGCATCTTTCTGACCCTGTTCCATTTTCACCTCTTTTCTTCGGACCACAACTAAGAGGGTTTCTCTGCCTTTAAGGATTCACAGGATTAGATAGATGGGGCCCGCCTGGATGATCCAGCACGCTCTCCCCATCTCACTTTAGTCACATCTGCAAATTCCTCCTTCCAAGTCAGGTACCATACTCAGCAAGTTCCAGAGATTAGGACATGGATGTCTTTGAGGGTGTTTCTGCTGATCACACGCTTGGACTGTCCCAGGCTTCACTCCCATGAGGTCTCTGTTCAGACATCACCATCAGTCTTTGGCCATGCCACCCTGAAAAAGCCCAATCCTGTCCAATCTTGAAAGCTAAGCAGGCTTGGGCCTGGTTAGTATTTGGATGGGAGACAACCTAGGAAGACCACGTGCTGTAGATGTAAAAAAAAATTTTTTAAATAAGAGATTGTAAGCTGACAAGGTCCTTACAATCTCTGAGGTCAACCAAGGGTTGCCTCACCTAAAAAAGAAAAGCGGTAATTAATATAAAACACACACACACACACACACACACACACACACACACACACACACACACACACACACACACACCTTCAAATCACATGTCCTCCCTTCGCCCTGCCTTTTCTCTCCTTCCTCACCGCCTGGAAAGTATCACATGTTTGTTTACCCATGTGGCTTCTGGCTTCCCCTTCCAGTGGGAGCTTTTCAGGGCAGGGGCTCTTGTCCACCACTGCATGCTTGGCAACCACATAAGAGTTGACCATAACCCCACCATAAGTGTTAAATCAGGTTTTGCCCAAGAGCTGCAAAATGAGAAGGAATTAGTCAAAGCAAAGGGAGCTGAACTTTTCACAACAGGGTGACATGGGAGAAAATAGGATTTACGTTCCCAGGGTCAGTAGAGGCCAGATCATAGAGGCTCCAAATGCTGGGCGACATATTTGGGGCAGTCCTCAAGACAGGGTGGTTGAGGGGCATTGGTGTGTTTTCAGTAAGATTTGAGTGGATAAGGCTAGATTTGAGGGTTTATACCACCTGCAGCAGGGTGGAAGGTGGACTGGGTGTGAGGTGGTATGCCAGGCCTCAGTACAGAGATGTGGAAACTAGCCAGGTGTGAGTGCCTTTAGGACCTTAATCCCAGTACCCCCAGTCCCCAAATCCTAGTAGTCTTTCTGCTGCCCCTTGGCTGCCTCTCTGGTAGATGCTCAACACAGAGGGGTAGAAAGGAGGAGAGAAAGGTGTGTGAATAGAGAGAAGGAAGTAGGGAAAAGAGCCAGATGGGTAAATAAATGGAAAAGAGTTGAGGGGATGAAAGTAGTAGATGGGTAAGTGAATAAGTGATTGAAAGAATGAATGATGGTTGGAAGGGTGGGTGGGTATTATATGAAAAGTGTATCTGGGTTTGTGAAAGGTGAATTGTCAGTTGGAAAGGACAGTTGGATAGATGGAGGGGGATGATTGGATGGAAAGGAATGGACAGATGTATGATTGGTAGGAAGGGGATGGGTAGATGTTTGGGAGGTGATAGATGGAAGGAAGGGAGGGAGGAAGGGACTAGACAGGTGGATGGTTAGCTTGAGGAAGGGAGGAAGAAGATGGATGGATAAATGGATGGTTGGTTGGTTGGTTCCTCTGTTGGCTGACTGGTTGGCTAAGACATAGTGCTGATGCTCAGCCATAATCTCAGAAAACCTCTTGTGATTTCAGGAAGGCAACAGCCCCCAGGGGAGCAACCAGGGAGTCAAAATCACACCAGACCAGCAGAAGAAGACCAGCTTTTTCCGATGTGTTCTTCTGTGAGGAACGCCGCCTTACTCTGAGCCTTGCTCAGCCGAGCTGACTGTGCCTGTCCTGAGTGAGCACCTCACTCAGCCGGGGCCCTCCCCCCTCCAACGTTCCCGCTGTGGCCACCGGGCCCACGGCTGCTGGGCCCGCGGCCACCAGAACACAATTGAGAAATTGTTTATTTTAGTAACTGTCTGATCTTTTTCAAGTTTGGAGATGGAATAAGTTAAGAATTTGGTATTTTTCCTGTGACATCTGCCGTACTGGCCCACACATCATGAACCTAAAGAGAAAGATGAGACGACGTGACCAACATGACTGTCAATAGCGACCAATGTGGAGGGCCTCCACCTCTGGGGTGTGGCACAATTAAGACCCCACCAGAAAGCCCATCTACGTCCCTCACCGCAGAAGCGAGGTCCTCAAAGGCCAGTGATGGTTCCAGGAGTGGCTAACTTCATACCCTCAGTGAGGTGACTCACACCAGACCTGGGAAGCATCTGCTGACATATCTGACGCCTGCTTTCACCTTTCCTCTCAGTTTTGGACAAGTGACAAAAAACATTGTTTCTTCCCCACCCGCCCCCCTCTTTTTGACTCTCAAACCAAAGGGAAGCACAAATTAAGGAAATCCTGTGTAAAGCGTTCAGCAGCGCAGGGGCCTTTCCTGTTCACAGCCAGGCCTCGGGCGTGGTCAGCGGGCCTCTCGGCAGTCCCTGTCTGATCCCTGGGGAGGCACCATGTGTCCACGAGTGACCCCAAAAATGCAGCCCCGCACTGTCCACCTGTGATTGGGGTGTCGGCCTTGGCCCCCAAATTGTTCCTACCCCTCTTTGTCCTTCCACGGTCTCCAAATTGTATGTTCTTTCTAGCTGAGATTTTTATTTTTCCAGATCTGTAGTGCCATGAAGTGATTTTGTCTTTGATTTCCAGCGGCAGATCCAGGTGACAGTACACGTGCACACCTGTGGCTGGATGGGGCTGAGAGCTCAGAGTGTCCCCAACAGTAGACCAACCACAGAGCTGTCTAGGCTGGCTTTTAACTGCTGTCACTGGTTTTGTTCTTACAGCTCTGCCTTCCCAGAGTACAATTGGGACCAGGTCACCGGGTCCAAGGGGTGTTCAGGGAGCCTTTTTCTTTTTCTTACCCTTCCCCCCAAAGTGCTGTCAACCCAAGCCATTGGCGTCATAATTTTTTCTTTTTTGAATTAAAACCAACATACCAGCCATAGTCTTTTCTCTCCTGGAATCCCTTAACATGCTCTGTTTACATCAGTAAACACACTTAAAGAAAACAAATTAAAGCTCATGTTAAAGTTCACAGATTTTCACGTCCACAGTTTCCTTGTAGGTAGATGTGGCCATGTGGCGGGTGGTAGGTTCTCAGGATGCCTGTTAATTAAAACAACCCATGCCGCTGGGTCCTCGAAGCTGGGCACCCCAGGTTCGAGGAGATGACACTTATTAGAGGACTGACCTGGAAAATTAAGCTTCTCGTCCCCACCCCCACTCAGCTTTGTCTCCACCATAAAACGGGTCCCTACGCAGTGCCATTTGAGTTTACCATGTACCCTGCTGAACTCACACAGTCAATATCAACCCATGATGCCACCAAGATTTTCTCTTGGTCCCTGCTGGCATGCGTTTGCCAAATTGTACACTAGGCTGTAAGCCCCCTCCCTCACTTCTCGGGGTACCAACCCCCAGCCCCAAGATCTCAGTTCTCTGGCTTTTGGCACATGACTTGGCCACTGTTTACCTTTTCTCCAGACTCGCCCACAGTGGGTTTCTTCTCATTTGGGATCCCTAAGACCACCCCCAATTTGGTGGGTCACTGGGACTCAACATATAGCTGGTGTCTTATAGCCAAAGGACAAAGAAAATGGGCTTGGGAAAAGGTACAGGGAACCGTGTCTGAGGAAAGCAGGCACAAGCTTCTAGAGTCCTCATGCAGGATCACGCAAGATGCACTTAATTCCACTTAATCGCCAAGCTGTGACAACCCGTGAAGTGTCTGCCAGAGTGCCCAGGGTTTTATTGGGACTGATCACAGAGGCGCCTCCACCTGGCAGGTACCAAAATTCTAGCAGCACAGAAAGCAGGTGTTGAGTATAAACGACATCGTTTGTGCAAATGTTTAGACATAGTTGTGAGCCACTTGTGAAGAGGTTTCACATCAGTGTAGGAACCTTCACCAGCTAGGTTCCTAAATGCCCGTCAGTGGCCAGCAGATCTTTAGACAAGCCAGCGACTTCCACACTGCCGATCTACCCCAGACCCCAATCAGCTCCAGATCCCCTCATCCACCTGCCTGCTGTCTGTTCCAATTCAGATGTCTTAATCACCATAAATGTAACAGCCAAGAGAGCTCTGACCTTGGCCTCCATCATCCTCATGTTCCTGTAGCTGCCCCTCCCACGTTGGAGCCATTACCCCATTGACCTTTACCCCAGCTTCCCCTTTGTCCTTCAGTCTGTCTTCAGGGTGTCTTTAAGGTATAGAAATAAGATGGTGTCATCACCAACTCCCCCTTGTACTCAAATGCAACTCACGCTCCACCGTGAGACACAAGCCACTGCATGCTGTGGCCCTGCCCACCCGTTCCCTTTTCTCTGCCACCCTCTCCGGCTCATCCCTCTCTCCAGCACCTCTCCTCCCTTACTCTCCTGCTTTACCCCACGCCTTTGCACCTGCTGTACCTTTGGTCTGGCATTCCCCTGAAGTCTGCACAGCCCACTGTCCCGTCCGGTCATGACCGTCCAGGGTCACCTCTGCAGGGAAGCCCCACCCACTGCCCCCCTTCTCCTGCCTCATCTCTGTAGCATCTATGGAAACTCACTTCTCAGGGCCAACACTTGTCTCCCCCTCAGCATGGAAGCTCCACGAGCCTGACTTTACCCCTGATAACCATGATGAGATGGCATTGTAGTGGCCAGCCCCAAGGGCCACCCCACATGGGGCCATGGAAATCCTAGTCACCAGCTGAGGCCTTCAGTGAGAAATCCTGGTGTCAGAGGGGAAGGGGCCTTGGAGTCCCGGTCCCAGATCTCCCTGCTGGTTCCTTCTGGAAGTTCCTCGGGGGCCTGTCTATTCTCAGGTTCAAGAACTGTGTTCATTGAGGAGTGGAGGATGATACTGTTGTGATATTCTCAGGGGTGGACAATCGTTTGTGGGAGATCACAACCCCCAAGGTCAGGGGTCTTAGGGTGCAGACCTCTGTGGTGAGGCCTCAGGACCAGGCACATGTCAGACAGAAAGGCCCCATGTTCCTGGAGACTGAACTCCATGCAGATGAGGCCCTGATGGGCAGGCTTTCTAAATGCTAAGTGTTGCTTGGGGACCTGTGATCCCCTCCTCAGCAGCATTAATCCTCATCTCAGAGGCTGGGACCCAGCCCATTGGTCTGTGGAGGGCATGGAGGATCAGAGAGGTGAAGTGAGTTGCCCAGGGCAGCCCGGCTGGGGAGGCCAGGAGCCCAAGGCAGCATTTCCCCGGCCAGATACAAAAGCATCAGATTAAGTCACAGTGAAGGGTTCTGATACCCTTAACTAAGCCCTGTTCTGCTTGACTGAAGGTTGTCTCTACTATCATTGTCACGTGGCTAAGGAGGCCTATTATCGTGAGACTTCACAGATGAGGAGACTGAGTCCTAGAGAGGTTGAACAACTCACTCAAGGCCACATAGCGGGTGAGTGAGAACAGATTCCTCGCATCTCCTGCTTGGTGTTTATTAACCCTCAAACTCCAGACAAATCCCCCTTCATAGCAGCACCACACCCCTGGGGGCACCCAGCTTGAGCCTGCAATGGGGTTATCTAGACCTGCTGGGCCAGAGTGATAGGGCTTCAAGGAGGGCCACCCACCCACCCTGCCTCTAACTCAGCCATGAGGATCTGGGTCACTCTGCCTGAAAGAGGAAGAAGTGGTTTTGCCCATGTTCCGGTGCGAGGGGAGGGCAACAGCTAGCACACATCCGGCCCGGAGGATCCGTTAGGCACAGGTTCCTACACTCAGGGCCCACAATGTACGTAGAGGCCCCCCAAATGTTTTAATTTGTTTTAAATCAGAAGAAAAAAAAAGAGTATAATAATGAATATATAATAATGAGGCTGACGCAGTCGTAAAATATAATTTTTAATGGTTTGGGCTTTTTTTACCCAAGTCATAATGTGGCCCTGTGTGCACGGTGAGGCCCGGCCTACCCAGGCTGCCTGTGCCGTTCCCTCCACCTAGAGCAGGGTGCCCCCAGCCTTGATTGAGTTAACTCCTCCTACCCATCTCCAGGTGCCCCTTCTTCCAGATCAGTTAGGCCCCCTCTGGGCATTTAGGCAACTCCAGGCCCCCCTTCCTGACAGACTGTTCCCTTAGAAATAATGAGGTTAATAATTTCTTACTATTACTCTCTAGATTATAGATGCCAGTAGGGTGGGGACTCTTGGGTCTCTTCTCTATCCCCTGAGGATATGGCACACAACAGGTGCTCAGTAAAGGCTTTTGAGGTCTGGGTGGAGCAAGGGTGCCCCTCCACCTGCAGCTCAGTGGCTTTGTTGGTGCTCAGAGGGTGAGTGGAGTTGTCCAGGTCCCGCCCTGGGGCTCACCTTCTTAAGAAAACAGGAACTGCTTCAGGGCAGTGGCCCCGCCCCACTGACGAACAGACCTTGAATTGAAACCTAGGCTCCTACAGGCACCGGGACAGCCAGAGCAAGGGCCTCCCAGGTATGTTCCCTGGGTGGGGACTCCTCAGTCAGCCATGCACCCACGTCTATGCCTGCCCCATGCTGGGTGAGGCTAGGGGCAACCAAGAGACTCAGCCTCAACTCATCTCTCTAAAGGACAGAGCATGGGGGCCAGACTGGGCCAGAGGGAGAGACAGGGCTTTTGGGGACCAGAGATGGATGAAAATTTTTCTTGAGACACCGGGAGGTGGCCATTGAAAAATGGAGCTGGAATTGAGAAAAAGGCATTCCTGGCCAGGAACAGCATGGGCAAAGGCGTGGAGGGGAGAGAGAGCTTGATAGTTGTGGGTAGAGCAAGGATGCTGTTAGGGCTGGAACATGGGAGATGAAGAGATCAGGGAGGCCCTAATGCCAGTGTCAGGAGTTTGAAACTTAGTATGGCTTTATTCATCACTAAACTGTCTTTTCATCAGTACACACCCTGTACCCTCCTCTGTGTCAGCCCAGCCCCACGTGATACTGGGGACCCAGAAAAACACAGAAGAAACTAGCCCTGGGCCCAGAACTTGAGAACCCCTAATATGGAGGAGACAGAACCAGACAGAGATACTCCAACTCCTTGAGGCAAGGCTAGGCCAGAAGCAAGTACTGTGGGGAGGGTGGGGGGCAGAGAAGGAAGCCAGTGCTTTGTCCAGGGGGAGAGGCAGGAAAGCTACCTGGAGGAGGGGACATTTTAGCTGGGTCTTGAAGGATAAGTAGGAGGTTTTCCAGCTAGAAAAAAGAACAAGCCTGTAAATATTACCCCATGCTAGGTCATTGCTGAACTCATGAAAATTTATTATGTACATACAGGTGTTTTATACTGGTCTCAGCCTATCAATAACCAGTGTGTGGCTAGATCAGCCGTTGTGATTCTTGTTATGATTTCAAGACACACTTCAGTAATAACCATCAGGAAGCATTTAAAAAAAAGGTTTATTTATTACTTACAGGACCTGGAAACTATAAAACACACCTAGGACCAGACAATGAGGCCACAGGTAGAAAGCAAGTGTGCACACAGGGGCAGGTAGCCCAAATGGTCAATTACTGAATTCAACCCAGATCTCTAAACCAAGGAACCTCAGTGGGGGAAGGCAGCCTGGCCCTTTAGTCACAGGGGGCTGGCCATGTTTATTCAAGATCGCCATCTTTGAAGTGGATGGCAATTAAAGTTTAAGTCAGACACCTTTATTACAAAAAAAAGAAAGAAAAAACACACTATCAGGGCTTACACTATGCCAGGTAAATATCATCATTATCCCCAAACTGCAGTTGGAAATTTAGGCACAGAGAAGTTAAGTTGACTTGCCTAAGGTCACACAGCAGCTAAGTGTGAGGGCTGGGGTTTGAACCCAGGTTGTCTGGCTTTGATTCCAGGCTCTTAAAGGCTTTCTCACCCTGCTTTAATAAACATTTCTTAATAGATTTAAATGCATTTGCCCTCAGAGTTCCTTTGGACTTCTCCCTGGAAGGTTTGCTTGGCATTTGTCCTATGGCAGGAGAAATCAGTATTGACTAGGTTGGTCCACCTGCCCTCTCTCTGTGGAAGCAACCTGTAACAAAGGCCTTCTGCATTACTGGAAAATTAGATGGGGCCAGTGGGAGGGGCAGGGCCAGTTTGGGGACAGAATTAAGGGTGACTGTGAGGGTCAACCCAGCAGGGCATAAACCTTTTGCTGGCTTTGCACTGACTTCATATCATTTGGCAAATTGGTGCTGGTTTCTGTTTTCCAGCTAGGTGTCATTAGATCAGGAAGTCCAGTGGTACCTGAGCTTAAAATTGTTGAGAATGAATGTGAATTGACCACACATTTGACATGTTACAGTGTTGCATGTTACAGTTGCCA
This sequence comes from Cynopterus sphinx, assembly GCA_030015415.1. NCBI lineage: Eukaryota > Metazoa > Chordata > Mammalia > Chiroptera > Pteropodidae > Cynopterus > Cynopterus sphinx. Next base: position 50,506,423 of record CM057390.1, on the reverse strand, counting down.
CCATCAGTGGCAACATTGGTGGCCAATGTCACATGTCTGTGGTGTTTAATGAAACCATGGCAACCCTTTCTGGCACCCACTGCAGGACCACTGCAGGTCCCTGACTCACTTACCATCTCCTCTGGGGACATTAGTAGTTACTTAATATTTAAATAAACTCATTTCTTAAACTTAAATACATATATTTGTAAAGGGAACGTTCCAGCATTTGCAGTAATAACATAATAAGAATAAAAGGAAAAGGAAAAATCCTCAGAAGATTTTTGGGAGGAGTCAATGAATAAATGTGTGTAAAGAGCTGTCACATAGTAGGTGCTCAAGAAACTCAAGCCAGTTTAAACCTGTTGCTCTGTCCAGCCTGGAGGACTTCTCAAAAGAAGAGGCACCATGAGCTGTAAGAACAGGGCAAAGATGGAAGGTGAACCAGGATTGACTCTCTCTCCTCTTTCATACCCCCAGGTGACACCTTTCCCCACAGGAAGTCATGACAGAGGCCAGAAAGCTGCCCCCACCGCTGCCCCCACGACTGGACTGGTTCGTGCAGACACAGGTGGACCAACTGGCCCAAGGAGGGATCCCTTCATGGTTCCATGGTGCCATCTCAAGACAGTGAGGTCCCACCCACACCTTCCACTCTGCCCTTCGCCATCTTTCTTTGTCTGCCCCCACCCTGGGCAGGTTTTCACTGTGGATCTCTGGGCTCAACCCAGCTAAGTGTGTTAAGAGGGTGAAAGGAACTCTGGAGTCCGAGCTTAAATCCCGTATCCTCTGTGAACTTGCTGTGTGCTTTTGGGCAACTCACTTTCCCTCTCTGGACCTCAGCTTTCTTTATACAAGTAGCCACCAAACTAGCACTGCCAAGGACCTGGCAGGTCCCCACATCCACCCTCAGCCAGGCCAGGTATCACCAATTAGTGACAGCAGGACACAGCCACAGAATCCATCTTAACACAGTGACTAAACAGCTCCTCTCAGTCCATCAGGTATGCAACTAGCATGCATTTTCTACATCAGTTAGTTACCCCCAGGGCCTGGCTCTCACTAATGGAGTAAAGTACATTTATTGTAGGAAGTTGAGAGAATGTTATGAAAGCCATATTCTGCAAAAAGGCAGACTTGGACATGGTTCTGAGTTCCGGGGCATACCAATAAAATATGTGAGCCACACACTGCAATTTGAAATGTTTATTTTAAAGAGTTATATTTTAAAAAGCAGAAAAGAGCAAGAGGAATTAATGTAACTGTATCTTTTATTTAACTCAGTGTACCCAAGATATTATCGTGTCAACACGTAATCTACTAAAAAATCATTCATGAGACAGTATATGTTTTCCTCTATTTGTACTGTCTTTAAATAATAAATTAATTAATTTTTGTAATAAAAAATTTACGTTACTGTTGACATACAATATTATATTAGTTTCAGGTGTACAATATAGTGATTAGACATTTATATAACTTGCAAAGTGATCACGCCGAAGAGCCTAGTACCCATCTGACACCACAATAGTTATTATAAGATTGTTGATTATATTCCCTATGCTGTGTACTCTGTCTTTAAAACTTGTGTGTATCATAGACTTAAAGCACAACCTGATTTAGACCAGCCACATTTTAAGCACTCAGTAGCCGCACATGGTCCAGTGGCGTCTGTACTGGACAACATGGATCGAAAGTCTCCCCATCTTGTCTCCTCCACCTTATTCTCTGTGAACCCCAGAAAAATAGTAATAATGATACTAAGTGATAGTAATACTGTCAACCCTTGAATAACACAGAGTTTAGGGGCACCAACTCCCTGTGCAATTAATTAAAAATCCCTATATAACTTTTGACTCCCCCCAAATTTAACTGTAGTTGTTTCTTGGTCTGCGTGGGGGATACCCTAATCCATGGATGCTGAAGTCCCTTCTATAAAATAGCATAGAACGATGCACACAGTCAGCCCTCCATATCCATGGATTTCCAAACACGGATTGAAAATACTGTGCAGAGGACCAATTTACATATTATTGAAAAAAATCCACATATAAGTGGACATAGCAGTTCAAACCTCTGTTGTTCAAGGGTCAGCTGTAATAACAGTGAACATTTCGTCTGTCCTTACATTGGTCCTGGAAGCGAGGGTTTACTGTCGCCTTGAGGAAGCTGAAGTCAGAAAGGGACTGACCCTTGCCAGGGGTCACACAGCGAATGAACAGTAGAGCTGGGTTTTGATCTCAAATGCATCTGAGAACAGCTTCTGCTTTGTTACCTGTCACACCAGGATTGACCGAAATGTGCCTTCCTGGGAGGATTCCAGGCACTGGGAAGGCAGGAAGAAACTGGGAGATGGGAGGAGGTGTGCCCTCAGGTCAAGGTCATCAGAGGCCTTTGCCATCTCTGTAAGAACATCCCTGTCCCTGAATATCCCAAAGTCTGAAACAACCAAGGGGAAAAAATGGTTTTAGGCTGTTTGCTCAGACCCAGGATGACTGGTACATGAGGGATCTGGGCAGGACGCTGGGCAGCCAGACCTCAGCCATCTCCCTCCTGTGTGTGCCCTTCCAGGGACGCAGAGAACTTGTTGGAGTCACAGCCACTGGGATCCTTTCTCATCAGGGTCAGTCACAGCCATGTGGGCTACACACTCTCCTACAAGTAAGGCCTGGGCTAGGGGCTAGGGCAGGGGCAGGAGGGCTCTGGGGCTTTCTTGGAAGGGGCAAGGGGTGCTTTATACCACACCTTCTCAGAGAACAAGCAGATCTGGCCAGATTCGGTTGAAGAGCGTACAGCTGCAGGTCTGGCTGTAACCAGCCGACTTGAACCTGGTGGTGGTTGACACAGTGTGTCTGAGAAGAAGGGCTACTGCCTTTCCCCTTGCCACCCCTCTCTCATCCCCCATCTACTTGGCAGCTCTCTGACTCCACCCAGGAGGACATGTTAGGCAGTCCAGCTCCTCGAGTCCTCAAAGCCTGATCTGGCATCCCAGTGACACGCTTCAGCAGCACAAACTGCTTTTCAAAAGGATTCCAGATCAGAGAAATAAGAAGCCATCCAATAGCTCTAGAGTTTCCTGCCGCAGGAAAAGCTTAGACCAAGTCCCACAGTCTGACATATCGTGTGACCTTGGACAAGTTACTCACCCCTTCTGTGCTTCCCTCCAAGTCCTCACCTCTAACACAGGAATGCCAAAATTAATTCAGTCTTGATGTGAGGATATAGTAAGCACATAGCAGATGATTAATAAGTGCATCCATTCATTAACAGAGCAGAATGCCAGCCAGGCACACAGTCTTAGGCTGGGGCCTGATTCAGATTTTTTATTATCGTTTCTATTGATCACTTACCCCTAGCCGAAGACCGAGCTAAGTTTTTCCTATAGTAGTTCCTTTCATCTTCAGAAGAACTCCTGTCATAAGTGGGGAAACTGAGGCACGGTGTGGTAGTCACCTACCAAGTGTCATAGGGTTGATGCAAATTGCAGCCAAAATGCTGTCGGCGCAAGAGTCAGGGAGCAGGGTGGGGACGGAATGAGGGGAGTGGGATATCCCAGTCCTGGCGGTGTCTCCACAGAGCCCTTAGCTGCTGCCGCCACTTCATGGTGAAGCTCTTGGATGATGGGAGCTTCATGATCCCCGGGGAGAAGAGGGCCCACGCTTCGCTGGACGCCCTAGTCACCTTCCACCAGCAGCAGCCGGTGTGGCCACACGAGGAGTTGCTGAAGCAGCCCTGTGGGCAGGCAAGTGTTGGGACCCAAGCGGGACGTAGCTGCCCTCTCAGGGGCCTAGCCACCCAGACTCGTCGTGCTCCCACCTGACCCTTTCAGCCTCTTGTGATTCTGTCACTCTCGAGGTCCCCATCCCTCCACGACTCCACCCCTCCTGGTCTTTGCTCCCCCTGGCCCAGGCTGATTTTTTACAAGGGTTCATGTGCTAGGTAGAACCTTGGCTGATATATAGGAATAGCATATTTCCTTGTAAGCCTCAGTGGGTGGGGTCTAAGTTCTCAGAAGCTGCTGTGGGAGGGACATATTTCCTTATATGGGTTGACGGGTATGGCCTAGGCCCACATAAGCTGCTGTGGTGGGGCCTAGGCCCTTGGAAGCTGCTGTAGTGCAGCCCCTGAGCCCTGATTATAAAAGTATGGGAAACCCGGCCCCACCTTGGTCCCCTCCTTGGGGCTGAGCTGTAGGTCCCCTCTGCCCCACAGAAGGATCCAGAGTATGTGGATTACGAGGATCTCTTCCTTTACTCCAACGCACTGTCTGAGGAAGCTGCCAGCGCAGCCCATGGCCCCAGTGAACATGGGAATTCTTCCTCCCGTCCCATAGCTCCACGGAGGAAGGTATGTGACAGAAAGCTCTCACCTCCAACACCTCCAACCTGGGGGAGAGGTAGGAGCAGGGGTGGTCAACAGCTGGCAGAGGACACTTTCTAGAATGAAGATTAGGTCTTGTAGCTCCAAGCTTAAAACCTTTCAGTGATTTCCCAAGGAACCAAGATTAAAATCTTAACTGTGACCTCAGCTCCTTCTTCTGTCCATCACCAGCTCAGCTTCAGCCTCTCTGCCATCCCTTTTTGTTTTCAGACACATTAAGCTAACCTCAGGGCCTTTGCACTGCTGTATGCTCTGTCCCCAGATTTCCCATGCCTGGCTTCTTCTATCTGTTCTTCAAGTGTCTTCCTCTCATCTCCAGACCTAAAGTAGCCCTGCTGCCTTCTCCATCACACCACCCCATTTATTTGCAACAGACTACTCCTCGCAATTTGAAAAGTCTTGTTTATTTATGGGTTTTCATGTTTCCTGTCTGCCTGCCTCTTCAGTCATCACCTTTTAGGGGGTGAGAGTATTTATCTTCCAGCTTCCATCAGTCAGTGGTCAAGCCCTGTTCCTGGGAGATTTTGATTCTCTGGAACTTCTGGTCTGTCATGTGGTCATAGTGGGTGCTAGTGGCCAGAGAAGGTCCCCAGGCAGAGCCCCTGGTGCTGCCATTTAGAAGTGGAGCTGGGGGCACTGAAATGCTCAGGGGAAAGGGGATGCGGGTGGGCCATCAACAGCATCTGCCACACCTGAAATTCAAGATTTTGGCATGAACAACCAGGTAGATCAGGAGTCAGCAAACTATGGCCTGAGGGCCACATCCAGCCTACCGCCTGTTTCTGTATTGCCTGAGAGCTAAGCATGGCGTTTACATTTTTGATTGGTTGAAAAAAAAAATCAAAAATAAAATAATATTTCATGGACCGTAAAAATCAATAGTGACTCAGATATCCATGTCCATCAAGTTTTGTTGGAACTAAGACCCACTCTCTTGGCAACAGCAGAGTTGAGTAATGAGACAGAGACTGCGTGGCTTGCAAAGCGGAAAATATTCGCCCCCTGGCCCTTTGCAAAAGAGGTTTGCTGTCCCCTGGGGGAGCTAGTGAAGCTGTTTACCACAATGGGAAGGATGGGCCATGAGATTAGTTTTGTCGGTTCACATGGAGACGTTTCTCAGAGCATCTGGGTGGGATCCCGATCCCAATTTCTAGGGCAGATTCAGAGCTCTGGTGGGTGTGCTGGTCACAGGTCTCCCCCACTCTTGGTCTCAGGCCTCCACAAAGCCAATCCTGCTCCATCGGCCAAAGGAAGGGAAGCCGTCGGCAGACGTGGACAGAGGGCCCTTGGAGGAGGCCACTTCCTCCTGCCCTCCAAAAGCCCCCCTCGAGGAAGCCTGCCAGAAATTCTGGAAGAACCTCAAGATACTTCCCCAGACAGGCAAGAAGGTCCAGCAGCAGTTGAAATCCCACCTGGTAGCCGTGAGCTTGCCATCACTTCGGGACTCTAGGCAATCAGAGGTAACTCATGGCTCAGGACCCAGGGCTGGAGACAGGGCCTGGGACCATAACTTTGGCACAGACCCCATGGTGGCCACGTCATTCAGAAGTTTGTCACAGCCCCAGGCTCAGAGAGACAGAGACAACTCCTCCAGGAAAGCCTTGCGGTCGGCCAGCTGGAGTGCAGAGACCCCGAAGGCCAGGGGCTGGCCCCAAGCGGTAGCGAGAGCTCTGTCCTCACAGGCGTCTAAACCAGAGCCAAGGGGCTTAGAACCCCAAGAGGACTGGCTCCCAGAGGAGTACAATACACCGCCACCCTTCGCCCCTGGGTACTGCTAGAAGTTCGCCCTGGCTCTGGGACCCTTGTGGCCAGGAGCTGCTCACACCTGGACTCCTTGCTTGCAGCCCACCAGCTCTCTGGTACCTGAGAAATGTAATAAACACGTTGCTTGGGTTTGGTCTTGCAATTGCCAATGGAGTTATTTGAATAATAATTATCAGTTACAGCAAAGGTCTGGGGCACCTACTGTGTGCCAGACTCTTTGGGTTCATTATTGCTTTTACACCACGGAGTAGGTCATCAGATAGGCTCCTATGGCACCTTTTAAAGAAAAGACTGAGGTTCAGAGAAGACGAGAGGTGTGGCAAAGGTCACACGGCTATGGGAGGGGTGTCGGTGCCAGGATTGGAAATGGCAGTGTTTAGAACCTTTTTCCTCATATCCCCAGTACTAGGGCTCAACTACCAGTGTGCCCTGGCCACTCCAATGTCACCTTTAGGAGAAGCACATGTGTTGTTTGCTTTTAAAAGGGAGAAGTGGCCCAGGGCATGGTTGGGGTGTCCTAGGGGAAATCCTGGATCACAGGACTGTGTGACCTTTGGTGAGTCACTAGACCTCTCTGAACCTGTTTCCTCATCTGGAAAGTGGGGAGAAGATCAGTCTCTCTTTCTCAGGATGACACAGCAGGATGTGCATAAAACCTGGGGCTTTGGTGCACAGTAGATGCTTAATAAATGGGGGTTAAGGTGGGAGTGGACTCTCTAGAAATGATACACAGTGGGGGTGTCTGGGGAGGCCCCTGGGCTGCTCTCAGTTGCAAGAATGACCACTCTTTGGACTGACTGGGATCATAGATGGGGTTGCTAGGGTGACTACCTCCCCTGGCAGCTCCAATGAATCAGCAAAGAGTTAAACCTTCAGTCCCTTTGAGGAATTCCAGGATTGAGGAAAAAGGAGACTTGAGCAGCAAGGGGTAGGGCTCAGCCTGGGGGGGGGGGGGCTTGGTGTGGGAGGGAATGGGCCTCCTCTCCACACCTTGTCTGCCCACCGAGACACGCAGCAAGGCACTTTCAGCCCTAATAGTGGAGGGAGATCTAGAAATCAGCCTCTTCCTTGTACAAAAAGGGAGGTGGTGGCTCAGGAGTCACATCTCGGTCACGCCGGGGGCGGAGGGGGTGGGGCAAAGATGAGATCCCAGGCTTCCTCCCTCCCATCTGCCAGGTTTAAGGTAGAAAACGTATAGTCCCAGCAGGTGTGACTCAGTGATGTGTGTTTATTCCCAGAGCCCGGATTCCTCGGTGGGGTGAGGGGTCACCCTGCCCTCCTCTGCCTGGCTCGGCTCCTCCTCCACATTATCCTCAGATGCGGATGTGGAAGGTGCTGTGTGCAAAGAGGAAAGGAGTCAGTGTCATCAGCCAGACATGACCTTCCTGCATCCTCTACCCCGACACTTTTTCTGGGAGTCCTCAAGGCAGGCCAGAAGCCATCTGGGGAGATGGATCCCATCCCCCCAAGAAGCCCCAGGCTGTGGCCATCCTGACCCCCACCCCCAGGAGTTGGGAGCACATTTCTTTGGACTGGAGTTAACATTCCGAATTTGCTATGGGACTCCAGTGAGTGGCTGCCCCTCTCTGGGCCTCAGTTTGCTCTCTTATGAAATGGGGATAATAGCTGTCCCTCCTTCCTTAGGGAGCATTGAGGGCTGAGAGCAGAACACACGGAGGGTCTTCCGTCATTCATGTCCCCATCTGCCAGGAGACCAGTCTTGCTTATCCAGGGTAGAGAAAAAAGGCCTTCTGTGTGTGCAAGGACACCGCCAATAATAACGGCCATACCAGCAGCCACAACACACAGTTATTGAGCACCTCCTGTGTGCCAGGCGCTGCTCTAAATTTGTTTCATGTACTAACTTGGGGGTCAGCCAACTTTTTTCTAGAATAGAAAAATAGTTGATATTCCCAGCTTTGTACAACGACTCTGCTCTGCCTAATAGCTTGAAAGCAGCCATAGGCAATACAGGCCCAAACGAGCAAGGCTGTATGCCAGTAAAACTATGGAAGCACCTGGAAATTTCAATTTCATATTACTTGTATGTGTCATGGAATATTATTATTCTTGGATCCCCCCTTCCCCCACCATTTAAAAATCTAATTTAAAAACTATTGTTCATGGGAGGTACAAAAACAGGCGGTGGACTGCCCCCTGTACAAACTCATGTAACCCCGCTATCCTCCCCACAGTGGGGGCTCTGATTTTCCCCAGGCTGCCAAGTATGGCCGTATAGTCTATTTACTGAAAAATGTTCAGGCTGAAGTCCAGCCATGTTCCATTCGCCCAAAGAGCTGTGACTACCCACAGGAAGTGTCCATGGGACCCCTAATTATCCCCATTTTAATGATGCAGGGACTGGGGCCAGGGAGATCTGGATAGTTCCCTGAGGTCACAAATGAATAAACAAAGGAAACTTGACAAACGAAGTCTGTGAACTAGTTTTGTAAGATCCCTTCTCACACGTGGAGATGGGTTGTATGGAGCAGTGAAGAGTGTCACCTGAGGAAGTCAGGTGCCCGCAGGATCATGTTCTGGAAGTCTTCCAGGGACAGCCGCCCATCGTGGTCCCCATCGGCCTCATCCAGCACCTTCTCGCATACCAGGCTCACCTCCTCAGCGCTCAGCTCCCCCCGCGTCAGCTTGGTCACTGTCTGCTCCAGGTCCCACATACAGATGTAGTCATCATTGTTAAAGTCTGCACAGTAGGATGGATGGGGATGTTGGGTGGACAGACACAGGTGGAAAGTAGGCTGGGCGAGCGAGGGCACATCTTGTCCCCATGTCACAGAGGAGGAAAATGAGACACTGAGGGCGCCCAAGAACCTGGGGAGGAAAACTGGGTCTTCCTTGTGAATTAGACAGGGACAAATTCATTCATTCATTCATTCATTCAATGAGTATTTATTGAGCCCCTACTGTGTGTCAGGTACCAAGATAAGTTTGTCATTCATTCACTCACTCAACAAGTTGTGTGCCAGGCACTGTGAAACATTTTCATTCACTCATTTAACAAGTATTTATTGAGCATCTACTATGTGCCAGGCACAGGAGACAGACAGTTAACCAAACAATACTGCCGCTACCCTGGGTCATCTCAGAGAGAAAGTCAATATGTGAACAGATCAATGAACAAGAAATTAAGCAGCTCTTCTCCGTGTTAGAAGAGAAATAGGATGGGGTGGGTGAAGAATGACTGGGAGCAGGAAATACTTTTGACCTAGACTTCAAGAAGCCAGGGGAAATGTGTTCTGGGCAGAGGATACAATGGAGGCAAAGGCCCAGAGGCAGAAAGAGTTTCGTGTGTTGGAGGAAGAGCGAGGCCAATGTGGCTGGAATAGAACAAGCAAAGAGATGAGGTCAGGAGGTATGGGGTGGGGTGGAAGACAGGGCAAAGCTGGGCCTCAAAACCCTGGGGGAGACACTGTGACAGTAGGGCAGTTCCTAGTCCTGGGCCTCATCTTGTTCCCACTCCCTGCCCCACACTCCCCCACCCTGGGCCTTGTAAGCACCATAGATTTTAAAAGCATAGTAGGCTTTGAGGTCACGGGGAGCCATTTCGCTCATCACAGAAAACATGTCCAGGAAGTTGTTCAAGGTCATGTGGCCGTCCCCATCTTCGGAGAAGACCTGGGCGATCCTCTGACGAAATGGGTTGTCCTGGGAACAGGAAGCAGGGAGGTCATCTCTGACCAGGGTTTCAGGGGCTCCACGTGGCCTCACTCTCTGCACCCACATTCCTGGGAACCTCCAAGCACCCCTCTCCAAGACTCGTCCCTCCCATGATCCTTGAACAGGACTTCAGGCAACTCTACTCTCTGTTCCCGAGGTCTGCTTGATGTTGACCCTCTTCTCACTACAGAGGCAGCACATGACCAAGATTTCCCTCTGGGATAGGCATGTGACTCAAACTGGCCAATCGAAGGCTGCCCTGAAATGTTTTTTGAAAAATCGAAATGGGACCTACATTCTGCTGGTTGCAGAGCTGACAAGAAGAAATCTGGGGCCACTGAGGGTTCCCTTTACTACCTCAAGAGGACAGGCTGCCTGAGACTGAAGCCTCTTCCTAGGAGGAGCTAAGAGATGGAGATTCCTGAGCACATCCTCAGAGATCCTGGTTTCAGCCATACCTGCTGCTACCCTGGTCCTGGATTTTTAGCTCATGTAATCTATTCTGTCCCTCTTGAATGAGGTTTATGTCCCTTGTGGTACAATAATCTCTGTGCAGTCACTCACTACACAAGTACTCTTTGGAGACACAAGCTAGGTATCAAACATCCAGCCAAGAAGAATGTGCATTTAGCAACTCCTACTATGAAAAGAACTAGCGTTCCCTGAGTACTTGCCATGCAACAGGGCCTGTGCTAAGCCCTCATCTCATCCTCCCAACAACCCAGGGGTTGAACCCTGTCTCTGTCACATCCTGGCTGTGTGGCTATGAACAAGTATCTTAACCTCTCTGAACTTCAGTTTTCTCATCTGTAAAATGCAGCACTCACTTCATAGAAATACAACAAGGAACATTGCTATTATTTCCCCACCTCCCCCATGGCCCAGGCACACCTTCAGCTCAGGCATCCTGCTGATGAGCTCGTAGGGCACCTTCACATCAGGGGAGCTGGTATAGTCAAGGGGGACGAGCTGGGGGGCCAGGTCCTGGTAGCGATAGAAGAGCCTGGTGTAGGGAGGAAAATGCCGGGAAGAGCTTGAAGATGGAAGGGAAAGGACTTGTCCTTCCTCTCCCACTTTCACAGCTGCTCACTCCATACTAAAAGATGTTAGGTCCCTGGGAGCTATCGGCCCTGGGCCCAGCTTTCAGGTACACAGAGCAACACACAGGCACCCCTATCTCTTTGTGGGCAAGGTTAACATAAAGAGACAGCCCAGAGCCTGGGGAGACCAGAGTGGGGGAAGCAAGCCAGGGAAAGAGAAGGACGTCCTAGAAGAGGGGACATTCATTGGTCCTGGGCTTTGGAGCATGAGTAGGAGCTCATTAGGTAAATGATCTTGGCAGAAGGGAGAGTGCTTAAGGCACGGTCATTTCACAATGACCTGAGACAACTTATGAAGCTCTGGACATCACCACATTATTGGCAAGATCATGCCTCTAAAGATCCCATCCTCACATTTTCCTTCTCTCCCTCCATTACGGGAAGCAGGTTTCCCTCAATGGGGCATAGCAAAGACAAAAGCTAATATTCAAGTTTTTCGATAAGGTGACTGAAAGACATTTGGAAAACACCAAAAGCCATACACACTACCTTGATTGGGAAACCAGCTCTCACCTCTGATGCCCTCACCATACCTTCATTGGAGCATGCCGAGCAGCAGTCTTGTAGAAATCATCCTTGATGAGTCAGAGAACCCTAAGCTGCTAGGGACTGTCTTGGAAGGAGACAGGAACCCTTGGGTCCTATAGGGACTAGCAACTCAAGGAAGGGGTATCTGAAATTCAGTCTTGACCACCCAGTTCCCTACATGGGTCCTTCTAGGGAACAGCCTGAGTTTCTGTATGGCCTTGAGCAAGTCTCTCTTCTCCTCTGAGCCTTAGTTAGCCTATCTGACAAGTGAGAAGCTTGGGACAGACTCCTTGGGACTCAGCCCATCTGCAGAGCAGGGGTCAGCCTTCCCTGTCTGAGCCTCAGTTTCTCCATCAGTAATTTGATCATCATGGCCAGGGTGACCCTGCAAGCTGTTTTCACCCAGACAATGGGGCTCACTGGTGAAAGGTGTGCCCATCAATAATGGATGTCCCATGCCCACACAATTGGGCCCTTGGCCCCAATCTCTCTGCAGCCAAACCCTGGGCTACTTGGGTTTCATGGCTCCAAGTTCCTGGGTCAGAGATTCTGGACAATGGCTCCATGGGCTGAGTAATGACGTGGGACACCCATCCATGCCTGTCTCGCTCACACCAGGAACTTGAAGCAGCCTCAGGGCACCTCCCTTTATTCTTACCTTAATGCCAGACCCACAGTCCAGAGCTGGCTCTGTACTCTGCCCCTGGGCTCCCAGCCTCCAGTCCCGGACTCTTCACATTGGCCTTGGGGGCAGGGGAGGGGGTGGTCCTTCTAACAAGCTGATCTGTTTCTGTCCTGCTCACACGCTCTCCATAACTCCCTGCCATCCTTGGGAGAAAGCCCAAGCTCACCAGCCTAGAGCATGACAATATGATGAGATGTGACTTCTCAGACTTCCCATCTCTGTCTCTGTCCACTGACCATTAGGTCTCTAACTGCCATGAAGCGCTAGGACTTGTCAAATTACAAATATCCTCTAGCACCATATAGAAAGTTGTGTCCAGGTCTTCCCCCCGTTCTCCCCAGACTGACCTCATGATTTCCTTCCTCGTGAAGAAGGTACAGTCCTGCAGAGAGAGATGTCGGCTTGACCCAGACCCTCCCCAAAGGCCTCTTTCCTCTCCCCACCACCCACACTCATCTCTGTCAATGCTGCACACAGAGCTGCATCAGGAACCCTTGCTGACGGCACACCCAGGACCAAGGGAAGCTGTCTCCGGGCCTCAGACCAGAAAAACAAGGCTGCCAGACTCACCGAGGGCCCTACCCATCACTCGTACCTGATATGCTTCCAGCTGTTCATGAGTGAAGACTGTCTGCTTGTTGCCCATTGTAAAGGACACTGCAAGGAACAGGTTCCTCAAGCCCCCAAGTATCCTCAGAGCCACGCGGTTGCCAGGCTGCCACGCAGCAGTGTCTGGGCAAATCTCCCTGCCCTGGCTGTCACCTGCCCACCCGCCCTGTTACCCCCAGCCTGGGTGAGACTCAAGTTACAGCTGAACTCTCTGGCCAAGAGTCTGAGTATGTCCATGACCACCAGGGCAAAGAGAAGGGCTGTGGGAGGTCAAAGAGCTTCAAACAACATCTGCCACCACTAGGTAAGCCTAAGGGGAGGAGGCACCTTCCAAAGACAGGCAGCGAGGTAAAGAGGCTGCAAGCATACCCCAACTCAAATGCCTGTTCTCCATCAACTAGCTGTGTGATCTCAGGCAAGTCACCTGACCTCTCTAAGCCTGGTTTTGTAAAATGGAAATTATTTTTTGTACATAGCTCAGAGAGTTGTTCTGAAGATCTAATGAAGTCATTAACGCAATAAAAAGATGGGACTTACTAATCACCGGCCATAAAGTTTCAGTCAAACAAGATGATTAAGCTCTAAGATCTGCTGTACAATATTATACCTGTAGTCAACATTAATGTACGGTACTCTTAAAAATTTAAGAGGATAGATCTCATGTTAAGTGTTCTTACCACAATAAAATAAAATAACAAAACATGCAGCTATCATGTGATCCAACACTCACACTCTTGGGCAGTCCCAGAGAGGTGAAAAGTATTTCACACAAAAACCTGTAATAGATGTCTTAATAGCCCCTAATGGGAAACACCTATATGTCCTTTCCCCGGATAACATAAATCATCAATGGGGCTATATTGCCCTCAAGAGGACAAAAATGGATTTGGGTGGGGACAAAAACATGTTAACTATTTCAATGGTTTCTGGCTCTCCAAAGCAGCTCTATTCATTGGTAAACTTTTCTTATTAAAGTATTTTCTTTCGGGGGAGATAATGAAAAAAAGTCTTAAAGGTTTATAAAATAATGACGCATTTACAATGGATAGCTTCATAGTGACCTGATGAAAGCAGGAATGGAACACTCAGCATAGGTTGGATTACAGTTTGTGCCTCAGTTTCCCTACATTTAAAGTCAGGATGGTTTATGGAATAGGGTGGCTGTGAGAATAAATAAGATGACCCATATAAATTCATATAAAGCATTAGCTGTTGTTATCATTCAACCCATTTTATGAGGCAAGCTCAGAGACATCAGTCCACTTGCTCCAAGGCACACAGTCTTGGGAGAGCCAGAGACAAGCTCCACAGCTGCTGGGTTGGCTGGGGAGAACAGCTTTCTCCAGCTAATCTGTCTTGTCCCTCTCTGAAGAGCTGATTCTGTCATGCACGGCCCCACGAGGAAGCTGGCACAGGCTGCCAGGCCCTGTCCTTCTCTTTAGGCACTCCCACCCAGTTCTGGAATGCCGAAGGGTGAGCCTGTGGCTGGAGAATTGGGCAGTCGCTTGCTGCCCCCTGCAGGTCGCTCTGGGAAACGCAGGCACCAAGCCCTCCTTTGTCCGGTGTCGTTCAGATTTGGGGGATGCTTGCTTTGTTTCCTCCCTCCATCTCCTGTCCTCCTGCTCCCCCAAGGCCCGGGGCACAGTTTGGTCAACGGCACAAATTAGACTGCGTGCTACCCCCGGAACCTCCAGAACATGGCGGTAAAAGAGAACAGGACATTCAAGGGCACGTAAAACACTAAAAAAAAAAGGACGCTGAGTTTTAAGCAACGCGTTTGCCAAATTGGTTTCCCCCGTCTACCGGGGCCCAAGGTCGGGAAACCCGGAAGTGGGCGCCGCAGCCGGAAGTGTGGCAGGAGACGGCCTGCCAGGAGGCGTGGCGCCTGTCCTTCCGGGCCCCTCCCGCAACCGGAAACAGCGGCCCGCGTGAAGAGGCCAGAGACGCATGCGCACTGCTTCTCACGGCCACTCAAGAGTGAGGCGGGAGTTCCGCCGGAAGGAGTGTTCTCCGACCGGAAGTGTGGCAGTTTAGGTGCTAACTGCAGACCGGCGCCATGGCCGCCTATGAGCAGGTCCAAAAGGGACCCTTGAAGCTGAAAGGCGTCGCAGAGCTTGGCGTTACCAAGCAGTGAGTTTCAGGCGCCCGCGAGGCCCCATCTCTGTCCCCTTAAGCCTTTTTCCGAGACCCCGGGCTCTTGTCCTCTGACTCGCCCTCACCCCATCTCCTAACCGCCTCCTCTTCCCAGGAAGAAGAAAAAGAAGGACAAAGACAAGGCGAAGCTCCTGGAAGCGATGGGAACGAGCAAAAAGAACGAGGAGGAGAAGCGGCGCGGCCTGGACAAGCGGACCCCGGCCCAGGCCGCCTTCGAGAAGATGCAGGAGAAGCGGGTGAGGCGGGTGGGGAGGCTGGGGATGCCGCGAGCAGCGGGCTCGGGTCTCCAGGGGGTGGGTGCCTAGGAAGGGCCCGGAGACTCGAAAGCAGTACTGTTCCCGGGCGCTCGGAGGAATAGTCGGGGAGAAGATGATGAGTGAGAGAGGAAGAGCCCACAGCGGGGGCTGTTCCCATGACAGGAAGCCCTTCAGGCCCGAGTCGATGGCAGGGTTAGATAGAGATGGCGTTGGAAGGAGCCAGAGCCGAGAGCCCGGTTTGGATTCCAGCTTTGTCACTTATTTGCCCGTGACACTAGATCAGTAACTCATTTTCTTTTCGTGCCTCAGTTTGTTCATCGGTAGGGGTCAATATAGTACTTTTTCCTAAGCGGGATGGGAACTTCGTAATGCAGGTGAAGCATTTGTCACTAGGTCTGGTGTAAAATCAATGCTCACTTGGTGTTAGCCGTTGATACTAAATGGTTATGCTCCCTGCTGTAAGTCACTACAAAGTCTGTTTCCATGACGACTTTGTTGGCCGATATTCAAGCATGTTGTTTTTTTTAAGGCTCTATTAAATTATTTCTCTCGATTTTAAACAAATGTGTGCAGTGGGGATAGGAGTGGTCAGCGTTAGATAGATAAGCTTATGCTGCGGGGGTGGGAGGGTAATGAGTCTAGGCCAGTGGTTCTCAACTGGGAGCTGTTTTTTTCCCCTACTTCCATCCCCAAGAAGTTATTTGGCAATGTTGGGAGACATTTTTCTTTGTCATAACTCAGGCTGGGTGCTGCTGGTTTCTAGTGGGTGTAGGGTCGTGACGCTGCTCAACATCCTATAGTGATCGAATTAGCGCACCCTACAGGAAAGAATGATCTGATCCAAAATGTCAATAATGCCCAGGCTGAGAAACTAACCTAGGACTGGGTGATTTTCTCAGGTGCCATTTGGGGAAAGTTTACTCATTGCTCTCAAGCCTAATTCAGTTGTACAAAACAAAACAAAACGAGAGACGCACTGGCTTTGGTAAGACAGATGACTTGGGTTCTACTCTGTCTCTATTGCTTGTTGGTGGTGTAACTCTGGGCAAGTTGGCTAACCTCCCACACCTCAGTTTCTTCATCAGTAAAGTAGGGCTGAAGTCCCTACTTGATAGATTAGTGGTGAAGGTTTAACAAGTAAATGCATATAGTCCTTCCCTAAGAGGCAGGGATTGAGTGTTACTCTTGGAGCAAGCATGAGGTTGGGGAGAGGTGATCAATAAGGGCTGCTCAGAGTCAGGCACTAATAGTGAAAGTGATGGAAGGTACCGAGTTGGGACAGATTTTGAAGGAAGAATAGCGGGATCAGGTGATGGATTGGGTGTGGACTGGGAAGGAAGAATCAAGTATGACCAAGAATTTTGGCAGGAGAAGCTGAATGAATGAAGGTGCCATTTACTGATAGAGGAAGGACTGCAGGTAAAGCAGGTTTCTAAAGGGAAGGTCAAGACCTTGGTTTTAGAGAAGTAAAGTTTGAGGCGCCTGTTAGAAATACAAGTGCAGAATTCTTGTATACAGTTTGACTTCTGAATCTGCAGTTTAGTGGAAAGGTCTGGGCCTCAGATAAACATTTGTTATGGGAATTGCAGTGGGACCAGATGATCTCTTTTGAGGGGGTACAGTCACAGGGAAGAAGTCCAAGGTCTGATCTCGGATGATTAGATGGTGTCAGAAAATAAATTGCAAAGGAGCTCGGGAAAGAACAATACCAGGAGAGAGTATGTGTCCCTAGGAGCCGAGTGGAGAAAGTGTTTAGAGGAAAAGGAAGTGATCAACCATGTCATATCCTGCCAAGAGGTCTCGTGGAGTGAACATTCAGAGCCCATTGTTGGCATTTGGAATGAGGAGGAAGAAAGGCTAATTAAATGTAACAGCATATGTCAACCATAATTAAAAATAATTTAAAAAGAAAGACGGATTAGAGTAGATCCAAGAGAGGGTGGGGAGAGGCAGAGGTGGAGACAAGGGAATAAAAATGACTCTTGGGAGTTTTACTGTCAAGGGAAACAGAAAAATGGGCCTGTAGCTGGAAGTGGTAGAACGTCAAGGGGCAGTTTTGTTGTTAGCATTTAAACCCGGAAGTGCTGTTGTGTGTTTTGTTTGACCCACGAGAGAGAGAGATGAGGCAGATGAGAGAGAAGGGTGATGTGGGCAAAGCATGATACAGTTTGTCAGTGCAGATTCCTTTGTGGAAGGTGTTTGATTGAGTATAAGGAGCATGAAGGCTAGACAGCTCCTGGCTCTTGGGTGCAAGGCCTTTGGGGTGGGGCCCTGGCCTGGTGGAAAGGGTAAGGGCTTGGGATCTCCAGGCCCATCACCCACTGTGCACTCTGGTCTGTGTGCAATGTAGAGATGGTGACAGCACCTAAGACACCCTATGAACTTGATGCATGGAATAGGGAGAGAGAAGGCAGAGCCCTATCAAGGGCCTGGCATTGTCAAGTCAGTTTGGCCCCTTTTTTGGAGACACAAGCCTCATCTGGGCTCATAGTATCATAAAGAGAGTTAAGAATGGACAGAGTAGACACTTCAGGGGGAGAATCAGCCAGGTGGGAGCTGACTGGAGGCAGAGAGAGATGAGGCAGCAAAGGAGAAGGGGGGTGGAGCAGCCAGGTGGCAGCTGACAGTATTATTGCATACATCTGCGGATTGACCGGGCTCGGCTGAGTGGTTCTGCTGACCTTGCTTGGAGTCTGGAGCAGTCCCATGGCAGCTGGGGCTGGAGGCCCAACTGGGCTGGAACATCCAAGATGGTTTTGCCGTCACATGTCCACTGCCTTGGTGCTCCTTCTATGGCTCTCTCTCTACATGTCATTTCATCCTCCTGGTCCTTTCTGTGTAGTAAAGTCATCAGACTTCTACAAGAGGCTGGCTTCCAAGGGCACAAAGCGAAAGGTGCCGGGTTTTTTTAGGGCTTCAGCCCAGCACTGACACTACATTCTGTTAAGTAAACTGAGTCACTGTGCCAGCTCAGAGTCATTGTGACAGATGACTGTACAAGGCCATGAATACCAGAAAATGTAGTTCTTGAAAGTATAGGGGTGTGGAGGGCCACCAAAGTAAGACAGCCATAGCCAGCCAGCTAGTAGGTTATAGAGGCAGGTGCAACCCCAGGTCTGTCTGGTTCTGCATCCCATACACTTAACTCTTACCAGGTATGATCAGGTGTTGGGAATGAGGGGTGGAGCCAGTCATGGATGCATATTCCAGAATCACTTGTGAAGGTGCCTGAATCTAGTATCCCTCCTGGCACTGTGAGCGTCAGAATGGATACTGTCACTCAGGCACCTACTGTGTGTCAGGTCCTTTCTTCATTTGTCATCCTTCCTCAACTCCATCAGGGACTTTTTTTCTGCAAAAGGGATATTCTGTCAGCTGCCCAAGGAAGCTGGAAGCACTGGGAACTTGTATAGTTCCCAGTAGAGTCTACCCAAGTCAGTGCTAGTACATTTCCTGCCACTCAGATCAAAGGGCAGCTGACCTGAGTTTCTGGTGGGATATGTTGTAGCCAAGTGTCCCTGTTAGATGAACCTGAGTGGACTTGAGGGACCTGAGATCTCCAGCTATTCTAGGTGTAAGAGCCAAGCTGACTGGGACTCCCATCTCCCATCTTGTAATGGCCTGGGCTGTGTTGAACATGTGACTCACATGCCTTTCTCTCTTCTTTTCAGCAAATGGAAAGGATCCTGAAGAAAGCATCCAAAACCCACAAGCAAAGAGTAGAGGTAAGTCACATGCTCAGTTGGAGAGGCTCAGCCATATAGGACCCTGCTAGGCCTGGAGGCTTGGAACCTGGCAGAGAAGCCATTGGAGTGTCAGCAGGGATGGGTGTTTACCCAACCTCCATGGGGTCATTAAAGGGAGAGGTTGGGGTTCTGGTGGCTATAAGGCCTAGCAGAGTGGCTTTGAGCGGAGGGGGCTCACTGAGGGGAGATAGGATATGGGGAAGTGAGGCTGAGTGGTGCCACATGTCCCTAGTACCCTGCTTGGTGCTGTGGTGACATTGGTTTTCTCCTTGGCATCCCCAGGACTTCAACAGACACCTAGACACACTCACGGAGCACTATGACATTCCCAAAGTCAGCTGGACGAAGTAGTCTCCCTGCCTGCGGTATGGAGTGGCACCAAGGAGAAACAGAAGGCCAAGTTGGGGTTATGTTTGGTCTCTTTGGTATTTTCTAGAAACATCCTTATACATACACCCCGTGTCTTCTGCTGGAACAGTGCTTTTCAAAGCAGTGTGCCCTCATTCCGGAACTTAATTAAAGTAAGACTGTCCTTTTACCCTATTTTCATTTCTCAGTAGCACACTGAAGATGAACCTTCTTGGTTTGCACTGGAAATTACTGAGAGTTTATTCACAGATTAGGGTTATTTCTGTGTAAATACCAATGAACAGTGTTTTTACGCCCAAGTTGCATCTAACTAATTTTCACAGCAGCCAACTATATTTGCCTGGATGAAACTGACTCCAGAAGAGAATGAACTACAATGTGCAGACCCTGTGGAGCTCTTGTGTGGGCTGCCCTTTCAAGCTTCCTCTAGCTGGGGGCTTATGCTGTTCCATCTGGGGCCTGATGAGGCCACTTGCAACTTTGTGGCCTTCAGACTGCCTCCTCAGCCATCTGGCCAGAGAGAATAACCACCCAATGCAAAGATTGAAACAAATGCCTTGTCCCTGAGTTGATCTGGTGGCTAGCACACAGCCTGTTCCCCCAAATTCCCCATTCCAGACATGTCCAGTGGGTACTGCCATGGCAGAAATGGCCAGTCAAGCACCACATTCTTTGTAATGGAACCCAGATACCGCCTCACTACTCCCAACCCTGGGCTCCAAGCAGCTCCCCATGTTTATTCTGATCTGGCGCATAACATGGAACCTGTTTGGCATTCCTGGCCTAAGGACACCTCTGGCTGATGGGACCATTAGCACAGACAGACATGGGTGCATTCAGAGGAGGACCTAAGTTCAGTGCTGGAGAGCTGGGGTGTTGGGGCCTTCATGTCTCTGTGGCATGAGGATTAGACTGCAAATGCTATGGGGAAAACTAGCCTCTGTTGATGCTGATCTGAAAAAAACAGGAAAATGTTTAAGTGTTGGGTTTGGGCTACCATATGTGAATGTAGAATAAAGCAAAAACCAATTATTAAATATAAGTCTGAGTATCTTAATTATAGGCTGTTTATTACCAGAAACACTGCCTTTTGGATTTATTATTGCACATGAAAAATGTGCGTTCTACAAAACCTCTATTTGCTTTCAATTTGGAGAAAAATTGATGACGTTTCCACCAGTGGTTCAAAACCTGAGACAGGTGACATAACTCTCATTAGCTGTGTCTCCTTCGGCAGACTCCCCTTTAGCTTCATGGCTAAAAGTCATATTCATGTCTTTTCTGTCCACGAGCCAGCAGTTGAGATCTGTGAGCATGATGTGGTACTGTGAAGTCAGTATGGTAGAAGGTCAATTTTCCCTGCCAAACATACTCCAAAATGGAGTGGCTTAAAACCACAGGATTTCTCTCTCACTATTCTGTGGGTACATTGTGCTCAGTCAGATGGTTCTTCTGCTCCACATGGTGTGGTTTAGTTCACTTGTGTAGCTGGGTTGACTTGTCCAGAACCAGAAAGTCCAAGATGGCATCCCATCCACCAGTCTCCCCCCACATTGTCTATTTCATTGGCCAACACAAGTCTTGTCAACTGTAATCTGGGAAGAACCACCCAAGAGCATGAACACCAGGAAACATGGTATACTGAGGGCCATCGCTGTTAATGGTCTATTATAGTGGCTCTCAAATTCTGCTATATGCACTGCCTGGGATGGGGTTTGGTCATTGAGATTTTTTTTAGAGCTCCCCAGGGACCCTAATATAAATACAGCAGAGTTTGAGGAACCCTGATCTACCACAGTAAGTGTGGTCTTCTCTGAGATATTGCAGAGGCTAAATCTGGCTTACATATTAAATACAAATGCCAAGGATGAAATTCATATGTGACTCCAATTCCCCCACAAAAGGAGAAAAGGTTACAAGTAAATTAAGTGTGAAGAGTGTTTACTGTGACATTCCTCGTGGTACTTTGAAGTCTTCCTCAAAAGACGTTCTCCCATCCCTTGCATGTATTAAACATCTAAAACGCCCAGAGCAAGCCTGAAAGGAAATGTTCCATAACAAGAGGTCTCTCCTGGCTGGTTTTTCTTGCCTTATACTTTTTGGCATTTCCTGTTTTTCTTCAGTGAGATGTATAGTTTTGCAATTTTAAAGAGATGTATTTTGCTAACTGCCCAAATTGGGCAAAGTATGAGGCTAGGTAGGTACAACAGGATTTCTTACAAGAAAACTGCCCAAAAGCTTCTCTTGCCTGCTTTGTGCAAGAATGCTTCCAGCTCAGGACTGCCAGCAGTCCTCAAATATTCCAGTGTTCTCTGGATTTCCCTGCACTTATATCTTTATCCTAAGTAGAGGTTATATTGCAAAAGCCATCTTTCAAAACACCAGGTGGAGATAGGAGGGAAGGTCAAAAGTCAGAGGCAGGCGGCACAAGTAAATGGTTCTGCAACTGAAGAGCTGGGATCCCCCAAACATCAATGGTTCCTTGGCACAGAATACTGGCATTTCTCCACAGCCCAAAAGTTCATAAAAGAAATCAAGATATCAATCGGTTGATTAATGGGGGGGGAGGGGTCACAATCTGCATTACCCACAAGTGACGATTAATTACATAAATATATCAAGTTATTGCCCAGGTTCAGTGGGGCGTGGTTTTCGGATCGTTCCAGGCAATAAACCAGCACGCTTGTTGACGACTACAGGTGACGGAAGTGACTACTGATAAGGCCTGATTGCCATTCAGAGAGTTTGTTTGCCCGCCCTCTCTAAGTAACCACCACCTCAGCCCTCCTCGTAGAGCATGTCGCAACTGGGGACGACGTATTTACTTCCTAGGCTCCCCCACCCGACAGCAGCAGCTCCGTAGGGGCTGAGCCCGAGGTGGGATCCACCCCTGGGCCCTCTCACCTAACCTGGCCCCCACGAGGGGGTTTCCAGCCGCCAAGACTTCGCCGCCCAGCGGCGCAGAGCGAGGGCGCCCCGCACCGGTCCCCCCCGCCCGGCCCCGACCCCCCCACCCCTCCGGGTCGTACTTCCGGGATGCTGCCGCCGGGAGCGGACGGGGTCACGCCCGGGCACTGCGCCGGCGCGCGCTCCGCCCCGCGCCTGCGCACTCCACGCAGCGCCGCCTCCGACCGGACATAACGGTCCGCGCGCGGCTCCGCGGCCCGGAAGTGGAGGCCACCCGTCGCGGGGCGTGCCCGGCCTGCCTTGCCCAGCGCCCGGCCGTTCCCCCCGCCGCCGCCTCGGCCACCGCCGCCTCGGCCACCGCCGCCGCCGACGCCGCCGCCGCCGCGGCCGGGGCTTCCCGCAGCCGCCATGTCCGCCAGTGCCGTCTACGTGCTGGACCTGAAGGGCAAGGTACGGAGGGCTCCCCACCCTCCCCGTTGCCAGGCAACGGGCGGGGACCGCGCCCTTCGGGGGGGAAACCCCACCCTGTTGCTAGGCAACCGGCCTCAGGGGACCCACCCTGGTCCTAAGTCGAGAAGCCGGTAGGGCTCCTCCGAGGGGCTGCCCCGTTGCTAGGTTCCCTGGCAGGGGTCGCGGGGGTTCGAGCCCCACCTCGTCGCCGGGTGATTGGCTGCGTGACCTGGCGCTCGCCGTGGGCAGGGGCTGCCTTCGTGGCGGCCGTGGGCAGGGCGGGCCGCCGCCGGCCTCGGAGCCCGGCCCGGAGCCCGCAGCCGCACGACCCTTGACCCGAGGTGGCAGAGCGCATCCGGGCCGCTGTGCCCGCGAACCAGGCCCACCCTCTGGGCGCGCTGCAGCTTCTGTTGACCTGGCCGTTCCTCTGTGCCGGTGCCCGTGTGAACTTCCTCACGTCCGTTGTGACAGGGAGTTACAAAGGTTGGGTGAAGCGGCTGATGGAGGAGCCGCTTCTGCAGGACGGGGAAGCTGAGGCACGGAGAGGTTCCATACCCGCCCACGGTCACACCGGCTCACAGAGAAGTGGGAGGTTTAGGAGTCGAGCCCAGAATCATGTGTTCATTCAGCTGACAGTTTGAGGAGCACCTCCTAGGTGCCATGCGGGGTGCTGCTACCTTGGGTGAGCGAAATCACAGTCTGGTGCTTCTGGAGCTCACAGTCGGGGTGGGGGGGCCGGGGCGCGGGAAGGGACACTGATCTCAAAAAGCACAGATAAATGTCCATTGCAGTGGTTTAGCGGTGAGGACATAATAGAGTCAAATTCTGCTGGCTTTCAGGGAGGGCTTCCCAGAGGGAGTGAGAAGTTGGGCTGAGACATGAAAGAGGAGTTGGACATAACTAGGACCCAGGTGCCTTTCCCAGGGCTATCTGAGAAAGCTGCTTCGAGGAGGGCTCTTGAAGCCTTTCAGAAGTGGGCTGCTGCCTTCCTCCAGTCCATCCTGCTGGGTGGAAGGCAAGTGAGTATCTGGCCTCTTACATCTGGGAACAAGAACAGGTCCAACAACATTAAACTTTAAGTCCCACGTAGGTCCGTGAGAGAACTGTGGGTGTTGGGCCTAGGTGGGGTGGGCATTAGTTAGCTTATTAGCAGGGGGAGTAAAGATGAAGCGGCTGCCCCTTCCTGCCCCACTCCCCACCCCCAGCACTTTCCCAGAGTCCTTTGAGTGGGTTGCCTGCTTTGAATGCCACCCAGAGCCAACCCATGAGTCCCAGTGCTGGGCTTCCTTCCCTGGCCCTCTTAGGGACAAGGAAAGACACAGGGCATGCCAGGGGCTAGGTAGGTAGCGTTTTCTGAGTCCTGGTAGCACATGTTCTTGCTTCCACCCTGGCCACTGTGTCCCCAGAGGTCCCATAGGCTGCCTGTCACAGCTCATTTGTTCCTTCAGCAAACATTTCAGCAGCACCTAGCATGCACGAGGCCCTGTGCTGACCATCTTGGGCTGAGGTCTGAACTCATCTCTGTCATTCAGGGGTATGACCTTGGGCAAGTGCTTTCACTATTCAGAGTCCACAGTCCATGTTAGCCTTCCTGGGCCTAGAGGTCTGGCAAGGGAGACACATAGATCCAGATGATCAGATCCAGTTAGCCACAAGGGCATGCACAGGGCCCCAGGTAATGTGATTACCTAACGTCAGTTTTGGCTGGAGATGCGGTTACAAAATGTTTCCTGGAAGAGCTGGAAAGGTGACCATGTGGCAGTTAGGCAGACAAAGAGGCATTGCAATGGGGCCAGGGGATGAGAAACAGCCAAAGTCCTGGAGGATGGCACCAAGAGGGCTGTGAGTATTGAGGATCTTCAGAGAGGAGAGAAGGCCAGAGGGGACCATTTTGAGCCCAGGAAGTAGAAGCCACCACAAGGAGATTGTAGCCTAGGAAGAGCATGGTCATTTCTGCCTTGTGGGAAGCTCAAAGCCAGCCACCCGCTTCCCTCCCACCCTCAGCAGCCATCATGTCATTTATCATTCCACTCTCCACAGACCTCATGTTTCAAAAGTCTGCTTCCTGCACAGACTGATTTAATCCAAAATAAGGTCATGGCACATCAAGAAATATATGACCACACGTCCATCTGCTAGCCAGAGCCTCTGATCGCCAAGGAAACCAGCGTGGCCACACATAGCTGATAGAAATCTCTCCACTACATTTCTCTTTCCTTATCTTTCTTGCTTTGCTCTAGTTTCTGACACCACTACCACTTTCCTCCTCAACAGGCTTCTGCTGGCCTCCAGGTCACTGCACTCTCTGCCTCTTGTTTCTCTCACTGGCTGCTGCCCCACCTCTCCTGCCCTTCCCTTGGATGTTGGCCCCTCAGGCTCAGGCCTAGGCATGCCACCCGTACTGTCCTCTCCAAAGTCTGGCTTTGATTCATGTCAGTGCACCAATGACTCAATTTGTACCACAGTCTAGAGCACTTAATCTGGAAACCCACTGGCTTCCAGGACACGGTGAAGGTCCCACAGCCACTACAAACTCGGCATTTCCCAAATGAACTCCTACCACCCCCTAGACCTGCTCTCTCTCTCCATCTTAGCAAGTCACACCACCATCCATGGGACTGCCAGTGTTGAAGACCTGAACATTATCTTGACCTCTTTTTTATCACCCCACATTCATTGCACAGACACTGAACAGCTACCATGGTCCAGGTTCTGTTCTGGATGGTGGGACACAGCCGTGAATGAGACAGAAGTCACTGTTCTCAGAGTGTTAAGAGTCTGGTAGAAGTGACAGATGATAAATGAGGATACAAATGAATGTAATGCAGCCATGATGTGGGCAGTGAAAGTGAAGTCGGGTTGGCATAGATCTCAACCAGAGCAAACAGGAAAGATTTCTAGGAGGAGATGCAATTTGAACTGAGGCTTGAGAAGTGAGAGGAGCCAGGCCAGGGCATTCTGGGTAGAGGGAATTGCATGTGCAAGGGCCCTGAGGCAGGAGCGTGTGTGGATTGCTCAGAGGCCTATGAGGGGGCCAGGATGACGAGTGGGGTGAGCTGGGGGAGCATGGATAGAGAGGGCTTGGAGGGGTTGGGAAGAGCCAGATGACCATGGGGACAGACTTGCAGTTCATTCCCTGTGAGAGGAGGCTGGGGTAGACAGCAGTTTCAGGGTAGAGACCTAATCAGATTTCTCTTTATAAAGATCTTTTTTGCTCTTTGTGAGGAAGGAATTTTGGTTCAAGAGCAATAGCAGGGGTAGGAGATTGTCACTTCAGCATTGCCTGCCTCCTCCAGTCTGTCCTTTCTCCTCTCTTTGTCCTCTCCTCTGGGACTCAGCTCCAAGGCTATCCTCATTCCACCTAACCAGTGCTCCCAGGTTCCCCCAAGGGCTATGTCTCCTACCTCATGGCCTTAGCCATGCTTGTCCCTCTGCCTATATCCTGCCTATCCCTTTAGGCCTCAGTTTGAAGGTCATGTCCTCAAGGAGACTCCTAGTTTCCCCCAAGCAAGTATCTCAGTATAGGGACCCTATCTGTCTTGGTTGCCTGTGTCCCCAGGCCCAGCACAGTGCCATCAGAGAGAGACATTCGATGTGTGCTTGTTGAGTGAGTGGACCTCTGTGCATCCCTGGTGAGAGTGAGCAGATAAATTGCTCACTGCTATTTAGTTTAGCACTCTGGGGGCCTGCAGACTCCATGCCAGTAGCCCCCAAAAGTGGATACCTGGGGAAGAAGGTGGGCCTTGGGAACTCAAAAACCTGTTTAGCAAACTGAAGAGGCCCTGCAGGGTATGAGAAGTGAGGCTGAAATCCTGACTCAGCTTTGGTTGCTTTATGACCTCAGGAAGGTTGGTACCACCTCTCGACATCATTGTCTCTCTCTCTAAAAATAGCAGTCCTATCTCATGGCTGAGGCAGTGTATGAGACAGTAATGAGACAGTATATATTCTTGGCAAGAAGTATATGAGAGAATACCCAGCAGCCCCTCAGCCAGGGCCTGGTCCAGGTGCCCATGAGCTTACCCACTGGGTGCTGGGTCCCTATGAGGCCTGAGCCTCAGCAGGAAGAGGGCACAAGGTCACTTGCCCACAGGCTGTGAAAGAGAAACTAGAAAAGGAAGGTGGTCTCTCTCCCTAACTTCATTCCTCCTGCCCCCAGCTTGAAATGATAAAAACAGTGATATATTTTATGAAACTGCAGATTCCGAGGCAGGTGGTACCCAGATCGTTCAGCTCATTGATGATCTCAGTGCATTGCTGAGTCTTGCAGCTGGCTGTCCTGGGCCCAGGAGGTAGCTCTAGGTGGCATCTGCAAATAGAGCCTTGCCTAGGCTGGCAAAACCTTAAACCTTATTTCTTCAGGGAGATGTAACTTATGTGTAACAAACTGGCTAGAGTTTGACTAGCGGTCAGTGTATACCCAGGAAGCCATAAGCACACATTCTGTCACCCCTAAAGACTCCTCATACCTCTTGTGTTTAACCCTCTCTGCCCATCCCGTCTCCAGGCAGCTACTGATGTGTTTTTTGCGACCATTTCCTAAGATTTTATAAAAGTGGAATCAAGCGGGATATGCTGCTGTCCATTGTCAGGTTTCTTTCACGTTACCCAGCCATCCTTTATGCTGTCATGTGTGTCAGTGGTCGCTTCTCTTTATGGCTGAGGAGCGTCCTGTGGTGTGGATAGATGTGGTTTGTGACTTTGTTCACCTCTTGAAGGACATGAGCATTCTCTCAGCCTGGGTCCATGTAAAATAAAATTGCATGAGCATTCATGTCTGAGTTGTCACAGGGACACGTGGTTTCATTTCTCCTGGGTGAATACCTAAGAGAGGAATGGCTGGGTCATAAACTGGTTTAGCTTTGTGAGAACCTGCCAGACTTTACCAGAGTGGTTGTCCCTTTCTGCGCTCCCATCGGCAGTGGACGAGGGTTCCGGCTGCTGCATATCCAGACCCACAGACTGCGAAAGAGAGAGAGGCTTCTCTTCAGACCACAGGGGTTCTAGCAAATGCGAAGTCACCAGTGTCCCCCGCACAGGCACCCTGACACAGGCAAAAGAGCAGGGTGAGTCAGCACAGGAAAGGCTCTGAGAAGGTCTCCAGTGAGAGGCTACAGGTCGCTTCTGAACCTGGTGTCTCCCAAGCATTTCCATCCTGGACCCGTGCCCCACTCCCCTCCCATAGTCCCCCGTTAAGACCGTGCTGGCCCTGTGGAAGTTCCCTTGGGAAACCCCTCCTTGGAAACTCCTTGATAGATGGCGATCAGGTGGCCTCTGATGGACAGGGGTGTGATTAGGGTCCTCTGAGGGAGAGAAGCTGGTGGGTCTCAATCTCCACCGCAGGTACTCAAAATGAAAGCGTCTTCCCTCCTTACCACCCCACTCAGGTGCTCATCTGCCGGAACTACCGTGGCGATGTGGACATGTCAGAAGTGGAACACTTCATGCCCATCCTGATGGAGAAGGAGGAGGAGGGGATGCTGTCACCCATCCTGGCCCATGGTGGGGTCCGCTTTATGTGGATCAAGCACAACAACCTGTATCGTATCCCTTTTCGGGGGAGCTTCTGGGGGACTCACACACATGCAACCAAGGGCTACCAGCTCCTGCCCTCCCTGGCCCAGAGCTGGCTTAGGCACAGCGGGGCCAGGAGGCCCTGCCCTGGTCTCTAGGAGTGCCCTGCTGCCAGAGGAGATGGGCAGAGAAAATATGATGACAAGGGCAGTGGGTGTTAGGAGAGGAGGGGGTGTGATGGGGATTTCACCTTGTCTGGGGACCCAGGAAGGCTTCCCCAAGGAGGTGACATTTTGGAGGAGACTTGCAAGAAGGCAAGGTGACTGCCAGCCACAAGGGTGGATGGGCCCAAGGAACACTAGGCCTGGGAGAAGGCTCTGCATGGGAAAGCGAGGCTCACTCCAGAAGCTGTGGCGGGGGTGGCTGGACCATGGAGGAGGGTGCGTGGTGGGAGTGAGGCCCTAGCAGTTGGCAGAGCGCACACTGCAGGGTCTCCTAGGAGTCACCTTCAGTGTGGCGGGACCTGACTGGGGGAAGCCCCGAGCCTGGAGTCTGTGAGGTGGTGGCCCAGGCCTCTGAATGCTCCTTGACTGTAGCCACCATACAGTGGTCGCCACCTCCAAGAAGAATGCGTGCGTATCACTGGTGTTCTCCTTCCTCTATAAGGTGGTGCAGGTGAGTCAAGCCACATGGGCCTAAGCAATGTCAGTCACTCTGGCTCTGCCGTGTTTCTCCCTGTACCAGACACCCAAGGGGCTGCAGCATCACCAGGGAGTTCTGGGGCTGAAACCACAGGAAATGGGCTAGGGGAGCTGCAGCTGCCCTGTGCGTGGGAGTCTGTGGCTTTAGTTATCCTCCCCCACTCTGGTGAGGAGAGGAAAATGGACAGGAGAAGGTGGGGCTCAGGCAGGAGTGCCCCCTCACCATGGGAGGGACAGGTATACCCCTCAGCTGGTTGTGGAAGGGTGGAGGGTGACCAGCCAAGTCAGGGGTTGGGGAGATGAGGCAACCACCTGAGGGCAGAGCTAAGCTATGCTCAGAATCTCCATGGGGGCCCTCAAGGCAGAGGTCCTCCATGGAGAGAGCTAATACATGCCAGGCCTGGGCAGACAGCAAGATGGGAAGGCATAGAAAGCAGCACATGCAAAGGACCTAGGGCAGGAGATGTCAGGCAGGCCAGTATGCCCAGAACAGAGGGAGCCAGGGACAGAGTGTGGGGCTGAGGTCAGCACTGTGGGCAGAGCTGGACCACGGGTGGAGGTTGGGGGAGGCATGCAAGGCCTAGTGAGGAGAGTACATTTTGTCCCAAGACTGAAGAGAGATGGTGGAGGGCTTTAGGCAAAAGGCTGCCAAGACATGGTCTGAGTTAAGACATTCTCTGGCTGTCGAGTGGAGGGAATGTGAGGATAGCAGGGAGGCCAGTGAGGAGGTTGCTGTAGCTTCCAGAAAAGAGATGGTGGGGCCTGGCCGAAGCCAGGCCTATGGGGTTGAAGGAAGTGGAGAATCAACCCCAGGAGGCCTGGGGTGGGCTCAGGAAAGCTTCTTGCCTTTGGTTGTGCTATGTGCAGCTAGCTCAGGAGCACCAGTGCTGACCCTTGCAGAATGGGCTGGTGTGGCAGTGAGGGCATCGAGGGGAGAAGAGCAAGTGGCCCTTCAGAGCAGAGTGGTGGTGCTGTCACAGCCAGGGCCTGGAAGTGGGGAAGTGGGAAGGAGGCTGGTCTCCCGCCTGGAGTGTCTTACAGTTCCTCTGTTTTGGTGACCTTCCTCTGATGCATGTGCTAATGGAAAGTTCTCTTTTGAGCCTCTCAATTTCCTATTGAAATGGGGAAGATGGGTCTTTCTGCAGAGCTATACAGACAGGTATCTCACAGAGGCCGAGGGTCTGAAAGGACCACCTGTCCTGTCTGCAGTGACTCTTGCCCCTCACCTGAGTCACTTCTGACTCAGAAGCCAAAGGGGACAGTTATAGTGAGAATTAAAGAGAAGCTTGGAAGGGATCCCAGGCTTGGAGGTGTCTTTCAGGGAGGGGAGGAGAGCAGGCTGCAGGGGATGCGGAGCTTCTAACCAGGCGTCAGGATGCCTGCACTGCCCCAGCCTGGTTCCCATTTCTCAGGCAGCCACATTGCTGCTCTCATTTCCTGAGTCAAAGGCCTAATCCGTAGCACATTGCCAAACCTAGGAAATGGGCAAATGCAGCACGTGGGCTGTTGTCTCCAGGCCTTGGAGTGTGAGGGGCAAATGGATTTGAGCAAGCGTTCATCCCTCCCGCATCCTTCCTCTTGCCCACCTGCCTGCTTCCATCACCAACACCACAGGTATTTTCAGAGTACTTCAAGGAGCTGGAGGAGGAGAGCATCCGCGACAACTTTGTCATCATCTATGAGCTGCTGGATGAGCTCATGGACTTCGGCTACCCCCAGACCACAGACAGCAAGATTCTACAGGAGTAAGTGGGCATGGTAGGGGGTTGGGGAGGCTGGTCCCAAAAGTGGCAGTTTGAGATCCTTTCCCATGTAGCATTCCTGCATGGCATGAGTGGTTTCCTATTACTAGGTCTTTATTTTTCATCCACGAAGGTATACTAAATACCTGGTTGTTAGGGAGTCACCTGCCTTTGTTTTAATAGTCACAAAGGAGTTTGAGATAAAAAAAAAAATTTTGCCTTCTCTGGAATCCTGCCCTTCAAATAATGACCACCATGGATTAAGCACTTCTTGTGAACGGGGCCCTGTGTGAGCACTTTACATTCAGTTGATTTACAATCTGAGGTGCTATCTCCCATTGTACAGGGGAGGAAAGGGACTCTCAGAGAAGCCATGTAATTTGCCCACATCTCATGCCTGTTGCTCCCCAAGTGGGAGTGGGGTCACCAGGGGGTCAGTCTCCTCTGCATACCAACACTGGTTTTCCTCACTGTCTCCTTGGACTCCCAAATGAATGCTGTACACCAGCGGTCCTCAGCCTTTTTGGTACCAGGGACCGGTGCCCCCAATGACTCCAATGCCTGATCTGAGGTGGAGCCGAGGCGGTGATGCTAGCACTGGGGGGAGCTGCTATAAAAAAGATGAAGCTTCACTCACTTGCCGCTCACCTTCTGCTGTGCGTCCAGTTCTTACAGGTCACTGACTGGTACCAGTCCATGGCCCAGGGGTTGGGGACCCCTGCTGTACACTCATTGTAACTTGAGTTTAATGGTTTTTTTCAAAATCATAAGATATTCTTGAATTAAACAGCCCCAGGTGAAACCAGAGCCTGCCTATTCTGGAATCTGCTACAGTAGGGGCTGATTTCAAGAATACCAGTTCCTGGCCATCTTAAATCTGAGTGTGTTTCCTCAGGTACATCACTCAGGAAGGCCACAAGCTGGAAACGGGGGCCCCGCGGCCCCCAGCCACTGTCACCAACGCAGTGTCTTGGCGATCCGAAGGCATCAAGTACCGGAAGAACGAGGTGTTCTTGGATGTCATTGAGTCAGTCAACCTCTTGGTAGGCTTCCTTTCTTTTCTTTCTTCTTTTAAAATGTTTTTGTTTCTCTAGGGCAAATATCCAGGAGTGGGATTGCTTGGTCATACATATGTGTATGTTTACTTTATAAGAAACTGCCAAACCATTTTCCAGATTGACCACGCCATTTTTCATCCCCACCAGTAACATGTGAGAGATTTGGTTACTCCACATCCTTGATCAGTGTTTTTTTTTTTTGTCATCCTAATAGTATGTCATGGTATCTCATTATGGCTTTCGTTTGCATTTCGCTAATGGCTGATGACATTCAACATATTTTTATGTACTTCTTTGTCACCCATATATTCTCTTTGCAAAAGTATCTTTTCATGTCTTTTGAGCATTTTTTAATTGAGTTGTTTGTTTTCTGATTGTTGAGTTTTTAAAATTTTTTATAAATATTAAATATAAGTCTTTTGTCAGACATGCAATTAGGAAATATTTGCTCCCAGTCTGTCACTTGTTCTTTTGTTCTCTTGGCAGTGTCTTTCACAGAGCAAACATTTTTAATTTTGAGAAAGTCCAATTATCAATTTTTAAAACTTGTCTGTGATTTTGGTGTGACGTCTAAGAATTCATTGCCAAACCCAAAGTCATATATATTTTCTTCTAAATTTTTTTCTAAAAGTCTTGATCAATTTTGAGTTACATTTTACATAAGATATGAGGTTTATATCCATTTTGTGCATATAAAACAATTTTTTTGCAGTTCTAACATATTTTGGAAAGACTATACTTTTCCCATTGAATTACTTTAGCATTTTGTCAAAAATCAATGGGCCATACTTATGTGAGTCTACTTCTGGGCTTTCTGTTCTGTTTCATTGATCTTTATGTCTGTTCCTTTGCCAATACCCTACTGCCCTGATGGCTAACTTTGTAGTAAGTCTGAAAATCAGATTATGTGATTCCCCCAACATTCTTCTTCAAAGTTGTTTTAACTATTTTAGTTCCTTTGTGTAGAATTTTAGAATCAGCTTGTCTGTATCTACAAAATGTCTGTTGGGATTTTGAATGGTATTGTGTTCAATAATTTTATTAATCAATTTGAGGGGAAATTGATATCTTTAGTATAGTAAGTCTCATTATTTATGGAAAAATATGTCTATATATTTAGGTCATCATTGATTCTTTTCTATCAGCATTTTGTAGATTTTAACATGTACATGTCTAATTAGATTTATATTTAAGTATTTCACTTTTTTGAAGCTAATTTAAGTTGTATATATTAAATTTTATTTGGTAGTATTCACCAGTGAAACTGAGCCTAGAAATTTTTTTTAGAATGTTTTTAATTATAAATTTCAATTCTTAATGGTTATAGGATTATTCAGGTTTTCTGTTTCATCTTCAGTGAGTTTTGGTAGTTGGTTGTTTAAGAAGTTGGTCCATTTCATCTAAGTCATTGCATTTATATGCATTGTGGTGTTTATAGTAGTCCCTTGTTATCTTTCTAATGTCTGCAGGGTCTGTTCTCATATTCCAGACATCAGTAATTTATGTCATCTTTCTTATTTCTTTGTCAGTCTTGTGAGAGGTTCATCTATTTTACTGATGTTTACAAAGAATCCGTTTTTTATTTCATTGATTTTTGTCTTGTTTTCATTTTCAGTTTCACTGATTTTGGCTCTAGTATTTCCTTCTCCATGATTTGGGTTTATTTTGCTCTTCTTTTTCTAGTTTCTTAGGGTAGAAACTGAAGGTAACATTTAAAATTTTTTTTTTTCTAGTATAAACATTTTAATGCTATAAATTCCTCTCAAAGCACTGCTTTAGCTGCGTCCCACAGTTGGTATGTTGGATTTTCATTTTTGTTCACAGTATTTTCAAATTTGCCTTTGAGACTTTCTTTTTCACTCATTGGTTATTTCATATTGTGTTGGTTAGTTTGTAAATTGCAAATTTTTATTTTGTTGGAATTTTTAATTACTTTATTGTTTAAGAATGAACTTTGTATAATGTCAGATCTTTAAAGTTTGTTAAGGTTTGTTTTAATGGCCCAGAATATGATCTTTCTTGGTGAATGTTCCATGTATGCTTGGGGAAAAAAGGAATGGAGTGTTCTATAAATGCCAGTTAAATCTAGTTGGTTGAAGGCATCATTTGGTTCTTCTAGCAATTCTCACTGATTTTCTGTGTGTTAGTTTTATGTATTACTGAAAGAGGAGTTTTAAAATCTCCAACTGTCATTGTGAATTTGTCTATGTCTTTGCTTCACATGTTTCAAAGTCTGCTGTAAGGTACAAGTACATTTAGGATCTTTATGTTTTCTTAGTGAACTGAGCCCTTTATCATTAATTATATAATGTCCCTCTTTATCTCTGGTAATCTTTTTGTTCTGAAGTCTATTTTGCTGTTAATATTGTTACTCCAGAGTTCTGATTAGTATTTACATGGTATATATCTTTCTATCCTTTTACTTAAAAAAAAAAAAATCTTTTATTTTTAACAACATCATATTTGAAGTGAGTTTCTTGTTGGCAATATATAATTGGGTCATTTTAAAAAATTTGTTCTGATATCTGTGTCTTTTAATCAATATATTTAAAGCATTTAAACTTACCATTGCTATGAATTTTTTGGATTAAAATCTATCTACTATTTTAATGTTTGTTTTCTTTTTGTCCTCTCTGTTTTTCATCCCTTTATTTTCCTTTTTCTAACTTTTCTGTGGATTATTTGAACATTTTTAGTATTCTATTTTGTTTATTATGATTTTTACTATATCTTTGTATAGCTTTCTTAGTGATTGCTATAAAATACATACTTACCTTTTCGCAGTCTACTTTGAATAAGTATTTTACCACTTTAATTAAAATTTAGAAACTTTACTACCACTTTATGCTAGAGTTGAAACCCCACCTGACAATCCATATTAAAGTTTTTGCTTTCAATTGTTAAACATTTACTTTAAAGAATTCAGGAGGAGAATAGTCTACCATATTTACCCAGATATTTAGCATTTCTATTGTGGTGCCTTCATTCCTGATTTTCCAGGTTTCCTTCTGGTATCATATCTCTTTCATCTAAAAGCTCCTTTTAGCAGTTCTTCTAGAGCAGGTCTACTGGCTACAAATTTCTTTGGTTTTACTTTATCTGAGAATGTCTTTATTTCACCTGAATTCTTAAAGGAGATCTTCACTGGATATTGAATTCTGGGTTGACTGTTTTCTCTTTGCACCTTAAAAATGTGCCACTTCCTTCTGGGCTTCATGGTTTTTTATGAGAAATTCACAATCACTTGAATCCATATTCTCTGGTTGGCATCATATTATTTGTCTCTGGCTGCTTTCTAAATATCTATATATCTATATATATATAGATATATATGTACATATATATGTCTAGATATATATATGTCTAGATATACATAGATATATATATATTTGGTTTTAGTTTACAGCAGTTAGATTTTGACATGTCTAGGTATGAATATTCTGGGTTTCTAACATTAGAGATTTGTTTGACTTTTTGAATCTTAAGTTTATGTCTTTCATCAAACTTGGGATATTTTCATTATCTCCTCAGATTTGTTCTCATTGTTTTACTCTTTTCTTTCTAAACTCCAATGACATGAATGTTAGACCTATTATTGTTCCATGGGTTCCTGAGGCTCTGTTTGTTTTATTACATATTTTTTTCTCTCCATTGTTTTAGATTGAATATTTCCTTTAACCTGTTTTCAAGTTCACTGACCCTTTACTCTTATCACCATTCTGCCATTGAGCCCATCCAGTGAGTTTTTGTTATTGCCTTTTTCATTCTAAAATTTCCACTTGATGCTTCTTTATATCATAATTATTTCTGAGATTTTCTATTTTAACATTTGTTGTAAGAGTGTTTGCAGTTTTTATCATAGCTGTTTAAGATAATCCAGATCGATATATATGTCAGTGTTGGTGTCTATCGATTGTATTTTCCATGTGAGCTGAATTTTCATAGTTCTTTGTATACTGACTGAATAATTTGAGATTATATCCTGGACTTTTTGAACATTCTCTTATAAGATTCTAAGTCTTATTTAAATTATATGGAAAATGTTGATATTTTTGTTTTAACCAACAGTTGACCTGGCTCAGTTTAGGCCACAAGTCCCCACCCTCACTCTGTAGGCCATAAGTGTCCGTCAGTTCAATTTTTTAAGCCTTCATTCCCTCCCGAGTATACACTGCCTAGAGGTCAGTCGGAGACTGGGAAGTTTGGTTCTCAAAGTTTAGGCATGCTAATGAGGATCCTGTCCCTGCATCCCAGTTCTAGAGTGCTCTAGAGACACAAACAACTCCATGTATTACTGAAAGAGGAGTTTTAAAATCTCCAACTGTCATTGTGAATTTGTCTATTGCTTTCCTAAGCTCCTCACTCTCCACCATCGGTCTGGTACTTTCGGGCTGCTTGCAGCTTCCCTTTTTGGTTTTGTGCCCAAACACTTGGGGCATAGATCCCCTCCTCTGTCACTCTTATCAGCACTTGGGCCTGAATCCTGGGCTTGCTCTACCCTCTCTGAACAGTGGCTAAATTGCCTGGGGCCTAGGATGTAGAGAGCACAGAGGAGGGGGGAATGGGTCATTTCTGTACTCCCCTGAGTGACAGAAGTTTGCCTTCTGGCTCTGGAGCCAGAGTTGGAGGCTTCTGAGAGCTCCGCGCTCACTTCCGCTTATGGGTTGCTCTGTTCCTTCATGTGGTGGGGAGGGGCACTGCTCCTTCTTGCCTCCTTCCAGATTTGCCTGCTGCGCTTTTCAGTCTTCCCATAGTTAGTTGCCCATGCCTGAAGGTAATGGCAGAGAAGGGATGCAAGCCAGCTCCACCTCTCACTTTCAGCCTGCTTGTCTGCATCAGAGTTTGCCCCACCTCCACTGTGTGGGTCGCCGTTGGTGACTGGGCCAGTCCTGTCATGTGGCTCACTCAGGTGTGCCCATTCAGACTGTGACAAATGGTGAAGAAATTAGCATGCTCATGTATCCTCAGATGTGCATTTTGAGTACCTCCCTTACCTGGGCAGGATTTCTGGAGGCTGAGATTTCAGACATGGCATTGTTGACTGTGCTTCCCAAAGCGATATAGTCCCAGTAGACCTAACATAACTGTATTTCTTCTTATGAAGCCTAGGGGAGAGGTCATGGCCTCACTAACCGTGTTCCCCTCCTGTTTGAGGACCTTGGTCTGAATTGTTTGTTGAGCCCAGGACATGGTCCATCTGCTTCTGGGGTGTCCTGGATGGAAAAGCAGATCCCAAGAGCAGGATATAAACAGCTGCATGGTAAAATGTGGAGAGTTCACGGTGGGGGTTTAGAGACGTCCCTACAGGTGACTAAACCTGAAGGACTCGATTCCTCCATACAAGAGGCAGCATGAGGCAGGTATGCACATCCAGGCATGTTAGAATGCCTCCTTCCTAAGTGTGTTTGCAGAGCTGGCAGCTGAGTCAACATCAGCCTCTAGATTCCAGAAATCTAGATGGAGCGGTACACTTAAGTAGTCAACCCCTCGCAAACACCTCCTCTGTGCCCACCCTAGGAAAGGCACCGGCTTTGGAACACTGCTCACACCTCAGCTGAGAAGGCCAATCCATCCTGATTGCTGCACCCAGGGTCAAAATTAGCCTTGTGGGCTGCATGGCTTTTTGTCTGTACTTCCTGCACCTGCCTTCCCAGCATTTATGACCTCATGTGTTCAGTTACAGAAGACCATATGGTTCTGACTCCCCAAGGGGGATTTAGGGTCAGTCACTGTCAGGGGAAGCACAGATGGCCCACAGAGTTAGGCAAGTGGAAGTGGCAGCCCTCCAGAGCCCAAACAGTGAGAATTCATGTCTACCATGCTTGCTGAGTATCTCCTGCCCTTAGGCGCTGGCTCTGTGCTGACCCAGCAGCAAGCAGCTTGGCACAGCCCCTCACTAGAAGGGAAAGAGCCAGGCAGACAGGTCTGGTGAGAGGCAGCAGCTGCTGTGCACTGTGAGGCCAGGGAGCTGCCTGCTGGGATGTGGACAGCAAGAGACCAGTGCAGCCAGAGTATAGTGAACAATGGAGGTGACTGAGCCAGACCCTGCACGGCCTTCTGTCCTGTTTTGTAAATATCTCAGAGTTGTCATCCACTTGGTGTCTATTCTCCGTTTCTCTCAGAAGAAAAGGCTTTCGCGGAGGCACACAGTGCCATTAGGACCCTCAAATTGAAGACTGGACAGAATTTCCTGCTTCTCTGAAGTGATAGGAAGCTTGGGCACTTCACCATGGGAGCGTGCTGGTGCCTCTGAGGAGTGGCCTCAGTCTCGCTTGCTGGTGTGAATGTGGCTTCAGGCAGAGGGCCTCTCTGGGGTGCTGGTAAGGGCTGTGGCCCCAGCTCCTCTGCCACCTGCTCTGTGCCTTTGGTACGCAGCTCCCTCCTCTGTGCCTCAGTGTTCTTTTCTCTAAAATGGACATGAAAGAGTAGCTCCAGCAGCCTGGGACAGTCTCAGCGTTTGCCCATTGTGAGTTTTAATTGTACATGTGAGTTGCCGGGTGGCCCAAGTCATAGCCCCACCCCACAGACTATTGAGGGGCTAAGAGAGCCCCTGGTGCAGAGGAACTGCTCATCATGACCTTATCCGTTCAAGTGCATTGCTATTTTGTATCTGTGGTTTTTAGACTTCAGGGCAGCCCGGGGGACTGGGAGGGGTCAGGGCCCAGGGAGTACCATCTTTAACAAACCGTTGGGTATGTGGGGCGGGTGACCTCTCCATTCTCCAAAGGATCTGGAGAAAAGCAAGCCTGGCTGCTCTGAGAGGCCTGGCCTGGGCCGGCAAGTGCACAGCCTGGTAGGGCAGACCCGGCACACAGACAAGGCACCAGGTCTTCCCCAGGCGTTCAGGGCTCCTCAGAGGACATGAGAGCTCCCTCAGACAGGATTCCAGGCCCAGGTCAGCAGGCCTGCCCATGAGGGAGGAACCTCTGTGGCCTGAGGCCTGGAGGGTGGGGCCCACAAGTGTCTGCCTCATGGACCCTGGCACGAAGGCTCCCCCGGCTCAGGAGACAGTGAGAAGGGAGCCAAGAATGGGGGTGGCCGGGAGGGTCAGGCAGCATGATGGGGGACAGCAGCCAGCAAATTGGAGCTTCCCCTCACGCCCACCTCTCCCCCTCAGGTCAGCGCCAATGGCAACGTCCTGCGCAGTGAGATTGTTGGCTCCATCAAGATGCGAGTCTTCCTCTCTGGCATGCCCGAGCTGCGCCTGGGCCTCAACGACAAAGTCCTCTTCGACAACACGGGCCGTGAGTAGCCCGGCCTGCGGGGGCCTTGTGCACAGAGCAGCCCTTGCCCCCGATGCAGCTTCATCCTGGGCTCAAGTTAGAGCTGAGGGAACGTTCACCTGAGCGAAGGAACACAATCTCAAGCATGTTGTTTATAAGACAGTTATGAAAATTAATACCTAGAAATGATACCTAAAATTAATACCTAATAAATTAATAGAAGGGACCTGGCCTGGAAGTAGTACTTCCTATGCTGGGGAAGGGCCAGAGCAGCCTCAGGAGTCCACATTGCTGGGGCTCCATGTTTGCCAACTGGACCATCTGGCTGCCCCCGCCACAGGCCCAGCATGGCGGGAGCAGTGACCTGTGTTGTCAGTTACCTCTGCAGCAGAAGAAGTGAGGGCTTCTCGAGGGTTAGCCCATTGGGGTGACTCCCTTCCTGGGGCTGGATTCAACCCACATAGCCCCTTTATGAGATGGGAAACCAAGATAGGACCCCAAGACTCAGCAGACAATGGGGCCAGGGCCCTCAGGAATGCTGAGCTATCAACAGGAAACCCCCAGCTGGGTTTGTTAGTCATTAAATAAATGTCTCCCAAGCAGCCACCCTACTTGGGGACTTGGTGTGAAGCAGGCCGACCAGCCTTGCCCTCAGCATGAGCTCAATGTCAGGAGGTGAAGGAACCTCCTGCGAGTGAAGAAGGATGGGAGTTGGGGTGGGACGGGGTTGTCTCAGAACTCAGCTTCTTGGGTGTTTGTGCCCCAAGATGCTTTTGCAGATTTGGGGGGCAGCTCTGCTTTCTGCCAGGAGTGGGCCCCAGACAGTGGGAGTGTTGCTGAGAGTGACCCCAAGGCCTTAGGTCTGTCCCACCCTCACCCCCACCTCCCATCAGGAGGCAAAAGCAAGTCAGTGGAGCTAGAGGATGTGAAGTTCCACCAGTGCGTGCGGCTGTCCCGCTTCGAGAATGACCGCACCATCTCCTTCATCCCACCTGATGGCGAGTTCGAGCTCATGTCCTACCGTCTCAACACCCACGTGAGTGCTCTAGGCGCCCCTCCCCTAGGGCTGGCTATCACCACCGGACAGCCATCGAGGCTCCAGCAGGCTCCTGCCTTTTCTCTGTGGTGAGACAGTCCCCATCCAGGGTGAGCCTCATGTCCATGAGGTGACACCCAGGGTGGGATACATGGAGCCTATGTTTGAAGACCTGGGGCTCCAAGCTCCGTGAGGGGCCAGGGCCTTTTGGCACCACTGCCCCTTCCTGGGCAGCCCCACCAGCACAGCCCCGGTGACATCTTCCACATTCCCACAGAGGCCCTTAGAGCTCCCTGCTGCTTGGGTGTGCATTCCAGCCTTCCCTAGTGCAGCCCCAGGCCGCAGTGTGCCAGGCTCACACTGGGTTCACATATGAACAAATGGCCCTTCGCCCCGGGCCTCGGTCTCTGTCTGTGAAACGTGGCTTTGTAACACGACCGGGTGTGAGTGCCATCTCCACCCTCCCCGGCAGGTCAAGCCCTTGATATGGATCGAGTCGGTGATTGAAAAGCATTCCCACAGCCGCATCGAGTACATGATCAAGGTGCGTGTACATCCTGTGCAAAGCATCAGCCTGGGGACAGGGCAGTGACGGGGGACAGAGCATAGCCTCTCCTGTTGTGTGTGTTCCCCTCCAGGGCCTTTGGTGCAGAGTTCTATCCCAGGGCTGGGGCCACCGTGGGGCTCTGCGACTCCCATCTTGGGGGGTGAGGCCTTTGGCTGTCATCCTCACTGCTTCACTGTGAGCTCAGATTCCTGGGTGAGAACAAGGCACCAAAAAAGTACACACCATTCAGGTCCTGGGTGTAGCCACTGTGTGGGGCCTGTGGCCAGG
Organism: Cynopterus sphinx; assembly: GCA_030015415.1. Taxonomy (NCBI): domain Eukaryota; kingdom Metazoa; phylum Chordata; class Mammalia; order Chiroptera; family Pteropodidae; genus Cynopterus; species Cynopterus sphinx. Next base: position 50,465,711 of record CM057390.1, on the reverse strand, counting down.
CATCCAGAAGGGCTGCTGCCTGCCAAGTGGAGCACTCCTGCCTCTCAGTAAACCCTGTCTAGCCCAGGCCAGCCTTGGGGATACAGACCTTTAAGTCCCAGGAGGCCAGGGCTGGGCCAGAGGGAGGTATGGGGAGCCCCAAAGGCTGAGTGAATAGAAAGGCAGAGACTGAACTTCCAAAGTCAGGTAGAGGGAGAATCTCACAGTGAGAGGGGCGGTACCTAAGAATACATGGGGATCAGATTGGAGAAGGGTCCCACAGGCCAGGCCAAGGGGCACATAGCCTTTGTGGGGGCAGGCTGGGTGGGGGCTGGGCTGTTTCACCTTTACCCTTCGTAACCTTGAGTGTGGGCCTCTTCTCTAGGCCAAGAGCCAGTTCAAGCGGCGGTCAACAGCCAACAACGTGGAGATCCACATCCCTGTGCCTAATGATGCTGACTCGCCCAAGTTCAAGACAACAGTGGGGAGTGTCAAGTGGGTCCCGGAAAACAGCGAGATCGTGTGGTCCATCAAGTCTTTCCCTGTGAGCACTCGGCGGGGCAACCCCTCTAGGCTTCACCCACATCCCATGTGCTCCCTGTGCCCATTACAGAGCTGTGGCCTGGATGCTGCAAGATCCTCCCCCAACAACCCCTACCTCTGAGCCTCACATGGGGCTCAGGATCCCAGCGTGGGCTTCTGGGAGGGTCAGGAGCTGGTGGGGGATGGAGAGCTAAGGAGGGGAAGCTGGAGCCTTCTGGGAAAGCAGAGCGTAGCTCAGCCTTTTGGGCCCTTGGCCACCTTCCTCTCCAGCATTGTGTGCACCCCTCCCTTCTTCCTTCCTTCCTTCTTTCCCCCTCTCTGATACTCTGACTCTTATTCCCCTTCCCTGGAGAGGAGCAGACCGCCTGAGGCCAGAGCAGCACGGGCTTCAGGAATCCAGCTCCGGCTCCAGGAATGTGTAGCGCTTTGTGCTCTGTGCCAGCTCTGTCCGTGGTGTGGCTGCCTGGCTTGTGTTCAGGATTTTGAGCTCTTGATTCTGGGTTTCGGGAGTATACCCAGAGTGCCCATGCTGATTACACCATCCTCAGCTGTAACACAGGTGCTTGGCCAGACACTGCTTTCCCACATTCTCCCCTCTGTCTGGACCCTGGTGGGGCTTGGTGACAGTCTCAACTGAGTTAAAGAAGCTGGACATGTAGCCATTTAAGGGCCTTGAATTTTCGTACATTAGTAGTTTTCCTCAAAACCATAATGTAGACAATAGAGGAAATGGAGAAAATGTAGGCAATAGAGGAAAGGGAGAAAAAAAGACCATAATCTCGCCACCATAACAGAGTTGCTGTTAGGCTTTTGGTGCCTTTACGTGTTTTTGTTTGACATTGTGAACAGGAGTAGAGCCAACCCGGTGTCCTTTGTTCCCTCAGCCTTGTATCAGAAGTACTTTCTAGGTCATTGACTGATATTCTTGGTGGTCAGTTTTGGCAGCAGTAGAATATTCTATGGAAGATGTGATAACCATCCTGATTGTTGACTATTGCCACTGTTTAAAATAGCATTTATGTTAAACACACACACACACACACACACACACACACACACACACACACACACACGCAATGGGAGAATAAATCAGAAGAGAAAGCGCAAGGTCACCTGTAAGGGAGGGAGGGACATGGCCAAGGGCTAGATGCCAACCAGTGTGGACTGTATCTTATTTTGTAGCCTGTGTTTCATTGTGTTTCAGTCTAATTTTTGAAATTTTCATTTGACTTTGAAACTATTGGAGTGTTTTTCATGAGTATAAAACCAATCAGAATGGAAAAAACCGCACAAAAAGTGATCCTAAAAATCAAAAGCCAGAAGGACTTATCGGTATATCAAGGTGAAAACCACACAGAGATGAATTACTTCAGGTGACATGCCCCAGGAACTGCAGAAACCAGTCTTACATTTCTACATATCCATTTCTCACATCACCAATTCAATATATGCTTGGATTCAGGGTTGGCTTTTTTAATTCAGTTTTTTAAATGCGTCAAACTCTTAATGTGATTCACAGGTCAAAATTATCTAAAAGAGAAGAAGAGACCCAGAAGTTTCCCTTCTACTCCTGTCCCCTCAATCCCTCTTTCCATTGTGGAAAAGCCTATTCATTTGTGTCTTAACCTTTGGAAGTGTCTTTTGGTACAAAGAAACAACTATAAGTAAGCATGTTGCTATTTCTCCTTTCTTGCCCAAAGGAGGAGAAATACTGTTCTGTCCCTTGCTTTTTTCTCCTAACCATTTAGAAGAAACAATATAAGGAGATCTTCCTTGTTCTTTTTTTTTTTTTCAACTGTACAGTATTCCACTGGGTGGCAATTATTCTGTCTTTATTCAGTCACCCCCCACTGAAGGGCATTTAAGTTGTTTGTAATTTTTGGCTTTAGCAAGCTGGCTCTGACCAGCCCTGGGCCTGTTTGCTTAGAAGCGTAGCTCGAGGTGATGCAGAAGTGGAATTGTGGGGTCACAGATCTGGGATTTTATTAGACTGTTCCCAGTTCCCTACATGGGGCTTTTGCTGTTTTATGTTCCACCAGTGCAATCTCTTAAGCTTAGAGCCACTGCCTCTCTGCGCCATTTCTCATTATCAACAAGATGGAACACCTTTCCTTATGCCTGAGGGCCATTTGTGTTTATTTCTCTGGAAATATAGTAGCTGTCTCTTGCTCATTTTTCTGTCAAGTTTAGTCATTTTCTTCTTAGTTCTCAAGAGCACTTCATACATGGACAAGATTATACTTTCTCTTTGATATAAGTTGCGAATGGTTCCCCCAAGTGTGGTGTTTATCTTTTGACTTTGCTTCTGCTGTTTTTTGCTGTGTAACCTCTTTAGATTGCTTCTGTTTTATTATTGTTGTTTAATGTACTCAGATTTATCAGTCTTTTCCTTTCATCATGTCTGGATTTTAAATCATGCTTTGAAAGGCTTCCCCATTCCCTGTTATAAAGGAATTCACTCCTGTTTGCTTCTAGAATCTGTCCAGTAGCATTTTTTACCTTAGATTTTAGTCCCTTTCAGGGCACAGTCTGGTAAACGGGGTGAGGTACACATTTAATGTTATCTTTTTCTAGATGGCTATATGGTTTCCTACCATCATTTACTGGAAATTTAATCTTTTCCCCAGTGGTTTGAAGCACCATGTTGATCACATGTCGAATTTTTGAGCAGCATTAGTTCTCTTACTAAAACGTCATCTTGTCTGTCTCTGCAGCAAGGCCACGTTTTAACTTGGGCTTTATTCTGTATTTTAACACCTGACAGGTCTACCCCCACCCCTATTCCTTGTCTGTTTCCTGGTGGTTCTTTCTTGTGACTTTTAGAATCGGTTTGTTTGCACTAAGTTTATAAGTTAGTTGGGAAGAATTAACACCTTTATGAGGCTGAATTATCCTATCCAGTAACTTTGTCCCAACTGTCACCTTTGTGCTTTTTGGGAATGTTTTAATGTTTAACTTATATTCCTCATGTGGTTTTCCCTTAATTAAAAATATATACTTTTTATTGAAGTATAACATGCAGAAAAGTACACAAATGAATTGTGATGAATTTTCTCAGAACACATCTGTGTATCTGGAACCATCAGTCAAAGTAACAGAACATTCCATGCCCCCTGGACCCCCAGGGCTTACTGACGGTTTTGCATTTTTCTCATTAAGATGACTTTTAAGCTGATGTTTGGTAAATGGGGTCTTCTCTTCCATTCTATCTTCCAACAGCATACTTGTTTTTGTGTGGCAGTTTTGCATCCTGGTACCTTATAAGAATTTTTGTTTGTGGTAGTTTTTTTTTATTCTCATAGGTTTTCAGATATTCTTTTTATATCATTTGCAGCCAGATACAAATTTTCCCCTTTTCTCTCCTGTTCTTGGGTATTTGATGGCTTTTGGCATCATTGCTTCTGCCTCCAGGGCTCATACGTGGTGGTGGAGAGAACAGCCCCTTGGCCTTGCCCTCGTCCTCTACTGGAGCCACCAGGGTTTCCTCTCCAAGTTCAAAGCTATTTTGACTGTGGACTCAGTCCAGTCCTATTTTGCTCTTTTTAGCACAAATGGGCAAGAAATTTAGCCAAATGCCTCTTCAGTGTCTCTCAGTTCAGATCTATTAATGGGAGGGATCTCGAACCATCCATGCTTTCTGGTAAGCTCCACCTGACTGTGGTATATTTTATTTTTAACGTGCCATTGCATTCTCTTAACTTTGTTGTATTTAGGATTTTTGCATTGCTATTCATAACTGAGATTGATTTTTTTTAATATATTCTATATCAGGTATCAATGTTATGCCCATTTGATAACCTTTCGTTTCCCTTTCCCTTGCTGCTGGACAGTTAAATAGTCCTGAGATTGTCTGGTCTTGAGATGATTGACAGAATTCGAGTGTGTGACTATCTGGATCTTTGCTACTCTCTCTGTCTCTTGGAATAGAAATTGGGTGATTTAGAGTTTCTGTTTCTGTTGGAGTCTGTTTGGGTAAATTATATTTTCTTATAAAATGATCTATTCTAAGCAGGTTTTCAAATTTGTCTACACAAAGTTATAAAAAGCGGTCTTTTCCCCCCTTCTCTTATGACAGTTACTTTTCTCTTGTTGTTTCTTATTTTGTATATTTGTGTCTCCTTTTTTTCTTGATAAGGTCATCTAGTAGTTTGTCTCTTATTTTTTTCAGATTCGCTTTTTAACTTGTAATGTTTTCCCATTTTACAAGTCTTTAATTGATTTTAATTTTTTAGTCTTTTTCCTAATTCTAATTTGTTGAGTTAAATGTTTTAATTTGATTTTTTTGTTGTTTTTAAATTTGTATGGTGTATTTGAGCCACAGATGTTCTTCTTGAGGCAGGGGCCTTATCTGTATAACCTGTAGAGTCTGGCATATAATATTTGATATCATCATTATTTAGAAATTCTGTAATCAAATAGAGAGTTCTGGTTTTCTTGTTTTGTTTTTCATCTCCTAATGGAAGGGCCTTTTGTTTTCCATTTTTTCCTCACTCTATAGCTTTAGTACCTTAAAGTCAAAGAATGTTACTTGTACTGTTACTACTTTTAGAATTTGTAGAAGTGTTTGTTGTGGGCCAATATAAGATCAGAGTTTGTAAATATCCCATATGGACTTAAGAAGATAAGGCTTCTGTTGTTCGAGTAGAAAGTTTGTCCCATGGTGCCCACAAGGTCTGCCATTGTGTCGTGATAACATTCCTTAGATAGAGCTGGGTTGGCTCTGCCTCCCTCTGGTTCCCTTCCTATCTCTTACAGCATTTGCTTTAAAAAAGTTGCTGCCATGTTACTTGGTACATAGATACTCATAACTTTTATAGCTTCTCTGTGAATCATAGGACAGTAGCCTCTAGGACTGTGGCCTGTAATTCTTGCCCTGAACTGTCCCTACGGCAGCAACCACAACTCCGTTTTGTTTGCCTTTGCCTATTCTTCCTACTGGTTTAGCCTTTTTCTGCTGTAGTGGCATAGAGTTGGATTTTGGTCTGTGAGCCAACCTATAAGTGTTTCCCATTAATAGAAGAATTAATGACCGACTTGAGGTGAGTATGCAGACTCTCCTGACCCTCCAGAAGGGCTGCTTCTTTGCATGTTCTTTTACTGTCATTTTTCTTTGTCTTTATAAGTCTCAGGTTTTTGTTCTGGTTATTGTTTCATACACATGCTGATGAAGCTGATTTTTTTTCTTTGCCATTTGCTTTGTCTGTTGCTGAGACCACATCATCCTCCCCTCATTGTCTCAGAGCCTTTACTCAGCACACGTCAGACTCAGGCAGAGTCCCAGCTCTCACACAGGCCCTGGTGGCCGTGAACAGAGAGTGAGCATGTCATCCTGGGGAGGGAAGCACGAGCCCAGCATTGGGAGCTGTGGCCTGAGGCACAAGGTCAGCCCCTGCTCTGGGGCAGAAGCAGCCCTGGTTGGCAGCCACCCCTGCTGCCAGAGCCCTGGAGACTCAAGATAGCAGTGTCCCACGTGGGATAAGACCTGTGCTCCACCCGGTCCCCACTGCTCTAGGGGAAACATTCAGGGAGCGCAGACAGCCAGACTGAGGCTCCTACTCTTTGTGGCCAGGACTCGGGTTCTAGTCATTCCTGGCCCTGCTCCAGGACCCATCCCTAAAGTCATTGCCCAGCTTCTGGGGCCAGAGCCACCCCATTACTCGCCCTTCAGGAACGGGACCTGGGGCCAGCTCCTCGGTCAGCCCCCAGCCTTTGTCTCTTTTGTTGCCACTTCCTGTTCCCGTTCCTCATTCTGACAGCTCCCTCTTGCTGTCACGCCATCCTGACACTGGGCATGTGGTTGGTCACTTGGACTCTTGTCCCACGGCAGCTAGCACCTGCATTCTCCCTCTCTCCTTTCTTCCCAAGACCAGTTGTCTCATTTTCCTTGAGGCAATTAGTTTTCTCTCCTTGGAAGCTTGTGAAACTTTCTCTTGACCCTTAGAATTGTAAGATTTTCCTAGCATGGCCTCTAGTCTGCCCGATGGGACTGGTGGGGCAGTCCGCGAGGCCTGGAGGATTCGTGTATATGCATTAGAGTCACTGAGGCACTGAGTGGCTGTCAGCCACATAGGAAGGGCCTCGGTGGCTGGGCTGACAGCCTTTTGGCCAAGCTGGGTCAAGGCCTTGGCCTGGTCACCCCCACTCTTGTCTGCTCCCCCAGGGTGGCAAGGAGTACCTGATGCGGGCCCACTTTGGCCTGCCCAGCGTGGAGGCTGAGGACAAGGAGGGCAAGCCCCCTATCAGCGTCAAATTCGAGATCCCCTACTTCACTACCTCCGGCATCCAGGTACGTGCCCAGGGCTTCCGGGGCCCAAAGCAGATATGGACAGGCCCCACAAGGCCTCACAGGGACCCAAAGTCAGTCCGGGCCTCAGGGGTTGCAGGTAACACATGGCAATGCAACCAGCTTAGAAAAGCATTCTTGTCAACTTGTCCCAGGCGCCGTGGGCCTGCTTCAGCTCTGCCTCTCCCCATGGGTAGCCTGGACCCCAACAGAAAGAGGCCCACACTTACCTACTCAGACCTGCTCCGTGCTTCACCTCCAAGCCCAACGATGCATTTGGCACCCGAAACTAGAGTTTGAGTCTCTGGCCTCCACACACATGTCCCGGTGGGGCCCGTCTTCCTGGGCCCCTCTAGGGAAAACCTGCCAGGGGAAGAGAACCCTGGACCCCTTCTCCAGGAATCTGCTCGGTGTTATGCCTATGAGCATATCATGGCTCTTGGCCGCATTTTCTGGAAACGCTCTTCCCTTCCATGCCCTCAGCATGGCACAGACAGACTGATAACCTCCTCCCCCTCCTCTGGGCTTGGCAGCCTGTGCTCGCCCACTCACCACACAGCCTCTCCCCCAACCCTGGGGAAAGTGATTAAGGGGGGCCGGAGGTACAGTACGGCATGCTCAGGACCTTGGTGTGTGTGCCACAGGTGCGCTACTTGAAGATCATCGAGAAGAGCGGCTACCAGGCCTTGCCCTGGGTCCGTTACATCACTCAAAATGGAGGTGCGTGCAGCCCACTCATGGGGCGGGGGTGAGAGGGTCCCGAGAAGGTCCCCGGTGGCCATATGACTGCCCTGGGGTGGCGCTCACACATACTTCCCTCTTAGATTACCAGCTCCGGACCCAGTGAGGGGACAGCACCCCTGTTCTGGCATGGGGGCTCCTGGTGGAAGCACTGGGAGGAAGGCCTGCCAAGCCCACCGGAAGGAGGAGGGTACCCCAACACCGGCCAACCTCCCAGCCCTGCTGGGAGACCCCTCCTCCTCCAGGCACACCTGTTCTTTCATCACCACTTGTCGCCGAAGCCCCTTCTCCCAGAAGAGGCTCGTCTTCCAGATGTCCTGTCTCTGCCCCAAGTCAGTCTGGGGGAAGGGAAGTAGAATCTTTCCCCCAGCGGTCACATGCAGCCTCTTAGCTGTTTACCTCCCAGGCACCAAAGAAGGTTGGGAGACACTTGCCAGGCTGCAGCAGGGCTGCTGGCCCCATTCTGCTGACCGTTGTGGTTTATGAGGCTCCAGGGTTTCGTCGTCTTCCTTCATTGCTGTTTGTGTGAACCTCACTGTCTACGCCTCCTGCCCTTCATCCTGAAACTCTCGGGCAGCACTTAGGACAGGGTACCCCTTGTTCCTTGACCTCCTCCCACAGTGTGTCACCCTCCACATGGGGCCAAATCCCAGCACTTTGGCTCTTTGGGGGCTCCTGGCCTGGACCCATAGGTTTCGACAAGGCACGTCCTCAGGGCCACCCTGTGCCACATGATGCTGTCACACAGCCACATCAGCATTTGTCCCATCTGATGAGGTGGGTGCAATGAGGGCCTCTGGCCTTGGAGGGTGGGGAGCACAGGTTATCTGCATCTATGCTTGGTTACCCCATCTATGTTCGTGTCATGATTACATTAAATTTCATTAATTAAACCCGCTGCCTGCCTTCCCTCAGATACAGCATGGTATGGACACCTCTTGGGTGACGGGGGCTCAACCTTTGTGTGGCCCGGCTTGTGTCACTGGCTTTCAGCTCCTTTGTCCTCAGATAAGGCGGGAGCAGGCAATCAGTGGACGGCAGAGCCACTGCACTGGACCACTAGGCCTGGCCCTCCCAGGGGACACGCAAACAAATTATTTTCCTCTCATCCAAGGTGACTGTTGTGACTCCCAGCCCCCAGATTGCCAACAGGTTTCACTGTCCCTCCACAGCCTGGTGGTCTTCCTCAGAGTGTGTTCCTCGTACCAGCTTCACGGGTCCAGTCTGACTTGCTGAGCAGAGTCTCAGCACGGGGCTCTGGAGACTTGTTAACGTGGTCTGTACGTACCCTGGAATATGACAACTGCTGCCTGGTCCAGGAGGGGAAAGCAGCAGGCACAGGGTCAGGAAGGGCCTCATCTTCCCACTCCTGGCACCTCTCACACTCACTGCCTCCACAGCACTGATGGCCCTGCCCACCCCACTGACCTTCAATGGCCGAGCTCCCTCTTGCATGTCCCATATCACTCAGCTCCCCCTTGTAGGCCTAGTGGCATCAGCCTGAGTGGAAGCTCGGCCTTCTACATGTGGAATAAAGGACACTGCCCCAGCCTAGGGCTCAGGCCAGGCCCTAGGAGGCACCTGTGATGCCCTGCCCCCCACTGCCATACCCACATCCACAGCAAGCCTAATGGCCCCCTCCAGAGGGGCCCTAGACCCAACCCCATTTTCCATTCTCATTGCCATCCTTGGAGGCCAAGTTCCAGCCTCTAGAACTTCCCAGCAACAGAGCAAGAGGTCATCTGCAGTGCAGAGCAGGCCCCTGCTCAGCAGTGTTTGGGACGGTGTTACCTGGAAGCCCACTGTAACCACACAGAAGTGAGTAAAATAAAATAAGTGTGCACAGCCAAGCCCACAATAAAGCAAGGAGCTCTGCACGAGCCCAAAACTGGAACTGGGCACCAAAGGAATAGCATGAGCTATTGCTGGGGTCGCTCTCGGGACCCTAAGGGTTTGGATGTAAGGGCCAGGCATTGGATGGGACTTCAGGCCTGTGGAGGTTTGTGAAATGCCATGGAGACCCCTGCACGAAGCGGAGACCCTTGGAAGTCATAATTACGCTGGCAGTAGGACGGTGGACTGATGAGAAAAGCCGCCTGCCTCGACCACGGAGACGGGAAGCACTGTTAACATTCTTGGTTGGAGAGCTGATGGAGAAAAGGCCTCCCTGAAGTCTTGTACCACTAGTTTAGAGCTGAATAGTACACTGCGCAGATGGTCTGGAGACACCTGAGCCAAGATGTTTATGGAACAGAACTCTCCGGAGGAAAGTGACTCCAAGGTTCTCTTCTCACTCACAGATAGGGCCATCCCACACATGGTGCATATCCCAGAAATTACAAAACACGTGAGAGCAGACAGTATAAGCAGAATCAGATCCTCAAGGCTTTCATATAAGGATTATCAGACAGAATATGCAGTAAGTACACTCTAAGTGATTAAAGGAAAGACGACTCAAATTTAGAAACCAATACTGGTAAGACAGGACTATTGCAACATCTAACAAGGCAAATAATCTGTATACAAATTATGCAGATAACTTCTACAAATCAGAAGAGAACCCAGTAGAAAAATGGGCAAATTGTGTGAACAACATCCTGATGAAATACAAGTGGCAAACGTGAAAAGATGTTCCAACTTGTCACCATTGAAATAAGCAATCCCAATCAGACGCTGTTTCACATTCATCCGATGGGCAGGGCAGGGAAAAAGCAAATGCTTGACAAAACTGCAAGACCAGCAACGTGGAGAGTGCGCACGCTCGTGTGCCGCAGGAGGCGATGCATTGAGCCGCACCCGAAGATGAGCCCTGCACACAACGTGGCGTTACACCTTGGCTTTCCAAGCTTAAACAGAATGCAGCTAAGAAGAACGGAAACCATGCTGACGAAATGAGAAAATCGCAGGAGGATGTTGTCCTATTATGTATGGAAATGTAAAAATCGTGTAACAACACTTTGTATCGCGTATGTCCACATAGTATGTAGGAAAATATAAAATCGTATCAAGGAAAAACTGACTCCAAATCCTAGACCACGGTACCCGCTGCGGCGGGAGAGCCATCGACGGGGCTGAGCCGGCGCCATGGGCTTCTTCAGCTGTGCCTGGCACGTTTTTCTTCTGGCCTGTGGTGCGTGCCTGGACATTTGTTAAATAGTCGCCAGTGTCTCTTGTCATGTGTAAGACTGCTTTTCATTAAGATCGTAGTTCCGACCGTGTTCCTCCCCTACTCAAAGACCTACCATGAACCCCCGTGTCCTCAGAGTAAAACTCACTCCTTACCCTGTGGTCCAGCCCTGGCCCCTCTCTGGCCCCGACTCCCGCCCTCCTGCCCTCTGCTCCAGCCACACCCTCATCTGGGCCCCAGCTTCTCACCTTGGAGGTTTTGCACTTGCAGTTCCCTCTGCCTGGTGCACCTTCTTTCTCTTGGCTACCTCCTTGACACCCACAGCTCAACTCAAACGTCAGCTTCCCCCAGACACTCCAGCTTGTCCCTATATGCAGTTGTCCTTTTACCCCACATTTTTCTGTGCACCATCTTCCCCAAAAGCCCCGCTATGTCAGGGTCCTCTGATTTGTCGCTGCTGTGTCCCCAGGGTCCAGGGCAGTGCGGGACTGGGACCTGGGGATGTGCCCACATGGCTCTGCCAGTCCTGACCACAAGGGGGCACCCATGGGTCAGGAATAAGTGCTTGGGGACGACTCTGCCAGGACCAAGGCCACAGGGAGAGGTGGGCCAGACAGGCCATAGGAGACGGGGCTCAGGCCCTCTCTGAGCACAAGGGCGCCCACACACTGCTGTCCCTCCTGGGGGTTCTCACTTCAGCCCAACCTGACAGATGTGGAAACTGAAGCTTGGAAAGGTCATGGAAAGGTTGCAGGTTTTGAATGCTCCCCGATCACCCAGTTGTGCCCTCTCAGCCCTGTGGAGGAAGCTAAGAAAGCTGCAGATGGAGGGAGGGTGGGAGTGGTGGGGGCCCTGGTCTCAAGGTGTGCCTGTGACCTCCACTCATCAGACTAAAGGCCAAGTCAGGGTCAGGCTGACCTTCCCAAACTTGGGGAACCTTAGCTCACAGCAGGTTGCCGAGCTCCTGCCTGAGCCTCACAGTCCCCTCACTACACACACGGGGAAACTGAGACCCAAAGATAGGCTGAAGCAGTCCTCTGGGCACCAGGACCAGGCAGGGCCCCTACACCCAGTGCTACCCACCTAATTCCTCCAGCTGACCTCGGGTGGGAGTGGGGCAAAGCAGGCAGGGTGCTCCTAGGCCACTTCCTTCACGCTTCCTAGTCAACAGATAAGGAACCAGATTGGTACCCTCCCAGGCTCACCCAGGAGCCCCACAGACCTGATCCCCCTGCTGTGCAACCTCGAGCAAGCTCCCTACCCTCTCTGGGGCTATTTCTGTGACCATGAGAGGCTTCTGCATTCTATTTTGTTAGTTTTTTGAAGAAGGAAGTTCTAGGTTGCCCTCTCCAGGGGCCAAGATCCTTTTAGAAGATGCAAAGGCCCTGGTGTTGCCAATTCACTGTTGTTTTTCTAGTTTGAAGTGAAATTCACATAACATATACTTAACCTTTGTAAAATGAGCCAACCCGTGGCATTTAGGGCATTCACGAGATTGTGCAACCACCACCTCTATCTAATTTCAGAACATTTCATCACATAAAGAGGAAACCCATACTATGAGCAGTCACTCCTCACCCCCTGCCTCCCCCGAGCCCCTGGCAACCACCAACCTTTCTGTGCCCGTGGATTTCTTATTCTAGACATTTCATATAAATGGAATCACACACTGTGTGGCTTTTTGTGTCTGGCTTCTCTCATTCAGCATCATGTTTGCAAGGTCCTTACATGTAGCGTGTGTCAGTGCTTCGTTCCTTTCGACAGCTGAGTAACATTCCATTGTGTGGAATTACCATATTTTGTTTACCCACTCATCCACTGATGGACATCTGAGCCATTTCTCCCTTTGGCTGTTGTAAATAATGCTGCTATGAACACAAATGTAAAAAGATCTGCATGAGTCCCTGTCTTCAGTCCTTTGGGGGTCTATTCCTAGGGGGTAACTAACTGCTGGGTCATATAGTAATTCTATGTTTAACTTTTTAAGGAATTTCACTGATTTTTTATAAGACTAAGAGACCATGGCTCCTGGCCAACCTAGAAATACTGTGCCTGGAAATTTCTGGCAAATTCTTTACGATGAGCACTTTCCTCTGTGCCAACCTGTCTCTCCCATTAGCCCTGCTCCACCCTCCCCACAGAGACCCCAGCCTGCCCGGCCTCCCTGTCTTGCCACACCCAGAGCAGCATCTACTCTCTGTTTACATCCTCATCACCCACACTTTTTAATGCTGTTGATAGTCCGTGTATTTAAAGTGCTACTCAGTTTTTCTGTTTATTATGGTGACAGTAGAGATCCACTTTCGGGTTGAGATATAACACGCAACAAAATGTGCCAAACAGATCTGAAGTATCCATGTTCAGCTCAATACATAACACCCCTCCACCTCCCTGGCTGGCTCCCTCCTGCTGCCTCCCAGAGAACCAGGATCTTCTCAGCTAACAGTACTGGTTCGTTTCCTCTGTTCTTGATAAACAGAATCACAGCAGGTTCTGTTTAGGACCTGGTTGCTTTTGCTCAGCATCATGCCTTTAAGATTTCACCCACATTCTCTGTCCTTTTTCCTTGCTGTATACTATTCCACAACATGGCTTTAATGCAGTTTATTTGCCCAGTCCTCCTGTGGTTGGGTGTTTGTGTTGGGTCCAGAGCTAATAAGAGGAAAACTGCACTGAACATGTGTGCCCAGGTCTTGTGGCTGCTGCATGTTTTCCTCTCTCATGGGTAAATGCCTAGGGGCGGGATATCTGGGCTACAAGGGAAAAAAGACCTGTGTTCGGCTTTGGTAGACGCTGTCAGCTCCCACAGCAGCGGGTGAGTTTCATTTGCTGCACATCCATCCTCACCAGCACTTGGTGGTGATGGACTTTTCACTTCAGCCCTACTGGGGGGGCTGTGGTTCATGCATGTCCCAACCCCACTGTGGTATGGACCCCGGGCCTGCCGCCAGGCTCCCCAGTGAGACCACGCCTACCTTCTTGAACCAATCCTTTCTGCCCCAGCTTTGGACCTCCATCTCCTGTGTTTTCCTCCCACCTACTCCATCTCCATCTCCTCAGCCAAATCCTCTTTCTTCATTTGATCTTGAACCAAGGATGTCTCCATATCCTTCTGCCTCCCAGGAAATAACCAGAGTCCAGGGATCCATAGTCGAACCCAACATTCTGCTTCTCCTCCTTTCCCAGGTTGGGAATGCTCTCCTGCCTCAGTGAGCCCAGCTGTTCCACGGCACAAAAGGGAAAATGAGGCTCCTCCTTCCCCACATCAATCAGTGATGCTCCTGCCCTTTCTGTCTCCTGAATCTCACTACTCCACACTTCTTGCCTCCCCTCCCACTGCCTCCACTGCACTGGATGGGCCCAGCTCCTGACTGGTCTCACCATCCCATTTGGCACATGCCCCTTTGTCTAGCTCACACCAAAGTGATGTTCCCAAGACCCATGTGGTGCCTGGCTTACAGCTTCGGTGACTTCCCAGCATTTGTCCCCTGATGAGGCAGGCCAGTAAGTCCCTGCCCAATCTGGCTCCTCTGACCTCTCCAGCCACCCCCCCCCACACCCCACCCTCATTCATTCCTTTGGGTATTTATTGCACACCTGCTGTGTAGAGGGTCCTGTTCTTGATGCAGATGGACAGCTGAACCAGACAATCAAGCTCCTCTCCTGGGGGGCAGTGGGTGGGGACGATAGGTGATCTCCATGCCACTGGCATGTGGGAGGGTGCATATAGGCAGGGATGGGCAGACAGGGCCAGCCCAGGGTGGCAAGGGAGGATGAAGACTTGGGCTACCCCTAGAAGGGGGCAGGGAGCCATGGAGGGTTTTGGGTTTTCACAGCCTCCTCTGGAGGCTGATGGGAGAGGGACAAGCCAGTCAGGAGGAAGGTTAGGGGCAGAAATGGTGGGGGATGGAAAGAAGAGGTCAGATTTGGGGCGTCCAGAGAAAGCTGAGAAGGCCTGGCGACAGCAGGGCTGTGGACAGGGAGGTCATGGGGCGAGGGCAGCATGGAAGGTTCTTTCACACCCTCTGCACGGCAAACATTCGACCATGGGATTCAGCTCCTCAAAAATGACACACGTGCACACACATGGGTGAAACATGCACACAGATACACACACGGACCCAGGTACTTCCTCTCAAGCCCAGCCTTTGAAGGGACACTCTTTTCTGTCCCTCCCCCTCCTCCCCCCAGCGCCCCCAGTTCTCCCCACTGCCCATCAGGCCAGGTCAGGTTTCAGTGTCACTGAGCCAGGGTCAGATGGCCCTCTCTGCCCCTTAGCTCATGCCTACATGTTGACATGTCCCTCACACAGGGAACCCCTGGGGCACGTGCTGGTGTGAGAGGGCAAGTTAACAACACCTGCCGAGCAAACCGGTCTTCGTCCCCTAAGTCCCCTAAGCCTCTCTTCCCCTGCTGCTGTCCCCACTCTCACCCTCAAAGTAGGGCTCCCCACACCCCAACCCCTCAACCAGCTTGGCCTCATCCCTTGATGGAGCTGGACACAGACTTCATCTGTCCAAGCTCCGAGGGGTTTGGGACAAGCCGGAGGAAGGGCTAGGGGCCCAATGGAAGAGCCGGGATCTGCTCTGGCTTTGGGGTTGGGTTTTGCAGGATCAGCTGGAGCTCACCAGGCAGTTGGGAGGGGGGTTCCTCTAGTCAGAGAGACACACTCAGTACATTCCTCTAGTTCAGTCTGAGCTCAGAGCAGCTTCAATTCAATGGGAGGGACCACGGGGTCATTTGCTTTTATTAAAAAAAAAATAATGTAAAACATGCATTGCAAAATTCGCTCTCTTAACCAATTTTAAATGCACAGTTCAGTGGCACTACACACTTTCACATTGTCCTGCAGTCATCGCCACTGTCCATCTCCAGAACTTTTCATCTTCGCAGACTGAAACTCCGTCCCCGTTAAACACTCACTCCCCATCGCCTCCCCCAGCCCCTGGCACCCACCAGTCTACTGTTTGTCTCTGTGGATCTGACTCCACTAGGGACTTCATGTAAGTGGAATCACACAGTATTTGTCTGGCTTATTCACTTAGCATAATGTCTTCAAGGTTCATCCATTGTTGTAGCAGGTGTCAGAATGTCCTTCCTTCTTAAGGCTGAATAGTATTCTATTGTATGGATGGACGACATTTTATTTATTCATTCATCTGTCATAATTCCATTTTCAATTTTTCGAGGAACCGCCCTACTGTTGGTTGGTTGCTTTTAAACTTACAGTGTCTCTCAGTTGTCCCATCTAGGGTCCAAACAGCCCTCACTGTCTCCATGCGGGGTCCCCCTTGAATGAACCCCCGAATTGTTTCATTCAGCTCTCAGATCTGCTCTGAGAGGCGGTGACTGTTATAAAGTCCATTTTACAGAAGAAACTGAGTCTGGAAAGCACAAGTGACATGCCCGGTGTCAGCATGTCCCAGCTCCTGAGACCACAGGCTGGGAGCCCTCCCTCACCAACCCCATGCCCAGAATGTTCCCAGGCCCTCAGCAGTTCCTGCACAGAAAGAGTCCCCACCCCGCATGCTCAGAGGCTGAGCGTCGCCCATCCCACTCCTGGCTCTGCTCCCTTCCAAGAGAAACAGGTTGCACCTGGCACTGCTTCCCAGAAGGCCACGGGCTGCAGGAGCCCAGCCACGTGAGTGGGCGTGTGTGGGGGCCTGTGGTCACATTGCAGCCCCCACCATGCCACTGCTCAGGAAGGGAGGGGCCATGGGTTCCGGACCCAACAGAGGGGGCCTGGGAGGCGCTGAGCACACAGTGCTGGAGCCAGCCAGACCTGAGTGCGAACTGGACTCAGCTGCCTGCCTGTCAGGGGACCAAGGACATCTGAGCCTCAGTCCATCATCTGGGAAATGGGCTCACAATGGCCCTTGCCTCTCAAGGAGGATTCTGTTGGGGGACTCAGAGGACATGTGCAGGATGGAGTTCAGCAGCCTGGGGGAGCTAACACACGCGTAGGCCTTGGCAGGGCCATCACTACATCAGGGGCGGACTCCTCCTGGGCCAGCCACAGGTCTTCCTTTCCAGCGCTGAGTGTATGTAAGGGGGCAGCCAATTCCACCCACAGCCAAGAAAGTCAGAAAACAGAGCAAAGATTCATCATTTTAAAACCACCCCCAAGAAACTGCCACACATTTAAAAATTCCTTTTTTTTTTTTTGATTGATGTGAAATTCACATAACATAAAATAAACCATCTTAAAGTGAGCAATTCAGGGGTATTTTGTGTATTCACAAGGTTGTGCAACCACTACCAATATCTAATCCTAACACATTTTAGTTATCCTAAAAGGAGACCCGGTCCCCATTAGCAGGGTCATTCCCCATCCCCTGCCCCCAGCCCCTGACAACCACTAATCTACTTTCTGTCTCTATGGATTTGCCTCTTCTGGACATTTCATATAGATGGGATCATACAAGATGTGGCCTTTTGTGCCTGGCTTCTTTCACTCAGCATCGTGTTTGAGGTTCATCCACATTGCAGCACAGGTCAGTGCTTCATTCCTTTTTTATGGCTGAGTAATGTTCCTTTCTGTGGATGCACCACATTTTGTTCATCCTTATCTGTCAATGGGCGTTTAGGCTGTGTTCACTTCTTGGCTATGGTGAAGAGTGCAGCTGTGGATGTTGAGGCACCTGTATTCATGTGAGTCCCTCTGCACACATTTTTGTGTGCCCCGAACCAGGAGACCCAAGTGGCTCAGGCCCGATGGAGGCAGTGCCGACTTATTGAACAAAGTTTTCTCATTTGCTCACATCCCCTGAAAAGCATTAAAGAGATCTATGTCCAGCTCTGTTTTCTCCAAACTTGGGGCTCTTTGAAGGCTAGACTGGGGGGCGAGGAGTGGGGATGTCGAAGGAAAATGGAAATGCCACTATCCCCAATTGATGGATGAGAGTGACTTTGAGAGGGGCCCAACACTCCCCAGGGTCACCCAGCCATTTAACCCTAGAGCCACAGCTCAGCTCTGGGGCAGTCGCACTCCTAGTACAGAGCTCCTTCCTGAAACTCATGTGTTCACCCAACGACCCACTACCCACCTTGGGATGGTCATCCTGACCTTCTCCTGGGGCCCTGTAGCCCCTGACCAGGCCAGAACAACCTGTCCCCTGTTGGAGAGGGGCTGTCCTCCCATTGGCCCCTAGGGTCACAGATAAGGCCACTGGGCCTGGCTATCGGCAGGAAACAGCTTGGCAGGACAGGAAGCCACAGCATTGGCCAGCCGCACCCTCCCCCGCCTCAGCCTATCAGCGGCAAGATATTTTGGGAGCCACTATATAAACCCCAACTCAGCTCCAAGTTGTTCCCGGGGGAAGCCTGAAGCTTCACATTCCCCAGCAGCGCCACAGGCTCTGCGGCTGTGGGCAAGGGGGCACCTGGGAGCTCGGAGTGGGGACGAGCAGCAGGGGCACCAGCTCCAGATCAAGCCAACCCCCGTTCGATCCCCGTGCACCCACTTGCTTGCTGAGCGACCCAAGGCAAAGTGCTTTACTGCTCTGTGCCTTGGTTTCCCTCTCCCCACAGCTATCCCTTGGTCCTGTCACAGGAAATAGACTCAACTCTGAATATTCATGGGTCCCAGAGCCTTCCTGAAGTTTCTGAGTTCGAGGAGGCAACAGCTAACACCTGGGTACCCACCTGCTCGCAGGCAGGGCCCAGGAATCTGCATTTTAAAGCAGCCTCATGATGAGGTCATTATACAAGCTCAAGTTTCTAAATTTAAGAGCATTCAAGTGGTCCAGGCCTCTCCAGGATTCCTTGCCTCCCCCAGCCACTCCCAGCCAAACCCCACAGAAGTGCTGGATCAATCAGAAAGACATGTTTCAAGGATGTGGCTGTGGTTATTCCCAGTTTACAGGAAGGGTGACTGAGGCCCAGAGAATGAAAGGAACTTGCTTGAGGCCACACATCAGGCCAGAGACAGGGCTGCACTAGAACCCAGGCCCAGGGTCTCCTCCTGCACCCCCTGCACCTTTATGGGGCTCAGAGGGGCCAAGTGTGGCTCCGGAGGTCACACAGCCAGCCAATGGTAAGTCTGGGATTCAAACCTGATCTGCCTGCTCTCCTGCCCCTCTCCTGGTTGGCACAGGACGGAGCCACCAGGACCCAATAACTACTACTTGGGCCTGGGCTAACAGGCACATGTCATCCAGGACCAGTAAAAGTGAAATGCAGAAGTGAAATAAAAATACTCAAGCACTCACTGGGGCTCGGAGTCGGCTCCCGCTCACAGCCCCCTTGGTCTTTTCCTGGTGAGAGCTGAGGGGGCAGGACAGTAGGCCAAGCGGGGGAGACCAAGCGTGGCTATGTAAATGGAGGACCCAGCACCTGCAGGCCACTTGGAGTGCGAGTGATGGAGCATGCCCGGCAGTCCCCACCCTGGGCAGCTGCAGCCGGTGACAGGGAACGGCCGTGCCAGATATAACCTGACCTGAACTCCACCCAAAGCCAGAGCTCCAAGCCAGGCCTCTGCCTGGAAAGCTGGTTTTGGCCAAGTGACCTTGAGCAGGTCACTGTCCAGTTCTGGGCTACCATCTTCCCCTTGAGAAAGGTCTTAGTGTGGCCACATGTTCCCTGAAGTCCTCCTTCTCACCTGCCTCTCTGCAAGGCCTGGTTGGGGGGGGGGGCGGTAAGGGGCCAAGACTACCCTGCTGCGGTCAGCCTGCAGTCCCGACCTTCTGCTCAGCTTGCTGCTAAGGGGCATCAGGCTAGCATCTCTCTCCTGATGCTCATGACCATCCAAGGCAGTCTGGTCTATAGCTTAGAAACTGCCTGGTGAAAGTTAGAGCCTCTTTCAGGTCCCATCTTGCCCTGCTCTGCCATCTAGCCACCTGGAGCAGGTGACAAGGACCTGGGTCTGTCCTTCTCTAGGTTAAACACCTTAAAGCCATTAGTGCCTTCTTCCAGGGCGCTACCCAAAAATGTGCACTCCTACCTGCACGTGTATGCATGCAGACATACACACACACCCACAGTGGTCTTCCCAAAACCTTCTGCCATCTGTCTGCTCCATTTCAAAGTGTCAGGAACAGCTGCCTGCCTGCTCTGACCAACCTAGAATGGGGAGGGAAATCACCTCCCTTGTCCTGGAGTCTATACCTCTGTTAATGCAACCCACGGGCACAAAAGCTTGTTGGGAAGCTCCACTGCAGGCAGAAGGCCCTTCATATAATCATTAATCATTAGCTCAAAATATGAAATCGGCATGGAAACTTTATCAGGAGGGGGTCAGGCTGGGAATGTTTCATTTCCTGATCTGGATGCTGGTTAAATGGGTGCATTCACTTTGCAAAAACTCATCGAGCTGTAGACTTAGGGTTTAGGCACTTCTATATATGTTATATTTGAATAAAATGCTTAAAAAGAAGAAAAAGAAAGGAGACAGTTTAATGTCAGGCTGAGACTGACAGGTAAGTAGGCAGTAACTAGATGAGGTTCAGAGGCACAGATGGATGCAGGAAAAGTATTCCAGGCGGCAGGCACAGAAAGCACAAAGACCTGAGATCCTGGGGGAGCATGATGTTTGAGGATCCTGCAAAGGCCTGTGTGGCTGGGGTAAGGGTTACAGACTGGCCACATAGAGCCTCTAAAGCACTGCCACCAGGTGAAGGCGGACAACATGGGGTGGATACATGCAAAGACCACCAAAGCCACAGACAGCAGTGTTTATAATTGAGTGAAGAGTGCTCAGCCCATTTCCAGGGGGGAAAACTGAGGTCCAGTGTGGCCAGGCTGCTCAGCCACACGTATCGCTGGAGGTGCCATGCGAGCCTGGCCTGACTCTCTGGGCCTCTTTCTTTCTAGTCTGAAACCCCACTGCCTAGAGGGCAGGAAGGATCCTTAAGCCCAAGAAAAAGCCTGGGCTCAAGTCCTGGTCTGAACTCACTGGCCTCAGTGTCCTCATCTGTAAAATGGGGGCTCAGGAGGACGGAGGGGGTCCTCTCCGGCCCCACAGCAGGAGTGCTCGAAAGGCAGTGATCCAGCAGCATCCTTCCTGTGACTACAGTCTGAGGGCGTTTTATAACGGGGGACCACAGAGACAGCTTTTCTGAGAAGCCGAGGAGGAAATCCTTTGCCTGTGGGAGCAGAGAGGTAGGAGGGCTCCCCCAGCCTACACCAAAAGAGACTCCGCAGAACAGAGCGGGCAGAAGGTGGGAGTTTTAAAAAGCAAAAGATGTCTCAAATGCAAATTCAAGCCCATGGGGCTGAAACTGAAGCAGGAAAGAGAGAGCAGCAGAAGAGACGCCTGTCGAGGGACACTCATCTGGTGCCGAGCAGGGGCCAGTCACCCCATCCTCCCGCCTCCGTAGCTTGGCTCCTCACTGCAGACCTGGGACTCTGCTGCCACCTCCCCCTCCCATCACCCCATTGAATTTCTGTCTCCCAGCCTAAACCCTGTCGCCAAAAGGGCACAATAAATGTTTGTTGCCTGAATAAACAATGCAGGTGCCCCTTCCTCATCTCAAAGGGGGCTTTATCAGCTTGGGCTGGAACCCCAGCCTGGCTTCAGTCTGGCCATCACATGAACCCCAATGTTCTCAGCTGAACTATGGGTCTGGGGGTGACACGTCTTATGAGAGTCCCAGGAGATAACCCATGGCACACGGGAAGCCAGGGACAAAGGAAGTGCTTGATAGATGGTCACTGTCATCTCCCTGCTCCCTCCATCCTCACCTTGCACCCCAGAGATGGGGCTCCAGGCTGCCCACTCCCACAAGGGGAAGAGAGGGCACTGGCAGGCTCCCCAGCCACGGCTCTTTCTAAGAAGCCAGCAGTGATAATATTTCTCTAAAAAGGGAACCAGCGGGTTGGGCCGGGTGTTGCAGAACCCTCCTGCAAGACCACTACCATGCACAGCCCGCCCCCAGGAACAGCCCAACCCCACTGCTGCTTCAGGGCCCCCTGGGCCCAGCCCGGAAAGATTTTTATGTAAAAGTGATCGATGCAAATCCAGGGGCCCAGGGACCACAAAAGGCCCCACTTCCCCCTTTACTACCCTGGCCTGGGTGGCGGCCACATGCAGGAGATGGGAGGGAAGGTCAGTGGACACCCAGCTGCCCTGGCTGGACTGGCCCCCAGAACCCACCGTGCTTTGAACCGCTCTGGGGGTCCACGGCCCCAGATCTGCCCTGGTGGCTGGGGCAGAGGGAAGGGAAGGGTAATCACAGAGGCTAGCTCTGATTTTTTTAAATTGAGATAAAAGTCACATAACACAAAATTTATCATTTTAACCATTTTACAGTGTGTGATTCAGTGGTTTTTAGTACTTTCATAATGTTGTGTAACCATCACCTCTGTCTAGTTCCAGAACATTTCCATCACCCCCAAAAGGAAACCCCATCCCCATTAGGAGTCTCTCCCCTTCCGCCTGCCCCCAGCCCTTGGCACCCACGAATCTGCTTTCTGTCTCTAAGGATGCCCCTGTTCCAGACATTTCAGGTAAACAGAGTCACATACTCTGTGGCCCTTTGTGTCTGGCTTCTTTCTTTCAGCTTCATGTTTTCAAGGTTCACCCACGTAGCAGCATGTGTGAGTGCTTCGCTCCTTTTCATGGCCAAGTAACATTCCACTGAACGGATGGACCACGTTGTGCCTTCCACTCATCCATGGATGGATCCTTGGTTTTCTGCACGTTTGGGCGACTGTGACTAGTGCTGCTATGAACGTTAGGCACAAGCTCTTGGTGGATGCCTATTCTCACTTCCCTTGTGTCTGTACCTAGATGTGGAGTGGCTGGGTCATATGGTGACTCTTTTGAGGAACTGCCAAAATCTTGTCCATGGCGACTGAACCATCTTACAGTCTTACCAGCAATGTAGGCGGTTCCAACTCCACATTCTCCCCAGCGTTTGTTCGTTTTTGTCTTTTTGATGGTAGCCCTCCGAGTGGGAGTGAAGTGGAAGCCCCTGTTTTACAGACAGGAAAACTGAGGCTCGGAGAGGGGCACCCACTTGCTCGCTGTGAAAACTCAGCTCCCCAGACTCAAAGGAAGAAAGAGATGTGGGTGGATCACTGGGAGAAGGGGGCAGACGAACTCCAAGGAATTCTCCCCAAATGGGAATCAGAGACCTGGACAGAAAGTTTGGGTCAAGGGCATCTTGTCCAACTTGCCTATGCAGGCAGAGGCTCCCGTGGACTCTCCTCCAGAAACCCAAACAGGACCTCCTTATTACCTACCTATAGGGCCCTCACTACATATAGGGCAGCCTGTTGAGACCCTCACCACAGACAGCTCTCAGGGTTAGGAGATTCTTTCTTAGAGGAGACCTTGGTTCCCCCCTGGACCTCGCCAGCCTGCCCCTGACCTTGAGGACCCTCTTCTCAGGGGAAACCTCACAGAAATCCACAGACACCACCCCGCCCCCATTCAAGCCTCCTCTGGCTTCACAACCAGGTTTCTGATATATAAAACCCATTATTTAAAAAAGGGCCAAGTGACTAAATGCAATGTAGGATTCTGGAGCAGAAAAAGAACATCCGTGGAAAAGCTGGTGACATTCGAAAAAAGTCTGGCACCCAGTTAATAGTAATGTAAATGCTTCGGCCCTGGTTCCCTTGGAATGTCACACTATGAAAATGTACCTTTTTCAAAGCTGGGAGGAGGACTCACAGGGCTCCCTGTACTGCCTGTGTGACTTGTTGGGAAGCCTAAAATTATTCCAAAATAAAACGTTTATTTAAAGAATTAGCTGGACATAAACATACAACAACTCCCCAAATCTTATGGTTGGGAACAGAAAAAGAATCTCAGGACACAGGACCCAAGCAAGGTCTGGGGACCTTGGCGACCCCCTCACCTTGAGCTTCCCAGCGGCTCTGTCCCAGGCCTGGGCCACGCCTGCCCAACTTCTCTAGGGAGTAAACTCTTCCAGCCCTGTCTTCTGTGTCAGCTCAGAGGCCCCTCACTTACCTCCCCAAACCAAATCAGCCCCATACTCAACACACACACACTTACCAGACCCTCTACCTCCGTTCACAAGTATTTATTATGCAGCTGCAGTGTGTGTGCTCAGCCGGGGGCACAGCGGTGAGCAAAACAGACGAGAATTCCTGCCAGTGGGGAGAGAAACAATAAATGTAAAAACGTTCAGAGTCACACCAGGTGAAATCTTTGTGATACAGAAAAAGAAATCAGGGTCAGAAAGTGTGCGGGACGAGGAGTATTGTTTTAGCTGAGAAGGTCAAAGTTTCCTCGTGTGAGGTGAGACCTGCAAGAGGTCAGAGAGCTTGCCAAGGGAACAGCATTCCTGGCAAAAGGAACAGCCAGTGCAAAGGACCCGAGGTAGGACCGTGCCTGGGGTGACCATGGAGCAGCGAGGAGGCTTATGTTTTAGGAATGGGAGGAGATGGGGCAAGAGTGTGGCCAGGGCCAGATCACAGGGCCTTGTGGACAATAGCGAGGGGTTTGGATTTTATTCCAGACGTGCCTGTGGACATACCCGGGACAGGGCTCCGCACTACAGCCATTCTGAAAATATTCTCTGAGAACGGACGTGCACACTGCAGACGCAGCCCTGCCTTTGAGCTTCAGGGCCTTGGTGCCTACGCTCGGAGGCCCCAGGGTGCAGGGAATTCGGGCTGGGACATGCCCTCCTGAGGAAGCTGGAACAGTGTGAAACTGCGTGGAAGAGCATGAACGCATCCTGGAACCCAGGCTCTGTCTCCAGCAGCACTGAGCTGAGTTGACCTCACCAGGTCCCAAGTCTTTGGTCAACTCCTGCCAGCCTCAAGCCCAAACCCAGGAAAAACGAACAGAAGAAAGGCCACTGGCCTGGACAGAGGAGCCTGAGCTTCTAGCACTTCCTGCCAGTCCCCCAACAAGCCACACACTTTTCCTGGACAGTTCCAGCCCCGATGGGAGCTTATCCCTAATACCCTGAACCCTGTCCATGAAGCAAAGAGTGTTTCAGACCCTTCTGGCAACAACACCCACTTGGCCAAGCCAGACTCAGGAAAGGGGGCACTAGGGCCAATGAAACCTCAGTTGCCCCATCTGTGAAATGAATGAAAAAAACTTTCGACCCAAAGGTGCCATCAAGCACCTCACCCTGGAGTCCGCGAGCGCCCCACGCGCTGCCCTCTGCTCCTGACCACGGCCGGCCCAGGTACTGCTTTGATCTCTCCAGGCTCGGTCGACCTGGCGCCACAAGTCTGATCGCTGTGAAAACCACAGCTCCGGGGCTGTTATCTGCTATCAGTGGCGGGGTGGGGGTGGTTTGGGGGCCTCTCCTTGCGTGTGCTTCTCAGAAGAGCCAGCCCATGTCATCACAGGGTAGTTGGCAGAAAACAGCTGGGTTATCAGGCCCCCTCATCACGATCCTGGCCGATTAGAGCTTTCTACACACCTAGTGACTTGTTTACAGGACTTATTTTTAAGATTTTCGGCCAGATGCCTCCTGGTCTCCCAGCCGAGGGGTCAGGGCTGAAGAGAGAGGAGGCAGGGCTGATCCAGGGCCTTATGGAGGACTTCCTGGAGGGAGGGATGCCGGAAGGGGGTCTCAGGGGTGGCGGGTTAGTTACAGAATGTGCAGGGGGCACTCTAGGCAGAAGGACTCACGTGGGAAGAGGCTTGAGGTGAGGTCTAGCTGGCAGGTTCAGGTTGATGAGCTGCGGCTTATCTCAAGGGCAGTGGGGACTTTGCAGAGGTTAAGGCAGGAACAGGGGAGGTCAAGAGCAGGATGAGGTTCCATCTCCAGCCCTCTGTCCAGGGCCTGTGACGGGACATGCAGCTTGCACTCTCTGAGCCTCAGTTTCCTCATCTGTGAAATGGGGAGGGTGGGAGCACTCACCCCATGGGGTGGTATGTGGGCCAAGTGAGACCATCTGGGATGGACGCGAGGGGGAAGCCCTACATAGGGACAAGCAGGAGGGGGCTGAACTGGCGACATCATCAAGAAATAGAAAATCCACAGGGACAGAAAGCAGATTAGTGGTCACTTAGGGCTGGTGGAGGGGGATGGGAGGAGACAGCTAAAGAAAGGGTATGCGGTCCTGAGGTGATGAAAATGTCTGAAATGGACCCTGGTGATGGTTGCACGACTCTGTGAATATTCTAAAAACTATCAAATCGGGGACTTTAAATGAGTGAATTATAGAGTACATGCACTTATATCTCAATAAAACTTAAAAACAAAGGCGGCTTTTTCTTTCTTGGAACTTAAAAGTGCAGGGGGCAGCTCCAGACGCCCCCATAGGAAGGTTTTGTGGGGTGCTGAAGGAAGGAGGTAGTGAACCAGGGCCTGGCAAGCCTCCGCCGGGAACCCCGACTGCCTCAGCTGTTTCTTCCCCTCCTCCAATGTGACAGGTGCCAGGGGCTGCCCCTCAGATGTGGCATAAGGCACCAGGCCCCCCGCCTGCCCACGACTCCGGGCCCAGCTGGGGTTTCCGTGAATTTTCTACCTGTCTACCTGCTAAGCCACTTCCTCTGAGGGCTGTCGCCCACCTGCCTGTCTGTCTGTCTGGCTTCCCCAGACTCCTGGCACAGCCTGGCGCCACAGAGTCAGAGCAGCTTTGTTTTGTCCCCTGAGGGCCCTCCAGGATAGCAGATCCTCAGTTTCTTCACCTGAGCAATGGGGTTCAAATCGCTAACCATGAGGAATGACTGTGAGGTGTGGGGCCTTTGCACTGGCTGTTCCCACCGCCTGGTACACCATTCCCGCTCTCCCCTCCCTCCCTGACTCCCACACCCAGTGTGCAGATGCACCCTCCCTCCCCCTCACCTTACTTCATCCTTCTTCCAAGTATCTCAGTACCTGCAATTGTATTTTGTGCCTATTTACTGGGACGCATCTCCCACTGGCCTGAGAGTCCCCTAAGGCAATGGTCCCCAACCTTTTTTGACACCAGGGACCAGTGGTCCTATGAGAATCTCATACCTGATCATCGGAGGTGGAGCTGAGGCGGTGATGCCGGCGCTGGGGAGCGGCTGCAAATACAGATGAGATTCGCTCACCTGCCGCTCACCTCCTGCGGTGCGGCCTGGTTCCTAACAGGCCATGGACCAGTACTGGTCCACAGCCCTGGAGATGGGGACCCCTGCCACAAGGGAAGTGGCTTTGACTGTCTCTAGTCCCCAGCAGGTGCTCAGTAACTATTTGTTAAATGATTAGGGAAGCGAGTCTGGGGGAACCGTGCCCTTAGATTCCAGAAGGAAATTGCATGCAATTTCCTAGTAAAGTTAACAAGAGCATGTCAAGGAGACGAGGGAAAAATTCAGGTGAGTTTTCACAATAAACCCTGAAGCCTCAAAGAAAACTTTGTGCTTGGATCCAGCCCTGCCTCCCACCTCCAAGAGGCAAAGCTTGAGCAGTGGGACTCTGGGGATCTCCAGGGTCTGCCAGGGGCCTGCAGCCCCGTCACTCACCTTCTCCTGCCTGTAGATAGTCCCCATGCCAGAAGGAAAAGTGAACAAGGACCCTTTCCTCCAGGGGGGAGCTCTGTTCCTCGGGGTCCAGAAACCATCCCCCTGACCAGAGCCTGATTAGAGAAATCACTCGCAAGGAGAAAAAGGAGGGAATGTGAAAATGCTGGGCTTCTCCAGGCCGACCACCGCCTCAAGCTGGGGCCGGGGGCACAGCATTTAGGAAGATTCTTCCCAGTATGGTGGCTCGGGAGCAGGCCTTGGTTTGGAAGCCACATCTGAGAAATCCTCCAGGGTACCCATGTCCAACCTGGGCCAGGTCAGGGGGCCTGGGGCTCTTCCATGTTCCTACACCCCACACACCTGAAACCTGGGGGGACCCTGACGTCTCAGAAACCCCTGCTTTCCTCACCCCCTCCCCTGAGCATTTACCGCTGGTTCCCAGCTCCAAAATGGGGAAGCACACAGGCAGGCCCCTCTCCAGTCTAGGCTGAGAGAACATGGGGGCCTGGCTGGAGCAGGGCCCCTGGAGGACGGGATTGAGGGACGGTCAAGAGCGAGGTGTCCCCCAAAATAATCAATGGAGCCACTTTAAGGTGGTGTCAGAGCTGCCTTCCCAGAGGAACTGCCTTGAACGTCTTATACTTCAAACCTCGAAATGTTCAAAACAAGGCAAAATAACCTTTGTACTGGGGCTAAGCAACCTCATGCCCCAAAGGACCTCGCTCCTCTGCCTGGGCCACACTCTTCACAGCCCTGTGACCCCTTGGAAGCCCAGGCTGCTCCCTACACCGGAGTCTTTGCATGTGCTGTTCCCTCTGTCTGGAGCACCTTACCCCTAGAGCCTCACATGGTATACTCTCTCACCTTCTTTAATCCTCAGTTTAAATGTCACCTCCTCAGAGAGGGCTCCTCAGCACCCCCATGATTAAGTATCCCCCCCACCCCCAATTCTCCACTCTCACTGCCTTGTTTATGAAATTCCCTGTCTCTGTCATGACTTGTAACCGAATTGTGGGAATCTCTCTCCCTCTGGAAATGTCAGCTCCATGAGTCAGGACTGGGTCTGCCCTGTTCACTGCTGTGTCCCCAGGGTGGAGGGACCAAGCACGAAGATGCTCACTAAACTCATAGAACCAAGGAACATTGGTTTTTGGAAACCTGAGGTCTTTAGACAGAGGAGACAGAAAACAGGGCTGCCACCTCGTGCCAGAAGGACCCTCGTGGGCAGAGGCTTGGAGGTGAGGCCTAGCTGGCAGGTTCAGGTTAATGAGCTGGGGCTTATCTCAAGGGCAGTGGGGACTTTGCAGAGTTTAAGCCAGGGACATGGGAGGTTAAGAGCAGGAGTGAGGTTCCAACCCCAGCTCTTTGTCCAGGGTCCTGTGATAGGACACGGCAGGAATGTGGCCAAGTCTTCTGTCCTTGATTCACCCTCCACCCCCACTGCCACAGACCCCACTGACCCTCTTCTTTCTCAGTTTTTCCCTGAACCACTTCCCTTCCAGGGCACCTCATTCTGGGGGGAGAGAGTCAAAAACACACCCCCTGCCTGTGGATTCTTACGACCTCACCCAAACTTACAGGGGGCAGAGAGATTGTTATTATTCTCTGGAGCAGATGAGGAACAAAGCCAGGCCGCCCAGAGAGGAAACTCCAGGGGGGCCAGGGCACTCCAAAAACTTCATCTTCAAAAAAATATATAATAATAATAATAATAATAATAATAATAATAATAACAACAACAACAACAACAACAACAACAATAATAGTAAATGTAATGCAACATTTGTAAAAATCAGCATGAGTGTAAAAACATCCACATTCTAAATAAAGACGACAGACCTGGCTTGGGCACGATTCCCTCTCACTGTCCTCACCCCAGTCCCAGAGGGGAACCTGGCTTTGAGGGATGACTGACCAGCCCCCAATGCAGCCCCCTGAGAAGTCGTGGTTTCAGGTGGCGATCTTGGGAGGCTGTGCCAACGGGACTTGACAATGGGGATCCTGCCCGCAGCAGGGCTCAATGACCCACTGAGTGTATGCAGCGAGGGGGGTGGTCAGTCATAGTGGCTGGCCACATGCTAGAAAACCAACTGTGAGTCAGAGCTCTAAGAGTGACACCGGCAGGCGGGATGCCCGCGGCAAGATCCAGACTGGGAGAAAATGCAGGACAAGGGACCGGGTTCCTCAACGAGTAAAAAGAAAGGGGGAATTTGGTGATGGAGAGAGGGGTGGGGTGTTGGGGGCCTGGGAGAACGGGGTGAAGGGTTAAAGAAGTACAAATTAGTAGCTGACAGTTGGGCACGGGGAGCACAGCACAGGGAAAGCAGTTAGCATTAGTACAGGGAGGGAGGGAGCAACTGGGGGGATCGTTTTATGAACTTTATAATTAAAAAATTTTTTAAAGAAATTTAAAATATATTTATAACTATAAATAGTTATATTTACAATATAAATATGTAAATATATTATGTTCAATATATTTACACATCTATTTTGCATATATTATATTTGCATGCATAACATATTTACATATAATACATAATTGTGTGTATACGTGTGTGTATATGAATCGACCATATATAGTCAGTTATACATATATAGAGTCAACTGTCATTATCCACTGAAAACACTGAATTGTGACTACTGGTCCACCATTCCTAGAAGGAACACAGAGGTAGCTCCGTTCGAGCCTGTGGTCACAGCATTTTTATCAACCGGTAGATACATAACTTTGTTTGGAGTGAGTGTCTGTTTAAAGGCACTTCGTTTATTATAGACCGGTGATGTGTTCACATTGAACTCACTGCCGGCAGCGCTATAACTCTTGAAGCTGGTCTAACACATATTTTGACAACAAGGCACGTGGCAGCCTTCTCGCGCTAGGGGACACCAGATTTGTTTTCGCCTCTGCATGTGTCTGTCTGCAGATTGATTTGTGGGCTCCGTGGTCTAGATGAGGGGAAGGGACAGGAAGGTGTTGGGTGCCTGTCCCTCATGTCTCTGAGAGGCCAGACAAGGCTACTCCTCCCTCCAACCTGCTCAGAATGCAGAACAAGGGACCCTGTTCCTCAAGTCCCAGAGGACCAAGCAGTCAGACCAGCCTTTACCATGCTGTGGTACAGACCTGTTGTGATGCCATTCTATGGATGAGGAAGCTGAGGCTCAGACAGGTTAAGCGGCTTGCGCCAGGTCACATAGCTGGTAAGTGGCAGAGCTGCAGAGTTCACACTGCACTATTTCTCCTCAAAGGGATGGGTTTTCAAATTTTCTCAGCCCTGCTGAGCCCATGCCCCAAACCCCCACTTTGTCCTTGACCCCCCTCCCCAGATGTGAGCCCAACACCTCAGCTGGATCCAGCCAGGAAACCCACCTCCCTCTCTCTGGACCGCATGCCTCTGTTGAGGTGGCGCTCACACTGCATCCCAGGCCCCGTCCCCTCGCCCCACTCCCGCCCCCACCACTGAGTCATATCAACCCAACGAACCTAACCTTCTTCTTACAGGTGCTGTCGACATGCCGTTATCTCCCCCACCTGCTTCTGGACACTTCCTTTCCTTGAACTCAAAGGAAGAGCTGAACTTTTTAATTTAATGGCAGTGAAATTTATATAACATAAAATTTACCATTTTAAAGTAAATAATTCAGTGGCATTTAGTGCATTCACAATGTTGTACAACCCGCGCATCTATCTAGTTCCGGAACTTTCCATCACCCAAAAGGAGACCCTGTTCCCATTAGCAGTCACTCCCCATCCCCCACCATCAATCCCTGGCAACCACAGAACTGTCTCTGTCTCTGAATTTGCCTGTTCTAGACACTTCAGATAGATGGGACTGTAGGGTATATGGCCTTTTATGACTGGTTCCTGCCACTCACATGATGTTTTCAGGGTACATCCACGTTATAACGTGTGTCGGTGCTTCATTCCTTTTTAATGGCTGAGTAATATTCCACTGTGTGGATGGACCACATTTTGTTTATCCATTCATCCACCGATGGATTTTTGGGTTATTTCGACCATCGGACAACTATGAGTAGTGCTGCTATAAACGTGTGTACACGTTTTTGTTTGAACACCGGTTTTTGATTTTCTGGGCTATATTCCCAGGATTGGAATTGCTGGGTCATATGGTAATTCTAGGAATGTTTAACTTTCTGAGGAACTGACAAACTTCAGTGACTGCACCATTTTACATTCTTCCCAGCTAAGGCTCATCATTTTATCTTTGTGACTTTCACCTAACTAGGACCCAAGTTCAAGTCTTAGCTCAGCCACTGTGACCACATGATCCCATTTCTTCCCATCATTCACCCTGGTTTTTCTGGTAACAACACCCAGTTCTCCTTTCAGGAATCACTCATCACGTCCCGGCCAGTGGGCCATTGATCCCAGAGGGATTTGGGGCAGAGGGATTTGAGGCACCAAAGTCAGCTCCTCCAGCTAAGAAAATCCCATGGACAATGCAGATCTGACATCCACATGGGGGAGTAGAGAGAAGAGGGTGGCCTGGTGGCTGCCAGGGGCTCCTGAGCCAGCAAAATTTTAAATCTGTTTTCTGCACAAAAATAGTCGGGTAGACCTTAAAATGAGAATAAAAAAGAACTTGTGTTTAGAGTCGCGGGCCGAGTGTCTAGGCAGCTGGCAGCGTTTAGCCTGGCACAGACGATCTAAAGCAAGTGTGTGGTTAAGGTCGTGTTCAAAAATACGGCTTCGAAGCAGCAAGCTCAGGCTGGGCTGTGTTCCCTGTAATTCTCTTTCCAAATAAAAGGCAGAACTATTCCTGGCCGAGCTTGGGGACTTCTGTGGCCGCTGGGGCTCCAAGGGGGCCAGCCTGGAATGTCAGGCGTGGGGTGCGCCCTGCCAGGCCGGGGCCTCTGCCCACTGCAGTTCACGTTTTGAGTCTATAATTGAAAGGCTTTTTAATTAAAGTGTTATTCCCGTGGGGGCCATCTGAGGCTGCCCAAGCCTGGGATCCCTTACACAGGAGACTCAGGGGCTTGGGCCTGAGCACTGGGAGTGTGTGATTGGCAGTTGGAGTCAGTTTTGAGCTATTTGTGGAGGGAATAAAAAAAAAAATGAAACCAAACATCGTTTGATGTTTGCCAAATATAGCGTTTTGCTTTCCTATAAGCAAAGCCCTGATTTTAAAAAATAATGTACTTGGTCAGCCATACGAAAGAATAAAGCACTGATTCATGCTATAGCATGGACGATCCTTGAAACTATTAAGCTGAATGAGAGAAGCCACACACAAAAGGCAGCATGTTTTGTGACTTTGTTTATATGAAATGTCCAGAATAGGCAAACCCATAGACACAGAGAGCATATGGGCAGTTATCAGGGGTGGGGGTGGGGGCGCAGTAGGGAATGGAAAGTGACTTTTAATGGGGATGAGTTTCCCAATCCTCAGGCATGTGTGGCAGATCTGTCACCTTCCATTTCTGCAAAATAGAGCCAAGACTTCTCCCACACAGGACAGGGCCGCTTTGGAGACCAGACAGTGAAATGGATGTGAGCTCGCTAAAATGGGCGAGGGGGTAGAGAAGCGACAGCCCAGATCCTATGCACCGCTGTCACCCCCTCATCAGCCCTCGGAGAAGGACCCCTGCCCTGGTCCCCCTGGTGCAACTGTGGATGCTTCTATGTTGCCTCGATCACCTGTTCTGAAGCCAGGGTGCCACTTTAAAAAATCCAGGTGCCCACCTCACACCCAAGAGTCTGTCTTAATTAGGCTCCGTGGGGCTGAGAAACCAAGGCTCTGTTTTGTGTTTTTGCAACATTTTATTTTGAAAAATGTGCAACCTATAGAAAAGTGGCTAAAATAATACAAGGAACACTCACATACCTTGTACCCAGACTCACACACCGCCAACAATTCACCCACATTCTCCCTCTCTCTCTCTGTATATGTCTGTATGTATACAATTGACATAAATGACATATATGTGTATATACAGTACACTATTTATATATTGTTGTATTAATCTGCTTGGGCTGCCATACCAAAATACCATGGACTGCCTATCTTAAACAACAGTCATCTCACACTTCTTGAGGATGGAAGTCCAAGATGAAGGTGTCAGGAGGGTTACTTTCCCCCAAGGCCGCTCTCCTCGGCTTGCAGACAGCCGCCTTCTTGCTGCTGCCTCTTCGATTGGTCTCTCTGAGTGCGTGCTCACCCCTTGTGTCTCTTTGTATCAAATTCCTCTTCTTATGAGGACACCAGTCATATTAAATCAAGGCCTAATCTACAGCCTCATTTTAACTTAATCATCTCTTAAAGTCCCCTTCTCCAAATACAGTCTCATGCTGAAGTTCTGGGGGTTA
This sequence comes from Cynopterus sphinx, assembly GCA_030015415.1. Lineage (NCBI taxonomy): Eukaryota > Metazoa > Chordata > Mammalia > Chiroptera > Pteropodidae > Cynopterus > Cynopterus sphinx. Next base: position 50,432,341 of record CM057390.1, on the reverse strand, counting down.
GGGTTTCAACACATAGATTGGGGAAGAGGGGACACAAACCTTCAGTCCATAGCAATATAACATCAGATCATTTTGACCCATTTGAGAGTCCACAGCAGGCTTTGTGCTCCTTGTCCCCTAACTTCTTCTGTGTGCATCTCCTAAGAACTAGAAGGTTCTCCCACACAGCACTGGGACAAGTGTAACTAACACTCCCTGAATGTCACATTGAGTTAACCATTACCTTGAGTTAATCAACCTGCAGTCAGATTAACCCAACTGCCCCAATCAGATTCTGCTTTGGTCTGGATGTCTGTGTCCTCCTGAAATCCACATGTTGCAACCTGACCCCCAATGTGATGGTGATCAGGTCATGAGGGTAGAGCCCTTATGAACAGGATTAGTGCTCTTATAAAAGGGACCCCAGAGAACTCCCTTGTCCCTTTTGCCATGTGAAGACGTCAAGAAGGCATTGTCTATGAACCAGGAAGGGGGCCCTCACAGACACTGACTCTGCTGGTACCTTGATCTTGAACGTCCAGCCTCTGAAACTGTGAGAAATAAATTCATAAGCCACCCAGGCTGTGGTATTCTGCTACAGCAGCCCGAACAGACGAAAAATATCCTTTATGGCAACTTTTTCTTTTCTCATTTAGGATGCAGTCCAGACTCATCCACTGTCTTTTGTTTTCATGTCGTTCTAGGCTCCCCTTAATCAGGAGCAGTTTCTTGGCTTTTCTGTGTCTTTCACAGTATTGACACTTCGGGAGGAGTCCAGGCAGGTGCTTTATAGACGGACCCCCAGCGGGCTGGCCTTCTGGTTCTCTGTGTCTAGGATCAGGCTGTGTATCACAGGGCAAGATGTGCAGAAGCCAGGCTGGCTGCTCCTCCCCAGCGCATTGTATCGAGAGGCACCTGATGCTGTCTTGCTCCTTTGCTGGTGACATTAAAACTGTACAATGTTGGTTCAGGTGGTAGAATCATGTCTTAAAATCTCCCCAGGGCAGCCTAATGTTTAGGCAGAGCTGGAAACAACTTGCTTAAATCGCCTTCTCTTTTACACAAATACAGAGAAACCGCAAAGCTGTGCTGGTCTCAGCCTCCATGTCCATCCCAGGGCTCCGTCACGCTGATGTCTTATTTAGACAATGGCAAGAAAATGACAGGACCCAGGGATGACTCAGACCTGGCCCTGAGGAGGTTTATAAAGGCGACCGTGTCAGGGCAGACAGGATGCATTCCTGGAGGCCTCCTGGACATGGTGACCTCTAAGCCATTCCTGCAGATGGGCTGCACCCCATGCCATCCCAGAGTCCTAGGTTCTTACCAAAAGCCTGTAGGAGCCTCCCTCTCAGCTCACTCAGTGGGGCAGTCCAGGGGTTCTCTGTCCCCCATTCAGGGTCTTATTTTGACTCCCCCCATGAGACACTCGTGGCAGTTTTCCAGTGCAGTGGGCAACATGCTCTGATCCCCATCATCAAGGACCAAACCACTTTGCCTTCTTTGAAGTTTATGCCAGGAACAGGATTTGAATCTATTTTGTCCCTGCAGCTTTGGAGTCTGAACCACAGACCAGTGTGTGCAACGGCTGCCTTGGAGGGAGAGAGAAAGGGGAGCTATTTTGAGTTCCGTGAGCTGTAATTTCTGCTGCTTGGAGAAAGCCTTGGGGGTGGGGAACAGGAGGACTATTACTGGCTTCCATCACAGAGGCTCAGTTTACCCATCTGTTAAAGGGGCAAGTAATTCACACCTTGTAGGAGGATGGTGGAGACTGGGAGAGATGCTGAGCATGAAGCAGCCATCTCAGAGTCGGCCCTGGGTTGGGGTTTTGTCTGTCCATGTGAGGAGGTGAGGGTCTCCCACTCACTTCATACATCACATCAACCAGGGAAGGTGGGGAAGGGAAATGGGGTTTTTAACCTCCAGGGGATCGTGGGAGATGTCTGAAGATATTTTGGATGGTTACAACTGGGGGAGGGGTTGCTACTGGAAACAGGTAGGTAGGGACCAGGGACACTGCTCAGAACCCTATAACAGCAGCTCCCAACCTTTTTGATACTAAGAACTGTTTGCTCCTTTGAGAAATCTAATGCCTGCTGATCTGAGGCGGAGCAGAGGCAGTGATGCTAGCCTAGCGCTGGGGAGCGGCTGCAAATACAGATGAAGATTCGCTCCCTCACCGGCTGCTCACCTCCTGCTGTGTGGCCTGGTTCCTAACAGGCTCTGAAACTGGTCCTGGTCCACGGCTCAGGGGTTTGGGACCCCTGGCCCACAGTGCACAGGATGCCCCCACTCCAGAGAATGACCTGGGCATTGATGTCAGCAGCACTGAGGGTGAGAACCTACTGTAGAAAAATACTGCATCTCTCATGTATCCAGATGGCTTTCGTGTAGGTAACTTTGTGATTTAAAATATGATTTCGTGCTATATGCAAGGATGTGTGTTACATTATTCATCAGAATGGTGAAAAACTAGAGGCAGCTAGGCATCTCTTAGTAGGGAAACAGTTATATACACACTGTATATAGTCATAAAATTGACAAACTGCTTTGATAAAAATAAAAGGGTTCTACAGCAGTGGTCTTCATCCAGAGGCGATTTTGCCCCCAGGGGACCTTTAGTGATATGGGAACATTTTTGAATGTCACACCTGGGAGGAAGAGGATACCACTGGCTTCTAATAGCTGGAGGCCAGGGATGCTGCTCAACATCCTACAGTGCCCAGGACACCCCACCACAGAGAATGATCCAGCCCCAGATGTTACTGGTGCCAACCAAGGGTGAGAATTCTGGAACCAAGGGAGACATTGGAGGGGACATTTGAGCTGAGATCTCAGCCTGCCACCCTCTGTGTTGTTCACAGGCCCAGGAGGAGGACACAGCTGATGCTCACATGCTAGGGCACAGCGATCACCAGGGAGGAAGCAGGAAGCTGGTGCTGGCATCCCTAGGCAAGATGGACGTGACTCTGTGGCCACATAGTTTCTGTCTCAAAGACTCAACTCTGCCTTGTAGCTCAAAGGCAGCCACAGACAAGGTGTACGCAAATGAGTGGGCCTTGAGCCAATAGCACTTTATTGATGACACCAAACTTTGAATTTCAGACAACTTTCACGTCATAAAATATTATTCTTTTAATATTTTTGTTGACTATTAAATAATGCAAACACTGTCTTTACTGGGGGCAGAAGCGATAGCTAAGAGGTGTGGGGTTCCTTCTTGGGGTAATGAAAATTGATTGTGATGATGGATGCACAGCTCTGTGAATATACTAAAAGTCATTAAATTGTATACTTCAAATGAGTGAAACTGTATGGTGTGTGGATTATATCTTAAGAAAACTGTTATAAAAGGGAAAAATACACTAGCCAAAGTGGAAACAAGCCAAATGCCCACTGACGAATGAATAAGAGAAATGTGGTCCATCCATACAATGGAACATTATCATCTACAAAAAGGAAGGAAATTCTGACACCTGCTACACTGTGGCTGAACCTTAAAGACATTATACTGAGTGAAAGAAGCCAGACATCAAAGGACAAATACTGTCTGATTCTACTGATTTGAAGTCCCTAGAGGAATCAGAGTCATAGAGACAGAAAGTAGAGGGGTGAGTGCCAGGGGCTGGGGTCAGGGAGATGGGGAGTTAGTATTTAATGGAGACAAAGTTTCAGTTTTGCAAGATGAAAAAGTGTTCTGGAGATGGAAAGTGGCGATGGCTGAACAATGTGAATGTGCTTACTGCCCCTGAGCTGGACAATCAACAATGGTTATAATGGTGAATTTTATGTTACGTGTATTTTATCACAATTAAAAGAGAAAAAGAAAACAAACACCCCCAGCTCACAGGCTACACAGAAACCCAGGGGGTGAACCAGATTAGGCCCCTGAGCCATAGTTTGCAAACCTCTGGGCCACCCTATACAGGTCAGCTCTGGGAATAAAAGTGTGTGAAGCCCAGATGGATCCCTTTCTCCACCCCCAGGAGAGTTGCCCACCCAAGTTGGGGCTGAGGCTGCATCCTCACTCATCTTGTACCCATGAGACCCGGAGTCAGTCACACACCCTCTCCAGCCCTCCGTTTCCCCATATGCAAAAGGGAAGGCTCTCCCATGCACAGGGTCCCTCTGGATATGGGGCCAACATCAGGGCACAAAGAGTTGATTACAGACTAGAAGAGAACCAAAGGGCTTTGCTGAGGGTCCCACAGCTGGTAAGTGAAGAAGGCTGGGTCAGAACCAGGTTCTGGCTTCCCACCACACCCACTGCCTCATCAAGAGAAATCATCACTGTGCACAGAGGAGGCAGAAATAATGGCACCTCACACCAGAAGTGCTGAGGCTGTTCTGTCGCAGAGCACCTTCTGCGTCTTTTGCCAAAGCACAGACAGCGTGAGTGAATCACTCCTCCACAAACTACCACGTTTCCTAGAAGCAAGTGACACGATGTTGACATAAATAATTTCTTTCAAACCTAGGGCTTGAAATCATGTTGAAACCCAAAACCCATCCATCCTTGGATGAGTAGATAAACATAATGTGGTCTATCCATACATGGAATATTATTCAGTCATGAAAAGGAATAAAGCACCGACACATGCTGCGATATGGATGAACCTCAAAAACAAACGGAATGAGAGAAACCAGATGCTAACAGCTACAGAATGAATGATTTCATTGATATAAAATGTCTAGAGCAGGCAAATCCATAGAAACAGAAAGTAGTTTAGTGGTTGCCAGGGGCTGGAGGATGGAAAGTGACTGCTAATGGAGACAGAGTTTTATTTTGGGGAGATGGAAATGTTTTGGAAAGAGAGGTGGTGGTTGCCCAACGTTGTGAATGTACCCAATGCCACTGAATTTTCCACTTTAAAACGGCTAATTTTATGTTAACGTGAATTTCACCTCAATAAAAATACATGGATTAAAAAAAAAACAAAAACAGGAGCATAAAAAACTCCACCAACGCAAGCATCTGTCTGTCCAGTTGGAGGGGGTGGGCACACACGGTTTTTCCACCTTGGGAGGGGACCATGGGTCTGGGGGCCACGGCCTGGGAGCCCCAGGCACCGGCTCCGCCAACTTGTCAGCGCCCGGGGGGGTGGCCGTCCTCCGTCTGGCAGGGGCGCGGGGCTCTCAAAGGGTTTCTGTCAGGGCCTTGAAAGGGGGCCAGGTTTTCTCCTCGGAGCCAAGCAGTCTTGGGCCTGTTGTTCTCAGCAATCTCGGGGCCGCGTGTTAGCAGGAAACACGGCCAAGTAGGGCTTCCTGCGCGTCGCGGAGAGGAAGCTCCGTAATGTTCTGGAAGGCCGGGTTAAAAATAACCCCGGTATATAAGGAGAGCCCAGGTCCCCTCTCTCCCTCACTCCCGCGCGGGCCGTCTGGGCGGCGGGCGAGCAGGTGGTTCTGGGCCTGTGGCGGCTGATCCCCTGTCCCCGGCCCGGGATGGGGGGAAAACAGCCAAGTTCAGAGTCCCCAGGCTGCGTCGCCTCCACAACTTACGCAGAGTCTGGGTCACTGTGGCTGTTCCTGTTTTAAATCCCTGTGCTCCAGCAAAGAATTCAGCCTCCAGGCGCTCTCCAGGGAGAGAGAAGTCAGCTGTGCTGTCCACGGTGCCTGGACGCAGGCTCGGGGACCGGGAGCTGGGGTTCGAAGCCTGGCTCTGCCACCTAACGCTGGGTCTCAGTTTCCCCATCTGTAAAAATGGGACTAACAGTAGCTCCTGTCTTGTTGGAAGCACGAAACACGCAGAGAAGACAACAGTGGATGCCGTGTGGGGCTGATAATGAATTCTTAGCAGTATCTCCAGGGTCTTTGTTTCCCTGGGCCTACATATGATCTCATTTAACCTGTAAGTTAGTTCTAGTATCATCCCACCCCTTCACAGGTACAGCAAGCGAGGACTGCCAGCATGTGTTGTCAGTGACCCAAGACCACCTGGTCACATTGTCTTGGGGAGCTTTTTCCAACTTTGCCTGCAGTGAGCCAGTGGAGACCACCTGACATCTTGCACCTGGATAACTCTCTCCAGGCCCCGAAGAGAAGTGGCAGAGGTTTGAGCCAGGGGTTTCCTGACTTTGAGACACAAATTCTTTCTTTTTGGTCCTTAGAGGTTAAACTTTGGGAGTCAGTATGGTGCATGGTGGTGGGGGCGGGGTGGACAATCACCACGCTTTAAGTAGGCAGGTTCCCTGTTGCTCTGAGCTGGGCAGGGGTTGCCTTCCTGTAGGAGCTGTCATTGCTGTTGGAACAGTAAGGAGAATGAAGCCAGGACATTGCCCACATTTGAGGGACAAACCCAGCGGCAGTGTTTGGGGTGTCTCGTCTTGGGCTGAGCCACATAAAAGAAGACATGAATGACCAATGTCAGGAAGGAGAGGAGTGACCCATGACAGATCCTACACATACTGAAAGGATCACAAGGAAACATTATAAACAATTTGATGCCAATCAATGGCTCTGATGAGGTGGAGAAATTCCCCGAAAGACACTAATTGCCAAAGCTCACTCGAGAAGAAATAGATCACCAGGATAGCTCTATATCGATAAAAGAGATCAAAGGTGTGGTTGAAAGCCACCCACCGAGGGACCTCCAGGTCCGGAAGGCATCTCCGGTCAAGATCCCCACAGGTTTAGGTAAGAAATCATGCTGGTTCTACAGAGGAGCGTTCATAAAACTGGAATGGAGGGAAGGCTTGGCAGCTCATTCCAAACGGGGGGGCTGTTATGTGACGTGCTGTTTGGGAGAGCACGGGAGCCCTTCATGTCCCTTCACCCCAAAGGAGATCCTGTTCCCTTCAGGGGGTGTTTTCTTCTGTAGTTACGGCAGATCCCTGCTGGGCTCGGGGAAATGAAAGAAACGTTTGCACTCCAGAAATCGGATCCAGACGTGCCAGTCTCCTGAACGGCGCCTTTGTACCCTGAGTGTTGCCACAATTAGCGCCGACCCTGGCTGTGGCCTGCAGATTCTGGCCTCCTGGGCTCTGAGGCCTCTTTCAGAAGTCACCAGCATCCTCCACTAGCTATTTTTAACTGACTAAAGGGGACTTGTTATGAGTTTGGGGGACCCAGTAAGAGGGGATGGCGGGGGGGTGTCTGTGAGGCCAAGGACCATGGCAGGCCAGCCAGGGTGCTTCTCGTGGGGCAGCGCCAATGGGCCCGGGTGATGATGAATGGAGTTGCTAAGTCGAGCCTTCTCACTTTCCTCATCTATCAAATGAAGTCTTGAATTTCATCAAGGGCTTCAATTCCAGAGTAGCACGAGGGCCAAATCCCATCGTGAGTCTCTCAGGGTCTCCCTCCCTCTGCTTCTCCCTGTCTCTGTATTTCTGCCTACCTGTCTCTCTCTGTGTCTCTCTGTCTCTCTGTCTCTCTCTGTCTCTGTCTCTGTCTGTCTCCTACTCACTCTAGGTTCCGTGTCTCTCTCTAACTCTCGCTCTCAGCATCTCTTCTGTGGGATGCATGCATTTCTGTAGGGCTCTGCCTGCACAGGGAACCATTCTCTATTCCAAGGACAAGATGGCCAGTTCTGCTGCTTCATTTTCTTTATTCGGAGAAAATTGATCAATTGATTGTTCCTAAGTCACCAGTCCCGAGCTTGTGTGCTTGTCCCGGGTGCCAGCAAGGTAGGCTGACTTCTGTGCCCAACATTTCAGAATGAGCCCCTCCTGGAAGGGACTTCCCCCCATTCCTGTCGAGATGTTTTTGGGAACCTCAAACTCCAAAGGGGCTCGACTCAACTGTGCACCAGCCTGCGTGCAGCATCACCTTCTGCTAATGCTCCACCAACCCATCTAGGGAGTAGGTACAGAGGGGAAACTGAGGAACGGAGATGTGAAATCCCTCCCCAAGCCCAACAGGGGAGGCCTCCTGGCTCCAGGAACTGGGCTGTTCCCCGAAATGTCTCTGGATTGCTGAAATTCAAGCTCTTTTCTGGTCATCAGTCTGTGCTGAGGGCTGACCTCCTGCCTGGGGTGGGACTGCCTTAATGCCCAGCCCCCACCAGGCAGGGGTAGGTTCCTTAGTGACTTTTTTTGTGAGCCACCCGCAACCTGTTATTGGCATTTCCCTGGAAGGGCCCCCCGGGGCTCTGGGGTCACACAGACCCACATTAGCCACCCAGATGGCCATACTGAACCTCTGGGCAAGTTCGCTGACCTCATGGGCCTCCGTTTCCACTTTTGTTAAAGAGAAACACCTATGGTCCCTGCTTCCCAGGATTCAATGGGACCTGACAATTGAAATGCACCCAGCATGGGTCCTGGCAGCAGCTACCCAAGCAAAGAGGGTCCCTGCTTCTTGCTGTGACTCATCAGGACTCTGACCCCAGGCCCGATGAGAGCCCAAGCCCATGCCTGATTTTTTTTTTATTATGGTAAAATATATATAACATAAAATTGGTGCCATTTAAACCATTTTCAAGTGAGAGAAGCAGAAGCATTTAGTACATTCACGATGTTGTGCAACCATCAACTCCATCTAGTCCAAAAATATGTCTATCACCCCAAAAGGAGACCCTGTCCCCATGACCCCCACTAGCCCCTGGCACCCAATAATCTGCTTTCTATCTCTGTAGATTTGTCTGTTCTGGACATTTCATGTAAACGGGATCTTACAACATGTGGCTTCTTTCACTCAGCATCATGTTTTCAAGATTCATCCACGTGGTAGCACATGTCAGAGCTTCAGTCCTTTTTTATGGCTGAATAATTTTCCATCCTCTGGATGGACCACATTTTTATTCATTCCTCCATTGATGAATATTTAGGCTGCTGCCTTTTGGCAGTTATGAACAAGATTTGTCTGAAGACCCATTTTCAATTCTTTTGGGCTGATACCCAAAAAAGCTGTGTCTCATGGTAATTCTGCTAACTTGGAGGAATCCTGCTCTGTTTTGACCCTGGCTGGGTTAAGCCTGGATTCTGCATGCCCCTGTGGACACGCCTGTTGTCCACTTCACCCCGAGCTGCCCGCCAGTGAAGACTCTTACACTGCACCAGCTTCTCAGCCCTGGTCTTCCTCATCTATGCACTGGCCAGGGTGATAACCCAAGGAGATGACATAAGAAAAGCCCGGCAGTGGCCTGGCAGCCACCAGGACCTCCAGCCAAGAGGGCTGCTCTTTCACCTGGTACTTCTTGAGTTTTTGTCTTCTCTGTGTAGTATTGCCAGATAGAACTCAGGACACCCAGTTAAATTTGAGTTTCAGATAAATAAGAAATTTTTCCCATTCTGTGCAAAATTTGGGATATACTTATGCTAAAATTTTTTTTATCTGAAATTCAAATTTAACTGGGTAATCTGCATTTTATTTGCCTTTCTTGCTTCTTATAGCCAGGCAGAAATCCCAAAAGTCACAGAAATCACAGCCAGGCAGAAATGGACGGCAACGGTGCATTTCGGGCCCCAAGCATCTCATCTACCTGGCTCATTTCAGCAAAATCCCCAGTAGGTCCCGAACCAACAAGATGTTCCCAATTCACTACAGGTTCCTTGAGAAATGTCTGGTGACAAAGAATTTGTTAAGACCCTGGGAATTCTTTTGAAGGTCCATTTCAGTCAGATGACAAATGATCTAAATTTGTCCCCAACCCCAGGCTCCCGGAAGGCCAGTGAGCAAAGGGGTGAGCACACAGGGTGGCCCTATGAAAGGACACCTCACTCTGGCCTGCCTCCTGGGGCACCGAGGTCTGATTCACGCTTCCTCGTATTCAAATGGAGCCCACGGGGGCCGGAAGCATCTCTGCAAGGGGCAGATCAGGCTGAACAGGCAACACTTTTCCCCCTAGATTTTTCCCAGAACTCGACTCCAGGCCCTGTACGCGAATGAGGCATGGGAGATGACAGGCAGTGCCACATAAGGAAACTACTTCGTGGCCATTCGCTTCAAGACATAGCCTAGAAGGAAGGCCACCTTCTCCAGGGCCGGCTGACAAAAAAAACAAGGACAGCAGGCCGAGGGCCCCAGGACTTTTAGGAGCTCACAGAAATCTAATTTCTTTTAAAATCAGAAGAAAAGAAAAAGAACTTCTAAGACAGAAAAATACATTTAATTTTGTCTTGCCTCCGAGGGATAAAGGAAATGTTTAGGGCCTATCAAAATGGACTAAATTATTTAAAAATTTTTTAAATGGAAGAAATATATCCCATTCTGTGCAGTGTTTGGTACATATTTGTGCTTTTAAAAATGTGTTGTTATCTGAAATTCAAATTTAACTGGGCATGCCATGTTTTACTTGCTAAATCTGGTGACCTCATCTTTCTGTGACAACTGGTCCTCACGGCCAGGCAGAAAGCTAACGCAAAAGCAGATGTGCCTAGACACCCCACCTGTCACCCCTGAAGTCACACTGCAGCCTGGAGCCACCCACACAAAGATCAGGACGGTCTCCTTGGATGTTTGCTCCACGAATATGAAAAAAGGCCTCCTTTCCTGTGGAGACATCAACATCTGGTGGGTTCTGCTCTACGTCTGTAAATGTGGGGCGGTACCTGGAGATACAACCCATTTCTCAGGTGACAACACTGAGGTTCGGAAAAGAGAAGCAACTTAACCAGGCTGTAGGCTGTGGTTCGCTGAAAACCCTTGTGAGGCAACGGTTTTGAACCTTCTTGCTGTCCTAGGCCCCTGTGCGATCAAAGTTGTAGATACTTTTTTGTAAAGAAATGTCCCAGCGTCTGGCCTTAAGTCTTGGGGGATCCATAGACCCTCCAAGGCTCACCCAGGGGAACAAGCCTGGGTCAGGATCAGAGGCGTCCAATCAGACAGAAAGATGTGACAGAGGATCAGCTGTGCCTCAGTTTCCCCTCCTCCACTATGAAGAGATGGAAATATTACTGGCTCCCCTCGTCCCGAGAACCAAGAGGGCTCCATGCAGAAACTGACACATCTTCGAGCATCGTTAGTTTTCTTCTGTTCCTTGGTCTTGTGTCCCCATCAACATTCTCTCTCTCTCTCTCTCTCTCTCTCTCTCTCTCTCTGTCTCTCTCTCTCTCTCACCACACACACACACACACACACACACACACACACACACACACACACGCACGCACACTGGGCTGGTCATTTTAAACTCAAGAACTTCTCTTCTACTCCCGGAAAAAAAGGAAAGGAAAACTCCTTTTTACTACACATATTTGCAAAAACTGCCCTTTCAATGGAAAAAAAAAACTGATTGTTTGACTCATCTGCAATAAACATGTGGCTATTTTTAAGTGCCAGGGGACACATGCCTGCAACCTCGTGAAAAGAAGCTGTGTGCCTTCCATGCACGTCTGGAGTGGTCTGGCTGATGTGGTGTGGAGGGTGAGGGGCACAAGCTGTCAGCCCACCAGGAGCACAGGGAGCCTCCTGGAATATTCCTCAGGTCATCAGAAACCATATAGTCGGGACTCTGCCTTGAAGTTCTAGCTCTGTGGACCATTGTTTTCTGTTTCATTTTTCATTTTTCCTCTTCTTTTTTTTTCCCCCCCTTTCTCAAATCACATTTGTTTTTCCATAATCGAAAGCGCTCGCACAGATTCTGCCCCGGCCTTCAAACACGCTGTTCTGCCCGAGACGGGTAAACAACTGCTCCCCCCAACAGCTGGCTGTTTGGGTGACACTGGAAAATCTTCTGGAGGGAAAAAAAAAAAGGGAAGTTTTCCAACATTCAACTCGGGACTTACGTAACATGGAGTTTATGCAACTGGCCCCTGGACACAGGTCCAACGGCTCCTCCAGCTGCCGAGACTCCGAGTGCGGGCAGAGAGCTGTGCTGGCAGCGGTGAGACACGAGAAGGGAAAGGAAAGTTCTGGCAGGGATCCCTGACTCCTCCACGAGAGTGATAAGGGGAATGTGGGCCGTGGCTGGGAGGCCCAGTGCATATTTGAAATACATTGGCAGGGCCGAGTTCTCGTAAACCGTCACAAATCTTCTGTGGGAAGGATCCAACCGCCATAAACTGTGGCCACCCAGGCACACCTGTGGGTCTCCCACAGGGACCCAGGATTTTGTCACTTTCTCTTTAATTCCTCCCAGCACCCTTTGAGGTTCCATTGCACCTTGGATATTCTTCTCATTTCATAAAAAACGAAGCCCGAAGCTTTGTTTCCAGCACAGGCAGCGCTGGAACCTTAAAGCTACATCTGTCTGATGCCATATTTAATACTTTAAATGTTTTCTTTAAAGACTCCCCCCATCCCCTTCTCTGAGGTCAGGGGGTGTGGGTGATTGTTGGAATCAGGGCCTGAGAAATTTGTCAGGTGGGGGCGACAGCTGTCTTCTAGCTCAGATGGGGCGGAGATGTCTCATTTAAACCTGAGCATTGTTCGCTTGCCCGCAGACCCGCCAAAGGCAGCAGGGGGAGGCTCTCAAACATGGCTCAGGTTTTGTGTTCTGGGTTTGCCGGGGTTTTTTGCAGACTCTGTGGGTCATGCTCTGTCCTCTGTCCTCTGGGGGTAGTTTTGCTTTCACAAGCAATAAACCAACCACCACTTTGGAAAAGCATTTGTCAGTATCTGCCAAAGCTAAACCCCAGCAATCCCACCTCTGAAGAAACAAGTGTATACACCCACACAAAAGAAATGCAGCCACAGTATTCATAATGGCCAAAAAGAAAGGAAAAAGGAAACAACCCAAATATCTTCGATGAATGAATTTAATGGAATATTATATACCAATGAAAAGGAACCAGTACTTGCTACATCCACATGTGGAGGAACCCAGTGGGCACAATTCTGAGCAAAGAAGCCAGACGTGAAAGAGAACATAATTGTGATTCCACATCAGAGAAATCCACAGCGGGCAAAACTCATCTCACGACAGAGGTCTGAGGTGCGGCTTCCCTCGCCAGCAGGGGGAGCCTTCAGGGTGCTGAATGTTCCCGCCTTATGATCTGGGTGATGGTCACATCAGCAAAATCTACTTCAGATGTGTGCAGCTGCGTGCAAAGTTTGACCTCTGTTTGAAAAGACCAGACAGGCATTTACTGAATACCTAGTGCATGCGTAAAGGGGCAGTGATGACGCAGACCCCACCCCTCCTGTCAGCTTTGGTGCCAGGCAGCCCACAGGTGGGAGCACCAGGTGGAGGGTAAGCAGAAGGGTTCGGTACCACCTTCCACCCACCATCAGCACAGGCGCCCCGCCAGCCCTGTGCCCCAGCGAACCCCTGCTGTGTCAGGGGAGAAAAAGCAATTGGTTCTGACCGGGTGGACAGAGGGATTCTGCAGGGGGACAAGCCTTGCAGTAGTGGTGGACGGTGCTGGCGAGAGAAAGTCTCAAAGAACCTGTGCTCACAGAGGCCACCTCCCTGCCTAGGATGAGCTGTCATCTATGATGGTGGCTGCCGTGGGTGAGTGCTCCCTGTGTGTGAGGCACTTTACAGCCTTTTCCAAATTATCCCTCTCAACACCCCCCTAAGCTCCACGTGGCAGGCATGGCAATGAACTTGCCCAAGGTGCCCAAACTGGACCCTAGAGTAGCCAGGTCCCCACTGCCTGCTGGCTTCCCTAGTGACTCAGTGTGCTCCAGGACAAGGTGTATCTGGGAGCCATTCACACGCACGCAGCCTCCCTTAATGGCCACCACCCTTAGCACATAGACTCTGGGTGGTGGGGACACAGTGAGTCACAGGGACCTGGCCCTTGGGTGGCCTTTTGTCACTACAAATCGATAAGCTTGGTAAAAGGCCCTGGCAGGTGGCGGGTCAGCCCTCAAAAAAATAGCTTTCCATGTGGCCTCTTTGGACCTGACAATGCCTAAAGTTGATGGCCAACCACCTCCAAACATCCCCAAAGTGAACAAATGAATCCTCTGCGTGGGGACAGAGGGCTTTCGACATGAATGTGGTCCCTCCATTCTTGTCTCGAGGAGCTTCTGTCATCCAGGGTGTTGAGGCTCACAGCCCAGAAGACAAATGACTTTACCTTCCCAATGCATGTTGTCTTTATTTGGAAAAATAGGCATTAAACTGTTTTTACAACGGGGGACAAGGGACTCTCCCACTCAATTCCACCCACCCACAGGCCACACCAGCAATCCTTTCATAACCACCCCCAGGGGTGATGGCAAGGAACGAAGTGGGGGTTCGTGCCATTCCACATATCACAGTTTGAGACCCTTGGCGTAATCAATTCTTACCCATCACCCCCTTTAGGAAGTCCTCCTGGATGCCCCTCATGGCCTTATGAAGCAATGTATACTCCTGTTGTTCCAAGTTAAGAATTGTTACCCTAGACTGCAAATTTTTCCAACAAGAGGATCTCCCCACCACCACCCAAATGCTTAAAAATGGATGTTTGTCAAACCCTCTAGGTTGGCAAAAAAAAAAAAAAAAAAAAAAAAAAGGGAGGCGGATGAATAATAAATGTTGGTGTGAGGAAATTAGAACCCTCGTGCATTTCTGGTGGGAACGTAAAATGATGCAGTTGCTATGGCTTTGGTAGTTCCTCAAAAGGTTAAACATAGAATTACCATGTGACCCGGAAATTTCACTCTTAAGTAGAAGCAAAATAATTAAAAACAGGTTCTCATACAAATACTTGTACACACATGTTCATAACAACACTACTCTATATAGCCAAATATATATATATATATTCATCGACAAATGAGTGAATAAACAAAATGCAGTCCATCCGTACAATAGAATATTATTCGGCCATGAAAAGGAAAGAAGCGTGGACTCACACTACAACCTGAATGAACCCTGAAAACACTACGCAGAGTTGGAGAAGCCAGACACAAAAGGCCACATGTCGTATGATTCCATTTATGTGAAATGTCCAGAACAGGCAAATCCGTAGAGACAAAGTAGATGAGTGGTTGGTTGTCAGGAGCTGGGAGAGGGGAATGAGGAGTGACTGCTCATGGTGATGGGGTTTTGGGGGGGGCGGTGATGAAAATGTTCTGGAACCAGATGGTAATGCTGCTTGCACGATACTGTGAATGTACTAAATGCCACTGAATTGTACACTTCAAAATAGTTAATGGTTATGCTGCAGATCAAATGCTTGTATCCCACCCCCCAAATTCACAGGTTGAAACCTAAACCCTAAAGTGATGGTATTTGGAGGTGGGGCCTTTGGGAGGTGATTAGGTCATGAATGGGATTAGTCCCCTTATAAAAGAGACCCCAGAGAGCTCCCTTGGCCTCTCTGCCATGTGAGGACGCAGGTAGAAGGTACCACCTATGAACCAGAAAGTGGGCCCTCGCTGGGAACCGAATCCGCCAGCACTTTGACCTTGAAGTTCCAGCCTCCAGAACTTTGAGAAATAAATCTCGTAGACATTTGATAGTTTGTTATGACAGCCCTGACGGACTAAAACAGGTTAATTTAATGTTACATAAATTTCACCTCAATTATAAAAAGAAAACGTGAAGAACGAAAATGAATGCACAGGACCAGAAAGTATGTCTCTGAAATTCCACTGCCTCCTCCTTTCTCCAGGGGCCTCCACGGCTGACGCAGCCTCTCGCCTCCAAAGAGCAGTGGGGAGGAGGCCTGAACGTAGGAGGCCAAGATGGGTCCCACGCCCCTTCCCGCCCTGGGTATTCAAGCAAGCCCATGGCCGAGCCCAATTGCCGTGAGTTTAGCCAATGTTTTTTCCGAGGGGCGCTGTCCCTGGGCCACAGGCACAGGTGTGACATTGCAGGCCATGAGTCAGGCCCTGGCCGAATTCCTGGCATGACGACGCCTGAGTCAGGCTGGGATCTGACTGCGCCTCTGGTGTTTCTTGCTCTGTACATTCTGGCGTGAGATAGGCCTTTCTGTGGTTCATAAGTCATTGTTTAGGGTAAACAGTGCGATCACTGAGTGCACTGATCCCCCGGGGTCAGGAGAGATCAGACTTTTCATATTAAATTGCAAGTGTCTGACATCTTCCATGCCAGCCAGGGGTGACAGTGGAGGGACATTTCCTTCTCAGAGCTGGGGAGGGGGCCGAGCCTCCAGCAGGGCCCTGGAGTCTGTAGGAAATACACATCACAGATCTGGGGAGCAGCCTGTCCTCCCACGCTTAGACCGAGGGTCTCTCCACAGGGGTTCTCCCCGCTGCTACCCGGGGCAGACTTGGACACACTGTTGGTTGTCATGACTGAAGGGGATGCTACCGGCATCCAGCAGGTGAAGACCAGGGAAGCTGCTCAACATCTTACAATGCACCCACCACAGAGAATGATCAGGCCCCAGAGGCCAGCAGCACTGAGGGTGCAGAATTCTGCTTATGGGCCTGTAACCCAGTTCTCTCCCTCCACCTTTTGAGAACATATTCTGGAGATGGACCTTAACCAAAGAGCCTTTTTCTTGCAATAGGGACAGGAGCTGGTGGGTGTATGCAGACCTGAGTTGCTGTGTGACCTTCAGTAGGTATCTCAGCCTCTCTGAGCCTCGCTCTCCTCAGATAATTCAGATAACCTCCCGAAGCTGCTATGTAGATTTAATCAACTCTGAGCATTAAAATGATTCAATGTTCTTTAGGCTGCAAGTTAGAGAAACTCGCTTCAGGCATGCCACTTAGAAGCACCTGCCTCTCGTTGCATGCTTGAGACTGTAAAGTGTCGCATCTGGAAAATGTGTGAAGAAGATATGAGGACCACACTGGGGTTCCAGGCTCTCCTTTCATCTGCCATGAAAGGGGTACATCCTGGTGTCTGGCCCAGCGCCTGGCGCAGGCTATTGTCACATTCTAATTTCAAGGAACTAAGCCTCCCTTTGGTACCTGAAGGTTCTTTGAGAAAGTTTTCTTCAGTGTCCTAGCCACAAAGCACAGGGTTAGTTAACATCACAGTGAAAAGCCACATGGTCAGCAGGTACCCCAGGTATGAAGTGATGTGGAGGACACCCCGTCACTGTGGTCCTATCCCCTGTCTAATCACAAGAAAACATCACATAAACCCAGACTGGGGGACAGTCAGATGTCCCAGGGGATACCGGCCAGCACTCCACAGTTCTTCCAAGATGTTGAGAAAAACAAAGAATGTCTGAGAACTCATCACAGACCTGAGGAGACTGGAACCGCGGGGCGGCTCGATGCAATGTGCGACCCCTGAACCGAAAGGGGACATTCAGGGAACATCTGGGGACAAACGAATAAAGTCGAGAGTTTGGTCAACAGCATCATCCAAACACTAATTCCTCAGTTTCCACAAACATACTGCAGTCCTGTAAGATGTTAACTTCCCAGGAAAATGGCAAAAAGGGATATGGGAACTCCGTGTCTTATCTTTGCGACTTTTCTGCAGTTAGATCTGTCATTCCAAAATCAGAAGGTTATTTGTAAAAACAACAAGGACTCTAAGCTAAGACAGGGAGGGGAAGGCAGTCACGGGGGACATACTTAGGTGAAAACGTCATTCCTTGTCTGTCTGAAATTCAAATTTAACTGGGTGTCCTGTGTTTGATCTGGCAGCTCTAGTAGAGGCAGGAAAAGGTGCTCCATTATCTGAAGTGAGGGAGAGAAGTTGGGGGCATAATGAGCCTTCATTTCACCGTGGTCAATAATGACTCTTAATAATAATAATAATAGTAATGATGATGATAACAATAATAATTGCGCCTCTCGGCATTCATCTGACTCCGCCCTGGCTGTTTGCGGGTGTGCCTTTCTCCCTGCCAGGCCCCAGGGACCTGCTGCGCGCATTCTCTGTCCCATCCAGCCCCCGACCTCGTGTCCAGAGAACCCAGCTCTCCCTCCAGCCAGCTCCTGACTGCGTATGTGAGCTTCCCGCAGCTGCTGTAACAAATGATCAGAAACTGGGGAGCTTTAAACAACAAAAATTTATTCTCTCACAGTCCTGGGGGCCAGAAGACTGAAAGCAATGTGTCAGCAGGTGGGCTCCTTCTCGGAGCCCTGAAGGAGAATCCATCCCAGGCCTCTGCCAGCTCCTGGAGGCTGACGGCCACCCTTGGCATTTCTTGGCTTGTGGCTGCATCACTCCAATCTCTGCCTCCATCTTCACACGGCCTTCTTTTCTCTGTCTCCCCTTCTCTTTTCCAGTAACACCTGTCACTGGTCTTAGGGCCATCCTAAATCCAGGATGATCTATCTCGAGATCTTAATTACATCTGCAAAGATCCTGTTTCCAAGGATTTTATGCCCACAGATATGGGAGGTTAGAATGTGGGCATATCTTTTGGGGGGAACACCATTCACCCCACTAACTGCAGATATTTTTCCATCCAAGCTTGTCTCTCTTTCAAACTTTTTTCTTCCTCAAACTCAACTAGAGAAGCATTCATCATGCAGGAACCATGGGCCAGCCATTCACTCAGGACCAATGTACAAAGCTGCATAGATGCTGAAGAACCAGGAATAAGAGGGGCCATTTGTAGTGGGATAGGGGTCCCAAACCCCCCACCTGAGCCTTAGTTTTCTCATTTGTAAAGGGGGCTGATTGTGCCATCCAGGTGAGATCCAACCTGAGTTGCAAGGACAATGGGATTAGGGTCTCCCCAGTCCCTGGCTAGCCCATGGCTTGGCTCCCACTGGAAAGTGGCTGAAGCCCCATGTTTCAGGAACAGGGGGAGAGAGAATGTGTGCGAGAGTCACCCTGGGAGCTGGAAGGAGAAAATGAGATTGTGCATAGAGAAGTTCAAAATAAATGTCAGAAGAATAAGTATCCCCAGGAGTGTGGGGGGGGGGCCGAGGGGGCAGGGCGGGGTAAATCGAAGTTCCCAGCACTCACTCCAGCCAGTGGAGCCTTATAAAATGGATCTGATTAGACAGCTTTCCAAAAAGTTGAATATAGAATTACCTCATCACCCAGTGATTCCACCCCTAGGTAAGTATCCCAAAGAATTGAAAACAAGGGACTTAAATACTGTTACATGCTGTTCACAGCAGCATTACTCATAATAGCCGAAAAGTGGGAACACCCTAAATGTCTATCATCTGATGGATGAGTAAATAGAATGTGCGATATCCATACACTGGAATATTATTCTGCCATGAAAAGAATCGAAGCACTGGCACATGCAACACCAAGGTGAATCTTGAAAACATTATACTGAGTGAAAGAAGCCAGACACAAAAAGACCACATGTATGCTTCCATTTCTAGAAAATGCCCAGAACAGACAAATCCGTAGAGACAGAAAGCAGAATAGTGGTTGCCAGGGTCTGGGGGAGGAGGATGGTAAATGACTCCCAGTGGGGATGGGGCCTCTTTTGGGGGAAATGAAAATATTCTGGAAATAGAGGTGATAGTTGTACAACATTGTGAATGTGCTCAATGCCACTGAGTTATTCACTGTAAAATGGTTACTTTACATTATGTAAATTTCATATCAATAAAAAAATTAAAAGTGAAAAAAATGGATCTGAAAAATATTTATACTTTGTTTTCCAAAAAAATTGTTCCAGGCACTCAGAAATAACCAGTTGCCTGTCCCAAATGAAGTAGAACTTTACAAATAAACTTTAATAATGTTAAATAGGATCCTTCCACAATTCACTCCTTACAGAGCGCTGGCCAGCTCATCGAGGTCCTGTCATCACTAATGATATGTGATGATGACATAATGACATAATAACATCATTAGGATCTTCCACCCCAATGACAGCACCGCAGGTCAGTGGGGTGAAGCAATATGCTCGAGGCTGTCCACTGCGGGAGGGGCAGAGCAGAGGTAGATTCAAAGCCAACTCCTCCGGCTGAAGACAGGGAACGAAGGCAAGTAGTTTGAGTGCAGGTGACATTCCTGGGGAGGGGAGGCTCTGTGCAAACTGGTTATCTGTAGGAGGCAGGATCAAACATTCCTCAGAGTCAGAAGCAGGTCAGGAGGCTTTGCCAGGCTCCTAGGAAGAGGAGCCCCCCAGGTGCCAAGAATGTGGGATTCAAACTTGGCCACTATAGTCCCCACCCTCAGGCCTCCCCTGTTCTCATCAAGTCAGACACATAGCTGTCCCAGGCACATGAGCACAGAACACACATGTGGCATGTCAGGGAGCCCGATGGGTCTGATCAACTACCCAAAGGGCTAATTTCACAGCTAATAGTGCAGGAGCCCAAAGCCAACAAGAGGGAAAGTGTCCAAGACACTTGAGATGGGAAAGGATATCGCTGCCCTTTTCTCAGCCATGAGTGTGGGACAACCCTTAGAGGGTGCAATAAACCTGTGTCTGTCAGCAGGTGAAGGGTCAGACAAACCATGATCCATCTGAATACTGTTCAGCAATAAAAAGGAACAAACATGCAACAGCATGGCCAAACCTTAACTCATGCTGAGTGAAAGAAGCCAAACCCAAAGGACCACACTGTATGATTGCATTTATATGAAATGTCCAGAAAGGGCAAACCTATAGACTCAGGAAGCACATCAGTGGTTGCCTGGGCTTGGGTAGGAGTGGGGGGTACGAGGAATCTCCTTGTGGTGATGGAAACTTCTAAAGCTGGATCGTGGTTAGGGTTGCACCATTTGGTAAATTTTACAGTATGTAGATGATACTACAAAAAATATAAATAATTTAATCTAAATAAAATTAAAAATTTTAAATAAAAATAATTCTAAATAAAAAATTAAAATGTATTTTTGTATTTAAAGAACAATTTTATTTTTCTAGAGTTGTAGGTTCTCCAGATGATTGAAAAAATGATTTTAATTTTTTTTTCCTGTCTACCTCCTCCCTCCCCGCTATCCTCTGGTAACCATTAGTCCATTGTCCATGTTCCTGAGTCTCTGTTTGTCCTGTTTGTTTGTTGGTTTTAGGTTTATATCTCATGTATAAGTGATATCACGTGATTTTCAACTTTTTCTGTCTGGCTTATTTCACTTAGCGTGATTATTTCAAGATCCATCCGTATTGTCACAAATGGCAGTATTTCATCTCTTCTTATGGCTGAGTAATAGTCCATTACATATATGTACCACAGCTTCTTTAGCCAGTCATCTATCGTAGGACACTTCGGCTGCTTCCACATCCTGACCACTGTGAATAATGCTGCTATCAACATCTGTGTGCAAATATCTTTTCAGATATGAGTTTTCAAGTCTTTGGGGGACTGCTGGATCATATGGTAGTTCTATTTTCAATATTTTGAGGAAACTCCATACTGTTTTCCATAGTGGCTGTACCAATTAAAATTGTAAATAGCTAAATAATTAAAATATAAATAAAGTCTAAATAAAATTTTAAAAATTTTGAATCAAAATAAAATTAAAAAGTTCTAATCTTAAAAAATTAAAATTTTAAATAAAAATTAATCTAAATAAAAATTTCAAATTTTAATATAAATAAAAATTTTAATGTTAAATAAAATAAAATCTAAATAAAATTAAATTTTTTTTAATTTAAATGTTTACATAAAAATAAACTTAAATAAAGTAAACACTTTAAATCTAAATAAAACTAAACTAAAAAAATTTTTACTGACACCTGAACAAGCCCAATCCTGTCTGATTTCAGAAGCTAAGCCAAGCAGTGTCAGGCCGAGTTAGTACTTAGATGGGAGACCACCTAGGAAGACCAGGTGCTATAGGTGTAAAAAATAAAAAAAAAAAAAATAAGGGATTGTAAGCTGACAAGTTTCTTGCAACCTGTCAATCAAGGATTTTCTTGACAAAAAAAAAATTTTTTTTACTACAGTAAAAACAAAAAAGCAGCAGCTAGATGTTATGGCCAACAAGTAATAAACAAAAAAAAAAATCTAAGAAAAAAAATCATGCATTACTAATAAACCATACTTTACAACCAAGTACTTAAGATATGCCTGAGAGTGAATGTCCAGACCACTGACTCAAATGATGCCTTTAGGTTTCATCCTATCTTTATGTGGCTAGTTATTGATTTAATGCCTGGGAGCTGCCCAAGGGCAGGGCCCAGCTTGCTCTTGCCGAGGCTCTCTCTGGCACCTGCCAATGAGAAGCATTCCATAAACATCTATTAAATGCATACTAAGGCAGCGATGGTTTGGAAGCCAGCTCAGACTTGATGCCAAAGGCAGCTCTGCTGGCTTCTCCCATGGAGTCATCTTCTCTAAGCTTCAGGCCAGAGATACAACATTTTCTGCTTGCAGGCAACATAATCTCTATACATACAGTCTCCATACATCCATGAATGGGCATGGCTGTGTGCCAATAAATTTATGGACATTGAAGTTTGATTTTCATAGAATGTTTATGTATCATGAAATATTCTTTCATTTTTTTTTAACCCTTCATAAATGTAAAAATCTTGCTTAGCTATTGGCTGAACAAAATCTGCTGCAATCACATATCACCTGATACCTTTTATATAAAATGTCCCTAACAGGCAAATCCACAGGCAGAAAGCAGATTGGTGGTTGTCAGGAGCAGGGGGAGGGGGATTGGGGAGTGACTGCTAATGGGGACAGATTCTCCTTTTTGGGTGATGAAAATGTTCTGGAACTAGTTAGAGGTAGTGGTTATATAATATTGTGAGTCTCCTAAATACCACTGTATTTTTCACTTTAAAGTTATTAACTTTGTCTTACGTGAATTTCCTATCAATTAAAGTTATGAACACATATACATGTATATAATTAACATTGGAAAATAATGAAATATAAAAAATACTACTGAGATTTTGATATATTTTTTAAAACTACGAGCCAGAGTGGGTCAGCCCTTGATTTAGGTAAATAAAACCTGCTACCAGGAATGAAGGGCCTCTACTAAGAAAAGTCCTTTATACGTGGTGTCTCCTGTCTAATCAAGATGTGAGGCAGGCATTCTCATACTTCTTTGATGGATGAGGTACTAAAGTCCAAGATGAGAAAGCCATTCATTCAAGGTCACCAGGCTGCACGTGCCAGGGCCAGAATCTGACCTGAGGCCCCTGGCTGAGCCCACCTGTTATGTCCATCACTTACTATGCTGAATAGACCTGCTGTGAGAATTAAATAAGAAAACACAGGTTGTTCTTTAATACGAGGCTTGGCATACAGTAGGTGCTTAATTAATGTTGCTTCCTTCCCTTCTCCCATCCTCTGTGTGAACTAGACTAAAGCAGTCCTAGCTGGCCAGTGAGGAGGTAATGAGCTCTCATAGGTATCCATCAGTCACCAACCAAATAAGCCTTGTACCTTCCCCGCACAGTCACTACTTAATTGGTGCACAAGCAATAAGAAAGCCCCAGGAACAGTGAGAAAACTGGAAAGTATTCTTTCTCACTGAGCCTCAGCTCTAAGCATGGCAGGGGCAAGGTGGTGATCTCGGTAAGAAGCCCTTTTACAGGCGCATTCTTGCCCACATCACTTCCCATCCTCAAGAAATGCCAAGCTGCCAAACATCTTTGCAATGTGGGGAGCCCAGTTTGGCAACATGCTGTGAGAGTTACGCAAACCTAAGCAGAAATACCCCAATCAATCCAGCTGGGAGTCGTTGTCCAGTTGCCACTGTCATGTGACTAATTCCTCTAAAGCATTCATAACTCGTCTTGGAAGCTTAGCTGTGTTTTAGGTGACATGTTTTCTGTAGAATTCCTGAGTGCTTGCTCTTGGGAGCTGGGCCAAGTATACACAATAGCTATTTGGGGTGGAACAGCTGGTAAAGGGAGAATCAGGCTAAACTCTAGAAGAAAAGTGGAAAGAAGTGAAGGAAACTATATATGGCCAGGACCCAGTTCAAGGAGATTATAAGCTCTCAGTAGGGAGAAACAGGCCAGGTACTTATTTAGCTTCCTCTCCATGTCCAGCAGAGCACAGAGAGGGAGCTCAGTATTTATTTGTTGCTCAGACTGAAAACTTCTGATTTGCAAGTTTCATGAACTCTTGAAGATAGCCCTGGCAGGAGATGGTAAATGCAACTGTATATGGCCCAGTCATACAATCCTCTGCCAGTGACAGACATCATCAGTCCATCACAGTAGTGTTTCCAGCACTGAGCCTGGATATAATCTCAGAATTTGTGCCAGCACGGTGCTTAAAACATTATCTGTGGATTAGGGGAAGAAGATCTGCCTCCCTGGCTTAGGCTATTAATGTTGGGTTGTTGGGAGAGGATGGGTGGCTTTGGGAAAGAGGAGAATGACATTATCACCATCAAGAGGCATAAAGTTCCCAACTGGGATCAGGGTCAGCAAGGCACAGATGCAGAGTCCTTTCCTGGCCTTTCAGAACTTATCCATGACACTTAGCACTCAACTTGTGTTTCAGCATTACCATTTCACTTTCTGACCACATAACCTTCGGAAATGTGCCTTATCCTCCTTCCACTCTTAGCAGTTGATGAGACAGGCTGCTCATAGGCTTCAAAACTTTGACAAGGGTAAGTTGCCCACCTAGTAAGAGGCAGTGCTGGGAACCTGACTTCAAGTCCAGAGTTCTTTCTCCAAAAGCATCATCACCTGAGATGTCACCAGGACACACACTCACACAGGTAGGCACAGCCTGGGTAGCAGGGTGACAGGACCACAGCATGCAAGGGGCCATGCCCGAGCTCCCCTACCCCCCAACATTGAGCCTCCCCCACAGTGTTCTGACCAGGATCCCCTGTTGGGCTCCTTTGCTTACACCCTTAATTGGGCAGCAAGCACTTTAAGCACTTACTCATACCATCTCATATCTCACAATGAAACAGGCTCAGAGAGGTAAATAAAATGCCCGAGGTTACACAGCAAAAGTGGCAACTAAAGTCCACCCTCTTCCCATTCATAGCTGGCTCTGAGTGTTGGTTCTATTCACCAGGCATTCTGCAGCACACTGCTGCCAGAGGTGCTGGTGGCTAGCCAGCATCCTCACATCACTTGTTTCAACACCAGGTCCACAGGTAGACTGGGTAACACAGAGATTAATTTAGGGAGGTCCCTGCCTTGGGGGACTCCCTGTCTGGAGAGGAGAGGAATCTAGGTAGGAGAACAGCTGGTTACCACAATGTATGAGCTTTCTTGGGGTGGCCAGCACTAACTGACACAAATTGGGTGGCTTAAAACAACATAAATGCATTCTCTTACTGTTCTGGGGGCAGAAGTCTGAAATTAAGTTGTTGACAGTGTCGGTTTCTTCTGCCGAGGCTCTGAGGGAGAATCCACCCCAGGCCTCTCTCCCAGCTTCCAGTGGCTCCAAAAAATCTTCAATGTCCCTCGGATGTAGATACATTGTTCTAATCTCTGCCCCCGTCTTCTCATGGCTGCCTTCTCTGTGCTTGTGTCTCTGTGTCCTTTTTCTTATAAGGACACTTATCATTAGATTTAGGGCCCATCCTAAGCCAGGATGATCTCAATACCATCTGCAAAGACCCTCTTTTCAAATAAGGTCTCATTCACAGGGACCAGGGCTGGGACTTAGACATCTTTTTTCAGGATTCGCATTCCACCCATTACCCTTGGTAACCAAAATAAGTCCACAGGAGACTGGGCTGAGGAGAAAGTGTGGACACTCCTGCAGGAGCAGAGAGACAATCCCAGGAGTTCCTCTGAGAAACTGCAAGAGACATATCCACTCGTTTGCTTGTCTGTGCATTGGTGAACGTTCCCTGAGTGCCTACTGTGTGCTGGGCTGGGCTTGAAAAGCACATGGATCCAATAGAGAACTGGTTCGCACTCTCCCCACAGTTCACATACTACTTGTTGGAGAGTCAAAAAAAAAAAAGCAAAGGGGTGGATAAAAATAATGACCAGTGGTAAAAAGTGCCATAGAACAAACAGTAAACAAGGGGAAGGTGTGAAGAAAGGAACGATACAGCCTGGGAAGGGGCTGGTGTGTGTGGGGCTGGGGGAGCCTGAAAAGCCCACACTCAATGCTGAAATGCACAGAAGATGAGCTGAGGACAGCTTTTTCAGTAAATGGTCCTGAAACCACTAGATATCCACAAGCAAAAACAAATAAAGATTTAACTAAAAATGAAGCATTCGCTTAAATGTAAACCTATCGATATTCTAGGTGAAAACACATGGTAAAATGAAGATGATCTTATGTTTGGCTTTTTACATACTGGGAGAAAATCTTTGCAAAACACATATTTGGTAAACAACTGATGTTCAAAATACACAAAGAATGCTTAAAACTCAAAAAGAAAACAAACGACCCAATTAAAACCTGGGCCAAAGATCTGAACAGATACCTCACCCAAGAAGATACAAAGATGTCAAATAAGCAGAGGAAAAGATGCTCCACATCAGATGTCATCAGGAACTGCGAATTAAAATAAGAATGAGACACCACCACATACATATTAGAATGACTGGAATATGAAAACCCAACAATACCAAACGCTGATGAGAATGTGGAGCAACAGGAACTCTCATTCATTCATCGCTGGTAGGAATGCAAATGGTACAGCTGCTTTGGAAGACAGTATGGCAGTCTCTTACCTAAACACGGTCTTACCTCACAATCCATCAGTTGCATTCCTAGGTGTTTATCCAATTATTTTGAAAACTTTTGTCCAGGCAAAACCTGCACATGAATGTTTAGAGCAGCCATATTTTCTCTATATCCAATATAGCAACTATATTGCCCGCAATGGAAGGAAGCAAGGAGTCCTTCAGCAGGTGAATGGATAAACTGTGGTACATCCAGATGGTAGAATCTTATTCCGCAATAAAAAGAAATGAACTTTCAAGTCACAAAAAGACATGGAGGAATCTTAAGTGCATATTGCTAAGTGCAAGAAGCCAGTCTGAAAAGGTTACATCCTGTATGAGTCCAACTATACAACATTCTGGAAAAAGCCAAACTGTAGAAGCCAAACAGGGGTTAGGGAGGAGAGGGATGGAGAGGTGGAGCACGTGGGACTCTTAGGACAGTGAACTGATTCTGTGAGATAGTACAACCATACATAAACACTGTGCATATGTCAAAACCCATAAGCCATACAATGCTGAGAGTGAACTCTAAACTGTGGACTTTAGTTAATAATAATGCATCAATAGTGCCTCTTTATTTGTAACATTTGTACGACACTAATGCAAGATGCTGTTAATAGGGGAAACTGTGTATGGGAAGATATAGGGTAACTCTCTGTAGTACCTGCTAATTTTTCTGTAAACCTAATTCTGCTCTAAAAAAATGAAGTTCATTAGTTAATGAACTAATGAAGGGTGGAGATGAGCCAGAACCAAGCAAATAGAAAGTGAGAGGAAGGAACACTCAGTGGAGAGCGTGGAAGGTACAAAGACCTGGAAAGGGAAAAGTGCTTGGCGTGCTACAGGACCCACAAGGAAGGGAGAGGGGTGAGCTGGAGAGAGCTGCAGGAGCTGTCGGAGGCCCAGTGGAGGACAGAGGCCTGTAACTGCCTGAGAATCATACATCTTAGGGAACAGATTAGATTCTTTAAATCTTTCCCTTGTTATCATATGGGGGAAACTGAGGCCCAGAGAAAGGCAATGAGAAAAGCACTTAAAGAGAGCTCACGGGATGTCTTTAGAACTTCCACAAAAAAGAAAGAGCCTGCGTGACCCTCGCAATATCCCTTCAGAATAAGGTACTATTATCGTCTACACTTCACAGATGAAGTGAACACAGAGAGGCAAAGACACTTGCTTCGGGGCACACAATGGAGTCAGTGGACAAAGCTGACTCAACTATCACAGTAGCAGCTGCAGGGAACATATCTGAGCTCAACTTGAAGCCTAGGAAAGCTGGTGGGGGAGGGCCCTGCCCCCTCCAGCAACTGCACTGGGCACTGAAATAAATACCTCTGGGTCTCCACCGCCTGGCAAATAGGGCTTATCAGTGAGTGTTTGTTGAATCCACAGTCGGATGAATCACGGTGAGGTAGCGTATCTCTGAGACTCATTCCAGCTGGGAGGGTCCAGGATTGTGGACCCAAAAGGGGTTCCTTAGCAACTGTGTGATGTCAAGGACACCTCCAACTGCTGTCAGTGGCAAAGCCCTTCTGGTTCCCAGAGAAGGCTTCAAGGGCAGAAGCTGCCTGCACCCCTTGCCACTTGGCCATGGGACTCAGGCTGACCCTGGATGCCTCCACGCCCAGAACTTGGGTTCTGGGGTCAAGAGGTAAAGACTGGATGCTGGCTCCAGGTCACACCATCAGATACTCTCCTTCTAATACCCATGTGGCTCTCCTTTTCTCCAGGTCTTGATTCACTCAACTCCTCCTGGGTGAGGTTCTAAATTTCACCATCCTCTCTCTCCTCCCTCAGACACACTCACTTTCTACCTTTCTCCCCTGCTTTATTTTTCCAAAAGGCCCCTATCTCCAACATATGTGTTTATTTTATATCCCCCTCCCTCTAGAGTAGAAACCCCAAAGGCAAGGGAGTTTATCTGGCTGTTGGTTGCTC
Organism: Cynopterus sphinx; assembly: GCA_030015415.1. Taxonomy (NCBI): domain Eukaryota; kingdom Metazoa; phylum Chordata; class Mammalia; order Chiroptera; family Pteropodidae; genus Cynopterus; species Cynopterus sphinx. Next base: position 50,404,181 of record CM057390.1, on the reverse strand, counting down.
TGTTTCCAGTGCCCATAAAATGACAATGGGAGTGACAGTCCCTTGCTGGAAGGGCTATGATATGGGGGACCCAGGTGGTATTTTTAAGATGCCCACCTGAAGGGCTTGTTCCCTTTGCCCCCACCCACCCAGTGCTGGGTCTGTGTTGGAGGAGAGATTGTCATCTTGTCTAGATTCTGCAGCCATGCAAGTCAGTCAAGTCACCAGGCTTGAGGGCCGCCAAGACCTCAAGCCTCTCCCAGGACCCCTGGGCCTCAGTTTCTTTAGTCTAAAGGGTTTCCTTGAGAAACAGCATCTCAAAGACTGAACATTTCTTGATGTCCTCATGCAAAGTCTTTTCAAGCCGATGGGTATAACAGTGGGTCAGGCTAGATGGGCCCCCAGAAAATGAGGGGCTGAGTCTCTTCACTCGTCATCAGTCCTGAGAATTCCAATCTCCCCATCCATCAGGGTTCCCAAGGAACCCTACTCTAAGGTTGTGGAATCCAGTCACCTATATGTCCAGTATTCTGGGGACCCCTCTGAGGCGTTGGGGCCCATTCTCCCCATCCATCGGGGATATGGGGAGGCCACGGGGCCCAGCGTTCCACTGAGTCTCGGGTCCCGGATGCCACCCCCGCTCCAGGTCTTCCCCGTCGGCGCGCAGGCGGGAGCCCACGGGGCACCCCGGGGATCCCGGGGCGTCCCGCCGCTGTTGTGCGGCGCGTGTTGATCCCGTCGCCGGGGAGACGCGCGGGGGCGGGCCCGGGCCAGGCGGGAGGGCGGGCGGCGCAGGGCCCTGGCGGCCGCAGTGGCCGGGGCGGCCGCCGCCCGCCGGCTTATATACCGCGGCTAAATTTAGGCTGCGCCCGAGCTCGTCCCCATCCGGGACGCGTTTCCGCCGCCGCCGCCGTGGCCCGGCCCCCGCGCGCGCCGCGTCTATAAGGCCAGGGCGGGCCGGGCGGCTGCCCGCAGAGCCGTCCCCGCCCCTCCAGCCGCTCCCCGGTGTCCGAAAGCGCATCGGCCCCGGGTCCCGGCCATGGCGCTGAGCGAGCCCATCCTGCCGTCCTTTTCCACTTTCGCCAGCCCGTGCCGCGAGCGCGGCCTGCAGGAGGTGAGGGCGGCACGGGCGGCGGGGGCGGCCGGCCCCGGGTAGCAGAACGTGGGCTGCGGGGCAGGAGAACGCAGGCGGCGGGGACGGTGGGCGCAGGCAGGGTCGTAGTAGGACGAACGCAGGCGGCGGGGACGGCAGACTCGGGGTCGTGGCACGCAGGCGGCGGGGGCTGCAGACTCAGGAACATGGAACGCAGGCGGCGGGGACCGCAGACTCGGGGTCGTGGCACGCAGGCGGCGGTCCCCAGCCCCCGCCGCGCGCTCACGCCCGCGCCCCGTCGCCCTGTCACCCACAGCGCTGGCCGCGCGCAGAGCCCGAGCCGGGCGGCACCGACGACGACCTCAACAGCGTGCTGGACTTCATCCTGTCCATGGGGCTGGACGGCCTGGGTGCCGAGGCCGCCCCGGAGCCGCCGCCGCCGCCCCCGCCGCCCGCGTTCTACTACCCCGAGCCCGGCGCCGCCCCGGCCTACGGCGCCCCCGCGGGCAGCCTGGTGTCCGAGCTGCTGCGGCCCGAGCTGGACGTGCAGCCGGGGCCCTCGCTGCACGGCCGCTTCGTGCTGGCGCCGCCCGGCCGCCTGGTGAAGGCCGAGCCCCCCGAGGTGGACGGCGGCGGCGGCTACGGCTGCGCCCCCGGCCTGGCCCGCGGGCCGCGGGGCCTCAAGCGCGAGGGCGCCCCGGGCCCGCCCGCCGCGTGCATGCGGGGCCCCGGGGGCCGCCCCCCGCCGCCGCCCGACACGCCGCCGCTCAGCCCCGACGGCCCCGCACGGCTGCCAGCGCCCGGCGCGCGCGCGCCCTTCCCGCCGCCCTTCGGGGGCCCCGGCTTCGGAGCCCCCGGGCCCGGCCTGCACTACGCGCCGCCCGCGCCCGCCGCCTTCGGTCTGTTCGAGGACGCGGCGACCGCCGCAGCCGCCGCGGCCCTGGGCTTGGCGCCGCCCGCCGCCCGAGGTCTCCTGACGCCGCCCGCGTCGCCCCTGGAGCTGCTGGAGGCCAAGCCGAAGCGCGGCCGCCGCTCCTGGCCGCGCAAGCGCACGGCCACGCACACCTGCAGCTACGCCGGCTGCGGCAAGACCTACACCAAGAGCTCGCACCTCAAGGCGCACCTGCGCACCCACACAGGTGGGCAGCGAGGGCGGGCTCAGCAGGAGGGCGCGGGCCGGGAAGGGGGTGGGGGCGCGCGTTTAGGACGCCCCTGGGGGCGTGGCCCGGGAAGTCGGGGGGGGGGGCGAGCGCTTAGGACCCTCAGGGGAGCTCTGTAGCAGAGTGTTGGGTGGGGCGCACGCTTAGGACTCTCCTGGGGGAGTGGCTTAGGACTTTGGGGAGGGGGTGTGCACTTAGGAACCTTAGGGAGACTCTTGGAATGCTGGGGAGGGTCCGCAGGCTTAGACCCCCCTGGGGGCGTGGCTCCAAGCGGTAGGGGGTGAGCCGTGCGCTCTTCGGACCCCCTGGGGTCGAGAATCAGGAGGTCCGCGAGTGGGGGACACTTGCCTAGGACCCTTAAAGGGTCAAAAGGTAGTGGGGAGCGCCTGAAGGAGCTGGTGAGAGGCAGATCGCACGCGTTCGAGTCGCCACTCTCGGGGTGGGTGTCGACGCCCCATGGCCACAGGCGGGCAGCCGAGTCCCACGGGAGGAAACTGAGGCCCGCTCTCGCTCCCTCCCTGCAGGCGAGAAGCCCTACCACTGCAACTGGGACGGCTGCGGCTGGAAGTTTGCGCGCTCGGACGAGCTCACGCGCCACTACCGCAAGCACACGGGCCACCGGCCGTTCCAGTGCCACCTGTGCGACCGCGCCTTCTCGCGCTCCGACCACCTGGCGCTGCACATGAAGCGGCACATGTAGCCCGCACGCCCCCTGCCCATTCGCGCGCGGCCGTGGCGGGTCCCACGCGCCGGGCGCGGCCCCCTTCCAAACTGTGACTGGTATTTATTGGGCCTAAAGGACCGGGCCGGGCACCCCGTGGCCACCGAGGGGGCTCCCCCGATGACGACGACGCCCTGGCCCCCATCAGAGACTGAAGGCCCGGTGGGAGAAGACCACGATCCTCCTTGACGAGTTTTGTTTTCAAAATGGTGCAATAATTAAGCGTCGTCTTCCCCCCCCCCCCACTGGGTCTACACTAGAGGATCGAGGCTTGATGCCTTGTGAAAAAAATACAGCCTTAATTTGTACTGTTTGCAACATTTTTTATAATATTGTACATAGCGACTGTGACAGATATTGTATTACTGTAAATAAGGAGACAAGTGGGCATTTTGGCTGCCTGGTTCGTTTTTATAAGACTTTTGCTGTTTTTTTAATTAAAAGTTTTTGCATCTTTTTGAAAAATCACAGCGCCGGTCTGGCTGCTTGGAAGCTGGGGGCTTGGGACACTTGGGAATGGATGGGGGAGACAGGCAGCTTTGATGGAGGGCAGTCTGGGGTGGGGTGAAAGTGGGTCCTGCCTAGGCCAGTCTGTGGGTTGGCAGCTGCAGCGCCCAGCTGCCAGGAACCTGTGGGTTTTTCTATAAATTTAAACACTGCGTTTTAGGACTGAGGGAGAGCTATTTTAAGGTTGTTCCCTGAGCCATAAATTGCCTCCTTTTCCCCAGAGCTGGGGAAAGCGCTGGTCCACTGACGTGGCCTCCTTTGGGCTGAAAAAAGCCTTACCTATTTCTGAAGCTTCTGAGGTTATAGCCAAACTTCTGGAGTATGAAGGGTTTTTTTTGGGGGGGGGAGGGACAAAATGTTAAATTTCTGACATGTTTTGCCTTTTACTAGTCTTGCCTTCAAGCAGGATTTTTTTTTTTTTTTAGAAAAAAAGGAATGAGTTCCCCCATCTTGTTAAGAAAAAGCTGAAATCCACATTTGAGGTCCACACATGGTGGGTGCTCTTTTCCAGGTGGGGAAACTGAGGCCCAGAGAGTTAGCTATGAATTAGTGGCATCAGAGCACTAGCCTAGTCTGGCTGCTTCACAAGGGTCCCCGAACCCCACTAGAGGGGACTAGGGGCTTTCTGCAGCAACCCTCCTACTGTTTGCATTGGAGGGACGTGAAACCCACCCTGCAGGTGCCCTCGTATGAAGGAATGACATCAGAGCCTTGGTGGATGGAGGCGCCCACTACAATAACCCACCTGGTAAGCAAGGGCAACCCCGGCCTCCCACCCTGAATGTCTGAGTCCAGCAAAGAGGTGCGTCTCCCTGGCAGGTTGCCCTGCCACCCCTCATCTTCCCCCTTTTTGGGGCCCTGGGTAGGTAACTATGGCCACCAACAATTGCACAAGTGTTTTCCAGAAAGTGAAAATAGCTCATAAGCAGCACCCGTTTTAAAACACTCTCGCCCCATTGCGACAGAGGCCGGGATTTCCTCCCTCCCTCCACCCTCCCACTGCCCCCTCCCCCGCCGTGGCAGCCCGGGAAACAGCTGAGAGCATTTGGTAATCCAAAAAAGCAGAAATGGGAGATGACAATCTGATTCATCCTTCTCGAGTAAATAGCTTGGCCCACTTCCGCTGGCACGAAGGGCGTGTGTGTGTGTGTGTGTGTGTGTGTGTGTGAGAGAGAGAGAGAGAGAGAGAGAGAGAGAGAGAGAGAGAGAATGTGAGAGCCTCTCTCTTTGCAGCTTCTGCAAAAACTGTTTCAGAGCAGGACAGTGGCCCCCGGACCTATGGAAAAAGACCCTTTTTGCTCAGAGCTGCTTTTGGAGGCTTTGGAGGCAGAAGAAAGACACAAGAGATTTCCCATCATCTTCTGTAGGTCTCCAATCTTTCCCGTGCGTTTAAAGTTACTGGGAAAGCCATTTTTCTGCTTATTTGAGAACATCTCCCAGGCTCCTGAGTCCAGTGAGAAGCCAGTTGTGATGGGATTGAAGCTGCTGAGTTTGTTTCCTAGTGCCTCCAACTGATGGAGTGGCATGCTCCAACACAGCAGTACATTTTGGCAAGAGACACACGGCCCGGCGAAAGGCCGGCTCACACTGATTGATGAAGACACAGCCCTCCTTGTTTCCTCAGCCCCTTTTCAAAAGCCAGATGTCAACTTCCAGCTAATATCTTCTGGATGGGTGGTTTTCAACCGGGGCAACCTGATCTGGAGAGATTTTTGTCTGTCACAACTGGGATGTGCTGCTGGCTTCTAGTGGGTGTGGGCCGGGGATGCTACAAAAGTATTCTGGAATGTGCAGGGCAGTCCCCGTCACAGAGGATGCTCCAGCCCCAAATGTCAGCCGAGCTGAAGTTGAGAAACTGCCCTGGTTCCTAAAAGATAACCATCATTTATTGCCTTTATGAACAAGGAGGTAGCCCCGTGCCCAGAAGCAAACTTCCGTGGCAAATCACACCCGGAGAGAGGTGTTGATAAATCCTCACTGCTGCACGCAATCTTAGATCCTGTGAGAAGAAACAGAACCTGGAGGCTTTTTCCCCCATGAACAAAGTCCTGGCATCCATCGGAGAGAACGTGAAATATCAAACAAGAAAAAAAAATCACCCAGCGTCCTACAGTCCAACTCCAATCACAGTTTTTTTCAGAGGCAGGGATTGCCATTCAGTGGCTGAGTTGCTGTCACGTGGCTATAATTATCAAAGCATGACCATTTTTCCATTTTTTTTTTGCTTCCTTAATATATTTTTATTTTCATTTCAGATGGCTGCATAATATTCCATTAAAATGTTCCAGGAGTTGCTTGTGTACACAAGCACTGAGCATGTGTGTGTGTGTGTATAAGTTGACCATATTTCAGATTGTCCCCAGGTGAGGGGTAAAGGGTTGGAAGAGATGAAGATTTAGGGGACGTGGGCTTTGGGCATCACCCAAATGATCTCCCAAGAGTACCTCCAGTGATGGGGGAAAAATTCAGGAGCCATTTTTCCACTAGAGTTTCCTGTATGTTAAGGAGCCCCAGCATCCTGCAGGGTGGTGCAGTATCCGGTGGGAGGGGGAGAGCCATCAGGGGATAAGGTGAATACCAGCGCATGCCTGACTCAGCACCCTGCCCCATCAGCAAAGCTGAGTTAGCACCCAGGCCCACCAGCACCCTGAGGAGTCGAAAGGCAACAAATCAGAGATGGCTCACAAAGGCACTAGCACCAGGCAGCCCCCTCCAATGGCCTGGACCCACACTGATTTGGGGCCGGATCATTCTGAGGGGTGGGACTGCAGGACACTGAGCAGCATCCCCAGCCCCCACCCACTTGATGCCAGCAGTACCCATCCCCCAAGCTGTAACAACCAAAAATGTCTCCAGACACTGCCAAGTGTCCCCTAGGACAGAATCGCCTCAGAGTAAGAAACATTAGGTAAGGAGTTCTGTGGACACCTAAGACACTTTGCATCTGTAATTATCTGAATTGCTGAAGGCCTAGGTTGTGGCACACATTTAAATACACAAACTGAGTGAAAGGGAGAAAGGAGGTGACTCACAGACCCTGGGGAATCACCGTAGTCTATACCATCTAACCCTTCAGGCATTTATTCTGGTGTGTAGTGTGAGCTAGCAACCTAAATTAATCTTTTCCAAATAATTAATACAATGTTTCTCCCCTTGACACTGCTGACATCTCAGGCCAGATCGTTCTATGGGGTGGAGGCCGCCCTGCGCATTGTAGGGTATTGAGCAGCATCCCTGGTCTCCACCCACTAGATGCCATGGGTTCCCCTGCCCCAGTCGGGACAACCAGAATGTCTCCAGACATCACCAAGTGTCTTCAGGAGGGGAGGGAACAGGATTGCCCAGCGATGACCAGTGCTTCGGCAAAACCACGCTTCCCACGGAAGCCCTCAGGTCTGCTCTGCTAGACCATCTCCTTGTCTGGAGGCGAGAATGCTGCAAACAGGATACAATGACAGAATGGGGACCAGTGCCCAGCACTGGGGTGTAACCAGCATGGTGGGTCTCCCTACTCCCCTCACCATCTGTCTCTATGCCTCTGTGTGTCTCTGTTTCTTTGTCTAGACAGATAGGTGATAGATGATAAATAGATAGATGATAGATAATCTTTTTCTCAGTCTCCCTCTTGCCTCTTCTCTTTCATCTCACAATCTCTCTCTTCTCTCCTTTCCTTCTTTCCATTTGTCTCTCTCTGTCTGTCTGTCTCTCCCCTTCTCTCCCCTCCCATCTCACGGCCTCCTCTTTATCCTCCTGACCGCTTCTCTCTCTCCCTCTCTCTCACTTCCTCCTCATCATCCATTCATGGTCCCGATGCTTCAGCCCTGAGCAGATTCCTGGGGAAGCAGAAGTGACTCAGCCTCGGCCCTTCACCCAGAGCCAGTTAACAAGTGTTTGTTGAGTGACTAACCCAGTGCTAACTCTAACTGAGCTCCGAGGTGGGAGCAGGAGCTTTCATCCCAAGCACTTTACACAGATTCTCGCTTTCTACCCTCCCAACAAGCCAGGGGCATGGGAGGGTAGCCCCTGTTTCCCACAGGCAGAAAGTGGGGCTCAGGGAGCAGAAGGCTAGCCTGGATTCCGGTGCTGGCGCAGGTGGTAGAACTGGGGCTCAAACCCAGGTCAGCCCCATCCTGGCATCTCAGCGTCTGCATGCTGAACCGCATCAGCCTGGCCCTGTGTTCCCCCACGCACACAAACTGGGGGTTGTTGGAAACCCCAGTGAGTCTCCTCGAGGCCTCTTTCTGAACACCATGGAAACCTCATTTTCTAGTATAATCCTAGATGGGGATGAACAGGGTCAGGTAACTCAGGTGTTTGGGAGTCTGGCTAGGCGAATGGAGTTCCCTGAGACACTGCAATAGGGAGCAAAAGGGGGCCTGGGAGGGCCATTCCCCAAAAAACTAAACGGAGAGTTCTCATGTGACCCACCCTTTCCCCTCCTTGCCATAGACCCCAAATAATTAAAAACAAGGAATTCAGACAGATGCTTGCACACTCATGTTCATAGCAGCAGGATTCACAACAAACCAAAGGTAGAAACAACCCAAATGTCCATCAACAGATGAATATATAAACAAAGCGTGCTCCATCTACACAGTGGAATATTACTCGGCCATAAAAAAGGAATGAAGCACTAACACAGGCTATGATGTGGATGAACCCTGAAAACTTTACACTGAATGAGAGAAGCCAGATGCATAAGGTCTCAGTGTATGATTCCATTTATGTGAAATGTCCAGAATAGGCAAATCCATAGAGACAGAGAGTAGAATGGTGGGTGCCAGGGGTTTGCGGGGGGTGGAGTTAGTGTTTAATGGGGACAAAGTTTCTGTTGGACGTGATGAAAAGACTCTGGACACAGCAGGGATGGTTGATAACGGCACAAATGTAATTGACAGCACTGAATCAAAGACTTAAAAATGATCAAAATGGTAAAATTTGTGTTATGTACATCTTACCATTTAAAAAAAAAAACTTAGGAGTTTCCATAGGTGGGAGGCAGGGAGTGAGATTTCTGAGTCTGCCCCTGTGCTGAGTGTTTTCCAGGTGTCTCTACCCATTTTATAGGTGGGAAAATGGAGGTTTGCAGGGGCAAGGCCGCCATCCACATAATGGAGCTGAGCTTGGAACCTGAACTTGCCTGAGATGAAAGTTGTTCCCATTGAGATGCCTCAGCAATGGGCATTCACTGGATCCGTTTCCCTATCTGCAAACAATAAGGGCATTGAACCCGATGGCTCCTCTACATGGATCCCATACCAGGGACAATTTTATTTCTCCATCAAAATGAAATGGCATCCTGTACCAGCTCCCCATCATTCTAGAATAAATCTGAAGAATTCATTGCAGTCAGTGGGGTCCTGCCGCCTCCTGCCCACCTTTCCTCTCACTCCTCTGTCCTCACTCAGCCACACTAGCCTCCTTGCTGCCCACCTGATGCTCCCCTTCAGTCCTGCCTCGGGGCCTTTTCACGTGCTGTTTCCTGGGCCTGGAATGCTGTTCCCTGCATCCTTCCCATAGCTACTGGTAGCAGCCAAGCGAAGCTGTACTGGGGGTGTCTTGAAGCCTCAAAGCCAGAAACCAGATCCTCAGGTGAGGATAGGAAGCTGCCAGACAAAGGGCCATGGTCCCAGCCCTCGCCAGGTAGAGGATGGAAGAAGCTGACCCCAGAGTCTCAGTCTCCAGCACCTCTACTTCCTGCTCTGTGCCCGAAGGCAAGTGACCCCTAGCTGACCCTCAGCACACCTTTCCAGCATCAGGTCACGTCCTAGGGAAAGCTCCGTAGAGGCATCATCTCCTCATCCTTGCGGAAGAGGAAACTGAGGCCCCGAGATGTCTCCCAAAGGCAAACATTGGTTCTAGGACCCCCTCTCTGAAGGTGTGTGTGTGGGGGGGGGGTTCCTTAGCTGTGTGACCCAGAGGGCCAGATTTTCTCCCATTTCATGAGAGAGGCAGAGAGAGGAAGCTGGTCTCAAGGACCCAAGGCCCTGCTCCCAGCCTAAGCACTGTCTCCAGCCTCTAGCTCCCCTATCACCTCGTTCTCTTCCCTTTCAGTCTTTTTTTTTCTTTTTTTTTTTCATTGTGGTAAAAATACACCAACATGAGATTAACTATTTTAACCAATGGCATTAAGCACATTCAAGCTGTTGTGCAGCCATCACCACTGTCCATCTCCAGAACTTTTCATCTTCCCAGACTGAAACTCTGTCCCCATTGAACACTAACTCTCCTTCTCCTCCCCCAGCCCTTGGCACCCACTGGCTACTTTCTACCTCTACGAGTCTGACTCCTCTAGGGACCTCATGTAAGTGAAATTATACAGCATCTGTCCCTTTGTGACTGGCTTATTTCACTGAGCATCATGTCCTCAAACTCCATCCACATTGTAGCATGTGTCAGAATTTCCTACTTTTTCAAGGTCAAGTAATATTCCATTGTGTGGATGGACTATATGTTGTTTATCTATTCATTCTTCAGTGGACACTTGGGTTGCTTCCACCTTGTGGCTCTTGGTGGTTAATGCTGCCATGAACAGGGGTGTATAAGAGACCCTGCTGTCTGTCCCTTTGGGCCTCTACCCAGAAGTGGAACTGCCAATTTTGCCCTTTAAAGCATTATTTCCTGCTGCTCAGAATCTCCGCAGTGTTGCTCTTTCCTGGGCAGCTCAGCCTGGAGCCGCTGGCCGAAGTCGAGCCCCTGTAGATACCCTGGCCTGTTTGTTTCTCAGTCCTTTCCCAGCTCGCTGCTGTGTCAACTCCGACCAGCCACACTCTGGGCCTCAGTTTTCTCCTCCGCAAAATGGGGGCAACAGCAGGAGGGGAGGCGAGCCCTCCAGCGACTCGGCTTCAGGGCCTCCCGGAAATCATGGTTTCGCAGCAGCCGGGGCTGTGCAGAGAAGCAGAGCATCGCTGGGAGCTGGACAGGCCTGCGGTGGAGGTGCCACTCACACCCGGCACACCCTCCTGCCTGCTTAGCCTGCAGGCTGCTCTGCGTGCAGTGAGCACCCTGCCTCACCAGGCCCCAGGCATCCCAGGACAGTCCCCTCGAGAGGGGACATAGACCCGGAGACTTTCCATTGGGCAGGGCCAACGCTGGGCCAAGGCCCAGAAATTCGGGTCTTCGAGCAAATGCCGTCTGCCCTCACTCCGAGGCAGCAGAGGCCACGTAGGGGGACAGGCCAGCCCAGGCCCCGGGTCCCTCAGCCCTCTAGAGCACAATGTTAATCCCATGGGACCTGGGCACACCAGCCAGGTTTCGCCAATGACACATGGCTTGCCAGGATTCAGCTTTGTTTTAACCTAGAACAACATGCACAGAACATTCTATTGACAGGACTTTCTCTTCTCTCTGCTCCCCGCCCTGCTTTCTTTTTTTAATTTTAAATACGGGGAGTCTATAAACCAACTAGGTTTAACAGAATGTCTACAATGCCACCCAACAGCAGCAGAAGACACATTCTTCTCAAGTGCATGGGGAACATTCCCCAGGCTAGGCCACAAAACCAACCTCAATCCATTGAAAAGGATCAAGATAATACTAAGTATGTTCTCCCAACCACATGGAATGAAATTAGAAATCCAAAACAGAGAAATCTGGCAAACAGAAAAACCCGTGGAAATGAAATAACAACAGTGCAGACGATCCTGCTCCAAGACTTGACCAGTAAGTCCTGGGAGTGAGGGAGGCCTGTGGGGGCCTGAGCTCCAGAGCAGGGGGAAGCAGATCTGGCTTTAGATGGAAAGACCCCGGATGTACCTGGGACTCATCTGTAGACTTGGGGTGTCTGTGAGGTCTTCGGTGATGCCGTGGGATCTCCCATGGCTCCTGTGGGCTTGTAGCCTTCAGAACGGAAGTCTAGTCAGTTGCTGGGACCCCCAAGAGCAGCTCTGAGGCTGGCAGTGGGGACCCCAATGGGAATCTGCCTCTGAGAGCCTGCCCCAGCTATCCAGACACACTCCTCCATTGTTCATTTAGAACATGCTAGAATGCCTTCACTTAGCATTCTGGCCCTTTATGGCCAGTAGTCCACCTGCTCTGAGCCTCCACTCCTCCCATGTCACCCCAACCCCCATTCTAATGTCCGAGTCCTCTCACGTCCACCCTGGCTCACCCTGACTCCTCCCCAAACTCATGTCTTTGCACGGGCTGTTTCTGGTGCTAAAAAGCCCTTCCTCTGTGTCCACGGGGAAAACCCTTTGAGGCCTAGCCCAAGTGTCACCTCCTATGGGAAGCCAGCCATGGCTCCCCCAGCGAAACCCTTGTTCCCTGCCATGCAACCCAACCTCACGAGGGTGAGGATGTCAGGATGGGAGCTGGCACCCCCCTGAGACTGGACCTGAGTGGCCAGCCATGAGGGGTGCTGCCTGAGTGGGGGGCCTGGCTGAGAGGGGTAAGCACTATAAACTAGCACAGTGGCTTTACTCCCAGCTCTTATAAGGAACCAAACCAAAAATGCAGGGCTTTCTGGGTGAGAGGATTTTCTTATCGAAGAAAGGACAAGATGATGCCGAGTAGAGCGTGCAACGTGCGGTGTAGATGGGACCTGGAATCCATAGTTTCAGACAGACCCAGTGATGCCGGGGAGTGTGCAGCATGCTGCATGCAGCGAAGATGGGACCGGGGTCAACCCCAAGTGGATCCCGGCTCTGTCGCTCACCTCCTGGCCATAGCCCCAGACAACTGCCTGGTCCCCCCTGAGCTGGTCAGAAAAGTAAATGCATCTTCTTCATTCATTCGTCCATCCCCAAATGCCCAGGTCGCTTCCACGTCTTGGCTGTTATAGATAATGCTGCTATGACCGTGGGGTGCAGATATCTCTTCGAATGAGTGTTTTCATTTTCTTCATTTAAATACCCAGAAGTCGAATTGCAGGATCATATGACAGTTCTAGTCTTATTTTTTTGAGGAATCTCCATACTGTTTTCCATACTGGCTGCACCAATTTACATTCCCAAACGGTACACAAGGGGTTCCCTTTCTGCCAACACCTGTTATCACTTGTCTTTTTGATGATAGCCATTCTCACAGGGATGAGGTGGTATCTCATTGTGGCTTTGATTTGCATTTCCCTAGTTATTAGTGATATTGAACATTCTTTCATGTGGTGTATATGTATACACAGCGGGACACTGCTCGGGGGTAAAAAAAAAAGATGAAATCTTGCCATTTGCAACAATATGGATGGACTTTGAGGGTATTATGTGAAGTGAAGTAAGTCAGAAGGAAAAGAACAAAAATCATAGGATTTTTCGATCAAATGAGATATAAAACAAATGAACAAAAAAAGAAAGATGCAAGCAAAATAAAACAGAAACAAACTCATAGATTGGTGGTCACCAAGAGGGAGAAGGAGTGAAGGGATGGTGAAAAGGGCAAAGGAGGTCAAATATATGAATTCTGGCTTTTGTGGGGTGAGCATGCTGCAGTGCATACACATATCGAATTATAATGTTGTACACCTGAAACTGACATAATGTTATAAACCAATGTTACCTCAATTTTTAAAAAAAGTAAGTCGAAGAGTTGGGTTTCCACACTGCGAGCACTCAGTCTCTGTTGTCCCCTCCCCTTTGTCCTCCATTGTAGGCAGCATCTCATGTGGGGTCCTCAGGCAGGACTCAGAAGCTGGCACGTGTGCAGCAGCCCAGGGGCGCTGGCTCAGCCGCCTGCGGGCCACACTTTGAGACGCTTGGCTCTAAATTGTCACAGTCATTCAGGAAATAGTTCTGTACCGCCGAATACCAGACGCTGTTCTAGAGGCTGCTGTCCCGGCTTCTCAGAAGTATCCTGATTGTCCTCTGCCTCAATCACCCGTGATTTCAACCTTGACCCCAAGTTGGCCTTTTGGGGACTGTCCCAAGACTAAAAGACACACACTCCTGAGCCAAACCCCTTGTCTGTGGCCTCAGGGTTCTGTGACATTCCAAAGCAAGGAGAAACCTAGGAATCGGGAATGCAGCCAGCCCCATCCCTCTGCTGGGCTTTAAAACCTGCCCAGAGGCGCCAATCCCAACCGTTCCGGGGAAAATTCTCCACATTCCCGGTGTGTTTCCGTTGAACCCCAAACCTCAAACACATCCTGATGTCTCATTTCCTCAACGCACCCCGGTGACTTAGGCCAGCTTGTGGGGGCTCATCCGTTCGTTTTGAGTCATAGGGAGGTTTGTCAAAGGAAGGGTTTCTCATCTCAGAAGTTGGTGGCTGTTCCATTGAGCATGATCGGTTCCCACCAACCCTCTGCCTGCTTCTGTGGGGCTGCCTGAAGGAACCAGTGGCTGCTTTGCCCTGACTGCAAGGACCTGGGTGCTTGCTAACAGAGGGGCAGCCCTGGGGACAAGGAGGGGCGGGGACACTGGACAGGTCTGAGCTGAGCTCCTGAGTTTACCCTGATCTAACTGGGGTCTGGGCCTCTTTTGCCTCTGCGTTAGCAGCTGTCTCTGCAGGGCCCCTATGAACAGGTCTGCTCTATGCCTGGCGCGGGAACGAAGGGTGATGTCATTAAGAGCGAGATGGTGGCATTCTAAAGGAGTAAGCCCACTCATTCCACTTAATTCCGCTGGTCACTGGGGGCGGAGGGACTGCCATGACAATCCCAGTGTCACCTGCTACTGTCCACTCCTACGCTGGCTTCTGCTCAGGGAGAGTGCCACTATAGGCTTTGGCCTTGCATTGGGCCTTTCTCGAGCATAAATGGGCATCTCATGAGGGCCTTTTTAAGTGGGAGGAGCCCCGAAAGATTTTTGCCTGGAGGAAAAGTTTTCGCAATTGTTTTATCACTGTTGTTATTGTTAGCTTGTTTGGTTAAGAAACAATTGGGATATTTGTTGCAGCACTATTTATAATGACCAAAAAGGTAGACAGAACCCAGTGTCCATCAAAGAATGAATGAATAAACGCAATGTGGTCCATCCATATAGTGGAATACTACTCGGCTATAAAAAGGAAACGCTGACACAGGCTACAACGTAGATGAATATTGAAAACGTTATACTGAGTGAAAGAAGCCAGGCACAAACGGCCATGCAGTGTGGGATTTCATCTGCATGAAATGTCCAGAACAGGCAAATCCACAGCGACAGAAAGCAGACTCGTGGTTGCCAGGGGCTCGGGGAGGGGAGTGGGGAGTGGGGTCTGCTTTCGGGATGATGGAAACATTCAACAAGAAAATAGAGGGGATGGTTGTGCAACACTCTGAACGTATTAAACACCATTGAATTGTTCATTTTTAAATGGTTGATATTATGTTATATGAATTCTACCTCGAAAAATAAAATGATTATTTAAAAGAAGCAATTGGGAATAAGAACTTCAACTGTAAAATTTTGCTATTTTTAATGAAATTAGTTGTTAATGTGATTGTAAAATAAAATTCATCAAGGAGGGCATGGATAACAAAGCATGGTATATATATATATATAATGTATAGATAATATGTACAGTGTTATACATATGTACAATGGAATATTATTAATCTTAAAAAAGAAGGACACCTGCTACAATATGAACAAACCTTGAGAATATTAGGCTGAGTGAAATAAGGCAGACATCAAGGGAAAATACAGTATGATTCCACTTATATGAGGTCCCTAGAGGAGTCAGATTTATAGAAACAGAAAGTAGATGAAAGGTGCCAGGGGCTGGGGAGGGGGATGGGAGTTAGTGTTTAATGGAGACAGTTTCAGTTTGGGAAGATGAACAGTCCTGCAGGGGGACGGTGATGTGTGCACGACAGTGGGGATGTGCTTAATGCCACTGAACTGTGCACTCAGAAATGGTTAAAATGGTAAATTTTATCTTATGTGTATTTTACCACAATTTTATAAATGAATAGGAAGAAAAGAAAGCAGAAAGGGAGGGAGGGAAGAAGGAAGGAAGGAAGGAAGGAAGGAAGGAAGGAAGGAAGGAAGGAAGGAAGGAAACTTTGAAAAATCATACATAACAAAGAACTAACCCGAAGCTTCTCAGAGGACCAAACAATAATTTCACATTTGCCGTGTTGTCAGTAACATTCGCTCATTAGATTAACACTAGAAACACACAGAAAGGATGATAGTTCAAACCCTTTGTTCCGTTTTCACTAGAGAATAGTAGAGAGAGCTCTACTCATACAGTGCTTTTCAGAAAAACGGTGAATTTCCCATTTTATGGCTTAAAAAAATTCTTTCCAGCCCATGCATTTGTTAGCCTCGAGTCAAGATGGGAAAGAGAGTGGGGGTAGGGGTCAAAAAACATTATCTAAAAAACATGCTAACATTATCTTTGGATTCACAGGAGGAGCTGTTCTCATTCCACATAATTTCCTCTTAAACGTATTATGGGGAAACAGGAAGAAAACCTCTGGTTTAATGATGTTGAGAACAATGTAGCAAATAATTTTTATTCTTCCAAGTAACACTACCTGCACCCTGGGGAAAGATAGAAATCAAATTACACAGAAATCAGAAACTGTTCAGCCCTAATGAAAAGAGTTAATTTAGCTGGAACTCCCTGAGGGCAGAGAAAATGTCTGGCTCACCATCACCTCCCAACTGCCCAACTCAGCCCTAGATCTAGTGTGGCAAACTATGACCCAAGATCCATATCTGGCCCTCCAACTATGTTTGTAAATAAAGTTTTATTGGTATGCAGCCACACACATTCATTAACATAGACTCTACAGGATTACAGTGCTTCAGTGGCCCTAAAGGCCAATAGTATTTACTCTCTGGCCATTTACACAGAGTTTGCTGTCCCCTGATCTAGAACAAAGTCTGTGTAACTGAAAGTTGGCTGAATTAACCATGATTCAAAATAGGATTGGCTGCGGGCAGCAGCTTCTATTTCTGAAAACACAACTGTACTCAAGGGCATTTAGGTTTTGAAGAAATACAGCAGATCTACCTGGTACTATTCTCTGAGGCTCCCAGGAGAACATTACAAATGACAAACAGTAGGAAGGAGTGCCCAGGGCCCCAGAGGCAATCCCGGCCTCTCAGGTAATCGGAGGGAAGTGACATGGCAAAAATGGGCTCTCCTGTTATTTAACTGACTTAGAGTGGGAAGAATTCTCTAGATCAAGTCTCTAGATCAAGTTTCGGGGCTGTCGCAGGCTCTTTCTGAAGGCCAGACGAGGATAGCTTTTCCGGTCTCAGTGCCTGACATAAAGCCTTAGAGATGCCTTGCCAAAGTCTCCCATCTCTCTGGGTCCCTGTGTCCCCCCAAGAATTTGCACAGCAGCACTAGGGGCGGGGGGGGGACTCAGTTTGTTTCGTGGGAAAGTGACCCTGCCCAAGACTGGAGAGAAACACCTGCTCATTTGGTCAACCACACTTGCAAAAAATCTTAGCTCGGGAGAGGGAGGGAGAGATGGAGGGAGGGAGAGACAGAGGAGGTGGAGAGAGAGGACACAACTGAGAAGTTCATACAACTCAAGACAGTGGAATGGAGAATGAGAGGATTCTCTCCCCCTGTTGGCCTTCTCCCTAGGAGGTAACCAGGCTAGCTAGCTGTGGTATGCCACGAGGTCAGAGGACCGTGATACAGGAGAGCGGATGATAACTCTGTGGCCTCAAACAGATATCCTAAGAGAACAGGTCCTCAGGGAGGCCAAGAAAGAGCCCCTGGGATTTTTCCTAGCTGGAAGGGATCTATTCTGTGCGAACGTCTGGGTCAAGGGCGTGAAGAGCCACCCACGTCCCAGGACTCGCACACTCTGACAGCTCTGGTTTAAATGCAGGCACTTTCTATGCGCGAATGCCAAGCCACTTCCAGTAAGTGTCATCACCAGTAATAAAAATAGCCACTGTCGAAGCAGTGACAAGCTCATGAGACAGCCAGCAGTGGCACAGAAGGGCAATGGTCTCTGTACCCCTCAAGCGGAAAGTCCCACGGACAACCTCTGAATTAAAGGTAACGTCATGGTTTTGGACACGACCACCCAGAACAAGTCGGCTATGGACTTGGTCCATACAAAGCGCTCAGGACACTCAGGTCCCCTTCTCTCCCAAGACCTTCGTGCGATTGCACAGAAAGTTAGTGATGGGGCTCGGCCCCCTACCTCTCCTCCACCCCGCACCAGTTCCCTTTAGCATGAAACTCCCATAGTGAAGAACAACGTAATCTCTCAGCAGGTTCCTGGGGAGCTGAACTAGAACACAGCAGCCTTGCTATGAAAGCGCGAAGCACCCACTATCATAGCGGCCATCACTTTAATAATAACCATCTAAATCAGTAAAAACGAAAACCGCTACTACTGGCTGGGGGGAGGGAAACGGGGAGTTGGTATAGAGTTTCGGTTTTGCAAGATGAAAAAATGACAGAGCTGTTACACAACAATGTGGATTTACTTCACTCGACTGAACCACGCAGTTCAAATGGTTAAGATAGTAAATTTTATGAGATTATACATATACATATATGTGTATATATGTGTGTGTGTATATATATATATATATTTATTTATTTATAAACCACAATTAGTAATTTAAAAAACAACTACTACTGTTCTTAGTACCTGACTTGAGTGTTTGGAGTCAGGGACTCCTGAGGGTCCACACAGCAGCCCCTGAGAGATAGGTGTTATCAAGTCCACTTTGCAGATGAGGAAGAAGCCCATGAAGGAAGTGAGCACCCCAAGGACACTCGCTGTGGAGAGGAGACCTGGCTTTCCACTCAGCCTGTCTGGCTCCAGGGTTCTGCCCTTTCCAGGACACCCATGGCTTCTTCATAATTCGGTGACTCTGCTGGTCGCTCGCAGGAGAGGGCAGCCTTTGGTTGTTTATCCCACGATCTAGAACCAGAGAGGAATCAGAGTTCTGGTCTACCTAGATAGAACCAGGATCCCTGCTTCCTCTAAGCCGCGCGTGTTTATGGTCCGACAATGGCTCTATCTCGCCCTATCTCGCCTTAGGTCTTTTTTTGGCTCTTGAAGTGGAAATTCTGCCCTTTGTCTTCAGTTCAAAGAAACAATATTTATTGTTGACCATTATCTCTAAAGTCCTTCTGCCTCTGGTCCTCAGAGAGCGCTCTCTTTGGTTGAAGGTCAGTGTAGAAAAATCACTGGAA
Organism: Cynopterus sphinx; assembly: GCA_030015415.1. NCBI lineage: Eukaryota > Metazoa > Chordata > Mammalia > Chiroptera > Pteropodidae > Cynopterus > Cynopterus sphinx. The sequence goes on along the minus strand of CM057390.1, from coordinate 50,385,679 downwards.
AGTTGCAAATTTGTTCATTTATTAAAAACTAATTAAAAACTAGTGTTTCTTATACAAGTTTTTTAAGTTTATATAAATATATCATCATATTATTAATGCATCATATATTAGTGACATTGATATAATTCATATTCATGATATATTATGGTTATTTAAACTAGTATTTCTCCCTTAGCTATCAAATTGTTGTCAAGAGCAGACAAAATATTTTTAATTAAATATATTTGACACATAACATTGTGTACATTTAAGGTATACAATGTGTTAATCTGATACACATATCTATATTGTGTGTATAGATAGTCATTGTACTGATAATTGGTACCTCTATCACATTACATAATTATCATTTCTTTTTAATGGTTGCAATAATTAGGTTCCAGTCTCTTAGCAAGTTTGATGGTTATAATACAATGGTGGTGTTATGTGGACAAAATATGTTCAACAGAGACAAGGCTAATACAGATGGCGTACACTCCATTGTCTTCTTTTATGTTACCTGAAATCTTAAAGCATTTGCCTTTCTAGAGACGTGAATAATAATCTTAAGGACTGTTCGAGCCAGAAAGGTCTTTGCTGGTGTCCAGTCCAACCTCCTTGGCCAAATGTGGAAACTGAGGCCCCGAGTGCTCATGTAGAATACCCGAGGCCACGAGGCAGAGCACGCAGCACAGCCACCACAAAGCAAATCAGGGATATTTAAAGACCCACGAAATGTAAACACAACCCAGATCATGAAAGCCCACATCACGTAATTTCTTTGGAATAAGCTTGTGATAAGGATCGCATTTCCATTTCCCTTTATATTTTTCCAACAACAGCTCATGATACAATTTGTACAGCTCCTGGTAACTTGGACTGGGGAAAATTTTAGAAAGGAAAAAAAAAAAGACCACGTTTCAAAAGAATCAGATCTGATAAGGGGGCTGAAATATTTACTCCATTATTTCAAGAGGCAGGTTCTTTGTTTCTCAGATGCTTCCTGTTTTAAAAATAGCTTTCCACAACTATTCCAGGACTAGAGTGTCCTTTTACATGAAATTGGCTTTGAAGATGTGATTTCATTTACTTGGCACAAGTTGCAAATAATCCATCATTTTTTCCCCCAAATCGATGCTCAGACCAGGTTTCCAGGGGCCTTGAGTTCTGCTCTAACTGGAGGTGGAGCTGGATCACTGGACCTCCAGTGGGGTGGGAGCCAGATACCACAGGTGGGAGCCGGAGACGTAACCTCCTCAGGGGACAAAGGCTTCCAACCATCAGGGTAGTAAATCAACAATGTTACAAAAATCAAAAGTTGCCTCTCATCTGAAGATGCGACTGACGAGAGGAGGGTGTTACTTTTCATTTTATTAGGTGTGATCATGGCACAGAGGTTTTGGGAGAAGTTGCCTGCATTTCTTAGCGACGCGTACTTGAATGTGGAAGGGTGAAATGACATCACAGCTGAATTGCTTTAAGGCACATCGACCAAGAGGAGAAAAGGAAGCAAGGGATCGGTGAAGTGAAAGCGCCGAATTGTGATGAGAATCGACTGGGGATGGGTGTGGAGGGTTTATTGTACTCTTCTTGCTGCTGTTATGTTTGGAGATTTTCATAACATTTTTTCAAACTGGATACTCTGTTTTTCAGGAAAGGGTGTGAGTGTTCTCTGTAAAGGAAGAGGCAGAAAGAACCTGTGGGAGCGGGGATGGATCGGTGGAGCTGAGGATGCCCGTGTACACAGCAGGTCTGTGTGCGCGTTGTCTGTGGCTGGAGAAGAAAGCAACAAGATTCAAAACCGCCTCGTAACTTTTTTTGGGGGGAGTCTGGGAACTATAAAACTCGGATGAAAAAGTCATGGACAAAACAAACAATAAAAATACACAAACGTGCATTCAGGGGTTGGCAGGTTCCCTGAAACCCATTCTTCCCCTGGGTAAAGAACTCCTTTAATTTATCGCATGAAATCCTATTCGATTTGTTTCATTGCATGAGCATCTTCAATTCAATGCATGGTCTTCCTTTCTAAGACATGAAGAGCCTCTTTCTGTGCCTTTTTTTTTGGTACAAGGGATATGTAAAGCAGCAGCAGGCAAGAAGAAATAAAGCTCTCCTAAGACCAGCCAAATGCAGAGCCACTGGCACTGGCTGGCTGGCTTTGGGGCTCTAATCAAAGGACCAGACATTGAGCCTTGTTTTTTTCATCAGAAAAATGGGCTAATAATGTTAGCCCTCACCTACGAGGCTGCTGAGGTTAGAACAAAGTGATAGAAGTTGAATCTCTCTGAAAACTGAGGTTTTCATCAAATAGACAGTGTAGGTCTTGTGTTCAAGTGGGGAGCTGTGACCACCTTTGAAAGAGGTGACAGAGACCTCCCCAAAGGGCTGAGACAGTAGGAACACAGGGCACGAGGCTCTCAGATTTACTGTGGAGATTCCACTGCAGAAGGAAGCCTTAGGAACCACCTCCACCATACCCTGGAAGCTGCTCACTGCTCCAGAGAGGACTAGCAGCACCTCACAGGTCAGGAAGCCCATGAGCCCCCAACGGGCCCAGACTCACATCAGTGCACTGATGTCTCATGGGTGCCAGGGACCCCATCCTCTCCAGAACCTCAGGAGCCCGTCATCCATAACCAAGAAGAGACTACCCAGGGCTCGGACTGTCCTGTTAATCTCCACATTCTCCTAAATCTGCTGTAAACCTCAGCTTATGGTTTCCTTTCAACTTCATGGGTTATGGCCCTGAGACGAGTCTGTGTAACAGAACACCTGGGCCTGAGAAGCAGTCTTTCAGCAGTAAATCCAGCTCCACGTGATGAAGGTCGACAACAGCAGTGATCGATCGTGCTGATGACAGGGACTCGCTGCAATGGGACAAGAAGGACGCTTCACCTCTGTGGTCCTTCCTTCTCTCAAACTTGTCACCCCAGGGTAACCATGACAAAAACGCCAGACAGGTATCAGTTGGGGAAAAGCTACACAATACCTGACCGCTTCTCCTAAAAACTGTTAAGGTCACCAAAACCAAGTCAGTCCCTGAGACTATCTCAGCCCAGAGGTGCCTGAGGAGATGTGATGACTAAATATGATGTGAGATCCTGGAACATAAAAGGGGCATGAGGGAAAAACTGAGGAAGTACGAATAATGTATGGGCTTTAGTTAATAAAGATTCCAGATCTGCAGCATCAGTATTATTTGTAACATCAGCATTGGTTCCCGAATTGTAACAAACGTAGCGTTTAAATGTAAGATGTTAAAAACAGGAAATTGTGTGAGGGGCTTATGGGACCTCTTTGTAGCGATTTTTCTGCAAATCTAAAACTAGGTCTGAAAAGTTTATTAAACTGCAAAAACAAGCAAATAAATAAAAACAGTGGTCCCTCATTATCCGTGGAGGATTAGTTCCAGGACCGATTGGTTCCCAAATCCCCGGATGCTCAAGTTCTTTATATAAGAAGGCATAGGATTTGCATAGAAGCTACACACATCCTCCTGCAAACTGCAAATCAGCTCCAGATTGCGTAGAACCCTAATACGATGTAAATGCTACGTAAATAGTTGTCCTACTATGTTGTTTAGGGAATGACAGGGGAAAAGTCTGTGCATGTTCAGTGCAGATGCTGTTGATTAGGACGCGGGGCCCGCGGATACGGGGACCAAATGAACCTCTCTCAGAACGCTTTCCTGGCTGGGATAGAGCATTTGGAATCGGGCAGCTGAGAGCCGGTGTGCAGGGAGCTGGGGGATGTCGACAGCCCTGCACTGGCGAGGGAAGATGGGGGAGAAGGCAGAGACCGGGGCCCAGACCCACATGACACAGTGAGAAGGAACCTACAAAAGGGCTTCTGCCATCTAACCTGACCAGAAGGGGTTGGATGCGTGTGCCCTGCAATGACCAGTAAAGGCCGATTCTAGAACTTTCTGGGATGATTTAGTCCTGGCGTTGGCATCTTGCGCCGTTCTTGCATGATTTTAGGGTTGGAGGTTCTCCACTGCTCTTCTCTGGACAAAGGTCAGATTCAAATCTTTTGTCATTTTGACCTGAGAGAAACAGGCCTAGGATGTCTCTTCTGCCTATGGACAGAGAGAAGCAAAGCAGTGGGGAAATCTGCAATGTCCTCTGCAAATCCAAGGTCATCCCAACAGTTATGACCGAGCTTCTGGAATGTTCCAGGGGGGTTCAGCTGTGTCCCAGGAGAAAGCTCTCCCCATCTCCTGACTCCGAGTTCATGGAGTGGACGCTGCCCCATGGCCTCGCCCCTCATGTAGACCAGGCTTCAGTGAAGTGCGTGCAGGAATCTCTTCAAACAGTGATGTGACACAAGGGCTGCACGCTGTGCATCTTGGGGGACAGGGTGACCCCTGAAAACTCCCAAATTTGGCTTTCTCTGTGGCCCTAGAGTCTAACCACTTAGGATTCACACAAACAGCCTGGTTTTCCATGTTGCTGTGAGGCTGGTCTGTGCGACATCATGTGTGAACATTAATGCAAGGAAAGTGACGCTGAAATGAAAGGGAAAGAGAGATTCTTGTGTTTTGTATTAAAATATTTTATATTAATCATTCAAACTTAATTTTTATACAACGAATGCATACATCACCAGGGCATCCATCTCAGAAGGGAAGTGGGGGAGGCAGCGGGGTGGCTGTGCCCTGGGCACGGGTACTCGCAGTGGCTGTGAGCAGGGGACGCAAGGCCAGGAGACACCCCATGCTCGTTCCAGATGGGGCAGTGTCACCAGACAGGGACGTCACAGTGGAGAGGTGACTGCGGTGGCGGTGGCCTGCGCCTTTTCAGGCCTTTCTGCAGGGTGAGCCACATGTCCTCACCCCGGATGAGCTATTCCGAGCCCTCTGACCAGCGAGTCCTTGACCTAACAGTGGCTGTGACATGTCACAACGTGAAATGGGGACCACTGAGAGTGACTGTTGTGTGTATATATAGACTTTGGAAGTTTTTCCTTTCGCAAACCCACCCCCACAGCCGCCCTGCCCCTGTGCACGTGCTCGGTGGCCTGCGCCTAGGTGGCGGGCATGTCAGCCTTGCTGAGCGCGATGGCCAGCTCCAGGTCCTCCTGCTCCTGCCGCCGCAGCCGTGCCAGCCGCTCCTGTTCCGCCTTCTCGCTCTCCCGCTTGGCCCATGCCAACTGCTGCTCCTCATTGCCAAACTGCAAAGGAAAAACGGAGGTTGGGTTACATGGCCCGGGAGCTGCAGGCCCAGCTGTAGCAGTGGGCAGGGCACAGGGAACTGCACTGCTGGGATGTAAGGGGGGCGGGGGGGAATGAAAACCAGAAAAGCCAGAAGCCTGTGTCTTATTTAGGGCGGGGAGAGGACACGCACGCCCCAGCCCTGACCCCCAGTCTGGAATGGGTCACATGCAGAGAAGCGAGGCTGAGTCTGGCCTTAACCCCCCACCTTGGACCTCAGAGAAACTAGCCACCTGTCCCCTACAGGGAACCGAAGCAAGCAATGTGACACATCAATGTGGGGACACTGAAAGAGCTCAATGGCCCCCCAGGAGCGAGTCTGTGAGGCTTCACAACCACGGGAGAAGCCCCTCCTCAGCCTCCTCTTGGGGTCAAACAGGGAGTCTCTGAAAGCGGCTAGGGAGCAGAAGCCAGAGAACCCTGAGGAGCTAGGAGGGTGAGCCCACAAAGCCTGGGCCTCGGTGGCAGGTCGCCGATACTGGTGGGTGACAGGTGCTGGACTAGAGTCGGGCTCGAACAGATCTCTGATTTCAAATGTGTAAAGGGTGTGGAGGCTAAAAGTGTGAAGACAACGGTCTTGAAATGTGGCATCTGTGTCCACCCAGCCTCGCTCTGGGATGCATTAAGAGTCACTCTGAACCTGAACACTGACAAGTGTCCTGGCATTTATGCTGCCATTCAGTCCATGAGCTTTTCATTGTTTGGGTCCTTCTCCCATAGGTTCAGTTTTTTTTTAAATATATTTTCAAACAATGTAGAAAATGCTTTTGATTCTAAGAAGGTGATTTCAAACCATTCAAGGTCCCTTAGCTCTACGAAGAGCCAAATCTCACACATTCTTCTCCCGGCGTGGGTCCCTGACTCCCTGGGGTTCCCACGAGTCCCCCGGTCACTCTGCTCCATCTCCCAGTGAGATGCCTCCAACCCCAGGAGCCCCGACAAAGCTGTGGCCTGTTCAGAGCCTTGGCCCCCCTTAGCCAGCACCTCTGTTCTCAGCGCTGACCATGGCCAGCACTCTGCCAAGCACTGGGTGACACAGAGACAAAGAAGAAGGCCAGCCCTCTGACAGGCACCCTCGGGAGCAGACAGACAATCCCAGTCCAACACAGGCTCCGGTGGGGCCCTTAAAGACCCCAGGGGGTGCCAGGAACAGAAGCTCAATGAGAATTCACAGCTACTTCTTCTCACACACCGAGGCTATGTGACAACCCAGAAGGTAGGCTCCTCGGACAGCTGGGACACCAAGGCCTGGGGAGGCGGAAGTGGCTGCAGAGCCCAGGCCCTTGGCATTCTGGTTTCTCCTGGGTCTAAGGTTGGGGGGAGTAAGGGGCTGGACCCAGATGGGCTGCAAGCCCCAGAAAGAGTCCCCCCACCTTCCAGGGCTTTAGGGCCAGTGAATGACATATTCGAACTAGCAGTTTTGAATGTTTCACAGCTTGACAGCCAGTGTGGGGGTGAAACAGGGCTAGGTGGTGGGGTACCTGGGCAGGGGAGTGGGGAGGGGTGGATGGAGGGAGACTGGTCTGGAGCCAGAGGTAACCTGGAGGAGGAGGTGGGACAGGCACAGGGAGTCAGGCGGGACAGGTTGGGGGTCACCACGGAAGACTGAGTCTTGTTTTTTTAGAGAAACTGCTCAGAAAAATGCTTTGGGGTCAAATGAGTGTCCCTGGAAACTGGTCCCTGCCCCTCATGTTTCCACCATGGGTCACAGATAAGCTCCGTCACCCCCTGCACTCTGCGGGGAATTTTCCAACACCTCATCAGGAGAAAAACAAGGAAAAAACAACAAATACTGGTGGAAATGATTCCAGGGTTCTGCTGACAGCAGTGGGAAGGGACAGCTCTGCTGCCTATAACCCTGCCCCCAACCAGCCCAAAAGAGGGGGTGAGTGGGGGCGCACAAGTGATGATATGGGTTATCCTGACCGAACCTTGGAACCAGGGCACAGAGGGGTCAAATGATGGGCTGAGGCCACACCACAGTCTCCGCTCAGCCCGAGCGTGTCAGGATGTCACCACACCACTGCCAGCTCAAGGATCTGCATTTAATTTTCAAATTAAACACGTTGAGAGGAATGTTCCAGAAGCCTTCCAACTGAACTGGTTTGAGGCCAGCAGAGGGCCCAGTGTGGAGACTTGCATCAAGCACGTGGTTTGTGCACACTGGATTGGCACAGTGGACATGACATCCGGGAGAAAACTGGAAAAGGGGGTCTCTGTGTCTCAAATCAGGAGACAACCCTCTCTGGGCCCTGGCGGAGGCACCTCAACCGAGCCACTCTCTAGTCCTTTTGACCTGGAGGTGTCACACAATGGGCCACAATCTGGGATACCTACGGGCAGCTCTGATCTGTGTCATCCTTCTGCCGACGTGGGGCTGAGACACACTGGGGTACAAGGTCCCTTCCCTACCGAGACTCCTGCCGAAGGGCGCCTGCGCCGCCGACACGCTGTGCTTTTACTGATTGATCAGCAGCTCAGCTGGCACTGCACACGAGCACCCCTCCTCACCGGGGAGCAACACCTGAGCCCCGAGACATCGAAGGGCACTGGCACTGCCACCGCATCAGCCACGGGGACACTTCTAACTACCTCCTGTTGATTCACTTATCCTGATGTTAAAAGTGCATTCAACTGGCCCACGGCACCAAGCTTATTCCAGCTGATAGTTGCTCTGCTCTCAATGCAGACTTTTGGGGAAAAAGGCCATTTTGCTAACCTATAAATGCTATTTCCTAATAAACACATTTGCCTGAGACAGAAAGGCTGGTTTTTTTAAAGAAATCCCAGAGAGGTTTCCCGTGAACAAGCACAAAGTAACCCATTGATGGAAACTTGGGGCTTGTAAATTAGAGGGTTCCAGGGCGGCAGACCCGGGGTTCCTAAGGTGGGACCCCATGTATGTGTGACATTGGTGTCCCTGAACTCGAACACGGACCAAGCTGCCTCTGCACAGGCAAACAGCACATCTCGGCAGCACTCAGAACATCTGACCGTCACGGTGCCAGTCTGCTGGGCGGTTAAAGACCCCTTGGCATTGACTGAGAAAGCTGAATTACACAAACCAGAGGAACCAACTTTGGCCATTTTTGAGTCAGCACAGATCAAGGTCCAATCAACCCCCAAATCACTGGCTGATGGGCTAAAGCCCCAAAACCATGAAGATACAAAGATATCCCGAGTCCCAGAAAGGGGGACATGTTTTAACCACGTTTTGGGGCTATGGTATGACCGAGGGGAACAAACCAAGCCAGTCAGGTATCCTGCTGCTCCTGCACCCGACCCCATCAGAGGGGGCCAAAACTCACTGACTTCCAGATTTCTCTGGAAAAACTGGGGCGTTCAAAGCAAGAAAAGCAACTTTAAACAGAAAACAGGGCTGCAATCTCGACTGGGCAAAAGCGGGTTCTCTGCCTGGAAATGAGGGTCGTTAAATACCAGGGGTGTTTTAAAATTGAAGTTAATAACTGTTCTGGAATGACCAGAAGTGTTAAGCCAAACGACAGCTTGAAACCTCGTGTTTTTTCTTTTTCTTTTTTTATGTTTTCCAAAAACTAGCCGTCAGGAGGGAGTAAGCGGGGGGTGGCACAGGAAACAGAACTATGCACTTCAGAAAGAGAACAGTCATTTCTTCAAATTGCCGTTCAAATCCACTCACCCTTCTGCCCAAAACAGAGTACCTGAGTCATGCGTGAATGGGTCTATTTTTTTTCACTAGCATTTAATATTTTTTGCAGCAAAAAACAAACGCCGTGCTATTTAAGAAATTGTAGATAGAGCAGGTTTTGTTTCTGGCTTTTATTAACAATGTCTCCGTTTGTACACATCCACAGTGTGCACGGGCTGTCAACAAAACCCAGCTAACTGCAGTCGTAAAATATTTACAGGTCGCCAAGAGCCAAGACTGTGGCAGTGTCTTGGGAGGCTTCAATAAGCCACAGAATAGCTAGGCACAAGGGAGAGCTGAAATAAATCGGGTGTTCACAGGGCACGGATATGGCAGAGCTTGTTTTAAAAAGGATATTCTAGGAGTTGAAACATCTATAAATAATGCACGTCACACCTAAGCAGGAAACAAGGTACCTGGCAAATCTGAACGAAGGAAAAAAATTTCTTTAAACATGGGCGCACAACAGACAGTGAAACCGATTCTGGGAAGACAAACTCTGAAGTTCTTTGAGAACAAGATCTTTTTTTTTTTTTTAGTGCTGATGAGGGTGCTGAAAACACACTAGAGTGACAGGGTCTCATAATCTGAAATCTTTTTTCACACTGAGAAACAAAGCCAGATTTTCAAAATCCCAGGATTAGCTTCTGAAAAGGCACTTAACATTTGCTAAATGGCTTTTTGAGGCTTTTTTTTTTTTTTTTTGGCAAAGGGCAGAACTTGAGAGCCAACGGTTGTTCTAGGTTGGATTTCTTTTTTCATCGGAGCTGGTAACTGAAATAAAAGTTTTTAAAAAGCCAAACTGTTCTTCCTTCACGCACCCCACCTGGGCCCTTCGATTCATACCTGCCGCACAAAACACACTGGGTGGGACCATCAGAACTCTGGCACAGAGCCCTTCTGGAGGACAGCAAGACCCTAATGTAACTTTTACAATCTTGCTTTCACACTTTGGAAGCATCTGACATCTCGGCTTCCAAAAATCAACGAACAATTAATTGCCTCTGGGTGAGAGAAACAAGACAGAGAGAGTTGACCGGGAAAGGCAGAGAGAGGCAGATTCGGCCACCGTGCTAAAAGGACACGTGCCCTCATCACAGAGTATCCAAACCATAGCACTCTTTTATTGAGAAACTTTTTTTTTTTTTTTTTACAGAAAGCAGCAGTACAGAATAAATAACGCGGGCGATGGCATGAGGTACCGGGAGATGTAAGCCAAAAAACAGCCCCAAAGAAGCTGCAAGCAGATGGGGAGGGGGTGGCGCGGCGGTGGCGAACTCAACTTACAGAGGTGAAGTCTGCAAAGCCCAGGGAAGAGGCTTTAGAAGGCTTAGCTGAAGAGGAGGGAGCAAATGGATCTTTTCCACTAAACGGGTCCCCAAACCCCCTTTTATTTTGGAACGGGTCGCTGCTGTCAGCCCCAAGTGGCTGGAATGGGTCGGGGGAGTCGGGAAAGTCTGCAGAACCCAGCTGGCTTACAGGTGTACTTTTACCTGGAAAGTTTAGGAGAAAGAAAAAAAAAAAGGAGAAAAAAAAAAAAGAAATACAAGTTACTGACCACAGACTCAACACAGTCCTGACTGAACAGGCTGGGGGGTGAGCGCCCACAGGGACACCCTGTCCCCTTTTCGTAGGAAAGACCTGGAATGCTGCCCGGGGAAGGGCCCCCGGGGCTGGGGAACGGCTGGATCGCTTGCTTTATCCAAGCTGCATAGTTTATAGGCAGATACCAGAAAAACCACTTCAGATGACCCCCGCCCCTCCCCACCCACCACAGCTAAAATTTAGAGTTTTCTTTAAAACAGTTTACATGTAGGCGAGTTTCAAAGTGATTCATTTTAGCGTGGCAACATTTACTATCACACTGAATGAAAACCAAAAAAAAAAAAAAAAATCATGGCTGAGCAGAAAAATACACTGCAAGCATCCCATAATAAAAAAGTATTTGCTACTGAAATGAGACTATTTCACGCCGTGGAATATTAGCTGTGTTAGCTGTGAGGATCTGGAGCCAGTTTACCAGAGAGTTCCCCTCCTCTGGCCCCCCTGCTCTGCTGTCCTGGGTATAAATTCTTTTAGCTCCTGCTTCTGTCCCTTTCCTGCCGGTGGCTCCAAAAGGCAGGCAGGGCTGGGCCTCTCTGGGCTCTTGCTGTGAGGGTGGCTCTTGGATGCCTGGTCCCAGGAAAGGAGACCTCAGCAGAGCTGAAGGAGAAAGGTGTTTAGAACTGGAGAGAAATGAGGCTGTGAGACCATGGTGGGGGGTGTGGCCTAAGGACAGGTAACTTCTGCCAATAAGTCCTGCCGTCCTACCAGTAAGTGCCATGAGAATCAGACACCTCCCCAGGCCCGCTTCACAATGGGAGGCCCCACTTGATGACACTTGGGGATCTGCTAGGTTTGTGGTCCAGGTCACTCCCAACGTCGGGACCCCAATGAACAAAACTTCACTCAACAGAGGGGCCCGTGCGCCCCTGGTCCCCCTGCCCCACAATGAATCCTGAAGGCCCCTACAAGCTCACCCCAACAACTCTGCAGGGCCTGTGCGGCACCTCCTTCCCAATGCACTTCCAAATCCAGGGCTTCTTTAGGGCTGGACTGCCTACCCAGAATGCGCTCCCCACTCAAACTCCTTCACCTTCTTAGGGCAGCCCCTTGTGACATCCCCATTCCCTGGTGCCTACGTTCAGGCCTTCCAGCCCCACCCTGGGAGAGATGTACCCCAGGAAGACAGTGCCGAGCACAGCAACCACCCGGCTGGACCTTGCCTTCTCAGCCTCAGTTTCATAGTCCATGAAATGGGACTGTTGTGGGATGAATTGCACTCCCCCTTCCAACTCACTACATCGAGATCCTCAACCCCAGGATCTCGGAAGGTGACTGCATTTGGAGAGAAGGCCTTTAAAGAGGTGATTAAAATGAAGTCATTGTGGTGGTCCTTGATCTACCCTGACTAGAGTCCTTACAAGAAGGGGAGATGAAGACACAGACACATGGCCGGTGGGGGGTGGGGTGTGTGTGCCATGTGAGGACACAGGAGGAAGGCAGCCATCTACAAGCCCAGGAGAGGCCTCAGGAGAAACCAACCCTGCCAACATCTTGATCTCAGACTTCTAGCCTCCAAAATGTCTGTTGTGTAAGCCACCCCATCTGTGGCACTTAGTCATGGCAGCCCCAGCAGACTCACACGGGGGTAATGAAGGCCGGCCCTGTGTGGTGGCCTGAGTAGTAATGGAGAGCGGAGGCTGGCCCCGGGGGGCCGCCTGCTTTTCTAAGTCATGCTTTAATGGTACCTGGTGCCAACTAGCTGTGCCAGTTCATTCATCGGTCCTCTGTGGCTGCTTTCATCCCTGACAGCAGAGCTGGGCACTTGGGAAGGGAAATGTAAGGCTTGCAGGGCTGAAAATATTATCTAGCCTTTTACCAAAAAACTGTGCATCCCCCAATAGCTCCTAAGCCCAGCAGGCAGTAAGCATGCCACACGTGATCGGGCCCTTCTGAGAGGCTGAGGGATGCTCCGGGCCCCTGAGAGTCAGAGCCAGGCCAGTGCATCTCCACCGCCTGTAGATCAGGCTGGCTGGGCACCTCATGGACCTCAAAAGGAAACTAGGGACCCCGACTACAGCTCTGCTATGCTAGAGGTGCTCAGATACACCTGGGCACCCTCCCCTCCAGATGCTCCACAGCCCCCTCCGCTCCCCCCAGCATCTGCAAAGTTCCCTGTCCTGGCACCTATCCCATCTCTTCCAACCCCCTGTACCTCTTTCCCACAGCAGAGCAGGGCCACGTGTGAGGATGTGCAGCAGGTCCTCTCATGGGGTGGCTGGCTCAGAGGCCCTGAAGCTCTGGAAGAATGGCCCTACGGAGACCGCCAAACCCCAGACAGTGGCACCATCTGAGGCCTGATGGTGAACAGACAAACACGCTCTCATGCAAAGCACACTGGGAGATTTTGTGTGCATGTGCACACGCGCGTGTTCTGGAGCACCTGCAGCCACTTTGAGCCCAGGAAGACCAGTCCTCATCTGGACACTGTGCCAGTGTGAGCAAGGACACCCAAAGGGGTGCCTTGTGAGACAGCGTCCAGAGGGATGAGGATATAGGCTTGGGTCACACGAGGAAGAAATGCTGACCTGTGGCCTGGCCACCCCTGGCCTCCTTTCCATAGCCACTTCTGTCCTGACTGCCCTGCACTGTCCAGCCCTGCTGGTCTCTCTCTCTCACCTCTCCATTCCTCTGGCTCCCTCTCCAGGACTCACTCCTCCCCTGCAGGCTTCCCCACTGCCCTGGCCGACCCGCAAGGTGCTGACTTCTGTCCTGATCTTGCCTCCAGCACACCAGGGGAGGGGGCCCAAGGGTCAGTTCCACATGTACAGTGGAGCTCAGCGCACTGCAGGTGCCAGTAAATCCTATCCCACCCACGATGCCAACCAGCCAGCCCTCTGGGGTCCTCCTGTGCCAGACGCCACCATACAGGCTCCATGGGACCCTCCCTAGGGATTCAGGCTCTTTGGGAGAAAAGCTCTGGGAAGCTAGGAGGGAATAAAGGACATTTGGCTTTCTCCTTTGCAAGAAAGGACAATATTCACTGGTGCACTCTCAGTTTCTTTACTGAAAAGTAAATGGATAGACCAAAGAGCAGAATTCTAACACGAGAAAAAGAGCTGTCAGGGACAGTCTAAGAGCCACTGGGCAGGGCACAGTCTCTGGTTCTGGCAGCAAGTCCTAGGTGGCAACTGCATGACTTCTAGAGCATTCCCTGCAGGGTCTGGTTAAAAAGGGCAGAGGTCTAAGCAGGATAAAGAGGTCGGCTGACCCCACCAGTGTTCAAATACAATACCCTTTTCTGTGTTTTTTTCTTCTTTTCAGTAAGATCTTCCTCCCCTGGCTTGGGGTTTTTAAAAAATTGTTTTCAGGGCGGGCCGTTACGAATCCAGCCTGCTAGGATTTGAGGCTGAGGTTTCCGACAAAGAGATGATGGGGAGATGAAAAGCATCGTTCACATCGAGAATTGCCCATGCCTGGTTTTGCTCTGTTGCCGAAACCGTTGTTATTTAGAAATCATGACTGTGTTAATATGAAACCAGGGCACATCAACTGCTCTTGTTTTCAGAGGGGGGAAAAAAAAAACAACGGTTTTTTCTCAGTTTTCTGTTTTTGTGCTTCAACACGAAGCTGAATTATTGGACTTGATGCTTGCAAAATCGGGGGCGTTCCCGGGTAGGCTGACACTCTACTTGTGACCAGAGGCTTTCTGCAGAGGACACACGCCAGGACAGCCCCGGGACCAAACTTCCCTCTCTGCATCCCTATTTATTTTTAGCAGCTGTACTTTTAAAACATTCTGGGTCTAGTTCCTACTTTTATGTAACCACTTCTGCTAAGTCCTCAATCATTTTTCCGATTTTCTAAGGTACAGTTTATCTCAAACGTGACAGAGTCACTTTAAACTTGCCTTCGTGTCCCTGAGTAAACTCACTGCAGTTTTATGCCTTTTCATGGTACCACGAGAACAGATCACGACTGAAGCCCATTTCAGCGAAGGGAACAAACATTTTTTAAAAATTGGTACAAAAGCTAACGAGGATGATGCCTGGCGTGCATGATTTGGTGTCACATTCCTAGATTTCTGCTCAGGGAACCACCGACCACTTAGCGTAGCAGGAGGTGACGACCAAAGTCAAAATAGAGACCCCCCCTGGGGGCTGCAGGCTGCTGACTTGGCACCCACAGTGATTCTCCAACATCTAGAGGAGTTTTCATGAACAGGAGAGAGGAGGACGCAAGACTGAAGAGAAGGCAAAATAAGGGCTTATTTCAAACCGCAGCAGTTTCAACAGTTACCCAAGCGGTGCACCGAAACCGCACACAGGACTGCCTTCAGCAAAAACAATATGAACCCGCTGGTTTACCACAGTGTGTGCTGTTAAAAAAAAAACTCGGTGGCCGGCTCCACCCTGGTAGAACTGTCTTTAATTCTCCTATTTCTTAACTTCTGGAGGCCCGAGAGCCCCCCGGGTTGAGATCAACGAAGGAGCCGGGACCCGGGCAGTGATTCCAGAAAGAACTGCTGGCAGCGAAGCTCCCAGTTCTGCTTTTCCCAATATGCTTTTCAGGAAACCCCGGCAGGGAAGGGTCCCCGAGAGCCGGCGCGTGGAAAAGCAACAGAACACAAATACGCATCCCCACAAACTTCAGAAGATGCGAACACTGAGAACCCCGAAAGGAGGCTGATTCTCTCGTTCGAAATTCTTAGGAGGAGAGTGAGAGGTTTTGGGTGATTTAAGGTCTCAATATATCTGATTAATAAAATAACAAATTACACAAGTGAGTGTTTGTGAATGTGTGTATTCATCCCGACCTGACACTTGCTGGGTTGTTTGTAAAATTCAGGGCTGCAGTTGGAAAAGGTAGCTCTGCAGATGAGAGATACGTACGAAAACAGCAGAACAAAACAAAAAAATAAAAAACAAAGGCTTGTGGTCAGGACAGCTGCCCCACCTCAGCTATTACCCTACACAACACAGGACGTTCTCACAACTGCCATTTATCCCAGTGCAGGACGTCCACACGACTGTCACTCACCCTACACAACGTGGGACCTACACACAACTGTCATTCATTCTACACAACCGGTACTCCCACTCAACGTTCGCCATCCTATACAACACATAACACCTGTGCAATTGTCACCCATGCTACATAACACGGGACTGACTCCCACACAACCATCAGGCTTCTTCGAATCATACCACATGGAACATCTGTGGCTGGGGAGGGGGGCACTCCGTGTGCCCTTGGCTCCTCCCTTCCCACCGCCCACACTCCCAGCAAAATAGCCGAATTGGGGGGTGTGGGGAGGAAGAACACGGCTGTCCAGGGTACAAGCTTCAAATTCACAATCACTTGGGAACTTTTTACTAAAAAAGACTTCTTTTCGCCAACACGAATCCACGTTTCCTCTGGCTCCCGCCACGGTGGGTTGTAGAAGGCGAGGAGGACACACAGGACCACCTCACCGGCCTGCAGGCCGGCAGTCCTGCAGACTCAGCCCTGCACTCACTGCTGCACACGTGAGAAGGCGAGTGGCAGATCAAAGCTGTGCCAAGTAGCACAGCCCCACAGATAAAATCTGAGGTCCCACCATCAGAGCGTTGAGATTTTCCACTAAAAATATTTACTGAATTTTAAGAAAATCCGCTTAATGCATTGAAGGGAACAGGATGAGGTTTGGTTCTGAATTGTTGAGAAAGCTGAACAAATATTTGCTTTTATCCCCCAGGCTCCCCTACAACTGGTGTGTTTTCTATTCTCCAGAAGGTGTCTGGAGTGGTCAGAGATCGTGAAAATTGCACTAGGTGTCAAGCCCAGTAAATGTGGTGTCACCCATCATTAGAAAGAAAAGGGAAAACGGGACTGAAATAGCCACAAATCTTGGGTCTTTCAAAAGCAAATGCCCTTTGGAGTTCGAAATACAAGTTTCAAGGTTTCCATGAAAGGCTCCTGTGACATTTGTAAGAAACCTGGAAGAGACTATCTTAGCTCTGTGGCAAAACCAGGCAGGGGGCTGTGTGATGCACAAGTGAATTTACAGATCCCATCAGTCTTCATGACAAAAGAAATACAGACTGTAGGTCTCATGGTTCTGCTTTTTGAAAAATCACATTTGTTCTCTGATTTGCACCTTCGACACACTCTGCTGGAGAAGCCACCTGTGTCGTGTGCCAACCTGGCCACCCCCACCGAGGAGCTCAGGGCCTCGGGGGGCACAGGGAGATGCTAACTACACAGCAGCCAGGTGGCGGGGGGGGGGGTGGGCTGAGTCTGCAGCTTGGGGGCCCAGCCTTTGTTCCTCCCTCCAGAGGAGCGCCGACAGTGCCAGACGCCACCTCTGCTTGGGCAGAGAGGCACCGTGCATGCCCACATTTAAGAAAATCACCAGGGTGCCACGCGGCAGGTCTGGAAGCGGTTAGAGGTGTGTGTGCACTGGAGTGCAAGGTGCGGAGCCCGCCAGGAGCTCCCCGCTGCTGTGGGAGCAGCTCAGGGGGAATCAGGAGAGCCTGTAGCAGAGCGGGGGACGCCCTATGCTCACTCTCTTTATGTCCATCATCCACCCCACCCCCCTACATCAATCACACACATGCTAGTTTTCAGTTGACAGTGGTGGAGGGAGGGGGACTGACTCAGTGCTCTGAATGTGAAAAACAAGAAAAGATGAGGGGCCATGCTCATCCCACCAGAAGAGTGGGGCCACACAGGAAGCATATTCCTGGGCCCCTCACTTTGCTGCAGGTGGAACCAAGGGGCGGGGAGACCTGGCTGCAGGTACACGAGACCTCCTCAGTGGCTGGAGAGGGAGCCAGGGGCAGGATGGTGGCTCCTGTCTGGTTCACACCCATGCTCGGATGCAGGATGGGGGTCCAGGCTGAGTCTGCACCCCACCCCATGCCCCTTCAGGACCCTGGCTGGCTGAGCTAGCTGAGTCCCAACTCCTGTGCTCCAGGACCCCAAGCCTCTGCATTTGCACTCCACTGCGACAGATGACAACTGTCACTTGACTCCCACTCAATCCACCCTTCTGTGTGCGGGAGGGTGGGTGTGCGCTAACATAGGCAAATGCTTCTATTTTCAAACTCAGCCGACTTTGCAGAAAAGAAATTCACCCAAAGTATAATTCATCTCCAGGCATTTTACTTTTAAGAGGCTGAAAGGAAAATGACGTTTCTCTCTCTGTGGGGAACAGGGGCCCCCCAGCTCTGGAGCACTTGTCATCAGGGAGGCACATCCAGGCTGGCAGAGACCTCCCGGTGTGTGGGAAAGATGAGCTCCAGTGTATAGCCAGCAGTAAAGGAGTTTTCCAGGCTTCTCACATTGGCAGTGAACTGCTTGTCCCATTCTAGAACTTTACATGTACCCACCGAATTATCTCTTTGAAATCATCGTGGGAACGGAATTAAAGTAGTTAAGTTCAAGGCTGAGGTGCTAACCGCACGGCTCAAATGGAGAAGCCATCTTAAGAGTGGATGTTGTGCAATAAACAGGAGGTCAGGACCACAGGGTGAAGGATGACCACCCTGCTTTTGCCCGAGCCTGCCTCTCGGAACACGGGGCGAGCCAATCGCACGCCCGGGCTGGCGTCAGTCAGGAACTCAGGGCTTCCTCTGTGACCACGTCCTGCATGGCAGCAGTTCCCTCAATGGTCAAGGTGACCGACAAGTGAGCAGGCTGGTCCTTGAGTGAGTGGCAACCAGAAAACAGCCCAAAAAAAATAACCCAAAGCCAGTTACTCTGCGTGGAGCCCACACACAGGTGATAGGAGGGGACTTGTGCTCTAGAAAAAAAAAGATTTTTTTTTCTGAAAAATGTTCGAATCACACAGAACACAGGTTTAATGGTTATTTTGTTTACCTGTGTTCATCAGGAAGGGTGATGGGAAGGGGGAAAAGGGCAAAAAGATCTCATAAGTGTGTACTTAGCTTTATTCCGTGGGTGAAAAGGTCATTAGCAGTAATAAAAGGACGATTAAATTGGGGAGAGGTTAAAGGTGACTGGCTGGTTAGTGGTAAAGGCGCGCTAGCTGGTATCACCCAGGCACTGCAGGAACCGCAATGCCGGGCTGCACTTGCAGGAAGTGGCAAGGGTGGGGCCGGGCGCAGGGTCCCGCTATCTGCCGCCGCGGGGCGCGAGGCCCAATCACTGACACCCACACAGCCATTTCCTGCACTTGAAAAAAAATCTGTTTCTCTCTTTGCAAATCAACAACTTTTACCTAGAAACTCTTCAGCGGTGAGTTCTGACTGATCTCGATCTCTGCCCGTTGCAGAAAATACACACTGTTTACCTGGGGAGGTGTGCGTGCGCTGACTCTAACTGACAGGTTTCGGCAGCATCTGATTTGCATCTGCCTGGAAGAAACTAATTCTCTCCACCCCAAACAGACACCTGCTGGTTACTGAATACCTTGACAGACCTTTCTAGAAAAGACCTCCAGGCACAAAGAATTCAGAGCCAAAGCCTCGTGAGTATCCTAGAGGGTGACCTGATGGTCCCCAAGGGCACGTTTTTTGGCTGAGGTCAAAAGAGAACTGAGTATTCATTGTTGAGAACAGATGGCCAGCTGTGGGCTGCTCCAGTCACTTGAGTATGACATTAGAACTTTCTCCTGGAAACCTCAGCAAGGCTCCCAAGTGGAGGGTCTCACAACATGACTGCACAGGCTGACACTTAAATACACGTGCTTATGGCATGTCAATTAAACCTTAATCAGGCTAAAAGAAAACAACAAAAAACAATTCCTCAGAATGTGTAAACTGCAGCTTCTAGTATATGCAAAACATCACGAGTGACTCAGACCCTAATGTGCATTTGGTCCCCTATGAGCAACATAGCTAAACTTCGCCAGAGAGGCCCCTGGAGCCCTCTTTGTAGTTCAACTACCCACGCTCTGCCTTTACTCGACTGCAAAGATTTCTGCTAAACTACAGCCTGGTGGAGAGAAAGCACCTCTGATAAACCCTGAGCACATATAGTCAGTCCACCCTGGTCTTTCCACCAGCAAGAAGCCTGAAGAAGGGGGATTTGGTGTCCTGGCCCCGCACCCCAGGGCAGGTTGATTGATGCACGTCATACACATCATGAGTGATCACTGTGCAGGCACGCTACCCACATAGGCAACTGCTAGGCTAGAGTTGGTCTTGTTCTCGGATGGGGAAACTGAGGCTCAGCAAGGTTAATGCTTGCCCTGAGCTCCTCAGGAAGATGAGTGACAGGACTGGAACATGAGCCCAATGTCCAGAAACCAGCCTGATCCAGTAGGCACCCTGGATCTTAGTGGCACAGGTGACCCAGAGGCCAAGGAGAACAGCATCAGATTTGCCTTCCCAGGCCTTGCATGTGGTGCCAACTCCAGATGCAGAGACCTGCCAAGTTCTAGAAACCCCTGGGCCCCCTGGGATGAACAAGCCCCAGGTGAGAAAGCAGCAACCTCAGACCCATGTCACACACAGGGTGGCAAGATGTCAGAAAAGTCTGTTCCAGCACCTTAGTTTTTTTGACTGTAGGTATGAAGTTGCATGTTTGGTTGGCAAGTAGAACCACTATCACCGGGCAGCCTGGATAGCCTACTCCACCTGTGTCCATGGGATCACAACTTGACCACCAGAGCCACAGGGCCCTAGGAGCCCCACCTCACCACCCCACTCAGCCATGCAGGATTGCTTCCCCTGCCACGTGTCAGGAAGGCCCTGGAGTGCGATCACGCGGCACTCCCAGGTGAAGGCGGCTACCTCTGATGTGCTGGCCATGTGGCCTCTCCAAGCAGGAAAAGGCTGGGTCAGTGAGAAAAGCAGAAAAGCACATTCCATTCCCTCACTTTCAAATTGTTGAACTTTAATGTTTCTTTCAAAAAAAAAAAAAAAAAACCCAACACTCGGACATGCTCTTGGCTGCCTCCCATCTTAAGCAGCCAAGAGAACAAGAGGCGTGCCTGGTGTTCCCATAACGAACGCTGTGAGCAGGACTTGCTGTTTCACTATCTGCCAACCTGTCCTGCTAATAACCAGGTAATTTGGGGAATGCTCCTGGTTTAAGAGGTCTTGCTCTGTGTAGTGTGGACAGAAGTGGGAGGGCAAGGTACACAGCTGGGCCTCAATTATTTCCTCGACCAGAGAAGGAGTATGGGGCAGACACCTTTTGCTGCATCTCCGAATTGCCCAATGCTTGCCCCCAAATGAGACTCAAAAACATGAATTGCTGGGTCAGGTCAACATCGTGCTTAAATGCATTGCAATGCTTGTAGTTTCCAGGTCTAATGTTAGAGGTTAGTATGAAATCACAGCAAAAAGCCACTGAAAGTGCTCGAACAACCGCCACGCAGTGTGTACCTACCACCCAGCAGCGTGTACAATGCAGAGCTTTTCTGTTCAGCCATCGCTTCTAGGTAAGAGAATCAGACAAGAGACATTTAGGCCTCTATGTGGACACGTTGTTGCTGCTCAGAGTAAACACTATGCCTGCACTGACAGTTTTCCAGAGTACCTGGAACCTCACGGCATGATTCTCATTATGGCTGCTTATGGTGGGTGGGAGGTTCGGGGGATGGGGGATGGGGCAGGTAACCAGGTTGAGCTGGCCCTGCTGCCACTCTGATGGATGTTCTTGGGTGACCCACGTAACCTCTCACTTCCCTTTCCTCTTCCAGTAAAAAAAAAAAATAAGGGCATCATAGTGCCTGTCCTGATTTTCCTGCAGGTCTTGCTAGGGCTTATACCAGTGCTTCTTAAAGGTGTGGACGTGAACAGGTTACCTGGGGCACCTTGCAGGCCACAGCAGAGTATATGATGCAGCAGCTCAAACCCATGAATGAACACAGCCTAAGACCCCTGGATTCACGCCCAAACTCCCCTAAGTGTACAAGACTCTAAAAAGCCCGAGCTCTGAAACCAGTTCCAAGGAGGTCACCAGGTCCCTGGTCCCTAAGTGCATGGCACACTGAAAAAAGAAGCCAAAATGGGGTGGGCAGGCTCACAGAGGGAGACCCAAGGGAGGAGACATGGAGGGCAAGTTCAAAGCAGAGTGAGCACTGGTTCAAGTGAGGGGAGAAGGCCGAGGTGAGAGTCTCCAGGAAACCTCGAGCGTGGAGCTCTGCACGCACCTGCTGGCGAAGGAAGCAGCTCCTCTGCATGGCCTGATGAGTGCTGAACTACTCAGCAGGTGTGTGCATGTGTGTGCATGTACATTCACACAAGAGCGTGTAAACCTGTGCAGTGCGCATGCAAGTGAGTGGGTGTGCGAGGGTGTATGCATGTGAATGTGTGCATGCAAGTATGTGTCTGCACGCAGGCTGTGTGCATGAACCGTATGCATGCGTGCGTGTGCCTGTGTGCGTGCCTGTATGCTTTGGCTTCCATCTCTTAGGGAGAGTGAGGAGGCCCAATGCAGTTCTATCAGGAGACTGACAAGGATCCTCTAAAAGCCTCTGCCTCATCTAAGGTACACATGGCCTCTCACAGATGGAAGGGAGTTCCTCTGTTTTCGCTTTTCTCTCCGGTTTTAACAAGGTAAATGCCTTTGATGTGTGACTGACAGATGTGATCTCTTTATGCATCTGTTTCTGCTCACAGTTCACACAAAATCTGTTATAAATCCACCCGGCCCCGGCCCATGGTTGAACTCTTCTCTCATGACTCACCCAAAAGGAGGCCAAAATGGGCTCTGCAGGTGGGATGGCCATCCTCCTGAGAGAAAGCTCTGGCCCAGGTGACACGAGGGGAGAGGCAACATTTTAAAAATAACTTGCCCTCTGCTTGCCTCTACTGACAGGTGGACCTCATGTAGGAAGACTGGCCAGCATTGGACCCACTGGTAACTAGAGAACTGGGGGACCTGCAATGATGACACAAAGTGGGGCCCGCAGGGCAGACTAAAGGGAAGGAGCAGGCTCAGGAGGGAAGAAAGAACAAGGGAGCACCCAAAATATGGACAGTATGGGTGAGACCTTGCCTGGAAACCAGCAAATGAGAGACATGGCGACCAAGACACCGAGAACACAGGAGGGGGATGGGTAAACGGACTGGGAAATTGCACTGAGTCCCTCCGCTGCTTTTGAGTCTGGTAAGATGGCCTATGGGCCTATCACTACCACATAAGAGAGACCCCAGGCATGACTTAAAAGTACCCAGAATCCTCAGGGGGACCCAGGGCCATAGCTGAGTGAAGTTGCAGCACCAGCAAAAGCCAGGTGAAGCAGGGTCTGCAGAAAACCCCTTGCTTGGAGCCATCTGCCAAGATTCCAGGGCAGGAGCAGAACAAAATAAAGCCTGAGCAATCCTGCCTCCTCGCAAGTCAAACATGGCCAAGGAAGACTCCCACCCTGAGGCCTTAACCAGTCTGCAGGTACTGGACTAAGGGGTCCTCAGCTGCCATTCCTACCCCTGGGCCACCAGAGGCCAGAGGGGCCACAGAGCCTTGACCACATGCTCAGCTAGGGATCATGTGGCATCTCTCCTGGCACTGAGAGGGGCCCTGAGCCTTCCAATGACCATCCTGGGCCCCCATGGAACCCAGCCCACAGGACAGGGCAGGAGGTATGCTCCAGGCACACACCATGAGTAGAAAGGTGACGGGAGAGAGGGAAGACCCTTTTGCTCCATGTGCAGACCTCACAGCAAAGATCTATTCTGGGTTGGTGAACGAAGGGACCCTCAGTCCCCCGCCGTCCTGCAACAGTGGGCAAGTGGGCAGCGGCGAGAGAAGAAAGCGTACTGACCGCTGGGCGGTTTAGGCCGTGGAGGAGCAGGTTTCTTCGGAGGCAGAGCGGGAGTGTCCTGTTTACTTTTAAAGGGGTCATCGGAGAATCCTGCCCCTCCAAAGGATGAGGTGAAAGGGCCAGAAGGTGGGGGCTGTAAGAGAGGACACGAAAGAGAGGCAAAAACATCCATTAACACAGAGCAGCGGATGTCCACCAGGCAGACACTCATGTACCAAGAGCCTGGAGAGGCCCCCACCCTTGGGGCTACTAAGCTCAGCCCCCGCTCTGGGGTATCTCATAAACATCCCACTTTCCTCCGCCCTCAACAGCCGGGGTCCCCTGGCCCGAGAGACAAGGTGGCAAGCACACAAAGCAGGTGAGAGCAGTCCTGTGCCCTAGGGGCTCGTGTCACTGGAGGGTGTTTCCTGCCACACATACTGTTCCACCTGCATGGGGACATGTTTCATAACCCCAGGGTCCCCTGGGCCTCCTGCTCATGCTTCAGAGATACACCCCACCCTCACCCCCTTCATTCAGTGATAGACAGCTCCAGGATAGGGTGAGAATAGCACCAGACCCTCTGTGTGTTCCCAGGGATTGTTGCCTAACTAGTGACTCAAGTTAGAGCCCACCCTTTAATATTTGCCACCCCCCATCTCTGTTGGCAAGGCAATGGCTGCCTCTGTGAGGTTCTTATGACCTCTGGCCCAGACCCTCCCCCAGCTTCTGCCACACCTGCTCCTACCACCATACCACCATACCACCCCACTGCTTCAAACCCAAACTGGAACACATCACCCCGGCAACAGACATATGCACAGAAGATGGGTGAGTAAATGGGTATATGGTAGGTAGAGATGATAGGTAGGTAGAAGGTAGGTAGACAGTAGGTAGAGATGACTGGTAGGAAGGTAGGGAGGGAGGTGGTAGAGATGACAGGTAGGAAGTTGGGCAGGTAGGTGTAGGCAGAGATGACAGGTGTGTAAGGAGAAAGGGAGGTGGTAGGTACAGATGATAGGTACATGGGCAGGTACTTAGAGATGACAGGTTAATGGGTAGGCAGGCAGATGGGTAGGGAAGACAGGTAAGTGGATAGGTAGGTAAATGGTAGATAGAGATGACAGGTAGGTGGGTTGGTAGGTTGGTGGCAAAGATGACAGACAGGTGGCTAAGTAGGTAGAGATGACAGGTAGGTGGGTAGATAGGTAGATGGACAGGCAGATAGCACTGCATTGCCTGGCTGCCCTTAGGTAATCTCCAAGCACTGAAGACATGCATGGCCTTCATCATGCCCTCACCACCTATTATTTGGCCTCACCCCTGCTGTCTTCCCTCATCCCCTCCTGAGATTCCCTGGCCCCTGGAACTCCTTGGGCCCCATCTCCTGGCTCCTGTGCACGCAGCGTCGCCAGCTGGGGAGCTCGGTCCACACCATCCACCAGAGCCCTTCTTCCTTTTCAGAGACTAGTTGAACCTCACTAGCTCTGGCTCCCAGAGCTCTCCCCAATATCCCTACCTGTCAGCTGTGCCTATAGATGTCTCAAAAGGACCCCTGTCACTACAACACACTAATGGGTTTCTAGGCTCATCCCACCTAATTAGGCAGCCTGGAGGGAAAGGGTCCTCTCCTTCATGTCTGCTGCAAGTGAGCGCAGGTGATGGGGCAGCATGCTTACATGCACCCCCACCTCAAGAGCCAGCCTAGTGCCAGGCACAGCACCCTCCACTGACAGACGGACGAACGAACTGCAGAGGCCAATTCATCTCACATGACAGATAAAGGAGCCTCGGGCATCCCAAAGGGAGAAGATCACTTTCTATGGGTGTGGAGGACCACTTTCACTAAAATAGAAAATAACTAGAAAAGAGCAGAGCAAGGAGATAGACAGCTATGGTAGTCACGCCTTATCCATGGTTTCACTTTCCTTGGTCTCAGTTACCCTTGGTCAAACAAAGTCTGAAAATATTAAATGGAAAAATCTAGAAATAAATAATGCGTAAGTTTTAAATTGCACACCATTCTGAGTAGCGTGAATCATCATCCCTCGACCAGTGTTTCCACTCTGTAGACGCACGCTCCCACCTGCTAGTCACTTAGGAGCCATCTCAGCGTTCAGATCGACTGTTGCGGGATTGCAGTGGTTGTGTTCATGTAACCCTTATTTTACTAATGGCCCCAAAGCTCGACAGTGATACTGGCAATTCAGATATGGCAGAGAGAACCTGCAAAGTGCTTCCTGTAAGTGAAATGGTATCTATGTATAGAAATAAACTTAGTATACATAGGGTTCAGTGCTATCTGTGGTTTCAGGCATCCACTGGGGGTCTTAGAAAGCATCCCCACAGGAAAGGGGAACTACTGTAGTAAAAGCAAAAGGAAATGAGTAAAAACACTAGTTCCTTGGAGCAAAGGCAAGGAGAAGTGGGGCACGGTGGTGTGTGCTAAGCACCACAGGAGATGGAGAGGGAAAAAAGGAGGGACACTTTTAATTCTCTCCATAGTGGGGCAGGCCTAGGGATGGAAAACAAAATAGAAACACAAAGTACATTTGTGGTCTTTCTCAGATAAGCTGGACCCAACAAATTGCTGAAGAAGTGGGAAGGGCCTGCCTCCAGTCACCAGGCCCATGCTGTGCACTCCCCCTCCTCCAGGATCTAGTCATGGGTTCAGGGACCTGGCCTCCTCCACCTCTGCTATCTAGTCATAGACGCTAGTCTCAGGTGGGGAAGAGGTGCCCAACCCATGGGGAGAAGGGGCTGATGAGGCTTCTGCACACATAGCTGACCCCGCTGATCTTCTCACCACATCTTCCCAATGGCCTTGGGAAGGAGTCCTACTGTCACCACTTCCAGTTTATACAGAGGGAAACTGAGGCACAGAGAGGAGATGTAGCTGGCCAGTCACACAGCACCTCAGTGGTAGAGTCAGGGTGGGAACCCACGTCGTCCGCCTCCTGGGCCAGGGCTCCTGGGCCCTGCCCTCGGCTGCTGGCAGCCTATGCCCATGGTAGGTCTCGGGCCACATTCTGGGCAGAGCGTCCCTGTCCTCAAGCCTGTGAAGGAGACACATGTGGATGTAGGCAAGAAGCAGAGCAGGCCAAGGGGTCAGCAAGCAAGAGAGGCCCCAAGGAAGATGGGGATCTACAAGTCCCCAAGACTCATTTCTCTGCCAAGACCATCCTAACTCTGGATGACCAGACATGCCTTCCTCCATAGCTGCTGCTCTCCTCTTCTAGGCTCAATGGTTGCTTGTCCTATTAGGTATAAAAGCCAGGGAGTCTCTTTGTAAAATCCACCACTCGAGTTTCTGGAACATCTGCCTGGTCAAACTGTGGAGTATGGTGGTCAAGGATGGGATCTGGAGGCCCGACCCTGCCATCTACTAACAGCCTCAGTCTCCTCATCTGTGAAGTGACAATAATGACGGCTCCTAGCACATAGGGCTATGGCCAGAATACGAGGTCATGCATAAACTGCTCCAAGTGGCTGCTGGCCAAAGTCGGCACAAAGACAGCATGGTTATTACCACGCCATGTGGATGTGGATATGGTGAGAATTCTTTTAGACACTGCGAGAATCTGCAGATACTCCAGCAGCTCCCCACACTGTCCGAATACTGCATCCAGGAGAGAGGCAGCATGAGAGTTGGAGAGCAGTGTCTGCCTGCAGCTTAGCTTTAAAATGGGTGATTTAGGGTCTGTTGTCTGGGAAAAAAGAATGCAGTGGGGTCAAAGAGGACAAGAGACGGAGGGAACACAGGTTATTCTGCCTTTGCTATTCATAGAACACGCAGCAGGGCTGGGGCTCACGTGATACCACAAAACCCAAGTCAGGCAGTCATCGAGACCCTTTTCCTAGCAGAGAGGTGGCATGACCGGCCCTGAGACCTCCTTGCAAATCAGGTCTTGTTCCTGGGTGCTGGCGAAGCATCAGCTCTGTGGAAGAGTTGCTAAGGGATGCCAGGAGCCCTCCAGACACCACCCCACAAGTCTATCTAGCCTGTGCTGCAATGACCCTTCCAGCTGGCTGGGGACACCACAGACTAAGCTGACTCTCCACCCCCTCTCTGTTTAAATGCATGAGTCAGGCAGTTCACTCCAACACGAAACGTTCCAGTCGTAAGTGCCCAGTACACCCACACCAGCAAATTACATCACTTCTAACACTGAAAAGCCTGCATCATTTCTGAATCCCAATTTTCACAACTTCAAGTTTCCCAAGAAGCCTCCTTTGGGACCCAATTAGTTCCTCCTCAGGCTGTGGCTTCAGGGAAAGTCACTATTTTTAGAAGGGTTTCAGTAAAGCCGGTAGGGGCTCTCTGGCCTGGCCCAGAGCAAAGAGTGTTCAAAAAAAAAAAGAAAGAAAGGAAAAAAAAAAAGGACAAAAAGGCTACTATGAAAAAAGCAGCTCTAAGAAAAATGTGTTTTGAATTCAAAAAAACAGTCCTAAATAGAAATGTACATATTTAAAAAATGATTGAAAAACAACTAAAAATGGGCCAACAATCAGTCAAGTATCTCACAGATTGCCTTTTTTCATAGGAGAGGGGTGAAATAATTAAACTATGGTCTTGTTTTTATTCTCAGATGCTCCCTGAAGTCTAACTGGGGGAATTTGTTTTGAAAGCAAGATAACTTAGGCTTGATGCTGTCTAGAAAATTCTCTTTGGGCTTGGGGGCACCTCAGCTAAAAGTACAAGCCTGTAAAAGCACCCAAAAGAATTGACGAAGGTCAAATCGCTGGCTGTCAGTTCCCTTCAGCCAAGCTGAGGGTGGACAACCCTGCTCAGATGGAGAAAAGCTGGAGCATCTAAAAAAATATTTATGCCAAAAAAAAAACACCCCAAAAAACCAAAACACCTTCTCGTCACTTTACTTTCGTTTCCCTCAGCATTTTATTTATACGCATGATGTTCTTGAAAAACAGAAAGGGCACCAAAAGGGAAACACAGACCTACAAGGTTAGGGCTTGGTGTTTAGCGGGACCAGTGGCACGAGACCAGGAGCGGATGGGATGGAAACAAAACAATGAGGTACTACAGACTGATTTTCCACGACCCCGTCCAGTTCCATCCCGCCCACCACTGCCAACAGGAAGGGGTACTGGCTCTAAAGTCACAAGTGCACGTGTGTGTGCAGCCTGATGGGGACAAGGGAAAGGAAACCAAAATTACGAGAAGGAAAAGTACAACTTTAGGTCAGAACAGGCAGAAAGACAGGAGGACCCAGGCTTGGAACTGCCTAGCTGTGAGGTCTCTGCACAGCCTGCCTGGAGGAGGAGCAGCTACTCTTGCCATCAGGGCCCTTGGGCTGGCCACCCCGCCTTGGTCCTCAAAGCCCATGTAGTCTCAGACACTTCTTGAAATGAGTGCCTCACCTGCACCCTCGTCCTTGTCCTAGTTGGACCACTGCTAGTTCTCACTCCTTCTGCCTCTGGGGCTGGCTTCCTGAGGAAAGAGGACCCACTGTGACAGCTTGAGAATCCAACGCAAACCCTTCCTTGGGGATTGCTGCCACCATGTGGCAGGAGTTTTCTGATTTCAGGAGATGGTTTCCCACCTGCTAAGCAGGGATGAAAGCAGAGGATACACAGCAACACTCAAGGAACAAGAGCACGTGTCACAGCCACTAAAGGACAGGGAAATGTGAAGGTCAATCTCACACCCAAGTGCCAATCTCACACAGCATCCCAACTGTCAGGGTCACAGTGTTTCCCTCTGAGGGATGGAGGCTTATTTCCTCCAGTCCCTAGGAGGACAGAGGCCACAACACCAGCACTTCTGTGGCAGCCAATGGGCGCAGAGATGTTCTGCCTATTCCAGAAACTGGATTTGCTACCTCAACAGTTATGCTTGTGCACTTCTTTGAAAACCTAAAGAGAATCTCAAATGTTTCTCGGAAGCTGCCTGCCACTATCACACATTACTAACCACAAGCACTGAGCACCCAGACAATTGTGTGCTCTGGGAGCGAACACGGAACAAGAGAAAAGACACGGTGAGGAGCTGGCACAGCAGGGGCACTGGCAGGGATGAGAGGGATGCTCTTCACTGTGGGTGCTCGGCTCCCACATACTCCAGGGGTTCCTTCGACGGCCCCCTCTGCACTATCTGGCTGTGAGCCTTCCTCGATTAGGATGTAAGATACAGGATGGGGACTATATTCTACTTATGGCCACCACTCCCCCCAGTATCTTGGCAGGAGCAGGCAGAATGAACAAAGAGAACAGGGTCCTACTGCTTTGCAACCATAAAGCTGTGCTGCATGAGACTCTTTATCTGTGAGGAATCCCCCCTCGCCTGCCTGGGGGGCTGTCAAGGTGCAGAACACACATGAGTGCTGGAGACAGGGGACTCAAGGCCAAGACAGGGCATAGCTAATTCTGCTTTCCTTGATTCTTATCAAAAAACACATGCTCATAGTTAAAACCAAGGGACTCTAAAGTTTATAAGAACAGCAGACTCTCAGCCCATTGCCTTTCCTATTTGCCAAGGCCAACAGTTTTGAATTCTAGGCAGTTTCTTTTGGAATTTACCTCAGTAATCATGGGCTTCCACTGCTAGTTCTTGATTCCTCCATTTTGGACACAATCTACTAACTTGTCGTTACGTTTAAGATTTGGCTCTAACTACACCTCGTCCTACCCCCAAGCCCTTTTCAATGGCACTCTGACACAATCTGGGCTATATCCACACAACCAGTTAATATAAATGTCTACACAGATACAATGTCCAGCGGCAACAGTGTGAATGTCATCTGTCTCAAACACTTTATTTTCACCTGCAGATTTCTTCATTGAGCCCTCACTTTCTGAATCCTGCTGAGGTTCTGTCCAAAGGCAGCACCAGACACTCAGTTCACTTCGTCCAGACATGTCCTGCCTGCCAGCCTGTGGCCCATGGTTCCACCTCAGCTGGATGCCAGGCCTGCTGCCTGCGACCCTCTGTGCCTAACACCCTCTCAAGTTTGTCCAGCCACAACAACAACTTGGCCATCAGATGCCAATAGGAGCAGGGGAAAGGCTCTGGCACTTACATCTTGGGAGGGACTAAGGCTCCGGCAGTTTTGTTTAGATGGAGGGAAATGGGTCTAATCACAGCCAAGGGCACCTTCTAGACCCTATCTGCTGACTCACAACCTTGTGTGAGGGTGCATTTCTGATTTTGACAGGTACAGAGGAAATACACATGCGGCATTAACAGCTATGCCTGATAGCCACGACGAGACCACAACAAGAGGTACAAAGACCCTGGCAGAGGCATGGCACTCCGCGGGAGGGGCTTTACCTTGGACATCCGGCTGAAGTCGGCAAAGCTCTCGGCACTACTGAAGGACCCACTTCCAAAGGGGTCTAAGGTTCCAAAGGGACCTGCAAGCAGCGCCAAGGAGGCAGAGTTACAGGGCATCTGGGACACGCCTTCCGGGGTCGAGGGGAAGTGTCACCTCCTGGTACTCAACAGCCCCAGAAGCAGGGGATCTGGGGAGGACATGTTTCTTTGCCATGGTCATATACTGGACAAGGTGATGCCTACTGTCCCACTGGGTAAGGAGGGAAGGTGCAAAGAAGGAGAGGGGCCACAGGACAGTGACCCACCACTCACGCCACTGATGTGGGGTGGTCACCCCTGGGGAGGGATTTCTGTTGCACTTTCTCCTTTGTGGGGTGATTTGCCTTGGGTAACCCCCATGTCCACATATAGCAAACTCTGTAACCAATGAGCAAGCTGCCAGGCAAGGCAGCAGGACCAGGTGGGGTCTGTTCCCAAAAGCAAGTTCCATAACAAACACACCCTGCCCCTGATGCACAACCCAGTACCCTCGGTCAAACTTTAGATTCTTTTAGAAAAAAAATCCAAGGTATGAATCAAAAATTTACATGGAGGAATGAGTAAAGTGTATCTAATAATGTTGATGTTATTACTGAATTAATTCCTACTGCTAAGCATTCTTTCCAGAAAGATGCCAGAGCTTGATCAGGAAAATGAGTGGGTTTTGGCGTGGGGAGGAAGGGTGCCTCTGGTCAAACAGCCTCAGGTGAGGGTCTGGGTGCCAATGACTAATGACATAAATGCTGAGGACACACCAGTTTTGGAAATGAAAGCATTAACTGGGTGGGCTCCTCCCATCACCTAAGGAAGAATCAGAAGGAAAATAAACCATCAGTCTCACCTGATCCTTTTGAGGAGACACTGGAGGATGAAAAAGGATCACTTGATTCAAAGGGGTCGAGCTGAGTGAAAGGAGAGAAAAAAGAGTGAAAAGTAGTTTGTTGCACCGTTCATTCATTCAACCACAAATTTTCTTGACTTCTGTGTGCACCATATCTGGTGCTGGGCATGAAGAGGACAAAATGATTAAAACTAAACCCCAAAGTAAAATCCCAGCAGACTGATTCCTCCTACAGACATCACCTATAAACTCTGGACAAAGTCCAAAACCAAAACCAACCAACCACCTGAAGGCTCAGAAAGTAAACCAAAGCAAAAAGGCTTTGGAGGAGAATTGAAACCTGGCAAAAAACAATGATACAGCTGACCCTTGAACAACACAAATGTTGGGATTCCCGACCCCCTGTGCAGTTGAAAAATCCACATATGACTACAGCTAGCTCTCCACTTAAGCCAATTCCCAAACGCAGATCAAAAATACAACTGGCTGTTGAACAACTTATAAATGAACTAAGTGGACCCATATAGTTCAACCCATGCTGTTCAAGGGTCAACTGTACAAGGTCAAGTTTTCCATTTTGACAGCCATAGTCTGAAGGTCTAGGAAGGCTAAGACTCTAACAAAAAAAATGCGGTCTTTCTGACCTGAAGACCAGAGGATGAAGGCCCCAGACAACCACAGCCACAAGGAAGGGACAGGGATACATAAAGAAGAGGAAGAGAATGAGAGCCCCAAATTCCATGATCTGCCCAAGTCTCAAGCTTATACCTGAGGAACAAGAGCAGCCCACAGCTAAGGCCACAGGAATGAAAGTGCAGGTGAGAGAGGGGGAGTTTGCAGCATGAGACTCACCAAGTTAATGGCATGCTGAAACAAAACCACCGAAACTCTTTGGAGGAATGGAACAAAATCCAGTCTCCACAAGAGCACCCACAGTACACAGGATACATTTCTAAATGAGTCAAAATACAGAGAACCAGAAGAATGGCCAATTCTCAAGGGAAAAGACAATGAAAGGAGCCAATCTCAAGATGACCCAGATGTTAGAATTCTCAGAGGATGACAATTTTAAAGCAGCAATAACTGTACTTAATGAGATCAAGGAAAATAGGCTTGAATGAAAAGAGCTCTTAACGGAGAAA
The DNA here is from genome assembly GCA_030015415.1 of Cynopterus sphinx. Lineage (NCBI taxonomy): Eukaryota > Metazoa > Chordata > Mammalia > Chiroptera > Pteropodidae > Cynopterus > Cynopterus sphinx. The sequence continues at coordinate 50,353,263 of CM057390.1, read as the reverse complement.
GAAAAACTATCCACAAAAAATTGAAATTTTAAAGCTAAAAAGTATAATATCTAGAATAAAAACTTTACTAGGTTAGCTGAACAACAGATAAAGAAAAAAGCAAATGAAGTTGAAGACAGATCAGTAGAAATTACGTGATCTCAAGAAAAAAGATAAAAAGAAAACAGTGCCTCATGGACTTTGAGACATTAGCAAAAGGTCTAACACATGTGTAACCCTAATCTCACAAAGAAAGACAATAGGGTAGAAAAAGAAAATATTAAAAGAAATATGGCTGAAAACTTACCAAATTTGGTAAAAGATATAATTTACAAAATTAAGAATCTTAACAAACCCCAAATAGCATATTATACAAAGAAAACCACATCCAGATACTTCACATACTAGTGAAAAGCAAAGATAAAGAGAGGATCTTAAAAGCAGCCAGAAAAAACACCACATTACATATTAGGGAACAACTATCAGGAAGATTGATAACTTCACATCAAAGACAGTGGAAGCCAGAGCAGTGGAACATCTTAAAAGTACCAAAAGGAAAAAATACTACTGGATTAGGTACAAAGACTCTCTCATAGTGGCAACAAAGTAAACCAATATTACAAGAAGTACCAAGGGAAGTTCTTCAGACTGAAGGAAAATGATAAAGGAGGGAAAATCAGATCTTGAGAAAGGAATAGTGTTAGAAGTGGTAAATCTATGGGCAAAAATAAAAGACCACTTTTTCCCTCTTTAAAATATCTTTAAAATATATACAGCAGATTAAAGCAAAAATGATAACACTGTCTTATAGTGTTTATAATACATTTAGATGTTTTACATTGATAGAACAGTTATAATATAAGAGACGCTGCTAGTTGAGGGAAGGTGAATACATTGACCTATATGGTTGCAGGTTTTTCTACATTTTATATTAATACAATATTAACTCTAAGTAGCCTATAAAAAGTTAAGTGTGTATATAATAATTCCTAAAGAAATTTCTAAAAGAATAATGAAAAGGAGTATAGTTAAAAGGCCAATAGATACAAGAAAATGAAATTCTATTGGAGTATAGTCCAAAAGGAGTCAAAAAATGGGGAACAGAAGAATAAAACACAGGGGATAAAAAGCAAGCAAATATTAAAATACTAGACTTAAATCCAATGACATCAATAATAACATTAAATGTTATTGGACTAGAAACTCCATTTAGTAAGCAGAGATTTCCAGACTAGATAGAAAAACAAGCCCCAATTACATGTTTGACACAAAAAGATATCTTTCATATAAAAATACCAGACAGACTGAAAGTAAATGGATGAAAAATATATGATACAAAGAGTAAGCAAAAGGAGAATAAAGTAACTACCTTAAATGTGTGATAAAATAGATTTCAAGACCAAGATATCACCAAAGAAAAAAAAGAAACATCTTATAATGATAAAAAGGTCACTGCATGAAGATAACAATCATACATACATAGGCACCTGACAGAGCTTCAAAACATATGAAGCAAAACCTGACGCAATTAAGGGGGATATAAACAATTTCACAATCCTAGATTTTAACACCCACTCTCAGGAACTTAAGAGCCAAAAAAGAAACACAGTAAAGACAGATGATCTGAACAATATTATCAACCACTCTGACCTAACTGGCATAACTGGCATAACCATAACACCCATAACTGCAGACAGACAATAATTATTCCCAATTGTATGCAATATGTTCATCAACACAGACCATAAAATAAGTCTCAATAAATTTAAAAGGACTGAAAATATACAAAATACATTCTCTAATAACAATAGATTTTAATTAAAAATCAGTATTATAAGATACCTAGTGGAAAAAAACAAATATCTAGAAATAAAATAATACATGGTTCAAGAGAAATCACAAGGAAAACTAGATAATACTTCAGACTGAATAAAAATGAAGATATGATTTAAACTGTGTAAAATGTAGCTAAAGCAGTGCTTAGAGGGAAATGTGTAGCTTTAAACACTTGCACTGGAAAATAAGGTCTTATCAATGACCTAAGATTAGATTTTAAGATGTTAGAAATAGAAAAGCAAAGGACTAACTTAAAATGAGGAGGAAGGAAAAAAGAGAAAAACCTATGAAACAGAAAACAAACAGAAGAGAAAATTAACACAATCAAAGCTGGCTCATGGAAAAGACAACAAAAGTGATAAAGAGTGGAGATGAGAGATCATTAACACCAGGAATGAAAAGGGAATCCCACGACAGGTCTTATAGACAGAAATGTTACAAATGAACCGATTTCAAGGGGCTCTGGGTCTGGTGCTGCAGACTGATAGGTCCATGGAGAAGAGGAAAACCAGGGAATACATAAGGTGGGGACAGAGATGTGGCCTAGAACAGCAAGGGAGGCTATAAACCACCCTCACAAAATTCACTATTTAATCACAAAAACTCACTTTTGCTTTTAAAATCCTAGTTGATACCAATTTAACCCAGTCTGTTGGACCTACCGCTGTGCCCAAAGCATGAGATGCTGAGTGGGGGCATATGTTGTTTTAAACACTAAGTGCAGCCAGGCTGTAGGTCTGGACTTCTGCCACAACAGGGACTCACTAAGGCAGTCTGACTCCAATGTCACCATCAGGGCCATGCTAGGAAGACAACAGGGTGACCATGCAGAGGCTGGGGCAGTGTGTGGAAGCTTGTAATACTTTATTGTGTTTTGTCTTTGTTGGGAGGCAGAGCAGATGTGGGGGCAGGCGATGGAGCAGAGAACCCAGCAGGTTGGTCTGAGTTGAAGTAAAGGGGCACAGAAAGGAACAGAGGAATGAGAACCGTTAGGACACAGCCACCTGACTTGGGTTCACTGGACTGCTGGATGTGCCACCCTCCTTCATGGGACAAGCCTTGTACAGACCTGCAGGAATAGTCACCCGCCATCCAGTAAAGGGACCTGGCCTGTGACCTGGCTCCAGGAGAATCACCCAGCCTTGCATGGCCCACATTTCTCAAGCTTAGTGAGCACAGCTGGGAAGATGGAGTGCTGACTCAGCCCCCGGGAGGCAGGAACAGGCCACCTTCACACGCGCGCGCAGACCGGGAGCATCTCCACCTCTCCACGTCACTCACCTTTGAGGGTAAGGAAGGGTTTTTTGTAAATGGGTCTGAGGTAAACGGGTCGTTCTTTGTTTGTTTCTTAAAGAAGTCATCAGGGGCAGAGCCTCGGAACGGGTCACTTTCTTTGAAAGGATCTCCTCCAAATGGATCTAAAAAGTGTTTTGGAAAGTGAGGAAAAGAATGCCCCATGAATCAACATTATGCTTAGTGAAATAACTCAAACATGAAAGAACACATAACTAACAATGCCATTCATAGAAAATCCTAGAAACGGTAACAAACCAAGTGACAGAGGAGGTCAGTGGCTGCCAAGGACCTGACGGGTTGATGATAGGTGGCACAAGGGAAGCTTTCGGGGTGATGGAAATGTTTTCTATCCTACACAACTATACACATTTGTCAAAATCCATCTTATTATACACTTAAAATAGGTAAATTTTGTTGTGTATAAACTATACCTCTCAACAAAGCCTATTTTACAAAATAATAAACAATGTGGGCAAATGCATAAAAACAAAAAAGCAGATTGGAGTCTAGGTACAGGAAATGGGGAGTGGCTGCTAATATGGATGGGGTCTCCTTTGGGGGCAATGGGAATTTTCTGGAACTAGACAGAGGTGATAGCTGCAAAACACTGGAATGTAGTAAATGCCAGTGTTCACTTTAAAACTGTTAAATATTATATAAATTTCACCTTATTAATAAAAGAAAAAAATGATCAGTGATTCCAATACCACACCCACATGCACATCTATTCCCTTCAAATGTGGGTGGCAGCCATGGTAACTGGAGAAGGGTTAAAGTCACTATATCACCAAGAGGGAACAGGATACTAGACTTTCATACAATACAGAGAGCCATCCTTCCCAACATACATTGCTGCCATGGTTGGGATGTGTGGACAGAAGTCTCACCATATGCAGGTACTACACAGGACCCCCTGAAGCTGCCATAAGTGACAAAAGCATCAGTGACTGAGTTATCATGGGGTGTCCAAACAATCGCCTGGCTACAGGGAGCTCCTTTTCCAGTTCTGCTGGGAAGTTAGCAACAAGGGCACTGAAAAGTGAAGAGGAGGGACAACGCCACTGCCAGGTTCCTTCAGGAATGGACCTCCCTGCTGCCATGTGGTGGCGGACCTGGCAGAGGAGGCTGGAAGGTGTTTTCCACTGTCCTCAACTTGAACAAGAAATGGGACAATTCTGAAGACCACTGCATGAAATGTGTCTTTTAACAAAGGCTTTTACCTGTGGAAGCTGTCTGTTGTTCTGCAAAGGGGTCGCTCTGGAATGGGTCACCTAGATTACAGGAGAGAGGAACACTTAGCTCTATGGTAGAAATGACCAGCTATCAAAGTGAGAGAGTTGGGGAGGCCACTGGCTGAGGTGGTTTTTCTTGGCTAGGACACTGAAGATGAAATGAGAAGTACTGTTGGCTGCTAAACATGGACCAGAGCTTGAGAAAATGTATACGAGCCAGGATTCACTCTTCCCTTTCTATGTCATGTGTCACTCCTGTACCCCATCTCCCCATCATGTCCCTCAGCTGCAATAACATGGGACCGGGGGCTGCCCCAGGCCTTGACCGCGAGGTCAGCCCTGAAGCCATGATGAGCTCAGTACATCTGAGCCTCAGGAGCTGTCTGATCTACCCTGGGACCTAACGTGCATCACTCCAAATCTGAAACTTTCTGAAAAGGTTCCGGTGGCCACTCCCTGCCTTTGGCATTCTTAGAAACATGCACAGATCCTTCTGGGAAATACTGCTTTGCTCTGAAAAAAATGGAAAAACTTAGTATATCTTGTTTCTAGAAATTCTTACTTATTCTTGACTTGTATATGCCTCTGGGTAAACCTGACAGTTAAGACCTTAGATTTATGTGGGAATCTGTCACTCACGAGCCATGAGCTCTTCCCACCACATCCCGAAACTTCAGGTCTTCGGTTAACTGGGTGAAGTGAAAACACAAGAAACCTGTGAAGCTCAATGAATTCCTTTCCTCTTCCATTTCAGAGGGTGATACTTTCCAACTATTCTAGTCACTGAACAACCCTCCATGGCACAAATTTAACAGCCTTTCAGCAAGAGCGTGGGTGCTGAGTGAGATACCTTTAAAGGGATCAGCTCCTTTAAACGGGTCGGATTTGAAGGGGTCTTCCGCCTGGAAAGGATCCGGATGCAATTCTTGAGCATTGTTGCTAAATAACAAGGCTTTATTTTTGAAAGGATCATCCTAAAATTTTGTGAAGAGACAGGATAGGGATTTTATTATTTCAGATTTAAAGCAAAGTACAGCATTCCATATCTAACTCATACATATCCCCTTTAAAAGTGTGACCCTATAGACAATAATTTAAAAAAAATCACTGAAGATGGACTTTAGTTAATAGTATTGTGTCGACAGTGATTCATTAGTTGTGACTAATGTACTGTACTGTAATAATAGGGACAGCTGGGTGTTAGGTATATGGGAACTCTCTATACCATCTTGGCAATTCTTCTGTAAATCTAACACTCTTGTAGAATAAAAAAAAAAAATTTTAAATCATTAAGTGGAAGCAACCCAAGCATCCATTAACAGATGAATAAACAAAATGTGGTGTATACATGGAATGGAATATTATTATTCATCCTTAAAAAGGAAGGAAATTCTGACATATGCTATAATGAGAATGAACCTTGAGGAAATGCTGAGTAAAATAAGCCAGACACCAAGGACAAATGCCATATAATTCCACTTATATGAGGTCCCTAGAAGAGTCAGATTTAGAGACAGAAAGTAGATGGCGGGTGCCAGGGGCTGGGGGAGGGGATGGAGGTTTAGTGTATCATGAGGACAGAGTTTCAGTCTGGGAAGATAGAAGGTTCTGGAGATGGATGGTAGTAATGGCTGCACAACAATGTAAAAGTGCTTAATGCCACTGAACTGTGCACTTAAAGATGGTTAAGATAGTAAATTTTATGTTATATGTATTTTACCACAATTACAATTTTTTTAAATTGAGTCAGAAAAAAGGCACATGTTTGGAAATGTCAAAAAAAAAATGTAACAAGCCACTAACTGCAGCACGGGACTCTTCAAAGGTGTGATCTCCCTTGGTCATCTTTTTCTCAGAGAGTATGTGGGCATTTTTTAAAAAATGCTGTTTCCACACCAAGAAACATGCTGGCTATTTACATCCTGGGAGGAAGTGAGTGCTTATGCAGTTAGAACTACTAGAGCATATAATGCTTTGCATTTTTTTTAAAAAGTACTTATTTCTAGAAACAAACAAGTATATTTAAATCAGAAGGAAAAAAAAATTTGCTTTTGAAGAGCACATTTTTACAGTGGAAAATGGCCTGAAGAGGGAGATTTGCAATATACATGGGAACAGTGGTTTAGAAATTGGTTTAGAAATACTGAGTGTATTGTGGTTAATAAAGATACATCCTCAATGAAAACATGAAGGTTTCACTGTGATATTAAAAAGCATGACATCCTCCTCCCTGACTCTGGAGAACATGTGGGTATCTATGGGGCTGGCACATGAATTCATTATTCCAACTGACCAAAACCAAGTACTAAAAGAGCTGGGCTTCTGTCAAAATACGAACAGTGGTTACGGGTCAATGACATCAAAAGTGCCAAAGGAAGATTCCTGACAAGGCCCCTACTACGTGGACCAGTCCACCTGGTGGTGGTGGCGAGGGCGCAGGGCAGCGTGACGGGTCTCAGTGGCACCAGGCTCACAGGAAGCTGTGAGCTTTGGAAGTATGAACCAACACCACAGCCTCTGATGACTATGGAATGCTTTTCTTACCTGAGAAAGGTTATCTGGAGCCTCCAGCCACAGGGCTTCCCAAGGTGGGGAGCCACGCCAGGTTCTTAGGCAAGTAAGTACAGAGGTCTGCGAGCGCCATGTCTGGCAGCAGAGCCCAGTTCTGTAAGGATGCTGTGGTGCTAATGACCACAGGATGGGTGCCCAAGGAGCACCCAGTGGGGCTCTTGGACATAGAAAATATGATGAAGAAGTCCTAATCTAAGGAAGCTGGGTGGCTGGAGGGGAAACGAGACTCTCCTGCTGCACCATGGGGCAACTGCTCCAGAAGGATCGAGAAGGATGGCAACCTGGATGAAGCAGGGCGTTAAGAAAGACAGCTTGGCCTCAGAACAGAAGCTTCTATTTCATTTTTAATTAGCACTGATTTACAGGTTGGTTGGGTTTCTCTGTTTTGGTTTGATTTTTCAAATGTTTTCCACCGTTGCTCAGAAGACTGCCAAATATCAGTGGAGAATGACAGAGAAGAGACTAATTCTGGGGCTCCGGTCGTTGAGCCCCCTGAACTGAAAGGCAGGTCTGCAGTGTCTCTCTCAGGAGCAATTATGCGCCCAAGGCAGCTATCACTCCCTCCCCTTCAAAGGAGAAGCCTCAGAAGACCCCGGCAGGATTCATGTGGTTACAGTAACCACTGGGGGTTTGGATTCCATTTTAGATTCAGAGCAGAAAACCAGATTTCCTCTGGTACAGAGGTGTCATAACCTCCCGTCCACTGACCACCTACCAACTCAAACCGAGCCATCTGCCAGCTCGGGAGACGAGTGCAGCAGACTAGCACAGGTGAGGGCTACATCCCTCGGCTGAGGTGAAATACCTTTGACAACGAGTTCAGACACCATCTCAAGTTCTGTGCTTCGTAGGAAACAGACATGACAACTGTGAAAGGGGATCAAAGGGGTTTCTGTGACATTCCTTCTCTTTAAATTGAGGCTTGGCAGTGGGATGCTGGCGAACCAGTTCTCTGGAAAAAGGTCCTGATGGGCAGTTTCTGCCAATTCCTTTTATCTCACTGTGGCTGATTTCAAGTTACCAAAGGTTAAACAACCAGCTTACAAATTCCTATTTAATAATTAGCTCTGGAGCACTAATAACACTAGCTACCGCATGCTGCTGAGCTGGATGTTCCGACAAACCAGGCTTTCAGGATGAATTCGTAGCATGGCTCAAGTGTGGGATGACCTATTACTCTCTGCTAGACAGGTTGGTGAAGTGCTGACAAGAGCAAGAGGCCAGTATACTCATCATCCAATGAGAAGACAGAAATGTGGCCTTAAAATCCTGTGTCTCTTGGACAAAGTAACATGGCGTGAGCTTAACACTAAACTTCATAACTTTAGAAGTGCCCAGGCTTAGAAAGTTCTTTGGTTACATTACTCTTAGGGGACTAAATCCCTCACTTTCACACCCCTCAAAGAGAACTAAGGCCTCTCTCTCCTATGGAGTGGTCTTGAAATGTTCAGAAGTAAATAAAAAGGCTTCTTCGAACTGTTTATTAAGAAATGGAAACAAACCAAAAAAATGCTTTAAAACTGTATTTGTACAAGATAAATATAGTTTTTCTTTCAGACACCAGTTATAAGTTTCTATGGAACATATCTGACATCAACATTCCAAGATGAATTGACTATCATGTAAACATTGCCCGTCTTAGAAGATGAATAAAAATAAAAGTAAAAAATCTGTAGAGGAAAAAAGAAATCACTGCCCACTTGTAAACTGCCACTTCACTGCCAACTTTTATCCAAGGAAATCAATCTTATCAATGCCTGCCGAAGGGTTTAAGAGTAAGGTGTTCCCTGAACCAGGACAGAACCAGACAAGCCAAAAGCCATGCAACAGGACCAGTGACAGTAGAAGAAAGTAAGAACAGAGCTGCAAAGCTGACAAACACACAGGCTGAGGGAGCTAGACACCGAGTGGGAAATTTTGCCCCACACAGTTCATGAAAAATGGATGTTTGCAGCCTATATTCAAGCTGACGATGGAGCCAAGAGCAGATGGGGAAGTGTTACCCATTTACGATCCACAAGAATGAGGGATGTGAATGGCAGAAGGAGGCAGTGACAGCCAGAGACAGAAGGGAGATGAGAACAACACCGGCAATGTGAGTAAGGAGTCTAACCGTCCCCATATATTCCTAGGAGAGTACTTGGCTACTGAGAAAAGAAACATGTCAAGGAATAAACATAAAGAGCCGAATCTTGCAAGTGAGAGAGAGAGAGAGAGAGAGAGAGAGAGAGAGAGAGAGAGAGAGAGAGAGAGAGAGAGAGAGAGAGAGAGAGACTGACTGTATTATTACAGGGAGGAAAGGAATCCAGGAAGCAAACGGGGCCAGAAGCAGAAGGAAGGCTCAGAGGGGGAGCCTTAAAGAGAGAGGCACGATGCAGGGTGAGCTGCTAAAGTCTTTGGGAGCAAAGCACAGCAAATCCATCGAGACCAACTGTGTCCCACCAGCGCCCTCAAGAGCACAGAGACACTCTCCTCAGCCAGACTAAACTGAAAACAGCACACGGTGGTCAGGACTACAAGAGCAGACTCTGGTGAGAACAGTGAGGTGACACAAGCTGAGGAAAAAGTAACACCTGTTGGATGCCAACAGCCTGAGATCCCACAGCAAGCTAAAAGACCAAGAGTCACTCAGGCCTTAATCAGGGCCCCCAGGGTTATGAGGTGTGAAGGAAAGTGCCAAGGTTTCAAATATAACCAAAATTTCAGGACAGAGGCCAATTCATAGGTTAGACAGCAAAGTCCCAGGAGGGTTGTCATTTTCTTGATCTTTATCAATACATTTGATTTTCAAGGTGCTACTTACAGAAACACAGACATACATACATCCTCCCCTCCACCTCTAATTAGTAGGATGTGGGTTTCACAATATGTGAGACTGATCCACGTTTGGTTAAGTTTGGGAAGCCTTCCACGTTTAGGTGGCTGGCCCATGAAGATGGAGGTCTTTCAAGAGTAGTCTTACAAAGGATTCAGGCCTATCTGGGCTTTATCCCAGATGTCACGATGGAGCATGGTCACATACTCTGGGCTGCAGGGCTGGTGGGGGCTCTTAAAGCAGCAGTGAAAATGAGAAACACCCTGCACTTGGATAGAACAAGGCTGGCAAGTGCTGAACCAAGTAGACGGGACATTCTCAGATCCCAGCGTGGGACCTAATCCCAGGACTGGAATACATTTATTCAACCTTTACCATAGCTCCAAAACCGCCCCTCTCTGTCAGGGAAACGCCCTCATTCAGGTCCGCCAAGTTGGTCAGGCTGGCGCCGTGGGTCCCATCGAGAGCCTCGTCGTACTGCTCCAAGCTCCTGTGGGCCTCCTGCTGGCTTTCGTGCAGCCGGGCAAGCTTGCTTCTTGCCTGCATGATGAAGACACCACCAACATCGAGTGGAGTTTAGGGGAAAAGTCTCAGGCCAGATATTCTTTTCCCATCCTCCGACCCCGAGCGATTCATGTGCATAACTGGATTACCCATCTACGGAGTAGATGACCACTGTCGCCATGTTTGTGAGATGTGAGACTGCTCACAAACCAAGACAAGGACCTTCTCATGGCACCAAGAGGCCTCTTTTTATCCTCAGCCACATTCAAACAAACATTAGTTGATTCTAAACAAGCTAAAATTGGACAAAACCCAGATTCACAGTCTGTTCAAAGTGATATCTGACATTCTCTTTTATGGAGTTTTTATTACTCCAATTGCTCTTCCTTGTCCTGGAGAAGGAATGGGAGGCCTGGGAGAGGAAAAAGACAATCTATGTAGTCAGACAAACCAGAGCATGTACTTTAAATGTCTCGTAAACACTGTATGACCGCAGGCTGGTGACCTAACCTTTATTTTCTCTTCTCCAACTGAGTGGACCGTTAGAAATAATGGGTAAGACACCCTTGCATTATCTGGCAAAGTAGACAATTGTTATTATCATCATCTATTATTATTATTATTACTACCAGGAAAAGAACCTAAAGCAAGTGAAGTGGATGGGAACAAGGGACCTAGCACAGACATTTAGCCCCTCCAGTCATGCAGACCGATAGGGACAGTTCATGGTGGGTACCCACCTTGGCAGAAGACAGCTGGCCTCAGCAGAGCCCACCCCCAAGGAGATACCTGGTTGATTTCATCTTGTGTGGACTTCAGGGACTTGATGATGGTTTCCAGTTGAACTTTCCCGGCCTGAATGCTCTGCTCCAGCTGGGTCTCTTCCTGCTGTAGCCGGTTTAGCTCCGATTTGGCCCGGTTTAGGTCATCCTCCTGGGACTTCAGGTCAGATTCCTGTGACTGTATCTGGGTCTTCAATGAGGAAATCTGAATCAAGATGAGACAGGGCTCTGAGAGAGAATTCTTAGTTCACGATCCTGGAATGAGTTAACCCAAGGAGGCCGGATGCGTGGCTTCCTCACAGGGGCCCTCTCCACCCAGAACAAAGACAAAAAAAACAAGACGGACATGCTCACCCCATGTGACTGACACAAAGTTGCTTTGGGATAAGGAGGAACTCGAGTTGGGACAAACAAAGGCAACCTGTCTGTCCCCAGGGGCTGAATGCCCCATACAAGGCCTCAAAGGGTTTTACAATCTGCTGAGGCTGCAGCTTCCCTGGTTTGTAATGAGCAGTGAAGACAGTAGAGGAAGAAGAGGCGTGCTGGACCCCAACATTGTAAGGGAAAAGGCCAAGATCAGGTGTCCACACACACGGGTTCATGGGATTGAGGCCATTCAATTATATGACTTGGTGGGTGAGACTGAGGTCAGGTCCCCAAATGCGTGGACACTTTTCCAAATGATTCATCCAACTACTCTACTAGAACAGTAAGATGTCTCCATATTGTGTTTCAAGGTCATTGTGAGCTCAGAGAAGCCCTGGGAAGCTCCCTCCCCATGCTGGGCATGGGCAGGACTTACCATCTGAGTCTCGTCCTGACACTTCTGCCTGACGTCACTCAGCATGTCCCTGAGCTTGGCCTTCTGCTGGTCCATTTCGTCCAGGCGGTCCTGGGCATCCTGTTTCTGAGCTTCCAGCTCTTGTAAACTGCTTGTTTCCCGGTCTAAGTCATTTTGTAATTCCTAGGGAAGGGTTGTGTGAATTTACTTGAGACTGGTGAAAGCAGGCCATGCTGGGATAACAGGTCACGGCCTCGGCTGGAGCACCTGGATGTCTATGCTCAGGATGGCATGCTGCGTATACCATCTGTGAACGCATGCAACTTGGTAGGGTGGTCTTTCTCAATCTCTGATCAAGCCCCTCAGTAAATATTTACCAACGGCCTAAGAGAGACCAGGTGCCAGGAGAGGGACTGGGCCCCTGGCAAGTAAAGCTGTCCAATGACCTGTGGCTGGGGTGGGCAGGGGAGAAGGGTCAACACAATCTTGAAAAAAAAAAAAAGAGAATAAAATTGACAGACTCATACTTTTTGATTTCAAAACTTACTACAAAGCTACAGTCATCAAGACAGTGTGGTACTGGCATAAGGATAGACATACAGATCAATAGGATAGAACTGAGAGTCCAGAAATAAACCCATACATTTACAGCCAACTAAAGTGTGCCAAGACCATTCAGTAGGAGAAAGAATAGTTTCTTCACAGTGCTGGAACAGCTGAATCTCTACATGCAAAAGAATGAAGTTGGACCTTTACCTCACATCATATACAAAAAATAACTCAAAATAAATCAATAACCTGACTATAAGAGCTAAAACTATAAAATTCTTAGAAGAAAACATGGGATAAATCTTAGCAACCTTGGACTTGGCAATGGATTCTTAGATATGACACCAAAAGAGCAAAAAAGAGGAACCAATAAATTGGGCTTCACCAAAATTTAAAACTTTTGTGCTTCAAAGTACACTATCAAGAAAGTAAAAAGACAACCCATAGATGGGACACAATAATTGTAGTTCATATCTGATAGAGGACTTCTATCTAAAAACATGAAAAACTCTGATAGCTCAGCTATAAAAAAAAAATACCCAGTTTAAAAATGTATCTAAAATTGGCTTTTCTCAAAAGAAGATATATGAATGCCCAATAAGCATATGAAAAGATGCTCAACATCATTAGAGAAAGTATTCAGGGCAATGAGATACCACTCCAAAACCGACAGGAAGCCTGTAATAAAAAGTGGGAAGTAAGTGTTGGCAAAGATGTGGAGAAACTAGAATCCTCATGCATTACTGGTAGAAATGTAAAATGGTGCAGCCTCTTTGGAAAACAGTCTGGTGGGCCTTCAAAAGTTTAAACGGAGTTATCATATGACCTAATAATTTCACTCATAGGGATGTACCTAAGAAAAGTAAAATCATATGTCCACACAAAAACTTGCACATTAATGTTCATTACAGCACTATTCACAATAGCCAAAAAGTCAAAAACCCAAATATCTATCAACTGCTAAAATGAAATGTGGCCCAGACATACAATAGAACTCAGCCATAAATGAAAATGAAGCACTAAGACACACTACAACATGAATGAACCTTGAAAACATCATGCTGAGCAAAAGAAACCAGACACTAAAGGCCACTTTATATATAATTCCATCCATATGAAATGTCCAGAACAGGCAAATCCATAGAAACAAAAAGGAGATTGGTGGTTGCCAGGGGTAGGGAAGGAGAATGGAGAGTGACTGCTCATGGGAACAGGGTTTCTTTGGAGTGATGAACACGTTCTATAACTAATTGTGGTGAAAGTTGTACAACTCTGTGCATATACTAAACCCCACAGAATTACACACTTTATATGGGTGAATTATATGGTATGTGAATCATATCTCAGTAATGCTACTGTTACAAAAACAAAAATGAAAGATGCTGAAGGCCCTCAGCAGAGCAGCAGCAGTGGAAATGGAAATGGGAGATATCCAGGGCAGGACAGGGACAGGGGACAATGTGAACAGAAGCACTGTGGAGGTTGAGGCTGAGCTTCTGTCACTTAAAACTAAACGTAAACCGACCTGAATGGAACGAAGGGCTCCCACTCCACAGGGCCCTAACCCGAAGCTGTCTCAGCAGGTGTGACATGTGCTCTCCCAGCCTGGCCCACCCGGGAAAAGGCAGCAGGAACCAAAGTTAAACCTGTTTTCCTAAGGGAACTTTAAAAAATAGATTGTGTTCTGTCCCTGACCGAGACACTGCCATCAAATATGGCAGCAGAGCCACATCCCAGCTGGCTTACAAATGAGGCCCTCATGGAACAGGGTTGGCTTGGACGGCACTGGGCTTCCTCCCAGCTGTGGGGGTCTATCAGGGTGCACATGTACCCCCATGTCGCAAAGGAAACAGACACATGCTGTCAGAGCCAACCAGCTTGGCTCGCTGTGCCTATTACAGACTAGAAGGGACTTCAGAGGGAGTCTCTGCAAAGCCCGATGGTTTTCTCAGAATCGCCTGGGAGCAGGTGCCAGAGACCTGGTGACTGGTTTCCTTGGGAGCTAAATGACATGATATCATCCTCAGTAATCAGAATGAAAAGCAGAACTGGCCCAGGCAACACAGTGGCAAAGGAGAACCACCTAGGCATCCCTGTTGTTGGGCTGGTCTGAGACATGAGGGAAGATGAGGCCAACTTCGCCATACTCTGAAATGAAAAGATGGAAGGTGAGGCGATGCAGCGATGGGGGCCGAGTCTGCTTGTCAGTTCTAGGACACGTATGGAAATCAGATGGCTAAGTGAGAACAACTGGATGAACGTATGAACGTTCAGAAAAATATAGTCCCCTTCACTTGTCAGATGGTCTTATAACTGAAGCAGCTCATTTGAACAAAAAGCACTGAATATCAGAGGCAGGCCAGTCCCTGCCATTTGACCCAGAACACTGCAGGAGACCACTGAAGGTCCAATTCTCACTGTCAATGTACAGAGAGAGTGAGAAACCAGTAAAAAAGGGTCTGGACATAGTGCGGTATGAACCGATGACAGTCCCGCAGCTGGGTGGGCACACCCACCCCACCACCCGCAGACCACAGCTACAACAGAGGATATTTCCTGCAGGTTGGGCGGGCAGGCATTGAGTGCTACCCACTCAATGTCTCAGAGTCCTATAGCCCCTTGTGGGTAAGTGCAGGGGACAGGGAGGAGGGCTGCCCACTATTCCATGAGTCCAACTGAGTCAGCAATGACTTTGCCTGGCCCAGTTTGGCCTACCACACTAAGAGGTGGCCCAGAAAGAACCAGCCACTCACACGGCACACACTGAGGCCAGACGCTGCTCTCAGCTCTGTGCAGAGCAACCCATGCACTAATCCCCCCTGCTCTGAGCACTAAAGGCCCCCAAGCAGAGCCCGCCAATCCCAGCTCAGCCTCACTCTCAGAGCCCCACAGACAACTTGAGTCCTTTCCCAGAGACGTCCCTTCTCTACCCATTCACGCCTGAGATATCATAGGAACCTATGTCTCTTCAAGGATATAGCTCCCAGGTGCTGACCATTTTGCTCCTAGTGCAGTCTCTCCTCCGCTCATTGGCCCCAAGTGAGTGCTGAGCAGGTATCAGACCCCATGACCCAACCCCACGGTACAAGAAAGCAGAACACTCATTACCAATGTCATTGTTAAATAACTTGCCCATGGTCTCACAGCTGCTAAGAGCCAGGTATGAGTCCAGGCATATAGACCTTTCTAGGCTCTGCCATCACCACCACCTGCTGGAGATACTCCAAGCAGGACTGTCCTGAGAACAGGTTAGAGGCCACTGTCTGACCCTCGAAAACTCAGGCTGAGTGAAAGAAGCCAGACACCAAAGGCCACATGTTATATGATCTCATTTATATGAAATGTACAGAAGAGGCAAATCCAGAGACAGAAAGCAGAGTAGTGGGTATGAGGGGCATGGGGAGTGACTGTTAATGGTTATGAGGTTTCTTTTTAGGGTGATGGAAATATTCTGAAACTAAAAGTGATAATTAAGGAATACATATGCTAAAAATCACTGAATTGTACACTCCAAACGAGTGAATTTTACATTGGGAAAATTATATATCTCAATGAAGAAAAAAATCCCCTATGACTATAGGGAACTTAACAAAATTCGCTTGAAGCCCCCACAGAGTTCGTCTCTAATGAATGTGGGGCTACTGTCTCTTGTCCTGTCCCACCACCAATGATAGATATCCTGCCACCACTGACATCCCACCACCAATGGGAATTCTCTGAACTGTATCTGATACAGGTCGACCTGACCAGAAGGAGCACCATGCTTACCTGCACCTCATTTGTTTTCTGTCTGATGGCCTCTTCCTTTTCCCTAATATCTTGTTCCAATGAGTATTTCTCCCTGAATGTTTAAAGATATTTCATGAAAGCACAGTGAATAAGTCAAATGTCACCACAGTGCAGACTCTCCACTTAACTTCTCAAAACCCAATTTCACCCATCCCCACAGAAACCCACCCCAGCTCACCCCTCTTGGTGGATGTGGAAGTCTAAGAACAACCCCAGGAACCAATCACCCTACGTGACTCCCTCCCCTGGGAGTGTGGGAGGAACACATGTATGTGATGAGGCATCGTTCCCAAAGTGGCCATGCTAGCTCTCTAAAGCAGAGCATTTTCAAAGAGGGAGTCAGAGTGATGCCCGTGGTGAGAAGGACTTTAAAGACTAAGGGGCCACAAAGGAAGGAGCACGGGATAGCCTCTCGAAGCAAATGAGCCCCTGGCCACATCTGGTGAAAAATGAGACTGCAGACCCACAGCTGCGAGTAACTGGATTCAGATTCCACTCCAAAACACACAAACACACACACACACACACACACACACACACACACACACCATCCCCCCCCCAACCCCCTCCCCCACCACCCTATGGTTCAGCCAACACCTTCACCTCAGGCTAAGCCAGGAGCCCAGACCAGGCCTCCAGGATTTCTGGTCTACAGAGCTAATAAATGAGTGATATTTTAAGCTGCTACATTTTTTGGCAATTTGTTATGCAGCAAAAGTAAAGTAACACTTTCCAAGTCCTACGCTCATTCACTCACTGAATGGTGAGCATCTGCTGCTCTGAGGACCGACAAGAGGCCCCTACCCTCACGGAATTCACAGGGCAGTGGAGACAGGTGACAACTCAATGCACAAACAAATACAACCTAAGGGCCACAAAGGGAAATCCAACAGGTAAAGGAAGAGAAGGGCTCTCTGGGGAGGTGACCTGTGATGGAAGATGTGGAAGAACGTTCTAGACAACAGGAACAGAAAGCCAAAGCTCAGCTGGGGGAGTCATGGTGAGAAGTTTGGAGTGATGCAAAGTGGGGTGGGGGGGTCCAAAGGGCCGGTAGCAAGAAGTAGAAGTGAGGGTCTCTGGCCCCAGGGGCTGCCCTATTCTACACCTCGCAAGAGGCCGTGGTCTGCGCTATGTGCACCAGGCGTTCAGTGGGGCCCTGCCTGTCTCCTCAGCTGCACACAGCTCCACTCCACAGCAACCAGCATTGTTCTCCTCCTTATGGACTGTGTCCCACCCCAAATTCATATGTTGAACCCAAAACCCCAGAGTTATGGTATTAGCTGGTAGGGCCTTTGAGAGGTGATTAGGTCACGAGGGTAGAGCCCTCATGAATGGGCCTAGTGCCCTTATAAAAAAAAAAAAAAAAGATGCCAGAGAGCTCCCAGACCCTTCCCCATGTGAGGACACAGCGAGAAGACAGCTGTCCATGAACCAGGAAGCAACTTTACCAGACATCAAATCTGCTGGTGCTTTGATCCTAGACTTCCAGCCTCCAGAACTGTGAGAACTAAATGTCTGGTGGGAAGCTCCCCAATCTATGACAGTGTGTTATAGCAGCCAAATGTAGTGAGACACTCTTCCTGTGCCAAAAGGGCTGCCTAACAGCAGGAACATCACTAGCTAGTACACCTGCCTCCTCCACCAGAATCCAGCACTTGCAAAACAAGAAGGCTTTCTTTGGGACATTCTGCCAAAGATGAAACGACTACCTAATAATACACTGTCCTCTTTAGACACAACCCATTATGACTGGATCACACTGCATGAGGGAGAGGCATGTGTTACCATGTCCCCATCAGTAACAGGCTGCTGGATCCCTCCCTGCCAGCTGAGGGCTGCTCCAGGCCCAGCCTCCTGCAGACAGATGCTCTGTACACACCTGCTTCTCACCTTCACAGGGGAAACACTCTCTGCTGCCAGATGCTGTACATCTACAGAGGCTCCCCTGGTCGGACCTAGACACTGGTACCCCTGCTGAGACCCAATCCTTGCATTATAGCCTCTCCCCTCTGCAGTCCTGATTAACAGCCGGCCCAGGCTCTAGGACATTGACTGCTCTCCATTTTCAGAGGTCATCTCAGCCTTGCCAGGTGGTCCATAACCTCTGGTTTGGAAGACATGGGCCCTGGAGCCAGGGAAGAAACAGAGACCACCCTCTGGGCTGAGTGTGAAGCAGAGAGTTTGGCTGTCGAGGCTTTGTGATTCACCTAACCAATCCCACTCGACGTCTGATCTGCCTCTGCTTCCCTTGCTGCTGAAGTGTCCCTAGCTATGAGCTCTGGGAATCCAGCCCATTCTAGCAAAGCACTGCCATTTTTATTTTGGGGCAAGTAAGCACTCTTTCCCATGGAAGGCAAAGCACCTCTGGCCCTTCTGCTCGATGCCCCAAAATAAGGAAAGTGCACCTTCCCCCAGCACTAACTGGAAAGGGGATGCTGCTCTGGAGAGGATCACAGGGCCACAAAAGAAGTGGGCATATTTCTTTGATTCCAAAAGTGCAGAGCCCTTGTTCATACGTGGGGAAACCAAAGCAGTGAGCACAGAAAGAGCTAGAAACCTGGATATGAGGCCCCTCTAACAGTTTCGTTGTTGGTTACTAAGCCATTAATGCACCACCCGAGACTCAGCTACTTTATAAGTGTCAAAGATAACAAGGCCTTTGGGGAAGGGGGGTGCTGGTGCTGCCTGGTGAACACCTGCCTGAGACCCCACAACCCACACTGGCTCCAACTAAAAATCTTATTGACTCAAGTTCATTAAGCCACTTTGGGAACTCAATAGAATATACGTCTCTTGTCTTTTCCTAACCATACTTGTGACAGTCAACTTTCTTGGTGTTTCCAAAGCCTCTGATTACTTCCAACAGTGACCTGGGGTAGGGTTTTGTGAGATTCAGAATCTGAGGGGAAGGAGCTGCTCTCATATACCTTTGCAGCTGGGCAATCTCTTGACTGATATCATCGAGTTCCTTCACACCAGTGAACTCTCCCGATCCAATAGAACTTGAGCTGTCCTGCAACCAAATTCAGATACAGAATAAAATATCGCCACACTGACCTCACTACACAGCAGGGACTAGCAGATCTTAGAATGAAGAATAAAATCATTTCTCTCCCCACCGACCCTGGAACACAACCCGGGCCCCTGGGGAAGGCTCACATGGGGTGCCAACGCCACCTGGTGGCGGGCCGTGGAAGCAACACGAACAAGACAGGCATGCACTAGTTAGTGGCTTACTCACCGGGATGGGGGTGCCTCTCTCTGAAGGTGGGACCATGTCCGGCGAGAGGACCTGAGGGGGGTCGATGCCTTTACTGACCTTCTGCTGAATGAAATACATAGCTAATGCGAATTGGTCTTTGCTTAACTTCCCCGTTTGCCTCGTATCGGCCAGGGCCCTGGGAGAAATGTGGGGATGCTAATTATACATCACAGACAACGGATTGAGGATTCAGCTTGAGTGATGAGTACCAGTCACAGAACTCACGCTTTTAAAAACCTAAAAACAACAGGCTGAAGCACAATGTCTTTTCTACTGAACACCTCACTCCCAGCCCCCAACCCAAGCACCCTGTCAGGGTGGGAGGGAGCTCCCTCCTAGCTCCTGATCAGCATGCAGGTGGCGGACACGACGGTCTAGGACAGAGCAGCCACTCCCAGGGAACAAAAGCAGGTCACATGTGCACTCAGATCTTTGGCCAGTTTCTACGGTCCTGGATCATGTGAACAGCACAGGTTGCTGTTTTTCAGCAGAGACGACAGCAGCAGCATTTTAGGTTGTCATCATGAGGGGATGGGGCCTGGAAAGCCAGGCATGGCCATACTGCACAGGACAGTCCCTCCCTGCAGAGTTGTTCTTGCCTGAATGGCCTTCTAGTGTCCCAACAGAAGGACAAGACAGCACATAAGCTCCGTGACACCTTCAAGAACCAGGAGCTTGTTGCTATGGGAAGAAATGCCTCAGATGGTAAAGCCTCCATGTCTATGACAAAGGCCTTTCCTTCACTTACTGCTCACTCAATACAGTTGTTCCCACTGTGCGGAGTCACTGCAGAAACAGCGAGACCATTTTCTAATGCGCAATAAAAGAGCACTGGGAACGCTCAACAGACTTGGGCCTGAAAACACTGTCAGTAAACCGGGCCATGGGGAGCATGGAGATCTGCTAAAAGTCACTGATAAAGACTGGTTTAAAAACATCTTCGTTACTATCACACTTCTAGGTCTGCCTGCGAGAGCCAGTCCTCCTGCATACCTGCTGCCTCTTCTCTCCACCCCTCCCCTGCTCCCCATCTCCCAAGGATCCTGGGCTCCGGGGCCACATGTGGGTGCTGTCAGCGTCCATGCTCATCCTGACACCATGATGACTGGCTGGGCGCTGGGTGCTGTTCAGGGAAAGGCCTAGTGCCCGTCTTCCCCATGAAACCTCTCTTACCCTGCTCTCTCTCCTTCGGTTATGTCCTCTTTTGCCACCTGCTGACAAATCTGGACTGTTGTTTCACTTTCCTAGTGGTGACTCTAGAACTCATTCCATCTGTCCTTGCCCTCACTCCCTGTATGCAATCTTCTGCGTTCCTTCTTTAATCCAAGCATATTTGTGATTTCATTGCATAATTTAGTGTCATTATACCACTTACAGGTTGAGGAATATTTTATAAATTACTTCCTTGAACTGTCCTTTTATGTGAAGACCAGGATGTCACATGTTTGACCATTTCAGGTGATAAAGGGGGCTGCACTTTATTGGTTTCTAAAAGGGGGCCCTGGATCCAAAGGAACCACAACTGGGCCTCCCCAGCTGCTTTGGTGACTGATGCTGGGCACTCCTTCAGATAGGATGGCCCACTTTCTGGGGCTGGGGCCTCACCTCACAATGTGGATGTCTGTGATTACTGCTCAGGACTGTTATTTCCCCAAGTCACTCAGTACCATACTAACTCACTGTTCTACTTAGAGGGCTCACCTCTCCAGAATTACATTAAAATTCTCTCCTTGTAACTCCCAAATGAAACCCTCTAAGGCCCAGTGACTTTCACCACTAACCAGTTACAAAAGGAACCACCTCAGTAATGCAAAGACTGCTCTGCCTGGCCCCAGAGGAAAGTGGGGATGAGGTGCAGACCCGACACTCACTGAGAGCATGCCTTCCCCCGGGAGCCAAGTCAGTGGCCTACAGAGGGCAGGTCCTCTAGGGCTGGTGGCTGAATCCCCACTGCCCAGGGCAGCCTGGCTGGAGCTTTCAGGGCCTTACCACACACTCCCCCAAAGTGGGCAGGGCCCACTAGCTGTGGCGAAGGCTAAACCTCCTGCTAGAATCAGCATAACCACCAGCAAGAACTGATCCTAGCCATTCAAGCAGGCCACCTCAGAGCTCTCTAGAAAGATGAGACAGGAGAACCTCCTGCTGGAGAAGAATGAACTCACATGCACAGAACACAGGGACCTCGCTCAGCTCCCATCAGCCCGGCGAGAATGAAGCAAGGGGTAGACAAGGAGGCCAATGCATGGCTGAGCTGGCACTCTGACCACCTAGGCCCCTGATTGCCACACCCTCCTGTACTGACTGCTGTGCAACACGGCCTCATCTCTACAAGGCCCCTTGGAGCCCCACAGCCATTGCATCCACAGAGCAAGGCCCAAATACCAAGGAGCAGACACAAGTCCATCCACCCTTACCATATGTGTGCTAAAAGGTTCTGGGTGAGGCCAGAGTGCATGAAGATCTCCTTCACCTCCTGGCCGCTCACATAGCCATCCAGGTCCAGGTCAGTCTTCAGGAAGATCTCATCAAAGCGCATCTTGTCTGCCACTGGCACCACCCAGTTCACTGTTGGCTGAAAGGGTTTTTTGATGGTTAATCCTCAAGCTTTTAATCGCCTACAAATATACCCTATTCAAATACTTTCATATGTGGAAAACCCTCCTCAGAACTCCATGAGCCAAAAGGATCTCTGTAATCAGGGAAACTGAGGCTGAGAGAGGTTAACGCCAACTCAGTCAGTCGATCTCACCCAACAGCCAACCTGTGTCTCTCTGCTCCCTAGCACAGCACCCAGCTCTCCCTGTGCAGAGAGGGAGGTATAGACTCAGCAGGTCTGTCTGCCAACAGCCCCTCCACCCCTACTGTCTGGGACATGCCAGTGACCTTCCAGGAGGGGCTTCGGGCATGCCGGGCAACACCCTCCTGACTGCCAATTATGGGCGGCCCGTCTCCGACACCAGTCTTCTTAGTCTGCCATCTTCTATCTGCAAATGCTTCTCTGTCGCTGCCAGGGCTGTGTCAATGCCCACAGTGCCAGGATTCTGTACTCTGTTCTTCTGTACTTCTCTGTCCCTGCCCCGACTCCCTGTGACGCAGACGCAGTAGCCCCCTGGTGAGGTATTGGTGTGTGCACAGCACCAACAAGGAGCCTCCGAAGAGTACGCCCCACACCCTCAAGGAAGGCTGCTGACCTGGCAAACAGAGTTGAAAGCCCGACACAATGTGACTTTGGCAGCTGTAGGGCTTGGACTCCCATAACACCTAATTCTAGATGTATCACTTCCGACCTTTGGTGCTCTCGTGACACAAGTTCCGCAGCATCGCTGCCCCTTTTACTGGAGACATTTCTCCTCGGCTGCTTTTCCCAAACAGGTCTCCCTTGTAATCCAAACCTAGAGGGATCCTGATGCAAGCACCAGGAGACCAGACAGTGAGTAGGGAAGTCAAGGCACCATGTTACCAGACTGTTTCAGTTTGGGGTTTTGGACAAGGAGTAGGATAGCAGTACAGGAAAGAACTGATCAGAAAACCTATCAGACTCCATGAACCAAAGTCAAACAGCAAGGGCTCTGGCAGTAAGAGCTCAGGCAGCAAGAGAGACCTGAGTTTTACTTGTTACATTACGTGATCTTTGCAAGTGGCCTCTGGTCTGCTGTAGAATGTGATTAGAGGAGATGTAGAAACAAGAACTCTAATGAAGAAAAGGCCTGCATTCTTAAGTGACTAGAATAAGCTAAACCATCAAATGCAAAAGATAGAAGTAACAGCAGATCAGACAGGGTAAGCTGAGACAAATGCCTTCTATGTCCCATGGGTCCCAAGAAATTACGACTCTGGGACAAAAGTCTAACATTTGCTGTGCAAAAAGAATGACCTTGCTGCCTGATCTCCAGGGTATCGGGTGTATTAGCAAAACCCCAATGCCTGCTTGGCTATACAACCACATGGGACAAATTTCTTGGAGCCGGGTGTTACAGAACAGGCTGGATTTAATGCCAGTAAAGTAGCCACAGGCCACCAGTGAGTGGGAACAGACCCCAGTGGCTAGAAGGGGCTTCACCCCACACCTGGCCATGAGGGCAAGACCAGGCAAAACTTGAGAGGGGGGCCCCTGACAGGGCATTACTGGCCTGGGCATGAGGGAAGTGAAAGAGAGGGCGCACAGCAACTGTAGGTCCCCCAGAAAAGTCTGTGATTTTACCAGCTTCCCTGTTCATGATGAAGGGGATGCACTCTCTCACTCCCACCTCTAACCCCAATAGCTGCCACCGGTAAAGTCGGTCTAGTCAGAAGGTCAGCAGCACACTCCTGGGATCTGGGTAGAGCCACCAGTTCACCAGGGAGTGGGTTATGAGGCTGGCTGACCTGTGTGCATCAGCAACTTCAGCCCCATTTGCTTCCTTGTAAGGAAAACACATCACCACTAACCTAGCACACGGGACTTAATAAGAACTTTGGGCAAGACTCAAGAGGTGCTAGGTTGTCTTGAAAAACAAAAGCTCATGCAGATCTAAATGACTGGCCTCACCCCCTCTTTCTGTCCCCAGGCTCACTTTGCTCCAGGCTTCTCTTTGTTTCCAGAACACACCAAGCACTCCCACTTCAGAGCCCTGGCACAGCCTAGTCCTCTGATGGCTTCATCACACCAACATCCCCTCATTAGTAGCCACCCAGCTGGCCCCATCTGTAGGAACATACCCCGCTACCCACCCTGAAACTTCCAGAACAAGTCCTGTCCTGCTTTCTCATAGATGTCTGACCTTCCTCAATTTATTAATTTACTTATTGTCTGCCTCCCTATAGAGGGGCCTATCATACGGTTACTGGAACACCCCCCAGGACCTCCAGGATATGATGGGCATGGCTGGAGAGCTGCTGAAAGTGCCCAGGCTGAGCCATCTAGACACTGGGCTTCTCAGCAGACAGCCATGTGAATCTCCCCAAGTGGAAGTTAATGCCTATGGGCCATGCCTTCCGCCTGGCCGCAGCACTGATGGGAACTGTGTTAGCCTCATGACCAAGCCACCTGACCCTCTCTGATCATTTTTATACTCTAGGGTATGATGTGTGTTCTATGAGCTCCTTGAAAATGAGCCTCCACAGTCTGACGGTTGACTTTACAAATATGTCATGAGTAAGGAATCACTGTCTGATTATGCACTTCTTTTCATTTTTATCACATTCTAAAGTTGTGTGATGGTGCCAATTGGCCTTGTCACATTCATTGCTTTACCTTTGAAACCACAAATGAGGCAGAAAGCAAAGCAAGATCCCAAATATAACTCACATTCTTGCATGTTTCAGACAATCTTAAAGGTGCGCTTTTATAAAAATGCTGGATTGGCCAGAACAAGAAACGCCTTTTGATATATAAGATGCTACCATGCAGAGAGCCTCTCACTCACCTGATCATTCAATATACATTTGCTGAGCATCAAAGTACCAGAGATTGGCTTGAAGGCATAGGGTGTGTGCGGGCATGTGTGCATGCGTAAACAGATGACACATAATTGATTACATAACACTCCAAGTGTGAGAATCTGGAATAATTCAGAGTAAAGGGAGGGAATGGCTGGATGGGCAGGGCCTGGGTTGTGCTGGGTAATGCTCCCCTAATGCAGTACCCCATGAGCAGAGGGCTTACGAAGCAAGATACCACAGTAGATCTGGGGACACCCCTCCCAACGGAGGGACTGCCTGAGGCAGGAAGGGCAGAGATGGGAGGAGAGAGCCTGTCTGGAGGTGGGAAACTTACTGGGTGTATCTGAGAAAGGGTCGTTATTTATGAGCAAGTGAACAAGAAAGTTAATTCTGAATCCCTGTTGCTGTGGATTGAATATATGTGTCCCCACAAAAGCATATGTTGAAATCCTAACCCCAAAGTGATGGTATTAGGTGGGGCCTTTGAGAGGTAATTAGGTCATGAGGGTAGAGCCCTCGTGAAAGGGATTAGTGCCTTTATAAAAGGGACCCCAGAAAGCTCCTTTATCCCTTCTGCCATGGGAGCACACAGTGGAAGAGGGCTGACCATGAACCAGAAAGCCCTCACCAGTTGCCCAATCCGCCAGCACCTTGTTTTTGAACTCCTAGCCTCCAAAACAGTGAGAAGTAAATGTCTGTCAGTCTATGGTATTCTCTTATAGCAGCCCAAATGGACTATAATACCTATCACAAATATTTTTAATCACAAATGTTGCCTATTTGGGGTCACAAATTACATGCTCCCGAGAAACATCTCACTGGGGCTCTACACACAAAACAGCTGCTCTGAGAAGTAGCGAAACACACAGAGGGCACCATACTTGTGTTTGCTTGATGCTGTGTTTGGGAGACAAACTGCCAGTGCTGTTCAGGCTGCTGACGCTGCCATGGGATGGCGTGGAGCGGAGGCTGTCTTTGGGTGGGGGGCTGGCAGGCAGGACGGGCACAGCGCCTGGGAACACTTTCTTTCTCTTGGAAGGTGGGATGAGGGACGGGGGCAGGACGGAGGGCACAGGCTCCTTCTCGAGGGCTCGGTACACCAAGTGCATCGCCTGTAAGCACAAAAGAAAATCACATTCCTGTGGCCAAGCCCAGCCCCAGGGCAGGCAGAGGGCAGCCCAATGAGGGCTGCAGTGATAAGATGAAGACTGCTCCTTTAGAGAATGCTTCCAAGCTGAACAGAGTAAAAATAAATTTCTTGTAATGAGCTATACTTTCAAAGCATAATTTTCCAAGACATTTCTTTAACTACATGAGACTGAATGAGTACAAAAGGAATTCAATCATGCCAAACTCCACACATGTTCCCTCACTACACAGGAAGGCCACCAGTTCCAGGGCTGACGACTTCCAAAGTATTGGAATTTAGAAATCTAAAGATACACTATGAATGACACAATTCTAAGACCCATTTATAAAAGAACATAAATCTTGGTTGACATGATAAGAAATGATAAAAACTAGCCGAAAAGGGAAACTTGGGGCTTGTGAGGCTGAAGTGAGAGAGGCCTGTTCCAGGTTCCTTTGGGACCAATCACTTTGTCTCTGGGACGCCCCCAAGAGCAGCTCAATGATAGGAACACCTTAAGTCAAATGCAGTCCAAAGAAATACAAAAAATAAATAATAAGGGGTTGGGGGAGGAGGTTGGGGAGCTCATGTGTATTGCGGACAGTATTTCAGTTTTGCAAGATGTAAAGTATTCTGGAGATGGGTGGTAGTACTTAATGCCACTGAACTAGGCACTTAAAAATGATTAAAATGGTAAATTTTATGTTATATATATTTTACTACAAAAAAATAATGACAACCAATAAAAACAACAGGATAATAGAGAAATATAGAAAATGCTCAAAGTGAAAGGGCAAAAAAACAGAGTTGATGTGTGGGAGAAAAACGCATCTGAATCTATTGATGATCAGGGTTTGTAAGGGGAATGGAAAGAGAAATTTCTAATTCCCTTGGGAAATGGTTTAGATTTAACCTAGAAGTTTAAAATCTCAAAGGCTTTACACACATAGTAAATATAATAATAAGTTTCAATTCATGTGTATGTCGTACAAATCACATTTTAAAGATGTTTAAAATTCCTAGAACAGATTTATCTTAAGAATATGGTTACATTTCATTGTTTTTTATTGCTTGGGTATTCCCAGATAATTCAGTTGGATTTTTTGTTGTTGTTGTTGTTGTTTGGGGGGACGGGGCTTGAACTAAATTCCTATTTAATATAGTGTCATCCTTAACTATAAGGGGCTACTTCATTCTACTTTGAGATCTAGCAGGACAAGGTAAGTGAATAAATCTTCCATGAATGGAAGATAACGGTCCAACATGGCAGTGAGGTTGAGGGATGGGAGGAAGAGCAGGGACAGACTGACGGGAACCCAGGGTAAGGAAGGTAGGCTTTGGGTGAGGTCAGCCCAGCCCACCAGGTAGCTGAAGAGGTAAATGGGTTCCCTCAGACTTATAGAGGGAGGGCAGCCGCACGGAAGGGTGGCCCATAAGATAGGAGAGCCCTGATCTACACATGGCTCCACTGCTGTCACTAAGAGGAGAGGGTGGGAGTACCTAGGCTCTGGCACGGACAGAAGGGGTATACTGCGGCACTGGCAGGCATGTCTACAAGCATGCCTACTTCCTAACTCTGTCTGCTGAGAGTGACAGGAAGCAGGAGTATCCCAGGGTCACTGAGCACCCTGGTTTCTAACACCACCCTCCACTCTAAGGATCAGGGCTCCCTAGAGAAGGGGCTGATACAAGGCTGGGTGAGGAACGTATTGGGGAGCCAGGAGCATCTTACTGTGCCATGAAGAAGCAACTGCTCATAGAATGACAGGATATGACCAAAGGACAAAGGAGCCAGCTGGGAGGAACTCCCACTAGGCAAGGTAAGTTACACCAATAAAGGATTATAGACCATGGAGCAGAGGACGCATCCATGAGTTCACTCTGATACAAATTCTTGACAGTAGAAGGCCAGTTAGAAAATGTGCAAGGAATGAAAGAATTATAAGACAGACCACCTGCAATCACCAGCGTCCTAATGGATACAGGCGAGACTCCTGGGAGAAACAGTGCATGAGAATTAGAGGGGTAACAGGGTGCTCAATTGCTACGTGTCTCCCATGAGACTGAGCTCAAAGGAAGAGTAACTGCAAGGAGAAATTACTGGCCTCCATCCTGACCACGATCAAGGCTGACACCACGGTAATGATATATAATAAGACACCAAATGTCCTATGGATATTGTGTGCCCCAGGAGAACCTGCATCACCTTGGTGTGGTTCCGCCCCATAAAGTACAAGGTTTGGATCATCAGAGGAAACAGCAGACAAGCCTGCAACAAGGGACACTTGGCAAAATGCATTCTGCAAACGCCCACATGGCCATGAGACACAAAAACAGAGCTGACCTAGATTAGAGGACATAAAAGAGACAGAGCTACAGAATATATCAAACTAGGCCGGAGTCCCTTTCACTACAAAAGATGTTTTAGCAAAATCTGAATAATAATATCCTTAGATTAGATAATAGATATATAATGCAGTAATATATAAACTATAACCTATAACAGACACTATAATAATGTCAATATTAATTTCCTGATTTTGAATTGGACAATGGTTATAGAAGAGAATTCCCTGGTTTTGGGAAACATGCACTGAAGTATTTTGGGGTTGAAGGTATTGTGTCTACAACTTACTCCAACATGATTTAAAGAAAAAATTCATGGGCGCACCCGCACTCACAGGGGGAGAAAGGGAGGAAGGGAAAAGGATAAAGCAATGTGGTAGAATAGTAACACCAGGGAATCTGAAGGTTACTCAGAAGAATTCTCTGTAATACTGCAACTTTTCCTTAAATGCAAATTATGTCAAAATAAACACTTTTTTAAATTAAATGATAAAAAAAAAAATGAGCCCAGAAACCCCCTTTCCTCTCCCCATGAGCGGCACATTCCCTTCCTCAGCAGGTTGAGGAAAGTCCCAGTGGGGACCTACCACAGCAAACTCATCTCTATCCAGGTGCCCATCCTTGTCGATGTCACTGAGGTCCCAGACCTGCAAAAGAAAGAGCAGCAAATCTTACTGGGGGAAGTACCAAAGCTGACTGTACCAAGGTTTACTGGGGTGAGAGGTAGTACCAAAGCTTAGTGGGGGAAAGGACCCCATACAAGTGAGCCCACCTGAACTCAGACTGAGTGCATGCTAGGATTAAAATGAGGCAAATCAAAATGCATTAAGAACCAGTCTGTTGGTTCTCTGAGAAACTGTCATCCAATGAAGTATTACCAGCTCCAAGATCATTTCCATAATATTATGTTCACGTTCTCTAACAAATAATCATGATTATAATCACATCTGCCCTGATTTTTTTATCATCTTATAAATAAATCAGAAAAGATGGTTTGGTTTTGGCACAGGTGTTGCTCTGAACACAAGATACCCTCCGCATACACACACGAATCAGCTCCCAACCTCATTCTTGATGAACAGGGCCCTGGGCATGTGGTTGAGCAAGTCTGTGGTGTCCCACATCTCCTGTCATCAGAGAGCGAGGAAGGTGCCACAGAATGTGCAAAGCCCACCTACCTACCACCTGAAGACCAGGCAGGAAGGTATGGGTTCCTAGAGAAAAGGCCACATGCCAGATTTTCTAAAGCACAATCAAGGCACTACCTTTCTGACCCAAGTCAGCTCCCCCAGATCAGCAGGCCTGACTTGGAAAACACTAGGCACAGCATCAGTGCCCGAAGCTAAAAGGACACCCAGAGGTCCATCCAAGATGCTACTCGCGCTGGTATACCTCCCCACCACCACCAATAACTAGAGACCTCAACCCAGGGGCTTCTCACGTGTGGGTTCTCCTTTCCACCCCTGCTGTGTCTTGGCTCAGACCTCTTGAACACTCCAGAGGCCAGAGCCTCCAGCTGGCCTCCCTGCCTCTAGTCCTGTCCCCAGGATTACCAAAGGGGCTGCTCTAGAATAAACTCTGACCCCACCCTGCCCTAACAGCATCCAGTCCCTGCTCCTCAGCCTGGCACGCAGAGCCCCTGTTGCCCTTAGCACCACAACCCAACCTCCTGGGACTCCACTTGAACCTCTCGGGACACCAAACCATTTATAGTCCCCTCAAGCACATGAATGTCCTTTTAAAGAAGTTCAATACTGGGAGTGCTTTATGCCTGTCTTTTCAGTTTAGGAAGCAGAGGTTTCAGAAGAGTAACTTCACAAAGACACAGCACATTGTGGGGGAGTCTCACACAGGAACAGGCCTCCCTGCCTCCAGTCTTCCCTGTGCCCAGGGCTTCCCTACCGACTTGGGGCCAGATCATTCTTTGTGGGGGGGTCCTGGGCACCACAGGGTATTGAGGTTAAGCAGCAATCCTGACCTCCACCCACCTAATGCCAACAGCACCAGACCCAGGGACAACCAAAACTATCTCCAGACATTGCTCACTGACCCCTAGCAGCAGAACTGCCCTACCCAGCATGCCAGGCTGCCTCTGGTCACACTGTCCCTTGCCCAGCCATTTCAACTTATAGTCTACCACCCATTTCTTCACTTTAAAGAACACTCCCAAGGACACCTCCTCTAGAAAGCCTTCCCTGCTTGCCCCGCACCCTTTCTCAGGTGGGTGAAGTGCCTCCCTTTACTCCTGTCCTAGCTGGGCTGAACTGTGATTATCAAGGAGTCAGTGGGGATGGGGGACTACCATGGAAGAGTGGCGGCTCTGGGGACTACCTAAGACTTCATTCCCTTCTCTGTGCAACCCTGAACAACTTAGCAGCCACTCTGAAGGCCCCCCGTTTCCTCACCTGGAAAACGGGGGTCACACCATCCAGAATAGTTGAGTACAAATACTCAATGACTTCATTCATGCAAAGCACCAGAAAGGGCCTGGTACATACTAAGTCCTCGATAAATAAATATAATCTTAACCATCATTTATTCATTTGATTTCCTGGACTGTCTAATTTCATCCCCATCTTCTCAGTGCTCAGCACAAGGCCTGGCCCAGAGGCATAGCCCACAGGGGCCTGGGGCAGATGAGTCACATCAATCCCATCTAGACACAATGACTGTTCCATGTGTCCAGAGCAGGGAACTCAGCACAGAGACAGCCATGCAGAACCAGGCTTTGTGCACAGAGCAAACCCCAGGGCCATAACACAACCCCCAGTAGAGGAAAAAGTCTGGGATAGAAAACTATACCTATAAAATCAGTATTTTTATTTGGAACAAAATTAAGGCTTTTTTTAAAGAGGAAATGCATTAAATTTTTTCTAAACTTGCAGAATTAAAAGTACCTTTA
Source organism: Cynopterus sphinx (assembly GCA_030015415.1). Lineage (NCBI taxonomy): Eukaryota > Metazoa > Chordata > Mammalia > Chiroptera > Pteropodidae > Cynopterus > Cynopterus sphinx. The sequence continues at coordinate 50,322,069 of CM057390.1, read as the reverse complement.
CCTGAAGGCAAAAAAATAAAATAAAATAAAAACAAAAACAAAAGAAATATAAACATAAGCTCCCACACTTCTCCCTGAAAGTAATAGAGACAGGGAGATTCCAGGTCTGGGTTCGAGTCTCAGCTCTGCCTGTCCCTGGGCCCCGGGGCTGCCTTCCCACATGTGCAATGGGCCATAACATCTTCCTGCAGGCTGGAGAACATTTGTGAGCTGCAACCCTGAGGCCCTGAACCAGCCCCGCTGCAGCAAGCACTCCATCCACATCAGCTCTTAAGAAAGCCCCTGATGGAGCACACCTGTGCATAAAGCCTAGCCAGTGGGAAGCGAGCTCAGGGACTGGCAGAATTCAACAGACTTGCAGAAGGTAAGAGAACCACTTACCCTGCCCAGGACGTCAAGAGGCAGCTTTGAGTTCATGAGGACTGGCTTGACTTTGTCTCCAGAGAGCAAGCCATTTATGGGCAAAAGGCTTTCGAAAATGCCATCGAATTTTGCCTTTTCTTCCACCTAGTTGGAAAGAAATGGCCTGAATAAAAAAGTGGGCCTGTAGGAAAATCCAAAGCGAGCTCCAGCTGGAAATGCGAGAACCCACTTGTGGCCTCACCTAACTGCACAGGACAGTCCCGTGAATTTATGCCCTAAAGCAGCAGTCCCCAACCTTTTCAGTACCAGGGACCGGTACTCCATGAGAGTCTAATGCCTGATGATCTGAGATAGAGCTGAGGCGGTATGCTAGTGCTAAGGAGCGCAAATACACATAAAGCTTCGCTGGTCTGCCTGCCACTCACCTCCTGCTGTGTAGCCCAGTTCTTAACAGGCCATGAACTGGTGCCCTTTGGTACCCATGGATCTGGCAGCCACAGTCAATGGTGGAGAGAGACCTGGCCCCAGAGGCTACCTGGGAGACAAAGGCAACTCCAGACAAAGAACTAAATCTGGGCATCACTCTACTGAACTAAAGAATCAAATATAAAAATAAACCAAAGACTTAGCAAATAATCATCCAAATCAGATCTAAGCTGGTAAGTCCTCTGTGTCTAACAGTAAAAGGATAAATAATAAAAGTTCGTCATGAAAAGGGTGAAGGCCTGGGCAGGACTTGCAGAGCAGCAGCTACTGTCATTCTGAAATACGACACAGGCAATGTGTAAAGGGGGATGTTGGTGAGGAGGGTACGGATGGAGGTCCCTCAACCTGCCTTCTATGGAAACAGAGACTGAAGCTAGTGGAACCAGGGGACAGTAGACCTCTATCCACCCACTCTGACCACAAGCTAGAGCCACTGGGGACCTTAGGAAAATGCCCTCAATAAGTGTCCATCAATGGAGAAAGACAGAAGCAAAATGTGGTCTATCCATACAATGGAGTATCACTGAATCTTAAAGAGGAAATTCTGACATATGCTGAAGCACGGATGAGCCTGGAGGACACTATGCTGAGTGAAAGAAACCTGACACCATGGACAAACACTGTATGACTCAGCCTGAGATCCCTTGAATGGTAAAACTCTGAGACAGGAGTATTATGGTGGGTGCCAGGGGCTGGAAGAGGGGGAAGGGGAGTTCATGTTTACTAGGGACAGAGTTTCAGTTTGGGAAGTTCAAGTTCCAGAGATGGACAGTGGTGATGGTTGCACAACAATGTGAATCTACTTAATGCCACTAATTATACACTTAAAAATGGTTAAGATGGTGTGCTTTATGTTATATGTATTTTACTACAATTAAAAAAAAAGGACAGAAACAAGAAGGCAATCAGATAGTGCATGCACAAGTCACCATGAGCGCTAGGAAGGCAAACATCCTACATCTGCTTTGAGGATCCGTGCTTTGGTCAGGCTCGCTGACTTGGTGCTTCCAGAAGTCCAGGAACTTTCACAATAAAAAAGAATGCTTGGCACTTCAGGTTTATTTGTCACTGTTTCTCTGAATGGAATCTCTCTTGAAAACAGTGTACCCCAACCCAGCACCACTGCTGCCCTGACTCCCCTGAGGCCTCGCAGGCTCTTCAGCCGCCAGCCCTCCCCCTGAGGCCTCTCTGCACGGGCCCTGCCAGAGAGGAGCCAGAACAGTTTAAAGAATAAGATCTCTTTGCTGCCATTTTTCATTACAAAGCAGCCCTTTTTCAAAGTAGGCACCATGCAACCAGACGACAAAGTCCTTTTCTACTGTAATCACCACTGGGAAACCGCTTGATTATTCAAGGAGGTGACTTCACAATTCCTTGGTCACAGGCGCCTCCTCCTGCATCTGTCCCTGCACAGACCCACCCCCATCCAAACTCTCTGAGCAGAGAACCAACCAACTGCACAAAACAGGACATAGCTCCTGTGCTGAAAGAAGCTCTTCAAAAACCAACAAGAGCATCAGAAAGGGAAGAAAAACACGTACACTAGCTGGAAATGAGAGAAAGAGCTGAAAAGGCATGCTGGAGGTCCTCACACTTGCAAGTTCTTACAATATCCCCTCTGTTCTGATTAACCAATCCAAGCAACAGAAATCACAGAACATGACCTAGAAATACAAGATTTAAACTGCAAAATTTTCAGACTACAACACCTGAAAGTGTTTTCTTAGGCAATTCCCAATTACAGGAAAAGGCCATAGCTGTTTCACAGACTTTCATTGGGAAAAGTATTTCATCTGAATTCTGTAGCACAGTTACTCTGAAACAGCAGGTAATATAAACATCCTGTGAAATATTTGGAACATCATAAATGGCTAAAACCACTGCACATGAAGGACAGTCAAGGGGTGCCACCCTGTCACTTACCCTCACAGCCCAATGGGCCTCTGCTGAAGGCGGTGTGACCATCAAAGGGCTGCTGGTGTCATGCTGGGAAAAAAAAGAGAAACATTCCGCTATGGCTGCAACAGAATTAAATTATAGGAGAATGTGTTTATGGAAAGGGTACATATTTTAAAGTGCTTTAAAAATGGGGGAAGACCTCAAAAAATTAAACACGGAATGGCCACAGGTTCCAGCGATTCCACTCCTAAATATTCACCCAAAACAAGGGAACAGGTGTGACAACAAATCTCTATACATGAATTATTATGTCCACCAGATGAACATATTAAACAAAATGGGGGCAGGGGGCATACAATCTTCTTCAGCCATGAAAAGGAGTGAAGTGCTGATATACACAGCACTGTGGAGGAACCCTGGCAACACTATGCTGAGTGAAAGAAGCCAGATGTATAATTCCACGAAATGTCCAGAAAGAGCAAATCCAGAGATAGAAAGCAGATTAGTGGCTGCCAAGGGCTAGGGGAGGGGGAAATGGGGGGTGATTACTTAATGGGTACAAGGCTTCCTTTTGGGGTGATGAAAATGTTCTAGAACTAGACAGAAGTAATGGTTGCACAATTTCGTGAATGCACTAATGTCACTAAATTTTCATTTTAAATAGTTAATTTTAGGTTATGTGAATTTCATCTCAATAAGAGAAAACATGGAAAGAGACTGAGAGAAAGACAAGTAGATGGGTGACATTAGAAGGTGAACTTGAAGGATTTTGGCACTTACGAATTTAGGCGGTGGCATGTTTAAATTCAGATTGCTCAAGGTAACTTCGTGGCCACTCTGTGCACAGGCCACTAGTCTCAGTGCAACATAGAAACCCTGCAAATCCAAAAGGGGACGGTGTAAACCCCACCTAGCCCATAGCCACAGAGGAAGAGCTGTCTGTGGCATCAGGCTTCAGGTGAAGAGAGATTTCAGTTCACTTCATCAAGGAAGGCTATATGTGTGAAGGTCATCTACAGTGTCAAGTTGAACTGGTCTCACCTTGGGAACATTATTTAAATGAATATGCTAAAATGGATCTAGCCCATTGCATTCTGAATGTATAAAATTTCAAATAAGTATATTTTAAAAAATAATGAGCTCCCAAAACTTAGAAAATGCTCAACTAAGTAGCTGGCTTAATATCTTTCATGTTATGAATTATGGTTCATATAAGTGACTTTTTAAAAATGGTTTAGAATACACACAGCTTTTAGGAATTTACACTCCAGATTCACTGAGTTCCCCTTGGCCTTGCTGAACAAAGAAACCCCGCCCACCCCCCCACACCTCCACCCCTTAAAGCCCAACATGTACATCACCTCCCACGTAGGAACAAAGGATCTGAATCAGGCCATCAGCAGTCTTGGCCTCTCCCGGCCCACCTCCTAATCCTGAACCGGTCATATCACAGTCTTATTGGACTCACGTAGCATCATCTAATTTTTTAATTATTCAACTGGTCCAAGAATATGAAATGTTTTAAAGCTACAAACAGTCATGGTTTTAAAAACGTCTTCTAAGAGATAAGCAATAGATCAGCCTTCCTCAAGCTGACAGCCAAAGGACTCCCATGTAAAGTGAGAGAAAAGGGGACATAAGGAAGTTTAGAGGAACTATATTAGGCAAAGTTAACAGATCTCTTTCCCATAAGGATCCTCAGACCCTGATACAGGCAGATATACAGCATGAATCTCAAGGAAGGAAGGAAGGAACAGAGGATCGCAGACCATGAGACACTAGGAACAACATCCCTTGGAATTTAGTTTGGGGAAGAGCTGAACTAAATTAAAAATGACCATTTAAAATCACTTGTAGATACTATAAATTTTTATTTATAGAGCATTCTAGAAATGACAAAATAGTAATGAAAAAGAAACCAGTGGTTGCCAAGGGATGGGGTGTGGGGATTCTCTGGGGTGCTGGGGTAGGTCTGTGCCCCAACTATGGTTGTGGTTACATGAGTCTATGCAAGTGATAAAATTTCATAGAACTACACACACCAAAAAAAAAACCCCAAAGTACATGGAAAACTTGTCAGCTCTAAGACCTCTGGTTCAGTCAGTGCTGCTGCTGGCTCTGAGCATCATGCTATGTTGAAGTAAGCTACTCTCCCTGGGGAAGCTCGAGGAGGAGACACGGAAACTCTGAACAATTTTTCTGCAACTTCTGTGAGAATCTGAAGTTATTCCAAAATAAAATGTTCTGCAACATTTTAATCACTTGTAAGTACACAAATATGAAAAGATACACTAATCATGAGAGATGGCTTCAAGTATTTCAAACAAAGACCTTTATTTTGAGAGGAAACCTTCCTGTTTTAACAATTTGATGGCCACACTCTTCTCTAGTGACATGTGTCAGTGGCATGAACAGGAAGGAAGTGCAAAGGTAACAGGCCTGGGGGCTCTGGCTCGGCCCCCTCACTTGCTCTGAGCATACGTGTATATACCTGTTTGTCCAAGAACCCTTTACCTTCTGGATCAGCCAAGTCCCATATCTGTAGAAACACAAAAATGCTCATGAGTGCGACCACTAATCATTACCCATTTATTCATAAAACAGGAGCCATCACTGCTATATGTGGGTTTTAAGGGTAGGCCAAAGCAATCCCCATCCACATCCCCCAGGTCAGAGTAGGTGAATGCCCTCCCTTCCTCCAGGGCACAGGGCCAGTCCATAGCAGAGGCCCAAAAACACCAAGATCCTAAGCACACCTAGGCCAACACAAATCCACAAACTATCAAGACCCTAAAGCACTCCAGGCCTCTTTTCTGCTACCCAAGCATCAGGTGGCAGTTACCATCGGAGCATGTGGACCCACAAAGTATAGCCTTGGGAGGCTGGCAGTGGCCTGCCCACTCACTCCCCAGGTCCATTTACATGAGAGGGGTCTGCACAGGACAGCCCTCACCTGCTATGGGGTCCTCTGAGGGCAGACACAGAAATCACTTTTGGTCTTGACATACCTTCCCAAGGATAATGTCTGAGAGCCCAGACTTCTTTAGAAAAAGTGCAGCTTCACTGGCCCCAATTCGCCCTGTATACGCCGGGTCCACCTGCAAGGAGGAGTGACGACACTGAGATGAGGCTTCAGGAACAGAGCAGCAGGTAAGGTAGCACCCACCACACTGATGGGCTGATCTTAATCCAGAGAACAGAAGGGACCAGAGGCTGCATAGGGCTTCAATTCAGAAATGTACTTTCCAGGTCACTTGCTCTCTAGTTCCATCCAAAAAGACACCAGTGAAACTTACCTGCTTATAATAAGATTCATATAATGGGTTTCCAGTGGGAATCTGTAAACAAAAACACAGATATTAGTCAAAGTGGACATACCCCCCTCTAAAAAAAAATGTCATCTCCTCAATTCTGTCATTTTCAAAATATGATAGTGAAAAGTCAAGTTATGCACTTTAACATCCTATATACACAAAACTGCAAATTAGTTGCAGATTTAGAAAAAAGAAACGATAATGCTCTTTAAGAAGCCCTGATTCCCATGCCAACACAGTTGTCCAGGCAGGAGTGACAGCGCAGAGTCAATTTCCATGCACTGAACGATGGGAGACAACATGTCTGGGAGCTCAGAGGAGAAAGGCGCCCTTATCCTTAGAAATCATTGTCTGGCTCCAGAATCAGAACAGGAGACTCTGCACATCATCATGAATCACCAGACACACAAGCTTCAGACCGGTTTCTCTGCCACAGGTCTCATCCACACCTGCCACCAGAAGGACTGTTCAGAAATGCACACCAACCTGCCTTTGTAGGAGAGAGCTGGCCAGTGACCATTCTCGCTGAGAGGCAGGAAGTTCAAAGTCCTCTGCCGAGCACAAGATAATCTGCATTCCAGCCATTGGATTCCCAAGACATTGCTATTAACTGCCTAGGCCAGTATCATGTGGCAAGCTGAGGCTACGCCTGGTTGGCAGCCGAGCCTTCATACTTCCCACCACATCCAGGACCTCTCTTCCAGCAAGCCATCCCTCAGTGGGGAAAAATAGGGCACCCAGGAGAGGTGGCAGTGGGAAGGAAAAAAGCAGCCACTAAGATGTGGCTATGAAGGCAGACATGTATTGGTGGTTTATTGCATAAAGGGAGGAAAGCAGTATGCAAACCTACTGTTGATTTAGTGAGCAAAGAAAAGTGAAGACATCATCATGACGTGTATAATCACATAGAAGAACAGGTGTGAACACAGCTAAAGAGCAGAAAGTGGGAAAGATGAGGACTGGATGAGGAATGGGATTACAGTGCTTATTAACAAGTTCTTTGAATGCTGTTGTGTGGTTTTTCATAATGAATAAGAGTGGGGGGAGGTGGGTTCCATCCAGTTGCAATCTCTGGATTTGAATCAACCCAATACTTGCATAAACTGTGCCATAAAGAGTCATTTCAGGTTAAAAATAATGGCCAGATAAAGGTTAGCTTCTCTGGGGGACGCCAGCACCTGCCAACGTATAAAGAAGCGAAAGTACCGAGAACTATACCAAGACAGAGTGAAAATAGAAGGAAAAGAGCACAGAGATCTAAAAGGGGAGAGGAAAGTCAAAACACAAAGAAAAAGGGGAAGAGAAAGAGGGAAATCCTAAAAAGGCAGAAAACACTAAACAAAACAACAACAACAACAACAACAACAAAACTAAGAAAGGCTAGAAGGTGAGGAGTACTGGCTTGAGAAAGGAAAGGCGATGACACCAATAGGGATGGAGAGGTAAGTAAGTGTGCTCCTGCAGCAGCTCCCTGGAGCCTTTGCCTGACACCATCACTGGGGGAAGCCGTTACCCTTAGCTCCTTGTCCACATGACCTGGATTTAAAACCCCACATGCTTTCAAAACACATATCCCCAGAGGAGTAAGGCTGAGGGAGGAAACAAAATCAGGCAGGCTGTTTGTCATCTGTCAGTCAAGGTGACAGTGGCAGGCCCAGACAGCATATCATGTGTCTGACTCACTGGAGTGGAATGCATAGACCCCAGAGGCCCCCATTTTGATGACAAAGGTCTCCTTCCAGCCAACAATCATGGAGGTGCAGGTCTGAAATACATTTCCTCTGGGTTTTTAAAAAAATCTCGTATCAGGCAAGAAAGGCTTCCAAGCTACTGAATCCAGTGAAAAAAGTTTTGGTAAAAGGGGCAGAGTTAATAACTACCTAAAATTTTCCAAATGTTTCTGAGCTACAAGATCCACAATCAAAGAAACAAGACCCTGATTAGTCCATAAAAGCATATGAAGCACCAGAACCAAAGCTACACCCGTAAATGTTGAGGGCTCACCCCATCAACAGTCTAGGGCCAGGTGTCAATCCCAAATCATCTCAACTAACAGAAAACCAGCATGTGCCTCCACCACTCTAACTACAGGAATCAATTTCAGTAAGCTGAGATGATGAGGCAGTTAAAGGGATGGATTTAATTACACATGCTACACCTACTGAAAAAGCAGAAGGGAGAAAAAGAAGGGAAAATACCAGAACTAATTGGTACTTCCTCTTATCACACTGCTTCCTCAAAGGGAGGATGGAGTCACACCTGCGAGCTGCCCGAAATGTCAATGTGACAGAGCAGAAGATGCACACTGCTAATGCCATGAATCTCCCAATGATGGGCAGTCTGTGTGGCCAGCTCCTGCACAGAGATCTCAGTCACAACCACCTGGCCAGTGTGGGCAGCTGCTCCCAGAGGGAGCGTAACAGATGCTGGGACAAAGCCCTCTGAGCCTGCCTGTGTCTGACCCCAAAGCAAGCCCAAGGCCAAGCCAGGGCAAAGGCAAAAACAGAATGGGTCAGGGGACAAGGTTTTCAGTGTAAGTGGTTGCAGAGGGTTAGATGATGGTTTCAAGATTGGAAGCAAGATAGAATTGGCCCAGGATGGCATTCTTCTCCACAAGTCCATTGTACTAAAGTGCCATCTTTGATAGCATCTGAATTAATGAGGTTCAATAAATCTTGATTCAACCTTTTAGTTGCTCTTCGTGTCTTAAAACATTAGCAGAGATAACATGAAAAGTTCCTGTAGTCTCTTCACTCTATCCTCCAGCCCATACAGAGTTTACAAAAAGGGGGACAGGAAGAGAAAACACTGGAGGACAAGTTCACATCCTTCTGTTGGGAGGGCTTTAAAACATCACAGTTATGTGAATGCTTGCGGTTTTAATGCTGAGGAAAACCAGCTTGAGATGAAAGATACAACAAACCACTTTAGAGGGGAGATCCTCTGAGGACTGGGGTTCTAGCCACTCCTAATCCCACCAGGATTGAGTTGACCCAGCTCTGATCCCTGCTTTCATCCAGAGCAGGACTCCTAAATTTTTATGCCTGGAAGAGGAGAATTCCCAGTCTGCTGGAAGTATGCTCTCTCATGCAAAACAAAGCAATGATCACTGACCTTTTTCAGTTCAAAATGACATTTTTAAAAGCAAATTTGTTTTTATTGTAAAACTTTTAGAAGAGTATCTATAATTCCTTGTCCTGATAAAAATGTTAAATGTTTGCTCTATGAAAGGCCCTGATAAAAGAATGAAAAGATAGCCATGTATGGGGAGAAAATACTTGCAAATCACATTTCTGACAAAGGCCTAGTATCTAGAACATATAAAGAACTCTCAAAACTCAATAGCAAAATGGCAAACAGTCCATCCAATGAGAACATGGGCAAGACATTAAGGGACATTTCACCAAAGATGATATATAGATGGCAAATAAACAAATGAAAAGATAACCAACATATTGTTAGCCATCAAGGAAATGCAACCTAAAACCATAGTGAAATGCCATCACACACCTATTAGAATTGCTAAAATAGCAACACCTGTGAGTAGGCAAAGACATTCAATCACTTGTATATTGCTGGAGGGAATGTAAAAAGGTACTGTTACTCTAAAACATGGCAGTTTCTGAAAAAACAAAACTAAATACACAACTATCCCACAACCCAGCAACTGTCTTGGGTATTCATCTGAAGAAATGAAGCCCTGGGTTCACATAATATCCTAACTCAAACATTTAGTGCAGCTTTATTCATCAATACTCAAAACTAGAAATACCCAGATGTCTTTCAATGGGTAACTTGTTAAATAAACTGTGGTCCCATGGAATACTACTTGGCAGTGAAAAGAAACAAACTGCTGATATATGCAACAACCTAAAAGAATCTCCAGAGGATTATGCTGAGTGAAAAGGCCAATCCCCAAAGATTATATTCTATATGATTCCATTGTATAACATGCTCAAATTATAGAAATGAACAGATTAGTGGTTGCCAGGGGTTAAGGAAAGGGTGAGTTGGGGGAGAAGTGGAAGTGGCTATAAAAAGGCAACTGTCCCTACGGGGACAGAATTATTCTGCATCTGGCTGTAGCAACATCCATGTTTTGGTTATGATGGTGTACTATAGATCTGCAAGATGTTACCACTGGAGGAAAGTGGGTAAACAATACATAAGAGGGGATGCTCCAGTCAAGATGGTGAAGTAGGTAAACGCTGTGTTTGCCTCCTCACAACTACATCAAAATTAAAATAAACTACAAAACAGCCATATTGGAAGTTGCCTGAAGTCTAATTTAACAAAAGTACTACAACTGGACACATAAAAGAGGCCACCTGAAAAATGGTAGGAGGCGTGGAGACACAAAAGAGGCTGGTCTCACACCCGTGTGTGGCGGTTGAAAATCCGGAGGCATATTTCAGCTGTGGAGAGTCTCCTAAAGTATCAAGGGGTCCTGGCCCCACACCAGGCTCCCCAACCCAGAATTCCAGTGCCAGGAAGAGAAGTCTCCACAACTTCTATCTTTGAAAACCAGCAGAGATTTGAGATGGAAAGCAGGTGGAGTCACAGACATTCCTCTACAGCAGCGTGTGTGTGTGGACTCACTTGCTGACAGACTCACTTGCTCTGAGCTCCAGCTCTGGGGCAGAAGCTCAAAGAGCACCAAGGACTTACAAGGAGAAACTGAGTTGTCTGGCTTAAGGGCAAGGGCGGGAGAGGCAGCTTTCTCCCAGAAAGTAGTGTTGGCAGAGGACATTGTTCCTTTGTTGAGCCCTCCCTACTCCCAGTGTGTAGATGCAGGTGGCCACCATATCTGAGTCTCCATCAACCTGACTACCCAGCCCTAGTGATTCCCTGAGACCCAACCCAACTTGCGGGCCCACCCAAGTCCCTTCCAGTAGATTTTCCATACAAATGGCCTGGCTCATGGCTGTAGACTTTTCTAAATCTCTCAAAAGTTCACAAAAACCTAAAGCAGCAGCATTTGGCCTCAGCGTGCCCCACATCTCTTGTTGAGCAGCCTCAAGCCCAGCATGAGGAACAGTCAGACTTGGTTTGTGGCTTGGCCTCTCGATGTACATATAAGCCCAGCGTGGGTGGTAGCCATCTGCAGACTGCTTGGTGGCTCATGCCAGGTGGTCCCGGGTTGGGCACAGACAGAGGCTGAACTTGGCCTGCGGTAAGGCTCCTCCTCCCAGGAGACCCTGGCCTACATGCCTAGTGGTCAGCTTTAATCTGAGCTGTTGCACTACCCAGGGCCTCATCTGAGGATGACACACCCAAAGGGCAAACTGGGAAACCACCAGAGCCCTGCTAAAGCAAATCCTGCTCCATAAGGTCAGCCCCTATGCAATAGCTACTCCATTGTAAAAACTGGCCAGTTCTCACAACCAATCATCCAGAAAGTCAATCTCTCCCACTGACAGGCAAACAGCAATCAAGGCTCAACTACAACAGGAGAGAGCACACACCTGGAGCACCTGGCTCAGATGACCAGGGATACTGGGCCACTGGACACCACAGTACACCTACTACATAAGCCTACTCTAAGACCAAGAAACATAGCAGCCATACCTAATACATACAAACAACACAGGGAGGCAGCCAAAATGGAGAGACAAAGAAACATGTCCCAAATGAAAGAACAGAACAATGCTCCAGAAAAAGAAATACACAAAATGGAGATAAGAAATCTACCAGATGCAGAGTTCAAAACACTTGGTATAAGGATACTCAGTGAACTTAGGATAAGAGTAGATGAATTCAGTGATAACTTCAACAGAGATAGAAAACATAAAAAAAAATGGATATAGAAAACAAAGAACCAGTCAGAAATAAAGAATAGCTGAAATGAAAAATACTTTAGGAGGACTCAACAGTAGATTAGATGAAGCAGAGGACTGAATCAGCAATTTGGAAGATAAGGTAACAGAAAACATCCAATTAGAACAAGAAAAAAATTGAGGCTCGTTTATGGGGCTTCCGAGACAACATGAAGTACACCAATATTCACATCATAGGAATACCAGAAGAAGGGTAGTGAGAGAGCAAGGGATTAAAAATCTAGTTGACAAAATAATGACAGAAAACTTCCCTAACCCAGTGAAGGAAATAGATATTCAAGCCCAGGAAGCTCAGAATCCCAAACAAGATGAATCCAAAGAGACTCACACCAAGACACATCATAATTTAAATGCCAAAGGTTAAAAACAGAGGGAATCTTAAAAGCAGCAAGAGAAAAACAGTTATTTTCAAGGGAGCTCCCATAAAATTGTCGGCTGATTTCTCAACAGAAGTTTTGCAGGTCAGAAGGGACTGGTAGGAAATATTGAAAGTGATGAAAAGCAAGGACCTAAAACCAAGATTATTCTACCCAGCAAAGCTATCATTTAGAATCGAAGGACAGTTAAACAGGTTCATCACTACCAAGCCAGTACTACAGGAAATTAGAGGGACTTCATTAAGAAGAAAAAAAAAAGATCAAAAATGTGAATAATAAAATGGCAATAACTACATAGCTATCACCAATTACTTTAAAAGTAAGTGGATTAAATTTTCCAATCAAAAAACAGGGTGGCTAAATGGATAATAATACAAGACCATCACATATGTTGCCTACAAAAGATTCACTTCAGATCAAAAGACACACAGGAACTGAAAGGGATGAAAAAAGATGTTTCATGAGCATGGAAACAACCAAAAGCTGGGGTAGCAATACTTATACCAAACAAAATAGACTTTAAAACAAAGGCTAGTCTACAACCATGCTACTCTGAACAAGCCCGATTCCGTCAGATCTCAGAAACTAAGCAGAGTCGGGCCTGATTAGTACTTGGGTGGGAGACCATCTTGGAAGAGCAGGTGTTGTAGACGTAAAAAATAAGGGACTGTAAACTGCCAAGGTCCTTGCAATCTGTAGGGTCAACCAAGAGTTGCCTCACCAACTAACTAACTAAATAAATAAATACATGGCTAAAACAAGACAAAGAAGGACCCAGTTATCCCACATCTGGGTATTTATGTGAAGAAACCCAAAACTCTACTTTGAAGGGACATGAGAATCCATATGTTCACTGCAGCATTATTTACGTCAAAATATGGAGGCAACCTAGGAGTTCATCAATGAATGAATGAAGAGATAAAGAAGAGGCCATACATACAATGGAATATTATTCAGCCATAAAAAGAGAAAAAAATGTTGCCATCTGCAACAACGTGGATGGACCTAGAGGGTATTGTGCTGAGTAGAGTAAGTCAAAGACAAATGCCATGATTTCATTTACATGTGGAATCTAAAGAACAACAACAACAAACCGAAACAAAGTGAGAGAGGCAGAGAACATTTGGATGGTTGCCAAATGGGAAGGTTTTGGGGAGGTGGGTGAAAAAGGGGGAGTGATTAAGAAGTACAAATTGGTAGTTACAACATAGTTATGAGAATGTAAAGTACTGCATAGGGAATATAGCCAATGATATTAATAACTACGTGCAGTGGTTATTAATACCCTAAATGATCAGGGTAACTGATCATTTAGTAAGTTATATAAATTTCTAATCACTATGTCGTACACCTGAAACTAATGTAATGTTATATACCAACTATAATTTTAAAACTATTTTTAAAAAATACACAGAATGTCTTTACATTATTTTTTAAACTGTCTGTATCTAAGATTATCTCAAGATTTTAAATTTAAAAAAAAATTAGAAGAAATCATAACCAAATGAAAGGTGGCATTTTTAGACAATCAGGGAAATTTGAATATGGACTGGGTAACAGACAGTACTAAAGAATTACTAATTGTGTAAGGTGCACCATGGCACTGTGGTTATGTAAAAATGATCTTAACTGTTAGAGATGCATATTGCAATATGATTTCTAAGATTTAAAAAAAACTTCAAAAAACAAATATGAGAGGGTCAGGAGATGGTAGACAGGTCTGAAGAGATTTATAAAACACTGGCCTCTGTTGTAACGTGGGTGGCGAGTATGTGGGAGTTCATTAAACTCTTCCCAAGAGTTTTAGTGTGTTTAAACTTTTACATAATTACAGATCAACATCTGATGTGTTTCTGCTCTGGCAAAGATCCTAAGGTACAAGCTGCGTCAGGGTCAAGTGTGATAAACAAAGAGCAGCTTTATTAGATCATGCTTTTGTCAAGCAGTAAAAATTAGCATTTCTTTAACTCACATATGCGCACACACGTGTAGGTATGCCCTCCCACTACTCTAAGGTCTCCTCCTGAAAAAGTGATCAGGTGTGCAAGAAAGAAGAGGAAGAGCAAAAGAATTTCATCAGTTTGCCCAACTTGAGGGGGAAGGACTACAGGTAACTGAAGGTTTGGAAACCACTGAGGACTGGTGAAGCCAATAATGAACTGCTTTGTCTCCACTTCACAGAAGACTAAACAGCCGTGAAAACAGTACAGGGAGAGCATTTATTAATGGGGAAGAATCGTCAGATATTTGCTAAGTGAAAGGGAGGGTCCAAACCAGCTCTGACAGTTATGACCTGACTGGTAAATGCTAGGTGATTAAATCCACATGAATCTAAATGTGGTGGGAGGGACACCACATGCTAATACGGAACCCGCTGCCTCCTAGCTCTTTCTGAGCTCTCCAACACGATGCTTTTGTAAGTAGAACAAAAAAGGGAGAGAGAGAAGGTCAAGAGGGATATGAAAAAGGTACTCAATTCTCCCCATGAACCCAAATGACCACCACAATGAAGGACCACCTGAAGATGTGTGCCAGCCATTCAGAACAGGACTCTGTCAGACCCACACAGAAGAACTAAGGGCCTTCAGTGGGGACATGACACAGGGGTGGAAGGAGAGTTAGTCCTCACCTTCAAGAAGAACCGAGGGAGAGAACCACAGCTGAAAATTTAGACGAGCACTGAAATGTCACAGTGAACAAGAGAGCTGGAGCGAGTTCAAGGCCAGGAGCCATTCATTAGGAGGTGCTAGAAAGGCTGGGAAGGGGACAGGAACACAGAGTCAACATGTGAAAGTGAAAGCTTCAATGCTCCCAGGAGACCATCGCTCTCAGCCCCATCAACCAAAAATGGAAGTGTGAGTGAAACAGAGACCACCCTGACATACAGCATGCAGGACACAGAGGTCAACAGCACCACCATACAAATGTGGACTCAAATCCTATCCCACCAGTGGAACACTGTGCAACCCTGGGGAGGGTGACCAGCCTCTCTGTGCCTTGGTTTCTTCATTTGGAATGACAAGGATGAACAATGGCCAAACACTGGCTGTTTTGAGTCCTATTCTCTCCCCAGTCACTCTCCTTCCATCAGCTCCATGTGAAACCATGTTCTATTGCCAGAAATGCACCCCCATCCCAGTTCCACCTCAAACTACTGCCTCCCCCTACCCTTCACAGAAAACTTCCTAAAAGCTTGGTCTGCCTTTGGATTCACCAGTTCTCACTGCATGAACTTACGAATTCATTCACTCTCTCATTCAACAAACACACTTGAGTTCACACTACAAGGATGCATGGAGGACACAAAAGTATGCGGGACCGTGTTCTAGGGCTCAGGAAGGGGAGACAGGTGGCAGAAGGAGCCTACGGCTACAGAGCAGAGTGGACTACAGTGCATGGTACCAAGGGGCCTGACAGCAGGAGCCATGGCCAGGGCCTCCAGAGGCTGAGCAAGGGCCAGGGATGGGCAAGGTGGTTCCAGGGCAGAGGGGCAGGCAGATTCAGGGGTCACTCAGCATGATTTTAGCCAGGCAGCAAGGGTGGATACAATAAGTTGATGGGGTTTGTGCTTGCCTTGCTGAGAAGCCAGAATGTCATCTTGAAGGCAACCTAGGCAAACACACACATGAGAAGGTGACTGAACACACACTCAGCTAGCGAAAGGAGTGATAGGAGGGCAGGGCCAGGAAGAACCGATCAGGGAGAGATGGCTGCATCCTCCAGGAGGATGAGGCTCAAGGAATGCAGAGAAGGGGGAGGAAATGACAGTTCACCTTTAAATATGCTTCCCTGGGGTGTCCTTATGGGGCATCGAGGTGGGAATCTCACTGCCAATCAAGCCGTATCTACTGAGCGCCTACCTGGTCCCAAGTACTGGCCTCGGTGAAGGTGCAGAAGCAAATAAAGGGACCACCTCCCCCACAAGACTCATGGAGCTCCTGATCTGCAAGGAGAATGTCATTAGAAATGACAATGCACTCAGAGGGCTGCCAAGTACTGTGAGGAAAAGACAGGACAGGGTCAGACACACACCTGTGAGGGCAGGGAGGTGGCCACCACCCCAGCTGAGCCTGCCCAAGGGGACAGGAGACACCAAGGCTGAGCATCACCATGCTGAAGCACTGGACAGGCCCACAGTGGAGAGCGAAGGGGGCACCACTGGCAAGAAAACACCAGGGATGGGGTGGGTCCTAGAAGGGCAGGGTCAAGTACAACCACAGAGAGGGCTGGTAGATGAGACTGGAAGCAGCCAGGCAATCAGCAGCTCCCTAGACCTTGCCCTGGCAGCCTGGGTACAGCAGGGAGTAGATTCTAACTAACCCTTTCTCCCAAAAATGCTGCTTAAGATCAAAAGTGGCACCGGCATCCCCATAGCCTTCCTTGGCTCCTCCAGGCATCTCAGAGAACAGCCCTGCTCCATTCTGTCTTTCCTTCCTCCACTTGATGGACCAGGCACTGAACAAAGACTCATGGGGGCTATGGCTCAGTAGCAGGGCCCCTACACAACAGGGTACCCACAACCCACAGTGCTCCCACTTTTCCCCATATGCTGTGAACCTTCCAGAAATTCCTTTCCTACATCAGTAAGCCAGGGTTCCAACATCCCTGCCATCTTCTGACCCCTAGCCTGACACTACACCATCCCTTAAAAGAGTATACTGCTCAGGACGCAGGTGCTTCTGGCCACAAGGCAGTTCCCTGCCAAGGACTCCCAGATCCCCCCATATCAGGTTAGCTTGCTGCCTCCCCTCCACCTCTGTTGGTGACATCATCAGCCTCTGCTCTTTTACAGAGCCTGGGGGTCTTCTAGGCCCCAGGCACCAAGCTAGGCTCCCAGATCTCCAGGAGAGCAAAAAGCCAGTCCCTGTAGCCAAGAGCTGAGTGTTGTTGATCTGGTAGAAGAGAAACACATCAATAGATGAGCAAACTCTGGTGGAGACAGGTAGAGGAATGTAGTTTTGTCCTGCTGAAAAGAGTAGAAGGGGCAGCTAAAGGACAGAGCAGAGAGCTGGCCTTCCAATGCCCTCCTCACTCTGCACACACCTTGGTCCAGACCTGGCCCAACCTCCCAGCTAGACCCACTTTCAACCACTTTCCTCTTCATTTCATTCCATTCGACACAGTCACTCCCCTGCTCAAAAAAGACCCTCTGTGGTTGCTGAAGGTGCAAGAAGTATTGACCCTCAGCCCAGCCCTCAATGCGCCCCAGAGCCATCTCCTGCCTGCCAGGCTAATTTCACTCCACACGCACACTCACATTTACCCATACACACATACGCTCACAGACACTTTCACACACTCGCAAGCACACAGCTGTCAATCCTCACCTTCCTTCGTACTCTACTGAACATACTGTGCACTTTTCGCCCCTTGTCTTGGCATAAATTATTCCCTAGGCATAGGTGAGGGGCCTCTGCCTGCTGAAGGACAATTATCTTCCAGCTCCCTGCTTTAAGAAGCCTCCCAAATTCCCCACAACTGAAATAACACTCCCATGGCCCCAAACTTGCAAAAGAGGCAGTAATGATCACCTACCTCCCCTGACATTTTTGATTCCCTGGGAGTGGAGGTTTCACATCTTTTCCAGTGTGCTGTTGGCCCTATATCAGGCCTTTGGTAAATGTTTGCTCATGGAATGGTAAGATTTAGGTAGAGCCTCTGAAGGGAGAGGGTGAGAGGGGTCCAGTGTGCTCAGTGCCCAGGCATACACAGCTCCACCACTCAGCAGCAGAGTGAAGACAGGTCACAAAGCCATGCTGGGCCTCAGTTTCCTTACCTGTAAAGAGGGAGGGCAGAACTTCCCCCCTTACCTATAGTTTCACTTTCTGTGGTTTCAGTTACCCACATTCAACTGTGATCTGAAATGTTACATGGAAAATACCATGAAGAAAGTAATTCATAAGTTTTCAATCTTACACTGTTTTGAGAAGCGTGATGGTCTCCAGCCATTGCATCATGCTGTCCCGCCTGGGACATGAATCGTCCCTTTGTCCAGCGTCTCCATGCTATACATGCAACCCGCCTGTAAGTCACTTAGCCATCTCAGTTAGATAGACTGGCTCAGTATTGCAGTGCTGTGTTCAAGTCACCCTCATTTTACTTGATAAGGGCCCCAAAGTGCAAGAGTAGTAACGTTGGCAATTCAGATGTCAAAGAAAAGCCATCAAGTGCTTCCTTCAAGAGAAAAGGCGCGTATGTGTATATAAAAAAAAACATAGTAGATATAGCGTATATGTGTGCAGTTTCGGGCATCCACTGGGGTCTTGGAAAATAATTCCTGGGGATAAGGAACTACCATAATACAGTGCCACCCTGAGGATTACTGTAAGCATCAAATCAGACTACTAGATAAAACACACTCTAAAACAGAAGCCATTTTACATCAAATACTATGATGACGATTATTACTATTAAGACAGAGGAACAGGCTCTATTTGCAAAAAAATCAAGGGGGTAAGAAGGGAAGTCATGCAAGGCGATAAGGACTGTGCTGCAGGTGTCAAATCATAGTCCTTATACCAACCACACCAAATGATCTTTGCCAAACATGAACCAGTTCACCAATCACTGGATCACCATAGTACATGTCGTACTCGTTCTCTCTCAACTAGTTGGCTGAGCTGCAACCAACATCCAGGACAGAACAGTCTGTTACCAGTTCTCAGTCCTCAATTTTTTATAACATACAATTTCACATGCAGTAAGCAAAGTATAGTTATAAAAAACCCACTTACATGGTTGTGAATTAAAGGATATTTTCTAGTGGCTAAAAGTCAACCAAAAAAATTAAATCCACGAAGTCGAATGCCAACATTAGGCTCTTGGCTGAAAGAAAATGCTGATTCCACAATCTGGTGTGTGAGCAAGCGAAATGACAGCACTGACCACAGTAACCAGCAGGCTCACCTGACCTACTCAGCAACTGTGGGTGTCAGCTGAGCCCCTCCAAAATCTTCTTCTCCATGCAGAAACTGGATATAAAGGTGCACCATGGGCACAGAGGCAATTTTGATCTTTATCCAGGAAAACACCCAAAGGGAGAAATGTTTATGATACATATGTGGGTCTATGAGATTCTGGGACCCCCACCACAGTGCCCATTCCAGGGTTGGGGGATGAAGAGGGCTAGCCCACTCCCGCAGCTTTGTAGTCCTGGTTGAGAATTCTTTGTATGAGGATCTCAATGTCAACAGTTTTTGCCGTTTAATCTTTCGCCTTTGCAGCCTGAAAGAGCATTTTCTTATTCCATTGGAAAATGTAAAATTGAAAGGCACATCCTATGTGGATTAAGAAAAGCCAATTTCTATGTATCCATATAATGATTGACAGGAACACTTATTACTATCACTAGTAAATCACTGGTAGAAAGAGAACCTTTTCCCACACCCTCCCAGAGCAGAAGTGAAGAGTAAGTGGGAGCCCCAGGGGAGGGTTGGGAGCTTGACACAAAGACACTGGCCAATCACCAGGGGAGTGGGCCTGGGCAGGCAACACCTTGCGCTGTGCCTGTTTTCTTCACCCAAGAGACAAAATACCCACACAGATCAACTAACATCAAAGGCAGCCAGAGAGACAGACTGCGCCCCAGCTGCTATTCAGAGCATTTAGTCACTGACTAACAGACGGTTATCACCTGCCTGCTTCAGGAGCTCGGGACATAGTGGGGACAGAGTGGCCCTTGACCACCTCGGAACCCACGGAGTGGCATCCACAGGAGAAAACAATCCAGGCACCCCACCCCTAGGAGGTCTGAAACCAGTCATTTTACCTCTCACCTTCCTAGTTTCCTTATTCAGAAATGACCAAAGGAATGATACTTCCCTCATGGGGGTCAATGATGAATAGGCAAAAAGTAGGTATTCAACCACACTCACTTCCATGCAAAACCTGTGCCCCAATTTCTCTCAACACTGTTCTGGGGGACCCTGGGTTACCAAAGTCAGAGAAGGGAGCTCTGACTGGGCAGTGGAGACAGAAAGCTGTACAGATGGTGGAGATATCTGAAAGGCTGCACACGTCCGTCTCATGTAGCATGGCAGTCCTGCTGGAACAGAGGAGGGAACAGGAGATGCAGTATTCTCCCCTCTTCTCCTTTATCTCCAGCCCAGTGGAGGTATTCATCCCATCTCTGCCGGCTGAGGGCGTTTGCCATGCTGTGTCTGTGCCTAGCTGCAGAGGAGCCCATCTGAAGGGTGGAGCTCAGTTTTGCTCATCTTAGTCAGGCAGTAGGTTTTCAGCAAACAGAATGTGGTGCCCCAACCCACCCCCAAGAGTTGGACTGCTTCTGAACTGTGCCTGAATGTGGGGTCTCAATGGCCTAGTAGACCCGCTAAAAGATGATGGATCTTATCTCAACTGACACAGCCGCCCACCCGGCAGGCTTGTCTTGTGCTGCTGGCTACACACACCACACCAGCTTCTTTCTCCTGCTTCCTCCTCACACTTTAGAGGGCCCCTGGCCAAATAGCCAATCCACTATTCCATCTACCACCAGGTGTCTTTGCTCTTCTGGAAACAATCTCAGTCCAGGTTACTCTTTATCCAATTGCCATAACACAGCAAACTCTTGGCATTCACTGCATAAGCAGTCAAACAACCTGGACTTGTCACTCCACTCCTCAAGAACCTGACATAGCTCTTCAATGTCTCATATAATGTGGACTTACCCTCCCATTCAGCTATTCATTCAACAGATGAGTAGTGAGCACCTGGGGTACAAGGACAAATTAAAACAGGCATATCCCCTGCCATTGGAGACCTAATCTAGGTGATAGGAAAGAGACCATCAGTCAAATGATCCCAATAGAAAAATTACAAACTGTCATCTGTAAAAGTGCAGGGCAGCCCCACAGCCAGTAAACGAGACCAGACCAGTCTGTCAGGAAAGGCTTCATTCACCTCAGGAATTGATGTGCCTCCTGAGATACAAAGAGTAGGGATTAACCCAGAGATGAAAGAGAATGGAACATTCCAGAGAGCGGTATGTGCAGAGGTCCTGACGCAAGAGAAAATATTGACTGTGCCAGTGACTGAAAAGGACCAAGAGACCACAAGCAGAGTGAACAAGAAGGACAGACCTGGGAGCAGTGGGATACAGATGTCCCTCATGCTGAGCAGGGCACGGGCCTAATCTAGTCCGCAGACAGTGATGGTCAGGCTTCCTGGAGCCACCTCTCCCTGCTTTCAACCAGTGTGTACAAAACGAGAAAAGACTTTATATCAGCCCATTCAAAATGTAATCAGTAAATCGATTCTGCTATCAAGGCTATTAAGAATCTCACCCGGCAGGCAGAGCCAGATGGAAATCATGAGACTGCTGTTCATGGTGATCTGTGCCTCTACTTTCCTCCAATGGCTTGTGGCACTAAAATCTGACACTCCTATGGTAGGCAAAGCACCCTACAAAGGAGCAGCTTTTCGGGCCACACAGCAGGCGCATCTCCCTTCCTCCCCGACATCTGTCATCAGCCAATCTCTGGGCAAGCAGACACCCTGTCAGTCTCTTTTGTCTCAGGCCAATTCGTAGGCTAGGCACAGACTCCTGTGTCCCATTTACCAAACCCGTTATCCTAAGTCTCCCTAATTACAAGAGGGATGTGGACCCCAGAGTCCCAGCCCCAGCCTCACATTTGGCCTTTTGAGCTGGAATTCTGGCTTCTTGGCTTCTGCTTATACTGCTTTGCCTCTGAGAAGCCACTCCTCCCTCCCTTACCAGTGTCCCCACAGCCCAGTCCAAATGTGCAGCTGTCTCCTATACACTCAAGTAGAAGCAAGTCGTCTATCTCTTCCCCTGTTCAGACTATCCATGGCCTGAGCCTCCACTGTGGCCTATGCCTAGTCGACCCTCCTTGTGGGCCAGATGTGGTCCATTCATTCTGCAGCAGCTTGGAAGCACCTCTCCAGCACGGAAACCTGCTGATCTCTTGTAAAGAAAGTGAGGAGGGCTTTCCATTTCCCCCTCCACCTTCCAATGAGATAAGATTAAAACAATAAAATAAAAATTTAAACAAGTGATCTTCTCTCCAACAGACTCCACAGTATCTAGTAATCAAGTAGAACAAGTGTTTAAAAACAAAAGAGAACTCACACCATTTTAATGTTGGCGGCTTCAAAAAAAATCAAAAGCACTTCCAAAACAGGAAACTACAGCCAATGCTGAGCCTAGACCCGGGTCAAAAGAACCATGTGAGGAAAGCTTGCTGCTTGTGATCTTTCCCAAGTGCCATAACACCCGCTAGCCTCAGTTTACCTTTTATAAAGCCAGGATAAGGCTGACCAGGGTGACTGGGAAAATAACCTGAGCACTCCAAAATGCCTTTTCTGCTCAGCCGTGGCGCCTGTGTGATGAGGCCTTCCTGGACCTCACATATGGGATCGTATCCTCCTCACTTCACAGTTCTCACACCACAATCACACTGCCACAGGCTCTGTAGTTGCCCGCTCATTTCCTTACATCATGCCTCCCTTCTTAGAACCTCAGCTCCACAGGGCAGGGCCATCTTCATGTTCACCACTACATCACACTGCCCAGAAAACACTCAGCAAAAAGAAGATGTCCAGTAAATACTTGCTGAACGAATGGTGAGATACACAAATAGGCGCAGTGATGGCACATCCATCACCCCATGGGATCCTCATACTCCACTGCTATGAGGTAGGTATATTAAAGAGTTATTCCCGATTTGCAGATGAGAAAACTGAAGTACAGAAAATACTGCTCAACTGAAGGCCTTGAAAGTATATCTGGGGACCCTAACACTAAAATACAGACACCCTGAAGAGACCTCAAATGGTAATGGGGTTCAGAGAGTCTTCTTCAAGGAAGAATACGTAGTAGCTTTCTGCATGGATGTTGGCTGCTGAAGTCAGGTCTAGGTGGGGAGAAACTAAGAGCAACCTCAGGAGTGAGCTGACAAGCCTCTCACCAGAGTGGTGGCAGTGTGTCTGTCTGTCAGCACAGAAACATGGCAGAGCCTGAGACATGATACTCAGCTCTTGGGTACCGTCTGGGAAGTCACTCCATTTCCCAGATCAGCTGACTGGGGTTAAGAACCAGGCGTGGGAAAGTTGCTTTAAAGTTTGAAATTGGAGCGGGGGGTGGGGGGTACTTACATGTTCCTGCTTGACCAGGAGCTACTTAGTCAACAAAAACCAGGCCAATGCCGGTCAGTCAGACAGAGACAGCCAAGAAATTCTGCATCTTAAAAGGCAGAGCCAAATTTTACTCTAAAACCTGGCTCCGTGCCCATCAATTTATACCGCATCACCATTAGCATTCTAGTAAGATAGAGAGACTAGCAATTATTTTGGAGAAGAAAAAAACAAGGGCCGAAAGGACAAACAAGTGTCCCAAGCACTCAGCATTCATTCCAGACACACTGGCCGGCTGTTGTCTGGGCAGGGTGCCCAGCAGGCTGCCTGGAAGAGTGGGAAGAGCTGAGCTCTGCAGGCAGACAGACGGGGTCAACTCCTGGCCTGTACCTACCAGCTGTGGGACTTCAGCAAGTTACTGCAATCTCTGTGGGTCTGTTTCCCACTTGCAAAATGGGAATAAAAACCTCCCAGAACTGTAGCACACGTTAAGATGTATCTGAAGCGCCTGTGTGTAGGAAGCGCATGACAACGCGAGGAGAATCCCAGTAGACTTGGGTGTGGGCGAGACAGAACTCCTTGGGCACAGGGCAGACTCTCCTCATCAATGAGCCCAATGCTTTCCTCTAGTTACCATGTGCTTCCTATGTCCAGGGGCCATGCAAAGGACTGACAGGAGGGAGAGTCCCCATTCAGGTGGGGCTGAGGGAAGACACCACCAAAGAGGCCTCTGAGAAGAGAGGCCTTAGGACAGGAAGTCACAGTGGGAGGTTCCAGTAAGAGCCAAAGAGGAAACATGGAGAAGAGCAGGAGGTTTTGTGGAGATGACAGAAGAGAGGGAGGGCGAGCCTGAAAAATCAGGTGGAGTGTGAGCAGGGGCATGGGAATGCGGGCCAGGAGCAGTCGAACTGGATATACTAGGAGGAGGGGAATAGAAGCAGCTAGATGTTTCTGGAACAGACAGGTGACTGAGGGTATATTTTAGAAAATGAATCCTGCAGTGGTATGGGATGAACTGGGAGGGAGAGGCTCAGTAGTAAATGGGAGAGTCCCAGCCCATGAACTTTTGTAGGTGTGGTAAGGAGGTGACCAGAGTCCAGAAGGCTGGCAGTGGCAAAAGAGAAATAGGAGGCTGGACTCCTAAAGAGGTGGGAGGAATGCATGTTGAGTGTGGTACACAAACACACCAGAGACCATGCTAGATACAGAGCACAGAGAGAGAAAAAATGCAGACAGGGGAGACCAAAATTTAGGGGCAGAAGAAAAAATATGAGAGCCCATGGGTGGGCTAGAGTGACAAGAGTTTCGAGGCTCAAGGAGGAACAACCCCAACAATATCCACTGGTGTTAAGGATAGCAAAGTTGCCAATAACCTTTGACAGCATGTGGTACAAGAGTAAGGGACAGGTGTGTTTTAGGGGTGGGTGAGGCAAAGAGAAGCTGTGCAGGGAAAAACATAAATCAACAAGGCACTGATGGAGGGGGAAAGAAACTTTCCTAGAAGGGGAACTGTAGACACTATGAATTGACAAGATTTATATTCAGTGTATGGGAAGAGACGTCATAGACGGAGAGCAGGAAGGAGACCAGGAAAGGTACTGATGGGAAAAGCACAGGTAGCAATAGGGGCAGAGGAAAATATACCCTGCCCTGCCCCTCTGCAAAGCCACTAACCACCTTAATTGGCCATCCACATTCCAAGTGTGCCCAATAACTCAATTCAACCAGATCAAAGACCCCTGCTCCAGGGAGCTAGCTCCCCACTGGCCCAACCAGAAATTACCCTGGAATCATATCTATGCTGCCCATATAATTATCTGTGAACTATGTGATACCCTCAGTCTGACTGGAAGCACTTGAAAAAGCTCTGCCTCCACCTGTGTTGGCAGGAACACCTGATGAAGAGCATCACTTAAGAACAGGTTGACATAATTAACGAAAGAAAGAAAACCTGGCCATGCCTCTTTTCAACAACTGTAACAGGAAAAATCCCTGGAGTCAATGAGCTGAACTTGTCAGCGGATCCAGGCTGTCTCTTACAACTCCTCGTTCATTTTTGCTCCGACCTCTAGCTTCCACATCACACATAAAGAAGAAAAGCCACCTGAAAAAGGTTCTAGGTGGTACAAGTTGCTGATCTCCACTTCATGGGTTTATCTGACACCTCCTGGGTGCTGGACACCGGGTCAAGAGGCGTGTGCCTGTTCTCATTGGTCGCCCAGTCTACTGGGAAGACAGTTAGCAAACAGACCCACAGACACCTGTGGGCTGTGTCTGATGATGAGGGGTGGTGTGGGGGAGACACAGTGTTGGAGAGGGGAGTCTACTTATATAGTGACCATCAAAGGCCTCTGGGAAGAATGAGATCTAAGCTGCCACATAAAGAAGGGAAAGGAGCCAGGCACTGGAAAATCAAGGGAAGAAGCAGGGAAGAGCTTTTCAGGAAGAAGGAACAGCCAGTGGGGATACCCTGAGGACAGAGCCTAGGAGGAACAAAAAAGGGTACTAGAAAGAGCAGGTGAGAGAGCCTAGTCGCTGCCTTCCTCTAAAACATCCTTTTTCAGTAAAATAAGAATCCCCTTTCTTTGTTGTGTGGATAAGCACCAGCATGTTAGAAAGCACTAAATTCTAAAGTACTCAAGAAACATTAGCTATTGTTCAAAGTTCAAATTAAGGCTATTGCCAATTATTAATAGGAAGTTTAAAGGTTCCCCAAAAAACCAGAAGTGCTTTCTCACTATATGAGCCTAAGAGTTTCACCCTCTACACCCTAAACTGTAGCAAATGGTTATTAATAATACTACTCACGTCTGCAGGGCACTTAATTTACATTACCTTTCATGTTACAAGAACTTGTTAATTAGTAACCACTGGCCTGTAATGCTTTTAATTTAGTGACTGTTACAAATTGGTTAGTTCTTGTAAGATTTAGCAGGTATGCATGTCTTTCTCCTTGGATCAGCTGACCAGTCATGTCAACAGACCAGCTCTCATGGTTTGGCATTTTGATTCTTGTGTTCTCTGTCCCCACATGTCCAAATCTGCCAGAGAATTAAATAATTATAATTAAAGTATCACTAAGTGCTTCTGATGCGCTAGGCCCAGTTCTAAGAGCTTTGCATGCTTAATCTTCGCATTATCTCATTGTTTTTTTATATTCTAAATGAAGTGACTGAAGCATGGAGAGGCTAAAAGCTTCATCCAAAGGCACTCAGAAGAATAAGTGCTGGAGCCAAGATCCGAACACATAATGATGTGACCCTGTGTCCTCACTCTTAATCCCAATGCTATGCTAGATAATTCTGGCAAAGTGCTTACAATACAGTTATTACAGCAAATACAACAGGTATTTAGCAGATAAAGGCAACGGTTATTAGCAGGATCCTCTTAGTTCCCACGAAAAGTGTCACCCCAGGAGAGCAGCGACCTTGTCCGTCTGGGTGACTGCTGTGTTCCCAGCACCTGGCCCAACGCACATCTGAAGGAGGGATAAATGAATGAATGTCCCTCCCAGAAAGCAGGGCTACCTACGTATGACTCTTTTTTGCACGTTTATGTCGTTTTACTGTTACTGCCCCTTAGAAAGAGCATCCGGCGGATTTGAGGACACAGGCGCTCGGAGCGCAGCGATCCGTCCGCCCTTTTCGCCGCTCAAGGGTGGCCGAAGCAGCTCCCGAGGGAGGGAGGACCGAGTCTGGAATACCGCAGCTGACGGGTCCTGGCTCCAGCGGGGCTCTACTTTCCACCCCGTTGGGGATACTGTCCGCCCGGGCACTGGGATGTGGCCGGAGACAAAGACTCGAAGGGCCGCCGCACCAGCAGAGATGCTCGCTCCCCTCGCCCACCTCCCCGGGAAGGAGACTAGAACCACCACCGTGCCTCGTGAGGCCTGGGATCTACGGCGGAGAGCAGCCGGCCCGAGCCCCGGGCCACGCAGACGCGCGCCGCGGCCCCACCTCTATGCCCCTGGCCGAGGGTCGCTCTGGAGCGGGAGGCCGCGGGCCGGGCCGGCCTGTCACCTTCAGGACGGCCCGCCCACTCCCGCGCCCTCCGCCCGGGCTTCTCAGCGCGAACTGCCACGGCTCGGACGGGCCTCCCCGCGCTTCAGCTCTCCCGTGGCGCCCTCCTCGCGCCCCGGCGCCGCGCCCCCTCCCGTCCGCCCGGCTGGTACCTGCTGGGAGAGCGGGAGGAGCGGCGCCGCCATCTTGCCGCGGACTCGGGCTCCGAGCGCCGGAGGACGGGGCGGGGCCGCGCGTGCGCACTGGTGCGGGGGAGTGCGCGCGCAGTTGTGCCGGGAGTGGGCGGGGCCGGGCTGGCGCGCGCACGCGCAACGGAGCCCGGAAGGAGGAGCGGGTAGCTAGGGGCGGGGCGCGCGCGCCCAGCCCAAGAGGGGGCGGGGCCGGGATCGCGCACGGGAACTGAGACCCTGACCCGGTGTAGGCAGAAGTTCGCAGCCCGTGGCCCGCGGACGGACTTCGCAGTGCTGTCATCCCTCCAGGTCCTTGTCGATGCCCGGCCCCCTGCTAGGAATGCCGTTCCCTTCCCCATGCGCCTGGCAAACGCACTAGGAGGCCGTTGCCACCCTGCAGAGAGGTCGGGCTCCTTTCCCTGACCTGTGTGGCCCAAAGTTTCTTCAGGGTGGGTTAGTCTCCCCTTACCTGGTCCCCTGTGATGGTGACTGGCTACCGTTTCGCAGTCAGACGAGCCAGAAGGCCGTTTGATCTCAGGGGTGGGGCACAGCTTCCTGTCCACCTGCTCTGTTCTGGAGTCTCAGAAAATGCTGCTCTGGTGTCCTCAGTGACTTGGTGTGCCTCATGCCATTCAGATGAGCACAGCATGATTTGTGATTGATCAATAGCCAATCACCCATCAAATGCTCCTTGAGCACCCCAGCCTTGGCACAGGTGCTCCAATATTGGTCCAAGTACACCCTCTACCTCCTCCTACAGCCTAGAGCAGGGATCTTGCCCTGGAGCCTTGTCAGAACCACCCAGAAGGTTTGTTAAACACAGACAGGATTTCAGATTTTGATCTGGATGGGGTCTGAGATTTTTGCATTTCTACCAAATCAATAGGAGATGCTGTAGCGACTGGTCCTAGGCCTCTGTTGTGAGAACCACTGGTCTACAGGAAAAAATGGAAATCAAATGATCATATGAGACAACAGACCACTATAAACAGTCACCATAAACAGGGTGTGACATTTGAAGGTGGAATGTGCATGCAGTGAAGGTGGACGCTGGAGACCATGACAGGCAGAGGGAGCTGAAGAGCTAAGAAGAATGGTGACACTGAAGTTCTGGAGCTCAGACAGCAAGACAGTCTCAAGTGAAGGCCAGGTTTATGAGACAAATCTGTGAAGAGCAATGAATTAAGACTATGTGGGATCTAGCATTGTCTTGAGACTGTCTTGCTCTCTGAACTCCATGTTCTCAATCTCACCGTGCTCCTTTGCCCCACTTTCTTCTGTGAAAAGCAACGGGAAGTACCAGAGGGTTTTAAACATAAGCAGATCTATGTTCTAGAACAGTAACTCTGGATACAGTGGGCAAAATAGACTGAGAGGATAAATGGAAGCGAGTGGGCCAGCTGGAAAGATGTAGCAGTGGTCGAGTTGGGGATGGATGATTGGAGGCTTTTAGCTGCCTTGAGCACTTTATCAGTCTGTGTTCTGTGAGGAAAAGAGAAGTCATTCTAGATACTTCAGAGAACATCTGATATAAAAGATTGAGCACAAAAGTATTGGAAAAAACAGAAGGGGTGCGTGACATTACCTAAAATTAGTTAACTACAGGAAGCTGCTAGCCCCTTTAGGGCTGAAAGTCAAAGGGGAAAAATGTGTTACTCAAAACCAATAATCCTCGCTAGCTACTGCTGTTTCTGCCATTGTTGCTAAAGTCACTGCTATTGTCACCACTAAGGTGTTGGCAGAAGCCTGAAGAAAATGGCTTCTCTCCACCTGCCATCCAACTTCCTCTGACAGGAAAACTGGTGGGCAAGGGTGTCTGGGAAATGAGTGCAGATTTCCAGCCTGGGTGTCAGAATCTGTAGGGGAGATGACAACAGACTCTCCTGCATCTTCTTAACTGAGAACAGTCTTGGTGGTATGTCACACGTGACTAGCCTGAATGGCCTGGGATTCCTCTGCTGTTGTGGCCCTATGCTTGGCAGTGATCAGCTGACCTCGGGCCTCTCGCACCAGAGTTCAGGGCTATGCTGCCCAAAATGGTGTAAATTTGCCACATGCAGCTATGTAAGTTTAAATTATTTACAATGAAATAAGATTAAAAATTCATTCCTTCATAGAATGTACACCAGAAGTGAAACCCAATGCAAACTACAGATTCCAGGTGATAATGACATGTCAATGTAGGTTCCTCAATTGTGACAAGTACGTCACTGTAGTAGGGGATGTCATTGGTAGGGGAGGTTGTGTAGGTGTGGGGACAGGCAGTATATGGGAACTCTCTCTACATTCTGCTCAGTTTTGCTGTGAACCTAAAATTTCCCTTAAAAACATTTGTTAATTTTTTAAAAGTTCATTCCTCAGTCCCACCAGCCATATCTCAAGGGCTCACATGTAGCCAGTGGCTATTGTACAATGGCTATAACAGGTGGGGACAATCTCTATCTTCATGGAAAGTTCTCCAGGCAGGCAAGTCTGTGAGAGTGCTGTCCCAGAAGATGAGCTCCAAGGGTCTGAGCTGGTCTGACCCATCTTTGGTTCCAGCATTTTCTCGATAGGCCTCACTCTCCTCCCCTCACTAACTTCTCATCCTACCCAGAGGTGAAAGAGGTGGACAATGTTTGAATCCCCTGCATGGTGAGAGAGTGAGTCTTTAGTTTCTGAGGCTGATAGTCAACCCCTGATGAACCGTGAAGACCAATGCAGCCATCGGCCAAAACAGTTATGTTTAAAGGTCTGCCAACTTTGACCAAAGAGAGAACAAAACTTGACAGAATTTCACTTCCTGGACAGACTTTTCACACTGAACATCTATCAATAAGCCATATATAATTTTCAATTTATTCAGTTTATTTGTAATATTACTAAATTCAAAATTCTCAGTGTGCTAAATTTGATTACCAACACAAGTTTCTGCATGAAAATAGGTTTCTTCAAAACAGAAGACTGCTATGCGTGACTTTAAAAAAAAAAGCAAGTTATTTTATTTGAAAGAAAAATGTTAAACTGAGAAATAATCACTATTTCCACTTGAGAAAATGAATTTCATTCCTTTATCTTACAGAGAGTAGATCATCAGCTCCTTTACACACCTCAATTGTCTGTGTATAAGGCCTAAAACAATCAGCATACCAACAGAGCATATGACACCTTTTCACGCCAAGGATATTACATAAAGATTTCACACTGGAAAAATTTCTCATATGTTCTTAGTCACTTACAAACCAAAGACATATGGCATCATTTCCCCTTTCTCAAAATAAGTTTTACCCAGTTTTACTTATAAAACGTTTGGGGGTTTAAAAAAGAGTATCAAGTTTTTGGCCAGTCTCTCACGGGCCTCTGGCTTCCAGTACTCAGGTTTGTCCAGAGGAAACAGCTCGTGGAAAGGGGAAGGGGCTTAAGGAAACCACCAAAAAACATTGGAAACATTTTTCAAAGAAAATTGGACAAATTACCACATATGTTGACATTTGAGCTTTTAAATGTAGATTGAAGTAGAAACAAGGTTTTATCAGTCATCTTGTTCTGGGGTAAGAGTAACTAAAGTTCATTCCTCCTGTGAAATCTCTTGAAGTTACTTTCCTTCCCATCAAAATGACCCATCCACAGCTCCTTCTCATCTTCCTCACGGGCCTTCTTCACTTCTTCCTTGGCCTGGATGTCATCCATCTCCCTTTCTGGACCCTGCAGAAAGAAAGGAAGACCTGGGTGGCTGGGGATTATACTTTCTGGGGGCTGACCAGGTGTCAGCATGCGATCTACCCCTGCCTTCTAGAAGCCTCCACTTCAGCTAGGGGCAGCTGAAGAAGAGCCCCAAGGCTCTCAGGTCCTAATCCCTGGAACCTGTCAATGTGACTTTATATGGAGAAAGGGTCTTTGCAAATGAGATTAAGTATGTTGTGATGGAGAGATTATCTTGGATTATCAGATAGATCCTTGATTCCATCATAAAGGTTCTTAGAGAGGTAGAGAAATATGAAACACACAGAAAAGAGGAGAAGGTCACATGAGGATGAAGGCAGAGATTAGAGCGATGTACCCACAAACCAAGGAACACATGATGCTCCCACAAGCTGGAAGAGGCAAGAGAAGAATCCTCCCCTAGAGCCTTCAGAGGGAGCACGGCCCTGCCAACACCTCAGTTTCAGCCCACTGATACTGTTTTTGGACTTCTGGCCTCCAGAACTGTGAGAGAAGAAATCTGTTGTTTTAAGCCAGCTAGTTTGTGGTGATTTGTTCCAGCAGCCCCCAGGATATGAATAAATCTCCTTCTTTCTGTTCCCAGAGCAGACCAGCTGACCAGTGAATGGGCCACAAAAGGAGAAAGTCCAGGGACTATAAAATAGGACAACACACTGGAAATTATTTGGCTGTAAGGGATCTTGTGACCCAACCTGTCCACTCCTGGGCTTATATCCAATGAAAGACATGTACAGGAATGACTGTAACAGCTTGATGAATGAGGCCATAAGCTGGAAGCCACCCAAAGCAGCACTGTCAGAGAATGGATACATACCTTCTGGAATATTCGTACAGAAAGAATGAGCTACTGCTGCATGTGATAACATGAATGTATTTCATGACCCTGCCTGAATGAGTAGATATTGGATGGCTCCATTTATATGAATTTCAAAACAAAGTCAAATTGATCTATGGTGATAGAATCGTGGTCCCTTTGTGTGCCAGTGTTGGCTAGGAGCGGGTGTGAGGAGGCTCCTGGAACTCTGGTAGCGTTCTGTGTCTTGATCTGGGTGAGGTGTTCATCAGTAAAACTTCATCTAGCCCCTTCCTATATGTTAGATTCAAGTACAGAAATAAATAATGAAAGAAAAGTTGACTGCATTCATCATACCTTTGTTTCACCCCAAGTGGCCTTGCCAAAATTCTCAGCATACTCTTCATTGTCTGTGATGAGGAAGTTATCGAAAATGGTTCCAGATCTCACCTACAGATGAAAATAAGGCCTTCCTTGTTGATATGAGACATGTAACAACTTTCCACCAAGAAACAGTTGTATTTTGCTCAGTCCTGTGACAAGGATTAGCTCTCTAAGGCAGCACCTGCTTAAACCCATTTCTGAAATGTCCATCCCCTCCAAGGCACTGGTTCTCAAATCTGACTGCCTACTGAGATCACTCCTGATGCCTGGTCTCCGCCCTGGGGATGCCAGTGTAACTAATCTGGATGCTGCCTCACTGTCCAATGTGTGGGCCGTGGACTGGCAACATCAGCACCACCAGGGAGCTTGGTAGGAGTGCAGACTCTCAAGCTACACCTCAGACCCGCTGCATCAGATTCTGCAATCCTGTCCTAAAGCTGATGGACCCACAGGTGACCAATTCCCAGGGGGCAGGGAGGCAGACAGGGAGTGAGTGCCCAGAAGGCTGGAAGGTCATCTGTTTTGGCCATGACTGTATGTCTCAGGTCCAGGTATAAGTGCCAGGCACACAGCAGGACCTCAAGGAACAACATCTATGTGAATTAAGGAGTTTAGGCTGAAGTTCAGTGTTATCAAACTAAAGAAAATAAAAAACCCAATGACCTGCCAAAGCTCCAACCCAATGGCACCAATGTTCTCAAATTCTGAGAGGTCGTATTCCATCAAATAGTTGGTGTTTTTCATCTTCTGATGGAGCCAAACGTCTTTATCGATACCCTCTGGTTTCAGGCCATCCTGCAACAACAGACCATATGTGGTCATCCTGAGTGATGCAGGCAGAAGAGGAGACAGCCCGAGGGAGTCACGGGAAGAGGATGCCACCCATGCACCTGGTATGGAGGCTTCTGCAGCATCGGCGCCTGCCAGTCCCCATCCAGTTCACTGTTCCAGTCACTTGGTTTGTTGGCACTAGCATCCAGAAAATGCTTCTCCCAGTCCTTAAAATACACACAAGGAAAAAAAAAAAAAAGATTCTCAGATTTGAGAAAGGAAATATTTAGCTACTGGGAGGCAGGGGCAGGCTTGCGACTCAGGTCCGTATTTCTCCATCACCTCCTCAGTTTGGTGGTTGAAGAGCCAAGTGCCTGGGCCCCTGATCCCGCCAGGGGCCTCAGGGCTATGCACTGCTAGGATTTTTCTCTCTAACCCCCAAGTGACTGCAGCACTTTTCCCATGCGGTTGAGAGGAACAGCAGGGTAGTAAACTCGAAATAATGGCTAAAGGTAAAATGATAGGCAAAAAGTGATAGTGGGAGGTAGGGCTACATACTGACTGATGGTTAAGTCTGTCCTACATCACAGTCACGCATGGACTGTTCCAGAGAGAGGCTGGAAAGCTGAAAATGTCCCAAGTTTTACCTGGGGACTGCTGAGTAGCAGGAGAAATGCAACTATTATTGAATCCTCTTATAGACATATAGACATTTGCATAATACGAACATATAATGTACACATAAACACATGTACACACAATACATATTTACGTGTATATATACACACATTTATATACACACATATGTACCTTTATATACATGAATATACACACATTCATATACACATATATACATAATACATAAAAGTATATGTACATACACATTTATATACACATATACACATACATATGTACACATGTCTATATAGATGTATATATATGGTTTGGTTATTGTTTAATAAATGAATGGAGAAAAAGTTGCTGTGGATTAATGTCCATATAGATACATATAAAAACATAAAAGTCACATACAATGGTATTTCCTCTTCTAGAACTGAGAAATTGTAAACATTTTTCACTTAGAGGGCAGCTTTTCCATGATACTCTGTAACTTCTCAACAATCGATACGTGGCAGGGAGTCAGCTCTCCTACTGTTTTTTGCCCTCATCCCAACAGGCCAACAATGAGCCCCTGTAGTGTTGGGATCTAGAAAAATGGTTACAGTTCAAGCTGAGTAGCAGGCTCCTTAGAATCGCGGAGGATCAGGTCATAACCCCACAATGAACTAATTTGTTTAGGAGCTCACAAGGAACTGAATATGAAGACAAAACAGCCAGTGTGGAAAGGAGCTTCTGAAAGGACAATTCGGCCCCTGCAGAGACCTGTCTCCACCCACACTGCTGGGTCTCCTCTTTGCAGCCCAAAGGGCCAGGATTTCAGTGCCAAGACCTATGTCTCCAATGTGCAGCCGGAGGTGGAGTGGGCAGGGGAGATGGGGGCGGGAGGGGAGGGCTGCAGGGTCAGTTTCTCTGCCATTCTGGGCTTTGTTTAAGTTAGTGCTCTTTCCAGATGAAAACTCTTTTTTCAATTTTTTAAAGGCAAGAAAGGGAGGGGGAAACTTTTCTTTTTTTTCCTTGAGAAATGATGAAAAAACCTTCTATGATTGGAGTTTTACCCTAATCTGAAGGCATTTTCATTGATTGGACACCATGGATTTCAAATTCTTGGAACTTTGGATTATCTAAGAGAAAGAAAAGAATTGCCAAAAAATT
Organism: Cynopterus sphinx; assembly: GCA_030015415.1. NCBI lineage: Eukaryota > Metazoa > Chordata > Mammalia > Chiroptera > Pteropodidae > Cynopterus > Cynopterus sphinx. Next base: position 50,287,090 of record CM057390.1, on the reverse strand, counting down.
TAATAGTCGAAAAGAGATGCCATTTTGATTTAATAAATACATTCTTTCAATGATAAAGTATTTGACTATTAGATAGCAATGCCACTAAGAAGTTAATTGTAAACATCAGCCTGGTACTCTTAATTATGACAAAGACAACTGTCTTCATAAAAATGGCTCGTATTTTGATGCAGTGTTTGATGTTCAAAACAAAAATTTCCAACAATAAATAAACATAAACTGAAAAAAAAAAAAAGTAGCTGTAAGTGGGTAGTTCCCAAAAAGATATATCCATATTCTAAATCTGGGAATCTGGGAATGCAAGCTTATTTGAAAAAAAAAAAAAAAAAAAGTTCTTAACAGATGTAATTAAGGATCTTGAGGCGGGTCATTCAGACAAATGTCTTAAAAAGAGATAGAAGAGACATACAGAGAAAACAAGGCCATGTGGAGATGGAGGCAGAGGTTGGAGTGTTGTGTCTACCAGTGAAGGAACGGCCAGAGGCAACAGACGCTGGAGGAAGCAATGAAGGATGCCCTGAGAGCCTTCAGAGGGAGTGTGACATGTTGATTTCTAACTTCTGGCTTCAAGAACTAAAAGAGAATACATTTTTGTTCTTTAAGCCACCCACTTTGTGGTGCCCTGGGAAACTCTTACATGACTGTTATGTTATGGTCATCAGTCACAGTGTGGGTCCAAAAAAATACTTTATGTTCAAATGCAGAATAACAACAACAAAAAATCACTTAAAAAAAGGTTGTTGGTGCATTAATATTGGTTAAAAAGAACAAACCTTACTTGTTTTGATCTCAAATATTACAAAACTCTTTCACAATACCTTTGAAATGTGCAGATCTGTGGCTGGTTTCAGCACATATGCTCTGGGGAGAGCATTTTGATTTCTGTTATTGTGATTACCAGCCACTCAGCAATCGTACAGGACCTGGTAGTTATAAAGTTCACTCGAATGCTTTCTAGAGTTGTTTGGGGAAAATCCATACCTGGGGTTTGTCTTCTTTGACCTGCTCCCAGTCCTTGGACTCTGCCAAAGACTTCTCCATCTTCTTCAGTGATGTCAGGTTCCAGTCATACTCAATGCTGCCAGATTCAATCGTTTGGCCATCGATTTTCACTTCATAAGTGAGATCTGGTCTTAAGATCAGAGTGTAGAGGTGTGTAAAGCCATCAACCTGAATGTTTTAGGGGAGAAATAAATGACAATGACAGGTTGCAAGGCAAGTCTAAACATGCAATTTGAAGTTGTCATTGGTCAAAGCCTTGTTATAAACAGAAGAGAGGTTCTAGGAATAGGGGTTGACTTGACAGTTACAGTTTGTCCTATGGAAGTATCACACCTTTGCAGAGAGCACTGCTACACACAGCCCTCTCTTGAGGCTGTACAAAGATGCTGGCTCCCATTGTAATCCCACAGGCAGTTATGAAGGAGTGGTCCCTGTAACTCATGGGACTACCTCACTGTTTATAAAAACGTATGTGGAAAATGACTTCCTGTCCTGGTTAAAAGCCAGGGCTGGATGCAAGTGAAGCATTCAACACCCCAAATATGCATTTAAGGAGGGGCAGGTGGGTGCCCGGGGAGGCTGAGGGTGTCTGGTATGTGCCTGCCTGTCAGCAACAGAGGGGACCCCTGCACCAGGCTCCAGCAGGGGTTCTCAGAGTGTAGCCCCATAACATCAGCAGGAAATGCACATTCCCAGGTGGGCGCCAACCTGCTTCATTGGAACCTGGTGGACCCTCTAGTCACTTTCACAGGCCCTCCAGGAACACTGACATGGCTCAGGTTTGTCAGCCACTGTCCCAGCATCTTAAAGGGTCTGTATTAGGAGGATGCTCTCCTGCCAAGAACCAAAAGCCAAAGGCCTCTTCAGTTCCATCTGCTCCACCCTGCTGGATGGGGCACTGCTGTCTACATGGTGGCCAATGGCTCTGTCAGGAATCAATACCACAGACGAATAACTGCTTCTCCCCATGCTCTCCCCCTTCTTTTCAACCCTGTTTCCTTGTTCAGACTTCAGGCCCCATAGCCCCGTTGCTGGCGTTCTCCAGGACAGAGCCTCCTGGGGGATCACATCCACTCCCACACATACACAAATGGCTCCAAAAGGTATCTTTCAATCCAACCTTCAGCCTGAGCTTCAGACCCCAGTTTCCAACAGCTTACTGATACCTCTATCTGGATGTCTGCCAGGATTTCACACCCAATCGTTCTAAATGTGACTCCCACTCTGCCACTCCTTTGTTTCCTCTCTTGATTAACAGCAATGCTGCTGAGAGTCGTCGTGGGCATCCTCAGTACCCACATTCCAAACATCACCAAGTCCTCTGGACCCCTCCCCCCGAATTATCAAAATGCTCCCATGTTCTGCATCTTGTCAGAGCCTTGGCCTGACAAACCATCACCCTGTTTCTCTCTCTCTCTCTCTCTCTCTCTCTCTCTCTCTCTCTCTCTCTCCTCACACACACACACACACACACACACAGAACATCTGAGCCACCTTTCTAACATGCAGATCAGACCTGCAAGGCAGGTTCTCACCCTTTCCTCTCCAGCATCACAGCATGAATCAGAGCCCTGTGGAGATAGCGGATCTCCCCACCAGAAAGACCATAATGCCAGGTAACTGCTGTCAATCAGTGCTTCCTCAGCAGATGTGTCCTATTTTTCTAACAGGTTGCAGAAACAATAGCACATGCCTGAGAATGTCATCAGCCTGTGGGTGCCTCTCAGGGCCCTGTAGGTTTGCTGACCCTAGACAATCATGCTTCCGCTTCCCATACACGGGACCTTGCAGCTTCCATCGTGTCATCACTTTCTCTCCCATACACCTGAATAATTTCTCGGGAATTGATCACAGAGACCTGCCCTTTGGTCCAAACAGTAAGTGGCCTTGGATGGTGAGCTCCCCTATGTCTCATGGGAGGGATGTCAGGCTGAGGTGTGCATATGGGCAACTACTGATCTCTTAGAACCACCATGTCAGTAGGAGGGGCGGGGGGGGGTGGTAAGAGGGGCTGTGCTGCCAATGGAGACACATCAGGGTTTTTTTTTTTTTTTTTTTTTTAGGTGAGGCAATGCTTGGTTGACCTCACAGATTGCAAGGGCCTTGTCAGCTTACCATCCCTTATTTTTTATTTTTTTACACTTATAGCACCTGATCTTCCTACGTGGTCTCCCATCCAAGTCCTAATCAGGCCTAACCCTGCTTAGCTTCCGAGATCAGACAGGATCAGGCTTGTTCAGGGTGGCTTCACCATAGATATACCAGGGTTTTGTGAAAAGACCTAATGCTCCCTTGCTTGGGTTGAGGCTGAATAAAGGACAGTAATAGATACTTCCTCTCGATGCTGCTAATGATCTTAAGACACACTTGGGCCTTCCAACCAGATTCACCCACCTTCATGAAGGCCTCCGAAGTTCTGGGCCTTGGGGGTGCCTGCTTCCTAGCGCTTATATTCAAATGATGTGGGGTATTATTAGGGAGCATTATTCCCCTCTATAAGCCCACATGCCAGGGACTTAGCACAGACTGCTCCTTTGGAGAAGCCCCAGGCAGGGCTATTGAGTTATAAAGTAGGCTCTAAGACAGAAACAGTCATTTCACAGATCCCCTGGGTGAAAAAGTAAGAGTGTATTGTTTCATTTTAGAAATATTTCTATTTTTAAATGTTTTGGTATTTTGGAGATGTATTTCTCCAGATTATTTTACAGGAATAAAGGAATAAAATCAAGACCCTTTCATTCCTCAGTAAGGACAGGTATGGTTGAAATATGACCTACCTGTTGTAACCCTGACGGGGTAAATTATAAATTGATGTCATAGTTTACGGTAAAAAGTGAGTACCCTCCTGATGGGGAAAAACTTTAGAAACCAAACCAAAGTAGTGGATAAGTGTCTCTAATGGGCCTGCTAAACTGGAAAGCAGGGATGGGGGTATGTTTGCTAAGATTCATCCCTGGCTCATTTAAATATTTTAAGATCAAAACTATTTGCTCTAAACTTACATTATCATTCGTTAAGGGTTAACACAAGCACTGATTTGAATATAAAAGCATTTACCTTACACCTGATAGGTTTCTTGTTTGAGTGATACTGATTCTTGAAATGTAAAATGACATGAACTTTCTTGATATCAAATCCACAAATATCAGGTCCTACCAAAAAAACAAAAACAAAAAAAACATTAGCTGCTCTCAATTTCCTTCCATAATGTATCACCACCACAGGATACCCTCAAACATTCTCCTGAAATTATATCCAAGGCACAGGCAGTTTACATGTGCAGGAAAAATCAATACACACATGGAGATATTTAAATGGACAGTGACACCCTTTTCAGTTCAGATGCCTCTCTGTTCCCTGCAGCCACTTTGGACTTAGTGTAAAACTGCACGTGAGTAAGAAAAGGAAGGTTTAACAGTCTGGTAAGCATCGACGTGCTGTCTGAATCTGGTCAGTGCTCTGAAGCTCTGACCAGTGCCCCTGTGCCCAGGTGAGGGCTTCGGAGCTGGACTGACTGGCTCCGACCCCACTCTCATTCACTGTGTTGAGATGTATTTGCAACTACGCAGCCTCCCCATACCTCAGTGTTAATTTTGACTTCATAAAGCTATTTTGCCAATTTAAAGGGCTAATGTATTTAAAGCTCAGTATTTGTTGTTTTTAATATTATGCCCAAAGACCACACACACACACAATTCTTAATAACTTCAAATCATAAGCAAAAAAAGCGATTGTGATCAGTTGGTAGATTCTGATAAACTGTAAAATGTAGAAATAATCCCACTCAAAAGTTATCAGTTTTTAAATTGGCACAGAGTTCAGTTCCACTCAGGAAATGGAATGTTGTAGGACACTATTCCCTTATCAGAGACTAAGGAGTTTTGAATATACTAAACAAGGTTTGCAGGAAAGGATCTGAAAAATTCGTCAAAACTTGAGGGAATTACCTTGCTGCAGCTTTGACCTGGAGCCTTAGGGAGATCTCAAGCATCTGGTTGTCTGTCTCAGATCAAATTTTACCACAACCCAGACTGCCCCCAGCCTGCACCCACCCTAGGATATTCTGTGAGGCGAATTGTGCCAAAACACAAGCAGATGATGGCGATTTCTTCTAGGACTTGCAGTGACGAACCTCCAGAATGAAGGAGATCCAGGCTGCATGTAAAGATGTTGCTTAAAGGATATCAATTTGCTAGAGTAGATAGGACATTGAACTTGGAAGTGGCATCGAGAGACTGACAAAGAACATTGCATCTATCTTCCATTGTCAGAGGATGTATGTTTATGTAATTTCCTTTCTTTCTTTCTTTTTTTTTTTTTTGCTGGAAACATTCTAGTTCAATATTATCTATCTATCTATCTATCTATCTATCTATTTATTTATTTATTTATTTATTTATATTTTTTTAGGTGCAGCAACCCTTGGTTGACCTCACAGATTGCAAGGACCTTGTCAGCTTACAATCCCTTATTTTTTATATTTTACACCTACAGCACCTGGTCTTCCTAGGTGGTCTCCCATCCAAGTACTAACTAGGCCCAACCCTGCTTAACTTCCGAGATCACATGTGATCGGGCTTGTTCAAGGTGGCATGGACAGAGACTCCAGTTCAATTTTTAAAACAAAAGCTTACGTGAACTATTTGTTTGAAAGTCTCCTACTTCAGGATTGAAACATGAAATTTCGTTTTCTTCCAAATTCCCTATTCTTGAGCACCCACACACTTTTAATATTAAATTAAGCTTCAGAACACTCCCAGATCTGACTGGAAAATCTGGACATTTTCCGTTAACAGCGATTATAAAATATTTACACACATCACAGATTTTTGTAGCGTAGATGAAATAGGGCAGACTTATGGGCTCTGAAGTCAGGCTGACCTGACTTTGGGCAAGAAGTTTAATATTTCTGAGTCTCAGTTTTCTCATTTGCAAGATTGAGGCTGTTCTCTATTTCCTAGGGTTTTATAACATACTCTAAGATTGCACATGCAAGGCCCCTGGCAGGGGCCCAGGAAAACATACTTCTCTCTTCCCCTTCAACACCAAAAGCCTCAGCAAGCTGTTCTCAAAGGGTAGAGCTGAGACATCACCAGGAAGTGTCTTAACAGTCACACAGTGGATTTGAGTAAAATGAAACTAATTTGAGTTAAAAGCAAAAATAATACAAAAAAAAATTTTTTTAACAACAAAATATGCTGCTTCGCAATTCAGATGTAACAGCCACGTTAGAGATATTTAAAAGTAGTATTTTGGTGGATATTTGTGGTTATTTTGTTTACCAAACCTAATTAAATCAAATATTTATGAAATCAACTCTAATTCAATAGGTAATATTTTTTGCCAGCTACATCATCCTGTTTTAAGAGAATAACAATAACCAAAACCAAGATATGTTAATTTATTTTTTCATCATAAAGAAAGACTATTTCCATTCTAGGTTTTAAATTCAGGGGTAAAAGCAAGAATGGCAGAGTAGAGAGAATTCTGGATGGGGAACTGTGGAGTCTGTGAAAACTGTGACTCTATCTAATGCAGTGGACGTAGAGAAGTCACCTCCCTCTCCAAATGACAGAGAAGGATTATATTTAAATCTAATAAATAATCCAATATCTAATAAAATAGAATATATACTTTTCCTACTTTCTACAAAAATACTATGACCAGCCATCTATATAAATATAAGACTAGCATAACTAGGTGTCTGAAGCCTGATGCTGATCATGATAAATTCAGAGATAAGCATGGAAAAAACGAAGGAGAAAAATTCTGCAAGACAAACATGTCAGATGAGGGAAAATAATTTTAAAAGATGAGTTGCCAAATTTTGATTGTAGATGGTTATTTTTAAAATACATTTTAATTTTTAAGTTTTTCACTTTTTTTATTGTAGTAAAACACCTATAAGCTCTACAATCTTAACCATTTTTAAGTGTGCAGTTCAGTGGTATTAAATACATTCACACTTGTGCAACCATCACCACCATGCATCTCCAGAACTCTTTTCATCCTGTAAAACTGCAACTCCATACCCATTAAATAGTAAGTCCACATTCCCACACCCCAGACCCTGGCAACCACTACTCTATGTTCTGTCTCTGATTTTACTCTAAGTACCTCACATAGATGGAATCATTAAATATGTGGTCTTTTATGACTTGCTTCTTTCACTTAGAATAATTATATTCTCAAGGTTCATCCACGCTGTAAAAAGTATCAGAATTACCTTCCTATTTAAGGCTGGATAATATTTCATTGTATAAATATACCATTTTGTTTACCCATTCACCTGTCCATAGACATGGGTTGAGTTCTCCAGTTTTGTTCTTTTTTAAGATTGTTTTGGTTATTCAGGGTTCCTTGAAATTGCATATGAATTTTAGGATAAGTTTTTCTATTTCTGCAAAAAAAAAAGTCACTGGAATTTTGATAAGGGATTTAATCTGTAGATTGCTTTGGGTAGTACTGACATTATGACAATATTCAGTCTTCCAATCCATAAACGTGGGATGTTTCCATTTATGTCTTCTTTAATTTCTTCCAGCAATATTTTGTTGTTTTCACTCAGTCTTTTGTCCCCTTGGTTAATTTGTATTTTACTCTTTTGGGATGCTATTGTAAATTGAACTGTTTTTGTAATTTCCTTTTCAGATAGTTCATTGTATATAGAAATGCAACTTTTTTTTTCATGTTTGCTTTGTATCCTACTTTGCTGAATCCATTCAACAGGTCTAATAGTTGTGTGTGTGTGTGTGTGTGTGTGTGTGTGTGTGTGTGTGTAATACTGAGGGTTTTCGACATGTAAGACTATATTTTCTTATGTTATATTATCTTTGTCTGCAGAAGTGCAAACATAATTTCTGCTGTTTTCCAGGTTGGATGCCTTTTATTTCTTTTTCTTTCCCAATTGCTCTGACTAGAACTTCCAGTACTTTGTTGAATAAAAGTGGTGAAAGAGAACATCCTTGCCTTGTTCCTGATGTTAGAGAAAAAGCTTTCAAGTATTTTACCTTTATGATGTTTGCTGTGGGTTTTTCATATATGGCTTTATTATATTGGTTTCCTACTACTCCTAATTTGCTGAGTGTTTTTATCATAAAAGGGTTTCGAATTTTGTTAATGCTTTTTATGCATCAATCATGGTAATAATGGATTTTATCCCTTCATTCTGTTGATGTGGCATATTATATTTGATCAGTTTTTCTATGTCGAACCATCCTCGCAGTCCAGGAATAAATGCTGGTTGGTCACAGTATATTATCTTTTCAATATGTGGCTGAATTCTGTTTATTAGTATTTTGCTGAAGATTTTTGCATCGATGTTCATGAAGGCTATTGGTCTAGTATTGGCATCAGGGTAATGCTAGCTTCATAAACTGAGTTTGAATGTCTTCCCTCCACTTCATTTTTTTTAGAGAAGTTTAAGGATTGGTTACTGTCTAGTGTCCTTTCACTTCACCTGGCAAGACTCCCTTGAGCATTTCTTGTAAGGCAAGTCTATTGGTCATGAACTCCCTCAGCTTTTGTGTATTTGTGTATCTCCCACGCTTTTGAAGGACAGTTTTGCTGTATGATTCTTGGTTCAAATTTTTTTCTTTTAGCACTTTGAATATACCTGCCCACTGTCTTCTGGCCTCCAAAGTTCCTTTGAGAAATCTGCTGATAATCTTAATGAAAACCCCATGTCTGATAACTCACTTTTCTCTTTTGAAAATTTGATTATAATGTGTCTTGATGTGGGTTTTTTAAGCTCACTGAGAGTTCATTGAGTTTCTTAGATGCTTATATCCACATATTTCATCAAATTTGGGACGTCTGCAGACATTTTTAAAAAATATTCTCTCTGCCCCCTTTCCCCTCTTTTCTGTAAGGGGCCAGATGGTAAATATTTTTGCTTTTGGGAACCATATAGTCTCTGTTACAACGACTCAACTTTGCCATTGCTGCTTGAAAGCAGCCTCAGACATAATGCAAGTGAACTGAATGAGACTGCATTCCAGTATTAGGGGACACTAAAATTTGAGTTTCATATCATTCTCATGTGTCAAAAACATTACCCTTCTTTGAATTTTTTTCAACCATTCAAAAATGTTAACACCTATTCTCAGCTCAAGGGCCATAACAGACACAGACTTTGGGCTGATCTGGCCCATGGGCAAAGTTTGCTGATATACTCTACATATACTCCTGATATACTCAATACTTGGGTCTACATTAATGTTAAATAACTTTATCAAAAGCACAATAGAATAGTACAGTTGCCTTTTTATAATATTAAAGAGGTTTAACAGTACTAAAAACCTTTGGTCAGATATATTCAATACTACTATTTTAGCCAAGTCTAAGGATCCTACAAGTGGGTTTTCAAGAACACTAGAAATGGTTGCCTTTTACTACCTGAACTCACCAAACATAATATAGTACTGGGACTTTCCACTCAGGTTCTTCTGATCCACATCTGCAGGGAAGACCTTAATGTAGCCCCCTCCACAGTCCATCTTCTGCTCGTGTTTCACTGTATACTGAATGACCAGCGTCTTCCCTTTGTTGCTAAATGGTTTGAACCGTGCAGAGATGGCGTAGAACCGGCCATTTTGCGTGGTTTGTAGACCTTCAAATAAAAAGCACTTGTGAAGGATTAGGAATGACATGGTGCTCAGCGATGCAGAGAATTAAATGTCTGTCTTTCCCTTTTGCCCAATAACAAACCTCCTAACCATCCTATCCAGTGCCCGTAGCTCATATATACAATAACATACAACAGCACACCACCAACAGGTTCCCTGCTGCCACAGCACTTCTATTTGGTATCCTCAGAGGTTTTTGTAGTTAATAAACCACTATTGTCTTAGGTTATAAAAACACTCCAGCTCTGAATGACAAATATGTAATCTAGCTATGGATAAAAGGTTAATTTTGCTTCCATTCATCTTCCAAGGGGTGGGAATATACAAAGAAGCTTATGTAGTAACTGAATTTAAAAACAAAGCATACTACTTCTTTTCCTTTGTTTTCTTTTAAAACCAAACAGTAAATTGAGGACAGAGTGCTTATCTGTGTTTCACTACACTAGGTGAGCTGGCCCAGGGGTATCATTTCTGTGGTGGCTCTTTTTATAAATACACCATTCTTTTGTCATGTGAATTACTTCATATTTATTTTGCAAGTTTAGGTGCTCACTTCAAGACCAACACCCCGTTTTTCAGTAGACAATAGGCTCTATACCAAATCCTTATCTTAACACTGGAATTCATCAGATAAACCTGAAAATAGAGACGGTCTTATAACCCTTCTTTGCTCCAGACTCTGCCTCATAGCTACCTATGCTGAGAGTAATCATAAGTGAATTTGCCATTTTCTGTCAATATGTTCAACATGAACTCGGCTGAATGCCCACTACCACACTTCTCTGTCCTCCATACTTTCCTTATTCTCCTCTTTCTCAGGAAATTTGTAGTCCCTCCCTCTTCCTTGGTCCCCACTATCCAGGCAATTCCTAAAGCTATGTGATTCACCACCTCTGTCTCTGTGTCTTACCACCCTCTTCAGCCATTCTCATGGGCTCTCACCACCTCCCATCTATGTCTAAATTCTATTTCTTTCCATCCATGGCTTTGTGTCATGGTCCCAGGAGACCATAACGAAGTGGCCAAATTAACCAGTATCCCCAGTGCTTTGTCCATGTCTGCAATCAGTAGACACATGCTAGAGTGAATGAACTACACAGAATCTCAGGATTCCAGGTTGGAGGAAGGAAAAACATTGTGGAAAAATACCCAAGAGATTCTAAGTGGGAACCCCTGCCCTTGGGCAAGCTTCATGGAATAATCCGTTTGTTTTCACCCCACTTTTGTCATATAGTCTAAATTTTGACCAGCATTTCGGGTCAATATGTAACTTATAAAACAATGCACATACAACTGAAAACAGAAGCTGCCAGAAAGGGCAACATTGCAGTAACAGGGCCAAGACAAAGGTTGAATGAAAGGTGCCGAGGAGGAAAATTTTTCCTCTAAATCAGAGGTTGGCAAACTTCTTCTTTAAAGGCCAGAAAGTAAATCTTTTAGACTTTGTCAGCTATTTGGTCTCTGTAGCAACTACTCAATTCTGCCTTTGCAGTACAAAAGCAGCCATTGACTATATGTAAACTACTGAGCATATGGCTGTATTCCATTAACACTTATTTATGCCACTAAAACTTCATATATTTCATTGAATTTTATATAACTTTTACATGTCACAAAATACTATTCCCCTGTCAATTTCCCAACAATTAAAAAGTGTAAAAACCACTCTCGGCTTGCTGCTTGTACAAAAAAGTAGGTGGTAGATGAGCTGTAGTTTGTCCACCTTTGATCATCAGGAATGAGAGGAAGCCAGAATAGAGGTTATTCTTGGCACCAAGAGAGTGGGTATACAAGGGAGGCCCCTGGGATGGGGGTGCTGAAAGTATTCCCTAGCTTGACCTGTGTGTAGAGATGTGAACTTTCATCCTGTTGTAACCCTAAGATCTGTTGACTTGATAGTACGTTTTACCTATTTCTTCTTAAAGTCTGAAATAAAAAGTATCCTCTAATGGTTTTATCCTCTGCAGTAAAGGGCCCTGGGGTCTTTCAATGCATACAGAGCCGGGTGCTCTTGGGCAAGTTGAGAAAGGAGAAAACCAAAAATAACGCCAAAGCCTACCCAGCCGTGAATGGGTTCGAGAGGTGTTCTGGGCTGAGCCACACCTACCTTGAAATGGGGAGGGGGTGGGGGTGGAGGTGTGTGTGTACGTTTAGCTTAATTTCCTCACGGTTCCTACACTAACCTTTGTCTTTCTCTTTATGGCCATAGAATTTCCCCGACGAGAGTCTAAAATGCCCAAACTGGGAGTCATTAGTGGACTGCACCCATCGGTTCCTCCAGCGCTCTGTGGGGGGAAACAACACCAGTTAGGGCTGAAAACTGGGTCGGGGGAGGGTGGGGGAGGGGGTCCCTCTAGCCTTCGCAGCTTCTATGCTTCGCCACAAGTCTAGACAGAAAAACTGAAGCCTGGGGCGCTGGGCCGCCCTCCCAGCTCAGCCCCCGGGGCGCGCCCCATTTCCTTGCAACTCCTCTCCCATGCCCCGCCGCCGCCAAAGGCGACTTGGGGCATCGGCTGAGCAGCGGGAAAGCGGGGAGCTTACGCCCCCGCCATCACCTCCGTCTAGAAACTCCTCCTGGAAGTAGACGGTGGCCAGCGCCACCCGCAGCACGCAGACCGCCCAGAGCGGGACGCGAACCGCGGCCATGGACCGACGCTGAGCCGCGCTCCTCTGACCCAGTCCCTTGTTCTTAGTCTCCGCAGCGCGCCAGGCTCGTCCCGGAACTACAACTCCCGTCACTCCTCGCGCCAGTCATCTGAGGCTTGATTGGTCCCCGCCCGCGCGCGGCGCGCGCCGGTCCCGCTCCAAAACTACCTCTCCCATGACGCCTCGCGATTGTGACCTGCGGCGCTATTGGTATTCGGGGGCGCGGTCCTCGCTGGGAGTTGTAGTCTCCTCCGCCCCGGCGCTGTTGCCCGGGGCGACGGTCCCCTATGGCTTGAGTGCCCCGCTGAAGTCCGCGGCGGCCTGCGCGCGCGGTCGGACGTCGAGGGAGGAGGTTGGCGAGTCTGGTTTGGCGGCGGCGGGGCTTGCGGGAGGAATCGCGGGGAGATGGGGCCGAGTGGGGAGGGCGGCCCAGCGCCTCCGGCTCCAGCCTTCCTGCCTGGGCCGGCCGCGGAGCGTGGCCCGGAGCGGCTCTCTGGGCCTGGGGGGAAGACCCCGGCGGTCTGAGGCGCGAAGGCGTTTTCACAGTCTGACTTCTTTATTTTTAACCCCTTTAGGGAGGGTTCATTTACATACCGGTCAGTTCCCCCTCTTAAGCGGACGACTCCGTTCGCGTCCGCGAACTCGCCAAGTGGTGCCACTGTCCGCACCATCAGCTTGAGGACTTGCCGTCCGTGGGGGGAGTGCCCCGTTCCCCCTTTGCAGTCCGTGCCGGCCGGCCCCCCCGCCAGCCCCAGGCAACCCGAAGGGCGTTCTGAGTCTGAAGATGTGCCTCTTCTGGACAGCGCGTCTGAGTGGGACCGTACAGTGTGTGGAGTGTTCCATCGGCTGCTTTAACCCACTGTGCCGTGTTCGAGCTTTTGCTTGTCGCTGTGTGTGTTGTTGCTATTTGTTCTTACTGCTGGATGGTGTTTCAGTGGGCCTCAGTGCTCATCCCTTCTCTCCTTATGGACATTTGGACTGTTTCCACTTTTCGTCTATTACGAACAGTAGCCATCATGAGTATTTGCTTACACTCCAGTTATCTTAGGCCACACGGAGTAGAATCGCTGCATCATTTGTTAACTGTGGTTAACTTTTTGAGGAACCGCGAGGTGTATTCCAAATTGGTGACTGCACCGTTTGACAGTCCCTGAACAGTGTATATGAGGGTTTCAGTTTCTTCACGTCCTCACCAACGCTTGTTATTATCTGTGTTTTGGAGTGCTCCTTTCGTCAGCACATAAACTAAAATTTTTGGTTTTAGCCCTCCTAGTGGGTGTGATGTGGAATCTCATGATGGTTTTTTCTTCCTTTTTTTTTTTTTTAATCAACATCCTGTCTCCATTCTTAGGGGCTGAGGGCTACCTGGAGAAGAGGATGAGCTGGGAGGGCTACTCAGTGGACTTGTTCCACCTCCTCAGACCCATTGAGATCCCAGTGGTTCAGGCCACCTTCTTGGGGATGGCAGCCACCCTTAACTCCTCCAAGTTGAAGCCCCTGCCAGCTCACACTTCGGTGTGATATGTCACAGTGGGGTGTCTCACTCTGGGCTGATGGGTCTGGACGCAGGGCACTGGGTGATGTGGAGAGCTTTGGCTTGCTGGGCCTTGTATCTGCGGATCTTCCACACAGGCTGGTGAAACCACATGGCCACATGCTGCTGCCAGGCCTTTTGGAAGTGGGGCTTCGGGATCATACCTTTTCAGCTGGGTGCCATGGCTGCTGCCTGAAGGCCTCCTCTGAGGGAGAATGGCCACCAACAAGAGTCATGGTGGTTGTGATTTTCATTTTTCTAATGGCTAGTAATGCCATGAACATCTTTTCATGGGCTTGTTAGCCCTGGCTTTCTTTGTGTCTTCTTTGGAGAAATTTCTGTTCATGTACTTTGCCTATTGATTTATTTTTAGTTGTGTGTATTTTAAATATATCTATTTTAGCTGTAACAGGTACACAACATAAAATTTACCATTTTAACCATTTTTCCGTTGGCTTACTTTTAAACCTAGGGAAAATTTTAGAAGACAACCTGTCCTGGTGGTGGGGTCTCCCCACTGACCTACAGAGTGCCCTGGGCTGAGTCATCTCCTGAGCCTCAGCTACAAAAACATCAATATAGATAGCTGTCAACATTGTTCCAGATCAGTATGGAGACAAGGCACGGTTCTGCATCTTGTCTTTCCTGCCTCACGTATTATTATACCGGAGACATTATTATGCACACAGAGATCTCCCTCATTCCTTTTAATGGCTGCATAGTATTCCATCATCTGAATGCCGTCTCTTGGATTTTACCAGCTCTCTGTGGATGGGTTCGGGTTTTTGATAAGTACAAACAACGCTGCTGTGACATTCCTTGAACATACATCTCTGTGTGCGTTTGAGAGTATAATTGTAGGTAAATTCCTAGACGTGAAATTGCCAGGTCACAGGGTCCATGCAGTTGACATTTTCATTGCCGTTGCCAAGTTTCTCACTAAAAGGCTGCAGCAAGTACATTTCCACCCAGGCCATATTTCTCTATGTTTTTACATCTTTAAAATCTTTTAAAATCTTTATAAGTCTTGCAGTCTGTTGTTTCTGTTCTCTCAGGAAACTCTGAGAATGTGAGGAAAGCTCTGGCCCTTTTCCACAGAAAGATGTATGCCAGGATGCGCACTCCACCTGTGGTTGACATTTGGTGGGGGGATGGGGGTGGTGCTGTGTCTGTCCAGGGCCTACCCCTCCTTCCAGGGCAGTGGTTCTCACACTTTTAAGTGAAATCAGATTTTTAGGGGAGTTCAGTAAATACACAGGATGTGTTTCAACAGCTCTTTGTGAGAGAGCCGAGGACACGTTGATAAAAGAAGAGCCCCGACTTGAGGTGTGACTGGGGAGCAAGATGCACTCCAACTATGGGGGGGGGGACAGTAACTGGCAAGGCAGCGAAGCCCAGTGGGGGAGAGTGGGACCTTTGGAATTAGACCTGAGCTTTTGAATTTTCCTCAGCTGCCTACCAGCCTAACTTGGCTGGTGACCTGTGGGAGCTTGCATTTCCTCCACCTCCTGTATAAAGGTGGGTGACAATAACTGACTCACACGTTTGTGTGAGGGTTACAGGAGATAACGTAGCTCTGGGCAGAGTGCCGGGCACACTGCCAGACACTGAGAATTGCTGGTTCTGGTGTTTAATATGTAACATGTCTCGTTTAAGATCTGGCTTTGAATGGTAATTCATTAAGTGGTACCAAGTGTCTAAGCATTTTCCTTGTCATTGTTGGGCTTGAAGGGAAGGCTCTGGCCAGACTGTGAAGAGGATTTGCTCTCCCAGGGTGGTGGGAGCCACTGAGAGATTTGCATGCACGATCCAAACGTCAGGTGTTGTTACTATAAGTTTTCTTTCTTTCCTCCCTAAGATGGCTTCAACAAGAAAAACCAGCCGTCCCGTGCGCGATATCTTTGGTGATTTCAGTGATATTTCCTTAGAAGATTCAAAGATGGAAGAAATCGGAAACTTGAAAATCAGTAGGAATCTCACCAAAAGAGCTCCCAGTCATAGCAGATTTCTAAAAAGAAGCCAAACTATGGATGAAAAACACTTATTCCTGAAAGAGGATTCTGGCTCGGGGGGTGGGCCCTGGCTATCCTCAGGGAGACCCCCGACCACCGCCTCAAAGCTCAGGACCAGCGCCGTGCTCAGGAAGCTGGCCCAGATAGAATCCAAGATCGTGAATCGGAAGGTGCAGAGGGACTTGTCTGACGTGGAGTCCGACCTGAAAACCTCAGATGACAGTCTTCCCAGGAGAGCGGACAAAATTCCTCCCAGGAGCATGATTAAACTTTCTTCACTGAAGACAGGCAAAAGCTCCCACAAGCAGGCCTGTGAAGTGCCTGTCGCTGAGAGCGATGCACCAAGTGGGAAGGTCAGTAGGTTTCTGAAGAAGAGACCCCCACCCATTGAAAAACTGTCCCCTGAAGCCCATTTCGGGAAAGAGAGGAATTTTCCAACCCCCCAAAAGAAAGAACCTGCTAGAAAATTTGATTCTTCAGACAGTGATGAAGAGGAAATGAAAGAGTTGCTGGGAAGCTTGGTGAAATCTTCTAGAGAAAAAGAAGCATGCACAGATCAGGGCTTCATGAGCACCAGAGTCAGTGAGAAAGAACAAATAGAACTATTCTTGGTAAGCTTTGCACACATGTATTTTCAACAAAGCCTTTGCATTTGTGCCTTTATGTCATAGCACTGGAGACTTTTGATAGCAGCTGCCACCCATCAGCTACCAGAGAAAGGGGTTTGAAAAGGGAACCCTTTTCCCAGACAGTCACAGTTACCTATTATGGGCCTGCTCTGTAGAGGATGGAATTTGGGGCGCGTTAGGCAGCACTGACTTGTAACTGTACACCACAGGACAGCACTCGGCACGACTGACTGAACACCAGCAGGGAGCAATGCCATCGGTGATCCACGCCTACAGGTCACTTGTACCACACGGGAATCATTAACTTGGGAGGGCTGTTTCCATTTCTTTTATTGAGATGAAATGCACATAAAATTAACCATTTTTAAATGAACAATCCAGTGGCATTTAGCACATTCACGGTATTGCGCAACCACCACCTCTGTCTACTTCCAGAATGCTTTTATCAGCCCCAAAGGACACCCACTAATCACTCCTCATCCTCTCCCCGCACCAGCTCTCGGCAACCACTAATCTGCTTTCTGTCTCTAGGATTTGCTGTTCTGCACATTTCACATAAATGGGATCATACAACATGTGGCCTTTCGTGTCCAGCTTCTCTCTCAGCATCATTTTTTAGAGTTCATTTGCATTGTAGCATGTGTCAAAGCTTCATTCTTTTTTATGGCCAGATATCCCACTGCGTGGAGGGACCACATCATGTTCATTCATCCATCCATCGATGGGCATTTGGGTTGTTTCCGCCTTTTGGGCATTGTGAATCCCGTGGCTATGAGCATTTGTGTACAAATATCTAAGTTTCTGTTTTCAGTTCGTGGAGTGGAATTACTGGTCCTATAGTAATTCTGTGTATAACTTACTGATAATCAAACAAACTCTTTTCCACAGTGGCTGCAGCATCTTACATTCCCGCCAGCAGTGGGCAAGAGTTCTAGTCTTTCCACATCCTCACCAACACTTGTTATTTTCTAGTTTTGATTATAGCTATCCTAGAGAATATTAAGTGATGGGAAGGCTATGTTTTAAGGGGAAATAACCTGCGTATTTTGGTTTTGTTGGAGGTCCAGGCTGTCAGATCACCTACTCGAGGACCTTCATTTAGAAAATGTGTAATTAACAGTATGTATTTAAAAGCAAAGTGATGTTTCTCATTACTTGTGGAATATTTCTAGTCCCAATGTTTTCCTGTCTAAATGTTATACCCTGACTTCCAGAAATGAGAAGAGAGGAGGGAAAGGGCCGCCAAGGATTAACTATCTGATCATAGAAGCCTTGGTCTCATGTACCCTACCAGCCACATTGTTGAATGATAAGGACTTATTTATCATGTTTGGTAATTTTGTTTCTTTCTTTTATTTCTGCCAAAGTAGGATCAGATCCCAACTCAGCCGAAACTCCTTTTACTACCCAGTGAGGAACTTTCCAGCCTAAAGCCACTTGGGACATCACCTCAGCCAACCTCCCAGTCGGCAGACAGGACCTTTCACAGCATGCGCTCAAAAGCTCGCTCCCCACAGACAAACACTCCAGGGCACCCAGCCTCTCGTCTGGTGTCGCTTAAGTCAGCGTCCTCGATGAGGGCGCACAGGAGGCTCTTGTCCTCTCCTGGAAGTAATGAAGCTGGGCCTGGGGAGGAGTTGCTCTCAGAAGCCTCCAATGACAGCCTAAATGGTACGTATGGCCCTGTGCAAAGTTGTCACCCTGGGCAGGAAGGGCGAGGCTGCCTTTAGGGTCCCTGGGGTGGTCACAGGCTATTACAGGGAGTGAATGGTAGGCCTAGTCACACCCTCAACTCCCTGACCTCCTTTCCTGGTTGAGGGGTCAAGTCAGATTTTTGTTCTGTCTTTAAAGTCTTTATCCAATAACCCTGATCAATTACAGAGCAACAACAGAATTTCTTCTAGAGCTATGTGCAACAGAAAGGCCACTCATTTTTCCTTTTTATAAAAGAAATTTGCCTCCTTTCCTTTTTAAATTCTTAAAAGGAAACCTGTAGCCTGTCACAAATATTTCTCTTATTTCCATGCTATTTAACATTTAAATTTTACTATTGTATGTCTTTAAGAAAGAAAGAAAGAAAAGAAAAGGGTGTGCTGCCAACTTGGATTGCTTCCCTCTGGGGAGCTTTATTCTCAAATCTAAGCTGAATAACTGTCTTGAGTGTCTGTTGTGTGTCGGATGGACGAGAAAGCAGATGCCAGCCTTGCCCCACCAGGTGCTGGGTCACCAAACCTCATGACCCAGTCGTAGGGGAGGAAAAATAGCTTCTTCCTTTTCCCCTTCTCAGCTGGGGCTCTGTAACAACAGACAGACAGTAAACAAATATTTAATGTAAGTTTTACATGACAGGGAGCCCTCAGAAGGAAGTGAAGACCTGAAGGAAGCGTGTTTATGCCGGGTTTGATAAGAATTGGAAACGCTTGGAAAAAAACGTGAAAGGATGAAAGGAAATGAGCTAAGGCCAATTAACTGGGAGATCCTGAACAAGGCCTGCCCATTAGGATTCCTCGTGGTGTGTCCCCTTGTCTTGGCCACAAGGATGCTCCCTTCCAATGGGTAGAGAGATGACCACTCAGGAGGGCCTACCAGCCTGCTTCAGGGAGGAGGTCAGAGGGCCCTTGCAGCACCAGCCATTTCTCAGATTCCTTCAGCTTGAAATATGCAGTATGCCAGGGGCCCACCCCAGTGGGGTGAGGGAGGGAGGAGCACTGCTGACAAGGGTCCATCCCTTCCAGATTGGGGTCAGTGGGACGGGGTCAAGGCTTTGGGTGTAAGAAAACCCTTTGATCCCTTTCAGGGGCTGCCATCTGCCGAATGCCACATGGCACCTGGATACTGGCCCAGATCCTTGAGCCTGAGGCCTCGGAAGTGGGTGTCCTCACCAATCTGGCTCCGCTGCTGACCCGGAGGGGCCTCTCCTCGTGTCCAGACCACCCCCCTTTCCTTCTTGCAGAGGCAGCCTTGAGGGAGGGAGGCTGCTGGGAGTGGTGAATACAAGTCTGAGTTTGGGGTCTGACATACCTAGGGTGGGCGTTCTGGCCCTGCCAGTTACTGGTTGTGCAGTCACGGCCTCTCTGTGCCTCAGTTTCTTCATTTGTAAAGTGGGGCAGAATCACGTCAGTGCGATAACGAACGTAAAGTGCCTCAGCCAGTCCTGCTTCGCAGTTAAGTGTGTGCGTTTAAGGGTTGGCTGATGTGACAATAATGTTATTCCTCACCCAACACTTCCAAGTGCTGGTGTCCAGTATCTCCCCTGGGGCCTTTGCCCTGGGCCAGCTGGGATGGCCTAGTTTGGAGGTTTTGTCCCCGAGCACATGTTTGGACCTTCATGTCACATGAACTGAGGTGGCAGCCAGTGTTAGAGGAGCTTGGAGGAGAGGGAAGGCCCTTGGACAGGAGTAATAGGTGGGACTGGATCTGGTCTTACGATGGGCGAGTGGAAGAAAGCTCAGGGCACAGCCCCTCAGCCTGGCATTTGGGGCCACACTCAGCTGACCTTTCCAGAGAGAGTGGGCAGCTCGCTCTTTCTCTCCCTCCCACCTCCAGCTCTGTGCCTCCTGCCCAGGGGGTCACCCGCTCCCTCAGCACTCACATGGTCAGGCCCTGGCGGTCAGCCAGCTGGCATCCCCAAACGCGTACTCACCATCAGCTCCTATGTCCTTAACTTGCTTTAAATGAGAATGTAGGATATTTTGGGCCCAGTCTCATATCTACCTCATGTGCCACTCCTCCAGCCCTTGCAGCCTTCCCCATGTCCCCAAGAGATCAGAGTGCCCCTCTCACCCCTCATACCTCTGAGCATCACGCGTCCTTCATGGCATTGTGATCATCTGCTTATCTGTCTAGACCAGGAGGCCCAGCATTTATTTTTATAGTTTTATCGGAACTGGGCCATGCCCACCCATTTACACCTGGACTGTGGTAGCTTTTACACCGTATGGACAGAGCTGAGTAATTGTGGCAGAAACAGATGGCAGATGGCAGTCTAGCCTATGAAGACAAAAATATTTACTATCTAGCCCTTTAGAGAAAAAGTATGCAGACCCCCTGGCCTAACTCATCGAGGACAGGGACGGCACGTCTTCCTATCTTCCTGGAGCATAGCCCAGTGTCTACAACATGATGATCAACATTTATGGAGTAAATAAATTAGTAAATATTGTCATGTTACATTTTTAATTACAGATTTTAGAATAAATATTTTATCCCTTGATGATCTGGTCCCAGCTATCAGTGAGAAGTTGGACTTGGAACAGAAAGTAAGTACAACCAATTGTTCATTGTAGGTCATTACATAGAAAGGCTTGCAACCGGTATTCTTCATTTAGGTCAATGATTCTTAACTGGGGGCAGTTGTGCCCTCAGGGGACACTTGGCGATATGTGGAGACAGTTTTTGGTTGTCATGACTGGGGTGGAGGGTGGACTGGATGCTGCTCAGGGTCGTGCAATGCACAGGATGGCCCCCACTTGACATCGGGCCTCAGATGTCAAGAGTGCCATAAGAGAGACCCCGACTTAGGCAGCAACAAGCTAAAGCTACTTAATACAGCAGACAATTAAAGCCGGTCCCACTCAAAGAACCGTGGAAAAACTCCTGCCTGACCCATTCCAGTGCCCTAGTGTGATTCTTGCCATGTTAGTCAACAGCTCACCGTCAAAGGCCGCTAACATTTCACCCATGTGCCCACTACACAGTCGCGCTGTGTCCAATGTAGCAGCCCCAGGCCAAAGTGTTGCAAGAGCCCTGCCCAAATACTCAGCCTGTCCAAATCTAATAAAGGACCTGGGTGGTGCTTTGCCTGCTGGGCCCCCAAGGCACCCTGCACCTCATTCTAAGGCAGTGGTATTCGGAGCATGTCAATCATCGGAAAACACTTTCCAGTCATCTCTGCCATCCTTCATTTAGAAAGAAGTTCAGAGAGAAAAGACACACAGCAAAAGCCCCTGGGCCAGGGGCCTCCCCATGGGAAGCGAGGTCTCGGAGCACCTGAGTGAGTCGTTGGCTTCCTCTGCTGGGTCCCAGTACGCTTCCAGCCTGAGGCCAGCGTCTGAGGAAACCACGGCCAGCACAGTGAGTTCAGCTTACTCAGAAGATTTCAACACATCCCCAAGTCTGACAGCATCTGAGCCAATGGCCCATACTGAGGAGTCTCCAGATAGGACACTGGCCACTTTGTCTGAACTCTCTGAAAGCCTGAATACAGATCGTCCCCTGCCAACACGCGTGTCTCGGAAAAAGCGGGCCAGGGATGTTCTAAGAGTCGTGAAGGAGACGTCTGTGCAGACCCTCGACCCCGCCTTCGCCTACCAGTGGATGAAGGGTAAGCATGTGGCTCAAGGGCCTGAGGAGGGAGGCGCAAGCCATCCTTGGAAGCATGACAAGGAGCCCCAGGGTGGGGAGCGCTGGGCTGTCATTGACCAGCTGGGGGAACCCCGGTTTCTCCTCTCATGGAGGAGGAGCAGTTAGTTGCTCTAGTTGTTTCTGTCGGTTCCAAGATCTCAAACATTCTGAACAGTTCCAGAATCAAAGACTAAGGTAGTGGTTCTCAACTGGGGTAATTCTGCCCCCTGGGGACATTGGTAAGGTCTGGGGCCATTTTTGGCTGTGACAGCTGGGTGACAGTTTAGTGGGTGGGGACCAGGAATGTTGCTTAACCTCTTGCAGTGCCCAGGACAGTGCCACCAAAGAGTGACATGGCCCCAGACATGAGCAGGCCCAGGGTGAGTCTGGGGAGAGCATTGAGACAGGAACTGCCTTCTGGAATAGTGTGTCCTCAAGCAGCTCATGGGGCTCCAGCATAGGGCCTTTCAGGGCTGCCACATCACTCGTCTAGATGGTTGTCTGAACTTGGCATGTTTCAGTGGATTCTCCTCTGTGATGCAGGCAACACGTCTCATCATGCCTGATGTGACTTTCCAGACGTTTCTTTTACTTCCAGCATCGACTTTGGCTCTTCTGGACAGAAAATTCCCTTTCCTTGAAATACCATCCTCCTTTTTCTTGTCTAGACATCACCCACAGTGTAGACAGAGTTTCTTCCTGGACTGTGCAGAGGGGTATGATTCTCCCTGATCAGTTCATTTGGATCGAGGGGCTTAGCCACACGTCAGCCATCGTTCCAAATCCTGCCACTCACCTCCTCCCCTTTTGTCCTTGGGACAGCGGCTGGCGTGGCGGCCATTGGCCCAGCCCTGGGAAGCGCCTATGTGGACCCTGAGCCCATCGCCAGTCACGTCGTCAGTGCAGATGCGATAGAAGGTAACAGCCCAGCTTGGGGGTCCTTGCAGTGAATTGGATGCATTTTACCTGCAAATCCACACCCACCCTTGGAGGTATGGCCCCCCCTTTAGTGCTGGATTCGGGGAATCCATTGGTGGGGACTATCACAGCCATAGGCAGCTGCCATCTGGATCCCAGATGACAGATTGTCTCCCCAAAGGACACCAATGTCGGACAAAAGAGAACAAAAGTAACACGCTTCAAAGTCCTCCACCCCAACAGAGCCATTTTTATTTTCGGTGTTCCCCTTTGAGCCTTTTTGTCTGGAATCTACATGTTTCTCCCCTGAAGGTACTCAGCCAGTAATACGAAGCAGCTAACCAGGTGGACGGGGCCCTGGCCTCTTTGCTGAGTCTGGGGGAGTCGTGGGGCCTGAAGAGGCCCAGCCCATCTGCAGCAGGAGGAAAGCACCCAACAGCCACCCAAAAGCCACCTTAGGGAGCCCAGACTCTGCCAGGTCCCTTTGGGGCCACTGATGCTTCACATGATACCAGCAAGAATCCATCTAGTACCTGCTATTTTTTTCCCATTTAAAAAATTCTTCATTTTTAAAAATGATATTAAAATATACTGGTTGTAACATATCAAATGTTTATATCTTTTTTAAAAATGTGATTTTTAGAAACTTAACATCAACCTCAAAGATTTTTTGTTACTATGTAGTTTTAATAAGGATCATTTTTAACATTTGCAGTTTTATTTTGAATTGTATTTTTATTTTACTAAAATTTTATTTTTAATTATATTTTTTAAAGTTTTGATTGTGTTTCAACATGCATATTGTCAAATTACCCTCTTTCCCACTTTTAAGTGTACAGTTCAGTCATGTTAAATAGATTCACATTGTGCGCTGGTACAATATGGGTGTCAGCTTACTAACCTTTCTTTGTGTTGGACATGAAGCCTTCTGTTTCTGCCTGGCAGCCGAGCCTTCTAGAAGTACAGCTCTGAGGTTAACACCAGAGTCAGGAGAAGGCAGTTCATTTACTAGAGTAGAGACAGACACGAAATGGGCGAGGCCTTCACTACTTCCCAAGGTGGCAACACTTCTAAAGTACCCAGACATAGCTGAGAGGGCAGAGGCTGCATGGCACGTGAGCCCAAAATGGCTGATGCTGATGGGTTTGAGGGTCCCGGTGGGGGAACAGGGGCCTGGGGGCCACCCAGTTGATGCGTCGTGGGGGGCAGCCCTGACAGCTTACAGCCCGGCGGTGTTGGCGCTCAATGACATGCTGAAGCAGCAGCTAAGCCTGACGCAGCAGTTCATCGAGGGCAGCCGGCACCTGCACAGGTCCCTCCTACAGTCCCTGGACCACGACACCTTCCACTACCACACCCTGGAGGAAGCCAAAGAGGTGAGCACAGCCCAGCTACCCTTTCTGGGAAGAGGGAGGACACAGCCCAGCAGGGACAAGAGGGCCTGGTCGCTTTCTGTCCTAGAGGAAGGAGCCTGTGTTCTCCTTGTCCTCGACAAGAGTCCATGCAGGGAGGGGGCACCAAGAGCCAGCCAGCCTCAGAAGCTGGCGCAGCTCTGAGTGACCTCAGTCCGAGGCTGACTTTCTCCTCGGTGAGGGGTGCTGTCGCTTTACAAACCCTTCCCCAGTGCCACCAGGCCAGGGCCTTTCTTCTCAGTCCCATGGGCCAAAGCGCAAGGGATGTCACACTCCTTTTTCCCTTCAAAAATTTAATTTTTGTCTGATTACACAAAATATTATTTTATAAAAACTAGAGATGTATAACATAAAGTCCTCTGTAATTTCAGGGGTGACTATTTTTCTTATGTAAAATAACTATTATGTGTATGTATGTAACATTTTACACAATATGTAAAATCTGTTGCAATTTAATAGATATATTATACACATTGTTTTTTAAAAGAAATGGCATCTAGAACTGTTCTGCATTTTTATCTACCAATATTTCAGTGTGTATTTTAAAATGAGGCCTGTACAAAAAAGTCAATACCATTATCATACCAACACCCGATGAACTTTATTCATACTGTTGGATAAACTGTTCAGATTTCTACTTGTCTCATTAAAAGGAGGGCGTTTTGTTCCTCTTTTTTCATCAGGACCCAGACAATTTGCACATTGAGATTGTCTGCCTCAACTGCAACCGCGGTTCCCAGCCCTGAGCAGTGTCCAACCCCACCAGGGCTGTGATTATCCGGGTTCTGTTGGCAGCAGGGTCCCACGGGGGAACCCACTTTGAGTACTGCTCTTTAGGTTTCCCTACCTCTCCTTTCTCGTTTTCTTGCAGTTTATTTGAAGAAAACACGTGGTTTGTCTGACAGTCTCCCACATCCTGGACTTTGCCGATTGCACTGTGGGGTCCTTTATCTTGTTCCTCTTTGGACATCCATCAGTTGATTGCATGCAGACTGAGGTGATCTGACCACGTCGCCTGCCTACAGCCCACCATGGCTTCTCACTGCCTACATTCTGAGAGTGGCACCCAGGCCCTTCTCCCCAATCGCAGTCATTCTTCTTTTCAGACTCATTCCCGGGGTCATCTTTCCTCTTCTCTTTCCATAGCATTTAACATGGCATCTTACCTTTTTTGTCAGCCTGACCAGGAGCCACTGGAGACAGGTACCATCTTCAGCACCCAAAGCTTCAGTAGGGTGAGTTGGTTGTGATGACACATCCCTGTCTGTCCTCTGTCCCACAGTACATCAGGTACCACAAGCCCGCCCCGCTGACCATGGAGGATGCTCTGGAGGAGGTGAAGAAGGAGCTGTGAATACCAGGTGAGGCTAGACTCGTGAGCTGATCTAACAAGCTGGTCCAGTACACCAACCAAGACACATTAGTGTTAAGGGGACATTCGGTAGGGGGTGGGGGAGGCAGGTGATACTCAGGGTTCACCTGAGTGGAATCCCAGCCTTTTCTGAGCACTTGATCCCTTCTGGCATCCCCTCCCTGGTGCGCCCACACCCGAGAGGATACGCCACAGGCCAGTGGAAATGGAACCTGGCTTGAGCTCTGTTATCACTCGTGGCAGGACGGAGGATGCCAGCTTGTCTGGAGCCTGGGGAGCTGCTTCACCTGGCCAGGTACTGGCTTCTCAACAAGCTGAGGTAGATGGGATGAGAAGCCCATTCACTAATGAGAACACAGGGCCAGGGGTCCACACTGGGGACTCCCATGAGACTGCAGGCAGAACTTCTGACCCGACCCCACAACTCAGATGAAGTCCACATTCAAGACACACCTTCGCCCTGCTGAGCCTGAGCACACATCTGACATCAACACACAGAGAAAAAGGTCTTTAAAAAAAAGTCTTTATTTGAAGGCAAAACAGTAAAATCCACAAGAAATTGTTAACAGCACGTTTACGCTTTATCCTGAATCAGACGCGTTTAAACAATTCACAGCTACAGGAAACCTAGAACAAAATCAAATATTTTATCACATCAGGTTGAAAAGTTGGAGAGGACTTTGCCATCTTAAAGAATTTTTCAAAAATGTTTCTGTACAAATAAATGGCACCACACCCCATTGCCCGTAGACGCAAGTACGGCCAATCCTGGTGCGGTCACTCCAAGGCTCCCAGCAGAGGTGGCTCCCTTCAGGCCTCACCTCCCCTCATGGGGGGTTGAGGAGAAGAAAAGTGACAGAGCAGGAGGCATGGCCGGTGGCTGCTCCCCACACTGGGTTTGAATGGGCTGTCGCACACAGGTGCTGGCGTTGAGGTTCCTCTAAGTGAAAAACACAAGTAGATGCTAAGGATACAGATCCTTCTGGGTGTCACTCCATGACCTGAAGAGGCCTCAGATCCATTTCTTTCTGCAGATAATAGCAAATGGCTAATGTTCAAAAAAAAAAAAAAAAAAAAAAAAAGATACTCAACTAAAATAACTGAACTAAGGACCAGTATGTCTTGGAGGAATCAAGTTTCAAATTATCTCACTGGGAATCATCTTAGATCAATATTTATGTTTTTTAAAAACTAAACCATTTGGAGTAAAAATGAAAGCCCTGTCTAGCTTTGCAAATCAAGGTTTTGTTGTTCCGTTTTTAAAGAGTGAGCAGTACTAGTGCCTGGCCCGATCTCTGTCATGACATATCCAGGCGGCTAGGCGGCAGAGCTGACCCGCTGTACCCCTATCCCAGGCAGCAGGCATGCTCGCCCAGCGCCACTTCCACACGAGCCTGCTGGTCTAAGCAGAGGCTCAGATCTGACTGCGGAGATGGGAAACATCTGCTCCTTCAGGTGTTAAGGATTCTCCAGGGTGTGAGGGGTTCATGTTTCTTGCTTCACTGTCCAGGGGACAATCTCAGGGTGTCTCCTCATGTGAATCTTGCTTCTACATTAGAGCTGGTTTGCAGGTGGGGCCTAGACCTCCCACGCAGTTGAGCATGGCACTGGTCACTCAGCATGCTGTGGTCATCCTTCTCTTCTGTTGCTCCCCAGAGATGGAGGCAGTGTGAGAACCGAGCTGTCCCTACCATCTTCCACTGCCAATAAGCCAGGAAGGTCCCAAGGGCCAAGCTGCCGGTGTGGCTCCTTGCCACAACTACTTGCACTCGTCCCTGGCCTTCATGCGGGCGATGAAGGAGTAGCTCTTGTTCCTGCGGTAGTTTTCGTAGGGGTCATCCAGGGCCACGCCCACACCCTTGTACTGGTCCCACTTATCCCGCACGTCCCCTCCCTTGATGGGGTCCTGGATCCCTTGCTCTTTCACGCCGAGGCCGCCAGATCCACTCCAGCCTTAGGAAGAAAGAGGGGCAAATGGTTACAACCCACAAAAGCTGAAACTGGGGCCTTTACCCTGACGTAAAGTTAAGTAGGAATGCATTTAAGAAGGTAACGTGCAAACATGCAGTTGAAAAATGTAAAGCTGATAAAGAATGCCCAGCAGAACCCTGCGGGCTTGCCCTTGTTCCAGACCTTGTGGTTAGTTGGAACTTGCTCTGACTGCATCATCCCCGATCCCGAAAGCCCAGAGCGGATCATTCATCTTCCACAGAACCTTACCCATTTTCACCAGCATCTGATGTCCTTTGTTCTCTTCCCCAAGCCTGGAGTCAGGTATAGGAGGTGCTGAATTAGAACCCAGACCAGCCGAGGAACTAAAATTAAGACAGGTTACGTCTCTTAAAAAAAAAAAAGCTGGTACATTTATTGGAATGGAAATTCTCAGAGTGTTACAGCGTGTGGCTTATGTGAATGGTCACAGCATAGGATGGACACACACTTGTGTCTCTACCATTCTTCTTCATCCTCTTCGCCAGCCAGATAAATGGGCTCCCTAAGATGATGGTCCCTGTCCCACACTGTGCAGCAAGGGCCGGTCACACTGAACCCCTAAAATAGATAGAGCCCAGCCACTGTCTTAGGCTTTACAATGTGACCATAAAAAAGACCGGGGTGTGAGACAAGGAGGTGCCACTGTCACCATGCTAGCACTTGGGTCCCTGAGGCACCGACCCAGCACGGGCCATCTTCAGCACGTCTTCTAATGAAACGTTTCAATATTCACAGCAAAGCCTCAGAGGGTCCAGCACTACCAGCGGGTCATTGGACAGTTAAGACAGATATCTTACGGCGGGGTGGGGCTCCTGGACCGCGACCGACGTCTCCTCCCTGGGGAGTACGACTTGGACCTGGAGCGGGAGCGGGACCTCGAGCGACTTCTTGAGGAGCGGGATCGGCTGCGGCTCCTGCAGGGAGAGTCAACAGGAGCCCGATGGGTCAGCCCAACGACCAGAGAAGCCTCAGGCCCCACTCCCTGAAAGGGGGTGCCTGCCTACCTGGAGCGGGAGCGGGAGTAGGAACGGGAGCATGAGCGTGACCGTGACCTTGAGTACGAACCAGATGACTTGGAGGACCTCGAGTTGGAACGAGAGGAGGAGCGCCCTCTGCTTTTGGATCTGCTCCGAGACCTTGAGGGTGCACTGTAGAGAAAAGCTGGTGAGCTGGAGCTGGCACTTCCCAGCTCCCCGACAGGCCGAGCCCACTGCCCCCACCCCAGGATTTTGGAGGACCCTAGGGGCGCGTGTCAGAGCACAGCCACAACATTCACATCAGGGTATTGTGTTCCTGAACAGCTTGGTGGATAAATAACAGCAAACTTCTCTTGTGCTGGTGTTTTAAGTTTCAACTCAGGCTTATGAGAACAGGTCCCAGCTCCATTATAGGAAGCCTGACCCAAGACCCAGGCAGAGGCCAGACCTGGCTTCCGCTGCCCACAGTAGGGCATGTGGGGTGATGTGTTAGGGTGTGACGCAGCCAGGGAGGCATGGTGACTCCACAGGAGATGGCAGGGATGCCTCACCTGTTCCTCTTTTCCTGGCCTTTCCTCCGTCGGGCCCGCATTTTTGCTCGGAAGAACTCGTAGAGGCCATTCTGCTCCCAGCCTTCACTGTAAGACAGGGGTGATCCCCGTGTGACCATGCCAGCCTGCCCCACCCCCCTTGCAGGGCACTGGGGATAGCTCGTCAGGTGTAAGCACTGCCACCGGGCCTTCAGGTGTGCAGCCTCCTTCCCCATTCACAGAGGATGGCAAGCATGGGCCACCCTTTCTCAGATTGGGAAGGCAGCTGAGGCCAGGCCACATGCTGGGAAGTAGAGAGGTCGGGATGTGTCCAGCACCACCCAGCTCCCTTCCACAATGCTATTTCAAGAAATGGCCGAGGAGGGTTTTAGGCCTGTGGTCACCATAACTGGACCAGGAGCTCTTACTCAGATGGGCACACCTGCACCCAGCACAGCACAGAAAGCAATTTCAGCTGGACTGGCAATCAGGTGGCTGGGGGAGGGTATTTTGAGGAACCTGTGACAAAGGCTGGGTGTGCAATATAAGCTGCCACGTCTAATAAAAGCCCTTCATCGAGGACCATAATGTGATACACATTAGCCATAGCCAGGGAAGAAATAAACCCTCTAACTCAGACTGGCGAGTTCTCTTAGCGACACCACACTCCTCCCCTGGGTCTCACTCTGGGCAGAAGGCATGGCTGATAGGAGTCTTTCTTATGAAGCAAACTCATAGAAAGACAGGACACGAGAGGTGAAAGAGGCTTCCCTCCCATCCCTGGCCCCACAGTCAGACCTCCCTGAATCTAGTACCTGTTCCTGGGTCTGTCATGGGAGGGTGGGCTGTAAAAGGCCTCCACAGCTGCCAGTAGCCTCTCGCTGGGTGGCATGGGGGGCGGAAGGCGGATGTCTTTAGGGTCCAAAGGTTTGTACTCATGGTCTTCCAGCTGCAGTGGAAAATATAGTTGTCACTGTACCTTGTCAGGGTCCCTGTAAGGGTGCTGCGGGGGCAGGAGACAGGGCTGGCACCAGAGTGCTCACCCTGCCCTTGGAAGGCCCACCTCTGGTAGAGCTCAGCCACATTCTAAATGGGATGGTTGGGGGCTCTTTTGAGGCCCATGAAAGCCACAGAGTTCTTCAGAAAACGTACACAGAAGATGTAGTCTACGAGCTTAGGTGACGGAAAGAGCCCCTGGTTCACTGAGACACACTATGGATCGCAGATTCCCTGTCTAGAGGTGCTGCCCTATGCGCCCAACTCTGACTTGGGGCCCCATCACCTCCCTTGCAGACCCTTCAGCATTCACAGCAACCTTAGCCTGACCCGTCAGCCCCTCTGCCTCCAGCTCTCCCTGACACACTGGCAGACACATCTCCACTGCCAGTCTGGCAGCGCAGAGTGCCTGGGAAGGGGCAGTAACCAGCAGGGCCCTTGGAGCCCCAGCCCTAGCTCCTTGTTTACCTCACCCCTCACATGTCTCCCTCCCTGCAGAGAACTATATTCTCCACAGGCACAACTGAGACCATCCCTTTCCTAAAATATCCTTCTGTCATCAGCCCCTGGACAAGGTGGCTTCCAAGGGCCAGTACTGAGGACCCATACTTCATGCCCAGCCCACCCTGCCACAAACTTGCAGCACCAGGATGGAGCAAAAGGCCATGGGCCCCACCTGCTGCCGCTTCAGGAACGCAAGCACATGCGTCTATGAGGAGGGGACACTGACTCAGGCTCATTCTCACTGGCTTGGTCAAGTTCACTGGGGAGTAGGAAATGAGGGGAAGGGGCCTGGAGAAGCAGTATTTTAGTCTATGGGAAATGGGTTCCCACTGTGAACTGTTCACATGGAGACAGAAGCCCGAGCTCTCCGCAGACCTTACCTTCACAAGGGGGGCCATCAGCCCGGCGGGGAGATCAAAGTAGGGCACATTGGGGACAAGGCTGGGGTCATCATGGTTGATGTGGGGAGGGCCTTGTCGTCGCATGTGGGGGGGCTGCCCATTGAAGCCGTGGGGGGGAGGGCCAAAGTCAGGGTGCTGGGGCCCCCCCCAAGGCGGGTGCTCGTTGATCCCAGGATGCGGCATGCGGTGGCCAGGGTGGTGGTGAGGAGGTCCCATTTCTGCAAAACAGGAACTTGTCTCAGGCCTGCAGGGAAGTCATGAGCTGGGTGGTATCAAGGGCTCAGATGTGATCTCCCACGTGACAAGTATCAGCAGAAAGGGACTCAAGGGCAAGGACACCACCACCCACTCTCAGGGCAGTTCTGCCCAGCACCTTCTCTCACACCGTTTTGCTCAGGCGATGCAGCAAGAGGGGAGAAGCTGAGGCTCAGAGGGTGCTCACAGCAGCACCTGATGGACCTCATGAGTAAAAGGAACCGCAGGGAAATCAGACGTCATGGGCTCAACTGTATTCCCTTACAAAGTCACCTCTGTCCTAACCCCTCAAACGTCATGGGCTCAACTGTATTCCCTTACAAAGTCACCTCTGTCCTAACCCGAGACCTCAGAATGTGACTGCATTTGGATATCGGGGGCTTTAAAGAGGTAACTTACAATGAAATCATATGGGTGGGCCCC
The DNA here is from genome assembly GCA_030015415.1 of Cynopterus sphinx. NCBI lineage: Eukaryota > Metazoa > Chordata > Mammalia > Chiroptera > Pteropodidae > Cynopterus > Cynopterus sphinx. Next base: position 50,255,517 of record CM057390.1, on the reverse strand, counting down.
AATCCAGTATGACTGGAGTCCTTATGAGAAGAGGGAATTAGGATATAGACACACAGATCATGTGAGGACACAGGGAGAAAGTGGCCATCTATAAGCCCAGGAGGCAGGCCTCAAAAAAAAACTAACCCTGCCGACACCTTGACATCAGACTTACCAAATGGGAGACAGTAAATGTCGGGTGCTGGAGCCACCCAGTTTGTGGGACTCTGCCACAGTTACCCCAGGATCCTAACACAAGCGATAACTAAGTAGTGTGCTAAGTAATCTCTGAACTGAATTTATAGCTAAAGGTGGATTTAAAAGTAAAGGGAGAAGCAGTAAGAGTAGGAATGAATTTTTTTAAAACAGAGAAAATCAACAAAACTAAAGATTCTCTGAAAAAACGACAACAAAATAACAACAACAAAAATATAGTAAAGAAGTTAATAAAAATGGCAAGAAGGAACAGAGAACCCTGACAGTGGTGTGGGCCCTTGACTCAGCACCTGCTGACTGCCTGCTCCCTGGGGGCTCCTTCTCCTTCTGGAGCCTGTCTTCCCTCACCTGGAGGACAGATAATGATGCCCTATTCCTGAGTATGTGGGAAGAGAGATTAGGGCGTCACACCTCTACAGCTTAATGTGTGGTTGGTGCTGAAACCTAAGTTGCCAGCCTGTTCTCCTGTCTCCCCATCTCCTCAAGAACCCAAACTAGGCTTCTCTGTCATCCCATGACTCTGGCTGTATCCTAGACTCAGAGCACATCACGTGCACACCGAGGACCACCAGCAGCGCCATCAGCCAACTTAAGAGGCCAACCTTTCAGGTGCCTCCTCCAGGCAGGTGACCTGGACTTCTCTGGGTACCAGGGGATGGAGAGGGCTGTGTGTACTGGGCTGCTGACTGTACCCTCCAAGGGCACGATGCACTCACCAGTAGGGAAGTCCCCCTGGGGGTAGTCGAAGCGGTGAGGATAGGGCGGCCGCTCAAAGGGGTGCCTCGGGGGAAAGTCATCCTGCATGAAGCGGGGTGGGAAGCGGTTAAAATTGTGGGGGTGTGGTGGCTGGTTGAACTGTGGGTGCTGCTGGTGGGGTGGGAAGGGCCCGCGGAAGTGCGGTGGCCGCTGCATGCGGAAGGGTGGCTCGCGCTGGCCACCACCCCAAGGTGGCTGCTCATGCTGGCTGTTCCAGGGGCCCTCGAACTGGCTGTTCCAGTTGGGGTCAGGCTGGCTGTTCCAGGGCGCATCACGCTGGCCGTTCCAGCCAGGGTCCCCACGCTGCTCACCCCACATGCCCTCGTGGCTATTGTTCCAGGGTGGGCAGTGAGGTGGCCCACCCTGGTGGTGAGGGTAAGGCGGCTGCTCAGGAGGCTGCAAGACAAAGAGCAGACATGAGCGGCTCATGAGGCCCTTCCAGCACCCTGCAGACATTGGCCTCTGCACTGCCCCAGTACTGCAGGCTGATGGGCCACTGGGTGCTACCCTGGGCAGGCCATGGTGCCTCGTTTACTGACCTGTGCAGGCCCCACCACTGGCCCTTCATACCTGTGCAGATAACCCAACTTCCAAATGCCGCACCTGCATCTTGGCCAATGGCTTCCTCTGGGTCAGTATGTAGGTGCCACATGCCGGGGATCCGAACACCCCCTGCCCCTTGGTGGATGCTACAGAGGTGCCTCTGCCACTGCTTCCAGAGTACTTGGAGTAGCTGAGCCCCAGGGACCCATAGTGACCACCCACCCTGACGCCGCCCTTCTGTCACTTCTCTCCCCTGCACTGTCTTCTGGGTCATCTCCCACAAAAACTACTTGTCCTTTCATCCTGTCTCAGGGTCTGCTGCTGGGCCCACCCCAGAAAACACATTTCTGTGGGTTGAAGTCGATTTCAATCTCACCCAGCTGCTGCGTCAAAGACCTAAAGCAGGGACTGCAATCCACTCAGGGCCCAGCGGAGGCCGCCCAGAGGGCCTATCCCTAGGGTCACAGTTGGCTAATTCTGCTGACCGCTAACACCAGGAGGCCAGTCCAGGTCACCAGACTCTCGGGTCTTTTAAGAGAGGCCAGAAGCCAGACTTTAAATGTGCCAACTATTTCAAAACATGTAAGACACTACATGGCCTGGCCAGGGCATAGCTTCCAACTGCGGACTGCCAACCCAGGGCAGACGCTTCATGAGCCTCCCAGTCATGCTATGCCGGATGAGATGCCCCCTACCCTGGTCTAGAAGTTTCTGAGCTCAAGAAAATGGGCAAAAATAACCAGTGTCTCAGCCCTAGAAAACGCTGCCAGCCTGACATTTCTGACCTTCTCCTTCCTTACGGGAGTGCCATGTTCTTTCCAGGGTATAAAGTGTTGACATTTTGTTAGTCGAACCAGTCAAAAAAGGGAAAAAGAGAACACACGGATGTACTTAACTGTGTGAATTTTCCGGCACTCACACGGAGACCTTCATTACTGACTGAAGCCCAGGGGAGGAGGTAAAGACCTACCTTTCTTGCTCCACCCAACCCCTGTACCTCAGTAAGACTGGGCCATCACACCATGCCCCAGCTTTGACCCCACTGAACACATGTCTCCCAGCAATCTGCTAAAAGCCCCCTCAACCTGCAGAAGCCACCCACTAACCCTCATGAAAAATACCTGCTGTTGGCCCCAAGGAGCAACGGGGTGAGGCTGATCAAACCACGGGGGCTTGTTAGGTGGGATCTGGTCATGGGGCCCAGGACCCCGAGGGCCAGCTGCGGCAGGGTCCTGGACGCTTCCCGAGGCATCGTACTCAGAGGAGCCAGGCATCTGGATGGGAGGCTTGCTGTCATCTGGAGACAGGCAAGAAGGCAGTTAGTGGAGGTCCCAGAAGCAGGAAGCAATGCCCAGAACAATCTTCACCAAACACCCGGGCAGAGAGGCTGGGGTTTATTTCCCGATAAATCTCTGCTTCATGATCACACTGAAAACTGACTGCTGCTGTGAAATCAGGGGGAAGAGGGGAGACTGCCCTTTCACAAGACATTTTTTGTCTAAAAGCTTACATCTCACTTCTACCACGTTGATTGTAGTTTACTAAGGAATTTTATCACTGCTGAATTTCAGTAAATACCTTTAATGTATCTAGTTGAAAAATCTCTTCTTCCCATCTGATGTTATTTTATTAGATATTTTATTATTGAGCCATCCTTACATAGTCTTGGGACATGTCCTTTTTGGTCATGATACATTTTTAAAATACTGGGCTGAATTTCACATTTTAAGATCTCATTAAGTACTTCTACATCATATTGGATTACATTTTTAATTCTTCCCCTATCCCGCCCATTTGGTGTGAAAGGTAGCCTGGTCTTGAAAAATGATTTGGGCAACTTTCCTTTCTCCTTGTTCTCTGGGATGGTCTGTACAGAACTGTCTGACTTTTAAGGCTTGTAAGAGTTTTGTTTTATTTACCTGTGAAATCTCATGGCCTGGAGCCTTAAACCAACTAGAATCTAGCCTGGGACTATGAAACAGAAATCAAAGCCCTTCTTTGGGAGGAGGCTGCTTTCTGGGGCCGCCTCCCAAGGGTGGGTGCTGAGGGGACCACGTACCAGGTTGGGTAGTTGGCGGGATGGCTGGGGTGGGCGCTGGGGCCGGCGGCGGGGCAGGGGGTGGTGGCGTGGCCTTGACTTCAGCTTCCATTTGTGGCATCTGAATTTGCTGCTGCTGTTGCTGCTGCTGCTGCTGTTGCTGCTGCTGGGCCAGGCTGTTGACGAACTCCTCATGCTGTGTCTTGAGGGTCTGGATCTGCTGCTGGAAGGCCAGCTGTACTGGCTGCACCACCGATGAGTACTCACTGATAAGTGTTGCCTGACAAACAGAGAAGGGCAGCCGGCACTCAGCGCGAGGGTCTCGTAGCCCACCTTTTCTGGAGCAGCACAGGAACAAATACTGGGAAAGCACCAGGAAGCTGGGGTTCTGCCATTGACAGTGAGGCCCAGAGGCCTGGAATAGGCAAGCAGAAGACTGTAAAGTAAAAACAGCTTGATCCTGACAACCAGAGCATCTGAATCTAACTGGAAACTTGGTGATGTAGTGTGAAATGCAGAATTCCCTGATACTGGCATCAAGCAGTGACAGCGTGCCCTGGACAGCCACGCATGGATTTTAAACACGTCTGGGACACACTCATGGGCTGTGCTTACTCACTGCCTGGCTTTGAGCAAGTTACCACATCCCTGAGCCTGTTTTCTCATCTGCAAATGGGATGTCGTAAGAACTAACCTCTGAGGTTTTGCGGGAGAAGCCAGTGAAATGACAAAAGGAACTTGTGTAGTGGGGGCTCAGCAAACATGAGCCACTATCACAAACTCAGCAGTTGGCATCACCGCGGTATGGCAGTATGCATTCCCTTTTATTTAACACATATAAAAGTAAATAAGGTCTAGAGAAAGTATGAATGCACTTTCATTTGTTTCTGAGCATGAGAGCATGCTCCTCGGGGAGGATGGCGCTTAGGACCTTCGCTGAGGGAGGAGGCCTGTACATGGCACCTGACATTCAGCCAGGGCTGCTAGCCTCAAAAGGAGTGTGAGCTGTGCCTTTCATTCCATCAGCTGTGCATGATGATGTGGGGCTGGGTCCACAGTAGACGAGACCACAGAGACCCACACTGCCCTGTGCTTATCCTCTGGGCAGACAGCCCCTCAGAGTAGAAGCAGACATGCATGGGGAGCACTGACTGCACTGGGTGATGGCTACAGCAGCCTAGACTACATCAGGGTCTCTTCATGATCCCACCGCGTGAATGTGTGCCTGGAGATCAAAAAGACCAATGACACCCTAAAAGCAGGGCCTAAATCAGGCAACTGGGTCACAAGTATGCTAGGAAAAGTTCCACCCAGGAAGACTCACCCCTCACTCTGCATGGGATGGGGCCACTGAGGCCGCTGCTCAGACCCTGGCCCCCGATGCTCACCAGGATCCCAGAGGAACGCCTGGGAGCTCTGTTTAAAAAATGCCACCTGGACTTTGAAGTCACTGCCCACTGGCAGCTCCCAGCCCAGGCAGAGGAAGTGGGGCACCCAGGTATAGGAGGTGACAGCACTCACCTGGTACTGGCCAAGCCCCAGGGCTGGGCTCTGCAACTGCTGGATGATGGAGTCATCGAAGTAGCCATTCTTCTCCCATAGCTGCAGAAGCTGGACATGGTGAAGACAAAAGGCTATGTCAGGGGAAAAGTGTCCCTTAGCCCTTAACCACACCTCTCCCACCCCCTCTGGCCACACCACTTACCCGGGCGATCTTTTGCTGCTTATCCTCCTCCACGGCCAAGAAGCTGGTGCAGTAGATGGGCACCACGACCTTCTGCAGGGCGGCCAGCAGCTCCCTGGCCTGCTTGCGCTGGCTGTGAGGGAGAGACCTTCCGCGCGTCAGGGCCCTGGGGCGGGACCCGGCCACGCGCCCGTTACCATCGCGGCTCCAGCCACAGCACCCTCTGCCTTCTCAGGGAATGGGCCCCCAACCCAGCTGGGACGAGGGCTAGGCCACCCACGAGACCTGTGCTGGCACTTGGGGCAGAGGGACAAACAGCGGTGGGAGGAGGGCAAGAACATAGGCTGGGGACCTTCAGAGCAAGGCCTGTCACCCTGGTCTCCTTGTCATTAATAGAACCCTTCTTTCCTGGGGTGGCATGTGGATGGACAGATATGGGACCTGTGAAAACCCCAGTCCTTAAAGGTCAGGCCAGGGCTGCTGTGGGCTCAGGGTCTTATGCATGTGGCCTCACTCAGCACAGTCACCCCATGCATACAGAAAATCCCAGCTCAGGCCCCAAGTTCCAGTAAGCAGAAGAAATGTGCTGGTGTGCCTGGCACTGGGGACCAGAGGCTGGCAGGGCAAGGCAGACTGTCCCTACATCCTCTCATGGGCGTACAGAGCATAAATGGGTAAGGCCCCTGCAGCTGTGCACTGAGGTGGCATAGGGCCCCCAGCGTGGCAGTGGCAGTCTGGGTGGCACATCTGTTACTTCTCAGGGAAAAACTTGGGGCAGAAGATGAGTGGCTGGAAACCCTCCCAGCACAGAGCTTATGAGGGAACTCGGGGACAGGAGTGCCCGGGGCCAGGAAATAGGTCAGTATAAGAACAGTCCAGGCAGGAGGACAGGGAGGGTGGCTGGAGGACTGACAGGACAGTGCTATCTCTGCATAACTTCCCTGGAGTCAGCAGAGCAGTGGGTGAAGCAGGAAAACAGAGAAGGTTCCAAGAGGTTGCTTATTTCCCAAAAGCAGAGAAATAAGGGAATGATGATGTAGGGAAGGGCCGAGTGTGGCATGGGGTGTGGAGAGCAGATACCTGGGACACGTGTGGCAGAAGATGGGGCAAGGTAAAGGACTGATAGGGGCAGGTCAGTTTATGCTGTCCTCATGGGCGCCGTCCCCTTCAGCTGGCCAAGCCCAAAGCCAAATATAGCAGCCACACACCAGCCTCATTAGCACTGGATGCTTCTGGCTGTCCCCACCCTGGGCCTGCCTTGGCTCAGGCATCTGTTTCCTTAAGTTAATCTTTCTCATAAGACACCAAAGAGGCCATGCAGAAGTAAATACCAGCCTGGCCTAGGGAAGGCAGAGGGAGTGGGGGGCTGAACTCAGTGGGTTGGGACAGAGGGCCAACAAAGGGAACCTTGCAGGAGGAACCCTGAAGCAGGGCAGTCAGGTGACTGGGGATGTGTATGTTTATCAGTGGAGGAAGCTGGCAGCCAACACTGAAAGACACTGAAAGACACTGAAGCTGCCCCAGGAGAGTAAGGGATGAAAGGATGGTGGTCCCAGGTGACCTAAGAGGTCCAGGGAAGGGCAAAGGGATAGGGGTGGGGGTGTCCTCCCAATGGAGGGCTTGTGGCTCAGATCGACCCTCCCTCAGAGTCTCTGGACAAGTGACCCCCATCCCAAGACAGGCCAAGCTACTGAGTGCAGAGCAGCAATTGTGAGGGCTGGAAGGAGCAGGAGGGGGCATGGCCTGAGGAGCCCTCACCAGTGGTGCAGCACGTCATTGATCAGGTAGATGAGGTGCAGCCGAAGCTCAAAGTGTGCACCGTCAGCTGTGATGCGGTTCCGGAGGTGGCCGGCCATCAGCTCACAGTGTGGTGGGGACTTAGCATTGCTGAACATCCAGTTCTTCCCAGCCTGCAATAGCCAGCGAGATAGGTGAGCGAGGCTGGGCTCCCCAGCCTAAGCTTGGACAGGTGCAGGGAGGTGGGAAGGTCAGGGCACAGCCAAGTGTGTGGTACCCAAGGTCTCGGCTTCACGCTGCAGCCTTTGCCTGCCTTTCTTCTCATTTTTGGAGGTGTTTAAGACAAAAGGGCAGGGGCAGAGAGGGTGACCCTAGAGCAGCCTCAGCCCGCAGCAGGTTCCTACCCATCAAAAGCATCCAGTTCTTGGAACACCTTGCCCACTTAGGCCCACCGTCCTCACCGAGATGGCGTCTTTGGTACATGTGTCAATGATGGGCTGCAGGAGATTGTCAAATTCATTCATGTCCAGCTGGGTCTCCTCCAGAAGCTTCTGCATCTGCTGCTCCACTGCATGGGCCACAGCTGCCGTCACCTGCTCCTGGGAGGCCAGGAAGGACCAAGACTGCCTGTGAGGGCCCTACTGTCAGCACCAGGAGGCCCTGCCCCCCACACTTGCAGCCTGAGACCCACATCTGAGGCAGTCATGGCTATAGTAGGCAGAGCAGGCAGAAAATACAGCAAGAAATGACACAGGGAGAGACAATGTCCACCCCCGACTCCCAGGTGATACATGGAAAGATTAAGAGCAGAGGAAGAAAGAATAAGGAATCTCTACAGACCAATTCATCGTAAAAGTGACCAATGATGTGAACAGACAGTATTGAGTGGATACATAAATGGTCACTAATCAGGAGAAAGGAGAGCAACCTCACTAGCAACCAGGGAACTGGAAATTAAAACAGGATACCAGGGTTTCACCTATTAGATTGGCAAACTGAGAGACAGCTGAAATCCATGCTGCTGTGGGGACAAGTGGTCAGCTCAGGGCTGGATGAGGCCTGACCAAGCCTATGACAAGCTCTGTCTGGAAACCGAGGATGCACAATCTAGTAGGGTTTGTTATGAGCAATATGACAATATTTTATGTTTAAACCTAATAATATATCTGGGGATAGTATTTTGGATATCTTATTGATTCATCCTACTGTATTTGGCCAGAGTATCAGACTGTAAAGTATCAGGACAGAAAGGTCCTTCCTCACAACACTTTGGGGGTGTCCTGCCTAACAGGAGCCAGTGCCAACAGCATCAAAAGTCACATGGCAATCTCTGTTACACAATTTCTAACATGCAGTCCTACTTGTCCACTTCAGCTAAGAGCTCATGAGATGATTTCACTGAAATGAGAAGCAACTCTACCCAGTGTCAGAGATTGGGCTAAACATGCCATGGGTGATAACAGCATTGGAGTGATAGTGGCTGATACGCACTGAGCCCTAGGTGGCCCTGTCCTCAGCGAGAACGCTTGTTAACAAGATCTCCTGACTCATTACTCAGCTATTGTGAGTCTCTAGGTACAGATGCAACAACTGAAACAAGAGAGTGAGCTCCAGGTACCAATCTTAGGACCAAGAGGGGAATAGGGAGGGCCCTGGGCTTACTCAGGACACCCATCTCAGGGTGGGCAGGTAAGAGGGAAGAGGAGGAGCAGGCTCCGTACCTGTCTGAGGGCCAGCAGGTGTTGCTCTTGCTGCTGCAGGTTCCACTGGCTCTGCTGGATGAGCTCATCCATTGATGGGGCTCCCTGGGCTGGCGGGATGGGTGTTGCAGGGGCCAGCGAGGGCTGTGGCAGGGGTGCCAGGGTTGTGGCCGGCTCCAGCTCTGGGGCCTGCTGCTTGCAGATGACTGGCAAAAGAGGAGGAAAAGTGGCCCCATGAAAAGATGGCCAAAGTCTAGGTATCCCATCAGTCACCTCTTGGGCAGCTCTAGGCCACAGGGGCTCCCCTCCCTACACTCATCAACCACAAGAAGATCTCTGCACTATGCTGAAGCCTCCCCCACCACCACTAGTCTGCCTGGCTCCCCTCACTCCCAATCTGGCCCTCCTTCCCCGCCCCAATTCCCCCAATCTCCCAGGGCCCAGCCCCCACACCCTTCCTGTGTCCCATCCACCACCTTCCACCTTTGTGCCCATCTTCTCTTTGGAGACCTCAGGACTGTCATCTTGCCACTATCTTGCCAACACTGTCAGTCTTCCTCAATGTCCACTGTCACAGACCAATCCCAAGCCCAACCTCTTCTACCCTCTCCACCTCACCCAGGCCTGAACTAATGCTAAACCCAGTCCACAACCACTGTGGGACAAACAGCCCCACCCCAAGGGCATCTCTCCTAATCCCCCAGCCTCATCAGAAGTGATCTCTGGCCTCTGACACCATTCCCTAATCTACTCCTCACTTTCAGGACATCAAAGCTACCTGACTCCGGCCAGTGAGCCCAGAAACCTGTGGCCCCACAGCAGGAGCAGGCCAGCACCCCTAACCACATTATATGTGGCCCCTGACACCCTGCCCCTCATCTTCCTTCTCCTGACTGTAAGGGGGGAGTCCTCAACATTCGGGGGTCAATTTGGATTAAGCCAGCATGGGACACCCATCCCACCGACAGGAGACGGAGTCAAGGTGGACACATGGATGACAAGAAATGGGGTAGGGAGTAGGTTTCTGAGGGAAAGGGTTGCCGGAAAAAATGGCCTTCTCTTCAGTCTTTGGGCCTTGTCTGGTCTGAATGTGACAACACATCGCTTGAGTCCCACCCAAGGCGCATCATGGGGTCACAGTAATTGCTTAGGTTTGGTTGGGCCTTCTGGTGTTTGCACCCAAGAACACCCTCTGGGATACCTCCCTGACTTGCCTCTGGACACCCGCCCCTCCACCCTCCCAGGTATACTTCTTCGGCAAATCTGTTCTCTTGATCTCATTTCATTTTCTCCCTCTTTACCACCTCCTCCCCAACAGCACCTAAAAAACATCTGCCTCCCATCCTAAATTTTACAACCAAGATTCCACTTCATTTCCTTTATCTCAGCACACAGTAGTCTAGCTCAGGCCACGCCCCTATCCCGTTTGCCACCAGGGACATCCTTAGTCAGCCTGATAGTAATGTCTCAGGTCCCTGTATCACTTGGCTGCACCCTTAACCCGTTTCTCTCTCTCTGACCCTTAAATGCTGGGATGGCTGCTCTCTGAAGCTCCTAGGGGAATCTGATACAGTTCTGTGGCTGCAATTACAATCTGCACAACATGATTGTTAAATCTATCATCTCCACCTGGATTTCTAGAGCTTTGGACCTAATTATAGCCAAAAGCCCACTGGCTTTCGACAGCACCTTACACAAGCATTGAGTTTCCTTTCGCTCCATGCTTCCACCCCACTCAGCCCTGCTCCTGATCTGTGGCTGGCTTGGCTATGGCCATATACCCAAGCTGGAAACCTAGAAGACACATGCTCTCCTCCCTTGCACTTAACACTAATGAGTCACTCCGTGTTGTCAAGTCAGCTTCCTAAATCACATTTTTGATCTGTCCATGTCTGTGCTGTCACTGCCACGACTCTGGTGTCACCTGAATCATCCTAGAAATTGGTCTCCCTGCGTCCAGTCTTGTCCCCTCTGCCCTTTCTCCACATGGATGCCATAGTGCTGTTCAAAGTGTCCAAGGACCAACTGAGTGATACCAAGACTACACAAGTACAGAAATGGTGAGGAAGCGTTTTGGCACTTTGATGTTTCACAACTCACATTTTTACTGTATTTGCGAAGGTGTACTTTCTACAACAAAATGAAAAATTTTAAAAACAAAACACCAAAAACAGGTCCTGCACCAAAACTTACAAAATGCCATTCTAGAAGAGTCCTGAAGCTCAGTCTCTACAGTGGTAACGCTGCTCTAGGATACAGGCCTGAAACCCTTCAAGAAACCTCCAAAGCTCCTGGCACAATTTGTAAGTCCTTGGCAAGCTGGCCCTCCTTACTCTGAGCCCTCACTCTGGGGCACTCCAAGAACCAACCCCTTCTTTGGGCTTCAGCCACCGTGAGTTTTTGTCTCTTCTACTGTCCAGCCCCTCCCCTAAGGCTCTGCTCTGCCTACACACTTTTCTCTCCTCGGTTTCCAACTGGCTATCTCTGACACACCCTATATTCCTAGCTAAACGGCATCTCCTGCAGATAGCACTTCATGAACCCCAGTCTTCTACTAGAAGTACCTTCTCCTTCACTGGTTATGGCACCAAAGCCCAAGTAGCTTTGGATTTCTGACACTGCAGGGTGGGGTGAGTGGGCTCCTCTTGCAAAGAGAAGCAGGTCTTGCCTCATGATCACTCCAGCCAAAGCAATGTCCTCCCCTTCCTGGTTATACCATCAATATCGACCTGGTGTCGTAGTTCATGAATGCAACCCCTTAACTCCACGTGCTCCCTCAGACTCAACTCACTGACCTAATTCAGACTTTACTGTCAAATGCTCCGTTCATTCCACTGCTGGCCTCACTGGTCCCAGCCTCCACTCCTGCTCCCTCTAGCCTGGCCACAAAAACCTGACCAGCTGCACCTTGTTTCAAACTCTCATGGCTTCACATTGCCGGTAGCAGGGTAGTTTTAAACTTGGTGTGCCAGGGCCAAGGAATGATCACTCCAGAGACACATAAGCACATACAACATTTCGCCTACAATTTCATGTGGCTGATCTCCCCCACCCCCATCTCAAACCTAAATAGGCACAAGAATCCCCAGCCTGGGGGAGAAAACTCAAACATTCCCCTGGCATTTCCACACCAGATCAAACCCTTCTCTCTTCTACACGTGTTCTATGCTCCAGCATGGAACAGTCCAGGGTCCCAGTCCAGCCCCCGATCACTTCCTTCCTGGAAAACACTTCCGCTGACCTCGGTCATCACCTCGGCAAAACGACATTAGAATCCCTGATCCTGAGCCCGGGAGGATCGATAACCTTGTTCTCCATTACACAGGGCCCTAAGCACGGCGGAAGGGATTATGAATTCTGAGCTGCTTTATATTCAGAGAAAGAGCATGCGACCCACAAGAAGGCTGTCTGTGGCCGAGGCCGCACAGCGATCAGAGAAAGGAATGGTCCGAGGGGGCGGCCCGAGAGCTGGAGCAGACTCACGCTGCTGCTGTTCCAGCGCCAGCTTGCACTTGTAGTAACTGTAGAACTCGCCTCCGAACAGAAACGAGAATTTGGGGTTGTCTTTCTGCTTCTCCATCGTCATCTTCTCGAACTCAGGCCCGTTGCGAGCCACGAACTGGGCCAGCTTGTCGATGACATTTCGAAGCTCCTGGTCTGGAGAACGGAGAAAAGGCCACGCGGGGCGTCAGCGAAGACCGCCCGAATCCAGGGGCCCTGGCGCCCCAGCCCCCGTCTGCCGGGCCGGGGTCCCTGGGGTGGGCTCCGCAGAGGCCGCCTTTGTACGGGTCCCGATAGGGGCCACAAGCGCGCCGGGAATGCGGGGAGCCGCGAGAGAGGCCGCAGGCGAACCCGGGAGGCCGCGCCTCGTTCCCTCCTCGGCCCGGGAACCCCGGGAGGCGGGGTGGACCAAGAGGGAATTCCAGGGAGGGAGAAACGCTCCCTAAACTCGGGCTGGGCCTCACCGTCGGGCGGCAGCGGCATCTCCATGGCTCCGGCTGCCGCGAACGACCTCCGGCGCCTCACGATCCCCCACCAACGCCGTCTGCGGAAGCCGGCCGGAAGTGGCGCGCGGAGGCCGTTTACGACGGGCCTCGCGGCGTGTTTCCGGCCGCCACTTACGGCTGTCGCCCGGAAACCCCGGAAGTCAGGGCGGGGACAGGGCGGGAAGAAGCGGAGCGAAGCCTAGAGCGCAGGAGGGGCCAGTATGCGCACGCGCAGGAGTTCTCCGCGCACGCGCGCAATGGGCCCCTGTCTCGCGCCGCCTCGGAGCCGCTAGAGTGGTCCGGACCTCTGGCCGTTATCCGTAGCTGGGGCTCCTCCCACGTCGTTCTCCGCGGGCCGAGAGCCCTAGGGAGGTCTTGACCGGGTCGGGGCGGGGACCTGTGTTTCCTCCTCCAGGGGCTGCAGTGAAAAGACTTCGAGGTGAGATGCGTCCAGGAGGCTTGTGGGCCAGCCCCAGGGGTGGAAGCCGAACCGGAGGCACCGGGTTTGGCGGAGGTGGAACTAGGCTTAGTGAGATTCAAAAGATCCTCCCGCTCGGTGGCTTTCTCTTGACCCAACGCTTTGGTACGGAAGACTTTCGGGCCAGGACCCTCCATTCCTGCTGGCCTCAGACTGCGCCCCTTTGGGCCTCTCCTTTGGGACTCGCGTAGTTTCTGCGCAGTTGTCCAAGCCTCCTGGAAGGAGCGCTCACGGCCTTCAGTGCCCAGCCTGCTAGACAGTGCGTGTTCCTGAAAGGGGCAATGACATCGCTTCTAAAATGAATGTCCACATAAGAAACAGTCAAACCTGTAGAGAATTTTTGAGTTTATATGACTCAAACTGATGATGACAATTGTTGGGAAGCCAAATCTCAAGGTTGAGAAAATGCTCCAGGAAAGGGCGGTTTTCCAGCTTATTTTATACATTAGAATAAAAAGAGATGAAGGGAGGTTTACGTGAAATCCACTGGTGGTAGATTAAGGGGGCAGGGGAAAACAAAGGGGTGGAGGAAATCTGAGATTGGCTAAAAAGTCAAAATAGAAAAACTTTTACATTGGCGGGTATAGTTAATAATTAACATTTGCAGCTCGAGATGGGAACAAGATAACGGAGGTTCTGTGGTCTGTGCTCTGGTGTGGTTGTGTCCTGAAGGAGTCTAGAAAAGATTACTCTGATATTTCGAAGGTATGTTATCTTAGATGCAAAAGACAGACAGGCTTATTTAAGGAAAAGATTGACCTTCATGAAGGAAGCTACAGGTCTAGGACGAGATGACTCGTCATGATTTTTTAGTTTTAGTCATGATTTTTGAATTTTATGTTCAAACCATCCTACGTGGTTACTTTCAGTCTCTGAGTTTGTAAGGCCCACCACACAGGCTTCCCTAGAGCTTGTCGGATTTAGCATGTGGCCCTATTTTTGTCCTCAGGAGGTTGAAGTTAACATGGTAGTTGTGGGGTAAGAGAACAAGCAGCAGCAAATGATAGAGAAACGCAGACTGAATGGTCCCCATAACCTGACCCTCTTGAGTGCCATCGTTGCCACTTGGTTGGTCATACTGCACCTATCTTCTATGCCAATCCGCATATTTGTATTTTAGATACATTTCTTTTTCACTGTTATAAAATTTCTCCTGACAGGCTGAGGGATTGCCTCCTGTATGCCAGATATATTGGTCTAGGCCAGGGATTGGCAAACTTCTATATTTGATCTTAGCTAAAAAGCCAAGAAGGGATGGCAAACTTCTATAAATGTCCAGATAGCAAATATAGGCAGTGGTGTGGACCAAGAGGCAAAATCAAGGATAATATGTAGATATTTACATAACCCAAGAGAAAAATGCCCATAACATTTATTGGTGGAATTCAAATATAATCACTGAGTACAGTTTTTAAAATACAGGTCTAATGAGAACAGAGTGCTTTTGGGACGGGTCCCAACTTTGTCTTTCTTGCCATCCACTGATTGCAGATGTTCACCTGTAAAAACCGTTCTTGGTCCACACAAATAGGGGCTAGATGTGGCTTGTGGATGCAATGAGTAACTCAGATCTAAATTTTCAGGAGCCCACAGTCTATGGGGTGGGCAGACCCATATATCAACAAACATCATGACAAAGGTGTTAAGGAAAACAACAGGGTACTGAGACCTTGGTAGAGGAGGAGGGCAAGGTCTACACTGGTAGGATTATCTGGAATGGAGGTATGGGTGCACTGAGATCCCAGTCAGGAGCTATCCATGTTAACACTCCAGGCAGAGGGCACATAGTGGGGTGGTTCTGTTTAGTATTAGGCTTGATAACCTAGACAGTGTGGGCATTTTTTCACACCAGTAAAGATCTATATCAAGAAATTGTAACTAGTAATCTGCTATGGATGGACAACATCTTACATATATGCATTTTTGTGAGTTGAAGATACTCAGCATTAGATTCTTAACAGGATCTGTGAACTAAAACAGGTGAATCTGTATTGTCATTTTTAATGACTGCATATAATGTGGATTTACTGTAATTTTTAATTTTTATTTTTCAATTAGAGTTGACCTTCAATATTATATTAGTTTCAGTGTATAGCTCAGTGGTTAGACATAATTTATGAAGTGATACCCCAATTAGTACCCACATGGCACTATAGTTATTAGAATGTTGACTATATTCCCTGTGCTATATTTCACATCCCCATGACTATTTTGTAACTGTTTGTACTTCTTAATCCCTTCATCCTTTCCACCAAGCCCCCTCCCATCTGGTAATCACCAGTTTGTTCTCTATATCTGTGAATCTGTTTCTGTTTCATTTATTTTATTCTTTAGGTTCCACATATAAGTGAAACCATATGTTATTCGTCTCTGTCTTACCTCACTTAGTATATACTCTCTAGGTCCATCCATGTCATTGCAAATGATAAGATTTTTTTTTTTTTATGGTGGAATAGTAATCCATTGTATATATGTACCACATCTTCTTTATCCAATTGTCTATTGATGGGCACTTAGGTTACTTCCATCTTACCTAATATAAATAGCACTACAGTGAACATGATGTGCATATATCTTTTTGAATTAGTGTTTTAGTGTTCTTTGGATAAATACCCAGAAGTAGAATTGCCGCATTATAAGGTAGTTCTTATTTTTTGAGGAACCCACACACTTTTCCATAGAGGCTGTACCAATGGGTTTACTGTAATTTATTAAAGCTAGACTCTGTGGAGTCTCTCAGGTTGGTTACATTTTTAGATCATTACTAAAAAATGTTTTAGTTTATGTAGATCTTGTGCTGAATCAAAGGGTGTGCACATTTAATACTGATATTGCTTATCTGCCTCAGAAAGATTGTACACCCATGACCACTACTTCCATATGTTCATTTCAGTGTTTAAAATGCTTTTATCTGAGACTGAAAATTTAAGCATCACAGGGCTTCACCCAGGCTCATTTCAGTGGGCCAATCAATCCCCTGGTCAGTAGAAAGCAGAGAGTTGGTAGAGTTGGCTGCAGAGATGGCATCCGAGAACCTGGAAACAAGACTTAAATAAACTGCACAAACCTGGGTGAGATGAACTTGCTGAAGGGACCCACCTAAAAAGCAAAATGGAAAGAAGTTATAACAACATGCATACCCAGGTGCTTTGATCCTGCTAATATGCTGTGAAGAATATATCCTAAATCAGAAGTGTAGCTTAAGTGGGCAGGAGAAACACTTGTCCCATAAAATGATTTTTAAATATGTAGCAATAAGGGTTAATTGTAGGACATCCCTGCAATGGAATACTACAATACCATGTACACAGACACAAAAGAGAGAATATTTAATAACATGGGAAAATGTTTCTGGCATATTTTTAAAAAGCAGGTTAAAAATACTACCCACAATATGCCAGTTAAAAATATACATATTCACACACTCTAGATGGAACTGCTGTTTTGTATTTTTTTTTAGCAATAAACTATTTAGAAACATGTATCTCAGTGATGTATTTTGGAAATTGTTCCCTCTACATAGATCTTCCTAATTTCTTGTTAATATTTTAGCTTTTTCAAACTTAAGACAGTAAAAGTTATAGGGGGTGACTTGGGCCAATCCAGACCTACAGTCTCAATAAAGCCAGAGCTTAATGTGACTCACCTGGTGTCTTCTGCGGTAACTGAATCCTATGTAGTCCACTAGCTGGAGGAAGAATGATGTGGGAACAGAGAAGGTCCTGTCCTATGCTGGAGCATGGAGTTTCTTGGGCCTGATCACATCACAGGGCAAACCTCTGGTCACAGGGGAGTTGCCCTGAGACAAATGGGTATTCTAGTCTCAGAAGAGGCCATTCCTGAGTAGGAGTTCAGACTAGTTTCTGAACGATGAGGCCATTCCTAAACCTGGCCCTAACTCTTAAGGTGGCAACCCTATATTGAGTCAAAGGCATTCAAGGCCCTATTTGAATTGCTGCAGCAGACTGAAAAGTGACTTGGGTCCTCCAAACTTGAGGGCTCCCTCTGGGTCTTATTGTAGCAGTGTGGCCCAAGCAAGTGAAATGACACTATACATCTTTGATCACAGCAACTCCTAAGGGTGTATAACAGAGGTGAAGAAAAACAAATGAGCTCACGATTGTGCTTGCTCTGCTGGGCAGAAGGCCCTGGGGTTGGAGTCAGACTGGGTTCCAGGCCTACTTCATGGGCTAAGTTGACTTCCTGTTTCCATCTTCCTCTGTAAACTGGGGTAATCTATCCTATTTGGTTTCTCATGTTTAAATGAGGCATTTAAATACAAAATGTGCAAAAAATATCCTGTAAATTATAAATGCAAGTCAAAATATTCCCATATGCCCCTTAAATAATCACTCTGCACGTTGCTTAGTATTTTTTCACATACCTCCAAGGTAGCACCTTAGTCACACATCTGTAAATTAAACTGAGTTCCCTGAGGGCAGGAGGCTTACATATCTCAGTTTACTGTACTTGGCACATATTAAGTGCTTAGTAAATCACTGAACAAAAGGATTATGAATTACAAAGATATGGGCAGTTATTTTAATAGAAACTCATATCCTTTGAGGAAAGAGTGAAGAAATAAAATTGAGTCACTATAGTCAAACTGCTAAATAAAATCAAGTAGGCTGACGCATGAGGAAATGAATCCATTCTTGCTTAAACCAGCATGAGGACTTAAACTTTTGAAACTTTCAGTTGTGTCAATGCCTGGAGATAAATAAATTTCCCTGGACAACCATTGAAGGACTTAGGAAAGTATGACATACTTAGGAAAACAATCTACATTGAGACCACATGACTTCTGGAAGAGTAGCATCACAGAGCAGTCCAGAGGCTCAGAATGCAGGACTGATTGTTGTCAGGAACGTAATTTTTACCATGAGAACTGTTTTTTGTACTTTGGAATACTCTGGATATTGCCTAGTTTTGTTTCTGATTTGCAAATCCTAAGACCCTTGAACAGATCTTTGTCATGCATTTCTAGCCAAAGCCTCCTGACTTTCTTATATGCTTTGTCAACACCTTCAAGTAGGATTGAAAATTCTGTTGGGAATGGTTTCTGAGTCATAGAAGGAGAACTGGGCTTTGGAGGTAGACAGCTGTGTGATCCAGACAAATGACTTAACTCCTTTGGGCCTCGTTTTCATCTGTAAAATAAGTAACAAAACTTAACACAAAGAGATTATAGGATTTTGTGTGAAAACCCACCACTGCATCAGGCATGTAGTAGGTACTCAGTATTAGCTATTCCTCCTTAGAAATATGCTGCATAAGCACAGCTGCCACACATTCTTGAGCTTTCCATGGTTTTCTGTTCAGTAAAGGCATGCCATTTAACTGTTAAGCTGTAATTCTATAATTTTATCCTACCATCTCAAATTCATAAATCACAGATCCTAAATTTGACTCAGGAAAAAGAAAGGATATGAGAACCAGGTCAGTTTCTCTTGTCTACCTCTTGTTGCTGGGCATACTGAAGACAGGGTCACTCAGAAAGAGACCCTCGCCAACAAACTGGACCAGTTCCAATTCCCTGGAGATCATCATTTATTTTTGGTAAATGCCATCAATGAATATAACACATTATCATTCCCACAGAAGTCTATAGCATTTAAGTCTTGAAAACAGGTGAAAATTTTTAAAAAATTTACAATTTTCAGATCCTTTAATTTCATGTTCTATGCCCTTAAGGCTGTTTGACCCTTAAGATATCGGGTCTGGTTATGTCCCAGCAATAATAAAGGGCCTGTTGCCTGACGGATGCCAAATACACAGTAAAGTTCAGGGATTCCAAGTGCTGTTTCACTGGAACGTATTTTGGCTTCTCTCCTTTGTAACAGGGGTTGTTTTTTCCTAAAATGAATGACTTAAAATAAGGTGCTTAAAAATTCCACACCAAGTCTCAACACAATAAAACACTATTCAAAAATGCTCTCTGAACCTCAGTTTTCCCTTTGTAAAATGAAGGAGTTGGGTTAGAGTTATTGTCATAAACCAGGCCACACCATGGATGGGTGAACTGAACTTACTGCCACAAACCCCAGCACTGGGGAGTGTGAGGGAAATAGAGCTGCTAATGCGAACGTGGGAGCGGGGTGGGGGTGGTGAGCCAGGGCGGTAAGTGGCTAGAAAACTGGCCTTCAAGAGGTCGATGCCAGCTCTGAACTGTCAAGTCTCAAAAGTATGTCTTTGTATTTTGACTTGATGATTTGGTCTAATATGATTGTCTCATTCATTCCAGTGTATGTACTTACTGTAAATTTATGTACAGAATTAAATATCTCATTTATTAATTTATAAACCATAATAAAACCAGTCAGTCATTTCCTTTCACCAGCAGATCTTGCACTGGAAAAGGAAAACTAATATACAAATTTCAGCAACATCAGAAATTTCATTAAAGCTGAATGGAGGCATAATTCATTTTGGAGTTCAGTTGTATGTCCGAGTCAGTTACTCTAATCATTAACCAGTGAGAAAACCTCAACTGCAGATTTGACTTCCTGTGGGGAAGGCACCCAGTGAGCTCTTGTCACCAGTAACACCCTTCAGGACTGCCTTTTCAGGTTTCAAACAGCACATCTCAAGACTTGGCCAAGTAATTATAAGCAAGTGAACAACAGGCAGCGGAGACTCCTGAGGCTGGTGGTTCATAAACTCACAGGCTAAAAGGTTATCCGTGGCCTCTCCAGGAGTGGTCCATTCATGAGCTGACAAAATGAAACCTCTTAAATACAAAATTCGAATTATTAAAAATAACCAGGAATCAAGCATAAGCCATGTCACTTCCTCTCTGAACTGGGAAATGTCTTGCTCATGAGGAGGTAAAGGGTAATCCCCATCCCATCTGCTGGAGACTGTTGAAGGAAGAAAGCAGCCATCATCATGGACCCCAACCAGCCCAGAAAGTGGTGCCCTCAGGGAAGGAGGATACAGTTCTGTGTGATGCCAGCAAAGATAGAGACCCCAACCTGGACCTTGGCACACATAATTTTCCTGATGATGTGAACTTGATATAACCCAAATATTTCTTGACCAAAGCATCTGACCTGGCAAAGCAGATCCTAGCTTGGTGCTCGCCCTTTTTCTACTTTACCAGGACATGATTCAGATCCCAATGTAAACACAAAAACAGACCATGGAATCAAAACACTGTGTTCTTGTCTGACACACCATTAAGATGTTTTTGATTCATTCCACTTTCAGTAATTGTGGTCATTCCAGAGATGCTTCTCAGCACCATTTCTTCCTACGGAATGCCAAAATGTGTCAAGACAGGCTTCACCAGTGGGAACTTTTCTTGTTTTTAAACATTTAAAAACAAAAGGGTTTTCAATTCATAAGCTAGTCCTCATGTGTCCCCTCCTGGGGACCAAGGCATAAACACACAACTACAAAATATTCCCTAGAAAAATGCGAGATCCTCATAAAATCAGTACCTCTTCAACATCTCGTGAAGTCATCACAGCAGTGAAGACCCACCAGAAAAGACAAAAATGACTATTACAGAAATAGAGCTTGAAACACTGAACATGATTTCCTAACAATCCCTCTCCCAGCCTCTAAGTCATCTCCTTACTATCCCAAGAGAAGCAATGCCCTGCTCTGCCCCTCCCTGAGTCCCCACACATACCGACTGACTTGCAGGTCAAATAATCAGCTTCCAAGAATTCAATGCTAACTAAAATATCTGTTCACTTGGGAGTGCTTGCTAGTAACTGCAAACGGCCATGAGGCTGCAGGGAAACTGAGTCCATCTCCTTGCCTGCACTGGGATCTGTATCCACAGCAATCCTGCCTTTCCAGAGAGTTATCTGGAAATGCTATCTGGGAAGCAGAAGAACTTTGAAATAAATGACTTGGAGAATAAGTCCACGCAGAAAGGTAAAACCTAGCCAAGATCTCCACAGCAACACTGCCCTCAGATGATAGACTCCAAGAAGGAAAGGCCTGAAACATCAGAACTTCAGGGCGGTGGTCCTTGATGCAGGGAAGACATCCTGCTGCCCTGGGGGCTGGGAACCCCGAGGTCCTCTGATGGTTTGTGCACCATCCCTGTGGTTGGGCTTACATTCACCAGTTGTCAGACGTACTGCTGGGTGTGGAGGAGAAGTCGCAGACAGCCCACCCAGTCCTCTAGGCTCTACACATCATAGCGGTTCAAACTGTATGAGTTTGGGTAGCTCTGCCGGCTGTACTGGAAGTGGTCTGTTAAGATGTTGTTGCGGCCATACTGATAGTCCCCATGCTGGGGGAAGAGGATGCCATTGTGAGGCTTCTCCAGGGGGCTCCGAAGGTGCTCTTTACTGCTCAGGTCTCCCGCTGTGATGGGGAGGAGGTGCTTCCGTGCTTGCTGATTTGCATCATACTTGGTCTGCAGGGTCAAGAGAGCAGTGGGACACATGGCTCTTTCCCCAGGACATGCACAGAGGACAGAGAAGCTCAAGATTCACAGCCAAGCAGCCCTTCAAGGCCAATGCAGTGACTAACCCTCCCTGTTAGCCATCCCATGTTCTTACAGGTGACTAAACACAGCCTCTGTGAGGAGAGAGCGAAATCCTAACAAAGCCTCAGTGGACCTGAGAACCATGGCTGGAGTGAGGCAAAAGCCAGGGTCATCCATGCCAGAAACGGAAGGCCAAGGTGGGTGGGGCTGTGCCAAGACCACAGGTAAGTCAGTGGCAAAGCTGAGAGCTGGAACCCAGGCATCTCAGCTCCTGGTGAAGCTCCTTTTATTCCCCTCCTCCACCAACTCTTAGTGTCTCCCTGGGTGTTGAGGGGACAGCCTTCCTCACCCCAAACTCACCTTGTTGTACAAGAAGACACCCAGGATGGCTGTCATCATGCCCAGGACATTGGTGCTGGTGACTGGGTTCCGCAGCATGATCAGGGACACCGTGATGACCATGATTCTCTTGGTGGCGTTGGCGACTGAGTAGCTTAGAGGGCTGATGAGGTTGAGAATGCTGAAGGCGATAACATTCTGGGCAAAGTTACAGAAACCGCTGACAGCCAGGAGCAAGAGCGTCCAGGGCCACTGGGACACGTAGGTCTATAGACAGGGGATCAAGGGAGCACCATGATTACAGGCCTGCCTTGGCAGAGGTGCGGGGAGGGGGGCACAGAGTTGCTTATTGGGGTAACAGTGCGTGGGCAGCAGACAGGTGGGTCCTTGTGTTATACCATGTGCCTTATACGTAGCATAACCCCTAACCCTCACTGCGGTCTGCATGGCACAAGTCACCACTACCATCACTATCACCATCACCACTTCCCCTCCTGCTGAGGAAGCAGAGGCTTGGAGAAGAAGTCAGGTGCCCAGAGTGCGCAGAGCACGATGTGAATCAAAGGCTTCCCTCCCTCATTCCTGGACAGTGAGGACCAGGGCCCACAGATTAGCAGAGCAATGTCAGCTTACTGAACATTGTTTCAGTTTGATTGGACTCCTGTAACAGGCACCATAGTCTGGGGGCTTATGTACAGACATTTCTTAATTCTGGAAGGTTGGAAGTCCAAATTCCGTGTCTCATTGTGGGTTTCCTGGTTCCTAGATGGCATTTTCTTGTGTCGAGTTGCAGAAGAGGCAAGGGCGCTCTCTGGGGTCCCTTTAAGTATACTGATCCCACTGATGAGGACTTCACCCCCATGACCTAATCACCTCCCAAAGGCCCCAACTCCTATCACACTGGGAATTGGGTTTCAACATGTGGATTTTGGGGGGACACAAACATTAAGACCATAGCAGACATGATGTACTCTATAAGATGGGGAGGTCCTGGAAAGACAGCCCCCAAGTGTGAAGAACCCTTAGGTGGAGAGCCAGAGCTGCCAGGTCTGCCCCATTGCTGAGAGTCCTAGGTAGCTGCTTGACTTCTCTGGTCAGTTTCTTGTCTATGTAATGGGAGATGACTCCTGATGAGCCCACACACGCCACAGCTGTGGGGATCAAATGCGATCATGGCTCTGTAAGTACTTTAAAACAATACCAAGCCTCACAAACATGAGAAGGTGGCGATGTTATCAATACTGCAGTTATTGTTTGACTCTCACTGGAATGAGGCACTCAGGTTAAAGGGACCCAAAAATCAAAACCCTCAATTAGCAGACATCTGGACCAGAGAACCTCCCAAAGAGTCTGGGTTGAACCCTGGTCAGGCAGATGGGGGAAAACCAGGTAGGCCCTGCCCTGGCCAGGCGGCTGGGGATGCTCAGTGCTGAATATTTATGCATTTATATCTATTCACGGCTGGGCATCAGAGGGCACGCCAGCACGACTCCTGCGCTTCCCTGGCCTCTACAGTCCCACCTCAGCACCAGTCCTCCAGGCCAGGGAACCAAGAGGCTGTACAGACAAGACTGTCAGGACATGGCATGCTAGCACAGACAGCTCTAGGCTGTACATCTCCCCAGTGTCCGTGACCCAGACAGCAGTTCTGGGATAGCCCTGCAGCCCAGTGCTCTGAGGGCAGAGCAATCTCAAGACCCGATGTGGCTCCATCATGCAGCAAAGCTACAGATGCTTGGCAGCAGCTGCTCTCTGCAGAACAATTCCTGGGCCACAGTGGCCTCGGTTGTGGAGAGGACACATATGGCTCCCTCAGGACTGTGGCCCCTCTAGAACAGGAGCTGGAGCAATCTTAGGGTGGCTGGCTAATTCCATCTCTACCACCTTCTGAGAGGGAGGGATCACATAGTCCTCTCTAAGGTGAGTAAGACATATTTAGGTGGCCTATTTAAAGACACCTAGACTTTTGCCCCTTGTTGGGGTAACAGCCCCTATAGGGCACTGTCGAATAACGTGTTCAAGGCTGTTGTTAGAATGTACAAAGGCCCATCAAGATAAATACGTGTGCACACACACACATATGCACACATACATACACTTAGCCTCAACAAGTAAAAGAGAATACTAAAATTATAAAAAAGGTAATCACTAGAAGAAAACTGAAAAATGTCAATACAAAAAAAAGCAAAGAGAGACCAGAACACAGCCTAATATGTATGAGTTTGTATGTGTGTGTATACAGAGATACCAAAGAGTTGTAACATAGAGAACTGACAACAAACACTGCGATGAAAGAAATGAGAAAGACCTAAATACATCAATATGGAGTGATCTATCTCCAGGACATATTATTGAGTGAAAAGAGGAAGTTGCTCTTTTCTAAATATCTAAAAAGCCACTTTTTGTGTAAGGAGGATGGTCAGTATGAATATATACAAGTTCACTTATATTTGTGAAAAGAAACACTGAGAGGGTAAATCAAGAGTATAAAAATGGCTACCTATGGGAGAAGGGAAATGAGAGGGTGGTGATGACAGGGACTGACCCAGACGTACCATTTGGTTTGGGAAATATAAAGATTTGACATATTTAGTAGGGGCACAAAAAGAAAGCAATGCCTAAAAATTGAAAATAAATGCAAATAAAGGAGCTCAACTACACAGTAAGTTTGTGACATAGGCACGTTGTGAAACAATTAACCCAAGTGCCCTTAGGAAACAGCATTTCAATTGTACTCTAAGTCCTTACTTAATGTCAATAGATTCTGATGTATAAAGAAGTCAATTTACCATAAGCTAACTGATATAAATAAGAGTTAAGTTCCTACAGCATCTCATGAACGCTGTCACAAAACATTATTCAAGGACCTGCTGTACATTTTTAAAGGAACATGTTCTAAGGAAAAAGAGCTGCACAAAAATATCAAACTCTCAGTGCTCAACCTGCAGCTGTCCCTCAAGATTCTCATTCTGAAGTGATTATATGTGTATACTGTGGAATTATGTATGTGAATAACGAGTAGGATAAGCAAATAGGAAATGATGCGAGAAACCAAGTGTTCCAGAAAAGATATAAATAAAAAATCAGAGCAGTAATAAATCCTGAGATATTAAAATGAAACCGGAATCAGTTTGAATTCTCCCTTCTGCCCCCAAATACATCTTCTGTAATGTTTCACTGCAAAGATTTAAAAGCAACGATGGCCCAATAGGGATGAGCACATATGGCATTCAGACTGTGTCTCTAAATGCCACTTTCCACGATAAGCAACCTGGTTCCCCCAAGGAGTGGCTGATGGCAGGTCTGGAATGGGAGGTACACAGATTAAGGAGGACATCCTGCTGGACCAAAAGTCACCAAAAGCTGACGTGTGCTGTCAGAGGGCAGGGAGCCAACAGAGAGGACTCCATCAGCTAAGACAAGATAATTTGAATATGAAAAGACTAATATATACGACTGATAAACACAAATGCACAGTGACACTAAAGAAAAAAAATAACAGAACCCTCCTCCACCCCTCAAAAAGAAAAGAAAAAACTTCAACTCACTGGTTAACATTTGAACTCTGAACTCTTTAATCTGAAAACTGGTAATCAAAAGGAAAGAGAAGCACTGATCTGCCTCTAGTGCACTGTACTTCAAGGTAACAGACTAGTCCTGGTTGATGATGGAAAGTTCTTCACAGAAAAAATCACAGGTCATCAATGTGGAAAGGAAGTTAGAACAGAGCCACAGTTAGCTCATCTGGTAACTGGAGATGTTCTCTGTCACATCCAAAGGTGGTGCTAAAGATTAAAGATCAATGTCAAGAATCCAGACAGACCTCACATTTACTCCTCCCTAACTCAGGCCTAGTAGAGCCACGCCCACCTCCTTGTCACTGTCACCTACTTTAGCACTCTCTGGCGGCTGGCCTGGCAGGTGGGGGGAAGAGGCTATTTCCTGTGCTGAGAGCTACAGCTACAATAGGAGTAAATGGAAACATGTAGAGGTGACACCAAGAAAGGAATCAAGCACAGTTTCAATAGAATGAGAGCTGCACCAGGCTATCAGGATAGGAAAGTACCCCATGCTGGCAGTTTTTTCTTCCTTCATGCCACCAGTGTAATGAGACTGCTGTTAGCAGCTGCGATCTAGCACAGTGGAGAAGGAAATGCAAAGGAAACCGACATACCTGACTGCACACAATGTGAGTCAACAAAGATCTGAGTGTTTAAAGGCCCAGGCTATCAGAGGCCCCAAATGCCCCAAAGTCAATATAGTGGTGTAACTCCCTGACAAAGCACCTACTTTGGAGCCAGTCAAGAAAAGGGCGTGTTTTCAGGGCTGGCCAACTCACCAGGTCACTGCTGACCAGGAAAGTGGAGAGGTCCACCAGGACCCATGTAGGGATCATAAAGAAGACGGCGTGGCAGCCTAAGATGTTCAGGAGCCGGAGATGGTGGATCCGCGAGTCTCTTAATACCTGAAGAGAGAAAACCTCTTTAAAGGCCAATCAACACCTTAAGTGGCAAGAAGGACTCCAGTTACCCAGGCCCCAAACACAGCAACTGTACAGTAACCCTGACATCCAAGTTTGACTGCCAAACCTCCAAGTGCACCTATGATGAGACACATAGCTAGTACCCCAAAAAAGCACAATGTTTCATGCACAAAGAACCAAGGGAAAAAAACACCCCAGCAATCCTCAATGCTGGTGAAGCTGCAATAAAACAGGCAGTCTGAAATCCCACTGATTTAAATCAAATTGGTATATAGCTATTTCAGAATACAACCAGGTAAAGTGTATCAAAAGCCATAAACATCTCATATTCTCAGATCCAAGAACTGGAAGCCAGTCATGAGGAAATAACCTGAGAGAAAAACATTATGCAGAAAGATGTTCATTACTGTGTTATTTGCAATGAATAGTTGCAAATAGTCTGCATTTGCAATAGAACTGACTGCATTAATTGTGGTACCTGAACAGAGTGTGACTATTATAGGAGTTGAGAACAATAATTTTTAATGATACGGAAGAATATGATGTTACAATAGTAAGTCAACAAAGGAAAATTCTAAAGTGTATCTATAATATTACAACTCTAAAAACCACCGAAAATACCCCTAGCTTCATTAATAGTTCTCTTTAGGGGACAGTACTGTGAATTCACTCAATAGGGTGGACATCTCTAAGCAGGGGGAGCAGGCCTTTTGATATTTCATCTCTAGCACCCACTATAGTGCCTGGCACACAGTAGGTGCTCAATTCTGATTTTTGTCTTTGGGCTTTTCTCTATTTTTTCACATTAAGCATAAGCTAATTGTATAATAAAAAAAATAAGCTTTTAAAAATTAAACAACAAATAGAAAACCAGCAGAAGGGCAACATGATTTTTTTTTGCTCCAACTTGGCCCTTTTCCAAATGTACCCCCAAAACACCATGCATACCCCAAATGGTGCCCAAATACCTTTTTAGAGAAAATATTCTGAAGTGAGAAGCACAGTGTGGCTGCAAGGGCACTGATGAGCCCCCACATGTCAAACGACAACTCGGTGACAGTGGCCAGCAGAACGCCGCTGATGATGGGAATGAGTGACAAGTACACCTGTGCGAGGACAAGAAAGGTTGTCAAGCTGGGCTGTACAACACAGATATCCAGGGGAAAGCTTCAGCCATTCTCCTCCCTCACCAAAGGGACACCTTTGGATAAGAGTGTTAGCTGTGACAGTGATGCTCTGGGGATTTGGGGGGGAAAAGATGGCTATCAGAGTATCTGTGGCAGAGCTATGTCACTGTGGGCAGCCCCATTCCCTATACCATTAACCCCGTTAAGAGCCCCTGCTCAAGACCACAGACCAGGGCTGCTCCTAACAAATCTATCCAGCTGCCACTACCAACACACCAGGGTCTGACACCCCGATCCTCTAAAAGACTGGCAGGATCCTTCTTCCAACATGCAGTTACCCTTGGCTAGGACACTGCCCACACCTTCTCCTTTCCCCTCGGGTCTCAGTTTACATACCATTCACAAGGAGAACTACCCCCGCCCTGTCAGGTTTCTCTGCTGCATGTTCCAGGCACAGAGCTCTCCATTACAACATCTGTGTCCCTGTACTGCTTTAGGGTAGGTCCTTGCTCACTGCTGTATCCTGGTGCCCAGCACACAGTATGCATCCAGTTAACTGCTGGCTGAATGAACGAGTAGCATGCCATGATATGAGGCCTTCCAGAAGGTCCAAGCTTTCCAGAGCCTGGTGTGTGGAATGGTTCCTGAGCAATGCTAGCTAAATGGCTCCCAAATACTGGAGAAATGAGATCCGTTCCTGACATATAACTCCTCTGATTCCCTCCAAAAGGACATGCTTAAAGAACTGTGACGATTTTAGGAGGGTGTGGTGAGACCCTCCCACTCCCCACCACCCCACACTTCTGCACAGAGCAAGGGCTCTGAATCCCAGCTCCCCCATTACTGGTTGTGGGCCTCAGACACATGACTCTCCCCTTACAAGTCCATTTCTTCCCCTAAGATGACATGCCTTTTATTTGCCTCACAGGGTGGGTCCATACTTACTCCATCATTACCATTACTCTCCTGCACAGGCCATTCCTGACTGTTTCCTCACTGGTTGAAGTTTCTGGTTCTTTGCCCAACCCGTGTCCAATGTCCCATACAATAAGGAAACCTGATAAACGTGCTGTGATATCGAGTGATGCAGCTGCACACCTCCCGGGCAACTCCGATCCGGGAGGCTAGTTACATCTGACATCACCCTGGGGGCAGGCAGCAGAGCACACCCTGGTCTTGCAGGGAAAAAGGTTGAAATAAAAAGTCAGCTGGAAATGGCCCAGTTTATATAAGCTGATCCAGGACACTGCTGCTCTGAGTTACATAAAATACAGGAAAACTGACCACATAGAAAAGAGGTACTCTGTCCAACATGAAACGACTTCCAGCTGGGACAACAGGAGTCTCACTTTCACGTAAGGACAGAGGCAAGGCTGTCTCTGGATGAAGCCACAGCTTCTCTTGCCCCAAGCCAGAAAATACCCTGGGCTGGCATCTCAAACAGATCCTAGATTGTACCCAAAGCATCTTTCTTATGCAGTTCAGGGTTCTCTGTGTTGCTTTCACTCCCATTCTCAAACATTCTCCATTCCTGGTTGTTTTTATTTTGAAGGCTCTGCTGAATTTTGGCCAAATCAGAATCCCTTGACTAGCATCTCACTTCTGACCCCAGAAACCCCAACCTGACCCATCTCTTGCAAAGAAGTGAAACTCTGTGAAAGTTCTGTTCAGCAAGAAGTCAGATGTTCCATTCTGGGTCCTACTGGAGGGGTACTGGGTGCCTGGCCAAGGTGAGACTAGGTCATTGACTATCTGCAACCCCCTGCAGGGAATCAAAACAGGGAGGGCAAGAACCTAAGAGAGACTGCTGTATCTAGGAGACCACACAGTCGACAACTCAGGGACACACCCCACACACCAGTGCCCCCCAGTGTGATTTGAAGAAAATTAGCAGCAAAAGGGCCACCAAAGGCATCTAATCTGACTTCCTTATTTGACAGGAAGCCTGGCAGCCTGCATGCCTGAAGCCTGGACCACGTCACCAGCTGGGCAACAGCCTCTCCTTGAGCCTCCACCTGCCCAGAGCCCTCCTGGCTCACCTTGGTGCTCTGTTTCTCCTTCATGATGATCCGGGACAGGAGGACCACCCAGATGGGCATGGTGGCCTTGACTGCAAAGAGAGGAAATGGGCGCTAACAGAACAGCCCTGGACTTGGGGAACACACTGGGAGCCTGTCCCAACACTACCGCGGCTTGGGACAGCTTGGCAGCCCCCCGAACCTCTTCACCTTTCTTTCCATGGGACTTGCCCACAAAACCAACAGTTGTGGTCCGCCTTGCTTGCCTCCCAACTCCCTTCTCAGCCTCGCCCTGCCTAGACCCCGGTTCGTGTCTCTCCCCTGCTGACATCTCTGGCGGACCCCAACCTTCATTCTAAGCCGGACACCACCCTAGGGCCGACCGCGGCACCCACCGGTGTGCGCGTAGGACACCGGCACCTTCCAGATGCTGACGTGCGCCGACACGGATGCGAAGTACTTGCCGAAGGCGAGAGGAAGTACGTAGCGCGGGTAGAAGCGCGGCGGTAGCAGCGGGCCGGGCGACGGGTGCGGGCCGGGCCCGGGGCCCGAGACGGGCGGCGCGGGCGGGACGCGCCACGCGCGCAGCAGCGGCGGCAGCCCCGCGCACAGGGCCAGGATGTGGCACAGCGAAACCGTCACGGGGAACGGGAAAGCGCTCAGGATCACCTTGTTGACCACGTTGCCGCCCGCGCTCAGCGCGTACCACAGCAGGCACAGAGCCGCCACCCGCGCGCCCTCGCGCGCCCCACCGCCGCCGCCCGCCGCGCTCGGGCCCCCGGGCCCCGCCGCCGCCGTCGCCGCCGCCATCCTGCTCCGGCAGCCAGCCCTTCCCGCCCGTCCGACAGCCCGACGCGGGGCGGGCGCGGGGCGGGCGCGGAGCCGGGCGGAGCGGGCGCGTCGGCCCACGCCGCTCCCCGTTGGCCGCCGCCCGCCCGTCAGCGCCGCGCGCCGCCGACGCGCCCGCCACCACGTCGCGAGCGGAGGCCCCGCCCCCCGCGGACGGGCTTCCGGTGCGGGCGGGGCCTGTCCCGGAAGCGGAAGGAGACGGCAGGAGGAGACCCGCGCGCGGCGGCCGTGGTGGGATGGCCGGGGGCCCGGGGGCCGGAGCCCGAGCGGGATGGGCCGCGGCGCGAGGGCCCTGCTGCGCCGGCACGTGTAAGCCCGTCATCGAACTCGGGGGTCCCGTCTCGACGTCCGCGGCGTCACCGGCGCCCTCAGATTCGTAAAGGCCGGGGGGGGCGGCGGACCCTGGGTGTGAAAGACTGAATTGTGACAAGCCACAGCTCTCCTGGCCGGTCCTCGGGGTCACGTCCTGCGGTAGGGATGGTCCTCTCCGTCTCACAGACAGACCTCGGGCACTGTACAGGGCTCTGCGGGAGGGGGCGGTGCCGTGCCCGACCGCTGGTGCACCCGGACCCAACGGGATGGAGCAGCCCCAGTCCTCAGCGGAAACAAGACGGTATTTTCAACAAGATAAACTGCTGCTACTTATAGGACTTTCATTTCCTCCAAAAGTCATATACTAACATTTTTTTTGGTGGGGGGGCGTGTCTTAAAATTCTTTGTGTCCTCACTTGCCAAATTAGAAAGTGCCAACCCACTTATCTCCAAACTCTTAAAGATAGGCAATACCTACCCTGGGACTTAATGTATACTCACTCAGGAGAGGTGGTCCTTGCGGGTGAGGCAGGGAGCAGAGACCTGTTCCAAAGCTCAGGTCTGAGGAAAGGAGACGTTGTAGGACACCAACCTGCACACCCTATTATCTCCCAGCTGTGCCGACCACACTTTGCCACAGAGTAATGTCACTTCCTGACACCCACACCAGCAGCCCAGGTCTGGCCACATTAAGGATGAGAAAACAGGCACCCGTGGAGTTAGGAAATGTTACTCCACAGCACAGATGGTTCGAACGTGCTGTTGTAAGTCTTCCCAACTCTGGTGTAAGCACTTGCATCTCTCAAATGGGGACATGTATACAGTAGTGCTTAGTCTACAGTTAGACAGCTGGTAGGTGACAAGGCTAGAGTTCAATCTCAGACTGCCCTCAAAGCCACTTCACCCACTCTTCTCTTCTTGGGGTGGGTGTGTCCTGCACCAAGTCTGTGTGATTTCCCTGTTGGTTCTGGGTGGACTGAATGTTCCGGGATCCCTTAGTTTGCCCTATGGGATGGAGGGGGGGTGTAGCTGCTTTCTCATCTGTGAAATTAAGTAGCTGTGTCCAAAATGACTTGTTACATAGTGAAAAACTAGAAAACCAAAGTCAGCTTATGGTTCCAGTGACGGAATGGGGGAGGGATGAAAAGTTTATTACTTTATAGCTAAAGGAGTTGTGTTTTTTGTTTTTGTTTGTTTGTTTTAAATTGGCCCCAGGCCTGCATGGGGATCTGGCAGCCTAGGGCCAGGGCTCTGTGTCATGCCGTGTAAAAACATTATTTTAGGAGGTAAAACAAGATCGAGTCCAGGGCCATGGAGCCTGCTTGGGGAGGGCTTCTCTCTGGGGCAGGTGAGGCCCGGAGACAGGATAACCTTCTTTAATGTCGATATTCAGTCTCTGTTACCCAAAGCTAGCAGGTAACATCGGAGGTGGGAGAGGCAACGTGTGGCCCTGAAAGAATGAGAGGCAGGTGGAGGTCAGTGTCCTTGCAGAACACCAGCAGGCTAACTTGGTCACTCTGCTGCCTCCCTACAGTCTGGTTGTGGAGCCCAGGTCTTCTTGGCTCATTCAGAATCCAGGAAGGGCTGATTTGGCTGTAAAGGACCAAATGAGAAACGATTCTCAGGCTGGTTTGTGCAAATGTTTTTTTTTTTTATTTCCACATTTATATCACAAGGTGTCCACTTACTGGACCAAATAGCAAAGTTGCTCCCTTCTGCATCCTGAGAACACAGAAGTCTAGGTACTGTACATTCACTAAGGCTCCTTGTTTTTGCAAATCGCGTTATGACAATAACCATAAGGCAAACGAATCTAAAGGAATGGTCATGAGTGTTTCCAGCGCACAGACAGGTCTCCTTGCCAACAGTACAGCTTACACACCAGTAGCACCTGTGGGAACTTTGTGTTTTAGGGACAGAACTCTAGAGAGGTGAAGTTTTCTAGATATGTGCAGGAATGGGAAAATAAAAAGGAGAAAGGAAAATTTGGCTGGTGATGAGATGGAAGGGGGGGATAAAATAAACTCTAGAAACTTAAATTTTTGCAGCATTTTTTTAAAAACTGGAATTGAACTGAAACCAAATACTAATGTGTGGATGCCCATGGAGTGTAGGTCAAACTAGCTAGCCAGGTAGCCTGCCCAATGCCAGCAGCTCACTATAGCCCAGAAGCTTCTGGCACCATGACAGAAACACTGGCCTGGTAGGGTGCAAAAAGAGGCCATGGCATTGTCTACTGCCTCAGACACTCAGGGCAAAATTTAAAAAAACAGAAAACGCAGATGAGATGCATGCTTCTGTCACTGTGTTAAAAGGTCACCTCTCCCACAGGTTTTCTGCGCCTGCCTACAACTGAGGTCCCAGCTCACAGTTGCTGGGAAGTTTCCACACCTCTTCTGGGGTGGGGGACTGATGCTTTTTATAGCTGGTTTGCTATAGAGTTCTGAACTCATTTTGCCGGCCTTCCTTCCATGCAGTCCTTCCTTTGTAATTTTGTTAGTAAACTGGTAGCAGCATTTCACAAAAGAAGGAGAATTTTGAGGAAAGAGCATAGAGAGACCGAGCCTCCTGCCGCCTCCCCCTGCCCTGGCCGGGCTCCCAACGACTGGAGGCTTCCAGGCCCCAGCCACCCTCCCGCTAACGCAAGGTAGGAATGCACTTAGAGGCCGAGGGGCCAGTCAGTCCAAGCAGACATAAGGCAGAATGTTCAACCGCCCGTCGTCACCGTGCGGGTCGAGCGATATGCACTGCGTCCAGTCATACCAGTTACCCTGTGTGTCCTGACACCCGTTCACCCCTGGCCACTGGTGGGCCTGGATTCTGTCCAGATCGTCCTGTGTGACCTGGCGGCTTAGCCCCGGAAGGTCGGTGGGCGGGCCTGGAGGCAGTAGCACGTGTGGCGTCCTGGCCTCACGCCGGGTGCTCTCCTCCTGCTTCAGGTACTCAGACATGAAGTGGTGGGCCCCTGGAGTCTGTGCTCCTGATGATGAGAGCAGGCTGCTCTGCCGGCTCAGGTAGGACTGGATGATCTCATTGCGTGACAGCTCCTTCCAGTTCGTCTGCTCAAAGGGGCTCTGGAGGTTGGCCTTGGCCTCAGGCTTGTCCAGGTCTGTCCTGGGCTGCTCTGTGTGTATAGGGCTGTCGGCCCGCACTGGCTCTTTCTGAGTCAGAGGTTTGATCTGTCTTGTCATGGGGTCAAAGGTGAGCTTCCGCTCTTTTAACCGGACAGGCTTGACACCCGCTTCAGTCACCCGGCCATCCAAGTTCACTGTGTAGTCACGAGGCCGGTACCTCTTCTTCTTTTTGCTGTCCGAGCCACCGGAGGAAGCCGCGTCGCTGTCAGCTCTGGAGGAATCTGGGGAGAAGCTAGCTCGGGGAAGGAGAGGCTCGGCCTGGGGCGATCCTGCCTTACAGCCTGGCCCCACCAGCCGCTGGTGGCCCTCAGGCTGCTCCAGCCAGCACACTGGGCTCTCTGCGCTGGGCAGCAGCTCAAGCCGCCGCACAGGGGGCGTGGATGGCTGGGCCAGTGGCAGCGGTGATGGCACCTGCGTAGTGTCGAGTGACTGGGGCCGTGGTGAGGGGCTGGGCACAGAGCCCTTGGGTGTGTATGGGCTCCGCTGCCGGGCAAAGGAGCCCTCGTGCCGTGAGTTCCGGGGGCTGAAGGAGCAGCGAGGTAGCCCCTTGGGATGGGGGGTCCCTGGTGTCTCGTCCGCCCTGTCCAGCTGCTGCAGCACTGCAGCCTTGCTCTGCAAGCAGGGCCCGGGGGGCTTGCCCAGGCCTGGGGAGCTGGTGTGTGGCCTCACAGCATTGACGGGGATCTTGCTACTGTGCTTGTCATTCTCGCTGTGTTCCAGGCGGCTGCCCTCAGGACCTACATGCCCACTGCTGTCCAGGGGGCCTGGGAAGCTCTCAGGGCTCCCGCCAATCCCATTGGTGGGGAGGGGTAATGAGTTGGGGACCAGGGAGTCATGGCTTGCTTTGGAGACCTTGGGAGGTGGGCCAGGGTGGCCAAGATCACGCTGGTCTCCACGACGCTTGCGGCTGCCTAGCCTGTCTAGTCGCTGCCCAGGTAGCCTCTGGATGTCGTTGCGGTTCTTTAAGTCGTGGATGCTCTTGGGCACGCTGGCCATCCCTGTCTCCGACCGGCAGTTATGAGCACCCCCATTGGCAGAGCCAGGGGCACCTGCCAGCCCCCGCAGCGCTGCCTCATTCTGGTGCACAGGCTCGATGAGCTTCTGCCAGCTCCGCAGCAGCTTCTTGGCCCGCTTGGCGAGCTCCTCGTTCTTGGTCTTCTTGCGGACGTCGTTGATGAGCTTCCCGAGTCGAGTTTCCTATAACCAGACAGAGACCATAACACACTGTTGAGACAGGGAGTTCCCCGTAACCCCTAAAACAACTGACTTCCCAAACAAAACCTACAGAAATTTTGGGTCCTTTGTGACATTTAAATTCTCAAATTTAGTCCTAAGACTCTAGGGTTCCTGGGCCAGAGGTAGCACACTCAAGAGCGCCATCCTTCAAGCTGCTGGTGCCAGGGCCACTGCAAGGACTGTGCACCAGGGAAGCTTTCTGAGTAAGAGCACATTGTAGCAAAGGCAAAAGCAAATGAAGGGCCCAGTACCAGCGTCACACACTATAGCCTCCCCTGGGCATATCACCATCACCCCCTGAGGGTGGCAGGGCGGCCTGAAGAGAAAGAAGCCCCAGTTCTGAGACTGAACCCTCCATTGCCCCCAGTTCCTACAGTGCCCATGGGAAGACACCACTCTCAAGCACGTGCTGTGGGCTTGAGACACTCACCTCCAGTGCCTCTTTGGTAATGGGGTATTTCTCCAGGCTGGAGATGACTTCCAGCACCGCCACCATGTTCCGGATCTGCAAGACAAGAGCTGCTCATCATGCCCCTGCCCTTCTCCCTATCCCAGCCCGCTCTGCCTCTCTCTCACCAAGGGCCAGTGGAGCTGGCAACACCGAAGCCCCCACCCCACACAGCTGCCTACCTGCTCATGGGGCCAACATAGCACCTAGTGCTCACCCTCCCATCCATGTACATACCACCAGCCCACATAGCTGTCACACAATTGAAACTCATGACAGTTATGAAACAAGATCTGCTCTTGATCGAGGAGACAGGAGACACATTCTACTCTGCCATCTGATGGGGTGGGAGGCTGACACATTTATTAAATAAAATGCATCGAGCTTAAAAGATTGATATATAATAACCTAATAATGATTTGGTTACGTTAACAAGACACCATAAAGAGAGCAAAAAGTCATGAAGTGGCAGAAGACAGATGCCACAGGGCCCTGAAGATCCACATCTGGAACATAGAGACCCTGATCAAAACAAGAGGTTGCAGCACCAGTCTCCTAGTAATCAGGAAAGGCAGAATGAACCCTCAAATGGATGCACTGCACATGCCTGTCTGGCAGAAAAGGTACCTGGCAACACTATAGTGTTCTGGGCACAGCTGACTGGGGAACAGTGGGCTTTGTCTGGTACAGACAAATGTGGGCATTTCACTACGTCCCTTTATACTTGCTGAGAGCCAAGCCCTGTCCTAATAATGTTTCCACATGTCACCACCTTGTTTAGTTATCACAACAACCCAGGGTAGATACTATTATCATCACATTTTACAGATAGGAGATGGCACAGAAAGGTGTAGGTCATGTGGTCAAATGTTATGATACTAGTGTCCTCTAAGAATTGAAGGAACAGAGTGAGAAATTCAAGAACCATAGAAATGAACAAGCTGCAGCTTCTGTGCAGCAACAAGACGGAGCTCATACAGTGAAGCATCACAGAAAATACATATGGTCAATTCCACTTAAACCAAGCACCACAGCATACTCAAAATTAATTCGAAATGAACCACAGACCTAAACCTGAGAGTGAAAATTCTCAGGCTTCTAGAACAAACAGAAGATCTTTACCACTTTGAGGTACACGAAGGTTCCTTAGGAGCCCTAGAGCACTTATCCATAACTCTAGCAGCTGCAGGCTGGAAGGGGGAGCCCATGTCCAAGGAAGCTCCCTCTTCCCCTCTAAGATCACATAGTGAGCACCTTCTGTATGTCTCTGTCTTAGTCTCTCCTCCCTCTCCCTCCAGCAGATAACGGAGACACAATATAGCAAGGAAAAGTACACCTTCCACCCAGCCACTGCAGTGTCTCCTTGTAGCTTTTCCAGAAATATTCCTTGCATATACAAGCTTGTGTATCACACATTAATGAAACAAAACATGGGTCTATACGTTGCTCTCTTTCTAACATCTAAAACAGGTTCCCAATCCCCGGGCCCAGAGACCTGTTAGGAACCAGGCCGCACAGGAGGAGGTGAACAGTGGGCGAGCCAAGTGAAGCTTTGTCTGTATTTGCAGCCGCTCCCCAGAGCTAGCATCACCACCTCAGCTCCACCTCAGATCATCAGGCATTTGGTTCTCATAGCAGCAGTCCCTGGTGCCAAAAAGGTTGGAGACTGCTGATCTAAAACATCCAGCAGTACAGACCCCTGCCCTCTTTTGCTCAGCTTTCCATGGAGGAAAACCCCAGCAAGCAGGGGATGTTGGGGGACACTTAGGTGCTTCCACTTGCTATTACTGTTGGGGACACTTAGAGGTGTTTCCACTTGGATGTTACAGACATGGCTGCAATCACCACCTCTACCAGACCTGACTTTGGGCTAACAATAGCCAGAGGGGCTACTGGCTCCAAAGCCACGAACGACTACTTAGCCATGAGGGAGGCTGCGCCTGTTGGAAGGTAGGGAAACCTATTTTCCAAATCCTTGCTAGCACAGTAGTGTACCAGTTTCCCGTTGTTGCCAAAATGATCACACATGACCACAGGCTGAGTGGCTTAAATGAAACGCATGCACCATCTCAGGATTCAGAGGAAAGGCATTTGCTCAGATCTCCCTGGGCTGTGATCCAGGGGCTCTCATGGGCCCATTTCCTGTTCTTTCAGGTGTTGGTAGAATTCAGTTCCTCATTGCTGCAGGACAGGTCCCTGTTCTCTCTTGGTGGCTGTCATCTGAAGGCCATTCCTAGCCTCTGGGATTGCTTGGCTTACCCGCTCCCTCCCCCAATCTTCAAAAACAGCAATGGTGCAGAACCCTCGCACATCTGACCAGCCAGGAAAGGGTCTCTGTTTCTAGAGATTCCATCAGGCTGGGCCCACCCAGATAATCCAGGTCTGTTCCCTCAATCATATCTGCAAAGTTCCTTCTGTCATGTAAGGTACCACATGCCCAGGTTCTGAAGACTATAACATGGACATCCTTGAGAGCCATTCTGCTGGCCACATGTATTCCTGGCTTCTCTTATCTGCCCCATTTCCAGCTGAAAGCAGCCTGGCTGTAAAATGCACAGTGACCACAGAGCAATGACAGTGGCTTCACCGTGCCCAGCAGAGCTCTTATAAAGCTACCCCTCTTCCAGGGGGCCAACCTGCACCCTAGCAACAAAGGCCTCGCCTCGCCATATTTTCATTCAGGGCTGTTGCTGTGAACAAATCCAGATGACCTGAAAAAACTACTCCAAGCTGCACCAAGGGAGAGGATCTGAGGGGAGACACAATAAACTCCCTACATATCTCTAATGTGCTGAGGATAGGGATGCAATGCAAGAGGAGACTATGCAGTGGAGGCCAGTCTCACAGGGACAGCAAGGCCACCCATACT
The DNA here is from genome assembly GCA_030015415.1 of Cynopterus sphinx. Taxonomy (NCBI): domain Eukaryota; kingdom Metazoa; phylum Chordata; class Mammalia; order Chiroptera; family Pteropodidae; genus Cynopterus; species Cynopterus sphinx. Next base: position 50,217,136 of record CM057390.1, on the reverse strand, counting down.
CTCTGTCCCCAGCCCTGGGAATCTGGCCCCAACAGGGTCCCAGGCTTGCCATATGGCTTGTCTCCACTCGTGACCTCACCCTGGTATATTTAGAGCTCTGGGTCCCCACATACTCCTGAACCAGCAGACTCCGCAGAGCAAGCCCGGCAGCACAGAGTGTCCTTGTCCTTGGGCAGACGCTGTCCCACTCACTGCCAGACAGGAGGGGGAGGCAGAACACCTGGGTACCCTGAGGCTGGCAGAGAGCTGAAGCCACTGACACCTTACAGCTGGGATCCTTCTTGAAGCTGCACAGGAGCTAGGATGGATTAGGCCTGTAGGCCCTGCCATCACTGGGGCAGTGTGCAGAGAACTCCTTGGCCCTGTGGAAAATGCTCTCCTCTGCCTCCTTCCTTCTTCCCTGGCTGCATGGAAGTTTGAGAATGCCCTAGGGGCTCATCCATCTGGCTCTGCCCCCTCTTGGACAATGATGATGAGGGCACCAAGCACTTTATGGGAAGCACCAGGGCATTCTGGATATATTCAGTCAGTAGACCCTAAGAAAGGTGACAAAGGAGTCTGGCCCTGAGCCCGATGCTCATCACACCTGACAGGCAGGAGTCCTAGAGTCTATGTAAAACCAGGCCAGGCCTCTGACCTCAGACCCAGTAGGCAGTGTCACCGCAGCCAGCCTGTTGGTAAGCAGTGGCCAACCTCAGAGAGAAGGCTCCTGAACTTACCTTTCCAACCTACCCACCCACTCTGGAGCAGCAGGCCTCCCACCTTGATGAGAGGGCTGGTGGGCAGCAGAGACTCCAACACTCAGATGTGGCCAAGGGGAGGCTCGCACCCAGGCTACAGGCCTGCAAAGCCCAGCATGGGTCCTCAGGGCAAGGAGGTGTGTGTCAGCTGGAAGACAGACAGGCATGCCTATGGTGAGGGCAGCACCTAAGCAGGGCCTCCCAGGGTGGAGAGCAGAGGTCCCAAAACTGAGAGATGATTAGATGGCACCAAGGCCTTGGAAAGGGAAGAGAGGACCAGAGCAAAGGTGCCAGGAGGAGAACACAACCTGCGTTCTATCAACTCTAGCCCCTGTGGGAGTTGACTGTTGCCACCACCCCAACAGACCAGCTGTCTATAAAAATACATGTGCTCATCACCACAACCCACACACTGCTCTGTTCTGTATGGGGAGGGAGCCTCTGAGCCACTTTGGGTCAGGTCTGCAGGCAATGGCCAAGGCCCACGTGCAACCTCCTGGTTTCAGGAACAGCCTAGCACATCCATGGTCCTCTCCTTCTTTGTATGTCTCCCTTGGGATTCTTCCTAGTTAAAAAAACAAACAAACAAAAAAAAAAAAACCTCTCAAAACCACTTGCCAACCGGCTGTCCCAAAAGGGGTGGAATCCACACCAGGGAGTCTGAGCACCTTGCAGCCTCTCATTTCCTCATTAGGGCTCCCTCAATAGATGCAGATTAATTTGTATTTCCTGGTTAATTAGTGAGCCTAGTATATCACCTCACCTTTCTACCAATGATGACTTCCTGTGTGAACTGCTCACTGCTCTAGCCCATTTGTTTTCGGTATATGGCCTCAGGAGAAGAGTTGGCAAGAATGGCCCCTGGCTTCTGATGTAATGGCCAATCACAAACCTACCAAAGCCCTTGTCTGTCTGTGGATGCCATCATGTGTGTGCTCATACATGTGAGGCCAGGTAGAGGGCACCAGAGTCTGGGGCATCTCACAGAGTGGCGTGGGCCAGGCCACTTTGTCCAGGGAGGGCAGAAACATAGTAAAGAGCCAACAGAAACCCAAGGAAGGGACAGCCGATGCCCCAAGGCCTGCCCACCTCTAGTCAGCTCAGCTTGCCATTTCTTGCTCGACACTCATGCATGCATGATCTCAGATCCTATGACTTGAGCTAGGCTGCACAACCTGGCCACTCAGGACACCTTTCTTCTCAGCTGCTCCCAAAGGCCATCTGGCTACACTGCATGGCCCCCTCTGAAACCCAGTCACATCACTGGCTTTCTAGAGTCCAGGAGATGAGAATGTCTTCAGGAAACCTGCCCACACAGGGTGTATGAAATCAACTTTAAAATAAGACCTCATCAGAGAAAAGATTTTAACTGGCCCCTATCACACGTCTGAAATTTGCTCTATGAATCGAATCACTGGCCTGGCCTTGGATTGTATGCAGAGCTGGGCCAAGTGCAGTAGAGCACACCACCACCAAGCAGCCTTCTCCTTGCCCTATCTCAAGGGATATGTAGGTGAACCCCAGGCCCTGAGTAATTACTATCCAGGGGGATTTCCACCCCAACACAAAACAAGGAACTGAAACACTCAGCTTTAGAGTTTGTGAGGCCCCTGGTTCATGGCTCTTTCCTCCATGCATCAAGCAATCCCATTCTACCTGAAATCCCCAACCTCTTGGTAATGAAGCCGGATGTGTGCATCTGTGGTGGCAAAGGGGAAACCCTGTGTTCCCTGAAGTCCAAGCACTAGTGGAACCACCCTAGCCCAACTCTCACAGGACTACTACCTGCTGGGTTCCTCCAGAGGCAAAACTCCAACTTTTCCTCCTTGAAACACCACTTTATGGATAAGGCACCTGAGGGTCCAGGGCTCAGCATGCAGCTACAAGGTGGCAGAGTATGGCCTTACACTAGTGTGGCACAGGCTCTGCCAACAACATGTGGAGCAGCTGGGGCTTTACTAGGTGGAGTGAGAGATGGCACCCAGATGCAACCAGGCTGGTGACGTTGGCATCCCGCCTACAGACTCTTCCCAACTGCCGCAGCAGGGAAATGCACAGGTCACAAAGCACTCCTTGAAGCCACACAAGGCCACAGCTTCATGCCTAGCAGCACCTTTAACTGTCTCTAGGCTGCCTCTACCTTCCCTCCAGTGTGCCCTAGAGCCAGGAAGACCCACACACCCTCCCACCACAACAGGGGTTTCAGCTAACCCCTAATGCTCACCCTGAGCCACTTAGTAAACATGATGGCACTGGAGCCTGCTCCCTTCCAGGCTCTGAAGGGCACATACCAAGGATGGACTCAACCGCGCCTCACTGTCTGGCCAGTCACCCGACCACCCTGTGGGCCCACATCTGTGTGGGGCAGCCCACACCAACTCATTCACTGGGCTCAAGGCAGGCCAGGTCAGCAGTAAAAACCCAGTTCAATTTAAAACCAATGATGTGAAAGCCATCTTTTTTTTTTTTCTTCTCTATTTTCAAATGCAGAATGGTCTAGACAAGAATTTACAAAAACCAATAGCTCAAAAGACTCTGGAAGTGTTCATCAGCTAGCAAGCTGTCCTTCCAAACCAAAATACGCCACAGATGGCACTCAGAAGCAAGCAGACTTTGAGCCTTTCAATGTGCTGAGCATTCTAATGCCATCCCCAGCTGAGTCACCACGCCCTGCCAGCCACACAGCAGGCATCAATCGTGTCTGCTGAGGGCGTGTGCACAGGATGAATGAAATGGGGCTTTGCTGGGCAAATGTGTGTCTGTGATTTCATCCCAGCCGCACCATTTTCAGCCACAGCATGTCTTCCTGCTTCTGATAACTGCATATGTTCCCAAGCAGATGCTGTTCTATGACTCAAACTATCTCTGTCACAAGTTGGTATAAGAGGTGGCCCCTGCATCCCCCAGGGGGCCTGGCAGAGCCTGATCTCCCAGTCCCACCCTGTCCTACCCAATCTCCCTAAGGAAGGAAAAGGAATTAGTGTAGCTGACCCTCCTTATCAGCTCTGGAAGATGTAGCTTCCTTGGCCTTGCTCTGCCTTGTCTGGTCTCAAGGCCAGGAACAAGGGGAACCTCCCTCAGATGGATGCCATGCTAGTGCTCTGCGCTGTCTGGAGAAGATGTCATCCTCCACCAGCACCCCATGGAAGCCTCAAGCCAGAGGGGCAAAGTCTTTTTCAGAGGAAGAAGAACACTACAGTGGAGTATGGGGTGGCGGGGGTGGTGTCCCAGGTGCAGCTGCTAAGCTCACCACTTACAAAAGCACTTCCTCATCAGTGGGGCCCATCTGATCCCCAAGAGTGTCCACAGCTGGAGTATGGCCACTGCCTGCGTGGCCTGTCATGTACTCACAGCCCACAGAGCATCCATGGCCAGAGCGAGCAACTGAAGCGCAACTCAAGCCAGGGGATGGAAACTCCCCCCTGGGCCCAGGCAGCAGGCAGAGCACTGCCTACACTCCACGAGCAGCCCCAAAAGAGGAGGCCCAGGGCTCAGGGCCAGCTGCTGGAGATCCCCATCAGCACACAAACACAAGCAGAGCAGCAGCTCCATCCATGGGACCGCTGCAAAAGAGGGTTACAGACAAGGAGGGGAGGGGACAAGAGGAATGGTAGCACTCCTCACCCACTACAGCCTTGGCCCCTGAATGGTCCCTCTCTCCCTCCTTTATATCTCAGTAGCTCCTCCCAACAAAACCACAAACTTAAACTCTCCTGACCCCTGAAATTAGGTCAATAGGGTGTACAATTCTGGTTGTAATCTGGCCCTTTTTGAGAGCACAAGCGCTCTCAACACATCATTTGTGAATTGGTTCATTCCTACACTGACACAACTGAAAAGTCTGAAAACTAAGCAGAGCATTTATTTCTGCCAGGCGTGCTCACAGAAGGGTTTGGTCGTGTGTCAGTGTATCTGATGACAGGATGCCAGGTGGGGGTTTCTCACTCCCAACCTTGCTCCTAAAGGAACAGCCAGAAAGACTATCAGCTGTAAAAGACAGAATGACTTGATGCCCAAGGGAGGGACACACAGAGTCCCTCAATCCACATGCACAGGGAAAATGGGCGATCCAAAATGAGAATGAGCCAGCTTTTCAGGAATTGATGGGAGCCAACCACCCAGAGACTGTTAAGTAAAACAGCGAGGTGACAACAGTGTACTCCTGTGCTGCCAACTGAAAATGGCCAGCAGCAGGGATGGGCAGAGGTGCAGCTGGGCCTGACCTGGCCTCCAACGCCAGCCTAATTCAGATGTAAGCAAGATCAGCCACTAACAGGAGCCCAGCTGCTCCTCTGAGACAGAATGTTGGGAAAAGTTCGGATCATGCCTGCAGGTCCTGAATGGTGTGCTGACCACTGTCATGAGAGGTCAGTGCCATTGTGGACCGGACTAGGCCAGGAGGCTGGCACACTCACTGCTAGGCTGCTCTGTGCCCCCAGTGCAATGTCAGATAGCCACTCCTTCCCCTTCCCTGCTGTCCTGCAATTCCTGGGCTCTGTGTGGAGCTAGAAGAATGGCAGTGGGCATTCCTGCAACAGGGACCACCATGGAGAGACACTATTACTCATGGAACAGGAGAGAGAGCCTAGGGATTCTGTGTCAGAGATCATGCAATTCCACTCCAGAGTACGACTAGCAGAAATGTGAGCACATGTGCACTGAGAATGGTGGAGACAGCCATATTCAGAACAGCCCCAACTGAAAACCACCTGCACAGCCAAAGTGTAAGATGGCCTATCCATTCAAAGTCAAATGAAGGAACTACTACTGCTACACACAATGTCAAAGATCAATCTCAAAACTGTCAAGTGAAAACCCAGATACAAAAGAATGCATTCTGCATTGGACTGCAATACTTCTCGATGGTGACAGAAGTCAAGGAAGTGGGGGGGGGGGGGGGAGAGAGACCAGGAGAAAGAACAAGAGTAGCTTCTGGGGAAACGCTCTCTTCCTTGACCAGGATGAGGGTTACTTGGGTGTGTTCACTTCATAAATATTCACTGAAATGTAAAACTTACAACCTGAGCACTTTTCTGGATGTATGCTATACTTTAATAAGGAGTTGATTTTAGAGACCATCCCATCCTAAAAACAGATGCTAGAGCTGCTGGGGTTGAGGGGAGGGAGGGGCCTTGGCAAGCCCCTCGTTCCCCTCCCCTACTGTGACACAGACCCTCTGAGGTTCCTATAGAACAAGGTCTGAGACCCAGGATATCTCTGAGACATGCAGTGTGTACTGTGCTTCACAGCTCAGACAAATGTGTCCATACACTACTGCCCTGGACAGGGGTCAGTCTGGGGAGGACAAGGGCACGCTGAAAGTTCCAGAGAAGGAGCACTCAACAGTTCAGTGTCCCTAAGAGGAGCAAGTCTAACGTTACTGGAGCAAGGCAGGAAGCACCCACTGCCTATGTATTGCCTGCCAGCATCGTGTTGGGCACCTGTCCCCTAAACACAGTGGTCTCCTCTGAGACCACAGACAATAGGAACTATCTCATTGCCCCAAAAAGGAAGCCAGGGCACCTGTTAATATACCTGGCCACAGGTTCATTACTGACCTAACTTGCAAACCTAACCTGTGCAATCAGCCCAGGCCTGCCTCCATGCAACAGGCCATTACCAAGTTGTACTGGCAGCCTGGGTAGAAATGGACAGGAGGCTCGAGTGAGGACAAAGAAGACAATCAGGATAAGGAGTCTGCATCCTTACACCAAGAAAGAGCAAAAAAAGTGAAACTAGAATTTAAAGTGGGGAGGCAGATAGCATTTGAAAATCAATGTAATTTGCCATAATAAAAGGTCAAAACTGAAAAAGCCTTATGATCATTCCAATCTATGTAGAAAAAACATCTGACAAAATTGGAAATCTATTCCTGATAAAAACTCAGCAAACTAGAAATAGAAGAGAATTTTCTCAGCCCGATAAAGTGCTTTTACAGTGCCCACAGCTAACATCCTACTTGATGGTGAGAGGCTGAGTGTTTTCCCCCTAAGAGGAGTTATGAGACAAGGATGTGAGCTCATCACTCCTATTCAAACCTGTCAGGAAGTTCTTGCCAGTGGAATAAGACAAGAAAAAAAAAAGAAAGAAAAAGAAAAAGAAAAAGACATCCAGCTTAGAAAAAAGAAAGCGAAACTGGTTTATTCACAAATAAAAGAACAGTCTATGTAAAATCTTATTATGGAATCTACAAGTACAAAACACAGCTGAGAGAAATTAAAAGGGGCCTCAATTAATGGGGAGATATAGCAAGTTAATGATTGGAATGGTCAATATCATTAATATGTCAACTCCACCCCCCCCCCAAATAATCTACAGATTCAATGTAATCCCAATCAAAATTCCATGAGGAATTTTGGAAGAAATTGACAAGCTGATTCTAAAATCTATATGGAAGCACAAATATCCTACTAGAATAGCCAACAAACTTTGAAAAAAAGAAGACTGAAAGATTTAAGACTTAATCAAGACAGTGTAGTAGTATTGGAGCAAATATAGACAAACAGATCGATGAAACAGAAGAATCCCTTAACAAACCTACACGTATGTGGTCAGCTGATTTTTAACAAAGATGTTAAGGCAATTTAAAGGGAGCAAATAATTTTTCAGCAAATAGTGCTGAAATAATTGGAGAGGCACATGCAAAAAAAAATAATAACCTTCAACTCCTACATCACAACATTAACACAAAATGGATCATAAACCTCAATATAAGAGTTAAAACTACGGAACATGTAGATGATAGGAGAAAATCTTAGTGATCTTGGATTTGGCAAAGACTTTAAAATTATGACACAAACACACAAAAAAAGTACAAAGTATAAGAGAAAACACAAATTAGATTTCACCAAAACTTAAAATCTTTTCTCTTCAAAAAATGATATTGTTAGGAAAATGAAAAGGCAAGCCACAGATTGGAGTAAAATATATACAAATCATGTATGTAAGAGAGGACTTCTATCTAAAATGTATGAAAACACTCAACTCAATAATTAGATGAAGAACCCAATGGGGAAAATGGGCAAATTATTTAAACAGATATTCTAATCTTTCACCAGTGAAGAGATATGCATAGCAAACAAAACCTTGAAGAGATGCTCAACATTATTAGATACCAGGGATATACAAATTAAAACCACTATGAGACATCAGTATATACCTATTAGAATGGCTAAAAAAGAAGACAAAGAGCAACTGGAACTCTCATATACTGCCGGGGGAGTAAAAGTGGTATAATCACCTTGGAAGACATTCTGGCAGATTCTTAATCCAAAAGTCTATCAGCACATGATAGCATATCCAGAAAATGAAATACTACTTAGCAACAAAAAAGAATGAACTATCAATATACACAGCATGCATGAATCTCAAAATAGATATACTGAATTAAAAAAAAAAAAAAAGCCTAGACCAAAATAAAACAAAAAGAGTACATACTTCATGATTTCACAAAATTTTAGACTAATCTACATAATAGAAAGCAGATGATCAGTTGCCTGGGGACAGGGTGGGCTAGAAGTGGCAAGAAGAAACTTCTGGAAATGATAGATGTTTATTATCTTGATTGCGATGATGGTTTCTTAGATATATTTATAGGTCAAAATGCAGCAAATTGTAGACTTTAAACGTGCACTGTTTATTGTATGTCAATTTTACCTCGAAGTTGTAAAACAAGTGTGGAGGCAGATGATAGGTGCAACAAGGTCCTAGGAATAGTAGGAGAGTGATAGGCAAAGAGATGGAAGGCTCTTGATGGATGAGGCATCAGACTCTCCCAAGGTGGTGGCTCGGCCCTCCCTAGGAGTGGAGGGTGAGGTTGAAAGTTACTTCTTCTCTTCAGTAAAATGAAGAGGACTGTCATGCCTGGGCATCCCAGGGACTGAACAACTGCAATACTACTGCATGTAAGGCACTCCTCATACAGATGGGGCTCTCTGGCAGGCAGCAGTAAACACCAGTTTTTCCTTCTGGGACATTCTGCATGTCCCCAAAACACCTGTGCAGCTGACAGACTGCAGTTTAACTATGGGTTTGTAAAGGTGGTTCCTGGCTTAGAGCCAGACCCAGGCCACAGGAGGCATGTCATGGCTGGAACTGGAACAGTGTCTTATACGTTGTGAAATAAAAGGCTCACTGGCCACTGAGGGCTGAACTTAAGGACACGAGCCCTCCTCAGCCTGCTGAGAGTTTCGTCATACTTCAGCTGGAGACCCAGGAGAAGGAGCCAACTTCTCATGCTCATGTGGGCAAGGCCAGAGGCCACAAACATCTGTACAAAGTCTTAGTGATACCATGTATCCATCTTCCTGACAGGGAAATAGCCTCAGTGTGTCTGACAGCCTCTATCCCCTCCAGGCAACATGGTTTTCTCTGATGAGAATTAAGCTCCTGTGACAATCTGTCTGAAATCTTGACTTTCCTCCAAGACAGCTGAGCTATATAGTAGACCCTTACTACTCTCAAGTGTGGCTTAGGGCTCAGATACACCAGGGTCCCCCAGAGCCACCTAAACTCACACAATCTTGGCTTCAGCCCAGACCAGACCTCTCAGATCAGAAACCACATTTGAACAAGCACACAAGGAGATTCACACAGAGAGATGGTAGAACACTCTTCCCAAAGAAGTGGGTTCGGCTTGCCTGGACAACTTGGACCCTCTCCAGCAGTAACAGTGCCAGCACAACCTGTATCTTGCTTTCCAGAACACAGGACCCCTCCTAGATTGACCTTATTCAATCTCAATTTCAATGTTAAATCCAGAAAGGGGTGTGATGTGTCCAAGCTCCAATGTCTGCTGGCCAGAGAGGTCACTGTGCTATCCACCCTGCCAGCGGTGAACTGCAGAGCCCCTTGGCACAACTGTGGGACCCTGCCCATCCTTTGTCAACCAGAAGGCCACGTCCAGAGCTGGTGTGATGGGTCCAAAAGAACCACCACAGGATGGAAAGACAGTTAACAGCTAGGCTGGTGGAAGACAGGCTGTCAGACAATGGCACCTAGCAAATGTAGACTGCGGGGCTCTCAGCCCTGCATACTCAGGAGCCCCTCTCAGAGGACATTAGCAAATTGTGCCACATTCATTCTATCCAAACAGAAGTCCAACCGCAGTAAGCCTCACCAGCTCACCCCTGACATGATATGTGGAGCCTGTCATCACCCCTCACACCAGTTCCAAAACTTGGGCTGCCAGGGCCCCGACCTCATCCACTCCCAGAGCTCTTGCCCCAAAAGGCACCTCCCTTCTTCCAACCCCAAAGCCAGGGTTTCCAAGATAATTCTGCTTCAGCTCCAAAAGGGACCAGACCAATTACCGTTACAATGTTAGCAGCATTTTCTAAGGGGAGATTCAGCTTTCCCAGTTCCAGTCAACCACTCATACAAATCACTGCATTGGAACACAAATGTTCAAATGGTGGCAGCTGTCAGGACATCATTAAACCCTCAATTTTGAAAATATAAGTCAACTAAAATAAAAACTCTCACAGACACCCCACACTCACAGCTAAGCCCATCACAGGACTTGACCAAAGTTGGCCTGGCCTGGCTGGCACTGCCTCTCCCAGATTCCTACCAATCCAGACTCCACCATGGGGCTCCTGCAGGGCCACCAGCACAGGGTCTGCAAGGAGAATAGCACAAGTCTCAAACAGGGGAGGACTTCAATAGCTCTCAGAAACCCTCAAAGATCAAGAACCAAGGTGCCGAAAAACCCACCTGGAAGCCACAGTCAATTTTGTCGGCATTCTTCCCCTAGCTATAGGGAAAGCAAGGCCAGGGTGCTGCCACACACTGGCCAGGAGCTCTGGGGAACAGAGCTGCTCTCGAGAGAAAGAGCAGCCCTAGCATCCACCCTGCCTTTCCTTCCCTTCACCACCTGCAACATTCCACTCAACTCTCCCACTATTGTCCATCACCTCATCTGTAGGTACAAACCACAAAAGCAGGGACCTTAGTCTTGTTCACTGTTATCTCCTTGGTGCCTGGTGCTGGAACAGTGCCTGGCACAGAGCAGGGATTGATGAATGAATGAACGAACAAATGAACGAAGAATGAACAGACAAGCGATGAATGAGGTCCTACCTTACTGTTGTAGGCCCCACCATGTTTATTCTAAGTCAGGATCACAGCCACTAAGTAACTGGTGTCTGCACAGCAAACATGTCTTGTCCTATTTCCACCTATCACCTGCATTGGCCACCCTCTGAGGGTCATGGGAACAGGGAGGTTGACTCTCAGTGGTCCTCATACACCCCACAAAGGACAAGGCAAAGGGCACTGTGTTTGGGCAGCCAGGCAGTGGAGGCCGTGGCCAGGGTGAAACAGGCTGTTACTCATCCAGGCAAACATGTTTGCTCAGCAGGACCCAATGGCTTTGGGGAGAGTCTTCCATTTTTAACACAGTGGTCCAGAAGTTACCACAAATATTCTCTCCAAATTACATTCTTGGCAACCCTGAAACTATTCTAGAGAGTTACATAAAGAAGGAGAAGGAACCACAGGAGGTTTTTACAAAGTCATATAGAAAAGCAACATGGAAAGCAAACCTCACAATTCATGTGGTAACTCAGTGACAAGCAGCTGGACATGGCAGATGAGTGGCATCTACCAAGAGGATGAAGGCACAACGGAGGATAACTTATCCACAGCTAAGGAAGCCACTTACCGCCAAGAGCCAAGTCAACCACTCCTCCCAACCTTCTCTACTAAGGGTCTGGGGGAGAAGAGCCTAACCACCTAAAGGCAGCATGTCTTACCCTGCCTGATTTACCTGCATCCCACAATAAGGGGAGGGACAGCAAAACTGACTAGAGGCCAAGAGCCCGCACCTTGCCTAAGTGTCCAAGGAGACTCAATATCTCACCATCACACAGGTTCAAGAAGCACCACAGTAGCTTCTCCTTGTTCAAAAAGCACATGGGCACCAGCAGACACTGAGAACTGGGAACAGAGAAGACTATGCTTTTCACTGTATTTGCTTCTATATGTCATTTGCTAACATTACTTCCCCAGTATTTAAACCCATTTTTTCAAATGTGTTTTCTTGAATTGGTATTTTCCCTTCTCATTCTCATCATACAGATGGGACCAATCACAATAGAATGCAGCAGTGTGACCAGCAGGGAATGCAACCATGTTGGTTACTACAGCCCACATTAATGTGAAATTGAAAGGGTTAAACTGGCTGCAATCTCTATCTGTCATCCTACCAAAATGGCTCAACCCTGGCACCTCAGCCACCTCTCTCAGAGAAGCTTCTCAGACTGAGGGCTGCTGCTTCCTTCCTGGAGCCCTAACACCAACCAGATCCTTTCCTTTTCTTCCTCCACTTTCCTGTACTGGTTGTGTAGTCCCACCTCAGAGAGCACCAAATCTGCACTAAAGGCCCAAGTGGGCCTCTGGACCCCAATGTTTACCTGGTAGTGGTTTTTCCATCTTTCAAAGGTGCTCAGGAGTTCAGGACCAACAGTCAACTCCCTCACTCTGCTCCTATAAGGATCTTGCCTCAGAAGCAGCAGCAGCATTCTGGGAGTAGAGTGAGGCCCCTTTACTCTTACCTCCTGCAGGTACCACACCTCCAAATAAATAAGCCAACTCACACTAACCCCATTTGGTGTGTCTTCTTTGGATCATGATTTCAAAGCCCTCATATGGTGGGCCTCAGCTCACATTCTACCAAAGTGGCCAGACACTGCTCTGTCTATGCATGCCTGCATACAGCCCCCTAATTTTTTACACAGTGGGACCTGGTGCTAACTGGGGACACCAAGGGGGACCTGGGACTTGATGATGCCTGCACTCCCCTCCCTATCTGGAGTCTTACCCCCTTGACCTCACATTGATTCTCTTCTCCCTGCAAGCATCTACTGGAGCCACTGCTGTTGTCACACGTGTGTCCTCCCAACAGCCCCAGGAGACATGCCCATGGGAACATCACTGCTCAGATCTGACCCCAAAGGACAAGCTCTGCAGCACGATCTCCCCTGAGACCCTCACACCTGCAAAGGCCTAAGCATGGCAATGTTTCTCTGGGTGACTTTCCCATTTCCAGAAAGTATGACAGTTACATAGTTGCAACTGCATCACAAACACTTTTCTTTTTTCACTGAACGTTTCTTTTCCTGTTGCTACATAATCTTTGTAAGGATCATGTCTAACAGCTAAATGTTCCATTAATGCATAATTTCCTTGACCTCTGACTGCTAGACATTCCATTTCCTTCCTAGTTCTCCTTCTGCAACCAATGCTGCAATGAACATCTTCAAACATACAACTCCCTTCTCTTTTTTTCCTTAAGGACAAATTTCCAGGTGTTAAACTTTGCTCCAAGGGTCCAAACACTTTAATAGCATCTGGTACTACACCTCAACTGTTTTAACTCCTAGTTCACACAAGACACCCCAAAGGCTACAGCCCCTGGGGTATCTGCAACACTAACAAACACGGCTACTGACACTAGCACATAAGGCCCGCCGATGCGTGACCATCGCCTGTAATAAGTGTTAGGACTAACTGGAAAAGAGAAAATGTGCTGAGATGACAAGCAAATCAAATGAGTTCACCAGTAGATAAAAACTGGGATATTACTGAACTCTAATTGCTATGATAAATAAAAGAATAAAATACAGCACACTGACAGGGAAAAAAGAACTTATGCCAAATCCCAGTTCCTACTCAAACTTCCCAAGCTGCCCCCCACCCCCAAGTGCACATACCCATACGCAATTCTGGAGCCTGAGATAGGGAAAAAGCCTTAGGGAGAGGTCACTAGTCAGGCCAGGACTCCAAATGAATATTAGCCCTTTACATTCTTCAATTTTACTCTTGTCCTAAGCAATAGCACCTTGGCTTTGGGTAGCAGGTTATACTTTTTCTAGGGCCATTAAAATAAATGCACAGCTATTAAAATAAAACGGATCCCTCTAAGTATGTAAACCTCTTTTGCATGGTGGGCAACACTGACTCCCCCAGCCCACTGCCTTCATATAATATATACTGGCAGACTCTTCAACTCACAGATGAGCACCAGGCTCTGCCCCTTCAAACAGATGCCACGCACACCTCACAAAGATCATAAACAGATGTACAGCATCTCTGGGAGTGCAAGAAGCAGATGTGTGAGGCTGAAGCTGGAGGGAGTAAGAGGACCATGCTTCTCTAAATACTATTCTTTTCAGACCCTAAATCCCCCATTAAGGTAGGGGCAAAGAAGAACCCCTCAGTCACTGCTGTATTTCTGCCTCTGCTAAGCTCATGACCAGGGGATCTTCTCACTCTTCCCTATTTCTCAAGGACTTCAGTTGGGGCCTTCTGGAGGGAGAAAAGGGGAAGTGTTCATCCAATCACATTCAGTGCCTGCTGTGTGTGCCACATTCTGCACAGGATAGGGCTCAAAACCTAGCTCACAGAGCACTATCCTGGGTGGCTGTCCCAGCACAGCGCTCATGAGGGAAAAATGGGGATCAGAACTGCAGGCATGCACAGACACAGGACATGGGGATATAAAGAGTGTACAAGGCAAGGAGATAGGTGGGCAGAGGCCCTCTCTGTCAGTGACATGAGTTTGGGAGCTTGTCTTGTCTTGTGGAATCTGGGGTACCCTGGGGGTTGCAGTGGAGGGCTGTTACCATCACCACTCAGGAGCAACCCAAGCTCATCTGACTCTCTTGGCAGAAACTTTTGTGTGCAAAGCCCCTTCACATGTTGCTGGTGCTGCCTCCCTGTCCCTACCATCCTCAGGCTGGAACTGGGGTTTGGCTGTAGCACCCTGCAGTGGGCAGGGCAAGATACTTCCTCTGAGCTTCAGGCCTCATACGTGCCCCAGCGGGGACAGCACCATCCACCCCAAAGGTGCTCTGAGAACTAGAGACAGTATGTGCAAAGCCTGTGGCCAAAAAAGGGCAATAACCAGCACCTGTCACAGAGGCACTGGCTCTGCTTCTGTCCCCTCCTGGCATAACCCTAGACTCCCACCAGGCTGAGTGAAGGGACCACAGATACCACCTCCCTCCTTGCCAACTTTCTTCCCAGTGATAAAAGCCTACATGTCTTGCCTGCTGTAGGAGCTTTGCTGGAAAATGCACTAGGAAGAAAGAGTTGGGCTCTTTTTAACCTCAGTAAGGCACATCAGGCACAACTTTTTTTGTTAAAGTCTTACCTGGAGCTCTACAAATTATCAACCAGATTTTCCAGGGTCTATCAGCCTCCTTTTACAGGGTGGAAGGTTAAGGCACAGAGAGGACCTAATCTGCTCCAGACACAGCTGGATCTGGGGCCTAGGCAGCCTGACTCCCAAGCACAGGCTCTTTACTGCACACTCAGCTGCCTCTCACAGAAATACACAGATAAGGCACAGCTGTGGCCTTGAAGGCGCTCCCAGAATGGCTGGGCAGGCAGACCATGATTAGGCAACTTCAAACAGTGCAAGCCAGGGAGGCTGAGATGTTCAGTGTTACGGGGATCTCCAATGAGCAGGACGAAGGTGTCTCTGAGGCCTAAAGAGTACGTGGGAGTACTGTTCTTGCTGTGTGCGGACAGATCAAACCACATCAGGAAGGTGAGGAGACATGCCATACTGGGGACACAGCAGTAGCAAAGGGCTAGGGGCATACAGGAGCACACCGAGTGCAAAAAACACAAGAGTAGAGAGGGGCACAGATAGGATATGTAATGGATCCCAAGACATGCTGAGAGCAGGGAGTAACATGGTCCAATTGCGGTTTTAAACTGCTGGCTCCAGCTGCCTGGTGGAGAACTTACAGCTGAGGCAAGGAGACAAATCTGCTATTGCTGGCTAGCTCCAGGGAAGGAGATGGTGAGGGGCAGGACAGGGTGGGTGTAAGATAAAGGGGAACACTGAAACAGAAGGAACCCAGGGGCTCAGGCTGTGGAGCCCACTGTGTTTCACCTACTCCAGATGTGCCAGTATATCACCTACCACTAAGACACATAAATGTGCCAACTAGAAGACAAAGTGACCCAGAGACACTGAATTAGAACTGAAAAGGACACCTCGCTCCTTCTCACAAGGACTCTGAGAGCTCAGGGCTGTGCAGAGGCACAGTCTCCCTCACATCTAGAACACCATCTGGAACCACATGCTGTCCCCACTGTTGTCCCCTCTTCTCAACCACAACTCAACAGGTCCTAAGGCTGGCATACCTGACTTCTTCCCTCCTACCAAGGTTGGGGCAGCAGCTTTCACACCTGAATGCCACACCTCCCTGGCCCAGCTCACCTTTCCAAGCTCAATACAAAACAACTCTGGGGCCCAAGTAGAACAAGCCTCTGCACACCTGAACTCTTAGGAAGTTCTTCTGCCTGGACTGTCCTCCCTCAAATGACCCTTTGGTGGATTCACTTGCTGCCCCCACCCACCTCATCCACTGGCATTCCTAGGCCCCTCTTCTGCACAAAACCATAAAACTATCACCATGTTACCATGCTCATGCCCAACCAGCACTGAGGCTGACAAGTACCGCATGTGCAAATGGATGGGGCAGACAAAGGAGTGAGGGGCTGGGCTCGGAACCCTTCTAAATGGTCACGAGCAAGTCACCATCGTAGGTCACTTCTGTGTCTCTAAGAATGGCAATCTCTCCCCCATGGGATTGTGTTAGGATCTGCCTGGCAGGTAGTCAAGGGCTGGAAAGTGCAATGGGAATCACCGCACTCAGAGCTAAAACGAATGTGATCCTGAGGACTCCAGGGTTTTTCCGAATGCTAAAGTGATATATGATGGGAGCTACAGAAGATCCAGGGCAATGGACTTTAGCAGTCTTCTCACTCTAAGTAGCAGGGCCCTAACCCTGGCTGCCGCTATATGTCAGATGTCCTGAGGTTCTGCCTGCATGTAGGCCTCTTGAAGTCAACATCAACTCTTCCTGCACTTAACCTTGCACACCTAACCTCAGCTTTAAAGAAAGGGAGGAGATGAGGTGCTGAGGCTACAGGTAGTGCTGCCAGGTCAGAGTGTGACGTTGCTTCCCTCTGTCCCTAATCTTTGAGCACCAGCTGAGCAGTGAAGGAGCAGGAGGCACCAACAGAAGTGAACTGAGTAAACCGCTGAGTAAACCACCACTCTACACTTTCACTGACAGACTTGGAGAGACTCAGTGGAGACATGCACAATATTCAAAAAACATATTAGCAAAAGTCTAGAAGCCAGCTCCACAACGAAATGGCTTCATGGAATATTAAGTTGCAATTAAAGGACTGAGTTATACTTGTATGTAACAAGACAGACAGCCAGGACAAGCCAAGGGAAATGAACTGGCTGCAAAGTGATAGATGTGTATGCCAGAATTTATTTAAAATCCACAGTGTTCTGGGATGTATCTCTATATGCACAGGAGATGCACTCCAGACCCATGTCAGTGGTTTTCTCCAGAGGGACAGAAGAAACTGTTATCAGTGATAGAGGAGCCTTAGCTATTAAGTCAAACATTTAAAATTTTAAAGAAGGAGGGTGCATTTATTGCTTGTGTACTAACAAATTCATGAGAAAAGAAATAAGATGCATCATTTTCAGCAGAAGACAGGGCAAAGGAAAGCCCCAGATTGTGGGCTACACCTTGATGTGCAGGCTGGGGTGGCCCAAGGACCAGGGGGACATGAGGGGATGGTGATCTACCAGAGTCAGTTCTGCAGAAGGGACTTAGGATCTACATACGGGACTGCACACAGGGACGTAGGCTTTCAAACACAGACACTGGGATTTCGAAGGTGACTCTAGGCCTCATTTGCCAGATTACACATTTCCACCTGTTCTCAGTGTAATTTCTAAAAGCGTCTTGTTCACACTAAGTGTTCTGGTTTGGATAAGAAGACATATTATCATCCTGACTACAAGGACAGGGAATCACAGCTATGCCTCCTTACATACCCCACACACTACTGCTTCCCACAGATACTGTAGGCCACATGCTCTGACTCTGCTATAAGGACACTGTCCCACAGAGTCCTAGAGCTAGCTGTACTGGGGTAAGGCATGAGAAATTAGATTCTGCCCAAGATGACACAGCTCACACAGAGTTTGAGACACCAGTGTGGGCAGGACTTCAATGAAGCCTTGGGGTCCTCAGACTGAGATGTAGGCTGAAAGCCATAATGCTCAGGCAAATAAAAAGAAATGGATGTCACTGGCCTTCACTGCACCCAACAGCAGCCCCCATCAACTGCTGTCCCCACACAGCAGGAAGAGCAGCAGCAGAAGAGAATGGCACAAGGGCACCCAGCCAAGAGGCAGCACATTCATTTGCTGAGGCCAGGAGTGGGTTCTCCAGGCTGGTGCTGGTTGGCATGAATGGAAAGGAGGTGAGAGGCTTGGATGAATGGTGGGTAGAAATGTAGATGTGACAAAGACAGGGGAGGAAGGGGCAGGTGGAAGATGTACCAGCACCAGACCCCACAGCGCTGGAAGGGAAGGTGCCAAGGGCTCATCCTGCTAATGGGAGCCCCTAAAAAAGGAAGACATGAAGGCTGTACAAAGTCCTTAGCAACAAAGCACCTTTTCACATCTTTCTCCTTATGGTATCAGGCTCTTGGTAAATCTGTCAGTCAGTCAGGCTAGCTTCCCTCTTTCCTTCCTTCATTCACTTCCCCACTTCCACCTCCTGCAAAGGGATGGATGTTGGGTCACTAGCCTAATAGGTAGCTCAGAACAAACCTGTGGCTCCACTGTGGCCCCACTGTGGCCTTCAGCGGATCACCTGACTCCACAAGCCTGAGTCCACCTGGGCACAGTGCATTGAGAGGCTACTATGTTGGCCTCTCAGGACCTGCTATTTCCCTCTACAAGACTGTGAAGTGATGGCTTTTGGTTTGGGTCCCCAAAAGTACAAACACCTTCATCTAGTTAGGAATAAAACCAGTTTACAAGCTTGGTCAGTCCTTCCATCTCACTGACTAGCAGTGTGATTCTCAGTAAAGCAGCAGTGGCCAGCAGGGAAGAGACCACTGTGGCTCTGAACTTTTTCTTGATTGTCTGGCCCCATAAATAAAGCTGCCTCACAATGTCATGGTAAGCACAAAGCAGCCTCAAGATGCAATGGGTGTGAGTTTCATTCTTTCCTTTTGGGGACAAGGGGGCAGAAATATAGCATTAGGCATTCTGAGATCCAGGGCAATTTTATACCCTAGTGGTGAGGTTAGCAGCACTGACTCCTCAATCTGGAAGGAGATCGCAGCCAGAGATGGAGCTGCTCAAGTTTTGGGGTTTGGGGTGGCATACTCCAACTTTTGTAGCCAGCAGAGAACAGACATGAGAGTTTATTTAGCAGCCATTTATTTACCAAGAAAATAAAAATGTATTGTGCACGTGCTGAGGAGGAATTCAGGGAAACAAGAGAACAGGACAAGTGACTGTACTGAACACTTGGAAGAAAATAGTGTCTTGTTAGAGAAAAGCCTCCTCCCAACCAGTGGCCCGGGAGAGATGCTCACTTAAGCCCTGGAGTCCCAGGGAGGATGGACAGCAAAGGTACTGAAACACAGAGGCCCTCAAAACACTCAAATTGAGAGAACCTTCCAGTAACCAGCTACAAAGGCACTGATGCCATCTTGTACAAAGACCCTATGGCTTGTAGCCCAGAACTCCACCTGCACACACACCAGTACTGCTGCTCTTTCTAAAGGGCTGTTGTCCCCTGCGCCAGAGCCCAAACTGGCCATGGGTAGGGAGTCCACCCTGGAGTGTGCTGGAGTCAGTTCACACCAGACCATGAGAGCCTAGCATGAAACTTTTAAGAATCTTGGGTGACAGCTATTAAACAGCCATTGTTAAAAAGGCAATGACAAAAACTTACAATCAGTTGTACCGAAAACAAAAGTGATGAAATACTCAAAACTCATCACTTCCTACTTTCTCCACATTTAGTATTATCTAGGTTTTTGAGTTTATGCATGACTACTGCATACCCATGGTGGAAATGGTGTGCTACTGGGCATCTCTTACCAACTCCACATTTGTGACATCATGTTAGTGGCTTAAAATTAGCCGTGGTGGAAGTATTTAGACCATGGAAATTGGCAAACACTACTAATGAGAGCTTGATTTAAGTCAGGTTGGTGGGCTCTAGACCAGGAATCTGCAAACTATGTAGCCCAAAGACTGTTTCTGTAAATAGTGTTTTCTCATTTATATATGTACATATATATATACACAAATATATATAATTTTATCAAGGGAAAATTCACATAACATAAAATTAGTATGTAAATAAAGTTTTATTGGAACACAGCTACATCCATTCATTTTCATATTGTCTATAGATGCTTCTGGTGCTATAAATAAAGGCAGAGTTATTACAAACACTACATGATCAAAAATATTTACTATTTGGCCTTTTATAGAAATAATTAGCCAATCCTTGCAGTTTAGATTTTAAAAAGTGACAGAGAAAATGTTGATAATGCAGATTCAACTTAACAGTGCTTCATACCTGAAGCCATTACATTAGAAACAGCACAAACAATAATTAAAGAACTATTCTTCCAGTATTTGAAAACTATTATCTGATTGAGCAATCACTTGACTCATTAACAAAAATGTAAATCAATATTCACACATCAGAACTACATTTATAAGTTGACTATAGATACAAAAGTTAAGCAAAAATCAATGAAAACAGTCGGTGAGAAACAACTGGCTATATGGAATTGACAAAATGTCATGTATTTCACTATTTGTAAACTGTATGTTACTCATCCTCAGTAAAATTTACAAACTTTATGTGTGTATGTATATGCACACTTTTTTCCTAGAGAACCCACTGTCAAACATTTATGGGCACACTACAGAGTAAATTAGAGTTCTTCATTATTTTAAAGTACTTAAAATAGCATTTAAATGAAACTAGGACCATTTGCATTACTTATTTTAACATTACATATAAATGAAAAAAGAAAAGAACCCGGAATTTTTAGAAATGCCAATGCTTGTAAACTACTAAAAGTTTACTAAAAATTGGTTCTAAGTTTTATCAACTCCAAATGAAAACGGAATTTCTCCAGCGATTACTGAAGTCAAGCATAATCTAACCTAATCTATAAAAGTATGTTCATGGACACAGACAGCAGTCCCCTTTATAAAAATCAGTGTTATTTGGAGAGTTGATAAAAATTCAATATTTAATACATTTTCTAATACTTGATTTTTCTTATAATTATACTGAAGAAATGTAATGTTCCCGTCTTTCCCTCCAGTCCCACTTCCAGATTCCTGGGGCACTGTCTGGATGCCATTATTTCCTGTGTCATGACATGAAAGAATCTGCAGGGAGGGTGACAACAGGGAGGGGGCAGGGTTCTTTACAATCGGTGGTCAGCATAGGCCTGGAGGAGTCTGATGGTCACAGACGTGAGGAAGGGGCCTGGACAGTCATGAATGAGGGAGAGTATACACTGAGGTATCAAAGGAAAGAGGGGCCCCAAGTCACAGAGCATCATCTGTGGATCATGACATAAGCAGTAGGGATGTCTACTCTAAGCACATGTCTATTCAGGGCCTTAAGTGACAGAGTGGTGTGATATTGGTTTGTAAGTGAAGAGGGAAGTTTTCCAAGAGGAAGATGGCCAGGCTTGGACTAGAGCAAGACTAGAGCAGGAGGAAAAAGAACAAATGGAGAACTTATATTTTGGTGGTGAAGCCACAGAGACTTACAGGAGGAAAGCAGGAAGCACAAATGACTTGGGAATTTAAAGGAGCCACAGGTACGGCTTCATGACTACAATGATGAAAACTCAGAATTCACACCTGTCTTCTCTATCCTGATGGGCTGGATTCCACTCCCTTGAGAACATGAAGAATGTGGGTCCAAAACTGGGGAGCTTGGATGGGGTAAGTATTGCACACCCCTATTCTGAACCTCCTGTAAACACATGAGAGGAAATATTCCTCTCCTCTTCACTGGCTGCAGTACAGAGGCCCCGTGATCCACTCCACACCTGATTGCTCTCAATAGTTCTCAAAGTGCTCTTCAGGCTAAAGCAGTTCACTTTTACTTTCATTTACTGTTTAACGGAAAAGACAATGGAACACAGGGGGGAAAAAAACACAAAAACTGTTCCTACTGCCCCAACCCAAGTTCCTCCCATTTTACCCAAAGTTCTAATTTTTATGCTTTTCCTAGTGTATTCAGCTGAAAACAATGCTCTTTTTCTTTCCTTTTCTTCATCACAGTAAGGCTTGTCCATTTCTCTAGAGAGCCTCAGGATGGTTCTTTACGACTCTATGCTATCTGACCCTGTGGATGCACCACGCTTTCCTCCTAAGCTTCTCCCATGTCATTAATTAATAACATTAATGAAGATTATTATATGAATATACCCATTAACAGTTATTAAAAATCATCATGTATCTATAAATAAATTTCCAAGAGTAAAATGACTAGATCAAAGGATATGAACATGGCTATGTCTCTTGCTATATAGTTTCCAAAAAAGTGAAGTAAATAGCTCCTGGCTCCTGTCAGCAGGGCAGTGTGGGTTGAGGAAATTGGGTGGGATAGGACCAGTCTTGATCACCTGCCAATGCCACTCTTCCTACATGTTTTGAGTACAAGCTGTATTTTCTGATTACTAATGACATCAACATTTCTCTGTCCAGTGATTTCTGAGATCTTGAGGTTGTTAGTTGAGTATGTTCTCCATTAGAAAAGGATACTGCTTCCTAAAGGCAATTTTACACAAACTTATTTTGGTCACCACCATCTGCAACCGCAGTACAGAAGAACTAGGAATAGTTCAGGGGAGTTCCAACCCAAGCAACTCTCCCAAAGAAGTGTGCCTTTTCTTCCACAAGCTTGGGATTTTGTTCTCAAACCAATTTCTTCCTGTTTCTCCCCTAGGGAGCTTTTAGAAATGTGTAAAGTTATGCAGTGTTGTCTGCTAACTGCTCACTGCTCACACTAAAGGGAAGAGTATCTTTGAGCCAGCACCAGCATCTGTGAAAACCTAAGTTAAATATCTATACACTCCTCCAAAAGGAATAAATTACCCCACCCCCAGAAATGTAGAGAGGTGGCTGATGTGTGTTCAGTGTCTACAATTTCGCCTTAGCCGTTGTTTACCTGTCAGTAGGGTAGGGCTTGTCCTCACTTTATTGAGGACAGCAAATCTGACAGATTAACAGCAAATAATTGATGTAACTTGTCCAAGGACAAACATCTCAGAGACAGATGTAGAGATCTGAACCCAGGTTAACTCAAAACCCTTGCCCATTCAATACTTTTCTTTTGTTCCTTCTTTCTGTCTGTCCATCTGTTTTTTACTAGGGTGGAGGTTGTCAGAGGATTTCTAGTCAAGCGCATTCATCAATCTACACTGGAGAAATGAGGTGGCTTTCCTCCCTACAAAACGACACTTGCGAGTGGAGCTGACATGGCTCAGAGGCTTGAGAGAGACAGACATGGGGAGAAACCAGGGCCATCTGGCCAGGAAGGGGTTAGGGACCAGAGGGGTGGACAGGAGCCCCATCCTGCAACCACATGCCAGCCTAGAAAAAGATAATACAATCAGAGCTCTCACCCAAACGAAGCACAAGTGATCCAAGGCCCTAGAAGTAAGCTGTCCAATTTATGTGGCATTAAAATTAAACATAAATTTAAAAGTCAGTTCCTTTTTCTTACCAACCACATGTTAGGTGCTCATTATCCAAAATGGCTCATGACAGTGCACACAGAGACTAGCTCCACCAGAACATGGCGCTCTGGGTGTAGGGTGTAGGGAAGAGCTCCATAGGATTCTTACACACCCCTCTCCTGTCTGTAGTGGGTGCAATGTTGCCTCATGATGAAAGCAAAGGCTCTGAGGTCAGCTAACCAGCTGCTTAACCTCACTAAGCCCCAGTCTTATCAATAAAAGGGGTAATACCTAGCACAGAGTGAGCACTCTCCCCCACTCTTCCCTTCACCTGTAACAGGGATAGTACCAGCTCCCACAAGGTTATCTCTGTGACTAAACAGAAGCTGGGCACTATACCAAGTACCCAATATGCTCAGCCCCTCAGGATGACACCACCAGGTGATGGTACCAACAGCCTCATGTCATAGAGAACGAGGCTTGGAAACAATAAGTGATTCACCCCAAGGCCACAGTACAGCTGGGGTTCGGAAGCCCCTGCTGGGGGGAGTCCTGGCTCAGGCCTGGTCCAAAGGAAGGAGGATTGTGATCAGCTGTGCGGCTGGGCTTGAGTTCCCTGTGCCACTGAGGGGCACTGGGCAAGTGCTGCAACATCTAGAGCTACCCACCCTTCTTCCTGGGGTCCTATCACTAGCATCCAGAATCCCCAGACACCCCAGACTGACTGACACCCTCAGGACAGGCTTGGTGCCCAAGTGCTGACCATGCCACTACGACTCAAAGAGAACCCATTACCCATAGGAGGGCCCAAAAGGGCTGAGGGCTGGAGAGGCCCAAGCAGCTACCAAAGGAGTGGGGGCATATTCCAGGGAATCAGTCACCCAACTCTAATACTCATGAGCTGAGCAGGTGCCCTGCCCAGGCCTCAGCAAACCTGAACCCAGCTCTGTCCTCCCAGATTAGGCACTGCTTGTGCTCATCTGTAGCTGGAAATCAGAGACAGACCACATCCATTCATAAACTGCTTACTGGCCCTAAAGAATGAACCTGCTTACTATGCACGAGCAAGAAAAGAACCAAGTGGGCAGGGAACATAGGCATGCCAGACAGGTTAAAGGTGCTATGGGAAAGGTTGAAACAGGTTCCAGAAACAGCCATAACAGTGCACTTGGGACAGTTTACACTGGCCTTGCTGGGGGAGGTACCTTGGGCCCAGAAATTGGAGGGAGGTAGGAAAGGAAAAAGAGAAGGGGGGAAAAGAGGGAGAGTGAACTGTCCAGATGGGTGTGTGTGGAATGCTGGGCCAGTGTGGTTTGCTGCTTATGTCTAGACTCTCTTAGATGCAACCGACAGAAAAGTCAGATCAAATGGGATTCATCAAGAAAAGAAGATGCTGGCCCACCTAGCCAAAAGTTCAGAGCAGAACTCACCTCAGACCGTGGTGACTTAGTCCTCCCTACTAGGCTGGTCTCACTACTGAGCTGGCTGTACACAAGTACTAGACCCCAGCAGTGACCTGCTCATAACCTTTTCCATTCAAGTCACCCCAACGATCCCAGCAAAGGACTAAAACTTTCAGGAGCTCTGAATGGGTCATAGGCTCATCCTAGACCAGGAAGAGGTAGCACCATGACTGGCTAGTTTCCAATCACCAAACACCCCATTGAACATGGACCACAGCGGGGGCACAGCAGCAAGGGAATGGGAGCTGAATGCACCAAGCCTATGACCTGTTAGCTCCCACAATCGTCAGGACCCAAGACAAGTCAGCCACAGGGCCACATCCCATCCTCAACAGCCTTCCTAAGTGTCTTATACATTCTCCTCAGAAAACTAAGGCCACAAACCTAACCTCATTCAAGGCTGCATGGTGAACATCAGAGTCAAGATCCCAACTCGATTCTGCCCAACAACGTAGCCCAAGTTTTCCAACCAAAGAAACACTGTCTTCTCCATGTTTTGCCACCAGAACTGAGAGTTTATCCATTCAGCACATGGCCTCATCAGAGGGGATGAAACATCCCTGTCTCTTTTCAAGCACTCACTCTGTGGCCAGTGCAGAGGGAACGAAGGAGGCAGGAGATTGGCTAGTTAGTAGCTGCACTAGACCTCCCTGAAGATCTCATTTGCAGGAAGGAAGACACCATGGGATGGGGAACCCAGGGCAGCTCTGAGGTAACCTCTAAAGAGTTGTGGCACCACCAACTGACAGAGCGCAGCATGCGAGTGAAGGAGGAAAGGTGCATTTGCTTTGGAATGGCCTGCTCACACATCCAGGACAGCAGTCAGCTAGGAGCTGTGGCTCTGAGAGCACCCAAGGAAAGCCTTAAAGGCCAGTCTGGGGCCTGAGCCACGCAGGGCAAAGCAAAAATGTTTAAGGAAGAAAGAGGCACTGTGGGTAAGGGGTTTGAAGCAGCAGTCCCCAGCCTTTTTGGCACCGGTGACTGGTGCTCCTATGAGAATCTAATGCTTGATGATCTGAGATGGAGCTGAGGCAGTGATGCTAACACTGAGGAGCAGCTGCAAAATACAGATGAAGCTTCGCTTGCTCGCCTGCCGCTCACCTCCTGCTGTGTGGCCTGGTTCCTAACAGGCCACTTAACCTGTACCAGTCTGCGGGCCAGGGGTTGCGGACCCCTAGTTTGGAGATACCAGAGAGGCCAACACAGCAAGGAGCAAGGGGGTCATGGGACAACGGCCTTAGGCCTCATTCATTCCATGGAGGTGCATTCAACACTGACTGTGCTGTGGGCACTAAGGATGGCAATGGACCCAGGAAGACAACCTGGAGTGACAAACACAAGCACAACCTCATGCCCAAGATTGGCTCATCCTACAAAGCAGATACTACTTCCTATTTCTCAATTTGTGGGAGCCCACCACCGACTAGATAAAAAACCATGTCCACTCTACTAACACAGGAGGATCATCCCCAGAGCACAAGCAGGTATCTACTCCCCTGATTCTGAGTGGGGCTGACAAGCAGGTTCACCAGAAACTCTAAGACAGCCCAACACCTTTCTCAGAGCCGTATCCTTACCATTTTTTGTCCCACCACGTGGAAGAGCAACAGCAGCTAGAGGCACCTATTGTTTTTGTCTGCAGGGCAGACTCTGCTTCTTTTGCAAGCTCCTCCCCAATTTCCTGTGGGCACTAACCCCTTTCTTACAAGGCTCCCTTCACCCCACCTCCAGGCCAACCTAGAGTGATTCTCCAGTTTTCAAAGTGGAAACCAAGTGAATCCCTTCTGTAGTGGCCTAGGCTTCAAACTGAGGAGGAGCTGCTGCATTTCCCACCACATGGAAGAAGTCTGTCCACAGGACAGAGACAGACACACACACAGGTACACACGTACGAACACGGTGCTGAGAACAAAAAACAAAAATACTGTTTCCCTTTCAGTTCTTCCACTCCAGTTTCAATCCCAAATGGCACTTTGACTCAGCGATGAGAAGAGGGGAAAGGTTACAAGCAAAGGCAGGATGAGCTCACACAACACCTGGTGAGGGGGTTAGGGGCGAGGGAGGGGTAATGCTTCTGCCCTTTGGTAAGAAGTTAGGCTCCTGTATTCTCAATGGCAGCACTGTTTTATCAACCAACCTTCAAAGTGAAAACTTTAAATGCTTGAAAAGCTCCTTTAAAATAGAAGTGAAAGTGAAATATTCATTCACAAACTTGTTCCCCCATTGCACCTAAAACTTAACATGTGGCCCACTTCTGTTACTCCCAGGCTATGGAGAGCAGACATCACCAATTTCAGGTGTTGCTGGGAGCCTCCCAGAAACATGGAGAAGGAAAAAAATGCAGAATGCCATGAAGATCACCTGACCCTACCCTTCTCAGTTACCTAAAGGGAAGAAGTCAGGCCCGGATATGCAGGCATCAGTTTCCGATTACCCAGGTTAACCAAGGGGAGGGGACAGACAAAAGGAAATGGGCAGATAAGATCCAACCAGACCTCCCAGACCTCAGCCTTGGCCCATCTGTGTCTCTGAGCCAAGAGGACATTATGTCCGGAGACCTCGGCTCCTGCCTCCGTCATGGGGTACCACTTTCTCATGACTACAAGATGCCTGAGTAGCCTGGGCCTCCCAGACTATATCACCTCCCCAAACTGGGCCTTGTCCTGGCTGGTACTGCAGCACCAGGAGAGCTGATGGGGACACAACAAGCAGCGCTCACTGTGTTGGACATTCCTGGTCTCCTGAATGCCCTTCAGCCCAGGATAGGGTTTGAAGCTGCTACCTGCACTTATGCAAACACAAGGTAACAGCAAGGTGCCCAATTGTGACTACAAGCCAAGGCAGAGTATGAAGGTTCAACCAGAAGGCATGGGTACTCAGAACCCTATGGTGCAACCTCACTCATCCAAACCACCCCATCAATTCCTCCAGACCTTACATTTCATTTACACCCATTTTGCCATCTGGACCCAAGTTTCCAAGGCCCAGAACTTTGCCTATTTGATGGCACTATCACATCAAAGAGGTGATTAAACCAGCACACACCCAGGGGACACTGCCAGCCTGCTCCCTGCCTCACTTCCCATTCTCCCATAAACAGGCCCCTGATGTCTCCTGGGGCATCCTCTCTATTCTGGGCCTGTCTGGGTGGAACTAACACCATGTCCAGAATTACAGGCAAACCAACCAACATAGCTTGCTAATTCCAACAAAGCCTAAAGGTACCAGGAAAGATCTGCTGAGACTTCTGCAAAAGAGTGACCTGCTCTTTTTCCCTGGATGATGGTCCACGAGACTAAGTCCTGACGCTGGGGGGGATGGCGAAAAGACATCACATTGTATGAAGGCAACACTACAAAAGTCTGGAACAGAGAGAATGCCTTTGAGTGACATGAGAAAATCAGCTCCTTTGCTTCTTAAGCTCTCTCTCTCTCTCTCTCTCTCTCTGAAGAAGACCCACCAAGAGAATTAGTAAAGGAAATAAAGACAGGTGCTCTGCTGGCAACTAGCTAACACAATGCTGGAGACAAACAATGTGAAACAATTAGTGGAAAGGGTCAACTGTTCCTATATTACATACCTACAAACCAGTGCCATTCACTCCCACAGACGATACGGAAAAGCCAGCTTGCCAACTGCTCACCCAGCACAGATGCAAGATGTACCGAGGGGGTAAATAAAGTTGGGAAGTGGCTTCTAGGAGGACTGACCTTAAGAAGAGGAGGAAAGTTAGCTACCTGGGGTTCACCTGGAGGAAAAAGGATATGGCCACCATCCCATAGCTTGACCTGAGGTAGGCCAGGAACCTGATGGCAACAGGGGTCAAGAGACGAAGTTAGAAAGGGGGTAAGAGATATTGAAATAAGACAACAAGAATCCAGTCCAGAGTATGTGCAGGCAGAGCTGTGACCAGCCCGGATGGTCAGGTGGCTGCCCAAAGAGCCAAGTTTGATCAGGGGTGTGGGTAAGGGATAGAGCTTAAGGTGCCTCTGGGGCCACCTACTGGGTCCTCAGTGTGAGGTGCCGTCATGTACACCTGAGTCCTCCATTCACCTGGCTGCTGATATCTACACCACAAAGTCAAAGCCAGCCATGGCCAGCCACCTACATTACTCTATGCAAACAACAGACAAATGACCAGGGTCTCCACTGGGCTGACCCACCAGAGGGTGTTTTGGAGAAAGCATCACCCAATTTCTGACTATGAAGAATGAAACCCAGGGTAGAGGGCTGTCCAGGAAGAGTCTTATTTGTCACATGTCCAAAAAAGGCCAAAAAGTCCCCCCAAATGGCATTTAAACAGCATCTCCTGGAATAATGCAGGCAAGGATCTAAGATTACAGCCATCTTTTCTCTGTTAGAGATAAAACAGGCCAGCCAAGAAACAAAAAGAACCACTTCACACCTTTTCCTCAGACAGTTCAAGAGAAACACAAAGCATTTCCTCCTGGCCTGGAATAAAAATGTCACAGAGGAATCCTGCATAAGGATCTGGACCCAGGCAGGAGAATGGAGTGCCTGTCTGTACCCACTGTGCTCTCATAGTGACATCAGGTGGGTGAGGACTGGGGGGGTGGGTTCCAATCCAGCCTGGTCCCTTCTAGCTGTGTGCCTCCTGAACCTTCCACACTAATACAAGTATCTGCCTCCACAGCTGCTGTACAAATTAAACGAGTTCTGAAACCATGAGAAGTAATGAAAAGTACAGCACCTTGTACCTGCTCAGTGTTCACAGCCAGTCTCCAAGATCGGCCCTTTTCACAAGATCATCAAGCATCTGAGCACCCAGTTGCTGGGCAAGTTCTAAATACCTGAGGAGGAACTCAACAGTCCACAACCAGAGGGCTTTGGATCCGAGGAAAATGTGATCAACAAGACCTGTTACCAGCAGGAATGTAGGTTTTAAGTTATGTGTGGTGCCTGAGGGAGATTGCCTTGGATTAAAGCAGGAAAGGTTTCTAGAAAAGGAAGAGCAGTAGGGAGGTGGGGGATGGGTATGAGACATGACAAACAAGAGGTGCAAAGGTACTGATCCTAGGTGTTCCATACAGACAAGTACAGCTTGCAGATTTAAGTTAATGCTGTTTGAATTACAAGAAGTAACTTTATATCAAAGGATGACATTAGCTTCTGTCCTTGAATTTTCTCAAAAAATAGCTACTCAAAGTATACCTGTTGTTATATGAAAGTTCTTGAATGTTTGATCATAAAAGTGGATCCTGACAAAAGGTTAGGAGTGACTGGGCTAGAAGATTTTAAGAAGGAAAAGATTGTAGGAACTGAGCAGAAAATGGAAACACAAAATTTAACATTTAAAAACACTTTATGTTTGTAAGATTAAAACTCTGAAGACACACTGGAGTCCAACTTTCATGCTGGGCACTGCCTGTGGTGGTGGTGGGGATGTGAGACTGTACTTGTTAAAGCCCGCTACCTTCTGAGCCAACTGGCATCGGGTTTAGGCCCAAAGCTTCAGACGGCCTCCTCTGCAACACTAGACAGATTACTTAATCTCTGCTCTCTCCTAAAATGAAGTTCAGAGAAGCAACCAGATGAAAAGCGCTCCACACTGTCCCTGGCCCAGAGTTAAGTACTCAGTAACGGTAGCTGTTTGTTTGCTTCACAGCCTCTTATGGATAAAGACAATAAACTTGGTTGCAATGCTCCTAGGAGCATTCCAAGCCTTTGAAACCATATGCCCAGCAGTGACACCTCACCTGACGTGACCCTTCTTTTTAGCTGGCTGCACACACAATCATAGAATCTCTAGGAACTCATACATCAGGTGTGTGGGTGTCCAGGGATGTCTGTACCCCCACCTGGCATAGTGGCCATGGACTGTCTCCAGCCAGCTCCAGTGATAATCGAGAGCTCCCCCAAAGTGCAGTAGGGCTTCCCTCCCAAGAACTTCCACCCTTTGGATTTGCCTCCAAAAGCCACACCGAGCAAACCAAACACCAGGATATGACAATTCAAATACCTGAAACTAGCCCCCAGGCCCTTCATAGAACCTGACACCTGTCCCTTTCCATCCCACTGGTGAGAGAGCAAACTGTCCAAGACTTGCCAGCTATTCCTCCAAACCCTCTGTTCGCTTGGGGTCAGAAAGACAAACCAAGAACTGCCTTCCTGCGCCTGACTGTAAAATTTTTCATTCTGAAAACTCAAATGATGAAGTATTCTTGAAAGCCATTTCACACTCTTAAGAATTCTGAACGATCAATCTTTGAATAAGATGAATGAAGAACCATTCTGCCTGGACTTAAGATCTCTAGCCCTGTAAGGCAGCCGCAAAGCCAGATCCCGCCCTCCACCAAATAGTCCACATGCACACTCTAAGCCTACACTCCCTATTTGAGGGGCTCCAGGTCCCTCCAGGGTAAAGGCCAGGCACATCCAGGTCTGCAGCCCTCGCACCCCACACTTGCTTATAAATGTTTATTCAACTGCTGAACCACGTTTTTCAGTTTTACCACATTATTCTACAAACAGTATCAGTTGGTCATTGAGATGTAAGTGTATTGCCTCCCAAGACCTGGAATTTGTTCAGAGTACTCTTAAATGGAGCATGCAGAACATAGGTAGGCCTTACTTATGCAGAAAATGCTCCTAGTTTGTGGAATCCCTATGTCAATTCTTGCTCCATTTCTACACATATGCCTTGAGAGTAAAAAGGATCTGTTTCTGAAGGGGGCTCTAATTGTGGGCACTCCAAAGCCAGAATGAAAATGCACTGCCTACACTGCCACCTGCTGAACCACAAACTCAGTCACCCGTTCTGACAACCAGCTAGTGGGCCTCCAAAGAACCATGTGGACTCAGGACAGCCCACTACCAGGCATTAAAAAAAAAGAAAAAAAAAGGTGCAATTTCTACTGCTAGCTTCCAGAAGGCAATTTACAGTGGAGGGTTGGGCAACCGCACCACTCCCCCCCCACAGGACTACAGTCCACCTAGAGGTCAGGCTGGGTCCTGGTTCTCCAGTTTAACAATGGAGCTCCATCTGAGAAGATACCAACACAGACACGAAATCAAGGCACAGGTGAGCACAGCCCACCTCCTTCATCTAATCTTCTGAGCTTGACACCCTTGTGGTGTGTCCTGCCACACACAGCTGCATCTTGATCCCAGGAGCCCAGGTGACTATGGTGACTTTTTAAAGCTGTATAAGGACAAAGCCCCTTTCTACAAGCTGATCTTGGATAGTCTTCCAGGCCTCTGTGACTTCCTGCCAGGACAGCATACTCAGATTAAAAACTGCCCAGAGACCTCTGTGAAGACTGAATGTGAAATCTACCTTCTTCTGAGGGAGAGTCAAAACAAGGATACACACTTGCTTCACAAAAGACACTTGTTACCTACCTATTTCCCACAATCATAAAACACTACTCTCCTTACAGACCCTGGCCACAGCATAAAGAGCAAAGACTGACACTGAACTTGAGCAACAGCGTCATCAGGCAGAGAGACATGTTTATATTTCACATTCTCTAATATGTTGGAGAGAATCAGAATTGTTTTCCATTTTACAATTTATGAGTCCTCTTTCCAGCCAGATAAGTGGTGTTTTTAAGTTAACATCAAAATTGCTGTAATTTGGAAGCAGAAAACAAAGCTGGAATACAGGACTCATGAAAAGTTCCATGTCAGCTGACAGCTGCCACACCACAGTATAGTCTGGCCCAGGATTCTGTCCCTGACAGAAACCTTAAGATGT
Organism: Cynopterus sphinx; assembly: GCA_030015415.1. Lineage (NCBI taxonomy): Eukaryota > Metazoa > Chordata > Mammalia > Chiroptera > Pteropodidae > Cynopterus > Cynopterus sphinx. The sequence continues at coordinate 50,184,638 of CM057390.1, read as the reverse complement.
TTCCAGGACAGGCCACCTAACATTGTCAACCTGTTAGATCAATCACAGATAAATCTAACCCAACTGGGAATGTCAAATAACCTTGCATGGGATAGAAGAGGTTCCCACATCTTTTCTAACCAGCTCAAGGACACTGGCCTCTTAGGCCTCTTCAAAGTCATCTCTCCATCTTTGAGAGCAGTGCAGTGGTGTTTAAAGTTGAAAGCATGTCACTTAAAAACTTCAGGTAAGTCTCTAATGTTGGGGCGGTCACCTAACATGAAGTCAGTAAGAAACAAAAGTATCTTGTCCTCTCCTGGCCACAGGAGATACTCACTAAGCAGCACCTGTCACTGTGCAGAAAGGGGAGACCAGCCCACCTCCCTTACGAGAAACAGGTGATGCTGTCAAAGTGCTGCACAAAGTTATGTGAAGTGCGTATCTCTGTGTAGAATTTTGTTATTTCAGAAAGTTCACAAAATGCACATTGCAAGAAAAGAAAAAAATTTTAGAACAATACATGTTTGCCTCGGCTGCCCCTTCCATAAACAAGCTCTGGATTGGGAAGGAGCTTCACGGGCCAAACTCCAGTTCCTAGTCCAACTTTGCAGGTGAGGAATCCAGCGAAACTCAGCAATGCCTCAACCTTCAAATTCCTAGGTGGAAAAATTACCCTTTTGCATGTGTGTCTCTCTTCAGAAGCCCCTTGGTCACCTTCCCTTGGCACCTGATGTCTGCAGAACTGTGAGGAAGAAATTAGTTTCTGAGGTTTCTTGCTGGAGAGGCTGACCTAGGGAAGGCATTTACATAGCTATCCAGTGTGAGATCAAGTCCCTCTTCCCCGCAGTGCCTTCTCTGGCCTCTTGCTGCTCTGAACATAGGGATTTACCTGCCTTGAGAAAGGCCTGCCTTGTGCTGTTATTCAACTTGTCATGGGGATGCAGTGCAGTAAGTACCCGCTCCACCACCTCAGCCATACCCTTTTCTCAGATGCCAGAGGAACATAAGTGTTCCTCACGGCTCTACAGATTTCTGCATTAGACTATTCAATGACTGAATTCTGGAGCCTACAGCCATCACAAAGGGGCTTTTTGTTTTTCACCCTTTGGGTAAAAGGGGGTTCAAATGTAGCTCCTCAGTCTAGGTCCAAGAAGGATTCTAGGGGTTTTGGTTTAATCATCACTTAGGAGGTACACTTAATGTTTCTGCTCTAGAGAGAGAAGATAAGGAACAGTCAGTGCTCACGGAGCCTGCATTCTGGTCAGGAAGACAAAGCCCAAACTTCTGTGAAACTATGAGTGTCCCATACAAATGAGAACCTAATCAGAGGAGACTGTGCTGAGGTGGAACTGACTGATTTCTGGGCAGGAGAGACAGCGCCCTCAACTTTATCCATAATGAAGCAAGATTAAGCTGCAACAAATGTGCACACTGCGCTTTCAGAAACATTTTCTCCCCTCTGGGCTGACACACACCATGAAAAGAGTAAGACTTTGACTATTCTGAAAAACTGTTAGTTGCTTTCTGAAAAGGAGTGTAGAGGATTTACTTCAGCACTGAGTTGGCAGAAATTAACTCAGAACTTGTTGCTATAGAAATTCAAATACTCCAGAGGCTAGAATTTAGAGCAAAAAAACTACTTTTCTCTTAAGAACTCCTTTGTCAAGAAAATGGTCAGAAAATGTTACTTTGTTACTTCCCTAACTTTCAAATATTTGTGGATATTATTAGGTCAGCTGTCGGACATTGACTTTTCAAGCAAAAGCTGTTTGTTAACCATAATTGCATATCCATAAAGGTAAGCATTACATGACACAATTCTCTGCGCTTCTCTCAGAAGAGGATTAATTTTAGTGTTGGCTCTTCAACTCTGTCCCCATTTTTTTTTTCCATGAGCATCTTAAATATGTGTCAACTAACTACCAAGAAGTGGAGTGCAAAGCAGTGAAGAGTAGCTGAGCAGCAGCAATGGATTGTTGGAGCCACCTTGCTCTCACTTGGGCCCAGGTGAATTGTGAGAAACTGCAGCCTTCTGGTTGCACCTTCTCCATCAGCAACCTATTCTGCCATAGCTCTGAATTTCTGTATGAGGTTTGTTCCAAGCCACACTCCAGTCACATGGCAATTAACAATGTTCATGGACACCAACAAAGGCAGCAGTTAAAGAAGGCACTTTACTTACCATTTATACTCAAAGAGACAATTTCCTAATTCTACCACATGTATGTTAGTAGGACTCTATGTGCACTTATCACTAGAGTACCCCAAAGCAAGCCACATGAAACATGAATTCATGCCACGTAACACAGCCATGGACACACTGAATGTAATGGTTTTGCACATGCCAGGATACATGAAGCCGAGATTTGTTCCCTCCTTCTGCTTCTTCCTCTCCCTCCTCTATTCCTAAGAATCCTCTAGAACAGAGCTCTACACAACACTGGAATCCCTGAGGTCGCTGCCCACCTAATCTATAATATCGTGACTGCCTGTCAAAGCACCTTCTGATTCCAAAGCTCTCCTAGATAGCATTAAAGCTCGGTGCTAATATCTCAGCTATTCTCAGATTTTCCTGAAGATGAGCAAGCACGTGGAATTCAAGAATTGCATTCTGACTCAACAAAAGATGCAAAAGTCATCAAGGCTACATTTTTCATGTCACTTGCTTTATCCTTTAATATTTCAGCTTTGAGAATTGCAGCAGCACCAGTGACTGCAAAAATTGTGGGAGGTTTTATATAGCTTGTGCCTACTCCGCCCCCAAAATCCTAACAAAAATGTATACAATATTTGTTAAAGGCAATTTCCACGAAGTCAATCTTAATGGGGCCTGAAAACCAGGGATAAGAGAATTACTTATGTTACAAAAATCAGAGCCTTACAAAGATCATAACTTAATTTCTACCAAAATTGCCCAAGACGATTTTTCCTTCCATTTCCAACATGTTAAAAAGTGACCTCGACTTCCTAGTCTCCTAGCAAATGCAGGGGCTCACTTCATAACTGGATGCCATCTTCCTACTGCTCAACCTGCTCCTGCCACAGGAGAAAATGACCCCGATCGCGGACAAACCATTGAAGAATATATGAGAACATGATGAGTTTCCCCCTACACACACGAAGGAAAGCAGGGGAGATCCCTCTTGCAAACAGTAGCCTCTGTAGAGGGACATCTGAGAAAGTGACACACTGGGGTTAACCCTGACCATCTAGGTCACAGCCCACCAGGCTAAAACCCTCAGGTGGGGGGAAGGGACAGCTAAAACAGAGCTTTTGGGGGAGAGAGATAACAATCACCTCTAATTCCCTACCCCAAAGTGGGGCTCTGGCTTGGTTACAGACATAATGGGCAGTTAGGCCCAGAAAGGCAACATGAAGGATCCCACCCTCCCCAAGATCATCATCTGTCCACAACGACCCCAAGAGAGATCCGGCAAAGGTATGTCCACTCGCAGAACCAAGGGGGCCTCTCCACATTCCCTGGGCACCTGGCTAGGGGAAAAGCAGGCCGGGATTGCTCTCCAAAGCCAAGGTGCTTCCAGCCGGGAGAAGAGAGAAGGAGGACTTCTCTGATCACCCAGAAGGCCAAGAAACGGGCAGCACCGGCTCCCCGAGTCAACTCTAGACACCAGTTGCTCCACAGCCTTTCTCCCTCCCCTCCCCCGCGCCAGGAGGGCTTCCCGGGGGGTCTCGGGTCTCCGGGGAAGGGCGAGGCGGATAAGCTCCGTCAGGAGCAGCAGGGGTCTTAGAGCTGCAGCGGGAGGGAAGAAAAAGCTCTGGCCTCAACCCCCGTCGCCTCCCTCCGCCCAGGCCGCACGGAAGCCTCGGCCTCACGTACCGAGCGCCGCCGGGTTGCCCGACCTGGCCCCGGTCCGGGCCCGGGGGACGAGAGGCCGGGATGGCAGCGGCCCACGGGGAGTGGTGGGCCCCGGGAGGGTCTCCGGGAGCCCGCAGAGTGAGGGGCACTGAGAGGGGGAGGGTCCCGGGCCCACGAGGCCTCGGTCCCGGCCCGCGCGGCGGGTACTTACGTTGCTCTGGGGGTCGATGGCCTGCAGCAGCCGGTCCCTGATCTGCTGCGGAGACGCCGGAGCCGCTGTCATTGCCTGGGCGAGGCGGGGGGGAGCGGCGGGGCCAGCGGGCAGGCAGGCTGAGGCGGGGGACGGGGGTCACTCACTCGCCGGCCTCTGGGAGCGGAGCCTCATGTTCCCCGCGGCGCCACGGAAGGAGGGGGCGCGCGGGGTGACGGAGGGGGGAGCCGGAGCCGGGGCTCGGGCCCGGGGCGCCGCCGCCGCCGTAGGAGGAGGAGGAGGAGCCGCCGGAGCCGCAGCCGCCGCTGCCGCCGCCTCGAGAACCAAACTCTAGTGAGCGGCCCCGGCGCGGAGCACTCTGGGTAACCCGCGCCGCACGCAGCGTCGGCGCCACGCTGAGGAGGTTGGGAGATGCGGCGGCCGCAGGCGCCGGGCCTGGGCGGGGCCCCGCACAGGCCCCGCCCCGCGCCTCTGCGCACGCGCGCGCAGGCGCACTCGCCCGCCGCGCGGCCGGGCGCCGCCGCCGGCCCGCGGGAGCCGTTGGGCGGCGGTTGGGCGGGGCAACGGTCGCCGCCTGGAGGCCCCGCCCCGGCCTGGGTCAGGGGCTGACGTTCCCCACGGAAATGCGCTGCGGGCGCCGTCTCAAGTCCGCGGGGGCGTGGGGGGATGGGAGGCGGCAGGACCCCTCCTCGGCGGCGGGGGGAGGAGCTTCCACCGCGCTGACAGAGGTCACAGGGGTCGCGGGAGGGAGAAGCTGCCAAGTTTTCTGAGCCCAGGCTTCCTCTCGGCCCTTGCTCGGCGTTCTTGGGGTGAGGGAGACAGATGTCCACGTTGAGATGCTGCGCGCGCCAGAGTCTAACCGAGGCGTGCCAAGGGACGCCCCCGTCCCTGTCCACAGCAGAGGGCGGGGGTCTGCCCCGCCTCGCGGGCCCGAGTCCCGAAAACAGGAGACCACGAAGCGCCTCTCGTTAGAGATGGGAAAGCCCCAAGATAGCCCCGTGAGCCGACTCCGAGGTTGCAAACCTGTGCCCCAGTGACGTTTGGGGCTGTCCTGTTCATTGTAGAGCGTCGAGCAGCATCCCTGGTCTAGATGCCAGTAGCACCCTCTCTTCTAGTGAAGACAACCAAAAATGTCTCTAGTCATTGCCAGATGGCCCCTGGCAGGCACAATCACACCCATTGAGAACCACTGGTTTAAAAAGACCCTTAAACACCCTGCATGTCGTGGAGAGGCTGGAAAACTGAAACCCTCATTTTCTGAACCAAACATTTCTCAGAGGAAACTGAAGCCCAAGGTCATCCAGAGTTATAGGTCAAACCCAGAATTGCTAATGTCAAGTCTAAGGGCTCCGCCAATCCCGTCTCCCACCTCTTCCCTGCTTAACTGCCTTCATTCATTGCTCTCTTCTCTGGAAGCTCTGTCAAAAGTACTGTTATGAGAAAAGGGGTGGAAAGGTGGGCTTGAGTGGATTATTAGCCACAGTCTCAGGAGAAAAAAACTTTTCGTTGTTACAGGAAGACCTAGATTTAAAACGAGAGAGGCAGCTGATGAGAGCCACATGTGCGCCTTGGATCTGTACTACACCTGTTAGTCTTTCATTTGTCATGCTTCTGGGAAGCATTTTTATTTGCAAAAACGGCTGTTTCCCCACGTGCTTGTAGCTTCTTGCTTCTGCACATGTGAAAAGTTTTACATCACACTTGTAGGAGAAAATAAACACGGGCAAAATACTTCAGTTACTCTCCTTATTAGAATGAGGTGCTTTGTGTACATGGTCCAAGTTGGAATCCTGCCCACTTGGAAGTATTATCTCACTTCAGATAAGCAAAATAAGCTCTCTCCCAAGTATAATCCGGTCCTGCCTCTCTTTTAAATTTTTAACTACATGTCCAATGTCCTATTTTTTAAATCAAAGGTTATACAGAAATAAGCAATTTGTTTTGCATAGTTCAGGTTATTTAAGAAAACTCTTGTAAACACTCAACTTACCTGCTCTTTTTAAACTAAGGAAACAGTAAGAGGACTCTGAGTTCCACAAGGGCACTGACACAACTCTTCTTTCCCCATGGAGATAGAAAAATGCTTATCAAACAGATACACAGTAGTTGTATATACAGACACATAGTTCAGTTCCACAGACCTGGCACACAGTGGGGGCTCAATAGTAATGAAAAAAATATTACATCTTGTGAATACTTGCTATAAGAGGATGCACATGGACACACACAGCTATATAGTTTTATTCCACATTTAACATACAGCAGGTCCTTAAATTATCTTGTAACAAAATATTTTCCTTATAACAATGAGATGCCCTAGAAACTTAACTCTTGTTTGTATCCATTAGCCTATGCTAAAACTGGTCTTACATGTTGCTTTGCTTTAAGCCACAGAACCTATTGACAACACTGAAGGTTTACTGTATATACAAAATGTTTGTCATGGTAAATAAAGATCGCCACTGAATGGGAGTCTTGAAAATATAAGCAGCTTCTCTTAGGTCCATGACAGATATTACAGTTCGCCTAGTCAACTTTCTGCTTTGAAGAAGTTACTTGAAATATCATAGAAAGGTTGGGCTCAAAGTAAATCCTCATGGTTTAATGGTTCTTCCCCGATGATCTGTCCCTTAAATTACTTAGATACAGAGTGCCCTAGGTCAGCAGTCCCCAACCTTTTTGGCACCAGGGACAAGTGATCTTATGAGAATCTAATGCCTGACCTGAGATGGAGCTGACATGGTGATGCTAGTGCTGAGGAGCAGCTACAAAAACAGATGAAGCTTCACTCACTCACCTGCCACTCACCTACTGCTGTGTGGCCTGGTTCCGGCCCACAGTCCAAGGGTTGGGGACCCCTGCCCTAGGTCCACTATCCAGAGAGGACAAGATCTTTTGTGCTTGGAATGCCTCAGAAAGCTGCCTCATCCCTTGGTGAGATGGACTCCAATGATTAGGGAGAGGAGGTGGCTCTGAGTCCACGGCTTGCTTTTGCCATGGAAGTGGCAGGGAAGGTAGTTTCAGGAGTCTGAGTGCAGAGCAAGCCCAGGCTATCTTGGCAGTGAGGGAGTGTGGACTCTTCCTCCCTCGCTAGACAATCAAGGGGCATTACAGAAGGCAGCTATGAGCAGGCTGACTCCCACAACTACACAGGACAAGTCTTCAAAAGTAACATCACCTGGTGGCAAAGGGCAACAGCAGGATCACAGTAGGCAAGACTCATTTTTGACGTGAAAGCAGCAGTGCCCTTTTCCACACAATCCCTGGGAGATGGGCAATTTAGATGAAATTACTGGACTTACACAATAGTGTATGTGAGGGCTCCAGTGATTAACGGGAAAAACAAATGTGAGCAAATCCACCACCCAATTTTGACCCATATATTTGCTCTGAGTTTAAAAGTCTGGTAGAAATTAAAATAAAAACACTTTCTCATATTAACTCATTCAACATATCAATGATCTCAGAAGTATCTAGAGATGGGTTTCAGAGTTCTGCTTAGCTTTGTAGCAAGTCCCATTTACTCTAAAAGCATAACCAAGTCCAACTGGTTTTGAAAAGTCCTTGAAATGCCCTGCTTTTAGGAAGGGCCTCAAATATTGACAGGCCAACTCACTTTTTATTGGGCCTCTAAGTAGGGGGATACAAAGATAGATAAAACCTGCTCCCGAGGATCTAGTTTGAAGCCAAACACTGGAATTGGGTTGGGGGCCCATTAATACAATACTATAATTGTACTGTCCACACAAGGTGCAGCAGGAGCCCCAAGGTATGGGGGTGGGGGGGAATTTGGGACAGGAGGACCAGGAAAGATGTTCGACAAGGAGGCAACATTTCAACTGTTCATAACCTCTGACCTAGGGTTTCAAGATTTCCAGAAATGTATCCAAAGGAAGCAACAAGAAGCAGACCAACATGTATGTATGAGGGAGTTCACAGCAGCATCGTTTATAAGGGCAAAAGAGTGGAAGCAACCTAAAGGTCTAGTAACAGGGGACTACATAAATAAACTGGGGGTCAATTTGTGAAAATGGGAAGGTTATGAACTGGGAGAGACCACAGGATTCTATAACGAGTAGTGGACTTACAGGTGCATGCACATGTAGAAATTCACCAAGCTGTGTATTACTGTAGATTAAACTTGGAAAATAAATAAAACACAGAAAATATAGCTATTACAACTCAGTATTAAAAAACATAAAATATGTTCCCAACTTAAGTGATAACATGCAACATATAAACTATATACATTATCTTAATTTTATTAAATATATATTTAAAATATATTTATATTTATATATTTAAATATATACTTAGTTTTATTAAATATATATATTTCACATATATATTTCTATATATGCATAGGAAAAATATTGGAAGGAAAGAAACCAAAATATTACAGTAGTTATCTCTGACAGAATGACAGATGATTTTTCTTCTGATACTTTTGCCTACAGTTCCACATTTTCTAGAATGAACATGTAGTGCCTTCTGGTCATCTCATCCAGTGCCAGGGTTATTCTGACCTCTCGTAGCCTCTAGTTCTCACCTTCTGATTCAGATAATGCTAAGCTCAAGTGTGCCCATAATCTCCCAAATCCTGAAGATGGATTTGCTATCATACCAACTGATGGATGTCAATATGAATCCTAATGGTTTGTGTTTTCCTTACTGTCCTAGTGTTGTATTATTCTTAGTAATAACAATAATAATAAAAAGAATAACTACAGGGAGTAATGTTTGTTGAGTACCTACTACAAGTCAGATTCCCCACTGAGGGTTTTATGTGAGGACCCTGATGAAGTCCTCTGGACAGTCTGCCCTGTGTCAGCCTCTTGACTCTGAGCGGGACCTGCATCTCACTATAGCTAGAGAATGCAGCAAAAGCCACACTTTCCCCCTCCAGGCTAAAGCTTTAAGAGGGCCTGGCAGTTACCACACCGCCCCAGAATTCCACTCCTATGAATATCCCAAAGAAAACTGACATACAGACTACTCCAAGTAACTGTTCACGAAAGAATTATTTATAGTAGGTGCAAGGTGCAAACACCAAATGCCCATCAAGAGATAAGTGAATAAACAAAGTATACACCTATACAATAGAATATTCCTCAGTCATAAAAAGGAATGAAGTACTGACACACACCACCACATGTATGAAAATATAATGAAAGAAGCCAAAGACAAAAGGCCACATCTCATATGATTCCATTTATATAAAAAGTCCAGAACAGGCAAATCCATAGAGATAGAAAGTAGATTGGTGGTTACCAGGGGTGGTTGGGAAAGAACTCAAATTGGCAGCTAATGAGTACAGGGTTTCTTTTGGGGAAGGTCATAAAAATGTTTTGGAAATTAGATTGCAGTGATGGTTGTATAACTGCAGATATATCAAAAACCACTGAATCATACACTTTAAATAGGTGAACTGTATGTGAACATATCTCAATAAAGCTGTTAAAAAACAAAGGAGGTGGCTGCCTGGCAGCACCTGCCTTCACAGTACTGGGAGCACTGAACTGCCATGTCAGAATTTGGTGACCATGCTGGAAGGCCACATGGTAAGAGGGAGAGGTCCAAATCCTCCACAGAGAACAAGAAACCCAGTGATAAAGAATACTGAGCCCCACTCACCTAACCCCAGCTAGCTGGGCCATCCTGGCTAAGTGCCAAAGAGATGCCTTGTCCAATTTCCTGCCACCAGAACTATAACTATATAGGTGTTTTAAGCCATTTATATTAGGGTCACTTGTTAAGTGGCACTAGCTGAAACACAGTTGCTACTGAAATCTCAAATGACACACAAGAAGGAGCCGTAGGTTGAAGAATAAGGAGATTCACCCACAGCCACTTAGGCCCTAACAGTGCCACTTGGATTCTAGGCCAGATCTGATTCTGAATTGTTCACAGCTGCTTAACTCCTGCCCCCTTCCTGCCTCATGTTTTGTCTTTGTCCGTGTGTCCCCTGTGTTCCTATCCTCCCTTGAACTCATTACCTGCCTCAATCATCTCATCTACTGATGTTCTCTCCTCTAATCTGTTATGTACATGCATCCAGATTGCTTTTTTATAATCTTTGATTCTTCTCTATTATACTGACTTTCATTTGATACAGAATAAGAATAATCATATATGAAAATAGCCCAGCACACATACTCTCACACAAAGGAAAACAATCATCAATTTCTCTTTTGATTCCACGTTTCCACTGCTGCCCATAATTTTTCTAGGAGCTATAGGCACACTTGTATCCATCTCCTTTTAATTTATATTTAATTCTTCAAAAGACAAACCAGATAATATATTTTGGAAGTTATAAACTTGCTTTGTCTGTCTGGTTGGTTTGTAATCATAAAATTATTCCTCTTGCTTTTATTTCCTTTTTAAAAAACACCTCAAAAAACCTGCTAAAATATTGTGTAATCTATTTGAACTGTTCAAGTAATCTAATCACCAGTTTAGAGCATTTCGGTGATTAGATTATTTAATTGACCATCAGGTGATTGCATTATTTCCAGATGATTAAGTTATTTTGTTGTGATGATCTGACTGTTAGATTAGATTAGAGGCTATTATTTTGCTTAGTGTAGTTCTATGTTTTCTCGATTGCTCTAATGAAGTGAAAAAAAAAATCAGTAATTGTTCTAATTCTCTATAGTAAATGATTTTGACAAATATTTTATTTAATTATCTACAGAAATAAGATCATTATATTTTTCCCCTCGGTAAAGAAACCATAGGATAAACTATAAATTTATTGTGGCTTTTATCTAGGATGGGCCTTTTCTGCTCCAGGCAGCTCTTTCTGACACAGGATTTGAATTTTCCTGTCCCCTGCCCTAAAAACTCAGTGGTCTCCCCTTTCATCTTGCCTAAGCCCTTAGTCTTACACAGATTCCACACTCTGATATGTGCTATACACATGCGCCACCATGTTCCTGGTGAGCCTTATTTCTCACAATCCATAAGTAAGTTTTCTCCACTCCTGTCACACTGGTCACCTAACTATCCAACTAAGTAACCTAGTCCTTGCTCTTCAGAGGAGTGACCTCGCCAAATTCATGTGGCTAGATTTTTGGCAGGTGACAGATTTATAGTTTATCCTTATTTCTGTAGACACTTAAATAAAATGTTTATCAAAATCATTCACTAGAGAATTTGGACAGTTACTGAGTTTGTTTCTTGGCTTCATGAGAGTAATTGAAAGAATATAAATTGCACTCAGCAAAATAATAGCCACTAATCTAAACCCAGACCTCGGGGATCCTAGATTTGCAGGGAAACACACAAACCTAATCAGGTACAAGCCATTTCCCCAAGGAGCAGACAAAGGACAAGGGGCAGGTGTCAAAAAAACAATAGGGAGATGCAAGCAGACAGAAGCCGCAAGGAAAGACCCAAACTGGGCAATGGAACTTCTCAGAAACACAAGCATGGAACTGTACCACAAAACAGGAAGCAACATGACAGGGAACATGCACCAGAATATATTTCCTACAAACACACTGTAGGCTATAGAGATGAAGGAGAATCAAGTCCTAGTGAGTACCTGGTCCCAAGCCATCTCTGTCACAGATGAAGAAACTGATGCCCAAACAGGAGGGGCAACTCCCCAATGAGACAGGACAGGGACTCAAAGCACAGGTCCACAATCCTACTCCACCAATCATTCCAGAAACTCAAAGCTCTGAAATCTATGTCTTCTCTTAAGTTTGTAGCAAACTGGTTTGGTGGCAAAGTTTGCTTGTTTACAGTTTTTGCAATAGAAATATCACCCTGATGAGCCTCTGCTAGCCCAGATACCTTGGAGTGTCTTGTCGCATGCAAGACATACAGCTAGAAAGCAGTCAAAGTTCTAAAGTTGGAACTGGTTTTGGCACCTGGACTTTGGGACAGGCCCCAGCAGTGAGGACCTACTATGTGCTGGGCATGCGCCATCCTACTTGGACCAGGGAGGAAGGGTCCATGAACCAAGGATGCATGCTGCCTCAAAAGCTGCAAAAGGCAAGGAAACAGATTTCTAGAGCCTCCAGAAAGAACTAGCTCAGCCAACACCTTGACAATAGCCTAGTGACATCCATTTTGGACTTCTGGCCTCCAGATCCATACTAAATTTGTGGTTTTAAGCGGTGTAGTTTGTGGCCATTTGTTATAGCTGTCCCAAGGAAACTCACACAGGCCCTTAACTAAAAAGGCTTACACCCTCTCTTTTAGATGCAGCGCTGCCCAGTTAGAGCTTTCTACAAGGAAGTGTACTTGAAATGTGGCTACTATGACTGAAGGACTGGGGTTTTAGTTAATTGAAATGGAAAATGAAATAGCTACATGTAGCCACTGTGCTTCAAAGTGTGATTTTGCTGTGACTCATGACTTAAAAGAATGAACCCAGGACCAGCAGCATGGGCAATCCCTGGGAGCTGGTTATAAATTTAGAATTGCAGCCTGTGCCCCCAGACTGCTAGGTCAAATCTACATTTCGCCAAGACTCTCAGGGAAGTCATGGGGCCATAAGTCTGAGATGGAGCGGTGGAAGCCAGCATCCACTTTCAAATACTTTACTATGGAACTTCAGGAGGCAAAGTCTCTTCAAAGCAGTTCTCAGGATCAGCTTTCCTAGACCACATGGAGTTTTTAAATGTTTCTTTCTCAAGGCATACTATTAGCCAAGAAGGTGAACTAACAGCTGTGGAGTAACTACTATAGGCCAGACCCTTGACCATCTGTTATGGACTAAACTGTGTCCTTTCAAAATTTGTATGTTGGAGTTCTAACCCCCCCAACATGACTATATTTGGAGACAAGGTCTTTAAAAAGGTTAAAAGGTTAAATGAGGTCACAGGGTGGGCCCCTCATCCAATATGGCTGGTATCCTCATGAGACACACCAGCAATGCACACAGAGAAAGGGCCACATGAGGATACAGTAAGAAGGTGGCTGTCTACAATCTAAGGAGAGAGACCTCATCTTGACCCTGCCAGTACCTTAATCTTGGACTTCAACCTCCAGAATTGTGAGAAAATAAATGCTGTTATTGAAGCCACCCAGTCTGTGACATTTTGTTATAGCAGCCCGAACTAAAACATCATCTCATTTAAGCCTCATAAAAAACCTGCCAAGGATGTCTTTTAATAAAAGTAATAACACCGATGAAAACATCATCACTTATTGAGTGCCTGCTCTCTGTCTGACAGGTTATAGACACATGTCAAGGCTTTCTCCTTAACTGTCCACATGTCACGGATGAAGACATGGAGGCACAGAAAGGCCAAGATACTACCTTACACTGCACTCTATAAGCAAAAGAGCCCAGGTCAGGGCCAGACCTCCATCTTCCTTTCTGCCACAATCCTCTTTTCCACTTTTCTGATTCACATAATAAACTCTAATTGGATACATTGAAGTTTATTCCCCCTAAAATAACTTTTTCAACTCCCCCAGCACTGTCAATACTCTGCTGGCCCACATTTACCACTAACAGCCATGACAATAATGTTAACTAAACACAGATGAACAGGACGCACTCATGTCTTTTTTTAATTGTCTAGTCCAGGGGCTGGCAAGGGTAAACATGTTGTTTTGCAGGCTAGACTCAATTCTGTTCTTGCAGTTTGAAAGTAGCCACTGTTGATAAATGATTGGGCATGGCAGTGTTCCAATAAAACTTTATGTATAGACAAAGAAACTTGTATGTCCTTTCATTTTCTTGATTTTTTTCCAACCATTTAAGAAGCTAAAGGCCATTCTTTTTCATGGGCAGTGACAAGGTGGACAGCAGCCAGATGTGGGCAGCAGTTTTCTGACTCCTAGTCTAATTCAAATAAAAAAGAAAGCCGTGGAGCCACAAGTTGAACTAAATCTTGCCATTTTCTTGTTGAAAAACGTGGACTTCGAATTTCCTACTTGCTACAGACCCTTTTGCACAATTTCTCATCCAGGAATGCTTGCTGGTACCAAACTCACTTCCAGGAATGCTCAAGTGCCAGAGAGGGGCTTGAGCTGATCAGTGCTTTTCTTTGCATAATGAAAATCAAGGGAATGTGAAAACAAACCCCCAAGGGTCTATTTTTAAACAATAGCAGGCCTTTTGCTTTATGCACAAACATATGTCTTTCATAAATAGAGGAAAACATCAGGAGGTTTGTCAATATTTCATAATTGGTAAAGGAGATAATGAAACAGTTGAAATGGAAGGAAAATGCTTGTCTCGCTGGCTTTTCAGATCTAAGCACTTTGGAGGAGATCTGATCTTATTATCATGTCGCACTGCTGCTCAGGGGATCACAAGGAGTCCAGGATGAACCTCACCCTTAACTATCCAGAGAAAAAAATCAAGTTTTGGTCTATTAACCACATCACCTGAAAATGGCTGGCTCAATTTCCAACAAGTTTGAAAAGCAAGTCTGCAAATGTCCTTATGAAAATCCAGACCACAAGGCACGCAAGGATTCTACCTGAGTGGCTGGGAAAAGGGGCACCTTGAGATTCTCCACCATCCCCTAGCTCAGGGGCCAGCAAATGAACCTATAAATGGTGATATTTTCAGCAGGCCAGATGGTCTATCAGCAGCTCTTCCATTGTAGCAGGAAGGCAGCCAAAGCAGCCCTAAAAGCATTCTCAAAGGGGTGTGGCTGGGTGCCAATAAAACTTTATTTACAAAAACAGGCACAGACCATAGTCATGGTTTCCAACTCTACTCTAGGGCAGCTGGAAATGACATGCAATGAAAAACCTGCACAAAGAAGGGACATGTTCCATTCTCAAGATGGCAAGAGTAGAGAAAACAAAAAGAGGTTTCCAGTATGAACCCCCCAATGGGAGTGGTCCAATATAAACCTCAAAGTTTGCAGCCAGGACAGGTGCTGCAAACTGAGGTCTTCTCCACATGTGGCTTCTCGCCTCTGCAGGGACTCCATGTACATGCTCCAGGGTAAGCAGTAGTGGGCACTTATTAGATAGTGGTTAAGGTTCTCTGGGCCAAGGTGGAAAACCATCTGGTGTGACATCAATTGCTGTCACTTGCACAAAGAAACACTTATCTGGGTGGAGTTGTAAACCTGATCCTTATTCACAGCTTAAACAAATGGAAGAAGCCTAACACCATTCCCCATGAGAGTTGACAGTGATCTAGAACCAAGTTCTCTGGTATGTATGTTTGCATGTATAAATATACATACCTATGTATAAATAAATGGGCGAACAATAAATAAATAAAAGAAGGACATAAGTTGTCCAAGATGCATTTTTATTTGGGTTTTTTAGCATAAAGCTGTCAAGGTGGATCTCTTTTGAAAAGTGACCCCAAAAAGCCATTAGGAATGATATACTGAGATGTTCGCTGCTGTGTAATTTAAAATAGACCAAAACTGGAAACAACTCAAGTCTCCATTAGTTGGGGCCTAGTTAAATTAATACATTCACAATGCCTTATTTGCAGTTATTAAGAATGATAAAATAGAAAAAAAATATGAATACACGGTCATGTTATCAGATGAGAAAAGCAGGCTAGAAGATACAAAGATACCATTTGTACAAAGAAAACACACGTACCACACCCAATGCACATTCACAGAAAAAGAGCTGGAAGAATGTGTACCTAGGGTACTGCTCTTTCGGAGAGTGTGACCACAAGAGGCTTTTTCCTTTAGAGCTAAGCTGTATTTTATCATTTTTCTACAATGAACATGCATTGATAATAAGAAAATAAAACAAAATGAATGAAAGCCACTAAAGCTATAATGGTGGTACATGATGATATAGCCTTCACAAGAGCTCCCAGAAGTACCATTGAAGGAAGCCAGAAAAGGTCATAACACTGGTGACAGCAGCGACATTTAAAACAGTGGACAAAGTACATATCAAGTGAGAAGGCCTAGATTAACAAAATTTATTAAATCTGCATAGTAATTAAAAATGAGAACTATGAAGCCTTTCTGGCAGCCCAGAAAATATGAAGGAAGTGACGCTGAAATGAAAACAACAGAACCAGAACTACCTTTCCCACTATCAGAACTATGTGGTAGGTCCATATCCTGGCAGGCATAAGGAAAACACTGAAAAAGGAATGGAAAGATGGGAAAAGGTTTCCCACACTGGAAACTGTTTCCAGTTTTTAAAAATGTTGTGATCTCCCTTTCATGCTACAGGTGTGGACTGAATGAATCAAGACAAGAAGAGATAAAATGGGCAGTGAGGACACCCACAGGTATCAAGTAATTACTGGGTGATTACCATTTGGTCAAGCTCAAAGCCCAAATTCAAGTTAAATGAATCTTAAAACCCCAGGTAGACATGACTTTCAAGTCCCTTTTAGAGATATGGAAACTGTGGCTTAGAAAGAGGAAGCAATCAGCCAAAATGCCCCCAGCAAGGAACAGAGATGAGACTTGAACCCGTGTCTAACTGATACTGAACATGAGCACTTACATACTTTGGGACCCTATACACCATAAATTCAAACTGTGATAAGCGTTGGTGCTAGCGAGGGTTCTTAAAAAGCTTCCTAAAGATCCACAAGATGCAATTTTTACAGCAAAAGCTACCCTGCTTATAAGAAGTTAACAATGAAATAATAGTTCTCTGGAGAAAAATACAATTATTGAAACAAAATCTCAATGACATCATTCTCTTCTCCAAGAAAGATCATTCCCGGAACAAATGCCTTTCCTCATTGAAACTTCAGCACAGGTCTGAATAAGGCAGAGGTTTCATCACACCATTCAGATGGCTCAAAGAAGAAATGACCAGCCAAGATTTCGGCTCATCCATTCTTGCTGCAAAAACACAGACATGGGTGAAGCTCGACTCAGAAGCTATGTTCCCTGCTACTTACAAACCAGGGGGTGATGCTTGGCCGGATTTGATGAGGGAACACACTATAAAAGCAGCTAAGTAGAATGACATTAGCTGAGCAGGAGTACAAGTGGACTTGACCCTGGTCTAGCGAAACCCCACAGTTACCACAGGCTTTTTCAATTCTTCCAGGAGCAGCCAAGTCAAAATCATATTTGCCCAATCCCTGCTCAATACTTACTGAGCAAAATCCAAAAGGGAATATTATTTCTGACTTTTTGAGTCTCCGAAATGAATCCTAGGTGTTTCCCACAGTGCATCTGAAACACTCTAGTTGGAAGTCAACTTCTTGGTTAAAAAAATGTATAAACAAAGGGTCCTTTTTGGAAATGAGCTTTATTTTCAATGTTATTTAGTTCTAAAAGCCTGCATGTTTCCTTTTTCCTCCCACCAGGTTTATCTACAAGTCAGGATTTCAAAAAACACAACAAACAAATCAAACACCTGTTAGATCCAGGTGCCAACCACCAGCAGTTCATTTTTGCAATTAAGTCAGGATTTTCTTTCAAAGAAGCTTCTGTGCAAAATGCTCAAATGAGGCTCATTGTTTTTCAAACCACTGTAAAGCAGACCCAAAAACCTAAGCTTTAAGAACTGGTTCTCAATATCACCACATGAATCACTCTCACTCTAAAAATTGTACAATTAATGGCCTCAAAAGTTACTCTAACAGAGGGCTTTCAAGGCAAGGCAAAATTTCTCATGAGACCCCTGCCTGCCCCTGCCAATTGTTCTGCACTTCTCTTCTGTGGGAAACCAGTAACGTGTCACCCTTTAAGTCCTGGGGATGACCTCAGCTGCACTGAATGGCCAAGCAGAGCCACTGGGATGCAGAAGGAACTTGGACACAGATCCAGCAACAACAAACTTCGTTATTCACAAACACAGTCCAATAAAGAGGCTGCATCAAACTTAAAGCCAACTTTCTGCTTCAGATCCCTGGATGTAAATGGTTTCTAAAAATCTGTATAATTCAAACCAAAAAAAAAAAAAGGTTATTGAAAAGAAATATCCAGAAACATGGTTCTAGTAAAGCTTGGTGGAAGAGAGATTCTAATCTAATAAAACAATTGAGACACGTTCTCTTTTCTATGGGGGAAAGCAGTTATCACAGCCCTTTACATAAGCCCTCATGAAACACATTAAGTAGACAGCATTTTCAATGCAGAAACCAATGTGAAAATATCTCTGAAAAGAAAACAGTGATGTGGCCGGGAAACTGTATGCATCTTGGTGAACACTTTTTTCCACCCACCACAACCTTGGGCTTTCTGGGAAGGTCACCGGTTTGCTGGTCAAATAACATTCTTGAAGTCATCAGAAATGGAGAAGGGAGACCCAGAACCTGGGAGGTGTGTTCCTGGTTTGGAGCTGGGGCTCAGGAGCCAAATAACCTGGAAAAGTCAGAAAGTAAAAATGTCTGTGAAGATGGGAAGCTGTCACTCTAAAACATTTTTTAAAAATATTTTCAGTTGTTTTTATTGAAATTATTTTATACCATTTTCTGGTTTTATAAGTGACTTCTATTACACAACACTGTGAATATACTTAAAACTACCTAACCATACACTTAAACTATAATTCTTTTAAAAAATTATCTACTTCATATGAATCTGTAACATTTTATTTTCACCCATTCTCTGTTACAAGTCAGTGGTGACTTTCATATCAAAAAGATCTTTGAGTAAACTGAAGAAAATCTAGACTAGGAAATGCCTGGAGACTGGATATATGTCCATGAAGTTTGGGAATGGGTCTGTGAGTTATGAAACAGGCCTACTAGGGAAAATCACAGAGCTGTTAAAAAGATATATAGAGGAGTTCTCTGCATTGTCTCTGCAACATTTTATAAACCTAAATTCTTTCCCAGATAAAAGAACTATTCAAAAAAAATAACAGCTGGAGCAGGAATAACTGGATCGACACAAGCAAAAGAATAAAGTTAGATTTCTACCTCATATCATATACAAAAATTAACTCAAAATGGATCATAGACCTATTAAAATTAAAATTTAGGATTAATCTTTGTGACCTTGGGTTAATATCTTCGCTGTAACAGTAAAAAGCACAAGTGACAAAAAAGAGATACACTGGACTTCATCAAAATTAAAACATTCTATGCTTTAAATGACACCATCGAGAAAATGAAAAGACAACCCATAAAATGGGAAAAAATACTTGCAAATTATGTATCTGATAAACGATTGGTATCCAGAGTATAAAAAGAACTCTTACAACTCAGTAATAATCCAATTAAAAAATGGACAAATAGACTTTTCTCCAAAGGTATACAAATGACCGATAAGGACATGAAAAGATGTTCAACATCATTAATCATGAGGGAAATAGAAATCAATCTCCACATTCACTAGGATGGCTATAATCAAAAAAGAATGACAACAACCAGAGCGAGGATGTGGGGAAACTGGAACCATAACACCTTGCTGTTGTTGCTGCAACTACTCTGAAAGATATTCTGGCATTTCCTTAAAAGGATAAATATAAAGTTACCATATATGACCCAGCAATTTCACTCCCGTGTATATAACAAAGAGAAATGAAAACTTAAGTCTGCATAAAAACTTGTACATGTTATTATCAGCATTATTCATAATAACCAAAAATTGCAAATATCTCAAATATCCATCATCTGATGAGAGGATAAACAAACTGTGGCATATCCATACAATGGACAATTATTCAGCTATAGAAAGAAATGAAGTCCTGATTCAAGCTATAACACGGAAAAAACTACAAGACATTATGCTGAGTGAAAGGAAGAAGACACAAAAGGCCACATAGTGTACGATTCCATTTATATGAAATGTCCAGAACAGACAAATCCATAGAGACAAAAAGTATATCATTGGTTGCCAGAGGCTGTGGGAGGGAGTGACTGCTAAAAGAGTACGGGATTTCCCTTTGGGGTGGTTAAAATATTCTAGAAGTAGATTGTGGTGATGGTTGCACAACCCTGTGAATATATTATGAAACAATGAAGACCAACTTCCATTTTTTACTTATTAATCCTTCTCTGTGGTTTGACACCCTTGTTTTCTACCTTCCTCCCAGTATTGTTTTGAAGATTTCAATATATAGAAGAGTTAAAAGAATAGTTCAGTGAACACCCACATACATTATGCCATTAATACTGCTTTACTGGCATCTACCCATTTAATCATCTACCTTATTTTTGATGCATTTCAAAGTAAGGTGCAGATATCAGGACCCTTGGTCCCTAAACATTCAGGCATGTTTCTCCCATATTCCAAGTTTTTCATGACTTTTTAAAATTTCCAAAGTAGCCCAGCTCAAACAATACAGAAGTGGGTGCAGGGAATAGAAACGCATCCCTCCAGCTCTGCTGTAGTCCCCTCCATGGACAGTCTGGAGTAGATCCTTCCAACTCCTTCACCAGAGTGTTTTACAGACTTTAGGCACTTACTCAACATTTAGTCAATATTTATCATGTGCAAGTCACAACTGAAGCGAGAATGTGCATACAGGTGACATCAGTCTTCTTTACTCTCAAAACATTCCCCAGTGTAGACATAAACTTCTGGCATATCAATGATGGCGTCATGACAGTTGCTCTTACAAGTGTCTTTTAAGTTACCTGACTCTTCCCCTGTTCTTCAACATTTAGGTGATTTCCGATGTTTTCATATCTTAAGAAAGTCCTTCAATGCCTCCCTGATACCCTTTCTAGAAAGAATCTTCCCTCATTCATGGCTTCTGCAGTTAAGAGCTGGTCTAGGTCAGGGGTCAGCACACTCTTTCTACAAAAGGCACACAGTAAGTAGTTCGGGCTCTGAGGGCCAGGTAGTCTGTCAGAATACCCCAACCACTGTAGTGCAAAAGCAGTCACAGACATGAGTACAGCTGTATGACAATAAAACTTTATTCATCAAAACAGAGAGCAGGGAGACATGGCCCATCAGCTGTGGTTTGCTGACCCCTGACCTCAGGGTTTAGGCTGGAATCAGGAATCCCCAATCCAACTAAAACTGGGTGATACCTAGCTAAGTCAGTAAGATTTTGCTCCCAGGCAACAAAATCAGGACACTGGACTATTGACTAAGCTAGCCTTGGGCTAAGCTGGGAGGTCACGGAGCCTGAGGCTACCATTCTGCTCACAGACCAGAAGATGAAAGAAGCTAATCAGGCAAGAGAGGATGATAAAACTGACTGAGAGAAAAGAACAGTGACAAAAAAAAATACCCCACCAAGTTCTTCCTTGCCTCAGGACCCTTGAACATGTTGCTTCAGGTGCTCTCTCCCCAGATCTGCAAACTGGGCTTTCTGCTGTTGATTTAAATGGTACTTCCTCAGAGCTTCTCCCTGACTGTGTTCTAAACTGGGAGACCCCTACCTCTTGCCACCTCACAAATGATTTTTTCTTCAAGATTCCACTCTGTACCTAAGCAGGCCTCAACCAAGCTTCCAAAAAGGGCCTCTCTGGGCATCCATCAAGATCCTCATTTCGGGCTCTAAAACACTTTCCAGGAGCAAAGTGAACCCCCCTGTCCCCTGATCTCCTAAGCACTGGAAACATCTCAAACAGTCATGGGTCCAGCAAGTGATCCCAAATTCATTATCTCAGCTTCTCAGGGCAGCCAACTTTTTCTTCTCGTTCTCTTTGGGGGAAGCAAATGGGATGCACCCAGCATGGCTGAGAATTCCAGAATTTCCCATTGTTTTAACCCTGAATCTGTTTACTCTCTGAGTTTCACAACTCATTAATAGCAGTATAGGAATTATGGCCCTGACACTGGAAGGAAAACCAACCTGATTGGATTTTATTAGCCTAATAAGAAAATGAAAAAGAGCATGAAAACAGAAATAAAGTCTGAATACATTTCTGCTGGCTTCCAGCAGGGCAGAAACAGGACCCAGCAGCACAATGGCTGTTCAAGTCATATTTTTAATTGATAGATGCCAAGTATACACTAAGCACAGAAGAGCTGAGGAGAGGTGACCAGGGAAGGCATCTCGTCAGCCCCTGGTGACAAACCAGGCACTTGGAGAATGCCGGCCTGGACCACTGTGATGTAGCTTAACCCCTGTAGACCCCAGTTTCCTCTCTAACTTGGAGAGTTCTTATTTTGACAGCAGAAAGCATGACACCAAAGTACAGACTGAGAAAACAGAGTGGCCATCAGGTGGGTCATTCTCAAGATAGACACAGAGGATAAGGACAATGAAGGGGATGGGCGGGCCTGACTTACACGATCATGCAGAACATCATGAAGACGTTCCACAAGGCAATGAAGATTCGGAAATACCTGAGGCTCAGCAAGAACTCCCGGATGTTGTCACCTGGAAAGTCAGAAAGCATGTTTACAAGCACTAACATTTCTGCTGTCAGAGAAACAAGTGCTTCTGCAGCCTCTGCCCACCTGTACCCACTGCCCCCCGCCCCATTCCAGTGGCAGCGCAGCATTTGGGTCCCTTCTGTTCTCCTACTCTCAGAAATCAGGCTGTGGCTGCCACTGGCCAATCCTGGGAGAGCACCAAACCCCCAGCCATTGACTGGCTCAGAGAGGAGCATATGAACCAAGTCTGCCAAATGAAGAGTCAGCCCTAGAACTTTTGCCCCAACTACTGTTTTCTGTCAGGCTGGTTGGGCTGGGAAGATGTAAGCAGAGTCTTCTAGGGAAGGGTTTGGCAAATTACGGCCTAGAGGCTAAAACCAGCTCCTGCCACGTCTCTGTATGGCCCAGGAGCTAAGAATGTCCTTCATGTTTCTTAATTGTTAAAAAAAAAAAAAAAGCGAGTATTTGGTAAAATGCAAAAATTACATGAAATTCAAATTTCAGTGTCCATAAATCAAGTTTTATTCCAACACAGTCATGTCCATTCATTTACATATTGCCCATGGCTGCTTTCAAACAACGCAGAGTTGAATTTTACACCAGACACAGCATGACCCACAAAGTCAAAAATATTTACAACCTGGCCCTTTACAGAAGAATGTTCTAAGCCAAGCTCTAGGGTTGTCTCTGACAGTAAAACTAACCCAGAAGAAAAAAATACAGCTGGATACAGTTACATGCTGGAGGGCTGCTTTGAGCCTTGAATACAGGTGTGCTGTATTCAAGGCTCAATTGTGCCCTTGGATGTTTCAACTTGCTTTAACTACTTTGAGCTGGGTTTTGTTTTGGCAACTAAAAGAATATTAATTTGGATAAGTAAAACAGGAGTTTTGCTTTGGTGACAACTTACTCTAGTACTCTCTGCTACCAAAGAGCAGAAACTACTTCAAGAGGAGGCAATTTTGTATGTTTAGACTCCAGAGACCTGGGTTCCAGAAACTTCCTCTGGAGTTTTGAGTAGAGTGCTTCCCTAGACCCTCTTTTCCCTGCCAGGCCTCTAGAATGAAATGAACTGGTCTAGGTTAGGTGACCTACAAGTGTGCTACCAAAAGTGTCATCTTACAGCTGTCCAGTAAGTATGGATTACCGGGCAGGACCTCAGAAATTTTCACAGCAACCCAACATGACAGCCACCTTGTACTGCTGTACCACCCTAGTGTGAGATCAGCAGTCTCAATGTGGTTTCATGAGTCTGGTATTGTCCACCCCTTGGGTTAGCTATGTGCGGCAAAGCCTATGTAAGAAGTGGCCCAGCACACATTGCAAATGTCAGAGACAGGTATGTCTCCAGGATGTATGAAAGGCATTGTTTGGCCAGGCCATTCTCTGAGCCCAGAATCACATAAACAGACTCTTCTGCCATCAACAGATAGTGACTGAGGTCCACTCATTCCAGGCAGGAGCCCAGCACAGGGGACACAGGGACGAGAAAGACAGGGTTCCCTGCTTGAAGGAGCTCACAAGGAGCATAAATACTAAACAAGCAATCACACAGCAGGACTGAGCCAAAACAAGCTAGAGCCTCTTCTCCAGAGCTTAAGGTCAAGTATTAGAGGAACACATTAGCCAGATGACAGCATATGTAAAGGAAAATTGTAACTGTAAGAAGCAACATGAGTGCTGACCTATGTGGGAGGTCTGGCAGGCGAAAGAAATGGGTGACAGATGTGGGCAGAAGGAACAGCACATTCTCAGGCCCATCTCACTCTCACACACACAAACACAATTATAAAGAAAACTAGGGTAGAACTTGGTAAGAAAAGAACTGTTCTTTCTGAAATGAACCAATTCCAGAGTCCAGAAAGGCCTTACCTGTGCCAGGCTCCCTGGACTCTTCCCCAAAGCCCTGCGTGTCCTTCTTTTTCCTACGAAGAGAAGCAGTCAGTGTCCACTTTCTATGGGACACAAGAGCCGCTCAGTCCCCTGACCTCAAAAGGCCGCAGGCACTCAGGTTCAGCTCTAGCCCTACCGCTGACTTGCTGTGTGACCTCAGGCCCCCACCCGCCCCACCATTCACAGCCACCGACCCGGTGGAGAGGGTGGTTCAGGTTAAGGAGAAAGAGTTTCTGGGGGAATAAGCCTGAGGCTCTTCGAGGTACGACCAGGGAATGGAGAGTAAGGTCTTCGAGTCGTGGTGGCGCGGAAACTCCCACCCGCAAGGACCAGGCTGGAGGCGGGGCCCGAGGGCGGGCTAGGACCGGGGGTGGAGCGCACAGCGAGGGGCGGGCTCACGCCCGCGGGGGCGGGGCCGCGGGGCCCCGGGTGGGGCCGCGGCGCGACGCGGCCTACTCACAGCTTAAAGTTGAGCACGGCCCCGGCGTTCATAAGCAGCGTCCTGCGGGGGAAGAATGCGGTTACCTGGGTCGCCTCCCCGCCCCGTCGGGCCATCTCGCCCAGTCTCCAGTCCCCCTCATTACCCGAACAGCAGGATGTCTCCGATCATCGTTACGGCCCTAGCGTCGGTCAGAATCGGAAGCGGAAGCCCCGGGGAGGAGGGGGAGGAGCACAAGCCGACCAATCACGACGCAGCGCTGGTGAGGGCTGAGCCAATCGAAAGCCAAAGCAGTCGGGGTCCCGCCCCTGCAGGCCCGCCCCCTTAGGGGAGGCCCCGAGCGCAGGGCAGAAGGGCGGGGCGAGCGTGTGACCTCTCGGAGAGGCAGTGTCGTCGGGCGGCCAGCCGGGGTCACTCACTGGAGGCGTGTCGCGCATGCGCGAGGAGACGCGCGCTGAGGAATGAGCGCCGTGTCTTTTTTCCTGCTGGGCAGGCGTCTCGGATGAGGGTTCTGAAGAAATAGGGCCCTCTGACCTCTGACTGGCATAGGGGAATGTGTCCTGACGCAGTGGGCCCTCCGGGTCATGGACGCCCCGACTGATTGGGAAGAGTCCTCGTAGGGATCCCCATTGCGGGGGACCGGGGGCCTCCTGGTGAGGGCACTTGGGGGTCCTCACCAAGCAGTGCCTTCGGAGGACGGGGGTCCCCGCGGGGGATGGAAGGCATTACTTTCGGAGCCACACAGAGGACTGGGGTGATGACAGCTGCATAAAGAACCGGGTCCTGCCCGAAGGGAACCCCCGGGATACGGGAGGATGGGATTCCCCACTGATCAGGCCCCACGGCGGAGGGGGGTCCCGATCCGAGGGCTCCGCAGAGGACGTGGGTCCTCATCGAACCTCACCTGGACCGGGTCTTGACTGATGAGTTCTACCTGGGTGGACGCTGTGCGTGAGGAACTCCTTCCCCCCGGTGGACAGCTCCCCTGTCTGGTTGATTCACAGGGGCCAGCACTCCGCCTGCTGGGCTGAATGGGGTCGTGATGGCCTAGAGGAGAAACAGTAAGGGACACCAGGCCGGCTGGGTTCCAGGGGACCGGACGGCCCCAGGACAGCTGTCGCCCCTCCTCTCCGGCTGGGCCGGGTTGGGGGCGGCGCCTGGCGGGCGGGGGCGGGTCCAGCAGCGGGGGAGCAGTCGCGGGGCCGCGGGCGGCGGGACGCACCCGGCTGGGGGCTGGGGTGGGACCCGGCGAGCGCGATGGAGCTGCTGTCTGCGCTGAGCCTGGGCGAGCTGGCGCTCAGCTTCTCCCGGGTGCCGCTCTTCCCTGTCTTCGACCTCAGCTATTTCATCGTCTCCATCCTCTACCTCAAGTATGAGCCAGGTGAGACAGGGCGGAGGGCTGGAGGGGGCTGGCATCACGGGGCGGGGGGCGAGGATGGGGAATTCCTAGACCATGGTGGTGACAGCTCAGGGGCGGATTCGGAGATGCAGACAGATACTGGGATCATGAGGTTTTCCCATACCGGGCAGGCAATGGGGAGAGACGTCAGGGAGGGCAAGTAGAGAAGCCCTCCCCGAGATAGTCGGGCTGCGAGAAGGGAACCAAATGAGGGCTGGGGGGGAAGGAGAAGAACGTGATAGATAATTCAGAGGAGGGGGGAAAGGTGCTGGGGAGGGGACAGGGAGAGAAGATCCTGGGGTCCTGGTAGGGGAAGGTCTCATGAACTTGGGCAAGGGGCTTAGGGCCTCCTGGTGAGGGCACTGGCGGGGGTCGGCATTGAAGGCCTGGTCAGAAGTGCTGGCAGCCCGCAGCCATGACCTCCCTTCTTGCCCTTGGCGCACGGAGCTGGAGCGGCAGCTGAGTAGACGTCTATATAAGGGCCGGTCATGCTGGGGTCAGGTTCAAAGAAAGTGACACCGGTGCCTCATCCCCCCTGCGGCCATGGGGCTACCTCCCCCCTCTTCCCCTCCGCGAGGCTGTGTTGGATCTCTGCTCCCTGGAGGAATTCTTCTAGCCCTGGCCGGGATCCTTTCCACTTACTGAGCAGAACCGGCCGCTAGGGCAGGGTAATTTAGGGTCAGCCTTCTCCCACCAGCTCTAGACGAGAATCACAGAGGGAAAGACCGACGTTTAGGATTAAAACAAAACAAAAACATTTTTTTAAATGAGGATAAGTGGCCTCTGTAGAATGTGTTCTATTTTCATACAAGGTTCACAGAATATTTCTTGTTCATCTCCTCGTATTTTAATTATTCTAACACACCAGCAAACTAAACGGACAGTAGAATTTAGCTTTAGAAAAAAGATCAATCAGCCCAAAACTCTGTGACTCTTTCTCTCACTCAGATGTAAATCACCCCGTATTCTCTTCTCAGAATGAAAATAGCTCTTTTCAGATTATAAAAATAGGTGCTTGTGTATATTTAAAAATCAAGCCAAAAAGCACAAAGGAAAAAAGAATTACAGCTGATGTGGTGGCCACCCTTCCAGACCTCTCTTTGTATTTATACCCCCATAGTTGTGGATGTAAATACACAATCTTATGCAAATAGAATCATACTCTGCTTACCAAGCTCTTTTGTTCCATTTTATTTTTTCAGTCCACAGGCCAGAGCCTATTTTTTAAAAAGCTTTTCTGGAGAGCAATTACTTTACAAAGCAAAATAAGCTTTGTGTTGCCATAGCATAGCTACAAGGTTGTATTTCCTGTCTGGGGAAGAATTCTTAGTGGCTCAGGCCACTCCCCAGGCGAGTACGGAACCCAGCACACCTTGTGAAATCTCGAACTGTGAAGCAAGAGCCCCACACAGTCTGAAAGAAGAGGGTCTCCTTCCTACCTGGGAGTATGCAGGAGGCGTTGGGACATTCCTACTGGAGTCCCAGAGTAAGTCATCTGAACTAGAAGTACTGGAGCTTAAAGATTCCTAGAAGTTGAGAGGGTTTAACAGTTCTCGACCCTAGCTGCACGTTAGAGGCTCCTGGGAGCTCTTAAACCCTCACAATTGATTCAGAATATCTGGCGTGGGGCTCTGGCTGCTCATGTTTGAAGTTCTCCTCCCCCAGTGATTTCCGTCTGCTGTCAAGATTGAGGAACTGCTGCCTAATTTACCCCCTTCCTTTGGTAACTGGGGAAACAGGAAACAGAGGCTAGGCTAACGTAGGTATACAATGAGCCTGTGGTGCTATGGCTGGTAGATGCTGGCCTTGGGATTCCAACTCCGGTCTGCTTAAACCCGAGAATCAATAAGATTATTCTGGAATACTTTAGAAAAGGTAGGCTTTGGACTTAGCTGTTAGCCCCCCAGTTTGGTGTTCCTGCTGGACCTTTGTAAAAGTTTCTTCTCAGAACCCATGTGCCAATTGCAGAAGCAGCTCCAGAATTTGCAGAGCCCGTTGTTCAGAAATTAAGAATTTCCAGGCAGCGATGGCAGAACATCAAACTGAATGTGGGCCCTTCTGGCATCTGCACAGGTAGTACACTAGAAGCTGAGAGCGAAGCTGAGAGCAAAGCTGTCTTTATGAAAAAATATTCGAATTGGGAGTGGTTCTACCACTAAATAAACATCAGGCTGGTTACTGCACCTCCATGAGCTTCAGTTTGTTCATCTGTGAAATGGGCTCATTAGTAAAAAATAACCCTGGACTCCCTTTCCTGGCTGTTGAGAAGATCTATTGATAACTGTCAGTCTAACACACTTGGAAGGGGTACTGACACTTATTTGTAAGGAGGTGAGGGAATGTGTTTCTTGAGATGCAGGCATTTTCTGGGTCAGTCTTTGGTGAGAATCTTGAATGAGGACAAAGCTTGGAGTGTGGTCCTCAGGTGAACAGCATCTGTGTCTCCTGGGAGCTGGTTAAGAATGCCAGGCCCACCCTCCCCCAGATCTGCTGAATCATAATCTGCATTTGAATAAGAACCCCATAAGCACACTAACTTATGAGAAGTGATGGACTGAAAGAGGTTGGAGCTCCTTTTTAAACCTGGAGTTCCTTCATGGGGCAAGTGCTTTGGGTCTGCCTCACCTCCAGGACCCCTTGCTCCATGCAAGAAAAGAGGAAGCAGTGCTGAAGGAATGAGAATGAATGAATGGCAATCCTAGTTACCTTAAGCAAAAGTTCCAAAGAATTTTTCAGACCTGTGGCCCTTAAATTAGACCCATCTGAAAAGGTTTTTAAAATCCTCATGTCCAGGCAGCACCTCTCCATCATTCAGTATTTTTGAGGGGGAGGGGACTGGGAAAATTGAAATATTGTTTATTATACTGTTGCCAATATGTTTTATTAAATGCTTTTATCACACCATTTAAACATTTTTTAAAATGTATTTTTTATTTATAATTGACAAACAATATTATATTAGTTTCAGGTGTTTTAAAGTTCCCCCGATGTGACCCAGTTCTCTGCACCAGCGTTCCCTAACCTGGGCACTAGTGACAGCTGGAGCCAGAGCATTCTCTGTGGTGAGGGCCGGGCCTGCACATTTCAGGATGTTTTGCAGCATCCCTGATGCCAGTAGTGTACCCTATTGTGACACTCAAAAATGTCCCCAGACATTGCCAGTGTCCCAGAATGTTGATCTAGCCTAAATCTCCGTCCAGTACTTCCAAGGGCCAGGCAGGTGATATATGGGAAGTGATAAGCTAGTCAGGTGGGATCCAGCCAGGCTCATCTCCACCTGATTAGGACTGGAACCACCAGAACTGGTTTTTCAAGGGAAACTGGAAATGTGATTTGGCTGTTGGAACACTTTTTTCTTTTTCTTTTTTTAAATTAATACACTTTACTTTTTAGAGCCATTTTAGATCCATAGCAAAATTAAGCTGAGAGTGCATTTTCACTGACCGCCCCCACCACACGCACAGCCTTCCCCACTGTCAACATTTCCCACCAGGATGGCACATTCATGACATTCATTGCAATAGATTCAATACAGGGTTTAATGAACCAAAAATATCAACATATTATCATGTAATCATTATCATAGATTATTATCAGCCAGTCTGTAGTTTACATTAGGAATTCTTGGCATTGTATGTTTATGGATTTGGACAAATCTGTAATGATATGTAGCCACCATTATGGTATCATACAGAATAGTTTCACTGCCCTAAAAATCCCCCATGTTCCACCTCTTCATCACACTCCGCTGCCCCCCACCCTGAACCTCCACCGACCCCTGATATTTTTACTGTTTTCATAGTTGTGCCTTTTCCAGATGTCATTGAGTTGGACTCATACAGTCTGTAGACTTTTCAGACTCTCTTTCCCTCAGCAATATGTATTTAAGGTCCCTCTACATCTTTTTGTGGCTTGATAGCTCATTTTTTTTCAGTGTTAAATAATATTGCATTGTATGGATGTACCACAGTTTAATTATTCACCTATTGAAGGACATCTTGGCTGCAGCTTGAATATTTTTTAAAATGCCATGGGAGCCAAGAGAATAGTTTCTTGATCTCTGGTTTGAACTGTACGATTTTTGAGGGTTGGGAACAGCTCATCCTCCAGCCTTGCAAGGCAGAGGTTACCAACTCCTTTTAAGGGGAAGGAAACTGAGGCAGAGATCTTCACTTGGAGGCTCAGGAAAAGAGAAGCTGTCAATACACCTCCCATGTTTAGACCTCAAAACTAAATAGCACAGAACAAGGGGTAGTGCTGAAAGTGCCCTGGGGAACCTTCTAGCACTTCCCTGCCATCCAATGACCCCTGGAGAGTGAATGTCATGAAGCCCATTGCAGGCTGGAACTCAGGATCAATCAGGGTTTCCTCCTCCCTCCTACGGCAGAGCTAATTTTTATAAATTCATCCCCTAGAGTTTCCACCCACAGATACTTTCCATTTCAGTTCAGTTTCAGGAATAACTCTCACATAATTGCTAAGCACTAAGCAGTTTCTTTTATCCTCACAAGTGCCCTTTGAAATGAATGATAGCAACGGGGTGACCAACTCACCCAGATTTGCCCAAGACAAGAACCCAAAGTCCCATGTCCCAAGAAACCCTTGGTCCCAGGCCAACTGGGACAATCATTCACTCTTGACAGCACCTCATTATATACATGAGCAAATTGAAGCTTTGAGTGGGGAGAGCTTTGGTGGCAAACCTGGGATTGAAAACCACATCCTGCTGCTTCCGGATGTTGTCCCCAAATCAAGGAGTGTGGCATAGGGCAGGAACCTTGGGGATAGTATCTCAGCTACTATCTTGCTATAAGTCCTCAGGGCAGGCTGTCCACATCAACCCCAGTCTTCCCATTGGTGGCAATTGGAAGATTCCAGGATTGCCAGGAGGGTACGGATGATGATAAGAAGCATAAATAACAATGATAACGCACACCATGTTGAGTCAAGACAACTTGGTGAAGGGGATGCTGTCATTCTCTGTTGACAGCAGAAGAAACTGAGGTTGGAGGTTGGAAGGAGGTTGGTCTTCTCCCAGGGCCTTCCAGAGTGAGCAGCAGAGCCAACCTCAGGCACCTGACTTTTCAACCAGGACTCACTCGGCGCAAACACAGAGCCCAATTTACTCCTGCAAAACCCAGCTTCCCACCCCTCCCCCTCCTGGGTCTTGGTCCCTGGGATAGCCCCAGAGGGCACAAGAAAGACCCTGGAAAGAATTCAACCCCTGGGGCTTATTTTTAGAAGCAGAGGTATCCATTTCTCTGAAACATGGGCACCTCACCTGACCTGGCCCCTTGCAGGACCCACCACCTGCTCTGAAGGATTAACTCTCAGCCTGTGGCGTTTTAAATAGACACCCAGCCCAGTAGAAGAGAGCAGCACTCTGCTCTCTTAAATCCTGTAGGACCTTAGTAAATGCTGAGACTTTAAGACAAACTGAGGGCAGGGAGAAGATGCACCTGTAACTCCAGGGTAAGAGTGAGGAGAGAAAATTCGTTTTTAGGAGTCAGGGAAGGAAGGGATTAAAGGTTTCATCTAAAAGAAGGAAAGGGCTGCAGAAAGAAAAAAAATAGTTTGTCTGAGATCACATGGTTAGTTGGCACAAGTTGTGAAGAGAAAGGGGAGTGTGTTGATGACTTAGTCTAAAACAACTCTTATTAGTCTTGCCATGTTCTATTTATTTAAGGTGTTGATACAGATCGTTGTGAAGAGAAAACCAGATTATAAAAAGTTTTTTTTTTAAATTACAGTTGACATTCAATATTATATTAGTTTCAGGTGTACAGCATAGTAGTTAGGCATTTGTACAGCATCTGAAGTGATGTTTTTACAAGAGAATGTGTAAATAACTTATGATCTACTTCTATGATAGAATACTATACAACAGTGAAAATGACTATTCCTCTTGAAAATATGCTCAGCGAGACAGATGTGAAAGGCTGTGCTATATAATTCCACCTATATGTGATACATAACTGCTAGAACATTTTCATCACCCCAAAAAGAAACCCTATTAGCAGTCACTCTCCATGTCCCCTCCCCTAGCCCTTGGCAATCACTAGTCTGTTTTCTGTCTATGAATTTGCCTGTTCTGGACATTTCATACAAATAAAATCATACATTATATGGCCTTTTGTGTCTGGCTTCTTTCACTTAGCATGTTTTCAAGATTCATCCGTGTTGTAGTATCTATCAAGACATCATTCCGTTCTTTAGTTTATTTTCTAATTACAGTCGACATATAATGTTATGTTAGTTTCAAGTGTACAATGTAGCAATTAGTTATTTATTTACCTTGCAAAGTCATCACCCCGATA
The DNA here is from genome assembly GCA_030015415.1 of Cynopterus sphinx. NCBI lineage: Eukaryota > Metazoa > Chordata > Mammalia > Chiroptera > Pteropodidae > Cynopterus > Cynopterus sphinx. Next base: position 50,152,419 of record CM057390.1, on the reverse strand, counting down.
AGGACTTCATTCCTTTTTAAGGCTAAATAATGTTCCACTGTATGGATGCATCACATTTTGTGTCTATTCATCATCCGATGGACACTGGGTTGTTTCCACCTTGTGGTGGTTGTGAAAAGTGCTGCTGTGAACACAAACTTCCAAGAATCTTCCAGAACCTATTGGTGGGTTCTTTGGGATAAAACGGCCTGGAGCCCCTCTCGCCCTCTGCTCTGCTGCCCACCCAGGGCGATGAGACCTGTTCCTGGCCATCAAGGATGGGGCAGGTAAGGGACCCACAAGGGGCCTCAATACAGATTGTGGAGTCCAGTGCAATGAGGCAGAGGGCACCCTTTGTCCTCCTTCCTTCCAGGGGGGCTTCTGTTTTTTCTAGTTTTGATGATTAAATATTTCAAACACACAGAATAAATATCACAGCCACCTCTGTCCCCTCAACTCAGACTTAACAGATATGAACATAGATTTGCTTTTTTCTTTTAATAGAATGACAGACACAGTCAACCCTGCCCCTTCCCCTCCCTCCCTCTCCAGGTATGACCACCGACTGAGAATCAGCCTGTATTTGTGCCATGCCTCCATTTCTGCCTTCACCACTGTGTGTGTATCTGTGAACTACAGTGGTCCTTCCTCATATCTGCAGTTTCACTTTCTGTAGTTTCAGTTATCCACAGTCAAACAGAAATTTATTCTCTCATGGTTCTGGAGACCAAAAGTCCAAAATCAAGGTACCAGCAGGTTGGTTTCTTCTGGAGACTCTAGGAGAGGATCCTTCTAGGCTTCTCTCCTGGCTTCTGATGTTGCTAGCAATCCTTGGCATGCTTTGGCTTATAGACACATCACTCCAATCTCTGCCTCCATCTTCACATGGCCTTCTGTATGAATTTCTTAGGGTTCCTGTAACAAACTACCACATATTGGGTGGCTTAAACAACAGAAATTTATTGTCTCACAATTCTGGAGGCCAGAGGTCTAAAATCAAGGTGTCAACAAGGCCATCCTCTTTCCAGTGACTCCAGGAAGGAATTTTTTCTTGCTTCTCCTTAGTTGCTGAAGGCGGCTTGCGTCCTTGGTGTTCCATTGCTTATAGCTGCATCATTCCTGTCTCTGCCTCCATGTTCACGTCACCTTCTTCCCTGTGTCTCATCTCCTCTGTTTATAAGAACACAAGTCATTGGATTAGAGCCTGCCCTAATGACCTCATCTTAATGTAATTACATCTACAAAGACCCTATTTCCCAAAGAGGTCACATTCACAGGTTCCAGGGGTCGTATCTTTTTGAGGATCACAGTTCAACTTATGACACCTTCTGTGTGTCTGTCTGGAATAGTATTCAGCCTGAAAAGGAAGGAAATTCTGACACCTGCTTCAACATGAATGAACCTCGAGGACATTATGCTAAATCAAAGAAGCCAGTCTCATAAAGACAGCTACTGTATGATTCCCCACTCTTCCCCAGGAGCAGTGGAGCTGTCCCGGCGCCACCCCATGGCATCCTGGTTGTGTGCCATGCTGCACTGCTTTGGGAGTTACATCCTGGCCGACCTGCTCCTTGGGGAGCCCCTGATCGACTACTTCAGCAACAACTCCAGCATCTTACTGGCCTCAGCCATCTGGTGAGCATCACCAGGCTGGCAGGGCATGGAAGAACAGAATTGGGAGCAGGGGTGACCCAGCCACCAGGGAGGTAGGAGGTTGGAAGACCCTGAATCCACCATTGCAACCTCTGTGGTGGCCTTGAACATACCACTCTTCATTGCCTCGCTCTGTCCTGAGCCTGGCATGCGGGGAAGGGGTCTTGCATGACCTCGCCTTCTGTGGCCCTCGCAGTCTGTCTCCCCCTGATGCTTGTGATTCTCTCCCCGAAGGTACCTGATTTTCTTCTGTCCCCTGGACCTCTTTTACAAGTGTGTCTGCTTCCTGCCTGTGAAACTCATCTTCGTGGCCATGAAGGAAGTGGTGAGAGTCCGCAAGATTGCCGTGGGTATCCACCACGCGCATCACCACTACCACCATGGGTGGTTCATCATGATCGCCACCGGCTGGGTCAAAGGTAAACAGGACCATGACAGTGAGAATGGAAAACCACTCCAGTTGAGAATGCCTGCTCAGTGGTACATGTCAGGCACCCTGGCTGACAATTCCATTGCTCTGGGCTAAGGGGCATCAGAACTGCTGCAGGAGTGTAGGTTCTCATTAGCCAACACCTTTGGGGTAAATGAGAAGATTCTTCCAGAAGTTTAACTGTCAAAGGTAAAAAGGACAACAGTGAAACAATGACAGCTGATATCTCCAGCAGGGTTTCTCAGTTGTGGCACTACTGACATTTGGGGCTGGATCATTCTCTGTGGCGGGGGCCGTTTGGTGCATGGTCGGGTGTTTGGCAGCATCTCTGGCCTGCAACCACCAGCAGCATGCCCCCTCCCCAGGTGTGACAACCAAAAATGTCTTCAGACATTGCTAAATGCCACCTCAGGAGGCAAAATTACCCCAGGTGCAGTGGTACATATCAGGGACCTCAATTATCTAGCTGCTCCTGAAGTAGGAGCCAAAACCTCTTTAGTAAATGCTTTTGGAGTAAATAAGAAGATTCTTCCTTGAAATTTAACCATAATGTCTCCACATAAGTCTCCTTATTCTCTGTCCAGGAAGCCTGTACTACAGAGCAAATTCCCCAGGGGTATAGCATCCCTCCTAGAGGGCAAGTTGTTTGAGAAAGATTGAGGACTCAGAGCCCCGAGGAGGGAGGCTAGGGTCCGGGGCCATTCTGGAAGCCTCGTGCACAGCTCAGGGTTCTGGATTTAGGGCATCAAGACAGACAACCCAGATTTGTCCGAGCCTTTAGGTAGGATATTAGCTCAATTTCTTCTGGCTGGTTTTGCTCCAAATGTGCTGTGTGACCCTCAGCAAGACTGCCCACTCTGAGCCTATTTCCCCACCTGCAACTGATGGTCATACACTCAGGCTCATTGTCCCTCTGGAGAGGACTCCAAAAGTGGAGAGTCTGCTTCCTTAGAATTCAACTAAGAAGTACGGGAAACTGCAGGCGACGGGCTCATTCAGAAGCACCCTGTTCCATAGGCGCTGGTGTTGCCCTCTTGTCCAACTTTGAGCAGCTGCTCCGAGGGGTCTGGAAGCCAGAGACCAATGAGATCTTGCACATGTCCTTGTGAGTACCCTGTCCTCCCCATCTGTCCCTCCTGTGTCCCCGAGCCTTATCCTGGGTTATATATTTTTAGTAACTTAGAGCCCTCAGCCCCTGATTCTATTTTCCAGAAGCTTCCAGAGGACATGTCTAGGGGAACCTATAGAAGGAACCACAACTCTGCCTAGGGGCCAAGGACAGGCAGAGATGCAGGGAGATGAGACACTTGATTTGGATTTTGAAGAATGAATTGCAGTTTTCTAGCAAAGGAGGAGCCTCTGGACAGAGGACAGCACCTCTCCCATCTGTCAAGTCAGAAAAGAACAACAATCTGCCTAGTTCTGTAGGGGAGGGTATGGAGTGTGGGTAGGGAGTGTGGCTGGTGTTAAGTGGGAAAATGGTGGGTAGGGCCAAAGGGCAGCATTTAGGACCCAACCCAGAGCCCCATGCTGCATTTAGACTAATACATTTTAAAAAGATATCACAGCTTAGAGCTAGTAAAATTTTCTCCCAACCTGTAATAAATAAATCTAGAGCCATTAAAATATGAAAAAATTAAAAGCTTTTCCTATATACCAGTGAAAATTACCTCTTGTTTTATACTTTGGAAAATGCAGTTGTATCTTGTTTCATCTCCACGAGAAGTCTGTTCCCACCCTCAGTTCACTTACAGGGACATGGGGCCCAGATGGTTGCATTGCCTGCTGCTAAGCAGCCAAGTGGCTTCCCCTTCTCCTTCCCTTTCCACCTCATTATCTGGGGCTAGGGTTCCACGGAATCACAGACATAATGTCCCTGGCCCTGGGACCCAGTGAGTGAGAAAATATCAGGTGGAATCATCAGTAAGTATGTGCAGTGAGTGACAGACCTCAGGAACAGAGAAGTCTAGGATCTGTCTGCTGCAGCAAGTTAAAATCTTAGAAACCTATTCTGCAATGAAGAAAAGTAAAGTTAAGAAGAACCATGTGTTGTAATTCCACTTTCTGGGGAGTATGCTGTCCGGGGGTCCCTAAGACTACCCTGTAGTTTCATGATGTGTGAGAAGGACTCACAGAACTCAGCAAAGCCCTTTAATTCAGGGATACGGTTTTTAGTACAGGGAAAGGATACTGATTAAAATGAGCAAAGGGAAGATGCACATGGAGCAGCATCCAGGAGATACCAGGCTTGAGCTCCTGTTCATCCCTTCTCAGTGGAGCTGTGTAGATGTCGCCTGTTTCTCCCAGCATCCATGTGTGACTATAGGCATTGACTATGGTCAACCAGCAAACTCCCCTGAGCCCTGGTATCCAGAGTTTTTATTGGGGCTCAGTCACACGGACATAGCTGACCACTTATGTGGCTCACCTCGGTCTCCAACTGCTCTAGAGGTTGAACTGATACCGCATGACCCAGGACCCCCACCCTAAATCACACTGTTACTATCTGATGTGACCCAAAGTCCCTAAGTGAATAGAGACACTATTATCAGGCAGAACATTTCCAGAGCTTAGATGGCACCTCCCAGGACCCAGAGACAAAGGCCAGATCTCTCTTTGGGCCAAGTTAACCCTTTACTGCACAGAGAGACACCACCTCACCTGTACCATGTAGGCATCTTCCCACTTGCCACTCAGAAGTCGGATGGGAGCTGGGACTGGCTGGAGGCAGGTGGAGAAGGGGGCCTGGGACAGAGATACAAAGGCCTGAGCCATGCTGTGCCTGCTGGTAACCACAGTTGTCCCTTCCAGCCCCACCAAGGCCAGCCTGTATGGAGCCATACTCTTCACCCTCCAGCAGACCCGCTGGCTCCCGGTGTCCAAAGCCAGTCTCATCTTTATCTTCACCATGTTTATGGTGTCCTGTAAGGTAAGCCTTCCTGTCCTGACCCATGCCCAACTGCCCCTCCTGGGCCGGGGGCTCAGACTCACAGCTTTGGGTATCTGGGAAAGGACAGCTCTATGTGTGTGGAGAGGGGGAAAGCTTGTCAGTAGGTTCATACATGGAGGAGGGTCTGAGAAGAGCAGTGTCTAGCATGTGGGGACGGGAATGAGGGAACAAGTTCTTCCCGGCAGGGGGCCCTGCCTGGGCAAAGACTGAGAAGTAGGCAGGAGTGTGCAGGGCCTGTTTGGAGCTTCATAGTGAACAGAGGGACAAAATGCAGGGAAGGCACCGTAAGGACACCAGGGATTTGGGCTGGACCAGAAGTGGTGCTGGTCTGATCGTCAGGCCATGAGTTGGGGTCACCCTACCCCCAGGAGGGGTTTTGAGGGGTCACACTCTCCTCCCTCCCTGAGGAGCTGAAAGCTCCACTGCTGGCTCAGGGAAGGGACCACGGGTGATCCAAAGGGAGCACTTCTGGGGAGAGGGTGACCAATAGTCCCAGTGAACCCAGCTTTAATACCAAATCTTGAGTCCCAGGAAACCCGGGACAGTTGGTCACCCTCCTGGGGATGTGTGCAGTCAGAGGGGTGGATCTGAGCTACCTCTGACCTTGACATGGATGACCTTTTCTCCCCTCTCCCCCTCCCCTTTGCTTTCTGCTTTGGTCTCCCTCTGGCTCTCTCACTGTCTCCCTGTCCTCCTGCCACCCCATCTCAGGTGTTCCTGACGGCCACGCACTCTCACAGCTCCCCTTTTGATGTTCTGGAGGGCTACGTCTGCCCTGTGCTATTTGGGACGAACATGGGGGGTGACCATCACCATGACAACCATGGTGGGGCCCACGGAGGGGCCCACGGAGTATCCCATGGTGGTGGTGGGCCCAGCTCCCTGCACTCAGCCATGGCTGTAAAGTCCAAGGAGGAGTTGAGTGAGGGCTCCAGGAAAAAGAAGACCAAGAAGGCAGATTAGGAGGCAGACCAGGGGGCCTGCAGGCTGCTAGGGAGAGGACCTGGACCCAGAACCCTCAGAACCAGGCATGGGGAAGGTGTGCTGGGCTCAACTCTCCCCTCTCTAGGCCTTGACTTCCCTGTCTGCAAAGTAAGGCCATCAGCCCACCCTCCAGGGCTGATGAGAGGGGTTAGATGAGATATGGGGGTAAAGGGCATTTGTAGAAATGGGGGTCCCTCTCTGCCAGGCCCCTGTAGAGTCACAGATTTGGGGGTAGGAGCCACAGAATCCTGACAGTGGCACCAGCCAGAAAACCCTGGGAGTTGTATTCTTGGTTCTAGTATTTCCTCTCTAAAATTAAGTTTTGACTCCGAAAGAATTTCAAGCCAAGTTGAAACTCATTCACTTGAGGGATGATTCCCAAATACATGCTGCGAGGCAGCTGCTGTGATTTCCATGCCTTCCTGCCAACTCCTCTTGGGCATCCCTAGGCAGGGTGCCTCCTTCCCTGAGTCTTATATTCTCCATCTGTATAGTGGGGACCCCTGGCCCTCCTCTGTACACAAGGGCTGATGTGAAGCTGGACGTGAACCAGCCCTTTAAGCTCAGAAGCCCATGCAGTCAGGAGGAGAGGCTATGACAGGTGTTCACTGTGCTTGAGAACAGCTTTGTATTTTAGATCATGTGTGTTTGTGGATCACAGAACCATGCAAGTTACCTGGCATGAAGGAGGCCAGGCTTGAAAGCTTGGAGGGTGAGAAAGGCTTGTCCTGATCCTTGGCTTCAGGCTGCCCCAAACCAAAGAAATGTAGCTGGCTGGGCAAGGGTGCCAAGATCCTGCTTTGTCCAGGGGCTCCTAACACTCGCTCTTGGGCCCTGGAAGCACTAGGCCTTCCTTACACTGACGTCCTTCATTGCTGCTCATTCAGTTGCTCAACAAACATGCTGTCATCTACTCTGTGTCAAGTCTTATGCTGCTGCTGGGCAGCCTGGGAACTTGCTTCAGAGTGAGCAAGGGGATGGTATCTGAGGGTCCCTCCCAGCCACCTTCAGCTCATCCTAGGTCGCCAGGACTTTTGAGAGGGGTGGGTGGGTTGAATATAGCCAGTCTCAGGTGGGGTTGGCCCACACTGGGCCACCTTGAGGCTGCCTTCTGCACATGGGTGCTCAGGGCATTTGTCTGCAGCTCTATCGAGGTCAGCGTGGGGTTGGTGGCATGCCAGGTATTGGGAAAGTGCCTTGATTTGGTGACACCTGGGAGCTGGGTGGGTCCTGAGGCTGTAAGGCCCCAAATTCATCCTCTTGGATGTCCATCAAGGCTAAGCATGAAAGATCAGTGAATAAATCTGTTGTGAGAGAACCCTGTTGGCTTGTCTGATTCATTTCTGCTTTTTCGGCCTCAGGGCACAGCGGGGATCTATGTCCTTAGAGATGCTCAAAGTTTCTAGGGGAATGAGGCTCATGGCAGCCCAATTGCCAGTGGGAGATGGGAGCTGTGTGTGAGGTCTGCAGGATTTGGAATTAAGCAGACCTGGGTTTGAATCCTCACTCTGCCACTGACAGGTTCGGGAGCCTCTTCTTTTCCAAGCCCATTTGGGGGGGAAGGAGGTGATGATTATTACTGCCCTTCAAAGATGGGGGGAAGATTAATAGTGTGATTAAGATTTGCAGCTAAGAGTCTGTGCCAGACCCTTTTAACAATAAAAGTCAAGCCACAGACTGGGAGAAAATCTTTGAAAATTAATGAAAAATTATATCTGATAAAAAATTGTATCCAGAGTATATAAAGAATTCTCAAAACTCAATAATAAAATAAACAGCCCAATTTAAAAATGAGCAAAGGATTTGAATGGACACTCTGTTATAGAGAATATACCAATGGCATAGAAATCACAGAGATGCTCAACATCTTTGGCTATCAGGAAAATGAGTGGGAAGTATCACTTCACATCCATAAGGATGGCTAAAATTAAAAAAACTGACCATACTAAGTGCCGACGTGGATGTGGAGCAACCAGAACTCTCATACACTGCCGGCAGGAATATAAAGTGGTACAGCCACTTTAGAAGACAGTTCGACAGTTCCTTTTTAAGTTAAATATGCACTTGCCATATAACACAGCCATTCCATTCAGGTATTTGCCCAAGAGGAATAACTATGTCTCCACACAAAGACATGCACAGGAATGTTCATAGCAGCTTTGTAATAGCCCCAAACTGGAAACAAATGCCCATCAAAGACGAATGGATGAAGAACTGCCCTATCAAAAGGAATACTACTCGGTAATGAAAAGGAACCAAATGCGACAGCATGAATGAGCCTCAAATGCATCATGATGGGTGAAGAAAGCCATACAAAAGCAAATGCATACTGTCTGAGTCCCTTTATATAAATTCTAGAAGAGGCAAATTCATCTCTAGTAACAGCTGATCAGTGGGTGTTTGGGGAGAGGGAAATAGAGGAGCAGGTGGGAGGAATGGCAAAAAAGCACAAGGGAACTGGGTGATGGATATCTTCACTATCCTGATTGTGGTGATGCTTTCAAGAGTCTATATACTTGTCACGCATATCAAGTTATATACTTTAACATACTGTTTGTTATATGTCTATGGTACCTCAATAAAGCTATAAAAAATATTAAGCAAAAGATCTGAACAGATAGTTCACCAAAGAAAATACATAGATGGCAAGTAATCACAGGAAATACACATTAAAAACACAATGAAATACCACTGCGTATCTGTCATAGGCTGAATTGTGTTACCCTCAAAATTTATATGTTGAAATCTCAACCCCAGATTGTAACCATATTTGGAAATAGGGGCTGTAAAGAAGTGTATAGGTTAAAATGAGGTCTTTAGGGTAGATCCTAATTCAATATGACTAGGTGTCCTTGTAAGAAGATGAGATTAGGAAACAGATGCACAGAGGGATGACCATGGAAGAGAGGCCTCAGAAGAAACCAGCCCTGCTGACATCTTAATTTCAGACTTCTAAATCTCCAGAATGGTAATAAAATAAATTTCTGTTTAAGCCACCCCGTGTTTTTTGTTTGTTTGTTTGTTTGTTTGTTTTTTATGGCAGTCCTAGCAAACTAATACAATACTGCTCAGATTGTATGAAATAAAAATAACAAGGCAAGGTGTTGGTAAGTATTCGAAGCAACTGGAATGCTCACATAGTGTTGGTGGCAAACAACTGGGCAGTTTCTTATAAAATTAAACATCACTTACCACGTAATGCAGCAATCCCATTCCTAAGTGAAATATGAACTCATACATTACACAAGAAACGTTTAAAGCAAGCTGATTTTGATAATTACCCAAAATGAAAAACATCCCAAATGGCCATCAGCTGGTGAGTGGATGAACATTATACCATCGAATACTACTCAGTGATGAAAAGGAACAAACTTCTGATACAGCAACATGGGTGAATCTCAAGTGCATTTGCTAAGTGAAGGAAGCCAGACTCTCTATAACCAGTGGGCTCCCATTCCTGGCAGAATGTAGATCAATGGATGCCAGGGCTGGGGGTGGGAGGAGAGATTGTCTGCAAAGGGGTCAGGGGAGTCTGAGGAGGGTGACAGAACTGTATCTAGATTCTAGGGGGAATCCACAATTTTATGTCTTTGTCAAAACTCACAGAAATGTATGCTGAGAAATTTACCTGAGTCTAAAAAGAAAGGGAAACGGATTAGGCTTCGAAGCTCCTCAGAGCTGTTCACATCCTGACTTTTTACCCGCGATGTGTGTGGTGTTGGGCCGGTAACGCCCCTTCTCTGAGTCTCAGTTTCCTCTTAGGTTGACTCTGGAAAGCGTGTGGAAAGCCCTTGGCCTGGGGGGAGGCCTGGATTGATTGCAGAAGCCAGCCCTGTGAGTGCCCGCAGCACTTCTGCAGAGGCTCATCTAGCACCTGGTGGGTGTTGGCAACGAGCTGGCTCCTTGCCTTCCAACACAAATGTTCTGAGATCTCATTTTATGAGAGAACAGACTGTACCAAAATAGCCTCCCAGTCTATTTTGGGAAGGGGGTGGGCAAGCCACCGGCCAGCTGGTTGGGGATGACTGGCAGGGGAGGCCGCCCCTGCCGTTCTGTGTAGATGTGAGAGCTCTGAAGGCCAGTTCTCAAGTCCAGCATAATATCAGCTGCAGGAGTCATACTCAGTAGCTTCTTTGGTTATAGGCTGAAAGAAAGGTTCTAGTATTACTATTATTATTATTATTATTATTAATTTTATTATTTTTAATACATGACATAAAATTTAACCATTTCTGAGTGATTCAGTGGTATTAAATGCATTCACATGGTTGCAGAATCATTCCCACTGCCCATTTCCAGAACCTTTGTCATTCTGCAAAATAAAAACTCCATACATTATACATTAATTCCTCTTTCCCTTCCCCCGGCCCCTGGCACCCACCATTCTAATTCCTGTCTCCATGAATCTGACTCCTCTAGAGACCCCATATAAGTAGAATCACATAGTATTTGTCCTTTTGTATCTGCTTATTTCACTGAATATAATGTACCCAAGGTTCATTCATGTTGTAGCAGGTGTCAGAATTTCCTTCCTTTCTAAGACTGAATAATATTCCATTGAGTGGATGGACCACATTTTGTTCATCTATTTACTTATCAATGGACCCTTGATTGCTTCCACTTTTCAGCTGTTGTGACTACTACTGCTATAAATATGGGTGTACAAGTACCTGTTCAAGACCCTGCTTACAATTCTTTTGGATATATACTGAGAAGTGAAATTTCTGGATCATATGGTAATTCTTTAACTTTTGGAAGACCCGTATCCCATCATTTTTGTTGTCTTCTGTTCATCTGAAGCAAAGCCCAGGTCCCCTACACTCAAGGGTAGGGATTACACAAAGACATGAGTACTAGGGTTGGGGACCCACAGGGATACTGTAGAAGTGCCCACTGCACCTCATATGCAAATATAGGCCACTACTGCACCTAGAAATTTCTATTAAGTGCTTGCAACATGTCAAGCACATAAGCAGGTATTTTACAAACAGTATGTCTTTGAAGTGGGTTATTTTATGGAAACGAATTTTGGCTCAGTGGTAAAGCAACTTTGAGAGCTAACGTTGGGGGTGGAATTAAAATCTAGGCCCATCTTATTCCAAAGCCACTGCTTTTTCTTTACACTTCACTTCTCGGAGTCTCTTCGGGGAAGTGTAAGACACACACATAGGAAGCGGTTAGCAGAGTCTGACACCGAGCAGGTGCTCAGCAAAGGTAAGGCTACCATCCCACAGTTACCGCAGATGTGGGCGGCTGTAACTGCTTTTTACTTTGCACTTTCTGGTTAGTACCTGCCTGGAGGCTTCTGGATAAAGTCCCAGCTCAATTAGTGGAGGAAATTAACACCTAACTGAACCTTTAGAATCCAGCCAGAGAGTTCAAAGTGAAGACACAAAGGCAAGATGTTGGCAGGCCTGAGAATGAGTTCTGGTTCTGCTCCTAATATGTTGTGTGACCCTGGGTTAATCCCGCCTTGTTACATGAAAATGTTGGACTAGGTCAGTGGTAGGTAAACTATGGCCCAAGGGCCAAATCTGGCCCACCACCTGTGTGTCCATAAATAAGGTTTTATTGGCGCACAGCCACATTCACATGTTGATGTATTGTCTATGGCCTCTCTCGACCTACAAACAGCAGAGTTGAGTCATTGAAACAGAGACTGTCTGACCTACACAGATGAAAATATTGACTGGGTTTTTGTAGAAAAAGTTTGCCATTCCCTGGACTGACTGATTTTTAAGACTCGCTCTAACTCCGAATATCTGATAATTCACAGAAGAAATGAACAGTATACTTAACAAGGTAAAACCAAGAGAATTATATCTGAGTCTGTACCACATCACAGACAGGCATCTCATCATCCCTCAAGTGTCCTCTATAAAAACAGACCATAATCAGATGTCTTAGTCCATTCAGGCTGCTATTGCAAATGACCATAGACTGTGTGGCTTGAACAACAGATATTTCTCACAGTTCTGGAGGCTGGGAAGTTCAAGATCAAAGAGCTGGTAGATCCGATAACTGGTGAGGATTCTCTTCCTGGTTTGCAGATGGCTGTCTTCTCCCTGTCAGTTACAGGATGGAGAGCAGAGGGAGAGAGATTCCTCATCATCTCATTTTCTAAGGGCACCCACCATCATGATCTAATCTAACACTGATCACCTCCCAAGGTTTCACCTCCAACTACCATCATGTTGAGAGTTAGGATTTTGGCATATGAATTGGGGGCGGGCACAAATATAGAGTGTACAACATTGGAGTAGATGTGAATTTATTCAATAAACATTTGCTGAAGCAAAGGCCTATACTTACTCTTAAAGAGTTCCCTCAGAGAGGGAAGGAAGTGCCATGGGAACTCACAGGGGTCAAGGAATGTCAAGGAGGGCTTCCTGGAAGAGAGAGATTTGTCTGGGGCCTTGAAATACCCAGGGAGGATTAGAAGATGTCTTGGAGTATATTCTAGATGAAGACCACAGCATGAACATGAGCTGGGAAGTATAAATATTTGGAAAACAGGAAGTAGAGATCATCGGAGGTCATCTTATAGGTTGCCTACCACACCTATGACTACTGTGTGGCTGTGGGTATCACCTTACTGCTCTCAGTTTCCCCATCTGTGTTCCCATCTGAGCCACAGTAGACCTCTTCTTGTTATAACTGCCCTTTTCTAATCCATCAGTCTGACCACCTTCAACTTTGGCTTCAAATACCTTCAGAATGTTCCAGAGTATTCCAATGAAAAAACATTGGAAACAATGCAAATGTCCATTGACAGGAGAATGAATCCATTGCTCTACAGCTATGCAATAGGATACCATTGAAACTGAACAAACTATAGTATGGACAAATCTCAAAAACATTTGAGTGTAAAAAGCAAGTTGTGTCGGAATAGTTACAGCATGGGTCCCCTGTATATTAAAGCCCAAAACATATAACTCTAACAATATATTGTTTTGGGATACACATTTATACAGTAAAACCATCACACAAATCAAAAGAACAATGAACACGAAATGCAAGATCCTGGCTGCCCTTTGTGGAAAGAAGGGGTAAGACATAATTTGGTGGAGCGCAGGGAGCTTTCAAATACTAGAAATGTTCTATTTCTTAAGCTAGATCACACTCACCTGATTCTGTATGACCCACAAGCCAAGAATGGATTTTACATTTTTATAGTGGTTGGGGGAAAATCAAAAGAGGAACCCAGTTTCATGACGTGCAAAAATTATATGAAATTTAAATGTCAGTGTCCAGAAATAAAAAGTGTTACTGGCACACTTTCACGCCCATTCGTTTGTATATCATCTATGGTTGCTTTTGAGCTATAATGAGAGAGCTGAATAATTGAGTCAGACACTGATCTGCAAAGCTGAAAATATTTACCTTCTGCTTCTTTACAAAATAAGTGTGCTAGATGGTGAGTATATGGGTGTCCGTTTTGTTCTCTCTTATAGCTTGTATCTAAATTTTATATCTTTAGTAGGGAGCCTCTCCAAATGATTTACAGTCTCTAGAACATGTGATATTTTTTCTCATCCCTAGGCATTTGCACATGGCATCTTTTCTAGGGGAGAATTGTTCCTGGTCTCTTACAGCTCCTGGTGGCTCCCGGTGATCCTCAACTGGTGGCAACATCACTCCAGTTTCTGCCTCCATTGTCACATAGCCTCCTCCTCTGAGTCCATGATTTCCCCTCTCCTCTTATAAGGACACTTGTCATTGAATTTAGGGCCCATTTGGGTCATCCAGGATGATCTCACGTTGAAATCCCTAAACTAATTACATCTACAAAGATTCTTTTTGCAAATAAAGTCACGTTCACAGGTTTTTGGACTTAGGACTGGGACATATCATTTTAGCAGCCCCCTTTGACAATGCTTGGTTGTATTAAAATCTATTGGTCTGTCTTGCACCCTGAATGGACCCCCGACAATGATTGCAACATCATCCATTGGTCGTTTGGAAAATATCAGTACACTGAGTTATGCAGAGGTTGTCACATTTCATTATTCAATATGAGAGTCCTTAATGTCACCACCCATCTAATCAGACAAGCCTTTAAGTATCAGAAAGCATTCAAGTTCACAGTGGGGTACACAGGTTTTCCAAAGTTCTGATTTTCCCTTGAAAACTTGAATTTTATCTTCGGCGACGATAACTGAGTTATTTTTCTGGAAATGGAAAGCTCATTTTATTTATTTTTTGATAAAATATCTGCCAAATGGCATAGTCTGAACCATTGTTTGTCAGAGGTTTCAAGAAAAATGATGTTCCCTGAAAAAAAGCCAGTTGGACTCCAGTGATTGTTCAAGTACCTTCCTAGAGACGGCCATTGAACTTAACGTTCAGTAGGAGGGCTTTACATGTACTTTCTATTTTGTCATGAAAAATATTAAAAAGACATGGAGTCACCTGTTAAGGGATGAACTGTGTCTCCCCAAAAGATGCTGAAGTCCTTATCCTCCAGCACCTATGAATGTGATCTTATTTAGAAAGAGGATCTTTGCAGATGTCATCAAGTTAAGATGAGGCCACCAGGTGGTGCCCTAATCCAATGTGACTGGTATCCTTAAAAGAAGAGGCTAGTTGAACTTACTTATAAAGAGAAGGCAACGTGTTGACAGAGGCAAAGGTCGGAGTGATGCATCTATAAGCCAAGGAACACCAAGGGTTGACAGCCATCACCTGAAGCTGGAAGGGGCAAGGAAATATCTTCCCCTAGAGCCTTCAAAGGGAGCATGGCCCTGCTGACACTTGGAGTTTAAGCTTCTTTCCTCCAGAACCACAAGAGAACAAATCTGTGTTGCTTTAAGCCCCCTGGTTTGTGGTACTTTGTTATAGCACGCCCAGGAAACGAATTCATCATCCACATATCCTGAACGGATGGCAACTGGCACATTCTTCCAGTGGAGTACTGCTCAGCCATGAAAAGGAGAGAATTGCTGTTATACGGGACAATCTAGATGGATCTGTTAAGCATTATTCTGAGTGAAATAAGCCTGTCTGAAAAACTTGAGCACTGTTTGATTCCATTCATGTGACTTTCTCCAGTAGACAGACCTGTCATATCAGAGAACACATCAGAGGTAGCCAGGGGGTGAGGAGGAGTGTAAGTACAAAAGGGGACAGTATGAGGGAGCTTTGGGGGATGGTAGAGCTATTCGGGTCAGTATCCTGATTATAGTGGTGGTTACACAAATCTGTGCATGCCCTAAACCTCAGCTAAAACTCCCACTGAAAGGAAAAGTCAGTTTTATTGTATGTAAATTATAAAGTAATATGAGAAGGTGAATGAGGGGGGAAAGACATATAAATTATGCCATTGGTTCTTTCTTAAATAATTGAATCTAAGTATTTGACTGACTTCGAGCATCTTAACTTGGGCTTCTTTGGCCCTTCTCACAGCCCAGTGTGGGAATTAGAGGTACTGTGGAGTGCCTGAGACTATGGGTAAAATTGTGTATAAATGTCAGGTAAAAGATCCAAAGTTTTTATTGAGGACTGTGGACTGTGATTCCCCAAAACTTAGGAACCACGGGGTAAAAGTGAGGCCGACAGTTGACTTCCAGTGGACAGTCATTCTGGACCTGGTCAGGCTAGGTTGAGTGCTAGGTGCCAGGAGAGGAAACGAACCAGGGACTTCCAGGTCGGGGATCAGGTGGCTAAATGTGGTCACCAGGAAGGGTTGGCGTGAGGCTTAAATTAAACAAACCACATCGTGATTAATTTGAAATATAGACAACAATGGACCTGGTTTCCCCGTGATAACAGCGACCATACCCCGAGGGAAGTGGGAGCAGGGCCAGGATTGGGGAGAGGCACTCACCTTGGGCAAGACACTTGGGGGTGCAAAAAAATAAAACACTAGTGATCAAGGTAATTTTTTTCCTATTTAAATCTATTTTTCTTAAATTGAGGTTAAATTTACAGAAGAATCACTTTCAAGTGTGCAATTCAGTGACAGTACATTCACAGTGTGTGCAACTATCACCTCTATCTAGTGCCAGAACATTTCATCACCCCAAAGGAGACCCTGTCCCCGTTAGCAGTCACTCCCCATCTCCCCTCCCTCTCCCAAAGCCCCCCAGCAACCACTAATCTGCTTTCTGTCTCTATAGACAGGCCTGTTCTGGACATTTCATATATATGGAATCACACAATATGTGGCCTTTTGTGTCTGGCTTCTTTCAGCATGATGTTTTCGAGGTTCTCCAAGTTGTTGCTTATGTCAGTACTTCATTCCTTTTCATTTGTGGATAATATTCCCTTGTGAGGATGGACCCCATTTTGTTTATTCATTCATCAATCATTGGATACCTGGGTTGTCGCCACCTTTTGGCTATTGTGAATAGTGCTGCTATGCTCATGTATGTACAAGGATTTGTTTGAACACCAGTTTTCAATTCTCTTGAGTGTAAATTTCAGCCGTGAGAGAGACGATAACTACTAAGAAGGGCTCCTGGTGACTAACTGGGCTCAAATAGCCTCGCAGCCATTTCCGAATACAGGCCTCTCATGAAAGCAGCCCTTCAGGGAGAAGCCGGCACTAAGCTGCCTGTCACCTGCACTGAACTGCCTGCCTGCACTGTGTTCCTGCCACCTGAGCCAACCTTCACAAAGTAGTTCCTGGAATCATCTTTTAAACCATACCACTAAGACTTTCCCATCCAACCGGAGCTACGCACCTGTATTCTCCATTAGCATCTTCACTGACCAATCAGAGTGGCTCCATTCTAAACAATCAGGACAGTGCTTTGTGAACCTGCGGGGCTGTGAGGATTTGGAGTCCTCATTTGCGTGAGGATGGACCAATAAGGAACCAGGAGAGGGTCTGCGGGGAGTTGGGAGGGGTTGCCTCATAGCCCTGTTGTTTCATAATTGAGCAGTTTGCACTGAGTGAATTGTCCTTCTTCATCACACCCCAACTGGGGCTTTTGTTGGCATTGAATAGGTGTCAACAACCGTTGGTTGACACTACTTAGGAGCAGAAGTGCTGGATCACGTGGTAATTCAGTGTTTAGCTTTCTCAGGCTCTGCCAGACTGTCTTCCACAGGGGCTGCAACATTTTACATTCCCAACAGCAACGCACAAGGGTTCCAATTCCCCACGTCCTCACTGCCTGTTTTTTTTCTACTTTTAAAATTATATCCATCCTAGTGGGCCTGAGGTGGTAACTCATTGTGGTTTCAATTCGCAGGTAAATAATATTTTAAAGTAATATTTTAACAAAATCAAAACCAATGCAAAAAACTCCGTGAACGAAATAGCAAAATCTTAATAAAATAAGATCCGGCCCTGATTAGCATATTCCCCTCACTTGCCTCGCTGCATTTTAAATTGTGATATGTCATTCACTGTGAATTTTTCAGCACAGATTTCGATTTTTAAAAATATTGCATTAAAATATGTATTCTTTCACCACAGCTTAAAAATTGAAATTACTATCTATTTTTATTGCTGTTTTTTTGTTGGTTTGTTTGTTTCTGTTTTTGTTTTTGCTTTTTGGGGCCGTGCCCCCTAAATGGTGTGCCACAGGACAGGGTCTCAGCTGCCTCCCCCCCCCCCGCCCTGTGTTCCCCCGGCTCCCGCCCATTCACGCTGCAGGTGCAGCGCTGGCCTCGAGGGGACGCTGCTTCCCGGCTCATGCTCTGCCCAGGCACCTCCTTCCCGGCTGAGCGTGTAATTCCATTTATTAACCTCTCCGCCTGGGTTCTCTTCTTTAAGGTGGGAGTGATAACCTTAGGCTTGCGGGGATGGCAGAGGAGGAATGGAAATCTCCTGGCCCTGGGCTCAGCACTATTCAACACAAAATAATCATGACTATTTCCTAAGAGCACAGATGGAAGAATATTTTACCCTTTTCCTGTAGAGAATTTCAATACTCACAAAAGTAGGCAGAAACGTATAATAAAAATCCAGCCCCAGCCCCCGCCGCTATCAACCCCCGGCCAATCCCAGCCCATTCACCTTGCCGTCTGGGATTATTATGTCTAAGTGAATCCCAGCCATTCTTCGTAACTAACCATTCTGTAAATATTTTATTATATGTCTCCGAAAGATAAAAATGCTTAAAAAACCTAACCACAATACCATCATCACACTTTAAAAACTTTGCCAATTTTTTAATAGGCATAGATTCCAAAGTGGCTGACAAATGGGTTTGACTCACAGATCGGTTTGAGCAAATTGTTGAAGTCCTCTGAAACGGATTTTCATCATCAGTAAACCAGGGTAGCAAACTGAAGTCCCCAGGTCACTGGAAGTATTGGAGACAGTATGTATATTAGCAACTGAAACTTAAGAGTTACTCAATATATAGCAACATGAGCGTACAGTAACATGAATACGTAACATGCAGTGATTCCAAACGAGGGGGTGGAGGTGGGGACTTTGCTCTCCAGGGGACAGTGGATGACGTTGGGAGTGAAGGTGCTACTAGCATCTAGTGGGTGGAGGCCAGTGCATGGGACACCCCAAAGGATGATACACCTCCAAGTGTCAGCAGTGCCAAGGTTGGGAAACCCTGCTCTAGGGATTTACATTTTGTTAACGCTTGCTGGAGCGCTTGCTGGAGCGTGGGTGCTGGAGGCATCAATTCCTGACTCTGCCACTTGTTGAGTAAGCCTGATAATAAGAGTAATCAATCATGGCCGACATTTTGTAAGCCTGTCGCATGACCCACACACGTGGTAGGCTCACTATAAACGTGCATTTCATTCTCTTACCAGCCCAGGAGATTGTTGAGAAAACTTGAGTTCAGGGAGGTCAAGTGGCCCACACAAGGGGGTCTTGTCTCTCTGGATCTCATTTCTTCATCCATGGGACAGGATCACAATATCTGCTGCTTGGGTGGTTGTGTGGACTGCCGATGTCAAACACCAACCAGATGGCACCTCACAGACCCTCAACAAATGGCATCTGCTATGTTGACCGGATTAGCCTGGCACACAACAGTTAAACGCCAAGTCTGGCTAAGTGCCCAGCTAAGCTGGGGCCTGAGAGCCACACAATTTCTTTCATTATTCTAGTCACTGGGGGAATTGGCAGGAGAGACCTGGAAAGTACCTAAGACAAAAGTTACCAGGACTGCTGGGGGCTTGCCTTCCGGCCAGTGCCGAACCCCCCCCAAAATTCTCCAACCTACTTTCCCAGAGGATTCTAAATTGGCCCTTCCACCACCAGCGGGAGTGAGAGGGAGGCTGGAGCTCCCAAGGAAAACCAAAAGGCCATTGCTGAAAGGGTCCTCTGTCCTTCCTGGGGAAGTCTAGTCCTGCTTAATTATCTGCAGTGGCAAACAGGAGTTGAGAAAGATGGATGGTTGTGGGTGAACCTGTTGATGTGACAGTTATTTACTGAGCACCTACTATGTGCCAGGTATGCTGACCATGGCATACAAGGTCCTTGCACTTGTGGAAGACCTCACATTTTCTTGGGAGAGACAGCAGTAAATAAATGAAGAGACATCAGCTGGTGGTGAGTACTGTGCAGAGAATTAAAGTAGGTTGATGGTGTCAGAATGAGTTGGGAGGTCACTGAGGAATGAGATGGTCAAGGAGAGCCTCTCAGGAGGTGGCACATATGCTGAAATGTGAAAGATGTGAAAGGATGAAGGATAGAGCATTTGGGGCATGTGCAAAGGGCCTGAGGCTAAAATAAACTGGTTGTGTTAGACGAGCGGTTCTCAACCAGACATTATTCTACCTCCCCCAGTAAAAATTGGAATCGTCTGGAGATATTTTTGATTGTCACAACATGGAGTGGGGGATCTGCCACTGGAATCCAGTGGGTCAAAGCCGGGATGCTCCTCAGTGTCCTACAGTGCACAGGACAGCCCCCAAAGAATGAATCAGTCCCAAATGTCAGTCATGCTGTGATTGGAAAAGTTTGAGCTAGAGGAAGAGAAAGAAAGCCTAGTGTGAATGTTAAGGTCAAAACCTTCTGTTCCTCCTATGAACTTTAGAGGGTTGTAGTCAAGGGGACATGACCATGCACTGAAGTAGGGTCACATCCAAAGGATGTACTGGGGATTCAGAGGCATTAGGAAAGAAACAGAAGTTTGGGGGAAGGCAAATTCTAGGTCAGGAGACTGATGAGAAAAGGCTAAGATAAAGCCTAGACCAACGCTAGAACCCGGAGCTGGAGCCTAAGTGAGGTCAGCAGGGTACAGCAAAACCAGGCGGTCTGGCTTTGGGGGTTCCTGCAGGAGTGGGGGCCAGACTAACACTCACTCCCAACTCTGCTCCTAGGCTGGTGAGAAAGTTCTCACTCTGAGCCTGTTTCCTCATTCGTTTCATTTACAAAAGGAAAGGGAAATCAAAGAGACCTCGAGAGTAGATGTTTTCTTTAGAAGAGGCATTTCAGAGCTCTGAAAGACTAGCAGGATGCATCCTTTTTGTTATTTTACTAGTATTTAAAGTTGAAAGTATTTTAAACAGGGAGCATTAAGCTTTATAAAAACTTATACAGACAGACTCTGACTTACGATGATTTGACTTAACAATTTTTTGGCTTTATGCTGGTGCAAAAGTGATATGCATTCACTAGAAACAGTACTTTGTATTTTGAATTTTGATTTTTTTCCTGGGATAGCGTGGTCTTGGGAAGCCCTGAACATCAGGATCTTTCTTGAGTGAACAAGGCAAGGAAGGTAAGAGAAGCAGAGTAGAAAACGATCTGGAAAAGCTCGAACTGTTCGGTTAAACTGATACCACTATTTATTGAGTGCCCACATGTGAAGTGGAGACTTCACATACCTGTCTCCCAAATGCCTGGTGCATATTTTGTTCATCATGGACCTTTTGACATTCACCTTGATTTTCGGGCACATTGCACTTCCTTATGTGTTGCCCCCGAGGTGAGTGCCTTGTTGTCCTTCCCCTGGCCTAGCCCTGAGTAGTTCTCACTCCCATTTCACAGACAATGCAGCTGATGTCCCAGGAGAGAGGCCGCTTGTTTGAATCCTCCAGAAAGGTGATCCATGGAGGAGCCGGCGTTCCCACCAGGCCCATGGAGGCTGAGGTACACCTTCCTTCTGTCTGTGGTTTGTTAATATGAACAGGTGGGTAGGCAGGATTCAGACCACCAGGGCATTTTCTGTGTGATTGTGAGAAGGTCTTTCCTTCGTCAGACAGCCCGTGTTTTTAATTCTTTTTTTCTCTAGCTTTATCAAGATATAATCACCATATAACTCTGTAAGTTTAAGGTGCGCGACATGTTGATTCGATGTACTTATATGTTACCAAATAGCTACCACCTTAGGCTAACTAACACCTCTATAGAGTCCTAGAATTACCATTTCTTTCTTTTGTGTGTGTGTGTGTGTGATGAGAACATTCAAGATCTACCCTCTTTGCAACTGTCAAGTATTTACAGTATTGTTAACTGTAATCCCCATGCTGTACATTAGATCCCCAAAACTTATTCATCTTATAATTGGAAGTTCATGACCTTCAACGTCATCTCCACATTTCTCCCACCTCCGCACCCTCCAGCCTGTGATAACCACCATTCTACTCTCTGTTTCTATGAGTTTGGCTTTTTTTTAAATTCTGCATGTGAGACGACACAGTATTTGTCTTTTTCCATCCGATTTATTTCACTTAGCATAATGTCCTCAAGGTCCATTCACGTTGTTGCAAGTGGTATCTCTTGATGATTTCCAACAGCCCATCTCATTTGGATGTGGGTAGGCTCCTAACTGCCACTGGAGACTTGCTAATCTCCCTAGTTATCAAAGAGAGCCGGCCTGGAGCTCCAGACCGCCTGTAGGCAAGGAGATCTGGCTAGAGTTACTGAAAAGCTGGTTTCTCAGTTTCCCCAGCACTGGTGACATCTGAAGACAGAAAATACTGAGCAGCGGGGTGTCCTGCGTGCACCGTGCACCGTGGGATGTCAGCAGCAACCCCAGGCTCCACCCACTGGATGCCAATAACTCCCCCTCCCCCAGCTGTGGCAACCAAAATGTCTCCAGACATTGCAAGTGTCCCATGGGGAGCAGAATGGCGCCCCCAGTTGAGAACTGCTGCTCTAAATAGCACACAGAATACCCAGACCTCACTGGAGGGGTCGGTGAGCACAGGATTGGGTAGAGAGTTCTGCTAAGTGTTCATTATTCTGGCCCGCCCTGCTAGGGCTGGGCTGGCTCCCAGCATCCTGTAGCCTCCCTCTGCACACCTGGGCCCAGGCTCAACTTTCATGGAACCCCAGGGGACTCAGGTATTCGAGAGGCTGGCTAGTCCCTGGGCCCCAGCACTGAGCACCAAGAAACCACAGTTGCTGTGGCGACCGCTGAGCTCTTAGGGCGAGGAGCTGGTTGGTTGAGGGGCAAAAGGCTCCGGTTCCTCAAGTAGCCAACATCCAGGGGCGTTGGCTGGGAGGCCACTGTCTAACGTCCCCCATTAGTGTTTGCAGACCAAGCAGAGCAGTAAGAGCAGTTGGTTCAGCTCCCCTGGGGCTCTGGAGGTGACAGGGCTGCAGGTCACCGAGGGGCTTTGGAAGGTGAGATAGGCACCCCACTCCAGATGGCCCTACCTGGGTGGCCTCCCAGGAAGGCTACTCAGCCACTGGTGTGAGGTGTCTGAGACTCATGCCCTTTCCCGGGGAAGAATTGTCCAGCATGAGCGTGGGTCCCCTCAGCCCGGGCACCCGCCGGCGGCTTCTCGAGGGTCAGGCAGGCCCCCTCCCAGCACTTCCATCCAGCAGTGTGGCCATCTTCATCAGCTCCACGGTATCAGGTAAGGGGCAGGGCAGGGTTGGGGTTTTAGAGGCAAGTGGGCACTCTTGAGAGATGCCAGGGCAATGGACATGGCTCACAGAGTCCTCGAAGAGACCTGATGTGAATGCAGCCTAGCCAGTGACTCCACATGGGAACCAGTGAGGTGGAGCCTCCCAGACCCTTTGTTTCTTCTTCAATAATCCAGTCTGAGAGCCTGACTTGATAGAGTTGCTGTAAATGGCAAATAATATTGCAACCAAAATTTATGATGAACACACTACCCATTAGGCATAAAAACTGCCAGAGTCTTCCTTCCCATGGCTACAGGGCCTTGCATGACTGGATTCTACTCATCTCCCCAACTTTTTCACATATGATCCTCTCCTTACCCCCGTGTTGTAGTCACACTGGGTTCCGGCAGGTCCTGAAACCCTGAAGCCCCAGAACCCCAAAGTAGTTATTTATGTATTTGTTTAATGCCTGGGTCCTCCCACCAGGCGGCAAGCTCCATGAGGGTGGTCTGCTGGCAAATCTTTAATAACCTATTCTTCAAAAACAAACAAACAAAAACCCACAAAACACCTGATTTGTACTGTCTGCCAATTTCTATGGTATAAATTCTCCCACCCTGGTCATTTTCAAGGTGCCAGTGTGACTTTGTAAACATGAGTGGGACAGAGCTGTGTGGTGGTTCACTACCCTCTTATATTTTTCTGCTACAAAAACCATAGCAAGAAACAAACGTAAGAGCAGAGCTTATGGCCAAATCTGGTAAAATAATTTGGAAGTTGTGAGTTTTGAGCATTTGAAATCTCTCCTTTTACTATAATGTATTCCATGGTACATTTATATCATTTAATTTTTTGTGATGGCCGTATCAACAACTGGCTCACAGAATTCCTGAAGACTTAGCCATCAGCTCTCTCAAGCCAGTAGGGGCCAGCTCTGGCACACAGCATTATTCCTATATGTGTCTCATTTGCCATTGTGCCCTTGATCTTAGTAGTGTCTACATCTAAAGATGGACAAATGTAAATAGCCTGTGAGATTTATAAGCTGGGCGTGGGACAGGAGGAGGGTAGGGACAGATCCAAGATTGGTGTCCAAGTCAGCAACCATGGCAGGACCTGGACAGTTTCCTTATACCATTGGCTTTGGGAGTCTTTTAAGGACACTAACGAAGCCTCCCCCTGACCACGTGGAGAAAACAAATTCTTTAACACCTCGGTGTTTTTACTTGCAAGATTCAGTAGTTAATCAATATTTATTGAGCACTTGTGCAGAATGCCAAGAAGTCAGCAATGGCCGAGGCAAGAAGAGGTTCTTGACTTTGGGGAGCTTGCAGCCCTGCAGGGCAGAGGCATCACCCCATTTAATGGAGGAGGAAGCTGAGGCTAGCCTGGCACTTGGCACAAGGCCACATGATGGAGTCAGTGGTGGAAAAGATCTTAGAATGCAGGTTTACCCTAGGTAGGGCTGCCAGATTTAGCAAAAAAAAACAAAAACAAAAACAAAAACAACAACAAAATGAGGACATCTAGTTAAATTTCAGTGAAATAACAAATAATCCTTTTCTATAAATATACCCCAGATAGGGTACAGAAGGAACATACTTATGCTAAAAAATGATTCGTTTATTTCACATGCAGATTCAACTGGGTTGATCAGATACACAAATGCATCCAAATATTGCATGAAACGGGACATACTTATGCCAACAAATTATTTGTTGCTTATCTGAAGCGCATATTGAACAGGGTTTAACAGAAATGCAAATTTATCCAAATAGTGCATAGCATGGGATATACTTATGCTATCAAGTTATTCGTTGCGTATCTGAAACATAAATTCTAATTGCAGCCTGTATTTTATCTGGAAACCCTAACCCAGGGCACCCAACCGCCTGGTTAGCTGGGGATGAAGGGTTTCCTGAGATGTGGGATTTTTTGTGCCAACCCCAGGAAAGTCCCAGGCAATCGAGGTAGTTGGTCTCCTCGTGATTTTGTATCTTTTGATTTGCCTCGAAGGGCTCCAGCCTGGGTGGGGGCCGAGGAAGCCAAGAGCAGAACCGTGGGCCGGGGAAGAGTTCTGGGTTCTGCCATCTGACACCTTCCATGCCATGCCTTGCAGATATGGACGCAGAGAGAGAAGCCCTGCAGAGCACTGCGTACCCCGAAGTGCAGACCTTCTGCCAGAAGCACGGCCTCATGTTTGAGGTAATTGCCTGCCCACTCCTCAACGCCCCAGTTTTCTGTGCTCGGAAATTAGGGAACGAGGTTGTGGCGCCCAGGGAGTCACAGGGGGCCCTAGCTCAGCTGGGCTCTGTGCTCCCTTTAAATGCTATTCTGTTGAGTCTTAAAATTCGTGATGATTTTTCAACAAGGGAGCCACGTTTTCTTTTTGCAGTGGACCCTTCAAGTTCTGTAGCTGATCCTGGCAATGGGCTGAAGAGATCAAAGTTCTTTGAAAAGGCAGGTAGAGGAATTACGGCCGCAGGCACTGTGGGCAGCACAGGCCCGTGGTACAGAGCTATGAGCAGACTCCTCCTTGGGCATGTTACTTTTTGGGTTATTTTTTCCTGCCTTCTTGGCCTTCCCTGCCCTGGGGCAGCCTCAGGGAAGTCTAAGACAGGCTGTGGGATATGCAGGGTAGGCCTTGAGGTGGCATTCGCCTTTTTCTGGAATGCTGATGGTGTAGAGGCTGGGCATGGTCACCATGGCCCCAAACAGTCTCCTGCTTCTCCTACAATTCTCACACCAACCCTGCCTTCGGTGGGGATGTCACTGCCTGCACATTTTGATGCGGAAACTGACAAACCATCTTTGGAGTCTTGGCTTCAATAGAAACTGCCTCTTTGCCATGTATGACAACAATTCAGCACATCAAAGGCCCCTGGATTATAAGACACACCGTCGCTGATACATTACTAAGAAAGAGGCAGTGCTGGAAATTCAACTTCGCCTGCCATGGAGCATGAAACAGCTCAATGGCAGAGGCACTAAAAATGCGAACCTACCCACAGAGGACCGATGAAGTGCCTGTGCCCATCCCTTAATGGTCAGATGGTGCCAGCTAGGCAATCAGCACTGTAAACAGCCTCACCTAGAAGATGGGGCCCAGAAAGAGGAAGGTTCTTGCCTAAACCTGGTGGCGGACTCTTTTTCCTTCTCTCTTTCTTCCTCCGCATTCAGTAATGGACCATCTACCTGATGATGTAATTCTTTAGGAACTGATGTGTCTTTCCCTCTGGGCAAAAGAATTTAGGGAGGCAAATTCTGTTCTGATTTAGGGAGGTAAAGTCTGTTCTGTACCCTCCCCTCTTCCTCCTCCCAGCCTTCCGCAGGGTCAGCTTTGCTTCTTGAATTCAGCCATTCTGCCCGGCCCCCCTCCCGCTAGCAGACAAAAATGGACTGCAAGCGTGTGGTTGCCAAGGAAACTTTGCCGCATCTGATTCTGGCCAAACTAAATACCCTCCTTTGCAAAGAAAGCTCTGAGAACAAGTGTGGACATGTCCTCGCTTTAAAAGAAACAGTTTGAAAATGCCCAAGGTCTTAAAAAAGAAACTTTTAAAAATGTTTTATAAGTAAACTTTGGTTTTGGAGTTTAGATTTACAGGAAAGTTGCATATGGTGCAGTTTCCATATACTCCACAACCAGTTTTTTCCCGAATGTGGACACTTCACATTAGGATGCATTTGTACAACTAAGAAATTGACACTGGTATGTTGTTAACCAATCTCCTGATGTTACCTGGGATGTCACCAGTTCTGTCTGGTCTAGGACCCCGTCCAGGGAACCCTGTTGCCTTTAGTTGTCATGTCTCCCCAGTCTCTGCCAGTCTGGAACAGCTCCTTGGTCTTATTGCTCATGGCCTTGGCAGTCTTAGGGAGGATTGGCCTGGTGTCCTGCAGGATGCCTCCGACCTGAGTCTGCCTGATATTTTTCTCATAATTATACTGGGGTATGAGTTTTATTCAAGCTCTTTTCATCTAGACATCCCCCTTTGGGGAGAGGCTGTCAAAAATTATTGAAAGAAACTCTATGCCTTTGCCAAAGGGAATTGAAAATATCACCTATTCTGCCTCCTCCCTGACAATCCCACCCTTGTCATTTCCAGGTCGTTGATCTGAGGTGGGGAATTCGGGACACCGAGGCCACTGACCACATGACCACGGAACTCTGCCTGGAAGAGCTTGACCGGTGTCGGAAAACATCGCTAGGGCCAGCTTTTGTTGTGAGTCTCTCAGATGGATGGGGTCGCTCTTACTTTTCCTTCTAGCACTAGGTTATGGCCCCTGCTTCCCACATCCCACCAGTGGGATATGGGTGGCAGTTCTGCTCTTGTACCCTATCTCCATAGCCTGCCCATGGTGGACATTGCTAATCGTTCACAGAACCTTTTCTGTAGAGCTAGCTGGGATCCAGACATTAGCAGCCAAGTATAGCGGCAAGTGAGTTGGAGAGCAGCAGAGTGTTCACCCCAACTTTCTCACCTCATCCACTTTTATCCCTGGAGCTTTGGGATGCTGGAAATCCAAGGTAAAGGTGGAAATTCACAGGGTATCGGCATTTTTTTCTTCCCATCTGTAGCCTTATCTGGAGCCTGCCTTATCTGGAGCTTTCAGGAGCCTTTCTCTAACCTTAGATGAGACCAACTCTTACAGGGTCTTTTCTCCTCCCCTCTCAGCTAACTGCCCCACTTTGTGGCCAAAACGACCCCCAGTTCACGATGAACTGTTTGGGCTCTGGTTGACACATAATATTCCAGAGTTTTTATTTATTATACTACCAAGTTCCAGAACTATGACATTTTAGCTCAGAAATACCAAAGCAGGAATCAGCAAATTATAGCCCACGGGGCAAATCCGGCCCGCTTCTATTTTCATAAATAAAACTTTATTGTCACATAGCCGTGCCCCTTTACGTATGGTCCATGGCTGCTTTCCAGCTACATATAACTGCAGAGCTGAGTAGCTGAGACAGAAGCTGTCTGGCTTACAGAGATGAAAATGTTGGCTCTCTGGCCCTTGACAGAAAAAGTTTTCTGACTTCTGTCCTGGAAACTAAAGAGGAAAAAGCCATTAAAGTATCTCTGCCCAATACACCTTAATCACAAAGAACCTTTGAGCAGCTCCCAATCAACAGAAAAATCCTCTAAACCTCTTCTGGAGATAAGGATATAGAATATAGGAGATGACCCCATTTTAAAAGCTCTTTTCTAGGGAAATAAAGAGAGCTAGGTGAGGCCCTTTTGGCCTTAGAATTGCACTGCCAAGTGCGGTAGCTATGGACCACAGGTGGTGATTTAAATTAATTAAAGTCAAGTAGAATTAAAATTTCTGTTTCTTAGTCCTGTTAGCCACCTTGCAATAGCAAGGATCCATTGTAATGGAAAGCACGGATGAGAACACATCCAGAGGTGTGGAAAGTGGTTCTAGTGGTTCCTGAGATATTAAGTTTCCCTAAAAGAGATAAAGGTCTGGGCGGGGTGTGCAGGAAGCTTCTTTACTATATATTAAGTTTTATCTCCCCAATCGGCCTTGCGTTTTCATTCTTTTGCTCTCTATTTCCCTCGGTGTGTTGGCATCACTCTTTTTTTCTCTCTCTAGCTTTGTTGAGCTATAACTGACCCATAGTCCTGTATAGTTTAAGGTGTAAGGCAAAATGACTTGACTTCCATATACTGTAGAATGATTACTGCAGTAAGTTTAGTTAACATCCACCATCTCATACAGATACAAAATAAAAGAGAAAGAAAATGAATTTTTTCCTTGTGATGTGAACTCTCAGGATCTAGTCTCTTAGCAACTTTCAAATGTCCCATACAGCAGTGTTCACTACTTATTTATGTTGTAACTGGAAGTGTGTGTATTTTAAACCACACTGTTTTAATTAATATTGCTTTAAAATGCATTCTAACGTTTGGAAGATTCTACACTCCTGCTTGCGTATCTCTCTCACAATTTTTCCTCTCAATCTTTTCACGTACTTTTCCTGATGATTGATTTTTGTTAAGTTTCAAAGAAAAAAGGGAAAAGAAAAAAAAAAAGAAATTCTTAAAGAATAAAGGGAGATGGGGAGAAAAATAACTCCAGGGGGAATTTGATTTTGCAACCCAAACTGCAGGCAGCAAAAAGCACAACGCAGCTTCCAGGTGACGTGGGGGACAGGAGGATGATCTCTGGGCTTCCCCCAGGCTCCACTGGTCCAGGGACCTTGCAAGTCCTTCCGGAAGGGCTCTTTGGGCAGCCAGGTGACATCTGCCCACTTCCTGCTTTTCTCCTGTGCCAGGCATCTCCCCTCTGTTACATGAGTCACAGCTTCATTCTCCTCCAGTGGCTCTGATTTGGGGGACTTTCCATGAAAATCAAAGCTGCATTGAGGGCCCTTTGAGAGCCTTCTCTCTGGTAAATAAGTCATTAGGCAGCATGGCAGGGGACCGATCCCCAGGCACTTCCTTCTCAAGGCCCCAGGTCTCTTGGGGCACCAGAAGCTCCAGTGTCTCCAGACAGTTGCTCCTGATGGCTCCTTGATCTTCTTTCCAACTCTTCCTGCTCCCATTGTTCTGGTTCCACAGACATGAGATTTTTTTTTTACCATCTGTTTCCTTCCTATGTTATCTGCTTTGTGGTTTCTCTGAGGTTGTCACTGCTGGGACAGCCCTGAGAAGGATAACAGCATCCTCATCAACATCCCATCATCACAGATTCCACTTATTAGGTTTCCCAGGCACACGCCTCTGGAATGTTCTGGAACAATCCAGTGAAGAGAGGAGTGCTGCTTGCTTCTATTTTAGAATGAGGAAACTCAAGATTTTGGGGCTCATGTCCTAGGCCTAATTCTCTTGTGTTCCAGTTCGTACTTTCACCAAGCCTGTCAGGGCAGAGAGGGCCTCCTAGTATTCTCAGCACGAGGACCACAATCTTGGTGTTTTACCACACCCTACAAAATCTTGCCCACGAGACAACCTTCCACTGCTCCCTTTTTGTTGGTGTATCAGCCCCCTGACTTTCCTGCACTGGAACATGCTGTTTCCGCTGCTCACACACACCTGTACTTCCAGCCACAGGGCCTTTGCACATTCTGCTTTGGCTGCTTGCCAGGTACTCTTCCTAGGGACTCATCTCATATCTTATTCCGCAGCTTGATCCTTGACTTCCTCAGGGGAATCTCCCTGACTCCACATGTGAACCACGTTTACCCTTTCTTCCCAGCACCAGGTTAGCCACACCTTGACATTGGTGCCATTCTTGGTTTGACAGCTGCCTCTCCTGTTAGGGGTCAAAGGTCGAGGTAGGCAGGGACCACTACCATCTTGGTCACCATTGTCTCTTGAGCAGCTGTCAATAAATATTTAGGGGATGACTGTGTTCAGAACTCTGAGGCTCTGCCCTCGGACCTGACCCTGCCCTTACCCCTGGTGGCCTTTTTAAATCCATGACCTCAGACTCATTGCAATTTGGCACCATCCCCAGGGCCTCAGTTTCCAGTTCTAACAAGGAGGGAGCAGGGCTTTGGGTTTTCTGGAACCTGCTGCAGCTCTAACGCTCCCCAGCGGGGCTGGGATTAGGGTGAAGAGAGTGAGACACTCACCTACAGCATGAAATGTAAGGAGGCACCAAAAACCTTAGTTATTGAGATAAACATTTTAACGGAATGTTTTTTTTTTAAATATCAAAGTTAATCCAAAAAATCCATAGGGAACAAAATAGCGAAATTCTAAATAAAAACGGGGTCCTTCCTGCACTTTCGAAACCCACCTTCACCTCTCCCTCATTGGGCCCTGCTCCCGGCTGCCAATGGGGAGAGTTTTGCCCTCAGAGCCACATCATAGTGGGAGATCTGGGCAGAGCCAGTGGAGACCACAGCTCTTGTCACAGCTCTATTCCTAGAACAAGCCAATGCCGACACATGGAAGCTACGTGTTTTTCT
Organism: Cynopterus sphinx; assembly: GCA_030015415.1. NCBI lineage: Eukaryota > Metazoa > Chordata > Mammalia > Chiroptera > Pteropodidae > Cynopterus > Cynopterus sphinx. The sequence continues at coordinate 50,121,776 of CM057390.1, read as the reverse complement.
TTTGTACAATGGGAGGGAGTATGGGGGTCCCCAGACTGCTATAACAAATGACCACAAACCGATTGGCTTAAAATAACAGAATTTATTCTCGTGTGGTCTGGAGGCCAGAAGTCTGAAATCAGGGTGTGAGCAGGGGTGCACTCCTCCCCAAATTTCTCAGGGAGAATTTTTCTTTGTCTCTGCCAGTTTCTGGGGGTTCCAGGCATTCCTTGGCTTGTAGCTGCATTGCTCCAATCTCTGGCTCCGTTGTCATATCATCTTCTCTTCTGTTTGTGTCAAATCTCTCTCTGCCTATCTCTTATTAAAGACTCTTAGGGCCCATCTGGATAATCCAGGATAATTTCCCCAGCTCAAGTTCCTTAACTCAATCATATTGGCAAAGATCCTTGTATTAATCAGGGGTCTCCAGAGAAATAGAACCAATAGGATGACAGATAGGTGATAGATAGATAGATAGATAGATAGATAGACAGAAATAAAGAGACAGATATAAGTATAGATTAGATGAAGATATAAAGAGATAACGATATGGACTGGACATTTATTGTAGGAATTTACTCGCGTGGTTATGGAGGATGAGAAGTCCCACCACCTGCTATCTTTAAGCTGGACACTCAGAAAAACCAGTGGTATAATTCAGCCTGAATCCTGAGCCCTGGGAATTGGGGGCTGATAGTGTAAATCCTGATCTGAGTCTAAATATCTGAGGACCAATGTCCCAAGACAGGAAAAGACAGATGTCACAGCTCAAGTGGAGAGGGGATTTGTCCCTCCTCCTTCTCTTTGTTCTGTTGGGCCCTTGATGGTTTGGATGAGGCCCACCTGCATTGGGGAGGACCATCTGCTTAATTCAATCCACAATCCAAATTCTAACCTCTTCTAGAGATACCTTTATAGGCACACCCAGAATTCATGTTCAACCAGCTATCTGGGTGTCCCTTAACCCCGTCAAGTTGACACGTAAAATTAACCATCATGAGCCTTTTTCCACATAAGGATCCAGGGATTAGGACCGGATATCTCTGGGCAGCCAGTATTCAGCTACCAGAAAGAGTTTCCCAAGCAAAAGATTCTGTAATACTTGATGCTCAACCAGATTCCAAATTTACCGATTCCACATCCCATGCTCTCAGGTATCTCCACACGCAGGTTCTGTGAGTCTCTGGCTGCCCTCCTTACTGTAGTGATCGCCATGGTGCTACGGCCAGACTCCTTTTGAGGGGCTTGGTGTGCCTCATCCAGGGTTACAGAGCTAAGTACCAGAGCCGAGATTTGACACTGTGTCCCTCTCTCTACCCTCCCTCTGCCAGGCCCTCCTAGGTGACCAATACGGCCCCTGTCTGGCTCCCACACTCATCAAGGAGGAGGAGTGGGAGGCTCTGAAGGCCCAGCTGACCTCCCGGCCAGGTGACCTAGAGCTGGTGGCTCACCGCTTCCAGAGGGACGAGAACGCGGTGCCCCCCACCTACGTGCTGCAGGCCTCAGGCATCAGGGAGACCCATGGGCCCGAGGATACCACCCTGACCTCTGTGCTTCGCTGTGGAGCCCAGGAGGCCAGGAGGCTGGGCCTTATCTCCCAGGAGCAGTGGCATCGCTACTACTGGTCAGGTGAGATGCGGAATTCCTCTCAAGGTCCATGGGAAGTGCCCATGTGTTCAGAATACACATCACCTGTTGTCCAAGTGCCATGGCTCAAGTTTCTGTAAATGCCACCCAGCCCAGCTCTCAGACCCTGCGTTTTGAGAAGGGGCATTTTATGGGTTGTCCAAGAGAATTCAGTCCTGTCCAGGGTAAATCTCTGTCTCCTAGCATCCTCCCCCTTCCCTGGGGCTCCTTCCCTTCCCCTGGGGAGGCTCCTGGTTTTGGGGGACGTGCTATCGAATGACCACCATCCCCGTTTGCCCAGACCAAGAGATTCCTGGGACACAAGACTGTTGGGGCCCAACACAGGATAGTCCTGGGAAAACTGGACTAGGTCCTCCTGTTAGCACGAGTCAGTCCATGCTGAGGACTCTGAGTCATCTGGCCTTGCTGCGCCTGCCTCAGAGGTAGAAACTGAGGCACAGGAAGGAGGAGTCTCGTCTGCCCCAGGATGAGAGTAGGGATCCCACCCTGTGACTGTTGAGTTCCTCACCCAGTTCCTACCTGGTCCCCTACCTCTCACCGCACCCTCGGCTCCCACGGTCCTCTACTTCAGATACCAGAAAAGAGTTTTCTAAAAATGCAGCGCAACCAATCCATTTCCCCACTGCTCGCTGCCAGCAAGAAATGGGTTATTACTGTTCATGGGTTAGTAACATGTCAGTTTGTGAGTTATTAGTATGTCAGTTTATATTACCAAACATGTTAAATGTAGACATTTATATTACCAAAACTATTCAATATGTAACTTTATATTATTAACGTAAATATATGAATTTGTTCATCAACCCATTAAATATATGAATTTACATTATGAACATATTAAATATATGGATTTATGTTATATTATAAACATGTTAAATATATTGATTTATTTAAGGATATTTAATGTAGTAATTTATATTAATAGTATTTTAATTTTATTAAAATATATCAATTATTATCTATTATCTATTATTATCTATTATCTATAAGATCTATTATTCATCATTTCTACTAATGACATATCACTTTTGCTGATGGGATCATTTTAGATTAACAGGAACATTTCAAGGCTATAAAGCTAAAAAGATAATAGAGTTCCTGTATGTTTTTCGCTCAGATAAGTTAACACGTGACCACAGTACATTTGCTGAAACTGAGAAACTAACATCAGTACATGATGATTAACTAGACTCCAGACTTTTATTCAGATTGTCTGTTTTCCCAGTAACATCCCCTTTCTGCCCCAGGGCACCATCCAGGATCCCACGTTGATTTAGAGGACCGGTCTCCTTAGGCTCCTCTGGTCTGTGACAGCTTCTCAGTCTGTCCTTGTTTTTCATGTCCTTGACCATTTGAGGAGTATGGGCCAGGGGCTGAGGCAGGTGTGGGGTCACTCCAAGGAGGACTTGTGAGTGGCCCTTGTTTTTGGCTCGCAGAGACTGAATCCTGTCTCCGAGGCCCTGGCTTGCTCAACGACAGAGAGCTGGGAGCCTCTGCTGAGCGTAGGGTGGCTTCAAAAATAACTCCCCAGGCCTGATACTTCCAAATAAGAGCCTCCAAAGAGAAGTCAGTGTGGGCCCTTCACTCCGCAAAATATGAGTCCTTGGGACACTTGCTGCATGGCTTGGGACATGGTTTGACAAAGGATGGCCTGAGGGCCAAATCCAGCCCACCACTTGATTTCATAAATAAACTTTTATTGGAACATACTGGAGAGCATTCACTTGCATGTTGTCTATAGTTATGCCAGGTCACTCAGGCGCATGTTGAGCTTGAGAACTAATGTCCTCACCTCCCAAATATGTCTCTCAAGTGTCCCCACTCAGGCCATCTCATGACAATGATGACCACACTCTCTTTCATCTCCTCCACCTTTGCAGTCATTGAGTGGGAGATAGAACGGGGCCTGCTGAGCTTGACAGATGGGGACCAGGGAGCCACTGTCTTCCTGAGAGAGATCCAAGACCTCAACAAACACATCCTGGAAGACTGTGCCCTAAAGATGGTGGACCGGCTCGCAGATGGCTGCCTGGACACAGAGGCCCAGAACCTTCTCAGCAGCCTCAAGGGCCGCATTGCTGACACACAGCCTGGAGTCCTCAAGGCCCACCATCTGCCATGGAGCCGAGACCTAGTGAACCCCAAAAACAAGGCTCACGCCCGATACCTGAAAGAGCTGGGGGAGCAGTTTGTGGCCAGGGCTAACTACCAGGTCCTCGAGCGCCTCCGGGAGCTGGAGGTGGGCAGGCAGGAGCTGGCATGGCTCTACCAGGAGATCCGCCACCACCTGGGGCTGAGTGCTGAGGCCACCAGGACCTTCTGTGGGCACCAGGAGCTCCTGGCCCAGGTGGGGCAGCGACTCCGAAAGAATGACGGCCACCCCCACATGCCCCTGGTGCTTTTTGGACCCCCAGGCATTGGAAAGACAACTCTGATGTGCAAGCTGGCTGAGCAAATGCCAGGGCTGCTGGGCTGCAAGACGGTGACCATCTTGCGGCTCCTAGGGACATCACAGATGAGCTGCGATGCCCGCAGTCTGCTCCAGACCATCTGCTTCCAGGTGTGCCTGGCCTACGGGCTGCCCCTGCCCCCTGCCCAGGTTCTGGAGGCCCACGCCAGGGTGGTCCAGTTTTTCCACACCCTCCTGCACACCGTCTCCTGCCGAAACTTTGAGTCCCTTGTGATCCTACTTGATTCTGTGGATGATGTGGACTCCATTCACCGAGCTCGCAGAGTCCCCTGGCTGCCTCCCAAGTGTCCCCCAAAGGTCCACTTCATCCTCTCAGCCTGCTCAGGGCAGCGAGGAGTTTTGGACACCGTGAAGCAGATGATTCCGGACCCAGAATCCTACTGGGAGGTGAAACCCCTCTCCAGCAATGAAGGGCAAGAGATGATTCAGCTGCTGCTGGCTGCCTCCAAGAGGACGCTGAGCCCAGGGCAGAGGGACCTGCTCTGGGCCAGCCTCCCAGAGTGCGGGCACCCTGGGCGGCTGAGGCTGGCCTTCGAGGAGGCCCGGAAATGGGCCTCCTTCACCATGCCTGCCCCTCTGGCCTCCACTGCTCAGGAAGCGATGCACCAGCTGTGTGCCCGCCTGGAGCAGACCCACGGGCAACTCCTGGTGGCCCGAGTGTTGGGCTACATTGTGTCCTCCCGGTAAGTCTCTGTTTCTTCACTCTTTTTCAAAATTCTGAATTAATTTTATTTTGTATGCTAATAAACACAGCTTACACACAAGAAAAATATAAAGCCTGTTACACACAAGTCTCTCTCTTAAAAAAATTAACATGATTTAATGTCCTAAGCGGGGATCAAATATACAACTCATACATTTAATAGGTATTACTGAGAAGCATTAGTTGCAATGCATTTTTTTGAAAGGTGCTTTCTGACTTTTTAATACATACACAAAATTATTTTTTGCTTTTTGAAAACAAGGAAATTCTCAGAAAACGTCAACAGAAAACCTTTCATAGACCCGAACCTTTCATAGATCTGAGAACAGTTGATATTATGAATCTGACCTTTATTATTATTATTAGTGGTGGTAGTTTCAAGGTTGCCTTGCTCTAGATCACTTTTCTTTTTTTCTTTTCAGCCAACCATCCAACCCCTCCCCTTTGGCAGCTATCAGCTTGCTCTCTATATCTGTTTGTCTCTTTCTGTTTTATTTTGTTTATTCACTTTTGTTTTTTAGATTCTACATATATGTGAAATAATATGGTATTTGTCTTTCTCTGTCTGACTTATTTCACTCAGCATGATACCCTTTAGGTCTATCCATTTTTTCACAAATAGTAAGATTTTATTCTTTTTAATGGCTAAGTAATATTCCATTGCTTATATCTTCTTTATCCATTACCACATATTTATCCATTCATTCATTGATGGGCACTTAGGTTGTTTCCATATCTTGGCTATTGTAAATAATGTAGCAATGAACATGGATTTTGGATTTATTTTGGATTTCTTTGGGTAAATCCCCAGATGTGGAATCTCTGGGTCATACGGCAGCTCTATTTTTAATTTTTTGAGGAATCTCCATATCATTTCCATTGTGGCTAGACTAATATACAATCCCACCAGCAGTGCATGAGGGTTCATTCCCTTTCCTTCGCTTTAAACTCTTGTTTCAAATTGAGCTATGAGGTATGCATTCATCTCTTAGGGCCACTGTGACAAATCACACGCTGGGTGGCTTAGAACAAGAGAAATTTATTCTCTCACGGCACTAGAGGCCAGAAGTCTGAAATCCAGGTGTCAGCAGGGGCATACTTGGGTGCTAGAAGAGAACCTGTTCTAGGCCTTTCTCTTAGTTTCTGGTGATGTCGGCAACCCTTGGCATTCCTTAGCTTGTAGACACATCACTCTGATTTCTGTCTCTATCGCTTCCTGGCCCCTCCCTGTGTGTGTCTGTGTCTGAATTTCCCTCTTTTTGTAAGGACACTGCTCACTGCATTAGGGCCTGCCTTAATCCAGATGACCTCATTTTAACTTGATTAATTCCCCAAAGACTGTTTTCAAATAAGATCCCAACTGCAGGTTCCAGGTAGACACTGATTTGGAGGAAGACTATTCAACCCACAATAATTCATGTATCATAAAGTTCATTCTCTTAAAGTGTACAGTTCCACGGCCTTTTGTACATTCCTAGTGTTGTGCGACCACTGTCCATCTCTCGAAATATTCTATTCCCGTAAAGGAGACCCCGTCCCTCCCCTTCCTCCCACCCTCAGCCCGTGGCACTAATCCGCTTTCTGTTTCTGTGGATTTGTCTGTAATATTTCTTTTGTAAAATTTTTACTTTCAAATAATAGACTAGTGGAAGACTTCCCATAGTGCAAAAAACTGCAAAGAAGTCCTATCTAATCAGAGTTTCTCAGCCTCGGCACTACTGATGTTTGGGGCCTGATCATCCTTTGCACTGTGTAGGGGCATCCCTGGCCTCCACCCACAAAATGCTAGCAGCACCCATCCTTAGTTATGACAATGAAGAATGTCTCAGGACATTGCCAGGTGTCCCCTGCAGGCAGACGAGGCTCTAATGGAGAACTGCTGCCTTGTGACCTTCCTCCAGAATCACGTTTCCCACATTAGCTTTGTCTCTCCCTCTTGCCCTCCTTCTTTCTCCCTCTTATCTATCACTCTTTTCCTTTACCCTTTTTCCATTTTCCTATCTATAATTTTTCTATCTTTCTATCTTTCTACCTATCCTTCTTTCTATATATTTTTCTATCTGTCCATCTATCTTCTACCTATTTTTCAGTCTACTTACACACACATGCTCGCACACACGATTTTTCCCTGAACCATTTGAGAATTCATTACAGGTGTCATTCCCCTTTACCCTTACATGTGTCACATATTTTCTAAGAACAAGGACCATCAGAGCCCCACATCACCACAGGACAATTATAGATCTCAGGAAATGTGTCATAGACACAATCATGCTATTTGATACACGGTTTTTGGTCAAAACTTGCGAGCTGTCTCTAAAATGTCCTTTAGAGCTGCCAATCCAGGATCACACATTCATTCAGTTGTCAAGTCTCTTTGGTCTCCTATAATCTGGAACATTCCTCCATCTGTCTTTGTCTTTTTCAAGGGTATGGGCCAGTTGTTTTGTAGATTAACCTTTTTCAGTTTTCAATGAACTTAGAGCTGTTTTTGAATAAAGACTTTGGTTCAACAGGTCCTGGGGGGCGGGGCGGGGAGTCTGGAATCCTGTGTTTCTTGTTTCTCCCAAGCTGCAGATGCTGCCCGTCTAGGGGGAACAGTTTGGGGGAGGGGACAGGATTGCAGATCCTTCCACGTGGCTTGGTCTGATGTTTCCTCATAATCACATTCAGGTTAAACCTGTGTGATGCTGGCCCTTCTTGGCCATGGACACTTTCCCCACTGAAAACCTGCAATGTACCCCTTTGTAATGAACAAGCAACGTGTGGGGAGAGCTCAGAAAAATCTTCTTAAAGCAAACTTCTCTGAAAACTCGACCCTAAGCCTGTGTCTATCTCTAATTCCCAGTCTGTAGCATAGCAGTCAGCAAATATCTAACAGAAAAATCCAGTTCCAGTGTGTTTATAGAGTTTAAAGGAATGAAGGCTTAAATGGGGTTGCTCGGCCCAGAGAAAATCTCAGGGCTGTGAACTCCTAGGAACCTGTGTCAGGATGGTCAGGAATGATTGCTCAGAGATGCCAGGTGTGGATGGTGAGTCAGAAATAATAAGCAAGAGAGAGGAGTGTGTTCATCAGACTCACCCAGCAGTCTCGCTCCCGCCCCCAGTTAGGTAATACAGAGGCAAATTGGCAGACACGCCAGGCAGCAGAACTTTGCCTTCGTGCAAAACGGCCATCAAAAATGCTGATCATGCAATTTTGCCTCTTCTCACTTTGGGAGGCACTTTTCCTCTTTCCAAATTTCACCTTTTGCCACAAATCAGGCAAGACGGGCAGCCCTCGATGAGGGAGGGCGTTTCATTGGTTGGTTGGTTGATTGGTTTGCCAGGAACAGAATCCCATTCATGCTAACACCAAAGAAATAGGGCTGCATGCCAAGACCACGGGAGGAGCTTGGGGAATCCAGGGCCATTCTGTAGCCAACTCCAGGGGCGCATGCCCCAGGTTTTGTGACTGGTGCCCCCAGAATGGGGGACTGGCCTGGACTCCACAAAGACAGACCTGGGGAACGTTCCAGAATAAAGGAGTTGGGCCATTAAGCCACTCTGATGCTGTCTACATGGAGGAAGCAGAGTTGTCATGGAAACTGGCAAGCCAGAGAACCCGATCATCCCCATTCCCTCTGGATCGTCTCTGCTCTTGGGCTCTTGTTCCAGACTCTTCCTTCCCCTCCCTGTAAGTTCGGCTTGCCTCAAGCTTCAGTTGGCATGATGAGATCCCATCTCAGGGATCTGATGCCATTATACTGGCTCCTTCCTGCGTCCCAATGCAAAATCCGGGGAGACAGAAATGAATTGGACTTTTGGGCCCCATGACTGGTCCAATTAGTCAAGCCAGGGGCTTCGTGGAGAGTAGGACTATCCCTCCTTCCGGCAGGGCCGGGGGCAGTTAAGGAAGCTGACTATAGGGGAGATGATTTCGGTGGCTCCAGTTCCATGAAAATATGTCATGTTTACACATGGAGCTGCTATGTCGTGGCTCTTGGAGCAGATCGGAGTTCCAGGCCAGTGGTTTTCACCTGGGGAGATTCCGCCCCCCAGGGAACACGTGGCGATGTCTGGAGATATTGTGGTTGTCATAACTCAGGAACAGGGTCCTAATGACATCTAATGAGTGGAGACAAGATATGCCTCTTACCACCCTGCAGTGCACAGGAGACCCCCCCACAGAGAATGATGGACCCCCAAATGTCGATAGTGCTGAGTGTGAGAAAGTCTGCCTGAGCCTGAGAAACTGTCTGTACCCCCTCCTCTGATTGGATACCCACCTTGTCATTCATCAGAAAATCCTAAGTAAGCAAGCACTCTGTATATGTGAAAAATGTGGCCAGTGTCTTCATCAAAATGAGGACTGTGCTCGACATCAGAGAATTAAAAAAACCACACGAGGAGTTTCTACCCAGTGAAGTTCAAACAGAAGCCAGGCTCCCTCTCTCCTCTACTCCGAAGTGAACTCATGTTCTCCACTGCAGGCAAATCTGCAGTTTTTACAGGGTCATGCTCACAAGTGTTAAAACGTCCACTCCAGTTCAGCACCAAAATTTCAGTGACTCATCCTTTTTAAAGCCACTCCCTTTCTCTCTACCTCGGCCCTTTCTCAGGCCAGGAAACGTGGGGTGGGCTGGTTGGGCACAGCTGGTTCCCGCAATATTTTCCTAAGCTACCTCCTCTCTCCCTCTCCATGCTGCCTGAGTTGTCTGAGGTTGGGGGAGGAGTTGTCCGTGGTTCTGTAGCTGTATGTGTGCGGAAAGAAGGGTCTTCCATGATGGGTACAGCTAGCACCGGGCATTGGTTCTTGCTGGGTATGGGCACTGTCCAAATGCTGATCCTCGGGGTAAACCCTTCGGTGACATGCAGGACGCTGTGCAGCTGACTTCATCTCTCCCTCCCTCTGTGTCTGCCTCTCTTAAATGCAGGAGACCCAAGTGTGTTCCCCTTTCTTCCTTCCTGCAGGTATGGACTCTCAGAGGCTGAGCTGAAGGACGTCCTGTCCTTGGACGATGATGTCTTGCAGGCTGTGTACCAGGACTGGACCCCACCCAGCAAGGAGCTGCTACGTTTCCCACCCCTGATGTGGGTGAGGCTTCGTCGAGATCTGGGAAACTTCTTGGCCAGGAGGCCTGTGGATGGCTTCACACTCTTGGCCATCACCTACAGGTAGGTCCAGTGTGGAGGTGACACTGTCTGGGTGTCTTAGAGCAAAAACTCCCCAATCAGGCTCCTCCTTGTTCCAGATCCTTCTCTCCCCATTCCCAAGAAATCAAATCTGCTTAGTACAGCACTCAAGAGTCTCCATGCACTGATTCTAACATAACTAACTTTTTTTCAAATTGAGGAGAAATTCACATGACATAAAGTTTATTTTAAAGAGTATCATTCGGTAGCATTTAGTACACTCACACTGTGTAACCATCACCTCTAAGTAGTTCAGAACATTTTCATCCCCTCAAAGGAGACCCCATCCCATGAGCAGTCACTCTCTCTCCCTCTTCCCCAGCCCCTGATGCCCACTAATCTGCTGTCTGTGTCTATGGATCTGCCTGTTTTGGACATTTCATGTAAATGGAGTCATATAATGTGTGGCTTTTGTGTTTGGCTTCTCTCAGCATCGTGTTTTCAAGGTTTATCCACATTGTAGCATGTGTCAAAACTTCCTTCCTTTTAATGACTAAGTAATATTCCACAGTATGGAGGTATCACTGTTTATTTATCCATTCATCCACTGATGGACATTTGGACTCATCCCACCTTTTGGCGAGTGTGAATAGTGCTGCTATGAACATGTGTGTACAAGTTTTTGTTTTCAGTTCTTTTTAGTGTATACTCAGGAGTGGATATATACTGTATATAATTCCAGGAGGGGAATTGTTAGGTCAACAGTAACTTCCTTTGTGTTTTAAGTGAGCCCAAAGTTTCCTTTTTAAGGTACATTTATTTAAGAATAAGAAGAAAGATGGGCTATTTAGAGATAAATGTTAGGTAACAAATAGGACAGGTGGTGTTTCTGAAGTGCAGTGGTTATTACATTTGCCTGACAAATAGGTCAGGTAGGTGGTTAGCACTTAGCATCAGAAGACGGTTTAGGATGGACCTGCATTTGTGAACTGCCTCCTGGAAGGCTGGTGGCCACCATCGAGCTCACTTGGTCCTCAAGGCCCACGAGCTCACATCCCCTCTCCACAGACAGCTGGCCGAGGTGGTCCAAGAGCGCTACTTGTCGGGGCCTGAGAAAGCCAAGAGGCACGGAGCCTTGGCCGACTTCTTCTTGGGGGCCTGGAGCCAGGGCACCAAGAAACTCATCACTCTGCCACTGGTGGGGAAGCCCCTAAACCTGGACCGCAAGGTGAGTGGTCAGCACCCCTATTCTCCACCTGCACCCTCACTCTCTTGTGCAGGCAAATCCAAGGCTGCCTGGCAGGACCACCCAGCTCCTCCCTTCCCGCATTTTCACCTAAAACACCCTCCTAACCTCCTCTCCTTCCCTTCCCGGGGGTGGGGGTGAGATGTCCTCTCAGCCCAGAACATCGTTTGGATGGGGGAGCACAGGAAGACTCACTCCCACACTCCTGTCCCCCTAGTCCCTATTCGCATGTTTCCTTCCAATCTTTCTTCTTTTATGCTCAGGAGCTCTAAGACTTAATGTCTTTCGCTGGCATGCTGATCCCCATTTTTTGCCTCTCATACACATCAAGGCCCAGATCAAATGCCTCTTCCTTCAGGAAGCCCTCCAAGATTTCCTCCCTTCTCGGTTACTTGTTCTTTACTCCGTGCTCCCTTCATTTGGAGGCAGAACTTACAAGTTTTTAAAAACTCTCAGTTTTAGAATCATTTTAGATTCACAGAAGGGTTGCAAATGAGGTACAGAGTGCCCATCAGCTTCCCCTGATGTTAACATTCTCCATAACTGTAGCACAATGACTGCAACTAGAAAATACACTTGTAAGTCTTCTGTTGTCATTCAAATTTTCTTTTTTTCTGATGGACAAGGGAGGCCAGAGGCAGGGCCAGGGCCAGTGCTGTCCTTCCTCTTCTCTGGTGACTCGGGGATCCTGTCCCTTGTCCCCAGAACCCCTGCAGGATTGATCTTACCCTTTTCCCTCTAATACATGGTCTGTTCCCCTTTCTGGCCTCCCAGCCTCAGGACCTCCTGCTTCAGTCCATTCTCCCAAGGAATACTTCTGACAATACAATCTGATCAAGACTTTCCTCTAATACCTCCTATGGCTCCCCAGTGCCCTCCATCTCCTGTCCAACCTCCCCAGCCTGATATTTATGATCTGCTGCCCACAAACTCCCTAGTCTCGTTCCCCACCATGATTGCCCACTCTGCCTTATAAGCAAGCTCTCCCAAAACTCATCCTGTTCTCGCCCACCTCAGGGCCTTTGCACATGCTGTTCTGGTGCCCAAGAATCCTATTGTTTTCTGACACATTTCACCAGACAGACTCCTACTTATCCTCCAAGACTCCTTGGATTTCCTGAGTCCAACATTCCCCCTAATGGCGGGTATGGGGTGTCTCTGTTTGGAATGTGTCTCCATTCCCTCCAGCAACACATGGTTGCTGGCCTGGCTTGTGTTTGTAGAGTGAATAAATGAGCTCATTTCATAGAGGCCTGGTTGCCAGCCCCTCCTACTCTGCAGGTGGCCCCCCAGCCCCTGTGGTTCTCGGACAGAGTTGCAAACCTGCGGAAGCTGAAGGAGTTGCCCTATCACCTGCTTCACTCAGGCCGCATCGAGGAGCTGAAACAGGAGGTGCTGGGTAGGTACCACCCCCACATCTTGGAGGAGAGCAAGCGGGTCCTGACCCTCCACTGTGCTCTCCTCTTTCCAAGACTGGGAAGAATGAAAAATGAAAGTCAAAATCCTTAGCTCTTCTCAGCATACTGGATCTCACCTGGGATAGTTCTGTATACCCCACTCTACCCTGGGGACACTTGTCTGAGACGTCTAGAATATTTTGGTTGTCATGGAGGAGGTGCTAGTGGCATCAAGTGCAGAGGGCGAGATAGTCAGCCTTAGAATGAGAGAGACCCTGTCTGTCTATCAATACGTCATCTGTCATCTCTATCTCTGTTTATCTACCATGTCTGTCTGTCTATCCATCGTATCTACCTATTATGTCTGTCTTTCTGTTTGTCTATCCATCTAGCATTTCTTTTTCTCTCGACCATCTATATCTATTACCTTATGTCCATCCACCCATCATTTATCCATCATTTATCCATGCATCTGTCCATCCATGCATCCATGCATCCATCCATCCATCCATGCGTCCATCCATCTTTCTACTTGTCTATTATCCATCCATATATCTATCTGTCACTTCTATCTCTATCTACAATCTATGTCTGTCTGTCTGTCTGTCTGTCTATCTATCTATCATTTCTCTGTCATCTATATCTATCATCTTTATGTCTATCCATCCATCATCTATCTATTCATCCACTTTGCTGTCTATTCATCTATTTGCCTATCCTATCTATCTGTCTGTCCATCTGTCTATTATTCACCCTCGTGATTCTCCTGGGGGGTAATCCTGCCCCCCAGGGGACACTTGGCAACGTGTATGTTTTTGATTACCATGACTTGGGGGGAGGTGATGCTATTGGCACCTGGTGGGTGGAGACCAGGGATCCTGCTCAACACCCTGCAGTGCACAGGACGGCCCACCACCCAGAATGACCTGGTCCCAACGCAGCAGTGCTGAGAGTGAGAACTCCTGGGAGAGTTGGAGAGACCAGAGCCTACCTCCCAGGATGAACTCCTCACAAACCCCCTCCTCCCCACAGGCAGCATGAACTGGATTTCCTGCCGGAGCATCTCCGGGGGCATCGAGAGCATGTTGGATGACTTTGACCTTTGTGCCCCTCACGTGGACTGTCCTGAGGTGGGCCTAGTTCGAGAAGCCCTCCAGCTGTGCCACCTGGCCGTGGAGCTCCGAGGCATGGGTGAGTCAGGTTGGTCTGGCCAAGGGTCCTCTCTGCACTGACCATGAGAAGCCCATGCTCCTCACCGAGCTGCCAGCTGGACTTTCATTAACCTGCACACCTTTTTTGTCTACACCTGTAGGGTTTCTCCCAGTCCAAACTCTAGAAGTTTTGAATTGAATCTGTGAGAGCTTTGGAGTAAAAACTACTAAATCAGTTCTGGCCCCCTTGCCGCATCCCAGCACCTGTTTCTAGAAGGGGCCCGATAGGAGACATTTCAGGCAAAATCATGGAAACAATGTTGACACTTAACAAGAGAGAAAACTTATTCCCACAGATTTTTTTTAATTGATGAAATTCAAAATGTAATGATAATAAGTGACCATGACTTTTTGGTAACTCAGATCTGCTAATGAGAAAGACAAGGGGAATTCTTGTTCTGGGACTAACATTTTGCTTAATTGGGGCCTCAAAGTCAGTGTTTCTTGTCATCTTATTAATTGCAAAAGTTGATCTGTAAAAACCATTCTTAGCTCTCTGGGCAAGTCCTTGGGCTGCCCTAGAACTTGAAAAATCTCTGAGTCTTCAGTTGATAGACTCTGCCAAGGTAGTATTTTGTTGGTTTGTTTTTGTTTTTTAAAGTTGTGGTAAAATACACATAACATAAAAATGACCATCTTAACCATTTTTAAGGACACAGTTCAGTGGCATTAAGCACATTCACACTGTTGTGCAATGGTCCCACCATTCATCTCCAAAGTTTCCTCATCTTCCGCAACTGGAACTCTGTTCCCATTGAACAAAAAACTCCCCCTCCTCCTCCCCAGACACTGGCACCCACCCTTCTTCTTTCCGTCTCCATGAATCTGACTCCACCAGGGATCTCATGTAAGTGGGGTCATACAGTATTTGTCCTTTTGTGACTAGCTCATTTCACGCAGCATCATGTCCTCGAGGTTTATCCATATTGTAGCATGTGTCAGAATTTCCTTCCTTTTTAAGGCCAAATAATATTCCACTGTATGGATAGACCACATTTGCTTATTTGTTCACCCATCGATAGACACGAGTTAGGTTGTTTCTACCTTCTGATTGTTGTGAATAATGCAGTTGTGAACATGGGGGTACAAATATCTTTTCAAGACTCTGCTTTCAATTCTTTTGGGTGTATATCTGGAAATGAGATTTCTGATCATAAAGTAATTCTATGTTTAACTTTTTGAGGAACTTCCATGCCGTTTTCCATAGTAGCTGCACCATTTTGAATTCCCACCAACTGTGCCCAAGCGTTCCAATTTCTTCACATCCTCACCAACATTTATTTTCTAATTTAAAAAGAAAGCATTCGAATGAGTGTAGCATTGCCAGGATGGCTTTTATCATAGAATTTCTACCTAGTTTTAATCTGAGGTGGTATGGGGGTTTTATAAAGATGCTGAATTCCTATATCCCTTTCATGACTCCCTTGAAAATCAGCCAAATGCTGCCCCTCCAAGAAGCCTGCCCAATCACTGCTGAAACTGGATACTCCAAGCCCCTCAGCCCCTGTGTTTTCCCTTTACTGCACCCTATTTCCAGCTATCTTAGCTCTTAGTTATTATTTCTGCTAGCTTTCTTTTGCATCAGGTGTCTGCCCCACCAGAATGAGCTCTGTGAGTGTAGGAGCATCACCCACTTGCTCTATATCAAATTTGCACCCCTACACATAGACCAGTTCTGGCCAAAAGCATGAATTTTGAGCCCCTCCGTGTTGATTCAAATCTGGGCTCTGCTACTTAGTGTGACCTTGCAAGTTCCTTACCCTCCCCACCTTACCCCCGCCTTGCAGTCCTCAGTTTCCTCTTTTACAAAACGGGATGCTTATAGACCCTCCCACCTAGGGCTGCCTAGAACTGTTTGTGAGTCAGTTCATGCAGAGGCTGTACCCACGGTACCACCGAGGGTCCTGTTGCTGTCTCATGACAGTATCAACTTGTTGATGTAGATGGCCTTGGACAAGCCATTTTCTGCACTGAGCCTCAGCTCTGTCATCTGCAAATTGTGAGACTGAACTGAAGTGTGGCCAGGGTCCCACTGAAGAAGAAGGTGCTGATGTCCACCATCAGTCACGCCTCTCTCAGACATTCACGCTCGAGGGAGTTGCAAACTTCCAAAGGAGTGATTTCCCAGGAAAACTGTGTTGAGCACAGTTGCCTGGTTTAAAGGAAGAATTAAAAGCCCAAATCACAGCATCCTTGATTGACAGCCAGTGGCTTCCCCAGCACAGGAGGCATAGAAATGACTATCGCCGCCACCAGAAGGCGCAGCTGGGCCGCTGTGCGCTCTGAGGACAGACATTCCAGCACTTTCCGCGGCTCCTAAAAATGGGCGATATTCCTGACTTCTATTACCTCAGGCCCCAGAATGACTCAACATGGTGCTGTTTCGGACCCCGTTTTTATTTAAAAGATTGATATTTTGTTCATCGTGAGTTTTAGGTGTATTAATTTTTATTTTTAAAAAATTGTATTAAAATAGTATTTATCTTGATGATTGACCTTTAAGGCACCACCTTAAATTTTGTACCCGTGGCCAGTGAGGCACTTGCCCCGGGTCCTAGTTTTGACCATTTCACCCACCAGCAAACTGAGGCACAGGGCATTGCTGTCATTGCTCCAGGCCCCACAGTCAGGATGCGCCAACAACAGGGACAAAATGAACTGTCTGCCTTCAGTGTCCCTGATCTTTACTCAACTTTGGAATCAAACTTTTTGGGTTCAATCTCTTCCTGTTACTGGCTGTGTGACCTTGTGCAAGTTGCTTAACCTCTCTGCGCCTCAGTTTTCTCCTTTATAAACTTGAGATAGTGATACCTCTGTGAGGCAGGCAGAAAAAAACTGCCTCCCCCCCTCCAAAAATATATATTCACTTCCCAATCCCTGAAATCTGTGACTATCACTTTATATGGCAAAAGGTGTAATTAAGTTGACAATCTTAAAATGGAGAGTTCATGCCAGATTATGCAGGTGGATTCTCAAGTAATCACAAGTATCCTTATGAGGGAGAAGCAGAGACAGATTAAAACTGAAAAGGAGAAAACACAGATACACAGATGAGACGGCTGTGTGAAGTGGAGGCAGAAATTGGGGTGATGCAGCCACAAGAAAAGGACACCTGGAGCCCTCAGAAACTGGAAGAGATAAGGAAGGATCCTCCCCCAGAGTCTTCAGAGGGAGTGCAGCCCTACTGCTACCTTCATTTCAGACTTCCTGCCTCCAGAACTAGGATAGGATAAAGTTCTGCTGTTATAAGCCACCAGGTTTATAGCTATTTTTTATAGTAACCACAGGAAACTAACACACTCTGTAACTGTGAAGCGCTGGGAAAATGATCAGTATTTCTCTAGCAGATACTTGTTGGGTATTTTTGAGAGTCTAGGCACTAAGAACACAGCAATGAATAAGACATCATCCCTAGTCTCAGGAAATTCCAGATCTAGGGTAGTGAGGGTGGCCAGGCCATCTAATAAACACGTGAAGAAATGTAAGATTGCAACTGCAATTAGACTTGAGCTTAGGGGCTGTGAAGATTGGAGGGTTGCACTGGAAAATGCTTTTTGCTGAAGTGACCTTTGAGCTAGGAGGAGAATGAGGAGATGGTTTGCATGAGAAATGGGAGGGGGAGGAGGAGGAAGACTTCCAGGCAGAGGGAACAGCATGGGCAAAGGCCCAGAGGCTGGAGACCACCTCATGCACTTGAAGTAGAGTAGAGGCAAGCGTGTCTGCGGAACAGAAGAGGACATAAAGGAGTATGACAGGGGAGCTTGACCAAGAAAGCAGTGCCCTTCCCCTTAACTCGAGGCCCCTTTGTTGCAGAGAAGAGCATCCTGTATACAGAACTCCTGGCCAGACTCCATTTCTTCGCCACTTCACATCCGGCACTTGTGGGACAGCTGTGCCAACAGGCCCAGAGCTGGTTCCTGATGTGCCCACATCCTGTGCTGGTGCCTCTTGGAGGATTCCTCCAGCCCCCAGGAGGGCCCCTCCAGGCGACCCTCACTGGCTGTCACAAAGGTGGGTCTCTCCAGCATAGCAAAATCCTGTCAGGCCCTCCTCTTTCCTGGGGGCAGCGGATGACAGATGTTTTGGGCTACTCTCTGGGGCTCCCCTTTGCCAGTAGAGAGGCCCATGGGTGTCACGAGGGCTGCCCTACTGTCTCACGCTGACTCAGCTCTCTCTGCCCCTCAAGATTATACTGCTAATGAGCCTGGAGCAAGGGGATATCAATTGCCTCTGGGGTCTTGTCTTTAAGAATTCTGCACCCATCTTACAGAGGGTTTCTGCAATTTTTACTGGTTGATGATAGTAAGTCTAGAAGCTAAGGACTGGTCTAGAAGTCTAGAAGCCTGACTGGCCCCAGAGAGGCTGATGAAATGTGTAAAATCCCCCTAGGACACCAAAATTTCAGAGGAACAAGAGGATTTAGTTCTCTCTATTCATTTGTCACCCACTTTTAATCCATTTATCCTTCCTTCCATCCATTTGTCCATCTACGTGTCCATCCATCCATCCCTTGCTTTCTTGCACCCATACATTCATCTGTCTGTTCTTTCTATCCATCCTTTCATCGGTCATTCATGCATCCATCTATCCATGTACCCAGCCAGCCAACTAGGCACTCATCCATCCATCCATCCGTCCGTCCGTCCATCTGTCCATCCATCCATTCGTCCATCCATCCATTCATCCATCCATCCATCCATCTGTTCATCTGTTTAGCCATCTATCCATTTCTACCTTCCCTTTCTACCTTCTTTCCTTCCTTCCATTCATCCATTCATCGGTCTTCCATATTTCCATTAATTATTCTTCCTTCCATCCTCATCCACTCACTTACCCTTCCACACATCCTTACACACTCAGCCACTCATCATCTCACCCACCCATCTGTCAATTGATCAATCTATCTACCCATCTAATACCTATTCATGCATTCACCCATTCATCTAACCAGCCATCTCTCCACTTAACCATCAGTGCGCCTCCATTCGTCCATCCCTTCCTGCCCAGCCACAATCTCTCTCATGAATTGGGAGGCCACTGAATACAATTAACTTGTGATTTCAATGTCAGTTATAGTGACTCAGGACATTTCTGTGCCACATTGCCTTGCAGGGAAAGCTATACTCCCAAGGCACAGTGCTTCCAAAATAGAAATACTAAGAGACACTAAGTACAATGCATGGAGGAATTGATTTAGGGACAGCCACCAGAATGCTGTGTTAGGAAGGATTCCTGGACTGAATCTGGTTTCATGGGAACGAGTGTACATTTGTTAGGATACAGGTTCAGATGCCTTAACAGTGTCGAAAATAGAAGCAGCTTAAGTAGAAGTCCATTTTTCTCTCACATTATAATCCAGTGTCCCATGGGGGGCAGAGTCACCTGTGGGTGAGACTGCCGAACTAGGGAGAACTTCTGACTAAGCTGTGGTTTAATCCCTAAGAGCAACATAAACATTACAGCCAAGATATGTGTCTGACGTCCGACAGCTCTGGCTTCAAAATCCTGGCTCTGCCACTTCCTAGGTGTGTGGCTCTGGACAAGGGACTGAATCTGTCCATGCCTCGGTTTCCCTTTCTGTGAAGTGGGGGCCCATTACCAGACGTCATGGCTGAGCACTCAGACACAGGAGCTGATGTCATCACTTTTGTCTTTCGGGGGCTGCAGGCATCACTGCCATGGCGTGGAGCCTAGAAGAGAAGCTGCTGGTAGTCGGCACCCAGGATGGCATCTTGGCTGTGTGGGACATGGAAGAGAAGCAGGTGATTCACATCCTAACTGGACACACAGGTGAGGCTTGGGAAGCGGGCTTTATGATCACCTTCTTTCTAGTGTTTATGTCAATCAGTCAGCCCCCAGAGTCTTTTCACCACCAATTCACCTCTCTATATCAAAACTCCGGCTTTGTTTTTGCATCAATTAGTTATCGCCATGTAACAAAACACCCCCAAACCTAGCAGCTTCAAACCAAAGCTGTTTATTTAGCTCACCTTCTGTGGGTTGGCAATTCAGGTTGGGCTGAGCTGGGCAGCCTTTTGGTCTTGCTCATGCATCTGTGGTCAGTTAATGGGGCATCTGGGATCTGGCTGGTCCAGGAAGTTTTTAACTGAGACAGCTCAGCTCTGCTCCGTGTGGTCTCTCATCTTCCAGCAGGCTAGTTGAGGAAGAAGCAGGGTCTCTAGAGGGAAAGCAGACATGTTTTCTTAAGGCCTGGAACTATCCTCGAAACTGGCACCTTGTCAAGTTCTATTGGCCAAAAGAAGTCATGAGAAGAGTCCAGAATCAGCCAGCAGGGAAATAGGCTTCATCCTCTGATGAGAGGAGTAGAGTCTACACAGCAGAAGGTATAGATCAGGGAGGGTGAAGGGTTGTGGTCATTTGTGCAATTTGTCTAGCACAGTAAAGTTTTCATTCCAACATGATCTCGTTGCTGCTATGGTCCATTTGTTGGATCAGTTATTGAGAGTCTACTGTGGACCAGGCCCTGTGCTAGAGACAGAAGAGAGACAGACCAGGGCCAAGACTAGGATGAGGGGAATGAGGTGCACGCTGTGGGTAAAATATTTAAAGGGGCACCCCGAAGTTAAAAAAAAAAAAAACAACTCAGTCATTAAGATAAATGATATTTCAACATGATGTTTTAAAAATTTGAAATTAATGCAAAAATATCCACAATGAATAAATACCAATCAATGTATTAGAACCAGAGGCAAAAGAAAATTTGGTGATTCGGTGCCTCCTTAAATTCTGCATGTGAGGAGAGTTCCTCACTTACCTCATTCTAATGCTGGCCGGAGTCAGACTCATGTATTTGGGAAGGTGAGCAGGTACAGATTATAATAAGTATAATGAAGCCAACAGGGTGTCATGAGCTACACTAACCAAAGAGACCAATTTAGGGCACTAGGGAAGGCATTCTCCTGATCAGGGACATTTTGGCCAAGACACAAAGGGTACGAAGGAAGAAGTATACAAAGGGCAGGGGTGTGGGAAGGCATGGGACACAGCTAGCACAGAAGCCCTGAGACGGGTGAAGAAGCTGGCACACTTACAGAACAGCAAAGGCGCCATGAGGCTGAGCTTGGGACATGATATCAAATGAAAGAAGCCAGACACAAAAGGCCACACGGTGTATAATTCCATCTATATTACATGTCCAGAGCAGGCAAATACACGGAGACAGAAAACAGATTGGCGATTGCCAGAGACTGGGGAGGGGGATGGGGATGGGGAGCGACTACTCATGGGATCGGGGTCTCCCTTTGGGGTGATGGAATGTTCTGCAATCAGAGGTGGTATTCGCACAACATTGTGAATGTGCTGGATATCACTGAATTAGACACTTGAAAATGGCTAAAATGATAAGGAGAGGAAAGGGAGAGAATGATAGCTTTGTGAGGTTATGAACGTATTCTAAACTTAGCCTGTGGTGATGGTTGCACAATTCTGTGAACACACAAAAACCAATGAATTGTACCACTGTACACGGAATGGGTGAATTTTACATTTGTAAATTATATCTCAATAAAGATGTTACAACTATTATATCATTGCTACCTAAGTATATACATCACTTATGTATTTTTTTTCTCAACATTTTGGTACAAACATTTGTTTCTGTTAAATCTTTTAAGAACAAATTTGTCAAGGTGAAATTTGCATACCATAAAATTCACCTGTTCTAAATGTACAATTCAATGATTTTTAGTAAATTTACTGAGTTGTGCAGCCATCACCACAATCCTGAAACTTTCAATCACCCCCAGAAGACCCCTTCTGCCCCCTTTGCAGTCCATTTTCACTCTGCCCCCTTCATCCCCATGGCAACCACTGATGTGCTTTCTAAGTCTATAGATTCGCTTTCTGGACATTTCATACAAACAGAATTGCACACTCTATGACCTTTTGCATCTGGCTTCCTTCACTCAGCAAAATGTATTTGAAGTTCATTCGTATTGCTGCGGGTATCAGTAGTTTGTTCCTTTGCATTGCTGAGTCATGTTCCATTATTATATGGAAGGACCAGCATTTGT
Organism: Cynopterus sphinx; assembly: GCA_030015415.1. Taxonomy (NCBI): domain Eukaryota; kingdom Metazoa; phylum Chordata; class Mammalia; order Chiroptera; family Pteropodidae; genus Cynopterus; species Cynopterus sphinx. Next base: position 50,099,975 of record CM057390.1, on the reverse strand, counting down.
GTATCCATTCATCAGTTTAAGGCCATTTACACTGTTTCCAATTTGGGGCTGTTATGAGTAATGCTGCTATGATCCATCTAATCTTCCTATTTACAATGTTTAAATGCAGCAAAAGTATGTCATTCTTCTCAACAGATCATGTTCCAGAATTAAATAAACTATTTTTAAATTTTTTTTATATTTAAGCTATTTCTAATTATCTGCTATTATGAAGAACTCTGGGATGAATCTCTTAGTATTCTCATCAATATATTTTTTTCATTCTGTTGAATATTTCCTCCTAAATTGAAGGGTCTGAACATTTCTCTGGGTTTTGACGTGTCATTGCATTGCTTTCTAAACAGGCTGTATATGCAACACTCACAACCCCATACTCCCAGCACGGGATGTTTTCATTTTACTCTTTTTCTCCCTGAGGGTTGGGAGTGGGGCAGGTACTGACAGTGTCTGTCAAATAAGACTCCGTTTGTTTTGTTATCACCTATTTTTCTGTTGGTCCATTCAGTATTTGTATTGTGTGTGTGTGAACCGTCAGTCCAAGACCTGTGCCCATTTACCAATGGTGACTTTTTTTTAATGGTGTTTTATTTTTTTAAGTCACCAAATTCTTATTATTTATAATTACAGAGACTCAATAATCAATTTATTGAAAAACTGAAAACATAATAGACATATTATAATATGGAAAGTGAACATTTCTGATCACAAGGTAGTGTACTGTAGGTGGTTTGTGCTGGCTTGTGAGAGTCGACTGTGAAGTTTTCAGGACTGCTGTGATGTGGTCGTCAAATGCAGCCATTATTCAACACTACATTATAGAAACTTACAGTTCAATTATATTAACACAAGGTAATGAATACTCAAAACTTGTTCCTTTCTTATTATTTTACCATGCTCAACTATTACCTGTATTTTTGGCCACTGCATCCACATGGTGGAAGTGGTACACTACTAGGCATCTCTTCCCAGTGCCACGTGGCTTGAAATAAGCCACAGTGGGAGTATTTACACCATAGAAATTGGCAAACATCACAAATCAGAGCTCTCTCAGCACCTTATAGAACCAGTTGTTAAACACTCACCAGTTTATTGTTGTTCTAATCTCTTCCCCAGGAGGTAATTGGTTTTACAGTCTTGTGCCAGTTAATGACAGGGATCTGTTCCGAGAAGTGCCTCATTAGGCAATTTATTCCTTGTGCAAACGTCATGGAGTGTACTAACACAAACTAACAAACTAAGTGGTCTAGTCTGCTGCACACCTAGGCTCTATGGTGCAATCAATCCATCGCTCCTAGGCTAGAGGCCTGCATAGCACGTTATTATTCGGAACCTGTAGGTGATTATAACACAGTGTTCTACTGTCGTATAACTGGCAGTAAGTTTGTTTACACCAGTATCATCACAAACACATGAGTAATGCGTTGCATTACAATGGCTACAATGTCACTAGGAGATAAGAAATTTTTCAGCTCCATTATAATCTTATAAGGCTACCATTGTATGAGTAGCCTGTCATTGACCAAGATGTCATTTTATGGCACTTAATTGTGCATATGTATGTGTATATGCATATGCATACGTATATACATGGTTATATAGTCACACAAGTTTTTTGCAACCTGTTTTTTTTTCAGTTAACATCACATATTTTACCTCTTTCTATATCACGTATCTATCTTTAATTCATTTTAAGAGTAACATAATGTTCTCTGTATGTGGACATATTATAAAGCATTATTATTTATAAAAATTTTGCTTGAAAATACCCAAACTGCAACAAATAAAAATCACTCACTATCTTGATGGCATTTGAATTATAAAGATAGAAAACTCACTTCCTTTTGTCGCTCCCCTTTTCAGTCTCTCTCCCCTGGAAGTGACCAATGTTCACCCTTTGGTTTATGCCAATAGTAAACTTTCTCTAGGCTTATACATATATTGCTCTATGTAGGCTCATGTACTTTGAGTTTTAGTGAAAAATCAGATCATGCCACTTTACATACTGGTCTGCAACTTGCTTTTGTCACAATATATCGTAACAATATTTTGCAGTGATTGAGAGCTTGGGCTCTGGGCTCAATTCTCGGCTTCATGATTTGTTAGCTTTGGATAAATTACTGTATTCTGCTGAGCCTCAGTTTCCACATCTGTATAATGGGGTACTAATCGTATCTCACAGAGTCGTTATGAGGATTAAAGGAGTTTAATGCATGTAAACCACTTACAACTATACTTGGCACATAGAAAGCACTCAGTAAGTATTGGCTGTTATAATAATTATGATAATCATGGTCAGGTCATCGTATATATGCATCCATCTTATAATTTTTAATGTCTGCCTAATATTCTTTATTTGGATGTAGCATATTATATAAACAACTCCCTTTTCATAGACAGGTTGTTTGCAATTTTCCTCTTCACAAACAATGCTACAATTAAAGTCCGTCCACATCTTCACACACTTAGGCTATTATTTCCATGAGAAAGCGTTCCTAGAAGTGGGATTTCTGAGTCAAATGCACACTTTTCCTTTATTCTTCTTTTTCTTAGCTTTTTATTTTGAAATAATTATGTAGACTCACAAAAAGTCACTGAAATAGTTTAGAGTCCGTGTGCACCCTTATTCACTTTTCCTGGGTGGCAACATCTTACACATTAGAGTATATTATCAAAACCAAAAGACCGTACATTTTAACTTTTAATAAATGGTACCAAATTACCCTCTTACAAATTTATGTCAACTTCAACTCTCAATAGCAAAGTAGGAGAATAACTTGTTTCCTATATCTTTGCCAGCACTTCAGCAAGCTATCTATAACAGCTTTGCCAATATGATGAGTAAAATAGTATTGGTATTTCATCTTGTATTTTTGTGATGACTAATGAGGCTGAGCACCATTTTCTAATGTTTATTGTCTACTGTACTATTTGTTAATTTCCTGTTTATACTCTTTGTCCAGTTTGTAAGTTATTTGCATTTTTCTTGCTCATTTGTAAGAACTTTTTATTTATCAAGAAAAGTCTCCATGTATCTGTCATATACTGCAAATATTTTCTCCCTATCTGTCATATGCCTTTCGGTTCCATTTTACCCTCCTCAAGTTTCACATTTTTATTTAATCCAATTGTTCAGTTTGTCTTTTTTATGTCTTCCAAATTTCATGTTTTGTTTAGAAAATATCTCTCCAAGATTATACGATCTTCTGTAATTTTACCTTGCTTATCTTACATTCCTGGGTGATGCTGAAATCTTGTTAATTTCAACAATCCCTGTGTTTAGCAGATGTAACATTCGGGCACTTGATTTAATCTGAACCAGTTGTAACACCCTGACTTTAGCTTTGCCACATTCCATTATTTGTAATTTGGTTATGTTTGAACCTATCCATTTTTTCATTGGTAAACCACGGAATTTCCAAGCCAAAAGGTGTTTTGGTAGTTGGAAGGTCAAAATGTCCCCAGCTAATATACTCCCCTCCTCCCTTGCCCGCCCCCGCACCCGGCCTGCTGCAGGAGAGGTGAAGTGTGTGAAAGTATTTGCCCAAGGGACACTCGCCATCTCTGCCTCCAAGGACCGCACACTGCGCTTGTGGAACTTACTCTCTGGCCAGGAGAAATTCACCATTTGGGACAGAGGCTCAAAAGATCCCACTGAACCTCAGATCTGGAGCCTTCATGTGGACGAAGCAAAGAAGGTTGTGTACTCAGCATCTAGTTCGAAGGTAACAAAAGTGTCTAATACAAATTTAGTCACATGTGGCTTGCATCTTACATTATGATTTATTTGGGCAGCGCAGGCTTAAATATTAGAAAAGGGTTGGTTTCAAAACTGATTATAGAAATCATCTCTGTTATCAGCAAAAGTTTGGAAAAGAAAGTAAAGAAATAATAACAGATAATCCCAAAGATAACCACTGTTAACATTTACATGGTTTTACGTGATGTGTGTGTGCAAGTACGTATGTGTGTAAAACAAAATTGGGATAAAACTATATATGCAGTTTCATAAAGCTATTTTCATTTGTCCATAACCTTAAATATTCTTCAAAAACAGCATGCTTAGTGATTTCATAAGATTTTATTGTATGGCTCCTCTATAGCTTATTTAACTAACTCCTTATTGTTGAACACAGACATCATGTTCAGTTCTTTGCAATTTCAAATAACAGATAAATTTCCTTACGTATGTATCTTTGTGTGTATCTCTCCTTATTCCTTTACCATAAACTGCAGAAGTGGAATTAATGGGATAATGTTTCCTATTTAAATGGTCACTGTTGATAAAAATATACTTTTTGTGTGTGTGTGAATTTAAACAGGAAGCCTTCCCTGTTTTAATCAATAATTACTTGTAATTGACATATATGTTGATGCATAAAGTGTGGCTGGCTTTTTCTCTATTTTTTAAAACTTCTTATTTTGGAATAATTTTAGATTTATGCAAAAGTTATAAAGATATTATAAAGAGTTCCCATGTGCCTTCAATCCAGCCTTATCAAATGTCAACATCTTACATAACTACATTTGTCAAAACTAAGACATTAATACTGATTATTTCTATCAATCTGACTCCAGACTTTATTTCGATTTCATTAATTTTTCTATGAATGTCCTTTTGCTGTTCCAGGATACCTCTCCCCACGCCTTTTTATTTTGGAACAGGTAGAGTATTGAAAATAAAATGCGTGAACTATAAAAAAGAACAGGTCTTGTGTTCAACTCTGGAAAGCAAGCAGCCTAGGTCCCCTGCTGAGTTTTCTCTTCCTTTTCATTCTCCCTTAGGTCAGCGCTTGGAATCTGGAAACTGCAGAGCTGGTTTTCCGTATCCTGGGAGATGCCTCCGACCCCTGGATGTGTATGGCAGCACTGGCCTCCCAGGCCACGCTGCTGACAGTGTCCAAGGGTGGTGTGGTCACTCTGTGGAGTTCAGCCACCGGAAAAGTGCAGGGGAAGCAACACTTGTCCAGCATCAAAGAAGAAACTCCTACCTGTGCGGTCTCAGTCCAGAAACCAGGAAAGATGGTTGTTGGGTTCAGCAAGGGTTCCATCTCTTTGGTAAGCAGCTTTATTAAATATGATGCCAATATTCACTCAGGTCAGATGTCCTAAAGTTGGGAGAAAATATCTCACCTTTGATCTTTTAATACATGACATTTGGCTTCCTAATTCTAGGGATTTACTATTCAACACAGTTCAGGAAACATCTGTTGGTGTCTCCTGGGGGCTAATGTGGACAATGTGGACAATGGTAGGCTCTCAGTCCTGTGGGGGATACTCTGGGAGACAGTATAAGAACTGTGTCAGAGCTCTCCCCACCTAGAAGCCAGGAGCTGGGGCACTATCCACCAGCTCCATCAGTGTTTGGGTGAGGGCTGCTCCCAGGAGCATTAACACCGAGGCCAAGGGTGCTGGTGGGATGGGAACAGGAGAGACTGAGCTTCATTTGCCCACATTAGTTACTAGCTTGATGAGCCACATTCATTGGCTGCCTTCCCTTTCCAGTCTCAATTCTCCACTCTCTACCAGTGTTTCCTGGGATCAATTCCCAAATAAACTACTTGCACATAAATACTATTCTCACTGTCTGCTTCTGGGACAACCCAAACCAGATTTGCACTGGAAAGTAACCTCTACCACCCCAAAAAGCTGGTGGTCGGGCTATAAGAAGAAGAGAGAACTATCCCATGATTTGGAAAACTGATGGAAGGGATCAAGAAATACAGGGTCTATAGAGTTTTATTAGTGTTCAGACCCCAGCCATGCTGGAGGGAAAGTCTTGATACCACCCTCAAAACATTTGGGACTGTGGTCAATGCGTATTACTAAAATTGCAGTCAAGCCCAGACCGAGCTGATACATAGATTAGATTGATTCAGACCCCTCCACACTAAAAGCGCAACCGAAGAAGCATATCCTTTTCTCAGGGTAAATATTATTTACTTTAGGCTCTACTGTCCTTTTATGTACAATACCCATTATAATTCAAAAATCATTACAAGCAAGAAAATGGGACTATAATTAAGAGCAAATTGGAACCATAATCAAGAGCAAAAATAATTAATAGAAGCTGACACGTAACTGACTCAGGTGTTTAAATGATCAGATAAAGAACTTTAGAATGTGGATGATAACTAATGGAAAAGGTGAATAACATGTGTGAATGGATGGGGAATTTCAAAAACTTTAAATCAAAACTAGAAAAAAAGACCAATTGGGAATTCAAGAAATAAAAAAGACAGTGTCAGAAATGAAGAACTTATGCAGGCTTAATGGCAGACTAGTCACAGCAGAGAAATACCAGTGAGTTAAAGACAAGTTAATGGCAATTATTCATCATAAATGTAAAGAAAAAAACGAGGGGGGAAATGAACAGAGCATCTGAGACTTATGGGACAATGCCAGATGTCTAAAGGACAATTAGAGTCTCTAAAGTAAAGGAGAGAATGAGAGCGCTGCCAAAGAAATATTTGAAGAGATAATGGTTGAGAATTTTCCAAAATTTAGATAAGACATCAGGTCAAAGATCCAGCAACTCCACCCACTAGATACAAAGTGTGCCCCCAATGTTAACAAACAAAAATGTCTCCAGACATTGCCCAATGTCCTTTGGCGAGGCAAAATTGCCCCCCAGTTGAGAACCACTGCCCCAAACACTTTAAGTGTAAAAAGCAACTTGCAGTATCTATGATGGATTGTACAACAGAGGATGCTCCTGTAAACATTTATCTATGCAAACGGATGCTCACCAAATGTAGACAAATGTTCTTCTGGGGAGAAGGAAGAATAACAAAAGGTGCAAAGAAGTTTATGGTGTGTACTTTTAAAAAAATGGTATTTATTTTTTAAAAATCTTATACAGTATTATTGTTTAATCTGTTTAAGTTTTTAAAGTATCACACGTTTAAAAAATAGCAATAACATTCATGAAGAAATTCACTTTCTCCTATGCCTGCTAAATAAATGTTGAACAAATATTTTTTAAATACTGGCTTGAATTGGTGCAAAGGGCTCACTTTCCTGGGCTGCCACATGTCGCCCCCGCCCCCTGAAATAATGAATATTAAGTTTTTGGCACACGGTCTTGTGGCAGTCTGGTCCTCAAAACTCACTAGCTGGATTGAGGCTTGAGAATCAGGATTAATGAATGAATTTTTTTCTCTTAGACTTGAATAAAACTGGTTCATTTCTTCAACTCAGGAATAAGAAGAATAGTGCTGCCTTCCTCTGGCTTCAACCTATGTTTTGATCTTATTTGAGATCTCTAGACCTCTTCTAGGGGCTGGAATGTTCTCTGGGTCCCTGAGTTGGTGACAGCAACAACAGTAGTAATTCTACCTGCCACTTTGGGAGAGCTGACTGACTATGTGCCTGGATGGAGTGTGTGGGGGAGATAATTCTAACACACTTCTTAGCCCATGATAGCCCTGTGAGGCGGTCCTGGTATCATCACCCATTTAACAGATGAGAAAACTGAGGCTCCCAGGGATAAAGAGATTTGCTTAGGATCACATTGCTGGTGAGTGGCAAAGCCCTGTTTCGGATCCAAGCTCTTAACCTGAATGAACCCTTACCGTTGTGGAAATGCTCGATGGGCATCTTTGACTTTGCACAGGTTTCTTCCAAAGGAGACAGCCTGCTGGAGAAGCTTCCGGAAGCGGTGGGGTTCCTGGTGGTCTCTGAAGATGAGTCCCTTCTGGCCGCAGGTAGCGTTTAATTTCACACACTGGGGAGTGCTGAGGAGACAACTCCGGATTTGTTTGGAAGTGGAGTGAGGCTTGGGGAAAGGGAGGAGTCCTAGATCAGCATCCAGCAAACTTTTTCCACAAAGGGCCGCATTCTGCCACAACTATTGAACCCTCCCCTTATAATGTGAAAGCCACCCAGACAATATTTCAAGGGGGTGTGGCAGTACACCAATAAAACTTTCTTTATGGACGCTGAAGTTTGAACTTCATATTTTCATGTGTCATGAAAGAGTTATCTTTCTTTGAGTTTTTCTAACCATTAAAAAATGTAAAAACTATTCTTAGCTCGTGAGCCATACTAAAATGTGTGGCTGGCTAGCTTTGGCCCACAGACTGTGGTTTGCCAACCCCTGTTCTGGGCAAATCTCCTAACCTTTCTGGGCTTCTGGTTCATTATCTTTGAAATGGGAGTGATTATCTCTGCTGGATAGTCACAGGGATAGAGTGGGGGGTGGTCCTGGTGGTCTCTGAAGATGAGTCCTTTCTGGGTGAGAGGGTAGGGTACCTCACAGTTGAGCCAGCCCCCATAACCCCTGCTTTTATGGGCTTCCAGGCTAGCAAGAAAGATGGAAAAGTAGAGTAGGCACAAGAAAGACAAGAATCAGCGGCCATGGGAGCATGTGACAGGGTTTCCTTATTTAGTCTGAAGCAGTCAGGGAAGGCTTCCTAGTGGAGGTGACCAACAGATGCTCTGCAGCCTGATTTTTTTTTATGGGCTATTTTTTTTTTTCAGATCAGTTATAGGTTCACAGCCAAATTGAACAGAAAGTACAGGGATTCCCCATACACGCGCTGCTCCCACACATGCATAGCCTCCCCCATTAGCAACATCTCCCACTAGATTGGTAAGCATTTCTAATCAATGATCCTTTTTTGACACATCATCATCACCCAAAGTCCACAGTTTATATTAGGTTTCACTCTTGGTGTTGCATGTTCTATGGATTTGGACAAATGTATAATGACAGGTATCCATCATTATAGTCTCAGACAGAGAATTTTTACTGTGCTAAAATCAACCTGATGTTTGCAAAACCATTTCCAGGGGTCAAAGACATTCCAGTCAAGTGCTGTTGAATAATGCAAAACACAAATGTGAGCCACATTAATAATTGTGAATGTTCTCATGACCCAATTTGAAAAGGTAAAAAGAAACAGGTAGCATTATGTTAATAATATATCTTATTTAACCCCCTTACATCCAAAAATTCAATATAAAATTCAATATAAAATTTAATATAAATTCAATATAAAAATTATTAGTGGTATATTTCGAATTATTTTTTAAATTCTTGTGTGAGGTTTTTGAAATCTGGTGGGTACTGTATATTTATAGCTCATTCCAATTCAGACCAACCGCGGTAATAGCCACGTGTAGCTTGTGATGACCTGATTGGAGAATGTAGGGCTGGTAGATAAATGCTTATCCTCCAGGATGACTGATATGTACTCTTCATCCTGTTTCCAAAAGAATTTCAAGTGGCTTAAGTATGTGCAAAATATAGCATGGGAAATAGGTACAAAAGAAGAAAGAAAAACAAGGGTAGGGACACAAAATAGAATCAGGACCAAGGCCGGAGGCATTGAGGATCTTGGTGACCTAGAAACTTGTTACAGTTAGGTTTCAGGTGTGGCTCTTTCCAACAGCCAAGGAGAAGGAGGAGCCTGGACAGTTTCCCCATCCACAACGTGGGGAACCAGCCTGTTGTTTGGGAGATGCAGTCCTTATTTGCCCACGTCCCTGCTAGGGGTCTTCTCAACATGACATTCACCCAGAACACATTTGGAACGCAACTGAGCAGGTCCCCTTGGGTAGAGTTGCTAGATAAAACACAGAACGGGCAGTTAAATTTCAGATAAATGAGTCGTTTTTAGTATAAGTATATACCACACAATATTTGGGCTATATTTATACTAACAAAAATTTACATTGTTCATCTGAAATTCGAATTTAATTGGATGTGCTTTTGTTGTTGTTGTTGTTGTTGCTATTTTGCTAAATCTGTCAACCTCTTCTCTCCCTCATGTTTCCCTCCTTCACTCTGCTCCAGCAACACTGGCCTCCAAGCTGCCTCTCAGACACACCTCCTGGTTGTCCCATTGGTTCCCACCCTTCCAGTGTCCACATCCCTCTAAAGTCAGCTCTCATGCCCTGGGGCTGCCGTAACAAACTTCCACACAAATGTGGCGGTTTAAAGCAACAGGAATTTCTTCTCTCACAGTTCTGGAGGCCAGGAGTCTGAGGTCACAGTGTTGGCAGGCCTGGCTCCCTCCACAGGCTCTAGAGGAGAATTCTGCTTTGCCTCTTTCAGCATCTGCCTTGTGACTCCTTGACTTGTGGCCACATCCCTCCAGTCTCTGCCTCCATCTTTACATTGCCTTCCCTGCCATGTGTGTTTCTGTGCCATTTCCTCACGGCTGCAGTCCCCTAACTTCATTGCCCTTATCACAAATTATAACCATTTTACTTTCCTTCCTCCCTCTCTCTCCCCATCCCTTCCCTTCCTCCAGTTTCTTCCCTCCTTCTTCTCGCCCGTCTTCCCTTCCTCTTTCCTTCTTTCCTCTTTCTTTCCTTCCTTCCATCTTCACAGTGTGTTTACTCTGTGTCCAGCTCTGTGCTAGGTTCTGAGATACCGTGAGTAGCCCAAATCGGCAGTCCCAGTGCTCTGAAAACTCACAGTCCTGTGATAATAAATAATGCTACTATTTTTCTGTGAGATTATTGATCACTGTTATCACCCCTCCCCAACTGTAGGCTCTGTGCAGAGGGGGGCATGTCTGTCTTGCTTACCACTTTATTTCTTGCACTAGCACATAGTAGGTGCTCAAAAAAAAAAAATCTCTGTTGACTGAACTGAATTACTCTCGAGGTCTTCCAGGAATGAAAAGAGTAACCCAGGTCCCTGCTGTTTCAGGCTTTGGCAGATCTGTGCGGATATTCTTGGCTGACTCACAGGGGTTTCATCACTTCATGGCCACCGACCTTGAACATGAGGACATAGTGGAGACAGCTGTTTTTGGTCCTGAGAACAATCTGATTGTCACTGGGTCCCGGGATACACTCATTCAGGTGAGGGGGAGACCCAGGGCCTGTCACCCTTGTCTCCACCTCTGGAATCAAACATATGTTTTTTCTAGGGAATCTTCAGACTTTGAAATACAGAAAAATACAGAAACTGGTGCAGGCAAAACCAGGCAGGTCATTGGGAGCATATGAGGGAGTTTTCTAGGACCCAGCGACAGATCTGAGGAGAATTACCAAAATATTGAATGAAGGAGATGGCATTCCCACTGAATTTGATGGACTAGGCAGATTTTGACCTTCAGAGTGGAGCAAGGTCAGGGGAGAAGGGAGAAAAATTCCCATTAAGCTCAAAGTTCTCAAGGCTGGTAAGAAAGGCAGATGACTAAGTAGTGTTTCTCCAGTGGTCTGGTCTCAGCACATTTTTACGGTCTTAAACATTATTGATGATTCCTCAAGGGCTTTCATTTATGTGGGTTATATCAATTCGATTTATATATTTTTAACAAGTGATTTATTTTGGAATAATTTTAGAATTTATAGAAGAATTGCAAAGAGAGTCCCCAAGTTTATATTTGCTCTTCACCTGGCTTGTCCCAATGTTCACATCCCATATTACTCTGAGCTCTTTGTCAAACCCTAATTAACACTGGGATAATACTTTTAACTGATCGGCAGATTTTGATCTGATTTTTACCGGCTTTCCCACAAATGTCCTTTATGATTCCAGGATCCAATCTGGATCCCACTCTGCATTTTAGTATCTATTGATAATTATCATATTAAAAGTTAAAAATGAGGAAATCCAAAAACGCTTATCCATTAATTCATCAACATGACATGTCAACATAATAACATACTTTTATGAAAATAACTCTATTTCCTGAAACAAACCAAAAAAACTCATGAGATTATCATTGGTTCACATTTTGGCAAATCTCTTTCATGTCTGGATTAATTGAAGACAATTAATTGGACACCCGTTTGATTCTGCATTCTCTTATCTGTTGTAGTTTCACATGTCTCATGACTTCTGAAAAACTCCACTGTTTGCTTGTGAGAGGAAGAGAGTGAAAAAGGCAAATAATGTCTTAGAATTATTATGAAAATAGTTTTGCTTTTACAGAAAATGTGGGAGTTCCCTTCAGGGGTTCCTCAGAACACACTTTGAGAACTCCCGTGGTGGTAGCCTGATGAGATGTGGGGAAGTGTGAGAAGGTGGAGAGATGTGAAGGCCCTTGAACCTCAGCCTAAGGATTCACCTTAGATGGACAGACAGACTTAAGCATGTTTCCAAACAATGGCAGCGTAAGGAAAAAGTCAGCTCTGCCCTCTGCTCTCTATCCTCAGGTATGGAGTCTGTCTGAGCAAGGGACCCTGCTGAACATCCTGGAAGGTGTCGGGGCCCCCGTGAGCCTGCTGGCCCGGTGTGGGACCTTGGTGGCATCTGCTTCCCAGCAGTCCTCATCTTTTAAAGTCTGGGATCTCACTTATGCTCAGAAGCCACGGGCCTCTGCCCCATTTCTGGACCGCACCGGCCTCACAGCTGTGTCACACAACGGAAGCTACGTTTACTTCCCCAAAATTGGGGACAAAAACAAAGTCACTGTTTGGGACTTGGCAGAAGGTTTGTATGAGATAAGCATGGTTGTTTGTGTGGGCAAGAAGGCATTGAAGCCCCTCTCATTCTACTCAGGCTGCATCATCTCGAGGGATTAAACAACAGATGTTTATTTCTCACAGTTCTCACAGGAGGCTGAGGGTCGAAGATCAAGGTGCCAGCAGATCTGGTATCTAGTGAGGGTTCTCTTAGTGGCTTGCAGGTGGCCACCTTCTCACCTGGCAGAAAGCGGAGAGAGAGAGAGCAAACTCTCACATCTCCTCTTAAAAAGACACTCATCCCATTATGAGGGCTCCCATTCCACGACCTAATCATCTCCCAGTGGCCCACCACCAAATACCATTACATTAGGAGTTAGGATTTCAACATATGAATTTGAAGAGGACACAAACATTCAGTCCATATCACTCCCATAATTCCAGTCAAGTTGGAAATGGCTAATAAAAAACAGGATTTGATTTAAAAAATTTCTAGCCTAAGGCAATTGAATATTGGTTGTCAGTTCAGGTTTCCCAGAAGCCTGAACTGGGGATACTTGCACTAGTGGTACATAGAGGGGCAGCTCCCAGGAGAAGCCTGAGAAGGGGTGAGAAGCAGGATAGAGTTGGGGAAGGACCAAGCAAGGAAGTAGGCTCGGCCTGATCCAGACCATAAATTGCACCTCCATGTTGTCCCATCTCTAGACAAGGCAGTCACTGGCCTGGTGAGATCCTTGGATGGTGCTGGACACTGCCCCTGGGCATTTTGAGATGAAGGTTCCCTTCATATGAGGGCAGAGGGCAGCCTTGGGGTGGGCGAACTGGACAGTAAAGGGGGTCTGGGCATGTCACCAACAGTATCTGCTACAATCCCCACTGGGCAAATGGAGATATAGAAATTCTTTGTTTATGAGAAAATAATATGAGAAAATAAACTCACTCTCAAGTCCACACATTCATGGATTTGGCAGACATCTGTTTAGTGCCAGACTGTGGCAGGTGAGCAAGACAGATTCTCGAGGTGCTCACCTGCTAGTGGCGGGGGGCGAAGCAAGATACAAAGAAACGGTGTATGGGGATGAGATAGCAGTTTGCAAACTCTGGCTCAAGGGCCAAATCCAGCCTGGCTTATTTGTTTATATATTGTCTGTGGCTGCTTTTGGGCTTCAGAGGAAGGGTTCAATTGTTGCAACAGAAAGCATGCAGTCTGCAAGGCAAAAAGTATTTACTCTTAGGCCTCTATGGAAATTTATAAAGGAAACGTTTGGGAAGAGGCCCGAGAGGTCATGTGACAGGAGCAGGAGGTCACTGGAGGCTGTTAGACAGGAAAGTGAGATGATGCGAGTTTCATTTTTAAAACTTTGCATAGTTTGGGGGGGCAGGAGTGGAAGCAGGGAACCTTGCAGTAGCTGAGTTGAAGATTATGAATACTAAAACTATTGAAAAAATTGGGAAAACTGTGGAACGAGCATTCCTATGATCCATTCTTGATGCAATCTCCCTGTCACGGCAGGTGAGGAGCAAGATGCCCTGGACACCTCTAACGAGGTCAGGTGTCTGGAAGTCGCTGAGCAGGCCAAGCTCCTTTTCACTGGCCTCGTTTCCGGCATCGTCCTGGTGTTCCCCCTGAATTCCAGGCAGGATGTCCTGTGCATCCCCCCTCCAGAGGCCCGGAAAGCCGTCAATTGCATGGCCCTGAGTAAGGGCGAGGAGCACCTGGCCATTGCCTATGACAGCATCGTCCTGGTGCTGGACATCAGTCCTGGGGACCCCTGTCCAGTCATCGATGGGCCAACCTACACCTTCTATACCCAGCTGCCTGAGACCATATCCAGTGTGGCCATTCTGACCGATTACCGTGTGATCTACGGCATGACCAACGGTGATCTCTTCCTGTATGACTGTGTGAATTCCAAAGTGTTCCCTCTGGAGGCCCACAGGAGCCTGGTCACCTGTGTGGAGGTCAGCCACAAGGAGCAGCTGGCATTCAGCGGGTCGGAGGAAGCCCTGCTCTGTCTCTGGGACCTGCAGACATGCAAGGGGAGATTCGAGATGAGTTACATGGTGCGTGGCCTGCTATACCACATGCATGCTAGGTCCATGTGTTAGAAAACTGATGACAGGTGTCATTTATTAAGTGAATACAAAGTGTGCTATCGACCAGGTCAGGACTATGGTAAGGTAAGTGAGGCACTAGTCTCAGGAGCACAGTTTAAGGAGTGCCCCCAAACTCGGCAATCAATCAAGAGAAATGTTTTGATACCATGTTTCAAAAAATCACAACCAATGCAAAAGATCTGCGAAGAACAAAATTATCAACATTTTAAATAAAGACAGGATCAAGTCCTGCACTGGCACAGCTCTGCCTCTCTTTCCTCGCCCTACCCCTAATTATGTCATTCTTTCACCCACTAGTTTTAACTGCATAACCTATGCCAGGCCCCTTTCCAGCCGAGAGGAAGCAGCTGTGACCAAGTCAGACACCGAAAGTCCTGCCTCCTGGAGCCACATCCTAGTAGGGGAGACACTGTGAGCTCTGGAAGGGCAAGATCTTTTGTGTTTTGCTCACTTAGATGGCCTCATCCTTAGGATAGCTCCCGACATATCATCAGGATTCAATAAATGTTCTTGAATTAAAAATAAAGCAGCAAATATTGATGGGTTGGGGAGCAACAAAGGCTTTGGAAAAAAGAGGCAAGGTCAAGGGGGTAAAGAGGGGCAAGGGATGCTATTTAAGTTTGGTGGAACAGCATTCTAGACAGAAGGAACAGCAGCCGTGAAGACTCTGAGGAGGGAAACTGATGACTCCTTTACATACAATGTGTCTTTAAGAGTCTGCACTGCCCATTTCATAGAGAAGTATTATAATTTTTGCATCAATATTATCAAGAGCTATGTTATATATTTATATATTAATATTATACATTATATAAAATATACATGTTAAAATATAATTTTATATTTTAATCTTCACGACAATCTTATAAGGGTGGTGTTATCATTCTAGTTTTTCAGATGGGAACAAAGGCCATACCTTAAGTTGCAAGGCATAAAAATTGTTAATAAACACAGGGAGATGATCTTGTAACGAAGAGAACAGTATGTGTAGTTTCATCTTAAAAGGCCTTTGTCCCACCTGATTGATTTATTTTCATGGAGCCACTATAAGGCTGGGAGGTATGTGATTTTTTTTCTTGTTGAAATGGGAAATGTCACCACAGCAGCTAAATACACCTAGCTTTCTGTTTTTGTTTTTAAATAAACTCAGTTTAGAAATGATTTTAGATTTACAGATGGTACGAAGGTTCCATCCACCCACCTCTCACCCAGCTCCCCCTGATGTTAATATCTTATGTAATGAGAGTGTGTTTGCCAAAACTATGAAAATACGGGAACAAATATTATTAACTAAATTATAATGACTTCATTAGGATTGTATGTTATTTGACAGATTCTATTTTTCTGTTTTAGGATCTAATCTAGGATCCCATGTTACATTTAGCACAGAGCTTTTACTTAAAGACAAGTATGTCTAATGCTTGCATGACCAAGGTCATTTAAGAATTAAATTCTATAATTCTTATTTTCCAATGCAAAATATTTCTAAACCTCTCAACCCAATTTCAGTGAAGGTGTGTTTTGATCCTATGAATACTGATGCCACCCGTCTCTCCAGGTTTTCAGAGGATCCATCATCCCCCATAGGGTGCTTACAAGCCTGGCTTCCTACACACGTCCTTTGGGGCTGGTCTCTTGGGTGTCTTTCAGTCTGAAATCAAGATCACATTATCTTTTTCAACAGAACTCTTTCTGTCGAGGAGTCCAATGTGCTTGCTTCTCCAAGGATGACAAGTATGTATATGCGGGCTTGAAGGATCGCTCCATAATTGTCTTGAGCGTGCTGGACGGTGAGTGATTTTGCTTTGAGGGCAGAGCTAAGCTCAGATCTGGAGAAGGCCCTGCCCTGGGCATTAGAGGGCCCACTCTGACCTCCTCTAGCTGGTTCCCTCCCAGTCTTCTGCAGGCCAAGGGGACAGGCCCACTTGGAGCTGCAGCTCTCCTCTATACCTAAGTTCTAGGTTCCTGGGACTCTAAAGACACCCCCCCCACCTGGTCTGGGGCCCTCTTTAGGGCCTGTGCAGGCCTCTTCCCCAGGTGCATCCTTATGAAGACAGACTACACCCCTACTGTGCACACCCCTAGGCTCAGGGTGGCCATGGGGTGGTATACGTGGAGTCTGGAGATATGAGCTTGGTGGAGGGTTTACATGTATATGTGTGAGGCCCCTAAGGGTGTAGGGTAGAACTGGGTATGAGAAAATAAGGGTGCCAAGCCACAAACAGCTACATTCTAATATGGAGCTGAGGAGCCTGAGAATTTTCAACCCAAACCTGACCTTCCAGGAGGTTTCGAAGGCACATTTATCAATGTAGAAGGGTAGAATGTATTTCATTTAATAGTTTATTAGCTAGATTTATAACATTTACATATGAGCCTTGATTCATTCTCTTGCCCCTGGTCCCATAAATGTCAGGGGTGACGTGTTTAAGACCAACCACTTCGAAAACCCCATGTCTCTTGGTCAATTCCATATTACACTAAAAGTGCACTAAAAAGAGTTAACGTTTCTTGTTTGCTGGGTGTGCTGGGTACTCTTACCAACCCATTTAATTCTTTCAACAGCCACTCCATTTTACAGAGCAAAAACTGAGGCTCTGAGAAATGGGGTGACTTGTTTGAAGCTGGTATGCCTGGTCCCCATATTACCTTTGCCACCTTCCTACACTGTCTCCTATAAAAAGGGAATCTATATGACACTGGCAGGAAGGTAGAAGTCATTGCTATCTCTGTTTGACATGAAGAAGTTGAAGTTCAGAGAGGTTAAGGGACTTGCCCAAGGTAACAAAGCAAGTAAGAGGCTGAATAAATATCAGGTAGAGCTGAATACATCATAGTTGAATATATCGTAATTGAATATATTATAGTTTAATACAGTATAGCAACAATGCCTAGCAAAAAGTCACGGTTGGCTCAGAAACTGAGGTATGTAGATAGTGGCCTTAAAAGCCCATCCTAAGCAGGTTCACAACTTCTCTTCCTACTCCTCCTCCAATGATATTTACTGGACTCATTCTGGGCTAAAAGCTGACACTGACATGCATGACATCTTCACATCTTCAGAATTCCCCTCAGCAGGTACATATATCCAGTTATCATCCCCATAATGAAGATGAAGCAAGAGGGACTCCTAGAGTTTAGATGTATCTGAGCCAGCTGCAAGGATTTGACCTCATGCCGCCAACTCTCGAATGTGTGAGATCAGACCTCTGTGGCCCCAGTTTTCTCATTTGTGTGGCTCTGCACTCTACCCGCTACAGGTACCCTACTGGCTGTCCAGTTTGTCCATGCCCTGGTGAACAGAATCATCCCGACCAACAATGGCTTCATTGCC
This sequence comes from Cynopterus sphinx, assembly GCA_030015415.1. Taxonomy (NCBI): domain Eukaryota; kingdom Metazoa; phylum Chordata; class Mammalia; order Chiroptera; family Pteropodidae; genus Cynopterus; species Cynopterus sphinx. Next base: position 50,082,157 of record CM057390.1, on the reverse strand, counting down.
CCCACCAGACATGGCTATCTGATCCGTGAACGATTCCAGTGTCCCTCATCAAGAGCCTCACAGCAAGAACCTTTCAAGAACTTCAGGAAGGCAGTATGGATGATCAAGTCAAGGAAGAGAGAAGAATCGGCTGCTGCTGCAGGGGCACTGCAGGACACGGAATCAAGGAGTGGCCAGGGAAATGGATGCAAATCAAACAAACGCTCACAAGTCTGCCTGATAGTGTAGAGCTGCCCACAGGTACATGGGGCTCCATGAGTTAGCTCTCTTGGGTCTGGCTGAAGCATGTGTTGCTGTATATGTGGACCGAGACATTGCTTCTTACCACTTTTCCATTCCTCTCTCCTCCATGTCAGCTCCATTTGCAGCCTGCCACCCCCACGTTTGCAACATGGTGGCCAAGTTCAGTAGAAAAGAGAAATTCCTTTTTCCAACAGTTTGAACTGAAGTCCCAGCTTTGATTCTATTGGTCCCAATTGGCTCATATGCCCATCCTGGAACCAATCTCTGTCTCTGGGAGAATGCAGCACTGTGATTAGCCAGCTTGACCCAATGTCTACCTGGGTTGAGGCTGGAGTCAACACCACCCAACTATGTGGACTGAGAATGAGAGAGGCTATTTCTAGGAGGAAAATTGGGGTGCTGGTACCAGGCAAAGTGGGGATGGTGGATGTGAGACTGACCGAACCACAGATGTGGACCACAGAGCTTTTCAATTTATAAAGCACCAGGTGTTATGGTCTGATTCTTATCACAGCCCATACTTTAGTGGGGCAGGAGTTTCTGCATCCGTTTTACAGATAAGGTCACTGAACCTTACAGAGGTAGCTGTGATTTGCTCAAGGTCAAACCCTAGATGCAAGAGCTCTGAAAAACGAGAGCCAGGAGCCATCCTGTCCCAATTCTTTTTGGCTCACTGCACTCCAATTTAATCTTGCAAGCATGACCATCTATTCCACCAGTGGCACACTCAAATGTCCACAGGGGCCAATGAGAAATCTGAATGATTTATGTGCACCTGGGTGAGGAGACAAGAGTGGAGATGGTGGGAATGTGAAGGGCACATGCTCTGTCTCAGGTGGGCATGGACCACCCTGACTTTATTAGAAATTCCATGGGGAAAGCATCCCACTTTTGTAGGAAATCCAGACTTGAATGCAAAATGTTCTCATTTTTAAAAGTTGGTAATTGGCTCAAATTTACATCTCTAGGCACATTTGGCATGTGTGTCTCTAGTTCGTGAGCTGACTTCATGACCCAAGCTGGCATTGAAACAGTAAACTTGTTAGAATCTTCCAGCTCTACTCCCAAACTTGGAGTATAGAGATTTCTTTTTAATGTTAAAAACTGGAGGCTCTTGGAAGCAGATGGAGAGAACTGCAGGCATCTCCCTGCCATGCTTTTGCACCATTTCTGCCTTATTATGCAAGTTCAACAGTCCAATTGTCTCCATTCCACTGAAATAGAGCTTTCTTCTTTGCCCATAGTTTTCTAATAGGCCCACTTGCTTCTGGGGCTTTTGCTGTAAGAACAGGAGAGTCCAGATCTTCCAGGTGCTATTCCTTCTCCCTTCCATGGGATTCAGAGTTTCACAAAAAGTAACCTTAGAAACAGAAACTTTTGAGCTGGATATGACCCTACTGACTGTCTTGGTTCAATCTGAACCAAGGAGGGCTTTGGCAATTCTGCAAATTAGCACTAAATTCCATTAAAAATATTTTAAACTGTATGCTCAGGTGTATTGGGCAACAGGTTTTAAGGTGTTGAAGATAATTAACTTGGGATTCTCCTGCCATCTCCATTTAACTTAAATTTCAAGAGGATCCCTTGAAAAATTAGCTATTCTTTGCCACCAGTTCTCTGTGAATCAAGTAACAAAGTGGATGTTGTGACAAAGTAAGATTTCAGCTATAACTTTTGGTTTAAAATGTGTGTGCATCTCAATGGCCTTAGTGAGAATCAACTGGTTTGTATATAAAAACTAAATTGAACATATGAAAGGAATTTTTACTAATAAAATGCTACTCCAAATTATTGTTTATATTGGTGACTTTGCAGTGAATTTTCACTCGGGAAAGAGTTTGGTTGCTATGAATGCTTGATAAGCCCTGTGCTTGGAGAAGTGACTTACTTGAATCTAGCCTTGGAGAAGACCAAATGAGAGTGTGATTATCCAAATCTCACCTTACTCTCACACTAAGCAGGACCAATCATCCAAACTGGGACACTTTTTAAGCGTAAAAAGGAATACTTTTAACAATTACTCCCAGACTATGAAAATAGACTGGACCATCCCAAGACAACTGAAATTTATAGCTGTAGCAGGAATAAATTTATGTTATATTCTAGAGACTTTTTAAAATAGAGATATAAATGACATATAACATTATATTAGTTTCAGGTGTACTACATAATCATTTGATAAATGTATATACATTGCAAAATGATGACCATAAGTCTAGTGAATATCCATCACCACATAATTATAACTACATTTTTTTTGTTTGTCTGTTTCTTGATTGCTACTGTCTTAATTGGTTTTGTTTGTTTATTAAGGTATAATTGACCTATAACATTATATTAGTTTCAGGTATATAACATAATAATTTAATATTTGTATATATTACAAAGTTATCACCACAATGAGTCTAGTTAGCATCCATTGCCACTCAAAGTTATAAAAAGTTTTTTTTTGTAATGAGAAATTTTAAGATCTATTCTCTTAGTAGCTTTCAAACATACAATCAGTCTTATTAACTACAACTATCATTTGGACAGTACTATAAGGTAAACGCGTGACACTCCGACAGAAGTCTTAAAAGCAAGCATTTATTGGGTGAGCGCTCCGGGGCGAGGTTCTCTGGTCCAGAGAGGAGAGGGGCCAGAGAAATCGCGCCCTGGGATGGGAGGGCGTGGCTTTTATGGGTTATGTGGGGGTAGGGGTATAGGGTGGGGAACGTTAATCGTTAATCAATGCTAATTGAGCCTCCGGATTAGGGTGGTGACGCCTAGGGCTTTAGGGTGGGCCCTATTCAGGTCTGGATTCCCAGTATCAAGCTGGGGAGTCTGCAGGCAGGCATCCGGCTGGCCCTTCCCCCGCTGACCTAACAAGTACATCCCCAGAACTTATTAATTTTATAATTGGAAGCTTATGATCACGTTCACCCATTTTAAAACCACCCCTCACTCCCTCCTCTGGCAACCACCAATCTGTTCTTTGTATCTATGAATGGGTTAAGTTTTTTTTTTTTTAATTTACTTTATTTTAATAGTCTAAAGACTACTTATTTCAACTTGAAGATGTTCAAACTTACAGGAGACTTGCATTGTGAGGACAACGACCACTTATTCACCACTGGGATCCAACAATTATCACCTTCCATCTTCTGCAAAAACCATTTCAAAGTGAGACATTTCAGGCACAAAGTTTAAGGAGGCACCAAAAAGCTTAGCAATCAAGATAAATAATATTTTGTTACCATATTTTTAAAAAATAAAATGAATAAAAAGTGCATGATGAAAAAAATAATCAACATTTTAAATAAAAATGGGATCTGACCCTGCATTTGCACAAACCTGCCTCACGCATCTCACCCTAATTCCAGACCTGTTGACATCAAGACACCTTATCTATAAATACATCAGGACAAGTCTTTTTAGGAGTAAGGTCATTCTCCTACATAACCACATACATCTATGAAAACTAATAATTGTTATTTAATATCTTAAAAGACATCCCTAGTTTTCCTAATTAGCCCTAAAACATCTTTTATAGCATTCCTTTCTAACTGGGACCCAATCAAGCTTTGTTTATGCATCGTATTTAGTTGTTTTGCCTCTTTAGTTCCTTTTATTCTAGAGCAGGATTCAGTAAACCATGGCCTGTGAGACTGTTGCCTGTTTCTGTAAATAAAGTTTTTTGGGACATGGATACGTGCATCGCTTACACATTGTCTGTGGCTGCTTTCATGCTACAGTGACAGAATTATGGCCCCAGTGCCGAAAATATTTGCCATCTGGCCCTTTACAGAAAAGTGTGCTGACCCTGGTGTTAAGGCTTGATTAGATTCTGCATAAACATTTCTTTTAAAACATTTTTAAAAATCAACTTTAATTTTTAGAGCAGTTTTAGGTTCACAGCAAAACTGAATGGAAGGTACAGAGACTTCCCACATACCCTCCATTATCAACATTCCCCACCAGAATGGTACATTTGTTATAATTGATGAACCCACATGGACACATCATTATCACAGGGTAAACATTTTTGACAAGGCTACTTGATAGGAGTATTATCTATCATAGCATAACAAATTACCACAAACTTTGTAGCTGAAAATCACAGTCATTTATTATTTCACAGTTTCTGTGGGTCAGGAATCTACTATGACTGGGTTCTCTGTGCAGGGCCTCACAAGGTGTCAGCTGAGCTGGGAACTCATTGGGAGGCTCAGAACCCTCTTCCATGCTCATTCAGGTTATTGGCTGAATTAAGCTCTCATAGCTGTGGGACGAGGACCTCAGCTCCTAGAGGCTATCCACGACAGCACTGGTTCCTCCCAGAAGGATCGCATCTGTCTGATGCTTCAAGACTTTGACCTGCAGACTGTCTTTTAAAGGATGTCCTGATTAGGACAGGCCCACCCAGAATAATCTCCCTTTTGATGAACTCACCATTGACTCATTTGGGACCCTAAATACACTTGCAAAATCCCTTTAACTTTGCCGTGTGGTGTCACTTAATCTCAGGAGTGACATCCATTATGCTCCTAGGTCCCACCAACACTCCAGGATGAGGTAGGTGTTAGATGGGGCACACACTCCAGGGGTGAAAATCTCTGGGGTCCATGTTGGAATTTTGCCACAACATGATTCTAAACTTTAGAGATTTTGGTCATAAAATCTGCCACCTGGGAAAACTTAGATTAGTTCAAAATAAGATCTTTTGATCTTGTCTTCTTAACCTCACCAAAACACTGTCCAACAAAAGACCTACCTAAGAACCTTACCTTAATGTTAAATTTGATAAATGGTAAGGAAATTTGTGTTCCAAAGCTGGTCTATTTGAACTGTCAACTCTAAGGTTTTCAACTTAATCTGTGTAGATGAAAATAGTAAAGAGAAAAATGTAGCTTAGAAATGTCTTATGCTTTATCAAAGTAAGAATGAAAAGATGTGTGTGTACTATTGTCCACATGTGTACACATGCATGCGAAAATACACGTACAGGTTTTATAACAGATGAGGGACAAAAAATTGCCATGACCATTATGGGAAAATACACCCTACCATCCAGGACACTTAACCCAGTCTATCAGAGAATGAAGAAGACTTTCTGGAGGAGGTGGCATTCTAGTTGAGTTCTGAAGAATGCACACATGCACACACATACACAGAAGAACTGGATTGTGGTTGCCTATTCTCCAAATGAGTAAGGGTTTTCTTTGAGCATGTGAGATCTATGGAAAGAATGAAAAACAAAAGTGGTCCCTAATATTTGAATAGAATCTCACTTCTTTGGTGCAAAGGGTATTGTATGATGACCCTGTTGGCATGTCAGAAGTCTACACATGTTGGTCCTCCAGGACAGTGCCTAATAGGTTGCCAGGCAGCATTGGTGTTACAAGGACTGTCCAGACATCTAGTGGCCTCAAAGGGCTTAGTCACCCTTAGCTGCTTTTCCTACAGGAATATGCTCAAACCAAGTAGAATTCCTTTCTAGGCTGGGAGCCATGAATCCTCACTGCTTCCTTCATTCTTACCTCCATACCCACCTAACACCATATACTTTCTGCTTTATCTTCTAAATATTACCACTTTACACCCTTTTCTCTCCACTTTAATTGCCCCCACCCTAGTCTAAGCTACTATCATCCTTTGCTTAAACAATGGAACAGCCTTCCTGCATCTTCCCTGGCTTCCCTCCAGTCACTTCCCTGTAGGGCAGTCAGAGCATTTGCTTACCAATTCCAAGCTGCTCAAGTAGCTCCTTGCATAAAACCCATCCACAATTTCTACTCGAGTATGAAATGCCAAGACCAAAATTCTTAACTCATTGCATTAAGATGAGTGGACTGTCCCCTCTGGCCTCTCTCCACACTTATCTTGTACCCTCTTCCCACTCCCACACTCCCTTGCAGTTTGAAAACACTGGTCTTTTTTTTTTTTTAATTCAGATGTACTACCTTTCTTCCCATGGCAGGGCCTTTGCACAGCTGTTCCCTCTGACTTTTATGGTATCTACACATCCTTCAGAACTCAGCTAGAATGCCACCTCCTCCAGGTTGCCCTGCTAGACTAGGTAGGTTATGTCCTAAAGTGGTAGGGTGTATTTTCCCATAATGGTCATGGCACTATTTTGTCCCCCATGCTATTCCAGACCCTAGCCACTCCCAACTTCTGGAGTCCTCCTCTTCAATTAGGGAAAGACTTCATCCGGCCACTATGGAAAGGCTGCAATGGAAATGATTCCCTGTGACTTCTAAGACTGGATCAGAATCAGTGTCATATGGCTTCCACCTGGCCCATGTTCCCCTCATAACAATAGTGCTTGGAACCCAGCTGTCCTGTTATGAGGAAGCTATGGCTGCATTAGGAGGCCCCAGCATGGGTCTCAGCCTATAGCTGGCAGCAAATGACAAACAGGTTAGTAAAATTTCAGAGGATTCTGGACCCAGCCTTCCAGCTGACACTACAGAGCCACATATGAGCTATTTCTGCAAAGCCTGCCAAACTGCAGATTGGAGGACAGAATAAATGTTGATGTTATTCTAAGACTCTAACTCTTGGCAGGCGGAGTTGGGTTGTTACACAGCCAAAGTACCTAGAACGTAGTAACTGTTACACCTGCACCTTCTCTCTGAACTGTTGAAACTTTACACTGGTTTGTGTGATAATTTGGTTCCTCTCCTTCTAGAAAGCTCTAGGGGGACAAAAGCCTCGCCAGTTTTGTTCACTATTCCATTCCTGACACCTAGCACAGGGCCTGGTAAGTAATAAACTCACCGCCAATGTGTCCTCAGCTTTTCCGCACCTCTTCACAAACAAAAAGAGATGATATTTGGTCATCGATGGAGGGTTCGTTCATTTGCTAAATGCTCACTGGTGTGGCTCTGTGTCAGAAATTTGTGTTCGAGACGAAGCACAAAAGAGACGATGTCCAAGGGACGGTGCGGGTGTGTTTTGAGGGACGCGTGGGGCTGTGTCGAGGCCGCTGTGTGCCCTACTCCATTGTCCCACCGACCCGGAAAGCGGGGCTGCACGAACACTCCTTACTTAGTAAGCACACCGGGCCCTGCGACCTCAGCATCCGTCTCGTCTACGCCCGGCGGCGGCCGCTCAACAGCGCCGACGCCAGCCGCTAACGCGCGGGCGTGCCTGTGTGCCAATAAAACTTTATTCGCGGACCCCGAAATCCGAAGTTCTGAGTGGCTTTTACGTGTCACGCAAGTCTTCGCTTTGGGAGTCCCCTCCACCCCCAACTTTTACAGAATAGAAAAGCCGTTCTTGACGCGCTCGGGAAGCCGGACCAGCGCGGGCAGCGGGCCTGGCTGCCCACCCCACCGACCCGAGCCGGCCGAGGCGCGTCCCAGCGGCGCTCCGGGTTCGGGGCCGCGAGCCCACGGCGAGGCGCTCCAGGCACCGCCCCTGACGTCACCGGGCCACGCCCCGGGGCGGGGCCGGCGCATGCGCGGCCGCGCGGCGGCGGCGGGGGCGGGGCGCGCCGCGGCTCGGACTCCCAACATGGCGCACGCTGGCGGCGGCGGCGGCCCCGCGGGCAGGGGCCTGAGCGGCGCCCGCTGGGGTCGCTCGGGCTCCGGGGGCCACGAGAAGCTGCCAGTGCACGTGAGTGGCGCCCCAGCCCTCCCTCGGGGACCCCGTCGCCCGGGCCCTGCAGGCCTGCGACCCCCACCCGGGCCCCACCCGGCCCCTCCTCAGCCTCCCCTCTGCGCGGCCCGGGACCCCCGACCCCTCGCCCAGGCTCCTCGGAGGTCCCTCTCCCTGCCAGGGACCTGTGCCCCGCGTCCCCTCCGCTGACCCCGGCGCCCCGGGACCACCCCCCCACCTCCTTTCCCGCAGGTGGAGGACGCCCTCACCTACCTGGACCAGGTGAAAATCCGCTTCGGCAGCGACCCTGCCACTTACAACGGCTTCCTGGAGATCATGAAGGAGTTCAAAAGCCAGAGGTACCCATGGGGCCCCTCCCCACCCCGGGGGGCCGCCTTCGGGCCGAGGGGGGTGGGAGCCCCCCGGCTGGGTGACCTTGCCCAGGTCGTCGAACCTCTCAGAGCCTCGGTTCCTTCCTCTAAAAAGCGGGAGTGGAGAGTCCTCCCTTGCAGAGCTGAATTCCTGGAAGGAGGGCAGGTATCAGGGTGAGGCGAGAGAAGCTAATCTGACCAGCAGAGTCGGAGCCGGTCTTTCTTCAGAATGTTGATTTTTAAATGAGTTTTGTTCATCCGGGGCTTTTAAAAATTATTTTCTTCCAAGCTCTGTATTAAAATGTCATTTACCTTAATCGTTGAGTGTTTTGGCACCCTCTCTTGTCCCCAAGGTGAGTGCTGCACTAGTCTCAGGCCTGCTAGGAAGTTATGCACATAAAATGCTTAGTAAGGGACCTGGCTCTTTTGAAGGCACTTAAAACACATTTACTGTTTCCGTAGGGATAGAATCAGGAGAGTTAGAGATCCATAGAGGACCTTGTGATCATGCCCATATTTGCCAGGAGGCTTACTGAGGCTTAGAGTGGGCCAGGGGTAGAGACAGGACTAGAGCTTGGGTCCTCTGACTATTAGGTTCTCCACTGTCAACAGCTCCACCATGCTGCTTCTCCCTCTGAGGAAATATGGCAAGGCTAACCTGGTTTCCTTCCACAAGCATGGTGATAAGGGTTTGGCGCCAACTGCAGCCATGAGAGACCCCTTCCCAGGAGGGCACAGGAAGCCCAGCCCTGGCTGCTTTGGAAGTAGAACACAGTCAGCAGAATCACCCCTGTCACATTTTAGAGTGCTGCAGTCGTTGAGAAGCTGGTTACATGGCACTGTTACGGGAGTTAGGAGTAGATTTCATTTTTAATTTGCTCCTTGAGACAGTTTTGCCTACTTGTATTTTTTGTTTCAGCATTGATACTCCTGGAGTCATCCGACGAGTCTCACAGCTGTTCCACGAACACCCTGACCTCATTGTTGGATTCAATGCTTTCCTCCCCCTCGGGTACAGAATCGACATTCCCAAGAATGGCAAGTTAAACATACAGTCGCCTCTGTCCAGCCAGGTATGCCACTGCACTGGTCTGAGTGACCCAAGCCATAACATGGCCTGCCCTGCTACTCAGGCTGGGCAGCCCGTCTTGTATATTGCATTGTCAGAAAGCCAGTGACAATCTGGTCTTTTTCTAGACATGCTGATCGTTCCTAGCACAAATCAAAATAGATCGAAACACCTACACAGTCAGTCTCAGCTTCCCAAATTGATCCATTTGGAGGATTTAAATGAAGAGTGGATGTGTTAGTGCGTGTCAGGGAGGCATTATCCTAACATAGTTTTACGTCCAGACAAAATAACTGCATCCTTGGTGGCCATGATCTTGGCCTGAGGCTTTTCCTGTGAACGCACTGGGTAGAACACACTCGTACTTGGGCTTGTTGTTGCTCAAATGCCAGCCACAACGTGAAGTGGTTGGAGTGCGGGTGTCAATGGCCATTTTTGTTGTTGCTGTGCTGCCTTTAATTGCCAGCCAGGTCATTGGCTCATCTCAGGCTTGTGGCTTAGGTCCCTTTCTTGGTGACAGCTTGCTCCCTCCTCTGTCTGCAATCTGAAAGCCGGTTCGAGCTTTACTTTTATAAAGTCACCATTGTTTTCTCCACCTCAACCCTGTTGCTGTTCAAAGCATAAGCTTTGGTGCGGGAGAGTTGGCCAGAGCTTTGGAGAATGTTTAACAGTGTCCTTTTCTCTATCCACTATGCCCTCCACCATGAAGACAGCCAAAAATGTCACCATTACCACATGTCTCCTGGGAGCAAACTTATCCCCAGGGAGCAAACTTGTCCCCATTGAGAACCAGTGGTCTGAGTGAACTAGCTCTCAATGTCCTTTATCTCTGCCCTGGGGCTTTTAGTGAGAACAGGTAAAAATCTGCCACAGAAAGCATTTTGCAGGTTTCTCCTCTATAGGAGGAGTGTCCTGTCACTCAAGGAGTTAGATCCAGGAGGAGAACAGCAAGAGGCCTACGCAAGCAAGCTCCGCCTTCAGCGTCTTGTCTTGTTAAAGCCAAAGAGTACTTCTCAGTTTTAAAAAAAGAACTTGGAAGCCTGCAGCCGCTGAATTCCAAACAACCTCCATTTCACATTTGTGAATGGAGCCCCAGGATCCAGATGTGGGGCTCCTGCCTCCACCGATAAAAGCCTCAGCAGGATTAACCTCCAGAACAATCACAGCTGGGGGAGAAAACCAGCCTCGTTGGCAGCATTGTGCACGGAGCACTTTGTGTGGTTGAAGCACCCTATAAATATGGGGTGTCGTTCCCATTGCTTGCTATGTAAGAGCACAATCCAAAGACCTGAATTGCGCTCCCCATGTGGAAATGGCCTGTCTCAATCCCTGATTAGCTGAAAGCAGAGAATGGAGTCACTCCACCCTCCAGGGTGCTGAAGCTAAACTGCAGAGAAGGGGCCCTTCCTCCCCACACCCCCCAGATAGCTGTGGGGACCCCGCTGTTCCACACACTCCAGAGAGGACTGGTGGAAATAACAGATCAGACCAGTCTTGTCTCCCTCTGGGTGGCTTAGGTGATAAAGGTCCATTAACTTGAGGAAAGACATGAGAGGACTTACTTAACAGCTACTTATAATCTCACTGCAGCTACATCTAGGGCCCCCTCCAGCTGGAGAGGTGCATTCGACAACATACCAGCCCACTCAGTTTCAGTCAACGCTGAGGACCTGCAGGGTTTCCAGTATTTCTCCGTGCCTGACATAAGCGAGATGTCCTTCTGCTTCCTGGAGTCCTTGCAGAGGCCACAGTAGTCAGATCTTTACAGGGCTCCCCACATGCCAGTTCCCTGGTGATTTCTTTTTAATTGGTTTTTGTAACCTCACTATTTTGAAGCACAGCTTTGTGGGTTTTTTTTTTTTTTCTTTTTTCACCTTGTCATGAATTCTGTCGACTACAGACAAGGAGGAAGTAGCTGCTAGGTTTTGAGGAAAAGAAAGAAGGGCATCCCAGCCTTTTGTGCAGGGCTTCTGAGCCTTGGCACCATTGCCATTGGGGTGGATCATTCTCATTTAGGTGTTCTATGCACTGTAGTTAGGCTGAAGGGCATCCCTTCTCCACATGGCACAAGTAGCACACCCTCCTCCAGTGCGACAACTTAAAAATGCCTGCAGATGTTGTTAGGTGGCCCCTGTGGGGCAGAATCACTCCAGTTGAGGACACTAGTCTAAAGGGGAAGATACAGACATGTGCCATGATGTGGGAAGTATGGCCACAGGAGAGCCAGGGGACCATGGTGGGAAGAATGTTCCTGGCTAGAGGCATAGCTTCCAGAGTTGGTACCATTTGGATATGGTCATCCAGGCCTGAGTTATTACGTCACCTCCACAGAAGGCCCACCACTCGCATCCCCAAGTCTTCACATTGTGCTGTTTTGTGTATTTCAAAATAGGAAAGTCAGGAAAAGAAATTAAAAATCCACCATTCCTTGTTGATTTGCCTTCCCTGGCAAACTGGGAGTCCTTCAGGTCAGGCAAGACCCTCATCTGCCTGGGTCACAACTGTCACCATTTCAGGATGGTGCCAGGCACATGATGGGGTGAGACATTGGATATCAGTGGGTCCCATTGAGGGCAAACTCTGCCTCCTAGAAGCCATCCCTTTTTGGCTGGGAGAACAGCCAGCTTGGACAGATTAAAAAATTAATCTTTAGGTATAGCTCATCTGATAAATAGCCTTGTTGTATTCAAAGGAAGGCCTGCTGTGATCTCTCTGGGGAGGGTCATTTGGAAGTTCAGTCAGTTCCCTTGCAGGTTGTCTCAGTTTGTGCCTAAGTCACCCACGGAGCAAGTGTAGACTACCTCCTCTGCACCAGGCATTTGGAGTTCTTGCACGGTGGAGGTAAGGACTGATGCGATGCAGATGGACAGCTATGAATATTCAAGGGAGTTCAGCACTGCAGGCAAAAGATAGCAGGGTTAGGGCTTGAGAGGAACAGGAGTCATGCCTGTGGGGGGGGGGCGGGAGGAGGTGCGGGGAGGTGTCTTCCTGGCGGTGGGAGTAAAGGCCTGAGGTGGGAATGAGTGGGTGTGCTTGAGGAACAGCTAGTAGAGTCAGGACATGAAAAGGAAAGGGTGGGAAAGAGAACCAGGAGTGTGAGAAGTTGGAGAGTTGTGGAAAGGCCACTCTGACTGCTGTGCTGGCAGTGGACTGAGAGGCAGAGGAGTTCTGTGAGGCAGGGAGGGGCTCTGTGTGATCCAGACAGAGTACGATGATGGTGCAGACCAGGAGTGAGATGTCCATGCAAGTGAGAAGTCAGGCGATCCAGGATGCCTGCGCCTCTGGGTGAAGGTTGCTGTCCCGCAGAGATGACAAATCTGAGGAGGAGTGTGGCAGGTGCTGCTCTGTGCTCAGAATGTGATGTTTGATGATGCATCTTAAATATTGAGGCGGGGCTATGTGTAGACAGTCAGACGAGTCAGCCATGAGTGGTGGCTTATCAGCGTCTAGGAAATGTTTCTAACTTCCTGGACCAGGGAAGGCACAAGAAGAGAAAGACTGAATATTCTAGAAGGTTCAGAGCAGAGATTTGGCAAACTGTGGTCTATGGGCCAAAACCAGCTTATTTTTGTATGACTCGTGTTTTTTACATTTTCCTAAGAATACATTAAAAAATTTTAATTGTAATATAAAAGTCATCATCATAACCATTTTGTAGTGTCCAATTCAGTGGTTTTTAGTATATTCACAGTATCACACAACTGCCACCAATTCTAGAATGTGTCCATCACCCCAAAAAGAAACTGTACACCCGATTCTCCCCTGATGGCCACCATTCACTTCTGTCTCTGTAGAGTTGCCTGTTCTGGACATTTCATGTAAATAGAATCATACACTATATAACCTTTTGTGTCTGGCTTCCTTCAATCAGCATGATGTTTTTGAGGTTCATTTATATTGAATCAGAGCTTCCATGAATCAGAACACTATTCTTTTTTGTAGCCAAAAATATTCCGCTGTGTGGATGGATGAACTCCATTTTGTGCATCCATTCATCAGCTGATGGACAGTTGGGTGGTTTCTACCATTTAGCAATTGTGACTAGTGCCACTGTGAACATGTGTGTACAAGGATTTGTTTGAACATCTGTTTTCAGTTCTTGGGGATCGATATTTGGGAGTGGAATTGCTGGTTTACATGATAACTATGTTTAACTTATTAAAGACCCACCAGAATGTGTACCTTAGGGGATGCGCCATTATTGTCTGGCCCATTTTGTGAAGCCCTGGTCTTAGGGATGGTTCTCTGTCTTATTACAGTGACTCACTCCAGGGGTTTGTAACAGGCATGTGGTGCCTGAAAATGTCCCGTTAGAGTGGTTGTGAGCTTCCTGTGAGCACACAACCTCCTCAGAAGCAAACTCTAACCCCAGGGCTCCTCCCTCCCCCTGCTCTTTCTAGCTCTTTCCACCCAAGGCAATGAGGAAGAGCATCCCCAGAGTATCTTAGAATGAATTCCACTGCCAGGGAGAAATGGCATTTAGAATTGTGTCTGCTCTGGATCTGTTGTGTCTCTGCTTTCCTCAGCTCAGACTTTCTAGATTGCCTCTACAGCCACTGTTACGGGTTGAACTGTGTCCCCCTCAAATTCTTACATTGATGTCCTAACACTAAATGCATTAGAATGTGACTGTATTTGGAGATAGAGTCTTTACAGAGGTAGTAACTAAGGTAAATTAAGGCCCTCAGGGTAACCCCTAATCCAGTCTAACTGGTGTCCTTATAAGAAGAGGAAATTTGGACATACAGACCCAGGAATGTGTGGATGTGTGTACATGGATGACCATGTGAGGACACCTCGAGTAGGTGGCCATCTGCAAGCCAAGAGGCCCTGGGAGAAATCAACTCTGCCAACACCTTGATCTTGGACTTCAGGCTCCTGAACTGTGAGGAAATAAGTTTATGTTGTTGAAGCCACCCAGCCTATGTTACTTTGTTGTGGCAGCCCAACCTGGCTAGTATACCCACCCCGACGATGGCTAGTGCGCCCGGCTGGTCAGCAGTTGGTGTAGAAGTGCCGGGCACTTGGACAATGGAAACAGTAGACTCAGTTTGTTCCTTCATTGGTCACCTGCTCATCCCCAACATTGGAGAAAGCACACTCTGTTCCAAGCTCTGTTGCAGGCAACGGGGACACAGCCATGAACAAAGTAAGAATCTCTGCCCTCGTGGTGTTTGCCATCCAGTTAGGGTGGACAGACAACAAAAGTATGTGTGGGAAGGTGATGCGTGCCATGGAGTAAAACAAGGAAGAGGCTCGGAGTGCATTTTAGTTTGGCATAGGATGGTTCCAGAATTCTTGAGAACCAGCCACCACATGCTGGGGACCTGCAGGATACCAAGGGTCACTCCTGATGGCCCAGCCATGGTCAGTGGTAGAGAGAGGCGGTCATCAAAACCACATGAAAATTCCAGTTTAGAAACATAAACATCTCTTTTGGGGAGTGGTCCTGTCCCACCACAAATTAGGATTCTGAATGCGCAGGAAAAAGATGCGTGGGCCTATTTTTTATTTTTATTTGTGTTGATAAAGTATGCAAGTAGAGGGCATGCATGATGACTGGTCAGGGCCCATCTCAAGTGACTTGCCCTGGGCTTAGCACCAAAAGTCCTACAGACATGGGCAGCCTAGACAGCTGGCCCCCCTCGCCTCCAGGGTCTCAGTTTTATACCTACTGAAAGCAGGTTCTTTTATACGTGAAATGGGCTGGCACAAGACTTTTTTTTTTTTTAAAGAGCCCCAAACTCCACTCCAGAAAGGATTAAACAATCCACATTTTATACTTTTCTCCTGAACACTAATTTTTCAGTGTAGAGTGTCAGACCTTCATGTTCTCTGAATTGATTGGGAAAGATCTGGTGGAGGCAAGTCCAGGAGACTATCCCAGGAGCATGTCGGTCCACAGAAGGCCAAGGAAGAGCTGTCTGCATGTTCTGTGCCCGCCTCCCCCCCCATTTCTCCCTCCAGGCCCCCAGAAGTAACCTTTTTCTACATCTAATTAAAACATTTGGCTCTATGCTAGGTTTTGCTTGTTCTTGTACAGACGGTGGCTGGGTCTGGCATTTGTCACAGTCTGTTCCTGGTGTTGGGCTGACAGTTGTCGTGTTTTCAGGAGAATTCGCACAACCACAGTGACTGTGCTGAGAACTTCAAGCAACAGCTGCTGTACAAGGAGGACAAAGCCCAGGTGCCCTTGGAGTCAGATTCCGTGGAGTTCAACAACGCCATCAGCTACGTGAACAAGATTAAGACCCGCTTTCTGGACCACCCTGAGATCTACAGGTCATTCCTAG
The DNA here is from genome assembly GCA_030015415.1 of Cynopterus sphinx. Classification (NCBI taxonomy): domain Eukaryota; kingdom Metazoa; phylum Chordata; class Mammalia; order Chiroptera; family Pteropodidae; genus Cynopterus; species Cynopterus sphinx. Next base: position 50,066,597 of record CM057390.1, on the reverse strand, counting down.
AGATACTGCACACTTACCAGGTAAGAGGCCTCGGGTTACACTTCTCTGTGGCTGTTCGTGGCCAGTGGTAGAGAGAGGCAGGCGGTCATCAAATGTCTAGTGCATTGGAAGCTTTCAGATTTTCTTGTTTGAATTCATGGAATCCTGTAAAAATCTGATAAGCTCTTTTTGCATTAATTTTTTTTACTGTGACAAAATATACATAATGTAAAACTTACCATTTTAATCATTAAGAAGCATACAATTCATGGGCGTTAAGTACATCCACGTTGCCATGCAGCCATCATCACCATCCATCTCCCGAACTCTTCATCTTGCAAAACTGAAACTCTGTCCCCAATAAAAATGAACTCCCCAGCCCCTGGCACCCATCATTCTACTCTCTGTCTCCATGAATTTGACTCCTCCAGGGACCTCACATAAATGGGATCATACAGTATTTATCCTTTTGTAACTTGGTTTATTTCACTCAGCATAATGTCTTCAAAGTTCATCCATATTATAGCATGTTTCAGAATGTCCTTTTTTAAGGCTGAATGATATTCCATTGTGTGCATGGACCACATTTTGTTTATTCATTCTTCTGTTGATGGACACTTGGGTTGCTTCCACATTTTGGCTGCTGTCAACATGGGTGTACAAATACCTGTTGGAGTTCTGTTTAGTTTTTATTTTAATTTACTCCTTGAGTAAATTTATACCTTGGCACTGAAGAAGTACTAGGAAACACACATCAGAGGGTTTTTAAAAGAACCTAAGGGACACTCTTATTATACGATAATATCATTGTTTAGGCCACACAGCTTCTTTTATTTTTGCTGATTACAATGGGGCCGTGTGCCAGGTGCTGGGGTGATAGAGATGAATGGTTACTACTGCTTGGGAGTTCAGTTTAGAGGTGGGAGAAACTTAGAGATGATTGGGGCAGAAAAGAAGGGAAGTGCATAGAAGTCCATCAGGGTTAACTGTTGCCAACCGCGTGGGGGGGCCAGGGAGAGAATGTTTAGGTCAGATCTTGGCAAATGGGTCAGAACCATCAGGCAGACAAGTACAGAAGAAAGATGGGTGCTCGATGTTGGGAACGGCCTGCAAAGGTCCAGGGGTCAGAGCAGATAGCTGGCTTCAGGGGAATGAATTGACAGGAAGTATGGGCAGGGCAGTGGCAAGGGACATCTGTATCATGCAAGGAGCTTGGATCCTCTTCCAGACACGGAGTTTCTGATATCTTTTATTTTTCTAAGCAGAACCCACTTTTCTGCATTTCTATAAGAATTTATTTGAGCCAAACTGACAACATATGCCAGGGAGCAAGATCTCAAATGCTCTGGAAAAATAACAGTTTTGTAGCTTTTATGCTTTTGAAATTAAGGAGAGTAAGGAAGATTGGAAAAAGCAAGGAGGGATTGGATTACAGGATAGGTAACAAAGTTATGTGCTCTCTTGAGGGTTAGTACCTCCTTTGATGGGTATTCTGGCATTTCAAAGGTGTGTTAACCGATGTGCACAAGAAGAATGGACAGGGCTGGCTTAAAACCTTTCACAAAAGAAGTTATAGGCTTAGGGTGTGATGACCCACTGTGACCTGCTGAGTTAGGAATTTGTGATCAGATCACTCCATGAGGTTACTTTCCCTAGAACCTCTTTTTTAGTTCACAGTTCCCCTTTTTGATCATAAGCAGCATCCACTTTAAAAAACAAAGCTTACTGTACATCCCTGATAAGTAAAATAAAGAACTGGGATTCTTTTTAGCATAAATGTTTAATATCAGGTTGATAGCTTTTGCTTCCTGCAAACCCAGTGGAGCTATTTTGACACAAACTTGCCTTCGGCAGTGCTGACAACATGTGTGGCCCCATCGGACCAGTCCAACAAGTGCATGGTGCTCTACAGCAGTGATCTGTGTGGGGACGTGATATGTGGGATCATAGGGTCTTATGGGTCCTTCACAGATTCCATGGGGTCATCACAGCTTAGGGGCTGGAAGGATCATTAGCAAGAAGCCTGCGAGGTGTCTGTTCTGCAATGGGAATTGGGGCAGAGATGTTAGACTCATTCAAGGTCAGAGTGATGAGCCACAGACTCAGTCAGAGAAGACTCATCAGGGAGGGTAAAGCTTGGCATCCTCCAACGAGAGCCTCTGGGAGTTGGGTAGAAACACAGATACATGGGTCTCACCCTAGAATTGCAGCTCCTCAGGGCCGGCCCAGCATCTGCATATTAAACAAGCTCCCTGGCAACGCTGATCTCAGGTCGTCCATTTCTTCAGAGGAGCTGGAAGTCTGAATTTTTGTGTGAATTATCCTGGTTTTAGAACATTGGCTTGGACTTTTAAAAGACAGCAGCGTTAGGTAAACTTGGCCCTGTGTTACTGTGTTTCCATCTCTGTTGGGCTTTGGTTCAGACCTTAGCTCTGCCACCTGCTCCTCCAGAGCCCTTTCCCTCATCTCCCTGAATCCAGGTTCTAATCCGTAAACTGGCTGTAACGCTGGTGGTGCTGACCCATGGGTCAGAAGTGGTCAACAGAGGTCATCCACTCACAGTGCCTGCCTCCGGTCAGCCATGGGCAGCTGGTCTCCATTATCTAACCTAATACATATGTCCAGTATGTGTTTAGACAGGCACAGCCAGTTCTGCCCTGGTGTGATGTGTGACATTCATTAAAGTGACTTCGCTGTGCAAGTTTGCACAACCACAGAACTTATGAGAAAACAGAGTCAGAGCACAATACTGGGAATCTGTCCGTATACATTTAAAAAAGATAGGCACCTACTAAAAACGGTAGTGTCCTTGTATACAATAAAAGGCTAAGAATGACACAAATACTAGAGCACCTGTGGCACTCAACTCTGGAAAGACTGGAGGCTCACTTGTGGGTGTGGGAAGGTTGCAGCCTATGGATCACTGCTAGGAGGAGGGATCCTGAAATGGGATGGGTCATAGTAATCCCTGTTGGCCCGGGGAGGCAGCTCTTAACAGATGTTGAAGGGTCATGGTGGGGGCTTTGTTTTCCCACACTGCTCAGGTCAGCCCAGTGCGATTTTCTACACTCACCCAGGATTTATCCCACATAAGCTGTCACAAAATTCACACTGCACTGAGATCATTCTTTAGTACACGTATCAAATGCTAAAGATTTGCATGTTCAAAACAAGCATTAGAGCAGAACCGACCGTCTCTGAGGGAGCATTCCCAGAAAGTGAGGCCCTGAGGGTGCCCACCTGTCACATAGTCATAGATAGAGCCACGTTTCCCTCCACCAGGTTGCACCTGTCTCCTTTCCACCTTACTGGAAACCGCGTTCCTTTCATCTTTGTCGATATGATGAGTGAAGTGGTGCTGTTTTAAGTTGTATTTCTTTAAACATCACTCAATTTGGTCGTTGTATTTGTGTGTATAGAGATAACTTTTGTTTATTCTCTGAACTGAATGGTCTTCGCCTATTTTTTCTTTGGCTTTCAAGTGTCCCAGAACTTTGGTGGTGGGGGAGGCGCTTATCTTTTTCCCCTCCGAAGTAGGTGCCTTGGGTACACAGTTGAGAACGAGCTTCCCTCTCTGTGCCAGGGCCAGGATTGGGGAACACACTGAGGTTGGCTCATTCCCCTTTGTAGCTGGGGGTGGGGCATGTCCTGCGTTCCAGGAGAGCCTCAGCCTTGATGCCTCTTGCTCAGTCACATTCTCAGATGTAAAGTTGACAGGGACTTATTTTTAACGTTTAACTTGAGTTCTGCTTATGGCTCCCGACCTAGGTCCCCTCTGGTCTTCATCTTGTTGCTTTGAGTTCCGGGTTAGGTTGTCTTCCTTCAACCCTCAGATCTTGGGGCTGAAGTGGCGTGAAGTCACTTCCCTTTCTCTTCACCCACTTCTCTTCAAGGCCAAGTGCTAGATCTCTGCTCCTCTGCCCAGCAAAACATGCCCCCTTGTCCATGGGAGGGCTGGGACCAGGTCCTTCCATGACTATGCCCCTGCCCACATCCCTTCCACACTCCTAGCTCAGGCCTTGTCTATGACAAGGGCTCAGGCCGTGTTGTGGAGCAGGGTTGTGACGTAAGCACAGACTGTCCTTCAGACAAGGGTGTCCGCTGCAGGGCAACCCAAGTTGTCGGCAGCATGGTGGGGCTGGGCCCCTCTCTCCTCCACAGTGAGATGCCTGAATGTCACAGCCCGGGTGCCTGGTGCCTTGGCTAATGACTTGTTTTCCCTTTCCCAACAATCGGCAGAAGGAGCAGCTGAGCACGAAGGGCCGGCCCTTCCGAGGCATGTCTGAAGAGGAGGTGTTCACTGAGGTGGCCAACCTCTTCCGGGGCCAGGAGGACCTGCTCTCTGAGTTTGGACAGTTCCTACCCGAAGCCAAGCGGTCCCTGGTGAGTACAGAGCGCCCCCCCAGCCTGCGAGCCCCCTTGTCGGCCAGGACCCCATGCCTCAGTGCAGGGCTGGGGACAGGCCAAGATAGTCCAACCCCCAGGACATGCTGGGTTCCCCCAGGAGCTACACAGGGTACAGACACCCACAGGCCTCCAGTGCAGACTCCTGTCACAGGCTCCACCTCCATGTCAAGCTGGAGTAGGTCCTAAAGAGGGCTTCTCTACTGACAATGCCAGATGGTGAGGGCTGCTTTGGGAAGTGGAGACGAGGGACCTCATTAGCCCCGACTGCTGTCTGGGACTGCAGAGCCACCTGCCTGTAACCAGGGCCCTGAGAAGGAGGGGAGCCCCCCCCCCCCACTCTGGAGGGACCAGGTGGGGCTGTGCCCGGACTTGGCAGTGAAGGAGGGTGGGCAGAGAGCAGAGGAGGGGCCTGGGACCGGGACAGTGAGGGTGTAGACTGAACTGTCTTTCTGCCCTGCTGTGGCCTGAGACCTATTAGGCTGCCCTTTTCTGTTTCTTCTTTTTCTTTTCCATGAACATAAGGGTTTTTAATCAAAGTGAAATTTATCTAACATAAATTTACTATTTTAAAGTATATAATTTAGTGCCATGTAATGCATTCACAGTGTTGTGTAACCACCACCTCTATCTAGTTCTGGAACATTGCCATCACCCCAGAAGGAAACCACGTCCCCATGAGCAGTCATTCTCCAGCCTCCTTCCCCAGTTCCTGACAGCCACCAGTCTGCTTTCTGTCTCTATGCATTTGCCTGTTCTGGACATTTCATAAAAATGGAATTATACAACGTGCCTTTTGTGTGTCTGACTTTTCTCAACATGATATTTTAAGTTTCGTTCACATCGTAGCATGTGTCAGTGCTTAATTCCTTTTTGTGGCTGAGTAATATTCCCTTGTTTATCCACTCATTCATTAGTAGACATTTGGGTCATTTCCACTTTTTGACAGTTGTGAGTAGTGCTGCTGTGCACATATGCATACAGGATTTGCTTGAGTTTCTATACCTAGGATTAGAATCGTGTCATGTCATAATTCTATGTTTAAGTTTTAAGGAACTGCCAAACTTCTTTCCATATTGATTGCATCATTTTATGTTCTCACTAGCAGTATTCTAGGGTTTCAGTTACTCCACAGTGTTGCTATTTCAATTTCACCACAGCGCCATTCTTGTATCTTCTTTGGAGAAATAGCCATTCAAGTCATTTGCTCATTTTTTAGTTTATCTCTTTGTCATTGAGTTGTAAGAGTTTCTTATGTTTCTGGACACTAGACCCTCATCAGATATTTTCCTTCAGTTTGTAGTTCATCTCTTCACTTTCTTGTTAGTGTCCTTTGATGCATATATGTTTTCAATTTTGATCAATTCCAATTACCTATTTTTCTTTTATGGTTCATGCTTTTAGTGTCAGATGTAAGAATTTATTACCAAATCTTCTGAGGTCAGGAAGATTTCTGCCTATGTTTTCTTTTAATAGTTTTATAGTTTTAGCTCTTCTATTGAGGTTGTTTATCCTTTTTGAGTTAGTATTTGTGTGTGATGTGAGGTAAGGGTCTAACTTCATTCTTTTGCATGTGGACATCCACTTGTCCCAGCACCACTTGTTGAAGAAACTTCTACTGTTCCCATTAAACTGTCATTGCCCCCTGTTGAAAATCAATAGGCCATAGTTGTATGGGTTGATTTCTGGGCTCTCTCTTCTAATCCATTGATCTTCATGTCTGCCTTATGCCTGCATGACTGTGTTGATTATTGTAGCTTTATAGTAAGTTTGGAATAAGAAAGTGTGAGTCTTCTAACTTTGTTCTTGTTTTCCAAGATTATTTTGGCTTTTCAGAGCCCGTTGCATTTCCATGTGAATTTGATGATCGGTTTTTCCATTACTGTGAGAAAGGCCATAGAGATCTTAAAAGAGATTGAATCGCATCAGTCAACTGGGGGAATATTGCTATCTTAACAATACTAAGCCTTCCCATTTATGAACATGAAGCATCTTTCCATTTATTTAAATCTTCTTTAATTTCTTTCAGCAATCTTTCTTAGTTTTCAGTATACATGTCTTGTACCGCCTTGGTTAAATTTATTCATAAGTATTTTATTCTTTTTGATGTTATTAGTAATGAAATTGTTTTCTTAATTTTATTTTTTAGTTGTTCATTGTTAACATATAGAAACACTACTGCTTTGTGTATGTTGAGTTTGTATTCTAGTTTTGCTAAATCCATTCATAAGTTTATTAATAGTTTTTGTGGATTCACTAGGATTTTCTATATATCAAATCATGCCACCTAATAGTTTTCCTTCTTCCTTTCCTAAAAATTTTAGATGCCTTTTCTTTTTCTTTTCTTTCTTTTTTTTCTCTTATTTCTTTTTTTCTTCTTTTTATCTTTCTTTTCTTTCTTTCTTTTTCTTTCACCTAATTGCTCTGGTGGTCCCCCCAGGACCGTGTTGTATAGAAGTAGTAAGAACAGGCATCCTTGTCTTGGTCCTGATTGTAGAGGAAAAGCTTTCAGTTTTACACCTTGAGTGTCCTGTGAGCTGTGGGCTTTTCATAAATGCCCTTTATCAGATTGAGGAAGTTCCCTTCTCTTTGTACTTTGTTGACTTCCAATTTCTCTTTTCCTCCTTCTTCTCTGCTCTTGATGACAATCACTTAGGGTATGACCGCACTAGTGGTTCTTTCTCCCTTCATGTGGCACCACCACCTCTCCTAGGTCCTGCTTCTCAATGAAGATGCAGCGGGGGCAGAGCTGTGGGTTAGCAAGTCTCAAAGGGAGGAGATCAGGGGCAAAAGAAGTCTGAGTTTGGATACCTTGAAGACTCTTGGTCCAGTCAGGTAAACTTCCAGTGCATGGACTGGGGCTTGTCCCCTCATCACTGTCTCCTGGACACTGAGCACTGTCCCTAAGTGGGGATGCCACCATGAAACACTGCCTGACTGCAAGGTCAGAGAAGTTGTCTATCAGTGAGGCTGATATCAAGTCCCAGAGCTGTAGCCAGTCCTTCTGACCTCCCTGGAGCCTCAAGCATCCTCAGGGGACTGGAGGTCTGGGCAGAGCCCTTGAGCACATTAGCCTAGGCCACAGCACTTGCTCAGCTTCATTGGTGCTGCAGGCAGGCTTGGGCCTGTTGTGTCACCTCCCAGGCCTTATTCTCTTCTCTCACACAGATACCTGGCCCTCCTGCTCAGGTGAGAACTCAGCAGACTGTTGTCATTTGAGTGCCTCATGCAAGGCCCGGCACATTCTCAGTGCTCCATCTTCCCCCTCTGTTTGTCAGAGGTCTCTTTGCCTCCCTTGCATCCCTGGTAACTCAGGCTACACCCCATCATACTCTGTGAAGCCCAACTTGCCTTCTTATACACTTGGTAGATCTTCTTTGGGTCTCATCCTCTTGGATCTGGGTCTCTCCTCTCAGCTCTGATCACAACCTTGGCAGCTCTTTCCCTGAACTTCATCCACACAGGGAGATGGGTACACAGTGACATCCTTGGCCAGCCTTCCCAGAACCATTGGCCAGTAGCACATAGTGGTCCAGGGTCAGCCCACCTTCATGGCTGCAGGAAAGAAAGGCCTGGCCAAGTCCTTGGCCAGCTTTTGCTGCACTGGTGGAGGTCCAGGGACCAGGGACATGCCTTTTCTCCACACCACAGGGAGGCTCAAGAGAGCAGCCCTGCCTTGACAGGAGGTGGTGGGTGCAGCACCTGGAGCAAAAGCTCATGATTGAACACCTGGTTCATGTCTTGTTTTGCCACCTTTCTGCTATGGAAGCCTGGCAAGTCACTTCCCTGAGCCTCAGCTCTTTCATCTAGGAAGTGGCCATGGGGACATCTCCCTCTAGGCTGGTTGGAAGATTCCTTAGGGAAGTGCCTGGCCAGGGTGAGCCCAGGACTGCAGTAGGGGTCTTGCCTTTGCTAAACTGAGAGCGGAACCACCCTGAGGGGTGGGATAGAGGATAGGGAGACCCATCCGCTGGGGTCATGAGGGCAGTGCACAGCAGACACTAGGTAACTGATAAAACTGTCAGTCCACACTGCTCGCCCCAATTCTTAGCTTTTTTTGGGGGGGAGGGGGGGGGCAAGAGCTGTCTTAGTTCCTTGAATTTCCATCTTGGTGGTGATTCTTTAAGCGTTTGGTCCCTGGCAGTCTTTAAGTGGTTTTTCCTCCGATTGCTGTGGTCACAGCGCCCTCTGGTGGGCACAACTAGGACTTTACAAAGTTGGACATGGACAAGGCCTGCCCTACAATGAGCATTTTCCTCAGAAAACTGCCTGCCCACACAGTTTCTTTAGATGACATTTGTTGTCAGTCCAGCAAAGTTTTGTAGTGTATATTGGATAATTAGAGCTATCATATACATTTAAAAAGATTGGGTCCATTTTAAAATTTTTAAAACACTGTGTACAATGTTTTATAAAGTGATCTTATGGTCATGATCCTTTATGTTGATTTTTGGATTTCTATTAAAACTGTAGGGAAAAGAAATCAAAGATGAAATTTGATATTGTCTCAGTTAAACTTGATCGTTTGTCATAGATCACAGTTGGCAGATTTTTTCCTATGAAGGGCCAGATAATAAGTATCTTATGCTTTGCAAGCCAGGCAGCCTCTCTCACAAAGACTCAGTTCTTCCATCCTAGTTTGAAAGCAGCCTTGGACCATGTCAATGAGTAGGTATGGCTGTGTGCCAATAAAACTTTATTTATATGCCAAGCATAGTGACTATTCCAGCCTCCAACCAAATGGGCTTTGGGGTCTATCTCAAGCATTCGCAAATTGGGGTATTTAACTAATGTCCTTCCAGCTGGGCAGGCTTGGCTGGGCAAGCAGTGAGTTTCCCCTTTAGCTTCCCATTTTACTCAGTGCGTGTCTTAGTGTCACCCACCCACTTCATTTAGGAATTGGTGGCTTTACCTGTTCTGACATCTATAAAAAGATGAGAGAATTTTTCTACTTAAAGTTCTTGGAATAACTTTGAATCTTCAGATAACTGTTGTTCAAAGAAGTTTATCCCCTAATGGACAAGTTTGGCCTATAGTTAACAATAGGACATTATTGTTGTTATTTCAATTATTATAAAATAGCATGTGCTCATGAAAAAATCAAGAATTGGTAAGAGTATTAAGTATGAAAAGTAAATTTCCCTTCTTCCTATCTTCAGTTTTCTAGTTACTCTCCTCAGAGTTAAGCACCCACAAATATCTTATGGGTCCTCTAGAAATTTCCTCTGCATTGTAAACAAATGTTTATTTTTTAAAAAACAATGGCATCCTGTTTGTTCTGTCCCTAGGGTTCCTTTTTTTCACATAACAATGTATCAGGTACGCAGTCCCTGGCAGTGACACAGAGACATAGAGCCCACTCTAATCAAATAGATGCTGCTGCTTTGTTTGGATGTTGCATGACTTGCTCACCCAGCCCACGCTTTGAGGTGATAGCATGTCCTTCATATGGTGTCTCCTTGTCTGGATCCCTTGGTGGAGTGGAAATGGGCAACATGGTGGGGTGATTTCATGCGCCTCCCCAGCCCTGTTCACATCCTGCAGACAAACTGTTGTCTGTCTTAGCCTATTCTAGCTTACTGGCACGTTCACATCCATGCGAATCCTATTTAGATTTTTTCAGAACTGTTCTTTGTAAATATTGCTAACACCCTGTAGGTACCCTCCTTGGGAAAAGCATCTCTGACCTGTTCATCAATGGCGGGCATAGAGCCTGAGAGCACCAGCAAAGAGCCCCCACTGAGTGAGGACACTACACCCAGGATGGGATTTCTCATTCATAAAAAGGAACACAAACTAGCTGGTGGCTCCCAAGTGACCTGGCAGCCATCAGCTGCTTCCTCTTGCTGCCGTGGCTTTGCACATGCCAGTACCCTTGTCTGAAATAATTTTTCCTTTTTGTGGTACACTTGAATATGAGACCCCAATTATCAGTAGTTCATTGGGTGAGCCCCACACACCAAGGCCCAACTTTGGTGTTTTACCTGAGTTCTCCCTTGCCTGTCAGGACCCATCCTCCATCTCAGCCTTCTGTGAGCTTTCTCCCAGCCTTGTGGCATATCACTGTGATGATCTGGATGTACTGGTCTCTCCCCCAGTAAATTTGAGCATCTCCAGAGCTTGAGTCACCTCCCATGTGTGGACAAAGCCTCTGGTCTGTGGCAAACAGTGATCACTGGGGCTGTGGGCTAAGCTAAAGGCAGTTCTGTGCACTCAGACAAATGGAGAATCAGCACTGTGGACCTGGCCATGTCTCCCCAATGCTAACCACCTCCCGTGTTTGTGTCCTTAGTTCACAGGAAACGGGCCCTGTGAAATGAACAGTGTCCAGAAGAGCGATCATGAAAAGAACCTGGAACACAGCAAAAAGCGCTCCCGGCCCTCACTTCTCCGGCCAGTATCAGCACCGGCCAAGGTAACCATCAGCTGTGTGTCTAGTAGATGTCCGTGTGTGTGGACACCAGAAGCCTGCCTCTCTCTGTAGATGACCTGGGAGGCTCATGAGGACACCCCAGGCAGTAGGTCTGGGGCAGGGGCCTGAGTCTGGACCCTGGTCGGGTTGAAGTGCACCAGCTGTGGGATCTTGGGAAGTTGGTTCACCTCTAAGGTGGCTGTTCATCTGTTCCCCTAACTCAGAAAATTGTTGTAAGGAGTGTTACCACCTCCTGAAGAATCAGAATGTAACACTCCATTTGCTCCTTTTCACCATCATGACTCTCCCCAGCAGGGCCCCATGTACCGTTGTGCAGATCCGTCACTGCACAAGGTGCCCTTCTGAGGGATGAGAGGGGCTGAGATCCAGCTCCTGTTGCATTCATCACCCATACTAGTGATTTTCTAATTTCATCCTCATGCATTTACTAGGTGGCTTTCTACTCTAAAGATGGGCTTTCTCTTTATCCCCATTTGTTTAGTTCCCTGTATCAACATGGGCTCTGGATTGTAATCTATGACACAGTTTATCTTGATACCCACACTATCCCAGATTTGGCCAGCAGAGCCTTTCTGGCTGGCTTCTATGTTCTCTTGTCACATCCTCATCATTCTTCAGGCACTTGGGAGATGGTTTTGCAGCATCCTTGATGTCTCAGGAGTGCAGCCAATGTCATGTCCTAGTCCACCTTAGAGACAGAAGTCTTCACAGAGATTTAGAACCTGGACTCCTCCAGGATCCCACTGGTGCTGTCCTTTCTCTGTCCCTTTCTTGTGCCATTCTCATCACCATCACAGGACAAAACAGGCCGGAAAGAGATTTATGATATGTATCTATTCCAACTTTGATGCTCCCACTTGTATCAAAAGCCCTTAACTGCCAAGATTTAGATCCCCAGAGTTCAGGCAGGGTGGCTGGTCCTCAGAAATTCATCCATGGGGGTGCTGCTCATGGGGTACACAGGGCACTGATGGCATACACTTCTCTCCACAGAAGAAAATGAAACTACGTGGTACCAAAGACCTGTCAATTGCTGCCGTGGGGAAGTATGGAACTCTACAGGAGTTCTCCTTCTTTGATAAGGTGACTGTCAGGGCTCAGATGTCCAGGGCAGGGGCTCCTGGGAAAGGAACAAGAGGGGAGGGGAGTCCTTGGGTAGGTCTGAGAGGAGGGCCTGGCACTAGCTTTCACGGTGGAAGGGAGTGTGGGCCACTGGTGGGCAGGAGGCAGCAGAGCTCAGGACCCAAGCCTGGTTTCAGAACATATGTCTGCTGCTTCTCAGCTGTGTGGTTTTTCTAAAGCAGGGATGGCCCTGGGACTCCCACCCAGGGTCAATGGGCCAAGCCAGCAAGATGGCTCGTGTACATGCTATCTGAGCTACAAATTGCTGCACAGAGAGCGTTGCCCTGCAGACCACAACCAGTCACTTTAGAGCATGCCCATGTTGGCGACACTGCATGCACCAGGTGGTGTCTGAACCAAGTGGGTGAGGAAGCGGGGGTTAGGCCTGGCCTCAAGGCCCCTGACTCACTTTCCCTGCAGGTACGCAGAGTCCTAAAGAGCCAGGAGGTCTACGAGAACTTTCTCCGCTGCATCGCACTCTTCAATCAGGAGCTTGTGTCGGGCTCAGAGCTCCTCCAGCTCGTCAGTCCATTTCTAGGGTGAGCAGTACTTGGCTTGGGCTCCCCACATGGGATTTGTTTTTGTAAACTCTGTCCACTCTTCTTTAAACCACAGCTTTGGATAGGTGCTTTATTCAGTGTGGTCTTTAAATGAAAGTTGTTATGGAGATTGTTATAGATTCACCTGCAGTTATGACAAAGAACAGAGATCCTGGGACCTATTCCCCCTCCCTCCTCCACCTCCACAGTAACACCTGAGGTCAGCACCACAACCAGGATGGTAGCATTTGGGCAACCCACCCATATTTGCAGGTTTCTCTGTTTTTGGTACCTGTATGTGAACGTGCATGCGTGCGTGCATGCATGTATTTGTGTAGCCGTATCACCTGGGAAGGGTCGTGTGTCCACCACCACAGTCAAGATGCTCAACGGCTATGGAACCACAAAGATTGTCATGCTGATCTTTGATACTCATGCCTGTGTCCCTCCCCTCCCTGCCCCAGGTCTAGCCTTCAGCCCCTGGCAACCACTCAGCTGCGCTCCGTCTCTAACACTTCTGTGACAGAAGTGTTACATAAATGGAATAATACAGGGTGTAACCTTTTGGGATCAGCTTTTTCCACCTGCCATAAAACCCTGGAGGTTGGCTTAATACAGGCTTTTAAAATTCTACCTGGAGGTTCTCTTAATATAGACTTTTAAAATATATCTAACAGTCAAATTGCAGGAATAATGAACATCTCTGCCTAGCATCTCGGCTGCCCAGAGAGAAACCCTGTCAGCAAGTCAGCCAGCTTCCAGCGTTTCCTGCTGCAGTGTGGGGGCTGCAGAGTGGGAGCCAGGCAGCCGCTGGGAAGGCAGGAGTGTTCTGGGAGGTGAATGCGCATGCACAGTTCATGCATAGTGCACTTTGGGAGGGGAGGTTGGCCGGGTCCCAGTGTTGCTATCTCCTCACCAGGACTGTCACCTTGGGCAAGTTCCTTAGCCAGTCTGACCTCAAATTTCAGAAAGCTCCACATGGGCTCTGTGTGTAAAACCCTTAAAATAGAATCTGAAACATGGCGAGCATGCGTTATACATGATTGTATGTGACCTCTGGCACCAAAGACAACCCAGGGGAGACCGCCTTGCTCTGTCACAGCAGGATCACCGTGCCAGCTGTCATAGTAACTGTACCCTTTCAATAGGATTTGATATTTAAACCTAAATCCAGGTGATATTGGGGTAGATTACTTGAAAACCTTCTCATCAACATACATTATGACTCATGAGAACGTATCCACGTGGGTGGTCCCAGGGGGGGTCTCTCCCATGCATACAGAGGGCTCTGGAGCTGAGCTTGGCGGACTTTATCTGTCAAGAGCCAAGGGTCAGAGCTGCCCAACTCTGACATTGTGTGAAAAAGCCACAAGTAGTGATTCAGGAATGGACCTCCCTGAGCCAGTAAAACTTTATTTACAAAGACAGGCTTGGCCAGGTTGGCCATAGTTGATCAACCCCCTGCCTCTTTCAGTCAGAGACCATCACTGACCCGCTTCAGCCAGTCTTAATCATCTTTTCCGGTGTGTTTCAAGGCTGTGGTGGGGCCTGGTTGGTGACAAAGCGTTGGAGGGTCGGATTCACTCCCAAATGGGGACTTTATGTATATCTACCGCCGAATTCCACCTCTTGCCTCTCTCTGACCTTACATCTGGCCATCTTTAACTGCAGGCGTCTACACACAGCCATTCTGAAATCCCTAGATCACCTCCAGAAAGCCCCAGGGTGCCAACTTAACCATTTGTCTTTATTTCTGAAGGAAATTTCCAGAACTCTTTGCACAATTCAAGTCCTTTCTCGGGGTGAAAGAGCTGTCATTCGCCCCACCCATGAGTGACAGATCCGGAGATGGAATAAGCCGGGAAATTGACTACGCATCTTGCAAGCGCATTGGATCCAGCTACAGAGCACTCCCTAAAACCTACCAGCAGCCCAAGTGTAGCGGAAGGACGGCCATCTGCAAGGAGGTAGCTCCCTAGGGCTCATGTCAGCTTGTGTTATGAATGCCCCCCCGTAGAAACTTCTCACCCCCATGTGTCAGATGAAAGACTGAGTATTAACCCCTAAATGTTGACTAATCAGTGGCACTAGGATGTGGCAAAAGGCAATACTTGATCAGGGATGACAGTTTCTTACCCTGCAAGCCAGAGTCCACAGCACCAGCGTAACGTTTGGATGCTCCTCCATCATATTGACTTAAATTTATTTCTGCTGTGAGCCTTCTCCATCCTGCCTTCAGTATGTTTCCTTTTAGCTTGACTACTGAACGCTTCCTCAGGGTTAGTGGGCAACTGCATTTCCAGAATTCAAGGATGCCTCCTGGATTCCAGATTATGGGCCGGAAATTAGCAAACTATGGCCTGTGGGCCAAACCCAGTCCAGGGGTAGTGTTTATCAATTAAATGTTATTGGCACACAGCCGTGTGCGTTAATGTATCTGTCGCCTGTGGCTCCTTTACCAGGACAAAGGCAGAGCTGAACAGTCCTGACAGGCCACCAGACCTGAAGTATTTATCCAGCTCTTTACAAAGTTTGCCCCTGAAGAGTATGATTTATTCACTTGACCAAAGTCATGTTTTCTCTTAAGACCATTTTAAAATAAAATTTATCATTTGTATGATAAGGGAATTTCCTGTAAAATCAGTATGATATTACTTCTATCTTCTACATTGGACATCTCGGTAAGCAGTTCCAGCTCCCGGGGTCTGTTGCACTGGTGACAGCATTTCCTTGGTGCAGGTGCTGAATGACACCTGGGTCTCCTTCCCCTCCTGGTCAGAGGATTCCACCTTCGTCAGCTCCAAGAAGACACCCTACGAGGAGCAGCTGCACCGCTGTGAGGATGAGCGTTTCGAGGTGTGTGTGTTGCCACTGCAGGGCCCTCCCAACAGCCCTGGATCCTAGTCAGCATGGGAGTGACCCAGGATGCATGCCTGTCCCCACTCCACCAAGGAACTACCTTCTCACTCTCTTCTGCTCATCTCCCTTTCACCCTAGAATGTATGTTGCCCCTGTTCAAACGCGTCTCTCTTCGATTATCAGGTATTCTAGCACTTTCCCTCAGGGGCAGATCCTAACAAGTCCTTTTCTGCCTTGCTTTCTTCCAGGCTGGCTAGGCAATGGTACTTTTTTTCTTTAAAAAAAAACAAAAAACAAAAAACATGTATTTGAATTTAATTACTCAAAATTAAGTTAGCTTAAGTTAATTTTTTAAAGCTTTTACTAATATCGGAAGTTCACATGCAGCATAATAAATAGCTCAGCAATTGGGGTTCCCTTCCTCCAGTGATAACAGTTTGTAAATCACTGTCACTGTATCACAGCTGGGACAGTGACATTGACACGTCTGCCCAGTTGGACTGTATTCGTGTGTGCGTGCCCGTGTTTGCATGTGTGGCATGTGTGTATATTCAGCTCTGTGCGATTCTCCCATCTGTGGGGGGTTCACGTATCCACCACCACGGCCAAGATACTGAATAGCTCTCCACCACTAGGACCCCTCGTTCTGCCCTTTATAGCTGAATACCTCCTGGCCCCACCCCAGCCCTGACCCCTGGCAGCACTGACCTGTCCTCTGTCTCTCCCACTGTCATAAATGGAATCACATGGTATCTACCCTTTGGGGACTGGCTCTCCTAGCACGTGCCCTGAGAGCCATCCAGGGGCTAAGTGTGCCCTAGGTTACTTCCTTTTTATTATTGAACAAAACATGCTCTTGATGCCTATGCAGGGGGCCAGCCGGTGGTGATTGGCCCATGGTCTCAGGCCCTGAGCACTGAGTCCTGTGTTTTTGCCTCCCCTGGCTAGACCCCAGTGCCATAATCAGCCACTCTCGGTCAGGGCCCCAGACCCTATTGAGGGCCCTGCCTTCTAATGCCTGTCATCCCTGCTCAGACATGGCGTTTGTTAGCTCTGAGAACCCCTTCTGCTGGTGCAGACCCCTCCCTGGGGCCCCGCTGATACCCTCCCTGATTGCCAACCTGTTCTCTTCTCCCTCTTCGTAGTTAGATGTAGTCTTGGAGACCAACCTGGCCACAATCCGGGTATTGGAAAGTGTACAGAAGAAGCTTTCCCGGATGGCACCAGAGGACCAGGAGAAGTTTAGGTTGGACGACTGTCTGGGGGGCACGTCGGAGGTGATCCAGCGCCGTGCCATCCATCGCATCTATGGTGACAAAGCTCCAGAGATCATTGAGAGCCTCAAGAAAAACCCCGTCACCGCTGTCCCTGTTGTCCTCAAAAGGTATCCTCAGCTTCTGGCTGCCCCACCCACCACAGGGGCCTCCTGGGAGCTCACTAATCTTGTGCAGTTCACCATGGGCATCATCACCAAGGGGTGGTCCCTGGGGCCTCAGGCTGGCTTACTGAGTTTTCCAGTCTTCCTTCATCTCCCTGCTCCTCTCCTGAGAAGAAAGTACATTAATGGTCGTCCTTTTAGCACATTCTTCATATACGTAATCAGATCTAAATATGAAGAGTAGGACTTATACCACAGCTTGTTTTTTACTTAGTAATACATCTTAGGAGCCTATCCATGCTGGCGAACAAGTATCAGTTAAGTGGCCCTCCTCAGTCAGATGCCATGCACAGCTCTAAGGTTGCAGAGCTGAGCGGTGCCCACACAGCCCCTTCCCTCATGGGGCTTACAGCTACAGTGCGTGTGGTCTGTGATGGGAATCAGGACTGGGAAGAGGTTAGTTCTGAGGCAGCAATGTTTGAAAAAGCGTAAAACCAGCCACATTGGTTCTTGATCCTGTGCTTCCTCCTTCTTTTTCTTCCTCCCTCCTGTATTCAGCACAGAATCCTATGCACAGACAGGTGGGGAGCTGGCTGTCCTGAATTCGGAATGTGATGGCTGGTCTGGGTGTAGGACAGGTTGGTCCTGTGCATGGATGACTCAGGCGGGCATCCTGGGCTGTTCCTGCGCTGAGTCCCTCTGGTCCCCACAGGCTGAAAGCCAAGGAGGAGGAGTGGCGGGAGGCCCAGCAGGGCTTCAACAAGATCTGGCGGGAACAGTATGAGAAGGCTTACCTCAAGTCCTTGGACCACCAGGCCGTGAACTTCAAGCAGAACGACACCAAGGCCCTTCGCTCCAAGAGCTTGCTCAATGAGATTGAGAGTGTCTACGATGAGGTGAGGCCCTCCTCTGCCCACGTCTGAGCAGGCCTCACCTCAGGCTGTGCCAGGTCTCTGCCTGTTTCTCAGTGGGTAGGCAGGGTTGGCGGCATTGACCTCACAGGGCTGCCCAGGGGTGAGGATGGATGTTTCCGTGGCACTCAGACTAGGAATGGCTGCAGGAGGACTACAGTAGCTCTGCTGTTGTCAGCGAGGTCTCCTCACCCCGAGGGCCTTGCTGGACCTTCTTGTAGGTGTGTGATGCTTCCAGCTTTCTCTACCTCCAGCATGTGCCAGGCAGCGTTAGAACCCCCAGGAGGAGCATCCCATATAACCCTTGCCCACATGCCTTCCTATGCGGTACCATTATTCAGATTTTAGCAATGAGGAGATCGAGACACAAGAGGTGGCCACTTGCCAAGGCCAGTTGCAGGAGATCAGGGTTCCACCTCCAGCCCCCACACCATGCCCTCTTATCAGCCTTGGAATGTCCAGGCTCACAAGTCCTGAACCACAAAACAGGCAGGGCCAGTCTCAGGCGCCAAGTATCTGAGCCTTTAAAAAATGCACACAGAGGAAAAAGAAAAAATGTACACACGAAGCAAGGTACTAACTAACAAGAACCTGTGGTGGGAGGTCTGGCTGTGCAGTGAAGGCCACTGGATGTGGCCATTAGGGAGGTCAGCCAGAGCTCCAAGAGGTGGTGACGGAGGGACACTACTCCTGGGCCATGCCCAGGTCACAGAGACAGGGCAGCATCCGTGACCAAGCACCTGCCTTAGCAGCATCACTTATTTTCTTTAATCCTTCATGTTAGCAGCCAACAGTTGTACCTCCTCTTACCTCCTCTTATGGTGTGAACTTGAAGGCAGAGGAGCCAGGCCACTAGCCCGAAGCCTCCAGCCTCTTAAGCAGCACCTCTGGGGGCCCCTGAGACACGCCCCTGAGATACCCCTAGGGCATGCTTACACCTTGGTCCCTGACTCCACCCTCAAGGTAATGGAGACCAATT
This sequence comes from Cynopterus sphinx, assembly GCA_030015415.1. NCBI lineage: Eukaryota > Metazoa > Chordata > Mammalia > Chiroptera > Pteropodidae > Cynopterus > Cynopterus sphinx. The sequence continues at coordinate 50,047,993 of CM057390.1, read as the reverse complement.
GGGGGTGGTGATATGGCCCAAAAGACCACTGAGTTCCTTGACTCTTCCCCCGGAGGCAAAGAGAAAAGAAGCATTTGGCTGATGAGGGGCAGGGCACAGCATGGGAGGCCCAAGTGCTGCCCTCAGGTGGTCTCACCTGCAGGGATGGCATCCATCTTTTCTCAGGAGTCTAGGCAGCCACCCATGATGGGGTGGGGGAGTGGGTAACATTGTCAGGCAGTTCAAGGCAGCCTGGAGGAAGTAGTGATTATCTTCAGGTTTTCAAGAAAAAAATCACTAAGCTAAAGACCAAGGGGAAGGGTGAATCCAGGGACACGTTCTCTAGGGAGAAAAAGCAGACAGGTTTTTACAAAGATCCTGTACATGGCAGGACAGAAGTCAGTGCCCCTGAAGCATTAGAGGAAGAATACCAGATCTGTGAAGCACTGAGGCTACAGAGTGGCATGCCAGGGGCTGGGGTGTGATAGAGCTGGCTGTGCCATTGACTAAATTGGTATGGTTGGTCTGGACTTGGTGAGGAGACTGGTGGGAGTGGGCTGGTGAGTGGGAGCAGGCAGCGGGGAGGCCTTGCTAGGCAACAGGAGGACCGTAGAGGGGCTGGCGGCAGGCGTGAAAGGCTGAGGTAGGTGTTACCCACTGCCTTGATACTTGACACTGAGACGGAGCCCCTGGTCCTGAGCTGAGTGTAAGTGTAAGCGGCCCCGAATGAATGATGGTGTGCAAAGAGGCCCAGGGTCCACCCTGAACCTTCCTCATCCCCATGGAGAACTGGGAGTGGGAAGCTGAGGTCAGCTAGAATTGGGTAACTAGGGCTCTGCTCCCCTCATATCTCTGTCTTTAGATGTTGCTTCCGGCGCTGGTGGTGGGAGAGAAGTTGGCCTCATTCTGGTCCTGCTACTGGGCAGTGTGACACCATTAGAGCCCCTTAGCCCTAGGTTCCCATCTTGTGTTCTTCCAGCGGGTCAATTCCTGCCTGATAGCCACTCTGTCCCCAGCACCAGGAGCAGCACTCGGAAGGCCGCAGTGCCCCTTCCAGCGAGCCGCACCTTATCTTCGTGTATGAGGACAGGCAGATCCTGGAGGATGCAGCTGCACTCATAAGCTACTATGTGAAGCGGCAGCCAGCCATCCAGAAGGAGGACCAGGGTACCATCCACCAGCTGGTGCACCAGTTCGTGCCCAGCCTCTTCTTCTCCCAGCAGCTGGACCTGGGGGCATCGGAGGACTCTGCCGATGAGGGCCGGGGGAGCCCCCAAGGGCAGAGCGTGGATTCCAGTGACCGGAAGAAGCTGGTACCTGGGCCACAGAGCAGCCCCCCAGAGGAGAAGGGGGCTGCAAGCGAGGGTCCTGCCGCCGAGCAACAGCTGCCGCCGCCGCCACCACCACCGCACAAGCCCCTGGACGACGTCTACAGCCTCTTCTTTGCCAACAACAACTGGTACTTCTTCCTGCGCCTCCACCAGACCCTGTGCTCCCGGCTCCTGAAGATCTACCGCCAGGCACAGAAGCAGCTCCTGGAATATCGGACTGAGAAAGAGAGGGAGAAACTGCTCTGCGAGGGCCGCCGAGAAAAGGGCAATGACCCCGCCATGGAGCTGCGGCTGAAGCAGCCTAGTGAGCCCCCCAGACCCCACCAGAGTCCGGGGATAACGCGCGGTGCTGGGAAATGGGCAGCTGCCTGCATGGGCCCCAGGGGTTTCAGTTCATAGCTTCTAATCAGAGGTGTCCTGTGCATTTTTCTGATTTTTCCAATTTGAAATAATTACATTGTCACTGATGAGAAATTTCAAATGAGAAGTCACTAAAATACTTCTTGGAGTCGAACACCCTTCCCCAGCCTCCCCCAGTGGTAATACCACTGGCTGTAGTGCCATGGCAGGACCAAGAAACGCATCGCAGACCACAGCCTTAGTCCTTGTCACCTGCCTTCCCGGGTGTTTTCCCCCGAGCCTGGATGCTGGAACCAACACCCAGCCAAGCTTCTGTCCTGGTGCCAGAGGCCGACATTAGGAAACCAGTAGTGGATGGTGGGGAACATGGGCTGCCCAGTTCCATGGAGATTCTGGATTCATCCTGGTGGGGGCCTCGTGGCCGTGGCCCTGAGTAACCAGGCTCCTGCCTGTCTCCAGGTGAGGTGGAGTTGGAGGAGTACTACCCAGCCTTCCTGGACATGGTACGCAGCCTGCTGGACGGCAGCATCGACCCAGCTCAGTACGAGGACACCTTGCGCGAGATGTTCACCATCCACGCCTACGTTGGCTTCACCATGGACAAGCTGGTGCAGAGCATTGCGCGCCAGGTGAGCGGGCCAGGGATGGCAGCCGGCAGGGCAGCAGCCCCTCCTCTCAACTTCCTGCCTGGCTGTGACTTTGAAAACTCTTCCTTACGTCACTTTCATACTGTACAGTTGGCCTCGTGTCATAGCTTCCTTTTAAATCAAGATAGAATTCAGTTAACATAATATTAACCATTTTAAAGTGAATAATTCAGTGGCATTTAGTACATTTACAGTGTCATACAGCTACCTCCTCTATCTAGTTTAAGTACATTTTCATCACCCCTGAAGGAGACCCTATCCCATTAGCGGTCACTTTCTATTCCCTTCCCCTAGCTACCGACAGTCACCAATCTGCTTTCTGTCCTCATGGATTTGCCTGTTCCTCACATTTCACAGAATTACACGCTCTGGTCTTCTCTGGCTTCTCTCACTCAGCATGCTGTTTTCAAGGTTTATCCATGTCATAGCGTGTGTCTGTGCTTCATTCCTCTTTACAGCTGAGTAGTAGTCCACTGTGTGGGTGGACTACATCCATTCATCCATTCACCCGTACGTGGACACCTGGGTGATTTGGATAAGGCTGCTGTGAACATGGCTTACTGGGACTTGTTTGAATCCCTGCTGACAAACCTTTCGTGATGGTAATTTGGCGATGTATAAAGAGTCTTAGTCCACTCCCATTCATTAGCATCATTTATAGTAGCAAAACATTGCCCACAGTCAAATGTCAAAGAGAAGAAACCGGTCACGTAAATATAAATAGCAAAGCCCCAGACAGGTCAGACGTGATCCTGGGACATGGGTCTTGCTCAGATAACTGCTACAGTTGTTTTTCTTCAACTCGACTTTTTCCTGATTATCAAGTAAGGTTGTTCACTGTAAAACGGAAGAGAAACCAGGAAAAGCAAAATGTCATTAATCTCCCACCCAGATAGGTCACTAGGAACATTCTAGAAGAGGTTTTCCTTCCAGGTTTAAAAAACTTTTTGATTTAGAACACACGTACAGAAAAGCGCCGAAATCCTAAGTGTGAGGTTGAGTGGGTCTTCACATACAGACACCTCACCCACAACCCTTCTCAGCCACTCCCTGTCACAGCACCCACCACCCTGATTTCTCACACTGAGACTGTGTCCCTGGTCTTGATCTGTGTGTAAATGGACGCACACCACCCACTCACTGGCTGTGTCAGGTAGCATGTTCATGCAACATTACTGTTTGTTGAGATGCCCATGGCTCCTTCATGCTGGCCTTCAAAAGGTTCAAGGGAACACACTCCCATCCCTTGGAGCAGCACTGTGCATCCCCTGGTGGCCATCTGGGCGTTTGCTCCTCTCCCCCAGGTGATGTGTAGGCGGGCCTGCCAGTTGGGGTAGAAGCTTCTGGTTTCCTGCCATGCACTCTGCATCCTTCCCAGGTCTGGGGATTGGCAGTCTCTCTCGCCTGTCTCATCTGTCCTGGGCCAAGAGTGGTGGTTTACATTGCATTTCTCTCGTGGTTTATGGGGTTGGCACCTTTTTGTCCCTCTGTGGCTATTTGGACATCCTGGCTTGTGCAGAGCCTGTCCTCACCGTTTGCCAATATTTCTCACTGATGAGTGAGAAGCTTCGAGTCTTCTGTCTACAAAGACACATCAGAAATGACAAGTCTATTTTGATACTTAGCACTGTTATCTTCAGCAACTTTTTATTTCATTCTGCTTGCTGAGCTGGGTCTCTGTCCCTCCCTGTCACCAGCCACAGTCATGGCCACCATGGCCTGGTGATAGGGAAGCAGGCAGGCATGGGGCCCTGCATACAACTCCTGGAAGTAGAGACTCAGGACACCTCAGGGCTGAGTGCTGTACCCCCGGGCTGGGGTCACATCTGCCCACAAGGGGCCACAGTTCTGGGGACCCAGCCACGGCTCCACTGGCACCCGCCCACTGGACATGCCCTGGACCAAATACTCACAGGGCCCCCACCCCCACGCCAACACTGTAGTTTGCCTTGGAGAGGCTGTGCCCATGCTCTTTGCCTTTTTTCTTTTTATTAACATTATTGGTTTTCAATAATAGAAGCCAATGTTTATTGTGAACCTGCTGTGTGCCAGGCACTCTGTGAGGCTCATGGGTGTCCCCATGTTACTGTATTCATTCAACAAAGCGACACTCCAGGAAGAGCCCAGGGCCCCGAGGCTGGTAGTGGGTTTGGCTACAAGTGGGGCCAACTCACTGCGGCTTCATCTGACCCTGGCCATTTCTGTAGTTCGTTCTTCTTAAACCTAACAGTTTTAAATGTCTTTGTAGGAATTAAAGGGGTTCATTGTGTTTATAGCTGAACATTTAGGGAAAATAACCAAGTGCCTTCCCACTACTTTCAGAAAATTAACCATGCCTGTTTTAGAACGCTTTCTTCCGCTTTCTTCCTTATTTATTCTTGTTTCGCTGGTCTAGTCTAGTTTGCTCCGCTCCACTCTGCTCTGAGCCAGTTTGGTCTGCATTAGTCCATGTTTTCTGGTCTGGTCTAGTTTAGTCTGGTCTGATCTGGTTTGCTCTCATCTGCTCTACTCTGTACTTTGTGCTAAAGTCACCCTATGCGGACTGTGGGCTCCTGGCCTTCACCCCACATCGCGGACTTTACGCTGTCTTCTTTGGGTGAGGCAGGAGCCCCAGAAGGAAGTACGAGTGGCAGCTGCACTCACCCCTGGGGTTGGGGGGCGCACAGCCAGGGCACCCACCAGCTCTTCCTCCCCATCAGCTACACCACCTCGTGAGTGATGACATCTGTCTGAAGGTGGTGGAGCTCTACCTGAACGAGAAGAAGCGGGGCGCTGCTGGTGGTAACCTGTCTTCCCGCTGTGTCCGCGCTGCCAGGGAGACCAGCTACCAGTGGAAGGCCGAGCGGTGCATGGCCGACGAGAACTGCTTTAAGGTGAGTGGCCAGCCTGCTTGGTGCCATGTGAGGCTGGGGATGTGAGGGGGTCTCCCGCAATAGGAAGGGGCCAGCCGTTGTTCTGGGGCCTGGGGTGCATGCTTGGGCTAGACCATGATTCTGCTACAGCTGTTCCCATACCCAGCACGTCCTTAACTGGGCCTTTTAATACTGGCCCCCACCTCAGAGGGCACCACAGGGCCTGTGACATGGGCACCCAGCACATTGTTCCAAGAGGAAGGGTCTAGGCCTAGAGGCTGGTGAAGTTGCATTATTGATAACCTTTCGACCTCTTCTGTGTCAGTCTGGGCTGGGCTGTTCTCTTGGCTTTAGGCTTTGTTCCCACCTCCTTCCCTAGGTGATGTTCCTCCAGCGTAAAGGGCAGGTGATCATGACCATCGAGCTCTTGGACACCGAGGAGGCCCAGACAGAGGACCCTGTGGAGGTTCAGGTGAAGACCGTAGCACTAGGCTCTTTGCCTTGTGCATGCTGCGGAGCTCGGGGCAGCCATGAGCGGCATCGTGGGGCTCCTACCCCAAGATCCCCATGCATGAACACAGGCCATGCACTCTCCATGCGAGCCCAAGATTGGGCAGGAATTGCAGACAAGCCCTCAGGGGTCAAAGGTGTGTCCCAGAGCAGGAGGGTTGTGTGAGAACCAGGCTGCCCTCCCCCAAACCCTGCCTCCTCCCACCTGCTGCAGACACCATGGCATCCCCATCAAGCCTGTGGCCGGCATGGTCACTCAGTTGTGTGACCTTTGCACTCCTCATGCATAAAGCTCAGGGCTCCAGGTCCCTCACCATAATCACCAGAAAGTCCTCCAGGCCCACGCTCTGAGTCACATATTCCACTAGAGTAGACATTTTCCCCTTGGTCTCTTTTCTCGTAAGGACACCAGGCATTTAGGGACCACCTCACTCCAGTGTGGCCTTACCTTACCTCGGTTACATCTTCAAAGACCATCTTTCCAAATAAGGTCACATTCACAGGTGTTTTAGGGAGACACAGTCCAACCCACAATAGTGAACAGCTTCTCCCAATTTATTTGGGATATTCCCGATTTTACCAAAAATCCCACAAACCAGGAACTATTTTGTCCCAGACAAAATACAACAATCAGTCCCCTCACATTTAACTACATCAGAACATTTTCTAGAGTCAGACTGTGTGACCAAGTAAAGACATCAAAAATATGATTTCTGTTGCTGCCTTTTTGGCCTTAAGTCAAGCAGCTAAGGTCTGTGGACTGGGAGCCAAAGCACCATGTCTGCTCCAGAGCTCTGTCTGGACCAATGCAGAGGTACGATGACAATGCTGTTCTCGCACACCTGGGAGCAGGGCCTGCCCCGCCACCCACCACAGCCAAGGGGACTCCCTTCCCAGCAGCCTTCCTTGCCTGCTTCACACAGGAAATGTTTTTTAAGACAAGTGAGGGTGGAGGCCTGCATAGCCTGCCACTGCTGGAAGTTTCCAGCATGTATGATTTTGTCAGCCTTTGTCTTTAACAGTGTGGTAAGCAGATGAAGGGTCACTTAGACACTACCAGCTATGCCCACTCGGGACTTGTGTGGCCCCTGCAAGCCCCTCCTGCTCGCCCCCACCTTCAACCTGCTCTTTCCCTCTTCCTGCTGTTGTTGGTATTCTGACGTCTATTTCCGGACTTCATTGTCTTCTACATGGGGGCCTCCATCCCCTGTGTGAACTTCCCATACGATGAATACTGAAAGGTCATTACATAGCAGGGAATTCTCTCCCTGAGCACAAAGTGCCATAACTTGTCTAATTGTGGCCTCGTGTGCACATCCTGCCCTAGCTGCTGTCTGGTGGTTTCCTTTGCATGTCAGGGTCTTCAATAGCTGCCATACTCCTAAAGCTTTAGAAGATGTGAGGATAATATCCCAGGGAGCCCTAAGCTCAGTCCTGGCCATGAGGCCTGATATTCAGGGGAGTCATGGCTGTGTCTCACTCTTTCCCTGCAGCACCTGGCTCGGTACATGGAACAGTACGTGGGGACTGAGGGTGCATCCAACTCACCCACAGAGGGCTTCCTCCTGAAGCCTGTGTTCCTACAGAGGTGAGAGGACCCTCGGAGAGGACCCCTGTCTTTAATTGGGGTTGAGCGACGCTATTTCCTCCATCTGGGATCATTTCTTGGGTGCCTGATGTGTGTGAATGTGGCCCTGCCCTTCTGAGGTCTGGGGTGAGGAGAGCACTAATTTCAGGGCCACGAGGAGGGGTGAAGGCCCTGAGGGAGGAGCTACTGGAAATGGCAATGATCAGGCCAGAGGCAGGAGTGGTGGCTTCATGGGACCCCAAATCTGGACTGGGAAGAGCCAGATCTCATTTTAGGTTAGGTTCAGACAGTGGACTTTAAAATCAGTAGAGGCTGTTGTTGGGTGTTAGATTCAAGTGGGGACCACATGCCAGGTGGAGGCTAACCTGGGGGAAGGGATCCCTGAGACAGTATCTCGGTGAGGAGGGAGGGACGTGGCTGGGGCTGAGGAAGGAAGGTAGAGCAGATCCAGGGAGAGTGGAGGCGGAGAGGGGGACCCTGGGCAAAGAGGTTCCTCTGTTGGATGGACCAAAGCAAGTGGGAGGAGCCAGCAGGCTGGCCAGGCAGCCCCTTCTAGCATTTCCAGCAACAAGGTGTGACTGGGTTTGGTTTTCACCTGATTTATGGGTTTAAGGTGGTGGTGTTTCGCTTCAATTTGCATCTTTCTGACTCCTGGGGAAGTCCAGCGGAGGGTTTCCTGGTCTGCAAATCTTCCTCTGGCCCCCAGGAACCTCAAGAAGTTCCGTAGGTGGCAGTGCGAGCAGGTGCGGGCTCTGCGCGGTGAGGCCAAGGGCTCCTGGAAGAGGCTGGTGGGCGTGGAGAGCGCCTGCAACGTGGACTGCCGCTTCAAGCTCAGCTCCCACAAGATGATGTTCATCGTGAACTCCGAGGACTACATGTACCGCCGGGGGACCCTCTGCCGGGCCAAGCAGGTGCTCCTCCTTTCTCTGTCTTAGGGACCTGGGTTCAGCTCATAGTCAGTTGGGGGTGCCTGGGCCCCCACCCTGAGGACCTGGGTCCAACATACAGCTCTCTGGAGCGCTTGGGCCTCCTGGCTCTCCACCCCACCATCCCCTGCAGGTGCAGCCCCTGGTCCTGCTTCGGCACCACCAGCACTTTGAGGAATGGCATGGCCGCTGGCTGGAGGACAACGTGACAGTGGAGGCAGCCAGCCTGGTGCAGGACTGGCTGATGGGAGAGGAAGACGAGGACATGGTGCCCTGCAAGACACTCTGCGAGACGGCTCATGTGCATGGCCTGCCCGTGACCCGCTACCGTGTGCAGTATAGCCGCCGCCCCGCCTCGCCCTGATGCACCTTCGCAGCCTCCACGACATGGAGCTTGGTGCAGTCGCTTCCTTGGCCTGGGTGTCCCTCAGGGGCGTTTTCATGAACCATCTAAGGGAAGCAGAGCATCCCCCAGCCTCAATGCTACAGGCAGCCAGCTCCAGAGAAGGGAGTTGTGTTGGCTTGCAGCCCCACGCTGCCATTCCCCTCTGCTCCCCAGCTTCCTTTGTGCCCATCCTGTGCCATACCTGAACCCCGTGCACTTGAACTCTAGGGGCTCAGCCCCTACTAGAAAGGGAAGGATTCACTTGCCAAGGAGCAAGCAGTTGCATTCACACACCTGTTGGGCACTGACATCGTTGGTGTCAAATCCCTAGGCGGGGCCGCGATGGTCATTTGGTGCACAGGTGGCTGGAAAAGTTGGCAACAAGCCATGTGAGGGGCACGTGTTGGGGAGGGGTCAGTATTCAAAGGCCCCCCAGCATGGAAGGTGTCAGGATGGTGGACCTGCTTGAAAAGCACGTCCTTCCCAGGCGGTTCTGGGAACTTCCAGAAACATTTCCCAAGCTGGGCAATGCCCATGTCTACCAGTGGACAGCCTGGCCATGCAGGCTTGTCGCTCTTGACAGTGGGAAGAGCCTTTCAGCAAGACTGTTAGGATCCCACTGTCATGACGTGGCTGGTCAGGCTATACTAGAATGGCCCAGCAGACCCCGCTCTCGAAAAGAGGTGCCAAACCCTATGTTGATCTGGCAGCCAGACTGGTCTGTGAGGGCGCAGGGGTTGGCCTGACACTCCCACCATGCTTGAGTGGCCCATGCTGGGAGGGCCCTGGGCTGGGGTCGTGTACCTAAGATGGGCCTTCTAGAAATACGTACATGTAGACATGTATTTATTCCTTTACGTTCTCTAAGCGGTTATAAGTTCTGCAACGGCCAGGTTCCTCGGCTTCTTGGGGGGTGAGAGCCCTCCCCACACCCGCCCTGACACTGCTGTTCTGCAGCTGCCACCTGGGGAGGGTGTGAGCATGTGGGGCCGAGGCATCCAAGGCTTTCTGTGCCAAGAACGCCAAGCACATGGGGCTGGAGACCAGCTCTTTAAACTCACTGCACCAATGGAAACCCTGCCGAGCCTCTGGCCCCATCAGACTGGGATCCGTGGACAGTGGGCTTGGAACCGTCCTGTGCAGCCTCCTCTGCTAACTGCAACCCTCGCCCTCCTGCAGCTGAGCTGTGCCAAACCCACGGTCCCCGGAAGTAGAGACTTCTTTCTAGAACACTCTAGAAGTTACCTGTGGAACTCAAGGTTTGTTAAGCCTTTGACTTTAGGCCTGGGCCAAAGCTGACATGTCCTTCCTGGGGTCCCCCCCACCCATGTTTTCTCTTAAGTGTAATCCAGGCACTTTGTCCTCATCCTTGTTTTGTAAGAAGGGAACTCATCCTCAGAATTCCTGAACCAGCCCCACCCAGTGGCCCCCTGGGAAGCCCACCACCCTCTGTGCCTCTGAAGGGGCCTGAGCTGTGGGCCAGACCCCCGAGCCCCCACCCTGCATGCTTCTAGGGAGCTCTCTTCTGTTTTTGAAGAATTTCTGTTCTGGGGCTTGGACTTCCTTTGCAGCTGTTTTGAATGTAGTTTCCTTTTCTATTTATTTGCACATTAAAGTTAATATTGACCTAAAGCTGGGAAGTTCCATCCACCATTTCCTGTTGTCATTTCCTGTGGGCAAATCCCGGGGCAGCTTCTCCTGCCTGGTGAGTCTGGGACCCACAGGGGGTGTCTGCACCTGTGCACCCCACATTTCCCAAACACCGTGTGCACGATCCTCGTAGGTTGCACCTATGTGTGTGTTTGGGTGGGGGGTTACATTTCCCATAGGGCGCTGCCGTGTCCCCATATGGAAGCGTTTTCTAGAATATTCATAATTCAGTTTTTACATTCAGTAGAAATGTGAGGTGTTTCTAGTATTGTGCGTACAGAACCGAACTTCAAGACATGGTTTGTGCTGAGCTCTCCCTACTCATGTTCCTGCCAGGTCCTGAGGCCCAGGGTCTCGCGGGCGGGGTGCCTTTGCTCCCCCAACCCCACAAAACCACCCTCTGTGCTCTCCCTGGGAGCCTCCTCGGTCCTTCTGCCTGTCTTCCCCATCACTGCCGCATGAACATCTTCAGGACCCCCTTCCACCTGGCCTGCCTGTACCCCCCCTCTACCCCCACCTCCATGTACAAGGGATCCCACAGCTCTGCTCAGGGGCCTTCGTTGGCTGTCCCCTTCAGCTGCACCCCTGTATCTCCCCCTGCAGCCCTGCCCAGTGCCCACTGCCAGGACTCACCTATCAAAATTTTTGAGTATAGTTGGCACCACCCTGCGCATCTGGCCAGTCCTCTTCCTAGGAGTTGTCCTGACCTGAAGTGGCCATGCTCTCTCCCAGGGACCCTCTCCGTGCACACACTACTCATGGTGGTACCTGCCTGCCCTTCCAGGGGGTCAGGGGCGGTGGGCAGCTTGGTGAAGAAAGCTTGTGCTGTGTTAGAGTCCTCCTGTCCGGAGGAATCTCAGGGACCCTCTATGCCCACAGACCGGCCTTCATCTGTGGGAAGTGCTGGGCAGAGTCCTTGGGGTGCAAATGGTGGCCACTGCAGCTCCCATGAAGGGCAGCCAATCCCAGGAGAGCAGACTAGAGCGGGTCCCATTATAGTGGGCAAAATTCCAAGATGGTCCCAGGATTCCTGCCCCAGTGGACACCCCATTAGTCCCTGCCCTTGAATGATCTGTGACTGTGATGAGGTTTTTGAACAGTGAGTGAGTGAAGAGAGGATCTGCTCTCCCGGAAGATGGCAGCTCCGTGTTGGGGAGGGGACACAGCCATGCAAATGAGGACCAGACCCAGGGACACCGAGACTGCAGCCTGCTGAGGTCCTAAGCAAAGGACAAGCTCATTGCCCAGACTCCTCACCAAGGGAGGCGCCATCAGAAAGGCCTGTAGCTTCCTCTGCGGTGGATTAAGCCACAGTGCAAAGGCAGCCCGAATTCCTGCAGGGCGCTCCCTCCTCGCCACCCCGCGCCTCCCGGGGCGTCCCTCGAGTGTGGAGAGCGGAGCTGCAGGATGGCGCGGGCTGCCCTGCCCTCCTGTCCCGGAGTGGGCAGGGGGCAGTGTGTGAGGCCTCTGAGTAGGTGGGGAGTTTAGACGGGACCCAATGAACATTGCCCCGTTACCAGAGGGGTGTCGGCCTTGCAGGCTATCTGCAAGGTACGACTAGCACTTTACACGTGACTTCCTGGCTGAGAATGAGGCTGATTGTTCTAGAAAGCAAGCTGACTTAGAGTCAGTCTGAGGAGGCCTGCGCTGGGCTAAGACGTGCCTGGCCGGAGCCTGCAGGGACACGGGGGTGGAGTGAGGCCCCCATGAGCATAGGCCTTAGGAATCCCAACTGTCCTGCCCAAGGTCCTCCAGCACCCCCTGCTGCCCTGAGTGGCACCCTGAGTGCGGGAGCTCCAGGCCATAGCACAGTTGAGCAGCCTTGGATTTGGGGGTCTTGTGGGGGAAGAATTGGACTCCAAACCCTGGCACCCAGCAAGATAGGGTCACAGCCCCCTCTTCTTGGGCTAGTCCAGTGGGTTAACACCCCTGCTCCCAGGCTGAGCCCCAGGCCAGACAGGAGGTGGAGGCACACGCAGGCGCCCATGTGGCTTCAAGACACAGCAAACACTATTTCCACGAAGATGGCTGCCCCGAGAAGAGTCACTTTAGAAGAACTTGAGGGGTCCATCTGCAGAACCCCATTTCTTCAGACAGGTGGGGGAGGGGCAGCCAGGGAGAACTGGCTTCCGGGGTTCCTGGTGGCCTGGACGGTGACGGAATCAGGGCTAGCCGGCGAGCGGGGCCTGTGTGCCATTTTTTTCACCAGTTGAGAGAAGCTTGCGTCTGCTGTTTCACTCAGCATAATGTCCTCAGGGCTCATCCACGTAGCATGTGTCAGAACTCCCTTCTTTTTTAAAGCTACCTTTCTGCCTTTTTTCATGGAAGGTGAAATACAGAAAGTTCCAACAGTACAAAGCCCCATACAGAGAAGCTAAAGGCCCAAGTCCCGCTTCCCAAGGCAGCCGCCCCAGGCGTCCCCAGGAGGTGCCCCTGCACAGCTTGTGGCCCAGGTGGGACAGGACAGCGGCCTACACCTCCCCCTGCCCTGTGTGGAGTCCCTCCCTCCTGCCAGCACAGGGTTGTGTCCGTGGGGTGGGGGGGCTGTTGATGTGCCCCCGGCCCCCCAGGCCTGTGTGGCTGGGAACATCCCTGTACAGACACCTTCCGGCACATGTGTCTGACATAAATTCCTGGACACGGAACTCCCGAGTCAAACTGCGCTCTGGGAGCTGCCGTTCTCCCCGGCCCAGCACCGCCAGCCCCCAGGTTTCCTGGAGAGAGGCAGGGGCCCCCATCCTGGTTTTGTTGTGCTGAGGACATGGTCAGTCGCGCACTGCCCAGAGACATAAGCATAGGGCTGAATTTGTCACTGGTGCCAGTGGAAACTCCAGAAATTGGGGACAGGCTCCTGGCTAAGCCTCAGTGCCCCCAACCCTGGGGCTGTGGGCAGGGACCTCAGCATCTCAGCCTCCAGCCACACTGACTGTGCAGACCGCTTTGTCACTTCCTGCTGGTCCCAGAGTGTGAGACTCGATTAGGGCTTGCTGTGCTGAGACACACCACATATGACCCCCTCTACCACCCCTAATTCATTCCTTCTCCTTTGACCCCCCCCACCCACTTCAGGGTCCTCCTGCTCCCAGACATCCACCCCCCGCCACCATGGCTTAGTGATGACCACACAGGGCCGAGAAACCCCAGGTGGGGCTCCCCCAGGGCAGGACAGTGGAAGCCTCTCTGGGGCCTGGAGGGGCTTGGGCAGGGGCTGTGTGCAGGAGAGGCGCATCCTCCCCTACGAGCCTCAGTTTCTTCATCTGCATAGTGGGTCCCCATCTGCGGGTAGGAATATGGAGGGGCCAGAGGAAAGAGGGCCCCGGGACAGGGCGTGGTTCTGGGGTCCTCTGGCCTGTGCTGGGCCTGGCCACCTTCCATGGGCTCAGGTATGGATGTGACCATCCCTCCCAGTCATACCTGGAACCCCAGGCTGAGGTGGGGCCAAGAGAGCAGAGAAAACTTCGAGCACTGACTGCCTAGACAGACAGGAGGAGGAGGCTGCAGCCAGGATCCCCTCAGACCCCGGGGCAGTGCATGGTCAGTGTCAGAGGCTCAGGCTAAGGACTGACAGCTCAGCTCTTCCCAGCAGCCCCCAGGGAAAGATGCCTTTCCCTGTCTGCACTTCATTTTGTGTCTGCCCAGGGGTCCTTGCTGGCACATGGGTGAGGCAGCGAGGTGCAGCAGCCCCCACAGAGCATCTGGGCTGCTCGGCTGCGTATGTGCGGGGCGGGGGTGGTTCACCTGCTCTGGAAGGCAGGGCTCTCCTCCTTCCCACCAGAAACAGGAGGCAGGGGAGGCCTCAGGAAAGGTCAAGAGCCCCTAATGAAAAATGTGTCCTGGAGGGCTGGGCTATCGTAAGGACAGAGCTATGACTGGCCAACAGGAAGTGACCACTCGGCCCACAGAGGCTTCCTGAGCTGAACAGCGGTTGGTGGGGGGGCTGTAGCCTAGAACTTCCTCCTCCATCTTATTGGGCCAGCACTTGGACCCCATAAGGCACCTCTGCCAGACAAAGTGGCCCCAGCCTCCGGGCCAACATGTCATCTGTGGGCCTCCCAGGGACTGACTGGAGACAGGGGCTGGTTTATCTCACCGGACCCTGTCTGCTGACCCTCTCTGTTCCTCCGCCTGTGCTCAGGAAGCTGGGGGTGGGGATGGTCCAGCAGACAAGAAGCCTGAGGTCACTTGGCCACAACCCATAGCAGCCGGCGCCCAGCCCCAACAGCATGTGGGTGCTCCTGCTGCTGTGGCCTCTGGCACTGGGGGTTGGCCAAGAGAGTGGCACCCAGACCCCCAGCGACTATGATGAGGATGGGAGCACAGAGAGAGAAGACGGTGAGTGACCCCAGGTACTGTCTTTAGACAGGGGTTGGGGGGCAACAGAGAGGGGCAGGAAGACACGTGGGACTGGGAGGCCCTTCAGCCCAGACCTGAGCCCACGGGGCTGGAGGTTCCTGTGTCTAGCTCTGTCCCACCAACCTGGGGGTTCCTGAGAGCTGAGGCCTGGACTGCAGCCCCTCTGGGGGCAGCATCATCCAGCAGGAGGGACAGGCTGAAGGCTGGGGATGAGGAAGAGGTGATGCCCGGATTCTCAGTGCCTCCATCCCCCTTTCCTCCCCAGAGAGCACTATGGGACCTGGGGTCAGGCCCCAGGGAGCGATCCCTTGTCCACTCCACCCGCGCAGCTTCCCTGGCTGGTCCTCCACCAACAGCAGCAACACTCTGGAGCTCTGCGACAACTCTCGAGAGCTGCTGCTGGGCTGGGTGCCCACAAGGCTGGTGCCCGCACTCTACGGGCTGGCTCTTGTCGTGGGGCTGCCTGCCAACGGCCTGGCGCTGTGGGTGCTGGCCACGCGGGTGCCTCGGCTGCCGTCCACAATGCTGCTCATGAACCTGGCAGCTGCCGACCTGCTGCTAGCCCTGGCCCTGCCGCCTCGTGTCGCCTACCACCTGCGGGGCCAACGCTGGCCCTTTGGCGAGGCCGCTTGTCGCCTGGACACGGCTGCACTCTACGGTCACATGTACTGTTCCGTGTGGCTTCTGGCTGCCATCAGCCTGGACCGCTACCTGGCCGTGGTGCACCCACTGCGGGCCCGCACCCTGCGAGGCCAGCGCCTGGCCACCGGGCTCTGTGCTGTGGCCTGGCTGGTGGCGGTCGCTCTGGTGCTGCCCCTGGGCCTGCAGCAGCAGACCTTCCGTCTGTCGCTTTCAGACCGTGTGCTCTGCCATGACGTGCTGCCCCTGGGTGCTCAGGCCTCCTATTGGCGACCCGCCTTCATCTGCTTGGCTGTGTTCGGCTGCCTCCTGCCCCTGCTGGCCATGCTGCTTTGCTATGGGGCCACTCTGTGTGCGCTGGTAGCCAGCGGCAGGCGCTACAGTCACGCACTAAGGCTCACGGCACTGGTGCTGGCCTCAGCCGTGGCCTTCTTCGCGCCCAGCAACGTGCTGCTGCTGCTGCACTACTCAGACCCGGGCCCGGAGGCCTGGGGGAACCTGTACGCCGCCTACGTGCCCAGCCTGGCGCTCAGCACCCTCAACAGCTGCATTGACCCCTTCGTCTACTACTACGTGTCGGCCGACTTCAGGGACAAGGTGCGGGAGGGGCTGCTCCGCCGGGTGCCAGGAGTGACCAAGGCCTCCAGGGAGGGGAGCAGCCCGGGGATGGGCACCCGGTCCTCATCGCTTGTGTGATAGCACCTCAGGGAGGCAGGGGGACAGTGAGGGGTTGTACTAGGTGGAATAGAGTCCCCCGAATTCATGTCCCCTGGAAACCTCCAATGAGCTTGTTTATAAAGAGGGTCTTTGCCGGTGAGTGAAGAGGTGGTCATGTTTGGGTAGGATGGGCCCTAAACCCCATATGACTGATGTCCTTACAAGAAGACACAGAGGTACACGTAGGGAAGAAGGCCATGACCACAGAGGCAGAGATCGGGGTGATGCAGCCACAAGCCATGAATACCGAGGGTTGCCGGCAGCCACCGGAAGCCAGGAGAGCAGCCTGGAAGGGACTCTCTCTCAGTCCAGAAGGCGACAACCCTGCTCACACCCTGAACTCAGACTTCCAACCTACAGAATCGGGACAATAAATTTGTTATTTTAAACCACCAGACGTGTGGTACTTGGTAATGGCAGCCCCAGGAAACTAAGACAGGAGTTACATGCAGATTCCCGGGCCCAGCCAGCTCCCTCCTGTCCAAGGTGGGCATGAGATGAGGCTGATGCTGCCCCGGACCCACTGGAGGACCCCACCCCCAGGCAGCCGGGAGCCTGGTTGGCAGGTCCTTGTTCTCAGAAGCCCAGCTTCTGGTTCTGGAATAGGCTTCAGGGTATGAGGAGTCGCCTGAGCAATCATTGAGGACACTCCACTCTGCTCGCCAAAGCCTTGGTGCAACTCATCAGTGGAAGCCACAAGGTTTAGCCTCTTGCTGTCCCCTGGCCACAAGATGTCACCCATTCCTCTTAACCTGACATGTGATTCTTCTTATCTGATGTCAACTCCTCCCCCGCCCCCAGGACCAGGTGGGAGGGGAGCTGGAAGGGGATCACCCGTGCACCTGGGGGTGGGAGGAGGGCAGCTCAGCCCCGTGCCCCTCACTCCCAGCCGTTTACAGCCTGTTTGTTCGGCACTGAGTGGGAGGGGGACATCATGTGGGGAAAGGCAGCTACCACTCGCCCCGTCTACTCCGGAGAGTGGCACAGCGTGCCAGGGACCACTGAGGCATCAACTGTGGGGGTCGGCAAGTCCCCCAAAGCAGAGGGGAATGGGGGCCATTCCAAGACTCCCCACTGGGCCTCTGTCTCTGGTCTGGGGTCTGAGGTCCGAGGAAGGATGAGCGGCGAGCAGGCAGCCCCACCATACGCACAAGCGCATGTGCACACACAAAGGGAAGTGTAAGATCAGCAAAATGAATCAGTATCAGCAGCCCGGTGTGACGACCTATCAGGCTTTCCTAGAGGCTACCACCGGAGGAGTCTGCGTAGAGGTGCCAGGACTTGTCTGTATTCCTGTCGCTTCCTACAAATGTACAGGAATCTGATTGTCTCGGGGCGCAGCTATGTGACACCCTCCTCTCCAACCCGCTCTGGAAGGCTGGGCAGTAGATAAAGAAACAGAGTCCTGGGGGCTACGAGGGAGCTGGTGCTCTGGCTTATGGGGCTGACCCACTCTACCCCAGGCCAAAGCCCATTCGTGACTCTGTGGAAATGAGCTTTTATTACACCAGCGGCCTCTAGCGCTTGGGGAGTGGAGCCTCTGCCAGTGAACTGTCTCGAAGACGGGCAGGGGTCAGGGGCGCTGGAAATGGCCCATGCCACAAGACTGGGACCCCATGGGTTGGGGCAGCCACCTCAGGCCGTGAAGGGGTCTCTAGGCTGCCCCCATGGAGGTCTGAAATAAATACCACGAGGGACAGGGGGTGGGAGAAGACAGGATGCCTGAGGGGTACAAAAAGAAATTGGTGTCCACAGCTGGAGTGTCCAGGCAACGAGGCAGAACTGAGTACTCAGCTTCGGTGGGTCGTGAAGAAGGGCGACGCCCCACCCCTGGCTTGACGGGGAGTTGTTTCCAAGAGGGGCACCAGGCAACCAGGGGTTCTTGGGGCAAGGCCTGGACAGCAGGGAGATCCAGGTACATCTGCCCAAGACACCGCTGGGGCAAGACCGGGGAGTGTGGGGACTGCACCAATACGTGGTCAGTGGCCTGCGTGCCCCACAGGGAGGCTGGGGCTTTGCACTTCGGAGAAAGGCAGCCTGTTTCATTTCGAAGTTGCTGGCCAGGGGATAGATGCTATGTCCTTGATTTGGCCAGAGTCATGTCCCCTCGGAGATAGCCCTACGGCAGGAGTTCTTCCCAGAAATGCCCCTCTCCCAGGAGCAGATGTCTGGCCGAGGGAGCCGCTCCGGCCTGAACAGCAGGGATACCCAGCCCCTGGCCCTGCATGCCCCTCCCCAACCAGGGGTTCCGGCTACCGCTGGGGAGCTGGGGAAAGGGCGAAGAGCCTCCAGCCGCCCCCACAAAGGCCTTCCCTCCTGTGGAGGTGGGGGCTGGGCCTGTCATCCACTGAGGCAGGCCAGGACTCTGCAGTTCTGTTTATAGGGTTCATTTGGAGGTGGGAAGTCACCTGGGGAGGGGTCCACGAGTCCACCAGGCAGTCAGGGGAGCTCTCCCATCAGTGGCTCCCTTTTGGCAGAGTGGACGATGACAGGAAGTAGACACATCATGTCCTGCTTGGAGCATTAGGAAGAAAAGCCGCTCTGACTGATGGGGAGAGAAGGAGAAAGATGCTGTGGGTTGCCAGGTCTTTGGGGTAGCCCTGCACGCCCCTCCCCAACTCTGCCTCCATGTGGCTCAGCCTGGCAGCCTTGGCCCACTGAGGCAGCAGAACTTCACCTAGGAGGCCGGGCCCCTCAGAACCACCCCCACCCCCCACACTGGCCCACAGTGATGGGACAGGGCTTTCACGTATGTGAAGAACTGAGCGGCTGATGTGAGACCATGGACCAAACTGAAAAACTATCTATGGACCTCAACTCAGCTGTGAAAAGGGAGGAAACTTCTGATACAGGAAACCACACAGTGGATCGAAGGCGAACTCCGTGGGCTAATCTCAAAAGGTTATATATTCTACAGTTCCGTTTACACAGCATTCCTAAGATGACAGAATTACACAGGTGGGGGGATCCCCGAAGTGACAGGCTGTTCTGTGTCTCGATTGGGGTCACGGTGACACGAATCTACAGGTGAGAAAAAACTGCAGACTCAACTGCAAACCAGTGAGTGTGAAAGTGATGACACAGGAACGAGACGGGTGGATTGTATCCTTGTCACTATCCTGATGTCACATCGTGCTCTAGCTCTGCGAGATGTTACCACTGGGTGGACACTGAGATCTCTGTTATTTCTTACAATTATATGTGAACCTATGATGATCTCAAATTTAAAAAGTTTAATAACAATCCCCCCTCCAAAACAAAAACAAAAGCAAACACTTAGGAAGGCAGTGGAGAGAGTTGGAAACACACGGGGGAGTTTAAAGCTGCACACATGACAGGGACAGCATGAGGGATGGGTGATGACAAAAAATGGAGACATAAGCCTTCAAAAGTGATACCTTTTTTGGCACAGTGGTACAATATTCACGCCAAGTAGACTAAAAAGTTTAAGAATAGTGATCCCCAGAACTACCACTAAAATTAATAAGTCTAAAATGCTGAATTAAATGGAATTCTAAAAAAATATTCAATTAATTCAAAAGAGGGTATGACAGGAAGAACAGAGGGGACAAAATAAACATATCACAACAGTAGTCCCCAACCCAACCCTGTAAAATTGACTGATATAATCAAGAATTATATTAAATGCATGGGGACTAAACCCAGTGCCTGGTGCGAAATGGCACACCCCTGAAGCTCGGGGGCTTTGGTGGGTGCTGATAGAGAAGTATTCCCGCTGGGTTATCTGAGTGGGGATGAGGAACAGCCTTTGCCACCAACACAGGGTGGATAATACCCTTGTCAAGGAAGTCAGGCCTCAGAGGACAGAGCCTGAGGCCTGATGGTACAGCCAGCCCCAAGGACCTGACACATACCTGAGCTGAGAAATGGACCCACCGCTCAAACCTCGAGTTTGCTGTAACTTATACCCAAAAGGCTGACCTCCTCCAGGAAGTCTGTCCAGAAGCCCTCTCCCAGCCTCACCTCGCAGGGCTCTCTGATCTGACCACTCTCTTAAGGTGACAAAGATTCTCTCATTGACTTAACTCATGGGCTCTTTTAGGTCTCCCTCCAGTTTTGGACTTGCATGTTCATCTCAGCATTGTCTAATTGTAGCAAGAATTCTAAGTCGGTTTAGCCAGAATCCCCCCCTCCATATCTAATCGGGTCCCCCAGGGGGTGATGTCTGATCACCTGGCCTACCTTCAGCAAGAATCCCACTGGGTGTTCTGCCAGAGTCTCCCTTACCCTTCATGTTTCCTCTTAGTAATTTTCTATCCACTGACCCCCCTACTCCACTCCTTAGTTATAATCCCCCACTTCCTCTTATATTCGGAATTGGGTCCAATCTCTCTTCCCACTGCAAGACTTCTACTTATCTCGATACCTCCCCACCCCGAATAAAGTCCTCCTTGCTTGATGAATAATCTTTCTTTAACAGTGGTCCCTAGTCCAATGGGTCTCCGGCAGGGGTCTGTCCTGGGGTCACTCAGCTTCACCCTGCACACATGCGCTGTTCTCTGATGTGTGTTGGGTAGACTTGGGTGGGAGAGATGGGATACCCCACTTCATCCTGGAAAGCTGCAAGCTGACCCCTCCATTGTTACTCCCACTCCCAGCCCCGGTCCAGGGCAAATGCAGGATGTTGGGGATGGGCCCAGCTCTCACCTGTCCTCCGTCTCCCCTTCCAAGTCCAGGACCTCATGACTGGCTGCCAGGTGCCCAGAGTCCAGGGGGGCCAGGTCATAGTTGAAGTTGTAAGCAGGGGCTGGTGTCGACTGCTCTGGAAAGAAGGGACTGAGTAGGTCAAGGGCGCTGGAGGGGGAGGACTTGGATGGCAGACAGCCCAGGCCAGAGGAGTGGGGGTAGATTTACGGCCAAGAACAAGACAGAAAATGAGAGGTCACAAGAGGGGTGGAGGGACACTGAGATCAGAGATGAGGAGATTCAGAAAGGCACAAAATTAGGGTAGGGTGTGGAGAGACTTAGCAAGACTGAGGAGATGCAAAGAGATCCGGATGTCAAGAAATTGAGATGGGGGAAGACAGGACGCCCAAGGAACAGACAGATGGAGACTGGGGGAGAGCAGCAGGGGCCACAAATAAGGTGGAAAGCTGAGGAGAGGGGAGGGAGGCAGAGGGAGCTGTGGTCAGCAAGGGGAGGAGAGACACGGACCCCTTGGGAGAAGGTCAGGAAGTGAGGGACTTTGAGTTGGGAGGGGTTCTGTAGGGAGAAGAAAAAAGTTAAGTGGGAGGAGAGTTGTTTGTGTGTGAGGGGGGAGACACAGACATGCAGGAACCAGGAGTGTGGATACCGAGACCTTGTTTAACCTCCACAAAAGCAGGGGCGGCTCAGCCAGGTGGTGACCAGAGGGAAGGAGAGAAGAGTGCAGGGCAGGGCACAGAATAGGAGAGGGGATGCAGGACAGGGTAGAAGAGGTGATGGAGAGAAGACAATGTGATGGAGAGAGTAAGGTGTGATGGAGAAGATGGGGTGGAGGGAGCACCCTGGGGGCGAGGACCGGATCCCCAAGGCCGGGGCGGGTGGTCCTCACCGAGGGCGCAGCGGCCAGGGGGTGCCGGCTCCAGCCTCTGGCGCCCGCGGCAGGCGGCCTCCTGCAGGTGACAGGTGCTGGCGTACACGACGCCGTCGGAGCCGCACACGGGGTCCCCGCCGGCGCCACAGTCGCGGGCGCAGCCGCAGCGTAGGACTGTCGCCCCCTCTTCCAGGGCGGCCGCAGGGCCCCGCTCGCCAGGAGACCAGCCTAGCAGAGGAGGCGACGTCGGGAGGGCCCCAGGAACCGCACCCCCCTCCGCCCATCACTCCCGATCCCCCGCCTGTGTCTGGCATCGGGCCTGCGTCGGGGACAGGTCCCTGGGGGTCTGGGGCGCCCCCACCCGAGTATGGGGCCTGGACCGGTCCCTGGGAGGCCCCGAGCCTTGCCCTACCGACATTTCTTTCGAGTATTTCCACGGCACTCAGTAAGCCTCAAACTCTTACAATTGTTAAGCAACCCAAACTCACTCCGCAAGTTCGGAAAACAGAGAAAAGGGCCTGGGGGTACCCCCCGCCTCGCGCAGCCGCTGCGACCTCGGGGAGGGAGGGCCCCGCAGTCTCCACGCACTCGGGATTGGGGGGAGGGGCGCCCCCTGCTCCCCCGTCCACCCCCCCCCGCCCCGCACCCTTGACCGAGACGGACCCTCCCGGGCCGGGCCGGCCCCTCTCCCGGAGCGGAGGGCGGGGTCGCGGGGTCGGGGCGGCGGGTGGGGGCGGCGCCCCCCGCACTCACCCGGGCCCTGGGCCGCGGCGCGCTCCACCTCGTTGCACTCGGGGCCCGCGCACAGCTCCCGGGCGAGCGGGCTGCGCGCGCTCACGTTGTAGAAGCGCGTGGCTCCCAAGGCTGCGGGTGGTGGGGGTGACCGCGTGGTGGGTGCGGGGGACGGGCCGAACCCAGGGGGGGTGACCGCGTGCTGGGTGAGGGGGACGGGCCGAGCGGGGGGGGGCGGGGCGGGGGGGGCGCGTACCGGGCTCGTAGTAGTCGTACACGCGCGCGGGCAGCGCCGACGTCCTGCCCACCACGTGCTCGCGGAGCGCGCGGAACCGGACGCAGCGCAGACACCGGCTGGGCACCTGCGGGCGGCGGGCGGCTCAGGCCCGGCCCAGGCCCCCAGGCCCCGCGGCCTGAGCGCTGGCCTCGTGCTCTGCGGCACCCCGGGGCCTGGGCCCGCCGGGCACCCCGGAGGTGGGAGGCACAGCTGCCTGCTCCCGTTTCCGCCCCTCGGTCCTGCCTTCCCCGCCGGGGAAATCCCTCAGCTGCGTCCCAAGGCCCCCGCTCCGGCAGCAGGGGCCCTTCCCTGCGTCCCGCACTCAGTACCTTCACCGCGTTGTGCAACCATCACATCCAGTTCCAGGACATTTTCATCACTCGAAGGCGCCCCCTCCCCATCGGCCATCACTGCCCCCACCCCCCACCTCATGGCAACCACCGAGCCGCTTTCCTCTCAGTAGGTTCGCCAGTTCTGGGCAGTGCGCATGGTGGGATCACACACCCTGTGCCTTTTGGTAGCTGGCCTCTCCCACTCAGCATGTTTTCGAGGTTTAGTGCTTCCCTCCTTTCTATGCCTGAATACTATTCCACCCGCTCCCAACCTTTCTCACCAAAACCAGCTGTCTGAGGCACACCGCCATCAGCCACACCAGCTCTGCCTGGATTGACTTTCCCAGGTTGTTTCCTTTCCTTTTTTCCCCCCATGGTATGAGATAGTTGGAGGAATCATACTGTGTCATGACAGCTGTGCCCTCACTAATGTGGGTTCTGGGGAGGCCTCTGCCCACCGGCCAGCAGTACCTCATCAAAGTAGAAGAGAACTCTGCGTCCAGCCACCTCGTACCTCTTCAGCTCCACGTGCTGGTCAAGGAGCAGCTGGCAAGGAAGCCAGAGAGGTCAGGGTCTGCCGGCTTCTCTGTCCCCAGTGCTTCCTCCCCGCTCCCACCCGATGTCTGTGGGGCCCACACTGGTCAGTGGAAGGCAGGCCCAAGGAAGCTGAGGCCCCAGAAGCTGAGAGTTTTGCCAATTGTCATCAACAAGTCCCCATTGCCTGAGTCCAGGGGATGGCCGTCAGCTGTCCCCAGGCCCTGCTTGCACCCCAGCCCAGAAGAAGTCACCTAAGGCTGGTTACTTCTATTCTAAGCACCCACCTCCCCGCCCTTCCCTGCAGCCTCCTCTTATCCAGATCCAGCCCCAGGCCAGGCCAGGCCTTCCTGTCACCTTTTCCTGCCCCACCTGCACCATGCAACCACCACTCCCCCAGCCCAGGACCTTTTTTCATTTTTTTGACACAAAACCCTTCTGCCCCAGAACCTCTATGTAGGTCCCCTGCCTCCCCTGATGCCCAGTCCAGCCTCCCTGATCACCACCACCCCAGAAAGGCCCCACTTTCCTGCTCCACCCTCCCCACACTGTATACCTCCTCGGGACCAGGCAAGACAGCCTCCTACTTTATGCACCCCCCCCCAAAGGGGACATAAAACTGGTCTGTCTTTAAGGAATTCTGCTGAAGACCTCCACTGCAAGGATAACATTCGGGTGGCCCAGTGAGAGACTCACCTGTCTGGAGAGCCTCCACCCACCCCTTCCCACCCTCCCCTCCACAGGTAGCCGGCTCAAAAACACCAAATTTGCCCAGAAAGGAAAAAAACAACTGATTCATTTTATGAAGGGCTGGGAATTTGTAACCTGGGATGGACTGCCAACCAGAGAACCCCGCCTGGCTCCTGACAGTTGGTGCTGCCTCACCTGCTCCAGGCTCTCCATGTCCACGCGGAAGCCCGACAGCAGAGGCACCTCCAGGACAGCCATGTTGGAGGACCCTGCATGCAGCCACCTTCCAATGAGAGGAGACCCAGTCCTTGAACTCAAGCCCTAAGGCGCAATTCATGGCCCCCTCTGCCCGATAACCCCCACACACCTGACACCCTGCCCTGGGCCTGGCTGGCAGGCCATCTGCACACATGGGGTTTGCTGAGTCATCCGTCAGCCTATTTCACAGCTGAGACACTAAGGCCATAAGGAGAGGGCCTTGCTGAGGGTTCTGGGCCATGTTTTGTCCCTAACCCCACGCTGTGCCTCCAGCATGGGAAACTAGGTGATTGGGGAAATGCAGTCATTCCCCAGTGTCATCCCTCTTGGGCTTGCTACATGCCAGGCCCTCCTCCCCTGTGCTGGGTGCTGGTGACAGGAGGAAAGGTGACATTCAGAGAGGAACCTGAAGACTCTGGGGCTCCAGGGGATGGGGTGGCCAAAGTTGGGGGGCAGGCTTCCTACAGGGTGAGTGAGCCCATATCTGGATGGCACACAGTGGGTTCTTTTTAACACATGCGAGGGAAGAAAAAAGGTGTCCCCAGCAACCTTGATGGGGCCAGATAGTTGGGGCCAGTCCAGCTGTTTCCTGCTCCCCTGCCCTATTGATTTGACAGCAAGCTGAGGGTCAAGGTTGGGGCGGGTGCCTAGAAGGGCTGTGGTTGCTGTGGCAACCTCCCACCTTTGGGTCCCCAAACCATCACCATGGCAATGACCATCCTCATGGGCAGCTGCACATGCCACCCTGAGGACCCACTATGGCCCAGTCCTGGGGTCACTTTCAAGAAACCAAGAGTCTGGAGCTGGTTCATCATGCAGGGGCCACAAACAGCCATCCCAGTGGCCAGCCTGCCCCACTGTCACTGGGGTCTGCTGCATCCATTCAGAAGGTTCATTTTCTTCACTCATTTCAAAGACCATCTGTCATGTCACTGACATTAAGCTTTTTTATTGTGATGTAAATGACATTAAACTTTTGATTGTAGGGGCATTTATTTCAAAGACATTGGACTCAAATGAACTCGTGCCAGCTGTATGAGATAGCTTCTAGGTAAGGAGCCAGGCTGCCCTCAACCATGGGGGTCCCCTTTCAGAAAGCCCTGGATGACCTATGTAACTGACTGCTTGAATGACCCTGATCCTCCCTTCCCACACCCTAAATCTCACTCATGTTAACCCTAGATACCCCAACCTTGGACTCCAATAAAGGCAGAACCCCAGGTGTGTGTTTTCCCTTTCTCTCTTCCCACAACTTGGCCATGTGGCCCCAGGCATGCTGTGTACCCTCCAGGACCTGTGGGTAATAAACCTTGATTTTCTGTTCCCTGACAGCTGTGGCTGAGGTGCATCCTACAATCACAAGAACTGCAAAGGCTGGTAGAGCCTGTCCAGCCTGTCAGTGAAATGTCCGTGGGGCTGGCCGCAAGTGGTTGGGCCCAGGTGAGTGGCCCAAGAGTTCACAGCTGCTGTATTTCACTACTGCTGATAGACTGGGAAACAAAACACCACCCCTGAGCACAGGGCAGATGGCCTTACCTGGTACACACCTCCAGGGTCACCTGGTAGTCTTGGCGATGCTGGTCAGCCGCTGGGTCATCATCATCGGCCGAGGAGGCTGGGGCTGGGGGCTGGGGCGGCTCAGCCTCAGGCTCCCGGAGGTTCATGAGCAGCTGAAAGGCCGGCTTCGCCACTGGGTCTGGCACGTTGTAAGTGACATCAATCTGGGGGGCGTAGGAGGACCGAGACTTAGGGACCCTCCAGGTGGAAAAGGGAGAGTCAGGGCAGGGGAAGGTGGGAGACAGCCCACTGATGGTGACAGTGACATCAGTGACAGTTCCAAGAACTACTATTCTATTTAGCCTTGAAACAGCTGAAACAGGTATAGATCCAACCATTATCCCATTTTTATGCATCTCAAGCCCAGGTCTGTCTACCTCCAGGGCCCTCCCTCCTACCCACTATTGCTGCCCTTTCACTATCAGCCAGAGCCCGTGAGGCCAGCCTGCTCCAACCTAGAACTCAGCTAAACCCTAGGACCCAGTGACGAAGGGGCTATGGTGAGGGCCAGGCTGAGGCCAATCAAATGGATCTTCCTGGGGGAATCTCATGCCCAAGGGGACATGTGGTCACCTGCCTTGGGCCCTGGCCTTGGGCAGGGCGGGCTGCATATGGGAGGCTGACAGTCTGCCCTGGGGCCTCTCAGGCACATGCACCCACCCCACACAGCCTGATCCATGCTGAGCTTGGAGCCCTGACCGGCCCCTCCCGGGGTCCTAGGTTCCAGATGCCACTGTGTCTGCTCTCCCTGCAGCCTCACCTGCATCAGGCAGCAGCCTTCACCTTTAGCGCTCACAAACAGCCCCGTAGGGAGGCTGGGGATCTGGGGAGAGAAGGCGCCGTGATTCCCTCACAGACACACATGGACAGGCAGGCAGCTGTCTCCCACCCTCAGCCCTGGGAACACACACCACCGCTGTCTGCAGAACCCTCTGGTTGGCCCTGTGCAGCTCGAAGGTCTCCTGGTAGTCCAGGTTGGTGGAGGCCAGGGAGACGGTGAGGTTGACACTGCCAGCGTAGGACAAGATGGCATACTCTGCCAAGGCCTGCAGAGCTACGCAGGTGTCCTGGGGACAGAAGGAGAGGCTGCCCTCAGCCCCAGGACCAGGCTGGCCAGTGGTCCCTCTGTCCCTGTTCTAAGAGGTCTGGCCCATGTCAAGGTCACCACGGAGCACCTCTCTCAAGGTCAGGGACTCATGAGGCTGGAATGGAGAGCTGACCCGATGCAGGCACCCTTGGACCTGGGGCCCTAGACAGTGGATGGGCATCTCCATGGAGGCAGGACTGGCTCCCTGTCCCAGAGCCAAATACAACTGTCCCTCAGGCCTTCTCTTAGACTTCATGTCCCCAAGGGCTGCAGACAAGGGGCCTTCCTGGGACTTGAAGCACTGGTGGCCCAGAGCCTGGATCCTAGTGGCCCTTCCCAGACCCGAGCCACTCCCTCTGGCCCTGGCCGGCTCGCCTGAGTGGAAGAGAAGCCCCCAAGTGCGTTCCGCTGCTGGGACAGCCACTTCACCACAGGCAGGGCAGTGGCCACATCGCCCAGGAGTGTGTAGGTCAGCAGGGCGTAGGCAGTCATTTCTATCTCAGCTGAGGCCACTGCAACAGAAGAGGCAGCTGGGGCCCTTTCAAGGCCAAGACCCAAAACCCAGCTCCCAAGGCGGGCAGCAGGGGTGGGGCGAGTAGTACCTGCCTGAGAGACCCCGTCACTGAAGCTCAGGAAGGCGTCCTTGTCCCCATCCCGGGAACCTGTCAGGCTCCAGTGGGTGACTCCATCTGTAGGGCCAGGACAGGTCAGAGGTCACACTCCACTCCATGCTCAGCCTGGCATCCCACAGTGAACATCAGTGCATACGGTGTCAAGAAGGGACCCCAAGACTGGACCCCCGTGGGAGAAGGGTACCAGGAGATGGCTGGGACCCGAAGAGCCCTGGGACTCTGTCTCAGATCGGCGACTGTGTGACAGCCTCGACCCTCCTGCATCCCTGGCAAACATCTCTAATCAATGGCCTTCCTCCTGGCCAAGCCCTGATGTGTCCCCAGGTGTTCCCACTCAGTGCCCATGAAGTCGCTCTCCACTTGCAAAGGTACCAAGGATTCTGAGCTCATGGGAGCTGTAAAAGGCTCGAAGCCTGTGAGAAACAAGCCACCCCCCACTTCCTGTCCTGAGCATTTAGTGCTGAATAGACACCATCCTCCAGGAGGTTGGTTTTGGAATTTTCCGTTTTTTCCCCCCCAACTATTCAGGTGATACCTTAAGCAGAAAAGCAGATGGAAACTCAGCCCCAAGGCAACTGCTGGGAATGTGAGGGGTGGGCAAGGCCATGGGGTGGTAGGAGGGGACTCAGTTTGGGTGCAGTCAGAGAAGTCACAGCTTAGCGACTGGGGCTCTCCAAACACAATGGGGTCATTTTGTAGTTGAGGATACTGACACCCTGAAGATGGAAAAGCTTTCTGAAGCTCGCCCAGTGACGGGGGCAAGGTGGAGGCCAGCCACAGCCCTCCCCGGCCTCCCAGCAGCCTGTAGCGGATGGTTTCCAGAAAGCCTGGAGGATCCGCTCTGTTGGGGGAGGTCAGTATCCCCCATTTCACAGGGGAAGAAAGTGACACTCAGGCTTAAACCACATCACCAAATGAGGCCACTAGGAGGTGCAATAATAAATAATGAAATAAAGTGAGCAAAAGATGCCTCCTTACTCTATGCATGTGCTCAGAAGCTGCTTCCTGGGGCCCACAGTGGGCGGGCCCGGCACTGGGGCTGCCGGGGTGGCAGGCGGGGGACACCTACCCTGAGTGATGGCCAGGCTGCGGAGCTTTCGCAGGGCTGCGGGGAACACTGGGCTGCGGAGCAGGGTCAGTGCGTAGGCTGTCAGGGCACTGACGTAGGGGTCCGAGACCAGGGTCACGCTGGACTCCAGGAAGTGCTGGGCTCTGGCAATGGCAGCCGCCTCCTCCTGTGGAGTGGGTGGGAGGTGGAGCCCTGGGAACTGCTCTGTTCCTCCCACCACCCACCTGCAGGTCCCCAGGATGCCTGGGAGAGCGCTGGACAGCCTGCAGCCCCTCGCTTTGCATCCCATCACCTGCAGCCCGTTTTCATATCCCCATCCCCTTTCTTTTATGTTGGCACCAACTTTTCCCAACCAGATCAACCCACAGAAGCTCTGGGAAAAATAGGCAGAGCCCCGGCCCCCCACTCCACCCCACTTCATCACCAAGCTGGCTTCTAAGTCAGGCACTCCTCATCCTTCAGGCCTCAGCTCAGCTGTTGCCTCCATCAGGAAGTCCACCAACCCTGATCATGCTAGCCCCCACCCCAGTCTGGAGGTCAGAAACCCAGTCCACCGTGTAGTGATGGGCCAGGTTCAGGGAGGCTGCCCAATAATAATGATTAAATGAAAAATGGGCGATTAGAAATATTAATGAGTTTAGCAACTGAGCAATGGTGTTCCTGTGGGTACCGGTGGAGCCAAGGAATTACGGTGACTCTGCTTTAGTGTCGTGAAGATCGCAGAAAGCAGCTTTTCCCAAAGCTTTCCATCTTTAGATGAGGACACAGCATGGAACTGCCACAAAGGTGTGGTGTTGAGATGTACCACGTACCTCCCAGGTCACATGCCAGGAATGACAACAGCCGGTGACCCAGACCCTAGGCCTGGCCCACACAAGGCCTGTAGGGGAACCCACACACTCATTCCTCCAGCCGGATCTCCCGGGCCCCTCTGTGCTCACCTCTGAGGCTGTGCCCATCTCCAGGAGTGCAGCCACCACGTAGGCTGTCAGCGGGACTGTGCCATGGATCCCACCCTGCAAGGGGACGCTCAGGCTTCACCTGGAGCCAGAGGGACGGCTCCCACCACACAGCCCCCAGCAGCACCAGAGGCAGGCTCGGCGGGGCCAAGGCAAGGAAGGAAGCCCAAGAAGCAGCCGGAGAGGCTGTTAACCTGGATGTCCTTGTTCAGAATCCTGCCCACGGCCGGGAAGGAGCCATCTGTCCGCTGTTGCCGGATAATCCAGCCCTTGGCGGCCGCCAGTTCTCGTGGGTCAATAAAGATGAAGCTACGTGCCTGGGCGAAGGACTTCAAGACAAAGGCCGTGAGCCTGAAACAGGATCAGGAGGGGACAGGGGGTTGCAGAACAGGTCCCCTGCCATGTGTCCCAAGAGGGATTGTGGCACACTCCCTGCATTGCCCCAGCCTCACCTGTAAGATGGGAGGGTCCAGTCTGCCCTCGCAGGGCTGTTGAAAGCATTTGATGCGAGTGTGTGGGCACCTAGCTAGCCCGATGACGGAGCAGTCTACCTGTCCGGATGCTCTCAGCCCACCGGTACCCAGGTCTGTTCCTTGCCTGGCACTCACAGCCTTTCTATGACCTGGTCCAGTCCCACCTCTCCCTGCCAGATTCAGGAGACTTTCCTTTTTGCCCCTCCACAAGCTTCCCCTGAAAGATCCCCAGTCTTGCTGAGAGATCTCAGGTCTTGCTTGGGAACTGGCAGCCAGGTGCCTTGGATGCTTGCACCCCTTTGTGGCCCTAGCCAACCACGGTTATGTGCATTCCAGTCCCCAGGCCTGCCCAGGGATTTGGAATGGGTACATGAGGTGATGCTGACAGCAGCTGCAGCCACCATGCTGAAAGAGTCCACAGGGAGTAAAGGGAAAAGCCAGGGCCCCTGATGCACTGTGGGGCTGCCAGAGCAGCCGGCCCCGAAGCCTGCCCAGCACTGCGGTGTGAACTGACATTCAGAATTGGGTTTCAGACAGTTTTCTGTTGTTTCAGTTACTCCATCAAAGCCCTGGATGCATCATGTTCCCTCTCCCTCCTTCACAGGATAAGGTACCATTTGTCTCTGAATGCTCAGCCCGGGGGTCTCTCCCCAGAGGACACCTGCAGTCTGGGATAGGTGCCTCTGGACCCCCCAGAACCACCCTCCCAGGACCTGCAACCCCACAGCCTTGCTTTTGTGTCACTGCCGTGCATTCTCGGTGTCAGGACACCCCCTGGCTCCTGTCTCCCTGAACTCCCTTGCCCCATGGCTTGCTTTGCACATAGCAGCCAGAGGGATTCCAACCCTGTGTGAGTGGCTGGGACTGGGGCAAAGATGGAGTTCAGCTGCTCACGTGCTGGGAACTAGAAAATTCCCGCATTCTGCTATGTGGTTCTCTTTTCCATTCTTAAAACAGAAACAGGGATAAATAAACTGGTACGTCCCTATAATGGAACATAAAAACATGAACTATCAAGCCATGATACGACAAGGAGGAACCGGAGCTGCGCACTGAGAAGTGGAAGAAGCCAGTCTGAAAAGGTAGATTGTCTATTCCAACTCTAGGACGTCCTGGAAAAGCCAAAACCACGGAGACAGTCAAAAGATCAGTCCGTGGTTGCCAGCGGTGGAGGAGAAAGGAGGTATCAACAGGTGGGAGGCGGAGCACAGGGGATTTTTAGGGCAAGGAAAGTCCTGTATGAGACACTGTAATGGTGGATCCGTGACCCTGTACATTGTCCAAACCCACAGAATGTACAACACCAAGAGCAAGCCCAAAGGTAAACTTTGGGCCTTATTATATAGCTATAGTGGTTCATCAGATGTAAGACTAAGAACGGGGCCTGGCACAAAGCAGCGCTCGTGGGACGAACAGATGAATAAATGAATGAACACTGGATGCACGGAAACCATCAAGAACGGATCAGCCCTGGATCCTCCCAGGTTACTAGAGAGAGGCACTAACAGGGTGTCTGTCCCTGTGGGTACCCAGCACAGCACTGAGTACGCCCACACCCCTCTCTCCGCTGCTTCTTAGATCCCGGTCCTGAGGGAACGTGTGGTGAGGAAACAGGCTCAGAGAGGTTAGGATCTGGTCTAAGGCCACACAGTTCACGAGACAGAGCCTGGGTTTTCCCATCTCCAGGGTGGATGCTGCTGCCACTGCCTTCCTGCAGCCTTGTCCAACAGGGACCTTTGCCAAGGGAGGAAGGGGAGGGAGAAACTTCTGGGTGTGGCTCCTCCGCCACTAGGGTGGAACTGGTCTTGTTCGCACTGTGTGTGCATGTCCACGGAGGCAGGATACACACTATTTCTGTCCAGCACAGGCCCCTAGGGACTGCTGGGGCTCTGCCAGCTTTTGGAGAGTGAATCAGTGGCTTTGGCTCTCCCCAGGGTGAACGGGGGCCTCTGCTTGCCAGGGCATGACTGTGGCCTTGCATCAAGGGCTGTCAGCAAGGCAGGGCCTTGGGACCAGAACTGGGACAGTGAACGGGCTGCTGGGGGATGGGAAGCTGGGCAGGTCACCACGCCTGGACCCCTCTGGAGATAAGCAAGCAACACCGCACACTGCAGGGCTCAGCCAGGCGTGTCCCCATTCCCCTGGCACTGTGGCTGTGCAGTGGACACTGCTGGCTTAAGGCAGAGCAGTCTCCATGCTCACAGCTGGTGCAGGTGCCATCAGGCTGGCACTTTGGGAGAGGGAGGCCCCCTGGGGACAGCTGGGGGTGCCCCGTAGTCTCTGTGAGCTCCAAATCCATGATGATGCCACAAACTGCCGCAGGAAAAAAATCCAAGTGGGCCCTGCCCCCTACTGGACTCTCCCTGCCATGGTCACTCCCAAAATCAGAGGGAGCTGCTTGCGAGGGAAACCAAGCTCCAGGCCACTACTCCCACACACCCTAACCCAGGCCTCAACACAGTGGTCTGGCCTATCTCAGCCCGACCCTTCCTGCTCAGGGTCACCCCCACTTCCAGGTCCAGCGGGCTCTGAGGAGGCCCAGAGTGCCCAGGACGTGCTCTCGAGGGGCCGGAGAGCAGGGGCTTGGTTCCTGGGGCTGTGGCAACAAGAGCAACTGTCGCCACTACTCCCGCCACATCCAGGGCCAGCGAGCCTCCTGCACTCATCCCTCCAAACCCTGGGGCTGGCACCACGCTGCCCCTGTTTCCCAAGCAGGCTCTTTTTCACCCTGGGGATCAGGCCCTGAGAGTCCTGGCCTCGCTGTGCCGGACATGAGGCCGTGGCTGCAGGTCGGGGAGCCTCTGCGGCAGTGCCAGGAGTGGGGACTCACCACATGCTCCCTGATGCGTCCCGTTCACCGAAGGCACTGTAGGAACCATCCTGGTGTTTGTAGGTCAGCTGCCGCTGGTAGCCTGTGGGGCAAGCAGGGGGAACAGCACCTTCCTGAACAGCCCAATCTGAGCCAGCCAACGTCCTACCCTGGGCCCCTCAAACGATGCCACCGCACCCACATCTGGAATCCTTGAAACTGTCTCACGCTACATCTGGGGTCCTTAATACTCCCTCATACCACATATGGAGTCCTTGAAAACATCAGGAGTGGCTGAAACCTCTGTTTTCCTGATGGCCCTGCTCTGTGACCCCTGGTCAAACACCAGCCCTCGGCCCTGCCTGGTGGTTAGTGAAATGCACCATCTTAGATCAATGTCCTCTGTCCCTGGGGGCTGGGGGCTGCTCTAACCGCTGGAGCCAGGGCTTGGGGTGCTTGGAGAACAGAAGGTGCCAGGGTGGCCAGAGCAGGGGAGCAGGGGGGGATGCCCCTGGGCAGCCCCCGGGGCCTCCATGCTGGGTGTTTTTCAGTGTGAGGGCAGCAGGGGGCATGGGCTGCATGAGCCTTGAAAGTGATTACAAACTGAACACGTCCTGTGACCCAGCCACTCCACTCCAGCGACATTCGGACGTGTCATCATCTAGCCCACAAACGGGACGGTCCACAGCAGTGGTTCTAAACGTCCTGAACTGGAACTGGCTCCAGTGGCCGTGCACAGACACGGCGACTGTCTCACAGCAGTGGGGCCGAAAGGACCACAGCTTCCCTCAGCCCTGTGGGCGGGTCTTACAGACAGAGCGTGGAATGGGGACACACCATGCGGGACAGGGTATAGGGCACCAAGCACAGCAAAGCTCATTGGAGCCGCTGAGGGTGAGAGAGTGAACCCGGAGCTGACTCCAATGGAACCATCAAAGGGAATTTTTCTCTTTTCTAAATGTTTTTTACAATGTTACTATATTGTATATTGCTCTTATTGTTAAAAAAAAAAAAAATCTACATTTTTAAAAGATGATGTTCCTTTCCCCAGGGCCGATTATCAGCATTTAGAGCCTTGTCCTAACAGGTGCAGATGCCAGGCTCCTGGAGTGGCCTTATTGACCCACTTTGATTCTCTTCCTCCCCACCTGCCGTGCCTGGTATGCGGCTGTCCCTGGCCTGGTCACGGCTGCCTCCCTCTCCACACCCTCCACCCAGGCAGTTCCCCCGATACCTTGTACCAGGTAATCGGTGGTCTCCCTCTCCACATCGGAGCTGAGCTGCCGGGTTTTCTGAAGATACTTCAAGACAAAGACGTTGGGCGCAAAGTGGATCATGTTTTGCTCTCCACAGCCAAAGGGCAGCCGCAGGAGGTTGCCGAGGTGGTTCAGGGTTGGCCCCATGACGTCCCCTGGCGGGAAGGAAAAGAAAGCCAGGCTGGAAGCAGGCCTTGCCGGGTGCCCCGGTTGTCCTAGGGACCACTTTCCCCAGAGGTGGGAGCCTGCTCGAGGCCTAACACCAGCCACCCCCCCCCACCTCTGACTGTTAGTGCTGCCCTTTGAGACCCCCTGCCCACTCAGCCAACCTGGTCTCCCAGCTCTGGTGGCCACCT
Source organism: Cynopterus sphinx (assembly GCA_030015415.1). Taxonomy (NCBI): domain Eukaryota; kingdom Metazoa; phylum Chordata; class Mammalia; order Chiroptera; family Pteropodidae; genus Cynopterus; species Cynopterus sphinx. The sequence goes on along the minus strand of CM057390.1, from coordinate 50,013,499 downwards.
CCCACACACCTCCCTCCATGTCCCTTAGTTTTAACTCAGGTGTCCTTTCTCTGCCTTTCTATTATGCTGAATGCTTTTTTGCTTTCTGGCTTTTAAAACAGGTGCATTCAAGGCCATGAATTGTCCTCTAAGTATGACTTTGGCTGCATCTCACAAAGGTTAATGTAGCAGTGTAGCCATCATATTCTAAATCATTCTAGATATTTTTTAAATTTGCAATACAAGATGTAATTTTTCTCTTTAACCATGAGTATTTAGATTTTTAATAAAAGTTTCTATACATGTATGGTACTACTGGTGCATTTTAAAGGTTTTTTCTTTTATTTCTGGCCTCCTGTGTTCTCATCCCTTCAGCACTTTTCCTCTTCTTGGCCTCTCTACCCCCAAAATTGCTGACAAGCCCTCCAGAACCCCCACCATTCCCTGATCGTACCTCCTTTCCTTCTGTGGCCTTTTCACCTGGCCCATTGAGGCTGTCACTGCTCCTGTGGCTTCCTCTTGTGTCAGGGCCTGCCTGGCTACTTTCTCGTCACCCTCCTCTGGTTTCCCAGCTTCTTCTCCACCCTTCTGCCCCACCGTGCTGGAGGCACCGGCATATAGATCCCAGGCTTCATACCTACCATCTCTGCCCAGGTACCTCCCCTTGCATCCTTCACCTCCATCTGGGTCACTCGCTCCCTGACTTGACCTCATGCTTCAGAAATTGTAAACTCCAGCATATTCTGATCCAGCCATAACCACCAACCTGCCCGAGTCCCAGTGTTTTTAACCTCTGATGTCAGAGACACACGAGACCCTGTCATTCAGGTCTGCCTGACCTTCCTGGCCTCTCCCCGTCTCCCCACTCTTCCAACTTCCACTATTAGATTGATCACGCAGTCCCCACTTGCCACTCCCGTGCTCAGGGCACAGGAGACAAACCCTAGAAACCCCTGGTCAGTCTCTTACCCCTACTCAGTAAATGTTCTGGATACCTGCCTCTCTCACCAGGACCCTAAGACCTCTGTTCCCCACCCTGTACCTGGCTAACTTCACCTTAGTCTTCTTTGTACATTGCTCCAAACTCACTGCCCCCAGAGTTAATCACCTGGCCCTTGGGGTTACCATACACAGGGTTTGGACTGGGTAGGTATAGACCTGCCTTCTTGACCAGACTAGGAGCCTCTCAAGGGTGAGATTGGGGTCATTTCTGTGCCTGCCCCAGAGGCCAGCACAGAGAAGGCACTAGAAGCTGCTTATCAGGTAAGTAGGTGTGTGGTGGAAGGCTCCGGGGCACAGGTCTGCAGCAAAGCCCAGTGTGAGGCTAAGTCTGGAACGGCTATCTTGCCCTTGGGCTCTTGCCCTCACCCTCCCCAAGCCAGGCTGTGGGGCAGACACACCTATGATGGAAGCAGTTGCCCGCTCGGACCCAGGGATGGCGCTGTGCGGGACCCCCAGGGTGAAGGCCTCACTGTAGCTCTCGTCTACCTCCATCTTCCTCCAGATGCGAAACTCGCCCATGGAGCCCCAGCCAGTGGAGAAGCCAATAAACTGGACCTCTGGTGCCCTGGGGAGGGTCCAGGCCATGATGACAGACTTGTTGGATGGCTCTGGACCGTAGCCAACCTGGAAAAAGAAGCCAAGGCTGCTGGGCGCTGGAAGGAAGCATGCAGGGGTGCTCGGGCTGCAGTGACACAGGATACACGGCCATAGTGGGAGATATTAGAGGTCATCCCATCCATAAAGTAGCCAACAGAAGTGCCCAACAGAGACACCAGCATAGTATCTGCGGGTTCCAAAGTGACCAGGTTTCCTAGAACCTCTAGGCCTTTGCCCGTGCTATTCCCTCTGCCCTATAACATCCTCCACACTGGTTTGCCTGCTGAACTCCTATTCATACTTCAAAACCCAGTTTGGTTATACCCTTCTGCTAGGAAGCTGTGTTAGCTGCTCCATCTCTATGTCCCTTCCTCTGGCTCAGAGGGTTCCCAGGCCCCTACTTTCTTTCTCCCTGGCCACCTACCACCCCTCAGCTCCCCGATCCCTGGGCGCTCCCTCTGCCATAGCTCTTACCATGCTCTTTTTGTAAGAAACTCTGGGAAGACTGTGAGCAACTTGAGGTGGTGTCCTATATTTACTCTCCCTCCTCCTCATTCCCCCCATCAGACACGGACACAACAGAAAGCAGCAAATGTCAGAGGACCACGAGGTTCCCACATTCACCCCGGCCAGCCCAGCCATGCCTGGATGTGCCCGCCACGCCAGCTGATCCAGAATGTTCTGAACTCATCCCAGGAGAGGATCTTGGCCGTGTGCGAGCTGGCCACAGGCTCACCCATCTTGCTGGTAGAGATCCAGGACCTGGTGTTCTGGTGTCCCCCCAGGACGATCTCGATCATGCCCGCCGTGTCCTGGGGCCCGGGGGACAAGGCCACACGGGCGTCATTGTGGGCTCGCACAGCCACGTCGAAACGGGTGAGGTGCGGTGGCCGCTGCACATACTGGAACTCATACTTGTTGGGTGTGGAGATATGGACTCTCTCTGGACAGAGGGAAGGAGAGAGGGCATTCTGGGGGCACCTAGAAAATTGGGACCCCGGGGGACCTGTCTCACTGGGTGGGCCAACAGCTGCAGAAAGCACAGCTGCTGGCTTCATGACAGCTTTGCCAATAGCACAGCAAAGATAAAAAGCTCACAGGAATAAATCCCACCAAAGATGCACACCACCTGTGTACTGGAAACTGCGAAACACTGCTGGAACTAAAGAAGACCCAACGCAGTGGAGAGCCAGACCACGTCCATGGGTGAGAAGACAATGCGGCCGAGTGATTAACCGATGCCACGCAATCCCAACCAAATTCCTAGCAGGGTCTTTGGAGAAACTGCAAAGCTGGTTCCAGAATTTATTGGAAACAGAAAAGACCAAGAAGAGGCAAAAATAAAGAAGAACCAAGTTCAAGGACTCACCCCATCTGACACTGAGATTTACTCGAAAGCTACAGAAATCACGACAGCGTAGTTTTGGTGTCAACGTAGATAAGTGCCCAATGGAAAAGAACAGGGAGTACAGAAATGGCCCCACGCAGGTATGAACAACTGACTCTCAACTCGGCTGCAGAGATAATTCCATAGAGAAAGGAAAACCTTTTCGAGAAATGGTGCTGAACAAATCGGCAATGCAGAAGAATGAACTTTGATTCACCCCTTGCATGGTTTCCAAAAATCAACCCAAAATGGGTCTTAGCCACTTTATAAATGTAAAACCTGAAACTGTAGAACTTTGAGAAGAAAATATAGGCAAAGAAAATATTGGCAAAGATTTCTTAGACACAGCAACAAAGTAATCCACAAAAGGAAAAACTGGACATGAATCAAAATGAACCCCTGTCTTTGAAAGACACTGTCAAGAGAATGAAGACAAGCACAGAGTGTCTTCCTGAAATGTTTGTCTGACTGAAGGACTAGTATGCAGAATACACATTCATGTTGAGTGCCTTCGCAATGGGAGGTGGCTAACCTGAGGGGTGCACATCGCCCAGGGACCCCACCCAGATCCTTCGTTCTGCCTCCGGCAAACGCCCCTCGGTGACTGCCAGGTGCCCAGCTTGGCCCATGCTCCAAGCTGGACTGCTCCTAGGGCAAGACCTAGATGGGGAAGGGACAGACCCTCCCACAGGCAACCCATGCTCACGTCATGCTTCACCCAGCATTTCCCCAACCCCACTAAGGCAGAGGCGTGGATGGCCTTTCTCTGGCCACTTTGCCCACTGGGCACTCTTGGTACCCATTTCCTGTTCATGGATCACGTACAGGTACAATGTCAATTTCAGAGGGATTGAGGTGGACCCCAGACCCCACACCCTCTGGAGCCCACCTTAATTTCCCATGTCCTCCTCTGCTACGCCAGTATTCTGGGTCTCTCTCGTTCCCCTGATGTCGCTCTAAGATCTCCCTTCCCAGGACACTGTGCTCCTCACCCTAGGGCCCCGAGTTCAAGGACGTCACCCTACTCCTGGCTACTGTCTCTCTTCTCTTCAACACCGGCAATCTAAAATCGTGTTCACTCACTTCCTGCATAACGGATGCCCAGACCCCACTCTGGCTATGGTTGTCCCCAGGCAGGACACCTCAGTTCTCTGCTACTGGGTGTTTAGCCCCCTGGGACTGTGAGTGTCTACTTGGCAGCAAAAGAGCTGCAACAGTGCAGGGGTAAGGGCGGAAGTCCTCGGAGGGGTGGGCCCGGGGACTCACCATTGGGACAGAAGAAAGCACTGTAGGTGTACGTGTGGGGGGCTCCTTCCGGCTGAAACAGAGAAACAGGGAGAATTGAGTGTTGTCAGGCAGTCAGCACAGGGGGATAGTCACCCTCCCATGGCAGTGGCTCTGATTTTGGACCCTGCAGGGTGATGCCAACATTACAGATGCACAGAAGGCCGGGCTATCCATCTCCCAGGCCCAGGTGAGGAAACTGAGGCTCCCTCCCCCTTCCTCTGGTTAAAGGAATTCTTCGTTCGCTCCTGGATTTGTCGTGCTCCTCTCATGGGGTAGCCTCCTGGCTACCCCATTTGTTACGGTTCCCAACCCAGCTTCTCCCTCTGGGCAGGGAACATGATGACACAAAGGCTGCAAGGACCTGAGGCCCCATCTGATGTCCTTGAACACTGAGAAGGGGATGCCTGGGTCTGCCAAGGATGGGATCTCCATCCCACTGTCTGTCCCACACATCCCACCTCCTGTCTCTTCCATCCATGCTCCTGCTTCTGCCCCTTCCACAGACCTTCCCCAAAGAATAAAAAGCAGCAGCTTATTCTCTTAAAAGGCGGCACCCAGAGTTACACCCAATATGCCTCTCGAGAATCTGGTGTGACCAACACAGGCCCCATGGGGCTCTCAACTTCCAATACTTCTTTTATCTCACCAAACTGGTAAGTTGGAGCCGCACTTCCCTGCAGCCCTAGCGAGTCCCATGCCACTTCGCCACAGCTGGCTCTGTGCTGTGCAGAGGAGCTGGATGCCGCGATCCTATGGCGGGGCAGTCCGCTCACCTTCCCCGAGCCCCAGAGGGACCATGGGATCTGCCCTGGCCCTGGCTCGGGAAGGGACCGTACGCTCGGGCTGGGCTCTCAGGGAATGAGGCCCTGGCAAAGCACCCTGGACGAGGGTGTGGGCTTACCTCAACCATCACGCTGCGCCTGATGTGGTCCCTCCCGATGGGGACCCTCCTGTCAGTGTAATTCTCCTCCGGGTGTTTGATGGACCTCCCATCCCGGCAGCAGCTTATTTCTCCATAAGCTAGGGCTTTGGCTGCGGAGATGTGAATGCTCAGTACTGCTCCCCCACCTTTGTACCAGGTGTGCATATGTGCAGATGTACGTGTGCATGCGCATATGCATGTGTGTGTGCAAGCTGCATGTGCATGTTTGTTCATGCATTTGTGTGCTCCCGTTAGTATGCATGTACATGTTTGTGCATGTGTGTGTTTGCATGGTATGTGTACACGTGCATGCACATGCATTTACATGTGTGTGCTTATGTGTGCATGGGTATACTCGTATTTATGTGTGCATGTTTATGATGCATCTGTGTTTGCATTGATTTGGCACCTTAAGAGCCTGGCTTTCCCCAGGTAAGGCCTCAGGCTCCACCCCCAGAGGCTACCTCCCCCTACCTCCAGACTATTTTCTCTGGCCTGCTTCCCCAACTGTTGTCCTGTCTCTCAGGGTGGTCCTGACCTCACCTGCTGCCCCACCTACCCCTTTCCTGTGCCTGTGGTCAGAGCCTGGGCCCCTTGGGGACCTGGAGAGTAGGTGTCCAGAGAAGGACTAGGCCCTCACCTGTGATGTTGCTGCGCCCCAGGTCGCCGAAAGACAGAACCACCCAGATAGGCTTGGTCTCCCCGGGAGCCAGGCACATCTTCTTGGTCAGGTGGCGTTTGCCAGGATGCCCAACAAACCGGATGCCCTTGGGCACCGAGATCTTCACGTACACCTGCAGGAGGTGGCATGTGCTCATGGTGCCTGGAATCTGAGGCCTCCAAGCACATCCCACCACCCTGAACCCACCACCAGCCTGTCAGTCCCCTGCAAAAGCCATGCGCTCCGAAGGAGGCCCCCTTTCCAGTTTCAATCAGAACCGATACTCATCATTGTCCTGCTGGTTCTCTCCTTCCCTCAGACCCCAAATGCCACAGGTCCAGTTACCCCTCAGGACCAAGACCAGTTCCAGGGCAGCCTCTCCATGTCCCCACTGGGGCATGGGCTGGGAGGGACCACTCCACCACCAGGCTCCCCAGAACACTTCCTCTGACTCTCTCTCCAACCACCGAGCCACGGCATCATCATAGAGCTCTGTGGGTGTGCATATGTGTGCACGTGTGTGTTGTGTCCGTGTGTATACCCGTGTGCACGCCTGGCACTGTACACACTAGTCTCTATGTACACGTGTGCTTATGCCCCTGATCTAGAACAGGCTCTTTGTTCCACAGCCATTTGTTTAACCAGTATATGTGAAGGACCTAGTGGGTGTAGCACCCTCCTAGGAGCTAAAGAAATAGAACTGAACAAAACACTGAGCCTGGGGCAGTGAGAGGGGCGAGGGTGAGCTCTCACTCCCAGTTTACAGACTGGGAAACTGAGCTGGTAATCGGAAACGCCAAGCTAAAGCCCAGAGGGTCTTCTGGGAGCAGTGAAGCCTGAATGTGTTGAGATGAACCCCTAGACTTCCACCAGCCTATGGCTGCCCCTTCATGTCACAAATTCCAACCACTCCCTCCCTGGCCTGACGTCTTAATTTTTCAGGAAAAACCAGGAATCTGTTTTCCGTGCACGTGTGTGAGGCATGCGTGTGTGTGTGTATGTGTATGTGGCGGGGGTGTGTGTGGTGAAATCTCTCGGTTTCTGCAGTGTCTCTGGTCTGGGGCCACAGCTCACATCTTCTGCCCTTGGTGTAAAATGAGCCAGCACTTGGGCAGGGTCAGAAGGACAGCCATGTCCTCAGTGCCCAGCTGGCCAGGGTGAGGCTGAGACCTGCAGCCAGAGCTATGGGCCGACCATAGCTCGCTCCTAGCTGGATTCCTGACCCTGTTTCCCGCTCACCCCTCTGCCTAAAGCCTCAGCTTACAAGTCCTGCCCCTGATGGCTGCCCCTAACCATGTGGACCTCTTCTCCCCTCCCTTCCTCCCACCCACCAGCCAGGCTGAGATGGGGCTCTAAGATGACAAAGGTCAGGGAAGATGGGAGCCCCTGGTCTCCTCAAGCCACACCAGTGCACAGGCCCCACCCAAACACCTTCCCCATTGTGCTCGCACCTGATCTTGGTCCTCACGGGTCCCTCTACCTGACCTGTTATCCTGCCTCATCACCAGGGATTGAAATTCCCCCAGCTTCCAAGATGAACCTCAATCCCACCTTCTCAGGGAAGCTGTTATGGGTTAAACTACATTCCCCAAAAAGACACGTTAAGGACCTAGTCCCCAGTATCTGTGAATGTGACCTATTTGGAAATAGGGTCTGTACAGACGTCATCAAGTCATGGCGAGGTCTTAGGGCAGACCTTAATCCAATATGACTGATTATAAGAGAAAATTCGGACACAGACATTCAAAGAGGGAAGACGATAGGACACATAGAGGGAAGAAGCCCATGAAGACAGAGGCAGAGATGGGGGGTGCCGCCAAAGCCAAAGCAACACCAAGGGTTTTTACTATCTGGTCCTTTACTAAAAAAGTGTGCCAGCCCCTGTTCCATGTCATTACATATGATACCTGTACCCCCATGCCAGGGGTACAAAAGTCAGGGACGACAGTGGCTCCATCATGTCTGTCACCCTCAATCCTGACATGCACACATGCCTGCCCCAGCCCTGCCCAAGCTTAGATGGCTAGTGAATTAGAAGCTGACCCCATCCTGCCTCTGCCTCATCAATAACACATATGCTGCCCCCCAAGGCGCCCCCAGGATGACCCTCCCTTCCCACCTCCTGGCAACATAGATGCAGCCCTCACCACCAGGAAAGGCTGTTGGGGTGGGGGTCTGGTACCTCAGCGCAGGTGCCCATGTAGTTATAGATGCTGAGTGGGATCTTGGCCTGCTCCCCGCGGACCACGTGCAGAGGCAGCGTGAAGTCCACGAAGAAGGGCTTGAAGGTCTTCAGCAAAGTGGGCTCAGCAATGCCCAGGCCCCTCGTGGTAGACAGACCCACAGCCTCAGCCACCCAGCTGGTGATGGAGTCAGGGACCTGCAAGCGGAGTGTCTCCTCGCCGGATGGGTCACTGCAGAAAGAAGGACAACCTGTGGGCCCTTCTCCAGTGCCACGCCACAGAGCCCGGGGGGAACAGATGACTCCAGCCACACAGCCTCAGGGCCCAGGAAGGTGCCCCTGCAGTCCGGAAGTAAGCATTTAAGGCACCACAAAGTGTGACAGCAGAAAGCCGTCCCTCTGCCCTGACTTGCTATAATTAGAAACATGAGCTGCTCCCAGGGCGACTGTGGACACAAGACCCACAAAACACAGGTTGAGAAGTACAAACTTTGGCAGTGAGTGCTCTGCCCAGCTGAGGGAAGAAAGATGCTGAATCAAGAGAACCAGTCACTTAGGGCATGCTCCTGTCCCCCAGAAAGGTATGTCCATGTCCTGACCCTTGGTACCTGTGGCATTATTTGGAAACCCTGAAAACAAGGTCCCTGCAGATACAACTAGTTAGACTAAGGTCACACTGGAGTAGGGTGACCCCTAATCCAGTGACAGGTGTCCTTATAAGAAGAGGGAAATTTCACTACAGAGGGAAGAAGGCCATGTGAAGACAGAGGCAGGGATTGGGGTGATGCTGCCACAAGCCAAGGAATGTCTGGCGCTACCCAGAAGCTGGGAGAGATAATGAAGGACCCTCCCCTAGAGCTTTGGGGAGAGCGCGGCCTTGATCTCAGACTCCTGGTCTCCAGAACTGTGAGAGAACCATGTCTATTGTTTCAAGTGCCCTAGTTTGTGGCCATTTGTTAGGGCAGCCCAGGAAACTGATGCAGCACCACCCTCATAAAAAAAGAGAAAGGAAAAGACAGACAGAAAGTCCAACAATAATTTTTAAGTTGATTACATGTCAGAACAACAATATTTTGGATAAATATAAAATACACGATTCAAATGAACTCCAGTTTCTTTTCACCCTTTCTGGCGCAGCACTGGGATCTCTGAGTTACACATCGGACAGTGCTGCTCAAGAAATGTGCCAGATTTTCCCCCATCCTCGTCAGTGGCACATTGGCCACTCCAGGGTGGCTCTGAGGACAAACTTTGCTGTCTCCTTTGTGTCTCCAGGACATCCTTTTGAAGTCTGTCTTAGCTTTTGGTTCAAGAGTGCTTGCTGGAAAATAAAGAATTGAAGCCTGTGGCCCCGCAGGGACGCAGGCTGCTCCTTGCCTGTCTGCCGGGCCTCTTTGTTTCCCTGAGCCTGCCCTGGCGGGGTCTCACCAGGCAGCCAGACCCCTCAAGCTGCAGCACGCAGTGACTCCACTGCCCAGCAGGCCCTGCGAGGCCTACAGCATCTGTCAACTCCTCTGTGAGGGTCACATGCGGTCACCCCGGTAACTCAAGGTCGGCCTCTTCCCATCTGGCAGAACTTTCATGGCTTCATACAGTAATAGCCAAGTGGGGAGGGAACACAGCAAATCTCAAACCCCAATCCCTGGTTGCAACCCTCCGGGGCTCTCCACACCCCCTCCCCCTACCGCAGCCCACACGGCCTTCACATCCCCTGCACCCTCCTCTGGGCCTTTCCTACCTCCCTCGAACCTCATGAAATCTGCCAGCCTCTCCTGTCCCCCAGCTCTTGCCCCTGCTGGTCCTTCCATCCGAACACCACCATTCTTGTTTATCCATCTAGTGGGACTCAGCTTGGGCTCTACCTGCCCTGGGAGCCCCTCAGGCTTCACCCAAAGGGTTCCTCTTCTGCCCCCCAAGCCCCATACCCAGCTCACCACGAGAACATCGACCCTACTGAAAAGCATGAAGTCTCCTGGGGCATAAATCGTAAATTCCATGAGTCAGGGGACCCTGCCCTCTTTGTTCAAGACGCCATTCCTGGCACCAAAAACATCGCCAAGCACCCCGAAAGCAGATGCATCTGAATAATGATGGCCAGACAGCCCATCTTAAACCTGGGGTCCCAACACAAAATGCAATAATCCGGGTCTATTCTGACCAGAAATCAAGCCTTCCCATAACGGAGACACACACAGCCACGAAAGCAGCCTGAGAAACCCCCAGCGGTGTGCCCAGTTCAGTGCCATGTGCTATGTGCCTTGTGGCACCTCGTGCCTAGAAGGAGGAACTCGCTCAGAAGTGCCCCCCGCCCACTGGCCCCAGGAGTCTGAACTCTCACGCTTCACTGTTTTCCCAGGGCAGGCTACAACTACTTTCTACTTGGTGCTATCGGGTGTTCGCACACTGAGCATCGAAAGAAAAAAGCCAATTGCATCCGGCAGGAATTTGGCAGGGCACTGCTCCTCCAAGAAGAACTAAAAGGGGGGGAAATGTGGAAAGGAAATGTGCTGAGAAAAGCAGCTTGTTTGGCGGGCAGGAGTCTAAGTTCCCTGAGGAGTGAGGAGGGGGTGGGTGGGGTCAAGTTCATGTTCCAGGGAACTGTAATCGTTTTAATGAGCTCGTTATGCAAACACAGAGGATAGAGTTACCCCAAGAGGGAGTCATAAGAGGCACGAAGCCCTTGCATTTCATATTTCATGAGCGGATGTCCAAGGCTGCGGCAGGATTCAGGGCTGACTTCATGGCTTTGGGTTTTATATGTTAGAAAAGGATGCCCATCGTCTTACTCAGATGTGGGTGTCAGATCTGCAGGCAAATGCACTGGGAACAATCTGGTCTTGTGAGAGTGCCTCAAAGTCAGCCCACAAGGACGCTGAAGGGAAGTCCTACTGTACCTGATGTTGAGACACCGCCAAATCCATGTTTCTGGGAAAAAGGTCCTTTTCCTCTTCTCTGCTCTATAAAAATAAAACAAGAAGTGATGAAAGTTTCATGGATATAACTTAATTTTGTTACCTGGCGGGTTAACATTTTACTCAATTAGGATATAATATGTTAATTCACTCACTTGTCAGTTAACCCTCAACTCACTTAGGAGTTAACATTCTGTCTAATTAGGATACAAAGAGTTAATTCTTTCACTCGAAGGGGTTAACATTCTACTTAATTAGGAGTAGAAGTGAGGCATCAAAGGATTGGCAGAGTCACCTGAAAATAATAGTGGTGCTTTATATCCTGAAGAGCCACAGGGACCACCCTACATCCTCCCCTTTGCTAATTTTCCGCCCTAGGTTTGCCATGTTTTTCTTTTTCTGCACCATCGCATCACAGCTCCCCCAAGCTCCCCATTTCCTAAAGAGTGCCGTTCATTCTTGGTCCATCCTCAGAAGTCTCGTAGCTCACATTCCCTGGGGTTGTCCCTTCATTAAAAAAAAATAAGCCTGACTCAAAATTTGGCCTAATCTCTCAAAATTAAAAATGGTCACATTCTTTCAACCTGCAATACCTCTCCTAGGAATGCATCCTGGAAATACCCACAGGCACGTGTGCAAAGAAAAACAACTGGAGTGGTTCACGGCAGCACTGAGAGAATTAGCAAGTAGCTGAAATCTCCATCAATGGGGGAATGGTTAATCACATGATACTACATTCATACAGCGAAATCTCATGTCAGCAAAAGAGTGAGGTAAGCATATACTGTAGGTACTAATGTGGAACATCTCTCAGACTTACTGCTGACTGCTCTCTGAAAATAAAAAAAGGTATGGAACAGCACTACAATATTCTCCTGTAGGGTTTTTTAAAATTCCTTAAATCCTTATATATGCACACAAAAAAATTCTAGAATGATATCCAATAAATTATTGACCACAGTTGTCTCTAAGAAGGAACAAAGAGTCTGAAGGTGAGGAGACTTTCATTTTGTTATATAACCTTTCACACTGTTTGAAAAAATTTTAACCACACGCACACTGTTAAGAAAAATATCTTGTCCTCAGAATAAGGATGTTATTCAATTACAAAAAGGCACAAATACCTGCCCTTTACAGCACTTCTTTTGTCTTTCTGCATTTGGATTTATAATTGCCTTTGCGGTTTTAGATTTCAGACCACACCAGGCCAAGCTCTCAGGGGGCCTGCACATGGGAGGGAAGGGCCAGTATTCCACCTCCCTTATCCAACCACATCCTGGAAATGCCTCTGTGTGTGTCCAAACTACGGTAGGAGGAGCTTGGCCGGGACACACTCTGATTTGGAGTTTGGAAACTAAGACCCTTGTGGGCCTGCCTGACTCCTGCTAAATGAGTGGCCCAGGAAGGAAGAACCCAGGGGACCTAGATGCCCAGGAACCACTGAGAGGGCCTAGGAGGTTGGGAAGGATCTTGGTTTGGGCAGAGAAGGCTTAAAAGATAAAGAACGCTTTGACGGACAGGCCCATGAGAGCAGAAGTTCTTCTGGGCTACTTTTGGTTCAGAACAAGGGGTCAAGGGGTCAAACCTTAACCCATTGTTAAGGTTTCTGGAGAGACCCAGATATTTAGGGACTGCTGACTACACTGACCCCATCCATTGCCCCCCTTGGTTCTGTGCTCTCTCTCAGAGGAGTGGGTGGGAGAGAGGCTATCCAAAGCTTGCCTCCCCTGTCCCAGCCGTCATGCCCTTAAATCCAGAGAGAATAGGGAGGCAAAGTCTTCAGAGCACCCTTCTCCTTCCTAAGCTGGCTGGCTGAGACCTGGAACTGAGAAGCTAGAGGCAGAGGCAGACGACTGAAGGGCATGGGTAAGAAAAGAGGTGGACAATAGGGGATCAAAAGAGACATGAGAGAGGAGAAAGTATCATCTCCTGTGAAACAAAGGTTTGCATGACTCCGGGGACAAAGCCACAATTCTAAGGGGGAAATGTGAACTTCTCTCTCTCAGTAATTAATGTTAGTACACAAACCAAAAAATACATGGAGGCTCTGCGTGCCACCATCAATAAATAGGCTTAACCGAAAGTATGCAGAGAGCCCTGGACCCCGTGAGAGGGATTTAGATGTTCAAAAAGATGTGAGCATTTACAAACACTGTCCATATAGTCCGTCTCCAAAATAAAAACCAGACAATTGGTACCACACAGACCGTGTTCATTGGCTTCAATGCACACTTGAAACAAATTTACAAAATGTGTGAAAAAACTTTTAAAAATCACTTGAAAATTTAAAACACTTCTAGACAAGTCACAGCCCAGAAAGGGAATCATCCACAAGTGAGAACCTATCTAGAACACTTCATAGCACGACTATGGTGCAGCCAAAGCAGTGCTCTGAGGGCAATTCACAGCCTTCAAGAAGGAAAAAAAAAGGTTTAAACACTTAAGAGTTAAAATAAGAAAGACTGAAAAGTAATTATTTGGCGTCCAACTTGAAAAGGCAGAGGATTGGAGGGGGAGGAGGAAGAGAGAGGAAGAGAAGAAATTGGGTGGGGGGGAGCAGGAGGAAGGAGAAAGAGTAATAGAATTTTCTTCTGTCCCCAGGCAGGTCTGCCCCGCCGATGAACATTCCTCTCTCTGTACCCCAACCCATGCATGGGTGTAGGGCCAAAAACGGGGAGGGGAGCAAGGCTGAGAGCTCAGTGCCCCAGCCCAGTGATAATTTTGACCCCAAGGAGAAACAGGGTGATGTCTGAAGACATTTTTGATTGTCATAACTCAAAGAAATTGGTGCTATAGGCAACTGGTGGATGGAGGCCAGAGATGCTGCCCTATACCCTACAAAACGGCCTCACCATGGAGCATGATCTGGTCCCAGCCTTAGACATCAACAGGGTGAAGTTAGAAAACCCTGCTCAAAGCAGTGGCAATTACCTGGGGAGCTGCCTGGAGGACGCCACTGCCACCAGGCTCCCCGTGTGGGGCTGGAAGGCGTGGACAGCCTCGTCGGTGTATAGGCCACCATCCTGCCGGTGGTTCAGGCTCACCAGGTCAGTCATCACCACCAGTCCTGTTTCCTAGGCAACAGACAACATCCAAACCCACGGTGGGGAAGTGGATGTGATGGCCCGAACAGTTCTCATCACCCCAGGACCACTGGCCCAACATTGCTGCTGCATCACGGCCCTGCTGTGCCCTTGGTGCTACAAACTGAGGGGGTCATGGCACCCAGGGATGAAAGGCCAACACAATTGGGTGGCTCAGACACAAACAGCCACATGTTGTATGATTCCACTGACATGAAATGTCCAGAACAAGCATATCCATAGATACAGAAAGCAGATGTGGTTGCCAGGGGCTGGGGAAGGGGGATGGGGAGTGATTGCTCATGGGGACAGGATTTCCTTTCGGGGTGATGGAAATGTTCTGAGACTAGATAGAGGTGGTGGTTGCACAACATTGTGAATGTACTAAATGCCACCGAATAACTGCTCGCTTTAAAATGGGTTCATTTTCCATTGTGTGAATTTCACCTCTATTTTAAAAAATCAATTAGAACAGTGCCTGATCCAGACCAAGGGCTGACGACTGTGGGCTGCAGTTATTACTATTATAATTATCTTCATTACTGTGCTAATTATTGGGAACAATAAGATGGAGGAGAAGCCCCATCCTAGACTGGCTGACTCTGCTTTGTGAATAAGTTAAACCTAGTTACTTTGATCAGAGACAGTACCCTTAATTCCAAAACCAGCAGGGTCCAAGGGTTCAAACTGCTAGGCATCCAACAGACATGCAATTGAAACATCATTTGTTCCAAGATAGATACATAGATATAGCTAGATATGTACTAAATATATTTTAGCTAATACAGCAAAATCAGTAATTTCTTCAAATATATATTATACATATTTTATATACTAAACTTTTTAGCTGATACAGCAAAATGTTAATTGTAGGAATTTGTCCAACTTTTCCATGTTTGAAAATTCCATAATAAAAATGAGGGTGAGTGAGGAATGCCTTTTCAATGATTTCAAAATGTGGATGAAAAGCACCCTCTGATCCAACATGCATTTAATGGATACTGCCAGCCTGTGAGCTCCAGCTGTGACCTAGAATGACGCTCTGCCTGTCGCCCCTGCTGACACCTCCCTGACTCTGTAACCAGGAAAGAGGGAGGCAGACCCAAACCAGGACTGTCATCAAAAGAGAGCCTGCTGCTTGAGAACATGGATGGCCACCTGCTCCTTGGCCATGGACGGTTTTCCTTCCAGCAAACTACCCTGAGCTCCGCTGCTTTCTATCAAGTTCAAGTTGTCAGACCACGCCAATGACATTTCACTCTCCTCTGCTTTGCAGATCGGAGGGTCCGCTTATGAGCTTTCACTGGGGAGAATCACAACCAAGCTCTGAGGCAATAAAAGCTTGAAAGCTTTCACCCCACCCCTCCGCCATCCCTATATCCCTGAGACTCTTTGTTTCAAAGTGAGAGGAGTGTGGAAGGGGGCAGTGGGCTCCAAGACCACCTCTCCTTACGGTGAAGGCAAACCCGGAGTCCTTGGTGATGCCCCAGGGCCATGGGAAGACGGAGGAACGTCTGCGTCGTCGTGCTGTCAGCCCGGCCCACCAGAAAGGTCCGTCTTCCCGTGACACCCCAAAGGCATCAGAAACGTCATAATCTTCCAATTCCCGGAAAACCTACAGGCAAGGGGCGTTGGGGTCAATTAGCTGAGGGTTACTTTTAAACCCAAACCGGTTCTCATGGGTGTGGCATGCTCCTGTCTCAACCTCCTTTCACATACATCACTTTAGGAGATGGGTGTTGATGGTGTTAAAGATGATATAAACAAGAAACAAACATGAATAATAAATAATACAATAAAATTTAAATAAAAATAAGTAATAACATAGGTGCTGGTCATCCCTGCAGCCAAGCCAGGAGGACACCTGCAGAACAAAGGAAGGCTTCCGCTGGATTACCAACAACCCATTCCCATACCCGTGAAGGGGAAACAGGAGCCAAGAGTCATTCCCTATGGCAAAAAGCATGGGGCACCTATGGATTAAAGGCTGAGAACTGCCAGCAGGCCTTTCTACATATACTTACCTTTTCATAACACATGCTCTTCCCCTTCCTCACTGTTATGTCCATATCAGAGGAAATGGGAACTAAAGAATGCCATATAAGCTGAATTCCCTGAACACTCAGGGTCCCCCGTGGTGCCTTTAGTCTGTCCTATCCCTCACACTGCCCCTCATTCTCTGCCTCTGAGAGGAGACCACATTCTGTGGAGCGTTACCCCTTTTCTAATAAACTTTCTTTTGACTCAATAATAATAATAATAATAATAATAATAATAATAATAATATAAATGCTTTATAATGGAGCCAGAGCTGCCATGCCAAAGGAACTAGTTGCCTTGCATGACCTATGCCTCAAACCTTTGGAACGTTAAAACGGGGCAAAATAACCTTTACACTGGGCCTAAAACAACATTATGCCCCAAAGAACTGTTTGCAAAGACAGCAAGAAAGCTGATGACTACTAGACTGAAAAAATTTTTGTTTCCAGTTAGCATCACTGTTACGTTACCTGCACCAATAGAAATGCCTTCCTCTGTTAACGTTAATTGTTCTCCTTCCCTTTCTCATAAATACCCTTTGCCTTTGTCTCCTAATCAAAACACTATTTGGGCTTCTGCCTGAATCCGTGTATCCTGGATAGCTACTCTTAGTGATTTCAAATAAATACTTGTTGCCTCTCCCTTTAAAAGGCCTTTTATTTTTAGGTTAGCAGTAGTGTTAGCCCATTCTAAAGATGGACAGACTGGGGCCGGAGAAGCAAGACCAGGACAAAGTCATGTTGCAAGGGTCTAATGAATCTGCCTCCAAGATCTTTCAACTGCACCAAAGCAGCAACAAAAAAGTAGGTTCACTGAGAAACGAACCCAACGGAGAGGGAGAATCTGGATTCACAGAGGGCTCTTTATTCTTTAGAAAGTGAGTGAGGGACCCCCATGGAGGTGCTGAAACCTGGCAGCCAAGGGCCCCGCTCACCTGAGTAGGAGTCAGACGAAACCCAGACCTCAACAGGTAGACGCTCTTATCAACTACGGCAACACACACGCAGCTGCCCCTTGCAGCCCTGACCCGCAGGTCCACAGCCTCGCCGGGTTGTGTCTCATTCGCTGAATACGTCAGTGAAACCTGGACCCAAACACAGCGGGGTAGTCAGGAGCTTGGCCACATCCTCCCAAGCCACTTATCCACCCACCTGCCAAGGAGAGTCGGTCATCACCAGCCCAGCTGGGACCCTGACCTCGCCACCCAGGCGAGGACAAGAGTGGGAGGCGGAGTGACAGGAACTAGGCTGGCGGAACTGAGACATTCCGTGCAGAGGACAGGTGGGGAGGAGTGAGGAGACAGGTGCTGGCCGAGGGCATGTTGCAGCCAGTTTGAGAGGGTGCAGGGAGAGGATGCAGGAGGCTGAGCCCACCGCTGGGGACATGAGCAGTGCCCCTTAGGTCTGGAGGCCAGTGGGGACGGAGAACAGCTGACCACTGTTCCCTGTGTGTGATGAATGCAATCTCCATCTCGGTGACTTTTGGAGATGCTCCAGTTAAGATGAAACGTATATTCCAATTATTGCTTAGAAGTCCTGCCTGTGACAACACGTGAAGTGTGAGTGGCAGCTGTGCACAGCCCATGCCGGCGTCAACACCCTGGGGACCCCAGCCCTGCATGGTGCTTGCCCATCCCTCCTCTCTCCCCCAGTTGGGGTCCCGACGTTCTACCTGATTTTCAAAGAAGGTCTCCACGGTGAACTGGAGGCTGTCAGCGACCCCTTCTCCATTCTCCCTGACATAGAAGACCAGCAGGCGGCCAACAGGGACCATGCTGGGGGTTACAGCCAGTTGGAGAGAGGTCACGCACACGTTGACCTCGGCTGCTGGGGCTGGAGGGGGTTCTAAGACAAGTCAAAGGTGGGAGAGAGAGGTGAGAATCCAGCATCCCACAGGGGAACCACCAAAGCCCCAGGCCGCCCTGGGGTGACATGGGGCACAGTGTGAGGAGGTGCTGACCCAGGGCGAGTGCTCCACAGACACTCACGCCTCCTTCATTTCACCTAGAAGGGAAGGGAAGCCCTGGAGCACGTAGGTGCACAATGCCCAAAGCCCATTCAGGGGGTGCTCCTGGCATCTAGTGGGTGGGGGCCAGAAGGTGATCAACACCCTGCAGTGCGCAGGGAAGCCCCCACCGCAAAGAATGGTCTGGCCCTAAACATCACTAGTGACTCAGCCTGAGAGATCCTGTCTGTCTTCCTGTCTGTCTATGAATCTATCTATGAATCTATGAGTCAATCTGTTCATCTGTCTGTCCATTCATCCATCCATGTATCTATGTCCGTCCGTCCATCCATCCATCTATAAATCTATCTACCCACCCATCTATCCATCTATCTCAGGGATTCTCACCCAGTGACACGTCTAAAGACCTTTTAGGTTTCACACTCTGTGTGGATGGGTTGTTACAGGCATCTAGTGGGTGGTGGAGACCAAAGACGCTGCTCCACACACTACAGTGCATGAGACACCCCACTACAGAGGATGGCCTGCCCTCGAGCATCCATAGTCCCCACTTTGAAGATCCTGCTTTAGACAGAAGGGCTGTGAAAAAAAGGGAGCTGGGAAAGACCAAGGGGAGGAGGTGGGTCTCATGAGGAGCACAAGGAGAGGGAGGAGGACTCCTAGGTGGGGGAACAGCCTGGACAAAGGCAGAGAGGGGTCTGGCAGATGGCAACATGGCAGAGTATGGACCTTTGCAGTGACTGGCCTGCCCTAGTCCCCTGAAAACACGCAGTGAGGATGCCCTTCCTTCTGAACCCAACCTTGTCTTGCTCGGGACATGTGCCCTCTGCCCTGAGGCAGGCTCCCTCTTGGCTGCGTCTGACTCACTCCTCCCAGTCTCAATGGTTGAGAAGAAAAAACAGAACTTTCAGCCTACAGCTTGGCTCACCGGTCTCGGAAAGGTGCGTTAAGCGAATCGGTTTCTCTGGTGTCGCTCGCCTGCTCCTCTGCTGGGTGACGTGGGCCGGCTGCTGGCCTGACAGCACGATGTTGCCTCGTGCAGCCACCTCATAGTACAAGGTAAAATTGCAGGGACACGTGGACTTCACAGAGAAGTGGGCTTCCTCCCCGACCTGTGGGAGACATGCAGCCTGCCTGGCACCCAGAGGCCAACACCAATGCCACAGCCCACCAAAGGAGACAGCTGCTCTGGGGCCACCAGGAGGTGTGGATGGCTGAGGAGGGAGCGTATTGGCCTCAGGGCAGATTGCCTGGTGTCCCATCCTGGCTGGCCGTGTCCCCTTGGCAGCCTCAGCTACTGCTCCATAAACGGGGCTGTAGTGCACACAAAATGTGACAACAGTAAGGAAGCCTCAGTGAGGTGTCATGTAGTGAAGAACTGAACTTGGCCCAAAAAGAGGTCTGGAACTTGCCCCCCACTGAAATGTCCTGCCTGACAAGGCTTTGTTTACCTGGGGGTCTCAGGTCACATGAGATACGATTTACAGTGTGGGCCCTGGGCCTCACTCTATCAGTCTGATCTCTGGAGGGGCTGGAACTGAGGCCCATCAAACACGTCTATGTGACCGACTCCGCAATAAAAACTCTGGAGGCTGAGGCTCGCTCAGGTGAGGGTCCTTGTTGGCAGTACACCATGCATGTTGTCACGCATTGTCGCTGGAAAAGTCACACTGCCCATGGCTGCGCGGGGAGACGACAAGCGGAAGCTCACATTCAGAACTCTCCTGGCGCTGCCCCGTGCATCTCTTTCCAGGGCTGATTTTAATCTGTGTTTTTCATCATGATATACCGCAACCGTGAGTATGGCAGCTTTCAGTGATGCTATGAATGTCTCTAGAAATTAAAAAACCTCAGGATGGCTTGGAGATCCCTAAAGTCTGCAATTGGTGTCAGGAGGGAGGGTGGTGTTGGAACTACTCCTTAGCATTGCAGGTGCCACTGCTGCACTGGGCTGGGCCATCTCATTAAATGTGTACCTGACAAGTTGGGTCCTCTTATAATCCCCACATTTCCAGAGGCGGAAACTGAAGGCTCCAGCCCTTCCTAATGTCAGCGAGTGCTGGAAGACACACATTTACTGATTTCAAGACCTACTACCGAGCTGTAGTAATAAAGACAACGTGGTGATGGCATAAAGACACCTGGCTAGATAAATGGGTTAGAACTGAGCTTCCAGAAATAAACCCACACATCGATAGCCCAGGGATTTTCAATGCGGGTGCCAAGAATATTCCATGGGAAAAGGATAGTCTTTTCAACAGAGGGTGCAAAAGACTGAAGTTGGGCCCTACCTCACATCATATTTGAAAATGAGCTGGAAACAGTTCAAAAACCTTAAATGTAAGAGCAAAAACTATAAAACTCTTAGATGGAAACATGACCTCTTCTACCGAGGGCACCAAAGCACAAGCAACAAAGGAAAAAAATAACAAGATAAACTGGAATTTACCAAAACTAAACACTATTGTTGCATCAAAGGACACTATCGATAAAGTGGAAAGACAACCTAGAGAATGGGAGAAAATGTTTGCAAACAATATATCTGATAAGAGTCCAGTGTCCAGATTATATAAAGAGCTCTCATGATTTAAAAATGGAAGGTAAACAACATCTAAAAAGTTAAAACATTAGGGGAACCTGGATAAAGGATATACAGGAACCACAGGCCTGGATTCTTCGTAAAAGTCATGGTGATGAAACGGTGTGGGGACCGTTCCAGATCAAGTATGACTATGAACACAGAAGAGCCAAAGGCAGTGTGTAAATTGATCCTGAATAAAATGTACACACAAATGCACGCATGCGCACTCATGCATGTGCACATGCTCATGTATGCATATGCACACACACGTGTGTGCACAATTGTGCAGATATGCATGGATGTGCACACATACTAGATATGCTACATCTTGAGGACACCTTTGAAAATTTGAATATTGCCTACGAATTAAAAAATATGACTGAATTAATGTAATTTTCTTAGATATGACAATAGCCTTGAGGTCATGTTGAAAATTTTTCTTATTTCGGGGATGTATTATGCTACGTGTAACTTACTTTCAAATGCTGCAGCCAAAAACTGTATAGAGAAATGGATAGATGGGTGGGTTGGTGGGTGGATAGATGGATGGATGGATGGATGGATGGATGGAGGCAAAATGTTAATTCATAAAGCTGGGTGAAAGGAGTATGGTTGTTTAAGGCCCATAGACCGAAGTTGTCTATTGTTACAGAAAATAAAGAAAACCTCCATTTATGGTAAGAGTACTGTCCTCCCTTCAAAGGATGTAGACTGGTGGCTCAGTCCCAGGGTACAAAGCCACTCTCTTTTTAACAATTATACAGTGGAGCCCTGATCTAAAGCCACCCAGCCTGTCCTCGTTAAAAATTAGTAGATTGGAGACCTTAAACCGCAAGGTGAGACTTTCCTCTGGTAAGAATTTCCTAAAGAGCTAGAACCTTGGCTCCATGTTCTTAAAAGTTCTCTCTAAATTTGCAAATATCTCCATTATAAAAAGACAAACAAAAGTACCCTGTTTGAAACGTTGGATAGAAAGAAGAGCACAAAGCTTTCTCCTTTCACCTGCGCTAACCCAGTGGCATCACACCAACCCAAAAGACTGAGGTGACATTCTTTGTATACAGAGCAGCTCCTCCCTGCATGTGCCTCAGTGCTGGAGGAGCCTGGGCTGGAAAACCAAGCAGGGACACTCTGGCCCCAGTGCCCCTTGGTGACAGTCTGGGGGTGGGGGAAAGCTGGAACTGGCTGACCCAACTCAGGCAAGATCGAGATGTCCCTCTGAGAGGAAAGTCTGAGTGACCCAGCCAAGTTCTCACCTACTGGGAACAGCAGTATTGGCAGCTGGGGACACAGGGCTCCTTGCCGTCCCACGGGAAGGTGGCCAATGGCAGCGTCCAGACACCACACTGCTGGTTGAACAGCATTACAAGAAGAACGGCGTGTTCAGCCAAGCTGGGCACGGTCTCGTCTGAGGTTCTCATTCTCATAACCCCTGCAGAGAGCTGCCAAGCCTGGGAGACAGGCATGACGCCGGGATTCCTCCGAGCTGCATCCCAGGGGCCCCTTGCAGCCTTGGGTGTGGGCAGGACTGCCGGAACGTATGGGGCTTGTAGGGCCTTGAAGCCCATGGAGAGTGGTTTGCATTAGAAGCAACGCTGGCAAGCCTGCCACCACCCATGGCAGCCAGGGTCCGCCTTCGGTGCTCTAGTTAAGGGGGTTAACGGAGCGCTTTGTAAAACACAGAGCTTTATAGCGCTCAACAGGTGAGGGACCACACACACCACAGTTCGCCCATGCCATACAGTGGAATATTATTCACCACTAGAACAAAAGAAGCTCTTGAGTCCTGAAAAGACATGGGGGAAACTTCAATGTAAGTTGGTAAGTGAAAGGAGCCAAACTAAAAAGGCTACATACTGTAGACTCTGACTATACAACGTTCTGGAAGATGCAAAAGTATAAAGTCAGTGAAAAGCTCAGTGGTTGCCATGGGCTACAGGGAGGGAGGGATGAATGGGTGGAGCACGGAGGAATTTTAGGGCAGTGAAACCATTCTGTATGATACTGTAATGGTGGATAGACGTCACTAGACATTTGTTCAAATCCACAGAAAGTGCAACACCAAGACAGAAGCCTAATGTACCCAGTAGTTTTTAGCTCATGATAATGCACCAGTGTTGGCTCATTCACTGTAACAGACGTGCCACACTAATGCAAGGTGCTACTAGTCAGGGAAACTGTGTGCAGGGGGCAGGGGTTCATGGGAACTCTTCCAATTTTCTGCTCAATTTTTACAGATCCTCCTTACACACCTCACCATGCATCTTACTTAATTGGGATCATGGAATAACGGACTCAGGAAGCACCCACGTGAGACCCAGCTCTTTCATCTCATCTTTGCACTCAGTGTGTCTGGAAGTGTCTGGGTGGGAAAACTCTCACTGCCTTTGCACAAGAACTGAAGCCTCCAGAAAGCGGGCAACCCGTCTCAGGCCTGGGAGCAGTGGCACCCTGATGGCAAGAGTCATGTTTATCACGGTAAATTCTGGGCCACGGCCTTAATGTCCATCATAAATAAATTATGGGCATTCATTTTGAGGAATACCCCCCTTGCTGGAGGAATGGGGGCCCCAGGATCAGCATCACCATTAGCCCTGCTGGAGTATGTGCACGTCCCCTGGAGGCACGTGTACGCCCTATCCGGGGCCCAGTCCTGCCCAAGGAAGGTCCCACCTGAAAGCCTTACCTGCAGGGGGCGGGAGGGCGGCTGCAGCTGCAAGTAGCACTGGCTGGGGGAGTACCAGCTGCTGAGGGAGAGGTAGCTGGGCAGGTACTGGGTCCCTGCAGGCTTTCCATTGAGTGCCGTCACCTTGGTCTGAAGAAGAGAGGGTACTGGGTCAAGGCCTAGGCATCTGGGAAGGGGGTCTTTGGGATGCTTCTGCCTACTCTGCCCTGCCCTGTGGAAAAACCCTCTCAGGCTCCAGGTTCCCTTTGGGGAACATCCTCTCAACTGCTTGAACAATAGGGTCCAATGTGGCTAGCCTGTTCTTCCCGGCTCTGTGGAAAGCAAGTGTCCAAGTGGCCACAGGGTCTTGGTGATTGGCTCAGTCAGCAACAGGTGGTCCACATGGCCACCCGGAGACAGTTCCATCACATTTGGGAAAAAATACCCTCCCTTCTGAGTGCACACATGTACACCTCCCTGTCCTCAGGCTTGCCAGCATTCCCTGTGGCTCCTCAGAGAGAAGAACTTGCCTCAGGAGTGAACACGGGAGGCTCAGTCAGGAGAGGGAGTAGCTGGGCTGGACCTGGACCTGCCTGGACTCACCGCCCTGCCCCTGCACACCCCAGGCCTTGGCAGTTATATTATCTTTGCTCCTTTGACAGTTTGAGCCTGTTGCCTTCAATTGCTGCTAAAAGAATGCAGCTAACAAAAGAGAGACATCAGAAGAGGGGACCTAAGAACTCTATGTGACAGAGAATAAAGAGGTTGCAGAGCTGTGCTGGCATACTCTCACAACCACATCAAAATTATAACTAAACTATAGAACCACCATCACTGAAAATTGTCTGGAGTCTAGCTGAACAGAAGTCCTACAACAACAGACAGAAGAAGCCACCTCAAGGTTGGTAGATACAAAAGAGTTAAGAGGATATAAAGTATAGCATAAGGAATATAGTCAATAACATTGTAATTGCTATGTACAGTGTTGGTGGGTACTAGATTTATTGTGATCACTTTGTAAGTTATGTAAATGTCTAATCACTATGTTGTCCGTCTGAAACTAATATAACAGCATATGCCGACTGTAATTGAAAAATAAAAAATATATATATTAAAAAAGGAAAGGATAAAAAAGTTGGCCAGGCTTTGGCCCAGCTCCTCAGAGGCGGCCTCTAAAACCCTCTAATTTCCCAAGTGATGAGAGTGTGTTTGTTTCATGGTGGGTCCTGATAACACGAGCTAATGAGATGACTCAGGATGGGGATGGCCACACCAGCAAGGCCAACCATGTGATTAGAGGGTTGGGGCTCTGAGCTACATACCATCCTGACCTCTGAGAGGGGAGGTGGCTGGAGACTGAGTTCAGCCTCGGGGCCCATGCTTCAATCAATGGCAACTCTAAAATGAAACCCCAATAAAAAGCATAGACACCGAAGCATGGGTGTGCGAGCACCCCTGGCTGGCAGTTCTCTGTGTGTTTGTCACACGCTGATGCACCAAGAGGGCAACGAGTCTCAACTCCATGTAGACAGCACGAGAAACTTCGAATGTGGCACCCTCCCAGCTCTCACCCTAGGCATCGCTCTCTTTATTTTGGCCTAATTCATATTTGCAAAAGGTTCAAACGTGTGGTTATAAAATAAGTCCTGAGAGGTAATGTACAGCATGGTGACTTTAGTTAACAATACTGTATATTTGAAAGTCACTAAGAGAGTAGATCTTAAAAGTTCTCAACACAAGAAAAAAAACTGAAATTATGTGTGGTGATTGATGTTAACTAGAATTACTGTAGTGATCATTTTGTAACATGTACATATACTAAATCGTTGTTATACACCAGAAACCAATATGTTGTATGTCAATTATATGTCAATGAAAAATAATTAGATAATGTTTAAAATTGCTTCTGCTTTATAAAAAGAATACTAATAATTAAAGGCCTTTTCCCAAGAAGTATTTGGTAATATAAATAGAATACCTTTCCATTAAAGTGACATTTTTGGAAAAAGCTAATTTTTAGATGTATCTATTAGGGAGAAAACCATTTGGCTAATTCTGATATTTGGGTCATTTGTGGGCTTTGCCACTAGCTCACTGCTCAAGGACTAATGAAAATAAAAGAATGCCTTTTGATGATTTTTTTAAAAACTTGAAATTGTATGGTAGTAGGGCAGCAAGAACCCTCACATTTATAGCCAGTTGGTAAAAAGTGTGGGTGGCCTGGGGACCCTGACCTTGCGGCTTTGAAGGTTAAAAATCATTAAGGACATGTCACACACAGGGGGAACAGAGGCCACAGGTGTCCTTGGCCCCCACCTACACTTTTATTCTCAACTGCCCCATCCCCACCATCCCAGTGTTCATGGGGCTGCCACAGAGCCGGGAGCTGGGACATTTGTTTCTATTGCTCCTGCTCCTCCTTTCCCTGACAGTGGGGACACCAAGTTCTGTTGATTCTACCTCAACAGCTCCAGGCTTGGTGCCCTCTCCATTGTCATCTCCTGTCTGCTTACCTGTGGTCCCCCAGCCACCCCTCACTGGAACAGTTGTTGGGTATCAAAATTCAGATCACTCTATCACCTGATACTACCTTCTGAGTAAACCCAAGCATGTCTGGAAGCTGGGAATTAGCCCCACTGGCTCCCTCCTCCATATCTTCCTGAAGTGGCTCAGTTCGGTGGGCACTTACAGGACCCGACCACACTATGATGGTGGGCCTCTGGGCCCACCAGAAGCAGCCTCCCACCTTGCCCTAGAACAGCTGAGTTATCTGTATCCCTATTGTATTCCTCCATCAGACAGTGACCTCCCTCGGGGCAGAGAGAGGTCCCAGGCCCACTGAGTACATGCCTGCTGGCTGAATGACAAGGGTCTAGGTGACTCACCCACCTCCAGCCACACGTGCTGTGCTGACATGGGGATGGAGGGGATTTCAAACCCCACCAGGCCTCCCCGGGACACAGATTCAGTAGTATAGATGTTGTCTTTTGGTGTCAGCTCTGCCCTGATCTGGACTGTCACACCTTCTGCCGGGCTGCCATCAGGGTAGGAAAGCTCCACCTGGAAGGGGTCACCAAAGATTTGATGTGGTTAGATGACACTCCCTAAACTGATCTGTAGACTCAATCTGACCCACCAGAACCCCAGCCAGCTTCTTTGCAGAAATAGACGAGCTGTTGCTAAAATTCGTAAGGAATGGCAGGGGGCCTCAAGCAACCAAAGCAATCCTGAAAAAGGAACAAAGAAGGAGCACTCACACATTATGATTTCAAAATTCACTACAAAGCTACAATAATCAAGACAGTGTAGTACTGACATAAGGATAGACATGGAGACCAATGGGTTAGAATTGAGAGTCCAGAAATAAACCCACACATCTACAGCCAGCTGGTCTTTGATAAGGGTGCCAAGACCATTCAGTGGGGAAAAGTATAGTTTCTTCAGCAAATGGTGCTGGGACCACTAGATCTCCACACGCAAAAGAATGAAGTGGAACCTCCACCTCACACCACATACAAAAAGTAAATCAAAATGGATCAAAGACCTAAATATAAGAGCTAAAACTATGAAACACTTAGAAGAAAACATAGGAAACCGTCATGACCTTGGACTTGGCAAAGCTGTCACAAGGTGCAAAGAAGTCCCAGGCTAGCTGTGAGCCTCATGCCATGCCAAGGTAGGAACAGGGTGGGCAGTGCTATAGACAGCTCCTCGTGACTCTCTGATCTCACTCATTCAGACAGGCAGAAAAGGCGATCAGAATGAGAGGTTCAAAAGACATGAATGTTGTAAAAGAAATATGGTCAGTGGGCCCTGAGGGACCCCGGACTGAATATTCGGTGACAGAATGACATTAAACCTGTGCGATCCCCATTAATAGCCCTGTTCTGTAATGCAGATGGTGGGTAATTTCTCAGCTGTACATGAAATGCTCTCTTTTCACTGAACCAACATCCCCAAGCCCTTTCTTCATACACATTTTGACCGCACATGTGGTACTTTAGCTTTTACTCCAGTTGGGACACTAAAATCAAGGGGCACGAGCTGTGTCTCCATGCTTGGGACAGCAGTAGCCGAGATCCCAGCACAAAGAGAGAAGGGAAGTCCCAAAGCAGAGGAAGAGGGAGACACAGTGCGAGGACCATCAGGATCCTATGGGTGACAAGAGGGGTCAAAGTGTGGGTAGTGGAGGCAGGAAGGGGTTCAGGGTATGGCCAGCTTCCCTCTGAGGTGACACCAACCTCTGCTGGCCTGGTTCCTCCAGCTGCAATTGGGACCCTATTGCAGTAGTTTCACAGTGGCTTTCGGGCAGAAGCTGGGGTGGAAGGCAGCGCAGAGCCTGTGACCTTGAACAGCCCCTGCTGAGTACCACTCCCAACACTTACCATCCCCACGTAGGACAGACCCGGCTTGAACTGCTTCCTGGTGACCCTGGAGTATCGAATGTCCACCAGCTGCCTCTGGACGGGGGTGGAGTCATCGAAGGCCACCTGCTGGCTCCCATCTGCAGCAGTTACAGTGGCCCAGATGCTGACTGTACCCCGGAAGTGCTCAGGGACGTCAGCTGGGATCATGTCCCTCACGCAGATGTCAAAGTCCTGGGAGCTGTGGATCTAGAGGCAGGAAACACACAGGCTGTGCTCAGTCAGGGCTGTAGTGGCTTCAAAGTACAACTCTCAAACACACATCTGAAATCCAGGACACTCCAGCCACCTGGAGAGCCAGGGGGATACTCAGTGACACATTTGACCTATGCCGTGGGTAACTGCATGGGAATGGATCCCTGCTGGATATGCACAATGTCCCTGTCTACTATGTTGGGCAGGTGAGACAAGCCCCTCCAGCCAGGCAATGCGGCGGGGATTTGAACCCATTCAGCCCCACTTCAGGGCATTTGCTCTCTTCCCACTTCTGGGGCACAGAACTCCTCCAGTCAACTCCTGACTTAGGATCCACCTGGGGCCTGCAAATCCAAGCTTGGAAATAGCCATAGAGTGAATTACTCAGTAAATTCAAAAAAAGAGAACTAGCAGAGGGGTCACCACCAGCAGGCAGCCTCGAGGGAGAACGAAAGAGACAGGGAGAAGCTTTGGGCCGGGGTGGGGAGGAGCCGATGCTGACAGGGTTCCATGTGGGAGGCCCCCACACAGACCCAGAATCCCAGGATATATGAGCCGATACACTGCAGCACACTCACAACGTAATGTTAACTTGAAGAAGAAAAGAAAAACCAGGTTATAAAACTTGACATACATGGGAATGTCAAGTCATGTAATTTGGGAGTTTGTCAAACAGCTAAATGCAGAGTCACCATTGAAAGGCTGAATAGATAAACGGACCATGACCAGATCATGTAGAAAAAGAGAACACTGGCCCACAGTTAGCAGACACCAGCCCAGGAAGCCAGCCCTTCATCCACATGTCAGACTTGCATGAAGTCAGACCCCAATCTCTAGCGACTACACAGTAACCTGTAACCACTGGCCCCTAATGGCCAGGACTTAATGAATAATTGAAAATTTCCCTGATTTTTGTCCCACTTCCAACTTAGAACCGACTTAGGAAAGCCAAATGTGCATCCCTAACCCACGCTATCAGAAGCCTACTTCTAGTTAGCCACCCACAGCTTCTCCGGGTCCCCAGCCTCCAATGGGACATACCTGAAAGCCACCTTCTCTTTTTTTCACTAAAAAGTGTTCCCACGTCTCTGCTTGCTATTGAGTCTCTGCCAAATGCAAGTGATAATGGCCAACTTCCTTGCTAAAGCAAACTCTGAATAAATAGCCTTTGTCCACTCTTATTTGGGTGGCTTTAGTTAATTCCATCCCATGTGACCCAGGAATGCCACACCCAAAAGAAATGAAAACATCTGGTCACACAAAAACTTGTAAAGGAATATTCAGAGCAACACTAGTCACAATCACCAAAAAGCAGCTACAACCTAAAGTCCAGCAACAGATGGATGGATGAACACAAGGTGGTCTCTCCATACAGTGCAATATGACTCAGCCATTATGAAGGAATGAAGCTACAATGTGAACGAAACCAGAAAAAAATGATACAGAATGAGAAAAGCCAGACGCAAACAGCCACAAAGTTCTGATTCCATTTATATGAAATGTCCAGAACAAGCAAATCCATAAAGATGGAAAGTGAATTAGTGGTTGCTTCAAGCTGGAGCTGGAAACAGGGATTAACTGCAAAAAGACACGAGAGATTGGGTAGGAATGGTGGAACGATCCTAAAACTGGGTAGTGGTGAGTGTTGCACAACTCTGTGAATGTACTAACACCCACTGAATCCTACATTGTACATGGTGTTCGAATCGTGTGGTACTTGAATCCAACTTGATAAACTTTTTTTTTTTTTTAACTTACATACAATATCCTGGGAGGAAGCACATCAAAGTATCAAAAGGAGGAAAAAAAATGGCAGAGATGATAAAGGCTCTGGTCATCCCTCTGGCAACCAAATCAAAGTTGTGACGGCAACAAGGAGCAGCAGCAGGTAAAAAGCACCTGGGATCTAGATGAACAAGCCAGACAACTAGGGAAGTCCAAGAAAACACCCTGCAATGGCAGAAGGTAGGACGGGGCGAGGACACGGGCTGCCTCGTCTCAAGATGCTGAGTGAGATGGAGGCCGCGGTGGTAGCAGATGCCTCTTAAAGGGCCTGCGTCTGTGAGTGGCTTTTCACAGTGACAGATCTGCTCGCTCTGAGCACCAGTGTGGATTCGGTTGCACACAGGGGGCCCTGGGACTTAGAGGGAGACATTGTCGGGGTGAGGGCCTAGAGGAGACTTACTCTACAGAAGTGCTGGAGGTATCCACTGTTCCCTGTTGAGCCCTCCCCACTGCCAGTGTGTGGACACAGCGCCACCATAGCTGTGACGTCATCAAACTGGTTAAAAGAGGTTGCTCCACCCAGAAGAGTCCCTGAAACCCCACCTCCTCCAACTCACGGCCCCACCCAAGCCATATCCTGGTATATCCTCCACAAGTCAAGTGCTCCTTGCTGAGCAGCACCTAGACTCACGCTGGAGGTAGCTGGCCTCCTTTTCTGGTGTGGCCTTTTGAGGCAACTATAAACACAGCATCTGTGGGTCGCTTGCTGAATCT
Organism: Cynopterus sphinx; assembly: GCA_030015415.1. Classification (NCBI taxonomy): domain Eukaryota; kingdom Metazoa; phylum Chordata; class Mammalia; order Chiroptera; family Pteropodidae; genus Cynopterus; species Cynopterus sphinx. The sequence goes on along the minus strand of CM057390.1, from coordinate 49,983,118 downwards.
TAACGGATGGTTCCAGAGGGGTAGAGACTTGGGCTACGTTTGGCCTGCAGCTGAACCCCTCTCAGAACTGTGTCACTAGACACCTACTTCACAAATCCACACTAATAAGACAGGGAGACTTAGGAGCTTTGCTTAGTACATAGAAACAGACATGAAAAGCAGCCAAAATGGGAAGGCAAAGAAGCAGAAACCACATGAGAGAACAGAACAGAGATCCAGATAGAATGGAGTCAAATAATCTAACAGATGCCGAGTTCAAAACACTGGTTATAAAGATGCTCAATGAACTTTCAGGACAGGTAGATAAATTCTGTGAGAACTTCAAAAAAAAGATAAAAAACATAAAAATGGAAATTATAAAAGGGAACCAGTCTGAACTGAAGAACATATTATCTGAGATGAGAAGTATAGTAAGTGGAATAAAAGTGAATAAAGAAGAGGATCAAATGCCTTATCTAGAGGACAAGAAAGCCAATCAGGAGCCCCAATCAGAATGGCAAGAAAAAAAAACACCAAGACTATAAAAATAATTTAAGAAAGATATGGGACACGATTAAGGCTCCAAATTTCATCTGATCGGCGTAAATGAAGAAAATCAAGATGTTGTACAGCTGTTTGAAGAAATAATGATGGAAAACGTCCCTAACCTGGTGAAGGAAATGAACATAAAACCCCAGGAAGCTCAGAGAATTCCAAAAATCAGGGATCTAAAGAGACTCACACCAAGTCACATCATAATTAAAATGCCAAAGATTAAATACAAAGAAATTATTAAAAACAGTAAGAGAAAAACAAATAATTACTTATAAGAAAACACCCATAAGGCTGGCGGCTTTCTCAAAAGAACTACGCAGAACAGAAGGGCCTGGCAAAAAATATTCGACAAGATGAAGACCCAGGATATACAACCAAGAATTATTTATCCAGTAAAGCTATCATTTAGAGTTGAAAGGCAGATAAAGAGCTTCCCAGACAAAAATAAGCTAAAGGAATTTATCACCACCAAGCCAGAATTACAGGAAATGTTGGAGGGACTTCTTTAAGAAGGAAAAACATGTATCAGAAAAGGAATAAAGAACGGTAACTACTACATTCTTATCAATAAGTAGCTTAAATAGAAAAGAATTAAGTGCTCCAACCAAAAGATGGAGTGGCTGAAAGGATAAGAAAACAAGACCCCTACATATGAAAAGGAAGGGAATGGAAAAAGATACTGCTGTGAAGGACCTAGAAGGTATTTAAGTCAGACAGAGAAAGATAAACACTGTATGATTTCACTTATGTGCAGAATCTAAGGAAAAAAACAAACTAATTAAAAACAGACTCACAAATATAGTGGACAATTTGATGTCAGACAGAGGGGAGAGGGGTTTGGAGGACTGGGAGAATGGGCTGAAGGGCTAAAGAAATACAAATTAGTAGCTTATGGATGGGGAGCACGGCATAGGGAATGCAGTTAGCATGACTACGTTGGCTAAGTGGAGGGTCAGGGGAGGGAGGGAGCAATTGGGGGGATTGTTTTGTGAACTATGTAGATGTCTAACCAATGTACTGTGCACTTAAAATGAAATTTTAAAATAATAATAATAATACTAATAATAATAAAAACAAGAAAAATATATCAAAAGGGGCTGTGTCTGCTTATCAGAAGACAAGTCATCTTTATTTTCTTCCTTTGTAAAAATTTTCTAAAGTTCAGCCCAGAAGAATTTTATCATCAGGAAAATCTCCAGTGTATACTGGATTAGAAACTAAAATAACATGGAGCTGAAATGGAGGACAGGCCCTGTGGGAAGGGACCCACCGGCTGAGCAGCACGGGGTTCCTGCTCCTCACCTTCATGGTTCTGAGGACAGGACGCCCCACCTCCTGGCTGTAGTACCCCACGCCATTCACAGTCATGTTGATCGTTAAGGTCCCAGAGACAGGTTTCCCAAAGGTGTACCTAGAACAAAGGGACCAGGATAGTTAATTTCCCAAGCAGTACTGTGGTCACTGGTACAGCAGCTGGACAGGGGTGGAGTCCAGGACTGCCTGCTGACTGAGCCCCGGAAGTGCTCAAGGACGTCTGCCAGATCAAGTCCCAAACAGGGACGCTTCCCCATCCTACATTCCGTCTTTACAGTCATTCCTGCAGCCCTGAGTCAGGACAGATAATGTCAGTGCCTTGCGATCCTCTGCACCAAGCCTCATATTGGACAGAGAAAGAGACTGAGGGTCAGAGAGAAACTCTGGACCCAAGAGCAGACAGAATGTGTGAGAAAACCACTGGGGTTGGTGACTCTATTGGAGCACCAGGGAGGCCTGGCCCTAATGCCCTAATGAGCTCAGCTTTAAACAAGGGACTTGATTTCTTTGAGCCTCGGTTTCTCCACCCAGAAAGTAGGAATAAAACGATCATCTCAGGGATGTTGGTGAGAGGCCTGGTCATTAAGGGGGCAAACCCCCTCTAGAAATCCCTCTCAGGTCAGCCCACAGCTGTGGGTGCTGCCTGTGGGGAAGGGGGAAGTGGGACCCCTAGGAGAAGGGGAAGGGCCTTGGGGGACGGGGACACCTGACAGGGATAGGTCAGGTCCGGGGAAGTGTGCCCACTCAGGAAAGGGGCGCATCCCAGGGTGAGGAGCATGTTCTCAGGAGAGTGGGAGGGGGAGAGCAGCAGGGGAGGGGCAGGCCTGTGGGAAGAGGAGCATGCCCACAGGGGTAGGGACATCCGGTGGGAGGAGGGACATGCCAGGGGGAGGGGCACAACCACAGCGGCCAACACCTTCTCACCTGGCCTGCACGGTCCCGGTCTCACAGGCGTCCAGGTCCCTGATATAGTGGGGTGGGTCAATAAGGAGCTCAAACTTTGGCAGCACTGAAGGGAGAGAGCAGAGAGGAGGAAGACTCCTGGGGTGGCTTCAGAGGAATAATGGAGGGGTCAGAGAAATGACAGCCCCACCAACGCACGATGACAGGATAGGAATCCACATCGCCCTGTGCTGAGCACCAGCAGCTCTTTTGAGATTTGCCAGCCACATCTATTCCTTGTCTTCTTCTCTTTTTTTTATGTTTAAGGCGAGGCTACCCTTGGTTGACCTCACAGGTTGCAAGGACCTTGTCAGCTGGTTTTTTTTGTTTTTTTACGCCTACAGCACCTGGTCTTCCTAGGTGGTCTCCCATCCAAGTACTAATCAGGCCCAACCCTGCTTAGCTTCTGAGATCAGACGGGATCAGGCTTATTCAGGGTAGCATGGCCATAGACCCCTATTCCCTATCTTTGAGGGACCAAGACCCCGTTTCTCTCAGGGAGCAACGTGCTTTGAGTGCAGCCGACTTCGGCCTATCCCAGAGGCGTGCCAGTGGCTCCTGGACCGAGCAGGGGCATCCTGGGGGTGCTGACAGCTGGAAGAGGCCTCTCTTTGCTGCAGGACTCAGCCCTGGGAGCGTCCAGCTATCTGGTCACCCTGTGCAGCTCACAGCTTGGGGAGGAAGGACTGACACCCGGATCAGCCCAGAGGAAACCTGGTCCTGAGAGCTTATTACACGAGCCAAGAAATTCCTTGTCCTTTGCTTACTGAATTTTCACTGGGCTTCCGCTGCTTACCACCCTAGGGCTTTTCTTTCTGGGATCTTCCTCTTAAAAACAGGAGAAACCTTTGACCACGTAAGCAAGATTTTCTCACATAAGAAGCATAACCAGCTCTGGTAGGTTCCCTCCCCAGCTCTTGAGCATTTTCCTTAATGGCTCTCTCCGCCTCAGTTTCCCCATCTCTAAATTGGAGATGGCTCATAGGGTCAGGACGAGAATGAAAGAACAAAAGGAAATGATGGCCCTAAAAAGGAAAGGAAATCTGATACAGGCTGCAACATGGATGAACCTTGAGACAGTGTGTTGAGGGAAACAGCCAGGCACAAAAGGACAAATATTGTGTGACTCCATTTATACCAAGTCCCTATAGGAGTCACTTTCATAGAGACAGAAAGTAGATGGTGGGTGCCAGGGGCTGGGGGAGCGGAGTGGGAGTAAGTGTGTAATGGAGACAGAGTTTCAGTTTGGGAAGATGAAGAGTTCTAGAGATGGCTTTTGGTGATGGCTGCATGCAATGTGAATGTACTTAGTGCCACTGATCTGTACCCTTAGAAATGGTTAAGGTGGTAAATTTTATGTCACTTACATTTTACCACCGTTTTTTTGAAAAAAAAAAATACACAACAAATGCCAGCCCTCCACACCACGCCCAGCTGTCCCAAGCCCTCAATGTACAGGGCTCCTGCCATCCTTCCCCTCATCATCTGTGTCACCCCAAGGTCTGTAGTTCCTCTCAGACGAAATCCTTGGATCCTAGATTCTCCAACTTACCATACTTCTGAACTTCAAAGGACTTGTTGTACACGTGGCCTTGCATTTCGACAAAAATAAACCATTCTCCCAGCACCGGCTGGTCGGACAAGGGGAAGGTCATGTTGGTGATGCCTGTGTGGAGAGAGATGCCCCCTCAACCTCGGGCAAGCCAAGTGCAGAGAGCCAGCTGGGCCCTGTGTCCGGCAGCAGCGTGGTCATGGCAGAGGCGCCCTGGGGACGCTGTGCCTGCCCCAAACAGCCCCTCAGGGACCATACTGAGGCTGAGGGGTCTGGGAAGAACAAGCAGCCCTGCAGACTGGGGTTGGGAGCAGGAAGAGACTGCATCTTGGGTTCCTGAGAGAGCCCTGCAGCCCAGGTGAAGGGACAAGCCAGAGAGACAGGCCACCCAGTTCATCCACTCTACTTCCCACCTGAGTCATTCCTGTGGTGAAGGAAGACTGCACACCCCCGTGCCCACTTGGCAGCCTCTCACAAGTATCTCAGAACCAGGAAGAGGAGAGGGGACATGGAGAGGGGTAATGACCAGGCCAGGGGACTCGAAGGCATGACACTGCACAGACCACCACAGCCCATGTGACTGGTAGAGGCCTCACACTCCCATAATGGCTCACATAGGCATGCGGGGTCCAGGAGCCCCTCTGAGCAGGACACGAAGTCTTTCACATTTGCGCATTTTCCAGGATGAGGTTGTACAGCTGTCCTCAGTTTCCCCATACCCCACCTATCACCTACCATCTCTTGGGGCTCCCCTTCCCTTAGGGTCAAAGCTAAAAAGGCAATGTCAGCGACACAGCCCTTACTGTCATAGAAAAAGAAGAAAAAAAAAAGCCAACTCCTCAGCCATAGCTAACTGCAAAAGAGGCATCTCAGGCTGGGTGGGGGTGATCACGTGAATGACCTGCGGTGGGAGGAAGGCTGTGAGGTGCCGACGAATGAGGCCCTGATGTTTCAGAAAGGTCTCCAGCGACAGGCAGGTGCCCCAGCTGGATCCTGGGCACAGAGAAGAGTGGGCGGAGGGCACCCGGAGAGAGCACGTTCTCTTTTCCTGAAGGTTTATCACATCTGCCACCCTAAGGTGCATCCCCCAAACCAAGAAGGGGTGAGGATGGGAGGAGACGTACCACAGCAGACCGGCTCCACGTGTCTCCACTCCATCATCCTTGAGCCCCGGGGGTCCTACAGCGGGACACACACAGTAAACACAGGGCTGCAGCACGGGCCCGGCTTGTGTGCAGACCTTCCAAGCCCTCTCTTTAGGGCAGGACAAGCACAGAGGGCAGGCCCCATATTAGCCATTGACATCGGAGCAAACAAGAGCTCAGGATATAAAAGGGACTTGTCTGAGGACAAGAGAGTGGAAGGGACCAGACCGGGCCCATCTCACCATTTAGGGACCACCATTTAGGAACTTGTGTGCAATCTATAAAGAGACAGATAGCACATGCTTGCCTGTCCCGTAGTGGACCTGGGGACCAGGATGGACTGGGTACCAGCTTGTGAGGTGCTGGGCAGACAGGGATCAACTCAGAAGGCAGGCAGTAGGAAAAGACAGACCAGGTCTTGTTGAGACCGGGCCAACCAGGCCCAGAGTCAGGGCTGAAGGGGGCAGGCCACTCACCAGTATGTAGGCTTCCAGCTGCAACAAAGACAGACAGATGCGGTGAGCAAACCCCCCAGAAATCCCCCAACCCTCCATGCATACTGTGTCTTCATCCATGTATGGCCTGGGTCCCTAGGGACAGGCACTGTTATGGGTTGAATTGTGCCCATCCCTGCAATTCTTACGTTGACATCTAACACCCAGGACCTCAGAATGTGACTGTATTTGGAGATGGTTCTTTATAATCAACTTAAAATGAAATCATTAGAGCAGGTCTTAATCAAACAGGATTGGTGTCCTTATAAGAAGGGGTGATTTGGACACAGATATGCATAGAAGGAAGACAATGTGAAGACACGGAGAAGACGGCCAGCTACACAAACCAAGGAGAAAGGCCTGGAACAGATCCTTCCCTCACGGCCCTCAGAAGGAAGCAACCCTGCTGACCTTGGATTTCTGGCCTCCAGAACGAGGGGAGAATAAATTTCTGTTGCTTAAGACACCTGATTTACAGTATTTACTCGTAGTTGCCACTGGCAATGAGATGCGAAGGGTCAAGCCCTGTCACAGGGCCTCTGCGCTCCCTGCTCCCCATCATAGTGTTGCCCTCCCTTCTAGGCTCTCCCCCACCCCCAAACAGGGATGGCTCCTCCAGGTAGCCCTCCCAGACTGTCAATGGGGTATTTCCTTGGGCAGCCCCTGCCAGTTTCCTCAAAAACCTAGAACACATGCTTTCATCTCTGAACCCCCCAGCACCCACCTGGAACCTGGCAGTGACCCAGTGCCCATCAACATCAAACTGAACAGTCACCGCTGACCCTGACCAAGATGCAGAACTCTCAGGCGGAGGTCCCAGAGCTGAGCTTCCTGATCCCCCACCATGCCCTTCCTTGTCCCCATGCATGGCTGACCCCAGGCACGTGGCTCTGTTCCCACTAGCTCAGGGCTCCCTGTGTGTCCAGGGGTATCCAGGTTGACACTCAGTTTCTTGTGATTTTCATTCTTGAGCCTCACCCAGCACAAGCCCTTGACCAACCTTCAGAGGAAAATGGGGAGTTGCACACATCCCGGGCTCCCCCCTACACGTGTGTCAAACCCATCCTGGCAATAACTGTACTTAGGGCAGGAGCTGATGTCAACTGACCAAGCCCCACCCCCTCCCCAGAGAAGGCTGTGGGCACACGGTCCCCTCAGACATCTGGGCACAGGAACACAGCACTGTCCACTCAGAAAGCAACACACACACACGTCCAGGACCTTCAACACCGCCTTAGCCATGGGCCCCCAAATCCCACTCTTGGGGTCTAGCTGAACCTGAAAAGGATGCACCAAGGGGAAAAGAAGATTTGCACGTAAAGACAAGCCTGGCAGCGTTTCTGAAAACACCAAAACCTGGAAACGAGCAAATGTCCTCCAGGAAGGGGTGGTTAGGTTCACAAAGCCTTCCTGGGCAGAAGGAACTCAGGTACTGAGGTGCGTTTACAAGGCGGTGTTCCCAAAACATGGGCAAGTGCATTAAAATACCCAGTAAGAAAGCACAGAACCCTGCGATGATGAAAGATGAGAAAAAACGGTGTGTACCCACAGAACTGCTCTTCTAGGCTGGCCACTATGAACTCTGCAGGGTTATTTTCCAGAATATGAGCCCCATGGGGGTGGGGTCTATGTCTTCTCTACTCGGTAATGTGCCCCAGGCACTCGGTACTCAAGGACAAAAGCAAGTAAGTGCTGTACACGTGTCCCCTCAGGGCTCCCTAAATTGAAGTCACCTGCAGACACATTCACATCTTTGCTATATAGTACATGACAATTTATTTAGATCTCTTCCCAATCAGCATCTTCCTGAAAGCTCCTTCTTTGCAGTAGAATGTCAACTTAGAAATGTAAAGAAATAACAAAGCTGGAAAAATCACCACTTTGCAATCATCATAGCAAGTTTTGATTCATGTAATTTTGATTCACGTAATTTTGGAAGCATCTGATGGGCAACAGGGTGTCCACGGAGCCTCAAGTGTCCCCCACAGATTACTTATTGACTACGAAGGGGACATGCAGACTTGAGAGGAGAAATGGGGCAGACTCTACCTGAACCACTGGCTGCAGTTAACATCACCAACAGGACAAACCAACATCAGGTGCCTCCCGATACGACGCATCGTGAGGACCAGCATGGCTCCTGCAGGTCTTGTCCTAAGATGCACAACCTGAACCTGGTCACAGGGAATTGGCAGACCAGCCCGCTGTGGGGCATCCTGAGAAACAACTGCCTGGACTCCCCCAAAATATCAACATCATGAAAGGCACAGAAAGGCTAGGGAACTGATTCATATTAAAGGACGCCGAGAGACATGACGATCAAACAAACATGTGGTCCGGAATTAGATGCTGGACCAGCAAAGGAACACGCTATACAGGATACTATTGGAGCAATGTGGATTTTATATTAGATAATACTGTTGCATCCATGTCAAAATTCCTAAATGTGATGATTATACTTAGGTTGCATAAGAGATTGTTCTTGCTCTTAAAGGATACAGGTGTTAGGGGGTAAAGAGGCATGATATTTGCAAATTATTCTCAAATGATTTATCATTAAAATAATTTCATAAGTATACATCTACATACGTGTATACACACTCACACGCACACACACAGAAAGCACATACATGAAACAAAAATGTTTGTAACTAGTAAATCTAGATCTGTGATTCTAAAAGTGTTTTCCCCAGACCAACAGCAGCATTGACTGGGAGCCTGTTAGAAACAGACCCTCAGGCTCCTTTCCAGAAACTCCTGGATCAAAACCTCTGGAAAGGGCCCAGTGATCTCTATTTCGACAAGCTCTGCAGAGAAATCTGATGTACACTCAAGTTTGCAAACCACTGCTCCAGATCAGGGCTTGGCCAACTCTGGCCCTCAGGCTGAACCCGGCCCTCTGCCCATTTGTGTAAATAAAGCTTTATTGGCACCCAGCCATGCCCATTCATTCACACATGTCTGTGGCTGAGTTTGCACAACAGCAGCAGGTCTGAGTAGTTTCGACAGAATCCTTCTAGCCCAAAGACCCAAACATGGTTACTACCCAGCCATTTACAGAAAGTTTGCCAATCCCTGGCTATATGAAGGGCAGATGGGATCTCTCTGTGCTGTTCTTCTGACTTGTCTGTATGTTTGAATTGATTTCCAAATAAAAGTGTTCAAGAAAATCAATGCCCTATTTCTGTAAATATGTTTACTTCAAAGAAGAAATGATGAGTTTGAGGTACAGTTCTATTTCCTTTCTAATAAATGTTAAGTAAATGCAAGGCTACCAGGATTTCAAATGATGATCCATAGCTACTTAAACCCTTCTAAAGCTTGCACAGAAGCCACTTTGGTAATCACTGGAAACCTTTTATTGAGGAACAGAGCATCCGCCAGTGTTCTTGTCTCTCTTTGTCCTACAGACCTCCCCCAGGACTTCCCAGAAGACATAGGAAGGAACTGAAATTAGAGGCAGAAATTGGAAAGAGCAGGGGAGAAAGGCCAGTGCTAACGGTGCCTGGGCCAGGGAGTCTCCAGGTGTGCTCAGGGCACACGCTCTTAGAAACCAATCTTACCTCCTCGCTGACAGGCCTCAGGTCTGGGGTGACAGTGAAGACACTTATGAGCACTGGAAGAAAGAAGAGAGGCATGTAGCAGCTCCAGATGATGGCCACCCCTCTCCCCGGCCTGTACCAGCTGCCCTGCCCACCTCGGTGCTGGGGCCTGTACACAGGCTTGTCAGTCTGGATGAACACAGAGGCTCCCCGGCTATCCACGGTCACTGAGGTCTGGTTGTGGAACAGAGGACCCTCCTCTGCCTGTTGGCCAAGGCCCCACACCTTCAGGAGGGCCTGGCCCTGGAGGCCCATGGGCACCTGCAGGTAGAGCACAGAGCTTGGAAATGGGGTGTCACCCCAAAAGGGACCTAGGTGTTGGGAAAGTAGTGTGGCAGTCTAGTTTAAGGGTGCTCCCCAGAGCAGCTGTGCCCCCCAGGGGATACTTGGCAGTTTCTGGAGATGTTTTTGGGTGTCACAGTTAGGGTGAGAGGAGTGCCACTGGCCTGTAGTGAGTGAAGGCCAGGGATGCTGCTCCACAGACTGAAGACTTCCCAAAAAGATCTTATATTCTTAGCACTTAGGAAAGGCCTGGATGATCATTTCTCACGTTGGGGAAGGGGTGGGGAACACCTAAGCACTAATGGCATATCCTGCTGGAAGAGGAACCACCTTGAACTTCATTCTGACCACTGGGAAAGGCACATTCTAATTCAGGATGATTCTCGATTTACCCCCCTCATTCTGGGACTCCTTTGAGCATCTGGTATAAGTTAAGGACTAGCTGACCCAGAAAACGCCTACAATTTCAGGGCTTACAAGCCTCTTGAAATCCAAGGACTTCAGTTTAAAAACCCACAACAGAGAATCACCTACCGTGTGGTTTATTATGTAAAATAATTTTTAAAATAACAGTATTAGATGCCAATGAGGCTGCGGGAAATTTGATCTCTAATGTTTGGCAGATGGTGCCGTGCGCGGGTGCTGCTGGATCTTCTAAGACAAAACAGGACTGAGCAAAAGGCCTGGATCCTGACCTGGTAATTAACCTAAGGCAGGCATCCAGAATGCAACTGTCACTTTATAGACAAAGATGCTCGCAAATTCAGATTACCTTATTAAAACCCTGAAAACAATTTTAAAAATCTAACCACGCACAAGCTGAGAGGTTAATAAATTAGTACAGTTGACCCTTGAACAACATGGGCTTGAACTGTGGACTTTTGTCAGTAAGTACAGTCAGCTCTCCATCTGCGGATTCAACCAATCGCTGGCGGAAACAGAACTTTTGATCTGCGGTTGGGAGTCCACGGATGCAGAGGGCAGACTATGCAATGTTTTATGCCATTTGACATAGGGCACTTGAGCATCCGTTGATTTTAGTATCCACAGCGGGGTCCTGGCACTGACCCTCTATGGATACCCAGGGCCAATGGTAGTTAAGTTTTGGGGAAGTCAAAAGTTATGTGCAGGTTGTCAACTGTACTGGAGGGGGGCAGCAGATGGCACTGGTAACCACCATACTGCTCAAGGGTCAACTACAAAAGGAGGCTGTTGACAACAGAATGCAAATTACAGTTATAGAGACTTGGAACCATGGGAGTATGTTTATGCAATGTGTTTAGAGAAAACAGCAGGAAACACCACGTTGTATACCCTTTAATTGCAACTATGAAAGAAAATGTCTCCATGTGAACAAGGACTTGCAGGAAACATGAACAAGTAAAAAGTATGAAGTCCTTGGATTTCAAACCTTTTCTCCTTTACTAAACTTTTTCTACATTTTTCACTTTTATATTACCGTTAATGACTTTTCTCAAAACACACGCCATTTCTCTTGCTCCATTCCAATTCTTTATTTCCAAGGCAGGGTTTATGATTTTAAAAATTCATGGCTTACCTTGAGTTTGATTGTCCCTTTATCTAAAAAATGAAAATAAAATGAAAATGGTTAAATCAGAAGCTGTGTTTTCCCCACCCCCATCCCCCGGGGCTATGGCCCTACAAACAGGGGCTTTCTCAACCCAGAGGGATTTTCTCTGAACAAACATACACCCTGGGTCATGCTGGTCTGGCGTGGGCTGGGCTAGGGTTGGCAAAAGTGAGAGGTTCCCTCCAAACTGGCGAGAGCTGAAGGCCAGAGGGGATGGACAAAGCTGAGCTATTCAGGGGAAAGTTGGCCGGCCTACTTACTTGATTCACTTCACCCCTGGCCCCTGCCCAAGGTAAGCTGTGAGGGGAGCAAAGAGAAAACTCCGGGGAAGAGGAATAGTAGAAGTATGGAGAGAAAGAAGAGAAGACTGAGGTCCCCAGTGGACCTCACTCCAGAGGATCTGACTTGTGTCCCACCACCTCTCTCTTCTATCTAAATAGAGTTATTTGCTGTTCCAACACCTCTCTGGGCTTTCTGGCCTCCAAGACTTGAGTAGACATCTACTGCTTCTGCTTCCCAAAATCAATTCCCCCGTGCCCTGCTAGCCGAACCCCGATTTCCTTGGGGGAACCACCTACCCAGCTCTCAGTCTATGTGGTTTAGTGAGGCTTTGCGCAAATCAACATAGGCCTTCCCCCTGGTTACAGGGATTGGTTCAGAGTTGAGCATTGACCCAACATGGGCCAATCTGCATAGGCCTTCTCCCTGGCCACAGGATTTGGGTTAGGGTTGAGCACATGGCCCAAGTTGGGCCAATCAGAGGGAATCCTGGGACTTACCCCAAAGATCCTGGGAACCCCCTCACTCCCTCTGAGCTTTGAGAGACACAGGCCCATCCAGAAGTTGGGCCAGGAGATGGCCAATAACGGACTTTTCTAGTTATGAGAGCTCCTACACTCTGTTGCTGAAGCCAACCTGAGTTGGACTTCAGGGTTGTCCAGAGAGGGAAATGCCTGCATTCCTCCTGCCCACCCATGCCCTTCTAGTTTCCACACCAGGTCACCATCCCCAAGTACCCCCCAAGAGACAGGCGTTATCACACTGGAGCCCCAACATCATCCCTGTGTCTCCTGTGGTATCACACTCTGCATGAAGAATGTTACCTGCCCTGCCAGACTGGGAGCCCCCAAGGTAGGGCACTGTTCTCACCACCTTTTCCGGAAAGGCCAGCCCTGTTATCTATAGTTTGCCAGAGAGAACAGGGTGGGAAAGTGGGGAGAGGCTGGCTGAAAGCCTGGGCTCCACTCAGCAACAAGTAGGCTGTGAGCCCAGGTCTGGGTTTAACACCACGGAGAGCTCAAAGAAAGTTCTGATAGGGTCACAAGATTCCTTCCGGCCCCGGTTCCACCTCTGGCCAAAGCTGACGTGGAAAGTGCCTGACACCATCCAGATCTACACCGTGGAACCCGTGCTGCCGAGGAATAAAGCACTCTGATTTCCCAGACTGGGCAGGTGGCTGCCCTTCCTGGGCCTTACTCTCTCCATCTGAGAAATGGGGGAACTCAGCCTGCTCTCCCTCTTGCCGAGGTTCTGGGGAAGTGAGGTGGGAAGAAGCAAAGCAGTGTCCACCGTGCCTGAGCCCCGAAGGCCAGCAAATGGCTCCACTTTGCAAAGAGAGAGAAAGACCCAGTCAGGCACCTTGGGAACCTACCCAGAATGGCACCCTGGTTCCATGCCACTGCCTCGCCCTGGGCCACCAGTTGAGCCTGGACCATGACTTCCCTTGGGGAATTAAAGATGGTCACGCTGATGACTTCCTCCACTCCCGAGCGGAACACAGAGGGTGCAGTGACCAAATAACCCCTGCAGGAATAGAGACACATGGTGAAGACCAGGGGTTGTCTGCCCCTCCCCTGACCTCACTGCCATGCTTTCTGGATCAGGGTGCACCCCAAGCAGATTCCCACTTGTGCCTGACCACACGTTCGCCTTATGCATCTGTGTCCCCATCAACCTGTGAGCTCCTGAAGACCAGGTACTGGCTTATTCACCTCTGAAGCCCCCCGAGTAGGTAAGAATGTGGCCTCTCTGGATCTACCCCGCACCACGCCACCCTTTCATTTCTGCATTCTGGCCTCTGGCCTTTTCTCTGCCATGGGACCCTTGCATATGCTGCAGTCTGAAGGCTGAGTAACGGGCAGGACCCCACCTCAGTCTCACAGCTACCCTGTGAGAAGTGAGAACATCTCCCACTTACAGAGGCATAAATTAAGCCCTGGAGAAGCCAAGTCACGTGCTGTGTCAGTGAGAGACCAGGATTTGCACTCAGGCAGCCCAGGCTCTGGAACCCAGTGGAAAGAAGCAAGGAGCTTCCTAAAGCACTAATTTTAAGAATAAAAACCTGAAATGGCCCGAAACAGGAAAAACTCCACAAACAATAAAATCGAAATAGCCCTTTCTTTTCGAAAATCCTCAGCTTGACCATGAGACACATCTGGGATAAAAGTGTCACTATCCTGCTTTCCAAATGTAAAAGCTAACCTTCCAGAATGAGAAGAAACGTGCACTGGATCACCCAGGCAGGCAGGAGAGGGCACTGGGAGCCCTTAGGGCACCTGACCTGAGGCCCAGGCCTCCCCACCTGAGTTCCTGCCTCCTCATATTCTGCAGCCTTCCACTGGAAATCGCAAAGGCTCATCTGTAATAAGGGGACCCTCACATAATGCAACAAGTGCCAAGGGCCCCAGCAGCAGAGGCAGCATGACTCCAACTGCACAGAACACACGAGCACCAGAAGAGACAGGTGAAAGGCAAAAAACATTGGGCTGGGCTTTGGGATTCGGAAATATTTTCATTTCCCAAAATCCTCTCTGAGATAACCTGATGTCCAAACGCAAAAAAAATGTAGACCCTTACCACACTCCGATACACTAAGATGAACTAACTCATTGTGTGTCAGAGATCTAAATATAAAACTATAAAAGCACTAGAAGAAAACATGGGAGAAAGGCTTTGTGAGCTTGGGTTAGGCAAAGATTTTGTAATATACTAAAAGCACAATCCATGAAAGAAATCACTGATAAACTGAGCTGCATTAAAACTTCATGAAAAGTCTGGTATTTCAAAGACACAGCAGGTGCCTGCTGAGTACCACCCCGCCACAGCACTGACCCTGAGAAGCCACATTGCTCTGTCCAGCTTAAACAATGACCGGAGTTCACGTACCTGGGTTTCTATGTGTGCTGTCCAACTGCAGGGCTGACCGAAGCCTGCAAGGACCTTGGGGACTTACCATCTACTATATGACCCCAGCACTAATGAGAGTGTACAAAGACCGTAGTTTTGAGGTGCACTAGTCAGTTCCAGCAATGACTAGAATGAGTAGTGACCCTGGGGTCCCATGTTCTGTCTGACTCCAGCACCAACAAGCACCTGCGGACTGGATTCCTGTGTGCAGTGTCCGGCCTCAGTCATGCACAGAGTGTGCACTGATCCTGGGTATGTGACTGTACCTTCTGGAGCATGCAGTGACCCTGGGTTTCATGGATATACTGTCCAGATTCAGCACTGACCAGAATGTGTACTTACCCTGGATCCTATGTGTACTGTCCAATTCCAGTACCCAGCAGACTGTGCCATGATGCTGAGGACCGGAAGACCCTTGCTTCCTATGTGATGTGTCATGTCTGGCTCCAGCACTGACCAGAGGGTGCAAAGACCCTGAGGTCCCTAGTGCAATGCTGACCTTGGCAGTGCACAGGGCATGCAAGGATCCTGAGTACATAACTGTACTGCCCGGAGCCCACAGTCTCTCTAGGAAGATTGTGTTTTTACTATCTAACACCAGCATACCTGGGTGTTCAGTGACCCAGGTTCCTATGTGTCCTATCTTGCTGCCACAAGGGCATGTGGCCTCCTTTAGGACAGAGTCTTTCCGTCTGACTCCCAGCTAACCCCTCGGGCCTCCCACGTAGCATGTGCTGGGTGCGGGAGAACATCTGGGAAATATACAATCTACATGTTTGTTTTTTTTGGTCACATTTAGACCCTTAGCCAGATCTGAGTTAGCACCTTCACTCAAAGGCCTAGAGGACCCGATGGAACCAAGTGAACTTTCCTGGTGGGCAAGGAGCCAAAGCTGTCTGTATGCTCATCAGCCAACCACTGTCAACCCTGGCATCTGGGCTAACACAGCCTTCTCATCCTTCCTTTGGACCTGGGAAAGGTGGTGTTTGGTAAAGTGTAGGCGGTGTTGGTCTTACAACAGTGTGCAAATTCACGCTGCTTTCTGTAGCCAGGGATCTCTCATGAAAAAAACACAGGGCACAGAAGTGGGTATCCAGGGCTCTTGCTAAAATGAGGTCCTTCAGGCTGGTAGACTGTGGCTCAGAAGCTGGCTAACCTGCAACCCTTAGGCGGTCCATGTTTCCCAGCATGGGAGTTCCATTTCACTCAAAAGTGGTACGATCCCAGAGCGAATTTAGTCAAACACTCTGTTTAAAACTCTGCAACAAAGGGACTCTGGCTGGGCTTGGTCCCTATAGTCAGGGTCTCTTGTTTAGGACAAGGTCACGCTCTGCGTAGGGAGCTGACCTGTGGGTGGCAGGATGTTTAGCAGCATCCCTGGCCCCCACCTAGTAGAGTCCAGCAGCATTGCCTCCCCCTGGATATGACAACCCCCAAATCCCCTGGACATTGCTGAATGACCCAAAGGGACAAAAGTCGTCCCCTGGCTGAGAACCAATATTCTAAAAGGTGTCCCATCACGACGAAAGTTTGCTGGGTTCCATCTTCACAAGGCCCAGGGGAGAAAAATCCCCTTGCTCGAAGTGTAGCATGGTGTCTTACTTTTCAAACCCTGATCCCAAAGGAGCAATGCAGCTGGAGGCGCCACCTCCCACCCAGTGCCCCTGGTGACCTGTTTTCTGGGAACTCCTCAACAAGGACTGCTTGAACAAGCCACCTCAGAAAGGCTGAGCTGGCCGAATGGGCATGAGCTTGGGCAGCTGGAGGCATCCCCCCCCCCCCGCCCCCAGATCCCACAGCCTTGGAGGGCTGGCCGGAATTTGGCAGGTCTAGAAGAATTCCCCTGTGGAGCCAGCTCACGGGAAGCTCTCCTTTAGCAGCTAGGTAGGTCAGCGCCTCACTGTGTCGACCCCAGCAGAAGCGCTGTAAGCAAACTTCAAGAAAAATGTGGAAGCCAAACACACACTCCCCCTCGCCACCGCCGCCACCACCGCCACCACCGCCACCGCCACGCCCTCCGAAGGGAGCAGGTCTCTCCTCCCCGCCCCCTGATTTCTCCGTCGTCCGGTACCTCCTCTCACCATCCTGCTCGGACAGCTGGCAGTGCCCACCCCCAGAGAACAGTCGGGTCACATCAAGGAGGTGAGGTGGGATGAGGGGGCTTCGGAGCCTGAGCTCCCAGTAGACCCCGCACCTCCCCAGGGCCCCTTCTGGGGTCTCGGGGCGCGCCCTTCCCCAGGCCGACCCGCGGGGGTCGGGGTCGGGGACGGGGACGGGGACGGAACTCCAGGGCTCGCCCAACGCGGAGGCGCACGGGGCGTCCTTGGACATGTCGCTGCACTTCTCTGAGCTGGTTGCGGCCGCCCCCAGCCGCCCACCCAGCCCGCGGAGACGGCCCCCCTTTGCTGTCCCCCGGGGCTACTCACGGAGCCGGGGGCCGCGCGGCGCGCACACCGACCCGCGGCCACAGCAGCAGCAGGAGCCGGAGCAGCGGCCCGAGCAGGGCGCCCCGCATCTTCCGGCTCCGCGGGGGCACCGGGCGGCGGAGGGGGCACCGGGCGGCGGAGGGGGGCCGGGCCGGGGCCGGGGTCCGCGCGCCGCCGGGGGCCCTTTGTTCGCAGCCCCCGCGCCCTGCGCCCCGCTCTGCGCCCGGCCAGGCTGGGGCCGCGGGGACCAGCCCTCTCGGCGGCCCCGCCTCGACCCCGGACCCGCCCCGCGCGCCCCGCCCCCGGACGCAGCCCCTCCACCCTCTCACCCCTCACTCCCTCCGGGGACCCGCCTCCTTGCCCGGATGCGCCCCCAGACCCGGCCCATCCTCTTCCCCCATCAGCCCGAGCGGTGGCCCCTCTGACCCCCTCACCCCGGCCTAAGATCGACCCGGACCCGCACCCTCCCGGGACCGCCCCTGCCCATCGGCCCTGCCCATCTGCCCACCCACGGCCCCTCCGCGCACCCGCCCCGCCCCGCTGGGGGAAGGGTGGGGCGCTGAGGCTCCGAGTCCTCTTCGCCCACCACTGCGCAGGGCCCGGCGTGCCCTGCCCGGCCACCCCAACGCCCGCCCCCGGCCCGGCGGCTTGTGCAGTGCACACGGCCTGGGGAGCAGAGCCCTTCTGTCCAGGGGTCGAACCTTCCAGACCCACAGCTGCCCTGCCCCCCCCCCCCACCGTCACTGCCTGTCGGCACTTCTGCTCTCTCCCCACCAGAGCCGTCTGCAAATGCCCTCAGCAGGCCCCTCCCTTCCTGAACTTTCCTCTGTGGCAAACAGGGGAGGACCAGCACCCCTTCCTTTCTGGAGGGCAGGGTGTCCCCTCCTGCTCCGTCCAGCGTCCCCAGCACTAAGATTGTCTGCTATTGTAGGTCCTACTGGGGGAGGCAACTCCTTTCTATGTCAAATTCAAGTCCTTTCCCTTATCCCTCCAGATTCTCCCCCGAACTCAACTGGCCCAAGTCCTCTCTACTGTTTATTGGGACCAACTCTAAACACAGGGCTCCCCAAGGCTGCGCTGATGGTCCAGCCTCACTCTAGTTCTTCAGGCACCCTGTTCTGACCCCACTCCCTGCCTCTGCTCAAACTCTGCCCTTCTGCCCTCCTTTGCCTGCCCAACTCCTGCTCCTTCTGGAAGTTTCCCTCTAGAACCCTCCTTGCTCCCAGTCGCAGTGGGTTCTCCAGGCAGCCTCCCCCACCAGCCTTCTCCACAGGCTTTGGGCCAAGCTCTGGGCAAGCGGTGGGGACTTCAGACACACAGGACCTGCCATAGCAGACAATGGAGGGGGCTGTGCAGAAACTGGAGTGGATGGGGGACACCAGGGGCGGTGGCAGTGCTGAGAGACCAGGAGGAGGTGCCAGACTCCAAGCCCAGTCCACACCAGCCCCAGGCAGGATCATCTAGTGAAACCCTTGCAGTTCACATCTGGCCAGCCCAGCCCTTTCAGGGACCCCAAAGCCAGAGGGGGAATAGGGCATGCCTGTGTCCAGAAGCACCTGTGGGGTACGACGCTCACTGCCCAGGAGGGCACAGCGAAGATGTCACTTGGGGAGCAGCCAGTGATACTAATGAAGCTAAAATGGCATGTAACCTCTGACCTCACTAAAAGGGCAGGGATGTGACCAAGGTAATCTGGCCACGAGCTTTCTCTGCTGCATTGTTAGGGGAGCGAATAACCAGAAGCAGCCCTACGGGGCTATCAACGGGACAAGAGTCAAACAGATGAAGGAAGGAGGCACTACGTGTGATCCCCACAAAGCAGGAAAGGTGGGGTGCAGTGGGGTAGGGGAGGGACAGTAGCAGGGAGAGGAATGCAGAGAGGTGATTTCAACAAGACCCAAGGGCTTTCACCTCTTTCTGCCTGGGGAACACAACCAGGTACGGAGGGAGCAGTGGCTGTGGGGTTGGTTCTTCCTGTACCATGTCCCCAGTATGTGAGAACCAGGGCTGCTGACATGATGGAGGAGCAGAGGCCCCAGCACACAGCCAGCGTGAGCCAACACCCAGGCTCTGGGGGTCCAGGATGGGCTACGAGGAAAGCTCGTTGACTAGGCATCTGATCTTAGCAAAGAACATAGGCAAGATGTTTTTTTGGTTTCTCCCAAACCCAGAGTCCAAGGAGCCAACCTCAATATCTTCTTAGGACTTTGAGGTGTCCAGAAAAGAGTGACAGCTGGCAGGAAAAGCTGTTCAGGAGCAAGGTGCAAAGGCTACTGGGAATCTCCTAGGAACAGTAAAGCACCTTCCATAATGCCTTTTCAGATGGAGAAAACTTCTGGCTGGGACCTGCCCAGCATTCTCTCTGCTGAACGTGGAAAGGAGTGAGCATTTGCCCTCCCCAATGGCAACTGAAATGTGTGGCATGTGAGTGTGTGCATGCATGTGTGTGTATCTGCACACAACATACACGTGTTCCCAGTCTGGCAGGTGCATGGGAGCAAGAGCTCAGAATAAATTCACTGTGGCTGCCACAACAAATTATCATAAACTGGATGCCTTAAACAACAGAGCTTTAGACAACCCAACGAATAAGACTAAATATTTGCAAGTTATATATCAGATGAGGGATTGATATCCAGAATATACAAAGAGCACCTACAACTCAACAACAACAAAAAGCAAGCAACCCAGTTCAATAGTGGGCAAAGACTCTGAACGTTGCTCCAAAGAAGATGTAAATGGATGACAAACGTGTGAAAAGATGCTCAGCATCACTAATCAATAGGGAAATGGCAAATCAAGACCACCATGAGATAGATACTAGTTCCCACTTACACACTGGTATTATTTTACAAAATAGACAATAACGAGTGTCAGCAAAGATGTGGAGGAGTTGGAACCTGTGTACTCTGCTTGTGGGGATGTAAAATGGTGCAGCCACTGTAGAAACAGCCTGGGAGTTCCTCAAAAAGTTGAACACAGAATCACCATATGGTCCAGCAATACCACCAAAGATGGAGAAATTATAAATAAGCATTGGGCTAAATAGCAATGTTTTCAGCAGAGAAAAGACACAAATTAGTTGTAGAGTTAGCAAATAAAAATAGTTGTATTTCAATCTCAAGTAAATGACAAAAAAATGTTAGCATAGTATATCCCATGTAATATTGGGGAGGTCATTCACTCATCCACCTTCTGCTTCCATGTGACTCGTTCTCATCCTCTGATCCTGTCCAGGGGATTCATCATTGTAAAGCCTCTCCTGGGGGCTCCCTCAGCTGGGTGGCTGTGCACCCCTGAGTCTCTGTAATGCGTGGTCTGTACCCACTCACCTCACCTGGAGGGCCTTGCACCCACCACCGTGCCTGGGGACTGCCTGCACCTACGCACCTCACCTTGAAGCTGTGCATCTGCAGGTTGAGTGCAGGGGTGTGTGTGTCTGTCCCAGGAGGAGCACAGAGGTGCCATGTACAGTCCTTCTTACCAACACCAAAGCCCCTTGCATGGCTTGGAGTAGGACACCTCCAGCTACCTTCATCTATCTATTAAGCAGCCACCTGGACCAAATCATTCATTCCTGGAGGCCCTGTGAGAACAGAGCAGGGACTGGCCTCTGATGGCACTTGGGCCAGCTCTGAGGTTTAATAGATGAGAAAACTGAGACCCAGATGAGTTAGCCCCAAATGGGCACCCTGGCTGCTTCTGCCTTCTGGGCAAACAGGCTGGAAATAAAATGCCACAGTGAACGCCCTGGCCCACCTCGGCTCTGCCTGCCGCTTATGTCCTGGGGAAGATGCCAGTTCAGTACCAGGAATGTTCCAGACACGCCCTGGAACAGGATGGACTGGAGAGGCAGCAGACTGCCATCAGCTCCAAACACAAACTGGGGGCCAGAGAGGGGCTCCCACACTCCGCTCCCCATGGTGAACTCACTGGGCCCTGCAGGATATAGATCTTCGAGGGGCAAGGCCAGGGATGGCCATCCGGCCAAATGTGTATCCAACCAGGTAAGGCCACCAAGTAATGTGGACAGGTCTAGACAGCCGCTAAGGTGGTCCGGTGTAGACATCCTCAAGGGAAGGTGAGCAGGTCTAGACAGCCCCCTGAGGTGGACAGGTAAAGACAGCCCTTGGGTAAGGTGGACAGATGTAGGCAGCCCACAGGTGAGGTAACTGCTTTCTCCCCTTCTTTCTTTCTCTCTCTCATCCAAAGTCTATGAACATTGCCCTTCAGGTGAACCAGGTGCTCAAAGATGGACCAGCCCTCAGCCTCTCACAATATTTAGGAAAATCGGTTCTAGCAGGTGAGTTCTGGAACCTCTGACAGAAGGACTCACATCACAGGGCACTTGTGGGGGCTGGAACCCAGGATGGAAAGCCAGTCCTAAGCCCTGGGCATAAATGATGGTCCATGTAGGGTACCTCTTCCCACAGCGGAGGTGCAGGCCTCCTGGGTGTGGTACTGGGGACAGGCAGCCTAGGAAAGGGAGGCTCTGCCTCCCATGGTGCTGCTTTGCAAAAAGAGACATTTCATTGTTCCTTCGTGCAAACCTTCTGAGGCTCCCCCTCCCTCCTGGCTCCCTAGGCCACGCCCCACCCCACCAGCTGGGCATCTCCTACGGACTCCAGCTTTGGAGGCAGACCCCAGGGCTCAGCCCTTCTTCCTCTATCATGACACTCTTTCTTTTTCTTTTTTTTTACAGCTTTATCAAGATATAATTTTCTTCCCATAAAGTTCACACACTTAAAATGTACAATTCAATCGTTTTAGTACATTTACAGAGTTATGTAACCATCACCATAACCGAATTCTAGAACATTTCCATCAACCCTCAAAGGAGACCCCGTCCCCATGGGCATTCGCTCCCTGTTCCCCCCACCGGCCCTGGCAACCACTAACGCACTTTCTGTCTCTACAGACCAGTCTGCTCTGGACATTTCACGTAGATGGCATCACGCATGTGTGGGCTTCGGGGACTGACTTCCTTCACTCAGCATGATGGTTTTGAGGTTCATTCCGGAGTCACTCTTCACAGCTTTGCACGCTTGGTAGAGAAAACCAACGGTGGCTCTGCTAAGAACGGGGAAGGGCCCCAAAGTCACTGACGTGACAGACTAATGATGATGACAACAGCATCCACAATAATGGCCTTTACAGAGTGAACACCATATACCCTGTGTATGAATTGTGTTATTTTTTCCCCCCACAACCACCTTGAACTAGGATGACTGTTATCGCTGGTCCTTGGGACCCTGGATGCCACGTAACAGAGCTGAGAGCTCACTGTCCCACACCCACCAGCCACGAGCCTCCCTTCTGCCCCAGGCTTGCATTCTCAGCCTGGAAGGCTGTTCCCAGCAGCCTTTGTATGGCTGGTTCCTTCCTGGTGGGGGGACAGCTGGAGGCTGCTCCCATCTGTGGGGATTCCCAAAATGGCAGACTTGGGACAGCACTAGGCAAAGAGCTTGGCCCCAACTTAAATGTCCAAAAAAGAAGAAAAAAAAAAAAGATAAAGTACTCTTTTTTGTCTAACGTGCTAACTTGTGAACATCTTTAAAAACTTTTTAAAATCCCCTATTGGTATTAGTGCACAGACCAAATTTTGCATTTCATGTCGCAGTCTAAGTCATTCGCTGACTATTTAACCTGCAAGAATAGTATAACTCAGTTCCCAATCCTTCTAAGAATCAAATCTCTAAGAAAAAAGAATATCTTCTTTACCATTAATAATCCAGAAATGATCTGTTTGATAATATCATTGATTAATTTGCTGTTATGAAAATGTCAGTAAAAAATTAAGTGCTGTTATAATTGGGGGGAAAAAGAGCTTGACTCCTCTGGTGAGCTGAAGTGTGTCCCCCCCATATTAGGTCCAAATTCTAATATTTGCCTTGTAACCTGTGAATGTGACTTTATTTGGAAATAGGGTCTCCAGTCTCCACGGCGCGTGGCTCACCTCACCTTGATGCCTTGCTGTCAGATGAGACATGCAGAGGCATGAAATGCAACAATTTGGGGAGTGAGGTGAAGAAAAATTACAAGAAAAAGCTTGGAATGAAGCCTTGGGTACACCTCAAAAAAAGCTACCCCCAGTGTGTCTTCCACCTAGCAACTGGATCTCAGGCATTTAGAAAGAACAGCATATAAAGGTTTGTCTCTCTATTCAAGGGACACCATGTCATTTCAAAGTTGTTTTGCATAAAATGTCTTCAGAAATCTTTAAGCAATATTCTGCTTCATAACTGCAAAGTGCTTTTGCTCAGCCACTGTCTGGGTCCCCCTTGGAACTCCACATATCCATCCCCTATCCTGACGTCCCTGACGCTAACCTATGGATGGTGTCCCTAACAGCCTGGTGTTCCTAACAGCCTCGTGTCCCCATGTCCCTCGAGGCAGCTCTGAGGGCTGATGTGAATGCCAATGTGTGACAGCACAAATTGCTGGCCCACAGCCAGATCAGCTCTGGACCCAGAGGCCACAGACTTCTAGCTCTTCAGGGGAAAGTGTGGTGCCAACAGGAAAGAATATGTTTGGTTTGTAAGTCGAGCTAACCCACTGCAAAAATAATTGGAGTAAAATAGAAAGCTGTGTGGTCACGATGTTGGCAACGCTCCCAACTTGGCTTTGCTCACCAACAGGGCGGGTGCAGTCCTAGGGGACTCCGCAGAGAGCTGATGGACATGACCTGTGACCCTTTTGCCTTCTGAAATCATCAAGCATCTGCTGAATGAGCTGTTTGGGAACGGGTCCCAGCTGGGGTCATGGAGGGAGCAGGGTGTGGGGTGGGGGGCAGAGAAGGCCTTTTGCATTAGGAACACACATGAGTCATTTTTAATCAATCAAAAAGAGGAAGAGAGACCAAATGGAATTAATGAATGCTTGGACACCATGCTGTGAGGAAACACTTTTAGAAGTCGGGTGGGGCGACATTGAGGCCTTGAGATGCCTGAAATCCATCAGGAGAATGGCTAAGTAAATAAGGTAACCTGCACACGATGAGGTATCAGGCAGCTGACCATAAAAGCAAAGGAGCCATCAATGCTGACGTGGCAAGGTATATGACAGATGATTATATGAAAGAAACTGCTACAAAAGCAGTCTGTATCAGTTTCTTGTAGCTGCTGTAACAAATTACCACCAATCTGGTGGCTTAAAACAACACACATTTATTCTTCTACAGTTCTGGAGGCCAGAAATCTGAAATCAGTGTCACCAGGCTGAAGTCAAGGTGTCAGCAGGGCCCATTCCTTCCAGAGGCTCCAGGGCAGAATCTGTGTCCTGGCCTTTTCCAGCATCTGAGGCTGTCTGAGTTTCTTGATGCATGACCCCTTCCTGCATCACCCCAAACGATTGCTTCTGTTGTCACATCTACTACTTCCGTGTGAAACTGCCCTCTGCTTCTCTCTCTGGGATTATAATTAGGACCCATCTGCAAATCCAAAGTAATCTCTTTAGCATCTCAAGATCCTTAATGTAATCGTATCTGCAAAGTCCTTTTTCCCATTAAAATAACATTAGCAGGTCGATCTGATAACTGAGGTGGCTACTAGGTGACTGAAGAATGGGAGCATATACAGCATGGAGACATTGGACAAAGGGACAACTCACGGACGTGAGCAGGATGGCACAGGCTTTCATCACGCCACTCCCAATAGTGCATGATTGAAAATTATGACTTGTTTACTTCTGGAATGTTCTACTTAATATTTTCAGACCAGGGGAACTGAAACCTTGAAACACAAACCCACAGATAAGCAGGGGGGCTCCTGTACAGGTAGATTCCTGGCCTGGGGGAGAAGGCAGCATTCTCAAAGGGTCTTATTTTTGCTCAAATATTAGAGGTGAGAGGAAAACTAAATGACTCTTTCCCATAGGTTTCCCACCAGAACCTTTCAACTCAGCACAGGAAGGGGAAAGAGGACACCTGAGGAAGAGGAAAGATGAACACTGGCCTGGGTCCCTTGTGATGGGGAGGACCTGGACACAGGCATTTGCCTGCACAAGCAAAATCCCATCTGGGCCCATGGCATGGGCGCCCAGGCCCGAGTTCTGGGACCTGGTCCCAGCGGCCGTGCTCACAGTGCCGGCAAATGCTCCAAATCGTTCAGCGTCGGGGGTTCACTGAACTAATCTTCACACATGGGGGGTCTCTCAGATCGCTGAGGGAGAACTTCCTGAACTATGTGGAAACCAATCAGTTCCAATTAGCAAAAAGTGAGGAATGCGGGCTGGGGCCACAGCCCGGGGAAAGGCTTCTCTGCAGGAGAGGAGGCCCGGCCCTGGCAGCCCCACGGAATCAGGCCACTGGGAGGCAGGGAGGAGACCCAGGCCTCCTGGTCAGTGGGGCTGCCAGGTCGCCTAGCAACACCACCCTTTACAGTCAATTCCATCATTCAAAAGCTACATTTTGGTCAGCCAGACAGAGGACAAATACTGCGTGATTCCACTCAGACGAGGTCCCTAGAATAGGCAGATCCCTAGAGACAGAAAGTAAAATAGAGGTTACTAGGGCTGGGGGAGGGGGTTGGAGTTAGTGTTTAAAGAGCAGGGAGTGTATGTCGGGACAACGAAAAATTTAGGTATAGAGAGTGGTGATGGTTACCGACACTGGATACATTAGGTGACATTTATTGTACACTTAGAACTGGTAAAATTTGATAATGTTATGTTCTGTATAGATTCTGTCATACCACGCTCTTTAATGAAAAAGAAAACAAAAACCAAACTGGGCACTTGGGTGTAGAAGCTAGCTCCCTTGAAAGTGGTTGCCCCACTCCCTGTTTCTGAGGGACAGATGTGCAGTCCAGGAAAATGGCATCGTTTATCCCAATGTCACTTGGAGCACAGCCTCTGGCTCCAAGGTCCTTGACCCTTGCCCGCATTCATAGTCATTCCTCAGGGTCAAGTGGAGTCTGTGATTTGCCAACATGTACATGTGCTGGTCCCCTGGCCGTGGCAGGTGCTCCAGAATGGGTCTGAACCCAAGTTTACAGGAGATGACACGGCACAGATCCAGATCCTTCATTCTGCCTTGTCCTGAGATAGCCGATCCAGCTTTAGGCATTCTTGCACATAGGGTCCTTTCTTCCCCGAATCATCCTGGTATCCGCACTTGGTGGCCACAGCTCCTGCCTGAAATCAAGGCAGCCTGGGAGGAGTTTGAGAGCTGCTTCTTGTCCAAACTCACTAAACAATCTTCATCCAGAGTAACCCCCTGGTCTGTGCAGAGACAGGGTCAGTCCCAGAAGCAGGGGTGATCTCTGGCACTAAAGAAAGCCACAGCATCCTCTTTTTCCCATGGAAGCTCCTTCCTGTCTGATTGCACCCTGTCTTAGTTTCCTAGAGCCACTGCAACAAATAGCTTTGAACAACAGAGATCTAAACAAAATAATAATAACAAACAAACAAACAACAGAGATCTATTCTCTCATGGTTCTGGAGGCTGGAAGTCTGAAGTTAAGGTGTCAGCTGGGCTGTGCCCCTCCAAAGGCTCTAGGGGAGAATCCTTCCTGCTTCTTTCAGCTTCTGAGGGTTTCTTAGCTTGTGGCCACATCACCCCAACCTCTGCCTCTGTCTTCACATGGCCTTCTCCTCTTTTCTGTCTCAAATCTCCCACCGCCTTTCTTTTATTACAAGGACATTTGTCAGCAGATTTAAGGCCCACTCAGATAGCTCAGGGTGAGCTCTTTTCAAGATCCTTCACTTAATTACATCTGTAAAAACCCTTTTCCAAATAAGGTCATACTCAGAGGTTCTGGGGGGTCAGGACGTGGCTGCAATTTTTTGGGGGGGTGGGCACTGTTTACTCCACTACAGTCCCTGAGCACATTCTTCTTGAAACTTGACTGAGCCTTATCAGTCCTTTGGGCAAATCACATTTTCTTTATCTCCAATCCAGGTAGTGCATCTTCCTCATGATGTGAAATTCTCTTGCAAGACCGACAACCCCAGAACTGAAGCCTTGGCCAGACATAAACGCTCGAATGTTCCACCTGACATAGCTGGGCAGACTGGACAAGGCTGGGTGACAGTGCAGAGTCCTGAGCTGCACTCCAGGAGAGGTGGTGCTCACACCCTGCCCTGGACAATGCTCGTGCAGCACTGAAACGTACACCAAAGTGTGCTATGTCATTGGGAGTGCTCATATTCTATTTCACTTGACTCCAAAGGATGCCCACAAGATTTCAGATGAGTCAGGTTACAAATATACAATTCCGCTCCACTTTGTCTGACATGTGATTAGAATTATATGCTCCAAAATGACAATCGTGCCAATCTCTCACTAACCGCTCTGGATGACTTGTAACTCTCCTCTGATTAACTCAGTTTTCTGCAATGAACTTGTCAAAAGAAGTGCGTGAAGATATCAAAAAGAAATATTAAAACACTGATGTAATTTGTGAGTGATGATACCTTATTTATTATTTTAGGTATGCAAAGATGTGAACAATTTCATCTGAACTGATCGTGTTGGGTAGAATTGAGCCGAGGTCTGACGCCCCAGGACACCGGCAAGCCAGGGACTTGCTGCTCCCTACAGGCCTAAGGGGGAATCTCCAGCGCCAGGACGAGAAGGTGGAAGATGGAAGATGGAGCTCATTAAAGCCAGACAGAAGGGCTGGGTAGGAAGGACTCCTTTTGTGCAGTGCCCTGATTTCTGCAAGACACCCCCACCCTCGCCACTTCCTCATCTCCCCATGGAAGTCCTCGCCCAGCCATGGTTCCTCAGTGATGCTTTCCTCCCCCACCAACAGCTGCCGATAGGGGTGCCATCCACTTTGGGTCCCTTGTTCACCTCTCAGCTGACTTGGGTGCTGTCTCCCCAATGGGACTGTCATGTAGGTAAAAGTTAAAAAGCAATAATAGACCCACGATTATGTGCCTTCCACCTATATTAAGGAATTGGCTGCTCCTTGATTGTAACTTCTTTTCTGAGAGTAACCATAAATTTGCATGTGGAAATTGTTCTATTTTTCTTCAGTTCTACCCCCTGTTTATGGAGTTCTCATAACATTTTTTAGTTTTGAAAACCTGAATGTCACCCACATACAGCCTGGCTCCGTCTCCCAGCTCCCAATGTTGCTATTGAGAATTCGGACACCACTGATGTCGATGCCTGTTTTTTCTCACTGTTAAGTTTGAAAATCTTGAATCTCTAGTGTTCTGAAATGTCTGCTGACTCGTCCAGTGGGACAGGCAGTTTCTAATACAGCCCCATCGATTCTGCCTCCTGGTCCTCATAGCCTTGATAAATAAGCTCCAGTGCTGGGGAGAGGTGTTTGACATGGGACGTCCAGTAAGGGACACCAGCAACAGCCAGCAACAGACAGCAGCCCTCAGTGGAACAGCCCTCCGTGAGGAACTGAGTCCACCACCAAGAAATTGGATGAACTTGCACGGAGATGATTCCCCTGTCGAGTCTTCAGATAAGACTCAGCCCTGGCATGCGCCTTTATTGCAGCCACCTGAGACCATGAAGAAATGGGCCCAGCTGTGCTGCACCAATTCCTGACTCAGAGAATCTGTAATAAATGTGTATTGTTTCGATCTGCTACATTTTGGGTAATTTGTTACATGGCGATAAGGAGCTAATACACCCAGGGTGGGGCTTTCTTATTCCTGGGCTGTGCCCTCAGTGGGCCCTCTGCAATCTTAGATGGCTCTGGTACTATTTCTTTTATAATTTCCTCCTCTGTTTCCTCTGTCTAGTACTCCCACTGGTTGGTTAGGAAACCTCCTGGATGAAATCTTAGTTAAAAAAAAAAAAAACTACTATTTCCCATTTCCACCTTTTTTTATTCTGCTTTGAGAGATTTTCACTGTTTTATCTTCCAATCCTACTACTGGATTTTTTTGTTGTTTTGATAATATTTTTCTAATTTCCAAGACATTTTTTTTCATATCATCCCATTCTTATTTTATAAATGCAAACATACATGTATGTCTTTAAGAGCAGTTCCATTCCCATTCCCTATTTGAATTTCCCAGGACTTTTTAAGATACCCAGAGATCTGACTCAATGAGTCCATATTTGAGAATGAGATACGAAATGCTGTATGTGCACATGCACAGGCATGAAGTGGGGGTGAGGATGCTCAGCACGATGGTGTTTATGGGTATTTTTTATTGAGAACCTTCTGTGATAGGAGGTGGAAGCCTTTGCTCTGGGGCCAGTTTCTCTGGGGGAAAATGCTCCATGCTGAAGCCTTGGATGGAATGAACAGCATGCCAACTGCTGGCTTCATGGAAGCAGGGAGGGGTGTAGGCTATGTAATGCAGGGTGTAGACTTTAAATGAAACCCTGATTTTAGCCCTGGGCATCATCTTTGACATCCATGTTGTTTCTTTGGACAGTGAGCCAGTTGCATTTCTTGCAAGAGAGCAGGAAGGATGAGCATCTGACAGCACAACCCAGGACACAGGCCTAGGGCTCCTCTCCTCTGCCTACACATTCTTTCTAGTCTGTTCTCTGGCCTCCTCCCAATGCAGAGGCCTGGAAGCTCTGAGCCCTTCCCCATTCCAGCAGGATCCTTGGAGGCGTAGGCAGGTGAATAGAAGGCAGGAGGGAGAGAGAAGCCACCCTTTCCTGCTCCTGGAGCAATCCCAGCAAGAAGAGACAACCAAAAGGGACTTCCAAATGCCATCAGTCTTTTCCAAAGCAGCAGCAGGAGTTCCTGAGTATGGTGGTGGTGGCAGTGGCAAGAATCGGCTGATGGGCTCCAACCTGGGGCATCTCCACTTGTTTCTCGTCCCCTTCTGCTTCTTGGCCTTTCCAACATATCCAGTGTGAAGAGCCCTTCCTGCTGAGCCTGCTCTGGGTTCCCACTAACCACTCACTCCTCTCTTAATATTTTATTTATTGCAGAGAAAGATGTGACATTTGCCATTTTAACTCATTTAAATGTACAGTTCAGTGACATTTAATACATTCACAATCTTGTGCAACCATCAGCACTATCTAGTTCCAAAATTTTTTACCACCTCAAACAAAAACTCTGTACAAAGCAACAACTTCCCATTCCCCTCCTCCAGCCCCTGGCAACCTCTATTCTATTTTCTGTTTCCATGAATCTGCCTATTCTAGGGACCTTGTGTGAGTGGAAGTGTAGAACACTTGTCCTTCGGTGTCTGGCTTCTTTTACTCAGTATGATGTTTTCAAGCTTCATCCACGCTGTATTGTGTCAGTGCTTCTCTTCTTCTTATAGCCAGATATCCCATTGTGTGGATATGGCACATTTTGTTTATCCATTCATCTGCTGACGGACATTTGGATTGTCTCCACCTTCTGGCTACTGTGAATAGTGCGGTTATAATCATCAGTGTGCACGTTTTAGAGTTCCTGTGCGACTGTTTTGTGTCCCCATAAAACTCACATGTTAAAACCCTAACCCCCAAGGTGATGGCATGGGGAGGTGGGGCCATTGGGGGTGATTGGGTCATGATGGAGCAGTCACGAGTGGCGTTAGTGCCCTTATAAAAGGGACTCAGAGCACTTACTCACCCCTTCTGCCGTGTGAGGAAACGGAGAAACCATCTATGAACCAGGAAGAGGGTTCTCATCAGACACTGAACCTGCCAGTGCCTCAATCTTGAACTTCCAGGCTCCAGAATTGAGAAAAAAGTTTCTGCTATTTATAAGTCACCCAGCCTGGGGTATTGGGTTATAGAAGCCCAAACAGACTACGACAACCTGTTTGCGATTCTTTGGGGTATGTGCCTAGGAGTGGAATTGCAAAGGTGTGTAACAACAGAGGGAGTGAAACAGCTGATTCGGGAAGTGATGGGTGCAGTGGCAAATTTTGTTTCAGGTACGTGAAGTTATAATTCCCTCTCCTTCTAAGAGTCAAAGGAGCTGGTAAAGTTTTGGTGTGATGGCAGATTTGGGGTGCGATAGGCAGTGACAATGGGGAGGACACTGGGGAAGTCAGGGAGCTATGACACCTCCCCACAGAGCCAGTCCCTTCTTTCCCCATGTTCCAGAGAAGAGCCGCATCGCCATGATGGCATTGCCTTTTGGCATCACTTTTTTCGGCATCGGTTCGCCCACCAATTCTCAGAGAGAATGAGAGCACTGCCTTGGTTGCATCTTCGTTTCCCGTCTGCTGTGATGCCCAACCCCAACATCTCCTTTTAGAAAGTCACCAAACTGATACAAAACTGTAGCGTTTCTGATTGTGGACGTGACGTGTTCACTATAAAAAATGGGAAATGTAGACCAGGAAGGGGAAGATCTGCCACTCAGATACCATTGCTGTTTGCATAATTGGTGTTCAGTTCTAATCAACGTGATCATTCTAGAAGTCTGTGGAGAATTCTCCCAGGGTAGCACTTCGCCCAATGCGCCACGTGCTCGCCTCTCCAGCAAGAGTGGGAAGTTCTCCTTATGCGTGAGATTGATTCACAAAGAGCAAAGCTTTCTTAGCCCTCCCCACTTTGTTCTAAATGGCGACAGCTTGGAGTCCCATAGGAAAATATTAAACATGTTCTTTTACAAGTTCGATTTTCTACTTTATCGTTCAGCTCAAGGGTCAGCAAACCTCTTCCAAGCCGGATGGTAAGGATTTTAGGCTTTGCGGGACAGATGGTCTCCAAAGCCTCAACTCTGCCACTGGAAGCACGAATGCAGTCAGACACGTGTACACAAATGGGTATGGCTGTATGCCAACACCACCACACACACAGGCAGCCGGCGATTTGGCGTTTGCCAACTCTGGTTCATATCTGTGTCAGAATTTATGCTCTCAGCCCCGTCATGGTTGAGAAGCTGTCACAGAGGTGCCTTCTGGTCTTTTCTTCAGAAATCAGGTTGGGGTCAATGAATGAAACTGCAAAAAATGGTGCTGCTGAGGTGGGGACCAGAGAATGGGCCTGAAGGATCATAGGGGTTCGCATTCAGGGCGATTCTAACCCCCAGGGTCACCAGGCAATGTCCATCTTTGGTTGGGGGCTGCTACTGGCACCTGGTAGGTGGAAGCTAGGGATGCAGCTCAGCATCCCTCAATGCACAGGTCAGCCCCCACCACAAAGAAATACCTGGCTCCAAACATCATCAGCGCCAAGGCTGAGACACTATAACTCAGACATGAGCATGGCTATTTGGCCTGCCTGCTTGAGTTCCACTGTATGGATGTCTTAGTGAAAATGTGATGCACGCAGATGAGAAAATATCTGACTAAAATGTTAAAAGAATGTGAAAGCAACAAGAATGACAAGCAAGCACCCCACCCCAACTGTCCAACCTGGAGACAGCTTCTCTCAGCACATTCTTATCTTTTCAGGATTTTGGAAATTTTAACACAAATTGTTCTGTACCCATTATTTTGACCTGTTTTCATTGAAAAACATTATGGCAATCCTTCCAGGTGATTTTCACAATGCAGTTAGTTGTTCCTTAAGTAGTTTTAAGTTTGGTCCCAGCATGACAGCATATTTGACATACCACGTGTTCATTCCGTGGCACCTGGAGCCCCTGCTTAACTGAAGCATGCAGCACTCACTGCCAATTTTGACAAGCTTGAAGCAAGTGTCTATGGGAGTGTGCTGGGGTAAGAGACCCCCGCTGGTCCCTGAACACTCAAGGACCCCAAACAAGTCTGCTGCCTTTACCCCAGTTCAGGGAATTTTTAAATGCTAGGAGGCAAAGATTATAATGAAAAGCCTGACCTGGAATCACTTTGGGCACTAACTGGGCTAATTAATGAAGATAACCACTGACAAAAGGACCAGGGTACCTGGAGTATCCCCTCCTGGGGACCCAAAGTTTTCTGCACACAAATGAGGAGAAAACAGATCAGGGGGTACAGAAGAGGTTTCTGGGACTCTGATACAGGAGCTCGATGGGAATCCCTGAGACGGGCTTCAGTGGACTTAGGAGACCATGGAAATGAAAAGTGGATTGTGTGAATGGAAACTACAGGTTTAAACTGGCCTGATGGGAAGCACCCTCGTCTCCTTGGCCTGCATGTTTGATGGGAATGGCTATTGTGTCTAACTAATCAGGCACTGCTTCCCCTACCTGCAACTGTATATTTAAAATCTGATGAAGTTTCTAGGAGGCCCGAGTTAGGTTAAGGAAGCTAGATAAAAGCATGTCTGTTTGAACAGGATTCAGATCAAGAGGCTGCACCTCTCTTCCCCAAATGCATGATGAGGCTGGATACTGCATCTCGTTGGGGGCTCTTCCCCTCCCTGGTGTCATAATGCAGAAAGCATCAGCCACGGGAACCAGTAAACACTGATGGAGGCACATCCTCGGGAACCACTGGGATGGCTGGCACCTCCACGGTGCAGACAGAAGCTGGTGAGCTGCCTGGACGTCTCTGTGGCACAGTCCAGTGTGGAGTGTAGACTGCAGCTATGGGGCAAGTCTGCAGGTGCCTCCCAGTGACTACTACTGGGACAGAATTCCCATTTGAGGACCAACTCCTAACTTGCTGTCAGATATTAAATAGAACAGCCCAGTGACAGAAGGACAGGAATCACCCTGAAAGCGAAATACTCACGTTTCAGAGGTCCCAAGGCTCGGAACCAGCTGTTCAGAAGAACATGAGGAAACATGTGCCTTCTGCTGCTGCTTATGCAGAAACCACGGCTCAAGTGCCAAACAGTTTTATTTTTTAAATATCAAATAAGATTATCATACAAAAACGGGTATACTGTGGAACTAAGTGACTAAAGTGCTTGAGTTTCTAGAATATCACATCCGTGCCTCTGTGGCACAGATGTGCCCTGGACAAATGGCACAGGATGTGCTTTCTTCTTGAAGGTTTGCGGGAAGGCCTCCACTTGGGTTGAGGACACAGCCTGCGTACGAACTCACAGCGCACGTGGCTTGCCAGCACCCGAGGCGAGCGAGATGAGTGGGCTGCTGGCCCCTCCCTGAGCTTCTGCGCAGGCCCCCTCCTCACTGAAATACCACTGGCGGGGAGCTGCAGAGCCCTGGGCCTCTTCCCACACGTCCTGGTTAATTAAGGCTGCTTCTTTATTCGCCCCGGCAGAGAGTTCCAGCACCTGGACAAAGCTCCTGTAGAAAGGACAGAAGACAACTTTCGCTCTGCGCCTGAGGGCTGGACAAAGCCAAAGTGCGCGTGACTTTGCAGCAGCAGCAGGAAGGCTGCGGGCTCAGGCTGACTCCTCCCAAGTGCTGGTGCGAAGGAACAGGGAGGCCCCCAAGAACAGGACGAGTCAGCGTGAAAGGAAAAATTCATTTGTTCAGGAAATATTTAGGGACCATCCATGCTGTGTTATAAACAGGGGACAGAGCTAGGAATGGGACAACATCCAGCCTTCTCAAGACATAAACTGTGGTGGGGAACAGGTACTAAATGAGAGTGTTTAACCACCTGAACCCGTGACCCCTGCAATCCAGATTCCTTCAGTGAGTCCTGGTTTACCCGAGGCGCACAGAGGAGGAAATGCCACAGTGGGTGGCAGTTGTTTGCCATGAGCACCTTTCAAATATTTTAGGCATCTCAGAAAGTATGTTGAGCATTGTAAAGGAGAAGAAAACAAGATTCTTTTGGGAAGATGTGGAGGAAAGTGCCCTGGTTAGAAACCCCATGAAGGAGAGTCAGAAAAGGAAGCCAGGGTGGCTCTGGGGGCTGGGTGCGGGCTGTGCTGGACCCGAGGCTGGTTCCACGCGGGTGCACATTGGTGAAACCCACCAAGCTGCACTGCTACAATGTGCACCTTTCCTATATGTATGCATACTTCATTAAGAGGTTCCGAAAAGACTGCCCTGAGCCCTTACCTGGAAAACACTGAAAATGTGAGCGGAACAATCCAAGGACACCGAAAGTGCCGTGTGGCTCTGAAGCAGGAAACGAGGGATGACACTACTGCCAATTTCTATTTTGGCTGTTGGACAACTCAC
The DNA here is from genome assembly GCA_030015415.1 of Cynopterus sphinx. NCBI lineage: Eukaryota > Metazoa > Chordata > Mammalia > Chiroptera > Pteropodidae > Cynopterus > Cynopterus sphinx. The sequence continues at coordinate 49,948,177 of CM057390.1, read as the reverse complement.
ACAAGGTTTCAGCTGGGCCGAAGACTTTCTGCCCGTTCCCTGGTCCCTGCCTTGGCTGGGCTCTGGCACCCTCGGCCTCTGCAAATGCCAGAGCTGCCCACTCTCTGGACAATGCAACTATCGACAGCCCATCTCTGCCTAACGAAGTGCTATCTTTTCCTTAAAATATTTTCTGAAATACCTTCGGAGCTCCAGATCCTTCTTTTGGGTCATTTCCTTGAGTTCGCTCAAAAGGTCCAATACTTTCTCATTTTCGTCTGAACTGTCAATTCCAAATTCTCCCAGCAGATGGCATGTGGCCATCAATTCCTGCTGCAAATTATCTGGGGGAAAAAAGGGGTTGTCAGACACAGGCTTCCAGGTGTCCCCAGCAACCCAAGCATGTTCATTTTTCCGGAACACTCTCATGTCATGCTGAAATCATGAAGAGCTCAAAGGCAGAAAGAGTAGGGAAGAAAGACCTCCATGTACCAGTACCACCTCCATGTCCGTTTGCCTAAGGTCATGGAGGCCTGAGACCATGGGTCAGGCCTGTCTACTGTCCAGGCAGTTATGAGAACAGGCCTGGAATGCCACTCCAGTGTCTCCAACAGAAATAAATGCAAAAGGAGGAGAAAGCCTGTGCTGCGAATAACTTTAAAACAATCCCATGGCTCCTACTCTCCATTTCAGCATCTCTGTACCGCTGACCCCAGCGGAGAGCTGCCCACAACTGTGCTGTGTTGCAACTGCTCTAGGAAAGTCAGTCTCTCTCTGCTTCAGGCACACATCCCATCTACCAGCTACATATCTACACACTTCACAACAGGACATTATAACATTTTGGGAACCTTGTATAGGTTTCTACAAATACACATCATTTCCCCGGTGATGAGGTCTGAATTGCATCCTCCCGAAAAGACATGTTCAGGTCCTAATCTCAAGTATCGGTGACTGTGACATGACTGGAAATGAGGACTTTGTAGATGTAACTGCGTTAGAATGAGGTCATAGGGTGGGGCCTATTCCTCCTATAACTGATGTCCTTCTAAGAAGAGGAAAACTTAGATACAGAGGTGCTCAGGGAAGAAGGTCATGTAAAAACAGGCAGAGACTAAAGTGATGCTGCCAGGAGCCACAGAAGGCCAAGGGTCGCCAGCAAACCCAGAAGCCGGGAGAGGAGCCTGGGGCAGACACCCCATCCCCTAGAGCCTCCAGAAGGAACCACCCCTGCCCACACCTTGATTTTGGCCTTATGGCCCCTTAAACTGGCAGGGAATAAGATTCTATTGTCTAAACCACCCAGTTTGTGGTACTTTGTTACAGCGGCCACACAAAACTCATACAGCCCCCAATCCCAATTCCTGTCAATTATCTAAGGAACTTATCAAAGATGGAGTCCAAGAGTCACAGATGAGCTGTGAACTACAAAACTATACAACGGGAAACCCTGACAGAGAATCATTCAATAAGGCTCATATTTCAAGATTCTACGTCAGGCATCTACTATCTCACATTGGCAAAGGCTTGATTTTATTAAAAATCATCTCTGTCTAGCAGTTAATCAGTGGCTTAGGGCTGGGAGAGAATTGGTGATGGGAAGATACTGAGTTTCTTTAGGGGGAAACAAAAATGTCCTAAAATTAGATTGTAGTTACGACTACACATCATTCTGAATATACTAAAAAACAGTAAGCTGTATTAAATGCGTGAACTGTACGGTATCTGAATTATATATCAATAAAGCTGTTAAAAAATTTTTTTTAAATCATCTCTGTCCGAGACTGCCAATACAGCTAAACCCTTTGTGACCCTGAACTGTTTGTGGAAAGTTCTGGAGGGAAGGTCCACCTGATTTTAGGTGGCAGTGTTTTACTACATCAGCCTTAAGCAAACATATTTACAGGCTCATGAGAGCTCTGCTCAGAAATAAGCAAACTCCAGGGCAGCCGGAAACGTTCTTTGAGAAGATGCCTGTTCTAGAGAATTTAAAGATGAAATATAGCACTCTTCACACCTGCCAGTTTCTTCAAGTGAAGGATTAGGTGGGACCCCTCTGAAGGAAAAGAACTCTGTGACTCTGCAGAGAACATAGGACGAGGTGGGGGTCAGCAGCCCTGTCATCGCCCCAGCCAACAAAGCACCTCACCAAGGCAGAAGGAATACAGGCTGCTCCCCAAGAATACCTTTCAGCAGGGTGGGGAATCGATAGTGAGCCCACAGACCTGGGTCCCAATCCCAGCATGCACCCTAGACTAACCAGTCTCACTGGCCCCCCGTGTCCTCTGCCATCTGGTGCGGGTCGTACCATCTACCTAGGAGGATGCTTGTGAAGGTGACAGGAAGGGATAAAGATGCCTGGCACACAAGAATTTCTGACACTGGTCACTCCTCCTGCCCCTGGCCTGGCAGACGCCCCATTTCCTACCTAAGAATTGCTGTCCATCTCCATCCAGGTGGATTGATCTCACGGGCAGTTCATGCCTTGTGGTGTCCAGGGCCGTCGCAAACATCTTATACTGCTCCTTAAAACGTTCAGCCACAGCCTCATAGGGGCTGAGAATCTCGATCTGCGGGCAGAAGGGAGAGGGGCCTGAGAGACGAGACCTTGCAGTCGCTGCCCCAGGAGGTTCACTGATGTCACATGTGAGATTAAGACACAGGCTGCTTTCGGGATCTCCTAGGGAATCCTCTGAGAGGTTCCATGGGCATGGTGAGCTTTCCCCTCCTTGCCATAAACATACATCTGCCTTGCAGCACACTCCAGGGCCGGCCCTCAACTTGGACCATAGCAGACCCAGGAAGGCTGGGCCCTCCTGCTTTGGAGCATTGAGCTGGAACACCTGGCTCCCGCAAAGCCAATGCCACCAGGCCCTCCTCTCATACACGCTGTCCCAGTCTACATAGGACTTTGTAAAGATTATTTGTCATTCCTTTTTGTTCAACTCTGTAAAGAAGGGCTTGGCTGCAGAGCAGGCACTGGGTGTTATGAGCCAAAATGTGTCCCCCTGACCCCATAATTCCTCTACTGATGTCCCAACTCCCAAAATCTCAGAATGTGACCTGATCTGGAGACAGGGTCTTTACTGAGGGAATCAAGTCAAGGTGAGGTCATTAGAAGGGTCCCTGATCGATATGCCTGGTGTCCTAACAAAACGGGTAGATCTGGAGACAGACATGCGCACAGGGAGAACGCCAAGTGAAGAGACACGGGGAGAAGACAGCATCTACAAACCAAGGAGAAAGGCCTCTCACAGCCCTCAGGAGCCAACCCTGCCGACACCTTGATCTCAGACTTCTGATATCCAGAACTGAGAGAGAATACGTTTCAGATGCTTAAGCCACCCAGTCTGTGGGACTTTTGACGGCAGCCCCAGAACACACACCCACTGCATCAGGAGCTTGGCCCTGCTTGGCCCTTCTAGGTCCCGAGGGTTTGTTCCATGACTTCCTTGGCGCAGACACCTCTGTCCCAGCACTGACTACATGGTGCCAAGACTGTGCCTCTCCCTAGCACCCTAGCCCCTGTGCAGGCCTGGAGAGTGTCTTCATGTTACTGAGCACAAGCTGAGGGTGCCTGAAGAATATGCGTGTGTGTGTACTGAAGGGACAGGTCCCTCTTGCTGGTTGGTACTTAACATGACAGGCTCATCCACTTATAAACTGTCACAAACCAACACCCGATGGTGTTAAAAGCTGAGCACAGACTTAGATCCAGTATAAATGCTCCCTCCACACACCCCTGCCATGATGACCCTACTGGAACATGCGGCTCAGACACCATGGTCAAAACCAACCTGAGCATCAAGTATGTCCAACAGCTCCCGCTTCCTCTGACAGAGGAGAAAGTTGCGCTTCAGCTCATCGACCTTTTCCTGGAGCTCTGCCCTCTCTTGGCACATCATTAACAAATTCCTTTCAGCCTTTTCTTCAAATGCAGCGAGACTGTTCTCAATCTGTTAAGTGCAGAGCAAGAGCTGAGGCCGGAGGGGACTCCATCTCTGTGGCTGACAGAGGACACCCTTCCACCCAAAGACATGTGAACATGGTTTCATTTTCACCTTTACAGTCAGTAGAGTCAGGAGTAATGTTTGGGATTCCATTATTTCCATCGCTTCGAAGAGATCCTTGAAGAGAAGTAAAAGATACTTTGGGTTCCCAAGGAACTGGTGTCAATCCAGCCCTCTCCCCTGGGAGGGAAAGAACCCTAACCCGTAAATACTTTATTTAGTTCAGTAATTGGATAACTCTCTACTATATTACAACCTGCTGTTTCTATCATCTCGTTTAGTCTGTTTGGGCACTATGTGAGAAGGGAGAAGATGCTCTGGCCCCAGGTGGTCAAGGGTCAGCTGGAGGGTACCTGCCCACTCAGTGCCACACTGGAGTCAGGACTTGAGCCTCCCACCCCTGTAGGGCCACAGCTGGGGCATCTTCACGCTGGGGGACAGGGCCGGCCCCAGAATGCTCCCTCCCTAGCATGGCACCACAAACAAGGCCCCAATCTCATTTTTCACATGATCCCACATTTCTATCTACTCCTATACGTGAACTTACAGAAACAAACTGTACACTTAAGAACACAGGCTGGATTTTGTCCTAAAAGGCATGGCTGACTTGTTTGTTCCTGGAGCCCTAGGCCTTGAGTGACACCTGGCACAGGACAGGAGTTAAATCAGATTATCCAACCCATTAGCAGCTTCCCTCTTCCTTCCGACACTTACTGGGTTCTTTTTCCGTGAGGATGAAAATGATGTTGACTCGGTTTTCTTTGACATTGTTTTTTCTAATTGTGGGGTCTTTCTGAGCACACTTTTCTCTAAGACCAAAAAAAAAAAAACCATTTTTAAGGTGAGAAGAGCACAGTTCGGAAGCCCACGGAGATGCACTGCAAACTCCAGTTGGGAAAAGAAGTGAAATGAACAATTTACCATTAATGGCCGAGAGATCCAGGTCTGGCGGGGCAGTGCCGTGTCCTTCTAGCAATGTGGACTGCAGGTCTCCTTTGCCGAAGGCTGCACTGCTCTCTGTGGGCCCAAGGAGAATCCCAGGCAGTCAGCATATCACCAGGATGCTCTACACCCAAGTCAGGAAGTGGGCAACCTTTCTGGACAATGCCGCTTTCTTCCAAAACTCAGCTCCTTGCTAGGTAGTAAAGAAGGCTGAAAAATTGGAAATTTCCAGCCATCGACTTATATATATTTAAACTAGAAAAGAGAGGCATTCTTTACAACCCAATAAGCCTTTCTGCTTAGTTTAATAAAAGCTGTTCTGTTCACAATATAAGATTCTAATACATGCCATATGCTTATTCTGCCCTCAGTTCGTTCTCCTTTCTCTAGTAGCTTCCTCCTTTCTCTGTTCATCTTCTCCAGGAATTCCCTTCATCTTTCAGCCTCTATTTAAAAATGTGAAATTATGCCTTATACCATCTATAATGGGCACTGGTGTACTGTATGCTTCAATTAAGCAAGGACTCCAGAGGACTGCAAAATGACTAGATGGTACACTGTCATGTTATGAACTAAACAGAAAACAACTTCATGAATGACTGTGCAGTTGAGAAAATGACTGTGGACATGAAGAGAGCAAAGTCATAATAATGTGTAGTGTGTACTCATTTGTGTTAGAATTTATTTTTAATTCTAGAGAAATGAAAATCTTTCAAGAGCAGCTACCTCCTGGGTAAGGACTGGGAACCCTAGGTGGGAGATAGCAACTTTTTATTACTATGGCTTTTGTACAGGGTAATGTTTTGTAACCTGCAAGTATAGAAGATCATTTTAAAAAATGTCATTTCCTATTGGTATATTTGGTGTTCAAAGAGCAGTCCCTCTAAGTCATGGTTACATTTGTATCATGGTTTCTTAGCCTTAGCACATTTGGGGCTGGATGAGTCTTTGTTGTGGGGCTGTCCTGTGCCCTGTAGGGTGTTGAGAAGCATTCTGACTTCCCTCTACTAGACAGATTCAAGTAGCATACCTCTGTCCTCAATTGCAACAACCAAAAATATCTCCAGACGTTGTCTGGTGTCCCCTGGGGTCTGAACTGCACCAGGTAAGAACTCTGATTTTTTAATGTGGCAGGCCCAGTTTCTGACCCCCCTCAGACCATGCCAGTTTTCTCAGATTCATGCACCACCCTCAACTAACTGCATTGAGAAAACATCAGAAGCCTGGCTCGGGCTCCATGTGCCTGCTTCTCAATCATATCTGGGTCAAGGAGCAGTGCAAGTTCTGACAAACATGTAAATCGGGATCAGCAAAAATAGCTCACAGGGCAAACCCGGCCCACTTCCTGCATTTGTTAATAAAGTTTTATTGGAACAGACATGCCCATTTGTGTATGTATGGTTTGTAATTACTTTCATGCTGCAAACAGCAGAGTTGAATCTTTGCGACAGAAACTGTCTTGCAAAGCCTAAGATATTTGCCATCTGGCTCAGAAAATGGTTTCTGGCCCTTGATTTGAACAATAAAGTAGGAAATCTAACTTGTAAAAGAACATTTAATTTTTTTTCCTATGAGACTCAAAGCTGTTGCCATTTTGAACAAGGGAGTAGGGGCCAAGAAAGTTTTGCTTTTTGTGACTTGCTCTCATGCAAACAAAGAGCTGCCCACTCTTGCTGAAGAGGAGGACACATGAGATACTAGAAGTGCTACCGTGGGAGAGGCTCCCCCGCAGACTTCTAGATGAGCACACTGCCTAGAACTAAACACCAAATATACCAATAGCAATGGTCTGAGTGGCAGATTGTAAGGGAGCTTCCTCCTCCTGGTCCAAATTTTCTTTTTTTTTTTTTTTATTTTTTATAATGAACACATGTCACATCTATAATCATGAAAACTAAAATTTTTTCTTATCACTTTGGTGACAGCTTCTAGAAAAAGGATATGGGGAGACCATTACAAGGAAGACCCAACCCAAGGCAGTGAGAGGCAGGATGAGGCCTCACACTTTCTCTGGGAGTCTTGGTCTCAGAGCTCTGGTGAGAAATGGTCACCAGATTGAGAAACTGATGCCACAAGGAGAGCCATGATGGCAACTCAAGAGGAAGAAAATGATCTCCCCCCACTATCCCGCCATCCCCTATTAGCTCCCCAGATGCCCTGAATCTATCCTTACACTAAAACTCTTTGCCTAGCTCTGTCTTCTAATGCTTCCAAGAGAGAAAAGAGGGAGTTTTAACTCAGCATACTTGAAAATACAATTCACCATCATGCTCATCGTTTCCTGAGCTCCACAGCTATTTCGCATCCCCCTCCAGCGTTACGCACCTTTGCTCTTCTGGAGTGGATTGGGTTTCCTTCCACCTTCAGCCATCTTCTCATTGGTCTTTAAAGCATCTGTTGCAGGAGCCTGCTAGAAAACACATGACTTTCAGGGAACAAGACATCTCTCCTTCATGAGAAGGGGCCCCATTTGTGGTCCACACAGTTTGCATTTGCTCTTACTTTGAGGCAAGGGACAGACTCAAGGAGTTCTAACATTTAATTGTGCAAGTACAGGACAAACTAATTTTGTAAAAAAAGATACCCTCACGTGCATGGAACACAGGAAGCCACCAAAATGTTTGTCAATAATTATCTCTGATATAGCAGATTACAGATAACTGATTTTCTGTATAGATTTTAGTATTTCCCAGTTTTATAGACAGAATATATTACTTTAGATATCAAGAAAAACAAAGTTTTTGTACAGGTACTCATCTTCAAAACTTAAAAATGCAAGCAAGACGCAGAGCTAGCAAGCCATTAAAATATAATTATTTAAGAAAAAAACCTCATAAAGAGTAAGAATACCTCAATGCACAAAGACCACTCCCATTTGACCTTGTACTATAAGTCCTAAAATAAAAAATAAAAGGCAAACAGGAAAGGAAGAAATAAAACTCACTTCTTGCAGACATGATTCTTCATGTTGAAAATTCCAAAACATATTTTTAAATGCTACTAAAATTAGTAAGTTTAGCAAGGTTGCAGAATAGAGGGTCAAAGTTTTTAAAATCAATCATATTTCTAGCAATAAATAACTTTGGAAATTGAAATTAAAAGATAGTATCATGTATAGAACTAAAAAACACCAAATACTTAATGATAAACCTAACAAAACACAGCGAAGGTCTGTGAGACTACAAAACACTGTTGAAAGAAATCCAGGAAGACCTAAGCAAATGAAGACCTACACAATGATAGTGGATTTAAAGAGTTGGTGTTTTTAAGATGGTGTTCCCCCTAATCTAATGCATACATTCAATACAATCACAGTCCCAGCAGATTTGGTAAAAAATGTCAAGCTAAGAATAAAATTTATATGGAAAGGCAAAGGAATTAGAAGAGTCAAATAGTTTTAGAAAAGAACAAAGTAGAAGAATTCACATTACTTGATTTCAAGACTTGCCACAAAGCTGACAATAATCTCAGCAGTGTGGAACTGGCCTACAGATAGACACATAGAACAATGGAAACGAAAAGAGTCCATAAATTATGCATACTTATATGGGTAACTGGTGTTTGACAGAGGTGATGAGACAATACAATGGGGAAATAAAAGTCATTTTAACAAATGGTACTGGAACAAGAGAACTTCAATTCCATCACAGTACCAGACACAAAAAGTAATTCAAAATGGATCACAGATCTTAATGTAAAACCTAAAACTATAAAACTCCTAGAAGAAAACACAGGAGAATATCTTTTTGATCTTGGGTTAGGCAAAGATTTCTTAGATGAGACACCAAAAGCACAGTCCATAAAAAGAGAAATTGATAAATCGGACTTCATCAAAATCAAGGACTTCTGCTCCTCACAAGACACTTAAGAGAATGAAAACATAAAAAGTCACATAATGGGAGAAAATATTTGCCAATTACTATACAGCGTGGCATCCAAGATATACAAAGGGCTCTCAAAACTCAATAATGCCAAAACAAACAACGTGCTGAAAAAATGGGCCAAAGATTCAAATGGACACATCACCAAAGATATAGGAATGGCTAATAAGCACACGAAAGATGCTCAATACCATCAGTTGCTATGCAAATGCAATTAAAACCACTATGAGATACCACTTCATGCCCACCAGAATGGCTTCAATCTTAAAGTACCAACTGGAACTCTCAGTGGCTGGTGGGAATGTAAGTGGGTGCAGCCACTGCAAGTAACAATTGGGCAGTTTCTCACACTCAAACATATGCTCACACCATAACCCAGTAATTTCTCTCCTAGAAGAAATGAGGACACATCCACATGGATCCTGCACAGAAATGTTTAAGGAAGTTTTGTTCAAAATTGCCAAAAACGGGACAAACCAAACATCCTGTACCAGCTGAGCATCCTGTGGACCATCCATATGGTGGAATGTTCTTTAGCCATCAGAAGGAACCAACACTATTATAGGCAATGACAGGGAGGGACATCCATGCACTCTTCAAGTGAAAAAAGGAAGATACAAGGCCTATTGTGTGATACCTTTTAAATGACCTTCTAGAAAAGGCAAAACTACAGACAGGAACAGAATACAGGTCAGGGTTGCCTGGGGTGAAGAGGGGCCAGCTCCATGAGAGCACAAGGGGATTTGGGGGTGACAGATTGTTCTGTATCTCAGTTGTGGTGGGTTCATAACTGAAGGTGTTTGTAAAACTTGCAGAACAAGTTTGGATGTTGAAAAGAGTGACACATTTCTCTATGTAAATTATGCAGCAGGTCCTCAAATAATATTTCTTTATAACGTTGATGAGATGCCATAGGACCTTCACTCTTATTTATATCAATTAGCCTGTGGTAAAACTGGTTTCTTTATACATCGTTTCACTGCAGTTCCAAGAATCTATTGACGATGTTAAGTGAGGATTTACCGTACCTTAATTTAAAAGATGAAAAAAATGAAAAACTCGTATTAAAGATCCAAAATACTACACATAGCATATAGACACACAGGGGCGCTATAACCAAGTTTGAAAGGCAACATTAAAATTATGAAGTGTGTGTGGTCTATGATTCTCTGTTGAAAATCACTTCAGTACTGTAAATCATGGATTCTGGGTGATAATGTGACAACATAGGTTTATTGACTGCAAAAACACACCACTCTGGTGCAGGATATTGATAGTCGGGGAGGATACACAAGTGTAGGGGAAAGGGGTATATGAGAAATCTTTGTACCTTCTGCTCGATTTTGCTGTGAACCTACAACTGCTCTAAAAAAATAAAATCCATTTAAGAAAAATCACTCCCACAAGTGTTTCGAACAATTTGTATAAAGCTATCTTTTTTCCTCAGGCCAGATCTTAAATTACATTTTTAAGAACCTGCCATTTACCCTATCTAGAGTAAACAAAAACAAAAACAACCAAAAAAAAAAACCCAGCAGAAATGAAAATTTAACTAAGTTTTACCATAAACAATGATTTGGAAAACAGAGGGGTAATGTGACCTTCACCTCACATTTTCAGTACATACACACTGAAACAAAGCATATAATTGGGTAACGTACTGATTGTTTTCATCAAGCATCAGACAAAGCATGCTCTGACATTAAGGGTTTCGTGCCATTGTTTTCAATGGTTTCATAATTTTCATGGTGTGGCCACAGGTAGTTCATGAAACTCTTTCTCTAACACTAAGTGATTCAGGCACATTTTTTTCCCCCCATAGCAGCTCTCTAAAGCCTAGCAGGTATTTTTTTTTTTTAAATACCAACCAAGGCCAGGAATTGTGTGCTGGGCACTCAACACAACTGCTTCAGGACAGAATCCAGAAAAGGAATTATAAGGTCGAAAGGCAGAAACAATTTTAGGTACTAAGAGAGATAACGGCTTTGCAAAAAGGATTGTCAAAGCAACTGGCCACTTGAGACAGAATGTAGGACTTGGCATAAAGGGTGGGATGACCTCTAAGGCAGCAGGGCAAAGTCCCCAAAATGCTGCCTTCAGAAGCAGGTTCTTTCTGCCTGGCTCAAGAGAATTCCAAGTTCATCACAACTGCCTCAGAGCTGTTTTAAACATACGTTGTATGTTACCTTTCTGGTGGTTTTCTTCTCATACTGCAGGTATCGGGACTCAACCACTTTTCCACCTGTGAGGGACATACTGTTAGTTTATAAAACTGCAATGGGTGTGTGAAGACCCACTATGCGCTAAGGACCCACATCACCTCCCCAGAGCTGGGTGCCATCAGCCCTTACTGATCAAAAGCAGGAAAGGGGGAGATGCTCCCCTTGCTCCTCTCCAACCCTGTCCTTCAGCACCTCAAGCATGTATGAGACACCTATTGCGTGCAAAAACATTTATGGGATACCTACTGTATGAGAAAACATGTTAGAACACCTACTACATGCCAAACTTGTATGAAGATACCTACTGTGTACAAGAACATTTATGGGATACCTACAGCATGCAAAAACTATTAGAACACCTACTTTATGCATAAACATGTATGGGATACCTACTATGTGCAAGTCCCTGGGCTCGGGGCAGAGCCACCAGATCCACAGGAGATATGATTAAGAAAGACCAAGGACTATGCTCCGAAGGTCAAAGCAGAAAAGGGACTCAGGCCAGGCGGGAAAAGGAAGACTTTCCATAGAAGGCCACCTGTTTATCTCCTCTTTTCTCCCCAGTTCACTCCCCAGAGTCATGACCCCAACAACTCTATCACCCACTATCTCTGACCCACTGATGGTACATCCTTTCATGTCCCTTCACCCCACCTCTCCTAGCTCAGGACAGCTCCCCTGGACATGTTCAATGCCAAGGCCCTTCTTAGACACACAGTATCCCTTGTGACAGCCCAGCAGACCCCCTTCCACTCCTGCCCCTTGGGTATTGAATGTGGATGATGAATACCTTATCTGTCCTCCCAGCTTCCATGGGCTCTCGCTGCAGCCCCAGTGATCATCCACAGTACTCTGTTCTGTCCCCCATCCCCTCCCAGACCCTTCCACATCCCTGCTCCTCTGGGCCCATCCCTCTGATCGATCAGCTGGGAACCTGTCTCCTACTTCACTGGAAAGACAGCAGTGGCCCCAAGAGACCGTTCTTCCTTGGCATCCAGATACCTCACAACCTCCAAGTTGTATCCTGGTCTCACCACATGGACGGACCTCTGTGCTCTGAGGTAAAGCAAAACCCCACTCTGGGTGTTAGTGCCCAGCTCTCACCCCACAAGGACTCTGACCTGGCAACCCCTCCCCCTCCATCTGCTCCTCTCTCCAACAGTCACACTGTTAATTCCCCCCAACCCCTCAGACTCACTCCCAATTCTCTGCTTCCTCCTCCACACCTCCCTCTTCCCTTTAATCCCTCTTCCCATCTCCCACCCCGGCTCTCACACCCACAACTGTACCTAAGAAACTTCTTTCACCAAGACCACTGAGACCTCCCTGCTCTGAAGCCCACCAGGCATTCTTAGTCTTCATCCCGAGCCATCAGCAGCATCAGACACAGTGCTCACCTGCCCCTTCCTTCTGAAACATCCTGCGGGCGTCTAGACTGGCTGTCCCACTGGCAGCCAACAACAGGCTGTCTTGCCAGTCTACCAGCTGGTGAAGCCTGAGCTCCTCTTGGCACCTTGCAGATCCCACACAACTCTGGGCACCCTTCTGACCTCTCCCCTCCTCAGCCCCCTCACTCACTCCATTCCCACGATCTCCAACCAGAGGCAGCTTCCATGCCTGCCCCCCTTCCCGGCTCTGCCATCAAACTGGGTACTGCCAAGAGTCAAGGAGGGCTGCTCATAGTGACCCTAGACCTTCAGGTGGACATGAGATATGGGGGCACCCCCAAAGGACTGATGCACTCACACAGAGGAAACTTAGAATATTTTTGTTTGATAACGAACTTAATTCAAATTCTCCTCACCCACACTTCTAAGTGACAAGTCCTGAGTATAGCCCATGATCCCCAGCGCTGGAAGGAGCCACTATTCTAGATGAATCCCACCAGGCCCTGCCATACAGGCAGAGCCTGCAGGCAGAGCTAAGTGACCAGACTTGAAATCCCCCAAGGCGTGACAGAAAGAAGATGAAGTCATTCCCCTGCTCTGCTCTGATTTTTCTCCCCCAACGACACTTACTAGAAAATAGATTCTAACTTGACTCACCTTGTGTTCTTCTTCCTTTCGCCTTAGCGCCACTAGGAGTACTGGGACCCCCTGAGGAAGGCTTCCTAAAAGAAAGAGGGGGGTCTTGTTAATGTAGTTGAAACTGAGGGAGGCCAGGGAGAAGCCTGGGCTTCTGATCTCTGGGCCACCTCGATAGGAAGAGGGACATGGAGCCCTGTCACCTGATGACACAGCACAGCCCAACACCTGAACTGAGAAGGGCCCAGAGTGAGAAGATTGAGAATATTTGCCAAGCCTCAAAGATCTCAACTTATGTCAGCCAGCAGTTATGTGCCTGCTGTTTGCTGCTGGGGATACACAGTGAACGAGAGATGGAGCTCCTTCCGTGAGAGAGAAGAGCAGCATTTCCCTGTCAGGCACAAGTGAAGGGTGCCCCAGACAAGTGAAGGGGCAACAAACCACCTTTTGCTTGGGTACAAGGGGGAGGATGTTCTAAGATAGGGATCAACAAGGCCAAAGGCACAGAGGCAGAGAAGAATGATGTAGAAATAGAAATTGATCATCCCTATGGCTTAGCTGGAGAACACAGACAGTTATGAGATCAGGAGAGAACACTAAGCCAGGTTCAGTTCTGAACACCCAACTTAAGGGCTCAGACCTGGTCCTATAGCCCAGAGCTAAAAACAGCCCAAACAGTAAATATTCTCAGCTCCGTGGGCTATGTGTTCGTAGTCACAACTACTCAACCTTGTCTTAGGAGCATGAAGCAGCCATGGATGATACAGAAAGAAATGGGTGTGACTATGTTCCAATAAAACTTTATTTATACACAGTGACATTTGAATTTCATACAATTTTCATGAGTCATGAAGCATTCTTCTCCTATTGGTGTTTTTATCAACCATTTAAAGATGTACAAACCATTTTCAGCTCCAAATACAGCCACAATGGGTGCTTAGGGCTCCAACATATGAATCTGGGAAGGCAGAGGGTGGTGGGATGGGGGCAGCACCATAAACATCAGTCTATAACAACCCAGCAGACAGGAGGCATTTGATAAATATCTGTTATATGAATAACTTAGGGGTGCTCACTCAAGGGCAATTATGACTCCCATGAGACATTTGGCAATATTTAAAGACATCTGTGATTTTCACAACAGAGGAGGATGCTAATGGAATGGGTCAAGGTCAGAAATGCTGCTCAATATTCTATGACACACAGAATAGCCCCCATCACAGAGAGGATCCAGCCTCAGATGTCTATTATCAAGGTTGAAAGCCCCTGGCAGGATAAATGGGTGATCAGGAGCATGGGACTAAAGACAGAACTTGCAAGGCTGCTGCAAAACTATCAAAAATAACTAAGTATCAGGGAAATGTAATGAGACACCTCCTCACACCTGTTAGAATAATCATCATCAAAAAGACAAGAAATAACAAGTGTTGGTAAGGATGTAGAGAAGTTGGAACCCTTGTGCACTTTGGTGGAAATGTAAATTTGTGTAGCCACTATGGAAAACAGTTTGAAAGTTCCTCATAAAACTAAAAATAAAACTATCACATGATCCAGCAATTCGACTTCTGGGTATTTATCCAAAGCAGTCCATGGCCTGTTAGGAACTGGGCCACATAGCTGGAGGTAAGCAGCAGTGAGCAAGCGAAGTTTCATCTGTATCTGCAGCCACTCCCTAGCACTAGCACCACCACCTCAGCTTTACCTCAGATCATTAGGCATTAGATCCTTATAGGAGCACCGGTCTCTGGTGCCCAAAAAGTTGGGGACCGCTGAGTAAGATATGTAATATATTCTATATAGTGATATATGATATGTCTAATGGAATACTATTCAGTCATCAAAAATGATATTTTGCCATTTGCAACATAGATGGACTTCAGCATTATGCTGAGATAAATCAGACTGAGAAAGACAAATACTATATGATCTCACTTATATGTAGAGTCTCAAAACAAAACAAAACGCTGAACTCATAGAGAATGGATTGGTAGTTACCAGGGGCAAGGAGGTGGGGTGAAATGAGTGAAGGGGGTCAAAAGGTACAAACTTCCAATTATAAAATAACTGTCATGGAGATGAAATGTACAGCATGGTGAATACAGATAATAATACCATATTGCATATTTAAAAGTTGCTATGAGAGTAAATTTTTAAAGTTCTCATCACAAGAAAAAAAAAACTCTATGGTGGCAGATGTTAACTAGATTTAATTGTGGTGATCATTTCACAACATACACAAACTTAAATCACTGTGCTATACACCTGAAACTAATGTGGTATGTCAATTATATCTCAATTTTAAAAAAGAGAAAAAAAAGGAAAAATAACGAAGCCTGAATATTATTTGGTCTTAAAAGGGAATGCAGTGCTAATGCATACTAAAACAATGAACCTTGAAAACATGAGTGAAAGAAGCCAGATATAAAAGGCCATATTGTGTATGAATCCATTTACATGAAATTTTCAGAATAGGCAGATTCATAGTGACAGAAAACTGATTGGTGGTTGCCAGGAACATACTGAGATAGATGAAGAATGGAGAGTGACTACTGATGGATACAGGGTTTCCTTCGGGGCTGAAGAGAATGTTCTAGAGCTTGACAGAATGTTTGACAACATTGCAAAAGTCTTCATGCTGCAGAATCGCTCACTTTACAATGATTAATTTGAAGTCCTGTGCATTTTGCCTTAAATTAAAAAAGAAAGAATGAAGCCTGACATAACAGGTGAGAGGGAACAGTGAGGTAAGAATCGCTGACAAATCAGCAGGGGGTGGGGGTCAGTGTGGGTAAGTCTGGAATGCCTCCCAGGTTTCCATTTTGGAAGAGCCAGAAGAGGAGGGAAGCCAGGAACAGAGACCAGCCATGCAGGAGGAGCAGCGTGAGGGGCCAAGTGGAGGCCTGGGCACTGTGACTCCTGCTGACGTCATAAGTCAGGCTCCACTAGTCACAGCAGTGGTGGTCACCTTGCTCAGTTCACTGCAGCTACCACCTGTGTGACTGCCTTGAAGGACCCCAAGGTGAGATCCAGGCCATGCTGGAAGTCCCTCAACCCTACAAATGCGTTCATAACTGTTGACCTGCTTTATCTCCCCTTTCCGAACAAGAACTCGAGGCTTCAACAGGTCACCCCTAGTGAGTCTCAGAGCTGGAAAGGGACAGAGCCAAGATTCCTTCTGGGGTCTAAGCCAGCGCTCTGGAGCCAAACAGGCAAAACCTGCAGGTACCTGAGGTTGGGGGTAACAGGTCACTTACAGCTGTGCCAATACCACACCTTGAAAAGTCAATCTCACAGTTACAGCAAAGGGCTGTGGAAGAAACACAATTTCCGCTGGCCTCTCCGCATTGGCACAATAAGCCTGACCAAGCGAACAAATAAAACCCAGGCCGGAATTAGGCCTGGCACTGGGGGTTTGACGCCTGTCTGTTTTATTCTTGCTGTGTGACTCTGGGCAAATGATCTTCCTTCCCTAAGCGGCCTCCTGTAAATGGGGAGCACAGGAGGAGGGTAGCAGGATTAAAGGAGATACTTCAGTGGCTCAGCACTTGTCTAACTACAAAAAGATCGTTCTAACCGCGACGCATCACATTTACGGGGCCACGCACCGCTGCTGGAAGCGCTTTAAAGCCTCCCAGGAGGCCGACGGATCGAGTGTCATGCCATCAGCCCGGTTTCGCAGGGGGAAGGAAGCGAGGCTCAGAGAAGTTAAGCCTCTTGCCCGAGAGGGCCCTGGGTCAAAGCGGCGCATCTGGGGCTCGAACTTGCGGTCTTCGCCGGCGCCCGCGCTCCGAACATGAGCAGAGACCTCAGCCGGGGCCTCCGGGATCCTGCGCATCCTAGACGGTTCCTAGAGGGATCACGTCTGCATCATCCCGAGAGACCCCTCGTCTCCTAACTCTGCGGCCCCGCTGGCCCCAGCCCTCGACCACGGCTTTCCCGCCGGCAGCTACGAAATCCGGACCCGCGGCGCCTCTACTCACCCAGCGCCGCGACCCGACGAATCCGCCATTTTCCCGCCTTCCACTCAAAGGCGGGCTCTTTGAGCTCCGGTCCCCGCCCCCTCGCCTCCGGCCGAGCCGTATTGCGGCGTCTCAGGAGGGGTGGCCGCCGGAATCAGGGAGCGCGACTGCGGGAGCAGCAAGGAACCCGGCGCGCCCGCCCCTCAGTTCCCCCCCTCACACTTGGTTTCGCCCGACAGCGCCGGAGGCGGTGGCCCAGGCCCGACCGGAAGCGGGAGCGCGCGGGGGAGGGGCCATCGGGGGATGGGCGGGGCTTCGCGGCCGCACGCCCCCGTGGCAGGCTGGCGTCACGCCCCGGCCCCGCCCCTCCGGAACCCGGAAGCGGGAGGGCGCAGGGGAGCGGCGGGCGCGGCGGGCGCGGCGGGGCGGGACAGAGCGGCCGGAGGAGCGGCGGGCCGGCGGGCGGGGGGCCGGGGACCCGGCCCGGGACCGGCGGCGCGCGGCGAGCGAGGCCCAGGTGAGTGCGCGGCTGGCCGCGCGGGCGGAGTTCGATCTCGAAGCTCGCATCCGCCGGCTGCCTTGTAAAGGGACGATGCTCAGGGTGGTGGGGCGGCGGGGGGGGCACGAGTACCGGAGTCCGAGGGGCGAGAAGGGGTTGGAGGTTGTGGAGGGCTTGCAGGGGACGATGTGCGAGCGGGACGAATAAGGAGAAAGTTGGTGGGATGGGCCTGGTGAGCAAGTTTGCAGGCGGGTGGCGGGGGCGGGGGTAGGTCTTGTGGCTTTGAGCAGCTTCTCTGGAGAGGACGTGGCTTAAGTGGTAGTTGGGGGGTCGCAGGAAACGGGGCTGGGAGGACGAGAGCCAGGAGGCGGTGTCGAGAGGCCCGGACTGGGGGAGAGGGACAAGGCCGGTTGGGGGGCACAGCTAGGGTGCGATCGGGGGAAGGGGTGTAAGACAGCCTGGTGGGCGTCTGCCCACGGTCAGAGGGGTGGAGGAATGGTGCCCGAGTCAGGGCGGCGCCTGGGACTCAGTGGGTGTTCAGAAATGAGAGCGGTTCTGAACCAACTGGAGTTGTGGCCGGCGGAACTGGGGGAAATGGGGGATTGAAGGGGACAAAAAGTGGGTAGAAGCCATCGCAGGAACCGAGGGCATGTACACGGAGGCCCTGGGGAAGAGTGGATGGAAGGAAGGGACAAGAGTGGCCCTGTTTGGACGTTGGGGTGCAGCCCATGGAGATTCAGGGTGCCTTTCCCCTCTTGATTCATCTTCCCAATTTCACCCCCAACTGCTGAGTGGCCCAGGGCGAGGCTCAGCTCCCTCTGGGCGGGTATTCCAGGATTTCATACTGGAAAACCACACCACTCTCCTAAGACTGGGTGGGCTGGAGCCTGGGGGTCCAAGAAAGCAAGGAAGCAGGCTCCGGGGCCTCCAGGGCACCGGAACTGGGTTTCAGAGGGGAGGGAGCGCGTGTACACACACCCGTGTGTGCAAGGTTGTCACCACCTCCTCGGAGTTGCATCCTTGGACTTAAATGGGTAAAACGACATACAGGAAATCTGTCCCCGGGCGAGTGTGAGCTCAGCCCCAGAATCAGCCCATGTGCCCTTCCTTCTCTCCTGGTGCCCTGTAGGTCAGGGGTCTCTAAGGGAAAGCCTCTCCCACACTCTTTTTGTAAGCTGGGAGCTGGTGAGGATATTGTGCCTTACGGTCAAAGGGTCCTAGCTCCTACCTTGCTGAGGTATGTGCTGGTCTGGGAGTCTCCAGACTTAAGGCATCCAGGAGCAGTGGGAGATGACACAGGAAGCTAAAGAGTTGCTTCAGCATTTCATGGGCCTAGCTTTGGTGAGGGCCTTGCTCTGGGCTGTTTTGATCAGCATTAATTTCTCTTTTTTACCTACTGTGGGGATCTGTGTCTGGGATCTGCAAGAAGGCCAGAGTGCCTGTATTTATAGCTCATGCAGGAGGTGAATGTAAAGAGGGACACAAAGAGATAACCACCCTCTTTACTTCCAGAATGTGCTGGCCCTTACTGAAAGTGGTGCCAGGACAATGAGAGCCCACAGTCATGCCTCCTGCAGACATTTAGTTTGGGCTTCCCCTGGCCAGGACAGCCCCCAATAGACAGGACCAGAATCTTCTGGTTGCATGGCCCTGGCTGTTTTCTCCCTCCTGCACTAGGAGTGTGGCCAGGTAGGCTCTCATGGAGAGTCCTGTGCTGGAGATCCTGACTTCTGTCAAGTCTCTTTGTCTGTTTCTTCACATGGAAAATCAATGGATTGTCCTCAATCAGCATTTCTCAATTTCAAAACCCTTCTTGATAATCTTGGCATCTCCAGTACACAGTCCCCTGGGATTTTATGTGGCCCCCAACTGTTGAACCCCTCCCTCCCTGCTGCAATGATCCCAGTTTGGTTCAGCTTTCCATTCTACAGTTTATATCCAAAAACAATATTTTTTTTATTGTTCTTTTGTGTTCCAAATGGAAAGTTCCAATACCAAATGTACTTTTCACATCATACCTGTTCCCAAAGCCCTGGCTGCATCTTGTGGTTGGAAATGCCTGGGTGAGACCCTCCATCAGGTCCATGCCTGTGACTTAGAGAAGCAGGTGGGGACATAGGAATCTCCCCTTTCTGCTCAGCTATGGGACCCATTTTCTGTCCCCAGTGGGAGCATGTTAACTTGCCACTTCCCCCTCCTTATTTCCTTGAAGTCCTTTGTCCTGGGTGGGCCCAGTCTTCTGTAAAGCAAGGGCTTATCTTGCTGGGGGCTGGTGAGCCTTGTGCCCTGGAGGATGGACATTCTAGTGCCTCCCTCCACAGGATTAATGGAATGAGGGATGACCAGTGCAAGCTAATGGCTTGGGGGTTCCTGCAAGTTTCCTCAGAAGTGACTGGGTCCAAGCCAAGCCTTGAAGTATACAGAGGTGTGAAACCAAGCTGAAAAGAGGAATTTGCACCAGTAGATCCCTGCGTGGCTCTGCCCTTTATTGAGTACTTTCTGTGATAGATGCTTTTATACCCAACTCTCTTATTCTGCCAACAAGCAGCAAGGAGGTCCTGGTTTCTAGTTTCCCAATATGGAAACTGAGGCTCAGGGAGGTGATAACTTCAGATGGCTCTCTAGGTGTTCTAGAAACTCAAGAAATCATTAATAACCTCAAATGGATGACAGACCAAACCTCTAGAGCAGTTACCCAATGACATTACCATTGACTTTTGGGACTGGGTTGTTCTTTTTGGGGGGGTTAGGGGACCCCATGTATTATAGTATGTTAAGTAGCATCCCTGGGCTCCACCCACCAGATGCCAGTAGTAACCCCCCCCAAACAGTGACAACTAAAAATGTCTCCAGACTTTGCTTTTTGTCCCTTGGAGGCGGAATCATCCCCAGCAAGGACTCCTTCTCTGTAGTAAAATCTGGCTCCTGCCCCAGACCCACAATTGCCTTAGTGGGTCTTTGGTGTAAGCTGAGCTCCTCATGAGCACTACCAAGATCAGGCATAGGGAAAAGAGGCCGGCAACTGAATTCTGTCTGGTCAGTTCTTAATCTGGAGTCCTGATAAAAAGGAGGCACCACTGGGAATGGACCGAGGGGGAGTTGGATAACGTGCCCCAAGAATGGACAGCAGAGCTGGAACAGGAGATAAGCAGGGCTGTCTGCTCTTGCCCAGACAGTGATGCCATTGTCTTTCTCTTTTTTGTTTTCCCACTGACCTGGATTTCTGCAGGAATCGTCCTTGCCTTGGCACACATTGTTGCTTTTCTTCTAAGATTAGAGGTATTCAATTCTCTTCTCAAGAGCTACTTTGGAGGTGGCTCTGGATCAGTATGGCTCTTGAAGTCACATTATCTTCTCCCGTTTGCCCTTTTGGCTCCAGATGCCAGTCCATCCTCCAAAAAAAAAAATTTTTTTTACATTGTCTAACTTTTGTGCCTTGTGCATGCTTCTCTGCTTGTTCCATGACTGTGACATTGCTGCTTTAATTCCATGGGAGGAAATGTACATTCTGGGGCCTTCCAACCCCTTTGTAGGCTCTGTCCCTTCTCCCAGGCTTCCTACCCACTGTCTCTTTGTGCATCCCCAAGTCCCTAACCAACTGTGCCAGGCAGCCCCTGCTCGGCCTCCCTTCAGAGCAAGACAGGCCCATCTCTCTGCCCTCATCCTGGATGGAGAGAGCTGCAGAACAAAGGCTCTGTCTGAACACTGCCGGCTTCCCATAGAGCCAGCCGGCTGCCGGCTGCAGCACAGAGCCCCGTCACTTCACCTCTCGAGTTTTCATTTTGGCCCAGAAGGGGCCTCAGAGATTAGGCCTGTCTCAGAAACGCAGCGATGAGTTTGGGTTCTACTCATTTCCTCATTGAGACTTTCTGAGCCTGATGATAAATAAAGTAGTGATTCAAGCATTCGGCCTGTGGGTTTGTCGGAGCGATGAATAAGCTGGCCCTGTCTGACTCATTCGTTTATATCCCAGTTCTGCCTTGCTTCATGGGGCTGTATGTGCGAGAGTGAAGCCAGCCATAGGCATTTCAGTGCTGGCTATGTGAGTGTCCTGGAGCTGCTGTAACAAAGTACCCCAGACCAGGCAGCTTAGGCAGTAGAAATTGATTGTCTCAGATCTGGAGGCCAGAAGTCCAAGATCAGGATGTTAGCAGTGTTGCCTTCTCCTGAGGCCTCTTTCCTTGTCTTGTGGGTGGCCACCTTCTTCCTACGTCCTCACATCATCTGTCTGGGTCCAGAGTTCCTCTTATAAAGACACCAGTCATGTTGGACCAGGGTCCATCCTAATAACCTTTTTAAAATTTAATCATCTCTTTAAAGGCCCTGTCTCCCAATATAGTCACATTCTGAGGTCTTGGTGGTTCTGACTTCAACATAATGAATTGGAGGTGATGGGGACACACAATTCAGCCGATAACACTGGGTAAAGGGCAAATTTTATTTTTATTTAGTAAAGAGATTTTGGACAAATAGTCATACGAATAGTGAGTGTTTTGTCTTACTCATTTCAGTAAACATTTTATGGGAGGTGGGCAGGTCAGCCACATCAACATTAGAAGCTCCCTGTTAGGGAATTTTCCAGCTTTACACATGTCCTTATACTCAGAGTGACTATAGAGAGGCAAGGACCTGGCTCATGAAGGGACAGATCTCATGGGACTCTACAAGGGTGTATTTAGAGCCAGGCCTAGGAGGCGTGTACATGTGTGCACCAGTCAAGTTTTATAATCAGGGCATATAGGAGTCTCTGCCCTCAGTATTGCCAAGCCCATGGCCAGCCCACAGGGACACCTTTACCCTCTGCCTCATAGGTAACGTATAGATGGGCTGGGAGGGAGCCAGTTGGTGGCCAGGACCAAAGGTGGTGATGGGGCAAAACCCAGGACCATCGGCCACCCAGGTGACAGGAAATGTCATTGAATCTAAAAGTGGAACCAAGTCCTTGTGGCAGAAACTGGGCAGGGAATGGGCTCCATGGAATAGGTCTTGCCCATGTGAAGAACACAAAGCTGGGGGTCACATACAAATGGGAAGGGGCAACTTGGGCAGAGAGTACTCCAAACTGTTGGGATGGGGCAGGTGACAAAGGCAGCTTCCATGGGAATGGAAAACAAGGATGGATGCATGAGTCTTATTAGGATGACAAGGCAATGGCTGCAAGGTTCAGGGTCTTTCTGAGATGATGGGAATGTTCTAATGTAGAGTCCAAGGGATGGTTATTGAAGAAACTGGAAAGGGGGCTCTTGGTGGGAGGCAGCCAGTGGCTTTTGTGAGGATAGCTCATCTGCTAAGAGCTCGGAATTGGCCACTGTTTATTGAACAGCTACTTAGTTCCAAGTTCCAGGTATGAGACTAATAGCTCCATGGTTGTTCCCCAAATCCCACATTGTAACCAGTGAGGCAGGACCTGCTCCTTAAGTAAGGTGCCCCAGACATGTCCTGGGTTTGGAAGGCGGGTGGTTCCTGTGGACCGGAGCAGCTGACCCACATTGAGTGACTCGACTGGCATAGAAACCCACTCCCTCAACTCCCCTCCACCAGATCTTGGAGTCCTCAAGGATTAGAGCTGCCTTTAAAAGCAGAGCGAGGCTTCCTTGTTCTCCAGGGACTGCTGCCCTCAGGAGGTTCTCAAGGTGGACTGTGTGATTTGGAGAGGGAGATTCCAAAGGGGACTCCTCTGCCTGCCCTCTTCCCTGGCAGCCTTCTGTGTCCTTACAAGCCCACAGGCCACCTGGGAAGGATCTGGAGCTCAGCCCTGTAGGGCTTGAAGTTCTGCCTTACCCCATAACCAGAAACCACCTGCATCCCACTGGCCTAACCCAAGCCATTATCAGTCCCCCCTGTACACGACTGTAGGAACCACCCAATAGGAAACCCCTGTATTCCACCTGTCACACACAGGCTAGCTGACCCCTTCCCAGAGTCACTCATATCCTGATGCTTCCTGCCCCCAACCAGCCAAGGCTTCCCCATCAGACTTGCATGAAAATTTAAACTCCATCCCACATGCATTAGATCCTACTGGATGCAATCTGACCTCCCTGACCTTGGCTCCTCCCCCTCCAACCTCTCTCTGCCTGCTACACTGGTCTCCTTGTTCTGAGGCTGCCTCTGCCCTTGGCGTTCCCCACCCCCGCCTGGGCTGCTGTCCCCCAGCACTCGGCCTGTCTGCCTTACTTGTACAGGCCTCAGCAACTGTCCAGTCAGAGCTTCCCTGCATTCTGGTCCCAAATGACCCCTGCTCCCTGCCCTGGTCAGTTTCTTTCCCATTCAAAGCACCACTGACATCTGGGGCCAGGTCATTCTCTACTGCAGGGGTCATACTGTGCACTGTAGGGTGCTGAGCAGCGTCCCTGGCCTCCACCCACCAGATTCCAGTAGCACCTCCCTTCCTCCCCAGCGATGATGACCAAAACTGTCTCCAGCCATCTCCTAGTGTCCCCTGAGGCTGGACAAAATTGCCCCGGGTGTGATGCATCATCTCACCATCCTTGGAAATGCCTCTTTGCTAGTAGGTTGGTTTTTGAGTTCCCCGAAGGTCAGATACCTCCACATTCTGACTCTGCCTTGTGCCTGGCACTGGCCTGGCCAGGGGTGGGTGCTGGAGAAACATTTGTTGACTGGACAGATGTTGAAGAATGAAGCCACAGACCCCAAGGAGAAGGACGGGCCTTGAGGGACAGATAAATGGAACCTGCCAGAGGAGGTAGCCCCCCTCCTAGTATATGCCTGGGGGAGGGGCTTTCTCCAGGGCTCGGACCGGTTGGGCTAGACTGGAAGGCCCAAGGGGATGTCTTAGGGAAGAAAGGGATGTATTCAGGCAACAGTCATGAGAGGGTGTCTGCTTAGAGCATCCAATACCCTCAATACTGGGCTTCTGGATTCCTGTCGTCTGTGGCTGCTATATGCTGGTATATGCTTGGTTTAGGGAAACCAAGTGGCTTAAACAATAGAAACTTATTCTTTCACAGTTCTGGAGGCCAAGAGTCCAAAATCAAGGCATTAGTGGGGCCATGGCTCCCTCCAAAGCCTCAAGGGGAGATTCTTTCTTGCCTCTTTCAGCTTTGGGGGCTCCAGACATTCCATGGCTTGTGGCTGCATCACCCCAGTCTGAACCCTAAGTTGTCCCTCAGCTCTGAGCTGCCTTAACTGAGGAGCACACTTCTTTTGTAGCTATTTCTTAGTGCATTCATCTTCCAGATATCTTCACATGATCATTTCTTCCTAAAAAACTCAGTAGGCTCACGGACATGCCCATGGGAGCATGAAAACACACTGTGCTTTAAGTGGTGCATCCTACATGATTCTACAGTCATGCCAGCCTCCTCTTTTTAGCTTGAGAATGATTTCATCCGATAAACATGTGGCTGCAAATTACCGCCTTACATAAACGAAATGGCTACACTACACTTTCTGGAGGCCCCGTTTGCCTTATTTTCCAGTAAATTCCAAATTGTTCGCCAAACCAAGTGGTAGAACCTTTTTTGTGCACAGGGCCTGGGCCAGGCCTTGAGAGCAGCTCATTTACATTCATCCATTCATCCATCCCTGGGGCCAAATCTGTAGTTGGCTCTCCCTTTTCTTGGTACTCTCTTATGAAAGGCTCTGAATTGAGATTCTTGTCTTCTCCGAGTGCAGAAAGTATACCTGGTGGCATCTGCAGAGCAAAGCCTTACTTTTTTACAGTTTAGGTTTTTTTAGTGGGAATTATTTTTATCATGGAAAATGCATGTAAGATTCACCATTAGTAATATTTAGCACATTCACTACTTCTATCTAGTTCCAAGATGTTTCCATAACCCCTAAAGGAAACCCTGCCCCCATTAACAGCCACACTCCACCCCTTGTCCCCATTAGCAGTCACTCCCCATCCCCCTCTCCCAGTCCCTGAGAACCATTAACTGCACTCTGCCTCTAAAAATTTGCCCATTCTAGACTTTTCATGTCAATGGGAACATACACTATGTGGCCTTTTGTGTCTGGCTGCTTTTACTTAGTGTGATGTTTCCACCATAATGAGTTTGCCCATGCTGTAGCATGTGTCAGTGCTCCATTCCATTTTATGGTTGAGTAATATTCCACTCTGTGGATGGACCTCATTTTGTTGATCCTTCACCCTTTGATGGACATTTCATTTCTTTTGTTTCTCTCAGCGGGAATTTTATAGTCTGCCAGCTTGTCTTCCATTCGGTAACAAGTGCTGGGGAGACAGTTCCCATTAATGTGGGGCCGTGTTTTGCTTCCATTCACATGGCGTGCAACTCCATGAGTGTAAGTTGGAGGGCAGAAGGGATGTTTTAACTTGGGGGTTTTGGTGAGATGGTTTGGATGAAGGAGACACGTAGGTTCTTCAGGACCTGCTGCTCCTTACACACAGCTGCAACCTGTGATTGCAGCTCCCTCTCCACCCCCAGGACCTGCCACCCTGGTTCCTCAGTCTGACCTGCTTCCTTTCATAGCCGGGGAATTTTCGAGGCACAAGTTTCATATCCACTTGTGACAAGGACCTTAAGCCACAGCATGACTGACTTTCAGGTCTCAGGCTCCATTAAGACTAAGTGAGGAAGATGTGCTTGGGAGCCAGAGAAAATGGCTGAGTCCTTCCAAGGGAGATGTCATTGTTTAAGGACAATGAATTATCAATGAGTTAGCAATTAATTATCTGAATTATCACAACTCTGAAGCTGTGATCAACAAAACAGCATGGTACCACACAGACAAATTTCTGTTGTTATAAGCCTTCTGGTTTGTAGTACTTTGTTAAAGCATCTCGAGGAAACTCATAAACTGTCCAAAAGAATTTCTAAATGGATAAAGGCTTACCTGGAAAGAATAAATCTGGGAAGGGAGAGGAAGGCATAGTCCCAATGATAGTCAGACCTGGGAGAGGAATGGGCAGTAGACATCATAAAAGAAATGACCCACAGATCTGACTGCTGGAAAGTGGAGCGTTTGTCTCAAAAAATACCATATGCAAAAGTCAATTGTTATGAATTAGTTTCATCAAACATGGTAAAGAGCTGATACCTTCCTATACAAAGAGCTTCTCCAAAAAAATAAGCCAAATAGTCATGCTTCAGTGGGAGTAAATGGGCAAAGGATATGAACAACTTACAGAATTAGAAAAATAGCTGCTCAATAGACATAATTTTCAAAAACTCCAGACCAACAGTTGAAGATGTGTAATTGGCAAGATGTTCTTTTGTGCCCAATGAGAATCCAATCAGCTGAGTGTTGTAGGTAAAATGGCGCCACCTGTGGAATGAGGGGACACTGGGCCAGAGAGAGCGCACCCTAAGATTTTACACTGGAAGCAGAGCTGCCTGGGGTGTGGTGGAGAGGTTTGAGGGGCATTCCATTCTGAGAAGAAGGACTGCACTGGGAGGAGGCCGCAGCGTGGGGCTGAACCTCATCTGAGATGTGGATGCGGGAAAGGGAGGGCCAGGTCTGGGGATAGGTGAGTGAATGGCCAACCTCCTGGGGCTGTCTCCCAGCTGGAGAACCAGATGCCTTCCTGTGGGTCAGGGGCTTTGGGAAGCCTCTCCCTGACTGGGCTGGAGAGGCCCTGCAGGGTCTGGCCTATGAGCCTGGGCTTGGGCTGGGTGGGGAGTGGCTGCAGCGTGCCAGTCAGCTAATAGGGACCAAGGGATGGCTATGCTGTATTGGGCCTGATACCCAGGGGCTCTAAGGGCTGGCCATGGGGCTCCCCTCAGGGGCTTTGTACTGGGACACCCACATCTAGACCAATGCGTCCAAGGGCTTCATGGGAGCCCCTCCTGACTGGCTGGTGAGAAGAGACAGCAGTTCTGGGGATATGATGACAGCAGACAGGATGTGGTCAGTGGGAGGAGCTGAGAACAAGCCTTTAAGGCCTTTGAGGCAGGTCAGGGAGAGGTGGCCATGGTGGGCTGGAGGTGAGGTATTCTTGGTGGGAGCACGGATCCCGGGGAGCAGGGCGGGAGGGGCCCCTACACAGTCAGGTCCAGGTGATGCTGCCATTCCAGGGCTGCAGAGCAAGTGAGCAGGACTTGGGAGGCCACTGGCAGCAGGTGTGACTAGTAGAGCTTGGTGGCATTTTCTGGGAGGAGGGAGCAGTGGTTTACATGGCATGGTGTCGGGGCGTGGACCAGTGGCCAGGTGGGAGTGGAAAGGGTTGGCTCTAGGCTGTGTAGAAACGAAGAAGTTACTGGGCTGAAGAAAGATCTATTAGTATCTCTGGTTTTAAGGCACATGAGCTGTTCAATGGGAGGGTCTTCCCCCAACGAACTCCCAGGAAAAGGGGATAAAGGGGGCCACTCTGTGAAGAGAGCGCTGGTCCCTGGGGAGAACGGCCAAGTGAGGCTGCCTGGGTGGGGAGGGCCACCCAGCATGGGCTCTGATGGCTTGTGAGGCAGATGCAGCAAGGCGATCAGGTGGACCCTGTAGGAACTCCTACAGCGGCCCCAGATGCTTTTGGCCCTGTCCCTTCTCTTCAGCTGCCCATGTTCCCTGCAGCCCTGGCAGTAAGCAGTTGTCTTGAATAAGCCTTATCTACTTCCTCCTGGCCTGGGGTGGGGTGAGCATCATTAGTCCTATAATGCCCCCTCTCCAGCTCCACCCCCCCCCCAGTTTCTGAGCATGGGGTCTCCTACCTCCCCTACCAAGGGGTCCAGAGCTGCAGATGTACCCTACGTGCCTCTATTCACAGTGTGGCTTTAAGAGCACCTGATGATTCTCTTTCCCTATAGGACATGGGGTGGCCTAGAGTGCAGCTGGCTGCACAGCCCTCAACCTGTCCAAGCTCCTACCAGACCCTCATCAGGGCAGGTGGCAGAGTCCTTAGGATCTGGATCACATCACTAGGTTTTGATGGCCTCTTGCTTGAGTCGGTATCTGCTGGAAGGAGAAAGCAGGCATATTTGTACAACCTCTCTGCTGTCTGCATCCAGGCAGCTTGAGTGAGACAAAGCCCCCAGCCTGTGAGCTGGATCTCACCTCTAGAAGTCATGGTGCACATCAGCCATGTCTCTGTGAGTACAGGTCACAGAGGGATGGCTCTGCCTGAAGCCCTGGCTCTGTGCATGTTCATGTGAAAGTGCTATGCACACATGTGTGTTCATATTTGCTTTCATGTGTGTGCATGTGAGCATGCATGAGCATAT
Organism: Cynopterus sphinx; assembly: GCA_030015415.1. Taxonomy (NCBI): domain Eukaryota; kingdom Metazoa; phylum Chordata; class Mammalia; order Chiroptera; family Pteropodidae; genus Cynopterus; species Cynopterus sphinx. The sequence goes on along the minus strand of CM057390.1, from coordinate 49,919,520 downwards.
GGGTGTGTCACAAAACTGCATGTTCCTGTGTCCATGTTCATATATGTGCTTGCATGTGTGCACAAGTGTGGGTGTGTTCATATGAGAGTACATGTTCACACACATGTGCCTATGTATATGCTCTCACATTTGTTTGCATGTCAGTTTCTCCCACTGGGTTTTGAGCCAAGGTCTGGTTCATCTTTGTATCCTCAGCTGTGCTTGGGTGGCACACAGTGAGCCTGCACATGACCCACATGCATTTATGCCTCTTGCTCCAAGACATGAAATTGGCTGTTGCCAACATTGGCTGCATTTCCTTTTTCTCCTCAATGTCTTCAGAAGCAAATACAATTTTTAAAAATAACCTTTTCCTTTTGGAGTCATTTTAGATTTACAGAAAAGTTGCAAAGGTAGTATAGACTCTAGTACCTCTCACCCACCTTCTCCTATCATGACCGTCTTACATTACCAGACACATTTGTACCCTAAGAAATTGATACTTACTGCTGTTAACCAACCTGACGTGATCCTGATGTCACCAGTTCTTCCATCCATGTCCTCCCACTGGTCAAGAACCCCATCCAGGGAACCTTGTTGTGTTAGTCATCATTGTGTCCTCCAGTCTGGGACGCCTCCTCTGTCTCTCCTTGTTTCTTGTGACCTTGGCAGTCTTGGGAGGACTTCGCAGATGACTGGGATTATAGGTTCTAGAAACAAACGCACTGTGAGAAGTTCTCTTTAAAGCGAGATTTGGTGAGGGGACTCTCCGGGACTTCATCTTCCTCATTAGGGTTTTAGGGACCCTGTTTTGGGGATCCCTGAGTTTCAGGGCAGGTTCCTTCTTGCTTATCCCACCCATACCTCTTGCCACCCTTGCTGTATTGGGGGGATGTAACCTGTGGGGCTGAGTCTTCATATGCTTGGGGAGCTGCCTGGGGGTGTTTTATCCAAGAATGGGGGCCAGGAAAGTTATGGGTCAGGAAAGACTTAGATGAGACATAGCTATGGCCATTGGACTTGTGGATTGAGAGGCTGACCTTAGGTGGGGAGGAATGGGGGCTGGAATTGAGCAAACTCCATGGGAAAGGTTTGATCTTGCTCAGGGAGTGGGGGCAGTCTGGTGCTGTCACTCTGCAAGAGCCATAATCCTTGGGTCAAAGGTCAGTCACGTTTAAGGACAGACAGAAGTTTTTCCCACACTTTGGCTTTTTAAGATAGAAAGGCAAGGGATACTGGCCTCAGTTCTGAGGCTGTCCATTGTGGGCAGGTGGCAGCTTCCCCTACCACTACACCCCACCACTCTGACCATCCCACTTCTTCCCTTCCAGCTCCAGGACGCGCGCCTCGAGCCTGGGAGGCATGCTGAGGCCAAGCTGCCGGCAGGATGAGTATGAACGAGGTGGGCAGCTCCAGCTGCCGGAGGCAGGCGGCCTACCACCTGCACATCTACCCGCAGCTGGCCACCAGCAACAGCCAGGCCTCATGCTGTGTGACGGCCACCAAGGACAGCACCACGTCCGACGTCATCCAGGATGCCATCACCAGCCTGCAGCTGGATGGCACCAAGCGCTATGTGCTGGTGGAGGTCAAGGAGACAGGTGGGGAGGAGTGGGTGCTGGACGCCAACGACTCACCTGTGCACCGCGTGCTGCTGTGGCCACGACGAGCGCAGGATGAGCATCCACAAGAGGATGGTTACTACTTTCTGCTGCAGGAGCGTGACGCAGACGGGGCCATCAAGTATGTGCACATGCAGCTGGTATCCCAGGCCACAGCCACCCGGCGCCTGGTGGAGCGCGGCCTCCTGCCCCGGCAGCAGGCAGACTTTGATGACCTGTGCAACCTCCCCGAGCTGACTGAGGCCAACCTCCTGAAGAACCTCAAGCACCGCTTCCTGCAACAGAAGATCTATACGTATGCAGGAAGCATCCTCGTGGCCGTCAACCCCTTCAAATTCCTCCCCATCTACAACCCCAAGTACGTGAAGATGTACGAGAACCAGCAGCTGGGCAAGCTGGAGCCACACGTGTTTGCACTGGCTGACGTGGCCTACTACGCCATGCTCCGGAAACGTGTCAACCAGTGCATCGTGATCTCAGGAGAGAGCGGCTCAGGCAAGACACAGACCACCAACTTTCTGATCCATTGCCTCACCGCCCTGAGCCAGAAGGGCTATGCCAGCGGCGTTGAGAGGACCATCCTGGGTGCCGGCCCTGTTCTGGAGGTGAGTGGGGCAGTTGGCAGGAGGGGCCTTCTGCCTTACCACATGTGTTTTATTATCATTTCTGTTATGAAGAAAAGGCAATTTGTTATACTCACAGTTCCCTAAAAACAGGAGGCTCTGCACTGCACCCCACTAGGGCCACGTGGGAAGCACCAGAGTCAGTGAGATATAGCAGGAATGAGGGAAAACCATGGGCAAGAAAAAAAAAAACACAGGAAACTAAGTCCCTGTTGTGGTTTTCATGGGAAGAAATGCGTGAGGCAGGTGAGTAGGTTTAGTATTGGCTGGTTTGGCTCTGGGGCATAGGGAACCTGGCTGTCTGGTACCTGGCCCTGAGGTATCGGGCCAAGTGGATGGGAGCCCTGAGAGTGAGAGCCTAATAGAGGAGATGGTGGGAATGTGGTCTCTGTCTGGATCGGTTTGCATATGGACAATGTGCTCATAGGCAGGTCCTTTGCCCTCTGTGGGAATTGGCTAGGCCCGTGGAATTGGCAGTTTCTCCATGGTCAGCTAGGCCCCAGATGTCAAAGCATCAAATTATAGAAAACACAAGAGCCCGATTAATATGTCCTTGCCATCTAGGAGGTAGCAGTCTATACTCTAGGTCCCAGAAAGAAAAGGATGGTATGACCAAACCAGGCAGTTCATGATGGGGCGCTTCTGGCAGGGCTGCAGTGTGGAGAAGCCAGCAAGGCATAGTGCAGGCCCCGGGGACATTGAAGCAAGGGAATGGGGCCACCTGCCAGCACTGTAGAGTCAGCAGGGGAGGAAACACCCACTGTCCTCTGTCTAGTGTCCCTGTCGGCCAAACCCATGGAAGCCATTGATGTGTTGCTATGGGTGAGCCTCCTGGACACGGGGCAGCGGAAGTGTCCACAGTGTCCCTCCCTCTCCGGTTCTTAAGAAAAGAGGAGTTCACGTGTCAGAACAGTGTAATGGTCGTTACCCGGTAACGGCTGGGGCAACATGTGGGCCCAGAGGTCTACGCCCCTGAACTTGGCATCTAGGACTCTGCTTTCTTTCTTTTTTAAATAAGATTTTATAATAATTAAATAATAATACACAAGTAATTTTGATAAACTTAAGTGGTTTTATGAACTATAATTATATAAATTATCATATTTCTTAGAGCAGATTTAGGTTTGCAGCGATAGTGAGCAAATAGGACAGAGTTCCCATATATCCTGCTCACCCCCATACTTTCCCCTGCCATATGTGCATTTGTTACAAATGATGAGGCAATATGAACACATTATTAACTGAAGTCCATAGTTTACATTCGGGTTCAGGGCTCACCCTGTGATGTACATTCAATGAATTTGGACAAATGTATATATCCACTGATACAGTATCATACAGAGTAGTTCTCCTGCCCTATAATCCCCTGTGCTCCACCTATTCATCCTTCCCTCCCCCTAACTCCTAGCAACCACTGATATTTTTACTGTCTTTGTAGTTTTACCTTTTCCAGAATATCATATAGATTGAATCATACAATCTATAGCCTTTTCAGATTGGTTTCTTTCACTCAGAGATATGCAAGTAAGGTTCCTCCAAGTCTTTTTGTGGCTTGGGACCTCATTTGCATAGTAACAACCTATTATCTGAATGTGCCACAGTCTGTCTGTCTATAGGACTTCAGACCCCCTTTCTGTAGACTTGGGAATGTGGAGGTCTCACCAGTCTTGGAGTGTTGACCTCCAGATTCTGCTGATTTCCCCAAGCCGAGGGCCTAATGCAGCCACCTCAGAGGGCTGCTGTGCAAATTCACTGAAATCACATCTAGGCTGTGCCTCCTGAATACATTTCAGTTCCTCTTCCTCCCTGATGATCTCTGAGATCATCAGCAAGAAATCCATTGGGGCTTCACAGCCTGGCCCTGTACTGACATAGGTAGCCTATTTCTGTCTTCTCCTATAAAGATAAATTGTCATTTTTTTGTGCAAATATTATAACTGAATAACCCAGCCACAGAATGGACATTTTTTCTCTTTAATGCTGTGCACCATGCATGCGTTTTCTGTTCTATTCTGACTGTCTGTTCATTCTGCAAATATTCCGTGTACACATTTGCCGTGTGCCAGGCACCATTCTAGGCAGTGGGCTATGTAGTGGCCTAAATAGACACAATGGCCTGTCCACTCAGAACTGTCACCCCAGGGACGAGGAATCAGGTAGAGAAATAGACAGCGGACCTTGTAGTAAGAACAGCAAGCAGGTCCGATGAAGAAGGGTTGAGGGGGCAGGAGGTAAGAAAGTGATGCTGAGTTGGGCCTGGGAAGAGGTGGGTAAACTGTGCAGTGTCTGGAGGAGGGCACAGCCAGTGCAAAGGCTGGGAGGGTGGATTATGGCTTGTGTTGGAAGAAAGGCAAGGGCCCCAGAGGGCACAAGAAGGAGCTGGAATGGGATGAGCAAACAGAGTGGGAAGCGGTGGGGACAGAGAGGTGACAGTCAGATCATTCATGGTCTTTTGGGCCACAAGGAGGGCCTTGTGACATGGGAGCTAAAAAGGGTATTCCAGGTTTAATTTGGCTTCATCCCAACTCTGAAACTCAGCTGCTTATAAAGCCACTGATGGCCCCACTATCTCCTCAACAAGGGCCAAGGGCCATGACAGGTGCTGTAGACTTATGCATTGGTGCCTGGCACTGCAGTCCCAGGTTACATGGTGCAGACTGTCAATGATGTCAGAAATTAAGAACATGAGCCAGAGAGTAGACTCAATGTTTACCAAGTGGTCATTCATCCCTCAGAACCAGGCAGGCAGGTGGGTGTGCCCGTGCTTGGTAAGGATGCCAAGCCCAAGTTCTCAACAAGACACAGCGAGGAGGCAGGAGTGGCACTATGGCGTCATTTCCTTTTCTAGCTGGGGACCATCCAGGGTACCTGGATGAGGTTCTTGTGGCTGCTATATTCAAGTTCCACAGACTGGGGGGCTTCAAACAGCAGTTTACAGTTGTCCCTTGGTATTCATGGAGGATTGGTGTTAGTGCCCCCTCGGATAACAAAATTCCCAAATGCTCATGCCCCTTACGTGAAATGGTGTAGTAACTACAGGTAACCTATATCTGCACATAGGCTGCAACCAGGTGTGCCTACACATCACTTATTCATGTAGATTCAGCAAAATGCTCAGTATGTGGCAAATTCAAGCTTTGCTTTTTGGAACTTTTGGGGATTTTTTTTTCCCTAATATTTTCGATCCTCAGTTGGTTGAATCCCAGGTAGAAGCCCCATGGATTTGGAGGGCCTACTATACTTTCTCACAGCTCTGAAGGCCAGGTGTTGGCAAGGCCATGCTGCTACTGGAGGCTCTAGGGGAGGAACCTTCTTGTCTCTTCTAGCTTCTGGGGGCTCCAGGCATCCCTTTATGGCTGTATCACCCTAACATCTGCCTGTTGTCACATGGCCTTCTCTTCTTATAAAGACACCAGTCATTGGATTTAGGGCCCACCCTAATGCAGGATGACCTCATCTAAACTAATTACGTCAGCAATGACCCCATTTCCAAGTAAGGCCACGTTCACTGGTTCGGAGGGGTTAGAGTGTGGGCGTTTCTTTTTGGGGACACAAGTCAGCCCACAGCACCCGCGGGCTGAGTGACAGCTGGTGGTGTCTGGTGCTTTCTTTCCTGAGGGCCACCCCAGCTCAGTAGTCATCCTGGGGGCCCAGAGTGCCTCCCATGGGCCTCCTTGCTCCTCCCCTGAATTTGCCCCGAGGGTTCTTGGCACATTCTTAGAGGGTTGTTAGTCACCCTCCATGTGAGTCAGATGCCTCTGACTATGCCTGGCTGCCTCCCTTGAGCCTCTGCGAGAGCTGGTAAGGCCAAATTTCCCCAGTGGTTAAGATCTGCTGGAGGGTGGTGCCCACACTGGCTTACCAAAACTGGCTTGAGCCAAATCCATGTTAGGACCATAAACGTGCTTCCTGGGGCAACATTTTGGAAAGAGACTAGGTCTTTTTGGTTTAGAGCTGTGCTTCTCAGTCGAGGCACTGCTGGCATCTGGGGCCAGGTATTGAACAGCAACCCAGATGCTAGTAGCCCCCCATCTTCCCAATATAACAGCCAAAAATATCCTCAGACATTACCAGGTGTCCCCTGGGAATGACAGAATCTCCCCTGGGTGAGAACAGCTACCTTAGAGTCACAGCTTGTGATCCCATGAGACCTAGTCACCATTTTTTCAGGTGCTAACTGTTTACAAGTTGTCCATAAGTAAGTCCCAGCCATTCTGAGCTAAGCCAAGAGGTACTTCCTAATAATAGGAGTAATTTGTTATCAGCCTTCGAGCCCACTTGGATGCCAGGCTTCAGGTGCCACTGTTTCCACCTGTCATCTTTCTAAGTCATTACAACAGCTCTGCTCGTTTTAAAGACGAAACATACCTGCAGAGATACACATTGATGTGAAAATGTACTGGACATGCCATCACAGAGCATCACAAACCAGGGGGCTTAGAATAACAGGAATTTATTCTCTCACAGTTCAGGGGACCAGAAGTCCAAAATCCAGGAGTAGGCAGTGTTGGTTCTTTCTGGAGGCTCTGAGGAAGAATGGGTCCCAGGCTTCCCAGCTTCTGGGGACTGCCAGCAACCACTGGCATTCCTTGGCTTGTGGCCACATCACTCCAGCCTCTTCCTTTGTCTCCACGTGGCCTCCTTCCCATCTGTCTCTGTGTCTCTAGTCTTCTTTCTCTTATGAGGACACTGTCATCGGATTCAGGGCTCACCGTAAATTCAGGATGATCTCACCTCAAGATCCTCACCCTGATTACATCTACACAGACCCTATGTCCAAATACAGTCCCTTTCACGAGTTTTGGAGATCAGGACTTGGACATGTTTGAGGGAGAGGGTGACACAAGTCAACCTAGTCTAGTCTGGGTTCCCCATGCTACACCGCAGGCAGCCATGACTGGACCAGGGATGGAAGCCAGCCGAAGCTCAAACCTGAGTTCATGGTACCTCCCTCCATCTTTGTGAAAGATTTCCTCTCACCTTAGCTGAAGATCGGCACCATTAGCAGCGTCTGGGACTTTTTCTCAACTCCAAGAAAGGAGAAGTTGAGTTGTTTTGAGGTTTGGGTGTCACCAAGCGCTCCCCCCGGACGCGGGTTGCAGCCTCACTGTGCAATGCTGACCAGAAAACAGGAAGGGGCCACTGTGGAAAGCTGGTTCTAATCAGCTGATCCGTCGCCTGCTGCAGTTAACTGCTACTGTCATAGTTTCACCCGATGTCACTTGGCTGTGCTAAGTGTGCTGCAACCTGTCTTCTGAATCACCCTTCCCCCAAAACACCACGTGTGTGGGACTGTTATCTGAGTGCAGAAATACTTGAAAGTGCAGAAGGCAGGCTCGCCAGGGCGGTGAGCGGGCTGGGGTCCTTCTTAAGCATTGGGATCTGTCACTTGTCCCAGGTACCCTCAGAGAACCTCACCACTCCAGATGCAGCAGCCCATGCATCTGCCACTGGGCTGGCCACAAACTGTGTGCCCAGGGCATGCACCTCTTCCTCAGTCCCAGACGTCAGCATCAAAGCTGAGAGTAGGGGTCTTAAGACTTGTATTCTCTTCATCTTTCCTGAACTGTAACAAATGCCACTGGCAATTTGCACACAGGGTTTTAATTTCGAAAGCAGAAATGAAATGAGGATCCTTACTAGCTGGGCCGATTTCCCAAGTGGCCAGAGGCTGCTGTGTGCCAGAGTTTGGAGCCTTTATGTAGCTGCCATGCCCCAGCCCATGAGAGAGATGAGGCTGTAAGATAGTGATACCCTGAGCCATGGACACACCCACAGGTCAGTGACCTGGGACAATAAGATGCAGAGCTTTCTGCTGCCTCCAGTCTGCCTCTGGGGGCCCAGAAGGACTGGGATTTGTGCCAGCTTCAATCCTGGACACCAGCCCCTCTAAGTGCCCCACAGACCCAGTCTCACATGACCACAGACTGCGTTCAGCCCCTCTCCCCTCGCTGGGCCACCAGGTCTATTCCCGTTACCTTTGTCAGCATCAGGCAGGTCACCCAGAACCACATGTCATTATCATCCACTTTGACCTGCCCAAGCTATATCCTTCCTCCCACAGCGCACTGATGGGCCAGCCACTTCCCAGTGTTGGGGGCACACAGGCAAAGCCACTCAGCCAGGATGACAGACATAGAATGAGGGGTGCATTTAGAGTTTCTGTTTAAGAGCTTTTCTAAGACATAATTTACTTATTTCAAATGAACAGATCAGTGTTTTTAGCACATTCACTACGTTGTGCAACCAGAACTTCTATCTAGTTCCAGAATATTTTCATCACCCCTAAAAGGAAACCCCATTAGCAGCCACTCCCCATTTCTCCTCCCCCCAGCTCCCAGTAGCCACCAGTCTGCTTTTTAGAACTCTCAGAAGTCATCCCCCAGCCCCTGGCCAGTGGTCAAGGCTAGAGGTGGCTTGGGCCATCCCGGAGGCTGGGTGGCTGGCTAGAAGGTCAGTGATAGGAACATCGGGGTCATCTGTCATCAGTAGAGGGAGAGCCCAGGGTGGGATCTCAGGAGAATGGACAGTATAGGGAGGTACAGTGGTACAGGGATGGGAGGAGAAGGTGCCTTGTGTCCTGGAAGCCAGGCTACTAAGAGCCCACATGGGAGGCAGGCCCCAGTCAGGCTGCTGCAGGGATGGGGAATAGAATATCTGGCTGTTTCTGTCCCGGTCTAGCCTCCTCAGAATGCTTGGGGAAGTAGTTTGGGGGTCCCTGACAGAGAAACCCAAAGGAGGATAGGAGCTGAGGCTGGAACCCGGGGCAAGAAAAGGACAGGAACAGAAAAATGGCACAAGGGAGGGGAAGATGAATGAGGCCTTGTGTCAACTTTAGACCCCACAGACAGAAACACATGGGGACAAAGGCCACGCTTCCACACCATCATCTAGGCACTGGTGGATCCTTCTCTGGGGTGGGATGCCCTGTGCACTGTAGGGTGCTGAGCAACAGCCTTGGCCTCCACCCACCAGGTGCTGGTAGCTCCTCCCTCCCTAGTTGTGAGAACCAAAAATGTCCCCAGACATCACCAAGTGTCCCCAGAGGGGCAGAACCACACCAGTCGAGAATAAGTTCAGGCCAACCCATTTCAGTTTAACAGATGTTCTATGCCTAAATAGTTTTCAGATTTTTTTGGCAACATCTTGCTATTGTTACATATCGACCTGACTGTTCAGCAGGCTGTATTCTGTGCTGTCCGCATCTAGGGGTGGCTGGCAGGCCAGGCAGTCCCAGCTGGTGTTCTCATTCACTCCCAGGAAGAGGTAGCTGGTGTTATTCTTTCCCGCCCCCACACTCTGGCCAGCCACAGCCAAGAGACTGCTCCCTGCCCACCCACAACCAGAAATGTCCTAGTGTTTTTGCCATCACTGATGAAGCACACCTGGGCACAAAGGTTGACTTTTCCATCCGAGTTTGGTCTTCCAGGAGAACTGAGCGACATCTCGAATTGTTATTTTAAGAGCTGCTCTCTAATGCCCAAAAGTGCAGTGGCCGATTTGAGCATCCCCAGAGCTGAGGAGTCACATGCTTCCTACAGGTTTTCTTGCACACTAATGTAATGGAAGTGCTGTTAGTGGATTTCTGAAGCAGTGGTTCTCTGGTTCCTCTGCACTGGAATTTCATCACCCTTCCACTCCTGTCTTCCTAAGGTGACTTTCTGAACCTAACACAGAGTGTTAGCTGTGGTTCGACTGCTCTCCTCTAAGCATCTCCCCAACAGGAAACAAACCAGAGCCACCGAGGTGGTTTTTGCTACTGAGGAGCACACAAGGTTATCCGCCCCACTTTGGCAAAAATATAACTCATTTTATTATCACTTTTGGACCCACCAAAAAAAAAAAAGAGTGCTCTCTTTTGCTTTTTCCTGCTTTTTTCATATAATGCTTTGTTTATCTTTAGTGCTTTTCTTATTTGAGGTTTGATTTCTTTTGGTACATACCAGCAATTGGCAGATTACGGCCCACAGATTAAATCTGCCAGCACTTGTTTCTAGGATTAAAGTTTTATTGGCACACAGCCACGCCCCTTATTTACATATCACCTGGCCTGTTTTTATAAACTTTTGCCTCAAAGTTACACACACTCATTTCCATATTGTCTGTGGTGGCTCTCAGCAGAGCAGTTGTGGCATAGACACCTTATAGCCTGCAAAGTTGAAAATATTCATTGTCTGGTCGTTTACAGGAAAGGTTTGCTGAGCCCTTCTAGCTCTGTGTACACATAGAACATTCCAGAACATTCCTCAGTTACTTTCTACATATATTCTTCTCACCTTCTGCTCAACTCTCCCTTCCTAAATGTAAGGAAATCAAATTCTCACTTCACTCCAAACTTGTATCACCAACTCAGATCTTTCTGTTTTTATATTCATGCCACAACCTCTAGACACATGTATCCATAAACATTTACCTATAGGGGTCTATGATTTTGTGATTTATAATAAATATAATTGGGGTTTGGGTCCCATTTCTGGCACAGAGTTCCTAAAACCCTTAGAATATTTTTAGGTGATGAGAGTGATAAAGGTGTCTTTTGTTACGTTAGTTGAATGACTTGGAAAGCACCTAAGGATTGGGGCTGGGTCCCAGTAGAACCAACTTTCTAATTAGAGGGTTGGAATTTGCAGTCCCACCCACTGACCTCAGGGAAGGGGAAAGGGACTGGAGGTTGACTCAACAGCCAATTTAATCAATCATGCCTATATAATGAAGCTTCCATAAAAAAAAAAATCAAAAGGAAAGAGTTTAAGGAACTTCTGTATTGAACGTGTGAAGGTGCTGGGAGGGTGGCGGGTCCAGAGAGAACGTGGAAGCTCTGTGCCACTTCCCTGTACCTTACTCTATGGTATATTTTCCATCTGACTGTTCTTGAGTTGTATCCTTTTACAATAAACCAGTAATCTAGTAAGTGAACTGGTTTTCTGAGGTCTGTGAGCTGCTTCAGCAAATTAATAGAACCCAAGGAGGTGGTCATGGGAACCTCCAGTTTATAGCCAGTTGGTCAAAAGCACACGTGATGACCTAGACATGTGATTGGCATCTGAAGGGGAGGTGGGAGGCAGTCATGTGAAACTGAGCCTGTAACCTGTGGGATATGACACTATCTTCAGGTAAATGGTGTCAGAATTGAGTCAAGTTGTAAGACACCCAGCTGGTGTCAGAGAATTGTTTGGCGTGGGGGAAAAAACCACCCATCGGAATTGGTGTCAGGATTATAGGGTCTTAAAGCAGTCCTGGAGGTCTGGGAAAGGAGGACTGTGAGGGACGTAGATGTCCTGTAGGATCCCGGAGGGGCGGACTCCACTTGCAGCCCTGTCTGTGGGGCTTGTGGGCTCTGTGTCCCACAGGCAGCTGAGAGTGTTTCTACAGCTCTGGCTGAGAGCGGCAATGGCTATGTGGGGTCCCCTCACAGAAGGCACTCAGAAGCTATACCCTGGGCCCTAAGGCTACCTGTATTCCTGACTGTGGGGCAACACAGTCTGCCAGGGGCCTGGCAGGATGAGAGCACCAAGCCAGACCCCAGTATTTCCCAGACTCCTTTCCCACCAACCCCTGAATTATATTTATGAGCTCCTGAGAGAGGCAACGTGATCTTATGGGGTCTCACAGGGCCAGGCCGGAAGTGCAGACCCAAGGTCACAGCACCCCCAGGGAAAGCTGGCATCTTTGGTGTTGGATGTATGACCAGGAGGATACTTGGAGCTCATGGAGGTGGGAGAATAATTTAGCTAGAGAAAGTAGCATAAGGACATGCTTCTCAAGCTCTGGGATGAAGGTGGCAGCATTCCCAGCCCCAGTCCCTAGTACAAATCAGCAGACACAGGTATTCCCATCTTACCACGAGGATGCTGCAAGATGCAGAAAACTGGGGGAACAGCTATAGGAGCCACCTGGATACAGAATGAGGGAACAGACAAGGTGAAAAGTGGGACCATACCAGAGTGGGAAAGGGTGCAGAAAGATGAGAGGGTTCTGTGGGGGGTGCAGAGAAGATTGGGGCACCAGGGAAAGGGTGGCCACTTGGAATGCAGGGCCCTCCAGCACTCCTGCCCCTCCATGTCAGAGCTGCAAGGTTGCCTTTCTGCCTTTCTGGCCTGCTGCGTAAAAGCATAGAGCCCTGATGCTTTGCAGCAATCTCAGGCTATTTTAGACAAAGAGGGAAGTTATATTTTGGGGAATGTTGCATCTAAGAGGAGTAAAATTATTGGGTATATTTTAGGCACCTAGAAAGGCCTCTTTGGAATTTGCACTAAGAGATGATTAAAAGGCAAAACATCACTCAGGCCCGGGACACCCCTGCCATAGCCACCGCCCTTTCCAAATGTTCTGGCTCCTTTGCTGCACCAGGGCTGGGCGGTGGGTGGGGGTATCTGTCCATCTGTCATATCCACCTCACTGTTTAGGCAGTAACACAGCTCAGCATTGAGCGACCACAGGGTCTGGCAGCCAATTTGTTTCCTAGCGATTATCCAGGATGGAGAATCACTGGAAATCTTCCCTCTGAAGTTGCTAGTTAGCTGCCCATCAAGACACCCATTATTTGGGGTCCCTAGAGGTGGCCTGTCTTTAGGAAAGGCCAAGGGGTTGAATCTGAGACTCACAGTCACCTGGCCAGCCACTGACCAGCCCTGTGACCCTCAATCATGGCTGCTAACTAACTGTTCTTGGGTGGAGGAGAGCTTGACCTACTTGTCAGTGGTCAGGTGCCCAGGCCCAGAGCCTTCCGTGGGGTAGGCTCTCAGGAAAGACTAGATGGTACCATCCCTTATGGCAGAGTGAGTCACAGTAACCTATGAGAATACAGAGTCCCATTTAGCCCTTGACCACACAGGGATATCTAAGACAGTGATCTTAACTGAGTCTAAGGCCAGTTCTTAGCCAGGGGCGATGCTGCCCCCAGAGAACACTGGCACTAACTGGAGACTGGTGTCTAGTGGGCAGAGGCCAGGGATGCTGTTCAACATACTACAATGCATAAGGCAGCCCCACTATCCCCACAAAGAATGATTCAGCCCCAGTTGCCAGCAATGACAAGGCTGAGAAACCTGCTGTAATTTAGGCACCTTTAGGATGCACAATTGAAAATTTGGCCTGGGACTCTGGACGGAGTCTGCGGGAAGACTTATAGAGCCCATAACCTGGGTAGAGCTGCTCATTGGTGAATATTGGTAAGATTGTGGGGATGGGAGTGAGATGACAAGGACACACAGCCCCTGAGGGAACATCTCCAGTCCTGCCAAGTACCTGGGTTGGTTCTTGCCCTTTAGGGTATGACCACGCCCCTCCTACCAGAGTTTACCACCTGTAGAACCTCTGCCAAGAACTGCACCCTGCCAAGAAGTCAGGAGTGGGATGAGGCAGCCCAGGTCAGCTGCCCACCTGCTATGTAACCTGTAGCAAGTCAATATCTCTGCTCTGCCTCCTGATCTCTCCTGCCCCAGGGCCTTTGCATATACTATACTCTCAGTCTGTAATGTTCTCACCACCAGCATCTAAGTTCTGCCCCAAGGCCTGCTGGGAGAGTCAGAGGAGCGAATGTCCTATGGCCAGCAGAGCCAACAGCAGTATGGTTACTACCACTTTATACCCTGAGGCTTTGAGGAGGGGCTCTTTGGTCTTCAGGAGTCATTTGGTTCTTTTTGTAAGCTAGTGTAGCTCAGCAGCCCTGGGTGTCAACTGCAGAAAAGCAGGGAGTGAGTGAGCGCTGAGATGAGGGGACACCTTTTTGAGAGTTCAGGGTGGCCCACCTGTGCGTGGCTGGGCTTCCATGCCATTCCAGAGCTTCCCCTTAAAGAAGATGCGGGGAGAGGCCTCTGAAGAAGTAAAGGCTAGAAGCAGGCCTGTGATGGTAAATCAAAGAGAGTATTGTATCCACCCCAAAAAGAGGTGGTGTAGGGCACTTTACCCCGAACACTGGGGTTGTCACAGGGCCTTTGGATCCAGTGGTCCTCCTCGGCTCAGATCAGCACCAGCCTTGGATCCCCCAGCCCAAGGGAAATAGAGTGACGAGGCGAGTGGCTGTTGCTCTTACTGCCCCTTTTTAAGGCAGAGTGGATTACCAGCCATAAAAAGGAAAGAAGACACGTACTAGGCATGGATGAACCTTGAAAACATTATGCTAAGTGGAAGGAGGCAGACACAAAGGTCACATAGCCTATGATCCCGGAAATGTCCAGAACAGGTAAATCCGTGGGGACAGAAAGCATATTAGTGGTGGCCAGGGGCAGGGACTGAAGAACAGGGAGTGACTGCTCATGGGGACAGGGTTTCCTTTTGGGGTGATAAAATGTTCTGGAACTAGATAAGAGATGACAGTTACACAACATACTGAATATGCTAAATGCTACCGAATTGTACATTAAAATGGTGAATTTTATGTTATGTGAACTTCAGCACAATTAAATGAAATGCATAGTGGACTGTATGTGTCTGGAATACTCCCCGTCGGGACATGCCCCGTCCAGCTTTCAGATTCCTTCCCATAGATCTTGTGTCTTGCTGCTATCAGTAGCTAGAGAAGGGAGAGTTATAATAAATGCAAGTTTTCATCAAATTCCATCAGATGTACTAAAGTAGCAACAGGAGCCCAACTTTCCTGGAGCTGATTCTCTCGGCTTCGGCCTCTTTGGTGGCCATGGGTATCATCTCTCGGAGCCCAGCTGGAGCCCCTGATTCAGCAGTGGAACATGGGACTGCTTTGGGGTCAGAACTTAAGCCCTGTCCCTAAGGAATAGGCCATAGATGGAATTTCTCCCACAAGGGTGACAAGTGTCTTCAAAGCGTTTTATCCAGCCCACGTGTCTTGAACGTCATCACCATTTCCATTCATGGAAGCCCACTTTGGACATTCATTATGCTCACTGATGAAATTTCTGACGTTGAGTGATAAAATTAGCCAGAGTGGGTTGTGGTAGCCACTCCCAAGGTCTGCATCCTGGATTAAGCAATTTAAGTTGAAGCCCTCATAGAGTAGCTTCGACCAGGGATCTACAAACTGTTTCTTTCAAGGCCCACATAATTAGCATTTCCTGATTTTAGGGCCCTGCAGTCTCTGTCGCAAGGACTCAGCTTTCCATCATAGAGCAAAAGTAGCCACAGACTGCACATGGTGAATGAGTAAGGCTGTGTGCCAATAGAACTTATTTACAAAACAGACCGTGGGAGAGAAAATGCAGACAGACCCAAATTGACAGACATTCTACAAACGACCCGACCAGTCCTCAAAACTGTCAAGGACACAAAAACAAGGAGATTAGAGAAAAACTGAGGATCTCCAAATAAATACAGTGTGGACTTAGTTACTAATTATATATCAATCAATATTGGTTTCTTAGTCATGACAGATGTGCCATTGTCATGTTACAACAGGAGAAACTGAATGCTAGGTACATGGCAATCAGCTACAGTAGTTTCACAACTTTCCTATAAATCTAAAATAAAAAATTTATTTAAAAAAAAAAAGGTGTTAAGCCAGATTTGGTCCGCAGGGCATAATCTGCAGACCCCTGGCTTAGGCAAACTCCCACTACTTGGTGTGGTGTGTAAAGCAAATCTCGGGGCAGGTAAGGTCATGGCAGACTGAACTTTAACCTAACACACCTCTGTCCTCTCCCGCTTCCCTATTTCAGTCCACAACACCATTGTCAATGGTCTTTGGTCTTTCTTCACTGTCACCATATCCTGGTCTTTCTTCCTCTGAAACATCTCCCACCACCACCTGGGCTCGAGCCATGGCAGCCTCGCTGGGGTGTGCAGGTGACAGCATTCTGCTGCTGGGGTGGTATCTAGAGCACCCGTCTTCTGGCCGGGTCCGCATTAGGACACAGTACAACCTCCCGCAGGAAAGTTGACTTAGGCCTCTGAGCTCAGTTTCCCCACCTGTCTAATGGGCAGATGAGCCCTAGCTTCTCAGGGCTGTGAGGATGCAGAGCTAAGAAGCAGCTCTCAGCGATGACTTCTCTTGTGCCTGTTTCTGCATCATCACGGGAACCTGGTTTCTCCTCCCTCGACCCTCTGCTTTACTGTACCTAACAGAACAAGGCTGGCATGTGGCTGGTAGAGTTTGGCCTCACCTGGCGTGGGGGTGCAGGTGGGGAGTGGCTAATCTTGGTGAGGCCCTGGAGTATGAAAGTTTCCCAGCTCTGAGCATTAGAAAAGTAGTCTGATTAAACTAAGTATATGGAGAACGAAGCTCTTTGCTCCATCTCACCCTTCCTATCTCATCCCTTACTCCAGGTGTTCAAGAAATAGAGAAGGGTGTAAGTAGACGTCCTATTACTTTATTTCTTCCCAGACACACTTCACACTCATAATAAATCCTAGAGGCAAATTTTAAAAATAAAAATAAAAAAGCTTAGAGGAGTAGTTCTCACCCTTCCAGGAATCAGAAGAACCCCATCCAGCTCTGCTTTAAGAATTTAGATTTCTCAGCCTTTCCAGAAATTCTGCAAGTCTGGGATGGGGCCCAAGACTGTATATCCTTAACAAGCCCCCACAGCCCACACCTGGATTCTCAGCTTTCTCTCCCTCACCCCAACCTCACAGAGCTAGCTGCACAGTAGTGGTGACTCACTGAGGGGAATGGGCAGTTCCCCTGGGCAGTTCTGACTCTCCTTCTCCCCTGCTGTGGGTCAGGGTGCCTCAGGATGACAGATTTGCCAACCCTGGGTAGAAAGGGTGACCCCTTCTCCAAAGGTGTAGAAAGAGGCTGTAGTGCCTGCGGGGAGGGAGGGCGTGCTCTGGAGACCACACAGACTCTCCCTGTAGCCCACCCTCAAGGTGCTCACCTTTCCTCATGCGTGCAAAGGCTTGGTTTTGCTGCATAGAATGTACCAGAAGTCCTTGGCTGTTTTCATCAGCAGCAGAGTCCTTACAGTATGGAATGTTGTAAGGAAGCAAACTTCACCCCAAGAGGAAACCTTTTATAATGAGCTACCCACTTACAGAACAAGGCCCTCTTGGCTCAGCCTAAGCGCAGCTCCTTCTTATTTGTCCACCAGAACCAGTGGGTCCTCTCTCCCCACATGAGCCAACGCAATGCAAATCAGTTGCAAAGTGAGTCTTGCAAAGGGTGCAGGATTTCAGGAAGTCATCAAAAGTGACCTGGAGAATTGCTGCAACCCCCAGTCATTTGGCCACACTTACGAGCAGCAGAGAGGGCAGAGAGCTAATGATGGATGGAACGAGTCTATGTGCTGCTATGTTTAAATGGGTGTAATCCACCTATTGAAAGAAGAGGATTTTTAACGTGGCTCACAAAGCAGAGTTCAACTACCTACTTTATGAACAAGACACATCTAAACTAAAGTGGTTCAGGAAGCTAAAAATAAAGGGAAGACATGGGCAGAACAGGCAGGTAGAAACAGGAGGAGCAAAGCTGTAATTCCAATGTGGAGAAAGTAGCAATCGAGCCTCTGAACTTTACACGTGATGAAGAAGATTCATCCTAATGCCAAAAGCCTTAATTTACATTCAAGGTTTAATAATTGTCTCTGTATATGCATCAAACAACATAGTCACTGCTTTTACAAAGTGGAAATTATAAAAGATATCAGGAGAAACAGCTACAAACACAAAGCACAAGGCTGGCTGAGTGAACAGCAAAAGGCAAGGATGTAAGATGGCCAGATCATGTGCTTAAGGCAGATCCTGTGGCCATATCATAAACCCTTCACTTCAATATAAGAATAAACCTTAAGTATTCACGGAACGTTCACAAAATTCATTCCTTATAAGGTCACAGAAAAAACATCTAGAACTTCCAACAGTAAAAATATTGCAAGCAGCATTCTTAACAATGTGATAAAACTAGGAATTAATTTTTAAAGGCCCCTCTACTAGGAAATTTTTTTAAAAAGTAAACTTCTGTTGAACAATTCTTGGATGGAATAGGATATACAAACCAAAATTACAGATTTTCTAAAAATCACTGACAAAAACAATATGTCATCAGAATCCTCAAAATGTATTTAAAACAGTTGTGAGAGGACATTTTATACCCATAAACACTTTACATTTATAAATATGAACAAACGAAAGTAAGTGTATTAATTTTCCCCCCACTCAAAAACCTGAGAAAAAGAACCAAGCAAACCCCAAAGAGAATGATTTGGGTGTCAAATGGATGAGCCAGGGATCTTGATGCATTCCTCAAATATTTTTGGTGCAACAGGAACCAAGCAGGATCTTCCATCAAAGCTTGATCTGTTTTTTATTCTGTGATCTAGCACGTGGTTTCAACCTAAACCAAAATTTAGGGAAAGATGAGATATAATAACTTGTTTCATACTTGGTTTTTTTCTTTTCTTTTCTTTTCTTTTTTTTTAAGATTCCCCTGCCCCACCTCCCCCAGACCCGCACCATGGCGGGGTTTGTTTTGAAACTGGTCCTTGGTGAGAATCTATCTCTTTTAAGGGCCTCATCTTTGCCCCAGGAGCCCTTGTCGCATTTCCGTGTTTCTGTCCATGTCTGTGGCTGACGGTAATGTTCTGGATAAGAGTGACAGAGCCTGTTATGTACTGGGAACATGAGGTGGGGTGAGTGTCTTGTCACTTAGCTCTCTGCATATTCCTGCAGCCCCTCCATCTGTCCAGCCAGCCAGCTAGAGGCTGGCTGTCAGGAGCCTGCTGGTTGCCCAAAGCTTCATGGGCAACTGGAAGAGAACAAAACGGGGCCAAATACTGGGTGTCGACAAGGCCCCGGAGAGCCTCCACTTCCTCATCTATAAGTCAGGGAGCTGTGAGGTTGGGGGGGACTCCTCCACTTCCTGCCCTGCACCCACAGCCCCACTGAGCCTGCAGCTGCCACCTGCACAGGCTCGTGGGGGTTGAGGGTTCTTGTCTCCTGCCACACAGCTGCCTTCTTTCACCCCCACCACACTACTCCCCGCCCCTTCCTATCATCCTTGTCTTCACACAGCATCCTCCCTTCTTGGAACAGGTCACCCCCTCCTAAACCCAGTGCTCCCTCTATAATAGTTCTGTGGAAAGCACATCAGCTGTGTTGCTCACTTCCCCACCTCCCGCCCCCTCCAGCTTCCAGGAAGCGGCTTCTATGTCTGTCTCTGGCTTCTCAATGTCTCAACTGTGCCCTAGGGGAGACTACTCAGCCTGTGCAACATTCACACCCTCTCATGCCATCTCATGTTCACCCATCATGTGTCTGAGTGTCAACGTCTCAACGTCTTCTCCCAGCCCCTGGCATCTTGGAGAGAAGGGGATATTTAACTGAGAGCCCCTGATTCATTGGTGGCACAATTTTTCTATAAACAGCCCGATTGAGGGTCAGTATTTTCAGCTCTCCTGGGCCAGTCTCCATCATGACAACTCAACTTCGCTGTTTAGTCAAAAGCAGACACAGACCATATGTAAGGAGACATGGCTATGCACCAACAAAACCTTATTTGTGGACACTGAAAACTGAATTTCATATCATTTGCACATGCTTTGAAATTTTCTTCTTTTGATTTTTTTTTTTAAGCATTTAAAAATGTCAATACCATTCTTAGGTCACAGGCGGTACAGAAACACGTGGCTGGCTGTCCTTTGCTGACCCCGGTAGAGGTCAGTGTCAAAGTCTGAGCCTGCCCCCACATCAAGAGAGCGTCCTTCACACGGCCATAGCCAGTCATGTACAGATCATCTGTGGCTGCTTCATGCTACACCAGAGTTGAGCTGTTGCAATAGAGCCCAAATATTTATCACTTGGCACTTCACAGAACAAGTTTGTCGACCCCTGATTCACACAGTTGCATTTCATCCTTAACCCTGGAAGGCAAGGGTTTTCTCCCTAATTTTACAGGAGAGAAATCTGGAACCAATTAGCCCCAATTAACAGCTGACAGTAGCCTGACACCTTCAGCCCTCCCACGCAGGCCAAGGGTTATTTTCTAGCATTTCCATGCAGGGAAGTCCCAGTCTGACTCGATGCCCCGGGGCTGTCTGCTCCTGCAGACACAGCAGAGCAGATCCTCTGGGCTCTTTTGTCCACAGGCTGGCTGGGTGGGGTCACTGCTCATGGAGCTCCTGTGCTCCATGCAGGCCTGGCACAGCCATGGGACACCCCTCAGGCCTCTTCTTGCAGGGTCTTACCATCGTCCATGTCCCCAGATGGGCAGCTCCTATCAATAGGTGTGGGCTGAGTAGTCTTTCATGTAGAAAGGTTTAAAGGAATAGAAAACACTTGGGAGAAGAATAACTCTGGTCCCAAGTGGTGGGGCCACTCTGCCAGCACCAGCTACCAGTCGTTCTTGAGTATCGAGTTCTCCCCACCCAGCTGGAATGGAAGGCCAGGAAGTGGGGGACAATCTCAGCCCCATCTTTAGGCTCTGTTGTGGCCTAATTTTTGCCAGTGTTCTTTGACCAGTCTCAGCCTGTCCCAGCAACACCAGTTGCTCCTTTGTATCAGTGCCTGTCCCTGACCAAACACGAGAGATCCCAAAGTCCTGCATGGCTTGGGGAACAGCGGCTTCACCCAGAGGTGGCATTGCAGAGGAAGGGACAGTATCAAGGCCACAGGAGGCAGCAGGCAGCCCTCCCTGCCCAGACAGGTTATGGATGCTCCCAGAGGCAGTAACATCCAATATCAGCCGAAGTGGATGTGTGTGGCTTCCCTGGCAGAGCCCTATGGAAGAAGTGGGTATTCTTGAGGCTAGAACAATGCCAGGCACACAGTAGCTGTTGTGTTGTTGTCAAGTGAATGAATGAGTGTGTGAATGAACGAAACCACAAATGAATCACAAACAGTTGGAAAGTGAAGTCCCTGTGGCTAGAAGATCAGGAAAACAAAGGCCAACCAAGGTGAAGCCATTAGAATGACCCTGAACGTTCTTCTAGGGAAGAATGGCCTCAGGTAAATCTGGGGGTGATAGAGCTATCCCAAATCTGGCCACCTCAGCCTGGCTGGAAGGATGACTACCCAGTGCAGCGAGGCTGGGGGACTTCTCTCCAGAGACCCTAACCGAGGGCTCACCTGTCAATATAGGAGACAGGTGAGTATGTTTGCCTTTCACACTTATTCCACAGGGTTGAGATTCTGACATCTGAAAACAAAATGCTGTTTGCCTAATGTGATCTATCTCAAGGCTCGTTTGGTTTTTGTGTGAAATGTGGGAAAAGCTAAGTGTGGTGAACTCAGGGCTTGGGCCTTGGCAGGCAGGCACCCTAAAAGCCCCAGGCCCACTTCCCTGGCCCTGGGCTCTGAGAACGGGTCTGAAAAAGGAGCCCAGGCTGCAGGAACTGAGAGTCTAACAGGCGGGGTGTGGGCTGGGAGTGGGGTTGTTGTGTTCAAACTTGCTCTCAGACTTTAGACAGGTCTGTTGATTTCTGTGCCTCAGTTTCCTCACCTAAAATGGGGGTTGCTCATCTGTCTCTTGGAGTCATGAAAGCAAAAAGGAAGAGTGGGAAGCCCACCACAGGCCTGGTGTGGGGCTAATAGATGCCAAGTTAGACAGTTGGACGTCCCCCACCTGGTCCTTAGCATCCTTGGAAGGATGGGGGCCATCTAAAGGGCACATAGCAGTCCCCCACCACCCCCAGCCCAGGCCTGGTCTGCCCCTGTCCGAGGAAGGTGGGTACAGCTTCTTTATTAGTTTTACCTAGAAACCATGACTCAGGGCAGAGTTGAATTTGGGTCATCTCTATGGGTTTTTTTCCCCAAAGTATACAACTTATATGAGAAAAGTATATTTTGTATTATAAAAGGAGAAAAAGTATTTCTGATGAAGTAGAGGCCTTTCCCTCATAGCATTTAAAAGGGTTTTGGGTTTCCTGGCCTGGTGGGCAGATGGCATAAACATGTGGCTTCCCCGGCCCCAGGGCCCGATTACGTCGCATCATTGCTGGCACCTGGGTCCTGCTTCCTCCCTGCTGTCCACCCCTGGCCCCATATGAACCACTGAGCACACCAGCCACCCTCATACATGGAGGCCATACAAGTGCCCCCGTACAGCCCCAGGAGCAACTACCACAATAGCTCCCCTCGCAGCAAGCGCCAGACCAGCGTTTCCTCCTCCTCCGATGTATAATAGCACCAACCGGATATTTTTAGATTGGCTTTGAAAAGTCACAGTGTGCTGAGACCGCATTCCAGACACGTGAGGTCACCAGGCCCCGCACTAGTAATCACAGAACCAGAGTGCAAGTGGGCCCCACATCCCCAAGACATTCCCTCTTGTTTCCAGGATACCAGGCCTGCCTGTTTCCTTAGAAATTGTCGTGGAGACTTGTCCCGAGTTCAAAAGGGACCACTGTGGCTCTTTGGGGTGCAAATGTGCATTTCTGGGGTGCCTCTGAGTCAGGGCCAGGACCTGGGTGCTGCAGAGACCCCATCACAGAGAGGCCTGTTGCCCCAGGAGGGGGCCCACTTGAGGCCGCTTTGTCATCTGCTCGTACTTAGAACAGGCAGGACTTCACAGGCTCGCCCACAGGAGTTCATCTTAGCCAGAGCAAGCCATCCTCAGCTCAGATGCCACCCCACAGGCTATGGCGAGCATGGAGCGAAATGGATTCGCTATTTCCCAGAGCAGCACCTCGAGGGCTCACAGGCTTTGCCTCAAACAACACACACAGTTCTAAGGCTGAAATTAGGGGAAACTGGAAATTAAACCTGGCAAGACTGTTTTCTTCCCCAGAGGAGCCTTGAGCACCTACAGTGCACGTGAGGGCCTTCAGAACAGAAGGGAGAGTCCAGTGAGGCCCAGACGGCCTGGCCCAGCAAAGCCCGTGTACTTGCATCTGTATGCAGCAGTGCTGCTCAGCCTGCATGATTTGGCCATCTCTGGGGACGTTTTAGGTTGTCCCACGTGTTCTCATATCTGACAGGTAGAGACCAGGGACACTGCTCAGCACCCCATACTGTACAGGACAGTTCCACCCCAGAGGATGATTCAGCCCCAAGTGTCAGCAGTGCTGAGTTCCAGAGCCCTGCACTGGGTTCCAGAAACACTCGGGAAAGCCGGGTGAACCCAGGCCTTGTCCCCAGCAGTTGGTGCACAGCCAGAGGCCAACAGCTCAGTCCAACCCGTCAGGACCTAATGATGAGCCCAATGTTTAATCAAACCCTCCAAATACTTTTCAAAACCCAGCAGCTGATGGGTCCCAAGGAGGCATTTGTGAAGAAGAGGAGGGCTCGGCTCCATGGCCGCCATCTGACTTGGGAAAGTGCCTCCTCGGACTGGGTTCCACCTCTATACAGCCATGTGGAGCCCCCAAAGCGCCCAGCTGATACCCCTACACTGAGTAGACCCTCCCCCAGTTTGGGGCCAGGTCGCCTCCCCGGGACTTCTATTGGTTATCGCTCTCCTACTTGGTGACTTGGTGGTTGACTCAGGTTTTTCAGGGAGGTCTATTCCCCAGGCCTGGAAACCCTGGAGCAATGAAGCAAGAATTCACTCATCCTATGACCCCATCAGCCAGGAGCGTGACCAGCACGTGAGCCCTGTTGGGGTCCCATCCTGGTCTCATGCCCTGATGAATGGAGCCATTCACCAAAGAAGTATCCTGGGCCTTCCCACAGATGCTCATTTATGGGGCTTCTGCCTTCAGGCTGCCCCCTCAGGAGCTCTGATCAGTGAATCACCTACATTCATCCATTACAGAATAACACCTGCAAGAAACCCAGTCTCCTCTCCATGTTAGCACATCTCGTTCCTGACTCCTCTGCAAGCCTAGCTGCTTCTCCCCTCAAACCCCCATCAGACCTTGGCGGTGGCCTTGCCAACTCCTTCTTGCCCTTGTCCCCACACAACCTCCCCACGCAGCTCAGCTCCTCAAACAGCAGCATTATCAGCCTGATAGACTTTTTGCTGCTACCAAGCTTCCCTTTACCCATGTGGCTCTGGAGCATCACCCCCCTCATGTTACCCCTCCCTCAGCCCCGCCACCTCCACCTCAGCCAGCTTCTCTCTTCCTGAAACAGGGAGCCCAACCCCCAGGCACCTTCCTGCCTTGAGTTTCTCCAAGGCCCCATCATACCCTCTCCCTGTCTTAATCCCTCAGGGGCAGTGGGTACCACATGGGAAGGGAGTACCCCAGGAACCTGGGTAGGGGGCAGGGGGTGTTCTCTGTCACAATCTGGTTGGTGATCACATGAGAGGCCCCAGGAGGGACCCCACCAGGCTGCACGCTCCATGCACTACGTATGCTTTCCATTTTGCAAATGAAGCCCTGAGTCATACCACAGCACAGGTGAGACCCAAAAACATGCTGAGTGAAAACAACCAGACACAAAGACCACGTGTTGTACACCCCCACTCATGTGAATATCTAGAACAGGCAAATCCAGAGACAGAAGACAGATCAGTGGTTGCCAGAGGCCGGGGGAGCAGGTGGGGAGTGACTGCTTATGGCGACAGGGCCTCCTTTTGGGGTGATAGACATGTTCTGGAACTAGCGGTGGTGGTTGCTCAACATCGTGAGCTAAGCACCAGTGAATTGTTCACTTTAAAATGGTTAGTTTTATACCAGTTTTACCTCAATTAAAAAATAATAATTTGCTGTGAACTGCTTGTCATCACACAGAATTCCAGGACTCCTCCAAGGTGAGACCTAGCTCCATGCCCGCTCCCTCACGCCCAGCCTGGTTGGTGCCTTTCCAGAAGGAGCCAGATAATAAATATTTTGGGCTTCAAAAACCAGGCAGTCTCTATCACAGCTACTCTGCCTTCACAGCACAGAAGCAGCCGTGGACAATCCATAAATGAACAGACCTGGCTATGTGCCAGGAAAACCTCATTTATGGACACAGACATGAATAGAATTTTCACATGTCAGGAAATATTACTCTCCTCTGAGTGTTTTTTCAAAGCCATTTACAAATGTAAAAACCACTCTCGGCTCATAGGCAGTAAAAAACCATACAGCAGACTGGATTCTGCCCACAGGCTAGAGTTTGCTACATGAAAATTATAATTGGGAAACCGTTCTGATGATTGGCATTTTTAACTTCCCAGACTTAAAACTGGAGTCCTTCCCACAACCTGTAGGAGTGCTCCTGGACTGCACACCTTTGTGTTCTTCAGTCGTCACCTGGGCCACTGAGTAACTTCCACTGCATGAGCATCTGTGATGCCCAGAGAGAGCTCTGAGGCTAAGGCTGAGGCCTGTAGAAATTTCATCCTCACCATCTGAAAACCTATTTTTATGTTCCTCACAGGCCTTTGGGAATGCCAAAACAGCCCACAACAACAATTCCAGCCGATTTGGGAAATTCATCCAGGTCAACTACCTGGAGAGCGGCATCGTGAGAGGGTGAGTTGGCAGCTGCCTGAGTTGTGTGCTCCAGCCTTAGTCCGGGGTCCTGGGCGTCCCTGCAGAAGGGAGCCAGCCCGAGAATAGACATTTGTGAATCGTACAAGGAAGCCAGTGGGAGTTTAAGTCTTTGATGTGAATCAGAGCATCGGGTTGAGGTTGGGAGTATAGGTGGAACAGGCAAGGACAGATCAGCCTGTTTCTTGGTTTTGATGAGGTTCTTAACTTGGTCAGTTTTGGATACCATGGGCAGAGTTGATGTGGACTCTGGCATTTGCCAAACATGTGCCTCTTTAGCCAGGAGGAGATGTAATACTGGATAAAAAACTGAGGCATTAGTCCCAGGAAGTACTGAAGGGTGGGCAGGTAGATGAATGGACAAATGGACGGACAGATGGACAGTTGGATGAATGCTTGGATGGGTCAGGGAATCGATGGATGGCTGTATGTATGGGTGGATGGATAGACTCATGGTGGGTGGGTGGGTAGATGGTGAGTGGGTAGGTGGTAACTAAATTGTGAAGTTGTTGCCTGGTAGAAGTTAAACAAACCAACATGTATGCCAGAAATGTGAGTTCCTTAGATGTAGACACAGTTACTACAACCAGATGTAACACTGAAATTGTGTTTATTTGCACTCAAGGCAATAATTATGCTTATGAAAATATCTGGCAGCTTTGTGCAGTAAATTAATGTTATAAGGAATTATCTATTTGTTATAGTTTTTAAGCCATAACATCATTTCAGTTCCATAGGATTTTATTTCTTTAAAAAATGCCTATTCTCTGTAGTTTCAATTGGTTAAAAAAAAATTAATTGTGATGTAATACTTCATAGTATTTGGGGGTATTTTTTTATTTTCAAAGAAGTCTTTATAAGCCAATAAAACTATTTCAGAGTAAAAGAAAAAAAAGATATTTTGGCACAGCCCATTGCCTGGTCACTTGAAGAAATCCTGCCCCCTCCACATCTGGTGTGAGGGTTTTCAGTGGTAGCAGGATTTTTGTAAAGGTTTTAGGTGAGGCTCTGAGCAGCGGGGCGAGAACCCCTATATGTTAGAGTTGAGTAGACCTCAGCAACAGGCTCCTGGAGGCCAAGAGAAAGGACCAGCATTTCAGGAAGGGACAGGTCCTTGAGTGTGACAGGGACTGGGGAATGATTCCAGGCTGTCTCGATTCTCCTGTCCATCTAATGATCGTTCCAGTTGACAGTTCACATTCAGAACATGAGCAGCAGGAATGTTGTTTCTGTGAATCCTTCACCTCTGCCTTCCTTCCCCTTTCCTGCTGCCCAGGCTCTGATGGGTAGTGGTGTGGGTGAGAGGCCTTCAATAAGTGGTCTCCTCTGGCCCCTCAGTCCTCAGGGGTGCTCAGAAGCTGGTCATTCTCCCCATGGCCATTCTTCCTCCCCCAGCCATCCAGTGGTTCTTCCTTGAGTGCTGCTGGGTCCCCGCTCAACACCTGTGTGGGCACTACCACCCACCCACAGTGAATGCCACCCATAATTAATCAGACACCGGGAGCCACCCACCTGTCCCATGGGCTTTGGCCTCGTCTTCACAAAGACCCTCACCTCTTATTTAAAATTTTTTTGGGGTGGCTCCATAGTGTAATGGTTAGCATGTCTGCTTTCCATGCAGAAGGGGTTAAGCCATGGACCATACCCCAGGTGCGCCAGGCCCTGGGTGCACCAGGCCCCAATGGCCCCAGGTATGCACCGCAGGTGTATAGGGGGAGATGCCCCACCTTCAGAGATCCAATTCTTTATAAAAAGGGAGATGGCAACATTCGTAGGTCAGGGATGGAAGTAACGGGAGTAGAAGGGGCACGATTAAAGAGGGGAAAAAAAATTTTTTTTCCTCCCAGTCGTCCAGCAGGAGATCCCCAAAGTATCTGACTGGGCAGACTACACCAAAACATACTATCTTTTTAGTTCCAGGGGCTCCCTTGGAGGGAGCAGTGGTGCCAGGAGGCTGCCTTACTTTTTCCTGGGTCCTGAACTGGCTCCTCAGGCTCCAGGCCAGAGCCTTTGCTCCCTGAGCACTGTTCCCCTCCTCCTCCCCACAGCTCTCCTTCTCCATGTGGTCTCCATTTGGTGTCCTATGGCTGCTGTAACAAAGCACCATAAACTAATGATTTAAATCAATAGGAATTTCTTCTCACACAGTCCAGAAGTCCGAACTCAAGGTATCAGCAGTGCCACATTCCCTCCAGAGGCTCTAGGGGAGGATCCTTCCAGGCTTCTTTCAGCTTCTCATGGCCCCAGGCATCCTTGGCTTGTAGCTGCATTACTCCAATCTCTGCCTCCATCATCACACAGTCTTCCTTCTATCTGTCTGTGTTTTTGTCTCTTCTGTCATTTAGGATACTTGTCATTGGATTTAGTACCTATCTAGGTAATCCAGGATGATTTCATCTTGAAATCCTTTACTTAATTACATCTGCAAAGACTTTCCAAATAAGGTCCCAGTCACAGGTTCCAGGTGGACGTATCTCCTGGGGGCCACTGTTTGACCCAGCATACCAGCAAGAGCTGGCCCTCAGCCAGATGGTCTAGATTGCCCCTCCTAATGTAGGCACACATCAAGCTCAAAGCCAGTGGCCCTGAGTGATCAGATCTCATAGACCAGCTTTTGAGAGTATTATCTGTGGCCTTGAATTCGGGAAAGGAAGTGTCCCTTTGGCCCATGACCATGGCTTGCCAACACTCTAAAGAGGGAGGCGCACTTCCTGTCCAGAGAACAGCCACAGCCTTCTCACAAGGAGTGGGCCCAGACCTGGTTCTGCTTTTGGGCAGGTGACACTTCTCAGTGCTGTTTCCTGCTGAGGCCAGGGGTCAGGGGCAGTCCAAGCCTTCCCCTAGTTCCCCAATTTGCAAGGCCTCATCTTCTTATGGGTTCAAGGGCTCAGTGCCAGAGGATCCCTAGCCCCTACTAATCCTCATAGGGCCCTGGGGCATTCTATATGATCAGGAAAGGAAAGAGACAGTCATCAGTGAAATGACAGCTCTGGCCTGGTAATGGGTCACTGTCCTTTCCCATAAGCCAACCCAGAGAATTAGCCACAAGTTGAAATTCCAACAGGAATCAGATTCTAGAGCCAGATACAGTCTCCCTCCCCAGGAAAACAAATTTCTGCTAACGAAAATAGTTTCTAGAGGAAGCAGAGATAGAAGAAAATGTGCGTGTGAAAGAAGGGAAGAAAGAAACCCACTTGCGCGTGGTGTGTGTGCGTGTGTCCTAAGCAAGGCTGCAGACAGAAGACTGCCATCATGGAGAGACAGGCAGACGCATCCAGCTAGTCCTGGATCAGGCCTGGCCCTGCCACCCCTCAGGCACCAGCTGCCTCTGGTGCTCAAAAATAGGACGGGCTCAGATGAGGTTGACCTGCAGCCCCATCCAGCTCCCACACAGTGACATTGGACCCCATGAGAGACCAACTCTTCCAGCCCCAATGGGTGTGGAGGGAGGCTCATGCCAGACTCAGGTTCCTGCCAGGCCACCTCCTTCCTGTGGGGTCCCCAGCAGAATGCAGCCTCTTCAGTTTTAGTACCTTGTTCATTAACAGGAGCCATAGTGCCCACCCCAGAGGGACAGGAGGATTGAAGGCATTAAATCCTACACAACAGTGCCTGGAACATTTGCCATCACTGCTGACGGTGTTGATAGTGTGGCTGTAGAGCTTCCTGGTCCCTGCCCCAGCGCCTGCACAGCCTTATGGGGCCATGTCCATCCAGTGTCCATCAACTGATAATGGATAAACAAAATGTGTCCACACATATAAGATATTACTCAGCCATAAAAAGGAATGAAGTTCTGATACGTGCTACAACGTGGCTCAAGCTCAGAATCATCGTGCCGAGAGAGAAGGCAGATATACAGAATGATTCTGTTTCTTTACAATTCTAGAAATCCAAGCTAAAGTGGGGTTGATCAGTGGCTACTTTGTGGGGGTGGTGAAGAGGAATGACACAGGGCCCAGGGAAGCTTTTTGGATTGAGGGATATGTTCATTATTGATCATGGTGTTGGGTTCATGGGTGTTTACATGTGTCACACTCATCAGATTACATATTTTTAAGTTTTTCATAAGTAAATTAAACCTAATAAAGCTATTTTTAAAAATTATGTGTATTATGAAAGGATCCAGTTAAAATGCATCGCATTGCATACTTTCTGTGCAGTTTATCATATATCTGTAATCAATAAAGCTATAAAAAGAATAGAAAAATGAATCTGTTATCTTATATTTAGATTGTCAATTGGAGAAACATTTAATTGTTGGGGAGATGGTAGGAGCAGGGGGAGGTCTTACCATATCATCAGTACCCTGGGAGGAAGGTCCCACATGATGCCACCCAGGGTTCTCTGCAGCGGTCCCCCAGAATCTGGCCTGGGGAAAAGAAGTGGCCAACCCAGGTCCCTTATTTTTATAAATAATAGTAGTAGTCATAAGATGAGGCAACATTTAGGGTCATCATATTTGCAGCATTTAGTATAAATGTATTTACGACATTCAGGGTGACTATATTTATGACATTTAGGGCGATTATATGTACATATCTTTATTTACCTTGTGTTTAAAGAAGTTCATCCACAGCTGGCTTTACCATAGTAACAAATTACTCTAGTACTATAAGGAAACAATATTAAAATGTAACATGTTATTTCTTTTTCCTTTAATGACAGAGCTGTTGTTGAAAAATACCTGCTTGAAAAGTCTCGCCTGGTCTCTCAGGAGAAGGATGAGAGGTAGGACGAGGTCTTGGTGAGCCACCACGTCTGCCTTCCCTTCAGAGGAGAGAGCAGACATCCTGAGATCGGGAAACTCCCCTGGGAGGCGGTATTACAGCCCTCCGTGGAGCAAGGTCTGCCCTGTGGCCCTGAGCTTTATGCTCAAACCTCAGAAGTCCCCATTTTGTGTTTATTTTTGTGTCTCCCTGGGGCTTTTACCCTGAGTAGATGCTCAGATTCCTGCCATATGTGGTTACGTTAGAGGCATTTCTGATTGACCAGTGAGTGAGACATATACCTAACCCACCACCCCAACTCACTGGAGCAGCTCAAGTTTGGGGGTTTTTATTAAGACATAATAAGAATCAACTTATTGTATCAAATTTGTATGGACTTGAGGTGCTTTTTCCTCCCTGGTCTCCAAAGCAACATTAGTAGCAATTTGAAGAGTAGCTGTTGCTTGGCCTCCAAGAATGACTTTTTTCCCCTAATTTTGACCCACAGGAACTACCACGTGTTTTATTACTTGTTACTTGGTGTCAGCGAGGAAGAGCGACAAGAATTTCAACTCAAGCAGCCTGAAGATTATTTCTACCTCAACCAGGTAAATAGCCCCAACCCGGGCCACAAATGCCACCTCTGTTCCCCTCACGCTGTTTACGCGCTCCTGGGAGGTCAGAGGCAGGCAGCTTTGGCCACCTCCAGCCCCAAAACCCGCTCCAAGGAGGCCCAGAGGAGGCTGCATAAAGGGACCCATTCATTCCCCGCATCCTGGGCACCGCCCCATCTGTTCCAGCCAAAATCCTTCTGACACGCCACCCTCACTGGCCCAGAAATACCCAGAGTTTCACCGACTTTGTTTTCCAGCATAACTTGAAGATTGAAGACGGCGAAGACCTAAAGCATGACTTTGAAAGACTCAAGCAGGCCATGGAGATGGTGGGCTTCCTCCCTGCCACCAAGAAGCAGTAAGTGGACTGGCTAGCTATCCTGTCATCTCCCAGATCTAACTGGTCACTCTCTGAGACATGATGGATAACACCCCAGCACTAAGGAGGGCAGCCCAGTGACTATAATCACACAGAAAGGAACTCTCATCTTAGTCATCAGGGGATGCCAGTTAAAACTTCAGGGGCTTTTGCCCAACAGCGTTAAGATACTTAGCACTGTGGAACTGTACACTTAAAAATGGTAAAGAAGGTACATTTTATATGATGTGTATTTTGCCACCATTAGATTTTTTTTAATTTTTGAAAACCACAAAGGGTACTCTCCATACCTGCCAGACAGACAGTAGTACATCCAGCAGGAACTGGAAGGGTGCAAATCAGGCCACTCACTTTGGAAAACCACTTGGTCCTTTCTACTACAGTTATGTGTATACAACGAAATGCATACATTTGCTCACCCAACGATATGCACACAAATGCACACAGCAGCCTCCTTTATAACAGCCCCCAAAGCCTGGAAACCACCTCCAAACACCAGGAGATTAAATAAATTAATTAATAAATGGCAATCTGATCCATTAAGGGGTCAGCAAACCTTTTGGAGAGGGCCAAATAGTAGATATTTTCAGCTTCATGGGCCGCAGGGTCTCTGTTGCATGTTTTTCTTTGCATTTCATTTTACTTTTTAACGATACTTTAAAAACAACCAAAACTTAGTTCAGGGGCCGTATAAAAACGAGCCCAAGTTTGCCAACTCCCAGACTACTCCACACCCAGCAGTGGTTCTCATGGCAGGGGACAGAACCTTGTCTGGGAACATTTTCAGTTGTCACACCGCATGTATGTGGAAGGCTGGGCGGGTGGAGGCCAGGGATGCTACTCAACATCACACAGTGCCTAAGACTCCTTCCCCCTCAGCAAAGAATGATCTGGCCCCAGATGCCAGCAGTGCTGAGGCTGATGTGCTGGTCTGTAGCACTGAGGTTGAACAAACCAAGTCTGTGCGCGGTGACATACATTGTACCCCCACATCACAGTTGTTCAGTGACAGGCCAGATACAAGTCCATATAATTTCATAGACATCAAGTTCACAGACAGTATCAGACCTCAGGACAGCAGTTTCTCTGTTGGACTGGCTGGTTCCAGGACCTGGAATATTCTATTGGTCTGAGTGAGTGCTAGTTAACAAGGATCTGTACCTTTTGTGACAATTCATCTCTACACTTGGGAATTGTGGGGTTTTTTTGAGTGTGCATGCTATGTCTCCATAAAAAAAAAATTTAAGCATCCACCACTAACAACGAAAGAATAGAGATATCTACTAAGTCGTGTTCCACAGAGAGTCCCCAGCAGAGGGATTCAGCATTTTTCAAACTTCATGTGTTCTGGTGGTGATGTTAGGAATTCAGCCCATTTGTATGGAAGGTTCTGTCATCTCACAATTGAATAAACCACACCAACTGAGGCTCTCTTTTTCTCCCAGGATTTTTTCTGTCCTCTCAGCCATCCTGTACCTGGGCAATGTCACATACAAGAAGAGAGCCACGGGCCGAGATGAAGGCCTGGAGGTCGGGCCTCCCGAGGTGCTGGACACCCTGTCACAGCTCCTAAAGGTAACACTCCCTGCCCTCAGCTACTGCGGGGCATGCTGGGCCAACTTAGGGCCTATGGCCATGGAGGATCCAGAACTTCCTGCATTGGCCATGCTTCTATAAACCCAGGCCTGCACTTAACTTCCTCCCTAACATCTCTCTGTCCCTTCCTCATTTCTGAGGCACTCCCTCCCGGGTAGGGTCACCTCCCACCTCTGTCCCTCATGTAAAAGGCTCTTTAAAACCGTAATTTGGTCAGCAAGGTCATCTTCTCATTGAACCTGCCATCCCTTTGTCCACACTGGTTCTCAACCCCAAGGACAATGTCAGGAGGTGTTTTTGGTTGTCACAACTTGAAGGGCTACTGGTTTCTGGTAGGTGGAGACCAGGGATGCCACTTGACTTTAAGTAATGCATAGGATGCCCTCCAGCAAAGAATGGTCCAGCCCTGAGTGTCGGCAGTGCCGATGCTGAGAAGCCCTGCCCTCAGCCTTTCTGTTTTCAAAGCATGCATTCCATTTGTAGCTCTTTTTAAAGAAGAAGCCCTGGCTTCTATTGTGTTCAAGAAGATAAGGGAATACACATACCCAGACATCAAGGCAGCTTCCCCCACCCCTACTGTTGACTGCTGCTGGCTTGTGTAGGGCCCTTGGTAGGGAGGCACAAGCCCCTCACCAGTCCCTGCATGTAGGCTAGGAACAACCATACATGCAGGTCACCAGGAAGCATGTGGGCCGAAGGACTGTAGTGACACCCAGACCTATGCAACCATATACCCAGGGCTGTCAGCCTGAGCACTGAGCAAGCCTGTGGGTGTGATCATTCTGAAACACGCTGAGCATAGCACACACTCTCCCCTGGTTGGCAGCCGTGAGGATGGGCTTTGGGCCCACTTCCTGGCATAGCTACTGGGGGTCCTTCTGCCTTCCTCTGGCTTCAGGCTTTATCTCAATGACACAAGAACCCACTGGACAAGTTCTTCACCACCCCCCTTATCTCCTCCTTGACCTTGAAACAGGTAAAGCGAGAAATCTTGGTGGAGGTTCTGACCAAAAGAAAAACAGTGACTGCCAATGACAAGCTCATCCTTCCCTACAGTCTCAGCGAGGTGAGCACTGCCCCGGGCTTGTGCAGGGCACCGGGCCCCAAAACACGAGTGGAAAGAGGTCCTTTGGAAACAGAGTGGGTGGTCTTTTTCCTGCTCTGAAAGTGACAGAGAACCTCTGGTTCTCATGTGAGCTCAGGCTCAGCACAGACCAGCTGAGACAGCAAATTGCAGTCTAAGAGTCAACTTGGGTCGCGTGTATTCATCTCTGTGTTCCTGGCTCCGCTGTGGGCATGCTTGTTCTCACCAGCAGAGAACATGAGACCTGCAACTTACGAGCCAAATCTGGCCCACCACCTGCTTTTGCAAATAAAGTTTTATTGGCATGGCCATGCCTGTTTGTTTACACACTGCTTTCCTGGTACAGCATAGAGCTGAGTAATTGCAGCAACGACCATCTGGCCCATAAAGCCAAGAATATTGATTCTCTGGCCCCTTGCAGGAAAAAGTTGTCAATCCCAGAGCTAGAACATAACCTTTACAACCATTATGCGGGTCTCTAAACCTTGATAAGGCACCTCTCTCTGGCCTTTGCATTGGTCTGGATGTTTGTAGTGTGTTTTTCTTGTGTTTTATTTCTCAAGAGCAATACTGACTACAACTTGCAGCTTGGACGGCAGCAGGAAAGTACCTAGCCACTGAGGGGATTTTTAGCTGTTAGTGGAAGCTTCTTGGGTAGCTCAAATGGGCACAGTCTGAGCCCTCGGGGGCAAAGGCACCCGGCAATGTTATGTGAAAGTTTCTGTAGAACCCCTCAAACCCCAGCAGCACCACTGCCCCCTAGAAGCACCTTGCTAAGTGAAAGATGGCAGGCATGGGGCTGTATCCCTCACGGCTCCATTTTCATGGTTTCCTGAGAAAGACAAAACCAAAGGGGATGTGGGGGGGATGGTTCTAGATTTTCATTGCAACTAAGTACATCTGTCACAGTTTAGATCTGAGCATATAAAAAAAGGAATTTCTTGTATGTAAATTAAACCTCCATAAGCCTTTTAAAAAATGGTTAAAACCAGTTACTGCTTTTACAGTTTTTGCCCCATGGTGCTTCTAGAACAGCAAAGGACCTCGCTTTGAAACTAGCTTGGCTTCCTAGATAGTTTGCCCTTCCTGAGTGCATTCTAACCTCATCAGCCCCCAGCTAGCAGATGAGAAAGACTTGGCTGAACCACAGGCCCCAGGTCAGAGCTTCACGGTTTATGCTTTGGCATACAAGGGCATCCGAGCTGACAGGGTGGTGAGCAAAGTGAGAAGGGGCGTGTCAGATGAGTTGGGTATTTAAAGCTACCGCCTCAGCTTCCCCTGTGTGCAGACCTCGGGATTGTGCAGTATGGGGCCTGCCTTGCTGAGGTGTGATGCCCCCTCTGTGCCCACAGGCCATCACCGCCCGCGACTCCATGGCCAAGTCTCTGTACAGTGCTCTGTTCGACTGGATTGTCCTGCGCATCAACCATGCCCTCCTCAATAAGAAAGACATGGAAGAGTCTGTCTCAGTGAGTGTCCTACCCCCACCTCACCACCTGGGCCAGGGGAGGCCATGCCTATGGTGCCACGCAGGTGGATGGTCTGTGATGTTGGGAGCTTAGGCGGCTGCAGCCAGTGTCAGGCGAGAGTCCAGTTCCTCCTAGCCCAGAGAACAAGACAGGATACAATTCTCAGGGCCCAACACAAAATGAAAACACTGGGCTCCTTGTTCAAGTACATGTTCCGAGGCAGCAACAGCAGAGCATTCAGCCAAGCACAGGGCCCTTATGACCAAACAGGTGCTCCCATGGGGTGACCCACCAGTGACAACTGTTTCCTCTGTCTCTCCAGTGCTTGTCCATCGGGGTCCTCGACATCTTTGGGTTTGAGGACTTCGAGAGGAACAGTTTTGAACAGTTCTGCATCAACTATGCCAATGAGCAGCTCCAGTATTACTTCAACCAGCACATTTTCAAACTAGAGCAGGTAAGGAAATGCCATTGTCACCCATCTAGGCTGTCAGAGGATGAGATGAGCTAGAACTGGGATCTCCCTGGGGGCCCAGTTTGTCAGCAAACCTGCCCCAGAATTTTTCTCTACAAAAAGGGAAAGTCCAGGAAAATCCCACCCAGCCTGGGATGAGGCAAACTATCAGGGATATTTTTGGCCACAGGTCAATTTTATACCTTCTCTCTGCTCAGACGTGAAAGTAGTTTGATGGAAAAGAAATGGAGTTGCCCTGTAAGGATTTCCTTTGGTCAATGATATTGATAATCTATATTATATGTCTTTTTACTACTAAATACTCAGCTATCTTTAGCCACATGTCACCCTGCATGTTGATGAATCTGATGGGGAAAATCAACTGATGAGTTATATAAATATTTAGCTGATTTTACTATTACGCTTGTTGGCTGTCTGTCCATTGAGTTATGAAGGAAGAGTAAAATACAGTGAATCGCAAAGATTTGGAAATATGGGGTTAAAGTATGTTATTAAAGTTATCTTCACCTGTTTCTTATTACATTTAAAATGTGGCTATTAGAAAATTTGAAGTTACATAGGTCACTTACATTATATGGCTATTATAGACACTGCAGTTCCAGAGCAGGAACCCAACAGTCAAATCCAGCCCCACTGCCTGTTTTTATAAACAAAGCTTTATTAGCACATGAACATGCTCATTTGTTTACATTTTAAGTTATAGCAGGAGAACCAGGTAATCGTGTCAGACACTATTTAGCTCTTAAAGCCCAGCATACTTACAGTCTGGCCCTTTTAAAGAGAAAGTTTGTTGACTCCTTTTAAGTACGATTTTAAGCTCTTTGTTCTGATAGATGTTTGAGAATTGTTTCATGGTGCTCATTATTAACTCATGTAATAATCATCTAATTATTAATACATTTCTGTTGATATAATATGCATTCTGTTACTTACATGTCTACATGTAAATTTGTACGTGCATACATAAATATAACACGTTTATATGTAACATGCTATGTAACACAGCCATGAAATAATGAACTTGTTGGTTACCCTCCCAAACTGTGCAGGAGGAGTACCAGAGTGAAGGGATCTCATGGCACAACATCGACTACACAGACAATGTCGGCTGCATCCATCTGATTAGCAAGAAGCCCACTGGCCTCTTCTATCTGCTAGACGAAGAGAGCAAGTGAGTGTCCAGGGCCCGGTGCTTCTGCAAACCTAGGCACTTGGTCCATTTCCGCAGTCCTCAGAGCCTTACCCCAAATCCAAAAATCCTGAGAATTTCTGAGTTTCTCAGATTCATTTGGCCATAAATCCTGACCTCATATTTGCAAAGTGCACATATCATTCACCACAGAAATATTAACAAGTGCAATAACTGAACTTTGAAATACACCAGCTTGGGGGTTACTGGGAGAGAATTATGGGACCTACGTATAGAATCTGGGCACAGGATTGGTGCACTCTTGCAAAGGGCAGTGTGTGGACTCGGGGGCCCAGACATCGGACTCTACCAAGCCTGGCATCCCTTGTCCACAGGATGTGGTGAAGGCTAGAAGGGATATTTATAAGATGCCTCATGCTCGATCACCCAGCTGTAGTCACTGGAATCTCAGTCACTAAATTTCACTTACCAAATTCATTTCCTGCAACTGCTGTAATAAATGACCACAAAGGGGGCGCTGTAAAACAACAGAAATTTATCCTCTCATTCTAAAGGTCAGAAGTCCAAGAACACTATCTTTGGGCAGAAATCAAGGTGTCGGCAGGGCCATGCTCCCTCCCAAGTCTCTAGGGGAGAATGCTTCCTGTCTCTTTCAGCTTCTAGTGGCCCCAGGTTTCCTTGGCTTGTGTCTGCATCACCTGAATCTCTGCCTTTGCAGTCATATCACTGTCTCTTCTGTCTCTGTCTCATCTTCTCTTCTTATAAAGATCCTAGTCATATTGGGTTAGTGCCCACCCTCGTGACTTCGTTTTAATTTGATTACACCTATGAAAACTCTATTTCCAAATAAGGTCATGTTCATAGCTCCCAAGTATCAAGACATGTCTTTTATTTACACCTCTTTATTGGACCTATGTGTGCTGCTGAGGCCTCTATGGGCTGGGGAAATTAGGCTCACCTCCTACCTCACATCAAATCCCCATTCGAGATGGGGACAGACTGGTTTATTTATACCAGAATCCAGGTAGAGAACCTTTAGATAAGAGAAGGGGCAGGACATTAGGAACTGCTAAATTGTCACCCCCAGGAAACCCCCCAGAGCTACACCTGGGGGAGGCATATGAGGCAGGGCCTGGCCCAGCAAGGTTGGAACTGTCTTTGTTTAAAATCTGGCCATTTTGGTTTATCATGGATTTTTTATATTTATTTATTTGGATTTTCTAAAATAGCACATTAAAATGTTATGTATACTGACAGCCACGTGAGCGGGTTGCTTGCTGTCCATACTCTTTCCCTGACATTAGAAGCATTTGCTTCATAGCTCAGCTACAGGACCTCCCCCTTTAACCCCGACCCTCTAAGCCATGGGTGTTGGGATTCAGAGGCATGTTGTGCTGCTGTGTTTGCAGCAAGCCTGGCCACAGGTAGGTGTGTCAAAGCCAGCTGCAGCATACCCTTCATGGGAGGCAGAAATAGCCAGGTACAATGGGTGCCTTATTCTGCCCCCATGTCCCCCCCTCAAACAAGGAAGTCCCAAGATATAGCATCTAGGTGAACACAGATCCAAGGCCAGAATGTCCTGGGATCATTCCTAGGAGCTGCCGACGATAGGCCTAGGTCCCAGCCTTACTGCTCTGCCTTACTGAGCTCATTCCCTTTGCCCTGGGCCCTTCATACTAGGTGGCATTCCCGGCCCTCAGCTCCACCACCCAGAGCATCCTAAGCACCGCCCACCCACCCATCTTGGCGGTGGGCGACCTGCGACCTGCCATGCAGAGCAGGTGATCGACCACTGTTCTTGGAGCTAATGATTTTGAATCTTCCCCCCAGCTTCCCCCACGCCACAAGCCAGACCCTGCTGGCCAAGTTCAAACAGCAGCATGAAGACAACAGGTACTTCCTCGGCACCCCCGTCATGGAGCCTGCGTTCATCATTCAGCACTTTGCAGGGAAGGTGAAATATCAGATCAAGGTATGTGTTGGGCCTGGGAGGCCTGAAAGGGATCACATGGGTGACCTGGAGGCCCCTTCCTGTTGGCACTTGCTCTGTTCATCCCCTTTATTAGTCGTGCTGGGAGAGCTGCCAGGGTGCTCGGACCCAGCCCTGAATGCCCGAGCCCAAATCCCCAGTGTCAGATCCCCAGCCCAAAACCCCAACCCCAAGTCTTCAGCTCCACAAGCAGGGGAACCACTCTCTGTTATCGTGATGGGTTCCACCCCACCATCAGCCCTTCCAGTGCTGACACTGAGTGACTGCCCACCTCTGCTCCCCCAGGACTTCCGGGAGAAGAACATGGACTACATGCGGCCGGACATTGTGGCGCTCCTTCGGGGCAGTGACAGCTCCTATGTGCGGGAGCTCATCGGCATGGACCCAGTGGCCGTGTTCCGCTGGGCCGTGCTCCGGGCTGCCATCCGGGCCATGGCTGTGCTCCGGGAGGCCGGGCGCCTGCGGGCCGAGAGGGCCGAGAAGGCTGCAGGTAGAGGGAAACCCTGTGTCACTTTCGAGAGGGGGACATTCAGAGTTTGTTTTGAAGTGCACCTTTCAGTGATATTTAGCATATTCACAATGGTGTGTAGCCACCACCTCTGCCTAGTTCCAGAGCTCTTTCATCGTCCCAAATAGAAACTACCAAGTGTATAATTTAACCTCATCCCCCTCCCAAGGCGGGAAGGTGTGTCTCTGTTTTTCTTTGACAGCCTGGGGCCCAGAACAACTAAGCAGCTCCTTAGGGCCCCTGAACCCCAGACACCAGCAGTGTGGCTCTGTTTTATGAAGGGCATTGATTAAAAGGAGGACCACAAGGGTAGGCCTTTATGAGAAATAGGAGTAAATGGTGCTGTTTAGGCCTCAGACACTTCAGTTCCCTGCTCTATCCACATTTGAGTGTCAGGCCATGTTTTCAAGATGGGTTCAAGTCAGGATTGCAGCTTCATGAAAAAGACAAAGGCCTTTGAGCTCCAGGCCACTCCACCCCCCAAATCCATCTTATCTGTGTCCCTGGCAGGTCTGGGCAGCCCTGGCGCCCGAAGTCCCCTGGGAGAGCTGCATAGAGGAGCCAGCACCCCATCTGAAAAGTTATACCGGTGAGCGAGACCTTGATTTGTCCTAACCAAAGCCAGTAGGCAGCGGTGTTATTTAAAATGATGCCAGAAAGCCCACACGCTGAGCCCAGGTTGGGGTTGACCTTACGCAGAAGTCACTTGAACCAGAAAGACCCAGAAGCAAACAACATCTGGCAGCCGCTTTCCTACACCCAGAAAGGCAATCCTCACTTGGTGTGTCATCTGCTTTAGGAACACTTGGGGCAGCTCAGTTTTCAAAGGATCCTTTTAATGGCCAGGTTGTGGCCATTGGTGAATGGAGCCAAGGGGCCACTGGTCCTGCTGAGAGACAGACTTGATTTAAGGGCACTTCCTCTCTCAGCCCAGCCAGCGTGTCCCAAAAGAGGGTCTGCTAAGCTACTTCATTCACAGTCAGAAACACTGACACTTCCTTGTTGCACATGAAATGATGTGGGGTATTTTGTGGCCTTTTAGCAATTACCAAGGGCCCTTCACATACCCCAGTTTGTAGTAAATGTAAAAGTAAGCTGGCACGTGCGCCCAAGAAGGTGGAGTGAAAAGGGCCACACACCGTTCAGACATCTGCAGCAATGACAAAACCAGAAGAGGGACCAGTTGAGCTAGACGAGACAGGCGAGGTGTGTTAGCAGTGCGTTCAGCACATGTCAAGGCCCTAGGGTAACCAAGTCCCTGACTTTTTCCTCAAGACTCACAAATGCCCTTTGTAATAAAAACTTCAAGAAATGCATAAAAGTGTGTATGTGAAAGTAGAACTAGCACCTGAGTAAGTGGCTGAATGTCATTTGTCTGAAAGCACGGTATCTCAATTTCCTGCTTTTAAAAAGGTGTGTTTTTATATCAGCTTTTTCATCCAAAAGGGGCAAGCGGTTGAGGGGGGGGGACAAATGTGTTCCCCCACCCATTCGTTTGTGGGGTTTTTTATTTTGTTTTATTGTTGTTTTGTTTTTGTTTTCCTGCAAAGACTAAGTTTGGCCCCTGACCCTCGGTCACTGATGTGATGTCATTCTGCCCAGAGCCATAACCCTGGGCTTTGGGTCCCACCCCAGGAGAGCATTTAGTTTATACAGATTCTCCCTTTCAGCTGCTCAATGCTAGATTTCTCAGTTGACGGCTCTGAGGAGTTCGATATTAACGCTTTTGAGGACATCTTTGCTTTCTATGAAAGCAAGAAGTAAGTAGAGCGAGAGCCTTCGAACCCAAGACCAGGGAGGCACAACAGAGGAGCCGGCAACCTGAGGCGCTCAGCACAGTGTCCAGGGCCAGGAGAGAGGGGTTTAGCAAGCCAAGGGGCTCTGGGTCCTGGCAGGGAGGGGCACTTTGACCATAATTCGGCCAAGTTAGGGGGTTAGGGCAGAAGCCATGGGCCTTGTCCAGAACCCTGGCCGCTGCACTGACCACTCAGGGTATGGAAGTGAATGTGACTGCCCTATTGTCTTTGCTCCCGGTGCCTCCCTGGAGGGCAAGGGAGTGGAGGAGGTAAGTAAGGTGGTCAGGCACGGGCATGGTGCATGGAACACACCACGAGGGGCTGCCGGTCAGGGTCTTTCCAGGCCAACTGCCCAGAGCTTAAACATGCATTTGAAATAACTGGAATGAAGTTTTTAAAACAGAAACAAAGCAAAAACCTTAATCCTCTCATCCTCACCCTGCAGCTAGTCATTGCTACCTCACTTCCCAAAGTTCTGTCAAAGACATTTGTCATGTAAATGTCCGTCACAAATACCCATTTTCAGAGCATTTGATTTTCACCTCTAAGCCATTCTCATTGTCACACATGGGAATCAGAGTTTGGGCCTAGAGGGATGCAGACCTGAACCTGCAACCTGAACCTACAGTCATTGAACAAAACTGAGCTGATAAGATTGAACTTTCTGGGGTAAAGCTCTCCTTTGGCCGTCATGTGCACCATAGGGGTTGAGCAACATCCCTGACCTTTACCCACCAGGTGCCAGTAACGTCCCCCTCTCTCCTCCCTACTCATGACAGCCAGACAGCATTGCCCTAGTTGAGAACCCCTGTGTGAATTTGAATTTATTCCTCCCAAGGCCTTTCTTGAAGCTGACATGTGGCCATAGAATCAAGAGAAACTGATCTGCTTCCCACAGAGAGCCCCCTTTCTATTTTCAGCAGCCCCATGATGCTTTTCACAGATTCCAAAAGACTCTTCAGTATGAGACCTTTTTCAATGATCTGAGAAACCTCACATTGCAATATCCATTTGGCCTAAAACGGCACTCCCAGAGAAGGGGGATCCTCCTTGGGATGGGGGCCACTCCTGACCAACCCCCCCTCCCATCTTCTCAGTACAGGAGGGAAAGGCAGTGGTTAGCAGGCTCCCCAAGCTGCATGTTTTGGCTCCAGTGGCCTGGGGAAAGTCCTAACTGTGCCAGGGACCCCGAGGTGGCAGCCCTCTGCTCTAACTCGGTCTCTTCTCTGTCACTGCGCCCCACCCCCCTTCACTCAGCGATTTGCATGATCAAATCATCAAGACCATCAAAGGATTGCCCTGGCAGGGTGAGGACCCCCGTAGGCTTCTCCAGTCCCTCAGTCGGCTCCAGAAACCCCACACCTTCGGCCTGTGAGTGCCCCCAAGGTTGCGGGTGCCCCCCCAAAAGTGCAGCAACCGCCTCCCTCGCTCCCGGGACCTGTAACCTGCTGAATCGGCTGCTACAAATGCTGTGCTCTGTCTTGTAGTTTTTTCTCACACCAGCTGTCAATGTCCGTCATACGCCCACCCCAGTATCTGTGCTGTGGCCCAAATCCCCACCAGCTCCCCAGTGCCAGCACAGCTTCACGGGAACACGCCTCCCACAAAGTATCTAATTTTCCACTCTAAAACATGCAGAGCAAGGCTTGCTTGCTTCCCTCCTTTTGTCACTATGAGCTCATAAAGAAGCCATTGGAAGTAAGGCATGTGATTTTTGGCCCTCCTTTGTGTGGAGAGCGGCGTCATGTGGCCCAGAAGCCACATAAACTGGGTTTGGACCCAGACTCCCTCTTGCTCACTCACCTCATGGCCTGAGTGTTCTGAGCATTTGGTCTCCATCTGCAAAGCAGGGGTGATGATTTTTATACCCACAGCTCCAGGCAGACACTCAGGGCTGGCTGAGGGCACAGCCTGTATCCACAAGGGAGCCACTTTCCAAATTCATTTTTATTAGGCCTTATTCTACCCCACGGGGATTAAGATGAAACCTGACACTCATAGA
This sequence comes from Cynopterus sphinx, assembly GCA_030015415.1. Lineage (NCBI taxonomy): Eukaryota > Metazoa > Chordata > Mammalia > Chiroptera > Pteropodidae > Cynopterus > Cynopterus sphinx. The sequence goes on along the minus strand of CM057390.1, from coordinate 49,876,257 downwards.
ACCTCACAGCTACAAATTCTGCAGATCGGTGGGGCCCTGTCTCCTCGGTTGGTCTTAAAAATGAGCCAAGCTGCAATTTTTTAGAAACTTTTTTTCTTTTGTTTCCATAGTGTCTGAGAGTGTAGGGACTGTTCCCCCTTCCTCGGCCAAAAGATCAGCTTTCATTTTTAACTTTGTTCCAGTGCGAGTCCAAACGACCCTCCTACCTAGGCCCCGTTTCGGTTTTTTGCAGGGCAGACTCCTGCCACTGGCTCTGTGGGCCTGCTTCAGGTTTGCCAATGTGTAGCAAATAGAGCTAGGATACCTGGTGGGTGTTGGAAACTCACAGGGTCCCTTAAAGCTCCCTTCAAGGTATCCCCTTCATGTTGTGAGATCCATCACCTCCCCCATAGCTGGCCCTGCAGAGATGCATGTTCTGCCATGTAGATTACCAGCCCACCCCCCTCCTGCTCTCTGAACATCTAGGTGGCCCCCATACCAGATGCCCCTGTAACCCGGGGAAGTCAGTGTGCACAGACTGTAGCAGAAGCACCCCGCCAGGTCCTTGGAAAGGTGGTGGCGGCTGCCTCGTTGCACTTGCGCGTCTCAACTCTCCACTCTCTGCTGCTCCATCTAACCTGCCAAGCGTGGCTTGCTGAACTAACCCAGATCTAGACCCCATGTTCCTTCTGTTCACAAAGCCATTTTTAATATTTTGACAGGAAAAGTAAAGGTACCAAACAAAAGCAGATCATTCCGAAGGTAAACATGCGATGCCATCTAATGCCACCTTGCTTTTGCCCATCTTAGAGCTCCTGGCTCAAGTCATTTTCTGAAAAAACTGGGGTGGTAAGGGGGGGCTTTTAACTTCTCTGGCTTCCTTTCTTCCTCTTTCTTTTTTCTCTCTTCCTTGCTCCCAAAATGTTACCTGTTGAGATGATTTAGAGGTATCTTTCTTTGGGTTTCTTAGAACCAGAATTTGTACAAGTGAGGCATAGAGGAGAACTCCTATGATAAGCCTGAGGGGGGCAGAGGAAAGACTAAGCGAGGAGGTACTCAGCCTGGTTGATGGGGAGCCCAGAAGCATGAACAGCACCACGGAGTTTATGCTGCTCAGAGGCAACAGACCCTTCTGCCCTACCACACATCAGGGGTCTTTAGGCAGGAGCCACTTCCAGGGGATACAACTCCTGAGTGTCCAGGGAGAGGAAGTCCTTCAGCTAGGATGGTCCTTTCAGGCAGCCAAGACCCCAGCAGCCAGCCATGGGTAATGTGCTTTCAGATATTCTGTCTCATTTTCATGTACAGCATATGGACAAATTATGAAGTTTGTAGAAGAATAAGAGCAGCCTCTAGTCTGGTCAGCAGAGGAGACAGTGAGATTCCCTCACTGGCCACACAGGGCTGGCACTCTGTGGGCTGTGCAGAGGGAAGGCTATGCACCATGGCTCTTGTCTCCCAGTATTTAGGCTACAAAAGAGGCTGTAATCAGCCCTCCAGGAGTTGGTGCCATTCACAAGGCACAGCCCAGGCTCAGTCCCACCAGGCCCACCTACCTCCACCCTCCAGCAGCAGTCCTGAGACAGTTCCAAGAGCTGCCACCCCCAGGGGCTGTGTCTTAGCTCCAGGATCAGTGCCTCCTGTTGGCGCCCACTGGGGCTCCAGGAGGGCAGGCCGGACCCTATGTGTCTGTCCTAGAATCTGCTGGACTCCAAGTCCCTGAAGCTCATCATCAGCATGACCCTACACGACCGCACCACCAAGTCGCTGCTGCACCTGCACAAAAAGAAGAAGCCACCAAGCATCAGCGCCCAGTTCCAGGTGGGTGGCCCAACGCTCACGTGGCTTGTTCAAAACAAACATGGGGAGCTGATCATTTCCCCAGGATTTTCAAACCTGGCACTGCTTGACATTTGGGGTGAGATAGATCATTCCTTCTCCCAGGTAGGGGCTGTCTTGTGCATTGTGGAATGTTGAAAAGCATTGCTGGCCTCCACCCACCCATGGCACTCGTCAGTCGTGGCATCCAAAAAATCTCCAGATATTGTGAAATGCGCCTGAGGGGACAGAATGACCCCTGGTTAAGAACCACCAAGTTAAAAAATATCCCTAGTCAGCATGTGAATTAATGTAACTACTGAAGTATGACCTTATGTTTCCCTTTTTTCCCCTGGCTGCCAGGAAGCTTGGGGATACTTTTTTTTTAGGGGTTCCCGTGGCTGCTGACCCTCACCATTAGGTTCCTTATTCCTCCCTTTCCTCAGTGAGGGTCTTCTCTTCCCACCTCGGCTTTTTTCTTTTTCTTTTTTTAATTGCAATTCTTCATGTAGGAACTCACAAATCTTTTTTGGAAACAGTAGGCCAGAGACCAAAATCATGGCATCCATGATCTTTTCTGAGCTGACACATGTTTTAAATCTCCAGAAGGAGTTTATCTGGTCTGGCCTCACCCCACCTTCCATGTGAAGCAAAGATGAGGCCTGAGCAACCCTGGGAAGATGGTGGCCCTTAGCCACAGGGATGCCACAGCTCCACCAGGGGCTCCCTGAGTTAGCACAGCCTCCAGTCAGAATGTCCCTCTGTACCTTCCCATGTCTCACATCAGCATACTCTTCTTGGTGGTACAGGCAAGTGACCTGGACCCCCTTCCACCAAGAGGCAATCCTCAGGAGGTCCCAGAAAACACCTTATTTCTCTCTCCCCAGACATCCCTTAACAAGCTCCTGGAGGCGCTGGGGAAGGCAGAGCCCTTCTTCATCCGCTGCATTCGCTCCAACGCTGAGAAGGTGAGGGGCTCCTGCGTCCTGAGGAGGTGAAGGCCAAGGTCAGGTGGTCACAAGATTGCTGGGGTTGGCACAGGCCTCAAAGAACTGAGTGTTCACAAGTGTTTGGCATTCCGTGTCTGGCGGGGGTAAAGGGGGTCAGCAGGAGGCAACAAGGGCAGCCACAAGCAGGGACGTCCTCTGGAATGTGGAGGGGCCCCAGAGAAGGTTTGCTCGAAGAGGGACAAGTCAGGGTTGCTCTTTAGATATGACCCAAAAACAGGCAGTACAGAATGTACCAGAAAGGAGGGATTGAGGTTGTACAGCAGGAGCACAGAGCCCAGTGCTCATCCAGAAGTTACTGGAAAGACAGCACTGAGGGCCCCCTATGGCAGGCTCAGCCCTAGCTGCTCTGCTTCTTTCACCCCAGTGATCCACTGGGACTTTACTGGGGCCATATGGGATCTGGACTTCTTCTCTAGTGCAAGTGACACCTGGGCAGGGGACCCTGGTGGCTCTGTTTTCCCACCCCCTTTATCTCTACTCTTTCTGTTGCCCTGGCCTGCCTGCTCCTGGGACGCTCTGCTGATGACCAGTCTGCCTTCTCCCATCAGGTTCCACAGTTTCCACAGGGACCCTAAGTCTTGCCCTTTCTTCCTCTCCCTTCCCACCTCCCACTTCCCCCAGAACTATCTCAGAAGGTCTCTAGCCCCTGTTCCTTTGGCAACAGAATCTGGTCCCTCTTCTTCCACTAGAAATTTCTCCGCTTTGGGGCAACTGGAAACACTCCATCAGCACCTGCTCTGGGCAGGGGCTGTGCCAGCAGGTGTTTTTTGCCAAGGGGTTGGGGGCATCCTGTGTGTTATAGGGTGTTGAGCAGTATCCCTGGCCTCAGGAGCCCACCCAATACCAGAAACACCTGCTACCCAGGCTTGACAACCCCCCCACCCATGCCATTCCCTCCCCTCAATTCACTTAAGATAACACCCACCAGCATAGAGGCCAGGCCCCTGAACTCCAGGCTTGGAGCACCCTGAACCAGCATCATTCCCAGCCCCTCCTCCCCGTCACTCCTACAGCAGGTATCTCCCTACATCCCTGGCAGCCCCTCAGCCTCCCACTCCTTCTCTGGGCCTTCACTCAGCTTTTCTCACCTTCCTCAGCCCTCAGCACTCAACCCAGGGTCCCCTCTCCTGTGATACCTCCGACTGGCCCTAGTAGGATTTACCCCCTTTATGCATCCATGTGGCTCCCATGCCCAGACTGTCTCTCCATCAAATCCCTAGTATTTACCTCGACACCTGACAGTACAAGTGGGACCTTAGGAAAGAACTCTGTAGCATATCATCTTGGATTAGGGCAAGAAGTAGCATCTGTCTCCTGGACACCAGGGATTAGATCAGATGCCAGGCTTTCTAGAAAAGACGAGTGCCATGAGTATTGCTGCTGGCTGGTTTTGTCTCTTTATTCCAAAAAGAACTTCTAGAGCAAGGAAAGGTGGATCCTCGGGTGCACACAGCTGCTATGCAGGGGACAGTGCCAGACCGGCCAGGGCCCATGTGTGTGCCCAGACCATGTCCATTTCTAGAATCCTGTGGTACCTTGTTTCACAGCTCCCCATCTCCAGCCACCCGTAGGCTTGGGCACCTGCCCTGATCACTCACATGCCATTTCAGAGAGAGCTGTGCTTTGATGAGGAGCTGGTACTGCAGCAGCTGCGCTACACGGGCATGCTGGAGACTGTGCGGATCCGGAGATCGGGCTACAGTGCCAAGTACACATTCCAGGTAGGCTGAACGTGTGTGGCTGCCCATGACACAACTGAGGGCCAGCCACCTCCCTCTTCCAGAGAGAGCACGGTTCTGGAAGATATACCTAGCAGGTTACTTTATGCCAAGGCTTCTCCGCCTGGCACCTCTGGCATTTGTACCAAATCATTCTCTTTCAGAGAGGGGGCGAGTTTCCACAGAAGAGGTAGCTGGATCCAAGCCAAGCCTTAAAGGATACAAAGACATGGAACCAAGTCAGGATGAGGGATTTGAGCCAGCAGATCCCTGCGCAACTCTGCTCTTTATTGAGCACCTTCTGTGATAGACACTTTTATACCCAACTCTTTTATTCTCCCAGCCAGCAGCAAGGAGGTCCTGGTTTCTATTTTCCCAGTATAGAAACTGAGGCCAAGGGAGGTGACAACCTCAGCAATGGCTGTCTGGACATTCTCAAAGCACGAGACACCATTAGTACCCTCAAATCATTGAAGACTAAATTGCTAAAGCAGTTTCTCAGTCTCCGTACCATTGACACATGGGGCTGAGTCATTCTCTGGCACCAGCTGTTTGGTGCTTGAGTGGGCATTGGTCCCAAAGCCAGAGGTGGCAACACCTGGTCTCTGTTCAAACTTACCCTTATGGCCTTGGGGACTTGGCTTCATCGTGGCATGTCTCTCTTATCTACAGAATGGTAATACCATCTTTCTCATTCTATATAAATAGGAAAGGCAAAAATTACAGAAAAGGGAGAAAATACTAATGTGTTTTACCAATGTGTGGCTCTTAAAATTTGACATACCTGTTGACTTAAACAGCACCTATCTCCAGCTATGGTCCAGCCCACTAGTGAGCTATAGACTATGAACGCCCCCAAGGGTGGCCCCATCTCCCAGGCATCACTCGCCAACAGTGCCTGCAACCCCACAGGCCCACAATAGCCACTCACCAACCGACTGAAAGATTCAGTGCTCTGTATCTGCAACCATCTTTCTTAAGTTTTAGACTTTTCAGAATGTCCAAGATTTTAGTGTCGTCAACACTGATCAAGTTTCGGCTTCATAAACTTGGCTTGATGATGGGACTGCCATAGCCCGCCTCCTTGTCAGTGGTAGCAACATTCACTTGGATTCTCTTTTCTCTGCCAAAATCACGCAGGATTTCACAGAGCAGTTCCAGGTGCTACTGCCCAAGAACGCCCAGCCCAGTAGGGAGGTCATCTCTGCCCTGCTGGAGAAGATGAATGTAGACAAGAGGAGCTACCAGATTGGGAAGACCAAGGTCAGCACTCCCCCCACTCCAGGTGGCTGCAAACCTGTATCCTGCCTTCCGTCGCACACAGGATCCTCCCATGGCCCAAGGCCCTGGGTCACACGCTGAAAAATAAGAGGCTCTGCTGAGGAAATGCATTCATTGGGGCCTAGCATGTTATTTCTCCCTGGAAGGCAGAAATATGCACCTTTGGCATTGAGCTCAGACATCAGGCCTGTTTCTCATTTTCTCTCACACAGTGACACCAGGGGCCGACAGTAACCGTTGTGGTGTCTGGCAGGTTTCCTCCACTCATCTTCCCTCCAGAACTGTCTCCCACCTCTAGGGGTGTGTCAGTTGCTCCTTATCCAACAAGTGCCGAGGTCAGCTGTCTTGTGGCTTCACCTAACGTGAAAAACCTCTTCATGGCTTCCCAGCACATTAGGGTTACCATGTGACCCAGCACTTCTACTCCTAGTATTGACCCAAAAGTACCAAAAACAGGTGTTCAACAAATCCTTATACACACATCTTCATAACATCACTAGCCACAATAACCAAAGGGTAAACATAACCCAAGTGTCCACGAGCTGTTGAATAGATGAACAAAATATGGTCCATCCACAGTGAAATATTGCTCAGCCTGATTCATGCTACAGCATAGATGAACCTTGAAAACATTACACTGAGTGAAAGAAACCAGACACAAAAGGCCGTATAGCATACAATTCTATTTAGTTGAAATATCTAGAATAAGCAAATTCATAGGGACAGCAGATTAGCAGTTGCCATGAGCTGGTGGAGGACGAATGGGGAGTGACTGCTCATAGAGACAGGATCTCCTTTTGGGGTGATGATCTGGAACTAGATAGAGGTGGTGGTTGCATTTAGAACATTGTGAATGTTCTAAATACCACCGAATTGTTCACTTTAAATGGTTAATTTCACGTTATGTGATTTGTATCTCAATACATGTCAAAAAACACTCCCCTTAGGTCATTCAGCATACCAGCTTGATCACACTCATTCCCAGGGTGGCTGTGCAGACCTCCTGGACTCAAGGGTTCTGGGGGCCTCTCTGATCCCTCCTGTGCCTGTGCCCACCAGGTTTTCCTGAAGGAGACAGAGCGACAGGCACTGCAGGAGACGTTGCACCGGGAAGTTGTGCGAAAGATCCTGCTCCTGCAGAGCTGGTTTCGGATGGTGCTGGAACGCCGGCACTTCTTGCAGATGAGGCGGGCAGCAGCCACCATCCAGGTACTGTGTGGGCCCATCGCTGGGGTATAGGGGTGGCTCACATGTGGCCTCTGAACGCCTTTTCTGCTCTGCCATCAGGCCTGCTGGAGATCCTACCGTGTCAGGCGGGCTCTGGAGAGGACACAGGCGGCCGTGTACCTCCAGGCCACATGGAGGGGCTACAGGCAGCGAGCAGCCTACCGTCACCAGAGACAAATCATTATCCACCTGCAGAGCCTCTTCCGGGGACACCTACAGCGCAAGAGGTGAACAGAACAGGGTCCTACTCCCTAGAATGTTCCAGAAGCCAGAAAGTTCACTCACCTAAAAGCTGCCTGAGATATGGGCAGAACTGTCAGAACATTCTGGACACACAGAGGCTGGGAAAGGGCTGGCAGGAATCCAGCCACCTGGGTACATAGGTCCCAGAGAGACACCCCAGGGCTGCTGGGCAGTGTTTATGGTGAAACCTCAGGTCGCCATCAGCCACACATGGTCTCCACCAAGGACTCCTGCACACACCTACCCAAGGCCAGTCAGTAGAGTACGTGAATTTAGAAGGAGTAGGTTTAGGCCACTCCGGGCTGGCCCACAGGGGGCTCTCCTTCCACCACACTCACATGGAGCTTAGGCTTCTGCCAGGTCAGGGATCCCAAATGAATTCAGGAGGCCCTTAACAGATTTCTCCTACAACAGAACTAATGAATGTACCCCTGAACTAGCCAAGCAGACCCATGGCAGAGGCGGACATGAGGATGGGCCACCCCTCTGTATTCCCCTTTCCTGGCTGAGGAAGTCCCACCTTCCCAGAAACATCTCTGAGGCCCAGAGATGGCACCTGCACATACCCCTCCCCCCCACCTCAGCCCACAAGCAGCATGGGGATCCCACCAGAGCATGGCTCAGAGGCTTCCAACACCCTGGGTGGATTCTGGGATCTGTAGTGACATTCGTTTCTGAACCCACCCCCTCTACTCTCCTTATACTAGCTTCCGCCAGATGATTGCAGAGAAGCAGAAGGCAGAAGAGAAGGCGAGGGAAGCCCAGCAAGCCGTGAGGGAAGAAACTGCCTCGGGTGAGCTGGGTCCAGAAGCATCAGAGGTCAGCAAGCATTCAGCACTGGAGCCCAAGGTGTTGCTGAGCCATGAGCTCCCAGCAGAGAGCTCCCACCCCAAGGAGGAGAGCCCCACCCCTGAGAAGTTTCTCCCACCCCAGAAAAATGCCACCGAAGGTCATGAGAAAGTGTCCAGCAGCCGGGAGAAGCGCGAGTCTCGGAGGCAGAGGGGGCTAGAGCACGTGGAACTCCAGAACAAACATATGCAGTCATGTAAGGATGAGAACATCCTCAGAGAACCTTCCGGAAGAATCGCCCTGGATCAGGAGGAGGGCATCCCCAAAGACAGAAAGGAGAGCAGAGAAGATGAAGCCCCCTCAGACACAGGGACAGAAACGGAGAACTCTGTTCCTGAAAAGCAGCCCCAGGGGCCACCACAAGCCACACTGGCCTGCCAGGTCCCCACAGAAACCCCTCAGGTGCCCCAGGGCCGAGTAGAACGGCCCACCAGCTTGGCCTTGGACAACAAGGTTGGCACATTCGCCCCCAGCCTCACCACCGAGACCCCCCAGGACAAGAGCAAGCCAAATAGTGGCCCAAGGGCACAGGACAGGCCTGAGAGCCCCGGAGGCTCCACCCAAATCCAGCGGTACCGAGACCCAGCCTCCGAGAGGCTGGCCAGTGCTGTAGAGCTATGGCGGGGTAAGAACCGGACAGCTGCCAGCTCCAGCGCCATGCTGAGCCAGTCCCTGGACCTTAGCGAGCGGCACCGGGCCATGGGGGCCACTCTCACACCCACAGAGTAAGCCCTACACCCTCCTTTGTCTGAGCACGGTGGGTGGGCAGGGCAGGGACATATAATCAAAGGCCTGGCCGCAGGACCACCCTCACATGACAGCTTCTAGGGCTGGCTTATTCTCTGGATGGGGCTCAGGTGTCTCCAAAACACATGAGCAGCTCTGTGCCCAAGAGCTGACACCAGGTGTGTGGGGCCCTGAGGAGGGAGAGGGGATCTGGCAAGGGCAAGCCACCTGCTTGGTGTCACCCTGCTGAGGTCTGTCTGGAATGCTAAACCCTAGGGGCCCCCACTAAAATGAGCTGTGTTCACTCAGAAAGGCCCTGGCCTGGTGGAAGGAGACCAATTCAAAGCCCCACTCCCCACCCTGCCTGGGTCTCGGTTTCCTCATCAGTGAATGAGGGTGACTGAGTACCAGCCCGTTGTCCCAGAGGCCCACTTGGCCGAAGGACAGAGGACAGCGTGGAGGAGGACTCTGGCTTCTGCGAGGGCAGGCACCTGAGGTCGGCTCACTCTCTGGGTAGAGCTGTTCTGTGCATGCCGTGTCCAGAGTAGCAGCCCCAGTCTCCACTCACCAGATGCCAGTAGAATTACCCTCTGGATGTGACAACCAAAACATCTCTGAATTCTTTCTTGTCGATCAAAGCCACATTTCTGTGATCTCGCAGGGAAAGGCGCATTTCACTATCCACCAGCGACGTCTCCAGGCTCCTTCCCACCCCTGCTCAGGCCAAGTCTCAGGTAAAGCTCCAAGCTAAAGCTCTCCCTTCAGGGTCCATGCTTGCTTCTGCCCAAGGGCTGCTTAAGAGAGAAGGGGAGTCAGTGGACAGAGCGCACAGTGACACAGGGACCCTTTGCTTTCCTCCCGTGAAGTCACCTGCCTTTGCTTACCCAGCCCCATTCTCTCGTAGCCTCCTTCAGACAGCGTGGATGGTGAGCCCAGCATGAAGAAGCCTGTCATCCAGAAGAGGAAGTCAAGTGACGTGTCCATCGGCACAGATGCAGGCCTATCTCCAGGTTCCCAGGCCGACTCTAAGTGAGTATGGGGTTTGGGTGGGCTTGGGCCACCAGAGGATACTCAGGGACCCTGCCAAGACCTTCAGTCCCTGAGCAGCCTTGTCTCCTAAACCGACGGCATTTACAAAGCTGAGTCAGACAGACGTTTGCTCAGTAGCAGTTCTGTGACAAGAGGCCCACAAGGAGCCTGGGTCCTGGCCACATGAGGGTAAAATGATTCCATTGAAGCTTAGAGCCAATCTGGGTCACCTCCTCTGGGTCCAGACAGATAAGTTTCATTTGGCTTTTTATGGACTCAGAGCCAGATCTCTCATCCCTACCTCCAGGAACCCTTCCTGGGTCCTCAGAAAATCTAGGCTCTATTCCCAGAAGCTCCCCCAAGTGCTACAGATGGTTCCAGAGCAGAGAGATTGGCCACGGGACAAGGGAGCTTTGATCCAGAAAGGCTGAGGAAGGTGAAGAATGGGCTGTGGTGGGAGAGAGCCCCCCACTGCAGGGTAACCCCACCCCCAAAGCAAAGAACCACAAACAGGAAACAACAGAAGCGTATTCTCTCATAATCCTGGAGGCCAGAAGTCCAAAATCCAGGTGTCACAGGACCACGCTTCCTCCGGAGACTTGAGGAGAGCATCCTGCCTGCCTCTTCCAGGTTCTGGGGGCTCCAGGAGTCCTTGGCTTACAGACGCATCATTCAGTCTCTGCCTTTATTGTGACATGAACTTCTCTCCTATATCTTCTCTTTTTCTGCTTTTATAAGGATACTTGTCACTGGATTTAGGGCCCACCTGGGTAATTCAGGATGATCTCTTCTTGAGATCTTTCACTTAGTGTCATAGTCCATTCGGCCACTATAAGATAATACCACAGACTGAGCAGCTTAAACAACGGGCAACAGGCATTTAGTTCTTACTGTTCTGGAGGCTGGAAGTCTGAGGTCAAGGGTACCAAGTAGACGTGGTATCCAGTGAGAACCCACTTCCTATACAGCATCTGCTCTTTTTCCTCACATAGCAGAAGGAGCTAGGGCACACTCTCTGGGGTCTTTTATAAAGGGCACTAATCCCGTTCATGAGGGCTCCACCCTCACAATCTAATCACCTCCCACAGGCCCCACTACCTAATATCATACATTGAGAGTTAGGCTGCAGCAAATAAATTTGGGGAGACATACACAGTCTATTGTTTTTGGTCACATCTGTAAAGAACCTTTTCCCAAATAAGATCTTGCTCATGAGGTTTAGCACATAGCTTCTTAGGGGCCACCATTCACCCCACCATATACACCCAGTAGCCACAGTGCATGATTCATTGTTCATTCTTTGTGATCTTTTTTCCTAATCTATGCCATAAAAATACACTAAGGAGATGGGGTGGTTTTATTTACTTTTTATATGAAAATGGTGTCAACTCAGTATCTTGCTCTTTCACCTGACTCATTAGTTCACTCAGATTGACCTTATTTTTAGTAGCATCCAAGTTCCATTGATAAGAAAGAAAAGTATTATTTCTCTCTTTATGGTAACATGACCCTTTCTTTGGCCTCACATCTGTTTTCATTTCATGAATCTTAAACTAAACCCTTTATTTTCTCCTTCAGGCCCACATTTATAAGACTTTTCCTGCATAAGAACAAGGATAAAAAGGGTAGTCTAGAGGGTGTGGAAGAGACGGAGAATGCGATCCCTGGGCACGTCATGCTGGAAGCCACCACCATGAAGAAGAATCTAGAAGGTTGGTCTCCCATAGCTTCAGGGATGGACAGCAGAGCTACTGGGGCCCCTGAGGATGTGCCCCATCCCCAGGTGGGGCCTTGGGTACATGGCTTCAGGCCCGGTCCCCACCCCTGGGGGCACGTTTTAGTCATGGACCCCAGTGCACAGCCGTACAGGGTCTTGGTTCTCTGTTTGTGACCACACCTCGAGAGGCTGATCAGCATCCTGCCCTCGCCAGCCATTCCTTCTCCCCTCCAGCCCCCTCCAGCCACCAGCACCGCCACACTGCAGGCGAGAAGCACACCAAGGAGCTAGGAGGCAAAGGGAAGAAAAACCGAAACCTCAAAATTGGCAGAATCACAGTGTCAGAGAAATGGCGGGAGTCTGTGTTCCGCAAGATCACCAACGCCAATGAGCTCAAGTACCTGGATGAGTTCCTACTCAACAAGGTGGGCCTGCGGGGGACGGGGGCACACACTGGGGGAGGGGGCGTTGTGAGTCTTCAGAACTGGGCCTCCCCAGGAGGGCCATCACCACCCAGCAATCTTCTGAACCGCCACATCACAGCCCTTGGCAGACCGGGAACAGAAAGTCCAGGTGTACAGTTCCAACACACAGAAAATTCTAGAAACCTGACATTTGTCCCTAAGTTTGACATCAACTCATTTTCTGTAAAACCCGGCCTCGGCTCACATGAGACCATTTGTGACCCACATTCCTCTCAGTCGGCCCAGATAGAGTTGTCCCTCAGTATCCAAAAGAGATTGATTCCAGGACTCCTGCGGATGCTCAGTATCTGAGGATGCTCAGGCTCCTCACGTCTGCACACAGGCTGCAGTAGGGTGTGCCGACACATCGCTCACGTGGACTCAACATTAGTGCTTGGTGTGTAGCAAATTCAAGTTTTGCTTTCTGGAACTTTCTTCTGGAGGTTTTTTTCCCCCCCGATACTTTTAATCCACGATTAGAAGACACTTCTGTTGTCTCACAGTGACCCTTGGAGATGGTTGCCCCACTTTCTCACACACTTGAGGAAACAGAAACACCAAGATCCAGAATAAACTTCCAGGCAGGGCCCTGGACACACCTGCATCTCACCAGGCTGCCTCTAGGCCCAGCAGCATCGCCGTGGCTCAGCGGTGGCCGTGGACTTAACTTTATTTAGAATAAGTTATTAAAAACGCATCGGATCTTGTGGCCAATACTGATTGAGCACTTACTGTGTACAGCGGAGGTGAATAAGACACAGCCTGTGCTCATGGTGTTACAGCCCCGGCTGCAGACGGTTCCACAGCAGGATTTGGGAGCTTCCCAGAGGGGCATCAAGGGATCCTGCAAGGGTAGACATGTTGTGAAATGACCAAGCCATTCACCCTAGTCCTGTGGCATGGCCAGGGGTCGAGTGCAGACACTTGGCAACATGTGCAGATGTTTTTGGTCATCATGAGTGAGGGTGCTACTGGCATCTGGTGGATGGAGGCCAGGGGTGCCAATTCAAACCCTACAGTGAGTGATCCAGCCCTAAATGTCAATAGTTTGAACCTAGACTGAAGGGACAGGGGAAACCAGGATTGGCCAGAGGGCCCAGATATTATCCTACAAGCCCAGGGGAACCAGAGAAGGGCTTAGGACAGGGCAAAGTGGTGTCCACTCAGATGTCCTGCCTGAGGCAACACAGGGTCAGTAGTTTTCTCCTTTCCTCTTGCCAGATAAACGACCTTCGTTCCCAAAAGACACCCATCGAGAGCTTGTTCATCGAGGCCACCGAGAAGTTCAGGAGCAACCTCAAGACCATGTACTCTGTCCCCGTACGTGTAGACCTCAGCCCCAGGGGTGCCCTGGCAATCTCCAACCCCCCCCCCCAGGGTGCCCCCTACTTGTACAATGTGATTACACCTTCTGTCCCCACAGAATGGGAAGATCCATGTTGGCTACAAGGACCTGATGGAGAACTACCAGATTGTCGTGAGCAACCTGGCAGCCGAACGCGGTGAGAAGGACCCCAACCTGGTCCTCAACCTCTTCCAGTCACTGCTGGACGAGTTCACCCGTGGGCACACCAAGAATGACTTTGAGTTGCCCAAGGTGGGTGATGCCACTCTGTGTAGGGGCAAGGGACCATCATGGCATGGAGGGGTGGCTGGGGGCGGGGGTATCCCAGGGACCCACACAGACCTGCCTTTGTGTCCCCTCACAGCAGAGCAAAGCTCAGAAGAAGAAGCGGAAGCAGGAACGCGCTGTGAGTATGAGTGTGCACGTGCAAGCATGTATGTGTGTGTGTGTGCGCAGGTGAGTGTGTTTTCCTGCCCAGCCCTAAGGAACCCCTCATAAATGAGCAGCCCCAGGCCCTGAGATGCCACAGGCAACATCCACTCTGGGCAGCCCCGTGGGGGTCCTCCCTCACCACTCAGTGCTGTCCTACTCGGCCCTCAGGTCCAGCAGCACAACGGGCATGTGTTTGCCAGCTACCAGGTGAGCATCCCGCAGTCGTGTGAGCAGTGCCTCTCCTACATCTGGCTCATGGACAAGGCCCTGCTCTGCAGTGGTGAGTACCCCAGCACCCCACTGCACGCCCCCTGTATCCCAACTCCCAACCCACCCATCATGCCCCCAACCCTCCACCAAACCCCTCATCACCCACTATAACCCCTGACACGTCACAAAATCTCCAGATTACCCACTGTACCCCCTGACACCTCTCAGTGCCTCCTAACCCTGCCACCATATCCCCATCCCCTTACTGTACACCAGGGCCTTCACCCCAGCCACAGTGTGGATCTTTCCAGAACCCTGCCCCAGCTATATCTCACCCACTCAAACCCTTACCTGGGCAGGGTAGGTTACCCTGTGTCCTACTACCAGGCCTTTGTACATGCTGCTTCTGCTACCTGAGCCACTGGCCCATTCCCCATGTGCCAGGGGAGTCTAGTCAGTCCTCACCAGAGGACCCTGAGAGACAGATATAGCCCAGGATAGCCCACCTGGCCCTCAGTCAGACAGCCAGAAGGTAGTCAAGCCGAGACAAGAGACCAGTTGGGCCTCAGAGGCCTGGTCAGGTCTAGCAGGCCCCTAGCACTTGTTTTCTTGCCAGGACCAGCCCAGAGTCTCTTCCTCTCCCCTTTGGTCCTGTGTGAGGAGCAGCCCTTCATCCCACTTCTGTCATAAATACCCCAGCCGTTGTCACTGTGCCGAGATAAAGACACACCAGACACTACCTCCTTTTTACCATAGCTGAATTCTTCTCTTCATAGGTGACGTCCCCTAGTTTGGGGCTTGGTGTGGTTGGGAGAAGCAAAAGCAACCTCTTTTATACCACCATCATAGGCTGAATCCCTAGGGCTGCTTCCTGGCAGGACTGAGGCATAGGACCCCTAAACCCCTGCATTTATCTCACTGGTCAGGCTGGCTCCGAAGCCACTAACAGTCACCAGCTATGAACACCTGCCTATATGGCTCCCTCACCTGGAAATCAGGGCAGAGATTGGTGTGAGGAGAGTTTAGAATCTGGTCAGTGGACCCCCAGCCATCAGGACAGGCAGTCATGGGAGCCTGGGGCCCCCAGTACACCACCTGTGACCACTCTCCCCCCACATGTTCTCCTAGTGTGCAAAATGACCTGCCACAAGAAGTGTGTGCACAAGATTCAGACCTACTGCTCCTACGCATGCAGAAGTAAGGTGAGCCCACCGAGGCCAGGAATTTTCCAGAACAACACTAGGTTCAAGACCAGGTACCTGGAGAAGGCAGTCCTGAGAGGTTGCAGGAGAGTGTTAGGTGCAAGGCCAAGGGAGGGCATCAGGCAGGAGCAGGGAGCTGGCAAAAAGGGCTAATCCCAAAGCCAAGCACACCTGGTTCTGCCCAAGGCCCTTGAGGTCCCCCAAGGCAGGGACTGGGCTTGTGTGTGCATATCAGACCCTGGCTCCAGTCCTCCCTCCTCCAGGTAGAGAGAGTCCCCGCACTGTGCCCAGAAGGGAAGTAGGGTCCCAAGTGCTGGGGTGGCAGCAGGAGCCAGGCCTGATTATTCTGAGGGGTAGTAGGTCCTCCTCGTAGTGAGCCCCTGCCCAGTGGCTATTGAGCTGACCTCTGCAGCCCAGCACACCCAGCAACCTGCAAGGGGGGATGAAGGACAGGTTACAGAGCCCACAGAGGAGGCCCAAGGGGCAACCGGGAAGGACAGCCAACAGCCAACCCAGGCCTTACCCTGACCCCTGGCATTGCAGAGCGAGCCAGGTGCTGAACCAGGCCACTTTGGTGTGTGCGTGGACAGCCTGACCAGTGACAAGGCCTCAGTGCCTATTGTGCTAGAGAAACTTCTGGAACATGTGGAGATGCATGGCCTGTACACTGAGGGTCTGTATCGCAAGTCGGGTGCCGCCAACCGCACGAGGGAGCTCCGGCAGGCCCTGCAGACAGGTGGGTGCCAGGGCAGGTGGGGCCTGCAAACAAGTAGGGATCGAGGGCAGGTGGGCACCGTGAGGGACTCTGGGCCTAGCCCTCCTGCCTGTGCTCACCAGCCCCGCACACTTTCCCCACAGACCCAGCGGCTGTCAAGCTGGAGAACTTCCCCATCCATGCCATCACCGGGGTGCTCAAGCAGTGGCTGCGGGAGCTTCCCGAGCCCCTCATGACCTTCGCCCAGTATGGTGACTTTCTCCGTGCCGTCGGTGAGTCCTGTGATGGCGGCAAGGGCAGGCAGGTGGCCATGGTCAAGGTCAGAGCCACAAGCACACTGGCTAGCCAGGGAGGCTGGACCACTCAGTCAGAGCTGAGAAACCGAGGCCTAGGGTGAGGCTTGGACCCCACTGTGGCCCTGCATTCTTGCCACGTGCCTAGCCCAGGCCCCCACATGGCGGGAGGCTCCCCTGACCCCAGGATGAATTTCTGTGGGGCCCATGGGGAGCTGATACCTGGTACTTTCTAGAGCTGCCAGAGAAGCAGGAACAGCTGGCTGCCATTTACGCCGTCCTGGAGCACCTGCCGGAAGCCAATCACAACTCCTTGGAGCGGCTCATCTTCCACTTAGTCAAGCAAGTGCCCACTGCCACTCTCTTTGTAGGGTCCCTGCCAGGATCCTGGCCACCCACTCCAGGCGGGGGTTCTCTGCTGGTTTTGCACCAGGACATGGGTCCTTGTTGGGGGATCTGGGAAAGATCACTCCCTAACTGCCACTTACCATACAGGGTAGCCCTGCTTGAGGACGTGAACCGCATGTCACCCAGTGCGCTGGCCATCATCTTTGCACCCTGCCTCCTGCGCTGCCCTGACAACTCAGACCCACTGACCAGCATGAAGGACGTCCTCAAGATCACCACGTGAGTGCCAGGCCTGCCCCACCCCCACACGTGCTAAGGGCAGCCCTGCCAGGGACTCCTTGAGCTATTTTGAGGCTGAAGAACCAGAAAGAGGGCAAGTCCTCACACCTCATCACAGGGCAAGGAGCAGATGTGATGCCAACGCGTCAGCAGTGAGAGCTGGCAGCAAAAAAAAGGCGCTAGTTTCAGGGTTTCTTCTTTCTGCAAAAGTTCTCCAAAAGTTCCTCAGAACTTAGAAAGTCATCAGACATAAGTCACTGAGACAGCGTTGTTTAGGTGACTTGTGTAAACAAGAACCTGTCACTGTAAGTGCTTTCATGAAGCAAACACGCCAAGAAGGCCTGACATTACAGTCCCCAGGCCATGCTCATCATGATTAATGAACAGTGACAGACAACAAGGAGAGGAGCCTGGTGTGACCTGGTGGGTTTGCTTCTGGCCTCATCCAGTAGTCTTTTCTCTTTTTTTTTTTTTAAATGTGCTTGTGGTGATGGAAAATTTGAGTTGTGATTGCTTCTCCTTCCAGGCTCTTTCCGTACCAACCACTCCAGACTGAGTCCCCCCTGATACCACTCTGAGCTGAGTCCTCCCAGTACTGCCCACTCCAGGCTGAGTCCCCCACACAGTACTGACTGCTCCAGGCCAAGTTCCCCACCCAGTGCTGACCACTCAGGCTGGCCCTGACCACTAAGCAGATAACCTGCTAGTCGGAGTGCATATGCTGGAGCTCTTGGGGCTGCAGCCCTTGTGATAAGTCACTCAGCATCCCTGGGCTTCATACTTCCTGTGAGGTGGGATAATCCCCACCCTGCAGGGTGACTGAGGGGTCAGTTCACTCCAGCTGGCTGTAGGTACTTTTTCCTACAAACGAGGCTCATTGAGATAGGGACACAGGCTCAGGGAGGTCGAGCCAGTCATCCAAGGTCACAGCGAATGAGCTGGGGCCAAGATGGGAGCCATAACTGTGCCAGGTCTCTCTGGGTGGGTCTCTACTTTGGCCACCATTCCCCAGTCTCCAGCCAGCACCTCCCTAGACACTGGGCCACCAGGCTGACCATTCCCAAGGGCATTAACTGGCCCTGTCTGTGGGCCTTCTCCACAGCTGTGTAGAGATGCTGATCAAGGAACAGATGAGGAAGTACAAGGTGAAGATGGAGGAGATCAACCAGCTGGAGGCTGCAGAGAGCATTGCCTTCCGCAGACTCTCTCTCCTGCGCCAAAACACTGTAAGTACATGTTTTGGGTGAGGGCCTTGGCAGGGGTGTGGTCAGAGTAGGGTGGATGGGCATGGCCTTGTGGGAGGGACTCAGGCCACAGAGCGGGCTCTCACATCCCTTACTGTGCACACCCCTGGCCATAGGCAGCCTGGCCAAGGACCAATTCCTCACCTTAGCCAAGTGACCACCACCCTCTCTGTCTCATACCAACTGTCCCTCTCAGGGACCTGTCACCTACTTGGTGGTAGTTCTCGTCATCTTCCAGCCCTGGCCCTTGCTGACTTCAGCCCTACCCTTAGGAGACTGACTCCCACAAAAGTGGCTTCAGAGCGTGGGGGATAAAGGGGTGGGTCCTGGGCTCCCATTGGATGCCCTTGTCCTGGTCCCCACGATCAGATGTGGCTCGGTACCCATGATACAACCTGTGTGTTGGTCACAGCCCCATGTGGTTACCCTCTGTTCATCTCTCCCCCCAGCCATGGCCTCTCAAACTGGGGTTTTCATCTCCCTATGAGGGGGTCTTGGTATGTATGCGGTCGGTGGGCCCATCCTGCATGTCTTTGGTGCAGTGCATGCTGGGGTTCCCCTCGGCCCCTGGGGTCCTTATAGAATAGGCCTAGCATGTCTTAAACTTCTGGAAGTGCATGCTGGGGGAGGCCTGTTGGCCTGACGACCACCTGTGCTGAGGACAACTAACCAGCTGTGCACCAGCTACTCAGCCCCCACGTGGTCCCTGGATTAGTCTCACTAAGCCCACTGCCCACGGCAGAACTAACCTCACCCAGAGCTGTGCACGTCACCTTCTCCCTACCCACAAGCACTTACCCCACCTGCCTGGAGGGGCTGGCCAGACCTGCCACTTCTCTGTTGCAGAATAAGAGCCCCACAGCCCGGGGAAGCAGCAGTGGCCCAGAGGAGTTGGGGGTGCTGCCAGAGGAGGAGGCAGCCGGCAACGACGAAGACCGAGAGAAGGAGATCCTCATTGAGCGGATTCAGTCCATCAAGGAGGAGAAGCAAGTGTTCCTCCAGCCCCTCCCAATCTCATCCACACCATCCCATCCCCCATCCACTGGCCCCTCCACTATGCATTGGGGACCTGGCCATTAGAGGCTGATGGGCCAGGCTTAAGCCAATACCCACCTCATGGAGTGCTCCTGTCCTAAAAGTGCCCAGGGCTCTGTTTAAACCCCATGCTTGACCACAGAGAACTGTGGTGTCCCACAGGGAAAGAAGGGGCAATGGGTGATGTCCAAATTTTGTCCTGAAGATGGCCTTAGCTAGGGTGACCATTAATTGGTTGTCCAGTTGAGATGTGTGAAAGAGAGTGCCATTAAAATATTACACCAGGAGAACAGGTGTGACCCAAGGCACCTGGCCACCTAATTTCACCGAGTAGGGCACTCCAGGCAGAGGGAACAATGCATGCCAAGGTCCCAGGGCAGGAGCTCCTCACTTGCTCAGTGTTGGGCCAATGCCCAGCTTCCCTCAGCAGCCTGACTCCATCTTCCCACAAGCTTCGCAGGGTCACAGGCATTTTGGGCCAGGTGTGCTTTGAGAGTAGAGGTTCTGGGGGCAGAGTTCTATCCAGGACTAAGGTGGCCTGCTCTGTCCCCTACCATCCTGGCACTTTCCTTGGGGTGGTCTTTCATCATGTGTCAACAGCCTTAGACATGTGACCCTGTCACCCCCAGAGAGGACATCACCTACCGGCTGCCGGAGCTGGACCCTCGGGGCTCCGACGAAGAGAACCAGGACTCGGAGACATCAGCCAGCACTGAGAGCCTATTAGAAGAGCGGGCTGGGCGGGGGACCTTGGAAGGTCAGTATTAAGGTAGCGTCTGCTTTTTTCCTTCCCACGGCTCCCCCTGGCAGGCCCTGGGGTAAGGGTCCATCTGCTGGCCCTGAAGCTGCAGTAACCCTGCCATCTGTCTCCCAAAAGGGCCCCCCACGCCTGCTCTCCCCAGCCCGAGTGTGCCCGCCCCAAGCCCCCTCCCTGAGGTGGCTGCCTCTCCAAGACGAAGGCCGTCATCCTTTGTGACGGTCAGAGTGAAGACCCCCCGGCGGACCCCCATCATGCCCACGACCAACATCAAGCTCCCACCTGGCCTGCCCTCCTACCTCCCCAGCTGGGCACCAGGTGCCCAGGAGGCTGCCATCCCAGTGAGGCGCCGGGAACCACCTGCCCGCCGCCCAGACCAGGTACACTCTGTGTATATCACACTGGGTGCGCACCTGCCTGCTCAGGGCACTCAGGAGCCCCTGGACGAGGACAACCGGCCGCCTGGGACCAAGCGGAGGTATTCGGACCCCCCAACCTACTGCCTGCCCCCCACCTCAAGCCAGGCTAATGGCTGAGGGCCCACAGTGCCAGAGTCAGCACATCTGAGGACAACTCCATGCTGGAGCTCCATAGCCAGCATTCGGCTCTCTGAGAAGGATCCGGAATGAAAAGCTCCAAGAGCGATATGAGGAGAGCACCGGTTCCAAGTACAGAGTCCAGGCAGGGAGAGGCCAGCAGGGCTGAGCCCCGACGTCGCACAGATGTGCTGCCCAGAGCCCGAATCTTGGCAAGCAGCCTGGCATCTCCCACCACCCCCCTTTTGTACGGTTTTACAGTAACTTACTTTGTGCCTGGTTTACATAACTTTATACTGTAACAGCCTTAACAGAAGACCAAATTGTTTTTTTATATGCGTATGTACAAACAATTTTATATTAATGCCCTGCCTCACCCTTATAACATGGACACAAGACTTCAGAGCTAAGCCCATACAGCCACCCCACCTCAGAGGTTCAGGCCCACATTGAGGACAGCTCGGGGGGCATCCATGGACCAGGACCCTGCACCAGGGATTTGGACACTTGGGGTCATCCGACTGCCCCCAGTCTGCCTGGGATTTGTCCTATGACCCGGCCAGTGACCAGCTGGCCCACGTGCATTCAAAGGAGCAGTAGAGCCTTCCATGGGGATCCAAGCTGTTGGCTGAAGGCAGGATATGGGGTAGGAGGGATGGCCTCCACCTGCGGCACCACAGACCTCACGTCCAGGGAGATTCGAATGTGACCATCACTCCTCTGTCCACCCTTTCCTGAATGACGGAGGCTGGAGGAGGCTGCCCTCGGCACTGCCTGCTGTGTGGCAGAATAGGAGCCCTTGACTCAGGACCGCTCACAGACTGGAAGCGCAAGGCCTGGGTTTGCATGTCCCTACAAGCCAATAGTGACAGCCTGAGCATCTCCAGAGTGGGGCTCCCCTCTCTCAGGCTCCACTCCCTGGACACCTGGACAGACGGTCCTGGGTGGGGAAAGAGGCACCCCACACACCATGTGAAATAAAAAGTGTCAGTTGTTTGCATATGATTCCTGCTCAGACCTCCTTGGGGTTGGAGGAGCATGGGCCAGCAGGTGGGAAGACCTGCCTTGATCCTCCAGCAAATGTTACTGTTGGGATTTCACATACTCCTCAGTGAGGAAGGTGGGCCTGCTAGGAGTTCGTGCATATTGAACAAGAAACCAGGGGAAGTAGGGAGTTCCTAGAGTTGCATTCAGTGAAAAGAACTTGCTGTCCTTGGAGCTGCCTCCTGTTGTCCTGTTTCAGCACCCAGCCTTCCCAGCCGAAGCCATTTGCCCTGAGGGGTGTGGCAGTTCTCAGTGGGTCCCACAGAACCAGGAGCAACCTCCCCACAGACAGGCTCCCAAGCTGCAAACATATAGGCAGTTGTGGGAACTGGCTGGAAGGTGGGTCCCGTAAGGGTGGGCAGCCAGTGGGAACTGGCTAGCAGGTGGGGGACAGTGAAGAACCAGACTCAAGACTATACGTGCAAGAGAGTTGGGGGGCTTGTCCAAGGTCACACCACTGGGAGGGGCATGGCTGTTTCAGAACCTGCCAGGTCTGCCTTTACCCATCCCAGATTTGTTTCCATCCACTGTATCCTGAGAGGACACCAGGCCCACTTGTGTGACTGAGACACAGATGATCTGAGGGCTGGGAAGATAAAAGGGTTGCATGGCAGGGGTGTCCCTGAGAAGCCTCCATCTTCATCCTACTTCAGGAAGGGGCTCCCAGGATGGGCCTCGGTGTGCTGGGACTGGGTTCTTTCCATGGGGTCTGAACCTTAAGGGTGACCCGGCCCCACTTCTCACTCCCCGGGCTAACCTGTGTCCCCCTTGAAGCAGACACTGCCCCACTGCCCATTTCCCAAGGGAGGAAATGCCTAGAAACGGCAGGGGATGGAGTCAAAGTCTGGGATCGGACCCAGAAGTTTGGATGGGCCGCCAAGCACCAGGGCCTCTACCCCCGGAAGAAATCGGGAAGGCTGCCTGGATGCCAGAGCGCTCAGTGCGGGAAGGACCTAGACAGAAAGGAGCGTGGTGGAGGAATGCTGAGCCGGGGGAGAGGAAGGAGCAGAGGACGCGTTGCCCCTGGGCATGATACCGAAGGGCCGGGTCCTCTCATCCCTTCCTGAAGGGTTTAGATGCTCGCCAGGACAGCGGGAGACGCGGCCCTACGATCGCAAGGCACGGTGACTTCTTGGAACCTGACATTCCCTCCGCCGCGAACAAAGGCGGGACGCCGGGCGAGCGGGCACGCCCACCCGGAAGAGCTCCCGGGACGGCACTTCCGCCCTCCCTCAAGATGGCGCGGGCGGAAGGGGCGGGGCGCTGCCGCGCGGCGATGGCCGCGTCCCGGCTGGAGCTGAACCTGGTTCGGCTGCTGTGCCGCTGCGAGGCGTTGGCCGCGGAGAAGCGGGACCCGGACGAGTGGCGCCTGGAGAAGGTGAGGGGAGCGGCGTGGAGCCGGCCTCGCACGTGACCGTCCCCCGGGGGAGCGGCCACAGGGCTCGGTCCTGCCGCTGCACCAGCCGCTCTGGCTGCGCCCCTCCCTGTCGGCTCCGCCACGTCCACGCGCTACTCCCCGGTAGCCGGGGCTCACCTGGCCCCTCCCGCTTCCCAGCCCCGCCCTACCCTCGGCCGGCCCCTCGCTGGCTCGGCCCTCTCTGAGCGGGACGAGAAGGCATGCGGGGACCCAGCTGACACCCGCCTTCCCTCCCCAGTACGTGGGAGCTCTCGAGGACATGCTGCAGGCTTTGAAAGCTCAGGCGAGGTAAGTGCAGGCGACCAGAGGGGCTTCACATCCGGGGTGGAAGTGGAGGCCGCGGGGAAGCCCTGGTCTCCTGTCTCTGCTTAAACCCTTCCCTGAACGGGGGACAGCAAGCAGGTTTTCTTTTTCCTCGTCTCGCCGTCCAGCAAACCAGCCTCCGAGGTGATCAATGAATATTCCCGCAAGGTAGACTTTCTGAAGGGGATGCTGCAGGCTGAGAAGCTGGTGAGCAGGGGCACCTCTGCTTCCTCAGCCCTCATCACGCTCTCCCGGGTCCCCGGGACCCACCCCCCTGGTGATCCCTTCCTCCCTCTTCTGCAGACCTCCTCCTCAGAGAAGGCACTAGCTAACCAGTTCCTGGCCCCTGGCCGCGTGCCAACCACAGCCAGAGAGCGGGTGCCCGCCACCAAGACGGTCCATCTGCAGTCACGGGCCCGGTACACCAGCGAGATGCGGAGTGAGCTGCTCGGCCCGGTAGAGCTCCCTCCCTGAACTTTGGGAACCCTCCGGGCAGGGACAAGAGTTCAGTGCCTGGGACTGGACAGAACAACTAATACTGGCACGTGCAGGGACCCTAGGGAGCCCTACATTCTCTGCCCTAGTCCATAAAATAAGGCTTCCCAACAGAGGGGTGCTTTAAGCAGGGCTTGCTAGAGAAATAGGAGTTAGTTTGGTATAAGGCAAAAGTAGTATGTGTCTGGCTAAGCCACAGAGTTGGCCCAGTGCAAGTTTTGGCTCCTGGCTTGCTACTTGCCACATATAGGCAAGATGTTTTTATCTGTAAAACAGATTGACAGATGCCTTTCTGAGCACTCTACGTGAATCAGCTAAACCTGTCAAAATATGAGCTGTTGTCATTACCAGTTTATAGATGAGGAAATTGAAGATCAGAGGTCACAGGATTTGCCCAGGTCCGTGACGTAGGGTGCGGAGGTTCTGAGAGCAGAAAGGATAGGTTTGGGGGCATGACAAGATGGGTAACTTCCTACCTGTGCCTTTTTCCCACAGGATTCTGCTGGAGGTGAGTCACCCTAAGCAGAACAGGACTCTAGTCCCAGCTGCCTGGGACTAGACATGTGTCCTTGCTGCCCCCCATCCTTTGTGTTTCATCTGGTGGTTCCAACAGGGTCCTCTGCAGCCCAAGGAGGATGTCCCTGGGGGCATCACCACATCATGCCTGTGGGAGGGGCTAGAAAGAAAGGAGGTGGTCCCCAGAAGAAACAGAGAGGGACCTGGGTCCAGGGGCAGCCCAGATCAGGGTGAGGAAAACATCCCAGATAAGACAGCATTTGAGCTAGAGCTTTGAGGCATGATCAGGAGCCCACTGGACAGCAGGCAAGATCGGAAAGGGCCTTATGGGGACTTACAGAGAACAGAGAGGGTACACTAGGTAGTGGTCAGGAAACTGGAACACAGAAAACCAATCCTCTTCTTCACGCTTTGGCCTGTTCTGCTTCTAGAGCCAGAGCTGGATGTGAGGAAGAGAACGTGAGTGTCTTCAGCCCTTGGGCAGCACTGGGGGTCAGGGGGGCTGGACAAACCTTGGGCCACTGAGACACCATCCTGAAAGTCTAAACCACCTATCAGACACCACTTCTGGGAATGTTCTTCTCAGAAGCCAAAGCAAAGAAGGGGAAACAGCCTCAAGTAGGGCAGAGGCTGCAGCCATAACCTCTCGATTCCCTGGGAACATGTTTGTCTCTTCCCCTCTCCACCCCATGTCATGTCCACCCATCCACTCACGTGCGGGGTCAGTGGGGTGGCAGGGCCCAGGCCAGGAGATGAGAAGCAGTCAGCAGCAGAGCTAGACCTTGTCCTGCAACAACACCAGAACCTCCAAGAGAAGCTGGCAGAAGAAATGTTAGGCTTGGCTCGGAGCCTCAAGACCAACACGCTGGCCGCCCAGAGCGTCATTAAGAAGGACAATCAGGTATGAGAACTATGGGAACTCTTCAGCCTCTGCCCCAGGGCATCAGAAAAGGTTTCCTGGCAGAGGAGCACTGTGGTTGGCTCTTGGCTGGATAAATAGGAGTTTGGTAGAAGGCAAAAAATGGCATTCCCAGCAGAGGAAACAGCACCAGCAAGGGCCAAGAGGTGCTGACTTGCATCAAAGCAGTAGGGAGAAGCCACACACCACCCATCCTATTGATAATCTCACCCACAGACCCTGTCGCACTCACTCAAGATGGCTGACCAGAACCTGGAGAAGCTAAAGACAGAATCAGAGAGGCTAGAGCAGCACACACAGAAGTCAGTCAACTGGCTGCTTTGGGCTATGCTTATCATCGTCTGCTTCATCTTCATCAGCATGATTCTCTTCATCCGTATCATGCCCAAACTCAAATAAAGACCTGGCCTGGTGTACCCTATCTGTCCTCTATCTGCCCTCCGCTCCTGTCCAGAGGTACCCTTTGGGGTGAGCAACAAGATGGCAAGGCTATTGGAGGCCCCCAAGAGCTTCAGAGAGTACATGAGCAGGGGAAGAAAAAGATCAGGCTTTGGGCAGGGGTGGTAACTCAGCAATCCCCTCCCTATTTCCACCTGGCACCTACCCCACACTGGACACAGTGGAGTCCTTAGAGGCCCCAGGAGCCCCCAGTCTGGTAGAGTCAGAGCAGAACAGTGCCTTCAGCCCTGTGGAGTCAGGGTGAGGCCTGGAGGGAAGGGGAGGAGTGGGTCCATGCCTGAAGGTCAGCCTGGAGGAGGGGGCATCAGTGCTGGGCCTTCCTTGCAATTGAAGGTGATAATTCAGGGGCGGCATTCAGCACAGCCTAAGCTCTCAGGACACTGCAGATGCTTCACACAGTCATTCAGCAAATACAGGAGGATGGGTGTACATCCTGCCCTGCCCTGCCCTGCCCTGCCCTGCCCTGCCCTGCCCAACCCTGCCCACGCCATAGTCTGATCTCTACAGACAAGAACTGAGCACTGGAATTGGGACCCTGGAAGGAATCATGAATGGAAGTCCAAGTTAAGAGTAGGTCCTGGCCTTTGTCCACCCCTACTCAGACTTTGGGGACAAAACTTGTGAGGGTAGTAACAAAGAGAGCTTAGGGAGCGTGAACAGGTGACGGGTGCACAGGGGTATGTCTGTCCTCCCAGACCCTTGGGAGTGTGAGCACACATGGAGGTGCCCATGTGGAGCCCCATTACCATGGGTGCAAAAACACCAGACAGATTTTTAAAAGCTCTAGTGGCAGCTTTTTAAAAATAGATCATTTTAAAAGGCTCAAGCCTGAGACCCAGGAATAAGTCAGTGTTAGGAAGCCTGTCAACAGTCACATTAATGCATCAGGAAACAAAACCATAGAGTGGACATGGTGAAATGGTACTCTGTACTATTTCAGAACAGTACAAAGATCTGTTACTCAAAGTCTCAATAAAAAATAAGGTAGAAATGGATTATTTCCCTCATTTAACTGAAAAATCTCAAGCCAAAGGCAGCATCGAGTTTAATGGGCAAATACTGGAAGTTTTGCCATCAAAGTAAGGATGTGGAGGGGATGCCCATGGTCCACCTACCTCCCCCAATAATTTAACATTGTCTAGAGGTATCAGTGCAACTGGACAAGAAAAGGAATGAGTTTGAAAAATGAGAAAAGAGGCAATATTATTTGCAGATGATACAACTGTCTATATGAAAGACAAACTAAAAAGCCATTTTAATAATTCAACAAGATAGCAAGGGACTTAATGAGATTTAGTTTCCTATATGCAAAAAAAAAAAAAACAAACTGCAAAACATTGGAAGATCCCATTTACAACAGCAACAACAAGATACACTCCCTACTTTAACTTCCTCGATATAGGAAGAGCTGCTGAAAATCAACAACAAAAAAGATTTCCAGTCTACGGCCATGCCACCCTGAACAAGCCCCATCCTGTCTGATATCGCGAAGCTAAGCAGGGTTGGGCCTGGTTCGTACCTGGCTGGGAGACCACCTAGGAAGACCAGGTGCTGTAGGTGTAAAAAAATACAAAAATAATAAGGGATTGTAAATTGACAAGGCCCTTGCAATCTGTGAGGTCAACCAAGGGTTGCCCCGCCTAAAAATGAAAAAAAAATTATTTGCAGGAAATAAACAGGAAAATAAATACAAATGGTTTCTAAACGTTTTCACTCACCAGATTAGTCAAGATTTAAAACTTTCAAAATACACTTGCAGAAAACCATAACATTAGGGTTGCAAAGATTTTAGGAAAACCAGCATTTCTTTCCCTGCTGGTCAGATCATGAACAAAACTCACTGAAGAACACACTGACTGTATTTTTCCACAGGTGCCTTTGCGGGGTCAATTCCACTTCTAAGGCTTCATCCCACAGATAATCCACAAGTAGCCAAAGAAATTTGCAGGTGAATATTTGTACAGTATTACCTATACATTGGTCATTAAGTTAGGATCTTTCCAGCAGAAACAATTAAATGCAGCTTCTGGGGACAGGGCAGGTGAGGAATTTATTTGGATTTTCCCAACATGTCTCTAGTCCTTAGAAAAGTATTTTTTAAATACGATTGCCCTGTAAATATATAAGTGCAAGTGTGCCAAAACCACCGGTTTTTCAGACAAATAAGGAGGGTCAGAGAGAGGAAATCACCGACCCCAACACAGCCGGACCGGGTCTCCGTTGGACTCGAACCCGCGCTGCAGGGGCGCGCGCGCACTCGCCTGGTCGCCAGGCCCCGCCCCTCGCGTCGGCCCCGCCCCTCGCGTCGGCCCCGCCCCCGTCCCGCGGAGCGACCCCGCCAGTCGGGTCCAGCCTGCGGTTAACACACGCTCCGGACTCGGGCGGCCCGGACAGCGGATCCAGGCACAGCGCCCCGGACGCTGGGACAGGTGAGGCCCGGCCCGGGGGCGCGTTTCGCGAGGCGCGCGGCCGGGGCGGGGGCCGGGGCGCTCCCGAGGGCGGCGGCCGCGGCTCCGTGCGCTTCCGCGACGGCGGCCGCGGCAGCGCCCAGGCCGACGCGAGCCCGGCCGGAACGCGCGCGGCGTCACAGGTCATTTGCATAGCGCGTTTCCGGGTTACGCCACCGGGCTCCGAGGGCCAATCGCGTGCGCTCATGCAAATACGGCGGGGCTCCGAGGGCCAATCGCGTGCGCCTATGCAAATACGGCGGGGCCGGGGACGCGCCGCGGGGCTCGCCTGCAGGCGCGTCCTCCTCTCGCGTCCGCAGGCTGCCCGCCGCCCCCCCGCGCCGCGCGCGGGCCGCGACGCCCCCCGCAGGGCCCGCCCGCCGGCTCCCGGGCGCCCGAGCGGCGCCCCCCGGAGGTCGATGCCTGCCCGGGAGCCCCCCCAGACACGCG
Organism: Cynopterus sphinx; assembly: GCA_030015415.1. Lineage (NCBI taxonomy): Eukaryota > Metazoa > Chordata > Mammalia > Chiroptera > Pteropodidae > Cynopterus > Cynopterus sphinx. The sequence continues at coordinate 49,847,750 of CM057390.1, read as the reverse complement.
GCTGCCGGGACCGCCCGCAGACTCGCCCTCCTGGCCCGGGGCCGCCGGTGAGTCTGAGTGGGAGGCGGGTCCCCAGGCCGGGCAGAGGATTTATTCCCCCAGTTTAGAGGATCCCGGCTTCCTGCTACCCTTAACTCCGAACTGTAACTGCGGCGTCTGCAGCGGCCGGGGCCTCGAGGCCTGGAAACCTACCCTGTGTGCCAACCCCAGCCAGGAGCCCACAGGGCAAGGCCCAGGAAGATTGTATTTGAGGATGAGCTGCCCTCCCGGCCCCTCCTGGACTCCAGGAAGCCTGTTGTATCCATCCCTGGGGGGCATATGCCTACGCCCCACCCACTGCCCGACTATGAGCTGTGAGTGTCTCCCACGTGGTTGCTGATGCCTGGGAACGGGGAAGGGGCACTGAGGCTGGGCTTTGACAAGTGAATAAGAGTTGACCAACTAGAGAAAAAGGACATTTTGAGCAGGGAGCCCAGCATGAGCAAAGAAAAACAAATGACACTGCGTTGGGGAAAAACACTGGTTTGTTTTACACTCACACTCTGCCCCATTTTCAACCCCGCAGCAAGTACCCAGCAGTGAGCAGTGAGAGGGAACGGAGCCGCTATGCTGCCGTGTTCCAGGACCAGTATGCAGAGTTCTTGGAGCTCCAGCAGGAGGTTGGCTCTGCACAGGCAAAGCTCCAGCAGCTGGAGGCCCTGCTGACCTCACTGCCCCCACCCCGAAGCCAGGTCAACAACCAGGTGGAAACCCCTACCCCAGAGTCCTTCCAGGTGGCCAGGCAATGGCCTTCAGCACACCTATTGAGTCCAGATCTCAGACCTCTTCCTCCTCCACGTTGGGCAGGCACCACAGCATATGGGCAAACAGCCCTTGAAGTCCTCCCTAGATTGGCCGGCCACTTTGTCTCTCTGAGCCTCAGTTTCTGCATCCCTCCCTGGATCCAGCACTCCCTGAGTCTTCCTCCTCCTTTTGCAGAAGGAGGCTCAAGTTGCTACCCGTGTCTGGAGGGAATTTGAGAAGAAGCGGACGGTGAGTCATGGTCTCCTGAGTCCCACAGCCTGGTCTTTACACTCCCAACATTCATATGAGTGCCCAGTTTCAAGGAAAGAAAACCGAGGCTCAGAGAGGGCCATAGGCCAGACTGCCACAAGGACTTCCCCGGCTCTCGCCCTGCCCAGGACCCCAGCTTCTTGGATAAGCAGGCTCGCTGCCGCTACCTGAAGAGCAAACTAAGGCACCTTAAGGCGCAGATCCAGAAATTTGATGACCAAGAAGACAGTGAGGGTTCTGTGTACTTCTGAGTATCCTGGGAGATAACCAAAGGGACACATTGGGGTGAGGGTCTCACCTTGCCCCCACTTCTCTTTCTACCTCCCAGCCTCAGCTCTTGTTGTTCCCCCTGCCTGGGGTAGATTTTCCTGATTGCAAATGCCTCAGCCTTTGAGGCTCAGCTCTGATGACTCTTCCTCTAGGAAGACTTCCCATGACCTCTTCCAGAAACCCCAGCCCTGACCTCATGGGGACCCCAGATCTCAGCCCATCCCCTGGAAGTAGGTCCTGCTTTCCCATCCCAGTGGAATAAATATGTTTTAAATACATTCTATTTATAACTGCTTAACACTTGATTGTTACAAAAAGAATTGTTCTTCCATTTTCCAGAGGGAAAATAATGAAGGTTTTGAGATATGGACTTGTCCAAGATCTTTGAGTGTGGTATGAACCCTTGAATGTCCAGGGGTCTCCCTCTCCTCAAAGAGCTTCAAGTGGCCCTCCTAATAGGAAGCTGAGAGGCCAGCATCCAGCATTGGGATGGGGAGGCCCCAGAAACTAGGAGTTTCCACAGGTCCATTAATGGAGGTAGAGAATCCTAGTATCTTGCTGGGGTAGGGTCCTGGAGAATTCATGTGTGATCCTGGGGACCACCTGAAGGGGGCAGTCTCAGCCCAGGATACTACAGGAGGCCCTGCTGTGACCAGATAAATGGCACCCTGTGATTCACTTCTGGGCACTGCAGGCTGAATGGTGATTGATGCCAGGCACTGTGTGAACACAATTCACATGCCTGGCCCTAGGGGAGAATGCCCTGGTGTCCACCACATGCCAGGCTCTCCCTGGGCAGTATAGGTTGGGACACCAGTAGGGTAAGGCTCCCTATGGGACTGTGTGATGGCTGTCTTGAGTCTTGGTCTTCCATGGGAGCCATAAAAGACAATCAGGGAGACAGACTGCAGGCAAAGAAGACAGTGACAGCCACTGGGTCAGAGAGAGGCTTCAGTCCCCAGACTGGGCCTCATGGAGCCCATCCTCAAGGAACACAGCCTTGGGCCCAGTGTAATAGAGCAATAACAGAGGGCTAGATGGCAATCAACCAGGGAGGCTCAAGATGACTTGTAGGAGAGGCCATATGGGTAGGGTTGTGTAGAAGTACAAATTCAGCAGTCAAGTCCAAACAAACATCCAAGTCTCTGGCCTGGGGACTGGAAGCAAAACACAATGGTCTTGCTCGGTTCTCAGATGTCCTGAGTCTGAGAAGTGGGGTATTGCTGCCCAGTTCAACTTAAGTGGACATATATTCACTTACCCACAGAACATCCTCAGAAGATGCTGACTCAAGGCAGGAACCAGTCCAGCCTCTAATGGGTTTCCAGTAGCCTTTCCATCCCACTTCCACTTCAGTCTCCTTCTGGGGGCAGGGCGTACCCACGACTCTCCTTCATTCCACAGAAAATGCCCTTATTCCCCATCTTCCCCGGCCTCTTCCCAGATGGACATAGGGGAGGCTGTGATCCTAATGGGGAACCTTTGGGAGGACTGAGACTGCCTTCAGGGCTAAGCACTAGGCCAGCTTGCAGGGTAAGACCCAAGTTCTTCCCTCACTGTTTTCAAAGGGGCTCTTTGATAAAAGCCTCGTCTCTCCCTATCGAGACCTCAGTTGAAGCCAAGAGATGTCATCCCCACCACCAGCCAGGCCCCTCCTACCTATCCCCTGGTAACTCTCATAGGTGCCTTGCCCACCGGAGCTGGGCTGCAAACTTGAGGCCAGAATGGCAAGTTCTCTGGTGACCTGAATCACCCCACGTCAACTCAAGTCCATATTTCAAAGTCTGTCCTTAAAAAGTCCCTACCTCTTCCAAATGCCAGTCTCCAAAAGTTTTTTAGTTACACGATTCAAACTGACTCAGGCACAGAAGTCTGGGCTCATGGAACTGAAACATTTCAACCAAGAGTTTCAGGTATGCCTTGATCCAGGGACTACTAAGGCATCTTGGGAAATTGGCCTTCCGCTTTTGGCTCTACTTTGATTATAGCCTCCTAGTTCCAAATCTTACCATCCAATCTCATCCAAGCTCTGGGCCACATGCCCTTCCTGAACCAATTGCTGTGGCCAGAGGAATGGAGGGCTCTGTCTGGGCTGAGATCATGTGACAGACCTAGCCCCAGATGTTTCTCCTGAGGACACTGGGGTCCAGAGAGTATGACTAAAGGCTGACCAAACAAAAACAATGAAGTGTTTGGTCCAGGGCATGTGTGAATCTATGAGGCTCACTCTCAGAAGCCAGAGTCAGAATTTGAACCTGAGCCACCTGTTAGGCTTAACTCCTACAGACTCATTGGCTGAACTTTGTCCCACCTCTCTGCCCACAACCTCAGTTTTCCCACAACACTATCCAACAAAAACAGCAATTAGGGCTGTTGTTAGGTTGTGGGTGTTCGAGATGGCTAGGAGTGGATCGGGTGCTTTCCCCTCAAAAGATGACAGAGGCTGTGCAGGTAGGAAACACCTTTATCATTGGCCTTAATTCATTCATCATGTAGTGTCCAACGTGGATCACGTGTCCAGAGTAACCGCCTGACAAGCAACCCCTGCCTGGCTACAGCTGCCCCTCCAGGCCAGACGTCAGGCCTCTGGCCATCACACCAGGGAAGCCAATCCCACCATCCCATGCTTGGGCACTGAGTATAAGACTATCCCAAGACTGGAACCTCAGTCATTCCCATCTTGGCCAGGGGTTCTGGGGAGAACAAGGCTGGAGCCTGGACAATCAGTCACTTTTTGGTTTCATGATCACTTAAAAAACAGAAAAGACAAACATTTCACAGTCTTTAAAAAATAGGAGTCTGAGGAGAAAGGCTGGGGTCCTCCGTCTGGGGTTCCCCCTTGAGGCCTAAGCAGCCATGTCACTTGAGGTCTGCACACCCGGCCATCGTGCCCCGGGTCCTGTCCAATCACTGGCCCGAGCCATAGGGCCAGTTGAAGGTACTTCCAGACAGCAACATGTCTCGGATCAGTGTCTCGATGGGCGTCTTGCCCACCAGGCGCATGAAGAACAGCTGGGAGATGAGGGAGGCGGGGACTGCACGAAGGGCAGGGAGCCGAAGCAGCAGGCGCCCGAAGCGCTGGGGCTGGGACGGGTACTGGGCCCGCACATACTCGGTGAGGGCCACCTGCGCCTTCTCCTGCAGGCTCTCCACATGTGCTGGGTCCGAGAGGCCACAGGCATCTGGGAGGTCAAGGGCAAGGTCAGATGGATAGGAAGGAGATGGCAGGAAGACGCAGGCCCCAGGGGTAGTTGAGGGTACCGCTCAAGGCTGTAGATACGGAGGGAGAGGGGCACTCAAGAGGTGGGAGATAAGGGCCTGGGGCACAAATGGGCATATCTAAGGTAGTGTGAGTCCTCAAGAGTTGTGAAGGTGGCCTCACCTGAGGACAATGTCACAAGGGTGCAGGCAGTGATTCCTCAAGGGCGGATGGGGCTCCCACTGAGGCTTTGTCAGGGAGACAAGTTCTAATCAAACTCAAGTGGAAAGGGTGCTGGGGAGAGGACTTGGGGAGAAAGGCAAAGCCTAGAGGGGCCTGGGGTGTGAGTGTTGACGGCATCTAGATAGAGGTCTTGAAGGTGGAGGGCAGAGGAGCCTTGAGGGCAAACCCATATTGATCAGATGAAAGCCACTTTTCAGTAGCCTGGGTCTGGTTCTGCAACCATGACCCCAAGTAGACACCTAGTGGGGCCTGGAACCTCCCAGAGTAAAACCAGATGTGCTGCCACCAGTTCCTAGAATTAGGTAGGACTTCAGCTGCTGAAAGGTTACAAAACAGAGGGCATGAGGCCAGCCCCACCCTGGATGGGAAGGGCCTCCAAGCCACACTTTTCTCAATCCAAGGCAGCCCTAGCCACCTGGAGGTTGCCCTGCCCTGGGGGCACATTAGGGGCCCTGGGTCAAAGGTCTGGGGTCACAGGAATCAGGGAGTGGGGAGCTCAGAACCTGGTGTCAGGACACCGCTGCCTGGCAGCCTTTCCTTCATAAGTGCTCTCAGGAAGAGTACCCTGACCTGAGGGACTAGGGTCAGAGTTTGGGGGGCCAAGGATCAGGGAATGGGGGTCAGGGGGTGGGCCAGACCAGGTGCCAGGGACCCTTCCTCCCACTCTGCTGGCAGTGCTGAGTATGAAGAGCACTTTAATGAGGGGATGGAGAGTGGGGGGGCCTCAGAGAGCCCAGAAAAAGGGAGAGGTTGTGGGAACCTGAGTCACCTGTCCAGGCCCAGAGGTCTTAAGGAAACCTGGGATCTGGGGTGGGGGCATCAGGGTGTGGGTCACACAGCCTGCAGGGCCACAGGTATGGCATATGGGGGATCACAGAGCAGAGGACTGTAGGGTTGGCATATGGGGGATCACAGAGCGGAGGACTGTAGGGTCACCCCCACACACACCCCGCACAACCAACCACAAAGCCTCCCTAGCCCCCTCCAACCCCGCCACCCCGCCCTTGGAACGCATCTCACCAGGCGTGAAGAGCGCGATGGCCTTGAGGCAGCCGTACTCGGCGGAATCGACCTGCAGCCGGCCCAGCTTGTCCACCTGCTCCTGGAAGGCGCGCACTTGGTCCATGAAGGCCACGGCGCGCTCGGCCGCCATGGGCGCGGCGTGCAGGCCGGCGGCGGCCAGCAGCGGCGCCGTGTGCAGGGGCAGCGCCGCCTGCGCCGCGTTCAGCACGAACAGCTCGCTCCAGCTCAGGCGCAGCAGCGCCACCTGGTCGGCCACCGGCAGGTCGGGGAAGAAGGGCGCGTGGCGCGCCCACTCCACGGTGCTGAACAGCAGCCGCGCCGCCAGCTCGCACACGTTGTCGATGCCCAGCACCGCGCCCGCCGCGCCGCCGCCCGCGCCGAAGCGCCCGGCCGCCGCGGGGTACGGCTCGGCGCGCAGCAGCTGCGCGATCAGCTCGGACACCGGCTGCCCCGGGAAGAGGTCCCCGCCCGCCGCCGCCGCGGCCGCCAGCGCCGAGCCCGGGGGGCTGCCCGAGGCGGCGGCCACTGCGCCCGGCAGCGAGTGCGGGATGCGGCCGCGCTGCACCGCTGTGGTGGGCGCAGGAGCCGGGCGGGGGGGGGGGGCAGCGGAGGAGAGAGGGGAGGGGGGAGGAAGGGGGGATGAGGGGTCAGGAGGGAGGAGGAGTAGCCAAAATGGGCACGGGAAGGGGACGGAGGGTCATGGGGAGGGCGGAGAGGGGAGAGGAGGGTCAGCCAGAGAGAGGGGGAGGAAAGGCATCCGGGTTTGGAAAGTGGGGTATCCAAAGGTCATGGGGGTCGGGTAGGGAGGAATAAAGGAGGGAACGCAAAGTCATTAGACGGTCACTCAGCTCCTCCCCTCCAAGGCCCACCAAGCTCAGCCTTTCCCTGACCTCCCACCCTGCCCCATGGGCACACAGCCTGTTGGGAGGCCAGGGGCCCTGGGTCCCGCAGGCTTCAACCGGCACCCCTGGCTGGCCCCCACCCAACCTTGCTTGGGTAACCTTCTGGGTTAAGGAAGAATTTCATGCACACCTGGCCCCCCTCCCACTGAACGGTGTGAGCTCCAATCGGCAGCCCGGGAAGCTTGGCCTGTCAGTCATGGGAGTCCCAGAGCTGAGAATGAGACTAAGGAGGGGGTGCATCCCTAGAACTTAGGGCACCTGGCCTAAGTGATCTCTCCTATGGAGATGGGATCATTTCTCTAGCTCCCAGCCCGGCCTTCCAGGTCAGGGCCTCCAAGAGCATCTGTCTGTCTGGGTCCCTGCAGTGACCCTGGTGCTAAGAATGGAGTCCTGGACAGTAGTAGGTGCTCAATAAGCATTGACTGTGAGGAGGGGGGACTCACTGCAGGCCTGGGCCAGTGTCTCCAGTAACCAGGTGAGTGAGAAGGGCAGACTGGGCTTGGTGCCAGGCAGAGACTAATTAATCAGCTTTAATGAGTTTGCATGCCCTGTCTCATCACCTCCAAGAACTCCTGGTCAACTGCCATGGAGCAGATAGGGCAAGGGACATGGGTGGGAGCCAGGGGCTTAAGTTGAGCCTGGCTCTTGGGGATAGGGGAACCTTCTTCCGCCCCTTTGCTCACTCAGTTCTAAACCCCACCCCCACCATTCTTCCATCCCCTGGCCATGTTCTCAACTCAGGGCCTTTATACTTGCTGTTTCCACTTCCTGAGCACCCCTTCCCCAGCTCTTTCTCCACATTCAACCCAGACGGTGTGGGTTCAAGCCCCTACTATAACTTTACTGGCTCTCAGATCCTGGCAAGTGGCCTCACCTCTCTGCTCTCTGTGCTTTTCCCACCTCTAAGATTTAGGTGACAATAATAATGATGATGGTCCCAATCACTGAATTACATAAGAATCTATCTAACTTATTTAGAACAGCACTTGGCAGACAGTAAGGGCTAAATGGATACCAATTCTAGCCAAGAATAATTTATTGAGCACCTTCTGTATTCCAGGACCTGGTCTAGGCACTGGAGGTTTGTCAGAAAACAAGACAGACAGAAGTCTCTGCCTTCAGGGAGCAGACATTTTTGTGGGGAACAAATACATTACAGAGCAAGGTAGATGGTGTGAAATCAAGAAGGATGATGAAGGGTAATCAAGAAAGCTTCTTTGAGGAGATGCTGTATGAGCAAACCTTAAAGCAAGTCAGGGAGGAAGCCACAAAGGTGTTTTGGGGAAGAGCACTCCAGACAGAGGAACAGCCTGTGCAAAGGCCCTTAAGTAGAACCGTGCTTGGGGCATGAGCTGTGTTTACGATGATATCCACACCTGAGACTAGAGATCTGAAGCCCTGATCTGAAGTACATCAGGATTTTTGGTCAAAAGGACAAGTGGAAGCAAAATCCAGGTGGGGAGAGGGGGCAGGAGAATCACCCTAAACTTAAAAAGGACCAAAGGGGAGTGATCAGATGGTTTTAAGAGACACCCTGAGAAGCTGTTTCCAGCTTCTTCTAGAAGCCTGGCAGAGAAGAAACCAACTCGAGACTCAGGTGAAATACAGGGAAGAACTGCTAGCCTGGCCCATGAGAGTCCAGGCAGAGACAGGACACACAGCATGGGGGCCAGATCCTCTCTTGAGCCCTAGGCTCTGAGAGGAAGTCTCTGGGTTCCACTTCATTTCTAAAGGTGGAGTTCTACACCCAGCTGCTAGCACGTGTCTACCCAAGTCCCTGGAGCAGGGATAAAGGCTGGGTCTGCTTCTGGCTCCCAGGGCCCGGGGTCAGGCGGAAGGACAGGCTGCCCTTTGACTTAATCGGGTAAGTTCCTGCCTTGGGCAAACACAAAGCAAGGGGGGAGGGGGAAGGGAGAGTAAGTCAAATAAAAAAATACATCCTGTTCAGAAAGCCATGGCCAGGCTGGGGGCAGGGGGTGGTCACTGAGGTGCCAGGGCCAGGACACTTGCCTCGGAGGCCAGGGGGACCAGTGAACAGTCTTAATATGGGGCCAAGTTAGGGCATCCCTTGCAGCCCCAGCTCCAGGGCAGCTACCAGGCAGCCATAGATAATCGGATTTCTTCAGCCTTGAGCCAGACCTAGGCCCACGGGATCTTGGATCGGTGGTAACATCGGCAGGAGCCAGACCCCAAGAAGAATGAAAGACAGGCTGGTTGTCTACACCCTTTTTGCTACATCCCATCAGACTCACCCTCTTTCCTCATGCCCACCCGGAAGCACTTCTTGAGGCGGCAGTATTGGCACTGGTTCCGGTGATGCTGGTCAATCTGGCAGTCACGGTTGGACCTAAAGGCACGCAGAGGTAACCATGGGGGTCACTGTGACACCCATGGCCTGCTCCCTGAGCCACCCTGTGAGCCACCTCTGAAGGCTGCCCCAACCCCAGGCTAGGCAGGTGGCCCCAAAGGGCCACAGAGGGTTAGCCTGCAGGTCTGCAAAGAGCAAAGAATGAATGATGGTGACGGATGAATAAAGTAGGTGGCAAAGCTGGTGGCAGATGAATAGGAGTCCGTGGCAAAGTAGAGTAGCACACCAGTGAGGGTATGTTGAAATTACATTTTGAAGAATGAATAGAGGTTCCCCAGGTGAATGGAAAGGCAATTCCAGGCACAGAGAACAAGGAGAGCAAAAGGTTGGAAATGTGAAAATATGGAGGTCTAAACAGTTTCATTTTTATGTGGTCATTTTCAGGTTAAGGGGCAGGGTGTTTGTCCCAAGGGCAATGTGAGAACAGAAAAAGTACATGGTCAGGGAGCAGAGCTCTGTGAGTTGACTGAGAGAGTAGAAGCCAGGCCAGACCAGGGCCAAGTCCCCTGTGGGGTCACAGCACTGTGGGGCTTCATCATTATCACCTTGTACAAGGCTGCCACCAATGGATGAATGAATGAATAAATGAATGAACTCCTGGTCCCACTTTAAGACCCCACACCCATGTCCCTTCCTCTTGGAAGAACTTCTAACTCTTGAGCCAAAGAAACTTCCTCTTGGTGGCCCTTAGGGATTGTTGTTGCCTTTCCCAGGGGTGAGACAGGTGGCTCCAAACTGCAAGGCAGTAAGCGCAACGTCCAGAGTCAACCCCAAGTGAGAGGGTTTAGGCACTTATTCTTCAAACGTCCCCAACGCCTTTTCCTCTTGGCCCCTGCCCCTTCGTATTTCGCTCTATCCTAGACTCAAGGCTCTCCAAGACCCAAACCTAGGACAGACATCCCTGAGGTCCTAGCTGGGCACCAAAGTCACCCAGAGACATTCACAGAGTAAAACACTCAATAAAGTTAAAAATCAAACATCTCAGCTGGACACGCAGCCCCAACCCTCAGGTGACAACTTCTCTACCGAGCCTCAGTTTCCTCGTTTGGAAATGGGAGGCCAGATGCCAGCTCCACATGGGATGTTGGGTCTGGGGGAATCTGAGGGGCTCTGGAGGAGAATGACAGGACCCAGGACCCAGCTGGACCCAATGGCAGCTTTAGAAGAGCTGAGGCTTTGGGGGGCCTCCAAGGGCCTGGATCCTGCAGTGGCAGCATCTGAGGCCAAGCCTCCGGCTCCTGCCTGGCCCCAGCCCCCAGGAGGAGGCCAACCTAGGGCAGAGGGAGCTCAGGCAGAACCAGAACAAAGCCCAGCAGGCAGGCAGGCAGTGGGAGGGTCCTGGGCAGCCGGCTGGAAACAGCCAGGCCTGTGGTAGGCGGGCAGGCAGGGGCCCAGCTCAGGGCCCTCTGACCTCAGGAGAGGCCCTCAACCTTCTGCCTCAACTTCTCCAGCTGTGGTGTCACGACAGCTTTCCTAGTCCTCCAGATGAGGAAACAGAAAGTTCTACTTATTATCCCGTCTAAAGAGCGTATGCTTGGCCCAACACTGGGGCCCAACTCAGTTTCCTCCCTAGGCTTCTGGCTTCTACTTCAATTCGATCAGAGCCTTCCCTTGCTCACACACACTTCATGGCTCCCTGTGGCCATCAGTCCAGCACTTCAGGCCCACTCAGCTCAACTCCACCCATGCCTGAGTAGTCTCATTTTACAACACTGCTTCCACCAACCTGCCACTGGGCATCTGCCTGGGTCAAACCCTTCTCGCTTTAACTACCATATCCTATGGCCCTACACCACACAGCCCTCTCTGACCCTCAGGCAGGGAGCCCCTTGCTCCCACCTAGGACCCCAATCTCATCCCTCACTGTGGCCCAGCCCAGATCCCACAGGCTGGGGCATCTGCATCTCACTGTGTCTCCGGATTGAAAGAGGGCTGGGCTTAGAGCTGGGGTCTCTGGGAGGCTGGCATCATACCACCCAGTCTGAGCCCTGAAGAAACTGCTGAATAAATCTGAGGCTCGGAGAGGAGCAGTGACTTCGCCTGGTGACACAGCATAGAGCTTCTGAAGAACCTGCCAGCCCCTAACAATGGCCCCTGTCCACCACTTTGATGCTCCCTGCTCTGGCCATTACGTAGCCCCTGGGACTCCAAAACTTCCTGAGCCCCTCCCGTGCCCTCCCCAAAGACCCAGCCAGAAAGCAGGAGGTTATTCCAGCAGAAAAAATGAGGCCAAAGTCTGGTGGCCCAGTTAGCACTGGAGGAGGGAGGAAGCCAGCTCCCCCCACCACACACACACACACATACACACATGGCCACCCCAGAAATGCTCTGACCCCAGACCTGGGGCCAAACTCCAGATGCCCAAGGCCTGGCCTAGTGGCCTCACCAACAAGCCCTACCTGGGCTGAGCCCCGACCATGACTTAGCCACCCTCCTCTTTCCCACCTTGAAATTCCCCTTGCTGAGCCCCAACTGGGGCAGGATATCTCCCTGGGTGACCCAGGACAGACACAAGGACCTCTCTGGGCCTCAGTTTTACACATATGGAAAATGGGGACCCCCATACCAGCTAGGCAGGGCCCATGCATGTTCACGGAGGACACAGAGTAGGGACTTGTCAATAAAGCAAAAGGATGCTCATCCAAAAGTGGTGAGAAAGGGGCCCCGAGCTGGACACCCAACCCCAGTTCCAACCAGAGAGGCTAGCAAGGCCCTGCCAGTCACTGGGGACTCCAACCCAGGACATCCCAGGCCTTCCGGGAAACATTCACCCCACCCTGTCTCAGAGACATTGAAGTTTCAGGGATTTTCCAGGAGCACCAGGTCTGCTCCCACTCCTGGCTGCGGGGGTGGAGCAGCAGAGGTGCGGTCAGATCTGGCTGCCCTCCCCACCCTCCCGCTACGGTTTCCGGTCACCCAAGACCCAGGGTGAGCCCAGGGGGGGCTCCCCCCATGGGCAGGACCAGCTCCTTCCCCAAGGCAGGGCCCCCATCGAAGGAGGCCGCCCCGTGCCATCTCTGCCTTGCTCCCGCCACCGCCTTGGTGGCCAGGGCGACTTTGGAAGTGATATTTGACCCCAAGGGCGCGCCGTATTGATCCGCGCGGCCGCAGACAATGGCCCCTGGACGCTGCGAGCTTCGCAAACCATGTTCCACGTTCGATTCCCAAGGGGTCCCCGTGCGATGACGTTCCCACGAGAAGGGGTGCCCCCTGACAGCACCCCAAACCCTCCCGGCGCGGAGATGACCCCTCTCCGGAGAAAATCAAGGGTGGGAGGAGGAGCGAGAAACTGGGGCAGAAGGCGCAAGGGACCACCTGATGTGGGGACCTGCATCCATACGGTGCCGACTGTATACACAGCCCTAGGAACGGAAAAGAGAGGAGGACAGGGGGCTGTACCCCTATCTCAGAGGGGAGTGGAGGCCCAGGGAAGATCAGCGCCAGGCCCAAGGTGACCGAGCAGGTCAGGGCCCGGCCAGGCTGGGCCGAGCGCAGGCAGCGGGGCGCAGATGGGGGGCTCACCGGCAGGTGTAGCTGAGGTTGCGGCGGATGCTCCGCTTGAAAAAGCTCTTGCAGCCCTCGCAGGTGAAGACGCCGTAGTGCTTGCCGCTCGACTTGTCCCCGCACACCACACAGTCCACCTGCAGCCCCGGCCGCTCCTCGTCGCCCGGCTCCGCGTCGCTGGCAGCGCCAGGTGGCGAGGCCGAGTCTTCCTCGGCTGCGCGCGGGTAGCCTCCCGCCTTGTCCACCCCGTTCGTGTCGCCGCCGCCTCCGGGGCCGCCCCAGCCACCGGTCACCATGGCCATAGCCCCAGGGCAGCGGGGCCGGGGCGCCCCCTCCGCGCTCCTCCCTCCGGGCACCCCTGTCAGCCCGGGGGACTCTACCCCGTTCGCATCCGGCCCCGGCGCGCGGGGGGCACCGGCTGCGCCCCCCAGAAAACTTTTCAAGCAACTTCCTGCGGCCGGTCCGCGCACCCGGGCGGAACTGGTCGGGCCGGTTCCAGGCCAACTTTCCCACGCGTGCGCGGGGCCGGGCCTGGGGCCGGGGGGGCACGCTAGAAGCGCAAGCGCGGGGCCCCCGGGACTCGCGCCCCGCCGCCCTGGGGCCCCGGCGGGGGCGCAGGGGCCATGGCCCGGCCCGGGCCGCGCAGGGGGCGCCCTCTGGCCTGACCGCCGCTCGGCCGGGGGCTGCGGCCAACTTAGCGGGCCGCCATCCGAGAGCCGGAGGCCGGGGGGAAAGTTTGGCTGCAAGTTGCGCGGCTGCCCGCGGCGAGGGGGAGGGGCGGCGGGCACGCGCGGGGACCGGTCGCCGCGCCCCCCGGGTCCCCGGGTCCCCCCAGCGGTCGCTCCGGGCCTGCAGGGCCGCGGGCCGGCGTTCCCCGAGCTGCCGCCCCTGCCGCGGCCGCGCCCGTCAGGCCTGGGCCTGCGCCTGGGCCCGGGCCTCGCTCCCGCCGCCGCCGCCGCCGACCCCGCGCGCCGGCCTCGCGCTGCGGCCGGTTTGACACACAACGTTCCATCCGCGGGGCGGGCGGGGGGCGGGGGCGGGGGCCGGGGCGCGCGCCGCGGGCTGGGGGCGGGCGCTGGTTGCCCCGGCGACGGCCGCCCTTATAAGGGCATGGGTGGCCGTGCGCGGCGCCCGGCGCCCAGGCCGGCGGGAGGGACGAGGGCGGAGCGCGCGGGACCGCTCGGCCTGACCCTCCCCCCTCCCCCTCCCTCCCTCCCCTCCCCTCCCCTGCCCTCGCCAGGCTCCAGCCTTAACCCCTGCCCAGCCGCGGCGGGATCATGGGCAGCCGCTGCCCTCTGCCCTTCTGCAGCCTCGCCAACATCTCTCTCCAAGGCACTCCCCTCCACCTCCGGCCTTGGACGTCGCGTCCTTTACCGCCTTCGTGGCGCCCCAGGGACACCCCCCCCCATTCCCGGCAGAAGCAATAATGGGAGTCCAGTTGCACCCGGCCGCGGGAGGGGGCATGCCTGTGCGCAACAGACACGCGCGCGCGCGCGCGCCCGCGCACCCTGGGGCATTGCTCTGCACAGTTGCAAGATGGATTGTGTTTGCTTCCTCTTCCAGAAAGTCGCCGCGTCCGACCCCCACCCACCCTTGTCTTTGCTTGGGCGAACACCTGGTGCTCGTAATCTCCAGGGGGAAGGGATGTGGTGGTCTCCGGCTGGCGGGGGCGCGAGGTCACGGGGTTCCTCTCCAGATTTCAGGCCTCTGGGGGCAAGGCGCCCACCCGCCGGCGAGGTTAGAGGCAGTAGGAGTGCCCACCACCCATGCTGTGGCCTGCCCCTTCCCCTTTAATTTCCTTTTCTTTCTGTGTTTTATAGAAAGGGCTTGGCCGGGAGGCCGGCTGGACTGCAGATGTCTCTTCCAGACTCCCCGAGCTCTCCTCCCAGCTGCCGCTTGCCTGCAACAGCCCCCAACCCCACCCAAACCCTGGGCTGGGGCCGACCAGCATTTAGCATTTATTAAGCACCCTTTATATGCTCCCAGACCGCTCTCACAGGGGAAGCCTAAGCCTCTGGCTCTGGGCCCGTTAACGTTTAACCCGCTGGAAAAGCCCTTCCTGCAGTGACCTTTCACCTTGAAGTCCCTCAGGTCCTGTCACCTGGCCTTATCTCCTGCCCTGCCTGCTCAGCCAGACACGAGGCCAAGTGGCTAGGCCTATGAAGGCAGTGGGTGGGAGAGTAGTGCCCTCTGGACATGAGTCTCCTAAGTCCTCCTCTCTCAAGAAGGGGCCTTGGCAAAAGGCACCCCCTCTCCAAATGACATCTGAAGAGACACCCTCGAAGGCGGAGAGGGGGAGAGATGCTTAGAGATCGTGCAACACTTCACAGGATACCAAGGTTCTGGGAAAGCCCACACAGCCAAGCACAGCCCAGGGATTCTTGGCCTCCCAAGGAGGGCCTGGGTGAGTGCAAGGTGGGGAAGGTTTTTAGCAGGTACAGAAAGCAAGAAGGGCTTGGGTTAGACCTGAGCAAAGACTTTCCATGGGTCTGACTACAGTGGACTTCTGCTCTGTAAGCCCTGCTGGGGGAGGGGAGCCTGGGTGGTTATAGAGGACCCTTTAGTTCTGGGGCTGCCTGGGAATGTGGGGGGCGCTGGCTGGTTATTTGGGATGAGGACAAGGGCCTAGGTCCCTGCCTGGATCATCTAGGATCTTTGGTTGAAGAAGGGGTCCGTTTCAGAAAGGGAAACTTAGCAGGGTAAAGTCTCAAAGAAGGGAGTCAGAGGGGGTACTTAGGGAGGGGAGGGTTTGAGGGACACATATCTGGGGCAAGGAGGCCCAGAAGTGACGGGCTGGGAGCCGGCTTGGAGATGGGGAAAGAAGGCGCTGGAGTTGGTCCTACTCTGCGGATGCCCCGCCTGCTCGCAGTAGCTCCACCACCCCAGAGTCGAGGACCGGCTCCGCCCCCCTGACCCCTGCCCGCGGCCCCGCGGTGACATTTGACCTTGCGGCGGCCGCGGACCAGGGACAAAGAGGACTAGACCCATCTGCTGCAGGGGCACCCGTGGGAATGGCCAGACCCTGCTCTGGTGTCCTGGGAACAGATCCCTGCCCCCTCCTTAAGCACGAACTCCTTCCCCACCCTCTAACAGGTGACCTTGTCTCCTTTTGCTCCCTATCCCCACCGGCAACCTGGTGGGACTGGGGGCTAAGATCACTCTTGGGAGAGGGAAGGGGGACAGGAGAGGATAAGGTCGGCTCCCCTACTCCCCTGCCTCACAGACGACCTTGCCCGCCTCAATTTCCCGGCTTTCGTCCTCGGTCCACAGAGAGTGCGCTGGGTCCGAAGGTCACCAGCTCCAACTCTCGCCTGAGGCATCTGTGGGTCAGGAGAACTGGATTGCGTCCAGGCCCCTGACTGGCACTGACCTCAGGTTCATCTTGCCCTTCCGGGCAAGAGGTAACCGCCCTGCACACACCTGCACAGGTTGGGCCTGAGAAACGCCTCCACCACCAGGCTGGGAACAAAACCCTTGCTAATCCCCAGCTTGGGTTTCAGCTACCGCCCCGGAGGGGACAGCTGGCCCCTAATCCTGGCCGACTGGGTCTTGCCCAGCCCCCCTTTCACGACCCTGCCAGAGCCGATTGGGAGGGCGGGGAAGTGTGACCTATGCAAATGACATGCTAATCAGATGCCTGTCTTTAACCTGACACTAAAGCTTCCCACAGCTTCCAAGGTCTAACCATGAAAGGCAGAATTTAGCCTCACCAGGGGCCGTCTAGGCCCTCCAGGGACGGAATGTGTGTGGTGCCCACCATGAGCTCGCACACTGAGTTCCTCTGCGCCTGCACGATAGACTCCTGAGCTTCTGCGTGCAGGTTTTTCAGCCTTTTACCTTAGCTCCACATTCTTTGCATGCGAGTTCCAAAGCCACCTCTGATTCCTCCTCCCCACACATGCACCTGGAGCATGCGCCCTTCTAGCTAACGTTCCACACTCCGAACTGTGGGGGCCTCAGTCTTCTGAGATAGAGGCATCTTCCAGAACAAACCCAACATCTCCCTAGGAAGAGTGGGCAGAGGAAGGTGTGCCCTGCCACCCCGTGGACCCCTGTCTGGGTTTCTGGAGACAAGTAAGAGTTGGAATTTCAACTCTGGGTATGTAACCTCACTGACCTCCGAATCCCCCCAGCCAAGCTTGGAGACCCTATCCCTACAGCCCAGGCTACCTCTGGCAAGACCCTACTGACCCCTTTCACATGCCACATGGTACCAAGCCAAAAAGACACCGAATCTTTCTCAAATGCCTGGCTAATCCCTCATCCACCCCAAGATGCATAGGTATATCAGCCTCCATCACATCAAACACGCCTCAGCATGCAAAGTCACGCCTCATGACATCACTCCAGGACAGTTTATGACACAGCCGGCCACCACTGTCTGGCACATCCAGACATGGCCAGGTACAGGGCCTACAGAAAGGTCTCCCCTGGCTGGGAAGGTGGACCGGGCTGACTGGGCTTCTCCAGGTTTCTTGCGGTGGTTTCTAGCACAGCCAGTTCTTCTGCCTGTCGGGCCTCCATTAGTGCCACCTGCTGTTCCAGCTTCCTCCGTTGCCCTTCCTGCTTCTGGCGGGCTCCTTGGAAGGCCAGGACCAGGGCACTAGAGGGGGTATGGGGGTTCAGCCAGGAAACAGGCCCCCCACACCAAGGCAGGGGCTATGCACTCCCAGATTGGGACTTTCTAAAGTCCCAGCATCACTCAAGAGGGGCTGACACAAAGGCACCAGGGGAGGTGTGGGATGGACTGAACTTGAAGCCCACCTTATAGGAAGGAAACTGAGGCCCAGACAGCCAGGGAATCTTCTGAGGTCACCAGGGGAAGTACAGGGAAGAGGGACCCACCTGTGAGCCTTACATAAATCACTGTTCAGCTCAGCACTCTGAGCACGTCTGGCTCGCTCCTTCTGAGCCACCTGTTCCAGCTCCTCCCGCAGAGACTGAAGCTGCTCCCGCAGGCCCAGGTTTCTGGTGCAGGGGTGGGGAGAGAAGGGCTCACAGCTATAGCCAGTCCTATCATCCCTCTACCCACCCACCTGCCCATGGTTTTTCCATGGTGGGAGCACACCTGTACACAAGTGCACACCCAGCCTGGCACTGCTGCACACAACACCCCCAGGGACTCTTGCATATATGCCACCACCACCCCCCATCCCTAGCCAAATATCCCCCAACCAGGAACACACCGAGTGAGTGATGCCAACAGTTCCTGAGCCAGCTCCTCTCGATCCTGCACTGTGCTCGCCTGACCTCCATCGATGCCCTTGATGCCACCAGGGATAGCAGGGCCCTGAGAGAAGCAGAAGGAAGGGAAGTGACATTGGCCTAGGCTGAGTATGTGCTCAGCCCAAGCTGGATGTTGAAGATGCCCAGACTGTGGCAGCCATAGTCCTTTCCCTCACAGAGTCTTCAGTCTGGTGAAATACCCCAATAAGGGCAAAATTACTCCTTAACAAGGGAAATAAACCACAGGGGACCTCATCTGAAGACAGTCCAGGAGGGCTTCCTGGAGGAGGTGATATCTGAGCTCTAGGAATTCAAGGACTTAACTAAACAAAGAGAAATGTAACTGGTGTTTCTGGCAGTGGCACGGCAGGTACAAAGGCTTGGAAGTGGAAGAGATGCTAAAGGCTTTAAGCAGAGGGTAGACATGATTAGACAGCAAGGGCAAAAATGAAGGACACAGAAGTAGAACCAAAATTTAGGAAGAGAGGAAGCATGGACTGGGGCTATTAGAGTGGAGAGGGGGTGGTATGAACAGGCCTGGGGGTGGGAAAAAAGAGGTACAGGTTTGAGTGGAAGACACTAAACCACTTGGGGCTTAGTGGGCTCAATGCTCTCAAAGATAGAAACCCCAAAGCACAAAGTATGAACCTTAACCTGCAGCTTACCATTCAACTAATTTATTTGTGCAGAAATGGAAACTGAGGCTCAGAGGGGGCCGTGTTGGCCAGAGCCACCTAGCCAGTAGTAGTAGACTTCTATCCCTACAGGTCCAGTCAGAGTGTTCACCTGAGACCATGTCTCCTCGTCTCCACTACTCCTGCCTCCACTGCTGTCACCACCACTGCTGTTGGCCCCACCGGTCTGGAGCTGGGCCCACTCCCACCGCAGCTGCTCCAATAGGAGCATGTGGATGGGGCCCTGGGCCCGGAGGGCAGCCTCCCGCAGCTCCAGACCCCGCTTCTCCCGCCGCGCCAGCTGTAGCCTCAACATCAGGTCCTCCTGGGTCTCCTGAGAAACCAAGAGAGGGCAAAGAATTTGTGCCTCTAGGGTCAACTGCTGGGGAAGCTGTCCCTGGGTCCTGGGCCTCAAGAGGCACCCAGTGAGGGCTGGTCAAGCAAGGACTTAAACCATCACCATGATCTTGTGTGGTAGGAAATATAATTCTCCCACAAAAACTACAGCTGTAGATATGACAGTTCAGAGAGGAGAAGTATCTTAGAGAAGTTCAAGTAGCAGCTCAATGGAAGGGGCTGAAGTTTCTCCAACTCCAGAACCTTAGGTCTTTCATACAAATTGGAAATTGTGTCCCCTGCCCCATTTCTTTTCCATACAAAGTGCATTTTGGAAAGCCAGATTCAAAGCCTTATGAGAAACTGAATTCTAAAGGACATACTCCTATTCATCCCTCAAAACCCCAGCCCCAATTCTTCTCCCTCCAGGAAAACTGACTCCAGCCTAGCAGAACTCTCCTTTACTGTTTAGTTCCCCAATCACACCCCTCTTAACCTCGCCAAATGGTTTTGTTCCACCAGGAAAGACTGACATAGTAACCACTGCCCATTTGTACCCGTGCAATTTCCAGGTCCTGCTGGATCTCCATCTTCTCCAGCTGGGGCAGGGCTGGGCCAGGCTGGGTCCCCAGAATAGCCTGCACCATGGCTTCTGCACGAGGCACAGCGGGCATGGGTGCCAAGGTGGGACCAGGATCTGGGGGAATCTTCACCATAGCACGGCGCTCCCGAAGACGCTGGACACAGCCTCGGAGCTGGGTAGACACCTCCTGTGGTGTGGGCCTATCCACACTGCTGCCCTCGGGGCTACAGAAAACAGAAGAGGGGCCTGTGTGGACACTGACAGGCATAGTTGTGCTAACTTCATGCCAACCCTGGTAAGCTCCATCATCTTTCATATTACTGACCACGATGGATCCTACACCATCTGTTGTGGGTGCTGTAATACCAATATGGTGGTATCACATAATATAAACCCCAATGGGCACCATCATCCATCAAGACAACACAGTGAACACCATCACACCAATGAGTACCGTCATTCATGTAAACACGGACACCATCACACCAAACCAATGGTGGCTGTTGCTCATGCCAGCATGGTGGATGCCATCACGCGAAGCCAATGGAAATCACTGCTCAGCTTGCCAGATCTCTTTGATAGCATCATGCCAACATCATTAAGCACTGTCATGTCATTTCTAATCAGTGATACCATCATCCATCTTCATGACAACCCTGGTGGGTCCTATACCAACCCCAATGGCTGTTAACCAGCACAACAAATTTGTTGAATAGCAACCAGCCAATTCCAGACAGGTCTCCACGGACCAGCTCTGCGAACCCCATTTCCCAATCAGGACCCCATTCACTGGCCTGCCCAGTTCCCAGGATTCTTAGGAGTACCTTAGCTGAGGATCCCACAGTGTCCCTCCATCCATGGCAGCCTCCTCTTGGGCCAGCAGCCTCTGAGCCTCCTTCTCAGCTGCCTCCAGGTCACTCCTAGGGACTTCTTCTGCTCCTGAGTCCACCTCCCGGAGAGTGAGCAGGACCCCATATGCCTCCTCACAGTGCTCACTGTGGGATACTGGTTCTAAGTGCTCCAGGACACACAGACCCATCTTTCATGTAGGTGATATTTCCACTTGCTCCTGGATCCCTCACTTCTCTCCCATCCCCAGGGGGGTATGCAAACCCCTTCAGCACTGTTGGACTAAAATTGCCTTAAATTAAAGTAATTACCTGCGGAGGCCCTGCCTCTCTTTGTGGATCAGGGACATCCTCTGAGCACACCCATTCCCTTCCCAGCCAGTGATACCATGGCGAGGGGCCAAAGACCTGTACTGCAAGGCCAGACGTAGTGCTGTGGCCTCGGCCTCCCGCTGGCCCAGCTGCATGCTGAGGCCCTCACACCGACCCTTGTATCCCTGGAGCACAGCTGACAGCAGACGGTTGAAGCATTTGAGCTTCTCGATGCTCCTGCCTCCGAAAGTGGGGAAGAGGGAAAGTGAGAGGCCTTGTAAGGCAGTCAGAATCCAATTGATTTCCACCTCCCCTCCCTTCCCCTCCCCCCACTTCAGCTCCAGACTCAGGTTTATGTCTCAGCTGAGGAGGCACTGGTGCCCTTATGAGCTCAGCATTTGTGCCTCTTACCCCCGGAGCTTCTCCAACTGGACTTCCACGATGTGCATCTCGGGGGTGAGAGACTGGATAGAGAGAGATCCAAGGATCTGGGCACTAGAATCACTCCGGAGGCGCTGGAGCAGGGGATGAGACAGGGAGGAGTCCTGCAGCAAGAGGGGACTAGAATTACCCAGATGGTCATCAAGAGCTCAGCACCATAGATTTAGGCTTTTCCAACCACAGAAGGTGATGGATCACATGACCTGGATTTGAGTCTCACTGCCCCAAAACCGAAGGATCTCAAGATGGTGGTTTTGAGCTTTCCACATTCACCTGAGTGGCCCAGGGCTCCCCATCAGCCCCAGAACTGTTGGATCCACTGCCTGAGCCACCTGCTTGGCTCTGGGAGGAAGGTGGGAAGGGGTCCAGCCTCAGCAGGGAATCCTGCAGCTCCTGGACCTGGGGGTGGGATGAGGAATGTCAGGCCTGAAGGCTCCAAATAAACACCAGCCCTCCCTAAGGCCTGTTCCTGGGGCAGTGGCAAGAGCCCTAGCTGTAAGGCAGGAGCCCCAGGTACTCACTGCACCAAATCCCTCACTATATGACCTTGGGCAACTCACTCAGCCACCCAGGACTTCTCTTTCTTTAGACATACAGATGGCCAACAGGCACATGAAATGTGCTCAACATCACTAATCATCAGGGGAATTCATATTAAAACACAAAGAGATTTCACCTTATACCTATTTAGATGTCTGTTATAAAAGAGACACGAAATGACAAGTGTTAGTGAGGATGTGGGGATTGTATATTGGTATAAATACTGTGGAAAACAGTGTTCTCAAAAAATTACCAATAGAACTACCATAGGATCCAGCAATCCCATTTCTGGGCATTTAGCCAAAGGAAATGAAAACACTAATTTGAAAAGATACATACACCCCTATGTTCATCGCAGCATTATTCACAATAGCCAAGACATGGAAGCAATCTATGTGTCCATCAATAGGTAAATAGATAATGAAGATGTGGTATACATATAATGGAATATTACTCAGCCTTCAAAGGAATGAAACCCTGCCATTTGCAACAACATGAATGAACCTTGAGGGCCTTATGCTAGTAAGATAAGTCAGAGAAAGATAATTACTGTATTATCTCACTTACATGTGGAATCTAAAAACAAAACAAAACACTGAACTCATAGATGGAAAGAAAGATTGCAAGTGGGGAGTGGGGACCAAATTAAAACAAACTAACTTCTCTTTCCCAGCCTGGAAATGAACCCCACCCCATAGGGAAATGGGCCCCTTGTTCTGGGCTTCCACAGCCCCAGTCTTGTCAACTGGAGATGAGGGCCTGCTCCCCTCGACCTCCGTCAGCCACATGGCTTTAGATTTCATCCACATGCTGAGGATGCCTCCATGTCCATATCCACACCTGACAGCTCCCCGTTCAACATCACCCAGAATCTGCCCATTTCTTGCCACCTCCGCAACTTCCACCGTCTGGCCTCTGGACCAGTGCTTCCTCCTGAATCTCCAGGATTCCACCGCTGACGTCCGCACACTGTTCCTCCCAGGACAGCCCGGGGGTGCCTGTGAACGCCTATGTTTGGTAGTCACCCCTCCCTACTCAGAACCCTAAGAGGCTCCCATCTCAATCAGAGCAAAATCTCAGATCTTTCCTACAGCCCTGCAGGAACTGCCCTGTCACCTCTCTGCCTTCGTCTCTTCCCACTCACCCCGCACTAGCTTCCTCACTGTTCCTCAAATATACCAATCACACTCAGGGCCTTTGTATATGCTATTCTGTCTATTTGGAATGCTTTGCCCCCAGATCTTTGCATGGTTCTTCCCACACTTCCTTCAAGTGTCACCTCCTCTGTGGGCCTCCCTGATCACCTTAACTAAGATTGTACCGGACCTGTGTCTGTTGGGGCTCAGCAGTCAATGCTGCATTTAAAAATTTTTTCAAATGAACAAGTGATTGAACATAGCCTATGCCAGGCTGCCTCCTCCCTCAGACAGGGAGCCCTGGGAGGCAGGGCTGCCCAGCTCACCTCTCTCTGCAGCATCTCCTTCTCCGTCTGGATGGCCTCCAAGGAATCCTGCATGTGGATTAGTTCATCTTCACGGCTTCCCAGGGCCAAACGCAGCCAGGCGTTTCTCTCCGCCATGCGGGCCACCTCCCGCTGGTAGCCCCCTGCCCCTTCCTGCTCCAGGCAGGGACTTCGACTGCCCTCGCTTCTGCCCTCCTCCTCCACTGGCCCAGAACAATTTGGGAGCTGGTGGCGCCAGGCAGCAGCTGCCGCCTCCAGTGAGCTCAGAGCATGCTGGAGAGTCTGAAAAACGTCGGGGGCCCCAGGTCCAGAGGAGATAGTCTCCTTGTCCCATGGGGCTGCCTCCGGGGCCTGATGAGCTTCTTCTGCAGGCTCATGGGGCTCCTCAGGTGCTGGGGTCAGTCCCCTGCTAGAGTCCCCATCAGCCTCTTTTTCGGTTCTGTGAAGAGGTGAGAGATGGAAGATTCTGAAAATGGGAGCATCTGGGGTGGTTGGCACAGTGGCTGTGTGTCAAGGCTGGGGCCTTGAAAGTCAGCTTGAGGAGGGCAATGGGGAGTCATGGTGTGTGTGTGGGCAGGAGTGGGAGGGGCACAGGCAGCATTATGGGTGGGAAAGAGCTGCAGTTGGAGGCAAAGATCAAGAGGGTCTTACCTGCTCTCCAGGCTCTGCCCACTCTCCTCCACCCCAGGGCCAGTTAGTTCTGGCTTGCAGCTTTCCTTAGACAGCAAAGGCCCCAGCACAGAGCTCCCATTGGCTGCCTCAGCCTCCTCTAAACTTTCTGCTACAGGGTCCAGCTCCACCTGCAAATGGTCACCATGACTAAGCTCTGAGCCGGGAAGGGTTTGGTCCAAGGGTCCCACTGGGCTGGCTGTGGCAGGGGTGGAGGACACTTACAGGTGGAGCGTGCCTCCCTCGCCGGCTTCGGGGCCGTGTGGCTCGGGCACTCATTGTTGTCCAGAAATCAGTGTCCTCTGAATCTTCCTCCTTTGTTTCCTACTAAAACCACAGTCTGAACTTGGCTCTTGCCTTTGCTGTCCTGGGCAAATGACAGTTTCAATTTCCTCTTCTGTGAAATGGGCATTGATTTCCCCCCTTCAGAAGGGATCTTGAATCGTCAATGTTGATTTGGCATATTTGAATGACTTTAGAAGCTTACTACTTCTCAAGGTTGCTCTGACCTCTCCCTTCTTCTTTGCTTCCTTTATCTTTCACTTCCTTGATGCTTCCTTTCCTCCCCTATCCTTGGCTTAGGACAAGAAAATCAAGAGTCCCCTCTCCTCCTCAGGGCCCTACTGAACCACAGGCCCCAATCCTGGGCTTGGGTCCCCTCAGCCCTCTCTGCTTCTCTGTTCCTCTAGGAGCACCTTAGTAAGAGGCCCGAGTCCCTGGACACTCTTGGGGTCACTCTGGCCACAGTCTACTCAGGCCTGGGCTGGCCAAGATTGGCCTGGGAGGGGCCAGGAAACAGGAAGCCCCTTCCCCTGGTCACATGACTTGTTATTGTGCAGTTTCCTCCTCAAGGACAGCGCCTTCCTCCAGTCACAGCAGGGGACACGTGTCCAGCTTCCAGAGATATCCATCCCACCTCACCTCAGCCTCCAACGCCATGGCTCTTCCACCTCTGAGCCTCAGTTTTCTTAACTGACCTACAGTGTCAATGGGAGTTTTAACAAGCAATTTGCACACGGCCAGGCACCATCAGGGATCTGAATTGTAACATGCACTCCTTGTTCCCTATTACCTCTCTGAAAGTCCCATTTCTGTTTCCTCTGCCAGCTGTTGTTTCTTCTGCAAAAATACTGGATTTCTCGGAGCCTAGATGGTTCTTACGTCTTGCCCATTCTTCCTGTGTCCATCTCTAATAGGCTTCTTTTTCTACATCCGTAGTCACAGTCCAAGCCCCACTTATCCCACCCGGATGCCTGCCCAGCTCCCTCTCTCTGGGATCCTCAGTCCCCAGCTCCATCTACTCCTTTGCCCACCCAGGCTCCAGATACAGAGATCTGATTACTTGCCTCCCTTGCTCACAAAACCCCATGGTTCTCCACTGCTCTTGGGAAACATTTCAAACTCTTCAACCTGCCATTCAAGGCTCTTGAAAATTATGTTTCCTGCTTGCATCCATGTATACTCCAAGCTGTAGCCATGATGTCCTCCACCATGAACGGCTGACGGTTCCCAATTCTCACATCCTAGGTCTTTACCCATGCTATAAACTCTGCCTGAAACACCCTGTCCTTCCTTCTGCACTTGGATTAACTGTCCAGAGACAAGTAGCCTGAATCTTCCAGATCCCACTAACAGATCCTAGGAGGCTGCATCTTCCTTCTTATGAAAGGAGAGAAATTGTACTTCTCTGACTTTGGGGTACAAAGGGCCATTGAAATCCTCTTAGCCATACTCTAGCTAAATTAACCTGTGAGAGGCCCCACTATTCCAAGGGTCTTCCAAGCCTCCAGACTTTTGCCCAGATTCTTTCTACCTGGAATGCCTTTCCTCCTGTTTTTCTAGCAAATTCTCCATCCTTCAAGGCTCAGCCTACATAGCTTCTCCTGTCATTAAATCAGAACCTGGCTGATGTGGGCAGGCTTATTTGATTCTTAAAAATAAAAAAAAAAAACTGAGGCTTAGAGTCGTTTTGAATAGTTATAGTGCTAAGGGGAGACGTGTGTGTGAAAAAGGAAGGGTACTTAAAAATAGTTCTGGCTTAGTATTTTTGATTTTTGCAAATATATGTAAAATAAGGAAAATTAAGTAATTGGGAGGGGCCTTGGGGTTTGGCCCTCGCCCACCTCGATCCGAAAAATCCCTCCCCTCACTGAGGTCTCGCCATCGTCAGTCCCACCATAATCAGTCCCGCCTCTTCTTCTAAATCCCGCCCAATTCTGTCCCTCTCAGTGGATCCCACTGCAGACGAAGCTTTCTGCATCCCTCTGAGCCTAGTCCATCGAAAGCCCCACGCCACTCTGCCTCGTCCCCGCCCATCACGGCAGAAGCGCTGACCAGCGTCCTCGGAGTCGGCCAGAAACGAAAACTCCGCCTCATCTCGCTTTAGCCAATCACATTCCGGGGCCTCCCGCCCCTAGCCGGGTCCCAGCCTCTCAGCTTCCCAGACTCCCCAGCTTCGTCCAGCTCGTCGCCCTGCTCGCTCTGCGGCCCGCGGAACTACATTTCCCAGGAGGCGTCGCGGCTGCGCCGCGCCACGACCGGCTGCGAAGATGGCGGCTTCCTAGTGAGTCGGCCGCCGAGTAGGATCGAGGTTCAGGGTACGGTGAGCAGAAGTTGGGGGGTGGAAGCGTGCAGGGCTCGTCTCTGGAGGCCCAGCTCCCGTAGCCCCAGAGATACAGCCCCTTGCCTCCGATGAAGCTTCCTTCTCCAGCTCTGGTCTCTCCTATATCTAGCCTCCATCCCTCTTACTGCAGCTAAGGCTTTGTTTTCGTCAGAGGTAGTGGGGGCTGCAAGGCTCTCAGAGGCCATCCCGGGCAGCCCGCAGCCCATTGCCCGGAGAGGCAAGCTGTCTCATTGGCGTCCTCTCTTTCCCTAAAGATCCCTGTAATTCACGGATCCGCGCCCCACCCTTGTGCAGACACCCCCCCAAGGCCCACGGGGAGAATCCCAGAGGTAACTATTCCTTTATTCACCGAAACAGTGTCAGGTAACAGAAAACCCAACTCAGTCTGGTTTAATCAAGAAAGGAAAGTTAGTGGCTTAAAGACTGGTTCCAGGTGTCGCTGAATGCAGGTGCTCTCAGAAGTCTGTTGGTTTGGGGTGAGCGTCACTCAGGCAGGCTGTCTTTGCCCTCTTGGAGGCTAAAGAGGCTCCTGGAAGCTCTCGACTTTTATCTTCTCTGCAACTCTTAACAAGCCCCTCTTCCCTAATAATAGCACTATTGGAAGTCCCAGAACTGCTCCTCACATTCGGTCATGTCCCCATCTCTGAGTCATTCACAATGGCCAGTTGCGCTCATTGGCCAAGGAGGAGGGGCCGGGGTTAGCCTTACAGAAAAGAATAAAAGAGACTATTATCTTATCAGAGTCGATGCCGGGCTGATAGTGTAAAGGCACCTATTCTACAGATGAGAAAATAGACCCTGAGAGGAGGGACTTACAGTCAGTGAGCTGCTGGTACCCTGGCCTGCCTGGTAATCAAGTATTTCTAAAACCCCGAAGAGAAGGATTCTGGCTTCCGCTATCCCTGCTTCATCCAGCCACTCAGGAGCCATGGAAGTGACAGAGCCCAGCAGCCCCACTGAGGAGGAAGAGGAGGAGGAAGAGGAGGAGGAGGAAGAAGAACAGTCAGTGGAGCCAAGGCCTCGCACACGCTCCAACCCTGAGGGGGCCGAGGACCGGGCGCTGGGGGCCCAGGCCAGTGTGGGCAGCCGCAGCGAGGGCGAGGGTGAGGCGGCCAGTGCTGACAGTGGGACTCCCAACCCTCCAGGAGCCGGCCCCAAGGCCTGGCAGGTGCCTCCACCAACCCCCGAGGTCCAGGTGCGGACACCAAGGGTCAACTGTCCAGAGAAGGTGGTAAGTAGGAATTCAGTCATCAGCTCTGAGGCTTTAGGGGATTTTGGGTTAACATTCTTGCCTTTTGGGATTTGTTCTGCGAACAGTCTTTTTATATGAGTTTCCTGGAGTTGCCACAACAAAGTACTACAAACTGGGAAATTTATTCTCCCATAGTTTTAGAAACTACATTCCCTCCAAAGGCTCACAGAGAGAATACTTCCAGCCTTTTCCAGCTTCAGGTGGCTCCAGGCATCTTTGACTTGTGGCTGCATCATTCCAATCTCTACCTCCATTTACACATTATCTTCTCTGTGTCTCCTTTTCTGTCTCATAAGGAAACTCGTCGTAGGATCAGATGATTTTATCTCAAGATCTTTAATTATATTATTAAAGACTAATTCTAAATAAGGTCATATCTCGAGGTTCTAGGCAGGCGTATCTTCTGGAGGCCACAGTTCAACCCACTGTACCCCTGTTTCCTTGAGTCTGTGTCAGACTCTTAGTCCAGTGCTCTTTGTTTTGAGCCACCGCATTTCAAATGGCGTGGAGTTGGGGGTCATCTTATTGCCTTTTCAGACAGGGCTGCTTGAAGCAGGCCAATCGTGTGGAGGTGGTGTTAACATACAGTCTCCAGGTCACAGTGCATTCACCACCTTCCAACTTTATTGCAGATCATCTGTCTGGACCTGTCAGAGGAAATGTCACTGCCAAAGTTGGAGTCGTTCAACGGGTATGAGGGACATTTTGGGGCTTGAATGTGTAGCCATGGTTGGGAGGGACCTGACACCGAAAATGTAAGGCTCTCTGAGACACCGTTGTGGTCTGGCCTGGGGCCTGTCAGTGTCGGAGTGTATCAACAATACCTGGTAATGCTACAGCATCTGCCCACTGGTTTCTATTCTAAGTGTGTGAGAGCTGTCCTGCAACACCCATGACACACTAATGACTTGGAAACTCTGTAAAGCAAAGTGACTTGCTCAAGGCCTTGCAAAAAGTGGACAGAGCCAGGATTCAGACGCAGGCCTAGCTTACTCCAAAGTTCTTGCCCTGAGCAGCTGGGTCTCTGTAGGATGGGGTGGCAGAGCCTGAAATGGACCAGAAGTACAGAGATGGTAAAGACAATTCCATTGTCCCCCTTGCTGACCCCCTAAATACCCATGGCTGAGCAAAGGTTGTTGGAGACCTCACAAGGGTCATATGTGAAACCCAGGCTGGCCAGAGGGACCCATTTGGAGAAGGCAAAAGATGGAGAGGGTCAGCTGGGCCAGGTTTGCTGTTGGGCTCCACCACCCCTCTGCTGCATGTCCTGGGCCTTGGCCTCATTGTGGGACTGGGGTGGGTTCTTCAGGATGGATGGGTGAGGGGCTGTCCCTGAGGTCACGAGGTCTCTTCTTAACCACTGCCCTCACTCTCTGTCCTTCCTTAGCTCTAAAACCAATGCCCTCAACGTCTCCCAGAAGATGATTGAGATGTTCGTACGGACAAAACACAAGATCGACAAAAGCCATGAGTTTGCGCTGGTGGTGGTGAACGATGATACTGCCTGGGTGAGGCTGGAGCAGGGTTGGGGTTCCCTGGAGTCCCCTGGGGGCAAGGGAGCACTTTACTGAAGCTTAAGCTTCCCCACAGCTATCTGGCCTGACCTCTGACCCCCGTGAACTCTGTAGTTGTCTCTACGACCTGGAAACAGCCTCCTGCTCCACCTTCAGTATCCTTCCAGACAAGGGTATACTGTGGGAGTCAGGGGGAAGGGGCTGGCTAATTGTTATTCCCAGAATCTAGGAAGTCTGAACTGTGGAGGAGGCCAGCTCGGACTGGCTCAGGTCCAGATTTCAGCTCTGCCACAACAAGCTTGGGCCAGTCACCTTTCTGACCCTATTTCTTCATCTGTAAAATGGGAGGCAGTGAACCTCCTATCCCATAGGGTCCCTGCAGAGTTAAAGTCCTAACGGAAGCAAACCAGCTGATTTGGACTCCCGTATGTCAAAACAGCTCCCACAGGGGGAGCACTCCATGCCGGGCCTGTTAAACAGATGGTACTCAGTAAATGACAATATGTGACTGAAAAGTCACCACTATAGCACACTTTATGCTAATTTTAACATGAAAGGCTCCTGTGTAGCCCAAAACTTAAATAGAATAGGATTCCTGTGAATTAGAAAACTGGTGTGCTGGGAGGAGGAGGATAGGGACACCCATGGCTCTTTGCTTGTGAGGAGAGTGGTCCCAGCCCTGATTTCAATCACCAAGGATCCTCAGGACATCTGATGCCAGCCCACTGGTTTGTGATCTGTCCTGTGGGAAAATAGGACCAGATAGGGCAGGTGACAAGGCTAGGATCACACAGCACATTTCCCGCACAGTGGATCAGGCTCAGAGGTGCCCAGGGTCTCTTGGCATCAGGATGAGAGAAGCCACTGACCCCTCCCACCTGTGCCCTGCCGTCAGCCTTCTCCTTAGCATTACTGCCAGATCTGGAAGGTCTCTTCAGCCTCATGTAAGTCCTCCCCCACGTCTCCTCTCCATGTTAGTCCCATGATGATCCTATGAGGCTCCACTCAGTTGTGTCAACCCTGGGGGATGGGGACAGTGGACTTTTTCTATAAAAGGCCGGATAGTAAATATTTTCAGGTTTGCAGACCATGTAGTCTCTGTCATGACGACTGGACTCTGCTGTTGTACTCCCAAAGCAGCCCCAGACCATACTGAAACAAATGGGTATGGCTGTGTGCCAATAAAACTTTATTGACAGACATTGAAATTTGAATTTCATATTATCTCTACATGTTACAAAATATTCTTTTGTTTTTTTTTTCCCCTTTGATCATTTAAAAATATCAAATCCATTCTTAGCTCATGGACCCTATAGTTCCAACCCCTGTTTCTTTTGCCTTTACCATCATAATTGGTACAAACATCTCAGCAAATTTTGCAAGGGAACCCATGGGGTAAATTCATAATGGAGGATATTCTGGATCAGCGAGTAGGGAGAGTTTTTTAATTTTGCTAGAGACATTTCCAAAGCACTTTTCCAGAAATTAGCCCTTGTTTACTTCCCCTGGCACCAGGATTGACCATGCTGATGAAAGCTTTGCCTGTGTGATTGTGGGAAGAGGCCACATGTTCTGCTGTGCTTGTCTTTGAGCCTTTTCTCCTTCATTTTTAACCCATTTGATATTCTCTCAGTGATTTATATATTTGTCCCCTTTACCTACTTTTATGTGGAGAAGTTGGCTTTTCTTTTGGTTGCGATCAACTTTGCTTTTTACATAGTAAGGACCTTAGCCCTCTTCTTAGTGCTGTTGGCCCAATGTGAGATCTAGCTGTGGCCAAGTGGGGAAATGTGTGCTAACTTAGCATATAAGATTGACTCCCTGCCTAAGTGTCTCCTGGCCTGGTGAGACAAGGCCAACTCCATTCAGTGATGGGGGATGCTCAGGATGGCCAGAGCATCCATCTTTGGAGTTAGCAAAGCCTCCTGGATGGAGCAGGAGAGGTCAAGCAGACAGGTAGGGCTGGGGAGGCACTCTGAGTAGAGGGAACAACACGTGGGAAAACTCAGAGGCAGCAGTGACCTTGGGAAGGGTTAGATAGGGCCTTTTATGCCCAGCAAGGGTGATGACAATGGGACACCCCCAGAGTATATTCTGACCTGTCCTCTTTCTCTTCACTGTGCAGCCAGCAGAAGACGGAGCTGCCAGTCACAGAGAACGTGCAGACGATCCCACCTCCATATGTGGTCCGCACCATCCTCGTCTACAGCCGCCCGCCCTGCCAGCCCCAGTTTTCCCTTACCGAGCCCATGAAGGTGACTGAGGCCTGGGAGAGGGTGGTGAGACACTTGAAGGGACTTCCTGAGCACAGGAGCTAGGGCACCTACAGGCAGATTCCCAGAGTCCAAGGCGGAAGCTGGGGAATTGTGGTCATGAGGGCACAGGGTAACTTGAGTCCCAAAGGCTAGTGTTCTTCCCTTGCAGAAAATGTTCCAGTGCCCATATTTCTTCTTTGATGTTGTTTACATCCACAATGGCGCTGACGAGAAGGAGGAGGAGATGAGCTGGAAGGTGAGGCTATGGTGGGTGTGGGGCAGGCGAGTATAGAATGGATGTCTCAGAACCTGCCTACCTGGGGTCTGGGAGACACCACTTCCTGGATCCTGGTCATTCAGTCATTCAACAAGCATTTCCACATATGTGCTAGGGGATTCATAGAGGCTGTTGGGATCGTGGGCCTGGGAGTACGTAGGGATCTGCCCACCTCATTCCCAATGTCTGCTTTCTCTTCCTGCCTTTACCCTAGCTGTACCCTCTGCTCGTAGCACCCTTCCTTCCCTGCTTTCCCACGCTCTGCTGATCATTCATGTCCCAACACTGATCTAGCTGTAGAACCTCAAGTGGGCCACTTACCTCCCTGAGCCTCAGTTTACCCAGCTGTGAACAGGGAGAGTTGAGACCAGCTCCTACACCTACCTTAATATCCAAGCCAAAGATCCCTACCTTGGGGAGCCTTCTCTGCTCCTCAAGGAAGATTGCATGGGGCCTGGAGGGTAACCTGCATCCAGCTATCTCCAGACTGGGGGCTCAGTGTCCTTAACAGTGGGTGGGTGCAGGGAATGTTTGCTGAATGAAGGAATGTTTTCTGCCTGGCAAAATTCCTTCTTCAGAACCCACCCCTAATGCCCCCTCCTCTGGGAAATCCTCCAGGGGCATAGAGGGCCTATCAGGAGAACGCCTGCCTGAAGAACCCCTTCCTGGCCCCCTACAGGACATGTTTGCCTTCATGGGCAGCCTGGATACCAAGGGCACCAGCTACAAGTATGAGGTGGCGCTGGCTGGGCCAGCCCTCGAACTGCACAACTGTATGGCCAAGCTGCTGGCTCACCCACTGCAGCGACCCTGCCAGAGCCATGCCTCCTACAGCTTGCTGGAGGAGGAGGATGAAGCCACTGAAGTGGAGGCCACTGTCTGAACCATCCCTGTGTGTCCAACCTTGTACAATGAAACCCTTGGCCTAGAGTGCTGGTTCTCAAACCGGGGCCCATTGGACCCCTGGGGTTCTTCAAGGGGCCACCCAGCAGACTTGGGAGCCCTGGAAGGAAACCCAAGATTCTAGGAAACATCGCAGGGACTGAGCACCCATTCCCTATATTTCCCAGCACACATCCTGCTCTTTAGTTTATCAGTTGTAATTTTTGTTCTTCCTTGTGCGATTTTTGTTATCAGAATAAAAATCTGAGAAATCCCTAAGTGAGGTCCACACCAATCACCTTGTGTTAATTGGGGTCTCCTTGGTTGCAACTGATAGAAATCCCACCGATTGAACAGAAAGGGGAATGTCTTGGTTTTTGTGGATGAGAAGCCAAGGTGCAACTTCAGGCGTGGCTATATCCAGCTGTTTAGATGACATTGCCATTTGGGTGGGCTTTTAATACCCTGCATGTTTGGTGTGCAGTGTGTTCTGCTTTCCTCTCAACTTGTGGAAAGGGGTGAGATGGCTGCATCCACCCCAGGAAAGAAAGTACCTACCAATAAGTGTTCCTGGTAGCTAACTAGGCTCAAATTAAGGGGAAAAACAAACCAAAAAACAAAACCCTAGCAGCCATTACCCAACAGGAACAGGAGCTTGGAGCTTTGAGGAGAAGCCTGCACTAAACTGCCTGCCTTTTGCTCTGAACTTGTAGAATGAGTCAACTTTTATAAAAGAGTTCCTGGAATTTCAACCCATAGAATGGATATACCTTCCTAACATCCAATTTCAGCTGGCGCCTGTATCCTCATTAGCATCTTTGACCAATCGGATTGGCTCCATTCTGACCAACCAGGGCAGTGCTTTTTTTGGACCAACCAAACTAAGGATTTGGAGTCTTCGTTTGCCAAAGGGGCTTTGCTATGTCAGGTCCTCTCTGGGGTGGGTGTGCTCATTCCTTTTCCACCAAAGACTGGATCTCTGGCTGGAGCTGAAACACTAAGGGCAGTTGCTGAAGGGGATGGTGTTGCTTACATTGAGGTGTTTTGAGTAAAGGCTACTTCACTGCATCCCAAATTAGGGCTTCCTGTTGTCCTTGTTCAACAGCCATGACCACTCCCTAAATCCCAGCCCAAATGAAGTGAGAGGGCTTCCAGCCACCCCCTAAGTCACCTTTCCTGGGCCATGGGCCAGAACTCCAGGATGTTCTGGTTGTCCAGGCCTGGATCAAGCCTCTTTTGAGGGTTTACAAGTCCACCAGGAAAGAGTGTGGGTGCTCCTCAGGAAAAGAGAGACAAGATAAATATAACAGGTCCACGACTCAACTATCTTCCTGGAAAATGAACAATTGTGAAAAAAGTTCACCAGCTACATTCTCAGTTCTACCTAAAATGAAAATAGCTTCATCGAACCCTAGCTGTTCGCACCAGCATCTGTTGGGCACCTGTGTTTCAGGCCCCCGTGGCGAAACTCGTTCAACATCACACAAGCCCGGGAGGGATTATTCTCCCGTTGTGCAGATGGGGGACACTAAGGCCCTGGCAGTCACGGACTCCCAGCTCCGGGAGACGGAAAACGCGCGACACACCTGGAGGCGGAATCCGTGGAGTGCGCGCTAACGCAGGCCCCCCCCCGCGGAGGGTCCCCCCGCGGTCGCCGCCGGTGCCCCGAGTCGTGGCTCCGCCTGCGGCAGATGGGCGCGTCCGCGTTTCCCGTTCTGAGCCGAGAGGGCGGCACACCGGGCGGACTTCACCCTCCCCCCCCACCCCCACCCCCGGGCCCTTATCGGCAGCTCCAGGCCCCGCCTGAGCGCCACTGGGGGACCGAGCCCGGGAAGGGGGGGCACACGCTGGAGCGGGGGGGTCCCGGGGCTGAGCGACCCGCAGCGCGCGCGGATGCGGAGACCGGAGGCGGGGGGCGGGGCGGCGCGTGCGCACGGGGCGCCGCGGGCCATTTGAAAGCGGCGACGGCCGCGGGGCCGGGGACGGCGCGAGGATGCGCGCGGTGGCGGCGGGCCTGGAGCGGCGGCTGCGGGCCGCGCTGCGGGAGGAGGAGCCGCGGTGAGGGCGGCGGCGGGCACGCGGGCGGGCGGCGGGGCGGGGGCGGGCGTGGTGGTCCACTGCGAACCCCTCCCTGGCCGCAGGGTCGTGGAGGAGCTGCTGCGCCGTGGCGCCGACCCCAACCTGGTGCTCCCGGATGGCGCGGCTGCCGTGCACCTGGCGGCAGGAGCCCAGCACCCGGGCGCCCTGCGCTGCCTCCGAGTCCTGATGCGGCGAGGCGGGGACCCCAACGCTCGGTGAGGCGGGGCCGAGGCCCGCGGCGGGGTCTCCGCGCCGTGGAGGGGCTCCCGAGGCCAAGGGCGAAGCTGTGGGGTGCAGAAGAGGCCGTCTCGCGGCCCCAGGACCGGGACTCGAAGCCCGAGGGCGGAGCTTGCGGAACCTGGGGAGGGATCCTGAGGGTCCCGGACGGGGGCTAGGGGCCCAGACCGAGGGAGAGGTATGGGGTTGCGCTGGGGCCAAAGTGGGGATCAGAGTTTCAGATCTGGGCGGGGAGTCTCTAGGGCCAAAGAGCAGACGTTTGGGTCCCAGCCCGAGGGCGCAGGGTCTGGGTCGCAAGAGTGGTGTCCCCGACGGGCGGATGGGGATGGGGGACTGGGGCCAAGGCTCCGGGCCGGAGATCGAGTTCCCTCCTCCGCTGACCCCTCCTCCACTCCTGCCCCAGATCGGCCGAGGGGCTGACCCCGCTGCACGTGGCCGCCGGCTGGGGCTGTCTCCGCGGCCTGGAGCTGCTGCTGAGCCGGGGGGCGGACCCGACGCTGCGCGACCAGGTGAGGGGCCCGGCTCCGCGAGCGGCGGGGCGGACCCGTGGGGACGTGGGAGGGGAGGAGGGACCTCGGGCGCCCCCTGCTGACTGTGCCACCGCAGGACGGACTCCGCCCTCTGGACCTGGCGGAGCAGCAGGGGCACCAGGACTGTGCGCAGGTCCTGAGGGAGCTCCGGGTGCTGACCAGGACTCGGACCCTGACCCGGGCAGAGACAGAGCCTGAGTCTGGCGGTGAGTGGGGCCTGCGCGGCCACCGGGGTTTGTCCTCTGGACCGGCTTATCGTGTCTCTCACTGATGTCCACAGTTTACTGCTGGTTCTGACTCTCTCACGGCCAGTATCTCTCTAGTCAGCTGTCTGACTTCACGCTCTCTCTCCTCCCTTTGACTCCAGCTGCCTTCTTCTATCTGATCCAACTCTCATCTCTGGCTCTGGCTCCCTCTTCCCTCTTCTTTGACCCCCATTCTCATTCTTTGCACCAGGCCCATGCCCCAAGGGAAAAAGGCTGAACACCAGCCCCTTTGGACCTCCCGATGTGACACTGGACTCCACAGCCCTGAGCAGAAGTGACAGCAAGGTCATGGGCCTGGAAGCTGGCCTCAGAGCCCCCAGTTTTCTTGCTCACTCTGAGATTGCTGACAAGGATAACAGCTTAGAGTCCCCCCCAGAGCTGTGGGACTTCAGTTCAGATGCCTCCTTTGTCACAGCAGTTGAGGCCTCTGGAGCTGAGGACCCAGCCTTCCCCACTTCCCGGTGGGCTGTATCATTGCCCCAGACCAGGCAGCAACTACTGCCTGGTGTCCAGCCATCTGAGAGGATGCCAAGGTCTCCAGGCACACCACAGCAGGCCCATGGAACTGTCATGGCCTTCAAAGAGGCTGAACTAAATGCCCGTCTACAGGCCCTGACTCTGACCTTGCCAGATGCCTCCCCCAACACCATCTTCCCTCCAGAAGCAAGCCTAGCCCACAGCCTTCCACAAAAACCACTGCCTGGATCCCCCAACTTTCACCTCCTAACAGACGACCAAGGGTCACTTGAGAGTGATGTGGCCGCCCTGTGGCTGACAGAGGATGAGGCAAGTTCCACAGGTGGCAAGGACCCCTTTCCCTCTTGCTGGTGCCTGCCGGACCCCTCCACTTCTGACCTGCAGCTGCCACAAGAGCTCTGGGCACTTGGCAAGAGCCCAGGCCCTATCACGCCTTCCACCCGGCCACACCACCTCCGACGACTAGAAGAATCCCAGGCTGCTCCTGGTTAGTCTCTTCTGGGCATCCAGAGTTCAGAGAGCCTCCAAGAATCTCTGGAGACCCTTTGCTCTCACTCTCACTTCTCTCTTTGTTGCTGGGAACCACCCCTTTTTGTTTTCCTTGACTTAGTTTTCTGTTCCAGGCCCAGACTTTTCAAGGCACAGCCCAGAGCTAGCTGAGGCCCTGAGGACAGGCCGAATCCCAGATGCTCAGGCAGATGAAGATGCACTTGCTCGGCAGTTTGAGCGGCCGGATCCTGGCAAGAGGTGGCGGGAGGGGGTTGTGAAGTCCAGCTTCACATATCTGCTTCTGGACCCCAGGTACTCAGCGCAGTAGTGGGACCCAGAGGTGGGAACTGAAAAATTCTAAGAGTAGTTCTTTTTTGTTTGTTTGTTTAAAAAGCTAATTTAATTTTAATTAAAGTAATTAAGTTCAAATGCCTATTTTTAAAAAAACAAAAAGTATTGCCTAGCTATGGGATTGGTTCTTATATGCTGTGTGTCCTCAGAAAGGGAACTGGCCTTCTCTGGTCATCAGCTTCTTTATAAAGGGTGGTTAGAGCCGTCTCAAGCTGCTGAGTGTCTTTGAGGAGCAGCCACAACTCTCTGCCCTGTGAGTTCAATTTGTTCTGTGACCTTAGAGACTTTCTCTAGGGCAACTCTTGTCTCTTTTTCTTCTCTGAGCCATCCCTTTCATCCAGGGAGACTCAGGACCTGCCAGCCCGAGCCTTTTCACTGACCCTGGCTGAATGCCTTCGGACTTTTGTCCATGCCATCTTCTATGTGGGCAAGGGGACACGGGCTCGGCCGAATTTCCACCTCTGGGAGGCCCTTGACTACCATGGGCGGCCAGGAAAACAGGTATGAGGATAAGGACCAGGGTCACGGTGGGAGCAGCCAGGCCGTGGACAGGTAGAGGAAGGAGGGGATTGAGGGGCCTACCTTTGACCCTGCCCTGGCTCCCCGCCAGGCCTGCCCCAAGGTGCGCCGGATCTTGGACATTTGGGCCAGCGGTCATGGCGTTGTCTCCCTGCATTGCTTCCAGCATGTGATCGCTGTGGAGGCTTACACTCGAGAAGCGTGTCTTGTGGATGCTCTAGGTGAGTGCCTGGCTTGTGGGATGGGGTTCATAGGAGGGTACTTGATCTACCAGTTCTCTCACCCCTTCCCTCTCTGGGCTATTTATTTGTTCAATGAACAGTTTTTGAGCACCAGCAACGTACCTGTACGTATTTTGCTCCTTAGTTGATCCCTGCTTGAAGGCAATACGCAGCGGGTTCACTGTCACATACTTCTACTGGAAGTTTGCTGAGGCTGCTCCTGTGACCTCATCCCCGATCTCTCTAGGGATCCGGACGCTGACCAACCAGAAACAAGGACACTGCTATGGAGTGGTGGCGAGCTGGCCACCTGCCCGGCGCCGCCGTTTGGGGGTACATCTGCTGCACCGTGCCCTCCTCGTCTTTCTGGCTGAGGGTGAACGAGAGTTACGACCTCAGGACATCCAAGCCCGCAGCTGAGCACTGTGAAATTACCCATCCAGACTGGGTAGCAATCAGGATATTCGAATGTTCCAGCTGCCTTGTGCTTAGAACATCCCTCTATCTCTATCTCTAGCTCTAGAAGGCTGGTGAAGGGGGCAACAGAGCAGATCTCCTCAGGCTACAAGAGTACTTTGTTACAGACAGAACTGCTGGAAAGGTAGTGAGCTCCCAGGAAGGAGAACAAGTAGACCAAAAGGTTATTTGGAACATTTGGTGCTTTGGAATATTCCAGTGTTTTGGCAGTTTGGCCCTGTCTGGGTGGACAAAGTCCACTTTTATCTGCCAGACACGGGGGACCCATACTGTGGGCTGGGTGCTTCCTCAGCCAAATGAATGGAATCTGCCCCAGCTCAAGAGCTGGGTTCTGCTCCTTTCCAGCTGTGGCACCTCAGACTAGTAATTTGTCTGTTTGAGCCTCAGTTTCCTCATTGTACAACAGGGGCAGTGAGAGATCTTACCTCAGAGGTCATTGTGGGAATCCCATTAAACAAAGTCATGCATTGGAGTGTGGCTCAGAGCCCTTCACTGAGCGAGAGGTGGCCCAAGTGGAAAGTCTCAGGGGGAGAAGGGAGTTGCCCTGATGCTCTGGAAGGGCCGACTGTGTGTGGTGACAGGAGGCCAGAGCTGGGGAGGGTGTGGGGTGTGGGTGTGAGACACCAGTCCTTGGGATCACTGTGCAACACAAGCTTCCTGACTTTGCTTCTCTGAACCTGTTTCTTCCACCATAAAATGGGGTTAATAACCTTAATTTCTGGTGATGTCCTGCGATTTCGAACTATTCACATATACAGAGACCTTTAGTAAAATGTCAGGCCAGGGTATTGGTGAGGTGTTTGGAGGGATCACTTCAGTTTTCCAGAAGTTGCTTCTTCAAAGCGTCCATTGGTTTAGGGACTTGGGGAGATCCACTGCCTCATTGTTCACCAGCTGCTCTTCACTGCTACTAGACCAACCAGGTCCTGCAGGGGGCGGAGGTCCACGTCGGTTATTCCACGGAGGGACCCTTGGCTTCCCCTGAGCGGGAATGTCTGTTTTTATAATTAGGTACCCGGCCTCTGGAGGGGGTCTGGGCTCTCCTACTTTAACTGAACTGAAGAAACCTCCCTCAGAACTGGTCAACTTCACAGACACCAAGTCTCCTGATAAAGAGAGAGCAATTAAAACAGCATGCCATCTGCCCAGGAATTCACAAACAGGTCTCTGGGAAAGAGATAGGATTTGTTAGTTTCCCAACCTCAGCCCTACTGACACTTGAGACTAGATGGTTTTTTGGATGGGGACTGTCTTTGCGTTTTAAGGTGTCTGATGGCATTCCTGGGCTCCACGCATTAGATGCTGATGTGGCCCTCTCCCTCCTAGGTGTAACAATCAAAACCAGGGACAGCCATGCCTCTGGTGAGAACCCCTAGACTCAACAAACCAGTGGGGAAAGGATTCAAGAGGCAACAACAGAGAAGACAATTGTCTCCTTTCACCGTCCACACAAACCACAGGTGTACCTAGATATATTAAGATAAAATATGGAGGAGCAAGAATATGGCCGTAGGGCAGGAAAATTCACCAGACAGAAAAAGATTTGGTGGCTTCAAAATAATCTTTATGAAGAAAGCTACCCTAAATCAAGTTGAAAGATAAAATGGGATGGTAAGAAGCACTGAATTGCTGTGTGGCGTGGGATGAAGGAGATTCAGTAAATTCATGGGTCTCAAGCACCCATCACAAGGCTTTGTATACAGCTGGCACTCAATTATAGCTACTCAACCTCTGCATGGACCTTATTTGGACCTCCTCCCCTCCAGGGACTGGGAGCTCACCCCTTGACTATCGTCTTCTGCTGGGAATACTATCCAAGCACCCCTGCATTCAGAGAAGGGAGAGGAAACACAGAAGCTAGCCTGGAAGGTCCTGAGAGGGAAGCATCAGCCTAATTTGCAGATGGGGAAACAGGCCTTAGGGCACCCCCCACCCTGCGGTCACCCAGCACAGGTCTGGAGGCTTGGATTGTCACTTTTTATTGAATTACAAGTTCAGATGTGCAGGTTTGGTGGCATCAGCCCCCCAAATCCCTTTCCCCTTGGGTGACAGTAGCTCCCAGCACTGAGGAATGGGGAGAAGGGGAGGGTCTTGGGCAATGGGGCAGGGCCCAGAGGGTCCCTGGATTAAGCACTGCAGACACGGAAGACAGCAGGGTGGGTGGCCTGCCTCGGCCATGGCCTTGAGGGGAGGGGGCTTCTGTACAAGGTCATCCTCCACGGGCGTTCCAGTTGCCACGGGATGGGCCCCACAGGACGCAAGCAGAGAGCGGTGTCCACTTGGCTCCCTCAAACACCAGGCCCCAACCAGCCAGCCTGGGATTGTCTCCCCTGCCTGACCCCGCTCACCACCAGAGTGAACAGCTCGCCCAGGTGGTCTTGGCTGCAGACCTGGGGCCGGCTTCCGTCCTGCTCCTCACTCCTTGGTGATGCCTGGCCCCAGCAGCTACTTCTCCTCTGGGGCCACGGGCGGGGGTGCTGGCAGGGCTTTGGGTGAGGGTTCAGGCTCCCAGAGCAGGAATTCGTGGAGTAATGTGTTGACCGTCTCTGGACACTCCAGCATCACCATGTGGCTGCCTTCATCAATAAGCTTCAGGAAGGCCAGGAGCAGGATCTGTGTGGGAGACAGGCTCAGGGCGGGTGGGGCCAGGGTGCCCTGGACTCCCTGCCAGCCAGCCATGGCCTGCAACATGGGGAGGTCCCTCCTGTAGTCTACTCTTCATCCCTCCACTTCTGCCCAAGAGGAATCTGGAAGATGGTCTGTTGCCCTGCTGGAGCCCAACTCGATATTCACTCCCCATTTATTAAGTTCCTACAATATGTCCAAAGCAGGATTTCTCAACCCCAACACTACTGACATTTGGATTCTTATTTGCTGTGGGGCTGTCCTGTTCATTTCAAGGTGCTGAACAGCATCCCTGGCCTCCACCCATCAGATGCCAGTAGCACCTTCACCTCTCCACCCTCATGACAAACAAAAAGTCTACAGATATTTCTACGTGTCCCCTGGTGGGGGGTGGGAGGTGAGGGAGCAGAATCATCAGTGGTTAAGAACTGCTGGTCCAGTGCTATTCAAAGTATTAAAGATACCAAGACCATTTTTTGGCAATCTCTGACCTAAAGACCCCTGGCCCACCCTCTCCAAGAATTCTGTAGCCTATTACTGGTCACTTATACAAACCCCAGATGTGAAGTATCTTTTTATGTGCTGGGGGAGAATGTATAATCCTAATAGGTAGCCAGGGAAGCCCCACTTTCTGGATTCCACCTCTGACCCTCAATCTAACCTCTCACATCCCTGGAGTTGGAAGATACAGCTGAGTCACCCTGGGTTTCAAGTGGGGGATTTGGGGGTGTGGTGGCTGGGGCGCCAATCCCTACCTCAGCCATGCGCTGGTCTTCTTCCACTGGCACAAATTTGTCGTGCATGCCGTGGACGAGCAGGACAGGCACGGTGAGCTCGGCGTGGTAGACCTCATCACCCTCGGGCCAGTACTGGCCACTCATCATGGCCCTCAGCACGAAGGATGACACATTGAATGCATTGCCTTCCTTCAGCAGCTGCTTCTCTTTGGCCCCTTGGCGGGCAAAGCCGGCTCTGGTGGTGGGGAGGCACTGCTGGAGCCCTTGTGCCATCCAGGCCATCAGGGTGACCCCCATGTCAGCCCCAGTTATACAGCCTCCCCCCCACCCAACTTGGGAAGGCACTGCGGTCTGCCAGGGCTGG
The DNA here is from genome assembly GCA_030015415.1 of Cynopterus sphinx. Lineage (NCBI taxonomy): Eukaryota > Metazoa > Chordata > Mammalia > Chiroptera > Pteropodidae > Cynopterus > Cynopterus sphinx. The sequence goes on along the minus strand of CM057390.1, from coordinate 49,805,922 downwards.
GGTCACTTACTTGAGGAAGCTCCAAGCCAGGCAGGGTGACAGGCAGTGCAGGAAACACGTAGGCATGTTGAAGATGGAGCAGAAGCTGGGCTCCAGCGCTGTGGGGCCTCCACCATTGATCATGATCACTTTGTGCACCAGGTCTGGGTACTCGTGTGCCAGGAACGTGCAGAAGGAGACACTGCCCAGTGGATGGGTGGTAGGTGGGGTTGAAGGGTGGTGGTCAGCAGAGTACAGGCAATGACGGAGTTAATGTATTCCTCCCACCCCAGAGGCAGGTCTTTGAAGGCCAAGATTCTCCCCCTGGGAACCATGGGTACCAGTTTGGAGTGAAGGATGTGTGGGGAATCTTGAATGCCCCCAAATTGTGAGCTTGTGTGTTGAGGATGTGTATGAGTGTGTGTGTGTGTGTGTGTGTGTGTGTGTGTGTGTGTGTGTTTATTTACATATATAACTTTCATCAGATCCTCAAAGTCACCCTGACTTCCAAAGGGGTAAGAATTACTTATTGCTAACTGTTGGGAAAGCAGTCTGATTAAACAAACCCTTTGTCTGCCCTGAGGAGGTCACTTTCCTACGAATCTCTTCCCTTTAAGGACCTTCTCCAACTGGCCTCTGGTGTGCTACATCTGCCTGCCTTATACAAGGTGGGAGAGTGCAGCCCGAGGAGCCCCCTCCAGTCCAACTCCTCACTCCCTCGAAAGTTGGCCATTTGTTTTTGTAAACTAAGGTTACAATTTTGTAAATTTGTAAAATATTTTGTAAATAAAGTTTTATTGGAACACAGCCATGCCCATTTACCATTATGGCTGTTTTCCTGCTATGACATTAGAGCTGTGAAGTTTCAAAAAAGGCCAATGTATGACCACAAACTTAAAATATTTACTATCTGGTCCTGTAGGAAAAAATGTGCCAATCTCTGCTGTAAAGAGTGACAACAGGACAGGCAGAAATCAGGTGAACCTGACTGTGCCAGTGACTCACTGTGCGCCCTTGGGCAGATTACTTAACCTCTCTGAGCCTGTCTCCACACCTGTGAAAGAGTAACTGTGCTGACCTCATAGCATTGTTATGGGGTCACAGAAACTACCTCAGATGGGGTTCATTTAATTGGAGGAAATCATTTAGCATAAGCATCCACTGTGGTGGTGTTATCATATAAACAAAATAAGAGTTATGTTACCTTCCATCCTAGCTTCCTTTTTTCTGGAAATTCATGTAACACTTAATTTTCTTGTCTAATTGCATGGGCTATAACTGCTAAAACAGTGGTTCTCAACCTGGCTGGCTGATTGACTCTTGCCTTTCCCCCTGGATAAAGGAAGGGTGATAACCCTTGATGGTGATCAGACACCCAGGCTCAGAGCCTTCCATCGAATGGACTCTTATCTGAATGCTAGTATGGTCACCCCTTTAAGGAAGGGTAAATTAAGCAAACTGTGCTTTGGAAATAGAATTTACAGGATTCCAATTAGCCCTTCCTTGGAGTCCACTCCAGGGCAACAATTATTTTATTTATTTTATTTTTAGGTGAGGCAATTCTTGGTTGACATCACAGATTGCAAGGACATTGTCAGCTTACAATCCCTTTTTAAAATTTTTTATTTATACCTATAGTACCTGGTCTTCCTAGATGGTCTCCCATCTAAGTACTAACTAGGCCCAATCCTGTTTAGCTTCTGAGACTGGATGGAATTGGGCATGTTCAGGGTGGCATGGCCACTGACTAACAAATTTTTGAACTTATTTGAAGACAGCGTTTCTCAGTTGGGGTGATTCCGCCTACCAAGGAACCTTTGGCAGCAGCTGAGGACACTTTTTATTGTCATGATCATCAGTAGACCATTATGTTAGTGGTATCTAGTGGGTAAGGTCAGGGATGCTGCTAAATATCCTATGGGGCATAGAAAATAATTACCTGATCAAAAATGTCAATAGTGAGAAACGCTGCTTTTAAAAAATGCAAAACAATAGTGCCGGTGGCAGGAATCCCTGTCTTGTTGCAGATGTTAATGGGATCTTTCAGGGAGGGAAATCAGTGTTTTACAAAAGGGTCTCCAGTCCCTACCAGCCCCCATCCCTTACCCCCACCTCAGTGTTGGCTCACCCGTAGGAATGCCCAATGAGCACATTTCGCTTCTTGGCATAGCGCTTGAAGATGGCGCGCATGTCCTCTGCCAATGCATAGAAGGTATAGGCTGCAGCCACCTGAGGTGCTGAGCTGGCTCCATGGCCGGCCAGATCAGGTGCCACCACCTCGTAGCCCAGGCGAACAAAGAAGTCCAGCTGCTCCTTCCAGATGGCCAGGGAGCCACCCACTCCATGGATGAAAAAGAGCACCACATCTGCCTGGGCACCCTTGCAGCTGGTGATGCGCTTCTCACAGTCAATGTGGATGGTCCTCTTGGGGCGCCGGGCTCGCCGCCGTCGCCCTGCACTGCCACTCCCGGTGCTGCCTGTGCCTGAGTGGCCATCACTGCCCACTGCATCTGCCAGCTCCACCTCTAGAGAAGCCGGGGGCTCCCCGGAGCCATTCTGGCCGTGTAGGAGGTCAGCCCGTGGTGCCCGGCCCAGATTCTCCACTAGTAACCTCCCGTTGCGGTACACGGTGATTCGGCGTTGGCAGTGGACCAAGCCAGACCGGTCGCCCTGGGCAGTGTCAGGCAGCGCTGGGGGTGGGGTAGGGGCCGGAGTGGGTCCAGCATGCTTCACCCGCAGTACACGCCCAGGCTTGACCTCCACGAAAGTGTAGCCATCGCTGGACTCCACACTCTCCAGCGGTCCCACTGCATTGGGTGGCGCACCCAGTAGGCAGCAGAAGATACCATCAGTCACCCCGGTCAGCATGATGTGTCCTGTGAGTGGGGGTGAAAGCCAGCTCAGGGGCCGTGGAAACAGGAAGCCCTCCACCTCCACAGCATCTACTTCCCACACCTGGATCAGGTGAGTCACCCTGGGACACCACTTCTAGGCTCCAGTTTTCAAAGACCAAAGCTAGCCAAGCACCAACATGTTCTGTCTGGTCAGTGCCCAAGCAGTGGTCGGCTACCCTCCTGGGCCAGCTTAGTCTATCCTAGAGAGGACCTGGCTATGGCTGACAAATAAGGAGCATCCATAGTCTTGAAGTCAGAGAAGACTTCCTGGAGGGGAGAAGGGGCATTGTAGCAAAAGTGGCTCAGCCCTAAGGACCGCCCCCAGTTCAGATTTATAGCAGCTATGGTTTCCTAAGCCCATTCATTCACTCATTCATTCATCCGTTCATTCATTCGTGCATGCATTCTTTCAGTAATTTGCTGTTACTAAACTAGCATGTCTTGAGGACCTCTGAAAGCATCTAAAAATGTGCAAATCTCAATAAGCCCCAATCCCAGATTTCTGAATCTGAATCCTGAAAGGTGAAGCCCTTGGGGACGTAGTTTGGGACTGAACTCCAGCAGCCTGTCCATCTCTCCATGACTATGGGGTGCTGAGTCTGTTTCACAGACTGAACAAGCAGAGGCCCAGAGACTGGATTCTGGATTCTGGGGGTCTGCCATGCAACCCCCAATGGTGGACATGAGGACAGAGAAGGCAAGTACTCTGCCTGGGGGCTTCCAGAACTCAATCCTGCTCCCTGGGCCAATCCCCCTGTGTCCATGGCAACCACAGGCAGTTACATAACTCGAGGGGGATACCCGCGCAGCACACCCCCATTGTCTTGGGCCTGGAGATGGGACCAACTCCTCCCCTGAGCCCAACCTTGGCGCCGCGGGGACAACGCACACCGAAGGCCTTCAGTGGCCTGTACCTGCTGATGGAGGGGGAGCAGGCCGCAGCCCCCTGCTCTGGCGGGGTCCCAACCCCAAATTGCAGAGGAGGACACGTGCGCCACATCAGTCCCCTCCCCAGAGAGGTCCTTGCCTCCCGAGTGCCCGTCAGCCCTGTGGCGGGGTCAAGGCCACTGGGGCTCCACAGCTTCCTAAGAGTCCGAGCGCGGGCTTTGTGGTCACCACCCTCTGAAGTGGAAGCCCTGGGGACCTCGACATCTCCCTTCCAGGGCCCACTACTCGCTCACCTCATCGAGGGCCCCCGGGCCCGGGGCAGGGCGGAGGGTCCCCGGCAGAGAAGTCGCCGTCTGCCTGCGGGCGCCGTTTACATGATGGCGCAGGGTCGGACCGGGTGCGTCCACCGCGGGCCAGATAGGGGCCCGGTGGGTCAGCGAGGGGCCATCCCACAGCTGCTGAGCAAACCGGCCCTTTAAGTCTCTGCATGGGGGGCGGGGCCACATACCGACGGACAGGCGTCTCGACCAATCGCAGCTGCAGGCTGACCTGGCCTAGTTAGACTATCAATCAGAAGCGGCATCTCCAGGCTGGGGGCGGGCTCTGGAAGCAAAGACTTCGCCCCCTTCAGGGACTTAAGGAGGAGGTAGGGATTGGGCCTGGCCCAGGGCCGAGAAGGGGTTGCAACCTGGGGTTTGCGGAGATCCTAAGAGGCGACACTCGGAGACCCCTCCCTGCGACCAGGATCACCTCGTCCGGCCCCTGCTTCCGAACTGCCCTCTCCCCTCTAAATGAAGCCCTCATACTTCTCTCTCTGAGCTGACCTTTCTGTGTGTAGACTCCCAGATCTTTCCAATTTTAGGTGGGGAAACTGAGGCTCATAAGGTTACAAGGCAAGTGGAGGGGAGTCAGAAATGGGATTTGGAGCCCTGGCTGTATGATTCCAAGTCCTGGAAAGTCATTCATTCATTAAACCGTTTTGGCCCTTTGGGTAATTAGGGAATTAACCGGTAACTCTGTGTTCCCAGCTGGAATCAGAGAGCCAGGGTTCAAATGCAACTTTGCCCTTTACAGATATGTGACCTTGGGCAAGTTGCTTTCCTGAGACTCCATTTATTTCCCTATGAAATTAATCCTCTCATGAGTTCTCTATGCAGGTAAAATAGCACAGTAATCGCTCGATATTTTATTGGCATTATTGTACTGGTGTAGTATTATATTGGTTTGCTAAATGATGGTGTGGGTAGGATGGACTTCAGAGAACGGGGGTTCAGAACATAGGGCTCGCCCACTCCCATCTCTTGGAATTTGCGGCCAGAGCTGGATTAGGTCCAGCCACCCACTCCTGCCCTCTCGGAGTGCTCCTGAGAGACAAGTTTATTCTTGCAGCAAATGCTCCCTCCTACCAAAGCTGGTAGATGCTGGGGTGCCTACAGGAACTCAGCCCTGAACCTGGCCCTTGAGGGGCCCCTCGGCTCCCATGTGGGGCAGGGATGGGCCAGAAACAGGGACTATCTTAAAGGGGTTTTTTAAAGATGAATAGAGAGTACCAGGCAGGGGGCGGGGTGTCTGAAATTTAGTGTGTGTGTGTGTGTGTGTCGACGGATTCACATGTCTACCAAAGGGAGCTGAATATTTTCCCTGGGACAACCTGGAGCCATAGAGGGTGTGTGAGAAAGGAAGGGGCTCAGATCTGAATATTAGAAAAATTCTTCTAGAGTCCAAATGGGGGCATTGCCAAGGGCAAGCTTGCATTCCATGAGTTTTACAGATTAAGAAACTGGATCCCGGAGAGGAGCAGAGCTCATCCCAAAGACATCCAGCTAACTCGAACTCAGGTCTCTGGGGCTCACCGCCAAGGGGCGGAAACTTGGCTGGGGCCAGAGGAAAGCTGCCAGCCAGCTGTGTGCCATCTGCCCGGCTCCCGCTGGAGGTGGGAGGATCAACCAACCAGCCGTTTCCTGCAGCTGCCACCAGCTGCGCGGGGCCACCCCAGCGCACCCTCTGTCGGTCGGCAGGAGGAACTACGACCCCCAGCCGACCCCGGGATACAATGCTTGTACCCACGCGCAGGAACTGCCGTTCGCGGGGCCCTGCAGGTCCACAAGAGGAACTACACTCCTTTTAGGGTATGCCCTCGCACGCCTGTGGTGCGCAGGCGTAGAACTACAACTCCAGGAGGCCCCCGCGGCGATCCGGGCTTCTCTGCCAAGAAAAACTACATTTCCCAGAAGTCTCCGTTCCACAGCTGCGTAGCCTATGGGTTTCGAAATAGTCGTCGCGGGCGACGGCGGCGTGACCCGCGGCTAGACATGGCTCTGGTGGGCAGGTCTCCGAGATGTCTCTGGGGTCGCGTTAATAGGTCGGCGGCGTTACTTGATGTTAGGTGAGTCCTCAGGGGCACCCTCCCCCAAGTCTGGCAATTAAGTGGTGTCGGGGACTGGCGCCAGCTGTTTACCCGTCCCATGACTTGCGAGTGCCTTGCGCACTTATGGAGCGCCTTTTGCAGCAAGACTCTGTCCCGGCAGGGATCGGGAAGCTGTTGCCCAGAGAGGTTGAGCGCCAAACCAAAGTCACACGGCGACCCTTCTGACCTTTCTCGCCGTCTCTGCCCCCGCAGGTGGCTTCAACCCCAGACCTGGCTGGGGCCTCTCGACTCCTGGGGACTCCCTGCTACTACGCAGCCGAACCGGGGCAAGGCTCGCGGGAACGAGTACCAGCCGAGCAACATCAAACGCAAGCACAAGCACGGCTGGATCAAGCGCTTGAGCACGCCAGCCGGCGTCCAGGTCATCCTTCGCCGCATGCTCAAGGGCCGCAAATCACTGAGCCACTGAGTGCGACGCTGCTGGTGGGACCTTCATTAAAACATTTCCCTCGCCTCAGAACTCTCCTGCTGCGTTTTGTGGGGAGGTTGGACGACTCAGACATGAGTGCTCCTCCAATTGTGGCGTTGACCCAGGGGCAGAAGTCTGGGGGGTTGACTGGAAGAGGATGTGGGAAGTCAGATCTTGGCCGAGTCCATTTTTAAGCTTTTGAATTAGGAAGAATTTCATATTTATGGCAACAGCCCACAGAATAGAGCAGTGAGTGAATCCTGTGTACCCACCCAGCTCTGACCACCAATTACCCACAAACCGTTCTGACCCCTCCTGTATTTTAAAGCAAATCTCAGGCATCTGGTCATTTATTTAAATATTTCAGAATGCATCTTTCCAAGATAAGGACCCTTTAAAAGGTAATCACAAACCTTTCACACCTAAAGAAAGTCAACAATTTCTTAATATCATTAAATGTCTAGTAAATGCTCAAATTTCCACTTGTGTATATATGTCTTAACTTTCACAGGTCTGGAAAGGCTTGTGGCAAGGTGGGAGAGGTTTGAATCCTCTACCTACCCCTTGGGGATAGACCGTGTGACCGTGAGCAAGACTTTATCCCCCTGAGGCTCATTTGGCTTTTATAAAATGATGCTCTGTTTTCCTTTGTGGTGTCTTTGGAGTAATGATACTTATTAGCTTTTACTTAGTAACTTATTCCATGCTTTCTATGGGTCCTTTGTTCTCACCAGGCTGTCTCTCTAGGATTGGGGGGCGGGGGGACGGCAGGGCCAGTTTGGGCACAGCGGAGTCAGGGCTAGGAGGAAGATTATGAGGGCTATGGGAACCCTACGAGGCGCCTGACTTGGCCCTGGGAAGAATGAAGTCAGGGGAGGATTCCTGGAGAAGCTAGCAGGGTCTGGAAGGGCCCAAAGCGAAGGGATTGGACAGGGGTGGACGAAGAAGGCCAAAGGTGCCCAAAATTTGGGGCCGAGGGGGTAGGACTGGATCCTTGGGGCACTAGGGAGCCACGAGAGGTGTCTGTCTGAACAAGAAAGTCTATCAATTCAAAGATATTCAAAGAGCAAGTGCAGGAGCAGTTAAGCGATGCTGAAACCTAAGGTTGGCACCCCGAGGAGGAAATGGGGAGTGTTAACAGTGGGAACCCAATACGATACCATGTTACAAAGCGGAGCGAGCCTGGAGGAGACCCGCGGCACCGCCTGGAGGTGCGGACTACAAATTCCAGGAGGCCTCGGGGCGCGGCCCCCGCCCGCTTCCGCGTTTCCCCGCCCCGCCTCCCGGCCTCCCAGCCCCGGGCGGAGTTTTGCTCCTTCCACCGAACTTGACCACGAAGGGAGGTGGCGTGGCAGCCAATGAGCGCCGCACTTACCCGGCTCTGGCCACTGAGAGCTCGCGGAGGCCGCACATCCTGGGGCGGGGCTAGGGGGCGGGCCAATGACGGGCGGGCGGCGGCGCCATCAGGCTGCGCTGTGCAGAGGCTGGAAGTTACAGTGCGGCGGGGGCTGAGAAGGCGGCTGCGGCGGTGGCGGCGGCGGCGGCGGCTGAGGCGGTGGCTGAGGTGGCGACGGAGGAAACAGAAAATGGTAAGTGCGGCTGCAAGGCCCGTGCCCCCCGCCCGCCTCAACAAAATGGCGCCGCGGGCCCACCCACCTCCAGGCATCTCCGCGACCCCCACCTCCTCCCTGCGCAGCCCCCTCAGGCCGGGCCCCACCCCTCGTTTCTGACCTGTGACCTTCGACCTCCGGGCCCTGCCGTGAGCTGCTTGCTGATCTCGCCCCGGCTCTCCCGACCCCTGACCCATCTGGGATTCCAAGCCCTGACAACTCATTCATTTCCGGGTCTCGATTCCCCCGGAAGTCGCCTGGGGTGGGGATGGGGTCCCTCGAAACCCCCAGTTCAGGCCCCGTCCCGGGCGCGGGGGGCATGGGCATCTCCATTTCCGGAGAATTTGGGAGGCCGGCCTCTAGGCGTCGGAGTGGGGGAGGGGGCTCGGCATCGTGACATTCGGGGCATTGTCGCTGCCGAAGGAAGTGCGACATCGCGGACTGTCCGGTCCCCCAGAGCCCTGACCCCACCCCCACCACTCCGGGGCCCGACCTGCCCCAGGGGGGAGTAACCACACCTCTCCAGCCCCCAGGTTCTTCCCCTGGTAAATGAGGGTAGTATCAGTTTGGATTTCACAAGGTTGTGACAATTTAGGGAATCTGACGTCGTAAAGGGTTTAGGACAGTGAACACTCAACAGATGAGCGGGGTGACTCAGGTCTGGTGACATCCTCTCCCATCTGTCTCCTCATCTTGCAGTGGGGATAATGCCACCTGGTAGTAGGAAGGTTAAAATCTCTTTTGGGCCACTTGCTCATTCTGGGATTTGGGTATGGTGATTCTTCGAGGTGTGGTCCCCCCACCCTTCACTCTTTGGCATGCCCAGGGCTGACAGGGCTGTTGGAAGCTTTTGTCAGGACAAGTTAAAACCCCATTATTCCTGGATCCAGGGTCCCAGTCCACAAATCACAGTCCTTGGGATGTGGTGGGGGATGGGCAAAAGAAGACATCTGGTCAGGAAGGAGATGGGAAAATGGGTTCCTAGAGTGTGGGTCCCCAAGCCTAGGTGTTGCCTTTGATTTATCACTGCATCCTCACTGCCCTGGCCCAGTCGGTAAGAGGGTCCTGTTAGCTCTGCCTCTCCGGGATGCATTCTGAATCTGCCCATGGGTCCCCACCCTGGTCCAGGCCCTGCCACCTTCTGCTTGGACTCCTGCCTCCACCCTGCCCTCTGGCAGTTTGTAAGTCACCTAGTACCAGAGGGAGCTTTTAAAGATGTAAATCAGATTATAACACTTTCTAACTTATAAAATACTTTAGGGGCTTTTTGTTGTAACCCAGTTGAAATTCCAGCTCCTCCCCTCCCCCATCCCCTGCTCCCAAGGCTCCTGCTCACTTTTGTGACCTCATATTCACCCTCTCCACCCCTCCCTCCACAAGCTCCAGCCACACGGGCCTTGTTTTCATGGTCTCACACTCCATGTCTCTGCCACCCCAGTGCCTTTGCATCTGCTGCTCCTGCTTGGAATGCTCTTTCTTCTGTGAGCATCACATCAGAGGGCCCTTTCATGCCTGTGGGAGGCCCCAATGCCTCTCCTCCCTTGGCGCACCACTTCTTTTCGTCATCTTGCTTTGGTTGGTTCACTGGTGGGCTGACTGAAAGGGGACTGGCACACAGATGTTCAGTGAGTGTTTGCTAAGACAGTGGATGGCTTCTGGGCCCAGCTGTGGTTAGGATTTGTCTGGCTGAGGTGAAGATTTCTCTCTTTGTCTGAGGCCTTGTTTCCCTGCTTGGCTGACAGGAAGTACAGGCCAAAGCCTGTCTTTATTCATTTATTAAGCACAAACGTGTTGATGTTAACAGCTACCATTCAGGGAGCTCTGTGCAGAGCTCTTTCCCTGTGTTGCCTTACTGAGACTCAAAACAACCCTGTTAGGGGGCCCCTTTGCAACCCCTGGTTCACTAGGGAGGAGGCCAGGCTAGGAGGTTACACAGCCAAAGGGGCCCAGCCAGGATTGAGTGGAGGTCTGAGGCTCCTGAACCTCTCACCACTCTCCGCTAGCCCCACGTGAACCCCATCAGGGGCCCAGGGTGGAGTTAGTTTTGTCTTGCCCTCTTCTCTTAGGAAGGTGCCAGTCCAGTGAGGGAGGTAGACATGTAAACAGGTGACTTCCTTGAGGTGTGAGTATGGCTCTGGCAGAAAACCCTAATGTGTGGGGAGGGGGTTGAGCTGGGTGTGGAGATTAGCAGGTGTTTCCCACAGGGAGGAAGATGGAGCATTTCGGGATGGTGGCACAGCGCTGGCTAAAGGTGTGTGTGGCAGGAGGCAAGCAAGGACCAAGCCCAGCCAGAGCTGTGGAGGGCTTTGAGCTGGGACAGGAACCTCCCTCCTCATGCTTTAGGTCTCAGGCCCTGCATGTTGCCTCTTGTTGGCCCTTTCTGACCCCGCAGAGCAGCAGACCTTCCCCCACTGTCCTGGGCCTCACACAGCATCTCAGTGCACCCTGTTCTCAGGGCCGCTTTGCATTCACTGTGTTGCTTTTGATCCACACCTGTGTTCCCTGCACTGGGTGCTCCTGGGGCCAAGAGCAGGTCTGCTCTGTCCCAACCCTCCATGCCTCTGGTGCCCTGGTGTCCTGGAGCCAGGTGGGGGCCTGAGGAAGCCTGACTAGCTGTATGAAGCTACAGTCTGGGGCTGAGCCGAGGTGGGTTCCTGGGTCAGTGGAGTCAGGGTTGTGGGTCGCTGGCCTGACTCTGGAGTAGTAGGTCACACAAATGGGAGGGCGTTTCCTGTGTGGGAGCAGGAGACCTGTTTACATTTCAGTGTCCCTGGCTAGCCCATTGCACAGAGGTCTACTGGGCCTCCCCCAGAGGTAAGGATACCTGTCACCACCTATCCCAGAGGGTGGTGACAGATCACCTGAACAGAGGCTTCCTTTGCCCCAGATTCCCCTCCTCCTGCCCCCAGTCCTCCGAAGAACTAGCACCCAGGCTCAGGCATGGGGATGGGCCTCTGCTGAGGTGAGTGGTTAACGTGCCCTGTAGAGGCTCTAAGCCCTTGGATTTCAGACAGAGAAACTGAGGTGCTGGCATGTCTCACAATAGGAGCTTGGCCTCTGAGGTTGGACAAACCTGAGTTCAGATAGGCTTCCTCATTTCCTTGTTGGAGCTGTATGACCTCGGATGAGTGCAGTGTGACTTTTTTTTGTCTCGGTTTCCTTGTCTTTATGAGGGTAACTCCAGATCAGGAAGCCCCAGGCCCAGGGCAGGCCACGTGGGGAACCCCTCCCCTGCTCTTCCACTCCAGGCCTAAGGAGAATCAACTGCCCTGGAAGTCACTCCCTGACCCCAACTTGAGGTTTGATCCTTGCCCTCACACCCCCAGGTTCTCATGCTTCAGTTTCCTGAATGTACAGCTCCTCTTGGCCTTTATATCCTCCTCTTGTGGCTGAGACTTGGCCTCCCCCTCCACCCTCTGCCCCAGAATCAGGGTTCTTCTGCTCTAGACCCTTGCTCTGTCTTGTGCAGCTGATGCCAGAGTGTCAGGGACAAACAGCTTTCTAGGAGTTGGGCTGTGGATGAATTTGGTTGCAGGCTTCCCAGCACCTTGTGGACCTCTTGCACTGACTAGCATCAGGGAGGAGCAGCCTGATCTGGCCCTTGCCCCAGGAGGCCTTCTGCCCTCACTGGGCAGCCTTTGGATATGGAGATCTCAGGAGCAGCCCCTGGAGCTGACCCTGGTCTATACAGCATTTTATGAAAAGCCCAGCCAACTCTAAAAACCTGACAATGACATATTAAACTTGGATTTCTGAGTTTTTTTGGAGTTAGGGAGCTTAGTTGACCCTCGGTTCCCAGTCCTGTGTCTTGGCAGCCCCTTGTCGCAGCCACTATATCCCCTTTATCTAGGCTCCTGCTTTCCTCCATTGTTTATTGTCACACTGGCCCTGGGGGTTTTTTTTAGGGTGGACAGGACTCTTCATCCCTGTCTCTGTTAAAGGTGGATAAACAGAAATGAGAGTGGAAGTTTGATAATCAACAAGTACAGAGCCCGTTGTCTGCAGTTGGATGGCCTGGTCCCCTCCCTGCAGCTTGTTCATGGTGTGACTTTAAACAAGTGACCTGTGCTCTCTTAGCCTCAGTTTCCTCACCTCTCGCTGGATTTCAGGGCTGTTGAAAGGACCTGCACTTCCCTTGGGGTTGGTTGCTTCTTTTCTGATGATTACAGTGTGTATATCAGGTAGCCAGCTCAAGCATGGGTTCTGGGGAACTTACAGTGGAGCAGAAAGAAGGAAAGGAGAAGTCACTTGGAAGCCCCGCCCACCACCGCAGGCGCTCTGGGGGCTGGCCCCTGCTAGGTTTCTAACTTACCATCTTCCCTGTCTTTTAGGCAGATTTTTTGAAAGGATTGCCCGTCTACAACAAAAGCAATTTTAGTCGATTTCATGCTGACTCTGTGTGTAAAGCCTCGGTGAGTGCAGGTTCAGGGTGTTATGGGGGGACTGAGGGTGGTGTGTACCCCTCCCCCATCAGCTTCACCAAGAACAGGGGCTTTTCTTCAAGCCCAGCCCCACCCAAGATCTGCATACATCTTTTGATCTGCGTTGGAGGGTGGGTACCAAATCCAGTGGTGAGGGGACCCCAGTCTGCCTACACTTTTAACCCACCTCTTCCTGACCCTCCTGCAGAACCGACGCCCCTCAGTTTATTTGCCCACACGGGAGTACCCATCTGAACAGAGTAAGTAGCCTGTGTCATTCTTTCCCATTCTGGCTGCTAAGGGGAAGAGCTGGAGGGTGGTGTAGGAGGTGACCTGTGGGATGCTAGTCAGCTCCCAGCTCTTGGGAACAGCGGAAGCCTGGCTTTCTAAACAACCCTTCTCATCTCCACATGATAGCATCCACATCCAGTCAGGCGGGGGCCTCAGTTGGCCCTCATCTGTCATTCACTGGCCCTCTCCCTGTCACTTCACATCAAGGCAGGTGTCTCCTACCAGCTTCATGCCACAGATCCCAAGATGAGTACTGTGGGGTGGGAATCCATCCTAGCCACAGATGGGCAGCACTGGAAAAGGTTTTCCAGGTGGAGGGGCCTGCACGGAAAGGCCTGGAGCCCATAGAGCAAGAGGTTATTTATTGTGGCCATGGTGTTTTATTTTAACCATGAAAAAGAATCCACATGGACCCTGCTGGATGGCTTCTGGGGCACAGCTGTGTAGATCTGTGCTCTTGGTTGGCCTGGGAAGGCACATTCATGAGCCTGTATACCAGGTCTTATCCCCTGCCCCTGGGCGAACACCCGCATGCAGCAGTGGACTCAGCCTCTCTGGGAAGCAGGGTCACCAGAGCAGTTGGCTCAGGCCCCAGGCAGTGCCTGTGGGCTCAAGAGGGAAAACACTGGGCTTTCTGAAATCTGGGTTTCGGTGCAGACTTAAGTCCCAGAAAGGCCACCCAAGGCAGAGATGGCCTGGAGGCCAAGGAAGGGTGAGCATTGTCCTGGGAGGGGCAGTGCTGGCCAGATTGGAGACTGGGCCACCTGCAGCTGGCTTCTTGCAGCCTCTTCCTACAACTTTGTCTTTCCTCCTTTCTCCTCAGTCATTGTGACAGAAAAAACAAACATTCTTTTGCGCTACCTACATCAGCAATGGGATAAAAAGGTAAGGCACAGGGGGCTCAGGTGCTGGGACTCAGGGAACACAGTGGTGCCCATCATGTGGGCTCTGAGTGGGGAAAAGACATGGGTGGCTGGGAGACTGGGTGTTTGAGTGGGGTGTCGAGGGCTGAATAGGAGTTCACCAGGCAATCTAAGATATGAAAGAGCGTTCCAAAGGAGGGAATGGCTGTGCAGAGGCCACAGGGCTTTGGTACTCAGGGATGGTCAGGGACTTGGACCTCCGAGGCCTGGTTCCCATAGCCTGCAGCCATCATGGCCCTGGTGGCAGATGGACTGTAGTGCACTATTACTTGGAATCCGTTCAATGGTGAAACGTGTGCATGATTAAAATGCAGGCAATACAAGAGGGTGGAGGTGCCATGAAAAGTCATTTTCCCCACCCTTTCCCCAAGAGGCTGCCTTTTTAACACGTTTTACTTTATCCAAAATTTTTATGTGTTGCTTTACAATGCAGTCAAGTTTGTTTTTTCACCTAACATCCAACATAACGACAGCAGCTTGTTCTGGGCAGTGTTGGAGGGGGTCCCCATGATGAAGTGACTGCTCAGACAACCTGAGCCCCTGGCCCATGTTGGTCCCTCTCCCAGTCCCACAGGCCTTGATTCCCACCAGTGGAAAAGAGGTTTTCCAAAACCAGGGCCACTTTCATCTTCTCTGGCAATGCATGGGCTTTTCCAGGGGCTCATGAGGGCCCTTTGTCTCCTGGCAGGATACATTGTTCCTCTGAGCATCTTGGGTCATGTATGGTTTGTGTGGTGACTCCTTGCAGTGTCCATCACAGGCCCTCAGCCCCAGGGTGCTTTGTGGCTTAGCAGGGCAGGTTCTGGTGGTGGGAGGGGCTGCCCAGCCAGGGGCTCTGGGTCTACCACACTTTTCCAGGCCCAGCTCTGTGACTCCTGCAGCAGGATTTTGGGAGATCACTCAAGAGAAGACTCACTGTCTCCTCTCCTTCCCCTGTCCCCTAGAATGCTGCCAAGAAGAGAGACCAGGAGCAAGTGGACCTCGAGGGTGAGAGCTCGGCGCCCCCCCGCAAGGTTGCACGGACCGACAGCCCGGACATGCACGAGGACACTTAAGACTCACACTCCCCCATAGGTGCCTCCTGTCTTGTCTGCTCCTTGCCTGCCCGCTGTGTGTAAGCGCCCTGCCCACCCCGCCGGCCCACCCCACACCCCACCATGCACACCACTTCCAACCTCATAGGAGCCGATGTATTTATTTTCCTTGAGTCTTTATTTATGCTGTAAAATGTACCGAGCGATGGTTAAAGGGGACGTCAGACCCAGTAGTGTGATGTTGGTAGATGCTTCTTAAAAAACAATGTTGTTATCCATACCTTTGCCCCAGATTCCCCTCCTCCTGCCCCTAGTCCTCCGAAGAACTAGCGTGTGTCTGAGAGGGTCTAGAGAGGGGCCATGCTTCAGCTGGGCGGCAGAGGTGGGGCCCTTGACTCCACTCCCACCCTCCGGTCCAGCCTTAAAGATTTGGCCTTGAGTCGAGTTCCACCGAAATCTGTTTCGTGCTTGGACTCTGCTCTGAGCTGGCATCACCAGAAGTCGGCCCTCTTGGATCTTTCTCTTAAGTCGTTTTATCATGGACTTGTTCGTGCTCCGTGTCCACCCCAATAAAAGGATCTTTCCTATTTGACCTCGAGTCTTTGCTCCACGTGCCTCAGCTCCAGAGGACGGAGCCACTGAGAGTTCTCCCATCATCACCAAGAGGAGCTGAAAGGGGTCCCCAAGCACTGGGGCCCCAGGACCAGCTGGATTCTCTTGTGGGCCTGCTGCAGCCACCTTACTCAGAGCTGAGACCCGCCTGGACCCACTCTTTTGCCTCATCTGTCAACTATCCCTGAGGATTATGACACCCCCAAGAGATGGTCCACACCACTAAGGATGGAGCTGTGGTAGATGCCATACCCTGGACATTGGCAAGCATGGCGACATGCCCCCCAGCCACTGTGTAAACAACCCAGGTGGCCTGGCTTCACGCGCCCCCAGCTTCGAGAGGAGGCATGTGGAGTGCGGCGGAACATAGGGGGCTTTTAGTCTCTAGGCAGAAGGTTCAAGGTCCTGAGCATTAGACCTGGGGCCGTGGGGAACACTGCTTCCCCCACTAGCCCTGAGCAGGGGCTGCAGTGTCAAACCTGAGGGTGGCAGGGGGGTGGACCGCAGAAATGGAGTGGGTACCTGCCCTAGATTGTTCCTGGGGTGGGGGCCCTTCCTGTGAGACTGCTCAGGCCTGGGCTGCCCAGATCCTCCTGTGATGGCAGGTTCCAGACTAGGTTATCCAGCTGTGTTATGGGGCCCAGGGCTTTGCCTCCCAGTCCTGGGTGGTATCCATACCATGCATGGGTGGTTTCGGGTCACTGTGGTCATAAGACAGGTGCTCAGGAAATGCGAGCTTGCCCTTGGTTGTGTTGGGGTGGCCGAGTCCCTGGAGCCTCTCAGACCTGCTTGGAATTCCCAGTCCCGGGGGCTGGCCCAGCTCTGGGCAGGTCTGTGGCATCATTGTTAGTGACCGAGAAGCTGGCGGGACTTCAGCTTCAAAGTCACAGGGCAGAGCAGGAGCAGGTAGCACCTGTACCCTTGCCTCCCCAGCCTTTTCATTCTGTCAGTGCTGTCTGTGGTGCGGGTGGACAGGGGTCCCACGGCTGTGCCCCATCCAGACCTCCCCTGTGGTCTTGGGCGCAGGTCTTGAAGCTGGCCTCCACCCATACCTCCTTCCTTTGGGGCCCCCTTACTCATGAACAGGTCCCAAACACCTGACTGCCTTCCCACACCTCTGTGCCTTTGCACAGGCTGCTCTCCTGCCTCCAGTGAACCCCTGACTTTCCCATCCCCCTACAGTGCCCCTTCCTCACACATGCTCCCCCAGCCCTGGAGCAGGGCCTATTTCGTCTCCAAGGCTTTGGGTATGGACATGCTTAAGGCATGGAGATACGTAACATCCGTCACTCAACACATGGAAAAGTCCCAGTAACTCTTAGCCACGCTGCAGTGGGGCATCCCAGCCACTCCCCCAAAACACTCCATCTATCCAGAGATCCCCAGAATCTACCATTTCCTCAGCATTTCAACTTAGGTGCAAGATGCCTTCTGATTTTCATGCCCCAACTTCTTCCCACTGCCTGATGCTTCAGATGGAGGCCTGGGAGGCAGGTGTGCCAGAAAGTGCAGCTGAGAGGGACTGTGTCAACCCTCCCCCACTACTACCACCCTGCGGGGCTGAAGGTGACTCAGGCCCAGCACCCAAACTGCTGAGTCCTTTCAGCACTTTGAGATTTCTTCCTTTGTCTAGGAGGCTGAAGACATGGCCTGAGGCTCTGCAGCTCCTCCCAGGGGCCCCAGGCCTGGAGTGGGCCCCCAAATCTGGGGCGTCTCAGAGGCAGCAGTCTGGAGTTTTCCATCCATGGCCTCAAGACCCAGTTCTTAGGAGGAGGCACCAAGGCCACAGGACAGAGGGAGCTCCCGCCCTAGGCCCACCAGGCACCAGCTTCAAGTCACTGGGCCCTCTGAGCCGTTTCCACTGCTCTGTCCTCAGGCACTGTTGAAATATACTTTTTATTGCATTTCTGCCGTTTTACAAAAATATGACAAAATAAATTAAAAACAAATAAATAATCACCTATTCTGTTTTCTGTTTGTTTTTTTTTGGGGGGGTGGGGTGGGGGGAGGAGGTGTTTCCTTTCGTTTCCTCCAGCGGGATTGAAAGGAAAAAACGGCAGATAGGGAGATCCAGGCCTTTGCCCCAAGGAGGGGGTGGCCAATACTGGGGTTTTGGGGGGCCAAAGCGTTTCCTGGGTGGCAGCCGCCGGTCCGTGACTGCTATTGCATGAGAACAGGAAGGCAGGGCACCCAGAGGAGCTAGTGCCAGCCACTGGGCCAGCACACAGCCTGAGGGCTGGGGCTGGAGCTGGGTGAGGCTGTTGGGGGCTCAGGGAGCTCAGAGGATGGTGGCAGTGGCGGAGGTGCAAGGCTATAGAAGCTGGCATCCCCTGGCAGGGGTTGGGGGGCAGGTGTGGGCCCGGCTAGGGCACAGGGCTGGCACTCAGTGTTGGTGGCAGGGGCCTGGTGGGGGGCAGCACCCTCACCCCCGCAGCCCCATGGCCCATCCCACTGCCAGCAGCCAGCAGGCGGTGTCGGGGGCCGGGGAGGTGGTGTTGGCGTTGATG
The DNA here is from genome assembly GCA_030015415.1 of Cynopterus sphinx. Lineage (NCBI taxonomy): Eukaryota > Metazoa > Chordata > Mammalia > Chiroptera > Pteropodidae > Cynopterus > Cynopterus sphinx. Next base: position 49,787,926 of record CM057390.1, on the reverse strand, counting down.
GTGCAGGGCTCCGGTTGCAGCGGGTGCGAAGGGTGGGAGCGCCCACCAGGGTCAGCGCTGTCCCTGCGGAGGTGAAAGGGGCGGTTCCGGGAGATGCCGGCCCCTCCCTCCGCTGCTGGATCCCGCTTGGGACCCAGCACACATTCCCTCCCGAGTTCCAGGCACATCAGGGCCTTATTGCTTCTGATGAGTGTCTTGGTGCATTCCTTGCCTAGGCACTACATCCCTCCTACTCCAGGGAGAGGCCAGTCTGAGGAAGTCCCTCTGGTTTCAGACTTAAGTCTCTGGTCCTGCAGCTGCCACCTCTTGGGCTCCCTGGTTCCATTATTGGACCCCTGGCTGGGGTTGGGACCAGCGTGGTGGGAGAGGCTGAGGGTGAGGCCTACACCTCTGCTTAGCACAAATTTGTGGGTGCAGCCGGTGCCCAAGTACCTCAAGCTCCCTAGTTGGGCAGCTGCAGCCTCTACCTCAGGAAGGCCTCCTTGAACACTGGGCAGCAGGGTGAGGACTTGCATAGAGGCCTGGGGGGTCCAGTCCCCCCAGAGTGAGCTGGGTGTGGGCAGGAGAGGCTGGGCCAGATGGTTAAAGGGGCCTCCCTCATCTCTGCTGGCACCGATGCTTGGTGGGCGGGGCACCCTGAGAGAGCACTGGGACAGGGAGCTTTGGCATGAGGCTCCAGGTACTCAGGGTGCTAAAGAGACTGAGCCAGCTCTAAGAGGCTTCAGACACCATGGACCCAAGTCCCCAATTAGTATGAGACTGGACCTCTTCTGTCCCCTTCAGCCCCTCCCCCCAGGCCTGGCCACCCCACCATACCCCCAAAACCTGGCCCAGAATCCCCACCCCCGAGTTAAAGCTTGTGACCTGAGCCTTCCTCTTCGGGCCGGAGGGCATCTGGCTCCTCAGCCGCAGCCTCATCCGCCAGCCCACTGCGCTGGGCCCGGCCACTGCCACTGCCACTGCCACTGCCACTGCCGAGGATCGCGTCCGGCCGGGCCTGCCCGCCCGCCCCATTGGCCCCAGCCTCAGCCCGGGTGCCCCCGAAGGGGAAGAGCTTGCCGGCGTGGAAGGCCTTGGGCGGCGAGTGGCTGCGCTCGGGGTCCCGCCGGGTCTCGGGTGACTTGAGGAACTTGAAGCTGAGAAAGGCTGGCAAGCGGGTGTCGCTGCCTGTGGGCGACTGGGCAGAGGGCAGCCGGGCGGCAGGGCCTGGCCCCGTGCCTGTCAGGGAAGACGCAGACCCCGATGACAGGAACTTGCCCTGCAGCGGGATGATCTGCTTCAGCTTCATGACATTATTGGGTGCCAGCAGGGACCCTGGGCGCTTGGGCCGCTCTGGCCCATGGCCACCCGCCCCGCTGCCCTTGGCCTTGACCGAGGCCTTCTCAGGGGCAGTGGGGTCCTGCCCAGAGCCCTCGGCCCGCGCCTCCTCCCGGCCACTGGAATCACGCTCCCGCCGGGCATGGTGTTCTGCATGGCGCTGGCGCTCCTCTTCCTCCCGCCGCCGCCGCTGCTGCTGCTGGTAGCGGTGCTGAGCCTGGCGCTCGTGTCTCTGTGGGCAGACAGGCCATTAGGAGGACTGGGAAGAGAGGATGTGTGAACTCTCTGTAGAAGTGGGAGAGATTTAAACACTTATCGGGCACCAACTGCATCCCTACACCCTACATGGTGTTTTCCGAGAATCGAGAAGAGAATGTTTACTGGCCATCGGCTCTGTCCCCAGCCATGTATGTGCCAGACACCATCTAGGAACTGGGAGAGTGTAAACAAATATTGGGTCTCAGAGGTTCCCCACTTTCTGGAGGACTGGTGAGACAGAGATGTGACTGGCACAGACCAGACTCTACACTGGCCAGAAATGTCAATTTGAGTGCATGTTGGCCACTCTGAAGGCTTCTGAGAAATGCACCAGAGGTTGGGCTTTGGAAGCATCAGCCATGTCCCTGACCTTGAAGAGGGTACTGCTGGATGAGCTGGAGGTGACTGAATGTCCAGAGTGCTAGCCTGGTGCCAGATGGCTGTGGGATTCCAGAAGGGACTGGGCCTATTAAGAGCGCTAATTATTACACCAGGCTTTGCACAGCTGCCCTCCTGCCAAGGTGTGACTGCCAGCCAGGCAAGGAGGAGATGGCCCACTGACCAGAGGGGTAAACCGAACCCAACCCCATCCTGTGTACCTTGAAGGCCTCCCGGCGCTGGTATTCGAGTTTGGCCATCTCCTCAGCTACCCAACCCGGGATGTCGGGAATGGCCACATGGATAAGGTACTTGAGAAGCAGAGCAAAGTGCTGAGGCAACAAAGGAGGAAGCTGCAGGCTCAGGGACCACCACCCACAGCCCGGCTCCCCAGCCTGGCCCCCTAGCCCTACCAACAGCCCCACCTCGAGCACCACCACAGACACGATAGCCGCCTCGGGGCTGAGCCAGGGGAAGAGGCGCTGCAGCTGCCCGCACTGGCCGATGAGATAGCAGTTGACTACAATTGCCAGGACGCCCATGGCCTCCATCACCTTCTGTAGGAGGACATGGTAGAGTAGGGTCAGCCCTCCTCCTTGGGCATTATGCTCCTCCCTGTGCACCTTGGCTTGGAGACCTTGGCCCTCCCACACCTGCCACTGGCCGATGTTCTCAACCCGCTGTCCAAAGGGCCGCTGTAGCCCTGTGCACAGCTTGAGGGCATCACTGCGGATCTCAATGAGGTTGTTGACCAGGGCACACAGCGCAGCCAGGGGGAAGGCAGACGAGAAGAGCACGACGTAGCCAAACTGCACAAACATCTCCTGGTAGTCCTGGAACGTGTCCTGCGGGTGGGCACCTGGGTGTGACCTCAGGTCCTCTCTCAGACCAAGACACCTCCCACCTTAGACTGTCTTCCTCTGCCAAGCCTTCCTCCCTCAAATGATCCTAAATGGACCCAAAGCCTCTCCCTCTGGCAGTTTCCTGACTACATCAAGAGCCTCACCATTACCCGCATCCCCACCATCAGACCATGTGCCCATCCCCGAGGGCCCTCCCGCCTCCGCCCTTAGACACCTGCCTCACCTCATACTTCTTCATACAGCTTTCGAGCTCAGCCTGGGTGAGCTGGGGTGAGTGGTCCTCCTCAGGTGGGTCTATCCAAGAGGACCGGTTCTGCCGCCGCTGCCTCTGGGCTGAGTCACCTGAACCAGGCTCTGGCTCTGGGTCCCCGTAGAACCCCTGGTCATGGCCCTCACCCCCAGCCCGGCGGAGGACAGTTGGGGGCTCCCGCTCAGGGCTGCCAGTTGCTCCCTCCACCTCGTCGTCCTCTTCGGCCAGTGTGAACACACCTGGCTCCAGCCCCTTCTCCACCATTGTGGGGCTACCCTCCTCCAGGAGGGCCTCTGGGCTTGGGCCAGGCCGATGTCGCCCAGCCCCCCGCTCAGCAAAGCTGACTTTCTTCAGGCGGAGCCCACAGTCCAGAAGACCACCCTCCTCACCCTCTTCCTCATCTTCGTCCTCCTCCTCATCCTCATCCTCCTCATCCTCTTCCTCCTCTTTGCCTCCCTGTGGCCCATCCCCCACCTCCCCTCCTTCCCCTGCTGGCCGCCGCTCTACTGTGGCTTCCTCCTCCTCCTCAGGTGCCCCACAGCCCCCACTGAGACACCTGCGGCCCCCTCCACCATCTCTGCCACCACCCTCTTCAGCCTGGGGTTCAAGGTGGTGGGGTGCAGAACGCCGGAGGCTGAGCAGGCCAAGTAGGGCCCGGGCCAGCTCCCAAGCAGCCCGTAAGCCAAGCTCGCCACGGCCCAGCCGTCGGTACAGGTGTGGCTGCAGAACCTCACGCACGTTCTGGAAGAACTGGCGGGTGATCAGCAAAGTGGCCAGCATCTAGGGGCAGGAAGGGAGTGGAGAGAGGCCAGGTGGGGGGCAGGCGAGGTCCTGGGCACCGGGACAGGCTGCTGGGATGGGGCACTTGTCCTCCCAGAGCACGTTTCCACTGGCTCTGAACCCGGTTCTTAACTTGCCCTTCAGGATGTCCCTGGACACACAGTCCCAAGCCTCTGCAGCCTCTACCACTGTTTACCTGCTACCAACCACAGCATTCCCATCCAAACTTGCTGAGGGATTGGGTCCATTCTGCTTGTAGCATCACTCAGAAGCTCAGCCAGTGCCTGGGGCCTTAAGGGGCCCCTGCCACCCAACCTGTGGAGCTGAAACTCCCCATAGCATGCACCCTCAGCTTGGCATGAAGCCCCCAGAAGAGTCACACTGCCTGCCCCTGGGGCTCGCCACCTGCCCATACTTTGGCCTGGGCCAGGCGCAGGAGGCCCCGAAGGGAGAGGAGGAGCAGGCGGAACCGCAGGGCCACGAGCGGGACCAGCACTGCCCGAAGCTGCCGCTCGAGGCTCTGGGACAGGGACAGGACGAGCAGGAGCTGTGAAGGGACCGATGGACAGGTGGACAGACAGATGGGGGGTGACAGGCAGAGAGAAAAGACATGGATGGACAGACGAACAGAGAGGAGAAAAGGATGGAGGGGGGAGGGGCTGGAGAGCCCATGGACCCCTTGGGCTATGCCCGGTCCCCCACTGGCCACATGCAGGCCACTGCTTCGGGCCAGGGTCTCACCTCTTTCAGGCGTTCCATGTCCTTGAGGTAGAAGCCGATGTAGAAGAGGCTCAGGTAGGAATTGATGAACTGGAACTGAGGGGAGCAGGAGGGCATTCACCGTGTTGCTCTTGTCCCCAGGAATCCCCACTGTGCCCCACTTGCTGGCTGCCACTCACCAGGACGACCTTGATGATGAGGTGTTTCTCGTAGGCGCTCTCCAGTCGGTAATTCTCTGGGGGCCAAGGGGACAAGTGAGGGGGTGGCTCAGGCTCCCTGTGGGCACAGGTGACCTTCCTTCCCAAGGCCTAGGCAGCAGGGACCTCTCCATGAAAGGCATACCCATGTCGTTGAGCCAGATGGCGAGCTTCTTATAGCCCTCTGCACATACGCTGACCAACAAGGCCAGCACAACCTTGGGCAAGAAGCGGGCAAGACGGGGTAGTCCCTTCACACTCAGCACCAGCTCCTGTGGGAACACAGGGGGTTCACAGGTCACCCTGGCAGCTGGGCTTGGCTCAGGCTGGACTCAGGCAGGTGGTCACCAGGTTGGGACCAGGGCTGGGGGCTGGAAGAGGTCACCTGCAGCTGGAAGCAGCCGAGCATGAGCAGGAACACGCAGACCAGGCAGGTGAGGCACAAGGGGACACTCACAAATAGCTGGAAGAACAATCGCTTCCAGGGTGGGTAGTAGAACTCCTCGGCCCGTGTCACCGGGCTGATGCGTCGCACACCCTGGCAGAGGATAAGGGCCAGGCCCAGCATCAGAAGGAGCTGCACCCACCCCATACACCCTTCCCAATCCTCTGAAGTCAATTTCTTTCCACCATGCCTTTGCTTGTGCAGTGCCCCACCCCCTCAGTGCACCTTTTACAGTCTCTCAAATTTAGTTTCCCACCCCTCTCCACTGTGAATGAGGGCCCCCTACTTGGCATATCCTTTTTGATGCTGCAGCTTGATTTCACATTTCCTGTCTTTGTTCCTACAGTGCTCCCTGCCTTGACTCCTCATTGTCAGAGTCCTTGGAATAAACACCCCCAAACTCACCCTGAACTGTGGTCGTGGCTCTTCCACAGCTTCCCCAGGTGAGTCGAGGGTCCCCCACTTGTAGGCTAGCTCCGCACCCCTCTGTTTCCACTCCTCCAAGAATAGTGTCGACCAGACCACGTTGAACAGGGCAAAGACCACACAGGATACATCCCGGCTTGTCTGGGGGTGGTGGAGGAGGGCTCAGCTATTGGCCAAGCCAGACCAGAGAAGAGGGTGTCTCTGTCGACCAAGCCCCTGCCCAGCCCACGCCTGGCACCTGATCTGCCTCTGTGAATGTATACAGGACAGAGCCAAAAACAGCTGGGTACACCATTGCTGACGTGTAGAAGCCCAGCCAAGCAAAGTACATGGCAATCTTCACACCAAAGTAGTCGCAGATCTCGTCTGCCAGGTGAAAAAAGGGTTCTTGATTAGCCCTGCCTGCCTCCTGGGATCCCTGCCCACCCCTGGCCCGGGCCACACCTAGTGGCTGGTTTTCACACACAGCCTGCACCCATGACTTCATGAGGCGGTTCAGGATGCGCTGCTCGTGAACCGGGAACACTTGCTGGATGATCCCACGGGCCGCCAGCTCAGGGACTGTTGGGGGACAAGAATGGGTGACTCCCAACCCTTTGCCTATGTCTGACCTGGCCAGAGACCCTTGGCAGAAACCTAAGTCACAACTTTTTGCCTGCTCTTAAACCTGCAGAGGCTCTTCCCAGGAGAGGAGTTCTGGGTGGTTGGAATATCTGGCTCTCCTTCCAAATTTGGTAGGTGTAGGCACAGGCACTTAGGGAGGATGTATGAAACCTAGAAGGATGGGGTCCCAGTGGGGAACCATATCTTCAAATAAAGCCATTAGCCTCAGTTTATTGCTCTGAGTGTCTAAAGAATGGTGCAAAGTTGACATCTGAAGGTGAACTTGCACCTTCTAGTGGAGAAACTGAGGCCCAGGGCCACACAGCACAATATGCATGGACCTCTGTCTATGGTTCTGCCCCTTCTTTATCCCAGACTCAGAAAAGGCTCTCTTGGACCTGCCTCCTGGGGTGTAAGCTCCACCCTTTGCTATGGCCACGCCCCTTCAGGGCATTAATTGACTGGCTCTAGGCCCCGCCTCCTGCCCTGATATGTGGTCCTCCGAGAGCCCCACCCAACTCCCCTCGAATGATTGGAGGGTTGGCCCCGCCTCACTCACTGATTGGCTGGTCCTCCAGAAAGCGCACATTGTGCAGCGCCTCACCCTGCTTGGCACGCAGGTTCTGAAGCCAGAAGCGGATGATACTCTGGCGCTCCTACAGGGGACAGGGCGTGAGCACAGCAAGTAGCCGTCTGGGGCTTAGGGATATGCGCTGGGTGCCGAGCTGGCGCACCTGGGAGGTGAAGAAGCGCAGCTCACTCTCCACATTCTCATAGATGAAGTCCTCCTCGCAGGAGAAGCCACGGGTACCCCCGCCAAACTCGGCCTTCACTGCTTTGCGCAGACCCAGCTCATCAGCCCCTCGGAGTAGGCTGCGGGAGGGCAGGGGAGATGGGATCATGGGGAGACCCTGGCTCACCATCCTGAAGCTAGGGATGGTGCACCTGGCGGCCACCTGAGACAAACAAGAGGCTAGACCTCGTTGATGGCCCTTTGAAGGGTGGGGAGCTGGGTGGCAGGGTCAGCGAGAAGCTAGGGACTCGCCTCTCATAAGTGGCGGTGACGAAGAAGGCATAGGCACGCGTGTGGCGGTGGTGGCGGACTTGCACAATGAGCTCAGGGATGCCCACGCGGATGTGGTTCAGCAGCCAGAGCAGCGTGTGGTCATCCGTTGTGTCTGCCAAGGGTCACAAGGATTGATGGCTCTTGCCATGAAGAGTCCGAGGCCTCCTACAGACCGACTCCCACTCAGGGGAGCCCAGCTCAGGAGAGTCCCCTCTGGGCACTGGGCGGGTGGGCACAAGTACCTGGGAAGGTCATCAGCACATCACAGTTCTCCGTGGGCACAGTCTTCATCCACGCCTTGTGGGATACTAGGTATCGACCTGCTTGCAGGAGCCGCTTCCCAAAAAGCTTATCTGGGGGGCAGGTGGGTTAGGCCAGGGTCAGGCTACTCTCAAACCAGGAGCCTGGCTTCAAGCCCTTACCCTGCTCACACACTAGCCAGGGCTCCCGAGCACTCAGCCTGGCACTGAAGTCCCCCTGAGCTCTGGCTTAGGCTTGTTTCCTTCCCTCCAGGTCCTTGCACCAAAGAGCCCTCCTTCAGGAGTGTCCTTCCGTCAGGCCCTCCTTTACACATCTTACTCATTGTGGAGGCCCAGCTCCGCCTCCCAAACCACAATCAATGGGGCGCTAACTCAAGCAGCCCTCAAAGCTTCCCCACATGATGTCAGCGCGTCCTCGCAGCTGGGTGCGGTTCTTACCTCCAGTTCACAGGTGGGGAAACTGAGGCCCAAAGCCTTTAAGTCACGCGCCCAAGGTCACACAGCTGGGCTGGGATTCGAACCCAAGACTATGATTCTGTTCCCTCTGTGGAGAGGGACTCTCAAGCGCACCCCTGCCCAGCCGCGATCCGGTAGCCCAAAGGGTGACGGGGCGCGGCCACGAGCCGGGCTCTGGGAGGGGCGTGTCCGCGTCTCTGCTCTGGGACCCCCGCCGGCGCCTGCCCAGCCGCAGTGTCGGGAGGAGCCAGCCCCTCGACTGGGCTCCAGGCTGGGCACAGCGGACTCCCATGGCCCTCCCGGTCCAGCCGCCGTCTGCATTACAGGCACCTGCAACCCTGGCCAACCCAGCCGCTGCACACCTACCTACCTAGAACTCCGGACGCCGGGGCTGCAGGCTCGCCCTCTGGCGGGGGCCTCTTGCCGCGCTCGCCCTCCAGGGACGTGCCCCCGGCGCCGGAGGCGGCCTCGGCCATGGCGAGGGCAGAGCAGGTCAGGGGCTGCGGGCGGCCGGGGCTGCCGGGGGCCGCGGGCGCATGGGGCCGGGGCCGCGGCGGAACGCGCGGGAGGAGACAAAGGCCGCGCCCGCCCGCGCCAGCCGCCGTCCCCGCTGGCCCGAGCACTGCTTCTCGTCCCCGCCCGCGCCGAACCTCGAGTCTCCTGCTGGGCCCCGAGCACGTCGCTCTCGGGTTCTCGACTCCGCCCTTGTTGTTTTCTGGGTTTCGTTCTCGCCCGCCCACCTCGCTCTCTGGTGCTCGTTCCCGCCCGCACGGAAGGTGCTTTCCCCTTCGTGTCCCCGCCCGCGCCGCATTCCGGGTCTCGGTCTTGCCCACCCCGGACTCCCTGTCTGAGTCTGGAAAAAGCATGTTTGGAATCTGAGGTGGTCGATTTGACTACACCTAAACATGAGAGGGGGACGACGGATCCGGAGAGATTCCGGGTTACGTTAACTTCACTGCAGCTAGAATGTGAATCATTATAGGAGGTCCTGCTTCGGGACGCTGCCTAGGACACCCTTCACCTCCTCTTCGTCCAGTTCACCCCTACATCCTTCAGGATGTACCCGTCTCAGAGAGGACCGAGAGTTGCCAGTTTACCAAATAAAAATAACGGTCCTCCCAGTTAACCTAAAAATAAAAGTCCTTTCAAAGTGAGAACCAAAAAGTGTGTATTCTTACTTGATATCAATAAGAATAGCTATCCATTCTGGATGGACTAATAAGGGCAGAAGCCCGAATAGTGTAGCAATTAGGAAACAAAGGCAATGAGTATTTATGAGAAAGGGAAGGGGAACAATTAAATCAGTAAAGAGGAATAAATTTCTATTGGTGCAGGAAACACAACAGTGATGTTAATTCTAAACAATGTTTTAAAATTTCAGTCCAGCAGTCATAATATCTGCTTTCTTGTTATTCTGGCAAACAGTTCTTTGGGAAAAAGGTAGCTCAGACCCAGTTCAAAGGTTGTTTTACCCCGTTTTAACATCCCAAAGGAGGCATGAGACAATGCAAGGCAGTTTCTCTGAGATTGCAGCTCCAGCTCCATTTTAAAGTGTCTTTGTTTATACTATTTTTACAAATGTGAATTTCAGATAATTGAATAAATTTTTAGTATTTCCTAAATATTACATGGGACAAAACTTTATTCATTATTTATCTGAAATTCATATTTAACTGGGCAACCTGTATTTTCTCTGGCATCTGGACCCCTGCCCATCCTGAGTTGTCTCCTCCCTTAGAGCCCGGCCAGGGGAGGGTCTGGTTCTCAGAATGCGCACAGTAAGCGCTTAATGTATGCTTGTGACAGATGGAGCAACTCGGAGACAATAAATGTCATTGTTCCTATTCTACAAATCTAAAAGTTGAGCACGGCGGGGCAGTGAGGAGGCGGGGGTGAAATAGAACTCTAGCCCGACAAACCAGTTCATCCCAAAGTGCAGGTGAACCGCCCGCCCGTTCCGTCCAAGAACCAGAGAATTAGCCCTGCAAAAGCGCCCTCGAGACCCCGCCCAGCCAGCGCCTGGAATTCCACCATCAGCGCTTTATTCCAATGTTTAGCCCTCTCCTAGGTTAACCTGAAAGTAATTTCTGAGACTCCTCTGTCTGGTTTTCGCCAGAGACAGATGACATTCAGCTTTGTAGGAGCAGCCCTGGGCCAGGGAAGCCCAGAAAGGAGAGAGTGCTGTGCCGAGGGTACCAAGAAAGGTTCCTGGCGGAGGGGACCTTGGAGCTAGGCCCCGAGAATGAATTTGTTAAATGAGGAAGGGTATTCCAGGCCGAGGAACGGCGGGAGGGAAAGCGGGGGAGGGGCGAAAACCTGGAGAGTTCCGAAAAAACAAGCAGGCATCTTCCCAAAAGTTCGGACAAGATTTCCCCAGGGCCAGGGTGTGGGTTCATCGGAACTCATCTTTCCGAGCCACTGAGATGCTCTTGCTTCGCTTAAGGATACAGAAGGCCGGATAGGAAACACGGGAATCGAAACCTCGCCTCGCTGTAATTCCCACTGCCCTGTGCCTGCCTTCCTCCTGCCCCTAATTTCCGATGTCTTCCATCCCAACCGCTCTAGGATCCTAAAATTCGGTCTAATGTTGTGGTGGGGAAAGCTATTTCGCTGCACCGCCGAGTGCAGCCCCCAGCCTCTTTCCCCGGCAGCAGCCAATAGAAACAAAGATCTTCAGTGGGTGGGCGGTACGTCTTTTGGGGGTCCAATGGTAGTCGAGAACCGTGGAGCATTTACCAGTCACGTGGTTGAATGGGCGGGGCCTCCTGCCAGGACGTGAAGCCTCTCAGGCGGGGTGGGCAGGCGGGTCGCTGGCTGTGAATCCATGTGGCGGGTACCCTGGACCCTGGTAGCCCGGGCGGCACGTGGGCCTCGCAGGTGGGGCTACCCGGGAAAGGGGTGAGACAGTGCGGGGCGCTACTTGGGCCCCAAATTCTATCCCTGGGGCCTGGGGGCCCAGTTTCCTGCGGCACAACCAACTTTCCAGTTCTTCCAAACCCGAATTTCCTCATCTTTCTGCCGCAGCGCCCTAGGTTACCTGGCTTCAGAGTCCTCAGTCAGCTCACCCCTCTGGCCTCAGGCCCTCCAACTTGTCCATTCCCCGGCCGCAGAGCCTCCATTTGGGGCATTTACCGACCATCGAATCCTTGATCCCTCTGCCACACTGCGGCAGAGCCTCCCAGATGCACTGACTCTCTCCTCTCCTGTCCCAGACCGTGCACGCGCCAGGGCAGTGGCTCCTCAGCCCCCAGGTCCGGGTCCACCATCTTCGCGCTGAGCTCGGGTCAAGGCCGCTGCGGCATCGCAGTGATTCGGACCAGCGGCCCCGCCAGCGGCCACGCCCTCCGGAGCCTCACGGCGCCCAGGGACTTGCCCCCTGCCCGCTGCGCCCGCCTGCGTCTGCTCAGCGACCCCTGCTCCGGGGAGCCATTGGATCGCGCGCTAGTGCTCTGGTTCCCAGGTGAGGGCCTCCTGTAGTTCCCATGAACCCAGTTGACCCCCTCCAGGCCTTTGCCCAGGCTGTGCCCTTCTCTGACTCCTCGCTACACTAGGTCCCCAAAGTTTCACGGGTGAGGACTGCGCGGAGTTCCACGTGCATGGAGGCCCGGCCGTAGTGAGCGGCGTTCTGCAGGCCCTGGGTGAGTCTGCAGCCTTGGGTTCAAGGTCTGGCTCTGCCAATAGACCTGGGTGAGGACCATGGGCTCAGTACCCCGGACTGTCCCGCAGGCAAGGTGCCAGGACTGAGACCGGCGGAGGCGGGCGAGTTCACCAGGCGGGCCTTTGCTCACGGAAAACTGAGCCTGACCGAGGTGGAGGGGCTGGCAGATCTGATCCATGCAGAAACTGAGGCGCAGCGGCGGCAGGCCCTGAGGCAACTGGACGGAGAACTGGGTGACCTCTGCCGTGGCTGGGCTGAGACTCTCACTAAGGCAAGTCCATATTTGCCCATCGTGTGCCTCAGAGATTTCACTTGTCCATCCCCTATGAGCCTCAGTCTGGCCCCTTAGGTTGAGCTGGACTTGGGCAAATGGGGGGCTGGTTCCTGGGTGATCACAATACCTCCCTTCCCTCCCTCAGGCTCTGGCCCATGTGGAGGCCTATATTGACTTTGGGGAGGATGACAACCTGGAAGAGGATGTCCTAGAGCGAGGTGGGTCTGCCTGGGGTTGGGGGGTGGGGACACCTGACATATCAGCCCCCAGAGCCCCCTCACTCCCTCCCCTCTGCTTTCTTTCATTCATAGCTGACAGCCAAGTGCAGGAGCTGGAGGTGGCACTTGGAGCACATCTTCGGGATGCCAGGCGCGGGCAAAGGCTCCGCTCAGGAGCTCACGTAGTGGTCGCTGGACCCCCTAATGCCGGCAAGAGCAGCCTAGTGAACCTGCTCAGTAGGTGGGAGGTGGGCAGGGGATGGGGCCTACTGCTAGGGGCGGGGTCAGGAGCTGGGGAATCCAGTTGTTCAGCTGTGAGGAAGGGGACAGGGAGGACCAAAGCTCTGTCCAGCTTGGGGCTGAAGCTTGAGGGAGGGGTTCCCTCATCTTCACTGACCACACCTTTCTCTGACCCCCTCCTCCTTTCCAGGCCGGAAGCCTGTGTCCATCGTGTCGTCGGAGCCAGGGACTACCCGAGACGTACTGGAGACTCCGGTGGATCTGGCCGGGTTCCCGGCACTCCTAAGCGACACAGCAGGCTTGCGAGAGGGCATAGGGCCAGTGGAGCAGGAGGGTGTGCGGCGTGCTCAAAAGAGGTGGGTGGGCAGACAGGGAGGTGGTAGCAGGAAATGGGGTCCTTTCTCTCCCTTTCTCTGTATTGCATGTATTTTTCTTTCTTCTTGAATGACAATATTAAGTGAGGACCCCATAATTTTGGGGTGATTTGGGGAGGGCAGCCATTAGATTTTGGCCTCTGCACACATGCTCTGCCCCACCTTTCCCATTCTTCCTGGCCGGCTTGCTCTGCTCTGCTTCCAATGCTCTCACATTCCCCACAGCCCAGTGCCCTTAATTACCATATTCAAGGGTCACTGCTCAGTTGGTTCTCTTTGCTCCCCCAGGCTGGAGCAGGCTGACCTCATTCTGGCTGTGCTGGATGCCTCTGACCTGGCCTCTCCATCCAGCTGCAAATTCCTGGACATGGTCGTCAGGCCCGCAGGAGCCCAGAGTCCCAATGGGAACAGACAGCGTCTCCTGCTGGTGCTGAACAAGTCAGACCTACTGCTCTCTGGGGATCCAGACCCCAGTCCTGACCTTCCTCCACATTTGCTGCTGTCCTGCCTGACAGGGAAGGGGCTGGACAACCTCCTGGAGGCACTGAGAAAAGAACTGGCTGCAGTGTGAGCCACCCCTTCCTGCCCCTGCAGCCTCCCTCCACCCAAGTTCAAGAGGGGGCTAAACCACAAGCTCTGGGACACGTACCTGACTGCACACTCAGTTTCTGTATCTGCGGAATAAGTATGATTCATCCCCCCTTTGAGTGGTGGTGGCAAAAGTTAAGAGCATGTTCTTTGTTCCTACCAGGTGTGGGGACCCATCCACAGGCCAACCACTTCTGACACGTGCAAGACACCAGCATCACCTCCAGTGCTGCCTTGATGCCCTTGGCCACTACAAGCAAGCTAAAGACGTATCCCTGGCTGCTGAGGCACTGCGGGTTGCCCGGGGGCACCTGGCCCACCTCACTGGTGGAGGGGGTACTGAGGAGATCCTGGACATTATCTTCCAGGACTTCTGTGTGGGCAAATGAAGAGACGGCTGAAATTTGGACCAGGCTGGGTGGGTGCCCAGGAGCCTTAAGGCATCTGGGAACAGCTTAGGCCAAGTGAGATTTTTATCTCCTCAGGGAAGAACTTGACCCCTAAACAGTGAGTGAGCAGCCTGTTGCTGGCAGTGACCAAGCTCTAATTGGCGGCCACATTCCCTTGCAGAGACTTGCTGGGGGTTCAGGCCCTGGAGAGGGGCTGAACAGAGGTCTTTTGGGGCATCTGATGCCAGATGAATAACAATGGAGGGTTAGGGAGGTAGGAGGGTCTCAGGGATCTTTGTTTCATAGTTTTTAATTTATTTTGCAAATACCAAAGGAATATAAAAAGCTTAGGTGATCTAGAAATGTTTAAATGTGGAAATCCACCCCACCAGGGTCACAGCTTAACTTGTGTCCTTTTAGAACTTTCTCTTGAATGTTTGCATACTTGTGGATGCACCTGTAAAATACGTATTTTGTTTCGTATTTTCTATATACATTATTTATTGCTCTCCAAGTTGTCATTTCTTTCTTAATATTAATCTTAAAATTTCTTTCTTGTACCTTAAAAGTGACTTGTAAAATCCTGAGGCTCTACTCCCTCTCCAAGCTTAGTTTTCATTGATTCATTTATTTACTCAGTGAATATTTATCACGCAGCCTGTATAGGCTAGAATTGGTGGATTTTCATAATAGCACAATGCGGTGTGCATTTTGTTACAGTTCTATAGATGAGGAAACAGGCTCAGAGTAGTAGTAGGTTGTTGGAGATCCCAAGCTTTGGGATCTGCACATAGGTCTGTTCAAACTCTAATTTGCGTTCACTGTAGGCCTTCTGTGTAACAGGCCAAGTGTAGGGTGCTGAGAACGTGGAGGAGAATGAGTAGGCATCACCCCTGCCTTTGTTAGACACAGCTACTTCCAGTGAGGTCTGATGGCTGCTCCATGAACTTACAGTTAGGGAACCTGACCTGGTCAAGGACTGTGGGCTAGCTGCCCTGCAGTGGTGGTATTTGTGCTGGCATCTGAATGGTGAGAAAGAAACCAGGTGGAGGAGGCTTATGACTGTCCCAGGCAGCAGGCACAGCATGTGCAAAGATCCCGAGGTGGGAACATCACGGTATGTTCAAGGAACAGTGAGGTGGCCAATGTGTCTGGAGCAGAGTGAGTGAGAAGACAGGAGGGAGGTGAGTTAGAGGAGGAGAGGAAGGGCCTGACAGTGAAGTGAGGCCTTTAATTTTGAGACTTGTAGGGGGCCTGCTATAGTGGTGACAAACCAGCAGAGGGCGCCTCACTCTAACAAGGGAGATGCCTGTCTGTCCATCAAGGCCTAGGGTCCCAGAGATCTAGGGTCCCAGGGAGCCAGGCTTCCACACCCCCCTGGCAGTGTGTGAATGGTCAACTTCCCTTGCCAGAGGCGGAAACTGAGTCTCAAATAGAGTCAGGATATTTTCCAGAATCAGAAAATTGTTTCCACCTCCCATGATTGAAGGTACAAGCTCAGGCTCCGGGGGACACATGAGCAGAGGCTGGGAGGTATCCAGGCCCCACAAAGGGGTCTTCAGTAGGTGATTACCACCCAACTAAAGGGGAACCCCAACCCCAGGTCTTCACAGACTTCATTGCAATATGTTACTATTTGTTGAATTCTTCGCTTATTCAGCAGCTGGGGTTGCCCCTGAATGGGGGTCTCTTGGAGGGAAAGGGTTTCTTATGAGCCAAGTCTGTGGATATTACTATCATGCCCATTTTGCAGAAAAGCAAACTGGTGCCCAGAGAAGAAAAGCAATAACATGAATCTAGTGGGGTTGGGTATCCAGATGTCACAGCATGAGGAGGGTCCAGATGGCTCCCAGAAGGGGTGAGTAGGGTCTGTGTAGGGAGGGAGACGCTCTTGGGGCAAGATGCTCTGGGCCCTGGCACATGGCTGGACTGAGGTCCTTGGCGACAGTCCCTTTTTTCCAAGAAGAGTGAGGTGGCTTGTGGGAAGTAGCTGTGGGTGTTATTTATAGAGGTCACAGGAAATCCCCAAAGAGTCCGAGCCTCACCCAGCAGCTGGAAGGGGTCTTCCAATTGCTCCCAACAGATACTCTGTCATTCCTTCTATCCCTGCTCCCTGGGGGAAGCCACCAAGCCTGGGTAAGTCAGAACTATAAGATCAGGGCTGAAAGAATGAGAGATGGGCTGGGGAGGCCCCCAGGAGGAGCAAGGGCTATACCTGAGGCATCTAGGAGGGTTGCCTGGAGGAGGAATCTCTAGGGCTGGGCCTTAGTACAAAACTAAAAGAGTGAATTTTTAGTTGGAGAACTAAATATTCAGGACAGCTGGAGGCCAGGGCTGCACTATGAATGGAAGCAGGGGCCACAAGAGAGCTGAGAAAGTGGACTTTGTGCCCGGGCTAATGCGGAGCGACAGAGGGTATGTGAGAAGGAGAGGGACATGGTCAGATCCCATGATGGAAAGATCCTTTTGGACCAGCATGGAGGCCCTACTGGAGGTGCAGGCTGAAATCTAGGTTGGAGGACTGAGGCAGGGCCCTTTTGGGGAGCTGGCTGGAGGGATGACATCCTGGGACGTTCTGGATGGAAGAGGCCAACTATTAGTTACAGACCTGTGTCCAGTGTCCAGAGAATTTAGAATGATTGTTATCGCACCCAATTCTCAGATGAGAAAATGAAGGCCAAGATGGACTGAGCCAAGATTCAAACCCAGGGATGTCTGACTACAGAATCTAACCTCACGTCCTGTGGTTGCTGGGACTGGCTGGCGTCAGCGTCCTCTCCAGGACTTCAGGCTGCCCAGGCAGTAGGCTCAGGGTCAGGGACGTCCCCACTTCCTTGGGGCCTCCAGACTGGCCCGTCTGGGCAGCTTGGCCTGGCTGACCCCCCTGCCCTGGCTTGGCGGGGCCCCAGCCGAGTGTTTCCTGCAGCAGCTGTCTCTCACCCGCGTTTCCGTATCCAGGAAGTATCGCTCCTTTGTCCCTCCAGACTTGCCTGCCCTAAGCGTGTGTTGCCAGCCGGGTCCTCGTGACTCATCCCCCTCCCCATCCAGGGTCCCAGGGGATAGGCAGGGAGGGAATCAAGGGCCAGGGTGTGGGGAGCAAAGCTGAGATTCTAGATCACGACTTTTAAATTGTTTTTTCTTTGGTAGCTGTTTGCTTTTTTTTTTTCCTGAAGTTTTTACTTTTCAGGGATAAAGTCCCAGGAATAGGGTGGCTGAATCAAAGGAGTGGTGCATCTTTACTTTTATTAAATAGTGTCAAACTAATTTCCAGAAGAGCTACGACAAGATTTTTATTTCAACCGGTCCTGTAGGAAAATGCCCTTTTCTCTACATCTTTACCAGCAGTAGGAATAATGGCTTAACTTTTTTTCCCCCCACAATCCGCTGGGTACAATGTAATTTCTCTGTGTTCCTCTAATCCAGGGGTCCCTAACCTCTGGGCTGCAGACCAGTACTGGTCTGTGGCCTGTTAGGAACTGGGCCACATGGCAGGAGGTGACCGGTAGGTGAGCCAGCAAAGCTTCATCTGTATCTGCAGCCGCTCCCCAGCGCTAGCATCACCGCCTGAGCTCCACCTCAGATCATCAGGCATTAGATTCTCTTAGCAGCACCAGTCCCTGGTGCTAAAAAGGTTGGGGACCACTGCTCTAATGTACTTCTTCTGCCTACCTGCTAAGTTAGTGATCGGAGAGTCAAAGCACTCCCAAACTAGATGCTGGTGCCCTTTCTGACATCCCACCTCACCACAAACAACAAAACAAAACAAACGGCCTGAGACTTTTTATGATATTGTTCCTGGAATAATTTTGGCGAGGAGGAGTTCCTGCAATTCATGACGGGCTTTGGTAACCTCAACAATTGTTGTCAAGACCTGGGGGAATCTTTGCAAATCTAGAAAAATGAAAGCTACAAATGGATAATCTGCTTTTTAAGAAACTGCTTTGTAAATATCTGTTGTTTTAAAGAAACAAGAAATAGACAACAGTGCCGTCTCTTGCCACATGGAGATGCCTAGGTCTTGGAGGAAGCTGGTGTCCCCCAAATTTCGTTCTGGATTGAAGGATCTTCTGGCTCCAGGATGTTGCGGGAAGGGTGTTGGGTTCTGCAGCTTTGGTCTCCTTTCTAGTCTTTTCTCACTGAAAGCCAAAAGGTGCCTTTTCAAAGCAGAAATAACAACTCTGACGTTTTTGAAGGGATCAATAATATTTATTTAGTGCCACTAACATAAGGACCACAGGCAGGGCTGCATATTGGGGGAGAGGAAATGAAGGGTCAGTGCTCTCGCTGGCCATGAGGCTGGCCAGTGGGCTACATTTGCCCTTTGACTAGATGCTTCCTGGTGCGAGAGGGGGTCCTGGAAACTCTCCCAGGGATGAAGGTGAATGTCTTCCTGTTCTCACTTCCCCAGGCCTGAAGCGCTGGGAGTGAGGAAGCATTGAGAGATAAGGGAATAGGAGATGGAGGGCAATACAGGCACAGGGGTGCACAGACGGGGCATAGGGTGTGAGGGGTGCTGTGGATGCCTGGGCCCATGTGCACAGAGGGGTGTAAAATTGGGTGAAGTTTGGGCAGAAGAGTATGAGACACGATGTCATCGTGTCTGTGACAGCATTGCTGTGTCTCTGGGATGTCATCACAGCATCTGGGTGAGGGGTTGTGTGGTGCAGGTGTGGGTCTGTGAGAGTATTAGGTGGTGTGACGAGCATGGGGCGCAGGCCAAGGGCGCCCGTGTGGTGTGTGTGCAGGAGGTCGCCTGAGCATGGCCCTGGTTGTGTTCTGTGCTGTGGACGTCTCGTTGCACCAGGTCTGCAGATTGACGAGTCAGGGACCTCCCCTCAGTCCTGCAGGCCAGGAGCCTCCTCAGCCACTAGGGCAGGAAGGAGTTGGGAATACATGAGTCAATCAGAAAGCAGAAAGACAAACCCTGTCAGGCCTGCCTCCTCCCACCCCAGCCCCTTATTGCTACCAAGGACTCCTGGACTCCCTCAGGGTTCACCCTCCCTGATAGACTCCTACGTGTTGAACTTTGGGACAGTGGGGCTGATGTGCTTCCTCATTATATACAAAACTGAAGTTCAGAGAAGCCACCCCTGTGCTCCAGGCCTCTGCTACAGTCTGTCTCACTCTCTCTTTTGCTCCCTAAGGCTCTGGGGATCCTGGGAGTTTGCCTCAAAGCCCCTGTCCACCCCCACATCACCACAGATTTATTCCCAGAATGTTTTTTTTAATGAGCCTGCCCATATTCACAGCTTTCCATGGCCCCCCAGTGCCCCCAGGACAAACCCAGATCTTCTCCATCTGGCATTCAAGGTTCCACCCACTCTGCCCCACCAGACTTTCTCCTCAGGGACTCAAACCCTGCCACAGTCCCCCCAAATTCCAAGAACCATCACTTCGCTTCCGCCCCCACCCCCTGCCTTTGCAGGAGCCATCCTGCTGCTGTCGGGAATGCCCTTCCCCCTCCTTGGCCTGGCATAGGTTCTCCTGAGGGGTCAGGGGTTGGTGCAGAGCACAGAGGCTGTTTCCTGGTCGGGGAGGAGGGGGCCGTAGCCAAGTCCTGCTTCCGCTGGCCCCCTCCCTTCCTTCCCTGGCTCTTCCCTGGGGCCCGAGCCTCACGTTCCTTGGCTGGCTCTGGTCCACCCTCCCCGGCTCCAGCCACCGTCTGACATGCTTCACCCGCTCATGTCCGCCAGCCTGCAAAGGAGGGTCACCCCTCACCATTTTTCATAGATGGGGTCTCCTAAGCCTCCATTGCCGGCCTGGACCAGTGCTGTTGCCTTCAAGCTGTTTCCTGGCTCCCACTTTCACCCCCAACTGTGACCGGAGGGTGCTTGCGAACACCTGAGTTGGATCATATCCTCCTCTGCTCACAGCCTGCACAGGACTCCCATACTGCAGCCACAAAGCCCTGCCTGATGATCTGTCCCCATCATCTTGACCTTACTCTCTACTCTCCCTCTGTGATCACTTTATTCCCGCCATACCAGCCTCCTCACCCACTAGTAGTGGTCCTGCCCCAGGGCCTTTGCACAGGCTGTGCTCACTGCCTGGTGCACCCTTCCCAGGAACCCCCTTCCCACCATGACTTCTCCCCTACCTCCTTTAGTTCTCTGCCCAAATGTCACCTTTTCAGGGAAGACTGCCCTGGCCCCCTGTGGAAAATTTTAACCTCTTCATACTCCCTCATCTCTTCTCTTGCCCATTGCCCAGGGGCCCTATAATAAATTATTCATTTGGTTTATTATCTGTCTCCTAAGAGACTGTGAGCCCCAAAAGAGTGGAGGTTTCTATGCCTTATTCCTGCCTGGGTCCTTAGCACCTACCAGTGGATCCAGAAATATGGGCTGAATAAACAGACACAACAATGATGGCAATGAACTTGAGCAACACTTGCTGTGTGCCTGGCTCAGTCAGGGCTGAACTCCCATCTTCAGCCTTCCACATCACCATCACAACTTTTGCTATCTCTAGCCACATAGCCCCTAAGTCAATATTTACTTAATATTTGTCTTCATCTCAATTGTGGTTTTTAAATGAATTAAATTAATCTCCAAAGGACACCTAACCTTACCAAGTAAAGGAAAGCTGGCGTGCTTGCCATCAATAGAAAATGACTTAAGAATGTACAATTAAGAAGACAGACCTGTGCTTAAGTCCTGGTGCCTCTGGGCCCTGCTTTGTGAACACAAGAAAGCAGCATGCATGTGGTAGGCGTTAGGGTGAGTTAGCACCAGTGGAGATTTTCTCGAGGTGCCGAGGAATAAGAGTGGAGAGGAACTTGGTTCCAGCCCCTAATTGGGTACATCTAAAATCTAAAATTTGAATGTTGTGATTCTCTGGCCAGTGATTTGTCCACAGTTGCCCACTGAGTGGCTGGCCGAGCCAGGACTTGCGCCCCAAGCTGATGGCCTTGGCCTGCTTGTCCCTGGCCTCTTTCTCCAGGGAAGGCCAGTCAAGGCTGGAGCCCAGCGAGCCAGAGGCCGTTCCAGCGACCCTGCAGAGAGAAGCAGGAGGGGCCCAGTCTTAAGTGCACATTGTTTTCTTGGCAGGTTGAGATCCTTTGGGGCAAACAATGTCAAGAGCTTCCCCGTTCCCATCTGGGACCCAGACAGGTCTGGCTCTGGCCCTGACTTGCTGACGCATGACCCAGGGCTGATCACTTCCTTGGGGCCTCAGTTCCCTCTCTGAGAAATGGGGATAATAATAGAACCTCCTTCCTTGCCATGATGGCTGCAGGCCAAGATGGAAAGAGGAAAACTACTCAGAGCAGGGGCTTCTCCCTATCCTCCTGCTTTCTGTTTTGTGGGCTGCCTGGCACAGCCATCCAGAGCAAGGGGACCAGTTCTGCAAGCAAGTGAGCGCCTGTTGGAGGGAGTATGTAAGACGAGGTATAGTGGAGATCAAGGCAGATGTGGAGAACTTCGAGGAGTTGGCGAGAGACCGCTGGAAGTCTGCCCCAAGGGTTGTGATCAGCACCCTGAGTCTCAAATGAATCTAAGGGGACAGCAGTCTGGTAGCAAAGCCGTTGAAGGAGGCCACAGGCTTTGTGGTCAGCGGGATCAGACAAATCTCAGCTGTCTCCCTGAGCCTTAGATCCTAACCTGCAAATGAGCCTGCCAATCCCCAGGTCCTAGGCCAGTAGTGCATTGCTGAACAGGGAGTGTGGCCTCTACCAAGGAGGGAGCACAGGGTGTTCTTGGGGCAGTAGCCTGAGTCACCTTCCCCATGACGCACAGGGTGTCATTAAACAGATGACCTGGCACTGGGAGGCGGTGAGGGGGTCACAGGCATTGAGGAATGACTCGATCATGTGCCAGACACCCTAAGGTTCCCTACTCAGGGCCCCGGCTCCTTGCTCCAGCCGTTGGTAGACAGCACTTTACAGTTGGCAAAGCATTTCCATGCCCTTTACTTCAGAAGCCCCTATTTTTATAGAAGTAAAAAGTGAGGCTCACAAGGACAGGGGTGAAGTGAGAGGCCGAGGGTCACTCTCAGACACTGTTCCTCCTCCTTCCTTCCCTCCACTGTTCCCTTTGTCCTCCCCAGGCTGGCTGGCTCCTGCCCATCCCCCATCTCATAGGTTCTCTACTCACTAAGACCTTCCCTTGCCTGTTTGGAGCCTGATTGCCTGGGTTCACATCCCAGCACATCCCTCCCTGGCTGTGTTACCTGGAGCCTCATGCACACCCTCTTTGTGCCTCACTCTTCTCATCTAGAAAGTGGAAATAACAGTAGCTCAGCACTGATAGGTTGTAAGGATTGAATGAGTTAGGAGTACAGAATGCTTAACACTGTGCCAGGCTCACACTAGCTCCTAATAATTATAGAATCTTGATCACTCTTTTTATCCTGGTTCTATCATTGTGTCTCTTGCCCACTATTCAGGGAGTTTCATGAATACAGCTGCATATGTTTTGGTTACTGCTGTGTCCCTAGGGCCCGGCAAAGGGCCTGGCACACAGTGGGCACTCAATTAAGGAAGAAGTAAGTGTGAGATAGGCCTCCCTCCACCCCTAGTCTTGAGACCAAAGCCCTGAAACAACCGTCTCAGTGCCTCACATGGACAGGGCTACATTGCCTGCAGGGGGCCGCTGGGACTCCAGGATCCTCCTCTTGAATTCCTCCAGGCCAGCTGGGTCTGCAGAGAGAGGGAGAGGAGAGATTCAACATATTGCCTTAGTAGCCCCTTCCCCTGGGCTAGGGATAGGCTGGCAGCCCGGGATATAAGGTGGGGAGGATCCCCCACCCTTCCTGGGTCTGCCCTGACTCACCAATGGGCGGTGGGTTGGGGACAGGGCTTACAGGTCTTGGTATAGGCATCGGCTGCGACTGTGGAAAGAAGGATAGAGGGAGGTTGGCAGAAGCTGGGGCCCCTGAGCCAGAGTGCCAGGGAGGTTCCTGCCCCTTTATGCCTTTGGAGACCTGGCTCTGTGGTCCTTCCAGGGTGGAGAAGCAGACAGATAACTCATAGAGAAAGATATGCGTGGTAATGGATATATAATCATCTGTACCCACCTGCCCTCAAATAACTGGAGACTGCAGGAACGGGCTTCCCTTGGTAGCCCCCCAGAGATGTGCAGGGCCGGCCTGCCTCAGTCTCTGTCATAGCCTCAGTGCCAATCTGACCCCAATCCATGACCCTAGATGAGTTTTCACCCAACCCAGCCCCTCTCCAGGCTGAAGTTGACTCACTCTGTAAACCAGTGGACCTTGATTCTCAATGCTATGCCTCAA
The DNA here is from genome assembly GCA_030015415.1 of Cynopterus sphinx. Lineage (NCBI taxonomy): Eukaryota > Metazoa > Chordata > Mammalia > Chiroptera > Pteropodidae > Cynopterus > Cynopterus sphinx. The sequence goes on along the minus strand of CM057390.1, from coordinate 49,764,932 downwards.
ACAAACCTTAGTCAATTCCCCAAACCCAAAATCCAAAACCAGTTCTGAACTCAATCACTTAAAATCCGATTCCAACATGAAAATGAAAACTTCCTTGAAATCAAACCCCAACTTAAACCCAAACCCAATGATAAACCTGATCTGACTATGATTTTAGATCTAACTCTGACCCCAACTCCTCCCCTAGACTCAAACGTTATGAAAAATCCATCCCCCAACCCCACTTTCCCAGCCTCAACCCTGGGTTCCATCTTGGCCACCCACAGACACCTTCCCAAGACTACATTCAGCCCAAATTCAAACTTAGACACCAGCTTCTACCTGAAACAAACCCCCAAGATCAGCATCAACACAGCTTCTACTCTAGACCCAGCCTTGAATCTAACCCTAATCTAGTATATCACCACCCTAAACCAGGGGCATCTAATCCTTTACTTCAGATGTATTCCAATGCCAGCCCAACTCAACCCCTAACCAGCCACCCTAAACCCAATCTAACCTCAATTCCTAACCCATGGTCAATGCCAATTCCTGCCCCTCCTAATACCCATGAAATCCTAAATCCACTCTTGGCCCCAAACTTCTAATAATCTCTAGACCACCAGCCACCTGCACCAACCTGAGCCTCAACTCCAGTTTCAGTGCCTCAATTCAACCCAATCCCAAAGCCACTGACATCCTGGATTCACTTCTCACCCAACCCTAGATTCAACAACCACTCTTACCCAACTTTTAACTTTTTCTCATAATCTAAACTCCAAACTCAAGCCCAGTTCTAAGACTCATGAAATAGAACCCTAATATTAACCCAAACCAACTCTAGACACTGCAGTCACCAAGAACTCACTGTGATTTAACTAAACACAAATTCAACGCCCATATCAAGCCTTCCTCTAGACCTGACTTAACCCTCACTCTAACCCTAATGTCGCTCCCAACCGTAAATCCATTGCCTCCTGATTCTTCAAATCAACTCCTAATCCTGACACCAGCCCTCAATGAATCCCTAATCCTCACCCTAAACCAATTTTGAGGCCCATCCAACTACTCTAAACCCCAACCCTTAACCCTTTCTCAGCGTCATTCTCAACTTCAAACCACCTCAATCCTAATGCGAATAAAATCCTACATGACTATGGAAACATAATACTTAAACCAACTCTAGACTCCACGGCCCACCTATGTGTGACTCCAGCCTCAATTCTAAATCCACCCTCAACGCTTCAACTTAGCCTGATCCCAAAGCAACTGACATTTTAGATTTGCCCTTAGGTCAACCCTGAACCAAACAGCCACTCTCCCTCCGACTCCAGTCTTAATCCTATACTCTTCCTCAGTGCTGATCCCATCCCAAACCTGGCCCCAATCCTAATGTCTCACGTCCTAACTAACCTCGAATTGACAACCCAAGTTCAATATTACCACCAATTTGGCCTCTAGACCCAACCCCACTGCCACCTAAATCTGGGGCCACCAGCCCACCTTGGCCTTGATGCAGGTGTCCAGGGCTGAGTTGCTGACAGCCAGCTGCATCTTGAGATGCTCGGCCTCCCGCTTCTTCTCCTCCAGCTCCTTGGCCAGGTTGTCTCGCTCCTTCCGCAGCGCTGCCTTCTCCTCCAGTGCTAGCTGGGTCTGCCGGGCGCACTCGGCCTGGAGCTTGGCCTCCCGGGCCTGGGCCTCCTTCTCCACCTTCTCCTTGGCCTCCTGACTGGACCGCAGGGCCTGCTCGGCCTCCTGCTTCTGGCGCTGGAGGTCCGAGTTCTCGCGGGCCACGCGCTCGATGCCAGCCCGCAGGCTCTGGGCCAGCTCCTCCACCTTGGCATTCATGAGGGTTGGCATGTGGTCGCAGGTTCTCCGGATGGAGGCCACCTCTGAGCCGTAGGGTGGGTATGGGTTGTAGCCCAGAGAATCAAGGGAGCGTGGGATAATGGAGTCCCTCCAGAGGTTGCGCAGGTCTGTCTCAAACTTGGCCTTGTCCAGGGGGAGGCAGAGGGTCTGCACCTTCTGCAGGCGCTCCTCGGCCAGCCGCCGCTCCTGCTGATGCTGCTCCCGGGTCTTGCCGCACTCGGCCATCTGCTCCTCTACCACCCGCTTGCTCAGCGCCAGACCCTCCTTGTCTTTGGCGCACACTAACTTCTCCTTGGCCAGCTCCACCTCTAGCGTCTTGGCCTTCTGGTTCAGCACGAGGAATGAGGCTGTAAGTACGGGGCAATAAGACCCGAGAGAGTTATGGTGCTGCCAGGGAACCGGGCAGGGAGGCTGCCACCCCAGCTCCCTCATGCCCAGACCACTCACCATCGCAGCTCTTGTTAGTCTCCTTGAATTGTTCTTGGCACTGTTTCTCACTCAGGATGATGGCAGCCATGTACCTCTGGTTGTTCACATAGACCACCTGCCCAGATGGGACATAGAACAGAACTCAGAGTCTGGCTCCTGTGGAGTCCCTTGACCCCCTGGCTGCCCAGACCCTCAGGCCTGGGGTCCCAGATCTAGCATCCAGATGGCCTGGGTTAGCTCAGCTCATAAAGGCATGGCTTCTTTGTAGGGAAAGCTGGTCTGATCTTCAAAAGTTGTTACGATTAATACATTTTGACAATAAAAAGGAAGGAGTCACTGATACACAGGACAACATGGATGAACCTTGAAAATATGCTGCTGAGTGAGAGAAGTCAGTCACAAAAGGCCACATCGTGTCAGACTCTATTTAGATAAACTGTCTAGAATAAGCAAATCCGCGTGAGACAGAAAGCGGATTTGCGGTTGCCAGCGTCTGGGGAGGGAGGAATGAGAGTGACTGCTAATGGCATGGGGTTTCCTTCTGCAGTGATAAAAAATGTTCCAAAATTAATTGTGATGATGGCGGTACAACTCTGTGAATCTACTAAAAATCATTGAACTGTATGCTTTACGTGAGTCAGTTGTGTGGCTTGTGAATTAAGTTTTTACAATTCAACAAAGGCTGTGCCTTCCAAACTGTGGAACAGAACCCCCCGCGGAAATATAAGTAAAGATATAAAGAGTGCAGAAGGTTTGTCCTTCTGCCACTCCTTGTTCTTGCTCTCTAGGAAGCTGGGCCTGTGCTAATGCCCTGGAGTTAGCGAGAGCATAGAAATAGCTTGGGAAGTTCCAGTGACTTCTGGTTTCAAAAACCTTAGCCACAGAAGGGGAAAGACTATAGGTGGAGCAAAGTAAGTTGGGTCCAAGCATGAAGCGAGAAAGAAGTTATCTGCCAGTTAGAGCAAGTGTCAAAAAGGGGTCCCAGGATGTTCAGCCACATCTTGGGTCAGATTCCTGGAGCCTTGAAAAAGGTGGTGGTGGAACAGACCCCCCCCCAAAAAAAAATCACTGAGTTCAATGCTCCTTTCTCTTCCAGGATCCCAGGGCCAGAAATGCAGTTGTATTTTTTAAGAAAGAAAAATTATGTTTCTTAGCACTGCCAGAACCAGGGAGAGACCAAGATTCATATCCGCTACCTTCAGATACTGGGGTGGCTGCGGTGGGTCTGGGCACTATTTCCCAGCCATTAGTATCTTGCTCCTGAAGTGGCGGGCATGGGACCCAAGGTCCCCTCAAGAGAAAATGCAGAGGGATTCCAGTTTAGAGGAATTTGTCAACTCAAAGGGGGGCGGGGAGAATGATTTTCAAATTTTAAGGTTGTAAAGATTCAGATTCTTAGATTTCTAATCTTTTGTGATAGGGAGTCAGGATTTTGGGATGTGTGAGAATCTCTAACACTTTATGATCCTGATTCCCTGCTAATGGCTCCTGTGCTGAATGGTGGTGTGTCCTGGATGACCCAAATGGGCTAATTCTAGGAAGTGAGAGGACAGAGGGAGTCCATCCTGGCTTAGGGGATCTGTTGGGGTACACAGCCCTGAGGCCCTAGGGGTCTGAGAGGGAATACACCCCATTCAGGGAGGACCTGCCCTGTTTTGGGGTATGATAGGGAGTCACACCATTTGGGGGTCTGATGGGGATCTGTCCTTCCCTGGGAGTTTGAGGGGGACCAGCCCTGCTCTGGGGTCTGAGAAGGGGAGACGTGGCCCTTCCTGGAGTAGGTCTAATGAGGGCCTTTCAGTGAGGAAGTCCGGGTGGTCTGAGAATCCAGCAGGGGCTTATCCTTCTCCCTGCCCTCCACCCCTCACCCCAGCCAGCCAGGACCCCTCCTGTGGGAAAAACCAAGGTTGTCCCCATCCGGCTTCCCTCCATATCCCAGCTGGGCCCCCTCCTCATTGTCTCTGGCGTCAAGACCTCTACAGAGGAAGCATGTGCGTGTGAGGGAACACAGCGATTGCCTAGTGAGCTTGACACAAGCTGGGGGTACTAGGGGGTAACAATCTCCATGAGACCCCCACATGTGCTACTGTGACGTTCCCCCTGGGGCCACCTGCTTCCACCCCCCTCATGAAAGCCATCTCCTTCTCAAGCCTCCATTTTCCCAAGGGTTTAGAGCTTCTCCCTACTTCCTGGGCTCAATGATAAGATTATATTTCTAAAGCTGATGCTTTTAGAAATATTAGCATAAGGCAAATATAAGCCATGCATACTTATTACTAAGTCGGAACCAAATTCTGAGGTTTTATTTCGCCAGTTCTTATTCGCAGTGTATTTGTGGCTGGCACATTCTGGGCACTTTATGCATATTAAATCATAGGCCTAATTACACTTGAATTCCGGATAGATAATGAATAATTATTTTTTTTAATTAAGTATATCCTAAATGTTGCGTGGGACATACTTACACTAACAAAATACGCATTGCTCATCGACATGGGCTCCTCAAGCAAAATTTAGCGTCTGCGACTATCCCATTTCATGGATCAGAAAACTGAAGCTCAGAGAGTTGATATGACTTTCCCAGGGTCCCCAGGGCCAGTGTCAGGCCCTTGACCTTACCCGATCGGCCTGGCACTGGCGAAAGCTGGCATTGATCCGGTCCAGGTCACGGCGGGCGTTCAGCAGCATCTGCATGATGGTGTCCTTGGCACGGGCAGTGAGGTTGAGCTCTTTGGACAGGTTGGCCTGGCTGGCCGTGAGTCCCAGGACCTGGCTGTATAGGCCCTCGGCCCGGCGCTCAGTGGCCTGAAGGTTGGACTCGGTGCTCACGTGCACATTGCCGTAGACCATGAAGAGGACAAGGCCCAGGATGATGAGGAACTGGATGAGTGACACAAAAAGAAAGAAGTAGCGCAGGTAATACCAGCAGCCACGTGGGCTGCTCCCTGCCCTTGAGTAGGAGCCCCCATGCTCCATTGCCAGGCCCATTTCTTCCCCCGCCTGCTGCCCAGTGCCCCAGCGCTGCTCAGCTGGCTGGCCTGCTCTGGGTGGCGGCTGTGCCCCTTCTGGACCCTGACGCCCTTGCAGGGAGTGTTTATATTACTCCTCTTAATACTTCCTCTGCCTGGCTCCTTCCTGGCCAGGAGGAAACGGGGGCGGTGGGTTATCTCAACACTCCTACCAGGGCTGTGAAGGGAAAGGGGGAGGGAACCAAGGCTGGCTGGCCTCTCTGATTAACACTGGGTAGGGCACCCGCTGGTTACTAAGATTTCTTGGCTTCTCTGAGCCTCGGTTGCCCCACTTGTCCTTGCTCTGTGCCTGACACTGTTCTCAGTACTTGCTGCATGTTAGCTCATGTCATTATCCCCATTGTGTGGGGGAGGAAACTGAGGCACGTGGAGGAGAAGAGACTGCTCCTGGGTCTCACACTGTTATTTCAAGGAGCTGGGCTTATTTCCCAGCAGGTTGGCTCCAGATGTGTGCCACCTCACAAAGCAGTGTCGATTAAATGAGCTATATTTTGCAGAGTGCTTAGCCCAGGACTCAGTAATTGACAATAAGAGCCTCAAGGAGGGCTGATCTGTGGATGGTAGTGATGTGGACTCTGCAAGTTGTCATATTGCCCAATGCTTGGCTCACATAGGTGCCTAAGTTCTCCGGAAGAAGCAGTACAAGCAGCAATGACTTGTTGCTGGGAAGAGCTGCATTGGTTTGTGTAAACTCAGGGGAGGATCTTCACCTGTCTGTGCCTCATTTCCCTCCTCCTCCTCCCTGAAATGGGGTATGCATAATGCTCAATCACAGGGCTATAGCAGGGGGAGCTTTTATTATTATTATTATTATTATTATTATTATTATTATTATTATTATTTCCTGCTCAGGCATTATTTTGGGGCTCCATGAGATGGTGAACAGGAAGTGGTGGATAGGTGGGGGCTGAGCTTTACTGGGGGTCACTCCCAGGTGGGAATGGAGGAGATTTCAGAACCAAGAAGCAAAGGCTTCTGGGTGCACCCTCCTCCCTGTCTCGCCAGACCCAGGGAAACCATACTGGGTGATGCCAAGGTCCCCCAAGAGTCATCAGGCCCTGGCCCAACTGGGAGGGGCCCTCAAACTTGTGGAGACAGAGTGGACACAGCTCCTAGACCCATGGGATAAAGGGTGGCAGGAAGTAGGGACAAGAGCAAAGAGAAAAGGGACAAGGAGATGGAAAGGAGGCTGGATCCTGGACGGGTAACAACACAATTGTTGTCCAATTGTTGTCCACTGCGTGGTATGAGGTACAGGAGGGTGAAGGCTCTAGCAGGGGCACCCATCCCCCCATTAGCTGGTATAATGAAGGGGGGGTAGTTGACAGGGGGAAGGGGTCCTCCAGGGTGGTGTTCATCAAGGAATTGGGAGTTGGGTCGGGAAGGAGGAAGTTCCCAGGGGTGGGCAGGAAACCCCTGTCTGACCTTTGGTCCTTGCAGCTACCCCGTGATTCCTGATTCCCGACCCTTCCCAGCTGCTAGTGAAGGGAGGAGGGTTGGGGGCTGCAAGTGGTGCCCAACCAGCTATTCCTCTAGGTTGGCCAGGCTCACCCAGAGTCGTCCCCCCACCCCACCCCACCCCCCACCTCGCAGTGGGTGAGAGGAGGACATCTTCCACCTTCATTAATGGGGGCCATTTCGGCAGAGCGAATTCATGGTTACAATTTAGAGCTCTGGAGTTTAGTTCGGGCTATGCCACCCACCACGGTGTGACCTCAGGCAAGGTACTTCTCCTTGAGCCTCAGTTTTCTCCTGTCTAAAGTGAAGGCAACATAGTCAGTGCCTGGCAAACATCCAACCTTAATCAATGGTGGCTTTTTTTTTAAGGTGGTGGGGTCTGGATTATGCACAGCCTCTGATGCCTGCTGAGGAACTGAGATACCAGAAAGGAGCGCTACATCCACACACTGTTGCCTAGGGCCTGTGGGAGCACAGGAAAAAGGGGAATGATAGGAGTAGAGTCTGAGTGACAAGGGTCCAGTGGGAGAGCTCAGGCATGGGGGCAGTGCCTGGGCCAGTGCCAAGACGTGTGACATTCTAGGTGTGTACTTAAGATTCTGGCCATTCTTTGTGATATATTGGAGGTGTTACATATGTATAAATACAGACGTGATATCTGCTGTCAAAGAAAAAAGAAAGGCAACCATAAGTTCCCAGAAAAGTAAAAAGTCACCCTAAATATGATGGTGCCGATGAGCTACAATTTTGAACAATTGTTACAATGTCAGAACAAGAGTTTTAAATATGGCACTAACTGTCTTTATATCAAGTTCAAAAATAATATTGTTTCTTTTTGACAATTTGATCTCACATCTTTGACTTGTAATGTTTCTTTTTTAAAAACTGGTTTTAATAGCTAGATTTTTTTTTTTTAAAGAAAGAAGTACTGATGTAGTTTCTTCTATTTGCTCAACATTATGTCTTTGGGATCTGTTGATTCCTTTCGCCTCTTGTTTAGGTTTTCCCTACATAATAAATTCCATAATAATTATAAGTGGGCATTTTGACGGTTTTTAATTTTTTTTAATTTAATGAACAAAATAAAATTCCATATTAAATCTCCACAAATGAAATGACTGAGTTCCAAAGCAGTCACATTTTACATTTTGACACCTTTCACCAACTTGTCCTCCAGAAAGGTTGCTTCTATAGACACTCCTACCAGCAGTGTTTAAAATCTCTAAAAACAGACTTTCTGAACATATTCTGACAGATTCACTGGACAGAAAATTCCAGAGGGAGGAGGCAAGCGACTGGTCCTTGGATTCACATGAGGTAAAGTGCATTGGCCCTGATGTGAGTGTTTTTTTCCTGAAAACAATTTGTCATGATCACAGGAAATTTTGTGCATGAACCTCTCTGAATTCCCTCAGAAGGTCATCCCCAAATTAGGCTTCAATTTTCTTAAATTAAAAACAATCAATTTGGTTTTATTTGTTTGTTTAGGCAGAGAAGGGAAAACTTCCATGAGGAAGTCAACTTCATGTCACTACCTGAAAAGGGACACTGAAGTCCTCCTGGAGACACAAGGTTTTTTTAAAAAAAACTTTCACAGAACTTCTGGAAGGTCTTTGAGGAAGTGATATTTCTAGTGAAGAAAAATTTCAGCAAAGTTCAGAAAACCCCCCATGTTTTACACCGTTGTGTTTGGGTTTTGGTTAAATTCAAGTGAAATTAAGTTTTGTGCTTTTGGAGGTGACAGAGGAGGCAAAGAAAGCACTTTGGAAACAGCCCGTTCTCTCCGGGCCTCTGAGTTCCTGGCTAAAAAAAAGGTGACCCACTTTCTTACCTGGAACAGGGGGCCAGCAAGGTCAGGCTGCTGCTATCCTAGCTGCCCTCCACCCACAGCTAAACCAAGGTTTCCCATTCAGTTCTCCTACTCCTGTCTCTGCAGCTGTCTGTGGAAGGAGGCTCCATGGATAGAAGAAGCCAGGGCAGGGACCCAGGAGGGTGTAGTGGGGACAGGGGTGGAGATACAAAGATAAAGACTCAGAGACAGAGAGACAGAGACTTTGAGTGGTAATTAGACAGGTGGAGAGACAGAGGCAGAACAGAGCAAGGTCGGGCTAGGGGCTGGCCCTGTGGGGTGGAAGGCAGGTGGGGGTCTGTGAGGCAGGTCCCACTAAAGACTGCTGTTTGCCCCCCTGGGTAGCTGGGGAGCCTTGGTGCAACCAGGGGCCTGGGTGTGTTCTCCCTGAGTTACCCCCAAACCTATGGACCTCCCCAGGAGTTCAAAGTCCCCAACTTCTGCCCTCTCTCACTTTCCAGCTCTGACATCAAATCTGACTCCCGCTTCCTGCTCACACACCTGCCATGGGAGGTGTGTTTCCTATTTCCCTCCATCCAGGGAGCTGAGTTTCAGGGGCATCGCAGGTATGGTGATAAGTGAATAATAATGATCGATGTTTTAGGTCCCATGTAGAGCCCTGAGCCCAGCCTTTTACGTGGATCGGCCCTTGGACCCCACAGCTGCACAATGAGGGGGTCTTAAGTCAGACAAAGGCCAGAGTCCCGGTCTCCAGCTCTGGCTGCCTGGATGGAGAGGGAGAAGCGATTTCCTGCTCACGTCTGGATTTACGCCAGGGTCGGGGCGGTCCTCGGACCCACCCTTCGCCTCAAGCTCCGCGCCCCTAGAGGGCAGCAAACAGACTGCAGGCTGGGGCGACCCCTGGTGGCCGACGGCCTAACAGCAGCTAGACCCTCTCATTCCTCCTCTCAGCCTCACTTCCTCCGGGGGTCGGGGAGGTGGGGGATGAAGGAGATCCCTCCAGTCCTAGCTCCAGGTGGGCCCCCTCTCAGATAAGGACCCTGATCAGGTACCTCCAAGCCCCAGGTGGGTGGGGGGATAATGAGCAAGACTGGCTGAGGGGGGATCAGAGTTCCAAGGGCTCCCACTCCCCTCCCCCTACATCAGCTTCTTAAGAATTTTTCAAACCAAAATTTAATTTTTAAAAAAGAAATATATATGTATGATTTTAAAATGCAAACTTTACAAAATGATATACAGAGAACATGAGTCTGCTTTCCTCATCAACCAACTTCCCAGGCCCTTGGTTCCTAACCAGAGGCCACAGCTGTGGCCTGTGCTCCCTATGGAAATATTTGGATAAAAGCCTCCCTCGGCTTTGCATTAAAAAAAAAAAAAAAAGTACACGAATTATTGCTCTTCTGCTTTATACATCTATGTGTCTCTGAGAAGATCTGCTTTAGCTTTTTTAATAGTTGCATATTCCACCATACGGAGAGACACTTATTTAAAATCTTCATTTGGCAGGACTGAGGTTTTCAGTTTTTTGCAATTACCAAGAATGTGGTAAAATGCCTCATGCTTCCCTCTCTTTTTTAAAAGTATATTTTAAATTTTGGAATAATTTTAGATTTACAGAGCTAAAATTTGCAGAGCTACCAGAGTCCCTGAATGGCCCTCACCCAGCTTTGTCCATTGTTAACATCTTAACACATACCATAATTCTTTTATCAAAACCAACAAATTAACCTTACTATCTTAGTATTAACTAAATTCTAGATTTTCTTTGATTTACCCACTAGGTGTTTTTCTGTTCCCAGATCTAACTCACGATTCTGCATTACATTTAGTCTATCATTTTGTACTTATGTAAATATGACTGTAGAAAATTGTTAGAAGGGGAACTGATGGGTCAAAATGTACATGCACTTTTAACTCTGAGAGATTCTAGAAAACTGCCCTCTCAAGTGGTTGCACCAATGAGCAGTCCCACAAGCACTGAGATTGCTCATTTTCCCACAACAGTGCCAACACAGTGTATCTGCAAACTTTTAATTTGCTTTTGTTTTTGTCTTTGCCAAACTAATCAGTAGAAATTGGTACTACATTGTTGCTTCAAATTACATTTCTTTTCTAGAAGTGAGGTGGGGCACCTTTTTTGGTATATTTCTATGAACTGACTGTCCTCTTTGTCCATTTTCCTACTGAGTTGTTTTTTAAAAAAATTATAAGAGCTCCTTATATAATATGAAAATTAGTTTATTCCTGGGTATAAAAAAACTATCCGAAATCTTTCTTTTCTTCCAAAGGATCTTCTAGATAGTTTTTTTATTGATAGGAAAGTTTCAGTTAATTCTCTTGGGATTTCTACATACAAAATACAGCCCCAGCAGGTAATATTAAGTTGAATTGTTTCTGATGCATTCCTGCCAAAAAATGCCAACCTGAAATTAATCATAAGTAAACATCACACAAACCTGAACTCAGACTCACAAAATGACTGGCTTTGGCTTTTTAAAATGCCAATACCTTGAAAAGCAAAAAGACAGATTGAGGAATGTCCCAGACTAGAAGCAATGAGAGACGTGACAAATACAATGTGTGAGCCAGGATATCCTTTTGTTATAAAGAACATTATCAGGACAGTTGGTGAAATCTGTTTAAGGTCTGTAGGTTAGATAACAGTATTTTATCAACGTCCACTTCCTGATTTTCATAACTGTATGATGCTTTTGTGAGATAATTTCTTGTTTTTAGGAAATGCATGCTCAAGTATTTATGGGTAAAGAGACATTTCTGCAAGTGTTTCATAAAGGAGAGAGAGAAAGCAAAGGTGGTAAAAGTTAATATTTGTGGAATCTGGGTGAAGGGTGCCTAGCAGTTCTTTGTATTCACCTTCCTATTTTTCTGTAAGTCTGAAGTTATATCAAATATAAAGGTAAAAAACAATAATATGAAATTGAATCACATGAAATTATTGATATTGCAGTCATTTTTGATCTGTATAAGCAGTGCTTTCATATAATCTAACCTACAAAATTTCTTCCTCTTTTCTATATTTGTACATTGCTTTTTTCTTGTTTAATTGCATTGGCTAGTACCACCAGCACAATATTAACTAATTGATTGTGGTCTTTCCTCCCCTTGGCCTCAATTTTGATAGGCTTTTTAGAACTTTTCTCGTTTGATCCATTAGTATGGTGAATTTATTAACAAACTTCTGAATACTGAACTATCCCTGAATCTCAGGCATAAGTCCCTTTGTTGTGGTATATTTTTAAAAATGTGTAACTTGGTTCTCTTTGCTAAAATTCCATTTGGGAGTTTTGTACCATCCTCACAGGAAGAGGAGTCTATAGTTTCTCACTGTGCCATCTTTGTCATTTTTTTGTGTGAAGGATAAACCTGCTCTCTACACATGATTCCACTCATCCATTTTACAAACAAGGTAAACTGAGGTACAGAGAGACGTGACCGCTCCAGGTGACTATGCAGCCAGGGCTGGAACCTAAATTTCTCTTAAATGTAGGATTAGAACACTATCGTTTGTGGGGGCTTAAATCCCAAATCAGCACTATCTCACTGGGCGGCCAAATGGGCCCGTTTCCCCCTCTGTAGAATCAGCACTAGATGGTTGGGGAGAGAGGGTCCAGTCTTCTTTCTGCACCATTTCCATTCAGAGAGGCTCCTGGGTCTAAAGCTGAGCGTTGATGGGTGTCGACCAGGCATCTCTTCCAGCGCAGGCACGTCTATAAATACCCCTGCAGGACCCCTACCGTGTCTGTTCTTCTGGGCTCCAGCCCCCATCCTGCAGGGGACTGACTCACCCTCGTGTGCGCCTCGCCGGCCGCCGCCGGCAGCCCCCGGAGGGTTTGGGGCGAGAACGAGACCGGGGGCTGGGCCGGGGTCGGGAGCCGGAGCGGGGCGGCGGATGCGCCCCTCTGCGCTGGGAGTCGACCTCGGCTTCCAGGGCTTTCCTGCAGGGGAGGGAGAGACCCTTCAAAACCTGGACACCCGACTGCACAGAACCCCCAGCACTCCGCCTTTCCTGGGAACCCTACGCCCCAGAGATCTCCATCCCCCAGGTTCCCTATCCTTTCCCACCCCTGGCCATCCCAGGACCCCTCCCCAGGAACTCCCAGCTCCTTCCCCCAGAAGCTCCGCTCCAGACCTCCGGTCCCTCCCTCGAGACTCTCTCTTTTGCACCCTCCCACCACCTCCCAGGGCCCCCACCGATGCGCCCGACCCCAGGACTCCAGAGTGCCGGCTGCCCTCCCCCCGAGTGCCCACTACCCACCCCTGGGTTCCCACTGCAGGACCCGGCCCTGCATCCTCCTCCCGCACCTCTCCCTGAGGCCCCGCCCGCACGGGCCCGCCCCTCCTCCCGCCCCGCCCCGGGCCCGCCCGTCACTCACACGCGTCCGCCCCGCCCCGCCCTTCCTCCGCCCCGCCCCGCCCCGGGCCCGCCCGTCACTCACACGCGTCCGCGCAGCCCCGCCTCCCGCGCCGCGCAGGCTCCGCCTTCGGCCTCGGCCGCGCGTGCGCGCTGCTGCGCCGCCTCCAGCCGCCGCGCGGACTCGCCGGCCGCCGCCTCCCAGCGCGCCAGGGCCTCTGCGGACGGGCGGGCGGGCGCCGCGGTCAGGCGGGAGAGCCAGCGCCCCCCCGCGCGCGCCGGCGTCCGCGCTCGCACCCTGCCCGGTGTCTGCGTGCTCGTGCATTGGCATAGCTTTCCATAGGTGTGCATCGGTTTTGGGAAGCCGTTTATCTGGCGTTTGCACCTGTGGCCGCGTTTGCGTTTTTGTGACCGTTGCCTGTTATGTGCAATGTTAATAAGTGTCGTTTGCACCTGCGCGTAATGTGCATCGCTAGGAACCTTCTAGGTAACTCCCGCCTCTGGTCCTGACCGGCACGCTTGCGCCCCAACACACCTGTGAGCGCCCCGTTCTCGGCCCCCATCTGGGTCCCCTGTGCTTTGGCCTCGTCCATCTCAGTCTTCAGTGTCGTCAGCTGGGTCTGAAGCTGGCTCTGCGGAGTGGAACAGTGGAGGGGAAGGGGAGGGCAGAAGGAGTGAACTGGCCTCGCCCTCTCTAGGGGAAACGACACTTGGTGTTTCCTGAGCTTTGCCGGAATGTCCTTTGGGGTCTTGTAGTTGTAAAACAGTAGTGGCCGCAAAAGTCTGGGGTACCGCGTGGTGACAGCTGCCTGCCTGGAAGGAGGCCTCTGCTCAGGCTCACTGGCCCCCAACCTCAAGCCGCTGGGATGTGAAAACAGTTGAAGCTCTGCAGTCAAGACTCAGAGGTTCCAATCCCAGCTACATCTAGACTCCCTCACTGGGGTTTCAAACAACCACAAGCCCATTTGGTGGTTGACAGTGATTGGGTTTCCGGGGTAAGCTTGTCACCTCTGTGAAACATTCTGCAAAGCAACTGTTGTGGCCTCAGAGCATCTTCCATCAGGAGGCAGAATCAGAATTTGAAGCCAGTGCAGGCTGCTCTTCGGCTGCCCCAGGCTCTTCCCTTAGCCAGGCAGGAAAGGGGTAAGGGGTCTGTTTTGATCTCTAAAATTCATGTACTGCCCAACCTCCGTTGGACTCGGTACATAGAGGGACACAGTAGTTACTAAATGTGTAGTTCAGTAGCTGGGACTTTGAAGGTGGTTCTTCTTTGAGGCTCAGGGCTAACAAAGGGTTAAGAAAGAATTAGAAGAGGGTGGTCACAGGAAAAGGGAGGACCTGGTTGGTACGTCCTCCAAGAAGCCAACTTTAGCCTTCTAATTACAGGTGACATGAATGTTCCTATCCCAAAATAGGGCTGCTGGATACTGGTGGGGAGAATAAAACAGGGCCTCCCAGGTGGGCTGGGGTCTGGGGCTTCTCCAGCCACCACCATTTACCTGGTAAACAGAGGGTAATGGGGCCTTCTAAATCAGAAGATGAACCTAAGGGTGAACTGGCAATGTAGTAGTTGGAAGGGATTATACTATTCTTATTCGCATTGAAGAACTGGGGAACCAAGGCCGGGCATGGAGGTGATCTCTGAGCTGGGGGGTGCATGTCCTCTCCCCCTACTGGATGCCCCAGCACCCAACCCTGTTCACCTACCTGGCGGCCCTCACAGATCCGTAGTGCCTCCTCCAGCTCCCAGCGGACACCCTCAGCCTGGTCTAGCTTCCTGGTCAGAACCTCTTCGCGTTGGGTGGCCTCTGCCAGCCGCCGCAGCAGCTCCTCGACCTCGGGCACGGGGTCCCGCGGAGGCGCCGTGGCGTTGACCCCCTGATCTGGCTCTGGGCAGCGAGACCCCCGGGAGGCCGCAGCGGCCAGATTCCAGGCCAGCAGGGCCGCCCCGGCTGCTGCCGCCGCCAGGAACACTGCGGCTCCACACAGAGCGAGCACCCGCCAGGCGCGCCCTGGCTCTGGCCCCGGCTCGGCCATGCTGCTGTCCACAGCTCTGTCCCCAGACAGCCACGAGCATTTAATTGGCACCCTGGGATGCCAGGGACACCCACGGTTCCGCCCCGTCCGGCCGCTGCTTCTCGAATCACTTGGGAGGAACTGGGTTCCTGTCGGGGACCAGACCAGGCTACCTGAGCCCAGGATCGGACTGGGCATCCTGGGCTCCAGTTCTGCCTCTGCCTCCAGCGTGCTGTCCTCTATGCCTCAGTTTGCCCCTCTGTGAAGTGGAGATGGTAGTGGGTAGTGGGGCTTAATGGCAATCACGTGAGTACATCCACGCAAAGCACCCAACCGCACAGAGGCGCGTGGCGAGGGGCTAAGGGCATGTTGTCCCCATTGTCCCCATTCTAGTCATGGAGAAACTGAGGCTGGAAGACGAAAGGCTGCTTGACCAACTGAGGTAGGCCTGGCTCAAGCTATTACACTCTCTGTGACCAGCGGTGAAGGCAAAGGTGAACCAGCCCCATCTCCCTGCTCATTCTCCACGGGGCCGCCAAGGGGCGGTCTTACACGGTGAATCAGATCTAGGCCACTTCAAGACGTCCCTCTCAATCAAATCACCTCCCCTTCCTTTCTTCCTCTTCCTGATCTTACTTCATTTCCATCTTTCTCCTCCTCCATTTTATCTTCTACCCTTTTGCCCATTCTGATGTCTCTCTCTCTCTCTCTCTCTCTCTCTCTCTCTCTCTCTCTCTCTCTCTCTCTCTCTCTCTCTCACACACACACACACACACACACACACACACACACACACACATCCCCCTGCCGCACCCTGCAAGGCCCCTAGCACATCTTTGATGTCATTTCCTCTTCCTGGAAATGTCATTTCCTCTTCCTCTCTCCAGCCCTTCTAAATGCTCTAACGGCAAGTGCCTTTAAACCGCAGGGCCTTTGCATTGGCTGTTTCCTCTGCCAGAGCACCCTCTCCTCCCTCTGTGCCCAACTCTCTCCCACCCCCCATCCACCCATGTCTCTGTTGCAGAAAAATCTCAAAACCAGTCCAGCGAAAAACCAAGTAGCAACTCGGAGAGAAGGAGAATTCAGTTTTATTACGTGTGGTCCCAGAGGAGCTAGTGCTCTGAAGATGTGGGTGCTCGGCTCAGGGGCAATTTTGTTTTTATATTTGCGCCATTACTGTTTAGTGTGAGAATTGGCATGGGCTGATTGGTTGGTTTGTCCTCAGCCTCGGGAGTTGCTATGGGTTACAGGTAGTTAAACAAGTACTTGGGCAATATATCTGTTATCTAGACAAAGCATTCCTAAGGGGAGAGTGGGTCTGCATGTTTACAGAAACAGGACAAGGAGCTGATTACAGCAAGCATGTTTACAAAAGCAGAATACAGTTGATTACAAGGTTAGCCCTTTTGTGTGGAAATTCCCTCTTCACCTCCTCCTCAGAACCCTCCTACTCCCCACTACTTCAGGCCCCTTTTGATCACTTCCTTCCTTCCTGCTGTAATTTTCCATTGTGTTTGTTAGCTGCCTCTCCTAGCAGACTGGGTGAGCCCCTAAAAATCAAAGCCCACATCTGCCTCGTACCCACTGTCCCCAACTGGGCCTGGCACACAGGAGTTG
Organism: Cynopterus sphinx; assembly: GCA_030015415.1. NCBI lineage: Eukaryota > Metazoa > Chordata > Mammalia > Chiroptera > Pteropodidae > Cynopterus > Cynopterus sphinx. The sequence goes on along the minus strand of CM057390.1, from coordinate 49,748,353 downwards.
TGCATAAGTGTGAGCCTAGTGAACACTGTTAACTAGAATCTCGGTGTCAACCCCAGCCACCATTCCACATGAATAATAGAAGCCCAGAGAGAGAGGCCAAGTCTCAGGCCAGAGACATACAGCAGCCACTGGTCACTGCCAGATTCTTGCTGGAGCTGGAACTGCAGACCTCACAGACCTGCAGGACCCCTCAGTCCTGACTTCTCAAGCCATGGCTCTGTTGGTCACAGCCAGCAAGGGAAGTGGGACATTTTTAAAGAGAGAAGTTTATACTGGGGCCATTGTGACAGGGAAAATTCTCTCAGGTGGGAGGAGACCAAGTCTTGCACCAGAGAGAGAAGAGGGTTCTTGGTGTTAGCCAAGGGGAATGAATGTAGGGTGCCCCTGAAAGACTATTTTTCCTGTTTTCCCTTCACAGGTGTGGGGAATGGGTTGTTAGCAATTCCAGCAGAAATCTTTGTTCTACAGTTTTCCTCCTGGTCCAGCTGCAGGGCATGTTGCAATCTCTGAATACAGCTTGATTTAACACTTTAGTTCTCTTCTCTCCTCCCTACGTTAGCTTGCCTGTGTCTCCAGGCCTTGCAACTCTCAATAAATGCTTATTCTAAATAGCCCAACTCCCGTGTCTGTCTATTGGCTGAATGTGCAGGTAGAATCAGCACTGGACTTGGGTTCCCTCTGGTTTCAGTTGGGAGAAAGAATAGGGTCACCTGATCACATGTGAAGGGTTTACTTCCTGTAAATCAAGGGAATCTGCCGGAAGCCAAGAGTTCAATTGCCTGAGCAGCTGAGAACATAGAGGAAGACCAGGCACTTCTCTAGAGTTGTTTCCTCATTTATTAGATGGGGCTGTTGGGGAGTGATATAGCTGTCATGGTAGAAGGGACTCCATGAGCTCCTACTGATTGAACTCTTCTGCAAGCTGCAGACACAGAAGTGGGGGTGGAGGGGCATCTGAGCCTGTCAGAACCTGGGAGTGGGAGACTATAGATACCTAGTGGGTGGGGGCCAGGGATGCTGCATGACATCCTACCCATCCGGGCAGCCCCCACAGCAGAGGGCACTCTACTGCAAATGTCTACAGTGCTAAGGTTCAGAAACCCCTGCTCTAGAATGTCAGAGTGAGGCCAGAAGGAAATTGACAGAGTCCACACATAGAGAAATGGTCATGGAAGGTGATGCATGATGAACAAGGGGAGGGACAAGAGGGCCAGGGGGCCTTTGCCAAGGCTGGTGCTTGGGGGTCCCTGGGTGGACAGCAGGAGCCACGGAGGGGGACTCTACTGACCATCTGGGCTGGGGACCATAGGCCCAGAAGGCAGTGCAGAAACCTGGGCAAATACAAGAGTCTTAGGCCCAGTGCCATGGACAGGAAGTCGCCTAGACAATAGTTGAGATTCCAGAACTTGAGGGAAGGAAATAACAGGAGAAAGGGATTATGGGGCAGGAAAGGATCCAAGAGAGTGGGTGAAGGTGTTACCAGTTCTGGAGAGTTCTGGAATTTCTGGACCTCTGTTCTTAGCGTCTGGTCGACAAAGAATTGAAGGCAGACGCCTAGAAATTAATTGTTGCAAGCTAGCTATATTAAAAGCAAAAGTACACTTTTAGGACCGGTCAGCCTTGAAGACAAAGCAAGCTCACTCTCAAAAAGGAGAGCAAGCTGCCCAAAAGTGGTCAGCCCCAAAGACTTCTGCCAAGCGAAAGTACACCCTCAGATGACAGAGCATCCGGGGTGGGTGCGGGGGTTTTATCCATTAATCTAACTGAGGGGCGGAATATTCATGATTTTGAGTGGTCACTTCTTGGGAAAATGGTGGTTTTTAAAATGGAATCAAGGAGATGCTCTTTTTCTCACCATGTTTGGGTTTTTCAGAACTGTCATGGCATCAGATGCATGATGGGTACAGCCTTAACCTCAATGCTAATTTATTATAATGATTACATAACGAAGCAAAGATGAATCCTAGGTCACACTAGCTGTCCTGCGCATGTCTATGTTGGGGACTTTCTCTATCTCCTTTATTTTCCACTTTAGCAGGAAGTTTTAAACTGCAAAACTGCTCACTAAGTCAAAGCTATTGTTCAAGGCTGGTTTTCATTTTAGTGGCTCTGGTGGTGTCCTGATGTAATTTCTACCTTGAAGGGTCTATTAGGACTGTGGCTTTCCATGTTGGAAAGTAGAGAGGCTCCCTAGAAGAGGGGTCCCCAGAGCTGGGTACTGTAGGATGAATAAGAACAAAGGCCTTGCCTACGTGTATCTGCAGATCCAGGTTTGAATGCCAGCCCTGCACTTGCCATGGCAGGGGTGGATCAGGAACCAGGATAAGGTGTCCCTCTGATTACATATTCTAGTTTTTCATTGGAACCATGGGCATCAAGAGATTGGTGAAGAGACCAGAGTAGGAGGCTGAGCACTCAGTGAGCACTGACAAAAGTGTACAGTCCTTTTAAGATCTCAGTAGAGAAGAGGGTGGGTTGGGCAGCAGGGAGGTGCCTGTCCAAACCCTTTGGTTTCCTGGAAACACTCTGGATTGGGGAAAGCTGGTTATAGAAGTCAACGAGTCCCAGATGCTTGAGGGTTGACACAATAACACTCCAGGAACTTCAGAGTAAGGTCTTTCCTCCCAAAAAGGGTGTTTAATTTTTGGAGCTCAAAAACCCCAGAAGGGAGTGACCTTCCAGGAACTGTGACAGCAAGAAGCAGATGACCCCCACTGCAGGAGCTGCCCAGCTGGTGGAGTGGGGTGTCGGACAGATGACTGTGGGCCAACTCTGATGCTTCTCCACCCCTAAGGCTGCCCAACGGACACCTCAGAGCTACCCCATGAACCACCACTGCCACCCGGTCATTTCCCCTTTCCCAAACTGTCCCTTCCCCCAACCTTGCTGCCCTGTGGCCCCCTCAGAATTGGTCAGGTCAGAGAAGCCAAGCCGGAACTGGACCAGTCCAGGTTGTGGCCTAAAAGACATCATAAGAGGGACTCAGGGTAGAATCAAGGCAGACAGAAGAAGGCCCCACCCCCTCCCTAAGCCTAGTCCGGCTCCAGAGACCCTCCTTCCTCTCTGGGGTTTCTCTACTCTCACTCCCCAAGACCCTTCCCTGAGCCCAGCTCTCTACCCCACAGCTAGGCTACCTCCCCAGGCCCTGACTCCCTGGTGCCCCCTCCTTACCAGCCGGCTTTCTGAGACCTCAGGCCAGCAGAGCTCCGAAGCTCAGACCCAAGAGCACAGCAACTACCAGGGAGCTTCTGGCATCCCTGAAGCTGGTGGAGCCATTTTTCTCGCCATTTTTCTCATGCTCTTTCCTGGGGTAGAGATGGGGACAATTCGGGCAGCTGCCGGGCCTGGCTCCCCCAGTGCTGCACCCGTCTCCCCTCAGAATCTCCTCTCCTCCCCTACCAGGTGGCTGGGGAGGAGAGTGGGTACTGCCACCCATGCTCGGACGACACGAGAGACAAAACAGGGACTCAAACTTTGTCCCCAGAGCAATAGGAATTTTCCGAGTGGAGTGGGTTCAGGGGTTTGGGGAGGGGTGAAGGGGGAGAAGTCCTGACCTTAGCTGTTCCAGCTCCGCCGCTGTGTTCTCCAGTTCCTGTTTCAAAGTCCTGATCTCTCCTAAGATGAGACAGAATCAGGGGGTGTGGCACCGTGGCCACGCCCCTCACCTGGCCTCATTCTTGGACAGGACCTCGTGGCTAGGCCTGTCCTCATCCAGGCCCACCTTGGAAACCTAGCGTGCCCTCTCCTCACCTCCACTGGATTCTGGCCCCGTTCCTCCCGACCCCAAACCTGGGGGCCCCCCTCCTCCCTTGGGTTTTTCTCACCTTGAAGCTCCTGTGCTAGTTTCTGTTGCTTTTGGCTCTCAGCCTTCTCCATCTCCAGGGAAGACTTCAGAGTCTCCTGAGAGGTAAAGGGGGTGGGTGCTTGAAATGGGTTCTGTCCCTTATGGGGTTAGCTGCTATCCCTGCGCCCTGGATCTCCTCCCTTGGCCCTGGGGTCAGAGGGGTTCAGGTCCTTTCAGGGTTCTCTCCAACCATCTCTCCATCTCAGTCTCCCATCTTGAAGAATGGCCACAATCTCCCACCCTCCCAGGACCACCAATAATGGTGTGAGCTTTAAATGGGAATTTCAAGGCCTCCCACATGGGAATTTGGAGGTTCCCCATGCCCATACCCTAGGAGAAATTTTCAAAATTCCCTGGGCTATTACCCAAGAAGAGTTAGACGTCTCTGCAAACCCAGAACACAGAGTGATTTCTGAACACAAATTAGATGTACAGGGGGAGTTTCAAGGACCCCCACATCAAGGTCCAAGTGAAAATTTTAGTCTCTTAAGGATGCAGTAGAAGTATCAGAGCCCCCACCTTCTTCAGGGTCTGGTGAGGTCCCCATCCCAACTCTCACAGGGGATTTTTGCCCCCTTGGACTAACATCCTAGAGTTGGAGATTCGTCTACATTCTAGTGGGGATACTGAGGACCCTGATTTGGGTGATCTCGGGAGCTCTAAGGCCACATCCCACACGAACACCCCAGAGAGAGTTTAGAGGTCCCAAAACCTGAAGGGAAATTCAAGCTCCAGATATAGGTGCCCAGGGAAAGTTTCAAGGTTTATCTCCATCTCCACCTAGACCCTGTGGGCCCCCCGAGAACCTGGTCCCTGTCCACCCTCTCCCCCCCAAATCCCAAGCACAGGGCCCTTTCTAGGAGTGGCAGCAGCTTACCACAGTCTGGTTGCATGAGGCAGCCTGGGCCTTGGCCGCCACTAAGCTTTCCTGGGCCCGGGTCAGCTGGAGCTCCAGGAGGTGAGTTTCATTTCGACACTTCTGCTCTGCTCGGAGGCCATCCTTGCAGGCCTCGCTGTTGGCCTTGATGATGAAGATGATCAGGGCCACAAGGAGACCCAGCCCCACCAGGACCAGCGGGATCCACAGCCACCCTGGCAACTTTCGGTCCCTCAGAGCTGGCTTCTCTGAGTAGTCACCCATGGGGACAGGAAAATAGTGATACCAAGTGGGTGCCATCCAGACCTGCACTGGGATATAAGGAGCTTGAGGAGGAGTCAGGGGAAGAACCTAGAACTTACTAGAGGCTAGAGCTGCCCCCTTATTAGCATATGAGCCATCCTGACCAATGACAAGTCCCTGAGAGAATCCCTTGACGTGAAGTTTCCTGAATGGGGCATTTGCAGGAAGAGAACTGTTAAGCTTTCAGTTTCAGTTTCCCAGAGAAGAGATGTGTAGTTTCTGACAAGTTAAGGTCAGCCTTTCTGGGGTGCGTGCTATCAGGAGAATTCCTTTGGGAGGGTAGATGCCTGGGACAATCCAGCACAAGTCCCTGCCCTTCTGTGTTCCTGAGGGTGACAATTGCAGTTACTGAACACCTAGGGCATGACAGCCTTGTGTTCCTCTGTACTGCGATCTGAAGAGGCAATGGCTGTCATTGATCCAGTCCTCAGCTGGAAAAACTGAGGCTGAGAGGTAAGCGGTAGACTGTGGACCTACAGGGCCTGGGTCTGACCTGGGTTTTGTGTTCGGAGGTCTCTACAGTGATGCAGCAGGGGTTCACTAAGTATCTCTGCCATTGTGGAGCAAACCATAGGGAGCCATGGAAGGTGTCAGGAGGGACTGGAACCTGCTCAATCTCAGTCCCTGGGTGGGCCCACGTGACCTGGGCTGCAGTTCACCATTTGGCCATCAGAGGCTGCACCAGCCAACAGACAGGGCCGCTGAGGCACCTGTCCCAGCTCCTGCGGAAACAACCTCCTTCTAGAATCTGCTGCCTCTGCCATCCTGAGAGATCAAGTAAACCCTCAGAACCTCAGTTTCCTCATCTATAAAGTGGGGGCAATAACAGGAGCAGCTTCATAACAAGGGTCAATGAGGAATTGAGAGTAAAACACATTGCATTCAGTAGTTCAGTGGCTATGCAGGTAGGGCCTATGGCTCAGGGGAGGAGGAAAGGTGGAAAACACAGAAATATAGCCACAGAGCAAGGGGCGCATTTTGAGGAAATATAATTGGGACATGCTGAACCCAAAGGGCCTAGGGGAAGATCCTGGGAGAAGCCCCAAAGGAGGGCTGGACCCTGAAGGGAGGTTGGATGGGACTCAGGCCACACTGACCTCCTCTCCATGTGGCCAGGGGAGCAGCTACAGACTTCTTGCTGCTGGCTGATTGAAACCCAGATTCTGTTAAGTGGGTCATTTTAGTGTTTGTGGTCTGCTGGGGCAAGGCCAGGGGTCAGTCCAGGACTCCTAGAAGGCCTGGAGAAGCACTCCCAGGGCCCTTAGTTGGACATTCCTCTACCTAGACACTCCCCCATAAAGCCTCTCAGCAGCCAAATGACAAGGGAGGGAGGATCATCTTGCTGAAGAAGCCTGGGGGAGCTTATGTGTTCCATAAACTGGGGCCTTCCTTCCTGACCAGAACCCCAGGTGCAAAGGCACAACCCTGGGTAAAGCTGACATATGCAACCTGTACTGTGCTGGCCTTTAAATTTTAGGGTCACCTTGGGGCCACAATTGTGGGTCGGAGGCCAAGGGTGCGTGTGAGCAGCCCTGCCTCCCTGAGGGACTGCAGGCAAGCGAATTCTTCTTGGCCTCAGTTTCCATAGCTGTAAAATGGGGATGATCATAACAGAACCTTTTCATGCTCCCCTAAATTTTGCAACCAAGGCGAATGCCATACTTCCCTCACTCTAGTCTCAGATGTGTAAACTGTTTCCCTCTAAAACAGTTGTATCACCGTTCTGGGTTTAGCTTAGATTAAGGTCGGACTGCTTTTGACAAAGCCTGATTGGAAGGCTAAGAGGTGGAATTCCTGGGAAAGTGATGAGAGTGAAGAGGAGGATGTCGTGATCATTGATAATGAAATGTATGCAGCATCTGTGTCACTGGACCCCTTAATACTAAGAAAAGCGAAAGGTGGAAAAATACATTTTTCTCTCACATTTCTAAGTTCTTCTGGCTCGACTAATAATCTAATTAGTACAAGATAGACTAACAGGTGAAAATAACCAGCTTTATCATTTACGATACACAGGAATGCCATAAGAATATGAGACCCCAGGACATATTGGCAGTTGAGGCTCAGATATCACTAGGGCTAAGGAGAAGGCGGGTGCGTTGTGGTTTGGGACTTCAAAAAGAAGGAAAGAAACTCAAATGGACATGTAAAAGTAAATGTTTGGTAAACAAATATTTGCTGGGCCACATTTAACAATGAAACTTTGATCAAAAGGGCCTTGCTCCGTTCTTCCCTATCACACCTAGTTTATTAAACTATTGTCATCTGCCATGATCTCTCTCTTCCAGGAGCAGGTCCTCTTCTAAATTCCTTTTAGGCAGTTAGGTTTTTCTCAAGTCTTTTTTTGTTTCTTGAGAATAACCAGCTTAAAATAGTATCTCCTAAGATATAGTTTGGGGATGGCAAAGTCTGCTCCTGTCAATAGTAACAATAACCCCAGCCGGTGGGGCAGCTTCCAATTCAGGAAACATTTCTGATGAGAGGATATATTCAAGCTGAGCTTGTTGACATAGCGGCCAACTTCGGGCAAAAGTCCAGGGGAAGTATCCAGGAACTGTTACTATGGCAGTGGGATGTGTGGGGGTGATGGCCTTTCTCTGACCAGCAGGAGGCAGAGAAAATGAGCAATGTCACCAGACACATTGCCCTCTAGCAGTGCCTGCATGGCGCTCAGGGGCTTCAAGGTCTTCATTCTCTTAAAGATGACATTATTTTATTTTGCAAGAAGGCTTACCCGAATGAGGGGGACCTCCCTGGGCATGTGGGACCCTTGAAATCTATAAAGGGAGAACAACAAATTCTTAGGGAGCTGGGAATGAGACAGGCTATCTATGCCCCTGTGTTTGAGGGCCCTAACTGGGCCACATTCACTGCAGCAATGAAAGCCAAGATACTTCAGTCCACCCTCAGCACCTAGTAAGGGATGTGAATATCCATGCTGAACCCAGTCATGGGACAAAACATTTATGATTTTGGGCAATCTATTGTTGATCTGGGGTAAAATGACAAACCCCAGGAATAGATACAAGCAAAGCCCCGAGACAGAGAGGGAGCTCTAGAAGTCAATGGGCTGTAAAGGGACTGGTAACAGTAACCAGGAAGCAAATGTCGTTTGACCTTCTTGCTGTCAGGACCCCACCTGAAAAGATAAACCAATAACACAATCCTGTGTCGGTCAGCCTGTGGAAGCCTTAAAGCCTGAACAACAGTTCAGACCTGCCCCACTTTTCTACCATCCCTGAGGCCTTGCCTGCTCTCATCCTATACAGAATGGGTGCCTTCTATACCCCAGGTATAGGATGATGGCCAAGATCACTTCCAGGGGGAGAGTCATTCAAAGTGAATAGAGTTCACTATTCACTAGTCCACAAGAAATAAACGAAGATGACGGCTCTGGTGGATACTGGAGCTCAGTGTAGTCTAATATATGGTGACCATCAGAAGTTTGGTGGCCTCCTCAGCACCATTAATGGTTATGGAGAGCAAATGGTTATGGCCAAGAAGATCTCTTTGACACTGAAAAATGGGCATTCTCCCCTCTAGGAATATAAAGTTATTATCCATCTTCCTCTCTCTATCCCCATTTGGCAACCATCGGGTTGTTCTCTACTCTGTGAGTTTGTTTCTATTTTGTTTTAATTACTAATTTTTAAAAAAGATTCTGCATATAAGTGAAATCATGTGGTATTGTCTTTCTCTGTCTGACTTATTTTACTTAACATAATGCCCTCCAGGTCCATTGATGTTGTGGCAAATGTCAGGATTTCATATATATATATATATGTATGTGTGTGTGTATGTGTATATATATATATATACACATACACACACACATACATATATATATGTGTGTATATATATATTATAGCTGAGTAATATGGCACGTTTTCTTTATTCATTCATCCATCAGTGGACACCTAGGTTGCTTCCATATCTTGGCTATTGTAAATAATGCTGCAATGAACATGGGATGCAAATAACTTTTCAAATTAGTGTTTTTATTTTCTTCATATACTCAGAAGTGGGATTGCTGAATCATATGGTAGCTCTATTTTTTATTTTTCATTTTTAGAAACTCCATACTGTTTTTCATGGTGGTTGCACTGAAAATATGAGGCCTTTTATCACTCCAACACCAGAGAGAGAACACTGATATCCTACAAGGTCAAACTCTGTAAGCCTACTCAACCTCTCTACAGGTGAATCCTGCTTTCAGTTAGAGTGATAAAACCATTGCTGAGGGGAAATGCCAACTGGGAACCAGTAAGTCTACCACCCCTGCAAATAGTGGTAACTGTCAAACAGTATAAAATGTCTTGGGGGAAGGGGATAAGGAAATAAGAGAAACTATGTGAGAACTGCCTGAGTGGGTATTGTACACCCTGCCCATAGTGCTTTTAACAGCCTGGTATGCTGGGGGAAAAAACCAGATGGCCCATGGCAGATGACTGTGAACTACCAAAAATTGAATGAGGTGATGTCCTCCCATCTATGAAGCTGTGCCCAACATTGCCACTATCTTAGATTCCTTGGTCACAGTTCTAGGAGCGTACCAGCCTGTATTAGACTTAGCAAATGCTTTTTTCAGTGTATCTCTAGCCAACGAGCCACAAGATCAATTTGCCTTCCATGGGAGGCACATTAATAGACCTTTCAAGTGCTTCTCCAGGGCTACCTGCACAGCCCCACAAGATGTCATGAGATGGTAGCCTGAGACCCATCCCTGTTCTCCTTCTCCGCATCAGTAAAATTGGCCCACTATATTGATGAGATAATGTTGATAATGTTGATATTAAAGACTTGCTTTTGGTGCAGGACACTCTGCAGACTTTGCTGAAGCATCTGCAAGTGAGAGGGTGTGTGGTGAACCCACAGAAAATTCAAAGCCCAGGCACTGCTGTAAATTTTCTGAGAGTTGCATGGTTGGGTAAGCCCCATTGTCCTAGAGGCTGTAATTGCAAAGGTGCAGGCTTATCCAACCCCTAAGAATTATAAGAGGTGTGTGTCTTTGTAGGAATTTTGAGGTTTTAGAAGACTTTTATTCCCCATCTGGCACAGTGCCTCGGCCCCTTATACTGCCAGGTTTAAAAAAAAAAAAAAAAAAGACATGTGGGACTAGGGATCAGAGCAAAAAGCTGCTTTTGAGAAGAAAGAAAAAATGCTAGTGAAGGAGATTGGAACTCTGGACATCTCTCAAGCAGGGCTACCACTTGAGTTAGATGTGTCTGTGACTCGGAAAGATGTAATTTGGGTGCTGTGGCAGAGACAACAGAAGGAGAGAGGAGTGCTCCCAGGATTTTGGTCCCAGGTCTGGAAAGGGGCAGAAAGCTGATACACCCTGCAGAGCAATGACTCCTAGCAGTGTACCTGACATTCCTGTAGGTGGAGCCCCTCACAAAGGAACAGCATATTGTGATAAGTGCGGGTTGAGAAAATGGTTTTCCTTGGGCCTAGGAAAGAGTCCCTACCCCTGGTATTAAAAGTTGCCAATCTCCCTTTCCTCAAGGCCAGGTGGGCACGTTCTGTTTCCCGCTGGTATGATCATCTGGCTGCCGAGTCTGTTTCCTCTATTGACCTGGAGGACATCATAGCACACACAGAAACCCTTAGTTCATTCACCCAGCCAGCCTTAAATGATAGCCAACAAAGCTTGTCTTTACTGAATACTGAAATATCTCGAATGATAAAAACTGTCTTCCCAAATAGGATGGCCTTGTACATTATTACTGCCTCGCAAGGAGGCACCTCTGCCATTATTTGATCAGAATGGTGTGTGTTCATATCTGATGAGTCTGCTAATGTATGATTGTTATTAAATCACATGAGGACACACGTGAATAAAGGTTCAGCTTAGGGGACTTAATGAATCAGTGATTCAGATAATGGGGCTCTTGGTTGAAGTAGTATTTTGGGAATCATCTTAATCCATGTTTTCTCTTGCATGTGCCTATATCCTTGGTATTATATCTGCCTCCAGTATAGCCACACAGCTGCCAGACAAGCCACCTCCATGCTACTGAAACTCCTTGCTGACCACTCAAGGCACATAGAAGAAGATGGGGAATATGGAAGATTATAAGAGATAGTCACAAGGGGTGCAGTGTTAGAGGAAGTCATCAAGAGGATGTAATTGCCAGTTAATCTTGGAGGTGGACCAGGGTGATCAGAAGCTCCTTCCCCTCTTCTGTCCTTGGAATGTATGCTCTGCCAATTTTTTTTCACACTAGGAGCCACTTCAAGGTAGAACCTTGAGAGAGTAATGTGCTGTTGAGCCCATGTGGATGGTATACGTAACTGAACCCGGTTAAGGTTTCTATATAAAGTTTTAAAATTCTGGTGGGTGGTGTGAGATGTACTTGTCTTGTGATGCCCAAGACAAACCTCGTATGTATGTTCCCATTCTTATTAAACTGCCACTTACCAGTCTGGAGTCGTCTGCCTCTTTCTTCTATCTCTTCTTGTTCTTTGTTTATGGTGCCCAGTTTCAGATTTCACCCAAGAACTCCTGAGGTTGTGAGCCAACATTTCTCCTAAGCAGTGAGACTGTGCTGGCTTGAAAATTACAAAAATTACTGCTTGGCTATTGCCCATGGGAACATAGGCTATCACCCATGGAAACAGAACATTCTAATAAGTTTTCTGCTTCTGTACCCCTGCTTACATAACCAACCTCCGGGTTGGCAGTAAATAGAAGAAAAATAGACTTTTGTGTTCAGACAAAATGAAGAATGGGGTTTAGGGCTTAAAAACGCTGTACCTCTACATTTTGGGGCTGCTTAATATGGTGTTTGCATACCCCTGGCAAACCCAGATGGCTGAATAAAGAGTGCGTTTCCTATAACTCACTGATTTCTGGTGGTCCATGTGTCTATTGGGGGCTGGCGGCTACAACAAAACTAATGGGGACTCATGGGACGTTCATGTCTGTATCTCACTATTAGGTCATCTTTTCTGGGATTTTTCCTTTGAGCACTGAGATTTGAATTTCATGTAATTTTCTCATGTCGCAAAATATTCTTCTTCTTTGATTCCAATAATTTACAAATATAACATTTCTAACTTACAGGTCAGACAAAAAGAAGGAAGCGGGCCAACCCATAATATTGTAAAAATTTGGAAAATATAGAAGAGTAGATAATGTCATCTTCCCTAATTTTCCATACTCCCCCTCCTGAAGGGTGTACAAGCATGTTTCCCTATTAAATACTCTTATATCTCATTTTACAATATTAATTGTATATGAACAAGTCCTCAGGTTATATCAAGATTTCAGGGCTTAGAGAGGTCCGTCGTTTTCTTTATTTAAGCTAATCGCTGCGTAACCCATGAAAGTTTCCTGTGACATGACTTTCCAGAACGAGAATTGTGGGGTTTTCATATTTTTCAAATTTCTGGGGAAACCCAGAGCCTGGCTCCACAGCACAGGCTGCTAACGCAAGGCATTCTGGGGAACGTAGTTCTGTTTTGCCGCGAGCGGGTCCCCAGGTTCCGAGCAGCGACGTTTCCGGCGGAAATTGCTGGACGTCAGAAGGAAGGGAGGAAGATTTCCGCAAACGTCTCGGCTGACGGACCGACCTGGGCGACGCACGAAGGGCGTGGCTCCGCATCCACACGCGATTGGCCGGCGGCGTTCCGGGCATGCGCAAACGGCACGTAATGAGCCCGCCCTCCCTCGCAAAGCCGTCTGGGAGTTGTAGTTCGAGCGCCTGCCCGAACTCGGCCGTCTGACAGCGTTTCGGAAATCCAAGGCGTTTCACCCACTTTGGCGCTTGGCTCGGACTATGGATCCCGGGCACGACGCGGCGCCCCTGGCTGGCCTGGCCTGGTCGTCAGCCTCGGCGGCTCCGCCGCGGGGATTCAGTGCGGTGAGCGGCATCGGGGCGCGGGGAGTGAATGGGGGCAGGGGCCGCCGCGGCCGGGCAGGAGCCGGGAGCTGACCCGCGCGCGTCCCGCTGTAGATCTCTTGCACCGTGGAGGGAGCGCCCGCCAGCTTCGGCAAGAGCTTCGCACAGAAATCTGGCTACTTCCTGTGTCTCAGCACCTTGGGCAGTCTGGAGGTAAGGAGCACCCATCTCCGGGATCCCCAGGGTCCGCCCACTCCCCTGTTCATTCGCCGGGCCCTACGCCAGGCGCGTCGTCCCCGCAGCTGAGTGACTCTCCCTCCCTGTATTCCCCACCCCGCTCCCCCAGAATCCGCAGGAGAACGTGGTGGCCGATATCCAGATCCTGGTAGACAAGAGCCCCCTCCCGCCGGGCTTCTCCCCCGTCTGCGACCCCCTGGACTCCAGTGAGGCCCGCGTCGAAAGCTGGGGGTGGAGGACCTGGACGCGGGGTGGAGGGACAGCAGGCGCGCGATTTCTGAGTCTCGGCCGCTCCCTCAAAGCACTGGGTGATGACAGGGCTGGCTGAGGTCTTTTCTAGGGCGGAGGCATGGACCCCGCCCTGCGTAAAAATGTGCAATCGGCACAGTCTGTACTAGAGTAACAGTTGCGACCTGTTTTAGTGCTGTTACTGCTACATCTTCTGAACCAGGCGTAGTTGTCTTTCTTCATTTCCAGGCTTTTGCACACTCCGATTCCTCTGCTTGGAGCACCCTTTCCGTACTCTTTGGGGTAGCTAAAACTTTGCCCCCCACACTCTTCCTCTTCTGTTCACTGTTCTCTTGGTGCTGCGCTCCCAGCCCCCACGGCAGGGCTTTCTAACCACCCAGCTCTCCCCACCTCCCACCGTGTCTTGTCATTTATATTCGATTTCAGGGTAGATTTATTGATAGTGGAGTTAGCAAACTTTTTCTGTAAAGGGCCAGTTAGTAAATATTTTAGGTTTTGTAGGCCAGGTGGTGTCTGTTGCATATTTTTTTCCCCCTCCATAATCCTTTAAAAATGTAAAAGCCAATTCTTAGCTCGTGAGCCCTACAAAAATGGACATTGGATGGGATTTGGCTCTAGGCACAGAGTTCTGTTTGATTCCACAGTTACCCACTCTTGCTGTGGTACACATGGTCACCCAATGAACGCTTCTCCATGTCACCAAAGATGAGCCTGTCCCAATGACTCCTAAAGGCTGCACGGAGTCCCCTTGTATGGCCATACCGTTTATGATTTAACCACCACCCCAACACCATCCAGGTGATTGCCTTAAACAGCACCTTGGCCAGTGTCATCTTGGACCCATCTTTGGTTCCCTTCCCTGCTTTTTCTTTTTCTCACTCCCCTACCCCTCACTCCCAGAGGCCTCCATGTCCAAGAAGAAGCGCATGTGTGTGAAGTTGGTGCCCCTGGGTGCCGCAGACACAGCTGTGTTTGACATTCGGCTGAGTGGGAAGACCAAGACTGTGCCTGGATACCTGCGAGTAGGGTAGGATTGTCCCCCAGTCTCTGGCCTCCTTCCTTGCCCTCTGTTCCCACATGTACACCTCTGACCCTCAGAGACTCCTCTGAGGCCTCCCGTTTCTTCTGCCGCCTCTCCATGCCTCAGTTTCCACAATTTACAATAGGATCATAGGGCCAGTGTGAGAAATAAATGAATTGGTGTGCCTGAAGTGCACACTACGGCCATAGGACCCAGAAGTTGCTTAGGATGTGGGCTGAGATGCTGAAAGGAAAATTCCCCAAAAGGCAGGGTCACTCAGAGGTCCGGGTTCCTCTTTCCTTCTCCTGTTCTCAGCTCTGGCTGCACCAGAACTCCTCTCCTCCTCCCTCTTCTAGGGACATGGGTGGCTTTGCCATCTGGTGCAAGAAGGCAAAGGCCCCCCGGCCAGTACCCAAGCCCCGAGCTCTCAACCGGGATATGCAGGGCCTCTCCCTGGACCCACCCAGCAAGCCCAGGTGAGTCCTGGTCTCGGGGATGGAGGTGGTAATAGGGGTCAGTCCTGACCTGGGCTATCTGGTTCCCACCAGCAAGGGCGGCTTCCCAGAGCGGACGCTGTCGAGACTGGGCTCACGGGCTTCCACCCTGCGGAGGAGTGACTCCATATATGAGGCCTCCAACCTCTATGGCATCTCAGGTAAGTGCAGAGTGAGAAACTGAGACACAAGAGTGGAGTGAGACTGGCTGAAATTTATATAGCCTGGAAGAGGCAGGGCCAAGATTGGAACCAGGCCTGGCCCAACCCTGTTCTATACAAACTGGGAAGGGGGAAGGGAGCCTTCTGGGTTGGCCTCTGGGGTGGGGTGGGCAGCAGCCAGGCTCCAAGCCTCCTGCCCCTCAGCTCCTCACCCTCTGCACCATGCTTTCCTCAGCCATGGATGGGGTTCCCTTTACGCTGCATCCCCGATTCGAGGGCAAGAGCTGTGGCCCCCTGGTGAGTCTGGGCCCTGGGGAGCCTGGGTCTGACCTCGCCCATCACCTTTCTAGTGCCTCGAGTGCAGTTAGCATCATCCATGCACTTAGCCTCCTAGCACAGAGGCCCACATTCCTGTTAGGGGAGGCTGGAAGCCAATGGGGGTGAGGGGAATGGAGGAGTCAGGTAGTGCAGCTGGATGCTGGTGGGTTGAGGCTATAGCAGGAAGAGGGAGGGGATATACAGGCAAATACTGGGGGGTGCCCTCCTTGAAGATAAGGAAATGTGGGTTCCAAGTGGGGGTCTAGATCCAAAACTGATCTGCCCCTGCCCACCAGGCCTTCTCTGCCTTTGCTGATCTTACCATCAAGTCGCTGGCGGACATTGAGGAGGAGGTGGGTACAGGGGTGGGGAGGGGGTCCTATGACCACTGCCACAGTACCCCAGTCTCCCCCAGCCTCACCCCACCTCTCCAAGGCTAGAGGTTGCTCAGTCCCTAAGTGACCCCTCATTTCTTGGGCACACTCCATGCCCCGCCTCACTGTGCACTCTCTCCTCCCCCAGTACAACTATGGCTTCGTGGTGGAGAAAACAGCAGCTGCACGCCTGCCTCCCAGTGTGTCATAGCCCCTTGCCCGCCCCAGGGAAGAGCCTCTTGCCCAACACACCCTGGACTGGCAGCTGTCCACCCCACCTCATGTTGGGGACCTTGTTGGCACAAGGCATTCTGGACTGTCAGCCACGCGGAGCTGCTGCCCTGAAGGAGAGGATGGACCTGGCTGCTCGGGGTCTCCTGTCCTGGACCCTGCAGGGCAGGGGTTGGGGGCTGGACGGAAACCAGTGCCTTGAAGTTATTTGTGTCAAAACTCAGAGTGGCGTCCTCCTGGCAATAAATGCTGTGCTGTCTGCTGTCCACAGTCCTGTTCCTGTCCCTGGGTCCTCTGTGGCACCTGGTCTTCACCTTGCACATGGACCACAAGCCGGGCTGGCAAGTGGGTGAAATCCTATAGGGGAGGTGGTACTGTTGCCACTTCCATTCCACAGAATGGGAAACTGAGGCTCGGTGAAGCCCTGATCCAGGATTCTAGGTCACAGAGAAGACTGGTCCTGCCCCTCTATTCTTGTGCATAACAGTAATAGTAGTAACAGCTACCGTTCATTACAGGGACCATGTCCCAAGCACCTGTGGCATGGTCTCTCACTCAGTCCCGTGGGGAGCCCCTGTTTAGTCACCATTTTACAGATAGGAAAACTGAGGCAGAGGGTGGTTAAGATCAGCTGGGATTAGAACTCAGAGCCTGCCCTCAACCAGCACGCTTTCCTCTTCTGCATCCCTTTTCTTCCTCTGTGCTGTGGACACAAACGGTCGACTCTTACTCGCAGTAGTTAGGTTTTATAAAGTCGTTGTGAAAATTGAATCAGATTCCTTGGGAAAACGGGTAGGTTCCCATGAGTCTGGTCACATTTTTGTCAAGTGATCAATATATAACTTTGTTTTGTGTGTTTCGGGACACTTTGTTTATGATACGTGCTGTTGATCTGTTAACATTGAACTCACTGCCAACAGCATTAACTCAGGTCTGAAAAGCTCATCTAACAGGCTTTTTCTCTGGAAGGCACATCGCAGCCTTCTTGAGCTTAGGGACACCAGACAGCACTTCAGCACTATGCTCGGGGGGCCTTTTAAAACAGCAAAATACTGAGGAAAAGCACTAAAACATGAAAAATGTGCCACTAAATAGACTACGAAAGGCTGTGTTTACAGGGACAGGAAGGCCGAGCATCACCTTGTTCTACCTCAGCTGGGAACCTGCGCTTTTGTGACTCAAAATTTTCCCTGCTTTGTGTATGTCCTCCAATGATCATGAAAGTACCAGGAGTCTTGATTTTGGAGTTACAAATAAATTTTGGCCAGTAGGAGAACTTACAAACCCAGAACCTGCGAATAATGAGGGTCAACTGTATTTGTGAAATTAACTGCCTCAGGCTGGGGCTGTCCTTCTGCCACATGTGTGCTTCTTCCTTCTCTGGTCTCCTCTACATCCCCGTAGCATCAGGGTGGCCCAGGTTCTGCTGCCATTAGGAACTTACCCAGATCTCTGGCTCAGAAAAGCTAAGGTTTATTTCTTGTCCATATCATGTACCCATGGAGAGGTGGCAGCAGACTGCTGCTTGTAGTTGAGCGAAAATCCACTTGGAGAGTGGCCACCATCTCACCCTGACAGCAGGGACGGACTCAGAAAGGTCTTGCACTATCAGTTAAATCCCTTGGCCGTGAGGATCTTGTTCAAGTTCTGCTCGCAGCTCATTGGCCAGAATGGGGTCCACAGGGTGTGGAAGGGACAGGCCACAAGCAGGCATCTGAGGGAAGTGGGTTCCTTCCTCTGTGATCTGAGGAAGGAGGGAAGCCTCTGCTCTGGGAATGTGATTGGGGAGACAGATGTCCTGGAGCAGGTGGAGGATCATGCAAAAGATACGCCCCCACACACAATCAGCTGCCTTGGGAAAACTAAGCCTCTGGTGCTATCTCCCACATCTACCCCTCTGGGCACAGCCAGCCTCTGCCAGGTTCCACCCAGGCTGCTCTGGCGCCAGCCTGGGAATCCAATGCGGCAGGGAAGCAAAGGCTGTTTGTTTTCCCTGGTCACCTCAGCCACCCCGAAACCAGCCCTGGATCACTTTCCAGGGCGTCCGTATACGACCTAACTGGACCAGACATCGTATGACTAAAATCCTCTGAGCCCTGCTGGGCCTCAACCCTCACAGCCTCCAGAAGGGCCTAGGGCCACAATAATCCTAACAGCCCCAGGTTGAGCTGACATCAGTCTCAGGATACAGAGGAGGGAGCCGAAGCCTTAGTTTTCCTTCCTTTCACTCACTCCTGGGTGCTGAGAGCCAGGTATCTCAGAGACCTGGGTATGAGAGGGATGTTTCTAGAGAGATGTGGTCTCAGCTCCACTGGTCATTAGCTAGTGACCCTGCGCACTGACTCAATGTCTCTGTACTTTCAGAACATTTCATCACCCCAAAAGGAGACCCTTCCCCATTAGCGGTCATTCCCTGATCCCTGTCCCCCAGCCGTTGGTAACTGCCAATCTGCTTTCTGTCTCTCGATTTGCCTGTTTTGGACATTTTATGTGGATAAAATCATACAAAATGTGACCTTTTGTGTCTGGCTTTTCACTCAATGTGATGGTTTCAATGTTCATCCATGTTGTAGTGTGCGTCACTGCTTCTTTTCTTTTCATGGCTAAGTCATATTCTATTGTGCAGATGGACCACATTTTATTCATTCATTCATCAGTTGATGGACACGGGTTTTTGGAGATTGTGACTAGTGCTGTTGTGAACATTTCATGTGTAAGGATTTGTTTGAATACCTGTTTTCAATTCTTTTAGACCTCCTGAATTTTGTATCTCCATCCTACTCCTGACTCTGGGATGAGGCCAAGGGATTCAGCTTTCAGTTCCCCTGACCAGTCCAAGAGATGATGCCCCCTGCACTAGCAGCCAGACAGGGGTGCTTCCTCTTCACTCTCCCCTTTCCCTCACCCTGAGTCCCCAGGACTTGCACCATTTCAGGGAGTTTTCAGAGAAACTGTAGTCTCCAGTGTCCCTCAGGTTCCTGCTCCTTCTGGGTCCCTGTGTGATGGGGTTCCAGCCATTACTGCCACGTGGCCTCACTACTTGGGCCTCAGTTTCCTTATTTGTGAGTGGGGTTGTCCTGAAGATTAGCTAAAGCCAGGAAGCACCTGGGCCATGCCTACAATACGAGGCATTTGATAAAGATGTGATATTTATTCTTATTTCATCCTTTTCATTGATATTAATCATGCTCGTCAAGAGCCCATGCTTATT
The DNA here is from genome assembly GCA_030015415.1 of Cynopterus sphinx. Taxonomy (NCBI): domain Eukaryota; kingdom Metazoa; phylum Chordata; class Mammalia; order Chiroptera; family Pteropodidae; genus Cynopterus; species Cynopterus sphinx. Next base: position 49,729,189 of record CM057390.1, on the reverse strand, counting down.
GGGCACCCACATGTAAGGTACCACATGGGACGTTCATGTACATAATCTCGATCCCACTTCACCAGCAAGGAGGAAGTTTGTGCAGCTTCCCAGGAGCTCAGGGAAGAGATGGTCAAGGTTGTTGGGGCACCCAGGTCTGTGATCACCTGGGTCACTACCCAGGGTCAGGCTTGGGAACCAGCACCCCTTCTGGGTGCTGTCACTTCTCTGCTCTTTGGGAAGGGTCCCAGGGGTGCTTCAAGCCAATGTGTGGCTCAGCCTCTTCTGCTTCTGGGTCCCAGACTCCCCATGTAGCCCAGGAAGAAATAGGCTGGAAGACTTTTGGGGACATGAATTTGGGGTAGGGGTGGAGGGTAAGGCCATCCTTATCCCCAGTGAAACTGATAAGCATGAAGATTTGTGGAAGATGGGCCCCAGACTGGGGTCTACAAGGGGTATGCCCTCTGCTCCCCACTCCTGCCTTCCCCACCTCCATTTCTGTCACCCCAACTTCTCACCTTATGTGGGTTTGACCACACTGCACATTCAGGTTTGGCCCAAGTGATATGAAATAGTGAAGGTTGGAGTTTATTTGTGGGTTCTGCCAGAAGGGAGTGGGGCCAGGGCCTCTGGAGACCTCTGAGGCTCTAAGTTATTCTCTCCATAGCCCTGTCAGTCCCATGAGCCCCAGAAGCTGGCCATCAACCACTCCTTTTCCTGTCACCAGGCACCCCAACTGACAGCAGCACAAGCTGACATGAATTGAGGACACGAATTGTACACAGGCTCCCAGAACGGCTTACACAGAGTCTCATGAGAACCCTAGGCAGAGGGACTGCTTCCATCTCCATTTTATAGACAAGGAAACTGAGATACAGAGTGGTGGAGACCTTAGCCCCGGACTCACAGCCGGGAGTCTGGGTGCAGCCAGGAGTCTGGGATGCTGTGGCCCCGGGCCTGCTCTGAGCTCTGCCCACACAGGTTCCAAATGCTCACAGCCTGGAAGGAGTCGCAGAGACTTGCACTGTCAGCAGCATGGGGGTTACAGGACCCAGGTTCGAATCCTGATTCTGATGCTCAGTACTGGCCGGGGGACCCCTGGTGAGTCACTGCCCCTCTCTGGGTCTCGGTTTCCTCATCTGTAAAATGGACGGAGACATTTAGAAAACTACTGCCTAAGCCCCACCCTCCCCTCTTGCCTATCATAGAACCTCATTTCATCTGCACAGCTATATTTCCCAGCCTCCCCTGCAGCAAGCTGTGGCCAGATAACTTTGTTCTGGTCAGTGAGGTATAAGCAGAAGGGTCCCAAGACCTCCTAGGAAGGCTTCCAAAAGATGCTGAGCCAGCCCTGGTCTCTGCCCTTCCCTCCAAGTGAGGAGATAAAGGTTGGAGCCCTGGCAGCCATCTTGTGCCATGTGGCAAACTTGAGGACAAATCCAGGGATACTGTGAACTGAAAGAGGAATCAACTCATACTGCTACTGTGGCCAATCCTGGAACTATCTCTACAAAGTCCTCTTCCTGCTTCCTGACACCAGCTCTCTATCCTTGATCCCTGGGCTTATACCAGTGTGGAGTCCTTTCCTGAACCCCCTGGCTTGTGGCTCAGCATACTGTGCATCTCGTGGGTGACCCCTTCCCAGTGCCCCCCACCAGTTGATAGCATCCGGTGCATTCGGGATGCAGGCAGGCTGCTCTCCCAGCCTCCCCCCATGGCTGCAGGTGCTGTGGAAGTGACTGTGGCTCTGAGGGTGTCCCTGGGTTCTAGGTGGAATGAATAGGGGGTTCGGTGGTGGGTACCCTGCTGGGGCTGAGCCCTGGGGCTGGCCTTGGAGACTTCCACAGGGCGGACAGGGTCGTCTTCAAAATGTGGTGGGGACAGTTCATGCAGGCCATGGCGGGTGGCCCGGGCAGCCCGGAGCAGAGTGTGGGTCAGTGCAGCCACCAGGGCCAGGGCGCCCAAGCCGAGGATGGAGGCGGTTGCTGCTCCTGTCTCGATCTCGAAGAGCAGCAGGGCGTAGATAGACAGGGCTGGGGAAGGAAATGTTTCTCATTTATTCAGTCAACAAATGCTTGTTCCCCAAGCCCTGGGAGAGCTCCCCAAACAGGGACAGGCATTCAAAATGATTAACTTACTAGGCACATGGATTACCCTACAATCCTCACACCCCCAAAATACGTCATCATGACATCAATTTTAGGTTAAATTGGTTATATTTATGTGTATTTTACCACAATGAAAACAACTGAGATTTCAGGCTTTCTGAATCCCTGTGGTTGACCTTGAGTAAATCACAGCCCCCCTCTGGTTTTGGTTTGCTGATCTGAACAAGATGGCTGGTGACCTGTTCTTGAAGACCTGTGCTTGTCATTCTGCCCAGCATCCAGTTACTATCATTCTTTACTACAGGTACTGTCCTATGCATTATAGGACATTTAGCAGTGTCTACACACTAGATACCAGTAGTACCTTCTTCTTGGCCTGTTGTGACAACCAAACTGTCTCCAGATAATGCCAGATGTCCCCTGGGGTGCAGAATCGCCCCCCATTGAGAATGGCTAGTCCAGGCCCTACCCCTACTCTTGTAGCTGGTCTAAGAGCTCTGACCCACCCCTGTGGCATCAGTGATGGTGCAGGATTAGCTAATCAGATAATTGCTTCCCCTGGCTGTAGTGATTGGTTCACGGCTACAGCATGACCCAAAGCTCAGCCAATCAGATTCAACCCTGGGACTTTTGCTTGGGATATGGGGATGGAAGAATTTTCTTACTGCAGCTCCTAGGGAGCTGGTAGGAGAAAAGCCTGGAGCTGACAGAGGTCTTCTTGGCTCTATGTGGACTGTTTTTATGTTTTCTCTGGCTCTGCACACTTGCTTTTAAAGATCCACACTGCATCATGTCTGACAATAAAGTGAGGCCAAGGGCTTTTTTTTGCTCTAAACATTCTTGAAAAGGTCTTTATAATTATTCTTTTGGATCTGGTTGGCAATGAATGGAGGATTGGCTGGTTGTGCTGGGGAATTCTTGCTGAGTGAGGTCACATAACCTCAAAAAAAGAAAATCTAAATGGGAGCTGAATGAATTCTTAATTTAACACTTAATGAGGCTGACATGATTACCTTTTTTTGCCCTTTGTGAGTTTTCTCGTATTTTAGAATGAGGACGTTTTATTCTCCAAGTCGCCAACATTTTTGTCAGCTAGCGAAAAGGCTGGAGGTTTGTAGGTATTGTGTAAAAAATGAGGCATCTTTCTCAGGGGACAGTAGGCAAAGAAGTGAAGAAAGAGGCATTTTTGATTGCCTCATTTGAGCACCTGGATCAAACTACACCTGAGGCCAACAACCCCTGACCTTTCCAGATAGATGAGTCATCCCATCCACTCTCTTAAAATAACAAAAACAAAACAAAACAAAACAAAAAAGCCCCTACACCTGGAGCATTTTATTAAGTCAAACAACAAAAGTTATGCGGAGTTCTCTAAATTTTATATACCAATTCCTACAATAAGCCCTAGGCTAACATTTCATAAATATATATTTTAAATGGACCTTTTAAACTTCTATTTCTATGAGGCTAAGAAAAAAAAGTGATAGTAAATCCCTGTTTTTCGTTCAGTTGAATATTTTTTCTTCCAGTAAAAAAGTTGTTTATTGGGCTGCCAAGGATCTGATATAACTCAGCATGGGGTTTGAAGACTATCAACACATTTTTCAAGACAACAACAAAATATAAAATGTCAGGAATCTCTTTAAAGAAACTTGATGATTTGATGCCTTTACCAGCAGGTGTGGGTGAGAGAACATTGATCTAAGAAAAGTTATAAGTCAGGGAAGGAAAGACAGTGTGGAGTGTCCTCTGACACTCAGCTAATTATTTTTACTCTGCTTCATGTTTTGGGATTAAACTTGCATTTCTAGTTTATAAGTTATTCTTGAGCTGGAAGTTCTGATATTTGTAACCCAAACAGTTTTTGCTAAGGCCAATCTCCAAAATACTAGCTCTAGAAACCACCAAGGACATAGAAACTTTTGTTCAAACCAAATGTAGAAAACTGATGATTCAGAAGTGTTCTGAAGATAAGTACCATTTATGGAACCCCCCACTAGATACCATCTGTGGGCTTTTGTGGGGATTAACTCAGAATCCTCTCAGCAACTCTATAAGGCAACAAACAGTTATGCCATTGTATGATGAGGAAACTGAATCACAGAAGAATTTTCTCAAGGTCTTAGAGTGAGAAAATGTCAGAGCCAAGAGTTCAACACAGGCAAGGTGACTCCAGAGCCCATCCCAATTATAGGGCCATTACCCCTGGCCACCCCAACCCAAGGCCCTATACCCCATGTCCTATTCCCCAGCACAAACCTGCTAAGTAGACTGAGACCCCGCAGCAGAAGAGGCCAAGGGCCACATGTCTGAGGAGGCGGCAGTCATAGAGAAACCAGTCAGACCTGGGAGGAAGCGGGGCAGGAAGAAAAAGGGCTCAGAAAGTAGAGCTGATTGGGGAAGGCCAAGGAGAAGAAGGACAGAATGGCGTAGCTTTGGGGAAAATGAGATTTACTTGAGAATCCAACCATCCATCCACCCAACTGTCCATCTCTCAGTCCATCATCCACCCACTCATCCACCCTTCGAGGTAAATGTCTACCACCACTTACCATCCATCCATCCCCATCGATTATTCAAGTATACAGCCACCCATCCATTTAACCCTATTAATCTATCCATCCATTAATCCATCCAGTCATCACTCACCCACCCATTCATCCACCCATTGTCCATCTTCCATTCACCATCCACTGATCCAACTAATTAACCATCCATTCCCCTCCCCCATAACCCATCCACATCCATCAGTCCATGCTGACATCCAACAATCATGAAGCAGCTGTTATGTACAGACACTTGCAAGGCACCTGACTTCCATTATTTTACAGGCTATAATCTTATTTGGGAGAAATTGCCATAATCTTATTTGGAAGAAACTGTGGTTTACTTGCTACGAATGATAATAGGAACAGATTCCCAAGAGCTGACACTGACTGAGGACCTAGTTGTGGGTCTGTCACGCTGCTCCACGCCCCAGCGTTGCGCACTCTCCCTTCTCCAGTCCCGTGAGATCAGAAAATGGAGCCTCTGAGAGCTGCCAACATCAGCCCCTTCCCACCAGCGCAACGAAAGTGGCCTCCTCCCGGGTCTCTCTGCAATGAGAGCTTCATGTTCCCAAAATGACAAGCGCTTTCAACACTAGAGCGAGCTGAGCCCAGGCCTTCCCTCTCTGAACCTTGCTTGCTCCCTCTGTAAAATGGGGTGGGTGGGGGGTCGGATTTCAACTAATTTTCAACTTATAGAGACCAGAGGGAGGGAGGCAAGGATGGAAGAAAAAGGAAGAAAAGGGGAGAGAGGGGAGGAAGGATGGAGAGAGCGAGGCAGGAAAGAAGGGGAGATGAAGAGAGGGGAGGAATGGAGGGAGGGAGGGAGAGAAGTTCTTTTTCAGCCTGGCGCCCGGAGAAGGGCAGCGGCTCGCCAGGGCTCGCCCGGCCGCCGGCCCGGCGGAGGGGCCCGTCCTCCTACCTGCCTGGACCGGGCCCCCGGGCCAGCTCGGCGCCCAGGTGGCCGCACAGTGCGGCGAGCAGCAGGCAAGCGAGGCCCAGCAGCAGGGCGAGCGCGGCGAGCGCGGCGGCCAGCGGCAGCAGCGCGCCGGCCGCGTCCTCGGGCAGCCCCGGGCGGGCGCCCAGCTCCGCGCGCAGCCCGTGCGCGCGGGGTCCCCGCAGCTCCGCGCGGCCCGCCTGCAGCTGGAACAGCAGCTGCGCGCCCAGTGCCGCCAGCACGGCCGCCGGGACGCCCAGCAGGAGCATCGCGGCCAGCACCCGGCCGCCGTACGAGAGGGCCATGGCCGGGCAGGGGTCCCGCGGGGCCGGGGGCAGCGGAGGCGTCTGTGGGCTGTTCGAGGAGCAAGGAGGGTGGGGGAAGCCCGGGAGTCCTAGGGAGGCGGGGTCGCAGGGGCGTCTGAAGGTGGGGAGCTGCGGGGGCCTCGGGGTGCCCGTCGCAGTGGGAAGGATGAAGCTCCGCGAAGACTTAGGACCAAGTCTTTTTCCCTCCCTCTCGGGCCCCTGCGGGCGCCCCCTCCCCGCCTCCAGGTGCTGGGGGGCGGGGCCGGCGCGGGGCGGGGCCAAGAAGGGGCGGGGCCGCCCTCGAGGGGCCAGGGTGCGGTGGCCCCATCTAGGAGCCCCACCGGTGCCGAAACTCAGGAAATTATTCCCCACCGCCGCCTTCTTTCTTCTTCTGTTTTATTGTTTTTTTTTTCTTTTTAAAGGATCTTGAACAAGTTTTGAATTCACTTCGATATTTGGTTCTATCTGTAGACCTTGCAATTGTGATTTCCATCGGTCACCTTCTTTCAAAGCTTTGCAGAAATATGTCACCTCCTATGTGAGGCCTTCCTGGACTCCCATCCCCAACAGGAACCTCTGGCCTTCGCTGCTAGGCTTTGTTCTAATCACAGGTGCTTTTTTGGTCATTATTTTTTTTTTAAGTTTTAAAAATGGAGGTGAAATTTACGTGACATAAACTCACCATTTTAGAGTGAACAATTCAGCAGCACAATATTGTATAGCCATCGTCTTTGGTTCTGGTATATTTTCATCACCCCAAAAGGAGACCCCGTCCTCAATTAGCAGTCACTCCCATTCCCCTCCCTCAGCTTTTGTCAACCACTAAGCTATTTTCCGTCTCTATGCTTTTGCTTGTGCTGGACATTTCACATAAGTGGATTCATACACAATATGGCCAATAGTGTCTGGCTTCCTTCACTCAGTTTAGCATTTTTGAAATTCTTCCATGTCATGGTGTGTGTCAGTGTTTCATTCCTTTTCATGGCTGAGTAATATTCTATTGTATGGATAGACCACACTGTGTTCACATTTGGGTTGCTTCCACCTTTTGTGACGAGTGCTGCTATGAATGTTCTTGAACCATGATTTGTTTGAGTCCCTCTTTTCATTTATGTTAGGTACATACCAAGAGTGGAATGGCTGAGTCATATGGTCATTCTAGATTTAAATTATTGAGCAACTTGAGCAACTGACTGTGCAACCTGTTTTCCACAGTAGCTGCACCATTTTACATTACCACCAGCAATACAGAAGGGTTCCAATTTCCTTATTCCCCCACCAATACTTGTTATTTTCTTTTTCTTTTTGAAATATTTGTAATATATATTACAGCAATCTTACTGGGTGTGAGGTGCTATCTCACTGCAGTTTTGATTCGCATTTCCTTAATGGCTTCTGATGGTGAGCATCTTTTCATGGGCTTGTTTTATATCTTCTTGGGAGAGATGTCTGTTCACATTCTTTACTTATTTTCGAATCCAGTTGTTTGTCTTGTTTCCTGGAAGCATTTTGTATCTCCCTAATTGAATTCCTATGGTTTCCCACTGTCTGAGGACTGCTCTAGGAGAGCAAGATATCTGTTCCCTTAGTGTCCAGGACTGCACCCAGCACCCAGCAGGTCCGCAATCAATGCTTGCTGTACCCCTGAATGAATGAACTGCCTTGTAATCCTGCTCTGGAATTCTTGCAAAGTATGAAATATCAAATCTGAAAATGGTTTCACAGGGAACATATTCATGATAGATTTAAATAGAGGTGAATGAATAGATGTGACCTCCTATAAGCAGGGCCCTGTCTTAATGCATTCAATCCTGAAAAGACAGTACAGTCATCACCTGGGCTTTACAGATGAGGAAGCTGAGGCAGAGAAGTATGCTGTCTCCTTAGGTCTCACAGCTTAGCACAGGCAGGGTGGTATTCAAACCCAGCAGCCTGGCTCCAATCCACTGCTCTATACAATTATCAGACACACTAGTTTTGAATTTCCAAGTCTCTTTTCTGATTTTGGGGGTCTTCTTTTTCAAGTTTCAAATATTTTAGGTCTTCTGGGAAGAGTATGAAGTCCCTGAGCCCAGTGCCTTATGTATCAAATGACCCTAGAGGAGACTATGGGGTGACCCTACACCTCCAGGTGGCATCCTCCTTTGCTGTGTAGCTTTGGGCAAGTTCCTAAACATCTCTGGGCTTCCTCATCTGTAACAAAATCCATTCATTCATTCATTCATCCATCATTCGTTCACTCATTCATTCATCTATTCACCAGGCTTTGGCTTCTTTCTCCATCATCAAAATTAGGATGAATTTTCCATGTTTTCAGGTAAGGAAGTCCCAAATTGGGTAGCTGGGAGTCAGCAACTCATTTGGAACAAAGATCCAGGTCTGGTCCGGGTGTTGGAGACACACATGTGTAAGAAAGTTGCATTTATTCATTTGACAAACATTGATGGGGAGACCATGCTATATCAGTTCCCAGGCTCTGGAGACCCAGTGGTGACTAAGGCAGGCCCAGCTTACCCTTCTGGGACTCATGGCCTGGTGGGGAGTTGGAAACACATGTTAAACCAGACAAGTAAAGGTACAACTCCATACAACAGCCAAAGGTCATTATAGCACTGTCTTAGATTTTAGCATTATTTGTTGAAGACTTGGGGGTGAGGTCACAAATACCAAGACCTGGCCCTTCCCTTTGTATGTGGGGGTGATTTTCTAGTTTAGGGATGTATGGAGTCAATTTAGAAAGTTAACTCTACATGTGGGTAACACTCTGAGGGTGATTTCTTCTGCCTTGGCCAGGCACCAAGCTGTCCCTTCTTTACTACAGCCCAGATAGGTAGGGGTGGGGATGGGGTGTTATGATTCTAGTTTGCTAGGGAGGACGAGGCCTGGAGAAGCCAGCGACTTGCCTACCTCACACAGCCTGGTAGGACAGGGAGTGGTCTCCCCACCTCACTACCCAGGTGGGGAAGGCTGGCGGCTGGTGCTAGCAGGTATAATAGTAAAGATATTGATGGGTAGTGTACTCCAGAAGGACCTTTTACAACTCTTCTAAAAGCCAGCAGCAAACCTATGACCTAGTATTAGGTACACAGATGTTAAGAGCCATTATCACACAGGGTCCAATACACAGATGACTGAGGTCCACAGAGGGAAAGCTGTGGCTGGAACCTGAAGCAGATGGGATCATCCATCCAATCCTTAATGTCCTCACCCTAAAGATTGGGGGTTAAATGTGAGCATGAAATGAAGCACTTGTCCAGTCTTCAGGTCTTCCAGCCCCAGAGAAACATCACCTCACCCTTTCCCGAGGCTGGGCACGAAGGGAGGGGTTTACATCTCATTTATATGTTTGACTCCGCCCCCGGCATGTCCTGCTGCCAGGCCGCGCAAGAGGCAAAGCGAAGGGCTTGGAGAGAGCTCCAGATCCGGCTTCTTGGATGACCTGCCATGTAGGACCTAGCCGTACTGTCATTTTCCGGAAAAAGAAAGGAGGCTTAGATAGGGGAGGTGACCGGTGGGAGAGAACAGTCACACAGCCAGGAAGTTGTCCAGACTGGAGTTTTTGATTTTTTTAGTCTGCTGTCTCTCCCCGGGAATATTCCAGGCTCGCCAGAGACAGGGAGATTCCTGGTCCTTGCTGATGGTCCGGGATCGGCACCCAATCTTGAAATGCATACCGTATGAACTATATGTCGTTAAAGGATTGTTGTAATTTTGCGTATGAAATATGTGGGCAATCTATTTAATGTACGATGGGCTGGGCCTTCTCAGCCAGATTATTCGACTTTATTTGCGTTTTCCATTTTGGAACCATGAACCGTCCCACCTCCCCGAGGTCTTAAACATATTTCTGGAGACCCCGGCCGGATGTCCCAGACGCGCCACTGGAGGACCAGGACAAGCTCTGGGCCCGCCCCCTTCTGGGGGGAGGGGAGCTGTCTCACCTAGAGCCCTCCGCCACCGGTGCCGTCCTAGGTCCCACATGCCACCTGCGCGGAGATCAGAACACACGCCCCCAGGTCCCGCCTTGCTGCTCCCCAGGGTCTCATCACAGTCCCATCCCCTCCTGGGGGTGGGCTTCAGGAAGACCCTCCCTATTCCCTACCTCTCATCCTTTATATTCTGGGAACTCAGAACAGCCCCCCGACCCCTACTCTGGCCTTGTGCTGGGGTACCCACCTCCTGGCTGGAAGTCAGAATGGTCTCCTCCCCTCGCCCCATTCCCTCCCCTCCCAGTCCGGTGGGGCTCATCACCGCTTTCCCTCCGCCCGCCAGCCTTCCACCGTCACCGCCCGGCCCTCCTCCGGGGATGCCATCCCAGTCCCTCCACTCTGGTCCTCCCCACCCCCGGGGTCAGAACAGCTCCCCGGCCCCGCCCTCCGCCTCGGCGCCGTCCCCTCCCGCCGGGCCGCGTGCGCCCCGCGCCGCGGGCTCCACGCGGTACTTGCGGCGCCGCAGCGGCTCGGTGAGGCTGCGCGGCGCGGGGTCGTCCAGGTCCTCGGGCTGCAGGAAGCTGCGGTCCAGCACCTCGGCCGCCTCCTGCCAGTTGGCGAAGCAGGCGGGGCCCAGGCGCCGGATTTCGTCGGCCGCGTCCAGCGTGAGCACGTCCCCGCTCGGCTTCAGCACCACGACGGCTGGCAGGCGCTCCACGGAAAACTGGCGTCCGAGGTCCCTGCAGGGCGGGCGGATCAGTGACCCCAGGCTGGGGAACACCATAGCCCTCCTCCCAGTACTTACTGAGCGCCTTCCCTGTACACTGCCAGTACTGGGATCTGGGGACTCCCGGGAACCTGGACGGGCCGAGCCACACTGGCCTTTGCACTGTGCCTCCAACAACACCCCAGACTTGCTCCCACCGCAGGGCCTTTGCACTGGCATGATCTCTGCCTGGAGCATTCTCCCCAGACTCCTGCCAGTTGAGACCCAGCCTCAGATCGAAACACCTCCCTTTCCTTCTGCTGTGCAGCACCTCTCAGCAAACAACCCATTGTATAATTTATTTATTTCTCCTTTTTGTCATTTTCTCCCACAATAGAATGTAGCTTTGCCAGGGCATGGATTTCTGTCTCCATTCACTGGTGTCCTCAGTTCCTGAAACAATGCAGGGCATAGGGTAGGTGCTCAGGAAATGTGTGTGGGTGGAATGAATGAATACTGATAAGTGCCATAAAGAAATATAAATCTGGGCGAGGGACTGATAAAAAGGGAAGGCCTCTCCAAAGAGGTGACCTTTGAGCCTATATCTATTGGAGAAGGAGGGGGAGAACTGGGGGAAGGATGGAGCAAACAGAGGGCACAGCCCATGCATAAGCCCTGAGGTGGGAGGGAGATTGGGATACAGCCTTGATCACACGGGGTCCTCCAGCGTCATGGTCAAGAGTTTGAATTTTGTTCTCAGTCAGAAGGAGAAGCCAGTGAGAAGCTATAGACAGCTCAAGGAGACCCCAGACCAAACCCCCTATCTAGACCAGAATCCCACACTGTCATGGAATAAAGAGGCCTGCCAGGCTGGATCTGTCACTCACAGTTCTTAATTTCTGCCCACTGGGTTCTTGGGTGGCTCTTTTCCAGGCCTCCACACAGAGAACACAGGGTACTCACAGTCTCACAGAAGTAGGTTACCAGACTTAGCAAATAGAAATATAAAACACCCAGTGAAATTTGAATCTCACATAAACAAATAATTTTTAGTATAAGTATGTCCCATGTAATATGTAAGACAAACTTATACTAAAAAGTTACCCAGTTTTGTGAAATTTGTATTCTACTGGCATCCTGTATTTTATCTAGCAACCATGTGGGTGGGTGAGGACTGGCTCACTCTGCCCACATACCAGCCTGAGTGAATGTTTTGTTGAGAGGACCATGCCTTAAACAAGGTCAGCATTGGGCTACAATGCTCTGGCAGCTGACGTTTCTGCCCTGGGGAAGGAAAGGTTGCCAGTTCTGGAGAAGGAACCCTGTCAGCTGCAGAGGGCAGTGAAAGTGAGCCAGTGTCTCAACTCTGATAATCTTTGGTGGAGAACGAAGGTCTCCATGACCAGAAACTTCTGACTTATGTAATCAGAAAGTCATGAAGTCTGCAATTCACTTTCAAGAGGTTTAGCATAAACTCCACACATATGTAGAAAAAGCAACTGTAGCAAAATGTGGACAATGGCTATAGGTTTCCTTATGTACTTCTTCCAGTTTCTTGGAATCTTTGAAAAATTACACAATAAAAAATTGGGGATTAAAAAGAATTAAAGTCTTACTGCAGAAAAGGTGTAAGTTCTAAAATGACCACAAACTAAAACACTGTATATTGGGCTGCTCCATGTAAAGCTTAAATCCAGCCATCTCTCACTCAGATCCAGTGCCCTCCGTGGCTCCCATCTATGCTAAGGATCACATCTACACCCATCAAGGTGGCATTTGGGGCACTGCTCCACATGGTGCCTGCTGACTTCTCACACCTGGAATTACTTGCAGTTCCCTGAATTGTCTGTTCTTTCTCTGACAGCCTCTGAGCCTTTGTCTGTGCTGTGCCCTCTGCCTGGAAATCTTACTCTTTCCTTACGCTTTATCCCACCTCCCTGTCTTTAGGGGTCTCTCTTTAAAGCCACTTCCTCAGTGAGCATCCCCTGACACCCAAATCTCAGCAGGGCCTCCCACGGCATCCTCCTTTGTCTTCCAGAACACTACCGTGGTTTGCTGTTATATATTTGAGGCTTTGTTTCATGTCTGTCCCCCTACCAGCTTGTAAGCTCCCCAGAGACTGGATGGACATAGGCATGTGCACCCTCCTGTGTACCCTCCAGTTCTTGGTACATGGACTGGCACACAGGGGCTGCTCATCAACTCCAGATGGAGCAGATGCATCAATAATACTTCCCTCTCAGCAGAAGCAATCCTTCCTCCAGGAAGCCCTCCCTGACCTCCCCTCTCCACCTCACCTCCTCAGGTCATCCTCAAAGGGGAGGAAGAGCCACTTCTTGGGCATGTCCCTAAGGAACAGGTCCTGCTGCTCCTCTGTAGAGTCCTGAGACACATATACAAGGGCCAGCTGGGCAGCCCGCAGCACATAGAACTCATCTGTGAGCTGCACGAAGAAGTCCCTGAGGATTGGTGCAAATGCCTGGCACTGTGGGCATGACCTGGAGCCAAAGAACAGCAGCACCAGTCGGTTGTCCAGCCTGCGGCTGAGCTCCGCCTCCGTGTCCAGCTCATCTTGGTCACTGTTGTTGCGGATCAAGACACGGCCAGAGAACAGGGAGGCCATGGCACTCTGGTTGGGGTCTGGGGACAGGGTGGAGGGACCTTGTGTGGTCCTGGGTGTGCTGGCTGGCTACTATCTCAGGATTAAGAATCCTTAGGAGGCCAGTTTAGAACCTCACTAATCTGCCTAAACCACCACCTAATTCTGACCTGATTATGCAGGGGCTCCCAGAGGGGGCAGCTGCAAATGTATTAAAAAAAAAAATACACAGACACAATGCAATATATATATACATACATATATATATATGTATGTGTGTATGTGTGTGTGTGTATGAATGTGTATATATATGTATGTATATATATATATGTATGTATACATATATATGCCTTACTGTTAAATTGTACACCTGAAACTTACTGAATTTCCTTAACCAATGTCACTACTACTACTACTACTACTACTACTACTACTACTAATTAATAATAATAAAATTCAAGATAAAAAATACACAGGATTGAAAAGGAAACCTGTCAGACTGACAAACAGGTGTGGAAATATGTGGTGTAAAAATATACACTTCTTCATGAACGCGTTAAGTAATCCTGATTCATAAAGGCTCTTCCAATGATTGCTTTCCAAGTTGAGATAGGTATAAGTGGTGTTTTGAGGTGTCTGCCATAACCAGGATGTGATATGAAATTATCTTCGATTTCTACCGGTGGCAAAGTCACAGGGCCCACCGATGCCTGCTTTGGCAGGATGTGAGAAGGCATGCTAAATTCCAGTGAGAAGTTAATGAAAGTAAAGATGAATTTTCCCCCCCCTGATTCTGTCTGGACAGCCCACCTTAAGATATCCCGGCGTGCAAGGTTGAAAATCATGGCCATAGTACTTTGCAGCCCCCTCCCACCAAGAGATGGAAACTAGTTCCCCTCTCCTTGAATCCAGGCTGACTTGTGACTTGTTTTGACCAGTAGAATGTGGCAGAAGGTGTGAGTTTACAGGATAAATTTTATTTTACTTCTCACTGTCACTCTCTTGGAATGCTGCCTCTAGATCCTCTGGATAAGGAAGCTGATATAGCCCAGAGGTTGGCAGGCCTTTTCTGCAAAGGGTTGAGTAGTAAATATTTTGGTCTTTGTAGGCCCCTATGGTTTGTTATAACTTTAAATTCTGCCACTGTCATGCAAAGCAGCTCTAGACAATATGTAAATGAATTTATGTGTCTGGGTTCCAATAAAATGCTATTTATGGATGCTAAATTTGAACTTCATAGAATTTTCATGTGTCAATGGTTGACTTTTTTCAACCATTCAAAAAGGTGGGAACCATTCTTAGCTTGTGGTGAGCCAGATGTGGCCTGTGAGCTGTGATTTGCAGACTCTTTTTCTAGTCCATTGGATGAGAGTTCACATGGAGAACTAGCCAACATCTAGCCCCACCTGCCACACATGTCATCCTCCAGGTCAGCCATCCACAGAATGTCACAGAGTGACCGAGTCAGGTGAGACCAGCAGAGGGACTGATCACCCAGGCAACCCATGGGATCATGAGAAATAGTTGATCACTGTTGTATGAAGCAACTGAGTTTGGAGTAATTTGTTATGCAGCAGTAACTAACCAGAACACCTGGTCTAGAGAATTTTTCAGAGTCTAGGAAAATATGAAAGACTCTAAAAGAAACTTAGTATTGGCTTTAAAAAATAAAAAGAAAACTGCAAATTCCTCATTCCCAAGAGTATAATTCATGTTGCCAAGGCTTCATGAATGGGTCCATTCCAGATGAGTCCCTGTTTCACTCCACTTAGAAACAATTTCCCCATCAGATTTTTCTCACTTTGCTGGAATCCTGGGAAGTCCAGGCTGTTGTGAAGTCAAGAAGTCACTGAGAGTAAAATCATCTCAATGGTGGGGGACCTATTCTATGATGTTGATGAGGTGTCATGTAATTTTATCCAATTTTACAGGTGAAGCACAGAGCCTTGGAGAAGCTGACTCACGTGGCGGAATCACCTAGCGAATGATGTGTGTCAGGCTGTAGAGCCAATTCCAACCTGACTGAACTGTTATTTACCCCAGAACCTTCAAACTGCAGCACCCTTACTATTTGGGGCCAGAACATTCTTTGTGCATGAGCTGTCCTGTACATTGTAGGATGTTTAGCATCACCTCTGGCCTCAACCTATTAGATGCTGGTAGCATACTCTCCCCTTCCCCAGTTGTGACAATTAAAATGTCTACAAATGTCAAGTTTCTGCAGGGGGCAGTTGAGAACCACGGCTCTAACCCTTTATCTATCTGTAGAGGGTCGAATGGTGGCTCCCAAAGAGATATGACCAAGTCCTAACCCTCAGAACCTGTGACCTTATTTGGAAAAAGGGCTTTTGAAGATGTAATTAAATTAAGGATCTCGAGATGAGATCATCTCAGATTATCTAGATAGGCACAAATTCAGTGACAACAGAAGAGGAGAAGGAAGGAGAAGACAGGCATGAAAAGAGAAGGCCGAGTGAAGACAGAGGCAGGAAGGATCCTCTCCTAGAACTTCCAGAGGGAGTGCAGCTGTTGACACTTTAACTTTGGACTTCCAGCCTCTAGAACTGTGAGAGGAGAAATTCGTGTTGTTTTAAGCCACCCAGTTTGTGGTACTTTGTTATGGCTGCCCCAGGAAGCTCATACCTCTACTGTGATGGGCATTTGACTGTGGCAGAGAAATTGCTCATTCCCATATGATGCTCATGTTCTACTTATAGTGAAATTTCCATGCTACGATCTTTTGGTATTTTATTTCAATGTATGTTTAATTTCTCTCCTGGAAATTTGAGGAATTCTCTTTACTGAGGCCTACTGGCCTCGGGGTCATACCAGGGAGAGAGATGCCCATCAGGCTATGGCTCACACCTACTCTGGCCTGGCCCCTTTATTTTCCAGATAAGAAGCCCTTTGTCTGTCAGCCTTTGTGCAGTGGGTGAGCAATAAATATTTGATAACACCCACCTCCCTGAGAGGTGGGTGTTATCACCCAGAGGGCAGGCAAGGTAGAGGGGACAGGTGACTCGCCCAATGCCTTCCAGCTGGAGAGGGGCAGAACTTGGTTATTCTCTGAAGCCTGTGTTCTGTCCCCTTGTCCAGGTCTCAGTTTCCCCCTCTGTGAAATAAGCACATATTATTCTTTAATTATTCATTGGAATCCCTGGGGACAGTTGTGTATGAAAATCTGTAAAGAGAAACCTCACTAAAATGGAATAGGGCAATTACTCAGCCATTAACAAAAACAAAATCTTACCATTTGCAATGAACTGGATGGACCTAGAGGTTTTTATGCTGAGTGAAATAAGTCAGACAGAGAAAGATAAATAGCACATGATTTCACTTATGAGCAGAATCTAAGGAACAAAAAGGACAAACTAATCAAAAACAGATTCACAAATATAGAGGAGAATCTGGTGATGGACAGAGGGGAGGGGAGTTGAGGGGCTGGGAGAATGCGGTGAAGGGTTAAAGAAGTACAAATTAGTAGTTGATAGATGGTCACGGGGATGGGGAGCACAAGATAGAGAATGCAGTTAGTATTAATGTAATGGCTAGGTGGAGAGCCGGAGGAGAGAAAGAGCAATTAGGGGGATCATTTTGTAAACTACATAAATGACTAACAAATGTACTGCATGAAACTAATAATTAAAAAAAGAGATGAGAAAATAATAAGTGTTGGCAAAAATGTGGAAAATTTGTCTTTCTGAATTCTTTGCTACCAGGCTGTGGGTCAGAATTCTATTTTTATGTGTGGTCTGATGACTTTCTGTATATCAGTTTCTCAGTGTATGCATATTTATTTGTATGTGTACTGTTATAAACACAGATGAAAACAAATGGAGTGGGGAGGAGTGGGGAAGCCCTAAGGGGGCGCCCTCACACAGTACAACTCAATGTCAAATACGCGAGTTAATGTCAATTACAGACCCCCAACAGGAAAAGAAGTACATTGCATCTCTCACAAAAAATCCACAGTAACCCAGCCAACGAGAAACTGTCATCTCCCTGAATTCTCACTTTTCTCCAGTGGGCTTTCAAAACAACCCTTCACAATGTCCTTTTTTTTCATAAAATGAAGTTCCTTTCCTTTGTTTGTGGGACCCGCCTATGGCTTTTGCTATAACTTACTTGTCCCACATTGCAATTCTTTGTTGTTCCCAAATAAACCAATTTTCACTAGTAAAATATCTGTTTTGTTTTTAAGGTTGACATGTGTTTGGGAATTTTTCAAATCTCAAGAAGTAACTGAGGACAAAAGTTGCCATGTGTTGTGTGATGTCCCTGGGGTTGTGGGGGTAGCCCTTATGTAAAGGGATAAATAAGGGATAAACAGGGATAAAAAAGGACAATTGCTCACGGGAAACAGCCTGG
This sequence comes from Cynopterus sphinx, assembly GCA_030015415.1. Lineage (NCBI taxonomy): Eukaryota > Metazoa > Chordata > Mammalia > Chiroptera > Pteropodidae > Cynopterus > Cynopterus sphinx. Next base: position 49,711,712 of record CM057390.1, on the reverse strand, counting down.
GTCAGCGCAAGGTATGTGGTCCGTTCACTGGAGTTCTGACACCACCTTAAGTAAAAGCTGGGTTTCCAGAGCCTTTTGGATTTCGGGATCTCTTATGGAGGACTCATATCTCCAGTGGGGAGAGTTGGAAGAGATTGTAGTGTACTGTTCAGTTGGGCTCAGTGAACTTAATGAGATAAGGGAAAGGGGGAGAGAGAGGAAAAGGGGAGGGAGGAAAGCCTGTGGGCAGGGGGAGAGAAAGTGGGGGAGAGAGAGGAGGAGGAGGGGGGAGGGGAGGAGGAGGAGAAGAAGGAAGAAGAAGAGGAAGGAGGAGGAGGAGGAGGAGGAGAAGAAGGAGAAGGAGAAGAAGAGGAGGAGGAGGAGGAGGAGGAAGAAGAAGAAGGGAGAAGGAGGGATAGAGAGATGTAGAAGGGAAGGGAGGAATGGGTGAAAGAAGGGAAGGAAGTAGGGGAGAAAGAGCAAAGGGGGAAGTGAAAGAAAGAGGGAGGTGGATGGAGGAATAGGGGAAGAGGGGAAAATCAGTGCAAGAAGGAGGAGGGAGAGGAGTAGTTTAGGGAAGCAGGAAAGGGTCAAGGAGGAGGGAGGGCAAGCTCTCAGACACACATTTGTGAATGAATGATTTTCAATTCAGAGCTGGAGTGACAGCTCCAGTCCTCAGTTCTTTACCTGTAAAATGGGGGTAATAGTGCTACTTGGCAGAATGAGTCCAGCTATAGTTATTAGTCATTGCTGACTCCAGTGACCTATGGCCAAGAAAGTGTGGGCCAGTGGCTAGTTCTAGGCCTGTCCTGCAGATCTGTCTCCTCAGTCCAGAGCGTCAGCCCACCCTGGGTGGCCAACAGGAACCAATGACAGTGTGTGTGGGGGGTGAGCGTCTGCCCAGCTCTGTTCTCCAAATGGCACTGGAAGCAGGCCCAGGCAGCCTCCCAAGGAGAGAACTGGGAAGGTCTGCCAAACAAGGCAGAAAACAAGCTGGGGTGGGGTGGGTAGAAGGGCAGAGGAGGAGGAGCTTCAAGGGAGGGATCCAAGGCAGAGGCCCTCATGGGCATAGCACCGGTACAGCAGGGCCCAGGAGTCTGAAGAAACAGAAATCTTGGTGGGCCCACCTGTTGGGTCTAGATTTGAGGTTTTCTGTCTTGGCCTGGTCGTCCCTGCCTGTCAGGAGCTTCTGGGAGCCTGTGAGGGAGCAGCCAAGACTGAGGGTCTGTGAGCTCCAGGTCAGTCAAGGAACAGGGTGGTGGGCAGCCAGGTCAGCACTGGCCTTGTCTCTTTGGGTGGTGGTGGTGGGGCTTTGGGGTCTCTGTGTGAACATTTAGTAACTTGGGGCACAAATAAAGGACTCTGGTGGGAGTCCTGATGTGTGGATTTTGTTCTCCCTAGGCTCCTAGGATGTTACTTTGAGACTTAAATTACAAGATTTTGGGATATTGTTGGGGGTTGGATGGGTCCTTGAAATAGATCTTTCAGACTAAGGTTAGCTTTGGATTTAGAAACTTCTGGAGACCTAGGCTGTGAGTTTGGGACTCCCCAGGTCTTTGGAATCTGTTTAATTAAGATCGAAGAGACTTTGAGGCTTAGATTTCGGACAAGCTGGGGAAAGAATCCATTACTGGAAGGCCCAGATCGGGAACTGGGATTTCCCAGTGCCCCAGGGTAGGAATCCTGGATGCCATCTAGGGCTGGGCCGCGAGCGCCCGGGAGCCACACCTGCCGACTGAGCCGCACGTGTTTCGTGAACGCGCAGCTTGGGGCGGAGAAGCTTCGTCGTCATGGAGACGGCGGCTGCCTTCGCCGAGCCATTCTAGCTGTCGGGTCTCGTTAGCCGCTGTCTCTCTGGCCCAGGGGGCCTCTCTATGGTCGTGGCCTCCAGAACGGGGCTGGCTTCGTCTGTGTGGTTGAGGGGTTCGGAGCCAGACCTGTCGGAAGAGGGCTTTGGGGTGGGCCTGGACGGGCAGCTGGGGCGGAGCCTACGGCGCTAGGTGGGCGGGAGTAAGGCTGACAGTGTGGTGACCCGGCCAAAGCCTGGGGGCCGCCCCAGTGGCCTAGGCCGGAACCTGGGACTGGGAAGGCTGTCCAGCCTAGGATTAGGGGCGGAGTCTGGTTCAGAGTGGGCGGGGCGTGTGCTTGTGGGCGGGGCCATAAGCCTAACCAGAAGGCGGGGGCCAACGAGTGGAGGGGTGGTAGAGACGGGACCTGCGAGAAGACCCAGGACTTGTGGCTGGACAGGATTGGGGACAGGCGGATCTTTGGGGACAGCGGCTAGGTCATGGCATGGGGGCAGGGCCTGGTCGAGTGCCTGGAAAGGTCCTGGATCTGTGGTGGGGACAAGTTGGGCCCAGTCATTAGGGCGAGCGAAGCTTGGGTCCGGAGTCCCACAGCTGTCAAAGCTTGACAGTGACTGACAGGGTGGAAGACTTTGCCTGGGGGCGTGGTCCCAAATGACTGGCAGAGGAGCGTGAGCCCGACTAGGATCAAGGAGGCTCGGGTCCTGCGCGAGATGCGGGAGAGCCCTGGTCCGGGGGCGGAGTCTAACCAGGACGTGGCCAATCTCAGGCATGGGGCGGGTTCTGGTTCGGAGCAGGTGGGCCTGAGGGAGGGGAGGGGCCGGCTCCAATCGGGAGGCCTTAGGTTAGCCCTGGAGGGCGGGACTTATCCTGGGGGCGGGGCGGGGCCTGGGGGCGGGGCGGGGCCGGCTCCAATCGGGAGGCCTTAGGTTAGCCCTCGAGGGCGGGACTTAACCTCGGAGCGGGGCGGGGCCGGGATCTGTGGGCGGGGCCGGGGCCCAGGGGCGGGGCGGCCCCGGGCCTGGGGGCGGGGCCGGCTTGGCCGTGGGGCGGAGCCCGCGCGGCCCGCGGGCTCAGCTCTGTTTACCTCGGCAGTATGCGGGCTCCCGGTGCGGGCTCGGTCTCCGTGGCCTCGCTGGTGCTGCTGTGGCTGCTGGGGCTGCCGTGGACCTGGAGCGCAGCGGCGGCGCTCGGAGTGTACGTGGGCGGCGGTGGCTGGCGTTTCCTGCGCATCGTTTGCAAGACCGCGAGACGCGACCTCTTGTGAGTGCAACCCTGGCCTTGTCCGCGGCGGTGCGCCCTGGGAGCGAACTGAAGGGGCCTGCAGGAGCGGCATGGGGGCCCTGGGGACCTAAGGGGGGCGTTTGGAGACTGGGGGCGTGGCTACGGACTGGGCCCGCGCCTGAACGTGACCCGTTGGGGGGATTCTGAGGGAACCTGCAAGGGACGTCTTGAAAGTCTCCGGAAGGAGATAAGTAGGTTTCAGGGTTCTTGTAGGTGCGGCAACAGAGGCTGGAAGGCAAAGGGGGTGTGTGGGGAGCTGATAGGAGTTTCAGAGAATGGGCAGATTGTGAGGCCGTGGGTGTTTGGAGGTATGTGTGGGGACTTGGTGATGTAGGAGGCCTCTGTGGGCTGTTCAGGGACTTGAAGACTTTACAGGGTCAACCCAGTGGTCTCTGGGGCTGCCCAGACACTTTGGATCTATTTAGGGCATTTGGAGAGATGAAAGGGCTTCTTGGGTGTCCATAAAGGACTTTTAAGGGTTTTGAAGTGTGTGCACCTCCTCTGGGCATTTACATGTTTCTCTGTGGCCAGGCACTCTTTGAGAGTTTGGGGTCTGTGCGGAACTTGGAGGTCGTTCAGGGTTTTGAAGAAGTAGCTGTGTACTCCAAGACTCGTTTGGTGGTCTCTGGAGACTGGGATTTATGGGAAGGAGATTCTGGCGTTGTGTTCAAGCATCCTCGGAAGTTCTCTGAGGTGTCTCTGACGTACTTGCTCAAAGAAGCTATTGGGGGTCCTGCTGGGGTAAAATAGGTGTTTCTGGAGGTCCCCGTAGGAGCAAATCTCAGTAGCAGCCTCCATTTGAGAGTAGTATATGAGCACCTGTTGTGGGTCTGCCAGGCTTGGTGCCTTGGCAGGCCCCCTCTCCTCTTAGGGACAGAGAGGGACTAAGCCATTATAAGGGGGGAAAAACAGGTTCTGTGAATGTCAGGGATGGAGTGAATCTAGGAAAAGTTCACTGGCTGGTTCTGAACCTTTAAGAACCTGTCCTTTCCTCTCGGTGCTCTGGCCCATGTCCCTGCAGATTTAACTGTGTCTTCCGCTCACAGGCCTTCTATGGCTCTCATCTTCTGCAGGAGAAAGACTCAGCCTCTAGCTGGGCACTTGAGGTAGTGGGGACAAGATTTGCACCCAGGCAGTGTGGCTCTAAAGCTTGTCTTGAAACACTAGTAATTATCTAATGTGACTGCTTTCTTGCCTTTTAATTCTTGGGTCTCTCTCCCCCTACTAGACTGTGGGCCCTGTGGGGGCTCAGACAGAGACTGTGTTGTTCTTTGTGGCATTGTGGCCCTGGCTTCCACTCAGGTTCGCACACGACAGGAGCATGGCTGGCAGGCCCTCCCTACCTCCTTGGGCTTTCCCAGGCCCTGGGTTTGCCTTATGGAGTCTGGAGTATCCATGCCTGGCCCTGTCTGCCCTGGCAACAGGGCAGGAGTGGGGTCTGCTCCGAAACTTTGACACAGGGCTTGACACACTTTCCTGTAGGAGCCAGCCTTGCAGATGGCCCTATCTTCTGGTCTTAACACCCTTATCTGATCACCTCTTTTTGAGTGTGGACTGGACCTAGTAACTACTAATGAATAGAAGAACACAGCAGAAGTGATGGAATATTACTTGTGAGATTAGGTAATAGGATTGTGGCTCCCGTCTTGGGTGCCCTCTCTTGGGTCACTTCTGGAAGAATCTGGCTGCCACAATGTGAGGCAACCCTGGGAGAGGCCCACTTGGAAGTGAATTCTCTCCCAGTGAAACCTTAAAATGACTACAGCTCCAGTTGACATTTTGATTGTAGCCTCAAAAGAGACCCCGAGCCAAAACCATCCCAGTAAGCCGCTCCCAGATTCCTGACCCACAGGAACTGTGAGATAATAAGTGTTATTTACAGTGGTAGTTTTGGTGGTAATTTGTTATATGGCAGTAGCTGATTAATGCAGCTTGTATAGCCCTCTCCGTGTGCCAGGCCTTGTTCTAATGTTGTAATGCTCTCCCAGCTCTATGAGGAAGGAATGTTAATGAACTCCACTTTACAGGTTGATGAACCAAGGCACAGAGAGGTGAGTTCATTTGCCTGGGAACACACAGCCAGGGCTTCAGAATTTGCATTCTTAACTGCTGTGCTGTGCTGGGGTGGTGATGAAGGCTGCCTTTGGACCCTGTGTTCAGAAAATATTTAAGCATCCTGCTCCAGTTCTCCCAATTCATCCTATAATCACAGTATGAAATTTGACCACATTTAACCTTGTTGGTTTCTTCTTGCCCTGGGTGAAAATAGGAGGAGACAGAGGGACTAGAAGAGGCCTTGGGAAAGCCCCAGAAGTAGAGAGTAGCCTCTTTGTCCCCAGGGTGGGGATGGCTTGGGCTGCTGCCCAGGCATGTGGCTGGAGCTGAGTACTTGTGTCCACTGCCTGCTTGTGTGGGTGTGCTTCAGAGAACATGGAGACTGGGGCAGGATGGACAGGTGACAGGCCATGAGGGTTGTGCTGCTGCTATGAGTGCTTATGTAACCGGAATGTGACCAGCTGCAATCTCAGTCCCTTTTTCTTGCTGTGTCATCTGTGGATGGGGAGCCTCCTTGCTGGGGCTGCTTCCTCTGATTTCCAATCTCATTGATGGCCCTCTCCCCATGGCTGTCACACTAGTACCTTCTCATGGGCTTCTTGGGTTGCTCTGTCAAGGAAGCTCTAAGAGGAGAGCTGGGCCCAGAGTAGGCAGTCAGATGCGTTAGTGCTAATTGCCATCAGCCAGCAATGGGTGCCTTGGTGGCTAGGTAAGCTAGTGATTAGGAGTTTGGTAGCCAGAGATGGTGTGTCTAGCTGTGGATCTTGGCTCTCCTTCATCTGTAAAGACAATCCTTGTATAATGCCTCTCCTTTAAGAAGCGTGAACTGAGCATCTGCTGTGTGCACCATGGGCACTTGGCCTACCTTTGTGACCAGCCTGAGGAGGAGCAGAAGAACCCTGCCAAGAGGGTTGTTCTGTCCCCAACTCTTTGTGTGACCTTGTGGGTGTTAATTTACCTCTCTGAGCTTCCAGCTCGCCCATCATCTGACAAATGGGGATCTTAGTACCCTACTTTGGAGGTTAGCACAGTGCCTAGCACATAGTAGGTGCTCTATAAATACAGAGGCTGCTCATCTTAGTTACTTTATTAGTAACTAAGTAAATGAATGAGCCATGGGGATCTGACCAGGGAGGTGGATGTATAAAGAACTAGCTTTACTATTTTACATCTTTATTTATTATTATTATTTTTTGTAGTAGTTAGTACACAACACATGGTACAAAATTCAAATGTTCTAGAGGGATGTGCAGTGAAAGTTGTCCCCTCTCTTTGCTGCCCCCAGCTCTGCAGTTTCCCTCCTCAGGGTCTGTTTCACAAGATATGGTTACGGAAATCTGTACAGACCTCATTTTGTTCTCTGTGCCCACAAATGTACACATTCTTCATTATATTCCTCACCTGGTGCTTTCTTGTTTCCACTTTCACTTGTAATGTTTACTTTTTTATGAGTCATGCAAGCTTTGGGATGAAAGACTCTAAGTCCTCTACCTCAAGCAGCAAATACCTGCCCCATCCTCCACCTGCTTCCTTTCCCTGCTGGGAATGACTCTCACCTCTTGTGTGAGTCTGACCCAGTCTGGTCCTATTTGGGGGAATCTATGCTGTGATGGGCCACCCCTGGAAGGCTTCCTGAGTGAGGTAGCGAGGATGCTTGGAGGAGCCCAGTGAAAGGGTAGGCATATGCGTCTGGGCACAGCTTAGTGTACTGGTGGGTAGCATGTGTTTGTGTGCTGGGGTTCAGTAGAGTCACAAGGCCACATAACCCTAGTCCTTTACAGGAACAGCTGGAGGGACTCCTAGGAGCCCCCAGGGTAAGCAGTGTGACCCAAGCAGGAAGTCTCATAAATGTCATCAGAGCCCTGAACCTTTGTTTTTAAAAACTGCAGATACTGGCAGGCGTGTACATCCTCCCCTCTGACAGACCCGCCTACCCTCCAATCACCTTGTCTCCCTCCACCGCCCTCTCACCCGATTCCGGCCATACTAACCTTTGCTCTGGTTCTCAAATGTGTCTCATTTCTACCCTAAAGCCTGTGCACTGGCTGGCTGTACCCCCATCTTTACCCATGGCTATTTCTTTTTGTTTTGCCAGGCACTGCTCAGATATCACCTGCCTGCCTCTTTCTAGGGCCACTCCCACCCCTACCCCTGTCCACATCACTCTGCATCACCTATCAGGGCCTTGTCACCAGTCAACACTCTCCTTGTGCTCATTTATGTATAAGGAGGTGGTCTCTCCTGGGAGAACTGTGAGGCCCCTGAGCGTCAGTCAGATCTGTTCATCTCTGAACTGAAAACTGCCTAGCATACAGTCGGTGTTGGTATATGTCAGTTGCCTGCGTAAATGGAGGAAGGAGAGAATGAATGAATGAATGAATGAATGAATGAATGTTAGTGGACATGTTGAGTCCAGAGATGTAAGGAAGCCATTGCAGGCATCAAGGAGGCATTGGGGAGGCAGCTGGGTACAAAAAAATGGATTTGATAATGAATTTGACACTAAAGCTGATTGACACATTGACCAGATGAGGCCTAAGTGGGGGCAGAGTTGAGACCACACCTGTATTGGTCAGGGGAAAGCCAGCTGCTGTAACAAAGCAGCCCCCACTGTCAGTGGCTTAACCCTAGCTCAAGGTTGCCTCTCAGAGCCAGAGAATCTGGGAGGTGCCACATAAAGCCAGGGGAACCATTTGTTTCTCGAGCTGTTGTACCAAGAAATTCTGGATTTTTTGGTTCTCTGATTTAAAGCAATTTTTCTTTATTTAAAACAACAACAAACAGTTCATTTCTCACTCATCTGACAGCCTGGTATCTGTGGGCTGCTCAACTCCGCCTAGTCATTGAGAGACCTGGCTACTTCTGTTGGGGGTCCTGCTGTTTCCTGCGGCTTCTGATCACCTCATATCCACTAGCAAGTGGGAAAGGGAGAGTGAGACACACCCCCCTCAAATGCTCATCTATGTTGCCAAGAGGTCTTCTGACCCCACCTGGGATAGAGACCATCTGTGCCTAGTGCCATCAGTGTCATGGGGGTGAAGCAGCTGCCCAGCTCATGGTTGGACCCTGGGACCTGTTTGGTGCAGGCGGAGCACGAGGAGTCCCAGCTGGAGGTGGTAGGGGTTTATCATGGGGTACTTGGGATGTCACAGGAGAGAGAAATGAAGACAGGACTAGACTCTGGCTCCCTCAGAGTCACTGAGCAAGCTGCTTGGAAGAGGACAGGGTGACTCTGATTTGAAATGCATGGCCTGGCCAGCTTTGAGAATCCATCTCCTCCTGGGCTGGTTGGTAAATGGCCCTTGGTCCCCCAAGAGATGCAGCAACCCTCACAGCCCTTGGGGGTACAGGAACCTTTTTCTCCACTTTCTCCACATGGGGATACTGAGGCTTTGGGGGGGGTCTCGTGGGGTCCTGCTGGGCACCCAGTGATGCCATTCCCTCCATCCCCCTTCCCAGTGGCCTCTCTGTGCTGATCCGTGTGCGCCTGGAGCTGTGGCGGCACCAGCGCGCCCACCACACCATCCCGTGGATCTTCCAGGTGGTGGCGCAGCAGCAGCCTGACCGCCTGGCCCTGGTGGATGCAGGCAGCGGCGCGCGCTGGACCTTCGCGAAGCTAGATGCCTACTCCAATGCTGTGGCCAACGTCTTCCACCAGCTGGGCCTTGTGCCAGGCGACGTGGTTGCCATTTTCCTGGAGGGCCGGCCCGAGTTCGTGGGGCTGTGGCTGGGTCTGGCCAAGATAGGTGTGGAGGCTGCTCTGCTCAATGTCAACCTGCGGCATGAGCCCTTGGCCTTCTGCCTGGGCACCTCAGGCGCCAAAGCCCTCATCTTCGGAGGGGAGCTAGCAGCGGGTGAGGCCGGGTGCGGGCATCATCTCGGGCAGGGTCCTGGGGCTGCCTGGGGCAGTCTGACCGTGCATCCCAGGCCTTGGGAAGGGCCTGCCATCCTTGACCGTGACACATCTGTTTGGGGCTGCAGCGGTGGCTGAGGTGAGTGGACAGCTGGGGAAGAGTCTGCTCAAGTTCTGCTCTGGAGATTTGAGTTCCGAGAGTGTCTGGCCAGATACCCAGCTCCTGGACCCGATGCTGAAGGAGGCGTCCACAGCTCCCCCAGCCCAGTCCCCTGGCAAGGGCATGGATGGTGAGTCCAGGGTGGGGCCTTCCTCATCCCACCCATCCAGCACCCATTCCCTAACACTTGCATCTTCTGCAGATCGTCTCTTCTACATCTACACATCGGGGACCACAGGGATGCCCAAGGCCGCTATTGTCGTGCACAGCAGGTGAGGGGCCTGTGGCCATTGCCCCTAGCCTGGTGAGTGCCTCCAGGCCATCTCTGTAGTCTGACCCCCTAACCCCAGCTCCTGTTGGGATCTAAGGGCATCTTGATCCCAATTCCATAAAACTTGCAGCCCATCTCAGTGTAGTGCTGCCCTATGCCTGGTGCTCTGGGGCTCCTCATTACCCCACCTCTTCCCCCATTCAGCTCTGCAGGGCCTTTCCCTTCAATTTGTTCACTTTTATCTCTATACCCCCACTCTGCTTGGACTTGCCCCAGCCCCTCCTCAGCCTTCTGCTGCCCCCACTCCTGCCCCTGATGGCCTTGCTACCCTCAGCAGCCACAGTGGGGTGTAAAATCCTAAATCAGACCTCCCCTGTGCCAAACCTCCCTGTATCTGCCTTGGTCCTCAGAATAAAGCACCTACTCATTTTGTGTGGCTCTGCCACTTCTCTGATGTTGTTTTCTTTCTCTCCATCCCTTGCTCATTCCCTTCTTAGCCCCCCACATTTTCTCAAACTGGCTAGGCTCCTTCTGGCCACAGGGCCTTTGCTTTTGCTATGCCCACCACCTGGGCATCCTTCCCTAGCTTGCCTCCTCAACTCCTTCTTGCCAAGTCTCAGCTCATGTGTCACCTCCCTAGACAGGAACCCTGCCCTCCCTGGCTGTGTCACTTTCAGCCCCTCTTTGTCCCGTCACTCTATTATATCTCTCAGGGCACCTAGCACCACGGACAGTTTTTCTTTATTTGCTGCATGTGCCTCTCCCGCCAGCCCTCTTAGAGCTGGGCTGGCTCTTCTTGAGTCCCTGCTGTATCCAGCACACTCCCCCACTCTCATCCCCTGGGGGATATAGTTCCAGCCCCTGCACTCCCTGCCCCCACAGGTACTACCGCATCGCAGCTTTTGGCCACCATGCCTACAGCATGCAGGCGGCAGATGTGCTCTACGACTGTCTGCCCCTGTACCACTCAGCAGGTACCATGGGGCAGCTTGGGCAGGGGTGGGGCAGGGGACTGGGGATCCCTCACCAAGCTTGTCTTTTGCAGGGAACATCATGGGTGTGGGGCAGTGTCTTATCTATGGGCTCACCGTTGTCCTTCGCAAGAAATTCTCAGCCAGCCGCTTCTGGGATGACTGTGTCAAGTACAACTGCACGGTCAGTCCCTGCCCCCTCCTGTGGACCCACCATTATGGCTCTGCCTGCTACCCCACCCCCTCTCTAGGGCCTCTGGATGGGGACCGAAGGGTAACCAGCGTTTCTTGAGCACGTGCTGTATATCTAGCCCAGGCCTAAACATTGCACTTGTGAACTCACTGGATCCCCATAACCACTGACAAGTGGGCAAGGCATCAATCATGCCCATTTTGTAGATGAGGAAACTAAGGCTTATAATGCAGCTGGGATTGGGCCCAGGTTGCCTGAGCTCTCTAAGGCACTTCTTTCCTGTGCCCTTGGCCTTGGTGGGGGTTGTCTTCCCTGCAGATGGCTGCATGGAAATGAGACTGGCGGGTATAGTCACCACCCTAGGCTGTTTAAGGCCACAGGGTGTGAGGGCCTCGAGGTGGGGTGAACATGAAGCAGAGGAAGAGGGCATTGCTATCCTGGAGAGCAGGCTGGCTAAGACATGTCCCTTCTTCTTTTCCCCTCCCTGGTGAGAAGAACCCAGGCCAAGGATTTTAGCACTGTTGTGGGGGTGGAAATACAGGTGCCAGCCCCTTTCCGTAGGAGGAAGGAGGGTATAAGGGAAGAGAATAGGGTATGCTCAGGGACTGGTAAATTGGCAGGTACCACCCTACGTTGGACAGATGGGGCACAGAGAAGTGCAGCCGTTTTCCCAAGTCACACAGCTGAGCAGGGCCTTTCTGCAGTATCCCTTGGGGCAATGACTGTGCTCTTCTCTGCTTTTGAGGATTTATATTCTGCTGGTGGGGGGCGGGGCTTGGGGGTACTCCCTAATCTGTATCTTGAAATGCACAGTCTGTTTTTTTTTTTTAACTTAATTATTAAGAGTTGCAAATACATAGAAATGTAGACAGAAAAATATTGGGGATTCCTGATCACTTGTCACTGGCTCCAAGGGCCATCAACCATTCCGTCCTGACCCCTCCTTCCCCACCCACATCCCTCCTACTGCATTGTTGTGAAGCCACTCAATTAGCAGCATGTTTTCTGCATAAGATATTTTAGTAAAAGCTCTGAAAGATGAGGACTGTTTTTTTGTTCTTTAATTAAGGTGAAATTCATATAAGTAAAATTAGCCACTTTAAAGTGAACAATAGTTCAGTGACATCCAGCATGCTCAGTGTTGTGCGACCATCACCTCTATCTAGTTCCAGAACATTTCCATCACCCAAAAGGCAACCCTGTCCCCACCAGCAGTCACTTCCCACACCCCTCCTTCACCCTGGCAACCACTAATCTTCCTGTCTCTATGGATTTTCCTGTTCTAGACATTTCCTGTAAATGGAATCATATATTGTGTGGCTATTTGTGTCTGGTGAGGACCGTTTTTAAAACAAAAGATTTGAAAGCAGGATCTCAAAGAGATACTTGCACACCCATGTTCACAGCATTATTCACAACAGCTAAAACATGGAAGCAACCCAAATGTCTGTTGACAGATAGAGAAACAAAATGAGGTCCATGCATACAGTGAAATATTATTCAGCCATAAAAGGAAGGAAATTATGACATATTCTACAGTGTGGGTGAACCTTGAGGACATTACGCTAAGTGAATAAGCCAGACACAAAGGAACAGATACTGTGCGATTCCACTTAAATGAGGTCCCTAGAGTAGTCAGATTCACAGAAACACAAAGTAGATGGTGGGTGCTGGGGACCGGGGGAGCGGGATGAGGAGTTTGTGTTTAATGGGGACGTTTTCCATTTGGGAAGATGAGAAAGTTCTGGAGATGAATGGTGGGATGGTTTTTCAACAATGCGACTGTACTTAATGCCACTGAATTATTCACTTAAAATGGTTAAGATGTGCCTTTGTCTCTCTGCACCCACTCAGTGTGTATACTCAGTGTACAGTCACCCTAATGGGATTCATAGCTGGGGCTCTCAACCTCCTGTCCAGGTGCTCCCTACAGGGGAAGTAATTGAGCAGGTGACTCCAAATGAGCAGGCGACTCTGGGCAGTTGGGGCTCTTCTGCTGTGACTTCAGGGAGAAAACGAAGATCACACACCTGACAGCGATCCCACCCCAGGGGTGCTGCTGCGGGAAGCCGGATCTCAGCTGGCTGTGTTCTGGGGGGACAGCATGGGATAGTGTAGAGCACATGGGCTCTGGGCTAGGTTTGTCTTCTGCGGCGTCAGTGCTGCTGCTCGCCTTCCTGCCTGGCGTGGGGTGCACAGTGTCCCTAGGAAGCGGCATGGGGATAGAGGGACTGCAGGGGGGCGTGGTGTGGGGACCCAGATGCATCCACTTTCACAAAAGGCGCATCCCAGGGCTCTTGCTAGCACTGAGCTGTTTCCCCAGAGTTATCATCCTTAGGGCCCGTTTTGTTCTAGGGCCCAGGGTCGAGGGAGTGCCCTGGAGTATTGAGCTCCCCTCTGGCCCTCGCTCCCACCCATGACTCTCGCCCCATCGGACAGGTGGTGCAGTACATTGGAGAGATCTGCCGCTACCTGCTGAAGCAGCCAGTGAGCGAGGCGGAGGGGCGGCACCGAGTCCGCCTGGCGGTGGGCAACGGGCTGCGGCCCGCAATTTGGGAGGAGTTCACCCAGCGCTTCCGAATTCGCCAGATTGGCGAGTTCTATGGCGCCACTGAGTGCAACTGCAGCATCGCCAACATGGACGGGAAGGTGGGCACAGTGGGGTGCGGGCACAAGTCAGGGTACAGGGATCACGGTGGCCCGGGATCCGTGGCAGAGGCATAAGGCGGAGGGGTGGGGGAAGCTCCTGGGCCCCTCCTCCAGCACGCACAGCCAGTCATGTGACTGTCGCCCCTGAGTTCAAGTGTATGGTGTGGCTGTGTGCCCTTGGCAAGTGCCTCAGCCTTTCTGAGCCTGTTTCCACCTGGAGAGGTGGCAAGGAGAGCAGGGATCAGGCACCCAGGACGGAGGAGGGGTGCTGAGCCTATCCTACTGGGCAAGTCTTAGGCCTCAGGTTCCTCTTCTGTTAAAGGGGTTAACAGCTCATTGGGTGTGTTCTACTTACCCAACACCATGAGCTCAGCATAGCAGCCCCCACTGGCAACTCTTTACAAACACGAGCTGTGCCAGTGCCCCCATCTGGCTCCAGGGTCACTCCAGGTTCCCACTTCCTGCCAGCCTAGTGGGTTTTATGGCCCAGGAAGTGGTGGTGGGCCAGCAGATTTCCCAATGTGACTGTAAGGGTGACTGAGAAGGTGGGAAGAAGAGCATGAGTCCTTGGGGAGACACTGTTTAATATCCCCCCTTTTCAGATCACCCAAGGTCACGAGCTGGGGTTCTATTTTAGACTTTGGGGCAGGAGAGGCAAGGTGTTGGGGAGAGGACACTGTGTCACCGTGGGGCTCCTTGCAAACTCAGTTTGCCTTATCTCAGGTTGGCTCCTGTGGCTTCAACAGCCGCATCCTGCCACATGTGTACCCAATCCGCCTGGTGAAGGTCAATGAGGACACCTTGGAACTACTGCGGGATGCCCAGGGTCTCTGTATCCCATGCAAGGCCGGTGAGTGGGGGATCCCACCTAGTTCCCTGAGAGCTGTGGTCCCAACCCCCTGCACACATAGTGAAATCTGAGTGTTGTCTCCTCCCTAGGGGAGCCTGGCCTCCTTGTGGGCCAGATCAACCAGCAGGACCCACTGCGTCGCTTCGATGGCTACATCAGTGAGAGCGCCACCAGCAAGAAGATTGCCCACAGTGTTTTCCACAAGGGCGATAGCGCCTACCTCTCAGGTGCGCACACCATGGGGCTGGCTGTGGGGATGGCGGCTGCCCTCTTACCTTCCCCTTCCCCCTCTGCCAGGTGATGTGCTGGTGATGGATGAGCTGGGCTACATGTACTTCCGGGACCGCAGTGGGGACACCTTCCGCTGGCGTGGGGAGAACGTCTCTACTACTGAGGTGGAGGGTGTGCTGAGCCGCCTGCTGGGCCAGACAGATGTAGCCGTGTATGGGGTGGCCGTGCCAGGCAAGCTGGGGCTTCAGGGGGTGGTCCTAGGGTTTGGCAGCCCCAGAGGAGCTTAGCTAGGAAGAGCTTGGAGGTATAGATGCCCTTGGGCAGTGCACAACCTGGAAAACTGCACACAACAACCTGGGTGGGAGCCACTGGATCTGGAATCACCTCTCCTGTGCGATTAAAGCCTCAGTTTCCTCATCTAGAAAAATGGGATCATGAGAGTTACTCTGGCCCAGGGTTGCAGGAGTGTAGCAGGATCTTAATCAGATATGTGCTGCTTTGGTGAGTGTAGCCCAGGTGGAAGGGATCAGAGGCTAGAGGCCAATGTTTGATGGTGTATCTGGTCCCATGCTGGGCAAGAGATGGTGTTCTCAACGAAGCCTCTGTCTCTAGGAGTCGAAGGCAAAGCAGGCATGGCAGCCATCGCTGACCCCCACGGTCAACTGAGCCCCAATGCGCTGTACCAGGAGCTGCAGAAGGTGCTGGCACCCTATGCCCGGCCCATCTTCCTGCGCCTCCTGCCCCAGGTGGATACCACAGGTGCGCCCCTTTCTCTCTTTTGGTCTGCCCAGTTGTCTCTTGGTTTAGCAACCATTTACACATTTATCCTAGTTTAGGCCCCTGGCCCAAATCTGACATAATAGTACAAAGCCAGCCTGGCACTGTGGGCTTGTGTAGGACCCAACTTTTGTTTATTTACATAGTTAATTATTTTCATTCCTCACTCCCATCTCTGTTAGGCATCCTGCAGTGTTGTGTGTTTGTTTCTTCATTTTCTGCATTTTTCTGATGACTAGGAAATTTGAGCAAATCATCTCACACCTCTGATCTTTCATCCATCTTTTATTGCCTCTCATTTTTTTGTTTTGATTAGTGAGAGTTCCTTGTAATGGTCTGAATGTTAATTCCTTAGCCATTTCAGACATTGTAAGTCTCTTCTCTGATTTGGGAGTCTGTTATATTTGTCTATTTGTCTATGGTGGCCTTTGTTGAAAAGAAACCCTTAATTTTGACACATCCTTTAAAAAAAAACTTATGGTTTGTGCTTTTGAAATTTCATTAAAAAAAAAACAAAAAACCCTTCCCAACTCTAGAGCACACCGGTATTCTCCCTCCCCTTTTAATTCTAACTCCAACCTTTATCCTTCACAAAACTCTTCTTTAATCATCTACTGCAGGGAGTACAAACTTTTTCTTAAAGCTTGGATAATAAATATTTTCAGTTTCGTGGGCCAGTCTCTGCCCAAAAAGTTCAGCTCTGCCTTGCAGTGCAAAAGCAGCCTAGACTGTGTGTAAATGAATGGCCATGGCTTTTTGCCAATAAAACTTTATTTACAAAACAAGGTGAAGAGCCAGATTTGGTCTCTGGGCTCTTAAGTTATTGACCCTTCACCTATTTTATGACAGCCCCACCCTGTCTTGGTCTCCTGGGGGCTGGACAGGCGACTAGGCAGGGAGGACACAGTTTCAGGCTATAGTGGGGGTGGTCAGAGAGGCCTCCCTGGAGGACAGGCATGAAGCTGGGATTTGAAGGACCAGGGGGAATTTGGAAGGCAAAATGGGAAAGAATGTTTCTGACCAAGAGGATGGCCTATGCAGAAGCCTGGAGACTCAGTAGTGAATGGTAGTTAGAGGCTCTTAGAAGCCCCCTGCTGAGTCCTGCCACTTCCACCTGCACCCCCGTAGGCACCTTTAAGATCCAGAAGACACGGCTGCAACATGAAGGCTTTGACCCACACCAGACCTCGGACCGGCTCTTCTTCCTGGACCTGAAGCAGGGACACTACCTGCCCCTGGATCAGGATGTCTACACCCGCATCTGCTCGGGTGCCTTTGCCCTTTGACACTCCTCCTCTGCTGTCCAGATTCCTAGCCAGGCCTGGCAAGCTAGGTGGGCTGGAGCCAGACAACTCTGCCCTATCCTGGGGTCGAGAAACTGGACCCTGGAAAAAACTGTCTCTCTCCCCTTTCCTCACTCCTCAGCCTGGCTCCCTGCTCTCCCCTTGCCCTGTCTTCTGATCCCGTGTCTGTGTGTGTCTCTTCTCCCTGCTTCCCAGCTTTAGCCTCCCTGTTGCCCTCCTCTGGCCTCACCTCTTCCCTAGTTCCCTCCATCTCCTTTGCCCCTCCTGTTCCCCTTTCAAATGCAGAGCAGAAGTCTCCTAGGAGCTGCAGCCTGGTGGTGCCTCCATCTGTCATCCCTTTTGGGTCTTAGGCCCAGGGTGGGGCCTTCCCACCTTCCCTTCAGCTGTGCCTTAAGGGGCCCCACCCATTCCAGGCCTCCTGAGGCTGCTGGTTTCCAGGATGCTATAGCCCTGTTACCTATAGACTGGCCCCCAGCTCTTCCTGCCAAATGGAGAAGCCAGGGGTGGTTTGTCCGCCATACCCGGGTGCAGGGGTCATTGGGAAGGGACCTCCACATTAGCTGAAAACTGCTCCTAGGCTGGCCAGCCAGTCGCCTTTTGCATCCCCTATCCCTGGTGGATCTTCTCTGCCCTGCCTATTTTTCCTGATACCCTGGAAGCTCCCAGAATTGATGGTGACCACGTGGATGCTGCCTGTCTGGATGTCCCTGTTCAGGAATCTCCACGGAGCTCCTGGAGGGGCCCTGAAGACTACCCTGGGTGGCTGCTTGACCCACCACTCAGACACTCACCCTGGCAGAAGCCTCTTGGGTGTCCTCATCCAATGTGGCTTCCAAAGAACCTGTGGGACCTACAGGGAGGTCTGACATGGTCTTAGGGGTTCCAGCCATTGTTAGTTATACCCTGGACCCTGTATTGGTGGTAACATCCAGATGACACGGCTGAGATGGCTTAAACATCCCTATTGCCCTTGTTGGTGGCTCATCCTAGACTCCTGTTGTTGAGGCTGGCCACCCTGACTGCCTGTCAGTCCCTCCAGCAGCATTGTTCAGCACCTAGAACAGAGGGGCCAGCAGCAAGTGACCTTGCATTGTTTTATACTGGTCTTTCTAATAAGCACCGAGGTTTTGTTTCCTACTTGAGTTTAAGAAATAAACCTGCAGAGTGTCCAGTGCCTGATGGGAGCCCAGTTATTGTCCCCATGAGGCACAGAACCCTTCCTGAGTCTCAGAACACAGGACTTTCACTGGGGAACATACTCGCTAGACACAAGTAAGGGAAATTCTGCCTTTTCTTGTTGCCCCCTGTTGCCTATTCCCTCACCTGCAAGGCCTCTGGGGACATGGAAACTCAGGTTAGCTTCCTGCCACCACCCTGCAGCCTGTTGGGCTTCACAAAGCCCTGCACCAGCCTGTGATCCCTGTGGAGGGATGGGCAATCTGCCTGTGGGTTCGGACAGCTGCTCAGGATGGCCCAGAATAGAGGGTGTACCCTGGCATGTCTGGCTGCCCCAGGAAGAGTGCCCTTCTGTGTATGGGGCTAGCAGGTGAGGCCATAGTTCTGGGTGAGGGCCACTGAGTCTGTGAGGGTTGGCTTTCTGTGCTGGGATTTTAACCTAGGACATCCAACTCGAGTCTAAACTCTCAACTTCCACCTTCTGCTGTTCTCCCTCCAGTATTACAATGTCTGTTTCATCTTATCTCCACTTCAGAAGACAGAGGAAGAAACATTTGTGAAGGAGCATTGGCTGGGAGAGGGGCTGAGGGGGCGCCCTGGGGGCAGATGGGGGGATGGACAAGTCTTTGGCTGGGTGAGGGCTAGATGAACCATTCATTTGTGGGGCAGGTCCTTGGACACACCTATAGTCTGCAAGAAGACAGAGGCAGGGTAAACCCCTTGAGATGCCCAGTCAGGGTGGGAGAAAGTCTGCTGCTGGTGGGGATGGCGCATTCCTGGTGAACTGACAAGTGCATTCTGGATAACATCCCTTCAGATGTCACAACCACTTGCATAAGTGTGTCATCATGGTCCCAGTTGTGTAGTGAGGAAACAGGCATAGGGTGGGGAATGAAGTCATTTCCTGTTGAGAAAGTGGCCTGTCGCCTTGAAGAGTTCCCAAAGCCTGTGGCTCTCGCCCCAAAAGCTTAAAAAGTTCCCTCCAAGACAGGGAGAAAGTAATCTTGATGACTCTTAGGATCAAGCTGTGTTTTTTTAAATAGACTTTATTAGAACAGTTTTTGGTTTACAGAAAAATGAAGAGAAAGCACAGAATTCTCATCTATCCTCTCACCATTAACATCTTGCATTAGTGCTACATTTGTTAAAATTGATAAGTCAGTATTGATCATTATTAACTTAAGTCAGCAGTTTAGGGTTTACTGTGTTGTAAGTCACATGGTTTCACAATATGCATAATGACATGCATCCACTGTTGCAGTAGAAATAGTTCCTCCCCCAGTTTTCTGTGCTCATCCCTTCATCCCTCTCACTCCAGGTAACCCCCTACCTTCTTCCTGTCTCCATAGGTTTGCCTTTCCAGAATGTCACGCACTTGGAATTACAGAATGTGTAGCCTTGTCAGACCCACTTCTCTCACTTAGCAAGATGCACTTAAAGTTCCTCTTTGGCTTAAGAGCTCTCTATGCTAAATGAGAAGCACCAACCTGGGAGCTCCTCTAGGAACCAGCCAGGCTGGAGGCCTCTCTGGGTCCTCAGAGACACAGAGGTCGCCAGGGAACATCTGTGGAAGGAATTCTACAAGTATGTTTTCAGGCCTTAACTGTGTGCCAGACATAGCTCAGGGGGCTTTCCAGGCATCAGTGAACAAAACAAACCCTGCCCTCCTGTTTTAATGAAAGACAACTAGCGACAAGATAAATGTTAGAAAGTTCGGGAACTTCCAAGTCCACCAAAATGCGCCCTCCTCCAGGAAATCTCTCATCTCCTACCACCTCACCTTGGGGTGCCCCAGCTCTGGGCTCCCCTCTCTGGCTTCGCCCTGGCACCACGAGGTTGAGAGCAACTGCGCCCGCTCCGTCAGCCCCAGCCCAGGAAAACACGCAGATGGAGCGTGCAAAAGCAGTGATTGAGTCGGGGCCCGCCGGGGCCCGCCGGGGCCGGGCCCGCCCCGGCCTGCCCCGCCCCGCCCCGCCCCGGCCTCTCTCACGATTGCGCATGCGCCGCAGGCGACCGCCCGGCAGTACCGAGCCCGGAGCGGCGGGGCCGACCGCGCGCAGGCGCACTGGAGGCCGCCGGGAGCGCTGCCGCCTCCCCGCCGCCGCCATGGCCGCGCCGGCCCCGGGCTTCATCTCGGTCTTCTCGAGCCCGCAGGAGCTGGGCGCGTCGCTGGCGCAGCTGGTGGCGCAGCGGGCCGCGTGCTGCCTGGCGGGGGCGCGCGCCCGCTTCGCGCTCGGCCTGTCGGGAGGCAGCCTCGTCGCGATGCTGGCCCGCGAGCTGCCCGCCGCCGCCGCCGCCGCGGGGCCTGCCAGCCTCGCGCGCTGGACGCTGGGCTTCTGCGACGAGCGCCTGGTCCCCTTCGAGCACGCCGACAGCACGTACGGCCTCTACCGGGTGAGGGCTACGGCGGCCGCGGGGGCTCACGCGGAGGAGCTGCGCCCGGCGCCGAGCGCGGCTACGGGGGCCGCCGGGGGTCACCCCGTGCGCTGCGTCTCTGGGCGGGAGCTCCCGCCTGAGCGCACCTGCGCCGCTCTCTGGGTGGGCTGGTGGGGCTTCGCAGGCGCCGGGCAGAGGGAAAGGCCTGGGCAAAGGCACGGAGTGGGGCAGAGTGCGCCACGCCGGAGACCTCGGGGAATCCAGGCGCCGCAGCCTCGGAGCGTGCCAGCGCAGGGTCAGGGGACGTGCAGGCCGGAGGGCCCTGGCACAGAGCCTGGGCCTGTTTCCCCATCTACAAGCTGGACAAGTGCCCCGATGACCTCCAAGGCTGGTGGTCTTTGGTCCCGGGCCCCAGCGCCTTAAAGAATCAGAGAACACTCCGTTTCACAGGCAGGGAAATTGAGGCTTGGAGGAGCCGTGGTCTGCCCTGGGGTCTCCTCGCTGCATCTGTGTCCACTCCTTCTGCCCTAGAGGAGGAAAACCCGCCCAGGGAAGTGTGGGAGGGGCGGGCTTAGCCAGGAACCTCAGGTCACATAGGTCCTGGGTGTGTCGCGTAGAAGCTAGAGCTGGCGATGTATGTATGTATGTATGTATGTATGTATGTATGTATGTATGTATGTATGTATGTATTTAATAAGCAGGAAGGTTTAACGATTACCAAGTGCTTGACCCAAATCATTACATGAAACCCACAATAGCCTATGAGGCAGGGGCTGTTAGTACTTCCATTTCATAGATGGAGAAACTGAGGTCAGAAGAGGAGCACTTACCTGCCTGAGTTACCTTTTGATCAGTGGGGAAGCCTGGGTTTGAACATGCCCCTCCCGACACAAGTGTATAGCTTATGTATAGGCTGGGACAGTCAGGTCAGCAGGACCTCATGGAGAGGAGAGAGGGGCTGGGTTTTATCTCAAGGCCCGCGGGCTTTAAAACAGGGCTGTGGTATGGCCAGACAGGTACAGGCCAGGGCCAGCTGTCAGTCAGGATGGACTTTGAAAGACTCCTGGCAGATTGACAGTGGGATTCACGAGGATCCCAACTCACATGGGAAATGGGTGTAATGAAAAAGTCCTCACCTAGAGAATCTAAGCGGTCACATGCAAACCCCACACTACTGTGACTCATGTGTTACTATTGATGACATTGTCCCTCCATATGCCACAGACTCACCTGCTCTCCAAGCTGCCCATCCCTGACAGCCAAGTGATCACAATTAATCCCCAGCTGCCTGTGGAGGAGGCAGCTGAGGACTATGCCAAGAAGCTGAGACAGGTGAGTCCTTTGGAGCAGCCACAGGAGACCTCATCAATGAGATGGCCATTCTCAGGATGACAGAGCAGCCTTGTGGGTGGCACTGCATGATCATCACTGGCAGAAACTCCCCTGGGGCCAGTCAGTAGACCCAGTTCCACCCTGGACAGACCCCTCTGAGAGGCCAAAGCCCCACCCTCTGGTCCCTGAGGGTCGCCTTACCTCTGACACTCTGGTAATGGGCCTGGGTCCTCACATCTTGGAGACAGTTGTGTCCCTAGACTCAACCAGTAGGGCAGATGAAATGTGGAACCTTGTGGATTAGTTTCTTCTATGCATGTGAGGCTAAGCATTACTATTTGTGTTACAGCCACTTGTGATTCTTCTGACAACTGACTCTGTATCCTTTGAGCCCCTCCCTCACAACCTCTCTCAACTATCTTCTTCCCTCGTTTAGGCCTTCCAAGGGGACTCTATTCCAGTTTTTGACCTGCTGATCCTGGGGTTGGGCCCCGATGGACACACCTGCTCACTCTTCCCAGACCATCCCCTCCTGCAGGTGAGTGTACCCCACAGGCCCAGCTTGCACCTGAGCCCCAGGCTCTGCCATCTGGAACTCCTGGAGGGAGACCAGGAAGTGTCTACAACAGAGTTTGAATCAGCTTTTGCCCATAGGCATGCCCACTGGTCTTAACTCTTGTGAACCTTAATTTACCTATCTTAAAATGGGGGTCTCAAGTACCAGGGGATTAGTAGGGTGGGATGGATGATGGATGGACCGTGACTGACATGTGTGAGTACTCAAGAAGTTGAAGTGATGTTGTCATTCTGCCTCCACCCCGGGCCTCCATACCCCAGGAGCGGGAGAAGATTGTGGCCCCCATTAGTGACTCCCCGAAGCCACCACCACAGCGTGTGACCCTCACACTTCCTGTGCTGAATGCGGCCCGAACTGTCATTTTTGTGGCAACTGGAGAGAGCAAGGCAGCTGTTCTGAAGGTAACACCAAGGGTCCCATTCTCAAGAAGGTCGCAGGCATGTGGGCCCAGGGATAAAATTTGACTCAGGTGCTATTGGATCCCAAGATACTTCACTAATTTTAGGGTTGAAGGGGAGATGGAAACTTTAATTACAGTTTGCTTAGGAATGAACTATTATGAAAGGAAATTTATGAGATGAGGCCAAAGCTATAATCAGAGGTAAATTTATAGCATTAAAAAAATGCATTTAAAAATTATTAAATAGAAAACTATTAAAATAAATCTAGCACTTTAGAATTAGGAAAAATGAACAATAACATAAATCTAAGAAAAGTCAGCAGGTAGAATAAATTAAATCAAAATCAGAAATTAGTGAATTAGTTAATATTTTTAAAAGCTTAATGGTAAATAGATCCAAAAGATAGACAAACACCTGTCAAAGCTAATCAAGAAGGAAAAACATGTAGGAAAAGTAAAAAAGTAGAAATAAGACAGGAATAAGAAAAAAGGTATAGTTATACATAATGTTTTAGGAAAATATAGGATTAAAAATAAAAATAAATGGGAAAATATTTTAATTGCCGTCATTGAAAAGATCAACAACTGTAGGAGAAACTGGAAATATTTTTAAAGATAAATAACAGTTCACCCCCAAAGCATTGGGTGCAGATGTCCTCACAGGGGTGGCTTAGTTTTGGGGTTTGGGATGTAGACTCTCCAGAGTCCAGCAAACCCGTGTCCCTGCCAGTGATGCCCAGCATGACCTCATGTGGCCACCCCCCATCTACGAGGTGGGTCTGGAGGGGTCTGCTCCCTGTGGACCCCTTGAGAGAGGCTACCCGGAGCCTCAGCTTCCCTGACTGTAAAATGAGGTGAGCAGAGGTGACCTCACAGGGCCATAGTCAGAAGTCAGTGAGTTGTAGACACTGAGTTGGGCAGGCTCAGGTGGCAGAAAGCGGTGTTTATAATACCCACTCATCATGAAGTCACATCAGGGGGTCGACACACCATAGCCTGTGCGGTCAAATCCCCAGCTAAGAAGGTTTTTTACCTTTTTAAATGGTTGGGGAAAAGAATCAAAAGAAGAAGAATATTCCTGAAAGTATGAAAATTAAATGGAATTTAGATTTCAGTGTCTACCAATAAATATTTGTTGGAACACATGTGCCTATATGTTGATATGAGCCAAAATAGTGACTCTCCCATCTTTGCAGAAAAGGTATGCTGATCTCCATGTTATAAGTCACAGAGGATAGAGGAGAAGGGACCTGTCCCTGTTGACTGAAGCCAGGGCAGTTGGAAGGGTGACACCGCATCTTGAAAGTGGGAAAGTTTGGTCCGTGGCGGGCCTGGGAGCTTTGACAGGCACTGGGGTGCTGTGGGCCTCACACCTGCCTTCTCCATGCAGCGCATTTTGGAGGACAAGGAGGAAAACCCACTCCCTGCTGCCCTAGTCCAGCCCCACACTGGGAAACTCTGCTGGTTCCTGGATGAGGCAGCAGCCCGGCTCCTGACTGTGCCCTTCGAGAAGCATTCCACTTTGTAGCTGGTCCTGAGGAATGCCATAGCTGGGACTACATACAGCCTGAGGGAGCTGGGACCTTCCAGGCTGGGCCCCTCCATCGCCATGCTCCGGGCTTCATTTTAGAAAAGCCACGTGGTGCTGACAGGGTCTGGTCACTAGCTCTGCCCGGGCACTCAGGCCACTGGCCCTGGCTCTGGGCGACCGGATATTAAAAGGACCATTTGCTTCAAGTCTTCACTGTCTTGTGGTCCTTGGTGGGCAGCGGGACCAGGGGCACCTGTGCCGACGCGAAACCCTGTCCCAGCAGGTGGAGGACAGGGACGGGGACTTTCAATGAGGAAACTAATCTAGAAGTACCACAGAATTTATCGTCTCACAACCCTGTAGGCCAGAAGTCTGAAGTCAAGGTGGTAGCGGCATTGGTTCCTTTAGGAGGTTTTGAGGGAGAGTCTGTCCCAGGCCCCTCTCCTGGCTTCTGGGGGCTACCAGCAACCCTTGGCTTGTCCACATGACTTCAGTCTCTCTCTGCCTCTGTCATCACGTGGCTTTCTCATGTGTCTCTCTGTGTCCTCTTCTGCTAAGGACACCTGTCATTGAAAATAGGACCACACTAAATCTAAGATAAACTCAGCTCAACATCCTTAACTAATTATATCTGCAAAACCTCCTTATTTCAAATAAGGCCACATTCTGAGGTTCCAGGGGTTAGGAGGTTAGGATGTAGACGAACTCTGTCCGCGCGTGCGCGTGCGCGTGCGTGTGTGTGTTCCAGTTCAGTGGCAGTAAGTACATTCACATTGTTGTAAAAACGTCACCATTGTCCACCTCTAGCACTGTTGATCTTCTCAAACTGAGCCTCTGTCCCCGTTAAACACTTCCCATTTCCTCCTCTTCTGGCTTCATGGGGGCCTCATAGAAGTGGACTCATACAGTATTTATCCTTTTGTGTCTGGCTTCTTTCATTCAACATAATGTCCTCCAGGTTAATCCATGTTGTCACCTGTTAGAATGTCCTTCTTAAAGCCAAATAATACTCCACTATGTGGACGGACCACATTTTGCTTCTTCATCTTTTTGATGGACACACGGGTTGCTTCCATGGTTTAGCTCTTGTGAATGATGCTGCTATGAACATTAATATACATTAATATGCAAATAACTCTGAGACTCTGCTTTCAGTTGTTTTGGGGATATACCCAGAGGTAGAATTGCAGGGTCATATGGTTATTCTATTTTTAATTTTTTGAGGAACCTCCATACTGTTTTCTACAGTGGCTGCACCATTTTATTTTCCTACCAACAGCGCATGAGGGTTCCAATTTTCTCCATTTTTATTTGTTTGTTTGTTTATTTCCAATAGTGGCCTGCAGACATATCTTTTTTGGGTGGCACAATTCAACCCACTATACATTTGTTCTGGCCGAGCTCCCACTGACACTTACGGCCCGTCACTACCTCTGTACCATGTCCTGCTGTAGGCCTACTCAAAGCCTTGAATGTGCAGGGTACCTCTGCAGTCTCAGCTCTGCCTGGGCCCAATGTCAGCTTCTCTGACTCCAGGGACTTCAGTGGGGGAGGCTGGTGACCACAGTGTGGGAGCTTTGCTGAGCATGGGGATCGAGGTGGGAGTGTGGGTGGGGTGGGGATGGGGGCTTTGCAGGGGCACCGAAGGGGACATGGGAATTGAACCTTGAAGCTGAAACCACAGGAAGTGAAATTTCCTTCAACGTCTTGTCAAGGTTAGTCACTCAGATGTGAGAGTGAGGAAGTGGGCCGAGGCCTTAGGGGAAACAGGTTGAGAAAAGCAGAGGAAGGAGTTGGAAGGAAGGCAGTCAAGCTGTGGGCTTGGGCAGTTGCAGGTGGCTGTGACCCCCAGAGCAGAGGACAGGGCAGGGGCACCCAGAAGCAGAGGGAAAATCACAAGGCAGTCACGGGCACCCTACTGGGGGCCCTGCCTGGGGCAAGTTACCTCTCCCGCACCTCTCACTGTAGCTGTAGCTGTCCCTATGCCAGATCTGCCTGTGGCTCCCTTTCACTTCTAGTGAAACCCACCCTTTTTACTAGCTCATAAGCCTCTGTGTGGTCCTTGCACTCCTAACCCCCTTGCACTCCTAACCCCCACACTCCTTTAACATCTGCCTCTCACCCTCTAGCCCAGTGGTCCCCAACCTTTTTGGCACCAGGGACCAGTGTGCCTATGAGAATCTAATGCCTGATGATCTGAGGTGGAGCTGAGTGGATGAAGCTAGCGCTGGGGAGCGGCTGTGAATGCAGATGAAGCTTCACTCATCATCTGCCATTTACCTTCTGCCATGCGGCCTGATTCCTAGCAGGCCACACACTGGTACCGGTCTGTGGACCAGGGGTTTGGGACCCCTGCTCTAGCCCGCACGCCTTGTGCTGGTCCAACCTTAGGGCTTTGGTATGTGCTGTGCCAGCTGGTCTCTCCTCCTGCTTTTTGCGCAGTGTGGGCCCTGGCTTTCTTCAGGTCTTGTTGCAGTGTCTCCACCCTGACTCCTCCCGACCCTCGCATTTTCTACCCCTCCTGTTCCCTATTTTTCCCTTACCCTTATCATTGTCTGACAGTTTTGTTGGTGTGCCTACCAGTGGTCCACGAGGGCAGCTTCGGGGTTCTGAGTGGAACTGGAGGGGGTCATTGAGTGGGGCTGGGGTCTCCACGGAGCTAGTGATTTCCCTGGAGGGCACTAGGGAATTTCAGGAGGTGCTAGAGGTCAGGGTTGAGAATTTGGGGTATGCTGGAGGTGGGCGCTAGGGTCCAGGAGAAGGGGCATCTTCGAGAGTCACTTAAAGAGTGACATGGAGACTAAGTGATTGCTTGAAGAGGGTGTTAGCGGTGCGGAAGGAATGAGAGCCCCCTCAAGTCTCTATGCTCCCCACTGGGCCCCCATTCCATCTCCATCTGGGACCCCAGCACTCGCTCCCCCAGCCTCAGCATTGACCCCAGGGATTAGGGGTATCTGTCCAACTCTGTCACCCCAGCTTGGTGGCTTCTGGGTGCTGAATCTCCCCAGCATTGGCCAGCATAGGGGTACATGATGGCAGTAGATCCCATCCCCATTCCCTGCCCCCACACACCAATAACTGGTCACCTGGTCCTGCCAGATGTCTGCCCTGCAGCCTTCCTCCAAAGCTGGCTAATATTTTTGTTTCTTGCCCTGGGGCTGCCCCAGCAGTCCCTACAGAAACTAGTAGTTCTGGGGACCTTGGCCCCAGGGGAGTTTAGAGGACGCAGGTGTAGGGTGGGGCAGGGCAGGGGGCTGGCATCTTTCCCACACACTGGTGCCAAGCTCTACTTTCTGACCCTACATGCTGGTCTCTGAATCATTCAGGAATCTGTGGGGAGGGTAGGTGTATCTGCTTCACTCTAGAGGAACCCGGGACACAGCAGCAGAATGGGCGGGAGGTCCTCGAGCCCCTTGGACAAGAGACAGCAGCAGCACCTGAGGGGTGAGCAGGTGTGAGGAGGGGTGGGTGTGGGGAGGGGGTCTTCAGGGTTGTCAGATAAACAGGATACCGTATTCATGTGAATTCCAAATAAGCAATGAATACATTTTTTAGTATAAATATGTCCCAAATTCTGCATGAGGGCATACTTATGCTAAAATATTATTCCTTATTTACCTGAAATTCAAATTTAGCTGTTGTTATGTACTTTTATTTGGTAAATCTGGTAACCCACTCAGGGCATGGGTTGGGTGGGGGTATGGAGCCAGGTGGGAGGTGCCCTGAGTCCAGCAAGATCTCGTGGGATGATCCTTCAAGGTGGGCAAGGACCAATAGATCCCTCTGTGTTGTTCTCTGGGACATAGTGATAGTTCCTGATTTGAGACAAAGAATGGCCAGTGCCTTCCTTACACCATACACAGGGTTGAGTACCTACTGTGTGCTAGACACTGGGGATATGATAGGTTCACTATCTACATAAGGAAGGTCAAGTTATTAGATGAATGGATTCAGTAAGCTACTCTATAAGTGTCGGGATTTTTTTCTGGTAGTGACTTAAACAAGGCAAGGATTTATTTCTCTTCTATAGAGGGGTACAGTGGCAGGCAGACTGATAAAAGATAATCCAATTCCTTCCATCTCGTGGCTCTACCATGCATGTCTTCTGTGCCTGAGGTCACCTCATGGCTCGTAAAGGCTGCTAAAGCTCCAGCCATCAGGTCCACATTCTCAGCAGTGAGATAGACTGTGTATTTTACATACAGTTAAGTGTGTGCATCTTAGGGGAACAACCTGAAGAACTTTAACCCTTGTGTGACCAGCTTTTAGGTCAGGATACAGAACACTTCCATCACCCCCAGAAAGTTCTCTTGTGCTGGAGTGAGGCTTTCAAAAGATTATGATAATCTCCCTAAGTAAGGGGCATGAGGAAACTTTGGGGTGCAATAGAATTGTTCATTATCTTGATCATGGTGGTGGTTTCTCAGATGTGGACATGTGTGAAAGCTCATTAAATTATATGCTTTATACAATTAAAGTTTATTGTGCATCAGTTAGAGATTAAGCCAGTCTCTTAACTTCTCCCCCGCCCCCACCCCGCTTTCATGTGGATGGAAATAGACAGCAGAAGGTTAAGAGTAAATGGAATTCGGAGCACATCTTGTTGGGCAGCTTTTGGGTTTGGGGTGAGGGTAGAAGCCTAGGAGATGCTGCCCTCCTGTTTCGTCCTCCCCCAGCAGGTGGCCTGATTCAGCCACCTCACTGTCCCCTTGTACCTGCAGGCCAGGTAGACGCCCTGCTGAGGAACTTCCTGCCCCAATACCGTGGACAGCTGGCAGCTTCTGTCCTGCGGCAGATCTCCAAGGAGCTGTGCCCGCAGGAGCCGGCTGGATGCCAACTGCTGCACAGCAAAGTGGGTACCACAAATGGGGAGGGCAGCTGAGTGAACAAGGCTTCAGAGGCCATTGTCCTTGTTGGTGTCATGAACTGGCATGTCCTAGGGTGGATGCTGGGGACAGCAGAGACTGAGATCCCACTCTGCCAACCAGGGCTCATAGTCTGATTGAGAAAAATGACCCCAAACAAGTTAACATATCATGACAAGGAGCAACTTCTGATAGGTACTAGGAAGACAACAGGAAGGGTATCATTGGGGGTGGGCTGCCAGGGTGCAGGGGGTCCCTCTGAACTGAAATGGAAAGGATTAGGAGCCAGATTTGGAGCCCAGAATGTGCAGAGGGCACAGCCAGTGCAAAAGCCTTGAGGTTGGAAGTCTTTCCCTGTCTGAGTGCCATGCTCAAGGGCACAGCACAGCCACTGGACACCCCAAGATTTTGCATGTGTGGTATCCTCTGCCTGGTGTGTTCTCCCTGTTCCTCCTTCCTGTGCTTTCGTTGCCTTTCAAGAAAACTTCCCTAATTACCATTATTCCTACCTGAGTCAGGAGCCTCCTCTGGGACCCCCATCCCATTGCTTCTCCAGCAAAGCCCTGGGTCACACATTTGTCACCTCCCTGGATCTGTCTGCTCTTTGAGGGTAGGGGCCAGACATTGCCCAACCCCCAGACTCCTCATGCCCATATGGTGCCTGCACATTGTAGGAAGAGTTTGTGTATGGAACAGAGGAGCCTAAAGCTACCCAGCCCCAGCTCCACATGTCTGCTGAGCTGGCAATGGCACCTCGGGCCTCCATGTGCCCCGCACAACTTACTCACTTCTCACCAGCCTGGGAGATGGGGCTTTGACTAGCAAGGAAACTGAGGCAAAGAAAGACAAAGCTACTTGCCTGGGGTCACACTGCCAGCAAGATGCAGAGGTGTGATTTGATGTACAAGCCCATAATCCTTACTAACACTTGGTCCCCTGCCCCATCTGGGCTCTGAGATTCTCCACCTCTCTCAGATGCCTCTTCTCCAAGCTGTGCCTGCCCTGCAGAAGAGGCTCCCTGGTGCTGTGTCCACAGCACCTGTCCTACCCAGGACTTTCCCTGTCCTGCTTGTGGCATTCTGGGGCCCAGGAGTCACTCCCATCTGCACCTTTTACCACCTGCTGGTTCCAGCCACCTGGGCCAGGGCACAGCTGATGTTGGGTTTCAAGCACCATGGAGGGACTTCCCTCTCTTAAGTTTAAACATTTTATATAATACTTATTTTATATATTTATATTTTATATATAATTTCTATAATAATGATTTAAGAATAATTTTATGAAAATTCTCAGACTTGGGAAAAGGTATGGAAAATTATTAATAAATACCTGAGTTCCCGCCATCCCACCAAAGAATCAAAATATCTCAAATACAGTTCATTGATTCATTGAATATTTACCACATGCCCACAGTGCATCAAGCACTGCCCTAGGACCCAAAGATGACACAAAACACCATTCAGGTGGCCAAGTAATGAGAAGAGTGGCAAAGAAAATAAAACAAATATTCTCCCTGCCTGAGGGCTTGCTTGATGGACAGAGGACTGGCTGTTTCTCATATAGTTAAACTATACATACCTGCTCCATGACCCAGCAACCCAATTTGTATTGTTTAGCTAATGCTGTGTGATGATATATTACAAATTGGTAGCTTAAAACAACACACATGTGTTATCTCACACTTGCTGTGGGTCAGAAATCTAGCTGCAGCTTCTCTGAGTCCTTTCTTTCAGAATCTCATGGGCTACAATCAAGATGTTGGTCAGGGCAGGGGTCTCATCTGAGGCTCAGGTGGGGAAGTGTATACTTCTGCATGAAGTGGGAATGACAAGAGATTCTGCCTTCCAGGGCTGTGGGGAAAGTTACATCAGTTTTTATTTGGAAGCGCCACAAACAAGTGCACGTTTTAAAAGTGCTTGATAAAGGAGTGCCACATAGCAGTGCCTACGCACCCTGTACATAGTGGCACCTGGAGTGCAATGGGAGCTGTCCAGGTGTTCTGGACACTGGGACACTAGCCAATGCCCTTGACATCTGAGGGCCTTTTCCCACAGAAGCTGCCCCGAGTCCGAGAGCACCGAGGGCCCCTGACCCAGCTTTGGGGCCAGCCACCCCAGTGGCAGCCAATCTTCTGTGTCCTGCGTGGGGATGGCCGCCTTGAGTGGTTCAGCCACAGAGAGGTGAGTAACCTGTGTCCCTTTGGCTTCCAGATTCTCCATCCCGCCCTCTCCAGTGTGGGTTTAGGGTTTCTTCTAGCATAGCCTCCCTCCTTTTTCAGTCATCTAGCCTGAATCAAGGGTCCCTGTGTGCTCGGCCTGGGGAGGGGGGGAAGGCCAGCTCTTGCTGTGCCAGGTGAGTAAACTGAGGCCCAGGGCATGGGGAGGGGATCACTTATGGTTGTCAGCAGAGCCAAGGTTGAAACTACGCTAGGCCTTTTCATGTCATGCTCATGCCCTGCTTCCTGGCTGGGGGATTCGGGCAGGTCACTTGTTGCCCTGGGATGCAGTTTCCACCTTTGTGAAATGGGGACTGGCTCAGAAGATAGTGGAGAATGGGTGCTCAACTATGGGGGAGGAAGAATAGGTGCTCAACTATGGTGGAGGAAGGGAGGGGAGGTGGATTTCCCCAGCTAATCTGAAGCTTTCCCTTGACCCTACACTGGGACATGGAAGTCACAGTTTAGACTTGTCCCAAGCTGGTTTTTTTGGACACCTTTTGTAGGAATATGAAAATGGGGGCCGTCCCCTGGGCTCCACAGCCCTGACGGGCTACACTGTCCTGACTTCCCAGCGTGAATATCTCCACTTGTTGGATGCTCTCTGCCCAGATTCCCCAGGTAAGGGCTCCTGGAGACCCCAAAAGCAGGTTTCTCTACTTCAGTGCTGTTGACACTGGGGTCTGATCATCCTGTGCACTGTAGGGTATTGAACAGAATCCCACGTCTCTACTCACTAGATGCCAATAGCAGCTCCTACCGCAAGAGTGACAACCAAATATGTCTCCAGATATTGCCAAGTATCCCCTGGGGGGAGGGGTCGAAATTGTTTCCAGGTGAGCAACTTAGCTCTAGAAAGTAAAACACCCACTCTCACCAGAGTGAAAGAGGTAGGTCACCAGACCAGAATCGAAATAGTAAAGGGTAAAAATAATAAAACTCAGAGACAGCAAGCATGTGGAGAGATGGGCACTGGTGGGTGGGGAAATCACACAGACTTCTTGTTGCCAGGTGTATTGTTCAGTCCAGCGTGTCCAGAAGTGTTCTCCCTTCCTCCCTTCTCTCAATCCTTCCATTCCCCCTTCTCTTGCTCCTCCCCTACTCTCTTCTCCTCTTTCACTCTCCCTCCCTCCCTTCCTCCCTCCATTCCCCTTTCACTTCCTCCTCCTCTCCTCCTCTTTCCTTTTCTTCCTCTCCTCCCCCTCCTCCACCTTCTCCCTCTTTTTGTAATTCCCTCCTTCATCATCTCCATTACCCCATCTCCTTCTTCCCCTCCTCCTTCCCCTCCTCTTTCTCTGCCATCTTTTCTCCCTCCTTCCTTCCCAAGAATCTGTGCAGGAACAGGGTGAGGAACAGCATATCTGAGCTGGATGCCTGTGACGAGACCCTGTGTTATCTCACTGAGTTTGCCCAGCAGGCAGCCCTCTCACTAACTACCCCATTTCACAGATGGTGGACATTGATGCTGAGGACTGTCACACAGTTAGTAAGGGGCAGAGCCAGAATTTCATCCTTTGCTTCACTGTGGAACTATCTTGCCACTGATGCAAGTGCAACAACAGGAGAGTGTACAGCAATGTTGTGGATGTTGCAAACACTGGAATCCACCCACATACCCATCATCCTTTGGGGCTGAGTAAATAAATTGTGACCCAGCCCTTAAGAAAGCTGTATAGCCACTGAAGGTGTCCCACACGTATGCAAGAGGAAAAAGGCCACTTATAGACCAGAAAGCTCCATTTTGTTACAAAATTGCACCCCATGCACCTTTGTGTAGATTTTAAAACCTGGAATAATGTCCCCCAAACTGTTAACAGCTGTTATTATCCCAGGTGGCTGTGGTTGAAGGGCTGGGGTAACCAGGAAATGCCTTCTGGATTATTCCACTTTACCTCAGTCTGTATGTATCACTCTGGAACAAAACCCTGAGGATTTAGGAGACCCTAAATACATTAACCAAAACTAAATTCACTAATTGTGTTCTCCCAACTGTTCTAGGTCATGGGTATCACTTTTAAGCCCATTTTAAAGGGAGGGAAACTGAGGATCAGAGAGATGAAAACTGTGTCCTACGTGTAGAAAATGGTTTGGTCAGGTTCGAACCTGGGCCTGGTTGGTTCCAGCACCTCTCTAGAAGCAGGGCCCAGATCACATGACAACTAGGATAGGCTGTTGGTGGGTGCTCAGGCCACTGTGTTGAGAAGGATACAGAGGCTGGGAAACAGTGCTGAGATGGATTGCTCATGTCTACCCCCACCCTTCCCAGGACTGAGCTGGAATAAGGATACTGTAGCTGTAACTGTGTATTGAACAACTGCCTATGCCAGGGGCTTCTCTAAGTATTTCATGGTTATTTTCTACTAGTGAATGGATGACTGTAAAGCAAATGAATGAATGAAGACGTGACCTCCTCTGTTTGCTTTCAGGAGACCATATACCAGAGGAGCCTGACCCTCTCCTGGACATGCCAGTGAATTTCCCCCTGTTCCTGCAACACCCATTCCGCAGGCACCTCTGTTTCTCAGCAGCTACAGGGGAGGCGCAGCGTGCCTGGAAGCTAGCCCTGCAGGGTGGTATTCGGCTTCGTGGCACAGGTGGGTCCCTGGGAAGGTCAGGCAGTAGTGGGGCTCTGACCCTGCTGGCTGTAGACCCCTCTCCAAGGTTTAATTTCCTTATTTGTAAGATGAATTATGGGGGAGGCAGGGGATAAAGCTGTGATGGGGACACAGCCCTGTGGGATCTTAGCCTGGGAGATCAGAGGGGGCTTCTCAGAAGAAGGGATGTCAAAGCTGGGGTCTGAAGAAAGTGAGGGGCCAGCCAGGTGAAGAAGGACAACAGGACCAACACATACAGCTGGGCAGGTTGTTGACTGAACAAACAGTACTTAACTGGAGAGGCAGTGGGACTCCAATTCAACTTGGACTGTGATTGCCTGGTGGGGATGCCTGCTTCTACGTTGTCTAAAAGGCTCCTTATGGGCTGATGATGATCTTGGGGGAGCATCTTCCCTGTGGAGGGCGTTTCTTGTCTGAGTCTGGAGGTGGGTGGGTGAGACCTGGGTGTTCCGGGCCTGGTGAAGAGGGGGAGGGCTTCCTCTTGGGGTGATGGGCAGTCAGGCAGGTGTGAGAGAGGAGAAGGGGCGGGCGGGCACTGAGGAGCTGCCCCCCTAGTCCTGCAGCGAAGTCAGGCCCCAGCCGCCCGTGCCTTCCTGGATGCCATACGGCTCTACCGGCAGCACCAAGGTCACTTTGGCCATGACGACGTGACGCTGGGCTCGGACGCCGAGGTCAGTGCTACGCAGGCCGGCACCGGGACCCCCAGGAACCCTCTCGGCCGCCAGCCACACCCACAGTCCCCTCTCCTGCAGGTTCTGACCACGGTGCTGGTGCGGGAGTTGCTGCCGGCGCTGCGAGCCAAGACCCTGCCCAGCTTGCGGGGCACCCGCCGAGCCCGGGCCTGGGCTTGGATCGAAGTACGCGCGGGGTCGCGGAGGTGGGGCAGGGACTCGCGGGGGGCCCAGGTGGGGGTGGGGGCTGGACCCGGGTGCCCAGCTTTGCCCTGCCAGTGACTGTCGCCTTAACGCTCTCCCGGTCTCTCTGCGCCTGTCTCTTTCTGTCCGTCGTCCCCCCCTTCCCTATCTGCTCCTGCGCTCCCGGCCGGTGGCGTTCCCTCGACGCGTCTGGGCAGCTCCTGGATGCCGTCCACGTCGCCGTCCTGGCCCGGGTCTCCACGGGGCTCCGCGCCTTCCAGCCTGAAAAGGACGAGCTGCTCGCGGCCCTGGAGAGGACGATCCGCCCGGACGTGGACCAGATGCTGAGGCTGCGGGCGCGCGTGGCGGGGAGGCTGCGGGGTGAGGCCCGCGGATGGACAGGCTGACGGGTGGGCGGGGCCGGACCCCAGAGGAAGAAGAACTAAGTGCGTGTGAGGGGTGCGGCCTGGCTGGGCGGGGCCAGTCAGGGAGGGCCCAGAAGCCTGAGGAAGATGAGGAACAGGCGGGGTGTCAGGGGTAGGGTCCAGAATCTCGTACCTGATGATCCAGAAGGGGCAGGACCTGAGAGTCAAAGGGCGTGGCACGAGGGGCGGGGCGTAAATGGGCGCGGGCGTGGCCTCGGGCCTGCCACCAGGGGTGGGTGGGGTCAAGAAGGAGGGCGGGGCCGTGGAAAGGCATTCCTGCGAGGCAGGGAGCCCGTGAAATCCAGTCCCGAGAGTGGGGGCGGCGTTGACCCTGGTTGTCCAGTCAGATGGTGGAGGTGGCTCCCATTCCGCTCAGTTACAGAGAGAACCAGGGTGAAATGTGGACTCTGCCTCCCTGGCGTGCCTCCATTTCTCCTCTGTAAAATGGGGTAGGGAGGGTGCTCGGAGGAGTCTGTGTTGCCGTCCACCTCACCTTGCTGAACGCAGGGTCTCCCCACCACCCCATCTTCGGAGGAGACCCAGGCCAGTGTCTCCTACTCGTAGCCGAGGTCCAAGGCCCCCTGGAGTCGTGCCTGCGCAGAAAGGTGGACGCACAGCTGCCCCAGGTCACACGGACGCTGCTGAGCACTGTGGAAGGCGCGCTCGCGGCGGTGCAGACCCTCATCGTCCAGGGCCTGGACCGCCTGTCTTGCCACCTGCGTGGGAGCCCTTCGAGCGCGCGTTTGCGGAAAGAGGTGAGCTCTAGTGGGTGGGGGTCCAACAGACCCATGGGCAGTGTGTTAACTTCATAAAAGAGTTGCACGAACCTTCCATCTTACTTGACACACTTCTCTTTTGAAAAACCTCTGAATTTTTTTTTCTGGGATGCTTTTTACTTATTGTGAACCACCATGCTATGGTCAGGGAGGCACAGTGGGAAGGAAGGAGTAAGATGACAAGAGTAGCACTTTAGTAATGTCAGTCTGGAGTCTCCTTCCTCCCAAACTCTTCTTCCTCCCATTCCTTTCTCCAGAGCCTACCCCGTCTCCTGAGCCAGAGATTTGTTCTCCATGCAGGACAGCACAAAACTTCTGATATCAAGCCTTCATTTCACAATCTCCTCCAGGAACTTTCCCTGGCCCTTCTCTGCATCTGCAGCAGCCTGTGCTTCCCGCCTCATGGAGGCATTTACACACCACTGTGGCTGATTGTCTAGTCTGTCACCCCTACTTTTCTTGAGCCCCCCTTGAGGGCACAGATGGTGGTGGATGACTCTATTTTTGCAGCCCCAGGGCCCAGCACAGAGAGGTTATCAGGCGGTGATCATAGGCCTGAGTGTGCCCATTTCCCCTCAGTCATACCAGCACTGACTATTATATTTTCCAGGTTTTGCCATTTTATGTCCATCACACCATACCCAACTGTTACTTTGTTGTGTCCTTTTTTTTTTTTTTTTGTGATAAACAACCTGGGGCATGTTTCTCTGTTGAATTGACTGTGAGGTCCTTGACCCTGCTTTTTTTTTTATCAGCTGATGGTGTTTTTCTTTCCTGACTGCCTTTGGAGCACAGGTTTACTCCTTTGGGGAGATGCCGTGGGACCCAGAGCTGATGCAGACCTGCTACCGAGAAGCCAGGCAGAGCCAGAGGCACCTGGGGCAGCTGGCAGCACCCTTTGGCTTCCTTGGAGGACGAAGTTTGGTGTTTGGGGCCCAGGATCTCGCACAGCAGGTGACAGTGAATGGGAGGCTGGGAGGAAAGAGGCAAGAATAGCAGCTTCCACTGAGCAGGTGTCAGGTGTGTGCTGAGGAGATCATGATGACCAAGACAGACCAGGCCCTCCTTCGCTGGGCTTTCCGTGTCATGCAGATATGAGCCCATGACCAGGCAGTAACCACATGTGGTGGACAGGGCTGAGGTGGGTATGCACAAGGATTCCCCATGATGTGTCTCTGATCCATCTCCAGTGTTGGGAGAACTTCTGGAGAGGAATTCCAAGCTGGGGCAGCAGTGGGAGAAATGAGGGGTGGGGCATGTCCTGGGTAGAGGGAACAATGTGTGTAAGTGCTGGCAAGTGAGAGAGCTCATCTACCTTTGGGGAAAATGAAACAATTTAAAAACATTGGGTTGTAGGTTTCCAGTGAGGGCAGAAAGGTGAGAGATATGCCAGTGAGGTGGGTGAGCAGATGGGTCAGAGCTCTATGTGGTTAAGAAGCCGAGCTCTGTCCCAAGGGCGATGGGGAGCCACAGCAGATGTGTGAGCAGGGGAGGGGCATGACCAAATTCAAGCTTAGGAGTCCTGCCTGCCTTGGGGAGCAGGGGCTGTTGGAGGTAGTAATGGAGGAGGCCTGAACCAAGACTTGTGCTGTAGGTGGAGAGAAACGGTGCATTTTGACAGTCAAGGGGATGGGACCTGCTAATAGACAGGTTGAGTGTAGGAGACAGGGACTGAGAAGATCCAGTGCTGCCTGGCAGTTGTTCACATTGTACACTGCACAAGAGCACTCGGCTGAGGAGGCTGCACTCTGGCCGGCTCTCTGCTCCCAGGCTGGATATCCTGGCACCATCTTCCATAGGGGAGGGTGATTTCTGCCTATTTGCACATAGGTCCCCACTCACAGGAAAGAGCCTGATAAGGCCACAGCATGGATTCTCAGGGCTCATTCTAGTTTCTCCTCCTGCAGCTCATGGCGGATGCTGTGGCCACCTTCCTGCAGTTGGCTGACCAGTGTCTGACCATGGCCCTGGACTGTGACCAGGCTGCCCAGCAGCTGGAGAAGGTCAGGGGGCGTGTGCTAAAGGTGAGGTCCATGGGGAGGACATGGGCATGGGCCTGGTGCTCTGATGACTGCTGGACTTGTTGCTGTGTGTGTCATGCAGAAATTCCAGTCAGACAGTGGCTCAGCGCAGAGGAGGTTCATTCGTGAGTGGCAGCTCCGCATCTTTTTACCCTTTGTGCTGAGCCAGCTAGAGCCAAGCTGCAAAGCGGTGAGTGAATCTGGGACAGTCAGGCAGGTCCTTTAGGGTGACAAAGTGTCTTTGTCTTCTGTAAAATGAGCAGAGTGCTCTCTCCTTTACAGAACCACTATGACAATTAGAGACTTTTGTTCTTTGAGCTCTGGGGCTCCTCTGGGCTCCCACAATTGCCTTCTGCTTCTCCCAAGGCAATGCTCAGTGTTTGCCACTTGAGAAGTGTGGTGAGGGCCTAAGCATCACATATTAGCAGGTGACACAGTCTTCAGAGAAGGGAGAAGGCAGAGAAGGCATGTGGGTGTGTGGGGGGTGCCTGGTGGTCATGAAGGCCCTCCTTGAGAAGATGACACTAAGGAAGCAGTGAGCTGAATGCATGAGACATGTCCCAGGGAAGGGCATTCCAGTCAGAGAGCACAGCATATGCAAAGGCCCTGAGGTAGGCCTGTGTCTGGTATTTTGGCGAAACAGTGAGGAGGCCAGTGTAGCTAGAGATCACTGAGTTAAGTTGGAAAAATGATGAAGGAGGAGGTCACAGGGACGTGGTCACACAGGGCTTAGGGGTACCAGTAGGAATTTGCCTTAGGTGCTAACAGGTTCCTTCAGAGGAAGTGGTTGTGGGTGGTCCTAGCAGAGACACCGGTGCTATGCCTGTGGGAGTGGAATATGCTTTGTTTAATCAATCTGCACAGCTACCCGAGGGAATATGAGTCGAGGAGTCCATTTTAAAGATGAAGAAAGTGAGGCCCAGGGTACCCCACCTCAGGATCATGTCTGGAGCTGGGACCTATGAGGCAGCCCACCCCTCTAGCCTAGCACCTTACCCACTCTGTTCCAGGAGCTGTCTGAGTTCGAAGGGGATGTCCTTGCTGTAGGCAGCCCAGCCCTGACCATCGAGGGCATCTATGAGGATGTTGTCCGGGGGGTCCTGCTACAGAGGATTGATAGAGGTGAGCCCTACCCACTATGGCCATGTCCCCTACCAGGGTCCCCATTGCCTTGCTTCCTGTGAACAATAGCCCTTTGAGGGTCTGGACTGGGACAGAGGGCATCTGGGGTGGACGCCTAGAGGGGCAGCTCCCTGAAGGAGGAGACATTGGAGCAAGGCTCTGAGGGGTGTATAGGAGTTCTCAGGATGAGTGGAAGGAGGCAAAATTAAAAAACTGCAGATAGACATTCGCACTTAGACATACAACAGTCACTGCCTCTGTTTCTTGGATTTTAGTTCTGGAACTTAGGGTAGGTTTCTTAGGGTCTCCTGCCCTGAGAAAAGGTTCCAAAACTGTCTCTTCTCCTTCCCGCTTTGTCTGTTTGCTCATGACTCAATGCCTGTGACTGCTGAGATGTGTGCATTAACTGGGGCCTGAGCAGTAAGTGACAGTGATTCAGGGAATGTTACAGTATCCACATGGCTGATGCAGAGGGAGGGAAGGGGAACAGAAGGAGAGGAGGCTGGAGGCTGCTGAGGCAGATGTGCAGGGCCTCGAATGACAGACAGATGGAGGAGTTTAGACTTTTTGGGCAGGCAATAGGGAGTCAAGGAGGGTGTGTGAGCAGAGGGCAATAGCAGCCAGACTGAAAGAGAGAAGGCAGAAGGCATGGTCCTGAGGACAAAGGATGAGCTGAGCAGGGGCAGCCACAAAGAGGATAGAGCTCAGTCATGAGGACAAGGCAGGAGCAGAGGTACCAGAGTTGCTGGCATGGGGTGTCACAGAGTGCATAGGAGGGACCACAACCTGCGGATGGAGTGTAGAAAAAGGAGATGCATCCTAGAGAACATGTATTGAAGGATACAAAGAGCAGTTTGAGAGGTGACAGCAGGGTTCTGAGAGCCTAGAAGCAAGGGCGAGGATGTATGCTTTGTCTGTGGGTGGCCAAACAAAAGAACTGAGTTCCCTTAGAACTGGGGACACTTTAAATGGAAAAAGCTGTTCTCTGATTAGAAAAAAAAAATCCAGAAACAGATAACCCCAGTGTTTCTGTTCCTAGAGGTTTTCCATGTCCTTAGGGGGTCTGAACCTCAATTGATCTGTGACTTCTGCTTGGAGCACTATATTGGGAGGTGGAGCTGGTAGCATCTGGCTTGGTGAAGACTTTGGGGATTGGCTCGCAATGTCCACCACAGGCATGGGCATGGAGAGAGGCTTATGCAAGCCACTTGTTTAGGGTTCCTGGCTGAGATATTTCCTCCATCCTTTGCCCTCTTGTGGCCTCTTTGGGACAATGCATGGAGGTCCATTGATGCTCGGGCTTCTCCAGGTGGATCCAGGGGTTATTTGTTCTTTTAGAATTGAAAAAGGCCTTCGGTGTCAATGACGTGTCCTGCTCTCTGGATGGCTGCTCAGAAGCCCCATGGGACCAGATGTGAGCAGGTAAGGACATCACAGGTTCTTAGGCCATGCCAATGAATTGCTGGGGCATAGGGTAGCCTATGTAGGAAGTATGGGATGGTTGAGAGTATAGGTTCCTAGATGGAACAGAATCAGCCTGCCTTCTAATGTGGCTGGGCTGGCCAAGCTCATGGTGAACAGAGGAGCCACCACAGAGAGACCCTCTAAGCCCAGGCTCTGGCATGCACGTGAACTTGTGTCTCATCTCTTCTAGCCCAAACCCAGTGGGACCTGTCCCAGAATCTACTGGAAGGAGAGATTATGGTGATGGGGACCTTGGGTTCACCATGAGCAAGGATTCTGCAAGAGGAAGCAGGGATTCTTGAGTGGCTCACAGTTCAACCCCTTGGGAACTGCTGCAATGAGAACCTTGACAACCTACCCACCTAAATTCCTCCCACATTCTTCACCCACAGAAACTCTGAGATAATAGACATGTGTTGTTTTTAGCTGCTAACTTTTGGGATTATTTGTTATGCAGCTATAGCTAACTAATATACTCTCCAGCAGATATGGGCAGCATCTCATAGTCAGTTGCTGCAGATAAATTGAAGAATATTCACACTTACTAGGAATATTGTGAGATTTGCAACTGATGTAATGAGAGATTATGAGCAGGCCCAATTAATCTGTTTAATTGGGATCTAAGCAATGATGAGTGTTTTGCTCCTAGTCCTACCCTCTAACAGGTAATGCCACAGAGGATGACCTTATATGTACTTTTCAGGGAAGTGCAGGTCTCTGTGTTAATCCCCCAATGTGAAATCTCAGGGTTTAGAGCATGTATGTTTGTCATTCCAGTAGTGATCTCCAGAGATCTCTCCACTAGCCTGGTCTCACTTGATACCCCTCACCTCTGTGCAGGTGGCCCATTTTCCCACAGGTTGTCAGCTGACTGGGAATTTCTCATATCTTCTGGGTGGAAAATGGTGTCTTGACCTCATTTTAATGAGCACATTTTCTTGAAAATGAAGATGAGCATATTTTCATGTGTTTAAGAACTGTTTTTAACTCTGTGAAGCTTCATTCTTTTCCTTGGCTCATTTATGTTCTGGGTACTTATAAATTTCTATTACATTTTTATTGCTTATCTCCCATTTATTGGCATTTGTTATATGCCAGGCATTTGATGTATTAGATATATTGGCATCCTTATGACACTTTCTATTTTACAGATGAGGAAACTGAGGCTTGGAGAGAGACTTGCTCCAGGCTGCCAGGCTCCTGCATTGAGGTCCTGCCACTCTGCCCACTGCAGTCTCCAGGGACATTACAAAGCTTAATCTCTGCCCACATACATCTTCATTTCCAATGGATAAACATCTACCAGTGGACTTTCTTAGTCATACACATCATTTCAAGGTTTTTAGGAACGCTGTACCTTTTTTCACTCCCAGCAGTAGTATTTGTGCATATTCTTCACTTCCTTTCCAAACACTAGGAATTTTCATAAAAGAAAAGTCAATTTGATAGACATACACACATTTCATTTTTTTTAATTTGGCCATTTATGTTTGTTTGTTTGTTTTTTTAACTGACTTGCTCATTTGTGGTTTTACCTACATTTTACTTCAAGAGATTTTATCTTTTTCTTATTGATTTCTAATAACTGTTCGTATACTAAGGATATTAATACTTTGTTATCCAGGTTAGGTATTTGTTTTTCTCAGATTGCTGCAGGCCTTTTGGGTTTGTTTGTTCACTCCAAATCTTAACTTGGTATCAAGTTTCTTAGCTGAGAGAAACTTGACTTCCCTCTGCTTGCCAGAAAAGTCATCTGTCCTTTTGAGGTTGGCAGCTTCTCCACATCACAAGCCTTCCAGTTGCTTCCGGACCAGGTTCCGGAGGGATTTCCCCAATACTCTTCTGGGTTCAGCTTTCAGAAGGGGACTCAAACACTCCAGGGAGATGGTTTCCTCCCATTTTTGTCCTGGGAGTTTTCAGCCTCCCACAAGAGAGGCTGATTTTCCCCCTCCAACTTCATCTTTTGAAATATATTTGCGCTTCATAGCTCACTCTAGCTGGATACTTTTGACCCTGGATATAGACATTATTCTGGAAATACTGCAGCAACAAGAATTGTCATCCTGCCTACTTTGAGACAACCACTGTTTGCCCCAGGATGTAAATCCTTCTAGTCTTTTCTCAGTGTATCAAAGGACAGGATGTGCTTGTCACCCTGTTTTTCTTCATTAGTATGAACTATTTTTTTCTTGCCAGTTCCATAGAGGGTAAATTTGTTTCTTTTTATTATGGAAAGTTTCAAGCACACTCCAAAAGCAGAGACCTCCTGTGCCCATATTGACATTGACCAAGTTTGGCCCCATCCCTTTTCCTCCCCTCAGAATCAATCATATAACTAGTAAAGATTGGGCTGCATTTCTGAAATATTCAGCCAAAAACTTAACTTGTGCAGATAATTACTGTAGGAAAAAAAATTGGAAAATAGAAGCCAAGGAGATAAAAGTAATTGGAGGAATGGGATGGACAAAAAGAAAAGCATGGAGACAAGGAGTATCAATTACCCCCATAGACATGCTGGGAGATTTGGGGCTTTTCTAGTCAAGCTCATTGCCCCATCTTGCTTTGTCCCTTGATGGAGGCCAGGACACATAACCTGTGCCCTGGATTTTACTTAACAATATTAATACCGTCACGCACACATTAATAAATATACATCTGAGCATCATTATTAAAACATCATTTTTAAGAATGACCCCAACATGATCAATTAGAAAATAAATTTGAGTATTAGAAAACAATCCTCTGGTAGCATTTCTTTGGAAAGGCTCATCCTGCCTCCAGAGTCTGTGCTCAGCACATTCAAGCATCACCTGTCTCATGCTCAAGCCAACCATGTTGGCTCACTATGATCCCATAGTACAGATGGACATGAGACTCACACAGCCAGCCCTCGTGGAGGATGTACTGGAAGCCAGGTCTGGGGACGCCAGGGCCCAGGACCTCAATACCCAAAATCTCTTGAGAACATCTCAGCAACACTGGGTACCCAGGATGTGACCCCGTTGCAGCCAGAGAAACAGAGCCTCAGATCTTTCGGGTCCCAGACCAGGTCCTAACTATCCAGGTCCGCCTGGTGGCACAGTCCGGGGCTTCAATGGAAACTGGACGGGGCATCCGGTGAGGGTCGCAGCCGGAGCAGTGGCCCAGGGGCAGGGAGGATTCTGAGCTCTGTGCCTTTAAGGCGGGGGCGAGGCGGGGCATCCCGAGTCTGCTCGCAGTCTGATGTCACTCGGGTAGGGCGGTGGCCGCGGAGAGTAAGCCGCGCTGTCTCTTTAAGGCTGCTCGGGGGCGGGGCTTGGGAGGCGGGTCCGTACGGCTGATTGGCGCCGGGCGCTCTCCGCCTCTAGAAGGCGCGCGGCAGGGGCGCGGCCCCGACTGCCCCTTTAAGGCGCGGCCCGCGCCCGCCGGCAGAAAAGCAACTTAAAGGCGACGCGTGGCGCGATGGCGGCTGCCCCAGGCGCGTGCCGGCGGCGCGGGCGGCCGCTCCCGGCGCTGCGGCTGCCGCCGCCGCCGCTGCTGCTGCTGCTGCTGGCGCTGCCGCCTCCGGGCGGCCCGCCGGGCGCCGCCGCCTACTTCCCGGAGGAGCGCTGGAGCCCGGAGTCAGCGCTGCAGGAGCCGCGCGTGCTCGTCGCGCTGCTGGCGCGCAACGCGGCCCACGCGCTGCCGGCCACGCTGGGCGCGCTGGAGCGGCTGCGGCACCCGCGGGAGCGCACCGCGCTGTGGTGAGCGCCGCGCCCGCCCTC
This sequence comes from Cynopterus sphinx, assembly GCA_030015415.1. Taxonomy (NCBI): domain Eukaryota; kingdom Metazoa; phylum Chordata; class Mammalia; order Chiroptera; family Pteropodidae; genus Cynopterus; species Cynopterus sphinx. The sequence goes on along the minus strand of CM057390.1, from coordinate 49,667,838 downwards.
TGTCCTGGGGGCGGGCGGGCCCGCCGGCAGGCCAGACCCACGCGTGTCCTCTGCTTCCTGTCCCCCACATCGGGCTGTGCCTGCCTCCCCGGGGCCAGGATGGGCGGGACCCTTTCTCTGCCTGCCGGCCTTTCTAGGAGGGGTCAGGCCACAGCCCTGCCTGCGGGCCCCCCATTAGGGCAGATCCAGGAGCACACCCAGGGCAGGCCGTCCGGCTTGGGACTGACCCCCTAACCCCCTTTGGAGCACACACAGGTGCTAGAGAAGGGGAGCCTGAAGCCCCATGGGGCATTGCCTTGACCCACGTTGCACTTCTACTAACTGAACATCTTTTCACTCCTGCTCCCTGCTGCATTGCTTTTTAACCCAGCCTGGATCAGGCCTTCTGACTGGAGAGGGTGGGTAGGGTAAGGGGAGAGTTAACTGGACCCTTTCTGGAAAGGGGATGGGGGCAGAGCCATGATGAACAAGTCTGACTGGTGACTTCCTGCCTCCTGCCTCGGTCTCCTCACCTGGAAAAAGGGACTATTAATACAACCCTGGTTGGGTTTGTCTCTGAAGATTAACCCATTAATGGGTGTGAAGCCCTTGTTCCTGGCATCATGGTTTGGTGTGGTCAGTGACCAGAGCCATGGTTATTACTGTCATCATTACTGTCCTTATCATCTTAGTTTATTAAGGGAGAATTGCTCTGGGCTAAATGGTCAAACTAGACTCCCAAGTATCTCTCTTCCCTTCTCCCAGATCCCTCAGGTCAGATAATCCAAGTGTACAGTTGGTGCTCAAGATGTATTTGTTGAACGAATGAGTAACCACAGTGCACTCGGAGGTGGTGTTGCTCATAAGAGAGAATCAAGGAAGGTGGGGCAGGACTGTATGATGTATTTGAATTTTTATTAAATTTAGTACCAGACTTTCTTATAAGATCCTAGATGCTTGATAGTACTAACAGCGTTTCACATGTCTTTCTAAAATTAGCTTGTTTAATACCCTCTGCAGCCTAGTGAAGTATCTTCACCCGGTGTTAACAAACTAGGAAATTGAGGTACAGAGAAGTGCCTTGCTCACAACAATGTAGGTGATGACAGGCAAGCTGAGCTGTTTTGCAGAGCCCAGGTGTTCCGCTGCTGCCCTGTCCTGCCTCTTTCCCCAACCTCGTCTCCTTCCACCCCCAGGGTAGCCACAGACCACAACTCAGACAACACATCGACAGTGCTGCGGGAATGGCTGGTTGCCGTGAAGAATTTGTACCACTCTGTAGAGTGGCGGCCAGCAGAGGAGCCCAGGTGATTGCCAAGTCCTGCCCTAAGCCCTCCCAGTCTGACTCTGCTGGACTCCTGTTCACACACCATCCATGACTCCCCACCATCCTCTGACAGCAGCCTTAAACACCACCTCTAGCAGCTCTGACTACTCTGACCCACCCTCAGCTTCACAGTTGGCTCTCATCTCCCTGTCGGACCTTTGCCCCAGCTGTTCCCTTCACCTAGAATTCTCTTAACCCCATGCCTTTTGGGTGACACCCACTGTTTTGTTTCCTGTCTCACCATCAGCCCAACACCACCTCTCACAGTACAGATCTTGATTTCTGTCATTCAGGGTTTATTTCTGTACCTACCCACTGCTCAGATAAGATTCTCATTCTGGGAGGAGAGGTTCCAAGTTTCTTCTACTCCATGTTCTCTGCCAGTGGCTCCCCACTCTCCTGAGCTTTCTTCCTTCCGTACAGATTGCCTGGTCTTTCTCCCTTCCAGGCCTTGGTACCTGCCATCTCCCTCCACTTATTTTCTTCCTGCTCACTTTTTCCCAGCCTTCAGATCTAGTTTATCCATCTCCTATAGGAAGCCCTCTCTGACCACCCAACAGCCTGGGCTCTTTCTTTGCTCAGATGGTGCCTGTGCGGCCCCCATCACAGCTGCCTCTCTGCAGGTCCTACCCAGATGAGGAGGGCCCCAAACACTGGTCTGACTCTCGCTATGAGCACGTCATGAAGTTGCGCCAGGCAGCCTTAAAATCCGCCCGGGACATGTGGGCTGATTACATCCTGGTAAGTTTCTCAGCCTATGGATCATGAGGTTTCTGGGGTGTCTGGAAGGAAGGCAGGAAAGAGGGTGTGGAGGCCATTCTTAACCACATTTTACAGAGGGGGAAACTGAGGCTTGAGTGAGGACATGAGTTGTCAGAGGTGACCCAGCTGGTTAGTTGGAAGAGCTGGAATTCTTCATGGGGTCTCTGGGTTTCTAACCTTCAGATTGAGTCCACAATTGTCCTCTGTGGTTGGGCACTTCAATTGTCTCCACTTTTACCACCATCACCAGTGATGCCAGATGTCCACACACCTATGATGATACCCTCTGGGTCACTTCAAGAAGCAGGAGATTGGCTTGGGGGCTGGTGGCCCTTGGTGATGCAGAACTGCTGAGGCCTAATTTTCACTTCCTCCTCTTGGGCTGGTGTCGCTTCTGGGAAGAAGGGGACGACTGAGTGTTGAACACAATAATGTTGGATAAGTGCCCACTGGTCACACGCCTTCCTGTCCCTTTGACCTGGGCATGATTTTCTCCCCTGGTGCAGATGGGAAGGCATTGATGACAGGGCCACCAGGGTGGTTGAACACACTGATGCCAGCCTAACGGCACCTGGGACTGGTTTTGTGTATATGCCAGGCCCTGAGCTGAAGTCTGTACCTTCTTTATCAATGAACACACATTATCAAGTCCCTCTGAGTGCCCTCCTGCTGGGCCCTGGGGACACAGGATCTGCACAGGCTGAACCCCACCTTCCTAGTGTCTGGACTTGACCAGAAAACAAACAAAATTGAGTGAGGACACATCGGAAGGCAGCCAGTGCTGTGACAAAGTTGTGAAAGGCAATTGCTAGTTTGTCAGTGTCCTGGGGCTGCTGAAACGAAGTTCCACATGCTTGGGAGCTTAAAACCACAGAAATATATTGTCTCACAGTCTGGAGGCTGGAAGGTCTGAAATCAAGGTGTCAGCAGCGCTGTGCTCCCTGCTAAAGCTCCGGGGAAGGATTCTTTTTGCCTCGTCCAGTTTCTGGTGGCTCTAGCTGTCCTTGGCTTGTGACAAAGACATCACTGCAATCTCTGCCTCTGTGGTCACATGGACATCTCTCCTGTGTCTCTTCCCTTCCCCTGAGATCACAAGTCTTCTCATTTAGGGCCTACTTGTAATCCCGTATGACCCCATCCTAACTTATATCTTAATTATATCTACAAAGACCATATTTCCAAATAAGGTCACTGTCACAGTACCAGGGGTTAGGACTTCAACATATCTCTTATGAGGACTACCAACTCACAAAAGATGGCATAACCAGGGCAATGACAAGTGAGCGGGGTCAGGGGGCCTTCGTTAGGAAGGGACCCTAGTAGAGACCTGAAGGAGCAAAGGAGTCAACCTTAGGGGAAGCTGGGGGACAGTGTCTGAGTCAGAGGGAAGAGAACAGGCAGCAAATTTGGACCATGAGGAGGCCAGTGTGACTGCAGTGGTGTGATTGAAGGGGTGATGGAAGGGATGATACTTAAGTGGTGGGTGGGAGCCTGTCTAGGCAGGCTGAGAAAAGAGATTTGAGTTTTATTCCGACAGTAATGGGGAGCCATGAGGGTATATGAACAGGGAAAGACTGGGTTCTGGTTTAATGATTTTCAGAAGCCCCTGTGTCTGCCATGGGAGCTGGACTGATGGAGGCGGAAGTGGGGACAGCAGGAGGCTGGGGTGGAGGCCTGTATGGGATAGGGCTGTGGAGAAAGGCAGGTAGGTTCAGGATGCATGCTGAGGCCTAGGCAACAGGTCCTTGCTTGGGGACTGATGTGAGGGTACCCCTGGCCTAAGCCCTTTGGGAAGGACAAAGCTGTACTCTGGGAGGAGGAAGGCTCCCTCTGTGGGCCTTGTAGGTTGATGCCTCATTACACCGATTAGATAGATGGGAAAGTGGAGGCTTAGGGTGGGAGGTTTCAACCTGTTAGGTGGGTCTAGGAAGCAGTGAGGCACAGAAATAGGACTGGTCCCTCCTAGAACCATCCCACATAGGGCCACCTCATCATCTGTTTTACTTTCATGGTTTGAGGTTGGCTGGTTTTCACTTTTTTACCCTCAGCAAACCTGGGTAGAACTCAAGGCGTTGGCTCAAAACTCAAAGCAGCTTTTGACATACCATATTAATTTTGAAATTGAGGACTTTGGAAATCCATATTGGAATGTGAAATTGTTTGTCCAGCGTTTTTAAATTATTATTAAAAGTGCCTCTTGTGTCTTCTTTTTACAAATACTATGGGCGTTACAAACTTAGAAAAACAAACTGTAATTTTACCCCTCAGAGAGACTCATTTTCTGGCTTTTGTGTATGTTTTTTAATTGAGGTACAATCCACATAACATAAAATTAACTTTTTTAAAGTGTACAATTCAGTGGTTTTTAGCACATTCACAGTATTGTACTACCATCACCTCTACCTAATTCCAGAACATTCCATTACCCCAAAAGGAGACACTGTCCCCATTAGCAATCACTCCTCATCCCCTTTCCCCCAGCCCCTGGCAGCTCCTATCTGTTTTCTGTCTCTGTGGATTCGCTTGTTCTGGACATTTCATATCAGTGGAATTACACAACATGTGGTCTTTTCTGTCTGGCTTCTATGACTTAGCGTGGTGTTTTCAAGGTCTATCCATGTTGTAGCATGTGTCAGTGCCTCAGTATTTTTCATGGCTGAATAATATTCCATTGTGTGGATGGACCGCATTCTGTTTGTTCATCTGTTGTTAGACATTTGGGTAGTTTCCACCTTTTGGTTATTGTGACTAGTGCTGCTATGAACATGTGTGAACCATGACTCGAGTCCCTGTTTTCATTTATTTTGGCTATATACCAGGAGTAGAAGTGCTGGGTCACATGATAACTCCGTTTAAGCTTTTGAGGACCTTTCAGACAGTTCTGGCTGTTCTTACTGCTTATATATTGAGGTCACAAATTTAAATGTCCTCAGGGGGCTGGGTGGGGAATGTAATGCAACTGCATGGCTTATCCCAGGGGTCAGCCACCTACTGTCTCTAGCTGAGGGCTGCCATGTTAGGATGCCATTCCCATAGTTCAGGAGAAGCCTGGAATTTTAATTTTTGCTGTTGTTTATGGCAAGTGATTCAAACACTCTAAAAGTGCTACGTGGGTAACAGAAAGCATATCTGGGAACCAGATGCATCTTTAAAAAACCCGCCTCCAAATAGTTCTGTGATATTCTGAGACCTGTGCGTTTTCAGATCTGGGTAGACAGGCGCATCCTTACCCAATCGTTTTCTGCGGTGTGACTTTCACTTGTGGTGGGTCAGGGCCAGAGTTTCTGCAGCTGATTTGTCGAAGTCTTCCTTCAAACACTGCTAGACTCCTGGATCATTCCTAGTTTGTTGCCAAACATCACTGCAGTGACCACCCTGGCGTGGCATTTCTGGAAGGTGTTGGTGACACAAGGCTTTGAGGGTACCAGCAGGTACCCCCCCACACACACCGTGGTGATACTATTCATAGTTTGATGAATTTCTTTCCAGGCTTTTTTCTTTGCTGCAGCAAGCAAGTTACTATCTTTTTACCCCAACATTCAAGGTGTTAAAAAAAAAAAAGTGTCTATTTTTATCAACTTTTTATTGGTATCTAACTGACAAAGAAAACAGTATGTTCCTCCTGGCCACTCCCCACAGAGTGACCATCCTCTTCATCGACCAGCGCTGCCCATTGTAAAAGTTCCCATAAGTGGAGCAGCCATGTGGCCCGGTCGCTGTCACATCTGCTGTTACCAACATTGTGTCTGGGACCCATTAGTGTTTCCGTTCGCCCCGTGGTCCTTTCCTGATTCTTCCTGCACAGCCTGTTTCATTGTGTGAATGTAATTCGGCTTGTTACTAAGGGCAGAGCCGTCAGTGAGATGCCGGGTAGCTTCCAGGGTCACATGTGCTGTTCCAGGTTCTCCAGACCCCAAGGACCCTGCCTCTGTCCAACTGTTCTGAGCTGTGGCCCAGCCCGGGTCACTCTGGTGGCCCACACTGATGCCATGTTGGGTGTTTTGCAGTTCGTGGATGCAGACAACCTGATTCTGAACCCTGACACATTGACCCTGCTCATCTCTGAGAACAAGACGGTGGTGGCACCCATGTTGGATTCCCGGGCTGCGTACTCCAACTTCTGGTGTGGGATGACTTCTCAGGTCAGGGGGCTGCTGGGGTAGGGTGGGTGCCTGGAGGTGGTGGGGGTGGGCTGAGCAAGTGGGGGCCTAACTTAACATCACATCACCTCGTGGTGAACATTTCACAACACCATCGTGATAATCCTTAAACAGCCCCCAAGGGAGGGTCTGTGATTGTGTCCTCTTTCTGTTCTTCCCGGTTATTGAGGTAGAAACAGAAAGACAGAGAGAGGAAGTGACTTGCCTAAGTTCACACAGCTAGGAAGTGGTTGTGCCAAGATGGGACTTCAGGCACAGCTTGGTCTAGGTATTCAAACAACAGTCCTGTCTTACTCCATCCCTTGGGTGGCTTCATTTTCCAAACTCCTGGGGAATGAACCCAGTAGCATCCAGCCAAGGTCCTCTCTGATTGAACCTTGTCCGGTAGTTTCTGTTACTGCGGAACCTATTACTGAAGCCGAGAACATGTCAGGTTCTCATTCACCAGGCTTGAGCCACACATCCCACCCCAAGTTGAGGCTGGGGTTGCAGCCAAAGCTAGCGGGAGAAAAAGGGTGGGTGCTGGAGTAGGGGCCATGCCAGGGTGAGGGGGCTCGGTGGTTGGAGCCAGGAGGCCAATCTGTCCTGTCTCCTGTCTTTTTGTTTCTAACTGACATGCAAATCATAAAACATAAAATTCACCATTTTAAAGTGAAGAATTTACTGGTTTCTGTTTTTAAAAATTTATCATAGAAATCTAAATGCTACACATTAACAATCCTAATTTGTAAAGGTTACGAGGAAGAGAGAGGCTAACTCCAGATTGTTCCAGAAGCTTTTAAAACTTCCTTCTAAATTAAATTGATGTTCAATTTTTATGTAAATCAAAGGATATCAAATATCCAGTCCCTTTTTCAGCTTTTTAATTTCCTCCTTCAAATGCTTCATTTCTGATCTGCAGTGAAGGGCCAAGTGTGCAAATAGGCAGTCATTTCTTCTTTATCTGCCAATGTCCCATCACCCGGGATGCTAGGGGTGAAGACTATTACTGACCATACCTAGAGCCCTATGCTCAGGGAATGCCCACTTCAGCCAGGAGCTGGCACCCAGGTCTTGCTCTCCACGTGTTCTATGCCTCACATCCGTCAGGCCTCCAGCCTCACCTTAAAAGACCGATGCAGAACTCTGTCCCCTCCCCACAGGGCTACTACAAGCGCACACCTGCCTACATCCCCATCCGAAAGCGAGACCGCCGGGGCTGTTTCGCAGTTCCCATGGTGCACTCGACCTTCCTGATTGACCTGCGGAAGTCGGCATCCAGGAACTTGGCATTCTACCCTCCACATCCCGACTACACCTGGTCGTTTGATGATATCATCGTTTTTGCCTTCTCCTGCAAGCAGGCAGGTGAGCCCTTAGGGGTTTGCTGTCCCAGGGATGTCATCTGGCTGGTTCTTTGGGATTTGTGCTAAGCAAGTCCAAACAGCTCAGAGTAGGTTTATAGAGCCAAAACTTCAGGATGCAGGGGTGACTTCAGGTATAGCTGTATCTGGATATTCAGATGATGTCCCCAGGACCCATTCTTTTTCCAGCCCTGGCTTTGCTGGGTGTCTTCACCCTCCAGGTCTCTAGGACCTATTTATGGAAAGTTATTTCTAATTCAGTATTTTCCTATATCCTCCCAATTTTCTGTAGTTGAATATAATTGATTCCTAATTGTATAATTAGGGGGAAAATGTTTTAAAGGGAAAGGTAGTATAGCTGTATGCTGACCTGTCATTGACTTTAAACCAGGGGTTGGCAAACTGCGGCTCAGGCCAAATCTGGCTCACCATCTGTTTCTGTACAGCTACAAGCTCAGAACGGCTTTCATATTTTTAACTGTTTGGGAAAAAAATGAAAATAATGTTTTGCGACATCTGAAAATTTCATAAAATTCAAATTTCAGTGCCTATGAATTACAGAGAATTTCATCAATGTGCAGCCATGCCTATTAATTTAAGTGTCCCCTATGGCTATTTTCATGTTCCAAGGACAGAACTGAGTTCTTGAGACAGAAACCATTGGGTCAGCAGCCTGAAATATTTATACCGTCTGTCTTAGTACAGAAAAGCCAGTTAAAATGAAAATAATTTTATTGGATTTTCCACTTTAAAAAAAGATACACACTCATAAAAATTGTAATCGTCCAGGAAAGGACAAATGCAGAGGTAATGTTACTAATGTCTTGTCCAGCTGTATTCCATTTTGGGGCAGAAATGTGTATCCTTACTGTTCCCTTGCTGTTTTATGGTTTGCTTTGTCATGGAATCCTGCAGGCAATGCAAGGTGCTTGTTAACAGTTCTGGAGTTTGTCACTATCTCGTCTGCCAGTCTCCTGGTTCCAAGTTCCAGGAGATCTGAGGGGTCTCTGCTGGTTGCCGGGAATAGTAGGGCTCATTTATGCTCTGGCCTCGTGCTGAGCCCTGAGACTGGTGCTGTGGTTGGAGGCAGCCTCTGGCACCTTGTTGCTTCATTTTCAATTTTGATTGTTGTTTCCTTGGCCCAGAGGTCCAGATGTATGTCTGCAACAAGGAGGTGTATGGCTTCCTGCCGGTGCCATTGCGAACTCACAGCACCCTCCAGGATGAGGCTGAGAGTTTCATGCATGTACAGCTGGAGGTCATGGGTGAGTCTGCTCATGATGCCTTTTCTCCACCATCTCACAGCCATCCCGTGAACACTGATTGAGCTCTTACTGAGTGCAAGTCCCTTTGCTGGGCACTGGTGGATAGTTGTCCCTGCTCTCAGGTAGTGCTGGCTTGCAAGCAGCTGTGCACAGCAGTCAGTGTGGGCTTCATGGAGGAGGTGGCATTAAGATGCAGGTTGAGTAGGAGTTAGCCAGAAAGTGGATCGTAGCCAAGGGGAGAAACACATGCAGAGACGAGGAGGTTGGAGGGGGTGCGAGCTCAGGGCACAGGCAGTGTCAGTGGAGCAGAAGTAGGCCTGGTGAACTGGGCAGGGCTGGCAGACAGAGGCTGTGGCAGCAGCCTCAGACACCAGGGGCAGTTGGGAGCCATAGAAGGTGTGGGAGCACTGAGGGCAGCAGGTTTTCCCTGATGAACCTTCATGTGCGTGGTAGTGTCTGGGACACAGCCATTTTGGGTCATTTTCAAATATCATGCCTACTATTTATTTAATATTTATCTTAAGCAGACACTTTTTAAAAATGTCAATAGATTTTTTTTTAAATGAAACTATACATTTTTACAATTGCAAGCTCATGTTTTTCTAATGGTTAAACAAATAAAACCATAATTATTAAATTAGCAGCCCCTGAGATGGGACAAGGGCCCAGGGCCGAGCTGCCATGAAGGCTGTTTGAGGAGGGGGCCTCTTGGGGCTCCTCTGGGCTCGGGAGTGTATGGGGTGGGAGGGTGTCTCCAGAGCAAGAGGACAGTGGTATGGTGTGTGTTTTCATAGTGGCTTTGCCCTGTACTGGTCACACACATCCCTGAGAAGGCCTGGGAGGCAGCACAGCCATCCCCGTCACTGTACACATAGGGGGTGGCCAGGCCCCTGCAGTTTGGCTCTGTTTCCTTTATTCTAGAAGGTTCTCAGAGAGAGAGAGGCGTCTCCACCTAGTGGGTGAAGATAGAATGGTACCCTGCCTTCTGTTTGGGGGAGATTTTGGTCTTTTGAGGCGACACCTGGAGGATGCAAGTTCACCAGGGTGGAGACCCTAAAACACCTGAGTGTCTGTCACGTGCAGATGCTCAGGCCCAGTCCACTGGGCTACAGTCAGGAGAGGTAGGTCTCTGCTTGTCACCAACTACTGTCAGTGACTGAACCCTGAGAAGCATCTCTGTGGCTGCCATAGTTTTTCTTATTTAAAATTTCAAACGTATTTCTGTTGTTTCTGGTAAGGAAATCGTTGATGCTACTGTTAGAAACTCAACCACAACAGATATGAATATCTGCTTGTTTGCTGAGGGCAGAACACAGCTGTGTGTGGGTACTTGGACCAACGATGTGCATGTGATTTTTTTATGTGTTCAGAGATCTTTCTTACAATGAAATTTCAAACTCGCAGAAAAGCTCAGGGTGATGAGATCCTACCTCCACGGGCAGGTATATCACCATTCACACCCCCATTTGGGGATGGGCACAGAGGCTCAGAAGGAGAAGGGGCACGTGGGATTTGAGCCCACGTCCTCAGATTTCAGAGTCTTGTCCTTGGTCTCAATTCATCCAAGAAGGGTGGGGCAGAGAGATGCTGAAAAGCTCTGGATGGGAGGAAGCCCCAGGATGCGGTGGCCTTAGGGGAGGCCCAGGCTGTGAGGAGGGAGGTGCCTGGTTGGCACTGGGCCTTGCTTAGGCCTCTCCCAGACAGAGGGACCTGTGTCTGTCTCTTGAGCTCACATAGGGCCTTTGTTCTTGGCAGGGCAGACGCCACACTCCCTGTAACAGTGGGGTTTTCTGAGCTATCCTGGTGGGTGGTCAGGGACCTCCCCAGGCTCATGTCCACCTGGGGTCTGATCCTCTTACAGGAAACTGTCAGGGATGTGCCAAGATGGTCCCAGGGATGTGGTCTGAGCATTTCTCACAACACATAACAAGGAAATAGTCATGACCACTCTGAAATTCTGAGAAAACCTTGGCTTATAGATGCGTCACTCAGTCACATGGCCATCTTCTCCCTGTGTGTCTTTCTTCTGCATGTGTCTCTGTGTCCAAATTTTCCACTTTTATAAGGACCCAAATTACAGTGATTTAGGCCCACGCCCATTCTGTCTTGATCACCTCTATAAAGACCATATTTCCAAACAAGGTCACATTCTGAGATCCCAGGGGTTCAGATATCAACATATCTTTTGCAGGGAGGACACCATGCAACCTGTAATGTGTGTGATTTCATGGCATCTTTTTATGAAACCTCTGAGGGGTCATTAGCCTATTTTATAGAGGAAGAATCTGAGGCTCAGATAGGTCAAGGTCACACAGCTTGCCATCAATCCTTTGTTTATTCTGTAAATAATTATTGAGTGTTTGCTGTGTGCTGAGCCCTGTTTTGGGCACTGGGGACACAGTGTGAGTGGACGGCTCTTGTGATCATCCCACAGGGCTCAGAGGAGACGGGGTTAGGATAGCAGGATGGGGGTTGTTGGTGGAAGCCCGGGCACTTTGGGGGCCAGGAGTAGGCATCTGACTCAGTCTGGAGGAGTTTGGAGACTTATTCTTCCTCAAAAAGACATCTTAGCTAAGAACTGGTGGTGTGGGGGAAAGGAAGGATGTTTTAGGTACTGGCCCAGCATGTGCAAAGGTCCTGAGGTAGGAATGGGTGAATTTGGCATGCTAACAGCCAGAGTGAGTAGGGGGTGGGAGAGAGATACCATCACCAGTGTTGTGAGTGGAGACAAGTCAGGCAAGGTCTCCAACACCAGGCTGAGGAGCTCAGGGTGACATGGAGCCATGGAGGGGCTTGGAAGGGGGCAGAGGAAAGGCTGGAGAGCCCAGCCCCATGACCCTAGCAACACCTCGGCTTCTCTCTGCCCCACAGTGAAGCACCCACCAGCAGAGCCCTCCCGGTTTGTCTCTGTGCCCACGAAGACAGCCGACAAGATGGGCTTTGATGAGGTGGGCCAGGCCTTCTGGAGCTGGGGGAGGGCAGTGTGGGGTGGAGGGCTGGGGGCCAGAGAGACTGACGGGGGCTCTGTGTCACAGGTCTTCATGATCAACCTGAAGCGGCGGCAGGACCGGCGGGAGCGCATGCTGCAGGCGCTGCGGGCGCAGGAGATCGAGTGCCGCCTGGTGGAGGCTGTGGATGGCAAGTGAGTCCAGCTTGGGGGAGGGTGGGTCCGCATGCAGGTGTAGACCATGCTGGTAGTGGCCATGGTGGACTGGAAGTGAGTTCAACCCGGAGAGCAGAGCCACACTCAGATGGAGACTCCTCCCTGCAGGCCTGGCTATGGGTCCAGGAAGGGCGCCCATGGTGGCCGGAGATAGCTGCTCCTAATGGCAGGCAGAGTAGGTCTTCACTGACCTCCCCCTCCTGTCCCCTCTTCCAGGGCCATGAACACCAGCCAGGTGGAGGAACTGGGCATCCAAATGCTGCCTGGCTACCGGGACCCCTACCATGGGCGGCCTCTCACCAAAGGCGAGTTGGGCTGCTTCCTCAGCCACTATAACATCTGGAAGGAGGTGGGTCCCATGGGGCTGGGCGTCTGGCAAGCCAGTGCGGCAGGGCAGGGCCCTCCTCGGCTTTCCCATGGCTCAGGGAGGGCACCTCCCACACCCTAGGCAGCCTCCAAAGCTGCAGCAGGACCCAGGGCCTTTCCTTAGTGAATGTCCTTCCATTGTGTGGATGTGAAAACAGACTGGGGATGGGGAGAGGTGAGCCCACTTCCAAAACAGGCGGGGCCCGAGGCCAAGGGACTCTCCCAAGCGAGGACTCTTCGTACCTGGCTATTTTCAAATATTGAGCCTAGATCCTGGTCTCGATATTTACTAATAGAAATAACAGCCATGGTGACATTAACTAGCATGGACCCCATGCCAGCCTTATCACGGTGGGAAAGAGGCTGTGATAGGCAAGGACACCAGGTTGGGATTCGAACCTGGGACTGCGAGGCATGAGGCCAGATGGGGCGTTGGACTGCAGGGTGGGAGGGTACCTGGAGGGGGCATCCAGGTATTTGAGGTGCTAGATGCTCACTCAAGATGCGCTCCTTTTCTGAGATTCATTGTGGATGGCCTGAGGCAGAAGCTGTGTCCAAGTGGCCCTGGAGGCAGGGGACACCTAGAGTCAAGTCCAGCCCTGCCTCTTAGAGAGGTTAGCTCTGAACAGGAAGGCACTTCCAAGCCTAAGCTTCAGTTTCCCCAGATAACAGAGTCACGGCCTCAGGGGGCAGTCATGAAGATTCTCAAGTTCATTCATTCAGGGAACATTTGTCAAGCACCTACTGTGCACCCAGCCTGGTGCTGGGGACATGACAGCAACCGGACAGACCCAGCCGCCTTCAGGGGACTCACAGCTCCAGGAGGTGGGGAGACTGATGATACCACAAAGAAATAAACCAAAGTGAAATAAGTGAGATGAATCTAGTAAAGGGGCCCAGGGCTGTGAATTGTCCTCAGTTGGCAGCTGTGGGTGGTGATCAGGGAGAGCCTCCTGGGTGGGTGCTATTGGAGGTGAAGCTGGAAGGGTGAGAGGGAGTCTGCCCGCCACTGTGTGCAGGAGGGTGCTCTGTCAGCACAGGCCCAGGCCCTGGGGCGGGAAGGAACAGCCGGGCTGAGGAGTCTGTTACCAAGTGTGCGAGGAGGTGGTGGCCGGGTGGGGAGGTCAGTCCACAGAGTGGTGGGGGAGGGGTACGTTTGCTTCTCCTGCCGCCCCAGAGCCTTTAAGCAGAGTCAGGCTGGGTTCCCTCAGGTTGTGGACCGGGGACTGCAGAAATCGCTGGTATTCGAGGATGACCTGCGCTTTGAGATTTTCTTCAAGAGGCGCCTGATGAACCTGATGAGGGATGTGGAGAGGGAGGATCTGGACTGGGACCTCATGTAAGTGTGGGGCCTGGGGGTGAGGCCAGCACTGGGGATGTGGTCTGGGGCATGGCCAGGGCCCAGGGGTAGAGTATAAAGTAGGGGAGAGCTGGGACCTGGAGCCAGGGCCAGGGCTCAGAAGTATGGTCTAGAGCACATAGGTCTGAGGGCATCTGTAGATTAATAGACTGGACCAGCTCTTGGGAGTTTGGCAGAAGGAGGACTTCAGCGTGTGGCCTGTGTGAGGTGGTCCCTGGGTCTGAGAGCCGTCAGGGTTTGGGGCATGGCCCCAGGCCGGTGGGGTAGGGCCTTGAGAGGATGGCCTGGAAGGCTAGGACTTGGCATGGAGAAGGGGCGGTTCTTCAGGGCCTGGAGACCTGAGGGCTTCAGTGCAGGGGGGATTTGCCTGGGAAGCCCGTGGGTTTGGGAAGCCCATCTTCAGATCCTTCCATGGTTCCCTGAAACCCTTGGAAAAAGACCCATCCTCCTCCTTGCAGGCCCCCCTGTCCTGTGGTCCTGCCAGTCCAGCTGCACAGCCTCTTTGTGCCTCAAACACACCAAACCTGCTCCTACCCCGGGGCCCGAGAAGGGCTCACTGGGTCCCTGCTTCGCTGGGTTAATGTTTTCTGGTGCGTGGAGGAGGGTGACAGGTTTTGATTCTGCAACCCAGCTATGTGGGCCGGAAGCGGATGCAGGTGGAGCACCCCGAGAAGGCCGTGCCCCGCGTGAGGAACCTGGTGGAGGCTGACTACTCCTACTGGACACTGGCCTACGTGATCTCCCTGCAAGGTGCCCGCAAGCTGCTGGCTGCCCGGCCGCTCTCCAAGATGCTGCCCGTTGACGAGTTCCTGCCAGTCATGTTCGACAAGCACCCAGTGTGAGAGGGGGTTGGGGGCAGGGCGGCTGGGGTCTCACTGTATAGCTGTCCTGAAGGTGGGGGCTGGGGCTTGGGGACTCCCAGGAAGGTGGATTTTCCTTTTCCCGCTTCCTCTGTGTGTCCCCTCCATTTCTGGTTCCATCTGCACCTGCCCCCCGCTTCTGTCTCAGTCTGTCTGCTCCCACGTCTCTCTCCATCTGTCCCTTCCCCTGACCCACTGCCGCCCCTCACTCCCCTCTCCCTAGGTCCGAGTACAAGGCCCACTTTTCCCCTCGCAACCTGCACGCCTTCTCCGTGGAGCCTCTGCTTGTGTACCCCACGCACTACACAGGGGACGATGGGTACGTGAGTGACACAGAGACCTCAGTCGTGTGGAACAACGAGCACGTCAAGACTGACTGGGACCGTGCCAAATCCCAGAAGATGCGGGAACAGCAGGCCCTGAGCCGTGAGGCCAAGAACTCAGATGTGCTCCAGTCCCCACTAGACAGTGCTGCCCGGGACGAACTCTGAGGGGCAGCGGCCAAAACACCAAAGCAGCTATCGCTGCCCCATCCTCTACACGCTCGCCGGGGACAGCAGGGTCCCCTGCAGACCCCAGCAGGCTATGGAGGGCTTTCCACACAGGGTGGTGTCCAGCCAGCTTTTGCTCAGCAATCACATGCATGCAGGCAGCATTAATGGAGTGCCTACTGCATGCCAGGAACAGGGTTTGGCACCGGGAGATGGGGTGAGAACAAGCCATCATCTCTCCATGTGCCTGACGGTGTACCAGGTTCGTGTGCGATGGCAGTGAATGAGGCACCATTATCCCCTCAGTGGTTGGTTCAGTCAGGCGTTTATTAATTCCCCCTCCAAGAACCAGGCACTAGTCATACACATTCTTTTAAATTCAAGTATTTATTGAACGCCTGCTGTATGTTGGACAGCATTTCAGGCTCTAGTAATATTGAGATCAACAAGATACTTTAATTTACTCAAACATATCAAGCACCTACTGTGTGCCAGGTACACAAAAGTTCTTATTGACTGCATTTATTGAATGCCTATTGTGTGCTGGGAGCTGAGCTCGGGGCTGGGGATGGAGATAAACAAGGTGCTTTTCACCGAAACTGGTTTCTTCCCCCACATCTGAAGAGTACCTACTATGCGCCAGGCATTAGTGATACAAAATAGCATGGCAGTTGTTCAGTCAGCATTTGATTACATGTGTGCTGGGCCACAGAGATGAACAAAATGAGTTCTTTTATTCCTACAGTAGGTATTTATTGAGTGCCTACTGTGTACCAGACCTCACGGACTTCCAGTCAGGTTAGAGAATGGCTGAGTCTGAGTCTGAGTCCACCCCCAGTCACTTGAGCTGAATGCAGACAACATCCCCCCCTCCACACACAGACCCAGTAGGAAGGGTGGCTCTTCTCTCACCAGGGGCAGCTGCGGGTCCCAGCAGCCCCATGGCAACATGTAGGCTCCCTGAACCCAGCCCCCCTGGAGGGGGCAGGGATAAAGATGGGACTGGGTCTCCCCTGCTACCCCTGGTCCTGTTTGCTTGACCTTCTTGGCCTGCTTCTCAGGTGTGATTTCTGCTCAGTGGGGTCCTCTGTCCAAGCCTCTGGTGGGCTTCGTGTGTTTGGGACCTTGGGCTCAGCAGCACTGGGGTGCTGCCTGTGGCCTGGGCAGGATGTTCGTAGCTCAGAATGGAGGACTCGCTGTGCCTTCAGCCAAAAACGAATGTCAGAGCCGGCCAGTGGTGCTTCACTCTTAGGGATGGATAACCGCTCCCAGAGTCAGGTCCTGGATAATTTGCCTATTTTTTTATTAAATGTTCCTGGTTGGTTTTCATATAAGTCTGTGTTCTTGACCCCATGCTCTGCTCACCACCAACACACCACTCTCAGTTCCCATCTCCACGGCTGGCCAAGGTGCAGGAAGAAACCAGGTGCTGGAGAGAAGCTGAGCGGGGAGTGAGGGGCAGTGAGGGCCTGTCCCATAAAACATGCCTGAAGTAGCCCAGGGACCGATGGCCAAGCTCGCCTATCCTGTGTGGTCAACTGCAGGATTGTTTCAGGCAACAGAATACAGAGAAGGGTAGTCGTGGTTTGGAGACCCCAAGAAACAAGACCCCAAGACAAGGATTTGGTTATTGAAGAGGTCACTCCAGGAAGCGCTGACGGGGTAGGGACATGAGACAAGAAGGGAAGGAGCCCTGCAGGAGGCACCAACAAAAAGTTGACTCCCTGGGCATCTGGGGACCTCAGGGAGACAGCCTCAAACAGACACCTCAGAGTGGTCCTACCCCAGGAGTGGGGGAGGTGGGGCATTGACCCACACCCAACCACATTTGGATTTTCTGTGTGAAACACTTAAGGACTCTCAAGACTCTTAAGCCCTTAGCGTCTGGTCATACCCAAGGCTTTTACAAAACACTGATGGTGTAGGATCCTTGTGGAAAAATTAGGACATACAGCTAAGCAAACCGAAAAAGCCAAATTAAGCTACACATCTTCAAAATCCTACACATTTTGGCGAACAATCTTAATAGTCTTACCCACCTACATGGAGCAAATCTATACATATTAAAGAGAGGATCATGTTACATAAACTGTTGCAACCTGCTTTCCTTTCCCCCATGCCACACGTTTTTATTTTATAACATGGGATCAATTATTTTTAGGTTTAACAACATTGTGGGCATTCTAATCTATGCAGACGTCCACTGATCCTTTTCAGGTTGTAACACACAATATTCTGTGATGGGGTGGACCACGGTTTATTGGACCATTCTGATGGAAGAACACAGCTTGTGAACAGCATAATATCGTACATCTTTGCTGTTGAAATTTTTATTTCAGTTGGGTAAGTTGATAAGGTGGAATCACTGAGTTAACAGGAATGTGCACTTGGAGTGTCAGTAGAGGCCGTCATTGTCACTTGTTAACTCTTCACTATTCATCCAAGGCAGATGAGCTGAATTTAGTAACCAGTCCCCCTTTTGGGACACTGGAGTTGCTTCTCATGTGTTCATTACATGTGATGTTTCTAAATCTTATTTTAACCCAGTGGATCTCCACTGGGGGTGATTTGGTCCCTCGGAGATATTAGGCAATGTCCAGAGACAATCCTGGTGGTCATGACTCGGGGCAGGTACTATTGGCTTTGGGACAGAAGCGAGGGATGCAGCTAAACACCCTACAGGGCTCGAGTGGCCCATAACAAAGAATGACTGGGCCCCCAAAGTCCACTGTGCTATGGTTGAGAATCCCTGCACCTAATTCCACTCAGCCTCTTGGGGATACAAGTCTCTGGAAGGATCACAAATGACATCAAGTGGTTTCCTTTGCTAAAAAATACCACTGATTAAAACATAGATTCTCAAGCTCTGTCTCAAGACTGAAGGGATTAGAAGCTTATTGATGATACCTGGGAAACTGAATTTCATTTCCAATGTCCCCGCCACATCCAATTACCTAACTCAGATCCTTCCTTTCCTTCCTTTCCTCTCTTAGCCTTCAGGAGAGCTGCAGCCTTCCTTCTGGAATGTTTCACATATATAATTATATAATTTATATATATATTGTTTTAATCTGTTATTTGTAATTAAAAAATGATTTATGATCATGGGAAAACCCCTCAGTTGGTCCACTGGCTCATAGTCTTGCCTTGCTATGGCTGCAGAAATAAATTTCCACAAATTTAGTGACTTTAAAACAATACCCATTTATTCTCATGCAGTCCTGGAGGCCGAAGTCTGAAAGCAGTTTCACTGTGCTACAGTCAAGGTGTTGGCAGGGCTGCTTACTCTGGGAGGATCTAGGGGAGCGTCCATGTTCTCGCCTTTTCCAGCTTCTGAGGGCTGCTAGCATTCCTCAGCTCACGACCCCTTCCTGTGTCTCTCCAACCTCTTGCTTCCATCATCACATCTACTTCATTAGACCTTTCATCCCTCTTGTAAGGACCCTCATATTGATTACATATAATCCAGAATAATCTCCCCATCACCTAAGATCCTTAATTAAATCCCATCTGCAAAGTTCCTTTTGCCATTTAAAGTAACATCCACAGGTTCTGGACAATAGGAAATGTATATAGTTTTGAGGCAGGGGACATTCAGTCTACCACGTTCATCCTTTAGCATAGCTACTACAGTTGTGTCTCACTCCATGGATGTATAATTTATTATGTATCGTAGCATAATGTATCAGTTACATTTAAAATGAGAAAGAGAAACCAGTTGAGGTCTTTTAACTGGAAGGGGGTTGATATAGGAAATTCATAAGGACTCAACTCTGCCATTGTAGCATGAAAGCAGTCACAGACTGAGCTGAATGCAGGAACGAGTGTGGTGGTGTGCCAATCCAGCTCTGTTTATAAAAACGAACAGGGCCACAGTGGCCCAGGGGATGTAGTTTGCCAACTCCTGGTACAGAGGAGCAGGACCTGGGCTGGTCCTGCAGGGATGATTCTGCAGAACTGGCTTGCCAGGGGAACTGAGGCTTCCCGCAATCAGAAGGTGGGGGACTCAGGAGGTCCTTGAAATCTCCCACTTTGGGCACAAACACTGTAACTGTGATTCAGGAACAGGATGCCAACTTCGCCTCCTCCACAACTGCTTTTCAACACCCGCAAAAGTTGGCTGCTGGCATAGTGAAGAGGAAGCAAAACTAAGACAGCGCGAGTTCCTTCTTTCTTCCAAAGTCCCACGGGTGCCTCAGCACGTGCCCGGCTCCAGGGAATTCCGGGAATATGATAGCAGCTTTGTAGCCTCTGCCCAGAAAGGGGCTGGGTTGGGGCGGGGGCTATTGTCCACCCACAACTTCCGTCTTGTTTATTACTGTGTGTTACGGGGATGATAAGAATGATTGTGTAATTGTAGGATGCGTAATCATAGAAACTGTTATATGTAATTGTAGGATTAGGAGCAGAGTAATTATTATGTGGTGTAATAAATTATGTAGTGAAATGTAACTTTACAGGAATTATGAATCATGTAATTGTTACACCTTCCAGGAAACTGAGTGCATCTTGTTGACATTGCCTGGGTGATCCTGCCATGTTGAAAGGTGGGGCAATAAAAGGCATGGGTAAATGGGGGTGCGAGTATGATAGATTAAGGGGGTGGGGTGAGAGCGTGAGGATGAGTTGAGGCTGGGGCCAGGGTTCAGGTGAGAGCAGAGGGTGGAGTGAGCATGAGGATGGTGCTCATGAGTTAGCCTAAGGTCGGGAGAAGTGAGGAGGGGAAGGAAGTTGAAGAATTGATTAGGTCAAGGTTTGGCAAATAATGACCCATGAACCAACTCTGGCCAGCCACCTGTTTTTTTGTTTGTTATTTTTGTTTTTAAATTGTGAAATTTGAATAACAAAATTAGCCATATTCAAGTGTACAATACCAGGGCATTTATTATATTCACGTTGTTGTTCCACTGTCAACACTATCTATTTCCAGAACTTTTTCATCTTCTCGGACTGAAACTTTGTTCCCATTAAACGTTAACTCCCCACCCCTTGCCTCTAGTCCCTGGCACTCACCATTCTACTTTCTGTCTCTATGAATCTGATTCCTCTAAGGACCTTATTTAAGCGGAGTCATACAGCATTTGTCCTGTTGTAACTGGCTTATTCCACTTAGCATAAGGTTCTCAAGGTTAATCCATGTTGTAGCAGGCGTCAGAATTTCCTTCCTTTTTTAGGCTGAATAATATTTAATTTTATGAATGGACGTCATTTTGCTTCTCCATTCATCTGTCAATGGACAGTTGAATTGCTTCCACGTTTTAGCTATTGTGATCAATGCTCCTGTGACTATGGGTCTATAACCATCTCTTTGAGACTCTGCTTTCAATTATTTCAGGTAGATTTACCCAGAAGTAGAATTGCTGGGTCACATGGTAATCCTATTTTGAATTTTTTGAGAAACCTCCATATTGTTTTCTTCAGTGGCTACAGCATTTTACATTCTCACTAACAGCACAAGGGTTCCAATTTCTCCACATTCTTGCTAACACTTTTTTTTTTTTATAGTAACCGTCTTGATACATTTGAGATAGAATCCTTGATTTTTTAATCTTTAGTTCCATGTTTACCTTTTTTTATTAATCACACTTCTGCATCCTTAAACTATATATCTGTGGGTGTATTTTGTGGGTGTAAATATGTATAGCCAATTTTTGATGTTTTATAAACGTGGTGTCATGCTTTCTGATGCCTCTGGGACTTACTTTTTCCCCACTCAACATCACACTTTTAAAATTCATTCATGTCATTAGTCAGAGAAGGACCTCACTCTTGGAGAATGGCAGAAGTACACCTGTCCCTGGTCCACAGGTACAGAGTCAACTCTGAGACTCAGTGGATTAGAGTAAGATGGTTTATGACTTAGAACACAGCAAGCAGCATGATCCTCAGTCTTCAAGCCCCACAGGTGACATGATGAACCTGAGGGACACAGGGCCAAGGGCTGAACCTGTTTTGTATTAAACAGCAAGCAAGCCAGCTCTCCTCCATCAAAGAGCAAGCAGTTATGCAGAAGTCAGGTTGCAGAGCCCACCTGTCTCACTATGGAAAGTGCTGGGTCTCAGGGAGAAGATAAAGCTTGTAGTCTGGCACAGTCACAAGAACACACAGTGGGCTACCTCTTCTGACATCACGCAGACAGCTGTGGTTCATCCATTTTCACAGCTGTATACTATTCTCCATGTGAAAATACCAAGACATTGAGGCTGCTTCCAGTCTTTTTACCCACGTGCATATCCTTGGGTGGAACTGCTGAGTTCTGGGTAACCCCTGTGGTATAGCCAATATTTGTTCCACTTTTAGCATTTTTGGCTTTTAATTGCCACTAAAACCATTCACTGAACCCACTCACAGCAGAGGATCCCATGGCTCAGTTCTGACCACTCAAATGCAGAAACGGTCCCAGATCTTAAGAGGTGAGTCTTACCAAGAAAACCCTGAGCTGAGGAAGACTTCATTTCTGCTCCCTGGTGGGATGGGGGCTTAAAACAGAAATTAAGTTCAGCTGTAGAAAAGTGAAGTTTTTATTCTTTGCACTTCTGAGTTTATGAAATGAGACGCTTGCTTGCTACAGTAAAACAAAAAAAGAGCCCAGAAAACCTGGAGCTGTAGGCTGAATTGGGGGAGGGGGGCATCCCTGGCATTTGTGTTCTAACTTGCTTGAGCTAAGAGAACAGCTGCATTGTGTCCCAGATTCAAATCCTGACTTCATCCCTTCTACAACATCTCACCTCTCTGGGCCTCAGTTTTCCTACTCTGTGAAATGGGGCAATGCGAGCTGGGATGAAGTGGTTCGTGGGTGGGAAGCATGTTCAACAATGTCTGCATGTAGAAAGTGCTACATGAGGTTTTTTTGTCTTTATGAAAATGTAAACCCACCACTACACATCTGAGGCTGTGTGCTTTTTCTTATTTTAATGTCTGCTGTTAATAAAATATTTTTACAGAGACCAAAAAGTCAGAATAGTGCAAAACATCTCAACACCATGCATTCATGACCACTTCTTGTTGGTTTTAAACATTTGTTCCAAGTCACGTATTTACAGAGAAATGGAGGCATCTGTGCAGATGCCGGACTGATGGGATGGAGTTAAAACAGTGTTGATTTCACATTTGCAATCACATGCTAAGAGAAGGTGTGTGGAGGAAGAACCTCTCTGAACTCTGCGGTGGGTTTTGGTGTCTTATGGGGCTGGAGCCAGGGGTGGGCTCTGAGCCCTTGGCTATTGGCCTGGGATGCATGGGCAACCCTCCGCCTGTGAACTGTGCCTTGAAAGAGCCACTACAGTTGGGCAGGGGCTGGGGTAGAGGGGTCTTACTCGACACCGTCAACTTGATTTCTCTCTTAAAAAAAAAAAAAAGGCATAGAGAAAAGCAACATGTGTCAGCGAAGACAACTTTGGTCCTTGACGATTCTTAAGAAAGAATGTTTGGGGGCACAGATGGGGTCGTGATACGAACCAAGTCCCCAGTAAGCTCCCCTCCCTCTGCATCCAAGCAGCAGAGTTCGGGAGGACTCTGGGCTGTCCCCACTCTGCTCTGCCCCGCCCCTTGTGTCCCCATCTGCAAGATGGACAGCCCAGGGGGAGCAAATCAGGGACAGAAAGGTCTCTGAGGTCCCAGCCGAGAGGTCCCAAGGATTTCTAGTTGGATTTTTTGCATCTCTGATGGGAGCACGGTGAAGTTTCAGGATCTAGCGTCTGAGTCAGAGGGGTTGGGGGTACAGCCAGGTCTCTCTTGCTACTGGGGTACGATCTTCTCCTGGTTTCTTACCTTCTCTCTCTCTTCTCTGTTTCTGCGCCCTTACTCTGTGTTTCTGTCCCTCTTGGGCAGGGGATTGGCTCTGTCCAAGACGTCCTTCAATGTCACACCCCTTTACCTCAGGGGCCCATCCTACTTCATCCTTTCCCTGATCCATGGAAATCCAGGGCCAGACCCTGCTGTGAAACAAGGTCCAATGCAACCCTGAGACCTCACCAGGGCTCAGACCCTGGATACCCCTGGTGAGGTGGCAAAAGCCCAGAGGTGTCACCCAAAGTTTGGCACTGTGTCCACTTGCTGGGTGGCTTTGGGGAAAGCCCTGCTCTGCTCTGAGCCTTGTTGTTCCAATAGAAATCTTCCTGATTTCAAATCCTTTCAGCCCTCTGGATTCCTCTCGTCTCTTCTACCTCTCCTCTCACCTTCTCTTTATGTCCTGTGACTCAGCCACAGCCTGGCTTGAATACCTCCTGTGTGCCCAGATCTATGTGGGAGGGGAGAAGGTTGATAGAGATGGCCATCGACAGACACACGTGTGGATGCGTAGGCACGCACAGATGGCCATGACATAGTTCAACTAATCTCTGCCATCCCCCAAGCCCAGCCATGCTGGATGAACTTGAGACCTCAGACTCTAATCTGGGGAAACAGAGCCTGTCACAGACACCCCCAGTCCCATGGCTTCAAGAACAGAGGGTGGGAAAGTCCTGAGGGGCAGCAGAGAGGGTTTTCTTCAGGGGGGTATATTTGTAATGAGTTTTGAGGAATAAGCAGGAATTATCTGGGAAAAT
The DNA here is from genome assembly GCA_030015415.1 of Cynopterus sphinx. Taxonomy (NCBI): domain Eukaryota; kingdom Metazoa; phylum Chordata; class Mammalia; order Chiroptera; family Pteropodidae; genus Cynopterus; species Cynopterus sphinx. The sequence goes on along the minus strand of CM057390.1, from coordinate 49,644,216 downwards.
GAGAGGGAAGAAATGAGGAAATTCCCAAAACACATGCCTGGGCTGGTGCGGGGGAAACACACACACACACACACACACACACACACACACACACACACATTCTGTTCTCTTCCTGCTCTTTCCTGCCTGAAAAATTCTGGGAGAGGAACAAGGGGTGGGTGGGCCTGGATTCAGGGAATTCCAAATCCTCACTCTTTTTTGGCAGGAGTCACAGGGTATTCCCTGCTGGGGTCCCAGAGGAAAGGGCCCAGGGCACGGGTTTCTCTTGGCAGCCAGACGTGGTAGGGGGCAGTGGGAGCCTTGGCCCAGAACATCCCTTGTAAGGGTTGGGGAAGGTCCCCTGAGGGGAGTTAGCAGCAATGGGTAGCTGTGTGAGGTCATACCACCTCAGCCCACCCTTGGATGGGGCACACAGGCCAAAGGGAGTGGGAAGAGGGTCTGGCACTGGGACCTTCAGCTACTCTCTGGGCATCAGTTTTGCCATCTGTCAAATGTGTGGGTTGAACTCTATGCTATGAGGACTGGGCAAGTGGGAGTAAATAGAAAAAACCTACAGGGAAATGCGGGTGCCACAGAGGGCCGTTCCCTCGGCCCCAGGATTTAGGCGCCCAAGGGCGCATGTGCTTTTGAAATCCAATCCTTCCCCCTCTCTCTGTTTATTTTTTGCACAGATATCAAAATGGACTCTGGTCCACCCAGAACTCTCCAGCTAGCATCCCAGTCCCGCCAGCCCCCAGATCATCCCAGGGATGCTCCAGGAAGCCCTGTCTTTTGCCCAGGGCCTGCCCCTTGAGGGAGCCGAGAGTTCCCTGCTTGGCAATTGGTCTTGGGCCCCAGGGTTGGGAACCCGTCTTATGGCTTTTCCAGGGGACAGGAAGCGGGGCCTTTCGGAACCAGAGCCGTGGGACCCGACCTCCTCCGTAGGAGGCGGTTTTTTCCCCCATCCTAGTTCGAAAGGCCCCCTAGGCGCTGCGGGCATTGCTTCAAGGAGGGGATGTGGCTTCTTCCTTCCTCTCGCCCTAGGGTGTGGCCTCCTGAGGGGTAGGTGCTGCCTCGTCCACTCACAATCCCCCAGAGCGGAAAGCTAAGTCCAGGGCAAAGGCACACACCACCCTGGGCGCGGAGCCCGAAGCCTCGCCCTCTGGAAGGTTCCAGCACGCAGGAGCCGTCCCGCCCCGCGCGCGCCTCGCTGCTAGGGCGCAGGCGCGGCGCCGCCCTCCTCGGCGGAGCGCGTGTCCGACTTGAGCTTGACGAACTCCTTGGCCACCTCGTCGTTGCTGCGCTGCGACAGGATGCGCAGCACCGTCAGGCCCGTGTCGTCCATGTGGATGCGGCGGCCGAGCGGCAGCCAGCAGGCGGCGCTGCCGCGCTGCGCCAGGTCGCGCAGCTGCAGCACGGCCAGCCCCACCGTGCGGTCCTCGCGCGCGAAGCAGTAGTCCTTGACGCACACCTGCAGCTCGTAGCACTCGGGGCCCGCGTCGGCGCTCAGCGTGCTGGGGGGGCGGGGCGGGGGGCGTCAGGAGAGCCCGCCCGGCCACGGCCCGTCACCCCGCACGGCGCGCCCTGTTACAGGCGGACCCGCCCCGCCTCGCGCTCCCGCACGACCGTCCCGTTTCCACGGCCGCGCACTCTAGGCCGCCCTTCCCGCAGGCGACTGGCTCTACCACCCTGCTCCGAACCGGGTCCACACCATCGGACACCACCCCCCACCCCCGAAGTACTGTCCCTCCCTGTCAGGTGTCTCTTCCCTCCTTTCTCTCCCACCCAGCGACACCCCCACGAGCCTAGACAAACCATGTCTCCACCCCCAAGTGACCCTTCCCCCTGAGCCTCTTGCCAGGCCATGCTCCCAACATTCTGTGATACCTGCGGCCACACCCTTGGTACGTAGAGCGGCTGCCCTTACCACCCTGTGGCCCCAGATATCGTACCCAGAAGCCCCATCACCAGGCTACCATCGGAACCCAAGTTCTTCCCTTGGTGTGGCCTCTCCCCCATGCTCCCTAGCCCGCCCCTCTTATACCCAGGATGCCCTCCCAACACAGCCCTGCCCTGATGTCTCAGCTCCCCCATTCGCCGTCTCCCCACCCCACCCCCGCCCCACCCCACCAGGCTATGTCCCTGGAGAAGCTGGGCTCCTGTCCCCAGGTGACCTGCCCTAATACTAGCTGATCAAAAGGCCCTCCTTTTGGCCACGTTCACATTGCTCCTGCAGGTCTTCCTCCCAGGCTGTGCTTCTAGCTCTCAAGTACTCCAGCCCACCCCAGGAAGCATCTGTCCCCCACTAGGCCATGCGCCTGCTCCCAAGCATTGTGTCAGATGACCTATTACTCCAAAATCTTCTACGAGCCCTCTCCTAACATGACTGGTCAGACTCTTGTCCCCCAGAAGCCCCTAATCTCCCTAGCTCTGATGTCCTCTGTACTTCTGTCCCTCAAGAACAGCTCCCAGTGCTACCCAGACCCAGTGAGGTTCACACCTCACCCAAAGATCCACCCATGTGACTCCACTCTCACCCCAGATAATCCCTCTATACATTCTCATCAGACTTTTTATGTACCCCAGGGTCTGTTCCCTCTAGATATTGGATGCCTTAACCAAGTTCACTCACCTACCAGAAAGCCCCATCTGGATGTGAACCTCCACACACAACACATCTCCTCATGCCTTAGACCAAGCCATACTCCACTCCTGTCCCCAGGGAGTAGACTTCCCTAGATGACCTGCCCCAACAGACCTAACAAGGCTCACTGCTGACTCCGCCATCATGACCACCCATGCCCCTTAACCATCAGAGTCTTCAGCTCCAGAAATGGCCCCACCCAACACACCCCTTCTGCCCAGACTTCCTCTCCCCTTCACAAGCCTTCATCATGATGTTATATCATACTTGTTGCCTCCTTGGGACCTGCCTACCTCCCAACATGGCCAACTCCAACCCAATGTCTCTTCAATGATGTCAGTCCTGCACTAAGGTGTGTCCCTTCCCAGCAACCCCACCTAGGATGTGACCCCTCCCCAGACTGGTCTATCAAACAATCCTCCTGCTTAGTGGGCCCCTCCCCAGAGCACCCCAGACTCACAACTGGAAGCTCTCATTGTACTTGGGGGCCCAGCTGTTGTTCTTGGATTTGGTTGCAAACTTGCGTTTCTTGTCGCTGAGATGAGGCCCAATGATGTTGACTTCAATAAATGGCCGGAAAATGCCAGAAGTCTGCCATTTGAGATCATTAGCAGCTACCACTATTGGGGGAAGTGGAAGGTAGAAATGGTCAAGGTCCCTCAATGTGTGACTATGGTTTTTCAAAGCCTGGTTGAAAGACTACATTTCCCAGCATGCTTCTGTAGCTATGTAACCAATGAGATGAGAAAGAAATTGATGTGTACAACTTCCAGGTTGTGGTTTTAAAGGGAGATTGCCCTAAACTTTCTCTTTCCCCTAGCTGCAGTCTGGGATACTGGTGGGGACTGTATTCTTTGGGAACCTATAGAAGAGGAAAACACATCAGAAATGAAAGTGCGACAAAAGATGGCAGTGGCCTGAATCCCCAACACTGTGAAGCCTCCATATCAACTCTGGGCTGACCATCCTGAGAGTTACCTCAGAGAAAAACATATTCTGTTTTGTTTAAGACATTGCTATTCTAGGCCTTGGCTAAAATAGCACAGTCTGTGTTCTAACTAGCAAAATAAAAGCCAATAAAAGGAAAGCAAAGTTGAGAGACGGAGAAAGTGGAACTGAGTCCTATAACAGTTTGCACCCCTGTATCTAGTCATGCATGAAAGTGGTTTACTTCTGGAATTTCCAGTTTTATGAAGATCTGTTTTGTTTTTGTTTTCTGTTTTTTGTTTTTAATGGAAAAAAGTTTTTCTTTCTTAAGCCAGTTTGAATTTGGTTTCTTAGAACCTAGTGCATTCTGGCTGAGGCACTTCCCCTCCCACCTCAGGCTGCTCACCTTTCACTGTGACCTTCTGTTCTCCAGTTCCTGGATGAGTGAAGAGCTCAACGTGGACAGAGACTTCACCCACAGGGTCTTCCACACCAGAGCCTGGGCAGGGTAAGGGAGGATGCTTGGCATCAGCTCCATTCTTTCCCACCCACTAGAAGGGACCTAGATTACCTCCCACCCACCAACGTGCTGGCAGCACCAGGTCAACAGCCCTGACAGGGTGGTACTGAGGATTGGCTGGGGAGGTAGGTACTCTTGAGGAGGCCAAGAATCCAGGGTTCTGGCCTTTTACTGCCTTGCAGTGAGATCTCGGGCAGATCTTTTAACTTCTCTGATTCTAATGTGTTTGCCTTCCATTTTTCTCTTTTGACTGACTGCCATGTTGCCAAAACTTAGTCTTCATTGTATACAGCTTCTCAGCAGAGTCTGACATTCTGCTTCTTCTTGGCTGCAACAACACCACATTCTACAGGTTCTTATCCTACACACCACTCACTCCTGACCTCTTTTATTGCTTCCTCCTTCTCTGTCAATTCTCAAACTGTTGGGTTACCCTGGTTAGTTTATACCAGATGCCAGCTGACTGCCTGATGTCAACTGGAAATAAAGTTATGTATGTATATACATTCATACAAACTGAGCTCTAACCTTGTATATAAAACTATATGTGTCTGTCTCTTTTTGCATATTGGATGCCTATATATTCATAACAGATGCATACAAATCTCTTCAACAATTCCATTTGTTAGTCTTTGATCCCCTTCTGTGTCTTCACTTAGTAAGTACTGGTACATTAGAAGATCTTATTTGCTCTACCTTCAAAGTGCATCCAGAATCTCACCTACTTCCTTGGCCTCCAACCTGGCTTAGCCTCCAGCATTGTACTCCTGGACTATTTCAGGAGCCTCCTACCTGTCTCCCTGCATTTTCTTCTCATCTCTCATACACCAACCAGAGAAATCCTATCAAGTCAGATCACATCTCTCCTCTTCTCAAAACCTTCCCATCTTATTCTGTAGTTATCAGAGTCCTTTCTGTGACTTGCAATGTCCCTACCAATATGTCTATTACCTCCCCTGCCTCACCTCCTTCCACTCTCACCCTTACTAACTCTGCTCCAGATGCACGGGCTTCCTCTTTTATTTTCCCTGCCCCCATATCATTCTTCTAATAATAAACAATCTCAATTTTCCATTGAGAAATGCCCCCACCTTCACCTCAGACCTTGTGGCTCCATCCCATACTTTGGGTATGGCTAAGTGAACCACCGCTGCCGAATCAGAGGATACCCTGCCCATGGCTGCAGTGATTGGCTCAGGATGGTCATGTGACTCAAGCTGGACCCATAGGAGTGGGCCCTAGGACTTTGGCTATAACTGTTAGAGAAGAGTCTCTGTGGTGCTAAGCTAAAAGCTGTCTCTGGCCAGTGAGGGGAAAGTCTGCTGACAGAGGTCTCAGTGGAGACCAATGACCAGTGGCATTGTTGGAGACTCTGGATCCCATTATCCCTAATGCCAACTTAACCCCTAATCTTTTAGTTCCAGAGCCAACAAATTCCCTAGTCTGCTTGAGTCAGGGTGAGGTGTCCTTCTGTTTCTACCACTAAGAGCATTCTGATTGTTTAGTTCTAATGGAGATCTCTGAAGGGCAGTTTAAAAGCTTTTGTCCCTGTCTCTCCCTCTGTGATTCTGGGAAGGGCATCCTGTAGGGGCCTGGAGACCTGTGACTGCCAGCACGCCCACCAGGCCCCTCCCCAGCCTGCCAGGAAGCTCCCCACGCCTGGAGCACCCCATGCATGGGGGGAGGAACGGGGAAAAGTCCGAGGTAGGAGTAGGGAAGGAGAACAGGTCAGAGTAACGTTGATCCAGGTCACTTGCGCTCCACGGGAAGTGACTGAGGTTCAGGGGCAGAGAGACTTGGAAACCCCCAGCACCCCAGTAATGGGGCGTGCACCCCCCCCCGCATTTTCACTGCCACACCAGGCTGCCTTCCTTATTATCTCAAGCTCCCGCCCCCTCTCCACTCCCCCCACCAATCACATGCTCAGCCTCACCTCCCCGCCCCCCTCCCCCAGGCTGATGCTTCATTGCAAGCTCAATCAGGGCCAGACTGAGGGTGCCAGGGGGAAATCGGACAGTGGTGGGTGAGGTAAGGGGTCAGACCAAGGCCAAAGCTAGTAAGAAGGGGGAGGGGGCAGTCCTGGGTACCCCCATCCCGTGGTTTGCTGGTTCCAAGGGGAAGGGTCTTTCTGGGGCGTGTGCTCTCCCAACCCCACCCCCTGCTCCCCAAGTCCTAGGTCCCCCTGCAGGAGACGGTTCCTGGGGCAAGTGGGTTCTCCTTTGGGAATGAACATCCTCACTTATGGGATGATGGACCCACCCCCCACCTTGTGTGATGACTTGAAAGAATCTTTACAAGGATTCTTGAAAAGTGTTTGGCACAAGGGCTGGCTCAAAGTTAGAGCCTAACGAAGTTTTCTACACTCAGAAAAGTGATATCAGGTATAATAATTAATAATAATAACGATAATAATTGCTACGAGCTATTAAATGTCAGGAACTGCTCTCAATTTAATTCACTGAATCCTAAAAACAATCCTATGAATTAAGGTCCTTGACTGTCCCCATTTCAGAAATGAGAAACTGAGGTTCAGGGGCGCAGACGCTTGCCCTAGGCGCCCAGGCGCGGAGCGGCAGAGCTGGGATCTGAGTCCGGGGACCCAGGATCTGGCTTAAGAGATGCTCTAAAGGAGAAACAGATGCTGACTCGAATCGCTTCTCCTTCCCCACGTGGAACCAGCAAGCCGTCCTTCCCCCTCATCCACCGCGGCCCCCGCAGCGGGTCTGGCCTGGATGGGGCCCCGCAGGCTGTGGAGGCAGAAGGACGGGCCTTTTACTAGCCGGGGCCGGGAGGGGCGCAGGCACCGGGCACCAGGCGCGGGCGGGCGGGCGGCGGAGGCACGTACCCTTCTCAGGATAAATGTCTTCACTAAGGGTAAACCTAGTCCCTTTTCCACCATGGACTAATCGCGGGGGAGCGGGGAGAAAGGAAGGAAGGAAAGGGGGACAGAGACGAGCCATCGAGGGGCGAGGATGGAGGGCGAGTTTGCGTGGGGGGAGCAAGGGAGGCGCGGAGGGGGCGGCGAGTGAGAGGGAGGAGAGACAAGAGAGAGAGAAACGTCAGCTGCAGACGGACGGACGGACAGCCTCCCGCTCCGGGGACACCGGGGACACTAACGGCGGCCGTGTGGCCTGCGCACGAAGCCGGGGGCCCCGAGCTGACTGCGAGGCTGGGGAGGAGGCTGCTGGCGGCCTCAGGGCACACCGCAGCCTCCCCCCGAGGAACTGTTTGGGTCAGCGGCCAAACTTCTCTCCGTAGTCTGCGCCCTCGGGGCCAATTAGAAAACGGGGTGGGGGGACCCTAGGGAGGGGAACTGGGGCTCAGCCCAGGCTGCTGTGTGTGGAGCTCAGAGAGGGACGGGAAACAGAGGCAAGGGAAGAAAGACAGAATTTGAGAAATGAGAGCTTCCTCTCTGCCCAGGCCACCCAGGTCGGGGCCCCGCCCACCCCTGGGGCCCCAGACCTCACAGAAGTCCCTCCCCAGGGGCAGTCATCCCTTCTCCAGGCTCCTCCCCTGGAGCTGCCAATCACTCACTGACCGCACGCCGTCAGGTCCCGCCCCTAGGTCTGTCAATCACCTTGGTCCTGGCCGTCAAAGGGGCCCCCCTAGAGCTTTCCATCGCCTCCATCACCTGGCCCCATGACGTCATAGATTTCCACAGGCGAAGCCAATCACCTCCGGGACGGATGACGTCAGAGACCCCGCCCCCGCAGGCTGCCAGTCACTCACTGGCTCCGTGACATCCAGGAGCTCACAGATGCCAAGACGCTCTTAATTTGCCCGTGACGTCTCAGAGATGGGCCAGAGCGGCTCGGGGCTGGTCTCCCCCCGCCCCCAGTGCGCTGGCCCGCGCTGCCCCTTACCCTGGGCCGCCTGCGTCTGCACGAAGGTCTTGATGAGCAGGTCGGTGGCCTGCGTGTAGAGGGACAGGGCATAGCGCAGGGACTGCAGGTCCGGGCTCTTCTCCAGGAAGGTCTTCTTGAGACCCACGCCGCCCGCGTGGAAGTATTGCTGTGGGCGCAGAATGGGGGAGGTACAGCCAGCAGGACTCCCTTACCAGCCCATCCTGGCGCCGCGACGCCGTTCCCCAACCCTCTGCTCTCCTTAGTGGTGTACCGGATGACCAGGGGGTCTTCAAAATACCTAAGGTGGGTATTGCCACTTCCCCACCTCCACTCTTGCTCCAAACCCACCCATGGGTTCGCAGCGCCCTCAGAATAACACCTGTGCCTCTAATGGCTCCAACCCTGCAACCTCCCTGCCTGTTCTCTAACTGCCTTCCCTAGAACATACCTGCCTCAGCTCCACTTCCTACGCTCACTGGTGGTTAGATCCCCCCTATCCCTATCCCCACCTTTGCCCTCTATCATACCTGGCTCCTTGTCTTTCTTTAAGGTTTCAAGGAGCTTTCCTTAACTGACCCTTTTTACTATGTTGCCAATTTCATTTCAGCAAAACATTTTTTTAGAGTAGTTTTCATGCTTTTCATTTTATGAAGACCACAGCCCCTTATTGGGGTTGCATGGGCTGGTCCCCTGCCTATAACGATCTTTCTGCTTTGTCTTGTGAACTCCTATGCATTCCTCAAAACCCACCTCCCACATGCCTTTTTACAGAAAGTCCTCACTGTTCCCTCCCTGGGCTTCCCCAGATCCCAACCTTCCTTCTATCACACCCTGACCCCACAGGGATGGGGATGTCTATATCCAGCTGTACCCCATAGCTAGGGGCTCCTCAAGGCCCTGCCAGAAGGGTCATTGGGAAGTGTTTATAAATTGAATGAATTAAGGTAGATTAGAGACTAGATTAATGTCCACACCAGCCACATTCTCTGCCTACCCCACCTTGATGGGCAGGGGTGAGACCTCTCACCTTGATGGTGTCCAGAGCCAGCTCAACAACTGCACACTGCTTTGGGGTCAAGCTCTTGGCTTCTTCTCGTACCATGTGGTCCTAGATGGATGGAGAGAGGGGTCAGGTGGGCAGAGCAGGCCCCACATTTGGGCTTCTGCCTGTCTATGGGACTCATCCTGCAAAACTCTGAGGAGTGGGACAGCGGGTCTGTTTTTTCACCATTGTATCTGGTACCCAGCATGTGACTGGAACATGGCAGGTGCTCAGTAAATATTGGTTGAATAAATGATTTGTACCCTTGATCAAGCTGTATCCGAAGTTTAACCATACATGCCTTTCCAACACACCAGGGCAAATAAATTGTGCTTAAGCTAGTCTGAGTAGGGATCCTGTCACTTGAACCTGTAAAGCATATCACTATTCTGGGATCTTTTGCCTAGGAATACCTCCCACCCTGATCTCCTGCCTCTGCCCCTGACCTCACCTTGAGTTTAGACAGCTGACCCAGTTCCTTGGCCGCATTGAAGATCATCTGGGTTCCCTGCAGGTAACAGACACAGCCAGAGTGAGGGTGAGGGTCTTCCAGCTCAGTCCCCAAGCCCCAGCTGATACCCTAGCCCTGGATGTCTTCTTGGTTCTTGTCCAAAGGATCTGAGTAGGGCAATGGTTGTGTTCCAGGGACAGAGGTCTGGAGCCCTGCAGGAAGGAGGAGGTGGTGACTTCGTCCCCAGAAACCCCAGTCCTGTGGGGGTGCTACCCACCTTCCCATTTCCACCACAACCTCAGGTTTGTGGAACAGAGAAGAAAAATAGAGTGGATAGCAAGGGGCAGTGAGTGGGGGGAACCCCAGATGGTGTTTGTGGGTATGGATGGGGCTTGCCAGCTCAAAGTTAGGGATTCTTGAGAAAACCATGAGATGGTCTCTGGTGAAGCTCCCTACCCACCGTGAGACCATTCTCTTGTTGGGAGGAGTACTCCAGTATTCTGGGGGGGAATGTCAGTCTGACATTTTAAAGGAAGAATCCTCCCCAACAACACACACCTCAGTACCCATCCCCACTATCCCTAAAACAGACCCCAGCAAGATGGCTTCCTGGTTATGGCTCCAACAAGCTAAGTGGGCCTGAGTTCAAATCCCAGCTCTGCTGTGTGGCCCTGGGCAAGTCACTTAACCTCTCTGAGCCTCAGTTGGCCATCTAGATGGAGGAAATCATATCCATTTCATGGTTTGGCAGAGACTAAGTGTGTCTTTTTTCAATGTTTACTATTATTAGTACTTGGTCTCAAGGTCATGGGCAGTGCTAGGGGAGACTGGGTCTCCCCTGCCTGGAAGTCACATGTCCTGCCTCCTCAATCACTGTGCTGGGTGACCTGAGGTGTTTCTTGGCCTCATTTTCCTACCCTGGCTAACAGGGACATCCACTTAGCGAGTAGGGTGGAACTAAGTATCAATGAGCTAAGGACTCCTGCATTACTGGGTCCTGGGGTGGTCAGGCATTCCTGGGTGAGGCTGGGCAAGGATGGGACCATTTACACTTGGGAGATTTGAAATTACATGAATCATCTATTAGTTGGCCTGTGGGAGCTGGTCACACTGCTGGTTACCAGTGTTATCACCATCTGGCTATCTTTATTCTTCTTATTCCTAATCTGTGATTGACTGAGGCTGTCACGAGGCACAGTTACTCAGTAGCCCAGCTGTCTGGGCCTCAGTTTCCCCTGCCACCCCCTTTTACCCACCTGTTGCCCCCACCCACCATCCCTCACGAGCAAGCCAGACAGACAAAGGAAGAAAAGACCAACAGATGGGTTCACGGAACACCCCTGGACGGCACAGACCACAGGGGTGGGAGGAGGCATGGGATAGGGTGAGGGGTGGGGGGGAGCCAGACAGACAGTGAGAGGCTGGTCTTACATCTGAGTGGCTTGGCAGTTTCGCCCTGCCCTGTGAAGAGAATCAGGTGGAGGTCAGAGTTCAGGTGGCAGCTGAGAGGATACTCAGTGGGACTTCTCTGGCCCCTCAAAGCTCTCCCCCACTCCCCAACCCACGAGCTCCCTCCCAGGTGCGGGATCTAATGCTGAGCTCCCTCCCCAGCTAGGCACTTTCCCTTGTCGCCTGGTGGAGGCTTGGGGCCAGGCTCCCAGACTGCCATGCTAGGAGCCTAGAACCAGCCGATCGATCACCTGGGAACAGGTGTCCAATCCCAGTCAGCCTGCCCCAGGATGGGGCACCCCGGGGGAGAGAAGAGACAGAACTCAGGGTCTCTTGGCTCTCAGCTCCCAAGACTTTACCCTGGCAGGCCTGACCAGAAGAAATGTGCTAACAGTATCACAAGTTCACTCAACACACAGACACACACCTGGGCACATCCGCGAGTGTGTGGGTTTATGCATACACATACTGAGATTGACACACACATGCAGAACTCACATGCTAAAATACATGTGTGTACTCCTAAATTCTGTCACATGTGTGCACAATCACATGGATAAACCCCCCCCACTCTCACCTCCATGTGTATGGTGCCTGGCACATTGAATATGCCCCCCAAAGGCTGGATGAGTAAGTAGGAAAGTCCTACAACCCATGTTCATGAAGTAGAGACCCTACGTGTGTGTACACAGGTGCAATAGCTTCTGCATGAGTGCACAGCAAGGGCAACTGTTCATGTGTTGCGACAGTTCCCATCTCCTTACAACAAACAACCATTAGAACAAAAGAAATCTACAGAAAAAATAACAGGGTTCAGTCCAGGGCAGTGGTCTAGGTCCTTCACAAAGCCAAAGGCTCAGCTGAACCCAGGGCTGTGATAAGCCCTTTGGAAGTTGTGAGAAGGTGGAAGCTGTATGTGTGCATGTTAGCTTGCTCGCACACACACACACACACGCCACATCTCTGGGGGAATCACCTCACCTCTGAACTCTGGATTTGTGGGACTTAGTCAGGGTTCCTACTTCCTACCTGTAAACCCCAGCTGACCTTCCTGCCCTGCACACAGACATATACATGCACACTCACGCCCAGACACCAGATCTCAGGACCTCACCACCGACGAGGCCCTCATTACCTTTTCTAATCCCTTGCCATGTTTTCTCAAGAGGGTTCCCTGCAGAGACAACATCACAGGGTGGTCAACCTGGCGAGCCATGTGAATTGGGAACCGGGGCGATTACATATATGCTCATGGGGATGGGGGATAACGGGCATCTGCACTGCACAGGGGCTGGTGACCAGGTCTGAAGGGGGAATGTGTGTGCCTTAACGATGAACTCATAAAACATGTGTGAAAGACAGGAAAGAGAAAAAGAGAAACAGAAATACAGAGCCAGAGAGAAAGGAGAGAAGTTGCTGCCAAAATATAACCAATTTGCATTTACTGTGCATGTGAGACTCTTGGTTCTTGAAAAAGAAAACAGGCTCCGTATTCTGACAGACCTGAATTTGAATCCTGACTCTGGCATCTATTTACTATATGGCTTTGAGCAAGTAAGCCCTCCTGTCTGGGTTTCAGCTTTCTTCATCTGCAAAATGGAAATAGTAATATCTGCCTCACTCAAAAGGTTGCCATGAAGGTAAGCTGAAACCACAGCTATGAGAAGGACTGGCAGACAGGGAATCACCGATAAACGTGAACTCCCTTAGCTTCCTTCCCACAAATGCATTGTCTGTGGTCGGGTATACTGCCACCAAGTGTTATAGCCAAAGACCCAGACTACAGCCACCAAGAAGTGAGATGAGCTCTTGTAAACTTCTGCCAAGGTGAAATGCTGCAACAGCCTTATCTTTCCCACAGAGAGGCTCTGAAGTGGTTTCACTGATTTTTGCCCTGATATGTGTCTAAATACTGAACAATTCAGGGAGCACTGCCTCCACTAGTCACAGAGATGAGCACTTTAGGGCATCACCCCATCTTGTTCTCACAATAACAGGCAGTTGCTACAATTAACTCCCTTTTCCAGACAAAGAAGTAGAGGTTCGGAGGTGAAGTGACTTCCCAAGGTGAGAGAGAGAGAAAGAGAGAGTGGCTGGGCTGGGATTTGACACCAAGTCTGCCTGACACCAAAGTCAGAATGCGGTCTCCCACCTGGGTGCCTGGGTGTGCGTCTAGGATTCGTGCGTGTCTGTATGTGCAGCAGGAGTGGGGTAGGCAGGGGTGGTGAAGGGCAGGTAACTAAGAAGGAATCGGGTTGTGAGCCCAAAGTGGAGGTCAGACTTTGAACCTCCTTCTAACATTGGGGAGAGGCCCAGATACCCTAGTGGCACCTGAGCATGGCAGTGAGGGTGAGTCCTGACTAAGGTACCGTGGCCATGCTAGCCTGGAGGCACCGCCTCCTTACTTATAATGGGGTGGGGCCGTGGGCATGGCCTCCCTCCCTCCCAGTCCCTCCCCCTCCCCGTACCACGCCCCAGACAGACACAGGCACATCTAGGCGGGAGGTGGGACGGTGGGAGGGCCAGTGGGTGAGGAGGGAGCGCTGGGTGGGAGGGTACAGCCACGCGGTGGGCCGAGTCCAGACACAGAGCGAAAGGACAGACAGACGGACAGACGGGCCTCTACTTACGATCATCTGTCAGCCGTGACGGGGGCGGGGTGGTGGGGGAGGGGGGAATAAGTCACCATGAGTCTCCCAGAAAGGCCAGGGAGAGGGTGGAGACAGTACGGGGAGAGGACCCCGGGCCCTAGCCCAGCCCAGAGGGGGTGGGGCTGGCCAAGGGAGGTCCAAGCCTCCTGAACCATCCTTGCCTCTTGGGGGCCCCCCTCCCACCCTCCCACTCCACCCAGGAGTGTCCTCCTACTCTGTGATGAGTCGTCAACCCATGTGCCATCACAGTCCAAGCCACTGGTGTCACCCTGGAATAACCCATGCCCAGCCATACCGCTTGACTCCCACCCACAGCCTGATCCCTGGAGATCACCATCTCTGGGCTGTTCCCAGAAGAGTCCTAGAGGCACAGTGCTGGTCTCTGGAGGACAGCAGACCTCTGCTTGACTTCTCTGACATTGGATGCCCTTTGTTACCTCTACCCAACCTCCAGCAGCCCTGCCTTCTCTTCTTCTCAGATCTTTGAAGTCTATGGTGTCTTCCCTTTTTGTCTCTTGATTGAACCTCCCAAGGGCCTTTGATGAACCCATGACCCCTATGACTTCTGTGACCCAAGAGTGGCCTTAATCTCCAGGCTGACCTCTGTTTTCTGGGTGATCTCTGACCTTCGAATAACCCCTTCACTCATATGTGACCTCGATGTCCCTTAGATGTCACTCAATTCTACTTTACCTTTGACCTTTGAATAACTGACCCCCCTAAATGACTTCTTCAATCTCTTCAGTGGCCTCTTGATGACTTTTGATCCATGTGTGACCTCTCTAATCTCTGGCTTTATTGACCTCTGGTAGCATATATGACCCTCAGATAACCCTTGTGCCTGAATGACATGTAAGCCCCAATGCTTTTGACATCAAGCTTTCTGGGCTCCCACAGGGGAGGTGGCCCAGGCATTCCCTCCAACTCTGTGGGCCTCACCGTCTGGTCAGTGAGGGGTGGCAGGACGATGGTCTTCTCCATGGTGTTCATGACCAGCTTCCATAGCTCCTTCAGCACTCGCTTCAGCACCGTCTTCTCACAGATTTTGGCAAAGAGAGTCAGGCTGGGGGCGAGGGGCAGGTCTGAGAGAGGGCCCAGCTGGCCCTGACCCACAGAGCCAGGCTCTTCCTCACAACCCATGGGCAATGTGGAAAGGCATCCCATGTACATGCAAGAGGGCGCAGAGCCTGTACAGGGACCCATGGGTGGTCTAACGGGGCTACGATACATGAAACACATGGAGAGCAAATGGTGGCTGGACAGTTCAGCAGTTGCCAGACAGTAAGGGGCCTAAAAGTCCAGGAGGAAGGCCTGGGCCTAGCATGAGGGTGGTGGGGAGCCATGGAGTGTGTGAGAGAGAAAGAGAGAGAGACAGAGATAGAGGCAGAGACAGAGAGACAGAGAGAGAGACAGAGAGACAAAGACAACCCAAAGACATCACTGTTCAAAAGAGCAGAATGGGGATGTACTGGATTAGGAAGGCTGGATGGAGACCAGCAACTACGAAGGGGCTGGGGCCATGCTCAGAAGGAAGGGGAAGGGAATGGTAGGAAGAGGGCAGACTTAAGAGGGAAAACAACAAAGAATTCATGATTGGATATATGAAGGTTGAAGGAGAGAAGGTAACCTACCACGATCCATCCAGCAACTGACCTCCTCGTCCACCAAATCCATCCCTCCCCCAACTTTCTTTAATGCTCCTTCCTTCCTTCCTTCCTTCCTTTCTTCCTTCCTTCCTTCCTTCCAACTATCCAACCATCCATCATCCATCCTCTCTTCCTCCCACTCTCTCTCCCTTCCATCTACCCTCCCATCTACACCATCCATTTATCCTTTTTCCATCATCCTCCTTTCATACATCTAGCTTTGTAAGTATTTATTTTTTAATCTACCCATCCATCCACCTACCTGTGCCTCATGTCATCTAGCCATCCAACCACCATCCATTAATCCATACAAATATTTACTCACCAATCCTTCCCACTCATCTTTCCATCCCTTCAGGCCTCTACGAATCCTCCTATCCAAACCATTCAACCACCACCCAGCAAACATGTCTGAGTGTTCTCTCCAGGCCAGCCCCATCCATGGCCCCTCTTTGGCTGACCCAGTCCACCTGGCCTGGCTCACTTGCTGTCCAGCAGGTCCATGATGGGCTGCAGTACGTTGTCAGCATCCTGGGCCACACTGCTGCAGGCACTGGCTGGCACATTGCCCGTGCCCTTCACCTGGCTAAGGATGTCACCCATCTGTTTGACACACTCCTCAATGTGTGGCTGGAAGCTGAGGGCATAAAGGGGAGGAGCTCAGACCAGACTCTCCTGGTCTCTGGAGGAAAGGCCAGAAGAGGCCATAAATGCTGATCTGTGGACCCTGACCTTTTTATCACCAGCATCAGGGAGACATGGCATATAACAGCAAGGCAGCAGGTGTTAAAGATAGCAGAATCAGGCACTGGCTAAGATATTTACCTGTGTTATTCATTTCATTGCACAATCCTATTCAGGTACTATTGTTATCATCATCCCCACTTTACAGATGAATAAACTAAGTCTCAGAGAGGTTAAATGACTCACTTAAGGCCACACAGCTAGTAAGCAGTGAAGCCAGGATTGAACTCAGCTTTGTCTAACTCCAAGTTTGAGGCCTTCACCACCACATCTGCTGAGTCTCCGGATGCCCCAAGCTCAGAGGTCTGGGGGTTGCCTCCTCCCCTCTGCTCCCAGCTTTGGCAATGTCCCTACCTGGTAGCAAACACCCGGCTGAGCTCATCCAAGACATTGTTGAGTTTCACCTGGAGCTCCTTTAAGATGTCACTGGCTTCAGCGTCCAGCTGAGGAGAGGGAAGGAATGTCAGGTCTGGTTTACAGAGTATCTACAGGTCTGGGGCATTTTCCCATCCAACCCCAAGAAAGGGATCCCAAAGGGCTGGAGAATAAACTGAAGCACAGGCAGTGAAGATGCTTGCTTGAGTTTGAGAGAGCAACTGGGTTGGGATTCATTGGATAGAAGCTCTGGGGACTGCAGGGATTGGGGTGTGTCGCCCTGCCCAGTCCCACCTCACCTCCTTCCCTCCCATGGCTTCAAACATTTTCTCTAGCTGAACTCGCAGCTGCTGAGTGTTGTTCATGAGGATGCAGGGCTGGCAATGGGAACAGAGCAGAGTCAGGGCTCAGGATGCTTTCCCAGAGCCTCTCCCACCCACAGCCAGGGAGCCCTGGTGGTTTCAAGGTCTAAATCCAGAGGAATCCGGGGTCCCACACTTTCATCTGAATTGGAAGACATCATTTGGGACCAGGTTCCTGGAAGTGTTAGGGAGGTTGGACTATCAGGGGGAAGGAGGACTCAAGTAAGTGGGCTGGGCCTCTGAGAGTAGCAGGAAGGGGAGTTCTTGTCACATGCCCATCTTCTCTTACATGGGCTAAGCTTTGAAAGCTCACATACATATACCCTGAAGGTTTCATTCACAACAACCAGACAGTGACACATTGAAGACCTGTCCCCTTACCTCCATATTCCCCCAGACATACAGAGTCAGACACACACAGTTAGACACACACAGAGACACAGGTCTCAGAGCCCAGAGAAAGATGGAGCCCTGGGATGCAAAATGGGGCTGGGAGGGTACAGGACAGAGGTCCCCTCAGGTCACCACTTTCTCTTTCTCCTTGGAGCAATAGGAGGCGAAGTCCTTGGAGATGATGTCTGCATACTGGAGGAGCACATTACTGATAGTCTGGGGAAGACAGAGAGAGTGGTTGAGAGGAGGGGCTGAGGCTGGGTGGGCCCACCAAGAGATATTAGTGAGATGAGAGATGTCCTGGAACCCACTTTAGCACCTAATAGGACCACTGGGTTGGGCAAATTCTCCCAGCAGGTTGACCACCACAATCAAGAGAAGACACCACCACGTGAAGATGATTATTTTATGTAGACTCAACTCTTTTTCAGAGCAACCAACCATATTAACGCAGCCCCAACCACAACCTGATCCCAAACCAAATCTCAATTTTTACCTGCATTCCCCAACTTCAACTCAGGCTAAAGCAAATCCAATTGAATCCAGCCCTAGTCCAATGATCTCAACCTCCAAACTCACCCCAGGGCCCACTGAAATTCTATAGAAATCCCAACACTCACTCTAATACCAAATCAAACCCCAATCTTAACAGGAACCCTAAACCCAACCCAAGCCTCAACTCAACCCCAACCCTGACCCCAGCTCCAAATTCAACTTAAACTTTAATTATAACTCTGACCTCAGCCCCAACCTCAATTCAAATCTTGTCCCCAACCACAACTCCAATCTCTATGGAAGGACCAATGGCAACATTGACCTAAACCTTAACCTCAATCCCAGTGATATCGCCAATACCAACTCTGACCTCTAACCCAACCCCAACTTTAATTATGACCTCAAACTTAAATTCACTCTCAACCTAAGCTTTAATCCCAACCTTAACTCAATGACATCAACCCCAACCTCAAACTCCACCTCAACTCCAACCTCAATGACATCACCTACCCCAACCTTGACATTCCAACTTTAACACAAGTCCTATCCCCAGCTGCGACTCCAACATCAATGGCGTGACCAACCCCAATATTATGGTTTGGGTTGGTCATTCCACAGACCTCAGTCCCAGTGATATCACCAACCCCAACTTTGACATCAATCCCAAACTTAACCCTAACCCTGATTCTGACTCCAATCCCAACCTCAACTCCAACCCCAAACTTGACCCTATTCTGGACCCCATTCCCAACTCCACCCACACTCCTGCACCTTGGCAAAGCGCCTCATGTAGTGCCCCACGATTTGGGGGTCAGGACACTCAAGTTTCTTGATGATCTCAAAGCTCTGGTTGAGCTGGGAGAAGACGTCCACCACGGAGCAGGAAAACAGGGCATGCTCTGAGGTCTGCTGGAACTGCAGTAGGAGGCAAGCCAGGATTGAGGAGAGAAGTCAGAGCCTAACAGTCCACAGAGCCCAACCCTCTCACTCCCCATGGTTACAGCCAGAGACCAACCACCAGGGATGACATAAATAGTGTGTGATGTTGACTTACTGCTCAACAGAGACCATAAGGTGGGTGGCTGGGTCAGGCTTGATAAACTCACATTTATTTGTTGAATGAACAAAAGACTTTAAAAGCCATGAATGAGACAAAGATTGAGGACAACCCTCAGAGACTAGTCGCATCTCAAGGGCAGTTTTTGTTCCCAAATTGGATCTTAATGGACCCCAGAGGGAGCAAGGCCACTGTGGACAGAATAGAAGCTTGGTGGTCAGTCAGCTTTTTTACCCCATCCTTCTTGTCTCGCTCCAAGGCCCCATGCAGGAAATCTCGGGATACCTCCTCATTCTCATCCAGCCACTGGATGACAAAGGGCTCAAACCACCTGGAATGGAGAGTCAGGGTGGTGTTCTGCTGTCTCTTGTTCCCATGACCCTCTGCTTGAACTCACCCTGTGTCCTTGGGTTGTCACTCTACTGCTCCCCTCCTCCACCAGACCTCAGCTACTTCACTCATGAAATGGACCAAGTATCCACTGTCAGAGCAAAGCCCAGGTTCATGGGAATCTTAGTTGATAAACTATCCATGAGCAAGTGGTTTAGTCTCTGAGATCCTAACACAACACATAGTAGGACCTCATGTATAGTGGCCACAAACCCACCCTCCACCACAGCCCACCATTAGAACATTCTGAGTTCAAATTTGGCTCTGTCACTTACTGGACATCACCTTGGGCAAATCCTTTAGCATTTAACCCTTTATTTCCTCATCTGCGAAATGGGAATCATGATGCTCTCGTCTCATAGAATTGTAAAAAGGATTAAATAAAAAAAGACATGAACCTGCTCAGGATGGTTCCTGATACTTATGATAATGGCTATAGGAGTCCATAGACCAATGGCTAAGAATAGAGAACATTGGGTTTGAGCCCCACCTGTGCCCCTGATGCCCAGAGAACCCTAAGTAGATAAGCTTTCCTCTCTGGGCCTCAGTATCGCTGTCAGCACTAGTTCTGGCTTGGGTTCTGGGCAGGGGACTTACGCAGGGTACTCAGGCACTCGGTCCTTGAAGGCAGGAAGCTCTGCTACATACTCATTGTAAAGCCACTTGACTTTGAAGTGGAGGTTCATGTAGTCGGCACTCTTACACAAGCGATGCTTGTCATGCTCTAGTAGGAGAAGCAGGGGAGTGGCTCAGCTGAGAGGGCCTGCCACCCTCTGTCTCAGCAGTTCCCACTCTGGCAATCATTGGTTTCAACCTCAGGCATGAGGATCCAGGGCACTCAAAGCCCTTCAGGGAACACTGAGGCATAGCTACCTGCTGTAGTGAGGCTAGAAGGCACGGGAGTGGGGACACTCACCCTCCATGGCATACTTCATGTCCTGGGCAAACAGATTCCACATCACTTCAGCACTGATTTTACCCACATTCAGTTCCTGGGGAAACCTGGCAAAAGTTTGAATTATGAAAGTATGAAAGTATGGAAGTATAAAAACTTGGCAGATCGAAGCCAGATAGAACAGGCTACTTTGGCTTTCCTAGCCAAAAGGTAATGCAGGACAGGCAGAAGGATATGGATTCAAGTTCCCTCATAGCCACAAATTTGCTAAGTGACTCTGTAATAAGGCCCTGCTTCTCCTGAGCCCCCACTCACATGTCCCTCCATCCCTCCATTCATCCACCCATTTATCTATCCATCCATCCATCCATCCATCCACCTCTCCATTCATCCACCCACCCCATCCACCCTTCAGTACAAAATCTGATATTAATTCCATATCTAAATAATCAAGAGATCCTGGCATCCATTCAAAATCCCTGATATTAATTCCATATCTAAGTAACCAAGAGATCCTGGCATCCCAAAGTTAGGGCCCCCTCTAACACTCACATCAGGGAAAATTAAAACAGCTAATAGATATAAAAATTCTGCAGATATATAAATCCAGAAACCAAAATTGTGCACACATTCTCAAACAACTACACAAGATGCAGTACTGTACACTGAAGTGCATTCTACAAGTTTACACACATATACAATTAAACCCATAGGCCACAACTATGATATAAAATTACATCCACACTATAAGAGATAATGAAATTTAAATGTAAAACATTTAGTAGAGTGTTTTGCACATAGCAAATACGAGAACAATACTATTGTTATTAATGAACTTACACACACATACAAAATTATACACATATGTACATACTGTTATTCACACAAATCAATACACATAAAATATATGCCTGATTATACCAGTGATGGTCTAAACATACACACAATTTTATGTTTATGTCTGCAAATTATGCCATATTGCATCCAGGCACAACCATACCTACAATTGTTTTCATATATACAACATTTTATGTGTAATTAGACAATAGTGCTTTTACACACAAGACAGAAAATTGCGCACACACATACACAATGATCTCTAGATAATTAACTACACACAACTCACTGATTGAGGCAAGGAGTGTAGGAATTCTTGTCTTCCTCTATGATGGACACTATGAGAGTAATCAGCTTGGACCAGAAGTCAAGGTTCTTGATGCTGGGGCCCTGTTCCTCTGGGGGAACTTCCCCCTTCTTGGCCTGAATGGGGCAGTGGAGACATTGGCTACAAGGGGTTAAGGGATGGGGGCTTCAGTTAGTTCATTATTGAGGTAAAAGAGGTTGGTGAGGAAGGGGCACCATTAAGATGTGTGTGATTCAGGTGAGAGGTTGGCATAAGAAGGAACAAAACTCATGTAAACTGGCTCAAGCAGAGCTCATATCTACCCAGCTTAACAAAGCTTAATTAGACTCAGCTCATAAAACTGAATAAAACTGAATTTAGTTGAACAAACTCAAACTCAGTAAGCTAAATGGAGCTGAAATGAATGTAAATCAGATCCACTTAGTTTAACAGATGGCCGTTCTCAGTGTTAATTCAGTGGAACTGAACTTGGGCTAATTACACTGCATGGAGTGGAACTAAACTTAACTGAATTGAATTGAATTCAAATAAACTCAATTGGACTGAGCCTAATCAATTTCTCCAAGGTCGACATCTTCCTAAATCAAAAAATGGAAATAAATTGACCTAAACTCAACCTAACTCAAGTCAACCCAACTTAATTTAACTCAATTTAACTTAATTTAACCCAACTCTACCTGCTCAATTCAACCTAACACACTCAGGCCAACTTAATCTATCTAGCTTTAGTCAATCAATGGAAATGAATATAACTAAACTCAGTTGAAATAAGTCCAACTCAATCCAATACACTTGAACTCAACTGTACTTAATCCAACAACCCAGCTCATTCTAACTGAAGCCAAATCAGCTCAGTCAATAACATCTTCAACTCAAGACAACTGAATGGAAATGAACAAAGTTTTACTAAATTAAACTTAACTCAATCCAATTCAGGGCTGCACACTAATTAGCCAAGAACAATTTTAGCTTAAGCCAATCAAATAGAAATAAATAGAACTAAACTGATTATAGTCAAACTAAACTCAACTCAATTTAATCCATTTCATCTCACCCAATTTAATTATGAACAACTTGATTTCAACTGAAGTCAACTGAATGTAAAAGAACAGCATGAGATAAAATTGAACTGAATTCAGCTTATGTGTTACCTCCTATCAGAAGCCCAAGTTGAGGTAGGGGCCACTTCAGGCTCCCACAGCCTCCCGCAATTCCTCCATCCCAGTGCTAGTCACCCTGGGTTGTAAATTTCTAATTTTTTCATCTTTTCCTCCTAAAAGAACATAGCTTCTTGAAACCTTTCTGACGATCCTGGGTCATTATATGTATAGATAAACACATGTTGACAGATTACATATAAATTGAGTTGAAATGACTAAAACTGAACTCTAGTTAAAAATTCGATTCAACTCAACATTTATTGAACAGCGAGTGATTCTATTCCAGGCACACTGTATTATGCTAAACTCAACTAAGTTTAACTAAAACTGAATTTATTAAGCACAAATTGTGTATCAGGTGCTAAGCACTTAACTATATTTTATCTAAAGCTTGTGTCTCATTGAATCTCCTTCTCAATCCTGAGATGGGGGTTAATGACCCTTATTTTACAAAGGGATATACTGAGGCTCAGAACAGTTAAATCATTTGGAAAGGGGCAGATCTGGTCTGGGGTCAGGGTCTGGTTGATGTTTGCTATTCACTTCCACCTCTTATGGGGTCCTCACCGGGTCTGTCTGGTACTCCCGACTGTAGAGTTCATGACAGTTGTTGAAGATGTACTCATAAGTAGAGTTGAGGCAGGCTTTCACGCAATCCTTCACCACCTGGCTGGCTCGGGGTGGGCTCTGGAGTTCTTGCACCTGGAAAGAGGGCATGGATGGGCACAGCTGGGGCAAGAGGTGCTGATGGTTCTGGGTTTCAGGAAATGTTGTAGCAGTATGAAAGCAGAGGGTCACAGAGAAAGGGCACTGCTCTCCAGGAGAAATACCAGCTGTTTAGGAGCTAAGAGTCCTGAAGAATCCTTCTTGGAGAGCTAAATGGGACTGGGTCCCCTTTCCTACCTTCATCCGAAAGAAAGTGATGCTGGTGAGAAGGTCCACAGTGGATTTGAGGTCCTGGAGTCTCTCTGGGCTGCTGGCTGGGAAGTTATTCTGTTGGAAGGGAGAAGAGAGGCAGAGTTATGGAAGAAAGCAAAGGAGGATGGGAGACAGTATTTTAGGGGAAATTCAAAAGCCCCCAAGTTTCAGGAGGTGGGTTGGGGGTCAATAAAAACACCTTGAAGCAACTGGGGGTGTCTTCTTGAATGCACCAAATGGGTTGGGCAGGTGCTGCTCACAGGTGTACATGTGTCAGAGGAACACATTCTGCATGTTAGGATGGGTCCTCTTACATGCATGCCTGTTTCATCTGGGCACACATGTGCATGGGGGTGAGCAAGTCATCACACATGCACTTCTCACCCGATACATCGAGAGGTCAATCCGCAGGGAGTTATGCAGTTGGTCCAGGAGCTTCACAAAGCGCTCTTTCTGGAGAGGCAGAGGAGGAGAAGGATAGATGGAAGTAGAGACTTGGGAGGCGAGTGTAGTAGTGCTAAGTGGTTGCCATGTTAGCTGAGGACTAACTATGCAAGAAAAGCATTCCATCTACCATTGATCTGAGCCCTTATAACATCCGTTTCCATTCAACAGAAGGATAAACTGAGGCTCAGAGAGAAATCACTGGTACAAAGTCACACCGCAAGTCAAGTCCAGACTGGGAATCGGGAGCTAAACAGGGTTTGACCAGCACAGGGTTGGGTTCTCCCTCATCCCCCAGCCCCTGACACTGACCCCGAAGTTGGAGGCGGCG
This sequence comes from Cynopterus sphinx, assembly GCA_030015415.1. Lineage (NCBI taxonomy): Eukaryota > Metazoa > Chordata > Mammalia > Chiroptera > Pteropodidae > Cynopterus > Cynopterus sphinx. Next base: position 49,620,354 of record CM057390.1, on the reverse strand, counting down.
AAGCGGTCAGAGGCAGACACGTTGGTGGAGGCGGTGGTGTGTGCATAATAGGCATTGATGTTGGCAAGCAAGGTGCTCATGACAGCAGGCACCCCAGGACACATGTACTTGGAGGAGAGGCAGGCAAAGTGGCTGGTGGGAAGAAGTAGTAGGCACTGGGCCTGGTGTCCAGCCAGGACAGGCTGTGATCACCCCAGAATGTCTCTAAGACACCAGCATGAGTGACTCCTCCCAACCCCCCAACCATCCCCTTTCTCTCTGCTTAATTCTGCCCTCCAAGTCTCTCTCTCTCCCCTTTGAGTTGCCGTATCTGCTTCTAGCTCAGCTCTCTTCCCTATCACTCCAGGCCCAACAATGGCACTTTCCTAACCTCCAGGGGAATTACATAATGCCCACCACACCCACTTTCTCTCTGAATCCTTTTCCTAAGAACCACTTCCACCCTAGATCTGCCAGTGTTCAATTGGTGACCACCCCTCCCCCGTTTTCTGCACCTCGCCCTCATGTCCACCCCATCCTGCAGCCTCACGTCATGGCTTGATAGATGGACTCAACACCATAGCGCATGGCAAATTCATCCACAATCTCCTGGGCTGTCTCATCATAGTAAACCTTCCAGGCATCATCACCCTTGGCATCTGGGATCTTCACAACCCCATTATTCTGCACATCGGTTACAAAGTGGAACAGGTTCTGCCAACACAAGGGAGAAGGCGTCAGAGAGTGCAAGGGGGCACAAGGGGTCAGAGATCCCAGGTCTAGAGCATTTTACATCATCCATGCATCTGTTTATTCATTAATTAATTCATTTACTCTTTCATTTATCTAGCTACCCAAAATTTTACTTATGCCTCATCCATTCTTCTAATAATTCATCTGATCTTGACCAATAGGGAAGAGTTCTCCATCTATCTATTCATCCATCCATTCATCTATCTATTCATCTATCCACCCATTCATCTGTCTGCCTGTTTATCCATCCACTCACTCAGACACTCATCCATTCAACTATTCCAAAATGCACCCATCCACTAATTTACCCTTCTAATAATTCAACCACATACCCATTCATCTCATACATTTGCCTACAGCTTAATCTGTTCATCTAACAATTCATCTTTCTACTCAATCAACCATTAATCAATTCACTCATCTCTCATACATCTGTCCATGCATCCACTCACCCATTCATCTGTTTAACTACCCCCAAATTCACCCATCTACACTTCTATACTTCCAATAGCTCGATCATCCATCTATCCACCCACCTATCCAACTGCCCCAAAATTGACCTATCCACTCCTTCCTTGTAGAAATTCAAGCACACATCTAACTATCCCATCCACTACCCACAACTTAATCGTCCATCCAATAATTCATCTATCCACCCATTCAGCCATCTATCACCCATCAGTTTATCCATCCATCTATCCATTCATCCACCTATCATCTATCTATTTATCTACTCACCCATCAATCTATCCAAGTATCCTCAAATTCACCCATACATTCATCTATACTTCCAATAGTTCAACCACACATCCCTCTGCTCATATCTTTATCATCAATCCTTTCTTTTATCCACTCATTACTCATTCATCTATTTAATAATTTATTTATGAAATAAATTGAAATCTCTCCAGAAGCCCCCAGTTGGCTGGAAGAGATAGATCCAAACACAAGCAGCTCAATCCTGAGTGTTCAGGGCTGGGACAGATGGAAGATCTGGAGCTGGGTAGTGAGAGTCTGCCTGGAGAATAGATGGGGAGGAGTTTCCCAGGAAGAGAGAATGGCATGGGGGACAGTCTCAGAGACCCAGAGGAGTGTGAGTGGTGTGACCAAAAAGAGAAAGGGAGAACTGGGAAAGTCAGAAAGGGTGAGTGGAAGCAATGTGGGAGATCACAGTGAGTTTCAAAGGTAGGGTGGAGCAGTAGGATTCACCTCGTGCAAACAGGTGTACTGGACATGGTAAGGGGCCACCTTCTCCTCTCCTTTGATCTCCACACTGATGTGTAGCCGGATGGCACCTGACACAGCGGATTTGTCAGTCCGCTTGTCTGCAGGGCAAAAAGGGATGACAGTGTCAGAATTTCCCAATCTAGCCCTGGGATATTTTAATTTATGCATGACTGTCTCTCCTCAGATTGTTTCCCTAGGCTTTTCTCTTTCCCATTAGACTAAAATTCCTTAGATCCCGTCTCTCCCTCTAAACTAGGATCCCAGACCTTGCTTCCTAACTCACATTAAATTCCTGGATCTGCATCTCCCTCTTTAGACTAGAAGCCCTAGGCACTGCTTCACTCCCAGACTGAGCTCCTAGGCCCGTCTCCCCCATCAGATCAAGCTCCCCAGACTCTGCTCATCTTGCTATACAAGGTTCCTGAGTCTGTGCCTCTCTCCTCAGAATAGGATCCTTAGGTCTTGCTTCCTGTTTCTCTATCAGAATGGGATATCTAGATTTCTTCCAGTCAAACTAAGAAGTTCCTAGACCCTGCTCACCTCTCTCAGAATGGCTTCTTCCTGTGCCCTGAGACTGAGCTCACAGATCCTGTCTCTCCCATTCGAATGGTCTCACAGTTTCTACTTATCTTCTTAGACAGGGTTCTTGGGTCTGTAGCTCACCTCTCAGACTAGAATTCCCAAACTAGACCTCTTCCTTTAGACTGAATTCTCAAAGTTTAGTCTTCCTTTTTAGGTTGGATATCTAGGTTTGTACCTTTCTCCTCAGGTCTAAGATCCTCAAGTCTTACTTCCTACCTCCACTATGAGACTGAGATACATAGATTCTGTTCCTCCCTTACACTCCCAAACCAAGCTAAGAAGTTCCTGGGTTCTTCCTGTCCTCATCAGACTGGGCTCACAGACTCTGCCTCCCTCACCAGATTTGGCTCCTAGGATGACTCCTCCTGACAGTCTCTCCACTCCAGCTGGGTTCCCCACTTTGGCTGGCTCCCTGGGGCTCCCTCCCCACCGCCTGCAGAACCCCCTCTTGCTCACCCAGGTTGTACCACACGTCCATCTCGCCGCTGAGAGTCCGCACCTCGATGATTGTTTGTCCCAGGAAGTCATCGGACTCCCTCTTGAACCGCTGCTTCACACGAGATTTGATATCATCATCTTCATCCCAGACACGCACCTTGATTCGGTCTGAGGAGTTGTGACATTCACTGCAGGGAAGAGGTGAGAGCAAGATCAGGCAGCCAGCTTGGGCTGGTCTTGGAGTTCCCTTCGGCTGTCCTGGCAGGGTGTTCCGGATGGGGAACTGGGGGCCTAGCCAAGCACTTACAAGTGGAAGTTCTCCTCCCACACGGGATTCAGGTTCCCATAGATGGTTTTCGTCCGTTTCTTGGTCTTCCCGACCTGGACGGTGACATAAGGGTCACTGGATCCTGTCTTGTCCTTTGCCTGCAAGCCCTGGGCACAGACCACTGGAAAACACATAGGACAGACATAAATGTGTGCTCAAGGAAGGAAAACAGTCATTGTGATGGGCTCAGGCTGCTTGCTGGGGATCCTGTGATGTTGCCTAAGAGTTTGGTTCTGGCCACAGAGCCTGTGGGCATGCTGCTCTTGCTAGAGAGTTAACACCCAGTTAACACTCAGTCAATGAATTGAAAGATGGGAAAGGTATCCCAGCGTCACCCCTGGGGTGGGTATTCTCAGGTGTGTGCTCTGCTTTGTGCCCCTGAGGCTCTGTAGTGGGACTGCACCTCCACTGACCATGAAGTCACCTGATCACCTGCACCCCCTGCAGGGCTCCACTCCTCCCTGCTGCCAGTCTCCATCGCCCACTGGGGCTTCCTGGGACTACCTCCTGGACATCCAACTATGCTGAAATCATCTTGGGGTCTGCCTTCTGGGAAATCCAAATGAGGTTGCACATGGATAAACACCATAAGGCCCAGGCCTCTGGATAGGACCACTCTTCAGTGGGAGCTAATATTGTCCCCTAGTGGTCCCAGGTGGGACTGAGCCCCAGGTGTCCACAGCAGTGCCTGCTCTTTGGCCCCCTGTGCCCTCTTTCCCTTGCAATCTCATTTCTAAACTCCCACAGGGTTTCCTGTGGTCACCTCCCAAATGAACTATGTGCTCTCAACTCCTCTTCCTGGGGTCTGGTTCTGGGGTAATCAATCAAAATGACCCAGATAGAGCGTCATGCACACACGCTTAAAGGCATAAGTGCCCACCCGTGGCACGAATGCACACACACGTGGACACTGGAAAGACTGTATGCACTCAAGTACCTGCAGCAAAGGGAAGGAAGGAGTCTGAGAGGGAGCACAGGGGGCTAAGAAAAGGGACTTGGTGGCCACGCCCGCCCCACTGCGGTCTCACCGGTGATGCTGATCTTGGCCGACCACTTGGACGTGCCGTCCAGCACGCTCTGCTTGACCGCCTTCATCTGCTGCGTGTGGAGGGCCTTGGTCACGGCGAAAATCTCCTGGATGAGCTCGAAGATCTCAGGCTTGTTGCGCTCCCGGATCTTCATGCGGTCCTTGAGCACCATGATGATGTTCTGGGTCCGGTCCTCCGCCCCATGCTTGGAGCTCTTCTCTGCTGCCCCTGCAGAAGTGGACCGCGGCACCGTCCAGGGAGCGCCCCTCACGGGAGCCAGCACCCCGACTCCCACTCCAGACCTTCCTCAGCAGTGGCCACAGTCACTAAGCCGTGGGGGTTCAGGTGAATCACCACAGAAGTTAGAGCTTCCTATTTTCTCTCCGAATTCTCCCTCCCACCAGGATGTTCACCCTTCAGAGCTCAAGCCCTCTGAATCCCCAGCCCCCAAAGACCCCGCCCCTTCTGACACCTCTCCCCAACGCTCCCTGCTCTGAGCTAACCCTACCCCCCTTTTTCTCCAGGTGAACCGTGGTCTCTTATTAAACCTGCCCCTTGTACCCTTAAGCCAGGCCCGGAGCCCCGCCCCGCCCTCCTCCGACCCTCTCACACCTCCTTTCTCCCCTTCTCACCCCGCCCCTCCCCAGGAGTCCCGCCCATCACCCCGCCCCCTGGTCCCGTGCCACCAAGCCAAAGCCCAGCCCACCTCTGCCGCCCCGCCCCACGCAGCCCCGCCCACCACGCAGCCCCCTCCCGCTCGTGCCCCACCCACCTCCACCGCCCCCGCGGAGCCCCGCCCACCCACCCACGCAGCTCCGCCCTCCCGCTCGTGCCCCGCCCACCTCTGCCCCCCCGAGGAGCCCCGCCCACCACGCAGCTCCGCCCTCCTGCTCGTGCCCCCGTCCACCTCGCCGGGGCCGCCCCTGTCCTTGCCCCGCCTGCGACCCCCTCTCCGGGGAGCCCACCCCTCCCACTTCGCCGGGTCCCTTGGTCCACGCGCCCCGCGCCGCTCACTCTGCAGGCAGTCCGCGTTCAGCAGGTCCTGGCACTTCTCGTGGCACTTGACGCCACACTCGGTGCAGCGCATGCCCTGCCGCGCGATGCCCCACAGCAGCCCCTCGCACTCGTAGCAGTAGGTGGGCGTGGTAGCCGTCCAGACTTCGAAGTTGTGCGGCGTCGTGCACGAAATGGGATAGATTAAGGCTTGCAGGGTCTTCTTGTAAACGTGGTTTTTCTGCGGGGAGGGGAGGGTGCGGTATGGGGGCACAGAGCCCTCACCTGGGGGTGCTGTCCTGACTCACTCTCACCCTGTGCAGAGGCTAGTCAAGTTCCAGTCCCTCCGCCACCCCCATGGGTTCTTGGGTAAAGAGGGTGTTAACACGATGCTGCGCTGTCAACTCTGGGGTGGGTAGTGCCTGTCTCTGCCATACCCTCCCCCTCTTCCTCCAGGAGCCCCCAGCCCAGCCCACCTTACAACCAGGGGAGGGGAGGTACCCCACTCACCAGCTCCTCGTTGTTCAAAGTACTGGAGGCCAAGGCTGAAGTGATGCCCGCTTTTCTGGACTGGACCAGGGACTAGGGTGGAGGAGACACCGAGGGAATCACGGAGTTGATTGTCACCAAGAGCAGAATCCACAGCCATGGTTTGGGGCCACCAGCCATTGGGTCAGGACACAGTTCACAACAGCAGGAGCAGAACCAGCAAAGAATTGGGACATGACCAAGGGAACTTCCAGGAAGGCAAGCAGCCCCACAACCCTGACTCACCCATCCCCCACCACCATGGATCAGACTTGACTATCCATGGTCACCAGCCACACCATGAAACAAGGGTGGGAGTTACCTGCTCTCTCCCTGACCCGTGAACGGTAAGACATAGTAAGTTCCCCTCCCCAGAACCCATTGGTTGGGGGCCAGTTGGAAGATCCCAGTGGAGGGGTCTGGAGAGGAGGCTCAGGGGCCCAGGTCACAATCACTTACCATGGCCTGAAGTGTCCACGCAGCACGTGGGATAGAAATCAAATTATGTTAGTCCCAGAGAATGCCTTGCCAGCCCCCAGCCCCAGGTCTTCCATGGGCAGTTGTACAGGTTGAGTACTGGGGGAGGAGAGGGCTCAGGCACTCACCAGGTCACTCACAAGTGGGATGGGCTTCCTCTTTCGGATGTCAGGCATGCTGTCGATGATGATAAGACCACCCCCAGGGCTGCAAGACACACACAGGGATGTCAAAGGCCCAAGGAAGTCGCCCTTCCTCCATTAGACATCACCCAAGGTTGGGGCAGGACATGTGATCTCCCCAGGTATTAAGGGTTAAATTGTGTCACCCAAAAAGATACATTCAAATCCTAATCCATAGGACCTCAAAATGTGAACTTATTTGGAAATAGGGTCATTGCAGAGGCCATTAGTTAAGATGAGGTCATACTAGAGTAGGGTGGGCCCTAATCCAATATAGCTGGTATCTTTATAAGAAGAAAGAGACACAAGAAGCCTGTGGTGTGACGATGGAGGCAGAGATTGGAGTAAGGCATCTACAAACCAAGGAATACCAAGGATTGCCAACAACTACCAGAAGCTGGAAAGACAAGGAAGGATTTTCTCCTATAGGTGTCAAGGGAATGTGGTCCTTCCCACACCTTGATTTTGGACTTCTGGCCTCCAGAATTGTGAGAGATTAAATTTCTGTTGTTTTAAGCCCCCCGTTTGTTGTTTGTCAGCAGCCCCAGGAAATGAAGACACTGGGCCTCAACTTCCTCGTCTGGGAGCTGGAGAGATGATGCAGGTGTCCACATTTAATGAAAATTTGAATTAAAGCCAACCTAAATAATATACAAAAATATCAATGAAACCTTTCTTTATGCTCGAAATTGGAAACATACATGTCTATTGAAAATCAGTCCTGGAAGGAGTGATTTCAACTTCATTGGGAATGAGGAAACTGGACATCTTGTTTGTGTTCTCGTCTCTTGGCAGTTTTGCAGTAGCTGGAGGACTGAATGAGTGCTGTGGCAGACGCCATACAGGCTTGTCCAAATTCACTTTACTGAGAGGTGCACTCATCCCAGAGAGGGTTCAGCTGTGGCTTTTCTCCAGAAGGTTCTCAACTGGCCAATGAGAGAGGTACCTGGCTGCCAAAGACTCCTGGACAAGCTCCGGGGTGAGATCTGTGCTCCAGTGCCCCCTGCATGATCAGGCAGAGCCACATCTCTGCTCAAGCTTCCCCCACCTGACCCAGCCAGTGTCTGGAGAGAGCTTCTTCCATTAATCACAAGCACAGAAACCCCCATCTCACTCGCTGCTTCCAGGGCTCCCTGCCCAGCACACCTGCTCATCTGGGAGTCACAGCTCCTGTTTCCCCGACTCTGTTTGCAAAAGACCCACAAGGGGAGGAGGTCACTCTCCTGCTATTTTAAAACATTCGTGTAATTAAAAAATATCTTTTCGCCATCCAAAGGCTGAAAAAACACCCTTGAAAAGTAGTAACTTAAGTTAGATGTGACAAAATGCTCCATTTCAGACCAAACGACTATTGTTAACAAAAGTGCCAGCAGCTGTAGCAAGAATCTGGGAGTTTAAAAGCAGAATCAAAGCAAAATGTTCACTCCAGGGTTGCAAATGGGCTTTGCAGGAAAATAATTTTTTCCTTTATCTCACATTTATTACTAGGGGGAAGCAGTCTTAAGTTATGCAAGTAGCTTGGCCCAGGCATGAACCTCTCGGGACTCAGTTTCCTCACCTGTAAAATAGAACAGTGGGCCCCCCATGGGTTTGTTGTGAGGGTTCAACATGTTACTATCTATGCTATGAATGCCTATGACAGTGGTTCCATTATTTCACCCATACCTAGTCTGTGCCTTGTCTAAATGGAACCTCTCCTTGCCCTTTCTAGGCTGAGGCTATGGTGCAAACCAGCTTTGGACTCTGGGTTCAAGCCTTCCTCCTACGCCTGAAGCTCCATTACTTACCCGCCTTTGAACCACAGGGATTTGGACATTTCTCCTTCTCCCCTGGCCTGTAGGACAGATAGACAGATGTGGTCAGTGTGGCTGCTCCTTCCCAGGGCAAGGCAGGCTCCACACCCACTTCTGTCTCCCCTTTGGGTCAAGAGTCAGGAAACCTGGTTCGTAGTCCTCACTGTGTGTCCTTAGGGAGCTCAATGGATTTCTCTGGGCCTCAGTCTGTCTATCTGTAAAATGGGGAGAGAGGATGTTCTCTCTGCCACCAACCTCATGGATGTTGATCTCATCTGTCAAACCTGGGGATGTGTTAGCATCATTCCAACAAGAGTCCATGCATCTATAGTTTCCTGGGATTCGCAGAGGCTCATTCAAACACTCATAAGATTGTCATTTGTTAAACTCACTGCAGCCTCACCTGCTTGTTTGCTCTTGTGCAACAGGGCCTTTGCCCGAGCTGTGCACCCGTTTGTAAGCCCTCCTACCTTCTGCTCCCAACCAGCCTCCACTTTTCATTCAGGTCTCAGAATAGGGTCGATACTCCTCATCTGCCATGCAGCTAGAGGGTGGCATGGTTGGAGGGGGGCTGGGGAGGGTCCAGCACACTTCTGAAATAATATTAAGGTACTTTGAATACTTTAAGTGTCACTTCCTACAAGGACTTTTCCTGATTGCCTTGGATTTGTTTTATGACCCATCTATGAAACTCAGAGAGCCTGCCCACATTTATTTTTCTTGTCATGTCACTAGTTCCATTACAAGGGTAGCTATCTTTTTTTCTCTTAATTTGCTGACATAGTGAAAGATATTCAATAGACTTTTAATTGCACGATCTTTTCTACCTTTTGAATTTAGAACTACGTGAAAATATTATTTAGTCAAAAAATACAATTCTATTTTAAAACTGATAAAAAATTTGACTTGAAATTTGTGTGGTTCTGATATTGGATGAAGACTTTGGGAGTGTGATTAGGATCTCCTCTTGTCAGTCTCACCCCAACTTGGAAATTCCCCCTGGATAATAACATTACTCTATCTCCAGGCCAGAGTGGGTTGAATGACTGAAGGAATAGTGAATGGTTCCAATCCTGCTGCCCATCTGAACAGTCAACACCCTGGCCCTGAAGCTAATTGTATATTTCACCAAATTCCTTCTCTGATACTGACCTGACCTCAGACCTTTCTCCAACCCTGACACTCAGTGTGATCCCAAACACTGATCTCTTTCCCTAACACCAGTTCTAAATCTGACATCTGATCTCTGACTGTTGCCTTAACCTTTATCTCTACTCCTATCCCCAACCTTTATCCTTCCCTTATGCCATGGCTGTAGCCATGACCTAACTCCAGGTTCCAGCTCGCCTCTCCTCTTTCCCTGCCAAGAAATCCCAGGCTGGTGTAGGTGAGGCTGGACTGGGCTTTGGCGGGGAGATAGGGCAGGCCGGTATGAGTGAGGCAAGGAATGGTGGAGCCAGGGCAAGGGCAGGAGATGGTGGGGCCAGGTTGGTATGAGCAGAGCCACAGAAGAAATAGGGTGTGTAGAGGCATGGCATGGTGGATGGGGTGGGGAAGTGGGCATGGTCAAGCTGTCCATGGGGCATAGCATGAGATGCTGTGGGTGGGCATGGGACCAGGGTGGTGGGGCATGAGAGGAATGGGGAAGTGGGCATGGCCAGTCTGGGGCCAGTCTGGGGTTAGCGGGGACATTGGGCATGGGTGTGAGCTGACTAGGGCTCTCACTTACCTCCTGAAGCTGCAGCCGCACTTTGTTGAAGGCTCTAAGCCAGTTGGCCTTGGCCCTGGACATGGAGTCCTGACCCTCCTGGCCTTCCTCATCTTCTTGTAGCCTGAAACTGAGGAAAGGTGTATCCCGAGTCTTCATTGACAGTTCTCCCTTCCTCCTCTACCCTCTAAGTGATACCTGTCCCTTTAGAGACACTATGACCCACCTGTGTCTCCCAGTGACTCATCTCAGTGCTCCTGCTCTCTTTCCACATGCCCATTACATTTCTGACACATTTGGGTCCCCTGGCTCCTTTTTCTATCCTCCTGGCCCTCAGACCCTTGGTAATCCTATTTGCCCAGGATCCTTCCAATGCATTTGTAACTTTTTCAACCTATAAAAATGTCTGGCCCCTCACAACCCCTAATACTCCTTCATGAGCCCCTTGAACCACTCTGACCCCACTGAACCCCTTCTGACCTCCTAGGCATATCCTAATCCCTTCAATAAACCCATGGCCCTCTGACAACTTCCTCTCCCCCATTCCCCAGGTCCAGGCTCACTCCATAATGGCACCACTGATCACAGTGACCTTGTGACAGCCCTTTAGCTGCTTCCCATTACCTCTCCTCAGCCTTGGGGGGCTCAGCCTCAGGTGCTCGCTCAAGTGTAGGCACCTCCTTGGTGGCTGGCTCAGGGGCCACCTTGGCCACATCGGGGGCCTCAGTGGGGATTGCTGGGGCCTTGTCCTCCTTCTCAGAGGCTGCTGGTGGGAGACTGACACGCTTAAAGTCCTTGGGCTCAGCCACAGCTGCCTCATGGTGCTCCGCATAACCACGGATGTCATCAGGCACCTCCTCCTCCTCCTCCTCCTCCTCCAGTTCCTCCTCGTCCTCAGGCAGCTCCTCTTCATCCTCAAGGAAGTCCTCCAGGTCTTCATCCAGCTCCTCGTCCAGCTCCTCATCCAGCTCGTCCTCATCCTGGTCCCAGCGTGGCGAGTCCTTGTGGTAGCTGACTGAGCTGTGGCAGGAGTGGTAGGAGTCCCGGTCCCGCTCGTCCTCTATCTCGGAGCCCTGCAGGCTCTGCTCGTCTGGGTCGAAGTCCTCGCTCAGCTGAGAGCTTCCTTGGCTCAACTCCCCTGAGGAGGCATAGTGGCTGCTGCCTGTGGGGCTGTGGGGACAGGTGGGGCTCAGGGTCTGGGCACAGAGCCACTGCCCACCCAGCCCCAGGGTCCATCTCGCAGGCATTCACTCAGCATTGCTTGAGTGCCTACTGTGCACCAGGCCCTGTTCTACGTGCCAGTGAAACGCAGCCGTGAACAAGAGACAAAAATCCCACTCTCGTGGCATTTCTGGTCTAGATGGACAGGCAATAAACCAGATCAGTGATGGCAGTGATCACTGATGACCTACTGTACGCCACTCCTGTCTATGCCTTGTGGGGCTGCAAATGCTCCACCCATGTTCTGGGAACCCGGAATCAATGTCCTTGTCACAACTCCTTGGGATACCTTGGGCTTGTGAAACTTGAATATGGTTGCACCCGGTTCTCAATGTCCCCCTACCTCAACCTGATCCTCCTACAGCCAAGCTCCTTCATTCTCCAGGGACTAGGGCCTTCCTGCCTCCACGTCGTGCCTCAACCTCCTCTCACAGCCGGCCCTGCCAGAGTCCCCTCAGCTTCACCTCGCAAGCTTTCACTGAAATGCATCCACTTTCTGCACCCTGGGCTCCACCCTAGCCCAGGCTCCACCATCTCCATGAGATGCTGCCCCAACCACCACTCCTGCTCCTGACAGTCCCTGCCTCTCATGGATGCTACAGAGGGGCTTCTTCAAATCACGAACCCAATCACACAGCTCCCCTGTTTCAAACGCTACCAGGTTCACTAGTGCACTTGAAATAAATCCCACGGAATGCCCCACAACCCTGTGTGGCCCAAACTGTGCATCCTCCCGACCCTCATTTCCCTCTGTCCCTGCTTCTCTCCCCCTGCCCTGGCCACATTGGCCTCCTTGCTCTTCCTCCAATACCCTAAACTTGTGCCCACCTCCAGACCTTTGTACTTGCTGTGCCCTCTGCCAGGAATACCATTCCTTGCTTGGTCCTCCTCCCACCTCTGCCTCTATATGTTTTATCTTGAATATGTAATTTCATTTCCTTGGAGCTAAAAAAATAGAGTCTAGACTAGATGCTCAGTCTTTTAAAAAGTTCCTTCCAAAATTCTCCACCTGTTAACTATTCAAGCTTTCTATGGAATATATAAAATGTAGAAAAAATTAAAATAAAGGTAATTCTCTCAAATATCTGCAAAAAAATTATACAAATTATGTTTTACCGAAACTCTGTACAGTGCATGCTGTCCAATAGAACTTTCGGCAAGGATGGGAGTGTTTTCAGTCTACCCAAGTGCTCTACGAATATTCAATCTGTTTAATGTAATGTTTGTTGTTCTGTTTGGAAACCAGGGCTGGGGTGGTCAGGTCAGAGAGGAGGGCGGCAGGAATGAGGTCCAGACTCCCAGGCCCAGACGCCAGCCAGCACACTGTGCCACACAGTGAGTGGTCTGGCCCATGAGGGGACCCACCCATTGGGAAGGTCTAGGGACCACCTACTTTCAAAGGAGTGGTGATGGCAGCTGGACAGAGTAGGGGCAGCTCTGAAGTCACTGTGCCCATGCCCGTGGGTCAGGAACGTAGGTCAGAGGCCACCAGGAGGGAGGGGCAGGACCTCCTTGGGACCACAAGCTAGCTCCTTACTGGGATCTTTCCAGTGTCGCCATGCCTCACACCCCCCACTAATAGTCTTCTCTTTCTCTACCCGCTCACTCCTCTGCCAGTGCATGGAGATCAGTAGTTTTAAAGGAAGCGCAAAGAGCCCACATATTTCAGGGGACATTTCAGGTGTCTTCAGACTTTCTTCAGCCAAAGCAGAACCCCTTTTATCAACTTTGTGGAGTTTTCTTGCAAATTTTGGGTAAAGCAAGGGTTCCACTACTTACAAAAAAGCATAAATGCTTCTTTTCTAGACCCACTTACTTACACCCTCAACTCCCTCTAATCCCCTACTCCTCTCTTCATTCCAGGAGATAGGGCCACACACACACAGACCACCCCCAACCCCCTCCCCACAGTGACTACCTGAGGGCCTGTGGCTCGGAGAACTCCTCATAACTGTGCATGGAGTCACTGTAGGATTCTCGGGAACCCAAGGGTGGTGGACGGACAGAATACTGGTGGACTGAAGCATTGGGCTGGGAAGTAGTGTAATAGGGTGGTGGGATGCTGTTGCTTGTCTCGCTGCGGTAGTCACTGTCACGATCATCCACTGCACTGTCAGGGTCATCATCTGGAAAAGAGAGGAGGTGAGGGGAGAGGGTAAGAAGGGGAGGGAGAGATAGAGAAAGAAAGAGAGAGAAAGAACATGATGGGGGGCAAAGCAGTATCTCATATTTCAGGGGTCTTCACTGCCTGCTAACCCAAGAAGAGGAATCTTTACCAGAATGAATGAAGGATATTGGGTCATATTAATAGAGGTACAGGTTTTAGAATAAGGGAGGTGAGAACCCTGCTTTGCCTTATGTGGCTCAACTGGACCTAGAGTCTGGGTCCAGGATAAATCCTACAGTGTGAGGAGGACAGTGGCAAATTAGAGGATGTCCTTCAGCTCAAATGTGAGAATGGACTTTGCCAAAGTCCAGGCTCTCTGAAAACCTGATGAGTTTCTCTATCAGTCAGTGGGCTTCGCATAACACGAGCCATGCAAACACTCAAAAAAGTTGGGAGGGAGATCAGGAGAACAAGGTGGGGAAAATCGCCCATTAACTGTCAGAGATTTCTTGATATCTGAGAACGGAGGCTAAAGATCTGAACTCATATGCACAGGAACAAAAGAGGGGCTCTCACAAGGTACCAGCTCCCTCCAAAAGGATTGGATCCTTAGGTTGGCAATGTATTACTAAAATGGAACCGAGTGGGGTTGCCAAACTTCGAGTGTTTAATAAGAATTAAGGGATGTTTTAGTTTGGTTTGTTTTCCGTTGTAAGAAGGAAACAGCATTGAAGGATGTTAGATTGTGGTGGGATGAGAGAGACTATTTATTCAGAAATCAACACTTGGATTAAAAACAAAAGGGCTGGAAAAAAATAACCCCTGACTGGGTGGCCTATGGCATCAATTTACTGGTGATTTTAACCACCAAAAAGGTGGCTTGTACTTTTTTGTGATTTTAAGTATTTTTGCTCATTTTCCAGATGATTATTTTTCTTGCTTTATTATTTTAACCTTCTAATTGTTTTCCAGCTAATTGTGTCTGTTTCTATAAATTCAACAAATAGGTCCATTTTATCAATGAGGTAAACTGCTAAAAAATAAATTTTATACTTTATATCAAATGCTATTTAATTCATGCCCTCAGTTGTTTTGCCTTTAGAAAAACCTTAAATTCATTTTCAGCTAGCAAAGCTGGCCCTACCAAGGTAACTGGTTTCTCGATTTTTCATCTTACTTGGTCCAGTGTGACCTACAAGCTTTTGATCCGGTCCCTGTCATACACAACGACTCTGTCATGTGCTGCCTGCTGTCAGCACCGCTGTTATTACAGAGAGAGGCAGAGGCAAATTTCCACAACTTAACATTTGTGTGTATCAGGCAGAAGGGAGGGATCTGAAACCTGGACAAGTTCCCTCAACGCTCTGGACAATTTGTCAATGTCACCAAATTGCCAGCCCCTCCCCCTTCAACTAATTGGTTTTCTATCCAATTATCTGAGTCTTTGGTCAAATTGGCATTCTTTCTACCAAATTGTCCCTGACCAAGACAAGATGTTTCCAACCAAATCTCATGAGGCTGTGTCCATGTTAACCCAATTATCTTTTTCCTGACAAATTGTCTGTTTTTGAGAGGCAAATCGCTTTCCATTGGATTCTTTTTGTTTTTGCCCAGACTGCTTTTTACCAAATAGTTTTTGACCAAATTGTTGCCTCCAGCTGAGTCATATTCAGACACCTGTGTTTCGACAATAGGGCCTGCTTTTGGTCCAATGATCTTTGTTCTTCACCCAATTATCTGCTTTAGACAAATTGGTTTTAACCAAAAACATCTTTGTTTTTGATGGTATTCTTTGTGGCAAACTGGTTGTTACTGTCTCCTTGTCTGCCTAATGTGTATTCTGACTAAATTTATTTCTGACTGACTTGTTTTTAACAAATGGTTTTGGATCAAAAGTAGATGTACACTGTTTCCCTGATCCTGGAGGGAGAAGGGAGCTTGTCCACCAGGTGGTGGAGGAGCGAGAAGGACACAGATGCATGCTCAGACTAAAGGGCTGGATTTCTCTGGAAGAGGCAGGACATGAGGGTAAGGGAGCTCTTCCTTAGTGAGAAAATTGGCATCCAAATTGGGGGGATGGCTTGTTTTCCTTCCTCTGGGGGCAAACTGGAGGAAGATGTGTATGAGAGGGCTTTGGAGCTGAGGTCTCTGGAGTGATATCTGCCTGGGCGTCCCTGCCCACTGCCCTTTCTGAGGCCTTCTTCCTTCCCTATCCAGCACCCTCTGAGTGATATTGGGGTCTATTTCCCAAGGTGGAGGAGGAAGATGGGGAGACAAAAAGAGGAAGGAGTCACAGGAGAGGAGATGAGTTCATACATGGGGAGTAGGGGGGACAAGGGATCACAGTGCCCAGCTGGAGACAAGCAGGTCTCCCATCTAAAAGCCCATTCTTCCCAGCTGAATCCTCCCACTCCAATGGCAGTGCCCATTCCCCACCAGACAGAGCAGGATCCCCAAGACAGATGTTAATGGCCAGGGGGCAGGGGGGCACAAAGGGGTCTTGCCAGTCAGTCCTCTGGCCCCAATGCGTCAGCCACATGCTCCCCACTTCCCTGCACAGCGGGGCAGGGGCCTCAGAGTTGCCTAGGCACCCACCTCCCCATGGCCTCCCAGAACATGGAGCTGAGTACTTACTCTGCTGCTCACCCCAGCCAAAATAATTCCAGTTGCCTACAAAGAGAAGGGGCAGAGATAATAAAAGGGAGCAGGTGCGGGGCTTAAAGAGGGGGGCTCCCCATCCTCCTCATTCTCCCCATCTCCTTCTCCCACCCAAGACCCTGATCCCCTTCTACCCTGAGTATCTTCCCCAAGCATCGCTTTAACCACTGACATTTGTCAATCCTTCACCGCCTTGGGAGGAAGGCAGAATACATTTTTTGAGGTCACAGGCTCAGCCAGCAAGTAACAAAGAGGAGCATTTGGGGCCAGGGTTTTCCAGCTCTGAAGTCTGGGGTCAGTACTCCCCACTCCTTCCCTCCCCTCTCTCATGCATAAAGAAATATTGAACTGGAAATCCTAAAATTTGAAACGAAATTGGGTTTTTATCATTCTGCTCATTGTACATGTGAAGAAACAGGGCTCAGAGAGGTGGGGTGAGCAGCCTAATGTCACACAGCCTCTGAGTGTCAGGGCCAGGGAGAGAACCATATCTCCTTCCATCATCCCCAAAACTTGGCATTTTGGAAAAACACCTTGGACCAGAATCCTGATTCCTCTGACCCTTGGCTGCTTCCTCCATGAAATGGGGATGACGAAACATTCCCAAGAGGACTTGGAGGTAAATGCTGGGTAATGTGTCTCCATTCCCAGATGGAACCCACCCTTCACTTTGGTTCAGCTGCCCAAGTGCCCTGTCATAAGCTCGCTCCTGCCTCCACCTTGCATGGCCCTGCCCCCAACACAATTTTCAGTGACCCCATTCAAGGGGGAAGGCATTTGTAATTCCTTCTGGGCAGAGATGACTTCCCGCCCCTGAAAGCAGGGTAGTCAAGGGACTTTCTCAATATTACCCCAAGTCAGAGCAGAATAAGTTCCCCCAACTGCAGTCCTCTAGCCCCTCTCCCCACTATGCTCCATCATCACCATCCTGGGCATATGGGGAGGGGTGGACAATGGGTACAGGAGAGACTATGAGAGAGGAGCAAAGGGGGATAAGGAAGCAGATGGAACAGGAGAAAAAGGTTGAAGGGTGGGGTGGGGGACAAGTGTGATAGGTGTGGATTCTGCTCTGGAACTCTATGATTTGTTACTTCTTCCCCACTCCAGAGGACTTGGGGAACTTTTAGGAGAGAGACATCTCCTTGGCCCATGGAGACCTGGTCTGGGTACAGCTGAGTGTCCAAAGGTCAAGAGACATAAACAATCTTGAAAACTACAGCTTTTAGGGGGAACTGGATCGTCAACAGCATTAATAGATGCAGTGCAGTGGAAAGAGTCCCTCAGACCTAGGTTCAAATCCTGGCTCTGCAGCCAGGTATGTGACCTTGGGCAAGTTGCTTCTCCTCCTGGGCCTCAGTTTATTCATCTACGAAAATGGGAAAATGAAACAGCTTTTGTCTGTTGTACATGTGCCTGTGTATTGGCAGGACTGCCTGCCAGTGTCTGCCTGCAGCCTCTGACTGTGGGCTGCCTGGGGGTCTGTGCTGGCCTCATGAAAGTTTGTTGAGTAAATTATAGGTCTTCATCTAGAATTTGATTGTGGAATTAAAGAGTCTGTAGAATGTTTTTTAAGCTTTTAGATGTCCTGGGTTCCCTCGGAGTGAAGGGCTGTCAGATGCCCCATTCCAAAGAGACTGCCTGTGAGGATCTCAGAGGGACACTAGCATGCCTGTGGCCACAAAACAAAACAGGACTCAAACTGAAGTCCCAGATCTCTTCTTTCCACCACACTGTTCATGAATACTGTCCTCTCTTAGGACCTGTAACTCTGGAGGGGAGTTGACCTGTTACACACAACAGCTGTGGGAAGGGGGAGGGATGCCAAGAGGAATTGAGAGGTACTTACAACACTGGTTGCTGGGGACAGGGAGAGGCTTGTCTTGTTCATCTTGGAATGAATACTGAGGGGAGGGAAGAAGAGAAGGTTTGTCACAGGGAAGGCAGAAGCCAGGGGACCAGGATAGTCCTCTGTTGTGTTCCATCCTGATTCCTCTGTGCCTCCCACATCCTCTTTCTCTCTCTCTGGAGAAGGATATAGATGTTCACAGAGAAAGAAAGAGGGAGAGAGATACACACAGAGACAGTGAGAAACAGATACATTAAAAAAAAAGATACAGGTGAGGGAAGGAGAGAGAGAGAAGAGAAGAGAAGAGAAGAGAAGAGAAGAGAAGAGAAGAGAAGAGAAGAGACGAGACGAGACAAAGAGAAAGAACTGAGACAGGAGTTGAATAAAGATGAGAGATGAGGTTTGGACGAAGATTATTGACATGTGTGCATGGCCCCCTTTCCCTCCACTTCTCACTAAAGAGTGTTCTAGTCTATTTTTTTAAATTTATTTTTTAATTATTATTATTTACACCTACAGAACCTGGTCTTCCCAGGTTCTTGGTCTCCATCCAAGTACTAACCAGGCTTAACCCTGCTTAGCTTCCAAGATCAGACATTGGGCTTGTTCAGGGTGGCATGGCCATGGGTGAGGGACTGTGGCTCCCCTGGGGCAAGTACCCAGGACCTTCTGCGTGTAAAGCAGACGTGCTAACCACTACACTATGGAACGACGTGATTTCTTCCTTGCCCTCATCTTCTAAAGATTGTCTTCTGGGCCACACTGGGTCTCTGCACTATTGGGGATATGGAGCCAAGAAGAAGGGGGTGGCATAGAAGAACAGAGGTACAGGGGTTAAGGCTGGTAGGGGAGGAGAACTTTTAAGAAAGTCCAAATTGTGACTGGAGGAACTGAGGGGTGTGGGCAGGGAGGGGGTATGAGAACTGCTTCAGGGCACCTGTATCTCCTTGACAGTATTTGGCAAATGCAGAACTTGAGTCAGTTAAAATTGTTACACGGTTGGTAGGCTGTATTTTCCTGGCTGACATCACTGCTTAGAGACTGGACCACATTGGTAGCTGATTTAGTCAGGTTACAAAAGGTTAGAGACTCAAACACAGAGAAAGACAAATGAAAAAAAGAAACAAAGACAGAGTGGAGGAGATGGGGCAACAAGTGGGACAGACACAGGAAGAAAAGAGACCTCCACACACCAACACTCACCTCATCTTGGTCCCGCATGGCATTCAGCTGTTCCAGCTTCTTAGCCCAGTAGCGGGCCTCCTCCTCAGGAATGTCTGGAAGGGGAGCACTGGCTGTGAGCCTGGAAGCCCCTGCCTGCCCCTCAGCCTCCATCCAGTGTGTCCTGCAGGCCTACAGGCCTGGTCTCCAGTGGGTGGGGGGAGAGGAAGGGAGGACATGGTGGTGCCCCAATCCCTCCCCAGCCCAGCAATGCCTCTAGAATAAATGGAGGATGGCAGAGATGCACTCTAACATTTTGAGGGTAACAAAGCCATGGGTTTTTGGAAGAATGATATGGGAGAACTGAGTGGCTTCCAGGAAAGGTTGAGAGGCCTCTCTGTGTCTCTGCCTTTGTTTATCTCTACATGTCTCTCTATGTCTCTATTTCTCTCTTTTTATCTCTCTGACTCTGCCTGTCTCCCATCCCTAGTTCACCCCTACAGACAAAGACCTCACCAAGGACCAGCCAGGACAGCTCAGATCTAAGCCCCATGGGTCAAAAAGCATTTGCTGCCCACTGTTGACCTGTGCACCTGCAGAGCTAGAAAGTGCTTTGTACATGGCAGGTGCACATTTCACCTGACTCGCTGAAACCCAGGAAACTCTCTTTTCTTAGAAGGGGAAAACCTGTCCTCAGAATAAGGGTCGTCTGGACTCACCCAGGCCTGGCCATTCTCCTGGGACTGGGTGAGGGTCCTGTGCCCCACACTCACCTAATGGCAGCTCGAAGCGGGTGTCAAGGAGGATGCGGTGGAAGGTGGGGTCCTTGGTGCCACAGATTTCACTGTCTGCCATGATGACTTGGGAGTCCAGGGTCAGCCACTCTCCAGGGCCCTCCTGGGTATATGGGGGGATGATAGGGGTCAGGGTGACAGGTGAAGTGAGGTAGATCAGATATCTGCTCCAAATTAGCCAATAGGCTCCCTACTCTCATAAGATGTCTCCCTCATTCCATCTCACCCCTACCCCAAGAGCAAGGGCCACATTCCCACTTTATAGGTGAGAGAACTGAGACTCAGAGGGAAGGTCTCAGTCCAGAGCAACATGGTGGGTTCGTGAAACCCAGAGACAAGGACCCAGATAGAGGACCCTGGGGTGTCAGCAGAGGCAGTCCTAGCATTACAGAGCTACTTCTCATCCCTGAGAGGGGTTAAGCAGCCCTGGTTTCATATGAAAGTCCTGATGCTCCCACCATCCATTAAGGACCCCAGAGTGAAAGAAGGACCCGTAGTCCCTCTGCATTCAGAATAGGCCCCCACTTCAGCAAGTGGAGTCCACTCTGAACCTCAGTTTCTTTATCTCTCAAATAAGAGTGATCTGTGGAATTTGCTTTCTGCAGCTCTAGGGAGAGGCTGGCAGGGGTGAAGGATCTCCTGCATGGATCATTGCTTCCCCAGGTGACCAGGGCTTCTTTGTACTTGGGGAGGGGACGGTGTCCCCGAGGAAATTTTGGGTCATC
Organism: Cynopterus sphinx; assembly: GCA_030015415.1. Taxonomy (NCBI): domain Eukaryota; kingdom Metazoa; phylum Chordata; class Mammalia; order Chiroptera; family Pteropodidae; genus Cynopterus; species Cynopterus sphinx. Next base: position 49,599,826 of record CM057390.1, on the reverse strand, counting down.
CTCAAGGCTTCCTTTTGGACTCACTTGCCTGGATTATTGCACCATTTCCTCCCTCACCATTCATTAGAAAATAAATCCTTCCTGGTGTCTCCTCTATGCCTACCCCATGCTGGGCAATTTCAAGATCTCCAAGAGTCCCCTGAGAAGCCCACAGTCATGAGGCAGAGCCTGACACAGACACCCCCTGCCTTGTGAGGTCAGAGTAAGCCCAGAGGAAGGAGGGGTGGGGGCTGTAGGATCCAGAGAGAAAATAGGGAGGGCTTCCTGGAGGAAAGGGCATGGGAGCTGAATTTAGAGGGTGATGGAAGGAACACTTGAAGCCCAGAGAATAGTGTATATGAAGTCTCAGAGGCCTCTTTTGGAGCATATGAGGGGTGGAGGTTGGGGTGTGGAGGAAGATGAGGCTGACAATATGGCAGGTGCCACCAAGAAGGCCTTGCAAGGGAGATACAGAGGGAGGGTTGTAAAGGGTCCTAGGGCAATAAGTTGCTGCTGGGCTCAGCATGAGGGGAAGGAGTGGAAGGGGAAAAACTTAGAGCCAGGAGGCCAATGTGATTGTCCAGTACTTTCAGGGCTAGTGTAGCTTTCCTCCTATACAAAGTGCTAATTGCCCACAATATCCCTTCCCTTCTTCCATAGGAATACATTTTTAGCTGGGCCGTGCAACTTAAGACTACGTTTCAAAGACTCCCTTGCAGCTAAGTGGGGTTACATAACTAATTCTGGCCAATGGGATGTGAGTGGAGTACCATGAGCAACTTCCCGGTTTGGCTCTTAACAAGGAGGGTAACCCACTTCCTTGACACCTTCCTTCCCTCACTGGGAATGCAAATGTAATAGTGATCCTCCAGCATCCACACTGGGTCACGAGGTAGAAGCACATGGAAAGAAATGCAGAGTAGCAAGATATAAAGAGTTTAGACCCTGGTGACTTTGGAGCTGCCACTGCAGCCCCAGACGCCTGCACGAACATTGTCAGCAGATGGAGGAAATGTCCATCTTGTTTAGGCCACTGGCCTCTGGGCCCCTCCCAGGCATTCCTCCCCACTCCTCATCCCACCACTCACTTCATTGGACTGGCGGATGGTCCGCAGGGGGATCCAAACGGTGCCCACCATTGTGTCCCAGATGAGACCCTTGTTCCACACTTCCACTGTCAGCCCCAAATCCAGGCGGTTAATCTCACTGTGGCGAAAGGGGAGGGGGCAAGAAGGGTCAGGAGTGAGGGAATGGAGACTCAAAAAAGTCAGTTTACTCACACAGCCAACTGGTATTCACAACAAGGCCTGGGTGAGTCCTAGCCAGAAAGGTAATGCAGTAGTTCTTGTTTTACAGAGGGGAAACTGAGGCCGGAAGGGCTGAGTTACATGCTTAGGGTTTCACAGCAGAACCAGAGTTCCCAGCTGGGATGGAAGAGTAGGACAGCTATCACATACCTCCTATACCAACTTACCTGCCCCCTCCTTAAGCCCTCAGACCCTGAGAACTCTAGCAAAGCAAGGAAGGTGTCCAAACACCCTCCGTGGCTCCCTGTTACTCCAGGATAAGGGCATTCTGGATGCCTCCATCCTTCCCAGTGTCATCTCTATCAAATCACATGAGGATGCCCTTGAGTATATGAATGATCCTACCTTCGAGCACTTTCTATGTAGGCTTCAGTCTGAAAATAGGCAGGAAAACCTTGGTGAATGTCCAATTGACTGAATTTACCAATTTGCCAAAGATTTATCTTAAGAAATGTTCTCCTCGAATATATCTGTTGACTGTGACCTGGTCATTCAGCAACTGGCTTTGGGAGAGTTGGAGACTCCCCCTTACATCTTTCCTAGAATTGTAGGGTCAGCTCCTCACTCCCTTCCCCAGAAGCTCCTCTGCTCCAGGATCCCAACTGTGTTCTCTCATAGCCTCCACCACTGACAGTCCCCAGCCAGGCTCTGCATGGAAGTGCAAATGCATCCAAATCCCAGCTAAGCCAGATATAGGCTGTCTGACACTGAGCAGGTGGCTTTGCCTCTCTGGTCCTCGTCTGTAAAATGAGGATTATAGTAGCATCCTCCCGGGGTTGTGGGCAAATCAATTTACTCAAAGCCTTAGAAGAGAGATTAACACACATTCCCATCCTCGGAGCAGGTGGGATGTAACATGAGGTCCTGAGTGTGGCTCTAGGTCAAGGTGAGGGTCCAGGTCATGAATTTATTCAGTGATTAGGCAAATATCTGTTGAGCACTTAAGGTGTGCCAGGCCCTGTACTTGGCATGGGGGTCAGAACAGGGACAGAGACTGACCAGGCCCAGGCCCTACCTTCCTAGAGCTCACAGTTCAGGGGCAGGGGTCAGAAATGTGTCCAAAATTCACACAAATGACTAAAATAACAATTGGTAGCAAGACCAGAAATTACCCTTCAATTACAACTTGGAGATGGTAGTCGGGGAGGGCTTCCCTAAGGAAGTGACACAGTTGAGATAGGAAGGATTAGAAGGAGCCAGCTGGCAGGGTCAGGGAGGGGGAGAGAAGAGCGAGTGCAAAAGTCCCGGGGCAGGAACAAGCTGTCCACGTTTGAGGAACCTCTCAAAGGTGGCTGGGGCTGGGGAGGTGAGCTGGGAGAGATGGAGGGAGACACTGGCAGGAGGTCACAGGGGCTAAACTTCCTCGGGGGCTGCGGGGCAGAGAATAGGTTTTGTTCTGAGGTTGACACCAGGAACAAGTTTGAAGAGAGACAGGATGTGATTTGCAGTTTTAAAAATATCCCTCTGGCTGCCTGGAGAACAGATTGCAGGAGGCGGATTGCAGCAGGAGGCCAGGGCGGAGGCTGGTGGCAGCAGGGACTTGGCTGGTGGCCCCAGAGATAAAGGGAAGAGATGATTTGGGAAGTGTTTTGGAGGCAAAGCTGATGGACATGGGTCCAAGGGAGGAGGGCGGGGAGTCCTAGAGGACACCGGGTGTCTGGCTTTACCCAGTGAAACCAGTGGGGTGTCAGCATGAGGCTGTACAGGTCCAGTCAGACTTACAACATGAAATCCTGCTCCCAGCTGGGCTGGCTCCCCCGCACAGCGATGGTCGTGCTCTTGACATTCTGCACCTTCAGAGTCACATACGTGTTGAATTTCTCTGTGGTGGTGAGAGTAGGGGTCAGCACAGGGACTCAGATACTCCCCGTGTCACTTCCCAAGCTCTAGACTACCTGCTATGATCTCCCAGGAGCTGTGTGTGGTTAGAGCCACCTCCAGGTCCAACATACTGTACCGTTTCTGTGCACTCTCTCTACCCCCAGTACAGTCCCCAGCATGCCTCCCACCCCCAGGTCAGCCCCCAGCATTCCAACCACCCTCAGGCCAGCTCCCAGGTTTCCCTAAACCCCCAGTTCCTTAGAACACAAAGGAGGGCCTTGGTGCAGGGAGCCATGGAATTTTGGGATGCCTAAACCTGCTAATTAAAAATAACTATGTCCCCTAAAAAAAATCTACATCCAACGGTCTTGGTTTTTAGCTGGGAAGACTGAGGCCCCAGACAGGGGAACAAAAGTGACTATAAAAATTCCCTCACCTCTCTGAGCCTCACTTTCTCCACCTGGAGCCTGATCTAAGAGTCTTCACCCTATCTCTTAGGATTCTGTGAAGGGCCATTGGCTAAGGGTGAGGCCTGCCTCCCTCTGAGGTCTTCAGGGGATGGCTGGGGAGACTGCTTGGACCCTAGGCCAAGTCAGACACTCTCCATGATGCTCAGAAGACACAGAACCCAAATCCTTCACCACTAGCTCAGAACCCTTTCCTGATCTCTCCTAGAAATGGACAGACAACACAGGACAGGACAGGTATAGAGGCCACTTACCTTGGGCACCATCAAACTTGGCTTTTTTGACTGTGGAGAGAGACAGAGATAGGGAAGGGAGATGGGGAGAGAGGAAGGGAGGAGAGAGACAGAGACACAGAGAGACACACCAAAATAGAGACATGACAAGAGAGACAGAGAGAAGATAGACACAGAAAGAAACAGAGAAGACAGAGGTGAGGACAGAGAGCAAAAGAGACAGACGAAGAGACCAAGCAGGGGGAAAAAAGCCAACAAGATAAAGACAGAGGTGAAGTCAGAGACAGACAAAGAGACAAATAGAGGAGGAGCAATAAGAAGAGGAAGGAGGCAGGGGTGGGAGGGAGAGAAAGAAGCTATCAGACAGATGAGCAGAGCTAGACCTAGGAGTTGAAGAAGTCTGGACCCTGGGAGCAGTCCCTGCCCCCTCCTCCATCCCTATCGAACTCACCTGAAACTCCTCCCCTCCAGCTTGCCTTTACCCTCAATTAAATAAGATTCAAAAGAAGGAGTTGAGTAGGTGGTAGGGGAGGCCTCCCACAAGAAGCCCTGTGGGATTGCTGCAGAGAAAGGAGGACAGTTGGGAAGGAGAGGGGTGGCGGGGGGTGGGGTGAGAAGAGACAATCTCCAGTGACCCCATTCCCCTGTTTGGTATTCAATATTCAATATTCAAAGATGACTGGAAGCGGTGGAACAAAACATCCCGGATAGAGACTTCCCAGTCCTGGCTAGAGATTGTTAGAGCTTGTCCTGTCCCACTGGTCTGTGAAAGGTGCCGCTGTAAATACACATGAGGGTCCATCCCAGGTGGTCCAGTCTCTTCAGATTTCACATAACCCACAGTCCCAAGGGATTCAAAGCAATTTCATTCTTCACTGGCTTTTCTCACAGGATATTAAACTTCAACTTTTAACATCTCTTGTGCCCTGCAGCTGCTCCCAAGGTCTTTCTCCACCATTCACTCTCCGCCCCACCTAAAACCTGTTCCCAAACTGAGTCCTCTCCTTTCCACACTTTTCCATTTTCCCTTTCAAATGAACATTTTTAAGTAAGCAATACATGCACATTTTACAAAATCCAAACTAAACAAAAAATTATACAAGAATAAGGCTCTTTACCCATTCCTTACTCTCCCTCCCAAGTGCAATCAACATTACCAGGTAGTCCAGTGTCAGCAGTCATGGGTATACGTGTATTATTTTATTTCCTACACAAATGGTAGTATTCTACATCCTCTGTAGAACACTTGCGTTTTTCTTAAAGAGTATGTAAAAGTAAATTAGAGGATAAATTCCTAGTAACAGAACTGCGGTTCTTCTCTTTTAAAAGTCAAATTTGGCCAATGCCATGGTCTCCCATCCACAGTTTGTATCTCTGTTCCATCACTTGAATTTTTATCTTGCAAAAACAGATGAATGGAGCCAGTAAAGAGAGAATTAATATGAAGGGTGGACAGAGGTAGAGGGGTTCTAAACACTGGTCAATAAATAACTGTTCATTCCTGGGGGGTGCAGAACCGACACCCAGAAGCTCTGAGTGAGCTTCCCAGAGCTGCCGAGCCAGAGAAGGAACGAATGCCTTCCTATGCCTCCAAAGACCCGGGCTTTAAATGCAAATGGTTGGGCATCATATACACCCAACCACCTGGGTTTGGGTTTGAGAGGTAGGTAGAGTAAGGATGGAGCCCTTGGCTGGGCATTGGGAGAGGGGAGCATGACGGCATGGAGTCAAGTGAAGTCGGGTTCAGTTTACCATACTCTGTGACCCTGAGCATGTAAGTGAACTCCCTTTTCTGGGCTTCCATCTCTGTCTCACTCCATCAGTCTCTCCTTGTTTTTCTAGATCTGGGTGTGTGTGTGTGTGTGTGTGTGTGTGTGTGTGTGTGTGTGTGTGTGTGTGTGTGTCTTTCTGTCTACGTCTCTCTGTATCCCCCTGTATTTTCTGTCTCTGTCTCTCTGTCTCTACCTCACTCCCAAAATCAGTCGCCATGTCCTGTCTTTCTCCCCCTGACACTGAAGGCACACGACTGCTCTTACCAAGGTCCCTCTTGGATGCTCGCTCAGCCCCCATCCCACTGGCCCCCTCTTACACCCTCAGCCACACCCAGCCCACAAGGAGCTCACTCACCCAGACCCTTACCCCTGGGGCTGAGAGAAGCTAAGGGGCACTTAGGACTGTGTGCACCAGGAGCCCCAGGCTTCCCTCCGTGAGGGAGCTTCAACTTGCAAACCTGATGACTCTGTGAAGGGAAGGGGTGCAGGAGAAGGTCAGGAAGGGAGAATGGTGGGAGAGACACAGTGGCTGAGAAAGGTGCACATACAGAGGGACCAACATGGGGAAGAATAAGGAAAAGGGAGGAGGTAGAAGGGGTGGAGATAACAAATCATGAGAATCAGAGACAGACAGAGACAGAAACTCATAGATCGCTACTAGGGAGAGCAGGCAGGATAGAGGAGAGGCAGAGTTGGAGGAAGAAAACAGGAGATAGGTGCCAGGCCCTAGGGGGATCAAGGGTTAACTGGAGTCTAGCTTCTGACCTGGTCTTGGACCCACCCTGGAGCTAGCACTATACTCCCTTTTTACAGATCAGGGACAAGACTCAAAGGGGAAGCCAGTTATCCAAAGTCTGCCTTCCATCCTCTACTGGCGGGGTTTAGTGGCAGGGGTGTCTTTCCCTGTCTCCCTCTTTCCATTCTGTTTCTCTCTACCTTTGTCATTGTCTTTCTGTCTCCTTCATTCCCTTTCCCCTCTGTCTCTGCCTTGTTCCCATCCCCTTCCTCTACCCACTTTCCGGCTCCCTAATCCTTGGAGGGCCAGAGGGTAGTGGTCTCAGTTGGGATCCTCTAGCAGTGAGAGACCACTGGAGGTGTCTATCTCTGACAGCGAAGGCCAGGCTCAGGCGCTTCGGCCCCTTCAGGGAGTTCAGGACGACAAGATCAATGTACGTTCCTCATGGACTCAGAGGGAAGAGGGGGAACTCAGCATAAGGGAGGGGTCTCAGAGAGGAATACATGATCAGGAAAGGGAGGGAGCTCAGTAGGGAGGAGGGCTCAAGGGGAAGGGAGCTTAAAGTAGGATATGTGGTAGGGGGAGGAGCCAACTAAATGAAGTGGGCTCCGATTGCAGGAGGAGGCTCCTAGAAGGGAGAGGAACTCCGACGGGTGGGTGGTTATCAGGAAAGCGGCTCAGGGGAGAGGAGGGTTTGGAGGAAGGAGGGGGCTCAGGGAAGGGCCAATGCATGCGGCTAAGAGAAAGAACCAAATCTCCCTCCCTCTCTCTCCCTTCCACCCCGCCTCCTTTCCTCTCAGGAAACGTCCCCGAGTCATTGTCGCCTTCACCACAGTCGTCATTGCATCTCCACCCGACACCTTCCCCCGCCCGCGCTGGGGTATCGGGGTCACCAGGGTGGAAGCGCCACCCCTCTCCGCGAGTTCCTGGTCACACGCACGAGGCTATTTATAACGCGTAGACGCAGAGAGCGTGGGCGACGCGACAGCTGGGAGTGGCGGGTGGGGGGTGGTACCCACTGCTGGCACCTCTGACCTGCTGGCTGGCAGGAGATACCGCATCAGGCCTGGTCAACGGCCTACGCGGCCTCCACGGTCCCTGGGGACCCCATCAGCGCCGAATGATTAATGTGGTTGCACAGGCAGACGCTGGTAAGAACTGAATCCGTGAAGGTGGGTGCAGGGTTTCAGGACTCCCATAGGCGCTGCTAGTCCTTGGACCTGTTTTGTCATCTGGGAAATGGAGCAAGGTAGGGCTAGCTGGTCTCCCTTCCTTCTCCTTCCCTTTGTTCTCTTGTCTTCTTTCTTCTCCCTCCCTCTCCTCTTTCTTCTTTATCATTATTAAGATGAGAATTATTATACTATTATTATAATTATCATTAATAGTCTCATTACTATTTTTAGCATTTGGTTGGTTTCTAAGTGAGCCCCCAGCCTTAACGCCCCTGGATTCTAATTGAGGTGGACTCCGGTCTTGGGGTACCTGGTGCATGACCTGCCAAGCCTGGGGGTGGGGGTGGAGGTGGAGAGTAGAGGATTCCAGCTCTTCAAGAGAAGCCTCTGAATGACCCCCTACAGGATATGCTTACCGGGTATCAGAAGACACTACAAGGAAGCCTGGAAAGTTCAGAAATAGATTCAGGGATGTTTGGTAGTTTCATATATGACGTTGATGGCGGACATGTGCTTTGTGATAAGGACACTGGCTCCGCGCGCTTCGCATCGGGGAGAGAAGACTCCACCCTCCAAAGACAGAAATGAGCCAAAGCCTCTGGTATAAAACACCGAGAATGCGGGCAGGTACCACTTAGAACGAGGCCTGGCATATAGCAGGTGCTCATTAAACAGTGTCAAATGAAGGGATGATGTCACTGCTTTCCCCAGTAGCCCTGCCCTGAGACCCGCTGCAGCAGGAGCTGTCCACGATGGGGAACTCGCGGCGCCATCCCCGTTGTCCACAGCGCGGAACGCACTGCACCCTGAGCTGTCCGCGGTGCTGAACCCTCCGAGAGGCCCTAACATGCTTGGCGGTTGGGTGTGATTGCATGTGAGACATTCTGGCATGTGTGAGCCATACCTCCAATGAACTTGGCACCTTGTTTGCCACTTGTGTACTGAGAACACAGCGAGCTCTCATGAAATGTCCTACACTCACAGACCTCCCTCAAGAAGGCTTTTAGGCCCCATTAATAAAAACACAAGCATTAATTTTTCCTGTGTTTGGTTCACACTTGTTGAACCTTTTCACAGAATAAGCATTGTGTCAACGGCTCTGTGTGCCTCATCTCATTGGAGAGTTCCAGCAAACCTGGGCAGTGGGTGCTATTCTAAATATGGGCACACCGAGAGATAAAGAAGGTATGGGACTTGCCAAAAGGTAATAGATTTAGGTATTCAAGCCCAAACCTGCTAGACTCAGGATGTCCTGGTTGGCACCTCACAGAGAAAGGCTCATTGTATGTGGAAAGAAAGTGAGGTCCAGGTTATGAAAGCAGCTAAGATCACAATCTCAAAGATAAATCAAAGCTAACCTTGAAGGGCATCCTATGAGGATGGTGACAGCAAAGACCTAAATGCACACTCCTCCTGGCTGAGTGGTATCAGAAACGGGGCAGCCAGGAGCAGAGGGATTTGTGAAGGCTTTTAGCAAGAGGGGCAGAAGAACAGCCATAATGAATAAGGATGTCGTGACATGTTTCCTTACTGAGTAGATGAAGAAAGAAGGCAATCCAGGGACAGATTCTCACTTCATGGAAGGGACTTAGATGTCTCCCAGGTCCTAGGGACTGACAGGAGGCTCAACCATCACCCCCTCCTCCTAGCAGGCTGTTACACCTCTGACTCTTTGGAGCCAGATGAGTTGTTGAACCTTCCTGTGCTTCAGCTTTCCTCATCTTAAAATGGGTTGTTGTAAGAATTAAAGAGGGCAGTGAGCATGAAAGTCCTCAACACTGTTTGTAGAAGCTGGGTAAATGGTGCTCTTTGTTGGTATTATTATTAGTTGTAAAGAAAATTCACCTTCACACACATTCACTAATTTGTACACAAAATTCATTCATCAAATATTTATGAAGCCTTTAAAACATTGAGTGGCCTGGCAAAATGCCATGGGCACATACAAAAGTCTGGCACTGAATCCCCACAACCACAATTTTTCACGTGTTGTTCCTGCCACCTAGAGCACCGTCTCCCTTCTTCTTAGACCCCACCCCATCTTCTAAGACCCAGGCAAATGGTGGTTGGGAGACCAGGGCAGGCTTCCCAGAGGAAGGACCCTGGATGCCCTACTTCTAGGTCCCTCAGCTCTTCTCCGTCCCTCCCACTCTGATCCCACCAGGCTGAGACCAGGAGTAGGGCTAGGTCCCCAGAGCCAGAAACAGTGTCTGGAATATAGTATGTTCTCAGTTAATGCTTGCTAAGTAAATATTTGAATGCATGCATGAAAAAACCAGGTGGTGCTTTGTATTCATAGCCTTAGGACTCTGCTAAGAACTAGCAAGTGGATTGGGATAAGGGATGATAATGGGAGAGCAGAGGTAAAGCCTGTACAAGGTGGTCTCCCATGAATTGAAGGGAGGTAAGCTTGCATTCGTGTGCTTGTGTGTGTATTGGCTTTTGTTACCAGGATAGGCAGGTGTGTATACATGGGTGTATATGCATGCATGTGTAGAGGGACATGTGCTCACGTGCAGTATCTGAATGGAGGTAAGGGTCTGCATATATGTGTTGGGGAGTGGGGTGTGACTGCATGTGGGACGTGCTGGTGTGTATGAGCTTAGGTACATGTGGGCTTGTGGATGATGTGTTAGGTAGAAAAACATGGTGTGTGTGTGTGATGCAGTTCTGCAGCTTATATGTTTACTTGCATGCACATATGCGCTTTTGTGAAGCTACATACATAAGCATGTGTCTGTATGCATCATCATTCACCTGTTCAAAGGGAGTTTTGAATGTTCAGGTAAGTGTTGTCAATGTGTGTACACACATGCCTTGGCATGTGCATATGTGTACACATGTGTGTTTCTTAGAGATTTAGGGCCCTAGCAGATATATATGGATACATGTCTACGTGTCAGGGATGAGCAGATCTGTTTGAGACATAGGTATTACAAACATGCATCGAGCACATGTGGCTACATCCCTGTGTGTACACGTGCAGACACACACATCTGTATTGGAGGGACCATGTCTGTGGTGGCAGATTGTGCCCTGTACACATGTGTGTGCATGAGTCCATGTAGGCTCAGTCACATGGTCTTCACTGAGCCTTGGTAGATATTGACTATTTCTGTCCTCACAGGGCAAGTCTGGGTTTGAGGTGTCAGCCCATGTGTGTGCAGGTAAGGGCATATGTGAGTGGGACCCTGGATAGACAGCCAGATATTTCCTCAATGCCAGGGAAAAGCTCAGACCCATGGGAAGCCCTCTCAGCCTGGCTCCACTGCTGTCCTGCCTCCTCTCCCTTCCCATTCTCTCCCCTCCTCACTCCTGGTTTCACCCAGTCACCTCACCCCTCCCAGTGCTTCACCCCTTCAATCTCTCCCAGCATCTTACTGCTTCCCTTATACCTCAGGGCTTTACCCCCACCTCATTCCCAGATTTGTCCCTTTCAGCGACCCCCCCTACTCCCCTCTACTCTGCTAGTGACTCCATTCCTGTAGGTTCCACAGAATTATCCAACAGAGTTCTTTCCCCAGGCCTCCATTTCAGGAAGATTCACCTTCATACTGCCCCCTTTCACACCACCCTTGCATCCCAGCCTCCTGTTTGCGTCAGAGTTAAGGGTGAGATTCTCCACCTTCCCCCCTTTCCCCAGCTAGGCAAACCTTCCAGAAGAATGGAACTCAGAAGTGAGGCAGGGCGGAGTGGGGTGGGAGGAGCAGAGAATCAGCCAGAAACACCCATATTTACTCCCTCCTCCCCTCCTCCAGTGCCAGTCACCCCCCCTACTCCCCACCCCCACCCCCGCAAACTCCTCACCCTACCCAACCTTTCCCCAAGTGCCAGGCAACTTAGAGGAGAGGCCAGTAGGAGACTTGGACCATCACCTCCCCTTCCCCTTAGGCCAAGTCCGTGGCAGTTGCATGGGGGTTCCCTCCACCTCCCCAATTCCCTGACTCCATAGGCTAGGGCTGGATGAATAGATTTTTATCTATGGGCCCTTCTGCCACCACCGGCCCCGCCCGTCGGGAACGAGCTCGGAGAAAGGAGGCTCCTGTCCCTTTAAGAACACCAGCATCCACGCTGGGTCAGCCCCGCCCGATCTGCACAAGGGAAGCGCCGCGGCGGGGAGCAGGCAGGGCTGGGTTTGTGAATGGAGCGGCAGAGAGGGGAGGGAAAGTAGGGGGAGGGGCAGCGGGGGCGGTTCCCGGCTCCCTGGCTAGCCTGTTGGGTTCCTGGCGGAGGTCGGGATTCAGCTCTTCTTCACACACGCACGCACGCACACACACATGCACACTCCCCGCTGCCTAAGGTCTTTTGAAGCCTGACATTTCAGACTTGGCTGACACACCTCTCCCCCTATTCCAGCCTATTGAAGGGAGTTGAGGTGAGGGATCGGACCCTAGTCCTTAAAACACAATGCTGAGACCTCTATAAGCCTGGAGCCCCTGTTCGCCACCACCCCTGACGCCCAAGGTCTCCCAGAGCCCGAGTTCTCAGCAGGAGTGTCCGGATGCCTGGGTCCTAGTGGACGGGTTTCACTCAGAGGTTGGGGGCGGCCATGCCCCTCCCGCATTTCTCTCCCTCCCTCACCCCAGTGCAGAGCGTAGGCCTGGGCGTGGGCCTCCGTACAGATGGCGTTCTGGCCCCAAAATAGCTCCACCCCATCTCTCCCTCCCTCGCTTTCTCGCAAAAGTGGGTGAAGTGAGGAAGGGCCAGGAAGGGTGGCCGGGAGCACCGCACCTACAAGGGGTCGACTCCTTTTGGAGAAGGCCGGATATGAGTTCTGGAGTGTTGGAAGGGGCGGGGAGGGGGGAGGTCCTCGAGCTATTCCCTCAACCCCCCTCTCAGGAAGCCAAAGAGTTAACTGGACACCTCAACCACAGACCTCTCAGGACAAGGGGAGCGGTCTTCCCAGTTTCTTCCCTTTCCTCTCCACACCCAGGGCTGAGGGATTCCTAGAGCTCGGAGTTGTAAGGAAGGCCGAGTCCCCTCACCCAAATTTTACACGCTGAGGGCTTGGAGGCCCCTCCCCCTGCACTCCTCTTCGAATTCCGAGCCCAGTCCGCATCCCTGAGGACCCGGACCCACAGCATGGGCTCCTTTCAAGTACCCAGGATTTATTCGAACTACCCAGCCCAGCCCCGTCCACACGGGCCTCCTAATAACCTGGTGTACATATATGCCCCAGTCTAGACCGTTTCCAGAGAGAGCCCCAGATCCCTGCTGGCGTCCACCGGGGTCTCGGCGTTCAGCCATGACCACGCGACCCTTGCTCGGCCCCGGCCACCAGGAACCCCTGAGAGCTCGGCTGTGTCTACACCGACCCGACACCCTCACTCGTCTGCAAGGGCTACCCCTTCCGAAGTCCAGCCGCGTGTGCTCGGCTCACCGCCCTGCCCGCCCGGCGCCCAGTCGCGTCCACACGGGCCCCGAGGCCGGTCCCGGTCCACACGGGTTCCCGCCCCGCAGCCTCGCCTCTTACCTCCAACGCAAAGCAGAGACATGTCTCCGGGGTGGCCGGCGGGCCGGCTCCGTCAGGTCTGGCTCACGCCGGGGCCCGGCCTCCGCCGCCGGCCATCTTGGTTCAGCACTGGGGCCGCGGACAGCTCCTGACGCGGCGCTGACGCGGGCGGGTGGGCGGGGCCCCGGGACGCCTGATGGGGCGGGGGCGGCCTGGGGTTGGGGGAAGCTTTAAAGGGCCCGAGCAGCGGGGGGTGGGGGGGCTCGCCAACCAGAGTGATGGAGGGTGGCCGCCCCCACGCAGGTTCCCGTCCGGTTCTGCGTGTTTCCGGCTCTCCTTGAGTCCTTCACTGTGTCTCTACGCTCTCCGAGCATCTCTTCCTCTGTCTCTCACATCTCTGTCTCTGTGCCTCTGTTCCTCTATCCCTTCCACTCCCTGGGTCCCTCTGTTCCTCTGGATCTTTGTCTTCCTGTCTTTCTTCGTTATGCATCTCCCTTCTGAGCCTCTCTCCGTCCATTCTTTCTGTGTCTCTGCCACGGCCGGTCTAGGTTATCTCTGAGTCTCTGTTTCACTCTCTGTAAGCCACCCAGGCTGTGGATCTTTACACACACTTGGTCTGGATTCCATCCTTCACTCCCTTATGTAACTAGCAAACTCCTATTTATCCATCAGTGCCCAGTTCAAACATCCTCCACCAGGAAGACTTCCCTGACTCTCCCAAACTGAGCCTTTACTCCACCTCTCTAGACAACCCCAGACCCCAACTCTTTCTCTGGTTGGGCCTTGACCCCAACACATCTCTCCTCACCACCCCTCCCCACACATCTAGCTGGGCAGTTCCATGAGAGCAGGTGCCCTGCACACCTGTTCACTATGTACCTCCAGTGCCTAGAACAGTGCTAGAGGCTGTCAGTGTAATGTATGCATTTTTACTACCATATAGAATTCCTTTGCATGAGCAGTACACTATTGGTTATTTATCTGTTCTCCAGTTGGTGAATATTAAGATTGTTTCCACTTTGGGTTTATTACAACAAAGCCTTTATGACCATTCTCAGAAATACAGGCTGGTGCACATGAGTAAGAATGGCTGATCATAGGACACCTGCATGGTCAACTTCACAAGATAACATCAAATTGCTTGTTCATGTTGCACCAGCAGTTTACATAGAACCAGCACCATATGAGCATTTGATTGATTGCTCCATGTCCTTGCTAAAACTTTGAGTTGTACAGGTCTTTGAATTGTGACAAATTGGAGGGGGTGAAGTGGTGCCTCATTTTGGTTTTAATTTGCTCTCTGATTGTTCATAGAGAGGAACTTTTTTTTTTTTTTTGATTATTGGCTGCTTCTTAGGATGAAATGCCTATTCAAATCTTTTACATATTTTTTAAAGTTTGACGGTCTTTTCCTATTGATTTGTAGTTCTTTATCCATATTAGACATAAATTCTTTGTTGGTTTCATGTGTCATAAAAAAATCTTCAATTTTGTGGCTTGTTTACATTCTATTTATGCTGTCTTTTTTCAGAACAGAAGCTCTTAATTTTTTAAAAAATAACCTTTTAAAAAATAACCTTTTTATTTTGGAAAAAATTTAGATATACAGAAAAGCTGTAGAGTTACGGAACTATAAAGGGATAGAGAGTTCCTATACACTTTGCCCAGCTTCCCCCAAGGTTAACATCCAACATTACAGGGATTACAGGGTATATATGTCAAAATGGAAACATTAGCATAGACATTTATTATTAATTAAATTGCAGACTTTATATTTCACCAGTTTATTCACTAATGATCTCTTTTTAGTCCAGGATCCAATCCAGATCATACATTACATTTAGTCATTCTATCTCTCTGTCCTTCTATCTGTGGTTTTCTTAGTCTTTCCTTATTTTTCCTGACCTTGACACTTTTGAAGAGTACCACTAGTCGGGTATTTTGTAGACAATCCTTGATTTGGGTTTATCTAACATTTTCTCATTATTAGACTGATATTATGGGGTTTGGGGAGAAGATTACAGAGATGGTGTTCCCTCCTTGTCACACCATACCAGAGGTCCCTGATGTCCACATGACATCACAGGTGATGTTAACTTTGATTACCTGAATAAAGGGTTGCCTGCAAGGTTTATCCACCGTCGAGCTACTGCTTTTTCCCTTGCCTTACTCTGTTTCTTGTAAGAAAATCACTAAGCCCAGCCCACCCTCAGGGGGAAGGAATTTTGCTCCCTTTCCTGGGGCAGGAGTCTCTACAAAGCTCTTAATTTTAAGTTTCTTTTTTTTAGTGCCATAAAAATTTACTATTTTAACCATTTTAAAGTGTACAATTCAGTGGCATTTAGTACATTTACAATATTGTGCAATTACCACTTCTATGTAGTACTAAAACATTTTCATCACCCCAAAAGGAAACCCCATGCTCATCACCCCATCTCTCCTCCTCCAGCCTCTAGCAACCACAATCTGCTTTCTGTCTTTGGACTTAATATTAAATTCTTAAACTTTATCAATCTTTTTCTTTGCAGTAGGCACATTCTGTCTTGTTTAAGGAATTCCTTCCTGCTCCTGTATCATAAAGATATTCTCATATCATCTTCTACAGTTTAGAGTTTTGTCATTTACAGTCAAATCTTGACCTCTCTTGGAACTTATTTGAGAGTGTGGAGTGAAATAAAATGTAATTACGTATTTCTCCATGTGGGCAATTCATCATCTGAATCCTCTTTAAGGAAATTGTCATGAAGCAAGTTTTTGTACATGGGCACTTAACTGTAGGCACAGTCCAACACATTTGTACTCAGAGTTGCAGGATGCATGCTCCATGTGGGGGTCTGTTCTGGCTCTCTGTTCTGTCCCAGGGCCATCCCTGTTATGCAAAGCTCTATAGAATCCTTGCTATCTGCTAGTAATGCCCGTCATCCCATTTATACTCCTTCTTCAAGAGCATGTGGATTGTTCTGCTTTTTCTCAGCTTGTTGAGTTCCGTGAAGAAAACTGGTTGAGACTTTGATAAGAATTGCACTAAATTTAATACCAAACAGGGAGCATCTTTTGTGATATTGAATCTTCCAAAGTATAAATACAATGAATCCATTTATTTATCTTTCAATAAAGCTTACAACTTTCTCATAAAAATCATGCATATCTGATTTTTAGATTTACTTCTACATGCTTCATATATTTCATGCTATGGATAAATGGATTTTCTTAAGATTACATTTTTTTCTGCCTGCTAGTTTCAGGAGTGTAAAATGCTATTGGTTTCAGCATCTAACAAGCTTTTTTGACCTTTTGTAAATCCAGTAATTATATCTGCAGATCATTTGGGGTTTGCATTGTATCCAATGATGTCATCTGCAAATAAAGACACTTTCATTTCTTCCTTTTTAGTCCTTATACCATTCATTGCTTTTTTCTGCCTTACTGCACAGGCCAGTGCCTTCAATATGATCTCACACACCATAACAGGCATCTTTGCCTTGTTCCCCATCTTAAAGAGAACATTTCAATATTCACCATTAAATATGATATCTGCTCTAGGTTCTTAATAGAAAATCATGTTAAGAAAGTTCACTTTTATTTCCATTTTTTTTCCTTTTATTACACATGAGTGGTAAATTTTAGCAAATGCATTTCCTGAATTATTGGGACACCTATATAATTTTTTGTCTTTAATATGTTAAGATGAATTACATTTCTCAATATGTTTAATACACATTGGTCTCTCTTGTTCTCTTTTTCTTATCCATACCTCATCTCCCTCTTTGTGCCAAAGCCCTTGATAAATTAACCACTCAGATACAGTTAAATTTAAAGCCCCAGTGCCCCCCATTTCACTCCCACCAACAACTTGTCTCATTCCAAAGCTAGTAATTTGAGGTATCTCAGCGCTCCACTTGATTATGCCATGCTGCTTCCATCTTTCTCTTGCCTTCTCTTCTCTGCAGCTCTCTTTTTTCCTCGCTCTCCTCACTATGCATCTGCAGTCATGCCTTTTGCAAACTCTTTCAGACTCTCTTTTTCTATCTCTCTTCTCTCTTGGGTTCTGATGTCTTGCTCTCTCTCGACCATCCTATGAAATCCACAGAGAAAATTCATGGAAAGATAAGTGATGAGAATGGTGCACAACTGATGAAAAGTACGAGAGAGAGAGAGACAGAGACAGGGAGAGAGAGGGAGAGAGAGAGAGAGAGAGAGAGAGAGATATCCCATCAATATAATCACCAAATGCACTAACACCTCTCCCAGACATCCAAGCTCTTGGTCATCACCAGGGACCCTTCTCTTATCAAAACTTGCCCATCCCCATGCCAAGTGCAGCTGTGGAGACCTCTGGGCTTTGGATAAGAAGATTCGCTTTCAGAGCTGTGCGAAGCTTTATGGAGGGGATGGATACGAATCAGATGTCAGTCCATTGGTTTATCAAACATTTGTTGGAGCCAGAATGTACACAGAGAGAAAAGGGACACCTGGCTGACAGGACCAAAACCAAGACATCAAACCCAGGTGTCTGCTCTCCACATGTTTGTCCACCCCCAACTCTAGTCCCTGTTACAAGGCAGCAAACATAGGCCTACTGTGAGCTTGAGAATGTGCTGAGTGCCTGACATATGCTGTCTCCCTTAAACCTAATCTCTTAAGTCAGCTCTGGGACAAAGGAAGGGAGAGGGTCTACCAGATCAAGGAGGCTCTGATTGGGATGTTGGGAGAGGCTTCCTGAAAGAGGGAAGCTGGAGTGAGGTGGTCTCTCTAAGCATGGTGGGACTTGGAGGAAGGACATTCTTGGCAGAGAGCATGGTGAGAGCAAAAGGTCTGGGCTGGATCTCCTAATGAACCTAGTTTTGGCCTTCATGCTGGTGGTAACAAAGAGAAATTGAGAAAGACAATCTTGGTTCATGACCTAGAAAATGGTGATTTAAAAAATTATTGTTTCCCAGAGAAGTAATGGTACAAGGGCAGCACCAATCCCTTGTAAGTTCTGGTTGCTACCTGCAGGGCTAGAGAAAGCAAAGCTATTGGATTGACCTTCAGAAGGAATGATAATAAAAGAGAGCAATTGGATTGGTTAAGAGTATGAGATGGACATATAAGGAGGGAAGAGATGGAATAGATCCAGCTGGGGAGGTGGGCAGGGCTCCAGGCTTGGAGGCAAGGCCTAGTTCAAAGTCTCCAGAGTGATCAACAGAAGCAGCACTAAACCAATGGGTGATCCCATGGATGGAAGGTGGCCTCCAGCCAGGGACGCTCTGGAAGCAAGTTAATTTATTTAACAAATACCTGCAGTATGCCAGGTGCTGTGCAGAACTCTACAAATATTCACTCGTTTAAGCCCCATAATATATTTTACAGTTAGAGAAACAGAGGAAAAATGTTAAGTCAGGCACCCAGGTCACTCAGCAGGCAAATGTCAGAGTTGGAATTTGGACCTAGGCAGCCCAGATGGGGCCCTTAAGCCCTACATTCTGACACTCATTCTTCCAAATCTCCTAAAATCATAATTAAAAACAAACAAATAACAAACAAAAGATTAGGGGTTCCATTTCAGAGATGAGGAAATAGACATGAAGGAGAGAGACTGGGAGCCAAAATGGTTCTGTCCAACATGAAAATCCCAGGAGGGTATGATACTCATGCACCTCAGGAGAGGGCCAGTGGGAACCCCAAGCCTCTGTCCTCTCCAACCTTTAGGCCCCTTATGCTACCTCTGCCCCTAACCAAGCCCAGCTCTGGGCTGCACCTCACTCATGCCTCCCCTTTGAGCCCTGCTTCCCCAACCTAAACTGGTGGGAGACACCATGGCTCATACCTATCCCAGAAAGAGGGCTAAGAACCCTCCACAGAGGGGCCTCAGAGACACCAAGTCATTTTCTCAAAGTGTGCAGGCAGTACGAGGTCCAGCTAGACTTGAGCCCAGGGCTTCAGCCTGTCATGCCTCCAGGACAACCATTTAGGCACTGTCAGGCAAGTCTGTGTCAGCTGTTAGTTTTCAGGAGATCCCAAGCATTCCATGGCCATGGTCCTATGAAAATGTTTGAGATCCAAGATACATACATATTTTGGCCCCAGAAGAATAGCAATGTCCAAGTGAATCTATTTTTAATTACATTTGAGAACAGTATGTCAACTTTGTTGGAATTAATATCAATGCATCTAGAAACAGCTTGGGGTGGATATGCTCTTTCTGGGGAGATCCCAGCCAAATCTCAGCCAGCTGTCTACTCAAGAGAGCTACCTGTGGCCAGTCAATTTCCAAAGCAAAATGATAAATTATAAGAATAACTAACTGGTGAGCAGTTAGCAGGTACAAGGGCTGGTTGATGCTCAGGGTGTTTTAACTCATGAAATCCCAACAGCAACGCTACTATGATGGGTAAACCGAGACACCACAAGGTCACATAGCTGATGAGGGACACACCTAGCATTTGAACCCTACCATGCTTGGTGTGCGGCGTCCTTAATCCCTGTGTTATTCTCAACCTTGTGTTTCAAGGCCAGGAAATTAGTGGGATGGGAGATGGGGGTACAATGGTGACGCTTTGACTTGGTTCGGGTCTAGATGTCGGGACACGGAGCTTCTGGGGAGTCCAGATCTGGGAAACCGGCTTGGGATCAATCTCGGTCACCTCCAGTCAGAGTCACAAGACTGTGAGCCACTCAGGCTGGTCACCTTCAGCCTTGGACCTGGACGCCCAAGAAAGGATGCAGCTCTGCCTCCGACCACGCCCCCGTGGCCGCCGCTGGTTGGCCCGAGGCGGCTGTACCCGCGAGTCTTTCGTAGAACAGCTGGCGGCCAATGAGAGGGGGCACTTCGCAAGCTCCGCCCGCAGATGCTGCTGCGGTGGACATTGCCCTCTTCCAGAACGGGCTCCCAGAATGTCTGTAAGTCTTCTGACACACCTCGCCAGCTGGTCTTTGCACGCGCTGTGCCCACCGCCGGAGACACACCTTCCTCTCTGTTCTCCTGGATAAACTTTCTCTCCTGCTTTCGGCTGAATACTCCCTCTTCCTGCAAATCTTCCCGGACCCCCTCCCCCGCCACCCCAAGGCTGGGTGGAGACCTCCCTTGGGTCCCTTGACACCCAGACTTCTTTTCTTCATACCAGTTTTGCCTGTCTCCCAAGAAGTCAGCAAACTCCTCAGAAGCCAGGGCGGGGTCTCGGACTATATTGTCCCTCCTATGCCTGGCATATAGTAGGTGCTCAAGAAATATATGTCAAGAGGAATAATTAATAAATTAATCTGATATCAAAGATTAGGGAATCCTCAGCCCTCTGGAGAACACTAAAGGCGGGACCCGGATTCATCTGTTGCTGGCCCAACACAGGGTCCGGCACACAGTGGGCGCTCAATGCATGTGTGTGGAAGGGAGGAGGGAAGGGATGCACGCTATTTCTGAGAATGATGTGCTCAGTGGGGGCTCGTGGCACCACTTCAGGGTCCTCTGCAACCCCTACGACCTAAACTGGTGTAGCCTGTCACCTCCCTCTCCACTCACAGCCCTTAGACGGCTTTGGAGCGTGGCCTCAGGGGAAGAAGGTGTGGAAACTTGTGTCCTGAGTGGCTACTGAGTATCTACAGCGCCATCTCATCCTATCCTCCATAGGGGTGAAGTTTGAGAGGACCCTGAGGGATGGAGGAAATGAGAGAGAATCACCATTTCTGTGGTTTTGTGGGAGTTGGGGGATTTCAGGAGATGCTGAGCGACCCTGAAGAGGCCTGGATTGTACACAAATTACAGCCTCACTCCTCTCACTCATCCACCGCATGCTGCATCCTGATGATTTTACAGAATGAACTGATTGCAAGTGGGCGCCCATCTGATCCAGGCCTCTTCCAGTTTCCTCTTTCCATTGCTCTATAGAGTGGGGTTTAAGAGCCCAGCCCCTAAAATTGAAGGCACCTGAATTCGACTCTTGGGTCTGCCACATGCTGTTTGTGTGATCCTGGGCTCATGACTTAACTCTCTCTAGTGTTCTCTTTCTGCACTGTACAATAGAATAGGGCAGTTACATGTATTAATCTTGAAAAATGCTTTAAACCACTCATGTTCATTTTTACAGTTCACTTTTCATGCTCCTTCTGCTCCCACACCCTCCATGGCTCCCGATGGCTCTCAGAATAAAACCCACATTCTTACCTGTGACCCAAGAGGCCATGCATGGTCCAACTCCCACCAACTTCCCTAGCTTCACCTCTTTGTATTTCCTCATCACACCCTAGCCACTCTGGTTTTCTTGCAGTCTTAAAACACACCCAGTCTATTCTGGCTTCGGGCCTTTGCACATGCTGTTCACTCCATAGGCAAAGCTCTTCCTTTTTCAGGTGCTCCTCCTTGCATTGTTCCATACCTGTGCTCAATTCCTCCTCCTCTCTCAGGTCTTCCTCATGTACTGCTTCCCCCGGGAAGTCCTCCTAGATCCCTCCAGGTCTGGTTAGGACACCTCTATTACATTCACAGGTCCCTGTTTATCTCAAATTCATGGACCTCATCCGCAGGAAACAAACTAAAGTTCTCTATCACCACATCTCTAGGCCTACGGGGGGACTTTCTTGGGTATGGTTTTCCTCCTGTAAATCTCTCCTGGGGAAACTGAGCCCCACTACTGGGAGGTGTCTTGGAGCAGATCCAAGCACATTTTTGAGGCAAAAACATGACTTTTTAGCCTCATTTAATCCAAGCAATGTATTTAAAAGCAAACACATTCAATATCAGCTTCTTATGCTCTAGGGTAGCAAATTGGAGCCACATTCTTCTACCAAAAAGGCCCTACTGATCTTCTAAAGAGCCACCATGTTCCTCCCCCAGGTACTCCTTCAGCCCCTACCTTTCCTTCCAGCCCAAGTATAACTCTTGGGGAGCCTATGTCTGGTTCTCCTGGGCACCAGGCTAGGTTGAGGTTAGCACAGAGGATTCAGCTAGAGGGGGGGTTGTTTGTCAAATAAATGAATCTGCCTGATGAACTCCCATGTCCTCTTCAAAACTCCAACCTCCCTGTCTTTTTCCAGGATTGCCTCCCTATCTCCTCAAACAGACCCTCTTCCACTCTCCCACTTCTCCAGCTCCAGGCCCCATACTCTAGCTTAGCTCTGACTCTACAAGGCTTGGAACATCTGTGATCAGCTCTTCTTCCTACAAACTAGGTCTTCTTGGGAACTAGAACAGAGACCTCTTCAGTGCACAGGAAGGTTGTCAGGAAGTATTTAATGAGTGAGTGAGTGAATGATTGAATGAATGAATGAATGAATGAATACCTGTTGCAGGGCCTGGAGTCAGATGCACTGAGGTCACAAGGTGCTATACATTGAATATGTCCCTTAATCTATCTGAACCTTATTTTCTCATTTATCAAATGTATTTACTCAGAGTCTGGGCCCCAAGCTGTTGCAAGGATGAAATTAATTAACACATAAAGCATATGGCCCTCGGGGACCTTAGGCTTCCTCCTGTCCCAAACAGGGAATGATCTGCACCCAGGACCAGCAGATTTGTTCCACTCTCCAGCATCCATAACTTGAATGTTACCAAGACATATTCTTAAAGGTGTTGACCAACAGAGTTGGTGAGAGGGTTGGTAAAAAGAGGGAAGAAAGGTGAATATTTAAAAGGCTGAAACATAAAAACTGGCAAGGACAAGGGGTGACACAGCTTCCTTCACAGGCCATGTGAAGAAACAGTCTGGTCATTTCTCACCCCATGACCCAGCCATTCCACCCCTAAGCATTTACTTGGGGGAAAGGCGGTATATTCATCAAAAGACATGTACAAAAATGTTCAAAACAGCTTTATTCATGATAGCCAAAAACTGGAAACAACCAAACAACCCAAATGTTTGCCAACAGGTGAAATGGATAAATAGTGAAAAATTGGTATTCAGTTGTTACAATAAGATAAAAACCACCCAAGTATGTGGAGAGATTGAAACCTTCGTGCCCTGCTGGTGGGAATGTAAGTGGTACAGCTGCAGTGAAATCAGTCTGGCAGTTCTTCAAAAACCTAAACATAAAATTACCATATGACCCAGTAATCCACTGCTAGGTATAGACCCAAGAGAATGGAAAGCTGATACTTGAAAGAAAGTTGTACACAAACGTTCAGAGCAGCCCTATTCACAATAGCAAAAGGGTGGAAATAACCCAAATGTTCACCAGCAGATAAAGAGATAAATAAAATGTGCTCCATCTATACAAAGGAATAAAGTAGTCATACACACTATAACATGGGTGCACCTTGAAAATACTGAATGAAGGAAGCCAGACAGAAATGGCCATAAATTGTATGAAATATCCAGGACAGGAAAATCCATAGGGCCAGAAAGTAGATTAGGGATTTCCAGTGGCTGAAGGGAGTGGGAGTAGGAAATGACTGCTGATGGGAACAGGGGTCTTTTTTAAAGGAATGAAAGTGTTCTGCAGCTAGATATTAGTGAGGATCACACAACATTGTGAATGTACTAAATGTCCCTGAATTATATACTTTAAAATGGTTAAAATAGTAACATATATTACATGTATTTTACCACAATAGAAAAATGAAAAATGATACCCAGGAATATTACATAGTCATGAAAAGGCTCAAACACTTGCTCCTTTGACCACGAGAAGAGCAAGAGAAGCCAGATCCAAGAGTGGATATCCTGTGTGAGCCCATTTCTGTGAAGTTTAAAACCAGGTAAAATTTGCCTACAGTGACAGAGGTCACGGCAGTGGTTGCTTTGAGGGAGGAGAGAATCAACTGGAGGGTGTAAGGAACCTCCAGGGCTGTAAATGTTAAATTCCAACACAAGAGCTGTCCCCACATCAAGTCCCACTCCTGTCATTGGCAAATTTGACCAAGGTTATGTTAAATCTCAACAAAAATGTTAAAAAGAGAAAAGAATTATCCGGGGAAGAAAATGAGAGCATCTGGCAGTTCTGAGGGCCCAGGGTTCCATTTTCACCACAAATGCCTTTACCTGACCCCTCTAGGAACTGATAACATTGAAACAGGCATGGAGCTGGGCATTGACAAAAGCAGGAGGGTAGTGACCTGTGCCCAGTGCCTGAGATTTCAGAAATGGTCCCCAAAATGCTTCTTCATCTCTGGAGAGATGCTCCCCACACTCCCCACACCAGAGTTCCCAGCCTGGGGACACTCTGGGACAGGAAAACCTCAGGGCTCCAAAACTCTCAGGACATCAGAGGCCTATAAAGGGCACCCTTCCCCACAATAAGATTTCTTGGTAGAGACACATTTTGACACCTCAGGGCCAAACTGGAATAAATAACTCACAGCTTTGGGCAGAAGGAAAAATAGAAACTTTGCTTACAAGGTTGGGTATGAACCTCAATTCAATCAATAAATGCACATGAAGGAATAAACGAATAAACAAATGGTGGACCAATGGGCTTTTTACCCCCATTCCACAAGTCTTTGTCATATACTTTGCAGATACTTGGCCTTGTCCTACAAAAGACCTGGGCTCCAGTGAGGCTTCAGCTTGGTCTGGCTTCCAACAAGCTCCCATCCTGGTCAGGGGTACAGAGCCTGACACAAACATTCCCACTCTCATGATTGCTTAGAGCAATAGTAAAAAATAAAAATAAAAAATCACAAGCGGGCAGGACACAGGAAAAGTTGCCAAGGGGGAGGAGTTGAAATAGAGGAAAGATGCTAGGGCCAAAAAGAGAGAGGAAGCTGACTGCCAGAATGTAGATGGCCTGTGGCCAGCGACTATTACACACTGACCAGGGAGGAAGTTGGGCTGAACAACTCAGATAATGGAGGGCAGAGGGAGGCTGATTCTGCTTCTCAGACTTTTTTGTCTTGATTTCTTCTGGGCATGGTTCTGATGGAGCTCACTGGGGTATAATGTGAGCTTCTTGAGGGCAGGGATTCCGATTCACATGTGGTAGGCATGCAGTCAAAGCTTTTAGAATAGAAGGACAGATGGATAGATGGATAGATGGATGGATGGATAGATGGATGGATGGATGCATGCATGCATGCATGCATGGATGATCATTTAGGGGGAGCCCAAAGCGAATACTCAAGATACGCCGGCCACGTAGGAGGCCTCATGAACAGCTCCCACGACCTCCAACAGCTAGGAGCGGGCAGAGAAACAGCGGCAGGGGGACGTCTGGGCGGGGTCTTCATAGGGTCGTGCGCGGCCCCTTTAAGGAGCGAGGCCAGCGGGGCGGGGCCGAGGGGGCGGGCGCTCGGCGCGTCCGGGCGGCGCGAAGATGGCGGCGGCGGCGGCGGCCGGGCCCGCGGCGGCGGAGGCCCCCAGCTCGCTGCTGCTCGTGGTGGGCGGCGAGTGCGGGAGCCCAGGGCTGCTGGCCTACGTGCTGGAGGAGCTGGAACGAGGTCAGGCCGGGAGCGGGGACTGCGGGCCGGGGCCCGGGGTGGGGGATGGGGCGGCGGGGCGTGGGCTCGGGGGGTGGGGCGGCCGGGCCGGCTGGATCCCGGGGGGCGGGAGCCGGGGCCAGGGGCACGGGTGGCGAGATCGAGGGGCCGGGGGCTCGGTCCCACCACCCTTAGGCGCGCGGCACGGGCGGAGGTCGCAGGCGTCCGGGCCCGGGTTGGGCTGCTCCGCCCCAGCCCGAGGGGATGCGGCCTGAGCCTCGGGACCCGCGCGGTTGGGCAACGCGAGCGAGGCCTGTGCCGGGAAGGGCCTCGAGGGGAGGGCGTCGCCGCCTCGAATCCCCGGGTCTTAGCAGACTGGATGCCCTGGGCGGGTGCGGGGGGCGTGTAGTAGACATGGGGAAGCCAGGCCTGGAGCCTCGGGGCCCATTTTCGGTGGCTCCATGCGTTGCTGCTAATTGGGGTGTGGGCGGGTGCGGCTTGCCCAAGGGATTTGGCACTTGAAGCAGTGAGTCATAGGTGCACCTGCAAGGTTCAGTTCACCTGCATCCACTTGGCATGGTGGGACTGGCTGGCGAGGTGCACCCCACACCGTGGTTGGGGGCATTCATCTCTCCAAATCGGCAGGGCTTTGGGGTCCGTAGCCTGTAAATTTGGGTGGCAGCACATTCCTCCATTCACCGGCTTGGGGAATGTTCCCCTGCAGGGTACAAGGTGGGGACAACAGGCAGGCTCAGCCATGCTGTCACAGGGCTAACGGTCTGGTGGGGGATGGACCCAACGCTCATGGGAGATGGAACCAGTTTTAAGCTCCAGTGGTGTAGGGAGTGCTCAGAAGGATGCAAAGGGCCTAGAGGACATTAGGAGTGGGAAGGTTGAGAGAGGGGCCTCTGGACAGTGGGAACAACTGGTGACAGAGCACAGAGGTTGGAATGTGCCTGACAGTGGTGAGAAGCAGTGAGACCTGTGATGGGGGTGGGGCAGGTGCTGGATGGGCTTTCTTGCTGACGTCCTGAATCTTCTCTGTAACATGCCAAGTTATGCTTTGGGTCCCTCAGTGCAGTGAGATTCTAGGGCCCGTTAAGTGGTTCTGGGTTTCTAGGCTGTCACTGCAGGGGCAGGTTGAGGAGAGGGGACTGATTTCCCACCTTGCTTCCCTTCTCCCCATCAGGCATCCGGTCTTGGGACATTGACCCTGGTATCTGCAGCCTGGATGAGCAGCTCAAGGTCTTCGTGTCTCGGCATTCAGCCACCTTCTCCAGCATCGTAAAAGGTGAGGCTGAGGACCCCGTGAGCCCAGCTACTCCTCTTCTGTGTTTATTGGGCAGTGTTCTCAGAGTGCCTAAACAACAATAGTAAAATACACCTGAGTCCTGTTGAGTGTGGAGCAGGGGCAGACCCTGACCTGGTGCTTTCTCCCTTGGTCGTCAACAGCCTGTGGGGCAGGAACTTGTGTTTTTGTCACCATTTGACAGATAAGGCAGCTGAGATGTGTTGGGACAGGGAGACCTCTGATGAGGGGACTTTTTGGAGGAGAAGCAGCTGGGGCTACTGTATCAGGTGGAGGGAAGGCCCTAGGCAAAAAGACAGGACATTGGAAAAGGAGAGACTGCCAGGTGGGCCTGGAGGATGGAGTATGGTCCTTTTGTGGCAGAGAATATATCTGGTTCATGCCTGTGACCACTGCACAGGGTCGGGTACACAGGAGGTACTCAGTAGATGGGGAGCTGAGAAAGGAGCAAGGTGAGGAGGGAGTTGAGATGCCTGGACCAGTGTCACACAGCCCATGGCTCCCTGGGCAGTCTGGAGTGACCCGTGGTGAACAGAGCGGCTGTTGGGTGGGACTTGGGTGTCACCTGGGCCCCCCCACCAGTCATCTCAGCCAGCCCGTTTAGTCACCTCCAGGCTGCTGCAGGACAGGAAGGAAGGAGGGGAAGGAAGTGACCATCACCTCATTGTCCAAGCAGTTCCGGGTGGTTTCCTGACCCCTCAAGTAGACAGGAGGGCTGGAAATCCCGTTGGGCTTTTGTGACCTCCTAGGCCACTTCCCTTCTCTGTGCCTTGGTTTCCCCACCCGAATGGGGCAACATCCGGGTGTGTGATAAGAAGCACATGATAAACTGCTAAAGATTGACTACCACTGGAAGCTCTTTTCCTCTCTAGCTCTCTAACCCAGGACACACCAGGGTTGGGATCTCAGATTCAACCTCATTCCCCTCTCTTGGCCTATGGGGCCTTCCCACCTTCACCTTTAGCTCCCTCCTGTTGCTCCTCACTCCAGTCCCACTTGCCACTTCTCCAATCCTCACAGTTCTGCCTCAGGACCCACGTTGTTCCATTATCGGTCTTCCCAGGGCTCCGGCTCCTTGCTTGTAAAATGGTGATGGCGTCTCCCACAGGTCTGAAAGCTGTGAAGTAGGCCCCACAAGCGATGGTGACCCTGTTGTCACCCTTGTTTTTAGTGGGAGGGCTGCTAAGGTGGACTTCCTGTTCTTGCTTCATCTTTACCTATGGCGCTACCATGTGGGCCAGCTCTGCCTGGCGGGGTTCCTCGGAAACAGGTCCTAGGGGGGCTTGTTGCTGCTTGGGGTCATACAGGGAGGCCGGATCCTACCGTGGGACAGCCTTATTCCATGCACACAGCCCAGTCCCAAACTCACAGGGTCTGTCTGATCACCCACAGGCCAGCGCAGCCTACACCACCGTGGAGATACCCTGGAGACCCTGGTACTTCTGAACCCATCAGACAAGTCCCTCTGTGACGAGGTAGGGACCAGTCAGCTGTTGGAGTGAGTTGTCTGCAGGGACCCATTCCATTCCTCATCCTGATCTGTGTCCCTGTCTTCTCACTGCCTGAAATCCTTTTCTCGACACCCGGCATCAGTGCTTCCTCTGTCAGGAAGCCTCCCCTACCCACCATGGCCCTCAGCCTCAGTTTGTTCTCTCAAGTGGAATCATGAAGGCTAGAGTTTGGGAGGAAGGAATGGGGTAGGGAAGGTCTGGAGGTAGGAAGGCAGAACCCTACTGATGTTTGCATTTTGTGCATTCCCTCGGGTTGGGCTGCAGTTGTCTGAACTGACTTCTTAATACTTCTAGTTTGTGGACGTCTTCATCCTTCTTCCAATTATCTATGAGAAAGATGAACGAGATGGAGCCCCAGGGCACCCCTCTAGAGACCTTTGTACAGGTTGCTTCCTTTGTTCAAAAATGTACTCTCAAGGGGCGCAGAAGACAGGCAGACACGGATACCCTTTTCCCCGTGGCATTGGGGCTGGACCATAAGGAGAAATGGGCTTGAGGTAGCCCCAAAAGTATATGGAGAGCTTCCACGATGAGGGAGTCCTGGAGGCAGCCTTTGTAGAATGAGCAAGAGTTTGGAGGGGAGCAGGCAGGACAGCAGGAGGCACAGAGGCTACCTTTCTGGCTTCTAATTGAGCACTGGCCTGGCTGTGGGGTAGAGATGGGAGCGGGTAGCTATATGTAGATTAGGGGTTGTTAGGTCACTGTGGAGAATAGGGCATTTAACACTTTTTCCCTTCCTCAGCTCCGGAACCTTTTGCTGGACCCTGCCTCTCACAAGCTAGTGGTGCTGGCCGGGCCCTGCCTGGAGGAGACAGGGGAGCTGCTGCTTCAGACTGGGGGCTTCTCACCCCGTCACTTCCTCCAGGTCCTAGGGGACAAAGAGGTAAGCCACCTCCTCCCCATCCTGCTTCTCCTGGCTCTGAGTCCTCGTTGTGTGGCCCCAATGACCTGCTGTCTCCCTGAGCCCCATTTCCTCCTCCTCTGTGGAAGGATGGTGGTGACACATGTCCTTCTATTCTCAAAGCCCAGTCCCTTCACCTGCTACAGTTGTGGTTCAAGGCTAGGCTTGTGGATCAATTAGCAGACAATCCAGAGACCCCAAGTACCACACCAGACACCAGGGCCTAGCTGGAATGGAGCTGGATGGGAGTCCCTTCTGGAGTTCCTGATCTGGCTGGGTCAGATGAGCAAAACCTTTGGAAACCACATGTTCACATTGTAGTGAGTGATGGTGAGAGAGGAGCCAGTGAGGAGACAGGGAAGGGCTCCCTGGAGGGAGCTGTGCTTGAAGAGGGGGTAACAGCAAATGCAAATGCCCTGGGGCAGGGAGAGTGAGAGAAGGAGGGTCCGAGGGAGGCAAACATAGGGTGAGGCAGAGCTAGGAGAGGGCTTGGTTTTTGTCCTGAAGGTGACAAGGGACCACCCTTTCAACCCCAGGTGGCAGGTTGGGGGTGTCCTTGCCCATTTTTCCCAAGGGGATGAGTGTTGGCCTGGCTCCAGCTAGCCTCTTAACCATATTTCACCTCCCCAACTGTAGATCCAAGATATCCTGGCTTCTGCACCCCTACCTGCAGACCCACCCAAGCTCACCATCACCTGCCCATCCTTTGGCAATTGGGCCCAAATAGCACCTGAAGTTACCTGCCTCCAGGGTGGGCTCCAGCTGCAGCTGAACCCACCCGTGCAGCGGCCTATCTCTGAAGGCCTGCGTGAGTTCCTGGAGTACGTAGCCGAGTCGCTGGAGCTGCCATCCCCCTTTGAGCTGCTCGAGCCACCAGCATCCGTGGGCTTCCTTAGGCTCGCCCGGCCCTGCTGCTACATCTTTCCCGGTGGCCTCGGGGATGCCGCCTTTTTCGCTGTCAATGGCTTCACCATGCTGGTCAATGGAGGCTCGAACCCTAAGTCAAGCTTCTGGAAACTGGTGCGGCACCTGGACAGAGTGGACGCCATGCTGGTGACTCACGCAGGCGCTGATAGCCTCCCGGGTCTCAACAGTCTGCTGCGGCGCAAGCTGGCAGAACGTGAGGAGGCGGCAGCTGGCGTGGGCTCCGAGGATGACAGGCTGCGAAGGCTGGTCTCACCTAGCCTTGGCGTTGTGTTCCTCAATGCCCATGGGGCTGCCTCGCGTCTGGTGCGCGGCGAGGATGAGGCAGAGCTGGCCCGGAGCCTACTGGCTCGCCTGGGCATCACACCCTTGCCCCTGAGCCGAGGGCAGCTGCCAGCCGAGCCCACTGTGCTCTTCCAGAAGATGGGTGTTGGTCGACTGGACATGTACGTGCTACACCCGCCCTCAGCCAGTGCTGAGCGCGCGTTGGCCTCTGTGTGCGCCCTGCTGGTGTGGCACCCTGCAGGCCCCACTGAGAAGGTGGTACGCGTGCTATTCCCTGGCTGTACTCCACCTGCCCGCCTGCTGGATGGCCTGGTCCGCCTGCAGCACTTGGGGTTCTTGAGAGAGCCTGTGGTGACTCCGCAAGATCTGACAGGGCCTCGGCGTGCTGAAAGCAAAGAAAGCGTGGGTTCCCGGGACAGCTCGAAGAGAGAAGGCCGGACTACAGTGCCTGCCAGGCCTGCCCAGGAGCGCCCTGGGGTGGCCCGGAAGGAGCGGCCACGGGCTGAGGCCCCTCGCAAGGCTGAGAAAGAATCTAGGCCCCCCCAGGAGGTGAAGAAGGACCCCAAGCCAAGCGTGCCTCAGACTCAGCCCCGGGAAATGCGCCGGGCAGCTTCCGCTGTGGTCAGTGGCAAGAAAGCAGGTGTCCAGGCGGCTCCCAAGCCCCGAAGAGCACCCAACACACCCCGCCCAGGAGTCCCATTGGTGGAGAATGGGCCCCGTAGCCCTCCCAGCTTCCGCTGCAGAGAAGACAACCTCCCCATGGAGGCCAGCAGCTCCCCAGCACCCCAGCTAGTGGCCACACCCAGCCAGGGGAGCAGTGTGGAGCTGGGGCTGAGCCCTGTCAGAGAGGACAGTGGCAACCTAGAGGAGAAGACACAAGAGCAGCAGGTGTCCACTGGCACTCCCCTGCCATGCACCCCCTCGCCCACTGGAGCCTGTCAGGGCCCGGCTGAGGGCAGCAGGAGGCTGTCACTAAGCCCCCTGCGGGGTGGGGAGGCCGGGCCTGATGCCTCCCCCACAGTGACCACGCCCTCCCTGCCAGCTGAGGTGGGCTCCCCACATTCCACAGAGGTGGATGAGTCCCTGTCTGTTTCCTTCGAGCAGGTACTGCCACCTCCTCCTGCCCCCAAAAGTGAGGCTGGGCTGAGTCTCCCACTTCGAGCCCCCCGGGTGCAGCGCTCAGCCTCCCCACATGATGTGGACCTGTGCCTCGTGTCTCCCTGTGAGTTTGAGCACCGCAAGGCTGTGCCCATAGCACCAGCCGCCACATCCCCCGGCAGCTCCAATGACAGCAGTGCCCGGTCTCAGGAGCGGGCAGGTGCCATGGGAGCTGAAGAAACACCACCCACATCTGTCAGTGAGTCCCTACCAACGCTGTCTGACTCAGACCCCTTGCCTGCTGCCCCGGGCACTGCAGACTCCGATGAGGACACAGAGGGCTTTGGGGTCTCTCGCCGCAATCCGCTACCTGACTCTCTCAAGGTCCCCCCACCACTGCCTACTCCCCCCAGCATCTGCATGGTGGACCCCGAACTGCTGCCCCCTGGACAGGCCCGGCTGACGGAGGGCCTCAGCCGTACTCGGAAGTCCCTGGTTCGCCCCACCCCTGGAACCACTGTCCCCAAAGCCACTTCAGTGAGTGCTGCCAAGACCAAGGGGCTCGCCGGTGGAGACCGAACCAGTCGGCCACTCAGCTCTCGGAGTGAGCCCAGTGACAAGGGAGGTCGGGCACCTCTATCCAGAAAGCCCTCAGTCCTCAAGACAACCACTCGGGGCCCATCTGGTAAGTAACTGGGGCCTGAAATCTTGTAGTGGGTTACCAGCCCAAGTCCTCTTGCCCTAATGCTGTGTGGCCTTAGCCATGCCTGCCACCCTCTATGGGCCTCAGTTTCTCCTATAAAATGGAAGATCTCTTCTCACTATTTAAGCACTTGGAATTCCAAGTTCCTCAATCAGTGCTGTCAGCAGAAACAGTGCACATACCTGTTGTCTGGGTTTGCTAGTAGCCATAGTGAGTGGAAGAAACAGGTGAAGTTAGTATATTTGACCTAACCATTTGTGTCAAGGTTCCTAAGACCAGTTTCAGGTTTATGATTGGTTAGGAGGACCCGGCATATAGTTGTACTCTTGACTGCAATGTATGAGAACAAAAGGATGGGGGTGGGTGGATGAGGGACAACAGGATGGAGGACACGATATCCCCAGGGAACCAGGCACACGCTTCTAGAGTTCTCTCCCAGTGGAGTTGTACCATGTTTAATTTTGGAGCAACAAGCTGTGATCACACAGAAGTGGCCTCCACTGAGGAGGCCCATTAGAGACTCAGCCGCAAGGTTTCTGTTGGGGGCTGGTCACACTGGCACCTCTGCATGTCTCATTCCACAGTTCCAGACTCCTCAGAAAAGGGAAAACCAGTGTTCAGCCTAAGCCAGGTTGTATGAATGGTGTAGGCTTAGAGAGCCACCCTTATTGTTTACAGAACAGTGAGAGCCTTCTGAAATCTCAGTTCCCAGATGCCAGCCCCAGGCCAACCTGTAAACAGGCCTTCCTGAGGATAGTCTGGGACCTGCTTTGTTAACTTTTCTTTCTAATTTTCCTTAATATTTTCAAAATAAGCGTAACGTGAAATTTACCCCCTTAACCATTTTTAAGTGTCTGGTTTAGTGGCATTAAGTACATTCATATTGTTGTGTAGCTATCAATACTATTCATCTCCAGAACTTCTTTCATCTTGCAAAACTGAAACTCTGTTCCCATTAAGCACTAACTCCCATCCCTCTCCCCTCAGTGCCTGGCACCCACCCCTCTATCTTCTGTCTCAGGAATCTGATTCCTCTAGGGACCTTATATAAGTGGGATCATACAGCATTTGTCCTTTTGGTGACTGTCTCATTTCAGTTAGCATAATGTCCTCATGGTTAATCCATGTTGTAACAGGTGTCAGAATTTCCTTTTTAAGGCTGAATGATATTCCGTGGTATGGATGGACCACATTTTGTTTATTCATCCAACCATGGACATTTGGGTTGCTTCCACTTTTGGCTGTGTAAATAATGCTGCTATGAACATGGACATATAAACATTTCTTTGAGACCCTGCTATTTATTCTTTCGGATAAATACCCAGAAGTAGAATTGCTGGATTGTGCGGTAATTTTGTTTAATTTTTTGAGGAACCTCCATATTATTTTCCATAGCAGCTGCATCATTGAACATTCCCACCAACAGTACAGGAGGGTTTCAGTTTCTCAACATCCTCATCAACGCTTACTTTGGTTGGTTGGTTGGTTTTTGATAGTGATCATCCTGATGCGTATGAAGTGGTATCTTATGGCTTTGATTTGCATTTCTCTGATGATTAGTGATGTTGAGCATCTTTTCATTTGTTTGTTGGTAGTTTCTGTGTCTGTTTTGGAGAAATGACTACTTAATTTCTTTGCCCATTTTTGAGTTGGGTTGTTCGGTTTTTGTTGTTGTTGGGTTGTGAGAGTTCTCTGTGTATTCTGGATATTGATCCCCTATCAGATATATGATTTGCAAGATATGTACTCTCATTCTGTGAGTTACCTTTTTACTCTGTTGATGATAATGTCCTTTGATGCACAACAGTTTTTACTTTTTTTAAACATGAAGTTCAGTTTGTCTTTTTTCTTTTGTTGCCTTTGTTTTGGTGTCACATCCAGTAAATCATTATTGAATCCAGTGTCATGAAGCTTTTGCCTTATGTTTTCTTCTAAGAGTTTTATAATTTTAGCTCTTAAATTATGCTCTTTGATCAATTTTAGGTTAATTTGTGAATAAGGTGCTAAATAAAGGTTCAACTTCATACTGTTGCATGTGGATATCCAGGTTTCCCAGCACCATTGTTGAAAAGACTCTTCTTTCCCCCACTGAATGGTCTTGGTACCCTTGTCAAAAATCATTTGATCTTACATATGAGGCTTTATTTCTGGGCTCTTTATTCTATTCTGTGCATAATTTTTGATCTTACTAATTTGAGTTTTTTTTCTTAGTCAATCTAGCTAAAGAATTGTCGATTTTGTTAATTTTTTCAAAGAACCAACATTGCTTTTCCTCTGTATTGTTTTTCTGTTCTCTATTTTTACTGATCTCTGCTCCAATCTTTATTTTCTTCCTTTTGCTAGCTTTAGATTTACTTTCATTCTTCTTTTTCTAGTTCCTTAAGAACTGGGTTAGGTTATTGTGAAGTTAGGTCATTTATTTGAGATATTCTTTTAAAATATAAGCTTCTTAAATATAATTTTTTGGTATAGACTTCCCCTTTAGCACCACTTTCTCTCAAGATTCTCTTTATCTTTGCTTTTCACAGTTTCAGTATAATCTGTCTCTGTGGGTCTCAGAGTTCATCCTACTTGGAGTTTATTAAGCATCTTGGATGTTTATATTCATGTTTTTAATCAGATATGGGAAATCTTGACATTTTGTTTCTTTAAATATTTTTTCTACCCCTTTCTCTCCCTTTTCTCTTGCTGGGAATCCCACAGTACATATGTTGGTCCTCTTAATGGTATCTCACAGGTTTCTTAAAATTTTATTTCATCTTTATTTTTCTAACTTGATAATTTCCATTGCCCTCTCATCAATTTTGCTGATTCTTCTGCTTATTCAAATCTTGAACTAAATTCCTATAGTGAATTTTTCATTTCAGTTGTACTTTTTCAGCTGTAGAATTTTCTTTCGGTTTGTTTTTTTGTTTTTTATCTTCTTACAGTTTTGTTCATACATTGTTTTCTTGGCTTTTCTCTATGTCTTCCTTTAGTTCTTTGAGGATCTTTCAGACAGTTGTTTTAAAGTCTTTGTCTAGTAAGTCTACCATCTGGTGTATGTCAGGGACAGGTTTTGTTAATTTATTTTTTTCTTTTGGATGGTCTATACTTTCCTGTTTCTTTATGTTTCTTGTGATTTTTTTTTAAACTGGACATTCAAATGTAATAATGTGGTAACTGACAATCCAAATTTCCTCTTTCCCCAGGGTTTGCTGTGTCTTTTGGATGTTTAATTATTATGGGCTGTCTCTGCCAGAGATCAGTCTTGAGGTGTAAATGTAAGGTGTTCCCAGGTCTTTTCTCAGCCTATACTTTTCTCTGGGCATGTGTGGTGACTTTCTAAGTTCCCCTGTGTAAGTAGTTGCTTCTGAATATCTTAGTCCTTAAATACCTGGCTCCAGAAGGAAAGAAATAAGAAGAAATGTGTGGTCCTTTAAATCCCACATAAGTCACTTCAACTTGAGAGGAAGGGTCTGCAATACAATCATCCTGTAGGTAGGGAGCAGTGCCACCTACTGCCGAATCCCCCCGCTTTGTTAACTTTCCGGCATACTACTATATCAAGGTGATACTTAAACATGTAATTAACATAAAAGATTATTAGAGCCCCTTTTCTTTTCCGTACTAAGTTTTAGGAGCCTGGCATGAGTTTGACATCCCCAGCTCTTGTCAGCTCACACCATGTTGCAGTGCTTGGTGACCACTGCGTTGGTTAGCGTGGACGTAGAATTACTTAGGGAAGACTGATGAGAAAGCAATGACAGCGACAACAGTAATAATTGCAGCTTATGTTTACTGAGCATTTGCTTGTGAGTTGGACCCTATTACAGGTGCCCAGGGTAGTCCTGCCCTCCAAGAGCTGATGGGTATCTCTGGCTTCTCTCTCTACGTGGCCTGTCTTTGGCTCTGGCCACCCTGGTCTTTTGATGTGCTTCATTGCCCACTGGAGCTGCTGTCTCTTACCTTTCTTGAACAAATTCCAAGGGAGGCATCTCATGGGCTGCCGTGACCTTTGGCTAGTTGTAGGTTCCCAGCACAGTTGCAAGGAGAGAGTGGCCCCCCCCTGAGCCCATGGGAAAGTCTGGCACCTGGAGGTCAGGGGTCATCTGAGGCTCTGTCTGCCAGGTGTTTGGCCTCTTTGTAGAAGCCACAGTTTTGACCATTCAGGGTTCTGACCTTCCATGCTGTGTCAGCAAACTGTGTCTTAAAGTGCCAAAAGGTAAACTTTTCACCTTTGCAGGCTGGACTGTCTCTGTCCCAAACTCAACTTGGCCTTGGTAGCACAAAAGCATCTCAGTAAGTAACTGAATGGGTAGTCCAATAAAACTGTCTTTATAAAAGCAGGTGGTATTTAGCCTGTGGGCTATAGCTTGCTGGCCCCTCTCTTACCACCATCCTGCCCATGTTTCCCCACATCTTCTCTTTGCTTTTTCCACTCTGCCACTCCTGTCTCCCTTGTGCTCTCCATAGCCACAGTAACTTTCTGTTCCTAAGGCTCTGTACAGCATCCTTGCAGCCACGGTCCCCAGTTTTGAGTGAGGGAAAGCCACTTGCCCAAAGTTTGGCGTTTCATTTATTCTGCAAATGCTCCCACTGCTCTCTGGGCCCACACCCTGAACTGGGCAGTGTTTATGATCATAAGACGCCAAATGTCTGACAGGTTTCCTGTACCCAAGACCTCAGTGAAGTGATTATGAGTTCACTCACACTGGAGTAGCTGCCTTGTCCCCTTGTACAGGCTCTGGGTTGAGGGCTGTGGACAAAGCCCCAGGTGCAGCTTCTGCAGCTCCATCTAGGCCACCTTATCCTGGGACTCCTTGCAATTCAGTGCCTCCCACACTAACTCTGGCTCTCTGTCACCCTGGTGGGCAGGGATTTTTGTCTGTCTTGGTCATTGCCATGTTCACAAGACCTGATACCCAGGAGGGCTCAATAAATATCCCTTGAGTAATTTGAACAGGTAGATGTTGCAGTAACAGCAGAGTGTTCCTGACACCAGTTGCCTTCAGGGCTCAAAGGTCCAAAACCCACCTCTTTCAGGAAGAACTCCACGACTGCCTCCTTCTTCTGGCCCTGAGGATGTTTGCATCCAGGGACTGACCAGGCACGAGGTGGCAGCCAGGGGTTTTTGCAGTTCATGCCAGGTTGTCAACCTCACTGTTTTATGGTTGTCAAACAACCATAAACAGTGAAATCAGGTCTCATGCTGAGAAGGGAGTCACTGGAAGCCTCATCCCAGACTCTGAGTCTCAGCCCCTTCTCAGTCCCAGGAGCTCATAACTGATCCCATCCCTCTGGCCCACAGGGTCTGCTGGTAGCCGGCCAGGTGGGCTGGAGGCCTCACCTGGCTCCCCGATCTACCTTGACCTGGCCTACCTGCCTAGTGGGCATAGCGCCTGCCTGGTAGATGAGGAGTTCTTCCGGCGGGTGCGTGCACTCTGCTATGTCATCAGTGGCCAGGACCAGCACAAAGAAGAGGGCATGCGGGCCGTCCTGGATGCACTTCTGGCCAGCAAGCAGAAGTGGGACCGTGACCTCCAGGTATATGACTACCCCAGGCCTCAGACAGTTTTGGCACAGGGTGGGGTCAGCGCCTTCTTGTATCTTCCTATTAAACCACACAGAGGAGGGAATGGAGCTCAGAGAGACTCAGCTGCATCCCCAAGGCCACAAGAAAAAGAAGGAGGGCAAATGTAGGAGTTCCCTCCCCCACATTCTCAGGATGCTGCTCCTGTCATGTCCTTTTTCTCATCCATTTGAAGTAACCTGGGTAAGGACACAGGGTGTGGCTAATTTGATCACCTCCCCTGACCCCTGACTCTCAACCTCCCCACTATCATGAGAAGTGGCCAAGAGGAATGGCAGGGGGCAGGGGGGACGCGGGGACAGGTGCAGCATCTACATAGTTAGGAAAGAGGCCTGGGGTTGTCCCTAAAGCCTTGAAACAGCCTTGAAGGATGAGGCAAGTGTGGGTAAAGAGAGGAACTTCGAGGTACCTGGATGCCCACTCAGTGTGAGTGTGTGACCCCCCCAGTTTTGCACACAGCTTACAAAGCAAATGGGAGGGAAAGAGGGCACAGGGCACAGCATGGGCAAAGGCCTGGGGGTGTGGCGCGACCCTGGTATGTCCAAGGATCTGGAGGGAGGCCCAGATGAGCCACTAGTAGGAGGTACAGAGAAGGATTCACAAAGTGGTGTCCTGGTCTCCTGGGTTGTAAGAGGGTCTTTTGGGTGCTGTGGGGAATAGAAGGGACTTCAGGGATGTACTGGCTGCTGGCTGCAAACATCCAGGCAAGAAATGACGGAAGCAGAGCACATGGGATTAGAGAAAAAGGGCCTTGGCTGCCAAGGGCCTGAGCCAGCAGGGCAGAGGGTACTCTCCCCATCACTGTCTGTTTATCTGTCCTGCCCACAGGTGACCCTGATCCCCACCTTCGACTCAATGGTCATGCACGAGTGGTATGAGGAGACACATGCCCAGCACCAGGCGCTGGGCATCACGGTGCTGGGCAGTAACAGCACAGTGTCAATGCAGGACGAGGCCTTCCCTGCCTGCAAGGTGGAATTCTAGCCCCACGTCACCCCCATCCCTCACCCTCACCCCTCAAACCAAATCTGCCACTGTCCTGAGAGTGCATCAGAAATAAATCAAGTACCCCACTCAGCTGTGGCCTCAGTTCCTTCTGCTGACATCTGGGACAGTCATTGCCATTGTGTGGGCTCCAGGTCAGGCATGCTCTGGCCTCCATGATGCAGATGGGAAAACAGGCCCAGGAGAGGGCATGCCTCTCCAGCAGTGATCACTGCCAGTGGCCCTTGGCCCTCCAACCTAACCTGGCCACTATGAGGGGCCCATTTTACAGACAAGGAAGGCAGCTGGCAGACCCTTGCCATACAGACTGGTCAATGGCTGAGGTGAGATTTGAACTCCAGTCTCTGCTCCAAAGTCATAAAACAAAAGCTGCTGTCTGTTCCTGGAGAAATTTGATACTCATACCAGGAGAGTCACAGCTGCAGGAAGGAGGAATCTGAAACCCAAAGGTTAAAAATGGATTTTCTGATGAGCCCCTACCCTGACCACTGCACATACAGAAACTCCTAGATAAAATTTTAGCTACGATCCCATGTGTACGAGTTGAAAGTAACTCCAAAAAACATTACCAGAGTCCTGATCTCTGATGCCTGTGCATGTGACTGGATGTGGAGAAAGAGCCTTTGCAGATGTAATTTAGTGAAGGATCTCGAGATGACGTCATCTTGGATTGGCTCTAAATCCAATGACAAGTGTCCTTATAAGGGACAGAAGGGGAGACAGACCTATACAAGGCACAGATTAGAGTGATGCGGCTGTAAATGGAGGAACACTGGCACCCCGAGAAGCTGGAAGGTGTGAGGAAGGCTCCTCCCCTAGAACCTCCTGAAAGAACTAACTGCCCATACCTGTTCTAAGCCCCCCCAGTTTGTGATACTTTGTGACAGCAGCCCCCGCACTTACTCATCAGATGTCTTGAGTGGTCAGCACACTGTGGCTGTGTAGGATTTCATGGTACAGACTCTCAATCAATGTCTTTGTTCAGGCTGCTATAATGTTCCCGCAGATAGGGCAGCTTAAACAACAAACTTAATTTTTATGATTTCAGAGGCTAGAAGTCTGAAATCAGGGTGCCAGAATGGTGGGGTTCTAGTGAAGGCCTCTTCCCGGCTTGCAGATGACTGCTTGCTTATGTGTTCTCACATGGCCAGGGTGATAGGGGCACAGAGAGCAAATTCTGCTGAGTCCCTTACAAAGGCATTAATCTCACGGTGAAGGCCCCATCTGCGTGGCCTCATCAAACCCTAATGACCTCTCAAAGGCCCTAACGCCTAACATCATCGTATTGGGGATTTGGACTTCAACATAAGATTTTTTGGGGGGGAGACACAAGTCAGTCCTTAGCAGATAGGGATCAGAGTCACAAGACCAGTGGCTGGTGTGGGGAGATCTCCTTGGTATTTTTATTTTAAGAAGCTGGGGGTGCAGAGTGGAGTCTGGGTTTTTGCCCTGAATACTTGGATGTTACCTTGCCTTTTACATTTCTGATGCTGCTGTGTTTCTCCTCACCTGCACTCAGCATGCCAGCTTGATCAAATTTCCACCACCTAGAAAATCAGGTATCCAGACAGAGAATGGAGACACCTGGCAGCCATTTAGGCACCAACTCCTAAGAACTTCTTCCACCAGGAAGCATTTCACTGACTAAAGCAAGTCACATGACTGCCTAGTTCAGAGAGGCAGAAAGCTCTTCGCTTGTACCTGGAAGGAGAGAAATCAGAAATAGTGAAAATCAACTAATGATCACTGACACAGCCCCCCCCCCCCCGTCCCCAAAGAGAATTTGCCCTGACTAGGGGGTCGGCAGACTTAAGATTTTTTTTTGGTGTCATAGTCTATACAGTCTCTTCAGACCACTCAACTCTGCTGTTGTAGCTGAACAGGTGAAAGTGGCCGCATTCCAATAAAACTTTATACTGACCCTCTCCAATCTACATAATAAAATAGCTTGTAGCCTGGAGTCCCTCCCACCCCCACCCCCTTCCTTTCTCTGTCCTCTCTCTGTCTGGTCTTCCTCCCTCTCTCCAGTCTCTCCTGACAGCTGTCTGGCCCAGACGCAGCAGGAGCAGCCACTAAAAATATCTCTGCAGCCTCAAAGCACCTGGGGGCCCTGGGCCTGCGCAAGAGTCAGGAGCCAGATATAAGCCCTTGGCCTGGGCACCCACTGTCTGTGCACGGGCAGCCCCTCCCTCCCCGATACTCACCCTGTGCTGAGCCACAACTGCCTAGGATTTCTCCGTGTTACTTCAACGTCCAGATCCTGCCTCCAGGCCTTTGTACGTGGTGTCCTCTGCCCAAAATGCTACCATCCAGTCAGTTGTCATCAAATGCTGACCTCACAAGGCAAACTGTCAAGTGGGCAAGGCAGACAAGCAACCACAAACCATGGGGGAGGGATTTTTTGGGGGGGAGTGGAATGGCACCAGAGGTGGCCCCCACACTGCCCAGGGATGCGGATAGAAAGGATCGAGTAAAGTTAGGGGAAGTGGGAGAGCATGCCTGGGAAGGACCCACAGAGGCAGAGGAACCGAGAGGAGACTTGGTAACTGAATCCCCCGGAACAAGGGGAGGAGGCCACAGGTCCTACAGCTGCCTGCACACCCCACTGAGCAGTTGCAAGTTCCCCTTCTTGGGGCTGAGGGTGGGGCCAGGCTGGGGAGCAGTGAGAAAGCCTGGTCTGGAGCACAGAGTTGGGAGACGGGGAGGTGGAGGATGTGGGGTTGGGGCCATGATCCCGATGGACATGGCTGAGGCACTTTCCT
Organism: Cynopterus sphinx; assembly: GCA_030015415.1. Lineage (NCBI taxonomy): Eukaryota > Metazoa > Chordata > Mammalia > Chiroptera > Pteropodidae > Cynopterus > Cynopterus sphinx. The sequence goes on along the minus strand of CM057390.1, from coordinate 49,558,489 downwards.
GGGAAGATGTGGGCTCTTGGGAGGCAGAGATGAGGAAAGGAGGGGTGACCTATCCTGGGAAAGCAGTACAATAACCCTTCGTCTTCCAAGGCCCAACTCCTAGGGCCCTTCCTGCAGGAAGCCCTCTCTCCCTCTGATCTCACCCCAACTCCCACCCCTAGCCTGGGCACTCCTCTGGCTCTTCCTGGCCCTCTCCCTTTACAATGCCACCCTGTCCACCCTCTCGTGTTTCCTTCTAGTCTGTAGCCTGGATTGCTGCTTAGAAAGGACATGATTGGCACCTACCTACACACAATATGTGACTTTATGTGCCTGACACACAGTAGGTGCTTAGGATACGTGGGTTGTGTCCCAGCTTGGCAGCACAGTTGGGCAATCTTGAGAATGTTACTTAACCTCTCTGGGTACCCCACCCCCATCTCAGAAATAAGAAAATTGCCCTGTGAATCTCCAGTTGACGTGACCTTGGATTGGATTAGTTTGACTGGTCCCCCAGCCAGCCCATATAGGCCTATTCTGCATTCTGTCCTCCCCATCCCCACAGCATCTTTTGGGATCCAAGATCAGGGATGGCAAGAGCTTTGGCATCAGTGTGCCTGAGTCAGGTCCTGCCTTTGACATGTCTACACTATATAACTTCAGAGAGTATCTTCTTGTCCACAAGCCACAGTCCTCCTATCTGTAAAACAACAATCATCTCCCCCTTTGCCACCTCGCCCCTGGCCCATGCTTGAGGGAGGTGGGCATGAGGAGTAGAATGCAGTTCAGACCCCACCTGGCTGGTATGAGTGTTACCAGGGTCCCCCAAGGAGCTCCCAACCTGTTAGGGAAGGGGGCCCAGCCTGACACAATGCCCAGCCCTAGGGAGTCTGCTCAGACCAGGGTTTCCAGGTAGGATCTGAGAGCTAAGTTACCAGTCAGATGTGGAGCTGGGAGGAGAGTGCTCCAGGCAGCTGGAACAGCAGAAGCAAAGGCTCTAGGATAGGTCTGATTTTGTTCCTATTGCAAGCCAGGGGGGCAGGGCCAGACTGCACAGGCCCAGATTGCACAGGCCTGGAGGGCTGTGGGAAGGAAGCTGGGGTCTCGGCTGAGGGTGCTGAGCAGTCAGGGAAGGATTTAGAGCTTGAGAAGCAGGTGATGGGTTTTTATCTGAAAACCCCTCTATGGGGTTGAGTTAATCTCTGAAAGCTGCTCTCCTGCTCTCCATGCACCTGGAATGGGAAAGTGAAGCAAACGGAGGGTGAATGGTAGGAGGCAGGTTTCTCACTGTTTCAGTGGGAGGTTACAGATAGGCAAGGGAAGGAGGCTAGATCGATTTACTTCATAAGGGAATAGATGTAGAGACATCTGCATGAACTCATGTACAGACTTGCAATTTAATATGCAGACAGTTACATATGGAAATATTTATAAATCTATGTACATACACAGGTTAGTATACACACATAGATATCCTTGCCCTGTCAGCTGAGAGGACCTGGAAGCAGCAATATCCCAGTAGCAACGAGCACCCCTACTGCTCCAGTCTTGGTTTCTAACACTATTCTCCAGTGAAAGGCACTGAGGCTGCTCCCTGGAGAAAAGGCTGATTTGGGGCCTGGTGTGGAAAATGCTTGAGCTTGGATGTAGTGACAGAGTAAGGAGATGTTAAGATAAAAAAGTCAAGTATACAATGGAGGCATGTTAAAGGGACATGAGAGCCAATCAAATGAGCTCCCAGCAGCCAAAGCTGGAACGATCCGAACAAGAAAATCAATAAGGTAGTATTGGATTATAACCCAAAGTGTAAAATAAATATTCATACTGATATTAGTGATTGAATAGGTAAATAAAGGGGGGGTATGAGACATATTGCCCAGAAAAATCCCAAATAATTTATGCAGATATTCTGCCCTCAAGGAGGGGAAGTGGGACTCCCCATCCTTAGGAGTGGGCTGTAGTGACTTCCTTCCAAAGAGGACAGCCTGGAAAGGGGGAAAGGAAGCTTTACAGAGGAGATACCTGACAGCCACCAGCTCAGCCAGATGATCAAGGTCAACATCACAGTGATAAGTCATGTCAATGGCATGTGACCTGCTTGCAGTGTAATGAGAAGCTTCACCTCTGTGGTCCCCCTCCCCACATCCATCACCACAGTCCAACCATGAGAAAACACCACACAAATCTCAACTGTGGAAATCATAATATATAAATGTAGCAAATCAACATGTTATACACCTTAAATTTTCACAATGTTATATGTCAAATATGTTTCAATATAGGTATTTTAATATCCCAATTGTGGGCCGTCCTACAAAACACCTGACCAGTTCTTTTCAAAACTGTCAAGGTCATCAAAACCAAGAAAGTCTAAGAAAACGTCTCAGCCCAGAGGAACCTAAGGAGACATGGTAACTATAAGTCACATGGGATCCTGGAACATAAAAAGAACACTAGAGAAAACTGAGGAAATCTAAATAAACTCTGGACTTTAGTTAATAATAATGTCTCAACTATTGGTTCAGTAGTTGTGACAAATATACCAACTAATATAAGATGTTAATAACAAGGAAACTGGATGTGAGATACACAGGAAATCTTCATGCCCTCTTCTCAGTAATTCTGTAAATGGAAAACTGTTCTAAAATAAAATGTTTAAAGATGGTTGCCATGGGGAAGCAGAGGTAGAGGCAACAAGAGGCACATGTAGGAAGCAGAAGCAGCATCCTGGCTGGAGAATACTGGGCCTGTATGCAGAGCCACTGCAGGGTACAGGAAAATGGGCAAATTGGGGCTGTTTCTGAGACACAGGGCCAGCAGGACTAGTGTAAATGATGAAAGGAGGAGTAGACTCTCAGGGACTCCTAGGCCTTTGGGGAGGCTGGTGCATGGAGCAGCAGGCCTGGGGCAGGCAGATCAGTGGAGTATTGAATTGGGGAGGGTCGAATGGGGTACCAGCAAGTACTGTCTACATCTCATTTAATGAGCACCCAGGTGAGAGAGACAGAAGCCCTTCAGATTTGTGACATGACGGCATTCTTGGGGATGGTTTTCACCACCCCTGGGGCCAGAACTTAGGGCTGCCCTCATAAGACTGCTGGCTTGCTGGGTGGCCTCCAGACAAGTTCTTGCCTTCTCTGAGCCTCAGTTTCTCCATCTGTAAAACAAGGATGAATAGTGTCGCGCTCATAGGCTTGTGGGGGGCCTCACATGAGCCCTACTCAGTGCCTGGCACACTGTGGGCCCTCAATAAACTGGTAGTTCCTTCCCCCACCCACAGGGTCTCCGGTGGCAGGAACGCTGCCTGTCGCTTTAAATTATGCAAATGACCTGCAGGTGGTTGCGCGGGGGGGTGAGATAGAAAGGAGCCCCTTCCCCAGATCAGCCAATCCGCGCACGGGGCTGGCGGAGGCCGCCTGCACAGCCCTATGGCTGGCTGCGCCGACTCCGGGCCCGCCCTCCGGGAGCCTTCGCGCCGGGGCGGGGGGGACTCTCTCGGCCACGCCCCGGGGGCGGGGCCACGGGCGGCCGCGCCGCAGCCGCCGAGGGAGGGGCGGGGCGGGGCGGGGCTGGCTCGGGTGTCAGCGACCGAGCCTCAGGTGGCGGCTGGCGCGGGGCTCGGCCGAGGTCGCGAGGTGAGTGCTGTCCCCGACCCCCCCATCCCCTGGCCAGCACGGCCCCCCTCGCGCTCCGGGCCCCGCGGTCCTGGTGGCCACGAGGGGCAAAGGCTCGGTGAGGCTTGGGGATTGGCGCACAGGCGGTGGGGGGCTGCGCGGTGGGCGCCCCAGCCTCTCCCCGGTGACCATCAGGGTCCCACGGAGGGAAATAGGGACCCCACTCATAGTCCTGGTCCCCTGGTCTAGAACCGGAGCGTGCAGGGCGGCTAGGACGCGAGACCCCTCCCCACGTCCCTTTATTCTAAGCCTGGATCTGGGTCTAGATTCCGGGGCTGCAAAGATGGGGGTGCCGCTCTCCCTCTAGCCTGGAACCCCGGACAGCCGAAGCGGAGACCACCCCCCGTTTCCCTCTTCCCAGCTTCGGCCTGCAGACCACCCCCTCTGAGGACCGAGATAAGGAACCCCCCCTTCCCCTTTTCTCTTCTATGAACCCTAATCCTCCTGGCAGAGGAGCTGGTGGTCCCCTGGGCCCCTTTTCTAGGCTTTCCTATCCCAGTCCCTACCACAAAGATGGGGCGGGGCGCCTTTCACCCGCATCCTCTTCAAGAACCCCAAGGTTGGAATTCTGAGGAGGGGTCACTGTGGGATCCCTTGCCTGTGGGAGACTAGCCAGGCCAGGCCTGGAAGGGCCAGGAGTCGACTTGGGGGTGGTCCTTGCCTCAATGGGGGTTGGGCAGTAAGCATCTGTTCCCAGGGATTAAAATAAATCGAGGTAAATTAGGATCTTGCCAGAGGCTGGCTGCGGGTGGAGTACTAAAGAGGGTTGGGGGGTGGGCAGCCTCTCCATCTACCTTGAATCCCAGGAATCATCTGCCCCAGTCACAGTAGGGACAAGGAGGCTGCTCTAGACAGACCTGCCTTACTAGTGACCTTGGGCAGGTGAAAGCACCTCCCTGAGCCTTGGTTTTCTCCTTTGAATATAGGGTTGTGGGCTTCAGAGCTTGTATTCCACAGATTCTGAAACCCACCCACCCCATCTTTTGCCAGATCCTGACCCCATTATTTTGCTTAAGATGTCAGTGGTTTGGGGTGAGAGAGTAAAGGAGGGTTGGAGACCACCCAACATGCCTTGCTGGCCTCCACCTCAGTTTGCTGCACTGCAAAATGGGTTGATGGTCTACTACTCTGTCAGACAGTAAATTATATCACCAGGCTGCAATCGTTGGAACAGGGACTCCACCACCCTGGTATCACCAGTGGGATCACCTGGGGCACACCCTGACCCACATACCATCACCCACGCGAGAAGCACGACAGTGCCTGGGCTGGGTCCTGGACGGGAGGGAGTGGGAAGTGCCGGGCTAGCCTGTCCCCTCTCCCTTCAGGCTCCTTCCCTGTAGTGGGCACAGGGATGAGTGCTAGGCTGGGAGTCTGATACCCCCAGATTCAAATCCAGTTCTCTTGTACATGGCTTTGTTCCTCTGCACCTTGGTGTATTTTTCTGTGAAATGGGTTAAATCCTCTTGGAAGATCAAAGGAGACTGGGGGAGGATGGGAATGCTGTAAGTACAGATGTAATCATTATAATATTAATTACAATATTACCGATCATAAATAGGGTCACAGCTGACCAGGAGAGGAGGGAAGGGAGTCAGCCCAGCAGTCAGGTACATAGTGCTAAATAGGCATTTACCAAATGAAGTAATAAAGAGGTGAGGACCAGGGGGGAGGATGGAAAACTACCCAAGTTTGAGCTCAGATGCCCACTTAGTGGCCCAGTTGCTGTGTAACATGGGCTGGTGCCTTGGTTTCCCCATTTGGGGTGATGGCTGAGATGAGATACTGTCTCTAAGTGTCTTTGTGAGAATCCAGCCAGAACATGTAAATGGTCACAGCCCTGGTAACCGAGCCTGGAGGGGAGGAACCGCATGACAGCTGGCCATTGAAATAGCATGGCCAAGAGGCAGGTCACTGGAAAGAAGAGGAAAAACCCCAAACTGTCCCAGCTATGCTCAAGCTGGAGTCCGGGGGAGCAAGATGTCAGATCCTGGTTCACAGGACCCAGGAAGCCCAGAGGGCTTAGGGGCAGCCCAAGGTCACCCAGCAGGAGGCCAGGAGCACAAGCCCCGCCTTCTTTGCTGACTGTGTTCTATGGCCTGTTTTATTGCTCCTGGGCCTGCTCTTATGCTCTACCTGGTGCAGAGCCTCGGCTTTGGGTGAACTGATGCTAGGGAGGCAGGATTCATCTTCAGGTAGTGCCAGGGCTCATGTCAGACACCCTCAGGGAAGACTCTGTTCCCTGTTTCCAACAAATAGGGGGTGGGGGAGTCCTGGTCAGCTGACAACCTGCTGTGTGACCTTGGGCCAGTCCGTGTCTATCTCTGGACTTTCATCAGTACTATAGAGGCTGGGAGACCTGAGTTCAAGCAGAGCTGACTTCTCCATCAGATGCAATGACCACTGTGTCGTGGGCATAGTACATTTGGGGATCCATGAAGCTGTTTTAACTTTTTTAAAATCAGAAGGAAAAAAAGAACTTTAGAATCAAATAAAACATTTTAGTATATGATATTAATGCATTTGTCTTTATGCCAATGCAATTGTAAAATATATTTTAAATTATTTTCTCAGTGGATCAAGGGGCCCAGGATGGCAAAAGTGCCTTGGGCCCAGAAAAGTCCTAACGCAGCCCTAGGCTCAGGTCTCAGTGCTGCCATTCATTAGCTACACAGCCTTGGGTATGTGGACTCCCCTCTCTGATCCTCTGTTTCCCTATCCGTGAGGCAGGCGTCATTGGCCCACCTCGGGATGGTAAGATATGGAAAGCTTAACCCGGGGTTGGCACTCAATTTGTGGGTTCTGTTATTTCACAAGTCTCATGATTATGATTTGTGGGGTAATAATAGCCCCAGTCTGGGGGTGGGGGTCACAGGTTAAGAGGCCTCAGTTTATCCATCCATGGACTATGAGGTTCCAGAGAGGTCCCAAGGGTGCTGCTCTGGTAGGGGAGTGAGGTGGCGGTTGGGCGGTGGGCGGGGCTGGTGAGCTTCCTGTCCCCCACGCCCACGGGCCTCTGCTTGATGCTGGCGGAAGTGGCAGGGGCTGCCTGGCTATCTCTGGTGCCTGCCCTGTCTAACCGAAGTCTAGCCCTACTTGCTGTCCTGTTCGGTGAGTTTGAGCCTTGCCGGGAGGCCCCCATTGCCCCTTCCCACGCCCCTCAGGAACAGAAGGGAGGCCCCACTGCCATCTGGGTTTCAGAAACAGCAGGTGTCACTTCCTGGGCCAGGCCAAGGCCTGCAGGGGCGGGAAGGGTGGCAGGCTCTGAGTGTTGGGGTCAGTTGCTGGACTATAGGGTGGACACAGAGACCCAGAGCCACCTATAGTGGTTCTGAACAGGAATCCTTTGGCAAACAGGCCGGAGACAAAATCACAGTGACCTGGGAACAGTGAGTGACCTCTCTGTGCCTCAATTTCCTCATTTATAAAGTTGGGATTGCGCCCATGATGTGGTCGTGAAGGTTGGATGAACTGGGACCTGTGATGAGTTGGGGACAGTGTCACTTACATGCTGGTGTTCAGTGTATGTGAGTGTGGGGAGCAATCTAATCAGAGTTGTAAAAACAGTAGCGAGATTCTTGTTTCCTGGGGAACTTGGTGGCTCCTAGGATCCTCCAAAACAGTACTATCTAGCAGTACTCTATTTGTGCTGTCCATATGGTGGCCACCAGCCACATTGGCTACTGAGCCCTGGAAGCGCAGCTGGAACAATTGAGGAACTAGGGGGGATTAATTGCATTTAACATTACTTAGTTTAAAATTAAATTACCACATGAGGCTAAGTGGTACCTATGTCAGTCAGTTTAGTTCTTAGGGATTTAGATGTTCAGTGTCTAGGTCATGGCCAGAAACAAAGAAATAAGATGGAAATTTAAGGCTTTTTCTTCTTGGGATGTCAGCCTAGCATGCCCCCTGCCAGACTGAGTTTACTCAGGGGCTGCACTGGTGACAGGAGTTTCTGAGGGGCCGCAGCACCACCCAGCATGGGGTGGTACTTGGGAATATTTTTTGAATCAAGTAATTTTTTGCCTGCTGAGCTCCTAGTCATGCTTTAAAATCCCAACTCCTGTGCCCCCTCCTTTAATCCAGGTTTCCCCAGTGCTTGTTCTTCTGTTTAGCCCAGCCCTGACCATGCCAGACCAGGGTGTTAGTGTCCAGTTTTGTTCCCCTAGACTAGGGGCTTCTCAGGGACCAGGCCCAGGGCTGAATCATCTCACATATCCTGGCATTGTCCTGTCCATGCGGGCATATGGTGGGTACTGAGCAAAGTCAAGAAACTGGGGGCTAGATGATAATAGATCAAGTTAAACTCACTTTCAAGATTAGGTAAACTGAGGCTCAGCAAGGGGCAACCTTGTCCAAAGTCCTTGCTTGGTCCTTTCCTGATGAGGCCCAGGGAGTTTTCCCATTCTGTGGTCACCAGCCCTGTCCCTGTCGCCACTGCACCTCTTGAGCTCCAGCTGCTGCTGAGCTGCCTGTGGAGTCATGAATTATGAATGAGGCCAGCGGGCTCCAGTGACAAGCCCGGCCTCGAAGACATGCCAAGGACACCAAGTGTCCCTCCATCGCCGGGTGGCTTGGCCCACCCCCTCTACGGGGAGTCCTGGGGTCCCCCAGCAAGACTCCTTCTAGGCATTTCCTCTTGTTTTACAGATGGGGAAAGTGAGGCACAGAGCTGGACAGTGACTCAGACACCAGGTGAACACTGGCTTCTGGGGCACAGGGTTGGGACTCATGGGGCACCAGTGCCAGCTGAGTCACCATGGTAAGGGGGTGAGCTCTCCATCCCAGGAGTGTGCATGAGGCAGGGATCATTGTAGAGGGATTCAGAAGACCCCTAAAGGGCCCATAGAGACTCTTCAGGGACCCTGACACCCATATGGCCAATCACAGTCCCAGTGTCTACCTCTCACCAGAACTTTTTCCCACAGGAGCTGCCCAGCGTGGAGCTGAGTGTTCAGGTCTGGACTCAGCTGGTTCAGGGTGCAAGTCCACTGTCAATTCCTGTCTGTGTGACCTTGGCAAGTAGTTACTCCTCTTAGGAGACCTGTTTTCCCATTTGTAAAATGTCCCAGACTCAGGCTTATTCAGTAGTACCCCCACAAGCAAACTCCTATTCGTGCTTAAGAACCCTAATTTCCTTGCTGCTTCCTCTAGTCTAGGTTCCTTCAGCCCCTAACCCTCTATCTAATTCAATCTAGCTCTGACCCCACAGAACTGTATCCATCTCTGTCCTCCTAGACTAGAAGCTATCTCAGGCCCAGGACTGAATCGTCTCAGGAGCCTGGGCATGCTCAGGAGCCTGGAGCTTTTGGTTCCTCTTCTGTCCCCTCTATCCCTCCTCCACAGGGAGGACAACTGGAATTTCCCTTCCTCAGGCGCAAGACAACTGGGACTTTGCAGCTCAAATTTGCCTCTCTCTTCAGATAAACACTAGACAGGAGCCTGCAAGGGTCTCCACAAAGGCCATCAGGATGTCATATTTTGGGGAGCATTTTTGGGTAAGTAAGACCCACACTTATTTTGATGGGGGCTCCTGGAAGCGATGGGGGCTTTATGGAGGTTGGGGGGCCTGGTGGCTTATCAGCAGAGTCTTGGGTGGGTGCAAGGGATAGAAGTTAAAGAGACTGCAAGGGATAGAAGTTAAAGTGGGAAGGATCAGGCTGGATTCGAATCTATACCCCTCAGACCTCATGGGCCTTGTGACCTTGGGAAAGTCACAGTTCAAACCACAGGAACACTGAGGCTCAGAGTAGGACTCTTACTCGAGGTTGCCCAGTGAGAAAGTGCAGCATCAGGGTTCAAACCCAGGGCCACACTGAACTTCCAGGATCCAGGGTCATTATAGCCAGGGGATTTCCGTATCTTCCTTATCTGGAGAGTTGGGGGGTTTTCATGGCCTGACCCCTAGGGCCCCCTTACCAGTCTTCCCTCTGGGCTGCAGACCACATACTGTGATGCAAGGCAGCCAAGTAAGATAGAGCTGTTCTCATTCATACATTCACATCCTCCCTCCTGGCCACAGCACCCCACACCCAGCCAACTCTGGGGATGCTGGGTCTTCCCGGGAGATTCCATCCTGGCTCTGACCCCAAGGAGTCTGAAATCTGGAGGACACAGAGCCAGCTAGACACCTCCAGTCCTGCAGTACCTTGCAAGAGGGACACCCAGAGGAGGAGCCAGGACATAGCCATGTTTGTTGTGGGCTTTTAAGGTTAAATTCTCTAGGATGTTAGTAAGGCATTCCAGGCACAGGGAACAGCCTTAACAAAAACCCAGAGGCGTGACACGAGGTGGCTAGCAGAGGGCACAAAACTCCTCCTATAGAGCTAAGCTTATGAGGATCCACAGAGGATATGTGAATAGGAGAATGGAGGAAGGACCACAGCAGAAAGCCCCTTCCTCAGTTGCAGGCTCTGAGCTTGCAGAGAGGAAGCCTGTTGCTAGGCAACTGGTTGCCCCTGGCAACAGGCCCTGCTTCCTCCCTTTCTCCCTCCCCAGCTGGGGCTCCTCTTATTGCACTTGTTTTCTTAAAGGGGCCGCACCCCCTTGCCACCTGACCTCTACCCCCTTCCCAGGGTAAGAGTCCCCAGGATTTGCCTCTGAATAGCTGTGTGGCCCCAGTGAGGGGCTGCCTCTATTGAGCCCCTGTTGGCACCTCCGTGTAAGGAGGTTGACTGCTTGAGGATCAGTTGTGTTGCCCACGTGTTGGAACCCTGACAGCAGCACCTACATTTATTTAAAATTTCTTTCAATGGTGTGAGGCACCCACATTTATTTTAAATTATTTTAATTGCATGAGGCATCCAAGCTTGCTGCAGAAAATTTAGATCAGCAAAGAGAAAATAGAAGCCACCCCCGGCCCATCCCCCCTACCCAAAAATAGTCTAGTGCACAGTAGATAAGAACTCTGAGTTTGAGATTTGAATTGGTCTCTGCTGGGAGCCATTGAGCAGGTGACTTTACATCTCAAAGCCTCAGTTTCCTCTTCCGGGAAAAGGAGATGAAATTCCTGCTTCCCAAGGATCCCAGAGTGCCCCCGGAATGTCTTTTTTTTTTTTTTTTTATCAATGTTTTGTTTAACCTATTGTTTGTTTTGGTGGCTCTTTGCTGGGTGACACTGGGACCCTGGATGGCCTGAAGGAGGCTACAGTCAAGAGAGCTCAAGACAAACAGGGTTGCCCCAGTCCCATTGGTCCAAGGCAGGGCTGGAGGCATAGAGGGCCCTGGGACCCATAGGGGGAGTATGAGCAGAGGGACATTATCAAGCTGTGTTAGAAAGATCCCTCTGGGGCTGGCATGGGGGCAACACTGGAGTACAGAGGTTCTGATAGGAAGAACAGGCTTGAGACAGCCCTCCCAGGACCCTTGGCTGCCAGCCCAGCCCAAGGAAGGCAAACACTGCTGGGGGCTTTGCTAGATCTGGGAAATGAGCCAATGGTTGGCTTGGAGTCAGCCCCAGATGCTGGCTAGGCTGTGGTGCCTGGTGCGGCCTCACTCGAGGATCCCCTGGGTGGGGCAGGTGGGGGCTGCTGGGGCTGTTCACTGAGCCCTCACCACCATGCGGGGGGCCCTGTGTCCAGGACATTACCAGCTTCATGTCACAAAGACCTTTGGCAGATGGGTGCTGTCATTGTCCCCACTTGTGAGATAAGGAAACTGAGGCCCAGAGAGGGGAAGTCACTGGCTCAAAGTGACCTAGTACATAAAAGGAAGATTTGACTTTTGAACATTGAAAGTACAACTATAGATATGGGGAGAGAGGAAACAGATTCCTGGGGAGCTGGAGAGATCAACAGTGAACATTCAGGGAAGTGGGGGTCTGAAGAGGGTCTGGGAAGGTTCTTGAAGGAGGTAAGCCTGGCAGTGATCCTTGAGAAGTGGAAAGATTTAGGTGGGTGGAAAGAGATGCAAGCTCTTAAGGCAGGTGGCAGAACAGTGCAATGATGGAAAGGCACAGCATATCATCATGCTGTTTGCCACTTTGCTGATGAGGCCAAGAAGGAGCCAGGAGATGGGGTTAGAAAGGCAATTCCAGGCTAAGGGCTTTGGATTCAGTAGCTGATGGGCAATAGGGAACCATCAATGATTGTAGAATGAGGAATGACTATTGGGAGACTGGGGCTTGAGGCTATCTTGAGTCCACCCCAGGCTTGGCCTCAGTTTTTCCATTGTGCAGCAAGAGGGATTATCTGGTAGTGCCTTCTAGCTTTAGCCTTCAAGCTTTCAGTTAACTGGGAGGGTGAACCCCACAGTTTGGAGAAGGGTGGAGGAAACCACTTACAAAGGACCTGCAAAGTGCTGCCAAAGAGGTGGCGTCAATAATTAGTATTGGGAGTGAAATAACATCAGATCCCTCTGCGAGCCTCTTCTTTCAGTCTGAATTGCAAGGCCCCATTTGGTGCTAAAATGTCTTCCAGTTAAAATGATCTTCCATTTTAACAGACAGCTCGGTGTATGATGCCCTTACAGGTGATAGGGTCTGGTGACATTAAAACATAGCTGTTGCCTTCTTTTTTTTTCTGTTCCCTTCATTATGATGTGAGGTCCTGGTTTTCCACTCAGAATAGTGGTAAAAGTTGTCTTTTTAAATAAATGCTTGGAAAAGAAACATGAGTGAACATAAAGCAAAACATTAACTAACTAATGCCATGAATTAGCAAAAACTAAAATTGCCTTTGGGACTTTGGGGGACCCTGATCACGTTGGTATTTATTCATCCTCATATGAGAAGTAGATGACTCCCTGACCCCATCTTAACAAGGAGCCACTAGATTCAGAGAGGGACAGTGACTTGCCTGGACTACACAGCCTAGCCCTGGCCTCCCCCACTGTGGTGACTCCAGAACTGGGAGGAGAAAGGTTTTGTGTGATGCACCAGCAGGCCCTGGGGTAGAAGCTCTGTTCCCACCAGCACCAAGTAACAGCAGAATAACTCATTTGTTCGTTTATTCAACAAACTCAAATGCCTTTTCTGTGTCCCATGGCTGGGTCCTGAGAGGGGTATCAGACCGAGACCTTGCTCTGGGGGACTCAGAAAGGGAGTTTCTATGGTGAAAAGCGCAGAGAATTGACTACAGTAACTTCCACAACAGCGGTTACATTGGTTCACCAAACTGAAATGTTGTGGGGGTAATTCAGCTTTGAGGGTTGGATTGATCCAGCAACCCGACTCAGCACCATTGTCATCTGGACTCTCTCAGGTTCAGCTTCTTTCCAAAGTTCATGGTTTCCGCGTGGCTTTCAGTATCTCTGTGCCCACATAATTCCTCATTTATGGAAAGACAGAGAAACACAGAGTAGAGACTGATGGAGGCAGAGAAACAGAAAGAGAGAGAGATGGAGACACAGAGGCAGCAGTGAAGGAGGATGTCTCTTCCCTCAACTACGGGACAAAAATCCCAGGTTTCTCTGTGGTTAGGCCACCTTAAGGCACATGAACCAATGGCGACCAGAGAGGAAATACAACAGGCTGATTGGCTCAGGACTGAACCAATTCACACAGCCAAGGAGAAGGACTTGTGCCAGTTGGATCCTCAGGTTCATGCCCCTAATACTAGGCAACCTTGATGTTTTCTGCATCCCCTTTCTCAGTCTCCACTTCCATCCTCTGCAGGGCGAGAAAAACCATGGCTTTGAGGTTCTGTACCACAGCGTTAAGCAGGGGCCTATCTCAACCAAGGAGCTGGTGGACTTCATCAGGGAGAGGTGAGGTTCCCACCCCCCCACAAAGCCACGCCCACCTCATGGCCCCACCCACTGCACCTCACAGCCACACCAGCCCCTGCCCCATCAGATCTAGACGCCTGTGGGCTCCAGAAACTAAACCTGCTTAAGGACGCTGGAAACCTGCAGTTCTCCACCCTCTCAGCCCCATGACCCCTTATAAACAACGTTCCCCAGGTTTCTAAGGCCCCCTCCTGAAAAGATGATAATGACCTACTTAAAAGAAGAATTTTGAAAATTCAATCTTATGCCCTAAATAGTATTAAAAAAAAAAACCCACGTGTGATGACATAATCTATATTTTAGCATGCTCCAATGTTAGCATCCCAGAAAACATAATAAACTCAAATTGCAAGGCATCCTTCTGCTCCCAGGCCGCTCAGTAGCTAAACGCCTGTTAAATCTGGGCAGAGAGTCCAAAGGACTATAACCAGGTTTTTCTCTTTGTGGCTCTCAAGTGGGACTGTCTGAGCCATACCAGACAGGGGCCATTCTATCAAAAATGGCCCCATGGGTCCCTCTATCAAAAAATGCTCCATGGGTAATTGGTTTTAACCAGGCACATTGCTTCCCCAAACAAAATTTGAGTTCTATTGGTCTAGTTGAAAATGTGAATGGATAATAGGTAGGCATTTAGCAGTGTCTGTCCAGAGGGAAAAAAGAAATATGAGTTTATCTCCCGAAATTAAATGAAATAAACCATATAAAGCATTTATAGTGTGTATCAAATTTTTTGTATCTGATGCTGCTGCTGCTGCTGCTGCTGCTGCTGCTGCTGCTGCTGCTACTGCTACTACTACTACTACTACTACTACTACTACTACTACTACTACTATAACCACCATGAATTTCCCTAGTACCTTACCCTGCATCCACTGCTCAGCTGTTGAGATAGGGAACTGGGGCCCCAGGGGGTAGGTCCTTTTCCATGGGTGCCCAGAACTTCCCCATCTTTCCCTGTCCTACTATGCAGGGCCACTGTTGAGGAGACCTATTCGAAGGCGATGGCGAAACTCTCCAAGCTGGCCAGCAATGGGACCCCCATGGGGTGAGTGTGCCGTGGGTGGGGTAGGGGTCTCCAAGTTTGTGAGGCCCTGGGATCATCAGGAGCATGCTTTTGGGTGAATATCTCTTTACATGTATGATATGTAGGATAAGGAATCATCCCACATTTATAGGCTTAATTGGACAGAGAAGTTATGTCATTCATTCACTCACTAGTTCATTTATTCAGTCAACAAATATTTACTGAGCCCCTACTGTGTGCCAGGTAATCTTTTAGGCACTGGGGACCCAGCTGCCATTAAGGCAATTAAAACCTTCAATCACCTTCATGCTGTGTTCATGCTGTGTACATCTGGGATGTGTGACAGAACAGAGGTTAACCACAGACATGAACGAAACCCTTTCCCAGAGTGAAAAGTGCTAGGAAGGGAATGAAATAGGAGCATGAGAGGTTGAGTACTTCCTCAGGGATGGCATGAGACCTTGATAATGAAGAGTCAGCATGATAATGAAGAGTCAGAATGAAATAGGAGCATGAGAGGTTGAGTACTTCCTCAGGGATGGCATGAGACCTTGATAATGAAGAGTCCCTCAGTCTGGGGGACAGAGACTCAGGCTCAGCTAGTGCAAAGGTCCTGAGGCCGTCATGCATTTTGCATGTTCAAGGAAGAGTAAAGAGGCTGCCATGGCTGCAGGGCTTGGGCAAGGTGAAGATGAAATGGAGGTGTGCAGGGGCCCAACACACAGATGACTTTAAACAAAAATGTGATGTAGTTCCATTGGCATTTGCAAAGTTCCCTGTGGCTGCTGTGGGGCAAAAGTTCCATCAGGGGCAGAGATGGAGGCAGCAGAGAGGGAAGGCAGTGGGGAAGCTGGAGAGGGAATCTGCTGAGGTGGTAAGTCATCCTAAACTTGGCTTGGGCAGGTTGGGTCTTAGCTGGCTGTGGACATCAGATGGGACCTGGAGTCTAGATTGAGGGTCTGGATTTAAATTCTAGCTCTGATGTTCATTTGCTGAGGAGCCTTGCATAGGTTAGAGTCTCATATGCCTCAGTTTCCCCGTCACAGACCTGCCTTACACAGTTATACTGATGCTCAGCAGGGCCAGGTGCACAGTAGGAACCTGAGCCAATGCCAGCTGTACTGTTTGAGGGAACCCCAGGGGATCGGGCCTGCTGGGCCCTGAGTGTGACCTTGCCCATCTCCAGGACCTTCGCTCCTCTCTGGGAAGTCTTCCGTGTCTCCTCGGACAAGCTGGCACTCTGTCACCTGGAGCTGACGCGGAAGCTGCAGGACCTCATCAAGGAAGTCCTTCGTTACAGTGAGGAGCAGCTAAAGATGCACAAGAAGGTATGTGCCCAGTGGGCACTGCCTGGGGGGCAGGCAGGGAAGGCCAGCAGCTGGAGGGAGCCCAGGCTTTCTGGGGCCTTTGAACTTCTGACCGCTTGTCTGTACCTCTGAGAATTCTGGTAATTCCACATCACACCCGGGACCCTACAGACCATGGAACTATCAGACATTTCAGACACTCTGCAAACTGTGGCCTGGAGGCCAGATCCAGCCCACTGCCTGTCTTTGTACAGCCATGAGCTAAGAATGGTTTTTACATTTTTTAATGGTGGGGGGAAAAAATCAAAAGAAGAATAATATTTTGTGCCATGTGAAAGCAATACGACACTCAGATTTTGGTGCCAGTAAATATAAAGTTTATTGGCACACAGCCATGTCCATTTATGTATATGGTGTCAGTGGCCATTTTTGAATTGAATGTCCATGACAAGTGACACTCATTTATTGTCTGTCCATTTACAGAAAACGCTTGCCAACCCCTGATCTAGAGTGTTAGAAGCTACAGATATTGTTATTCGACATTTCCAGACTTGTTCAAACCAGAAAATTCGAGCCTTAAATGCTCAGGATCCCCAAATATTTGCAGCTTGTAATTCTAGAGTCATAGGTATTTGGCATTTGCAGAGCCATGAAACCACTGTTAAATAGAAGAGTTGGTCCTGGTGCTTCACTCTGTACACTTACAGGTGGTTAAGATGGTAAATTTTATGTTATGTGTATTTTACCAGTTTTTTAAATTTGGGGAATAGGGGAGTTTTCTGTGGTCGATGTGGAACAAATTGGGAATAGATTATGAATTGGAAAAAAAAAACAGCTAAACAGCACAGACTGCTACAATGTCATTAAAACAATGGGCTAGAAAAAGCTCATTTGCTGTTCATGTACAGATTATTTCTGGAGACATATGGTGATAATAATGGGATGCCTACGCTGGGGATCAGGATGTGGGAGGTTTTTTCTAAGCTTAACCTCTTAAAACTTTCTGAAAAATGAGTTGTGTGTAATATTACCTATTTAAGAAGTTACAATTTTTTTTTTACATTAAAATAATACTCAGAAAAAGTTCTCTGTGGGACCTGGAATCAGATGATATTTGGGAAGCTGGGAATTTTCAGTCTACACTTCGGGTCTCAGGTCCTATGCCCCCCAGCAGAGGCTTCAGGTGGCATACACGCTTCCCCTTCCCCACCCTCGCAGTGCAAAGAGGAAGCAGTAAGCACCCTGGACGCCGTGCAGGTCCTCACAGGCGTCAGCCAGCTCCTGCCCAAGTCCCGTGAGAACTACCTGAACCGGTGCATGGACCAGGAGCGGCTGCGCAGGGAGAGCACCAGCCACAAAGAGATGGACAAGGTGAGCACATGGTGGCAGGTCCCCAGCCAACAACAGCCCATGCAGGTCCAAGGGAGTTTGCCAAGGGGTGGCGAGGGCTACCCAATGGGAGAGTGAAAACATCACAGAGTAATGGTCATCGAACCTGAGTGTGGTCACCACACCCTGGACACCCCTACAGGGTGACAGGCAGAAAGGTAAGGGGAAGTGTCTTGAGTGTTCCCTTCCTACTCAGTCCCCTCCCTGTGCCTCCTAGGCAGAGACCAAGACCAAGAAGGCAGCGGAGAGCCTGCGGCGATCAGTGGAAAAGTACAACTCTGCCCGTGCCGACTTTGAGCAAAAGATGCTGGACTCAGCTCTGGTAAGCACCAGGAGTTCATACATTGGAGACCTACACATCCCTGAGCCCAGGGTGCTATGGGCCTCGGAAGTCCAGAACCCCCCACACCCTCAACTCTCAGGAACCTTAGAACCACAGGCATAAAGCCATCAAGTTCTAGAGCCAGTTAGCTATTGTTATTGTTGTCAACATTATTTCAAAAGTGAAAGCCTTTTTGTGCCTCAGTTTCCCCATCTGTAAAATGGGAACAGTAATACTACCTGCCTCAAAGATTGTTGTGAAGATTAAATGAGTCCCTCTATGTGAAGTTTTCAGGCTAGTATCAGGTGCATAGAAACTACTTTATGAAGTATCATTATTATTCTATTATTATTGATAAAGTTTTTGAACAAGTTACAGCAGCATTTAGAAGCTAAGGGTCTTCTGACATTTTATGGTGGCTGAAAGGCCTGGGTTCTGGTCCAGCCTCCATTCCTCACCAGCTATGTAACCTTTTACAAGACATTACACTTCTCTGGGTCTCTCTTTTTTCTGATTTTGCAATTTATAGAGAGTTACAAATGATAGACACCTTCATTCAATCTGACAAGGAAGAATTATAGACTTAAGGAACTGAAAAGTTTGAGGGAGGCGCTCCATGCACACGGCTGGATCCATGTACTCAAATGATATTGGCAAGAAGTTGTGCCTCTCTCCTTCCCAAGTCTATTTTCTTCTCTTGGGCTTCATTACCAGAGGTGCCATGTGTGTGTGTGTGTGTGTGAGAGAGAGAGAGAGAGTGTGTGAGTGTGAGAGAGAGAGAGAGTGTGTGTGTGTGTGCACGTGTTATAGCAAAGTGACCACCAGTCGCCCCCACATGCATCCCATCAATTAGAACATTCTGATTGGTCAGGCTGAGTCACATGGCCACTCTTTGTAGCCTCTACCTTCTTATTTACTCCTCCTCTCCTGTCTCAGCGCTTCCAAGCCATGGAGGAAACCCACCTGCGGCACATGAAGGCACTGCTGGGTTCCTATGCCCACTCGGTGGAAGACACTCATGTGCAGATTGGGCAGGTGAGTGGGCCTGGGATGGGGAATGAGGGTGGAGATGCAGAAAAGAGGGCCCTGGCCTGGCCTCGCCCAGTTACACATTCTGCCCATCTGGCCCAGGTTCACGAGGAGTTTAAGCAAAACATAGAGAACATCAGTGTGGAGATGCTGCTGAGAAAATTTGCAGAGAGCAAGGGCACGGGCCGGGAGAAGCCTGGTGAGTTGGGGCATCTGTGGGGGTTATGTTGTGGGGCCATAGCTGCATAGAAAGAGCAGGATTCAGGTGGCAGGAGACTTCCCTGGGTTTGAGTTTCCTCATCAGAAAAATGGTTGACGACAAAGGAAGAGAATTTGATGCCCAATCTTATGTGTGAATCTCATACCCAGATACCAGGGATCTGGAATGCCAGGTTTGGTTGTTTAGACTTTACCCCAAGGGCCCAAGGGAGCCATGGAGGGTTGTTGAACAAAAAGCCAATTTGAAACTTCCCAGATGTGAGGTCAGGGAAATGTTGAGAGCAGTTTTGGGGTTAGACCTGGATTTGAGTCTTTTCTTCATTGCTCGTTGTGTGAACTTGTATGTGTGTCTTGACTTCTCTGAGCCTCAGTTGCCTCATCTGGAAAGTGAGAATGATACTAATCTCCCCTGATGGTGTTGTGAATGTTTAGTAATTGAATGCAGATAAAGGACAAAGTGTGTGTCTGGCACACAGCAGGCATTCAATAAATGCTGGTACACAGCCTATGTCCCCAAATCTAGTCAACCACTAAGGTCTGTCCTTTCTCCTTCATGTCTCTATATCTCAGCTTCGATCAGACTACCCCACCCCTCCTTGTGTGGGCCCCCACTCTGGCCCTTCACTGGCCCCAGATCAGTCATGCATTGCTCCTGCTCACACACCCTCCATGGCTCCTCAGTGCCCTTAGGACAGAGTCCCAACTCCTCTGGGCTGGCACTTGTGATCCAGCCCAGACTTCTGCACAGACTTCTGGTCCACCCCGTGACACACCCAAATTCCACCCAGAAATACCGAAAGTAGAAGTAACTCAGGCATCTTCCCTCCACCCCAGTCCATCCCAAGATGGGAGCAGAACCCTTGGCCCATCCCACTTATGACCATCTCTGGAACTGGTTCAGCATCTTGGCTCATGCCCCAGACCCTGTGAGCTCAGATCCAGGTGCCACTGTGTGGCCAAGGGTGTACTGCAACTCTTTCCAGGTCCAGGCTCCCGCCTGGCTGAGTTTCTCAATCTCTTCTGTCTCAGGGCCTTTGGACTTTGAGGCATATAGCGCAGCTGCCCTGCAGGAAGGCAAGTACGTCTGGGCCTGGATGCCCAGGCTGGACCACGGGATAAAGGGAGACAGAGCTGAATGGGAAGGGGGCACCCCCAGGGCTCAGCAGCACCCCTCATCTGTCCTCAGCAATGAAACGTTTACGGGGAGCCAAGGCCTTTCGCCTCCCAGGACTGAGCCGGCGGGAGCGGGAGCCACCTGCAGCTGTGTGAGGAAGCACCCTGCCCAGCCCTGGCCCAGGCTAGCCCAGGATCCTTCCCCCTGCCCAGGAATATTCTTGTTCCAGGCTAGACCTCTGTCCCAAGCTAGCTCAATATCAGCACTGCCCAAGTTAGTCCAGAATTCTTCCTTTAGCCAAGACTAGACCAGGGACTCCCTGCCCCAGTCTCTCCCAGGATTACCCCTCCCCAGGCTGGTCCAGGATTTCTCCCTTTGTCGAGGCTAGCCCTGCTATTTCCCTCACCTAATCTATCCCAGAAATTCTTACTTTGCCAAGATGAGCCTGGGAACCTTCCTGCCCAAACTAGAACCCAGTTCTCAATGCACATGGTTTCTCTGGATAGCCCCCAGATTTTTCTCTTTGCCCAGGCTAGCCCCTAAATTCCCTGCCTTCTCAGACCAGCCCTTCAGACTAGCTTTAGGATTCCTCCCCTTCCACGCCATTTGAGAACACCCCCTGTTTGGCTAACTCCAGATTCACTGCCCCCTGCCCCAGGCAAGCCCCAGGATCCCACCACCTGCAGGGCTAGCTCAGGACAATATTGAAGTCCAGCCCCCAATTGCCATGTCCAGTGTTGGGGGCTAGAGGGGGTGCCGATGAGGTGGGGGAGCTGACACCAACATCTTATTCCACTCACAGAGATTCTTTGGATCCTGATTCAGGGGTGAGTACCATAGGGGCTGTTTTTAGGTCTGAGTCAGGCCTGAAGATGCTGGAAGGGCAGGGTGAGACGGGAAGTTCATTAGGGAAGAAACTGACTCACCATCTGTCCCCCCAGGCATGTCCAGAGGTGGATGAAGAAGGTTTCACTGTCCGGCCAGATGTGACCCAGAAGAATATCCTCCTGGTGCCCCTGGGGGCAATTGTTGGCACAGCAAGGACAACAGTGATCCCTCCCACCATTAGCAACCCTCTCTGTGTATGGGTGTGGGGTGGGGGAGTCTCTAATGTGAACAAAGCAAATCCAAATACAGACACCTGCCCAGTGGGGTCAGAGCTGGGCAAGAGGTAGACAAGTGGGGCTGGGTTACCATAGAGAGGGAGCCAAGAGAGCTTCCTGAAGGAAGGGGCACCAGTGTTGGGGCTTAGCAGCTAAATAGGAGGAATTCACTAGTTAGGGCAGGGGATGCTTGTGCAAAGGCTTGGATGGTGCAGGGGGTGGGGTGGAACATGTATCAGGGCCAGTGGTGACAAGTAGTGAGCAACAGAATTCTTCAGGGCCTCAAAGGATTTGAACAGGAAGGGATGTGGTCAGAGTCAAGGGCTGACTAGAGGGAGGCCCTGTGTTAGGATCTGCTTGGTCCCTTAACCACAGTGCACGCACGGCCGAGCCCTCCCGCTTCTCATCCAGTGACTCCGACTTTGACGACGAGGAGCCTCGCAAATTCTATGTGCACATCAAGCCTGCCCCAGCCCGGGCTCCAGCCTGCAGCCCCGAGGCAGCTGTTGCACAACTCAGGGCCACAGCCGGCAGCCTCATCCTCCCTCCTGGCCCAGGGGTGAGGCTTAGGGGAGGTGGTCCGGGTGGTTCTGGTAGGGCTGGCTGGATGCACCTGACCTGATGCCACCCACTTTGTCCACAGGGCACCATGAAACGCCATTCTTCACGTGAGTAGCCTGTTCAGGGCTCTTTGGTTTGGGGAGGAGAACGTGAAGAGGAGGCAGGGCCTGGAGGGTGGATGTGGCTTCAAATCCCAGCTCTGCTGTGTGACTTGGGGCAAGCTACTTACCCACTCTGACACTCAATCTCCTTAAAGTGAGAGTAAGGTCATTATGAGAATTAAATGAGACTTAAAATGGGTAGAGCCATGAAAGAGCCAAAATCTGAAGACAGCTTGGCTCAAGTTCAAATCCCTCTCTGTCTGATTTGGTCGCCCTGGGCCTTGGTCTCCTGGTCTGTGCACTGGGATGCACTGCAGCTGGGACAACAGGAAGGCTCAGGGGGGTCCATCTTTCGTAGGGGATGCTGCTGGGAAACCACAGAGGCCTCGATCTGCCCCGAGGGCCAGCAGGTGAGTTCTACAGAGGTGGGACATTAGGCCACCTTAAGTGGGCAGGTGGGGGTCATCCCTTCTGCCTCTCTTCTCTCTGCTGCCTCCCCATGTTTGTCTCCCCTTCTCTCACTCAGGCAGGGAGTTGAGACCATGTTTTTGGGAGACCACTTAACGATTCATTTGGTGAACATTTATTGAGTATACTCGTGCCATTCTGAATTCTGGGGATATATGACCAAGACAGAGTCCCCTTCTCAGAGTCACATTCTAGTGGCTCAGATTTTAAGACTAACAAATAAGTTAGAGCATATTCAGTACTCCTGTCATGAAGAAACCAAAGCAAGTGATGTGATGGAAGCTAAGAGTGGGTGACTTCAATTGGGCCAGTGGTGAAAGGCCTCCGAGGTGGGGAGCAGACGACTTTGAGTTGAGCCCTGAAGAAAAGCAAGAGGTGGCCACAGGGAGAGCTGGGGGAATGGGAGGTCTGACCAAGAGCTTGGTGCAAAGGCCCTGAGGTAGGAGGAGGCATAGAAACAATAGAACAGCCCTTTTTGTCCATTTTGTCCCCAGCTGTGCAGATAAGCAGCAATCAGATGAGCAAGTTTCCAAGAACCTCTTTGGGCCGCCTCTAGAGTCGGCCTTTGACCACGAAGATTTTACAGGTGATGGGGGTAAGGGCTTCAGGGGCATTGGGTGTGGCCAGTGGGAGGATGGTTCAGGCTAATGCAAGTGTGAGGGTGGGCTGGGCTGGAGGGAAGATGTGAGGGTCCTTTGGGGGTCAAATGGCAGATCACTGGGGCCAGGTCAGGGTGAGGGTGGCCGGGGCTACAATGCCCGTGAACGGGGATCAGAGGGAGGGTGCGGCCTCGGTGGCGTGGGGATGGCAGTGGGTTGGTAGATGGGGCATCAGTAGAGATGGAAGTACATGGAGAGGGCGTGGCCTGAGCGGGGAGGTGGGCACAGGTCTTGGATGGGGCGGGCCTTTCCGCGACATGGGCGTGGCCTCCAGGAAGGTGGTAGGGACTGCGCTTGGGCGGGGTCTGGAGCTAGCCGCCCTATTTCCCGCCAGGCTCCAGCAGTCTTGGCTTCACCTCCAGCCCCTCACCTTTCTCCTCCTCCTCGCCCGAGAATGTGGAGGACTCTGGCCTGGACTCACCGTCCCACGCTGCGCCTGGCCCCTCCCCAGATTCCTGGGTCCCTCGCCCGGGAACCCCACAGAGCCCACCCAGCTGTAGAGCTCAGCCTCTGGAGTCAAAGGGGACACGGACCCTGCCGCCTTCGGACTCAGACTCACCACAGCCCCTCGTACCCTCCCCAGGCCCCTGGGGGCTAGAGGCTGTGGCAGGAGGAGGTGAGTCCAGCGCCTTCCAAATCTGCTTTACCGGAGCGGAGACCTGGGGGGACGATTGAGTACCTACTGTGATCAGCTCCCGATATGGGTGCTGGGGATATAGCTGGGACCCACGCAGGCAGAAACCCCACCCTTGCTGGGACAATCATGAAATGGATATTTAGCAAGGTGGAAGGTGGCAGATGCCTGGGGGCACAAGGGTGGTGGCTCCCTGAGGAGGGACGTCTGACCGGAGATTCAGTGGAAGTGGGGTGAAGCTCTATGGATATGGAGAAAGGGTGTTGTCAGCAGAGGGCACAGCCTGTGCAAGGTCCTGGCATGGGAGTGGGCTAGTCCCCTTGAGAAACAGCGGGGAATCTAGTGTGGCTGGAAGGGGTGATGACAGGGAGGAGGGAAAGGAGGGGAAGGTGTCCACAGAGAGACACCACCAGGCAGATGGAGGCTGCCCAGGGTCAGAGGAGAGAAGGTCAGGGCTGAGCTGAGGCAGGGCTAGAGGCAGAGGGAGGAGGAGAGCAGACAGCAGTGGGCTCCTGGGGGTTGTGTGAGGGGAATGGAGTCAGAGGAACTGTGGGTTGTGACCATACGAGGTCCCCAGCAGTGGTGACAGGAGTGCTTTGCACTGTCCACAGTTAGAGAAAGACCCTGGTTGGAGTTGTTTCAAGGGAGGGCCCAGGGAATGAGTGTAAACCATGAGTGTAGTTGAGTTAAGTCGTCTGAGCTTCACTGTAGAATAGGGATTTTCAACTAGGACAGTTCTGCCCCCAGGGGACACTTGGCAATGTCACCATTGAAATTTGATTGTCAACACTGGGGGGATGGGTACTACTAGCATCTGGTGGGTTGAGGTTAGGGATGCTGTTCAGTACCCTACAGTGTGCAGGATGGCACCACCCCAGAGAACTTCCCAGCCCCAATGTCAGCAATGCTGTTGAGAAACCCTGGGGTAGAGAGCATCATGGCCTTTGTGGGGTAGGTGGGAAAGGAGGTGGGTGAGCAAGTGTTTGTAGATGGAACAGAGCAGGAAACACTGGGGTGACAGGAGAGCGAGGGAAACTTGGGTATTACACCACAATTAGTTCACTTAGAAGGGTGACACTCCGATGAGGGCCAGGGTAGGAGGCCACCCTCATACTCTCATAGAGGGCAAAGGTCATGGAATTGCTGAATGTTATATAAAACTTTCTCTGCCAAATCCCTGCTGTTGGGTGCCTGCCTCTTGAGTACCCAGTCCTTGCTAGCATGCCCCTAGTGATGGGGAGCTCACCCCTTATTGAGCTACCAGTTTGGTGTCTGGGAGGCTCAGGGTTGTGGATAACCTCTGCACTTCTCTCTGGTACCTTCTCTGCAGCCCCAGGACTTCAGATCATCAGGGGTCTCCCCACAATAAGCCCAGCTCCCAGTTTGGGGCTGAGTTCCTCCCCTGGGGAGGCCTGAGAGGTCCAGGGCAGCATCTCAGCCATGTCTTTCTCACATTCACTCCCTAGACATGATGCCCGTACCTGCTGACCTAACAGCCAGGGAGGACCTGACAGCCCCACCCCGGAGACCACGCTCCAGGAAGGTGTCCTGCCCCCTTACGCGCAGCAACGGGGACCTGGTAGGGTGAGGGGATATGATAGGAGCTGGGCTGTGGGTCGCCCCCAGGATAAGCATCAGGACACTGCTCCTCGGGTGCTCACAGCCCACCCTGTCTCCTTTCTTTCCAGTCCCGTTCCCTGAGCCCCTCCCCATTGGGCTCTTCGGCCCCCAGCACTGTCTCAGAACGTTCCAGC
Source organism: Cynopterus sphinx (assembly GCA_030015415.1). Classification (NCBI taxonomy): domain Eukaryota; kingdom Metazoa; phylum Chordata; class Mammalia; order Chiroptera; family Pteropodidae; genus Cynopterus; species Cynopterus sphinx. Next base: position 49,533,423 of record CM057390.1, on the reverse strand, counting down.
TTCTCATCCCAGATAGGACACAGTACAGGTGGGTTTCACCCTCTCTGATCTGGGTGGGGGGCTAAATGATACTGTGGAGGACCTGTTGAAGAGGATGGGTTCTGGAGCCTGGGTCCTCTGCTCACTCTGTCTGACCCCCATTCCCTCCCAACCAGCCCCAGGAGTCTCCCGGGGCCCAAGCCCTGTGGTCCTGGGCTCCCAGGATGCCCTTCCTGTGGCCACTGCCTTCACCGAGTATGTCCATGCCTACTTCCGTGGCCACAGCCCTAGGTATGTGGTGATGGGGGGCAGTGCAGAGGGTGACAGGCAAATAGGGCTCCCTGGGGGCTGTTTGTGGGTTCCACCATAAAGGGACATCCTTTAGGTGTGTTTCATGACCCTTTTTACAGTGGAATGGCCTGAACACTAGCTGAGCACCCAGAGCCCCTGTCCTGAGGGCAGTGGGAACCACAGAGGACATTTGATGTAGGCATTGATGTAGCCACAATTTAGAGGAACTCCTCTGAGGCTGCTGTGGGCATCAACCTGAAGGGACGAAGACCAGAGGCTAGGACCATGGAGAGGGTGCGTGAAGGGTGAACTGAGGGACCGGGGATAATCTGACGGTGGTACCCAGCAGAAAAGACCTTCAAATCAAACCACAAAGAGGAAGAAAGTATTAGACCTGAGACCCAACCTAAGGACACTTACAAAACTGAAAGTTTTACTGTGAGCTTCCTGGTGGCCTAGGGGAAAAGAGAACTAGAGAAGGGGGTTATTCCTGCCTCCCCCAGCCCTGTGTGGATTCTTCCTGGTGCCTGCATTGCTGTCCAGGCAGGAACAAAAGAGAAGGAGGTTAGTGGTGAGGATGCTCAGTGTAGTCAGGGCCTTGCTGCTTCTGAGGGGCTCAGGGAGCCACAGGCTACCATGGAACCAGAAGAGAGGGGAGGATGATGTGCCAGGCAGAGCCCTGAGCCAAAACCCAGTTCCCTCACCTCTCACCCAGCTGCCTGGCTCGTGTAACTGGAGAGCTGACCATGACCTTCCCAGCTGGCATCATGCGAGTATTCAGCGGGACCCCACCCCCACCTGTGCTCAGCTTCCGTCTTGTGCACACGGCCCCCATTGAGCACTTCCAGCCCAATGCGGACCTGCTCTTCAGGTACTGTTGAGGGAGGGAGACAGAGACAGGGTCCCAAAGCCTAATGGGAGTCAGGAGCTCCCCAGCTCTGAATTCCTCCTCTGCCTCCCAGAATTTGCTGTGTGGCCCTGGGCAAATCTCTCCCCATCTCTGGACCTCACTTGCCTGCCCTCCTTTGCTTCTCCCTCACCCGCTGCTACTCTTTGCTGGGCTCAACGTGAGCCTGGAAATCTGCATCTTTGGGATGCCCTTGGGGTAGGTGGGATGCTGAGGGCCCTGTGAAGACTTCTCCCAAGGGTGGAGATGATTATTCTGGGTCTCTGCAGTGACCCCTCCCAGAGTGACCCGGAGACCAAAGACTTCTGGCTCAACATGGTGGCCCTGACTGAGGCCCTGCAGCGCCAGGCAGAGCAGAATCCAGCTGCTTCCTATTACAACGTAGTGTTGCTGCGGTACCAGGTGGGCCAGGTGGATGAGCTGGGCAGAAGGATATAGAGGGGATGGTGGGTGAGGAGAAGGGTGGGGGTGGGCGGGGCAGAGGCGGCAGGGAAGAGACGGGGGGCAGGATGGACAGGGAATAAATGATGGTTGGGTAGGCAGTGTAAGACACTAGGCAGTGTAGATGGCATCATGCAAAGTAGAAGTCACCCTGCTCTGGCATCTAGCCACTGAATGTTAGAATGAACCCCTCTCCTGCCCTCTGCTGGACGCCTCCAGGAAAGCGGGCCCAGACGGACTCAGGCTGGTTGACAGGGTGGTGTTACCAGGCGGCCGAAGCTATGTCCTCTTTCTTGTCTCATTCCCCCTAGTTCTCCCGCCCGGGTTCCCAGTCTGTGCCTCTGCAGTTGAGCGCCCACTGGCAGTGCGGGGCAACCCTCACTCAGGTCTCGGTGGAGTACAGCTACCGGCCCGGGGTCACAGCTGTGCCCACACCACTCACCAATGTCCAGATCCTGCTTCCTGTGGGGGAGCCTGTGACCAACGTCCGCCTGCAGCCAGCAGCTACCTGGTGAGGGCTTGCGGGAGTCCAAGGGAAAGCAGCCGTGCTCTCGAATCCCCAGACCGCCCTGGGATGCAGCAACTAAAGGGTCCACCCTGTGCCCCACCAGTCACTGTGAGCTCACACTGCTCTCAGCTGAGGCTGCTGTTATTAACAATAATAACAACACCAAGGGAGCGTCCTCCACGCCAGGCACGTTCCATGGGCCCTGCACACTGACTGGCTTAAGCAGTCCCTCCGGGTGTAGAATGCCCTCATCCCCATCTATGGAGGAGAAACTCAGACATAGGAATGGTAAATTGCTTATCTGAGGTCACATCTGATTTGAACCCAACCCCCTGCTCTTGGCCACATGCCCTCAGTCTCTGCACAACGTTGCATTCATTTTGTACAAACGGTTGAACCTGCCAGGAATAAGCCAGGCTTACAGGACCAAATGTATCATTTAAAAATGCTGCAAGGCTGTGGGGCCCTTGGGGACCAGCTGCTCCACATCATGCCCATTTCACAGGTGGGGAAACTGAGGCAAGAGAGGGGACCTGGCTTGGTTGAGTCATGTAGCCCAGAGGTGACTGAGCTGGGACCCTGGGCTCCCAGTGTCCTTTCTGGGGTAGACCTGACCAAGCTTCTATTGCTGCCAGGAACCTGGAGGAGAAGCGGCTCCTATGGAAGCTTCCAGATGTGTCTGAGGCAGGCGGTGAGTTATGGTTGTGCATGAGGGCCCAGGGGTCTCAGGGGGAGGGCTTATTTAAACTGGGAGAATCAGGAATGTGTTGAGAGTGGGGAAGTGTCATGGAGACAGACTCGAAAGGGCTTTGACAAAGCTGGAGGAGAGGCACACTGGGAGGGGGCACAGTAGGTGCAAGGACAGGCAGGGCTTCTTTGCAAACCACACACAGCACTGTGGGCCAAAGGAAAAGGGTGCAGGGACACAGGTGGAGGTCGGAGAGGCAGACAGAGACCACAGATCAAAGGACTTGGGGGCAGGGCCAAGGAGGAGCCCGGGTCACAGCAGGATTCGGGCCAGGGATAGGACACAGCTGACCTCAGGTCTCCCCAGGCTCTGGCCACCTGTCTGCCAGCTGGGAGCCATGCTCAGGGCCCAGCACACCCAGCCCTGTGGCCGCTCAGTTCACCAGCGAGGGGACCACTCTGTCTGGCGTGGACCTGGAGCTGGTGGGCAGTGGCTACCGCATGTCACTGGTAAAAAGAAGGTTTGCCACAGGTACACCCCCACCCTGCTGCCCTGCCTCCTGGGAGCCAAGCCCGTGCTGGGCGTCAGGCCCCACCCCTCTGTTTCTGCCAGGGTGCAGGGTTGGGAGAGGCATTTGGGGTGTCTGAGGAGGGTAAATGGGTATGAGGGTGTGGAGACCTAGGATGGGGGTCACAGGCTGGGAGGGGTGGATGGGGCCCTGTGGGAGGGGTCAAGAAAGAAGATGCATCTATCTGGTCTGTCCCCTGGAGGGGAGGTGTCCTCACAAGGATCCAAGGCAAGGAGCCAGAACCCCCACTACCATGACCTCCTCACCCCCTTCCTGTTGTCCTGCCCCCAGCAGGGGCTGCTGGGACCCATGGGGCAGCAAGTTAAAGGGTGTTTTGAGGAGAATTGGAGGATCCCAGGGTAGAGACAAGTGACCCTCCTCCCCCTCACGGTCCCACCCCCACAGGGATGTACCTGGAGAGCTGCTGAGCCTATGCGGCTGACCAGCCCACCGGCCCCAGCTCTGCACTGAGTCCTGGTGCTCGCCGACTGCTCCCTGCCTGCCCGCCTGCTGGACCCTGGGGTCCCCACCCAACCTCCCCCAAGGCCCTGACTTCATGGAGAGGAGCCCCATGCCCAGCCTGGCTGAGCCTGAGATTCACTCCTGCTCATGCCAACTTCCATGCAGGTCCTTGGACTTTTAATGTTCTTTGAATAAATACTTTATTTTCTAATAAAATAACATTTTCCTGCTCCAGGAAGTTTCCTTCTCATCGCCAGAGAGGAGAGGAGGAGAAGACAGGTGTGGGTGGAGGGAGATCTAACATTCTTAATATCCTGTATCCCCTCCACCCCTTCCCACTTAGCCTGTGTAGGATGATACTAGGAGAGAAAAATCCATACACACCCCCAGTCCCAGGGGCACTTCCAGTTCTGTGGACTCAGAGCTGGGCTGGTGGGAGGGACAAGGGCTAGAGAAACCCAGAGGGAGATGTCAGGAAGACTTCCTAAGGAAGGGGCATTATAAACGGGGCTTTGAGGTATGAGTAGGAGTTTTCAAGATGGAGATGGGCACCCCAAGCAGAGAGAGATTGAATTGTGAGTTCTGTGACAAAGCAATTAGTCAATACATGAACATCGGTTGAGTACCTACTGTAGGAACTAGAATCAAATGTCTAATCCCATGGGTGTGCCCCCATCTCAAGTCTTGGTATACACATGTGTGTATGTGTGTGTGTTCACTCTCAGTAGCCTCAGTCCCTCCAAGATGGGTCCCTTTGCTGTAGTCCTATGTGACTGAGTGACTGGAGAGCCATCTCCTTGTGATGGGTTACTATGAGAGGGGACACTGTTGACCACCACCTCCAGATGGTTTTAATTTGCTTTCTTCAGGTCACAAGTGAGGTTGGGTACATTTTAAAATAGAAGGCATTTTCCAGGGTGTGGCCTCTTAACTGCTTGGCTGTCCAGAGCTGGCATGACATGTACCAGGAAGGAAAGTGGGTGAACCCAGGGCAAGCAGGCTGGCATTTTATGCTATCCTAGTCTCCCACACCTGAAATGCCCAAAACCTCACTGTGGGACACAAAATGATTAGGTCACTTGCTGCAGTTGGTGAGTGGACTAGTCAGGACTTTTTTTTAATTGAGGTGAAGATCACATAAAATCAGTCATTTACAGTGAACAACTAGGTGGCATTTAGTACATTCAGAATGTTATTCAACCACCACCTCTGTCATTTCCACTCCCAAAGAAGACTCCATTCCCATGAGCAGTCACTTCCCCTCTCCCAGCCCTGACAGCCACTGCTAATCTGCTTTCTGTCTCTGGATTTACCTGTTATGGACATTTCATATAAATGAGATCACATACCATGTGGTCCTTTGTGTCTGGCTTCTTTCACTCAGCATCAGGTTTTAGAGATCCATCCGTGTTATAGCATATGTTGACATTTCAATCCTTTTAATGGCTGAGTAATATTCTACTGTGGATGAATCATGTTTTGTTTATCCTTTATCAGCTGGTGGACACTTGAGTTGTTTCCACCTTTTGTCAATTGTGGCTAGTGCTGCTATGAACTTGCACATACAAGGGTTGGTGTAAACACGTACTTTGGATTCTTTTGGGTCCCTACCTAGAAGTGTAATTGCTGAGTCATATGATAATAGTCTGAATTTGAACCCAGGCCTTGTGGCACCAAATTCTTCCCTAGGAACTTGGCACCACTCTGGGAGTCTCCTGTCCATCTCTTGACATGGGTGTTTCCTGGGGCAAGCAGAGCTGGGTGTGTAGAGCTCACTCAGTCTATAACTAGATATCTAGAGTGCCAGAATGTTTGATTAGGGTGGTGCAAGTTTCCTGCAACGCCACAGATGGGCCCCGCCAGGTGGGGGAGGCTAGGTGGGGCCACTCCGTCAAGATTGAGCATTTGTGTTGAATTCAGGCTCCTTTATGGTACCCAGGAACTAAGGAAAACTGGGGGCCCCATGGGGTGGTGAGGACTATGAACTTAAGTCCAGGAGCTGATGCCCTGCAGGGGAAGACTAAGCCCCACTTGGCTCCAAAAGTCAAGCATTTATTTTAACAAATTAGCATGGGTGCTAAGTCCGGTTTGAAGCAGCAACATTTCACATGTCACCCTTCTTCCCAGCATTGTAGATCATGCATTTGGTCTATGTTGAGCACACTCCCCAGACCTCTCCCAACTAGAGGAGCCAGGGCTCAGTTCCTCCTCTCCACAAATGGGGAAACTGAGGCACAGCCAGGACCGGCCCTCTCTTCTCAGATGAAACATGGGTGGGGAAGGAAGCAGGGAGTGACTTGAACCATCACCTGGTTCACCGCTGTAGACCCAGATCTTCCGACCCCAGTATGTCAAGAATGGAAACCTAGAAAATTAAACACAGCACCGAGTGGGCTGGGGAGCCGGGTTCAAATCTTCACCAGCCCCAATCCCAAGAATCTTCAGATCGGACTTGCATCTTCCAGAGCCTTTCCGAATGCCAGCGTGGCCTCTGGATGTCTGGGGGCTCAGGACAGGCTTGAGGGTTGGAACATTCGAACCCGATACAGAGCCCTGAAGAGCCTCTGGGTTCAATCGGCCTCTTTCCCTCTTTCAATCCTTTCTTCATCGAACACCTCAGCCTCTGCCACGCGCTGGGAAGGCGTGCCTTGCACACCCCAGCACCTGGGATCTCACTCCTCGGTTGTGTGACAGACCCAGGTAGACGGGAGTCACGGGAGTCCCAGGGTCACGGGAGTCCAGAGGAGGAGCGGTCAGGGTCAGGGTCAGGGTCAGGGTCAGGGCAGGAGCGGGGCTGATTGTAGGGGAAGGGGCGGGGCCAGGGAGGGAGAGGGAGGGGCCGGCAGGGGAACCTCCTTTGCCAGTCACCGCGAAACCCGGTCCAGCCCGGAGAGGGGTACCGGCTGGAGACGAGCCCCAGAAGGAAGCAGGAAGGATCGAGGCCGGGAGGGTGCGGGGCTCGCGCTCAGGTGAAACTCTGACTCCTGGTCGCCAGCGAAGAGGAGCAGGGGACGGGGGCTGGCCCGTGCCTGCGGGTGAGTGTCGGGGCTCCCCGAGGACCTGGTGGACCCCTCCGTGGGGGCGGGGGCGGAGGTGGGATTCTGAGCGAGCTCGGCAGCCGTGTGGGCTTGGGTCTCTGCGCGCGTTTACCGCGAAGCTGCCGGGAGACCCGGACACCCCCTCACCCCTCCACCCTGCCCTCACTCACCCCTTTCTGTAGCGCAGGCTTTTCCAAGGCCGGCTCAGGTGGGGTTTCTTCTTGTTTCTTGAACAAACCGCAGCTGACCCCCTGGCCTCTTCCCATTGTCCCCAGCCTTGCTAGGCACTGGGCCAAGTTCAGATCCGAGGACCTCAGCTCACAGCTTTTCCTGGGATTCGAGACCCTTGCCCAGCGGGGGACTGGTGGTGTGGCTTGGGCACTTGGCTCCTGGTCTCGAGACGTGCCTCAGTTTCCCCTGAGGTAGAACAATGACCCAGCTTCTGTGAGGATGTACCAGGTGTTCAGCAGGCAGAAGCTTTTTGTAATCAAGGCACTTCTGGCCACTGGGGAACCTTAAGAGAGTGACCATATGTCTCTGGGCCTGTTTCCATAGGTGTCAAGTGGCGCTCATGGTATGGGACTGTGGTGAAGGGGAAATAAGTTGATAAGCCCTAAGGCCACTCAGTGGGCACCCGGGGAGTGTCAGCCATTGCAGTAACTATATGACTAACAATATTATTATTATTATAATTATATCATTAGCCAGGCTCCCAACCAACATTCCCTCTGGCTCAAACTTTTCTTCACATGGCCACTTTTCAGTTAGGGAAACTGAGGAACACACCCCCCTCCCACTGCCCTGAAGCCAGGCCTCCTGTTGTTCACATATGGGGTTCAAGGCCCAGAGTGAGCTAGTAGGATTTGGGGCCCGCCCTGGGACCACTGCTTTCTCTCACTGCCCTGTGGGCTCCCAAGGCTGCCACCACACTAGGCAGGGCCCAGGAGTCTGGAAGAAGGGGTGTGGCCCCCGCATCCACTTGTGGGGCTCCACCTGGCTTAGGTGGATTAGCTGATGTTTGCCCAGCTCAGCTTGGACACTCTCCCTCACCCCCAGGGTACTCTATCAGGTACTCTGGCTGTGGAGAAGCCAAGAAGGGCCTCAGATGTTCTTTGCTCCAGGCCAGAGTTCGAGGAATTCAGACAAGCTGGCCTGGCTTCAGGAGATAAGTGTCATTGGGTGACTTCTTTTCCTGCCACCTGCCTCTAAAGTACAGATTCAGGCAGCAGCATGGCTCCCCAGCCCCCAGCCCCCTGTGAACCAGGGAGGATGCCCATTGTCAACCCTCCTTATCAGGGTCTGGCTGGGCTTAATTGCCCCCCCACCCCATGATGGCAAGCTCACTATTGACATAGCAAATGAAACGAAGCCCAACCCGGTGGTGGCGGGTGGTTAAAGGCAGAGATTGGTTTCGCACTTGACCTTCTTTGAATGAGTTCTTTGACTTCCCTGGCCTGTCTCCTATTCATAAAAACGAGTCTACCTCAAGCTTACCTCCCAGTGCAGGTGGAGAGTGTAAATAAGCGCATGATGGAGAGGCCACACAAGGGACCTGGTGTGTTAACTCTGATCCTAATTATGCCACTCACTGTGTTCTCATTCATGACATTGATCTCTGTGTGACAGAAATAATGTGGAGACTGCAGGGCTCTAAGCACAAGGCCAGGAGGAGGGCCCCGACTGGCCTAAAGGTCTGGGGGTCCTTTAGGAGATTCCCAGAGGAGGGGCCCATAAGACCTCAGTTTCCCTGACTAGGAAATAAGCCCAGAGATGCATTTTGAAGCTTGACTGAGGCAGGGCTGGAATTTAATCAGGAACTTCTGTCCAGCTTCAGATTACTTCTGGACCTTTCTATAATAAGGAAGAACCAGGTTATCCAATGAGTAATCTGTGATAATCCTAGGACAAAAAACAGGTTTCAAAGATCTAAAGGGTTCATTTAACCTTTCCCACCCTACCCCTTCTTTCATGCTCAAGCATTCACACATGCAAATGTCAGGTATATGTTTGCATAGGCCACCTGCACACAGTTTTACTAAAGCCGAGTCTGCATAACATGCCCCTCAAACGAATTATCTTTAGTGGGCTTTTTCTTCTTTTCACTCATGCGCCTCATAAAAAGGGACCACCCCAACATCACATTACTTGTAACGTCATTATAAGATGTTACAAATCCATGAGGGATGACCCTCAGGTTCAGCAGATGGAAGTCCAAATTCCACCAACCCTCCTTGGTCTGTGTGACCTCTGGTAGGTGGGTGTCCTCTCCGTGCCCAGCTTGCTTACCTGGGAACTGGAACCTAGGGCCCCCCTGGAAGGTTCAGCAAGAGTCACAGGGGCTCATCCACAGGCCAGGGACTCATGCCCTCTCCTGCAAGTTCCCCAACTACCGTCCCTGAATCTCTGGAAAATTCACTGCCTCTCTGCCCCCCTTTAGCACATCAGCTCCATGAGCACATGGTTTCTCTTTGCCAAGTGGTCTGTGTGCCCAGAACCTAGACCAGGGCATGGCACACACCAGATGCTCAGAGAAGTCATTAGTGTGCAAGTGATAATGGTGGCTACTGATGATATGACTATTGTACTGTTGGCACTTCATAAATGAGTGACTTGGAGCAAAGATCACTGCTTAGTCCTCTAGCCTTTCCAAGGACTTGGGTCATTAGGCACACAGATAGGGTTCTTCCAAGTGCTTCTGTCACCCCTACCCCTCACCTCACCTTTTTGAAGCCCTAGAATTTTCCATGACCCAGTCAAATCTCAGGGGACAGTTGGTGAAAGTGCAGGAGCAATGATGACCACAGTGACACAGATATTCAGCAACTGCTGGGGGGTGAACAATGAGTTGCATCTGACACCATCCAACTATGCAGGCTAGGATGCTGAGGTCTAGGGGTCTCAGAATGGTCAGTAGCCAGGTCAGGATATCCTTTCCCAGAAGCCCCCATAGCTGCTTCAAGGGCATCAGCCCTCTCAGTCCTCTCAGCTGCTGGGTGAAGAGGCAAGAAACTTTTTTTTTCCTGAGTTGAATACTGAGACTCAGTAAGTCAGCTGGAGTTTGAGTCCCTGGGGTGGGGAGAGTGGTGGAGGTGTGTCCGATGGGTCCATAGAAGAATCCAGGGCTCGTCCTCTCTGAACATCAGTTTCCTCATCTGGAAAGTGAAAGCATCATGTGGGAATCACCTTGAGGCCTCTGAGTCAGTGTCAGGCAGGCCTTTTATGGTCTTGAGATAGCACAGGGTGAGGAATCGGCAGGTCCTGGCCCCGAGGGTGTGAGCACATGGGCCCTTTGCACTCTCTCATGTGTCTCAGCTGCTCTGCCTTCCCTGCCTCCCCTGCCTCCTCAAAGGCAGTGACACCAGATGGGCAGGACAGAGTTACCTGTAGCCACACATGCCTGAACCCTTACCAGCCCTTGGCTGTCACCTTACGGTATAGACAGAGGATGTGTGGACAGAGCACTGTCATCAGTGGGGATCCCTAATTAATTCTGCTGAGAGGTCAGCCCCTTCTATATACTGTAGTATCTCATTAATATTCAACAAGTCATTAATAATTCATACTGTGTATGCAATAAGTCATGAATATTTAGCAACCATGTATATTAGTGCCTCAGGACTGTTCAGTGGCTTGTTCATATTCATTGTGACAATACGAATATTTATTTGTGCATCATGAATGTGCCTTGCAACTATTAATTGTTGCCTTACCATTATGTTGTATGTTGTAAATACTGGGAGCCTCCTGCATATTTATCATGTCATTAATATTCAGCACTTCGCTAACAATCGGTGCTTCTTGCCCATTAAACTCATAATGAATATTTCAGTGTCATGAATATTGGGCTCTTTAGCACATTAGAAATATTTGGAGCCTCCTAGTACTGCCCCCTGAATCTTCTGAATTCTCCCAGCCCCTCTGCCCCTACTAATGTGGCAGCTGTCACCTGCACTGGGGTTACACTAAAGTGAAGCATGCAGAAATGGCTGCTATTAGGTGGGTCATAATTAGTATTTTTACCTTAGACAACGAACACCAGTGAGTGTCACATGGGGACACAGCTGTTGGGGTAAGACATTGGGTCCCACTTCTGGGACTCTAGGCTGGTTGAGGAGATGAGCAGAAGAGAAATGAGTAGATTTGTCCAGTGTGCTGACACCTCAGAGAGAAACAGAGCCGGGGCAGGGTGTTTTAGCTGGGAGGTTAGGGCCCTTCTAAGGAGGTGATTTGGGGTTGAGTCTGAAGTTCAGGGAGAACCAAAGAGAAGAGCAGGAGGGTACGGCATCCTAGGTATAAAAACTGGCAGTGTAAAGGCCATGTGATAGGGCTGAGCCTGGGCGGTGGTTAAGGAGCTGTGAAGAGGCTCCTGTGGCTGGAGCTGACAAGCAGGGCAAAAGTCACTGGGGGCAGAGCAGAGCTGAGAGGTTCTATACCTGGCGGATGTACCTCAGGGCGAGGCTTTTGGGTCTTGGCCAATGAAAACATGTGGCTTTTCTGTGGGTACTGGAGGAAGCAGATTCTGGGTGATGATGAAATCACACTGGTATATGGAGAGCAAACAGCCCCAAGCAGGATCTCTGACAATGTCCACTGGTGCACAATCACAAGGACCCCGATGTGTATGCATGTGAGGGGGTCTCTGCACACTCATGTCCTGATGAGGAAATAGGCCCCGAGGGAAAACAACTAGCCAAGCTCAACTCAGGGCAAAGAGGGACCACACAGCAATGAATCCGACCTCTCCGCTCCCTGCTCATGCACCCTCCATGGCTTCCCCTCACCCCCCAGGAGACAGCCCTGCATCTCAGTCTTGCTTTCAATATCTTTACAGAGTCTGGCCCCACATCCCCTAGCCTCATAAATCACTCACTCTCCAAATGCTGCGTTTCAGCAAACTAAACTGTGTGCAATTCCTTGAATATGGCTGTTTTCTTTCCCCTCCATGCTGTTGCATTTGTTATTTTCTCCACTAGAATGCCCTTTGGTGAACTCCTATGTGTCCTTCAAAGCCTCAGCTTCAATATTCTGGCCCCTTCTTCTGGCCCAGCCGTGATCCCACATGCGTCTGGATTTGTCCTCATCAAATCATGGGCTTCTAGGAGGACAAGCCAGGGGTTGAGGCATCTTAGGTTCCCCAGGACCTAATGTTAAATAAACCAGCAAATGAATACATAGTTTTCATATGTGTGTTTTGTGATAAGAGCTGCTGAGACCCTTCTTAGAGCCAAAGAACCTGGAGACAAAATGGGTTGTTTCTGTGGTGATGCAAGGCAGCCACTTGGGACAATTCTCTGAGCCCCACTTCCCCATTTATAAAATAGGGGTGACAGTTCTCCCATAGTTGTTCAGACCCCATACACTTCAGAGTAAGCAGCTATTTGGGCTTCAGCAAGTCCAGTCATTTTGTTTTACAATGAGACCTGGAAAATCTTGGGTGGGGATCATGGACTCAAACCAAGCCTGAGAGGAGCTTCTCATGGCCACAGAGTTGCTGCCCAATCACTTTGAGGAAGTACTACCAAGAGGTCCCTATTCTTCATCAAAGCCAAGCCCTTAACTCCTATAAAAGGCGTGTGGTTCCAGCCCCTTCAGATGGTGAGATCTATGAGGACAGGTTGGTGACTACCTAGGGCACAGCCCACAAAGGCACCCAGCGAGGTTTACTGGGCCAGTGAATCCTCGGCACTTCCAGGCCTGCTGAAAGGGAGGCCCAGTAGTTCTTTCTCATGCTAGTCAGGATGTAGGATGTTGTGAGACGGACGATATTTCCTGCTTGAGGTTTTAAAGGGCTGTGAGTTGGCAGGGGGCCTTGGAGGATGGAAAAGGGAAGCAAATCTTGGAAGCATTAATGAAGGTCTAGAGTGTGTGTGTTGGGGGCGGGGCAGCTGAAGAGAAGCCAGCCTCCCCTGCCCCTGACTTGAATTCTTACACCTGATGGGGAACCTCACGGGGGCTGTGGGGTGGGGGGCGGGCAGGGGATAGACTTGGATCCCTCCATTTAGAGAAACCATAGACCTTGTAAGAAAAAGTTAGGAATGCAGGTTGCCAACAAAGAATGTTTCACATGCAAAGAGTTCTGACCAGAAAAAAGAATTCAAGGAAAAGAACAGACATTAATGGAATTAATTAAAACCAAATAGCCCCCCCAAGAAGTTCTATTTTGCCTTGATACCCTGATCCCGGTAATATGAGCCATTTAGTTTTTTTACCTCCTTTCAGGACTGTCCCCTCTTCAATGCCCAGATTCAGGGTGAGTTGAAAATATTTGTATTTGTTGAGGTGTCTTTGTTTTAGAGCCCTTGTTTAGAATTTATGAAATACATTCCCAGCGAACTGATTCTTAGCCACTTAGGTTTGATTTTTCTACTTAATAAATGTTTAAAAAATATATAAATGATATATAAATAAGCAACAATAAATCTCATAAGTACTTCATATGGTGAATTTCTATAAACCTATATTAAGTTTCTTTACTCACTGGTTCTCTTCTGACTGTCCTTTATTTTGAGTTCTCTATTCTGGTTTCCGACAGTTGAAACCAGGATTTCTAGCCATGGAGCTTATGTTCTAGTGGGAGAGATGGACAAGAAACAATAATACATTTTAAAAGTTTCATATATTTTAGGAGATGAAAAGTGCTACGGAAGAAAGAAAAGGTAGAATGGGACAGCAGGGTGGTGGTTGGTGAGATGGTGTATCCTGAGGAGGCCCCCCCAAGAAGGGGACATCCAAACAAAAGAAGGAAGTGAGGGAGAGAGCTGTGTGCCGATATGGAGGAAAGCATGCCAGGCAGAGAGAATACCTGTGCACAGGTGCTGAGGCAGGGCCATGCCCAGTGTGTTCGAGGTTAAGATCTTCACAACACTCAAATAGAGTTCATTCCCCCGCATTTTACATGAAGGCTCAGAGAGGTCCAGCTTCTTTCCCAAAGTCACACAGCAAGACCTGGGCCTCGTTTCTGGGTGACATATCTAGAGAGGTCTGATCCAGGCAGTGTGCCGAGAGAGCAATGGGCATGTTGGGGAAGTGGCCTCGTGGACTGGGGAGGGGAGCCCTGTCCCTACCTCCAGCATCAATTAATCGCTCTAGATGGAAGTAGGAAACCACTTTCTTGCTCACTCTCAGGCAATAGCTGGTTAGGGTTGCTTGGGGCAGGAGGGGGTTCATCAGAACTTCATGACTGCCTTACACTGTTCCAGGTGCAATAGGGGAGAACAAGGAGACCCCAGACCAGCACAGATATCCCGAGGCAGGCTGAGGTAAGTGCTGAGGTTTACATATTCATTCAACAAACACTCATTGAATGCCCACTAGGTGCCTGGTGCTGGGAATTCCCTTCATGCCTGTATAACCTTGTGAGTTGAGGGTTGTTCAATTGCCCCTTTTATAGCTGAGAAGGCCAGGGTGTGGAAGGCATGAAGCCACGAAGTGATAGAGTTGGTATTTAAACTCAGGAATTAAAGTCCAGAGCCTGCACTCCTCTGGGAAGAGTCAAAAAGTGTTTGCTGAATGCTTAAGTCCTGCTTGGGTCTAATCCAGTACGTTCATGCTGCACTAAAAAAAAACAGATCCTCAGATTAAGGGGTGAAAACAGTACAGATACCACCTTTCTTGACAAAAGGACTTTGAGGGAGTCCAGGGAAGCCTGGGACAGGGACCTGGAAAGGAGACCGAGGGCTCTGCCTGGATAAGGGGAGGGAAAGTTTCAGGAGGAGGAGACATTAGAGCTGGAGTTTTGAAGGATGAATGTTCGCCAGAGAGAAACTTAACGAGTTTACTTTTATTCATAAATGAATTCAAACACTCCCTGCTTTCCCCATGTGTCTACTTCATGCTGGGCAATACCAGGACCCCCAAGAAGCCACCAGCCTTGGGAAGACAAAGCCAGACACAGACACCCCCATGGAATCAGGATCATTTGAGATGGGTTTTAAAAGAGGAATAGAAGTTTGACAAGGAAAATAGCTTTGCTTGAGACATGCTGGGCCTGAAGGGTCTGTAAGGGGCCAGGGGCCATGCTCAGGTCACAGGATCATTAAAAATTGTCAGAAAGAATGAATAAAGATTATATCAGGATCTCAGAACCTCAGAGCTTTCTAGAGGGACAGGTGAACAGGGAAGCAGCTCTCGACTGATAAAATGGGAGTTCTCTTAGAAAATCGGAGCCCACAGGGAGGCCGCTGGGCCGTCTCTGAGGCAGGGACGTGAGGGGGATCAAGTTGGATTGGGAGGGGAGTGATTCTGGGCACACTGAGTCTGGGGGCTAATGTTGGCATTCCCATTGCCTCTGTTTTCTTTGTAAATATTAAATCTCCAGCAGGGCCTGGGCAGCTGTCAGAGCCAACCAACATGGGTTGGGGTGCTGGAGGAGGTGGGGTGCTGTGAACTAGGTGGGAGTGAATTTCACTCTTTTACCAACCTGAGCAACTGTAGACAGCAACCTGATGCTGGGGTCCACAGGTAGCTCAGAAAAAGTGCTTGCCCGTCCAGGATCTTCAGGGAGTGTTATTCTCCTCCAGAAACTGCCCGAGGACCCATTGGACCAATCCCAAACCATGGTGACCAGGATGAGGTGTCTCCGGCCCCTGCAGACAGGGGCGACTCTGGCTGTGGCCCTCGGCACCTTAATTCTCTTCCTCCTCTGTCTGTATGTGTCACCACCCTCCTACCTGGATCTGGAGGAGCTGCCGGTCACCCTCATGGCTCAGACCAGGACTCCTGCACCCTCCCAGCCCCAGCCCACACCCTGCCAGGCGAACATGTCGATGGCAGGGCTGCCGGACTTCACGAAGCAGCCGGAGCATGTGCGCGACTTCCTGCTGCACCGACACTGTCGCAGCTTCCCACTGCTGCAGGACGTGCCGGCGGCCAAGTGCGCGCCGCCCGTCTTCCTGCTCTTGGTCATCAAGTCATCGCCAAGCAACTACGAGCGTCGTGAGCTGGTGCGGCACACGTGGGGCCGCGAGCGGAAGGTCCAGGGGGTCCATCTGCGCCTCCTCTTTCTGGTGGGCACGGCCCCCAACCCGCTGGAGGCCCGCAAGGTCAACCGGCTGCTGGCAATGGAGGCGCGGGAGCACGGTGACATCCTGCAGTGGGACTTCCAGGACTCTTTCTTCAACCTCACACTGAAGCAGGTGAGCCGGCGGGGATCCCGTGATCAGGGCCACCTGTCCTTCCTGTCTAGATGGCCGCCACCTTCTCTGAGGGGCCCAGGGGGCCAGCAGACCCCCCACTAAACCCCCTTTACTGTCCTCATGGTGATGTGAAGTCCTTGTCCTCGAGGGGAGGCAGGGAGAAAGAGCAGGGCGCCTCCCGATTACAAGCCTAGTTCTAGGGGCCTAATGACCTGGGTTTGATTTTAGGCTCTGTTGCTGTTGATGATGGTTCACCTCTCGGTGTCTCAGTTTCCTCATCAGGAAAACAGATATTAATTGGACCCACCCACCTCTGAGGGCTGCTGTGAGGATTACATGAGATGATATTTCGAAGGCACCTGGACCCGTGCCAGGCACTCAACTTTGGTAGTGGGGTGAAGGGGTGGAGGAAGGGGGCGTGGGACAGAACACATCTTGCTTATTTGGTCTGGTTCTGTCTCTTCCTGAGGCCCAGGTCTATGCAGTAGATGCTCAGTCAAGACATTTTTGTTGGGTAAGAACCCATGAGACGTAGAGAATTTACCTGCAGAGGAGAAATTGGAGGCTCCTAGGACCCGCCCAGGTTGGGAGGGGTGGGGGGTGGAGGGGTGAAGCAAACAGAGTAGCGACCCGGAACAGGTTCCTGCTTCTAGTAGTAGGTACAGACAGGTACTCATTCAAGGAGTGGAGGGGTGGAGCAAGCCGAGTAGAGACCCAGAGCACTGTTCCTGCTTCTGGGAGGTACAGACAGGTTCTGAGTGGCCACTTCTGTGTTATGTGACCTTTCTGAGATTAAAGAACACACCTGCCTCCTGTAGTTACATTAGGAATTCAAAGCAGAGAGGGCCCTGAGGACAGTGCCCCTCAGGCACCAAAGGTTATTATGGAGGAAACTGAATGCAAGGTGGAGAGAGGGCCAGGACTCCTCATCATTCCACGTTCTTAACACAAAACACCAAAGCACGTGGTCAACATCAACTTGACAAAAATAAAGTCAGCCCCTCTGAAGTGGTGAGCCCACACTGGGTGCTGGGGAGATGGCACAGGTAGGAGACAGCCCCCACCCAGGGGGAGCCCAAAGTCTGGTGGGGAGGTGGCTGTTCAATGACAGTCATACAAGTAATTATGCACCAGCAGTATTTGGCCAGGCAGAGTGGGAAGGAATAGCAACAAATGTAAATGTGACAATTTCCAAGCAGTCCTTGGCGCTTTACAGAACATTGTCCCTGTGGATCCCCAACACTCCTGGAGGCAGATCTTGAGATGAGATCCGAATGAAAAGTTGGAAACTGAGACACAGGGGGGATCAGTTGGTTGCTGAGGTCACGCCACAGAGTGGGTCTTTGAACCCAGGCTAGGTTAACAGGGGGACACATCCTCACCTGGGCTTGCTGGGCTGGGGCGGCCAACGGAGACTCAAAGCTGGGCGCCCCAGCCCTTGAGCCCACATGCCCTGTCCACCCTCCTGCAGGTGCTCTTCCTGCAGTGGCAAGAGACTCGGTGCACCAACGCCAGCTTCATACTCAACGGGGACGATGACGTCTTTGCACACACAAACAACATGGTCTCCTACCTGCAGGGCCACAACCCTGACCACCACCTCTTTGTGGGGCACCTGATCTATGGTGTGGGCCCCATCCGGATCCCCTGGAGCAAGTACTATGTGCCAAACATTGTGACACAGGAAGAGCACTACCCACCCTACTGCGGGGGTGGTGGCTTCCTGCTGTCCCGCTTCACAGCTGCTGCCCTGCGCCGGGCTGCCCGCACCCTGGACCTCTTCCCCATCGATGACGTGTATCTGGGCATGTGCCTGAAGCATGAGGGTCTGAAGCCTGCCTCACACAGTGGTATCCGCACGGCTGGCGTTTGGGCCCCCTCGGCACGCCTGTCTTCCTTTGATCCCTGCTTCTACCGGGAGCTGTTGTTGGTGCACCGCTTTTTGCCGTATGAGATGCTGCTCATGTGGGACGCGTTGAACCAGCCCAGCCTTATCTGTGGCAAGCAGATGAAGGTCTACTCAGGTGGTATCAGGGCCCCCAGCCTCTAGGCTACTGTGTCCACCTCCATAGGAAGAGACAGTGTCTTTCTTCTGGGAGCTGAGGCCTTTGTCCTTCTAGGGCATAGGAGTGCCTCTACTGCTTAGTCTATGTTCCATTATCCTCCTAGACTCTCAGTTGGAGGGACCATCTCTTTCCACGGCAGATAGTAGCAGAGGCGCTTATGCCAGGGTTCCAGCTGCTATTGCTGCTTCCAGCCCATTTGAGTCAAGTTCCCACATCCTAGCTCTGACCTAGATCATGGGCTAGACCCTAAACAGTGGCCGGCCTCTCCTTAGTAATGAACTTACAGTAGTTTAATTGTGGGCAAGTTCTGGCCATGGTTCAAGGACAATTAGGAATTGCTGGGTTTACATGTAGCTAAAGAGAGAAGCACTTTTCAGCCAAAGAAAGGGCGAGTTCAGTTCCTGACTCCTCCCTGGGGCCCCTCAGATGGTAGGAGGGGCCAGGGAGGTCATGAGTGGGGCCACCCCATCCCTGCCTCTGATATCAAGTGTTCTAGTGGTGGAAACATTGGACAAAGTGGGACACAGCTGTCTGTCTCAGGCTTTAGGGACTCAGAGTGTCTGGAGTCCTTGGCAAGACTCAGTCCCCACACCTGAGCTCCCCAAGAACTCAGGAAAAAGTATTGGGACCAGAGGGGTCTTCACTGGGCCCAAGGCCAGACAGTACATGCATCCCAGTACCCAGAGAAAGAGGTTTGGGTCCTTGAGTGGTCCTGAGCTATTGGGACCCAGGACTGTCACCCACCCCTGTGTGTCTTTTGGATTGGAGAGATCCAAGCCAGTCAGCAACCCCTAGCCTTACTGATCTTGGACACATGCCTGGAACTTGAGCCTTTGTGTGGTGGCAGAGTCACCTCAGACAGCGGAGTGCAGACTGTGAAGTAAGTCCTCAGGAAATAAAATGTTTTGTGAAGACCTGGTAGTCTTTTTAAGTGTTTAAAAAGTTTTAACTCAGACCAATCTAAATTCATTTGTAAAAGTCTCATTTTCAGTAGAAAATATACACTAATGGACAAAGCGGGTCTGCAGGAGTCTCTATTAGGCAGCTGTGACCTCACCCCATCCCTGCTCACAGATGTGCCATGATACCCTGTTGCTCTCAGCTCATAATCCTCCCAAGACTGATACTGCCATCGCACAGCAGACTCAGGAGAGAGAAGCACAGGGTGATTCTGCTTCTGTCTGCATGGGACACAGGGCCTCTTGCCTCAGCCTCCTGCTTCTGGCAAGGCCCCTTCCCAGTCATCCCCAAGCTCCCCTTTCCACCCTGGCTCACCTCCTTCCACTAGGTCTATGGCTCCACTGTCTTCTGTCCTGCCTCCTCGCTCCTCTTTATTTATTGTGCATCTACTGTATGCTACACACCTTGCCCTGTGCTCTCTCCCAGCAAATGCTGACCTACCTTGCAGCAAGGTGGTCACATTATACACTCTCCATCTCAGAATGAAGGCAGGATGCAAATGAATTGTCAGAGTTGGATCAATAAATATCCACTGTGACCCCATTCAGACATCTGTGTGTTTGTTCACCGTTAAGTGGGTATTACGTGACATTAAGGCTCCTCATGAGTCTGACAGATACTTGAATTCGAATCTTGCACTTGGCCATTACCTCCCTGTCTGACCTTGGCGAGCAGCCATCTCCCTAGGCCTCAGTTTCCCCACTTTGTATCGTGATGCCTCTGGTATTATTATCAAGCTCCTGGAAGTGTCAGTGGGTCCATGGCTGCCAGAAGCCGAGCCCACGTGAGGGATGATCCAGGCTTATCCCTTTTTCTTGAGAAAATGCAAAAAGTTGCTTTGAATTCTGCAGGGATTTTATTTTCTATTGGGGAGATATCAAGAGGGGGTGTCACAAATGCAAAGAGGGTAGCGCCTGGGGCTCCTCAGAAGTGAGAACATTTGGCCCTGTGTCTAGAATCTCTGTAAAAGCAAGGATCCTCCAAGCCAGGGTGGAGTGTGTTTTCTTCCCCAGTTGGCCCCACAGAGAACAGGTGACCCTGGAGAACAGGTGAGTGCCCCATCCCAGGAGGTAATCAACAGTATCCTTCCAGATGTGGGGCTTAATGGTGCTGTATGGCTTCAGAAGCTTATCAGACCCAATCTTCTGACCTCCCCCAAGATCATGCCCCAGGAGGGCTCAATGGGGACAGAGGGTCAGCAGGTCCTGCCGGGTGCAGCCACTGAGGCAGCAGTGGCGGGCAGGGTTGGCGGCAGCTGTCCTGCGGTGGCGGTGATGTTGAGAGGCCTGGAGCAGGGGCTGTGGGGCGAGTACCACCACAGGAGCCCTGTCAGCCACCAGCCCATGGAGAAGACGTCGTCCTTCCAGCCATTGCAGCAGCTCACCTGGGGACAGTAGAGTTCAGCATGGATGGGGGACCCCAGAGAACCCCTACACTGCGTGCACACCCCTGCATGCTCACATCATGCTGAATGTCCCACCAAACACTTGTCATGCACAGAAATAGAAAATGAGCTCTTATTAAGTGCCTACTATATATCAGGTACAGATTTAATTCCCAATCAAGGTGTGTACACTCTTAACCCATGCCCCACATTTGTCCCCAGCTGTGCACACTCCCATCTGCCACCTATCTTGTGGACACACAGATGCTTCACAGAGCAGAAAGACAGCCTGGGTGACACGACACGTGTGCACAGGTGAGTAAGCAGTGGCCAAAGACACACACACACTCTGGGGTGAGCACACACAAGTACATACCCTCAAACCCTCCCCTCCCAGTCCTCTCCACCCTCCTGTTAGCCTCTGTACACCCATCTGCACCCATGCCACACAGATACACTCAGGACGCACACGTGTGTGATACGGACGTGCACAAATCTGTTTTATGCCCTCTGCAGCAGGGCCTGGACTAAGGGAGGAGAGCGAGCACTGATCTTGATGCACAATTTCAGGGAGCGCCAAAACTCAACAATCAAGAGCGATCATATTTTAACGCAACATTTTCAAAAGCTAAAATTAATTTAAAATGCATGAAGATCAAAACACCAAAATGGTAAATAAAGAGGAGATATCACCGTGCATTTTCAAGACTCTGCCTCGTTCCCCTCACCTGGCACTGGTTCCCTCTCCGCGCAGGAGGCAACTTCCACGGATTTGCACTCGCCACGCAGCCAGCGGGTGGATCCCAGTCCGCGCGTGCAAATCCGCCCACCACCCCGCCGCCCACTTGCGCCCCGTGCACTTGCCCCACTAAAAGACCCAGGAACACAGTCCCCTCCACTGCCACTCACGGTCGCTACCAGCCACGAGCCGCCCACTCTCGAAGGACCAGCGTGGACCCCCGCACACGCGCACCAGGGCGCGCACGAAGTGGTGGCCACAGAGCTTCTCTGGCGCCTCCGGGGCAGGCTGGTGGTCTGACGCCAGTGCCAGCACTGGGCCCAACAGCACCAGTGCCCAGGGAAGCAGGCGGGGGCCCATGACGGCTGGAGGCACCCAGGCGGGCACCCCACTTATAGGCGCCCAGCCTGCCCCAGCTGGAGACCTTGGATTGGGAACTGAGCATGCTGCAGGAGGGCCCAAGGAGAAGGCCAAGGGCAGGGTCAGGGCAAGCACAGAGTAAGCCCTGATTTGGGGTTTTCTCTTTTTTGGAATGTGAGTGCCTGACTTGGTGAAGCTTTGATTACAGAGGCAACCACCACCTCAGTGATGGCAATCTCCAGCAAACACATGCCAACCTGGCAACTAGATGAAGTGCCAGGTGCCCAGCCTCCCTCACTCCCGGGGAGGGGCAGCTCCTCTGTTTTAGAGATCTTGGTTAATTTTGATAACTGACTGGACCACTTGTTTTTTCTTTCTCATTTTAAATTACCACTCTCGTGTTTTAAATTCACCAGTGAAGGAGGAGTTTGTGAAACCTTAGCACCCCCATCTACACTCCTGCCCCATCCTCCACCCCATTAAAAGCAGAACTCCAGGCCTGTGCATATTCTCTCTCTCCACCTGCTACCTGTGTGGCCCCAGGTGTGCTGTATCATTTCTAGATCTTATAAGTAATAACCTTTATTTGTTCAAAATTCCCTTATGGTTACTGGTGAAGGGTGTCTTGCAATAAACACAGGGCCTGGTCCAGCCACAACATTGGTTATTGATAGGCTGAGACAAGAACAAAACAGCAAGGGTATCTCTCCCTGGCCCAGGGCCTCAAGTATACCTCCACCAGGTGAACCTCAGGCTGATAAGTCTTTATTGTTTTGTTTTTTAAAATAATTTTAAAGAAATGAAATAGAGAAGCTGAGAAATAAAAATTCCATGGGGTGGTGGGTGGGGGACATCCCTCTAACCGAGACCAGGGATGTTGTATTACTGTAAACATAAGGAAACTGAGGCTTAGGGAGGGTACCCCAAACTTGTCCAAGTTCGAAGGAGGCTGGGTCCTGGGCCTGGGGGTGCTGGCCTTCTCTGCTTCTTCTACATCAGGCTTCGCTTGGGTTGGACAGAGACTGGAGGGACCAGAAAACAGCTGGCTGCATTTGCTCAGGACCTACTGGGTGCACTCTGGACCAATGCCCACATCTGGCGCCTGTGAGGACTTATGACGCTGTTTTATCAAGAAGGGAAACTCAGGTAGCGAGAGGGGAGGATACTCCACCCACGGCAGGGGAGAGCCTGAGCTGAAAACCTTGTCTTGCTCAAGCTTAGAGCAGCCTCACACTCACCCGCCTCCAGCTTTTCACCAAAGCAGGTTGCTTTTCCTGGACTGAGAGAGTAGGCAGAGGTTTATCTCCACCTCTCCCCTGCTCTCTCTCCTGTCCCTTTCTCTGTCACTCTACGCATCTCTCCAGCAGTTATGAGGAGCACAAAGGGGTCTGGCTTGGCTCCCCTGATGTTGGACCCCTCCCCACAACCTAACCGTCCCAACCCAGCCTTGTTCTCTGACCCCTACAGAGCAGTCCGTTCCTTCCACCCACCAACAGCCTGCAATCAGCTCACCAGGACAGAGCCAAGGCCAGCAGCTGGGCTGGGGGGAGGGTTTCTGTCCTCCAGGGCCCCGGCCAATGCCCCACCCTGCTGATCCTCCTCCCCCAGCCTGTCCTGAGGCCCCTACTATGGCCCCTAGGGGTCTTTATCCCCTAGCCCTAACCACATTTCATCCCCAGGTCACATACCCTTCAAGGTTCCCCATCACCCAAGTCCAGCAACAAACCATCCCTTCCACTGAAATCTTTTATTCATTCAACAAACATCCCAGAGTCTCCTCTTCGCCCACCCCAGCCCAGGACCCATGGAGCCTCTAGGTTGGATACAGTTAGACACAGGCACTACCCCGGGGAGCCCTAAGGTCAGAGGGAAGTACGGGGCAGTTGTGAGTGGTAGGAGCCTACCAGAAAAGGTTGCAGGGAGATGACAGCTGTAATTCGGGAAATGAATAAGAGTTTTCCAGGGGGACTAAATGGCAGAAAAACCTCACAGGACAGTGAGATGGTGTGATGGGGCTTAACCTGCACAAGCCTCTGGAAGTTGACTCTGCATAACTGAGAGGCCAGCACTATGGAACTGAGACTCAGAGAAGAGAAGGAACTTGTCACTGTCCTACAGCAAATAAGTGGCAGAACTATGGGTTCCAACAACCTCTCACTCTCACCATGCTGTTCCCTCAGCCAAGAATGCCTTTCCCTCCCTCAACTGCTGAAAAGCTCCTGTCAGGCTCCAGTGCCATCAGTACATGACCCTTCAGTCAGGATAGGAAGGGCCCCAGTGTACAGGTGGGGAACCAAGCCCTGAGGACACTCAGATACAGTTAGAGTGGACTGGGACCCCAGCCTCTCCTGGCCCTTCACATGATCCCAGTCATACTTGCTCACCCCAAAAGTGAATTTCCAACCAGAGCAGCTGCTCTTGTCCTTGGCTTCCTCCAGCAAGAGCAAGAGTGGGGAACAGAAGCCTGAGATCATATACTTAAAACTACATAATGTCCCTGATGGAAATGAGACAGAAAGATATCCTCTGAGAAGATGAGAAGATGAGAGGGGTTTAAATGCGGTCCCTCGTTTCTGGGAGCAGGGCTCAGCAGGCCCCACTGAGGCAGCTGTCTGTAATCTTCACAAGTTCCAAAGGCCACGAGGCTACTGTTACTTGGCAAGACAAGGGTGGCCCCAAATGCAGTGTCATTTGATCCATGGAGTTCTCCATGAAGCAGTAGGCCAAGAGAGGGGCAGCTCCCTGCCCAGTGTCACACAGCCATTTCATGGAGACCAGAATCACAGCCAGTCCATGGAGACTAGAACCCAGCAGTCTATGTGTAGGAGATGTAAAAATGACAGCGAGTGGGGTTCTCCCTCCAGACAAGCAAGGAAGGTGTATGTCTCAAGGCTCTGGACGCTACCCCTGGCTTCCACTCCACAGCGCATCCAGCTGGGGTCCGAGGGCACTGAAGGTCGGCCGGTCTTGTGGGCTAGGAGCCCAGCACAGCTTCATGAGCTCATGAACCTGAAGGGGTGGGAGGAGACAAGAGGGTCACATGGGAGTGGTAGGAAGGACATGACCCCTGTTCACAGTGTTAATATGTACTTAAACTCCATCCCTCCCCTGCTCCAAAGCCTCCCATGGCTCCCTCTGGGTCTTAGAACAAAGTGTTCCCCTGCCTCCCTCCCTCCATCACCTCTTCTCTAGTTCCATGCAGCCACATCCACTCCCACATCATTATTTAAATGCATCAAGCTCATTCTCACCACAGGGCCTTTGCAAAAGCTGTTGTGTCCTTCACTGAGAAAGCCTTCTGTTAACTCTCCCCATGGGTAGGCTACTCCTCCTCCTCCAGGTATCACCCCCTCTAAGAGACCCTCCCTGAGCACCCTCCCCCGTCACATCTCCCTGTTCATCTCTTTCCAGACACTGATCACCACTAGAATGTCGGTAGCTTCTGCTGGTTACTGGAAGGACACTACTGAGTCCCCAGCCCCAGCACTCGGCCTAGCACAGTGGATGCTCCATAAATGTAATGGCATGAGTAAATTAACTTATAAATGACCAACACGTGGCAGAAACTTCCACAAAAGTTGTGGTGATAAATAGTAAGGGCCTCCACCATTTTATTGAGCACCGACTGCATGTCAGGCTCTGAGTCGGCACTGGGTGGAGTTAACTCCTCTGATCCTCCCCCACCCTATAAAGCATTGTTATTCCCATTTTGGAGATGGGTTAAACCAAGGCCCAGAAAATGTTTGCGACTTGCCATACAATGAGAAGGCAGCAAAGTAGAGGCCAGAGTCCCCAGCCTCATACCCCAGCGGGATCTTTAAACTGAAAGACAACGTGATGGAGAAACCCAGAGGGGCCAGCTGGCACGCCCAAGACGGGAGGGTGGGAAATTGAGTCAGGCCCTTCGGCGCTCACCTCTCCGGGGCAGGCCGGAGGCGCCGGCAGCCTCTGGCCCTCTGCCAGCAGGTCCAGGAGGCGGCAAAGAGCCGGGATGTCTCGCTCACAACCCATCATCCGCAGGAACTCCTGGGGCCAAGGGAGAGGGCACATGGTGAGGGAAGGGCATTGGTGAAGGAGGGGAAGGGACTGCCTGCCCATGATTGGGAGGGTCCTCTGTGGTGCAGGGCTGAGGGGTCCCGTGATTGAGGGAGCCAGGTCATCTGTGAAAAAGGGGGAGGTGTCTGTCCTCTGTGATGGAGGGGGTTGCCTAGCGAAGGGGTGGCAAGGGAGGGTGCTGGGGACCCAGACTCTAACTCACCGCGGAGGGGCTGCAGTTCTTGTCACTGTAGGTGAACAGCTCGTACAGGACGACGCCGAAGCTCCACACGTCCGACTGGCGCGAGAAGATGTTGTCTGAGAGGGACTCCGGGGCGTACCTGGAGGGACGGTGCGGCCTTGGGCTAGGGGCGGCGTCCAGGGCAGGTGGGACTGCGAGGTCAGGCCCAGCTGCTGGCTGGTCGTTTCCCCGACTGAGGGACAGGGCTGATTCTCCCACCCTGCGGCCTGGCCGGAAGGGGTCTGGGCGTGCGGGTCGGGGCTGCCTTCGCGGGGGAGGAGGTGCACGTCCTGAGAGGGGCCCGGGCTGTGGGAGCGGTGGGGCCAAGGCGGACCCGGGATGGTGAGGGGCAGGGCCGAGGCCAGGACAGCGGGCAGCGTGGGAGAGGCCAGGGCGGCGGGGAGAAGCTGGGTCAGGGCGGGTGCGGGGAGCAACGGCCGCTGTGGGCCGGGCTGGTGCCGACCGGCAAGTGCGGGGGAGGGCCAGGGCTGTGGGGAGGAGGAGATCCTGGGCCGGGACGGGGTCCCCACCAGAAAATGGGGCTCTGGCCTGGCTCGCGGACGACGTAGTAGTCTTTGTCCAGCGGCAGCAGCTTGGCGAGGCCGAAGTCGGCGATCTTGACGTGCGTCTCGCTCTCCACCAGGATGTTGCGCGCCGCCAGGTCGCGGTGCACGCAGCGGCAGGAGCCCAGGTACTCCATGCCCTGCGGACAGGCAGGGGGTTTAGACCCCGGGATGACCAAGCAGGCGCCGCAAGCCTGACCTGGAATCCGTCCTGACCTTGATTCACCCGCCTCTCACCTGACCCAGACCCCAAAGCTCCAACCCTCAGCTCTCCCCACGACTCCACGCACACCCCTGCCCGAGGCAAGCCAGCTCGGCCCGCAGGTCCCAGGCCTCCCAGCCCGCACCTTGCAGATCTGCGAAGCATAGAGGAGCAGGCGGCCGGCGTCGAGGCGGGCGCGGTGCCGCTGCAGGAAGTCCCGCAGGCAGCCGCTGGGCAGGTACTCCATGACCAGCCGCAGGCTCTGACGGCCTTGGGGGTGGGGGTGGGGGTGAGAGGTCACCTCAGGGACCAACCCTGTCTACTCTCCTCCCGGTCTTCCACCTGTTCTGAGTGGGACATGAGCTCGGGATTGCTTTCTATAATGGGAAGGCGACAATGACACTTATCACTAACGTCTCTTGAGCACTTTCTACAATGTACGTTGATTCATTGACACCTCATAATGACCCATTTTTCGGGAAGGGAAACTGACACTCAGAAAGGTTAAATCACCTGCCCAAAGTCACCCTGCTGTTAAGGGATAGAGCTGGAATTCAAACCCCTGGCAGGTCTGGATCTGGATAAACGAGAGATTTCATAGTGCCCCTGCTGGTGTTGGCAGACCACCCCAAAGTGGTACTGCAGAAGGATGAGGCTGTAGGTTCGAAGACCACCATTGGGAGGGGGCGAACCTGGGCCATAGCTGACTCCACGGTACTTGACAATGAAGTCACTGTGCAGGGCTTTGAGGATCTGGATCTCCCGTTGGAAGTCCCTCTGCTGGTCTGGCCCACTGTGCTGCAGCTGCTTCACGGCCACCAGGGCACCTGTGTTGTCTCCCAGCGGGTCATAGCGACAGAGTTCCACGCTGCCAAAGTTGCCCTGGGGAACAGTGAGGCTGGTGTCCACGTGCCTAGATGCTCCTCCGTCCACCCCACCCCAGCCCAGCCCACCTCACCTTGCCCAGCTGTGAGATGTACTTCAGGTGTCTCTCCTCAAAGATAGTAGGGTCCTGGCAGGCATAGAGCTGGGCACCATTCCACAGCCCGTCACGGGGTGCCAAGGTGCCAGGTGTGGGGTCTGAGAGGAGCTCATAGTCTGGGGGCCACAGGCAGTGAGTGAGTAGGGCACTGGGCCCTGAGCTGACTTGCTATGTGACCTCTATCTGCACGCTTACCCTCTCTGTGCATTATGGCAGGGCCACTGCAAGCCAAAGGGTACTTTGTGGGGACTGGAAAAGGTGCCCCAGGACCAAGGTAGTTCCCTTAGGCAGTGTACACTCTATGTAACTACACATGCCTATAAAAGCTGAGGGGCCTTCCCAGACTCCACTGATGTGAGCTGCGGTCACATGACTGAGCTCAGGCTAATGGGGGAGATACACTGGGTGTCCCTTCAGGCTTGACCCATGGAAACACATGGGACCCTCCACACTCTCTTTTGTCTGCAAAAGATCTGTTGGAGACCTGAGGTCATGGGATGGGTGGAGCCAAAAAGGGAGAGTTGCCTGTTGACCTGGACACTCACTGAATGAGAACTAAACACCCAGCGTGTTCAAACATGAGCTCAGTAGTCTGTTTGTTACAGCAGCTATGAAGGTCTTGCTGACTATTAGTCATCAACACTCCAATAGTGCCAGGAGCACAGGTTGGGCTCTGTTTCCACCGGGCCCGATATGACATGCCAGCCCTGTCCACCCTGCCTGACCCAGGGGCACCTGACGTGATAAGGTTGTTCAGGTCACGGATGACAGCGCGGAAGGAGGGCCTGTGGCCTGGCTCGTAGGCCATGCACTGTTGGATCAGCAGGGCCAGCTCCATCCACTTGGGGGCAGGCAGCTGCTGCCGTTCCTCATAAAACTGGAGCTTCTGAGGGCAGGAGGAAGGGCTGGTCACTTCTGGTTCACCCTCAGAATGCCCCCAACACCCACCTATCCTTCCCAAGCTGGACTTCAGTCCACCCTTCACACCCACCTATCCTTCCCAAGCTGGACTTCAGTCCACCCTTCTGTCAAAGGGGGGCTCTGACCTTGGCAGGATCCAGGGTACTGACTGGCATCGTGACACCACTGAACACCTCCCAGACTGTGGCACCGAAGCCCCACTTGTCAGCTTCCAAGCCAAGAGTCCGGGCCTCCTGGAGACACTCAGGGGCTACCCAGGGGATCCTGTCAGTGAGCACTGGGGGATGGGGATGTCATCAGGAATTGTTTCCTTGCCCCACAAGTCCCCTCCCTCCTCCGGCCCTCCTTGCTTACTCTCCAGGCTTAGCACAGTGGGGCTGACACCAGGATCACTCAGCTTGATGAAGGGCGGGCTCCCCTCAGCCCCTTCCCGAGCCAGGAGCACTTTCCGGGCTGAGACATTGCCATGGGGCAGGCCTTTGTCCTCCTAAGAGGGCCAGGCATAGAGAAAAGCCAAGGAGGGTTTGATGAGCAAATATACTGGTTGGCAAACTCCGACACATCCTTCAAAGCCCAAATGATATGGTTCACACCATACTCCAGAATCTTCCTTAGATTACTGGCATCCTGTCTGGCCTTCTCTAGTCCACCCCCTATGACCTGCGTCCCTCCCCTTTTTAAACATTGCTCTCCCACTCTGCAGCTCCTCATTACCTTCAGGATAAAGTCAAAGGTCCTCAACCTGGCATTCAAGGCCTTTTGATATCCAGCCCTTTCTCATTCTTCCTATGAACTCTCTTTTATACGTGGTTTCCTGCCTACTAAACTGCCTGATGCACCTCAGACATGGAACATGCCTCCTCAGCTACAGGCCTTTGCCCAGGCTGTTCCCTTAGTCAGACATGCCCTCCTTCCTCTCCTTGATGAACTCCTACTCAACCCTCAAGGCCCCAGATCTTTGGGAAGCCTTTCTCCCTGCCCAGCCTCATTGCTCATTACTCCCCAATGATATCCATAGATGATCAGCTGTCCCCTTCTTCTGCTCCTATATCTCCAGACCTGTACATATGCTGTTTTCTCAGTCTAAAATGCCCGCCTCTTCACCTTTGCCAAACTGCTATCCATACTACAAAGCCCACCCTCAAAGCCCCCTCCCCTCTGTGAGCAGAGGGTGGAGCAGGCAGAGAAGCACTCACCAGATAGTTGAGGGCATAGGCCAGCTGTTTGATCACCTGCAGCTTCCAGCTGGCTGGCACCAGCTGGCCACACTTGCGTAGATACATGTCCAGTGCTCCCAGGTGTACAAATTCCTGCACCATGATGCCTGTTTGCAGCACAGGGAGGGGCGGGGTTGGGAGGCAGGACTGCATTGTATCCCACAGGCTCTGCCCCACCCCGCCCTCAGGGGTCCCTTTAACTCTCTGCTCTGACTGTTCCCTCCCCTGCATCTTCATCCTTACCCTTATCACCTCTCTACCTCCCACCTCCCATCTTTGAACTATCTGGAAGGTTCTAAGCTCTCTCTGTATCTCACTTCCAGCCCTTAGCATGTTCTGTGTCTTCTGGTTAGAACACCCCTCTTCCTTCTCTTCCCTAATTCCTATTTATCCTTGTCTCCCCAGAACCACTGCCTGACCTCCAAGCTGGGTTATTGGCCTCTGACCACCCCTGGTGCCCTGTGTTATCCCCATCACACTGCCAGCCTGCCAGCCTGTCACGTTCTTTGCTGTGCACCCAGCTCTTGGCACATATTGGGCTGAACTAAACAGATGGAATGGAGTCTTGGAGAGGCAATGTAGCCCTTGCAAAGCTGCAGCGGGGATACACAGTGAAGTGACATTGGAACCCAGGTCTCTCTAGCTTTAGATAGTTATGGGGCTGGGCACTGGTAGGAGCCTGGAGCTACTGCCCAAGGAGTGATGACTGAGGAGCATGGGCACAGGGTGGTGGCCCCTGTATGTGGATTGCTAATACTGCCATGGATAGGGTCAGTGAGGCAGGGCACGGGTGGGGCATGGAGGTGTCTCACTGTCTCCAGCCATGCACACGCCATGAAGCAACACAAGATGCTGGTACGATACTTGGCTCATCAAACTCGCTGCTTCCAGGAATGACTGGGGAGATAAGGAGAGAGAAGATGCATGGGTTCCTCCTGCTCTGGGGTCTGACCAGAGATCCCAAACTTGCTGCTCACAATTCTGCTTCAGGAGGAGGCTGACCTAACCTCCTCTGGCCCTGGAGCCCACCATGGGCACACACAGCACTCTGCATCACGATTTTCTGATGGCATCTAGAGGAAGTCCCCACTATATTCCACCTCAAGTCTCACAGAGAAGTGGGAGATTTGGGGGTTGAGATGGGTTCAAGCCTTCCTCTGTGTGGCCCAGCCCCTCAAGATGCCTCCATCTATATCACTCCCCTCTCCTTTGCTCTCTCCTCTCTGGCCCACTGGCCTCTTCACTGTTCCTTAAATGTGCCAGGCTCGATCCTGACTCAGGACCCTTGCACAGGCTGCTCTTGCAGTCTGGTGTACTCTTTCCATCTAAATTCCCCAACCCTTCTGTATTTCATTGGAGATGCTGCAGCTACATTTCTGTGTTTTTAAATATCACAACCCTCTCTGCAGCCAGCTCTGACCCCAAAGGCCTGGTCTCCACCTGCTCACCTCCATGCAGTTCTTGTGTTTGGCATCCAACACCTTGAGCAGCACCTCTGTCTCCCGGGGCTCCCCATCCATGGCCTCATGGCGACAGCCCCTGTAAATCTTCGTGAAGGATCCATGACCCAGGTTCTCATGCTGGAGATGAGAGGAAAACAGGAGAGGTCAGTAAGGGGGTTCCCGTGGATTCTGATCCACGGCCTGATGAAATAGATCACATGCCTGAGGCAGAGGTGGATGTAGACCAGGTCTCTGGACTCCAACTGAGATTCCCCCCTCCCATTTCCTGGGGCCTCTTACCCACTCCAAGCTGTCAGCAGGTATCTTGTGAAATGTCATCTGACTCAGCTGGCATCCTGAGTGGGGTTGAACAGGGGATGATGTGGGCGGGCTGCAGCCTCTCCGGACCACAATCAGGTTGGACTTTTCTATGGGGAGGGGGTGGAGGGCGAAAACCAGAGGTCAGAGGTGAAAAGCCAATAAAGTTTTGCTCAATCCCTGTGTTAGCTTGGAGTTTCACCAAGAAGCCAGCCCTAAGATGAAGACTCCAGGGCACATGGTTTATTTGAAAGGACACTCCAGGAAACCCCAGTGTGGGATGGGGGAGTGAGACAGAGAGGGAAGGAATCCTGCAGGGAGTGCCAATGAGCAACCATCGTTGTGGACAACCTGGTCTCAGTCCTTCTAGGGATTCTGGGAAACTCAGAACTCACACTTCAGAGTTGTCCCATCCATGGGGTTTGTCTGAGAGTGAAATTCACCCAGAGGAAGAGGTAAGAGATGGAAGGAGACTAAGTGCTAGTGACATCTCAGATTCAGCTGCGTCTGGATCTAGCCATGCCTGAATGTAGCTCTGTATACCACAAGCCAATAAATCATCTTTTCTCCCCTACAGCCCTTTGACCTGAAGTTTCTGCTACTTGCCACACAAGAGCTGTGACAAACACAAAATGACAGGGCCCCAGATCAACTGCTCAGCTCAGGGGGACAAGGTGGACTCACCTTTGGGTCTAGGGGTGCAGCAGAAGGTAAGGTTCAGTGCAACTCCATCCACATGCAGCCCACCATTCCAGCAGGCTGCCAGGAGCTCTCGCAGACTACTGTGGGGTCTGCCAAGGCCAGCCAGGGAGTAGGCTCCTGTGGGGTCACACCGGATGAGGCAGCCCTTGTAATCAGGGCCCAGGGGGGTCTGCAAGGAGGAAGGGTCTCTGAGTGGGAGCAGACAGCCCCTACCCCCTCACTCTCTCTTCCTGGATCACCACAGGCTCATTTCAGTCTTCAAGCCTTCGCATGTGCTGTTCCCTCCACTGAGAATATCTTTCCCTCCCATTCTTCAAGAAGCAAATGCTGACACATCTTTCAGGTCTCAACTTAAATCTTTCCTCCTCCAGGAAGCCCTCCCTGCCCTGCTGGCTCCTAGGGGTGGACTGACCTGGACACAGACAGTGAGGAGGAAGCTGTCAAAATCCTGGGGGCTGCGGCGGAGAACGTAGGAGCCAGGAAGGGACCCCCCCATCTTGAGTTTGTTGATTGCAAAATCCAGGCTTGAGGAAAGATGGAAGGAAACCGAGAGTCCAAGACAGAGAGATGGAGGCAGAGAAACCAAATCAGATATAGATTTTAATCCCGGTCTCTCTGAAGCCCTGGGACCCTCACCAGGTAATATTTCCTCCCTCACCCCCCTTCCCCATATATAAAGCGGGCCAAAAGATGGGTTTCTGACTAGGAGATTAAACAAAAAGAATGGCCCTTAGACCCCAGGAGTCAGGAGAGCACTTGACCCTTTCTTTGTCCAGGACTCCTGGGAGGCCAGGACATGGAAGCGTGGAGGGGAGTGACCAGGGGAGTGACCAGAGTTCGCCCCGGGTAGATCTGGCCGTGGAGAATGGCCATGGGAGTCGGGTCCTTACGTGATGGGGCCGTGGCATTGCTGCGCCACCTCCTCCAGCAGCCGCGGCGGTGCTACCTCCTTGCAGAAGTAGTGGCGAGAGTCGACGGTCAGCCGGAAGTAGCCGTCCACGAGCGCCACGAAGGACAACGCGGCGGGCAGCCCGGGGAACTCGGCCTCCTGCGAGGGTCCTGATCAGCACCTGCTGCGGTCCCCACCCTCGGGGAAGGTGGGCAGGAAGGGGGTCCGGCACCCACCAGGATCTGGTTGTCTGTCCTGGTGACAGTGACCAGGCGGTGCTCCCCGGCCGTGCCAACGCGTAGAGCCTGCTTGATGCTGATGTCCACGATTTCGGGAAAGTCGCAGAAGGGCTGGAAGACCTGGAAGGGAGGGGGAGGGCTGAGAATGGGGGGTCCCGCACCCTCGGAGCACCCAATCCATCTTGGAAGCCTGGACACCACCAATCTGGGACCAGGACCCCCGCTCCTCTCAACCCCTCCCATGTCCATCCCCAAATTTCTCTCACCTACCCCTGCCCGACCCCACCTCCTCCGATTGCTGAGCCCCTCCCGGAGCCCCTCCCTCGTCCAGCTCCGCTTTCTGTCCCCGCCCCCCCGTTAGTCCGGCCTCCTCCCTGGCCATTAGCCCCGCCCAGAGCCTCGCCCACCTCACGTTCGTGTCCTTCTCAGCCCCGCCCGACGCTCGGCCCTGCCCTCACTCAGCTGGCCACGCCCTCCCTGAGCCCGCCCACAGTCTCTCCTCGTCCTCTGCCCCCCCAGCAAAGACCCCCCCACCGCTCATGCCCCTCCCACTGGCCCCACCCAGCACCCGATGGCACCTCCTGTGCTCCCGAACGCCAGGCAATGCCGCTGTCCCCAGCCACGTGGAGCAGCCCCGGTGCGTCCTGACCACCAGCAATCCCCGGGAGGCCCACGAGGAAGGTCTCGGCGGCCCTGGCCGGGTCCAGGCGCTCCAAGTCCATGATGTACTTGGCCATGAGCGAGTGCCTGTCAGCCTGGCAGGCGGCCACGCGGCACAGGGCCTGGCGCACCGTCCTCCGGATGCGCCTCCGAGTCACGAAGCTCAGGCCCTGGATCAGGTTGCGCAGGCCAGGGGGCAGGCAGGCCTTGTAGCTGCGAGTGGGGGGAGCGGGCCCTGAGTGTGGGAAGGGGTCTCCTCAGGGACGGAGCTGAGGGGCTGTAGTGTGGCCTTCTGAAGGGTATGAGGTGCACATGGAGAAACACCTAGGGACATACATGGGGGCAGGACCTCAGTGTGGGTTGGGCCAGTGGGGTCCACAGGACAGAAAGGGATAACACAAGCAGGTCTTTTAGGGGCAGAAGGCAGGGCCCTGGAACCTCAGTGGGGTGTGGGGTGTGTTGGGGAGCCTGGGTCACATTGACACACTGCAGGCTTGTAGGCAGGGTGCCCCATGAGGGTCCTGGGCTCTGGGATGCCCTGGTAGAGCCATATTTGCTCATGCCTAGGTGGAGCTGGGTGCCACAGCCTGAAGGCCCTCACCTGACAGTCTTTAGCAGCTCCTCTGGCCGCTGGGCCTGCTTGCGGGCCATCTGGGCCAGGTCCAGCACTGCCAGGCTGAGACATTCGCCCTGCTCCTTGAGGCCAAGGCCCACGGGGAAGCGGCCACTCACCAGGTCATTGCGGTGCTGGGGGGCCGGTCACAACCCAACCGTGAGCCCTAAGGTTGTCCTGTGAACTCCCACCCCTGGGCTGAACCCCTCATCCCTGGGTTACCACAAGGAAAGTCAGCCGAGGGCATCCCTGAAGTTGCTCTGCAGACTCCCAGCCATGGACCAAGCCCCACATAGGTCCCTACCTGGGCGAAGAGGTGCTCCAGAACTGGCAGGTCAAGGATGGCACTGGCCAAGTCCTTTCGAAGCCCGAAGCGGTGACACTTCTCTAGCCCAAACCAGTTGGGGAAGTAAAAGCTATGGGGAAGGAGGGGAGAAGCCTGGAGTGAGGGTATGTAGGGGTAGTGGACTGTGCCAAGACCTCACAGAACCCAGGGTGTGCCACTGACTTGCTGTGTGACCTTGGGCAAGCCACCACCCTCTCTGGCCTCAGTTTTCTCATTTGTAAACTGGGCAGTGATCACATCCCTCCTGGGGCACCCACTGGGAAGTGAAGGGAGATGACACATTATAGGATCAGTGTTTTAAACTCCCATTTCCCAAGCCCTCAGTAAAAGGCATTCCATTCTGGTATTGTCTAACCCACACCTGCATGGGATGGGGCAGGGAGGTGCTTCCTACCGGAGCCTGTAGACAAGGACTTGGGTGCCTGTGTCCTCCACGGAGAAGATGTGGCTCGGGGGAAACCAGCAGGACAGGTCCTCCGTGGCCAGAGCAAAGAGGGAGTGGTACACAGGCAGGATGCCTGAGGGGATGCCCCCATTAGCGCCCTCCTGAGCCTCCCCATCTGTTCTCTGCAGCCCCACAGGATTCTTTGTCACCTTTAACTCTGACACTGTATCCTACCCCTGCTCAAACACACTCCAGGGCTCCCTATTGCCCCTTAGGAGAGAAGCCACACATCTATCTGCTTCTTAGGCCCCCCCTCACCTCCCCAGAGCACCTTCTTCCACTATACACATTACCTTGAGGGATGACCAGCTGTTTTCCGTCTTGTACCATCACACCTCTGACTCTTTTCACATGCCATTCCCTCTGCACCCTCCTCCCTTACCAAACTCTTAATCATTTCCCAAAGCCGCAGCTCCAATGCTGACTCGGATTGGCAGTTATTCTAGCTCCCAATCCAGGCTCCTCCACCCCTACCCGTCCCTCTGGCCCAGCCTTTTAGGGACACACTCACCACTGGCCTTAGCGGCCCGAACACATAGCTCTTCAGCCGAATGGTCCCCAAAGGAGAAGGATAGACGCTGCAGGGGTCCAGGGTCCCGAGGTGGCAGTAGCACATGTAGCACCCCAGCCTCTGAAGATGAGAGGCTGCAAGAGCGCTGAGTGATCAGGGGTGTCTCCTCACTCGGAGGCACCATGAGTGCAGTCTGCCTGGACAGAAAGAGGCAGCCCCTCAGTTACAGGTAGAGGGAACAGGACTACAAAGCTTTCGCATGTGGGGGAGGGGACAGAGGTGCTTCTAGGTGAGGTTGGGATAGAGCTGGAGAAAGAATGAGGAGAGAGGGACAGAGATACACACAGAGAAAGCAAGAAATGAAGAGAGACGGAGAGAGGGAGAGCGGGGATTCTGAGTGTGCAATGTGGGTAAGGAGCCACATCCCACAGGTGAGGCCGTGCTGGGGGTTGGAAGATATTCTACACCCGGATTTGTGCGAACTCACACTAAACAAATGCTCTTGTCTTTGCCCAGGACAGACATCTCCAGGCAATCTGCAGCCCCTACGCTACCTCCCAGTTCAGCCCCAGCCCCAGGCAGGCTGGAGCAATCAATCATAAATGCACAGATTTCCCATCAGGAAGCAGGTGGGTACTAGCTTGTTTACAGGCTGTCGTTACCTGTAGGGGCACTCAAGGAGTTCAGAGTCTGGAGCTGTAAGCTTGTGCATCTGATGTGATTGTACCCTGAAGGCAGACCCAGTCGGATAACTCTGTCAACAGGGGTTTCTGTGTCTGTCTCCCCTCCCCCGACCACCACCACCATCCCTGTCTCCGTCATTCCCACTGTCCAGGCCCCTAGAGCATCTCAGGCCCCCATAGCAGGAAGCCCTTTCTGGGATGGGCTTAGCAAGAAAATGCATTCTTTATTCACAGCATTCAACACCTGCCAGCCTCATCTCAGGTTCTCTTGCTCTTTTGCTCTGTCACCCCTGGGAACCCCAGCGCTCAGGGCCCCTGGCTGGGTGGGGAGAGGAGTTGGCCTTTGAACCCAGTGAGGAAAAGCAGGGGAGGTGAACAAGGTCCACTTAAACTGACTCAAATTTAGAAAATGCAAAGAGAATGTTGGATAAAGAACTATGTTGCAAAATAATAGTAGGGGATGGAGGTGGGAGAGGACACAATTCATGTATTTTTAATGCACTGAGAATATAAACCTGGGGTTGGGGTAAGTGAAGACCCCAGGCTCTGGATTCAAATCCCAGCCCCATCATGACCTGGCTGTGTGACCCCAGCAGGGATCCCACCACCGAGGCTCAACTCTCTCAGATGTGAAATGGGCTGACACCCCAACCACTTCAGTGAGGTGGTCTGCTGAGCCCAGCCAGAGGTGTTAACAGGTCTAATCCACAGTAACTGGCCCAATCCTTGGTGACGTGCCCAGCAAGCATTCAACAAATGCCAACTAAACCAGACAGGAAGGTCCCCTGGCAGGGTGGTTCGGTGGTTACTTTCAGGGATGGAGGGCATGGCAAGGAGAGAACTTTCCCCTAGGGACACCTCAGTGTCACCAGCCCACAGACCAATAATGAGAATATTTGCAGCCGCAAGAGCTCTGGTGACACGGGCCATCACTTGCAAAATTCTTAACCTTTTCAGTAAACCTAGTTAAGTCTTTTCTTTCCTCCTTTCTTGGGAGAAAGACCCTGTCCGTCAGACTTAGATAATTCCCTTAAAACTGGTGACTCAGGTTCCTCTGGCTACTGATAAAGATCATGGAAACTCAGCATTCTCCTTGGTTCATCATAAGGCGGAGTGGCTTTAAGCCAAAACAGGGCCCTTGGAGTCCAAGGAGGTGACCTTTTACCCAAGTTTTTTTTCTTTCTTTTACAAAATATATTAGTCAAGCCAGATTTCCTTTACCCACTTGATAGGCAAATAATAGAAATGTACCCAGATATATGATTCAAGTAACAAGCTTGTTATCTTTTTCTCTTCTAGAGACTGAGGCAGCACTTTAGCAGAAAACCCAAGACCCCATCCTGACTAGGGCAGAGAGGAAAAGAGCTTCATGAAACCCCAATAGGCAGACACTACAACCCTCCTCAACAGGAAGCAGTTACAGAAGAGACCTCACACCCCTCGTGAGGTCTCTAATGAAAAAGGAGCTCATGGCTCTTAGATAAGGATTAGGCTGGGAGTTAGGGGGTTTGGGGTCCTCCTGCACAGACAGACGGTTAGGTCATCCTATCCTAGAAAGGGTCCGCCCTAATCCACCCACAATTAAGCAAGCCAGAAGCCTTTTTGGGGCTCAAAGTAGCTCATACAAAGAAACCAGTAAGCAGATAACCAGGTACCCGGGTCAGCCAGTCACTGGCACTTGTGCAATGAAGACCCCGATGACCTTCAAGTCACCTGAGCCTCCTTATACCATCATTATGCTATGATGCATATGCCCGGAAGTTCATTAATATCACTATAACAGACTGAATTCTGGGAAAGAGCATGCGCAGAAAGCAAACGATGAGTCACCGGGTCCTGTCCATCGTAGTTGTCAGTCAAGAAAGCCCACCCCTCTGAGAACAGTCCCCACCCACAGCAAACAGGGATAAAAACCCCAAAGAGTTTGTGACTGTGCCTTTAAGCCCTTGGGCCTTTTGAGCTGCTCTTCTCTTGTTCTGGCCGCTTCCACGCCTGGAAGTGACCTGTTTACTTTGCTTTCCTTTCTAAGAAAGCTATTCTTTTCTGCTGTATTTCGGTGTCTTTCTCAGTTCTTTGTTCAAGACGTCAAGAGGCTGAACAACCCTCCAAGAGGGGAACCCCACTGTCCAGTAGCACTGGGACCCCTGTCACTCCGCACAGAGGGGGCCACGGCCCTACTTCTAATAGCCAACCTGATCTTTCCTGTCTTTACACTTTTATATAAATGGAATCACACAGCACATCTGTTTAAAATAAATGTTGTGTTTTAAAAAAAATATATGATCCTTTAAATATTGAAAGTGAAAAAAGGAAAAGTCAGAGATGAAAACCCAGCATTCGGGGCCCCCAAAATGCCCCTTTTAAAACCAAAAGTCCCACCTTCCAGAATGGCTGGTCATCCTATACTCCGGCTTACTGCTTACAGCCTGGGAGTGTCTGGCCTGGGAACCATTTCCCCAGAGACACTGAACTCCCCACCCCCCTCCACACCTGCACAGCGATTCATTCAAGTCCCAAGAGCTGGGAACATGAGGCCCCATTTTATGCCGAAGCTGAGGCCCAGAGGGGAGTGTTTGCCAGAACCCACACAGCCAGCCGTTTCAGCTCATGTCTGTCCAACAGCTTGCTTTGGAGGCCTGGAAGGTGAACTTGCCTTTGCTGTCACAGTACCCTCTGTCTGCCCTGTCGTCCCCAACCAAAATCATCTACCCACTCTGCCTGGCCAGAGCCATGTGGCACCTCCAGATCTTACCTGGCAGGTGGGGACCCTGGGCCAAGTCGGGAGGGCAGAGCTGGTGGCGGTGGGAGGAAAGTCCCACTGGGTTCTTTCCTGTGTGGGCCCCTCAGCTTCCTGAGCAGCTGTCACTTACCGAAAGTCATGGCCTTGTAGCAGTGGGGGCAGGGAGGCAAGAGGGCCCAGCTGGGGAGGGGCAGAAAGTTCCGGAAGTTTGTACAGCAGCGGCCCTGCTAAGACAGGCTGCTGGAGACCCCAGACCCAAGAGAAGGGATAACAGCACAGAGCTGGTCACACAGGGGTCTCAGTGGGTTCTGGGCCCACTCTCTGTGGGGCCCTGGCAACACCCCAGCTCCTTGGGCCTTAGTTTACCTATCCGTGGTGTGTGTGGGTTGGGGACCCAGAGGAACTTCCCCTTCTGCACCCATGGAAAGGAGCTGGGCTAGATCTGCCCATGAATGAGGCTCTGAAGTTGCCCCAGAGAAAGGTCAAGTTCTCCTTCCAAGTATTTCTCCCAGGAGACCTTAGGAAGGACAGAGCCCCTACTGTGCACAGTGCCCTAAGCCTAGCCCTGCCTGGCAACCAGGTCTGCTCTTGGGAACACCTCATCACCTGCCTGGCAGGGAGGCATAGGCCAGGGCTGGGAGGTGGGAGATGGAGGATGGGGGGCTCTGTGCAGAGGCCAGGATCAACCCAGCTGAAATATGAGGCAGGACAAAAGAGCATTCCTGGTGGAGGGCACCACATGGACAAAAGATGGGATGAGTTAAGCAGTTTAAGGAGCCAAGAAGAAGTTGGCAGAGCAGGAAGAGGTAAGGAGAAAGGGGAAAGCAGGTGGGCAGCAGAGGTCAGGTTTCACTGATCTTTTTTTTAATGCCCCTGAGGCTGTCATGAGTGGAGAAGGCAGAAGACCAGGGCAGCGTCCTGGTGAGACCAGTGTCCTTAGTCAGATGCACACCCCTAGAAACAATTCGGGGAGAGATTTTAGAGGACCCTTTAATCTCTGTAATCTCATCACAAATCATAGCCCCCAAATGGCTTGGATATGTATTTTATAGCCTTTAATTTAACCACTCACAGATAATTATTGGGCACCTCCTGTGTGCATGGTATTGACACAACAGGGTACAAGAGCAGACCCAATCTCTGACTAGTGGAGCTGACAGTCTCGTCAGGGAGATGACAACATACAAACTTATTACCTATGAATTGTTGCAGTGCCTTTGGGGCCAGGCTTCTAGGAGAGACCCCCAAGTCTGGGAAGTCTTCCTGGAGGAAAAGACTTTGATACTAAAATCCAAAGGCAGGTGGAATTAGCCAGAAAGTGATGTGGAGGTGTCAGGAGTTCCAGCAGAGGGTACGGCCCAAGCAAAGGCTGGGATGCCGGACAAAGAGTGTTCTTGAGAAGGACAAGGTGGCAGAAACAGAGGATGGCAGGGGTGTAGTGTGATGAGACTTGTTTAGAGGCATCATTGGGACCTTGTGGTGGGAGGAAGGCACATGGGTTGTATCCTTAGTGCAGTGGGAGCCACAGCAGACTTGTGGCAGGAAGCATTATGTCGAGGCTTAGCCATAGTATTTTTCTTTCACTTCCTGGGTGGCTTCAGTGGAGAGAAATACAAATACATACGTGCTCCCATCCTTTTCTCTGAAATGAAGACTCCTGCCTCCAGGAAGGACAGAGGGTCAGTCTCTAGGACCCTGACAACTGTTGCATTTTGAAAATAAGCAAAAGGGGAACAGGGTCAGGACAAATTCTCAGCCCCAGAGAGAGGCAGAGGAAAGAAGGTTCTGGGGAGGCAAAGCCCAGGACTTGCCCAAGAACAAATTGGAAACATAAGTGAATTTTCTGCTGGTAAAGAGCCCATAAATACAGTCAAAGAATAAACAAAGGAGACAGGTAAAAAGTAGAAATCACATCATTGATGAAACATCCTCATTATGTAAGCAACTCCTAGAAAGTAATAAGAAAATGCCAGTAACTCAGCAGGCTGGCTATAAACCCAGAAATCACAGAAAATTAAGTACAAATGGCTCTTAAACTCAGAAAAAGATGCTCAGCCTTACTCATAATAAGAGAAATGCAAATTAAAAGTACCATGAAACCTTATGATTATTTCAATGGATAAAAGAAAGATTTGACAAAATTCAACACCTTGTCATGATTTTAAAAAACCTCTCAGCAAACTAGATATAAATAAGAACTTCTTCAAGCTGATAAGGATCATCTACCAAAAAATCTACAAGTAATATTACACTTAATGCAAAAGGCTGAATTGTGCTCTCCTGAGACTAGGAACAAGACAAGGGTATCTATTCTCACAGCTTCTAGTCAACATTATTCTAGAGGTCATAGCCATTGCCATTAGGCAAGAAAAATAAATAAAAGGCATAAATATTGGAAAGGAGGAAGAAAAACTGTACTTATATGCAGATTATATGATTGTTTATATAAAAAAATAAGGAAATCTATGACAATTACTAGAACTAATAAATGAATTTAGCAAGTTCACACATGGAGAAGTTAATATGCAAAATCCTACTGCATTCTTATATGCTATATATCCTTATATACTAGCAGCAAACAATTAACAAAATTTAATCTCATTTTCAGTAGCAGCGAAAAAGATAAAGTATCTAGGTATAAATCTAACAAAATAAGTCTAAGACCTCTACACTAAGAACTACAGATATTGCTCAGAAAAATTCATGAAGAGCTAAATAAATGGAAATACGTACCATGATTATGGATTGGAAGACTCACTGTTGTTAAAATGTCAGTTTTCCCCAAACTAATCTATAGAGTCAGTGAAATTCAAATCTAAATTCAGCAGGATACTTTTAAGAGAAAGAGAGAGAAAGAGAGAGAGAGAGTTGATTTTTTTGACTCAGATAGTAAGGCAATTAAAAGGGGGAAAAGAAAGACTTTTCAGCAAATGTTGTTAAAACTACT
This sequence comes from Cynopterus sphinx, assembly GCA_030015415.1. Classification (NCBI taxonomy): domain Eukaryota; kingdom Metazoa; phylum Chordata; class Mammalia; order Chiroptera; family Pteropodidae; genus Cynopterus; species Cynopterus sphinx. The sequence goes on along the minus strand of CM057390.1, from coordinate 49,491,202 downwards.
GGCGATCGTATGGAAAACAACTAACCATAACCTTTACCTAACACCATACATAAAATCAACTCAAAATGGATCACAGTCTTAAATATAAAATCTAAAACTCTAAGACTTCTATATATAAAAAAAAAAAAACATAAGAGCAAATCTTTACAAAGTTGAAGTAGGCAAAGTTTTCTCAGAAAAAGTTGATAATCAAACTTCATCATTTGCTCCTCAAAAGACACCACCGAGAAAACAGAAAGGCGAGACACTGATCAAGAGAAAATATTTGCAACATATAGAAATACAAACAAAATACCTGTATGCAGAAAATATAAACAACTCAATAATAAAAGACAAGCTACTCAATCAGAAAATGGGCAAAAGATCTGAACAGACACTTCACCAAAAAGGATATATGAATGGCCAACAAGCGCATAAAAAGATGCTCAATGTCATTAAACATCAGGGAAATGCAAATCCAAACCACCATGAGATACCACCTCATATCCACTAGAATGAGCAAAATTAGAAAGACAGACAACAAGAGTTGATGATGCATTGCTGGTGAGAATGCAAAATGGTGCAGCCGCTATGAAAAACAGCTTGGCAGTTTCTTAAACATAGAATTACCCTACAATCCACTCATAGGTGTAGATGAATATTTGTAGCAGCTTTATTTGTAATAGTTCTAAACTGAAAACAACCCACATGTTCACCAGCAGGTGAAGAGATGAACAACCATACAACGGTTGGTCTAGACATGCAATGGAATGGACTTGACAATAAAAGGGAACGAACTATTGATACATGCACCAACATGGAGCAATCTCAGAATCATTATGCTGAGTGAAAGAAGCAAGCACAAAGCTTATGAATAAAATTTTGGAACATGCAAATTAATTTTGATCATAGTCATGGTTTTACAGATTTACACTCAGGTCAAAACAGCATAACATATGCACTTAAAATATGTGCAATATCTTATATGTGGAACCTAAAAAAATAATAAAAATAAATGAACAAATGATCCAAATGCCCAGCTACAGAGGATTTGCTGGAAAACTATGGACAGTCTCAGCATGGAATAGTATGCATCTGTGCAAAAGAATAAGGCAGCATAATGCTGACGATGTGGGAGGACTTTGTGAAGGAAAAAGCAAGGTGCAAGCCCCCCTGGGCAAGAAGTTTTAGTCTATGTGAAAAGAAAAGAATGAGGATTCCTCTGTATAGATTCTCTCTGCATCAAAAAGTTAATAATTTGTTCCCCTGGTGGCCACTGGGAAAAGGAACTGGGAGCCATGATCAGCAAAAATGGGAGACTTTATGTTTTTTACCTTTTTTGTGCCTATTAAACTTTATATTTGTTAATAGTGTTTAAAAGGTGAGAGTTTTATCAAAAAAGTAAACATATGCCACCATGTGAGATGGAAAAGGAAATGAGAATTACTGGAGCAGTTCGGAGGTTGACTGTAAACCAAAACAATCATGTTGTTAATGAAAATGGTGCACGGGGTGCCCACCATGGCTTCTTACATGTAGCAATTAATTTAACAATCTCATAAGCGTGAGCCGTGATCCCCATTTACAGAGGGAAAAATTGAGGCTGAGAGGTCACATGACAAGAAGGAAGAGTCTCCAGTTTCCTTTGGCTCCCTCTTCTCACAATATCCTAGGATCCCCCCCCTCATTAAGCTGAGCAAAGGAGTCTGGCCTCCCGCTTGGGTGGGAGAGAAGATACCTGGAGCCTTCAGGACCCCATTCCTCACTTTATTTTTCTCCCCAGCACACATCATTCTGCTGTGGTGCATGTTTTTCTTATTTATCTTATTTTCATCCATTTCCCCCATTCGTATGTCATCTCCTCCAGCACTGGAATTTGTGGTTGTCCTGATCACAGCTGTGTCCCCAATGTCTGGCACACAGTAGCCATCAAATGAATGAATAAATGAATGAATTCAGAGGAGGAGACTCAGGAGGGCTGGGAGCAGGAACAACTGGGAATAGGAAGAGAAAGGGCAGGAAGTCAGGGTCTGTGTGGGGTGGCAGCTAGGACACAGGACAAAAGGACAGGAGCAGAATTCCAGTCAGATGAGCACTGGGAGGATGGAAGTGCCAGATATAAAGCGGGGTAAGCAAGGTAGGACAACATAGCTTGTGGTCTGAGCTATAGGTCAAACTTACCAGGCTCTGATTCCTGCGTGGCTGGAGGCTAGGCAGGGACAGCAGGGAGGAGTATGCCAGGGCAAGAAGGTGGCTTAGGGGCGCAGAGGGGGCCTAAATGTAAAAACAAAAACAAAAAAAACAAACCTTTCAAATAAACAGGCAAGCACATCAGTCCCTTCCTCCTCTCCAGTTGCAGGGTCATCCTGCCCAAGGCCTTGAAGACAGGAGCACCAGGCCTCAAGGCCATGAAGCCCTCTGCCCTTCCTCCTCCTCCCTTCTCCCTTCTACTATTCTACCCTCCATACTTGCCTTGCTCTGACCCCTCTCTTGCCCTCCCAGGACTTGATTTGGGCCCCAGGCCCTGCCCTGAGTTTCCCAGGACCTCTTTCCACCCACCTGTTTACTCCCCACAGTCTAAGGAAACTGAAGCCCTGGGCCCTGAGTTCATGCACAGGCAGGGTCACAACCCCAGGCCTAACAATTATACACCATTTAAATCTCACAACTACCCCACCAGCTTGGAACTACCATTAGCCTCATCTTACAGGCAGGGAAACTGAGGCCCAGAGCTGCAATACACCACTCAACTCTGAGTCTGCTCCACACCAGTGTCCCAGCAATGGGCCTTGGCCAGGCAGAGATAGGCGAGGGCTCGGCTGCCCCCTAGTGGATACTCGCGGCACTTCCGTGAGAAGGGAGTGGCTTGTCGCCTGGCCTTCCGCCCAGGGAGAGGGCAGGTGCAAGACCACAGATAAACGTAATTCTGTAATTATAGAAAAATCGCATAAATGCTTGCTTCTCCTTTTGTCTCTTAACTGCCTTAAAAAGCAGTTGTCTAAAAATGTGTTGAATTGTTTTGGGCCTATAACATATGGAAATGTAATATATTTAACCATAACAGCACAAAGGAGGTGGGAGACCAAAGCTGTATTGGAATAAAGAAATGACACCAGGCAGTAACTCTAATTCATAAAAACTAATGAAGAAAACCAGAAATGTGAAAGGAGAAAATTAATATAAAAAATCTATAAATATATACTTGCCTTCCTTTTTTTTCTGATTCTTCAACAGAGATACAATTGTGTGGAGTAATAATTATAACAATGTATTGTTGGGTTTGCAGCACGTGTAGATGTAGTATGTATAACAATGATACCACGATAATAACAGCAATTGTACAAAAGGGGAGAAGGAAATAAGATATACAGGAGCCACATTTCTATGTCATTAAAATTAAGGCGGCATAAATCTGAAGTAGATTCTAAGTTAAGACGTATATGTTCAGTGCTAAAGGAACCACTGAAGAAATAACTCAAAAAACAGTGAAAAAAGTAATTTAAAGGAATTAAAATGTTACACTAAAAAAAGTCACTTTATGCAATAGGAGGCAGTTAAAAGAAAAAAGAAACAACAACAAAAAAGATGTGGAACGCATAGAAAAACAAAAGTAAAATGGCAGATGTCATGGTGTTAAAATGACATTATTCCCCAAAATGAACTTCAGATTTGATGCAACTTCCTGTCAAAATCTCAACTGACTTCTTTGAAGAAATTGACAAGCTGATCCTAAAATTCATATGAAAATTCAAGGGACCCAGAATAGTCTTTTTGCTCTTAAAAAAGGTCAGAGTTGGAGAAATCACATTTCCAAATTCCAAATTGAATATAAAGCTACAGCAATCAAAACAGTGGTACTGGCATAAAGATATATATGCAGATCAATGGAATAGATTTAAGAATCCAGAAACAAAAACATTTATTTTCAACAAGACAATTCAAAGGGAGAATATGATCTTCTCAACAAATGGTGCTAAAACAACTATATATTCACATGTGAAAGAATGAAGTTGGACTCATGCCTCATAACATATACAAAATGAATTCAAAATGGAATAAAGACCTAAATATCAGAACTAAAACTATAAAATGCTTAGGAAAACATAGATATAAACTTCATAACCTTGGATTGGGCAACAGTTTCTTAGATATGACATAAAAATAACAAACAGTAAAAGAAAAAATAAATTAAACTTCATCAAAATTAAAAATGTTTGTGCCTCAAAAGACTATATCAAGAAATTGAAAAGATAACTCACAGAATGAAATAAGTTTGCAAATCATATATCTGATAAGGAACTATATATCTATAGAATATATGAAGGATTCTTACAACTCATCAATAAAAAAAAACCCTTAATTTTAAAATAGGCAAAGAATGGACGTGGTTCCATAGTGTAGTGGTTAGCACATCTTCTTAGATGCAGAAGGCCTGGGTGCAAGCCCCAGTGGAGCCACGGTCCATGGTCTACAGCCATGCCGCCCTGAAAAGCCTGATGTCTGATCTCGGAAGCTAAGTAAGATTGAGTCTGGTTAGTACTTGGATGGGAGACCACCTAGGAAGACCCAGTGCTGTAGGCATAGATAGATAGATAGATAGATAGATAGATAGATAGATAGATAGATAGATAGATAGATAGATAAAATAGGCAAAGAATCTGAATAGACATCTCTCCAATAAATACATGAAGAGATGCCCACCATCATTAGTCATCAAGGAAAAGCAAATCAAAACCATAAGGAGATGACACGTCCCATCCACTAGGATGGGTATAATTAAAAGGACAAATAATAAAAAGTGTTGATGAGGTTGTGGAGAAGTTGGAATCGTCATACATTGCTGATGGAAATGTAAATGATGCAGGCATTTTAAAAAGTATCTGGCAGTTCCTCAAAAGATAAAACATAGGATTACTTTATGACCCACTCCTATCTATATACACAAGAGAAAGGAAAACATATATTGACACAAAGCTTTGTGTGCAAATGTCATTATCTCATAATTTGTGATAGCCAAAAATTGGAAACCACCCAAAGAAAGTCCATCAATTGATGAATGGATAAATAAATCTATACAATAGAATATTACTCAGCAGTAAAAAAAAATAAAGCGTACTGAACCATAACATAACATGAATCTTGAAAACATTATGCTAAGTAAAAGAAGCCAATCACAAAAGACCTCATTTTGTATGATTCCAACGTGAAAAGTGTAGAATAGTCAGAAAGTAGATTCCTAGTTGCCTAGAGATGGTGGAGGGGTAAGGAATGGGAAGTGACTACTAATGGTGAGGGCCATCTTTGGGGGATGGTGGAAATGTTCTAAATTTTATGATGGTTGCACAACTGTACATATACTAAATATATGAATGTGTCTGAATAAATGGTGGTAAAACCCATTGAATTGTACAATTTAAATGGGTAAATTGTATGGTATGTGAACTATATCTCAGCAAAGCTACTATTAATTTTTTAGTTAAAAAAAAACATGCTGACTGGGCTCAGCCATCACCTCTTCCAAGAGCCTTCCTGCCTAAAATACACCCACCAGTTTATCTTCTTTGTTTTTCTTCATAGCCTGACACCCTGGGTTGTTTGTGGTTCTTTTCTTTTCTATCTTCCAGCTCTCCTCCAGGGGAGCCTCTTTTTGCCCCAGCCCCTCAAAAATCCAGGGTGCACCTAAATCGGTTCTAACGGCCCCCCTCTCTCCCCACCCCACGCTGCCCCAGGATCTGTACTGGAGGCAAGCAGATGGTGTTTGAATCTGTTACAAAACATACAACGAATATCCATAATCATAACAGCTAGCATTCCAGCGCTTAATAATGTTAGTGCTGGTTAATTGCTCTGTGCGTGGCATTTTACATAGGTTATCTCATCTATTTATTGTCACAGTTTTAGGAGAGAAAATGGTAGTTTATTCCCATTTTACAGATGAGAACAGGTCCGTGGCTCTAGATCTCCATAACACACTTCCAGGAAGAAGGCCGTGATGGCATCCTAAGCGCCGCGCCCACCCGAGGTCGGATTCTACTCATTGGCATCGGAGGAAAGAGGAAGACACCCACCAGCCACCAGCGCCTCCCGGGTTACCTACAACTCCCAGCGCCCCGCGGGCGCCGACGCTACCTTTACGGCAGAACAGGAAAAGCTTGTTGCGATGCTTCTTGGGAGTTGTAGTCTCGCTGCAAAGGGAGGCGGAGCTGTAAGAGGTTGATGTATCTGGAGCCAATGAAGAAGCAGATGTGGATGAGTGCTGAGCCAAGAGGCCAATGGGAATACGGCTTCGAGAGGGTGGGACTTCCTGCAACGAAGTCATGGTGAGCGGCTGCGCAGGGGCGGCCACTTCCTTTTGGGGGTGGTGGCGAACGCGGGGAGAGAGCAATGAAGGCCTCGGGAACGGTAAGGTGGGCGCCCCCGGGTAGGGGGCCGCGGGCGCGTTGCAGACCGAACGGGGAGGACCTCAGGAGGTGGCGTGGCCCGCGTCAGGCGTGCGCGCTCCGGGTTGGTATCCGCGCCGCCGCAGGCCGCCGCCTCCAGGTACAGCCAACATGGCGACCACTGCGGGCGCCGCGTGGGGAGCCCGGCGCGTGGCCCGGGTCGGCCTGAGAATCGGGGGTCGTGGAGGCAGGACCTCCTTTCCAGAGGAAGAGACACGCACAGCATGGAGGCTTGCGTTACGAGGCCTCGTCGAGCTGCTGAGCCTCGGTTTCGTCCATTGCATAGTGGCCGTGGGGGGAGGCAATAGAATTTTCATTTTTTCTCGGTGTGACTGTGAGTAGAAGAAAATTACAAACCCGAGTTGCCACGAGCCTTATCGCTGTGGCAAGTGCTAAGCAAAATCAGGGCTCTAAAGTGCAGAATTGGAAGAGCAGGCCCCGGGGAAAGGCAAGGCAGGAGCGGGGTGTCATGTACACATCTTCGGCCTCAGTTTCCACGCTGGGAAAGGGATTGCGTTGGTCCCTTCCAGAACGGATGATCTACGAGGCTGATTAGTCAAGATTGAGAGGTGGAAGTAGGAGCTAAGTCTGTGGTGTTTGGGGTTACCTTCTGGTGACATTAGTAAAGTGGTTGGAAGTCATTTAAGGAGGTGGCACTTTGCATCCGTGTGAACATGGAACTTCCTCTTGGCAGCCCACATCCCTTGGACTGTAGCTGGGAAAACTAAGGCAGCTGCAGGTTACATGGCAGCAGTGCAGGAAGCCCAGGGCTGGAGAGGGAACTAGATTGTTGTCCTGCTTCTGCCAGGAGTGGGCTGTAAGACAGGCTAGTCACTATATTATTTGAACTAAGAGAGCACTTGGGCAAGATTCTGTGAGTTGCAGAGATGCGGTGGAAGGAGGCTACCTGACTGTTCTGAGCCTGAGGCTGCAGGTCTAGGCCTCACCTTTCTCCACACATAAAGGGAAAAGGAGGGGCAGCAGGGTTGACAGCTTTGCTTGGCTTTTCTGAGCCAGGGCAAAGGGTCCATGGCCCTCTTGGTTAATCCTCCTGCCCTCACTTTGATGGGTCAGTCTTGACAGCAGTGTGACTAACAAATCACTCAGATTCCACGTAGAAGACTTGGGATGGTATTCACCCTTCTCTATTCCGTGATCCAGCCATCACCCGGATTAGGAAAGGGAGGGGGGGCATCTCCAGTTGCCTTAGCTGTGGATGCTGGCCTTATCCTACCTCTGATTCTGTTTCAGCTACGAGAATACAAGGTGGTGGGGCGCTGTCTGCCCACCCCCAAGTGCCGCACGCCGCCCCTCTACCGCATGCGCATCTTCGCGCCTAACCATGTCGTTGCCAAGTCTCGATTCTGGTACTTTGTGTCACAGCTGAAGAAGATGAAGAAGTCTTCAGGGGAAATTGTCTACTGTGGGCAGGTATGGGATGTTTGAGACAGGGTGCGGTGGGTCTAGAGTGGATTTACACCTTCCATGGGACAGGCTCCACAGGGTTACTAGGCTTCAGTTCAGTTCACACCCTAGGTCGGGATGGGAAGGGATGGGTTTATGGTGTGGTTAGTGCTCTGGGACACCTTGGCTGAGGCCATCACCTTCCCTGGGCCTCATCTGTGAAAGGGTGCTGTCACCTGGGCACACTGCTGCAATGAGCACCAGACTTTGCACCATGAGGCTGTACTGGTGCAGCAGATGGTTTTTGGCTTCAATGTGTTTGGGAGGAGTCAGGACTTATACTGGTCTCCATAGGGGATGGAGCCAGGACTGCTCTGCATCCCCACTGTTGCCATCTAAATTTCCCTTCAGATACGTGAAGGTTCAGGGCCTGGGCTATCTGTGGAGCAGCAGGGCCAGAGGTAGTGATGGTAGAGGCCGAGTAGAGACCAGTGTACTGCTCTGGCCTCAGCCTGTCTCCCCTTTGGCAGGTGTTCGAGAAATCTCCTTTGCGAGTGAAGAACTTTGGCATCTGGCTGCGCTATGACTCCCGGAGTGGCACCCACAACATGTACCGGGAATACCGTGACCTGACCACTGCAGGCGCTGTCACCCAATGCTGTGAGCCATCAACTCCCCACTCCCCCAGTCAGGTTCCTTTTTTAGACCTGGACATCTGCAGCTCAGTTTGATCCTTTCCCTGTCCCCCGACTGAGGCAGGAGAAGTGCAAGAGGCTTCATAGACAGGGGAGGGGATGAGTCCCGGGGATGGTGACATAGGATTTAGGAGAGATGTTTACTCAGGGGTAGGAGGAAAGGAGAGGATACCTCAGGCCTGCTTTTTTTTTTTTTTTTTAACCTGTCACCATGTTGGCCTTTTGAGGGTGGCCTCTGGTATAATGCAGCTCCCACCCAGAACCTGGTTTAGCCCTCGTCCAGTGTTCGGACCTGTAGCAGCCCCAGGCATTCCTAGAGTGGGCTACCTGCCAAGGCTGAAACACAAGCACCTAAACCCAAGAACCGCTGTTTCTCGTAGCAGCAGTTTAAACAGAGGTGCTGATAGCAAGCGGATCTCGTCGCCTTTGGGGGCTGTGTCCGTGCCCCTAAAAGTGAATTGGGTGGTTCTACATCTCTGGTGGCCAGAGACTAGTCCCCAAATGGGGGCCCCCAGGCAGGAACATGATGAGAGGTTTGGGGAATGCCCAGAGCCCTTAAGGCACATTTACCTTGCCCATCCTGCCTCTTGCAGACCGAGATATGGGGGCCCGGCACCGTGCCCGCGCTCACTCAATCCAAATCATGAAGGTGGAGGAGATTGCAGCCAGCAAGTGCCGCCGACCGGCTGTCAAGCAGTTCCACGTGAGTGCCCTGGGGCCCCTGCTGGGCTGAGGGGCCTTTTCCCCAGCCTTGGTTCTGACGTAGGAGCACAGTGGGGGGTGGCCACACCTCAGTGGCCCTCTGAAGGACAAGGTTAAGAGGCTTCCACCCCCCTCACCCATCTCTCTCTGTCACAGGACTCCAAGATCAAGTTCCCGCTGCCCCATCGGGTTCTTCGTCGCCAGCACAAGCCACGCTTCACCACTAAGAGGCCTAACACCTTCTTTTAGATGTAGAGCCTTCCTGTTCCCTGGTCTGCCCAAATAAACTCTTTGGGAACATAGAGGTTCTCAGACACACTTGTTTTTTTTGCATGTCCTGCAGAACTCAAAAGGGTGCAGCCATTCTGAATTCCCTGTTCCAGGTGGGGTTCTCTTCAGGTGGGGCCCAGATAGTAGAATCTCCAGAAGGCAGGGCAGGAATGGTGAGGGTCTCACCCCCAAGCTCTACTGCTCTCTCAGGTCCCTGGGGCTTTGTCCATTGAGGTGTTGTCATGGGTGAGGTCCTGGAGTCAGCATGGTTTTTAGCCCTGCCAGGCAGCCCTCTGCTGTGAGCTCTGAGGTGTACTGCAGGCCTCAGGTTTGGCCCCTGAATCTGTCCCATTCTGCTTCATTAAACATAGGGCTCAGATGGACCCTGGGAGAATCAGAGTTGTGGGCTCCCCTCCTGACATAGAATCTGGTCTTTGGTTCCAAGGTCTTCAGAGCAGACACAAGGGGGCACCGAAGAGGACCGTGAGCCTGCTTTGCTGGAGTTAGCTTCCTTTTTCCTGGTTGGCACCCCTGAAGCTGCCCTGATCCTTCCCGTGGAGGTCAAGATCTCACGGAGGGTGTCTGTCTCCAGGAAACAGCTTGAGGCCTGGGGAATTCCAGGCATGAAGTTAATCCCACCCTGGGGTTCTACCCTGGCCAAGCCTTCAATAAGGAGGCTGAGACAGCCAAGAGCTCTGGCTTTGGGAGTTCCTGTCCTTGTGTCAGCTTGGGCCCTCTGAGCAGTGGTATCCTTCACAAGGTCAAGCACCAACTGAATGTACTCAGTTGACAGCGCTGGGGACAGGCTGGTAGAACCTACCATGGATTGGGGAAAAGCCCAAGTACAAAAAGTCACGTGAGAGTCAGGGGAGCATCCAGGCCTAGCATATCCTAGGCAGGGGACACACCTGCTACTACCACATGGTGGGAGTGGGTGAAGAGCAGTTTGCATGATCTTGGTGGTGATGTCCAGAAAATCAGGCAACTTCAAAGCCCAGATGCCCAGGGCACTGATGTGCATAGCCAACTATTCTCACAGGAAAGAGGCCTGAGGACAGGATGGGCTTCCAGAGCCACCATTAGCTGCTTTGCCTGTTGTCCCAATGTAATTGACTCCTTCCTATCTTGGCCTCTGTACTTGCTGAGTCCTCTGCCTGGCCTGCTCTCCACAGGTCACTGGCTTGGCCTCAGTAATGTTTAAATTACCCATCTATTCATGTCATTAGTTTTCTGTTCCTCACCAGTCTGAGCAGGAACCATATCTCAACTGTGTCCCCAGGAGGACTTCCATAAGTCATGGAACCCAGAAAAAGGCGGTGATGGCCAGTGAATACCTCTGCCTGTGTCTGCACCACATGGGGTAGCAATGTTAAACTCGCCTGGCTTTCATGGGCCAGGTATTTGTTGTTGAGACTGCTAAAATCCCTGCAAATACATCTATACCCAACAAACTTTACAGGATTAAGGAGTTCTGGTTTCCTACAGCTTTGCCAGCACCCGTGTGTTAGCAAACTCCAATGGCTGATAAATCACATTTTAGGATATACTGTGAAGTAGGTATTTTTCTCCCTGAATTAAAATTATTTGTATGAACTTGTTTCCTCATCTCCTGGTCATTGATTCTAAAAGCTCTTACGTGAGGTTAATGCCTGGTAAAATTCCTGTGTAGCAAGTACTTTCATAGTACTTTCTGATGTTTTTAAGGTATGCTTTGGGATATTGGGCTAATATTTTTTTAATGTTTGCCTGGAAACACCTAGTTGTCCCTAAATATTCCTTCTTCCTCCGTGACAGTATCCCCATGTCTAGATTCCACCCAGGAAAAGTTTTCCCAGCCTCTCAGTGGTATTCATGTAACAGAGATGTGTGCCGTTATCAGGAAATGCCCATTCGCCTAGAATCTAGCCACAATGGCCAGTCCTCCATCACCCATATTTGGCCATGAGGAAACAACACAAGCAGTGTGTGGAAGGAGCTTGGGTTCCTGACCCTGTATCTGCTGTAACTGGAACATGAGGAAGAAGGAAATAACCAGTTCTGTTTAGGCTCTAATCTGGAGCTGCTTGGTCACTCATGTGGCCTGGAGGTGGGCCCTGATGGCTGTGCCTGGGGCAAGTCACTGCCTACTCAGCTTTAGTTTCTTACTGTGTAAAGTAGGGTTGGCGATCCCTTAATTCTGGGGACCTGGGCAGTCCGAAATAGAGGTTAAGAGAGGCTATAATGCACCACCACTGGGTACCCAATCATCACCTTGCTCCACCAAGGTCTCATACACACTATAGCCTGGAACCAGTTGGGAGGGCTCTTGACCCACCAGTTGAAGGTTGGAGTCAACATTATTGAGTGGCCTTGAATGGAGGAGAGTGAGCCCAGCTCCCTAACCTGTTCACCCACCCTACCATCTCATGAGTTTGCCCACAGACCTTTTTAGCATGTAATCATTCCCCTGCCAATTTCCCACAAACTCCAGTCAGAGCAGCTAGTGAGATGCTGGCTGGAGGTGAGGGCCACTGAATTGAGCCCTCAGTCTTAAGAGGGAGTTGAAGTGCCAGAACCACCCAGCAAAGGCTGGAACTAGGAGATGAGCCCTTCCATGTGGGACCTGTGAGGTGGGGGTGGCATTGGGATTGCTTGCACCCATCTGGTCAGCTGGGACTCACCAGGATGACAGCAGGAACCCGGTGAACCCCTCCCACTGCCTCAGGTAGGCTTCCCAAGTCTGGTTCCTGGGCCTGTCCAGGTGCCAGATATCCCACCTGGGCAGGAATGAAAGCCCTGGAGGAGAGAAACTGCTAGCCACTCATTTCTATTCCACCCTGCACTCAGCCCCCGAGTCAGGATCATCCAGACAAGGTCAGGTGCCAAGGCAAGAAAAAGTGAGGGCCCCAGGAGACCCAACCTAGATCCTGAAACCCAGAGAGACAGAATCATGGCATCATGGAGTCTAATCCTCAAGACTAGACAGATTCCTGGAATCTCACAGTGAGGGTACCTGTGGTGATAAAGTTTTGCTTTTACTGAGTATAGGATATAAGTTCAAGGACAAATACTCAGCAGGTTATTCTGGAGCCAGAGTAGCTCACAACCTCTGGCCCCTGCTATGACTCTAGGGAGCCAAGGGAGCACTGGGGGTGCCCAGGTAGCAGGCAGGGGTGGGCAGCAGATAACTGACACAACACCCCAACATTTCTGTTCTTTATGCTCAGACCGCTTCTGCTGGGCCTTCAGGATCACCCTGCCCCTCTCCCTTCATTGACTGGGGAGGGGATACTTTCCAACTCTTATCCTGGGGTCCTGCCTGCCTCCTTCCCATCAAAGTAAGAATGCTTCTCCCCACCCTGCTCCCTGCCCCTGACCGTGCTTCCTCCTCACAATCCCCAGCAGGCACAAGAGATGGTTCCACCCACCCCGAAGGGCTTCCACTCGGTTTTCTCTCATGTCCTAGAATCCCAGAACGTTCTGAATCCACCCATTTCTCCTATCCCATTAGGTCCATTATTAGGTCCACTATACTAGGCCCCACTCATTAGGTCCCTCATTGCTTCAAACTGTCCAGTGGCCCCCCAGTGCCCTTAGCATAAAATCCACACCCCTCCCCACGGCTCAAGGTCCCCTGGGGCCCTCCCTGTTCAGCTCCTTTCTATCCCAGGGCCCTTTCCCCAGCTCTCTCCAAGCCTGGCTCATTCTCTGCCTGCAGGTCTGCTTACTTCCCCAGAGAGTTCCATACTCAGAGACCCCACATAAAGTCATCACTCTTGCCATTCATCAGCTTCCAAGATGGGTATTCATCTTCTGGCTGGGTCAGTGCCATGATCCTGTGAGCCAGTTGGGTTCACCTGGGTCCTGCTGTATCCCCAGCGCCTGGTGCAGGGCCCTGCACACAGTAGGTGCTCAATGGAGGGGCCTCAGCCCTAGTATCAGTCTGCATCCTGGAGCCCCCTCCACCAAAGGGTGGGGGAAAGGAGGGGCTGGGGCCTGATGGTAACCCCCTCCCAGAACTTTCCTGGGGAGACAGGGCAGATTTGTGGGTGCTGACATAAATTTGCATGTATTTGTGTTCATTTGCATAGCTTTATGGAAAGGGATCCCCGCCTGGATTTCCTCTTTTTCAGCAGATTTTCCAGGTGGATACTGCACAGATGAGCCTGGAAAAATAATGGAGGTGGAAGAAGTGCTCAGTGTACTTCCCACCCTCTTGGCGTGGGCAGAGGGTGCAAACCAGAGAACAAAAGATGCCCGTATGACAGTCGTGGGGTCGCAGCCCCAGAGAAGGTGTAGGCCTGCCCTGCGCATCTCAGAGAAAATCCTGGGAAACATGCAGTGAGGCCTGGGGGACCCTGGACGCAGCTGGAGCAGCGCATGTAGGCCAGGGGGGCCCACTAGGGGGCGGCAGAAGCCGGGGAGGATTGCTGCACCTTAGCTTTCCACCCTTGGATTCTTAGATCCCTCCGGTTTACCTAGGGGGGAACCCAGTTTTTGGTAGGATAGCCAGGACTCAAACCAGAGGCCAGAGCCTCCAGAGGCCAAAGTCTCTCCAGGTACCCCAGCGAAGGGCCCCAAGATGACAGTGTCTGGGTCCCTTGATGGCATGATTTCAGGCAAAGGGCTTTCCCCTGTTTCTAGGTCTTCTCATTTGTGTGATAGAAATATTCCAGACACTATCTCTCTAGGTAGTCGTGAGTCTCCATTTATTTGGGTGCATGGCCACTGACAGCACCTCTCCATGAACTTCATTGTACTTTATGCCTGGCACAGGACAGACGTGCAGTTCATGTTTGACAAGGAACTGATGAATGAATGAAGAAATAAATGAAAAGGTGCCTACTCTGTACTAGGTTTGTTTTATGTGGGTTCAGTTTATTCCTCTGAGGCAGAGGCTCTTTTATCTCCATTTACAGATAGGGAAACGGGCCCAGAGAAAAGCAAAGACTTCCTTCTGTACATGTGCATGCCAATGTCTCCCACTGAGAGAATGGCATTTGGCGATGCCCTCCCGCTAGGCTCTAGAGAAAAGGGTTCCAGGTGCCAACTGGGGAAGGGGTTCACCGTGGGATGAGTTTTCCTTATGGGACTCCACCGCCTTGAAAGTGAATCCCGGTCCTGTAAGAGAGTGAGTTCCTGGCAGCTCAAAGGTACTACAGCACAGCCAGGATTGGGTTGCTGAAGCCACTGCTCCTGGCTGTATGGCCTGGGGTGAGTGACACGCAACCTCTGAGCCTCAGTTTCCCTACCTGTCAACAGGAAACACTAACAGCCCTTAGTAAAGGGAGAACAGCTTGAAGCGGCGACAGGGTGGAGGGTGGATTTGGAAGACTTCCCGCCCCCATCTCTAGCAACCACCCACGTGTCCCCGTCCAGGGAGGAAAGGGTGAGAGTTCTGTCCACCCCCAGGTCTGAGGGCGGGGTTTTGTTGACCTGGGAGCCCAATAAATGTGCAGCTTGCCACCGCGGGCCGCCCTTTTAAGCCCCGCCGTGCCCTCCAGCACTCAGCGCTGAGTGCGGCTCCCAGGGCGAGGAGCAGAGGCTGGCGGCCGGCCGACGCGCGGCTGCACGCGGCGCCCGGGCCGAGGGGAAGGCGAAGTGGACGGTCAGACAGACAGACGGCAGAGGGAGTCGCGGAGACAGAGAGGAGGGACAGGGAGGCAGACGACCGCAGCGAGGGCCGCGGGCGACCGCCCGGGACAGGCGGGCTCCGCGCTGCGGAAGCCGAGCATCCTCCCGCCTCTGCGCGGTCCTGCCTCCTCGGCTGCTGCCCTCCCCGGGGCGCGCGGGGTGGCCGGGGTCACGTTTGGCCCGTGCACCTGCACTGCATGGCTACCGTCGGGGCGAGGGCGCGGGCCACGTTTGGAGCCTGGGACTATGGGGTCTTCACGCTCATGCTCCTGGTGTCCACGGGCATCGGGCTGTGGATGGGGCTAGCGCGGGGCGGGCAGCGCAGCGCAGAGGACTTCTTCACGGGGGGCCGTCGCCTGACGGCCCTGCCCGTTGGCCTCTCGCTGGCTGCCAGCTTCATGTCGGCGGTGCAGGTGCTGGGCGTGCCGTCTGAGGCCTACCGCTACGGCCTCAAGTTCCTCTGGATGTGCCTCGGCCAACTGCTCAATTCCCTGCTGACCGGAGCCTTCTACCTGCCAGTCTTCTACCGCCTCGGCCTCACCAGCACATACCAGGTACCGGCCAGAGGCGGGAGGCTGGACCTGCCTGGCTGGAAACGCAGAGACGCGGTGATGGGAGCCCTGGGGCTTTGAAATGATGTGCAGAGGGCCACAAGCGGCTCCTTGGTGCTTTCATAGGCAGGCAGGCAGGCAGGGAGGGAGGGTTCTGGGAAGAAGCCCCAGACAGTGGAGCCAGGGACAGGAAGGAGGAAGAACCATCCTGGTTCTCTTCGGTGGAAGCCTGCGGGGGACTGGGCCTGGCTTGGCCAGATGTGCGCTCACGTGTGGACAGGCACACACCTGCCCCCACATGCCTGGGAGTGCTGACACCCGTGTTCTCGCCAGACTGTGGGCTTGGGGTTCCAAACCCGACATCCCCTTTTCTTCCCACCTTTGGCAAAGGGGCTGGCCTCTGCTCAGGTTTCCCAATTGTCTAACCCAGCTAATTACAGGACCTCTCTCCAGGGCAGTGGGGAAAGTTATTAAAATTGTGATCCATATACAATAGGCAGCTAATTACGGTTGGAAATAGGGCATGTGCACAGTTGATGACTCAGTCCTCCTGGGCACACGCCCTGGGTACAGGCATGGGATGGTGCATGTGCACAGGTGTGTGGACAGGTCGGAATGTGTGCACTTGTTGGGGACCCCCACGGGAGAGAGTGTGGAGAGAAGTTGCCCTCTGGAGGAAGGGCAGAAGCCAGGTGGGCGGGTGAAGGAACCCGGAGGCCGCCAATCCCTGGGTAGGACCCGTCTGGGTAACCACCAGCCCTCGGCTATTCCTTGCAGTACTTGGAGCTGCGTTTCAGCCGGGCTGTGAGGCTCTGCGGGACCCTGCAGTACCTGATGGCCACAGTGAGTCGTCTCGGTCCTGCACTCTCACGCAGGTTTCCGCCCGCATCGGGCCCGCCCACAGCCCTCCCCCATCCCTCGCGACCCTGCCCCATGAGTCCCGCCCTTCATTCTGTAAGGCCCTACCTAGGCACCGCCCACAACTTCTCTGGCCACTCTCCCTGCGGCTGGGTCCGCAGGTTTGGCTCGCAGACCTTCCCCGTGTGCCCTACCTGACCCCGTCCCCACCCTGCGTGGCCTTGCGCATCTGCCCCTTCTCACCTACCCCAACCTTGGTCTCCAGAAACCCTCGTCGCACAGACACTTGCCTCACCTGCCCCCCTCCCCCACTTCTTCAGGTGCTGTACACCGGCATTGTGATTTATGCCCCTGCACTCATCCTGAACCAAGGTTTGGCTCTTGGAGGTCAGGGAAGGGTGGCTGAGAGGGGGCAAAGGCTTATAGACTGGACGCAGGTGGGGACAGAGGAGGCCCCAGGAGAGACTTGGGAGGGAAGACTCCTCTTGTAGAGAGAAGGGCCCAAGACACTGGGCCCAGGTTTGCACTTCACCTGGCAGCCTAATCGGGGACTTTTTGCAGTGACTGGTCTGGATATCTGGGCGTCACTTCTGTCCACTGGAGCTATCTGCACCTTCTACACCACTGTTGTGAGTGGCCCCCACCCCATGCACCCTGGATGGGGACCCTGGGCTGGCTGTCCACTCCCTACCATTTTTTCCTCCCAAGGAAGCCCGGTCCAGGATGGGCCTGTTTCCTCATAATTAAAAGAGATTTCAAAGGCTTATTGGTGAGAGTCTAGGGATATGTTAGCTTCAGGCCTGGCTGGATCTAGGGGCTACAAGTGTCCTCTCCCATCTGTAGGGTCACATCAACTCCAAGAATCTACCCCTTTGGGCAGAAAGTGAGTTCCTATTTCAGGATAGGCTGGCTAAAGTCTAGGAAGGTTCTGTTCCGGCTGGCTCTGGTCTAACCTGAAGAATGAAGAGAAGTTTGGGGGCTGGGATATTCTAATTGGCTATTCCTGGAGCTGAGAGTGAGGTTGGTCTCACCTGAATGGCCTGCAAGGGAGGAGGGGCTTCTCCAAAGGAAAATCCAGGGGCTGCCATGGGAAGGCAAAAGCATGGAGCCTGGAAGGGTAAAAACAGGAGAGGAGGTGAAGGAGGAGGAGGAGGGGAGAGAAGGAAGATGAAGAGGAGGAGGAGGAGGAGGAGGAGGAGGAGGAGGAATAGTAGTAGCAGCCATCACTACTACTCACTGAATTCTTATATGTGCCAGGTGCCATTCAAAATATTTTTCTCATATTAACTAATTTAATTCTCACAACATCACCATAAGGTGGGTGCTGTTATTAACCCATCACAGTGGTCCCCAACCTTTTTGGCACCAGGGACCGGTGCTCCTATGAGAATCTAATGCCTGATGATCTGAGGTGGAACTGAGGTGGTGACGCTAGCGCTAGAGAGCAGCTGTAAATACAGATGAAGCTTTGCTCTCGCTTTCCTGCTGCTCACCTCCTGCTGTGTGCCCCAGTCCCTAACAAGCCACAGACCAGGGATCCCTGATCTTATAGAGGAGAAAACTGAGTCAGAGAGGGTCATTTGTTCCAGCCACAGCAGGAGGCCAGGTTAACTTGGCCCGTCAGGTCCCTCACCTGACCCCTCCCACTAGCTCTGTCCTACAGACCCCAAACTATCCCTATCTGACCCTCTGTTTCTGTCGCATCCTGCAGGGCGGCATGAAGGCTGTGATCTGGACTGATGTGTTCCAGGTCGTGGTGATGCTGGCTGGTTTCTGGGCTGTCCTGGCCCGCGGGACCATGCTTGTGGGCAGGCCCAGGCAGGTGTTTGAGCTTGCCCAGAACCGCTCCCGGATCAACCTGATGGAGTGAGTAAATATGTAGAGGGAGATACTGCAAGATGATGGATGGAGCTGGAGTCCCTCTGCCCCGAGCAAAGCCAGCCAGTGCCTCCTGCTCCAGGAAGCAGCCCTGCTCCCCTCCCCAGACTTTCCACAGGCAGAATCCAGGCTTCCTCTCTCTGTACTCCCCTACCTCCCATCCTTCCATATGGCCCAGACCTTTGCCCCACCTCACCTTCAGCTCAGATGGAACTGAAGGCTCTCTGGGGTCCCACCTGGGCACAGAAACAATCGTTTTGGAATGTATACATGGATGCCTCAGTAAACAAATAAATCAATTTTCAACCTGACCAACTTCTACTCACACTTCAAAACCCATCCCAAATGTTCTCTTAAAGCCTGTTGGGACCTGGGGTCCTTGAAAGGATGAAGTCAGTGTGCCATTCCCATATGGCTGACTTGCTCTGCCCTCATCCAGTTTTGATCTGGACCCACGGAGTCGCTACACATTCTGGACGTTTGTGGTAGGAGGCACGTTGGTATGGCTCTCAATGTACGGTGTGAACCAAGCACAGGTGCAGCGTTATGTGGCCTGCCGCACGGAGAAGCAGGCCAAGCTGTGAGTGTTTGGGGGAGAGGGCGGAGACCTCTGGGATGTGCTGCTCCCGCCCCCTGCTCCATCCCTAGCCTGAAGTTATGCCTTCCTGTAGGGCTCTGCTCATCAACCAACTGGGCCTGATTCTGATTGTGTTCAGTGCTGCTGGCTGTGGCATCGTCATGTTCACACTCTATATGGACTGTGACCCCCTCCTCGAAGGGCGTATCTCTGCCCCAGACCAGGTGAGTCTGGTTCAGGCTCCTAGGTCACTTCCACCCACACCCTACTCTGAACTTTTTTGTGGGTGAATCTCTGGGATGAGGGTGGAAGAGCTTTCCTATCAGAAAGAGCAGCCTATGCAAAGGTCCAGAGGCAGAAAAGAGCTTGGCTCAGAGGAGGATCTGGGAAGAGTGGGGAAGATGAGGCTGAGAGGCAATGGGGAGCCATGGGAGTTGTAAGCGGGGGAGACGTAGTGGCAGAGACTTCCTGAGGGGTATCAAGGAGGTGGGATCATGGTTTAGCACAAAGCCTTGATGGTGCTATTAATAATAATGATCAGCTCCCATATCCCAAGCGCCTGCTCTATGCCTTATGCTGTTCCCTTCACAGCAGTCAGTTTCCCATCAAATCTGTCAATATGTGATGAGGCCAAGGCTGTCATGGTGCCCACATTTCAAGAGAAAACTGAGGCTGGAGAGGGCAGGAGGTACTGTCTGAGGTCCACAGGCAAGTCAGGAGCAGTGCCAGGGCCACAACCCATGTCCAGGTCACATCCTGGCTGGAGCTCTAGCCACAAGGTTCAGAGTTGGTAGAGGGCACAAGGCTCTCACATCTATTGTCCTCCCCCAGGGTCAGATCTTGCCTGCTTGACTGTGCAACCTCAGGCAAGGATGCACCTCTTGGTCTCTCTGTCCTTGTCAGTAAAGTGGGGATGACACAGGACCTTACCTCACTGGGATTCCAGGGTTCTGTGCATGGTGGGGCTCAGTGACAATCACAGGGGCATACAGTCCATCAACAAACACACTAAGTGCCCACTGTGAACTCGGTCTGCACTGGGTGCTGGGGATGTACAAAGTTAGGACATAAATAAGCCCCAGCCTCGGGGTGCTTCTGTCCTGGAGGCTGACCCCTGACTCCCCCCAGTACATGCCCCTGTTCGTGCTGGACATCTTTGAAGACCTGCCTGGAGTCCCTGGGCTCTTTCTGGCCTGTGCCTACAGCGGCACGCTCAGGTGAGTGGCCCTGCTTGCTCACCCAGCCATGTCCAAGCCCCTTGGGGCCTTTTTATCCCTACTGGCCACCCCCGCTGTGGAGTAGAATATTCTAGACATGTCCACCATTTATAGTTCCTGTTTGGTCCCCAGCAGGCAGCTCAGATGGGTTCTAGCAGGGAGCAAACCCTGGGCACAAGGACTCAAACTGTGGGGTCTTTGCCTTCTTGGCACCTGGCAGAGCCACACCTAATTCCCCTCTTTCCTTCTCCTGGTCCTTCCTCCCCAAGCAAATGTTTATTGAGCAGCTACTACATGGCAGGTACTGCTATTCTAAATCCTGGGGCAAAGCTGTACCCAAGTGGTCCCCCCACTCCTGCCTTCTGGGCCCTCACATTCTGGTGATTTCAAATCTTCCATGACTTCTGGCCACAGCTCTGCTCCTGAAGTGACCAAAGTCTTATGCGGCAGTTCTCTGCACTGCATTATTGTTCTGTAACGAGAAGCTGTGTTGTTTGTTTCCTTGGCTGTAGGTGTTCCTGCTCCCATGGGGGTATCAAGTCTATGAAGTTGCGGGGGGAGGTGGACATCTCCACTCTTGGGGAAGTCTATCATCCATGCTTCTGCCCTTGGGCTGGGTGGGATCCTGGCAGGTCAGATAGTATGGGCAGCTAAGGACCAGCTCAAGCAGGTAGGCCCCGGAGGGCATGTGGCCTGTCTCTGAATGTGGCCTGACCATATCCCCTCCCCCATCTTGTGTCCCCCAGCACCGCATCCACCAGCATCAACGCCATGGCTGCAGTAACTGTGGAGGACCTCATCAAACCGCGGCTGCCTGCCCTGGCGCCCCGGAGACTAGTAATCATCTCCAAGGGGCTCTGTGAGTTTGGGGGACCTGGGTGGGGGGACAGGGCAGCTTCTCTCAACTAATAGTGCCATTCCCATTGCTACAGCGCTCATCTATGGCTCGGCCTGTCTCATTGTGGCGGCTCTGTCCTCGCTGCTGGGGGGTGGCGTCCTCCAGGTGAGCCCCCTCCCCAACAGAGCCCTGATCTCCCCAAGAGGTGGGGCATTGTCCTCCTTGCACTGAGGTTAGAGAGGGTCATACACTTGGTGGCAGAACTGAGTTCCGTCTGCCATCAGTGGCCCTAGATACTTCCTACAACCACCTGGTTAGAGGTGAGGGGATGTGGGAGGTGAGGGGTGGGGAGGTGGCAGCCTGTGGGCAGGAAGGGCCTCACCTTGGTGTGGAGGTGGGATCGCATCAATCAGGAGAGAGATTGGCATCTTTGCCTCCAGCCCAGGGAGAGAGAGCATCCCTTCCCCTTTAGGGACACTGAAGCACAGAGGAGTCTCAAGGCCTGCAGTGGAATTCCTCAGGTCTTGTTTTCCCAGCAGGTAAACTGAGGCCCGGAGAGTAAGGTGGCTCTGCCCTCAGCCACACCCCCATCTTATCTTCCAGGGTTCCTTCACTGTCATGGGCGTCCTCAGTGGACCCCTCCTCGGAGCCTTCACTCTGGGAATGTTCCTCCCAGCCTGCAACACGCCTGTGAGTGGAAGCAGGCAGGCAGAGGGGCTGGGGAGCATGGTCAGATGCCCCAGTTCACTGACATCTGCTCCACCCCCAGGGTGTCCTGTCTGGGCTAGCGGTGGGCTTGGCACTCTCGCTGTGGGTGGCAGTAGGCGCCACTCTGTACCCGCCCAGTGCGCAGTCCATGGGGGTCCTGCCGTCCTCCGTTGCCGGCTGTGCAGTGCTCTCAGCTAACACCTCTGGCATCCTGGGCCCTCTTCTTGCCTCCAACGCCTCCAGCGTGGCCCCTAGGTGAGCAGGGAAGGTGTGTCCTGAGAGAATGTGATCAGAAAGGAACCCTTAAACTGAATCCCGAATGAGGAGGAGCTGGTCTTAGGATGAGGTGAAGGAAGAGTATTTCCTGCAGAGGGATCAGAAAGTGCAAAGGCCCTGAGGTCATGTTTAATTTAGTGCATTGACTATGGTATGGCTGGGGTGGATTTAATGGGAGGAGAAAGGTTAGGAGATGAGGTCCAGCCAGAGCCATTTGGTCTCATTTTTTTTAATTGAGATATAATTTACAGAGCATAAAATTAGCCATTTAAAAGTGAGTTTTAGTATATTTGCAAGGTTTACAACCATCACCACTATCTAACTCAAGAACATTTTCATCACTTCAAAAAGAAGCCCCGTCCCCTTTAGCAATCACTTCCCACTCCCCTACCACCAGCACTTGGCAACCACTAATCCACTTTCTCTTGCTGTGGGTTTGTCTGTTATGGACATTTCATATAAATAGAATCATACAATATGTGTCCTTCTGCATCTGGCTTTCTCTCAATCAATATGACGTTTTAGAAGTTCATCCACATGGTAGCATATGTCAATGCTTCATTCCTCTTCATGATTGAATAATAGTCCCTTGTGTGGATTGACCACATTTTGTTTTTCCATTCATCCGTTGATGGACATTTGGGTTGTTTCTACTTTTGGGTGATTGTGAATAGTGCTGCTTTGAATATTTGTGTACAGATTTTGGACATGTTTTCATTTCTCTTGGCCTATACCTAGGAGTGGAATTGCTGGATTATATGGTAATTCTATGTTTAACTTTTTGAGGAACCATCAGACTTTTCCATAGCAGCTGCACTATTTTACATTTACCCAAGCAATGTAGAAGAGTTTCAATTTCTCCACATCCTCCCCAACACTTGTCATTTTCCTTTTTTAAAAATTCTAGCCATCCTTGTGGGTTTGAGGTATCTCATTGTGGTTTTGATTTGCATTTTTCTAATGACTAGTGATGTCAAACCTATTTTCATGTGTTTGTTGGCCATATGCATATCTTCTTTGGAGAAATGTCTATCCAAATCCTTTGCCCATTTTTAAATTGGGCCATTTGCCTTTCTATTGTTAAGTTGTAATTTATGGTTTCTTGATATCCTTGTATATTCTGGATACTAGATCCTTATCATACATATGATTTGCAAATATTTTCTTCCATTCCGTGGATTGTCTTTTCATTTTCTTAATAGTGTCCTTTGATGCATACAAGTTTTTAATTTTGATGAAGTCCAGTTTAATTTTTTTTTGGTTGCTTACGTTTTTAGTGTTACATTCAAGAAATGATTGCCAAATCCAAGATCATAAAAATTCACACCTATGTTTTCTTCTAAGAATTTAATTTGGTTTGATTCTGAGGGCAGTAGGGAGCACAGAGGGTAATGAGCAGTGAGTGGTAGGATGTGATCTGAGTAACACTCTGGTTGTATGTGGTGAACACCTCGGGGGGAGAGTGGGATAGCCGGAGAGGAGTGTTGGCTATGGCACACAGCTGGGTGAACAATAATGGAGGGCTGGACTAGGCCATGGCAGTGGAGATGGGAGGAAGTGGATGGATTGAGAGTGGTTTTTAGACTCATGCTGACCTTTCTCATCCTCAGAATGGACTCCAGAATAGACCCTGGTCAACCCATCTTGGCTGACAGCTTCTATGCCATTTCCTATCTTTATTATGGTGCCCTGGGAACACTGAGCACTATGCTATTTGGAGCCATTGTCAGCTTCCTGACAGGTAAGCAGGGCATGTGGCCTCCTCGGAGGTCATTCTAAAAATCCCTCTTACTCCAGGATCCATTGGGCAGGGAGAACAGGAAGGATGCTCCTACTGACCAAGCTGCCATTGAGTGTTGGATACATCTATGCCCTTTATGTTCCATTGCCTTCAGGACAGCCCTGAACCTTGCAGGCTTATTCTATTTTTCAAAAGCAGAAACTGAGGCACCCTCCCCCTACCCGCAAAGGTTAAGTCCCTGCTAGAGGATGTGGGGTGGGACCGAAAGACGCTGTCCCTGGTGCTGAAATAGCTTCTAATCAGGCCTTGGCCACTCCAACTCCTCAAGGAATTCTGAACACCATGAAGAAGATGAAAGATGTCAAGAGAAATAAATAGTGATACCAATACCTGATTCTGCTTCCTTAGTCTAAACTCTACATTCACCATGTCTTTAGAGACTCCATCTCTGTGCCAGGCACTATTCCAGACGCTGGCACATATCAGTAAACGGAACCACATGCTGCACCTTCCTGGCCATCCACTGATGTATAGATGAGAAAACTGAAGCCCAGAGAGGCAGAGGCTTGCCATGGTTCCCCCTGTGGGTCACTATCACATCTGGGATTGGAACCCATCAGAGCTCTCCCACCCCTCACCAAATGACCCCATTCTCTCTGTTCTTTAGGACCCACCAAGCGCAGTGCCCTGGGTCCTGGTCTGCTGTGGTGGGACCTCACGCAGCAGACAGCATCAGTGGCCCCCAAGGAAGAAGTGGTCACCCTGGACGACAGCTTGGTGAAGGTCAGTCTCAGGGCTAGGCTCCTAGAGTAGGGGAAAAGGCAGCAAAGTAGCTTGGGGTGCTCTGGGCATGGCCATAACTCAGGGGAATGACATGGTGAGTTACAGTCTTTCTCAGCTTCTCATAACCTCCTGTGGAAAGGCTCGGTTTGGAGCTGATGTGTCCTCAACACTTTTTTATTATCCTCTTTAATGAAGACTAAGCATACTTTTCTTTTCATTTTCATTGCATTTCCAATCTATGGCAGATAAAACTGATTTACTTTAGAGGGTTGATATAAAGTCTTTCCTGAAAATAAAATTACTTAATACAAAAGTGAGTCAGTTTAGGGAAAATCTTACATAAGAAATGTGACAGGGTAGACAGACTCAAAGCCACGTGATTGCTATGTAAATGCCTTGAGTTTGGAAATGCTGTCCCTGGGGAGGTCTGACTCAGGCCTGCCCCTGCTTTAGATTCCCTGTTTCATCCTCTCATTTATTAAGCCCTTGCTGTGTACCCAGCCCTACACTGGGTTGGGGTTTGAGCCCACTGTTTATCAGGAGCTGATAAAAGCTAAACTGAGTAATGAGTAGGACTTGGCAGGTAGGGGATGAGTGTGGTGGGCATGGCCTTCTGGAAGAGGGGACATCAGTAGAACCCAGATGTAGACAAGGAGCCCATCAGAGGGAAATCCAGAGGAAGGACATTCTCCATGGAGGGCACAGCAGATGCAAAAGCCCTGAGGTTGGAACAGGCTTGACAAAGGGTGGGCTAGGGAGGGAAGTTATTTGCCTGAAATGTTTTAAAGCTCCCTCCAGTCCCTGTGAGGAAATATTTATTTTCTTTAAGTGAAACAGGCAGAGAGTGAGGGAGAAGCCTGAGGCATGAAAGCATTGATAACCTGGACTGTAGGTAATCTGGGCATGGGGAAGAGAAGTGGGTGGAGGTTTTGGAAGCAGAGGGGACAGGACTGACCGATATACTGGACAAGCGGTTATTGTGCAACTCTGTCCAGGTTTTATCCTCCTGAGCCCTCATTGTCCCCATCTGGGAGATGAGCTGACACAGAACAGAAATGGGATCTTTGAAGAGGTCTTCCTTCTCTCCCTTCCCACAGGGGGCTGAGGAACTGCCTCCCAGAGCCAAGAGAACTTCTGACTCCCTGCCCACTACCGACGAGGACCATCTGCTCTTCCTGGGGAAGAAGGAAGTGAATGGTATTGGCTCTGGCTCTTGGACTCCCAGCAGTGGACAGGAAGGTGGTTGTGACCTACGGGAGACAGACCTCTGAACCAGCCTGGGACTGACTGCCTGGGAGGGAACATCAGGGTGGGCCAATCCCAGGCTTGGGGGCAATGGCCTCAGACTCTTATTGGCTGGATGTTATCATATGCAAATGAGCTTGGGACTGTACATCCCCACCCTATGACAAGAGGCAAAGCCCCACCTCCAAGAGGTCATTTCATCTAGCCCCCTGCTTCCAGCCAGTCCCTGGTCTTAGATGCTGCACTCCTGCTCCCTGCTGGCTGCCCGTTGCCCCAAAATGAGGCCAGATTTTTCTCCTACAATAGCAAGATGTTAGAGTCCCCTCTGAACAACATGGGAAACCACCAGGTCCAATGTTAGGGTCTGAGAAAGATCTAGCTCTTTCCTGGGAGGTGTGTGAACCTTCACAAGGATTTTGGAGGTCCTCAGGCCCAGCCCCTGTACTCCATTTCACAGGTGGGGAAATTAGACCTGGAGAAGAACAATGACTTGGCCAAGGTCACAGAACATACCAGAGACACATCATGAGGTGGATACCAGCTCTCTCTCCTTTACCCTGTCCCTGTTTTTCTCCCTTTGGAGGGTCAGATATTACATGGCCTCTGACCTTGGGAGCAGGAGAAGAGGAAGAAGGAAAAATAACGTTTTAGCCTTCCTCCTGTGCCTGGTTACTTTCCTCATCTCATCCATTAAGGCCTCTGAACCCACTTTACAGATGAAAACCTGGGGCTCAGCAAGGTTTCCTGTCACCTAGTTTGTCCAGTTGGGCTGGGACAAGCCTGGGTGCTTCATGATGCTGAGGCTCCATTGCCTTACACATCACTGGTGCACATCCCTGGGATATTCCTGACCCTTGGCTGGAGACTTCATCCACACAAGTCAAATAAATAGATTTTATAGCTTGATATCCAGAGTTCTCTGAAAAATCATTCTGGCCTGAGATCTTGGATCTGAGTATGAACCTCTATGTCTCTTGCCCTAAGCCTGTGAGTAAATAAACGTGAGTATTTAAAGCATCAGAATAAGGTGACCACTCCCTCATCAAGGTGAATTATACTGCCCTCCCAGACACACAGGTTCTCTCCCCTCCTGACTTCCTGAAATACCCCCTCCTAGCTGCCCTTTTGCCTGGATCCTGCCAGCCTCCTCAATGTCCCTACACCAGCCCCTGGGATCTCTGTGACTCTGACAGTTGGCTGCACTCACCTCTGCCCACACCTGCCATAGTTCCATTGACTCCCTGCTCACCTGGTAGTTGGGGTTCCTGTAGTGGGTTCAGTAGACTTCCCCACAAAAATTCATGTCTACCCCAAACCTCAGAATGTGAGCTTATTTAAAAATAGGGTCTTGGAAAGTATATTTAAGAAAATTCATACTGGGTTAGGATGGACCCTGAATCCAATGACTATTTTCTTATAAGAGGAGGAGGAGAGACCCAGAGACACAGACACATAGGGAGAAAGCCATGTGGACATGGAGGCAGAGATTGGAGTAATATGGCCACAAGCCACAGAATGCTTTGGGTCGCCAGAAGCTGGAAGAGACAAGGTAGGATCCTCTCCTAGAGCCTTCAGAGGAGCAAGGAGGGGAGGATGAAGGAGAAATAATGTTTTAGCTTTTCTTCTGAGCCTGGACACTTTCCTCATCTCATCCATTAAGGACTGTGAATGCACTTTATGGAGGAAAAAAACTGAGGCTCAGAAGATGGCCTGAGGTCACCCACTGAGTCCATTCAAGCATTGCCAAAATATTGATTTCAGCTTTCTGGACTCTAGAACTGTGAGATCATAAATTTTTATTGTTTTAAACTATGGGAGCAACAGGGAACTAATATAGTAGTCACCTCTTATCTGCAGTTTCACTTTTCAAGATTTCAGTTATCCATGGTTAACAAAGATTTGAAATGTTCCATGGAAAATTGCAGAAATAAATAATTCGTAAGTTTTAAATTGCACACTGTTCTGAGTAGTGTCTGTGAAATCTCTGTTATCCTGCTTGGTCCCACCCTGGCTGTCCAATTTGGATGCCTTTTATTTCTTTTTCATGCCTAATTGCTTTGGCTAGAACTTCCAATTCTATATTGAAATAAATGAAAAACAGCAGACATCCTTGATCTTAGACCTCTACTCACTTAATTCCAATTGCACTCCCCCACCCAAGGCATGACAACCAAAAATGTCTCCAGACATTTCCCAATGTCCCTGGGGATGAAACTGCCCCTGGTTTAGAACCACTGGTCTATGCCTACATAATCACCACCCGATTTTGATCCCCGTAGCTTTACGGTAACACCTCTCAGCATCATTCAAGATCAAGACCAGGGACTCTGAGCATTTGAATGATGCTGCCTGACCCTAACCAAAAATTAAAAAAAATAAAAAATAAAAAAAGAAAAAGAAAGGCTGGTGGGAACACATTGAGATTCAGAAAAGCTGAGGGCTGGAGGTTTTAAAAAAAAAAGTCAATCCATGTGTCTATCTTGAGAGCCTGGAACATAGGACATGGTGCTTTCAGGGGGCAGAAAATCAAGCTGTTGATAAAAAGATCATGGGAGCACAGCATAGTGAATGCAAGTTAGCATTAATATATTGGCTAGGTGGAAAACCAGAGGACAGAAGGAGAAATTAGAAGGATAATTTTAGAAACCATATAAATGTCTAACCAATGTACTGTATACTTGAAACTAATTAAAATAAATAAATAAGTTTATGTAAAAAGATTAAAAAGATATGGGTGCAGGCGCTGCCCAGGACTCCAGGGGACAGGGAGAAAAACCAAGTTACCCAGTGATATCTACAGTCAGGTCTCACTTAGATTAAAAAAAAAAAAGAGTTCATGCCAGAATTTCTCAGCCTTGGCACTGTTGACATTTTGGGCTGGATAAATCTCTATCGTGGAGGCTGTACTATGATTGTAGGGTGTTGAACAACATCCCTGGCCTTCACCTACTAGATGCCAGGAGCATTCTCCCCTTCATCACAGTTGGGACAAACAAAGGTGTCTCCAGTGTCAATGGTCAGTGTCAGGGTGTGTGTGTCAGTCACTCCCAGTTCAGCACCTCTACTCTATGCCCAAATAGAGTAGATGATATATGGATGATGGTATAGCCTGTTCTATAGTATTATTTAATTTTTAAAGTGATTCATTTTATAATCAAAACAAGAATATTTTGAAATGGTTGACATTTATGAGCACATACTATATGGCAAGTGGTTCACTCATATTAGAAGTGTTGATGTTTTTTGTAATTATTTTGATTTATTTTTTAATTAATATACATTTTTAGAGCAGTTTCGGCATAACAGAAAGATTGAGCAGAAATATCAGGGAGCTTCTATAGATCTCTCTTTCCTCCACCCCTCACCAGTTTCCCCTATTATTAATATCTTTTACTAGTATGATAAATTTGTTATAACTGATTAGTGAATACTATGTTTTTATTAACCAAAGTCCACAGTTTACATTAGAATTCACTCTGTGTTGTGCATTTTGTGGGTTTTGACAAATGCACAATGCAATATATCCGACATTACAGTATCATACGGAATAGTTTTACTACCCTATCAATCTCCTGTGTTCCACCTACACTGTTCAACTTCTAAATCAGTTCTATCCATTTTGTTTATTTTTTTTAATTTCTATTGATTTCTATTTTTGATTTTTAACTGATTTTCTGTGGTGTCAATTCTTTTTCTTACCTTATTGCATTGGCGAAAAACTTTAATAGCAAGCATTGAATATTAGCTATGATGTGGGCATCCTTGCCCCATCTTGGAATATGTCATCTCTTGTTTCACCATCCAACACAACGCAGACAGTTCCTTTCTAATCACAACTTTTGATCAGACTAATTTTTTTCCTATTTCCCATTTACTAAGAACATTTTAAAAAATCAAGAGAGGTTGAAAAATGTTATTCAATGTTTTTCCATGGTGAAATGATCATTTGGTATTTTTCTCTTTTCATCTTTTCATCGAAGAAAGGAAACTTTTTGATGCTAAACTTTCCTTGCCTCCTTGGGATAAAACCCTGCATGCCCCTGGTCTGTTGTTCTTTAAAATTCAGCTGAACTCAATTTGCTGATATTTTATTTAGCATTTTTGCATGAGCCCAGGCTCCTGACCCCTTTCTGGTATGTCCTTACCCTGCAGTTGAGCTGATTCCCACAGGGCGTGGGGGAGGGTCTGATCAGAATGTCTGCATGAGCTCCACCAGGTGACTTCAACTCAGCAGCTCCCCAGCTCCACTCCCAGTACTGCTTCTCCTCCAGGTGACTCTTCCAGCCCACCCACACCCTGGGCAGCATCCATGCCTTCTGATTCCACTCACCCTCTACACCCCATCCCCCATTCCTGCTGACTCATTCTCCTAAGTGGGGGGAGGGGCCACACAGCTCGCCCTCACACACACCCCAGGGCTGTAGGCTTGTCCAGTCTCCCCTGCTGATCGTGGAATTCATAGCTAAAGCCAAGACAGAGGCCACAAATTCTTGTTGGTTCTGAAACTGCGGGAGAATTGTCAAAGAGCCAAATGGAGCAGAAGACAGGACTTGGTGGGAAGCAGGTAAGTTTCCATTGGTACCACCCACCTGCCTCCTCCCCAGGTTCATGACTTGTGTCAGCTTCAGGTTTGGATGGCTCCAAGCACAACTAGAGGCACAGCAGTACAAGGATGAAGGATCCATCCCACATCCTGTCTTCCTTGTGGCCAGGTCTCAGACTTGAGCTGGAATATGGGGACCCCCTAAACCAGCAGCTCCTCTGGAGGCAGCTCACCTCACACTGTCCCATCCATCTGTATAGGATCCCAATGAAAAACTGTACAACTTGCAGCCAGTCACTGCCCCTCTCTCCATCCACATCACCTTCTCCAAATTCTGACCTGGCAATGGGTCATGCAAAGAGTAGATCAAACTTACGGTTGCCCCAGTAACACAGAGCCTCACATTATGAAAAAGAAAAAAGATCTAGAGAGGAAAGAGTATTTTTCTTTTTCTTTTTCTTTTTAATGATTATGCACATTGCTCTGAAATATATTTTCTTCCTTCAAGAGCAAATGATAAAAAATGTTTCCTGGGTCATAATTATGAATCTTATTCATCTTTTGATTTTTCAAAAATTTAGCTTTTTTTGTTACCTTTTTATCAGACAATATTAAGTTTAAAGAACCTAATTGCCCTGGAAGGCTTATTATGAAAACCCACAACCCCCTACAGCTCCTATGTATGATAAAATCAAGAAAAACATCAACACAATCATGGGAGAGATATGAACAGTGTTGGAAGAGTGTGGACTCAAAGATATTAGGAAATGTGGAGATTTGAATAAAGCTAGACACCTGGACAAGCCTCTCTCTTGTCCACTCCCCACATCTGTGGGTCCCCATATCCTGTTCATTCAGACTGAATCGGCCCCATCCAGCACTCTGGCCTCTATCCTGCCCCCCAAATCCTGAAGGATCTAACACCCAGCCTTCCTCTTCAGCTCACACACCCTCCATAGCTCCCTATTGCCTTCAGAAAGTCCATCTAGTAACATGAAGCCAACTCCGATACTGTGCTCCTCCTCCCAAGTTCCTTTCTTCTGCCCACACTCAATAAGATGGTGAGGATCCTAGACTTAGAACCCAGCAGAGCAAGTTCAAATTGTGACATTGCAGCTCATCAGCTAAACCTGAGCAGCTCAGTCACTTGAGCTTCAGTTTCTAGTCCATGAAAATGGAAGTGAATGGTGCTGGGTGCTGTTAAAAGCACTACACTTGATGGGCGGCATTGCCAGGATGACCTCTAGTTCTGAGAGACCCTAGCCTAGTGTTGCTGCTGGAGGCCCATGTTTGATGTAGGGAAAGAGGCACCAGACTGGCCATTAATGGGCAAAGTGAAAACACACCCAAGGTGTGTTTGGGCTGCAGGGAGCCCACAGATTAAATATATTGGGGAGAAGGGTCAACTCCAGAAAGCAAACAGCAGCTATGTGTCCCTGAGGGATCCGGTCACACATTAACGTCTGGTCCGCACCTTAGCCCACCCCGCTGCCACCATCTGCATGAAAGTGCTGGGTGTTTGCTGAAATTTAGTCCTTGCTCAAACATTTGTTTTCAAGACAAGACGTCTGTAGAGGCCCCATGCCCTTTAGTCAGGGTCAGAGCCCACAGCTGGGGCAGAGGAGGAGAGGCACACGTCCAGGGCTGCACGTGGCTGGACCCGAGGTCTTCTTTCCAAGTCTGAGATTCGGGGTCAGGAATCCTGCTGTGGGAAAACACACACTGCTCAGAACATGGGCCATAGACTCAGATTCTCCAGCCCTCACTATAGAAAGGAATGAAGCACTGACATGCTACAACATGGAAAACCTTGAAAACATCCTGCTCAGTGAAAGAAGCCAGACACAAAAGGCCACATAGTGTGCAACTCTAGTCATATGAAATGTCCAAATCCACAGAGACAGAAAGTAGATTACTGGTTGTCAGGGGCAGGGGGAAGGGAAATAGGAAGTGACTCTTAATGGGGACAGAGTTTCCTTTTGAGGTAATGAAAATGTTCTGGAACTACACAGATGTGATGGTTGCACATCATGGATGTACTAAATGAATGAAATGTACACTTTAATTGGTTAATTTAATGTCATGTGAATTTCACCTCAATAAACAATGAGAAATAAAGTAATTTAATAAAAAAAAAGAATCCCAGCCACTATAAAAAAAAGAGAATGGGAGCTTCTCAAAAAATCAAACACAGAAATACCATATGCTCCAGTAATACATTTCTGAGTTTACACCCCAAAGAACTAAAGGTGAATATTGAAAAGATTTCTGCACACCCATGTTCATAGCAGTATTATTAGACTAGCCAAAATGTGGAAGTAACCCAAGTGTCCACTGACAGATGAATGGATGAACAAAATGTGGATATCCATACAGTGGAATATTATTCAGCCTTTAAAAGGAAGGAAATTCTGACACATGCTTCAACATGGATGAACCTTGAGGACATTTTGCTGAGTGAAATAAGTCAGTCACAAAAGGACAAATACTGTATGATTCCACATGTACGAGGTCCCTAGAGGAGTCAGATGCCTCAAGAGACAGAAAGTTGAATGGTGGGTGCTAGGGGCTGAAGGAGGAGGATGGGGAGTTAGGGTTTAATGAGGACATTGTTTCAGTATAGGAAGATAAAAAGTTCTGGAAATAGATAGTGAGGATGGTTGTTCAATAGTGTGAACATACTTAATGCCACTGAATTGAGCACTTAAGATGGTTAAAATGTGTGAAAATTAATAAAGGGAAACCTCTTTTAAAAATGGAGTCGGGAGCCAGAAGGAGGCACCCTCAGGCACTATCACTTGATCTCAATTACCGACCCCAACAGGAAAGATTGTCATTTAGGGACTTCAACAGGAAGAGATGCACTCTGCAAGTCAATACTATTTTATTATTCCAACAGCAGGAAGAAAAGCTTCCTTTCCTGCCCAGCAACTTAGCCAATGAGAAATGATCACCACCCTGAACTTTCACTTACCTCCAATGGAGTTTCATTCAAAATAACCCCTCCCAACTTCTTCCTTTTAACTTGTAAGGTAACAATCCTCTCCTTGGCTTATTGGATTTGCCTATAGTTTCCGCTATAGCGTACTCGTCCTGAGTTATAATTTTCTGCTATTCCCAAATAAGCCCATTTTGCTGGTAAAATGACTAACTGTTTTACATTTTAGGAAAACATTACTTGGTGTCATGAGTGAGATCCAGAGAAGACTCCTGACTACTCCAAGGCTGGTGAGTAAAGAGGTGCTGGTACCTACTGAGCCCATTGAGCTCACTGCTTTCTTACCAACCTTGGAGTTTGAGGGTAAGTTTTCTCCTGGATTCATGCTCCACTCTCTTTGCGTTTTGAGCTCTTTGACTTTATTTTGGATCTGTTCTTGTTTTTATAAAGGCTTTGTCCTTTTGGAAGTACTCTTTTAGCGTTTGGCCAGACTTTTTTGGAATCAGACTGTTCATATTCGAAGAGTATGGAGTTTTTCTTTTGCTGTCAAAAAAAGGAATCTCAGTCATCTAAATGTTTAAGGGCAACCCTGGCCCCACCTTCAGGGACCCTGGCTGATTTTATGTTTAAAAACTGCAGTACCTCTTCATGTGCATTTCTCACTAAATGGATTGACTTAACTAAAAGTAATTTAGAACACCAATGGCCATTATGGGGAATTATCAATCTCCCCAAACTTACTTTTCTCAAAACTAAATTGAACATCCATGGTTCTAAAGTTAGCAAAACTAAGTGGGACACCTATTTCGATTGTTATCTTGAGGCTTCCAAACATTTTCAACACCGCTGGTCAAGAGGCTGTCCTGAAAGTGCTGTAGGATGGAGTTAGTTCCTCCTGCTCTTTTGGTTGTAGTTGTTGGATATCAGATAATACTGGCCCTGCAGTAGAATTTAAGACTTTGGACAGGTTATGTTAGCCAATGGCACCAGAGCAACTCTCAGAAATAAATTCTTTATTAGTCCTTATAATAGGCCCTATATTAGCTATACACTGCTGAATAAAAAAATGATCCCAAAACTTAGCAGCTGAAAACAACAAACATTTATCTCGTGGTTTCTGTGGTTCAGGAATGTGAGAGTGGCTTAGCTGGATAAGTGTGGCTTAAGGTGTCTTATGAGGCCACAGTTGAGATTTTGGCTAGGGCTGTGGTCAGCTCCAGTCTGAACTGCTATTGAAAGATCCAATTCTATGTTCACTCCCTCTACAGCCCTGTAGACATTCCACCTGGTTCCACTAGCAAGAATGATCCAAAAGAGAACATCCAGGACAGTAGCCACAATCTTTCTTTCTTTCTTTTCTTTTTTTTTTTTAAGCTTAAACACACGAATGTATTTTTCTTATGTAATGAGAAATCCAGAACTAGACAGCTACAGCTACTGATGTCCCTTCACCTGTTCAATGATGCTACAGACTTTTTCTTTTGGGCTCTACTATCTTTAGTGTTTTCTTTATCCCCAGGCTTGTTGCCTTCTGATTGCAAAATGGCTGCTGCATCTCCAGGAATCATATCCATACTGAAGGCAAAAAGAATGAGAACCCACTGACATTTCCCTTTCATCAAAATGGAAAAATCTTTCATGGAAATCCCCACAGCATACTTGCAAACATGGCCACCCCTACATGCAAAGGAAACTAGGAAGTTGGAGGGTAGAAAACTATAGTCCTTTAAGCCTGATCTTGGAAGTGTCATCTCATTGCTTCTGTTGTGTGGTATTCATTACAAGCAAGTTGGTAAATCCAGCCCAAGTTCAAAGGAAGGGGATTACACAAAGGCATGAATACTGAGAGGTGGGGGATCGTTTCGAAGATCTCACCTCAAAGGTCCTGCAGTATTGCATTGTAGCAGGAAGCAGGAAGCAGGAAGTGTTTGCCATAGCACAGACTCTCCCATGTCTGGCTACGAGGAAACCAACACTGGCAAATGAATTTAAAGGGGTTTACGGCACTTTCAGAGCAAAACCTGGATCCTCATAAGAAGCAGTAATATAGAAAGGTACAGACTCAAATGGGAACACAAGTATTGTTTATTGCAGTGGGAGTGAGCCAAACATTGGTCCCTTAAGGGGTGAGATTTTCTGAACGAAGTTAAACATTTTCTGCAAAGCAGTCGGTGGTGTCTCTAAGGGGAACATGTTGGTTAGTATGGTGAGGAGAATCCCAACATGTTTCCACTCTTGATGGGCTGAGCTGGCTGATAGGGTTGTAATAACCTCAACAGAAGGTCATTTTGTTGATCTGAGATCAAGATCCAGTTTTTACAAGGTGAACTTTAGGGTTAAGTAGGCAAGAGAAATGTACCAAGTAGGAGGGGCTTATAGAAGAAAATCTACTGTATGAGTTTCTACTGTATTATGCTGTAATATAGTTCCACAAACTGGGTGGCTTAAAACAACAGAGGCTTACTTTGATTGCTTTCTGTATGAAATTAAGGTATTGGCAGGTTAGTTCATTCCAATTGCTGGAAGAATCCAGCTGCAGGATGGGAGGGAGGTCTCTGGCTTCCCACTGTCACAGCCAGCAATGGTGGGCTTATCACTTTTCTCATCTATTCTGCCTGCAGTTGGAAAAGTTCTCTGCTTTTAAGAGCTATGTGATTAGACCAGCAGGAAAATCCAGGATACCCTATTTTAAATTCCATAACCTTAATTATATCTGCACAATCCTTTTTGCCATATAACATAAGCAGTTAGAACCTAAGGTCCAAGATGTGGACATCTTTGGGGGCTTAGATAGTTCTCCTGTTTTTGTGTGTGATCAGGCATTTTTATGGCGAATTCTTACTTTTGTCTTGCTCCATCCTGGTCAGAGTGGCTTTGTCTGATATTGATGTTCTACGAAATTATGTTCAACAGGAGAACACCACAGTTCAACTGTGGACACGAGTCCAACTCCCACCTGACAACAGTCAGGGCCCGTTTTTGCCTTTCTCACTATATACTCACTACCCAGTTTTTACACATGCTCTTTCTTCTGCCCAGAACACCCTTCCCTCCTTCCTTCACCCAACTCTTCTCTGAGAAGACCTCTGTGATTCTTAACTCACTAACACAGGGTGCATCTGGCCACCGCTAGGATCATAATTTTTTATTTAACTTCCTTACTGTGAGCCCCAAGTGACCATGGACTGTGTCTGTCTCATTTGCTGCTGTGTTTCCAGCACAAGTGCACAAAAACCCTGGGTATGTACTTGGGAATGTGAATGACTAAGAGCTACAGAATATCAGAATGATAGAAGCTTTGTCCTCAGGATTGGTGCCAAGCTCGTAGCAAGTGTGCCTGGGAGGCAGCAGAAGTCACTCACCCTGCAGGAGATTTAGCTTGTTCTCTTAATCTCAGTTATATCAATAAGAGGTAACATGATTCCTGTCCCCAGAGAGGTGTGACAAGTCTCTCTTTAAATTTTGTATGTATTTTAAATCTGGTTCTTGTCTAGAAGATTAACTAGGTATTGCCTTTGGCACCTCCACACACCTCACCCTGATAGTAAACAACAAATGTTTATGCTAAACCCCTTCTTCATGACAAACACCATTCCTGGTGCACAGGCTCCACACTCCAGACGTCACAGCTATGGGGGAGACAGAAAACAAACATGTCACTAAATGGATAAAGGAAGTTGATACTATGCCAAATAAAAAAGAGAGCAGGTGAGGGATATATGGGCCAAGGCCTAACCGGACATGAAGGAACTGGCCAGGGTAATGCCTGGTGGAGGCAGAAGGAACTGTACGGGAGAACTCCCTGAGATAGAATTGTGCCTGGCAATTTGGAGAAGGGATGGCGTGTGGCTGGAGCTGAGGGGGGACGAGAGTTGGGGAGGTGGGACGAGCAGAGCAATGGGGACCCACGAACACTTTAAAGCAAGGGAGATCCACGGTCTGACTTAGGTCCCAACAGTGTCACTGGGGTTGCCTTTCAGAAAATACTCTGGTCAAGTCGTCTTGCCTGAACTGTCCCCCAAATTCACACCCTCCTTCTCCCCACAGCCAGGCTCATTGTAACCAACCTTTAACAGAGAAAATGATATTACAAAGGAGGAGGGGAGGACAGCAATCCAGAGATGGGGCCGGCGAGGAATCTGAGCTGCTCGCGATTACAGATTGGCCAGATTCAATTGCTCTTTGAGTCTTTTTTGAGTCTCACCTTCCCCACCTGGACAGAGCAGAGTGTTAATTTTTCTGCCTCTTTCTCCCGTCTCTTTCCTCCCCAGCTTCGCAAGCGAGAGTCCAAGAACGTCGGCTAGGAGAGCGCGGGAAAGCACAAAACAAAAGCGAAGGGCTCAAGAAGCTTCCTCCCGCCGGAGCGAGTCTGCTTACCGCGTGCGGCCCGTGGGCTCTGGCGCGCCCTGGCGGCCGGGCAACTCCCTACTGACGCCGCCGGACCACGCGTGAGGCCGGGACCACCATCTTGCCTCCGGGCAGTGGCCATCTTGGTAAAGGCGATGTTCTAGATTGTCGCTGCTACCCGCTCCTCCTGACTCTCCAATGTGACGTGAGCGCCCTGGTTGAGGTTTTATGAAATATACACTCATTGACTTGAAAAAGAAATGGCTGATGACACTCGCATGTGTCAGAAACCGAACCAGCCTTTCCCTCACCAAGATGGCGACGGCGCCGGGACGTAATCAGCGCGCGCCTCCGGGAGCTCAGCACGCAAGCCCCGTGGTGACATCACGCGAGAGCGACCTGGCCGGCGCTGGGGGAAGGAGGTAGGAGCGGCCGCCGCGCGGGCGGAGCCGGGGTTCGGGGGGCGGGGTGCGGGTGGGCCCGGCGGGCGGCTCGGCCTGGGACCACCCCCCAGGAGGGCTGGAGGTGGGGTGCGGGGCACTTCCGGAGGTCCGTCTCGATGGCTGTCGCGGGGCCTGTGCCCATTTCCCAGAGCGCGCAACTGAGACTGAGCGGGACAGCGCTGTTTTCGAGGCCACCCAGGTCCGGCCCGGCACCTGAGCAGCTTCCAGGCTTGGGAGGTGACAGAGCTGTTATGGATGCCCCCGGCCTCTGGCGGTAGTGTTAAGGCTGGAGAAAGAGAGCCCAGAAGGGAGAGGGAGAGGGCTTTTTAGAGGGGACGGCATTGAGCTCCGTCTCTTGTCTTTCTTACATTCAAATCCAAGCAACCTCGTGGGTTGTGATTCCCTCCTGAGTGTACCCCTTGTCCAGCCAGAACCACTCCCTGGACCTCTGCTCATGTCTTACCCCTAGAATTCACTTCCTCAGCACTAGAAGCTCTGACCCGCAGATCTGCCCCTCCTGGCTCTTAACACCCTCTGTACCTTTCCCTTACTCTGGAATACACATCCCTCTTCCCAGCCTGCTTTCCTCACATCCCTAGAGGCTTTGGGTCTCCCCTCTCCTTTAGGCCTATTCTTTGGTATCTCACCCTCCCACTCCCACCCCACCCCATGCACACACCAGGCTGGTTAAGAAGCTCCTTCCTGGCTTCCCCAGCACCCTGCATGCCCCTTTCACAGCTCTGATCTCAGGCAGTCACTTTTATTGTCCATCTCCCAGAAAGCCTGGGAGTCCATTTGGGCAGGAAGCCCATTGGCTCTGTCTCTTACTCCAGTGTCCCACTTATACTAGGTACTTAGTACATGTTTACTGAATGACAGTGTGTGAGTGAGTAACTTTACCACAGAGAGAAGAAAAGCTGTCTGTCTTAGTCTGCTGGGGCTGCCATAACAAAATCCCACAGATGGCAGCTTAAACAACAGACATTTATTTCCTCACATTTCTGGAGGCAAGAAGTTCAATATCAAGGTGCCAGCCAGTTCAGTTCCTGGTGCAGGCTCTTCCTGACTTGCAGACGGCTGTCTTCTTACTGTGTCCTCCCATACTCAAGAGATCAAGCTCTGGTGTCTTTTGCTCTGACAGGGGCACCAGCCCTATTAGATTAGAGGCCAACACCATAACCTCATTTAATCTTTATCACCTCCTCACCAGCCCTGTCTCCAAATACAGTCACAGTGAGGGTTAGGGAGTCAAAAAGGAATTTTGGAGGGACACAAACATTCAGTTCTAGGATCACAGCCTTAAGAAGGGGTCAAAAAAGCCCTTTCAGGCTTTGGGATGGAGATGGGGTTCCTGAGCAGTGGGACATGGGAGGAGGGGATGCTGGGAGAAAGTGTCTGTGAGTGGGCAAGTTTTCACAGGAGAAGGGGACAGGGGTTAGTGTATTAGGTGAGGGGATAGCAAGAACAGAGGCTGGAAGGAAGGTGAGTGGAAAAAACAGTGAGAAGCTAAATTTGGACACAACACAGAGCAGGAAGTAAATACTGGGGGAACCCTGGAAATCAGTGTTTGTTCATTCATTTGCTCAGAACATTTATTGAGCAAATGAATGAGGCCATTATGTTACAGAAGTGACCAAGGCATTCTTAGCCCTGCCCTCACAGAGCTCCCAGCCCTGTGAGGAAGATGGACATTTGTCAAACAATCATAAATGAACATAAAGCCACTCAGATAAGTGCCTCAAAGAGAAGTTTGTAGTCTGAGACTCGGGGTGCCTCAGGGAAGGCTTTTTGGAGGCTGCATCTGGGTCCTGAACTTTAAATAGGAGTTAATAGGATAAAAAGAGGAATGAAGAGCAGTCAGGTGGAAGGCATAGAAAGTGCAGAGGCCCTGAGGTGAGAACTTGCTTGGTATGTTTGAAGAATAGCAAGGAGGCTGGTGTGGTTGCTGCCAAATGAGTAAGGGGCAGATGGAGCAGAGGATAAGACATTTCCTCATGTATAACTTGGATAGTGACTTCCACTTCTTGGTGCTTTCCTGGGGAACCTGGGAGGAGTTTCTGTTGGATACACTGTAGATGCTCAGTAATGAATGCTGGATTTAGAGGGCCAATGAGTGCCTGGGAGAAGTGTGGGATCAGCCTGGCATATCTGCACTGCCTCCTGCCCTGCAGCTTTTGTGTGGGGAGGGACTGGAATTACCCCACACCTCAGATAAGGAAACTGGCTGGAGGGGAGCATATCAGCCACAAATATAGAGCCAGGACTCAAGCCAAAGTTCCCATGGGGCTCACTCTCCAGTCTCAGTCTGGAGGGGCTGCCTCTCAGTGCTGAATGAGGGGCCCTAGTGGCCTCAGTCCTGATGTGCATTGATATTTTTTGAGGAGCCAGCCAGGACCCAGGAGTGAAGCAGTGGTTAAGAGTCTGGAGTTGACTGCGGCTGGGCCTGGGTTGGAATCTGGTCCCCTCCACTAAACATCTGTGTGGCTCAGAGCTTCAGATTCCTCGTCTGTAAAATGGACCTGGCCAGGTACCTTGGCTTTCCTACCTTAGAATGGGAATAAGGGCAGTGACCCCAATCCCCACCCCCCTGCCCCGCTAAGGCTGTGGAGCATTCGACTGAGTTGGTCCATATAATGTGCTTAGCAGAAGATGCCTTTGCTGGTGCTGGGGGATGAAATGGTTTAGAATGCACCTGGCATGGAGCATCAGCTCTGTCTGACTCCAAAACTCTTGCCCTGCCTGGTGTATCATTGTAATTCTCTGTGTTTGGTGCCTGCCCATATGAAACCTGGAGAGGGCTTTGGAACAACCTAATCAGAAGGTGTTCCTGCCCTGCTCAGAGCTGCTTAACAGCTTCCTGGTGCCTGAGCATGGCCTCATTCTTGCCTCAGGGCCTTTGTATGTGCTGTGCCTTCCACCCAGAAGTCTTACTCATTCTTCCTCACAGAGCTGCCTCTGACCTGTTCATCAGCTTAGCTGCCACTCACCAGGGTTGTGAGAATTCACTAATATGTTGTGTGTAAAGTACTTAGCCCAGTGTGCACAACTACTACAAGTTAGAGCTGATATTAGAGTTTCTGAAGGGTCTCAGAAATGGCAGCTCCCTCCCCAAGCAGTCACACAGATGACTGGAGTCAGAGTGGCCCTGCATTGTCTCCCCTTCATTCTTAGTTGCTGGGCCTGTTTCTCCAAGGTTCAGAAAAGGGCTGAGCTGGAGTTGTTCAAAGGGAAGAGAATGACCCAGGAGAGAGGCATATCAGTCCACTCCCCAGATGAGGAAAACAGGCACAGAAGGCATGTGCCCTGGACCACACAGCCCTTGGTCCTCAGTCAGCACTTGGAAGGGATGCTGTTAATTTCTCTGCTGCACAGCCTTCCCTTCCTTCTTTACCTGAAAGGCAGGATTTGGAGGTGAAATTCCAGACTAAGCCCCACACGACCTAGCTAGGTACCTCTTCTTCCCCACCTTGGACTAAAGGCAGTTCTCACATTTAAGGCTTTGGGGCATTTGATTGAGCTGGTCCATATAAAGCGCTTAGCAGAGGCCTGTGCACAGGGAGGGTGGCATCTGCCATTAGTGTGTGTCATTTCTCCAGTACCTGGCGTTAGACACACACAGACCAGGTGCTTGCTAGACAGCAGCTTTATGATTGTTACAACACCTTCTATCTATGCATGCCAGGGCTGGGTCATCCATTGTAGTTCAGGGCAGCTGCTTACCCAGGGTAAGAGAGACTTAGCCTCAGGTCTGTGGGACTGAGGCCTCAGAGGTGGCAAGTGGGAGGGGCCACTCAGAAACAGGACTGCCAGGATCCACAGCAGCATGACTCGTACAAGCCAAAAAGTGAATTTCCATCAGTGGATGGATGGATAAACAAAATGTGGTCCATCCACACAAGGAAAAATTATTCAGCCATCAATGGAATGAAGCACTTACATATAATACAATGTGGGTTGACCTCAAAAACGTCATGCTGAGTGACAGAGCCAGATACAAAAGGCCACATGTATCATTTCATCTTTATGAACTGGCCAAAATAGGCAAATCCATAGAGACAGAAAGTAGATAATGATTGCCAAGGGCTGAGGGAATGAGGATGGGGAGTGACTATTGGGAATGGAGTCTCCTTTTAGGGTGATAGAAATGTTCTGGAATTAGAGGTAGCGGTTGCACAACATTGTGAATGTACGAAATGTCACTGAATTGTACACTAAATGTTTCATCTTGTGTTATGTGAATTTCCCCTTAAAAAGAGATCACTGAGTCTGAGCCTTCATTTTAAAGATGAGACCATTGAAGCCTCAAGGGGGTCCTGGACGCCCAAATGTGCATCTGGGGTGCCAGACATGGATTCCTCTCACTCACTGGTCCCTGTCCTCCTACAGTCTGCTGAGGGATGCCCAAGAAGTTCCAGGGCGAGAACACCAAGTCTGCAGCAGCCCGGGCACGGAGGGCTGAGGCCAAGGCGGCAGCTGATGCCCGGAAGCAGAAGGAGCTGGAGGATGCCTACTGGAAGGATGAGGACAAACACGTCATGAGGAAGGAGCAGCGGAAGGTGCGGGGGCCCTGGGCTGACATACCTGTGGCTGTGGCAGGCACCTGGTAGAAGGTGGCAGGAGAACTCTGGGGCTCTGACCTAAAGGGCAAGGAGGCACTACACCTGGAGCAAGGGCGAGGAGGGAGGCAGAGGCATGGGCTTGTACAAAGGCCCTAGAGTGGCCAAGACTTGGCACATTTGCAGAACGACGAGGCAGCCACCACCCTCCTTAGGCTTGTTTCTCTTTTTTGTGTGATGCCACAGTCAGGCTACACTAGGGTTCTCACCATGGGGTGATTCTGTACTCAGAGGATACTTGGAAGCATCTGAAGGTATCTTTGTTTGTCACAACTGGTGGGTGGAGGGTGCTCCTGGCATCTTATATGGGGAGGCCAGGCATGTTATTCATCACTCCACAGTGCCCAGGATGAGCCACCAGAAAAGAATGAGCCTGCCCAGACGTCAGCAGTACTGAGGCTGGCAAATGCTAGGATAAGTCCCCCATTTCTGACCTGGGTCCTGCAGGATCTCCCAGGAGTTTATAAAAACACAGAAGAGGTCAGGGATGCCTGGCTCTCCCCTGATGGGCCCCAATGCCAGGCACACAAGGGTTGCTTAATTGGTGTCTTGGAATGGTTCTGGGCTGGTGCTGCCCTACTTGGACCAGTAGATGGTGCCAGAGACCCGCATAGCCAAAGCTCCTGCTTCTGGTTCCTGGGCTTGTAAAACCTCCCTGGGTCCTTGGGGACACATTAGTGACTCAAAGCAGAGAAAAGAGGTTTCTTCCATTGGAACACCAATAAACGTTGTGGAAAATAGCAGGGGAGATGTGT
Organism: Cynopterus sphinx; assembly: GCA_030015415.1. Lineage (NCBI taxonomy): Eukaryota > Metazoa > Chordata > Mammalia > Chiroptera > Pteropodidae > Cynopterus > Cynopterus sphinx. Next base: position 49,447,785 of record CM057390.1, on the reverse strand, counting down.
GGTTTCTGCACGACCAGATCATGGGGTCCCTAGGCACTTCTGAGAGTTTTTCCATTGATCCTGCCTTGTTGTTAGTGGACATTGAATGTCGCTGGTTTCCTCCTTATTGCTCCAGCCATGCTGCATTAGGTCCATGGAAGTCTTTAAACTTTCTTTTGATTGTCAACATTTGGCAACATTGAAAAGTTGAGAAGACCAGTATCTGCCAAAGATCCCTTATCCAGATAGAAAAGCCAGAGACCTTTCAACAGTCCCAAAGGCAGCAGCCTGCCCAGGACCTGGGTCCTGAGAGACCTACACAGGCATTCGTCTTGGGTCTTGGGGCCATCCCCATTCTCCAGATGAGGAAACTGAAACTTAGAGCACAGAAATGGGAGCCCAGAAGCTGTACTCAAACACCTCTGACCTTTAACCTCACATACACTTTCATGCTATGCAGGCAAGATGGAGGCCCAGTGGGCATCTTTAGGCACATTAACCCCTCTCCTGGGACATTTAGGCCAGCCATGAGACTGTCATGGTAGTTTTGCAGGCAGGGACCATCCCAGAAGCATGGGAGGGAGATGGCAGAGTTGCAGGCAGTGGGGCCTCCGGCACAGGGCCCAGCCAGTGGTCACACTACACTACAAATGGATAAAAACCTTGCTGTGCCCCCTGGAGCAGTGGAGGAACAAGTCCTATCAGCCAAATGTCCCCTCATCCACCTGGCTTCTGGACCTCCCTGGGGAGCCAAGGTGGAATCAGTCCCAGCCTCTGTGAATCTTGGCTGTGGACAGTGCCTTTCCAAGGTCTTTTGACCCATAAGGGCAAAACTTCTGCCCCATCTGGCAAATGGGTCCAGACCCTCTGTGGCTCCCGTTACTTTTAGAATCCAATACAAACCCCTTCCCATGTCCTTGAGACTCCAGAGCATCCCCCCGCCCTTACCAACCTCTTCTCCCTCCACACTTCCCATTCTTACTCTAGCCACACCAGTCTCTGTGCTGCTTCTCTATCATGCTAAGTGGTTCCTATCTCAGGACCTTTGCATCTGCTGTTCCCACCACTCTCGTGTCTCCCAGCTCTCCTCCTGGCTGGCATCTCCTCTGGTCACTCTTTCCTTCAACTTCCCACCCATGTTGGCCAGCCTTCCCTGTTGTTCCCATTATCATGTAGGATGGGAGCCACCAGTTGGCCCATCTTGGCCTCAGATATGTTCCCATGCCCAGCACAGGGTATAGCACACAGCAGGGCCTCAAACCCAGGCCCCATGGTGGTAGGATGGGATCTACCCCTGACCAACCCATCCACCCAGGAGGAGAAGGAAAAGCGGCGCCTGGAGCAGCTGGAGCGAAAGAAGGAGACTCAGCGCCTGCTTGAGGAGGAGGATTCAAAGCTCAAGGGCGGCAAGGCCCCCCGGGTGGCTGTGCCCAGCAAGGTCACCCGTGCCCAGATTGAGGAGACGCTCCGCCGAGACCATCAGCACAAGGAAACCCCAGAATCAGGTGTGTAGGGGCTCCTGGAGCTGCACTCTTACCCACTAAATAACAGACAGTGGACTGCTTTCCTGGAGGGGAGTCCAGATCCCCTCTTCACCTTGGGAGAAGCTACCTGGGCTCTGCATGGTGAAGGGTGGGTGGCAGTGGCATGGCAGGCCTGCTGTAGCAGGGACAGCACAGGCACACACTGTGTACTTGCTCTGAACCTGAATCAGCTTGTGTTCCCCAGGGTTGCCATGGTATTAATGGTGTGTCCAAGGCTGAGGAGACTGCAGCCATGTGTGGCTCTCCTGTGTGCCTGGATCTAGGAAAGTTAGGAGGGCAGGGGGGTGGTTTCAGGAGGGCAAGACCAAACTACCCAGTAGGTTGGTCCTAGGAGTGCTTCCCAGCTCGTGTGGTTTTTGTCCTCCTGCCATCATTCTCCCCTTGCTTTTTTTTCCCAATGTGTCTCTCTCTCTGCATGTTCCTCTTGTCACCTGGCCGGCTGCCTGACTCCAGTAGAGAAAGCCAAGAGCCACCTGGAGGTGCCACTGGAGGAAAATGTGAACCGTCGCGTGCTGGAGGAGGGCAGCATCGAGGCGCGCACCATCGAGGATGCCATCGCCGTGCTTAGGTAGCGGGATGGGGCCTAGGCCTTGGAGCGGAGCTTGGGCCTCTGGGGAGGGGTTGAACCTCTGGAGCTGGGCCTGGGCCTTTGGGGAGGGTCTTTGAACTAAGTCAGGACATGAGCCTAAGGAGTGCGGCCTGGGCTGAGGGGGGTGGGGCCACGTTCTGGCCCCCTTAACACCAGTGTCCACCTGCAGTGTAGCAGAGGAGGCTGGAGACAGGCACCCTGAGCGTCGGATGCGGGCGGCCTTCACCGCATTTGAAGAGGCACAGCTGCCGCGGCTCAAGCAAGAGAATCCCAACATGCGGCTGTCGCAGCTGAAGCAGCTACTCAAGAAGGAGTGGCTACGCTCACCAGACAACCCCATGAATCAGAGAGCAGTGCCCTTCAACACTCCCAAGTGAGCCCCAAACTGGAGGAGCTGCCCCATGGTCGGTCAGGGTCATGACCGTGCACCCCCTCGGCGGGTCAACTCCGAGGGTTACAGAGAGGTCCGGGAGCTTGGGCACATGTCCTGGGGGCTAAGCGGCATCATCGGCCATGCCTCCTGCCCAGGGCCCCTTCTATGAGTGACACCACCCCTTTCCCCTGTGCAGTCCTGGGCTGAGTGCCCAATAAAGGCAGACGGTGAGACAGAGTATGCACTTGAAGTCTCCTGGGGCAGATGAGTGTTGGGGAGAGGAGGGTTGGAGTTAAGGGGGATATGCAGGCCACAAACAGAGATGACAAGGTCTCCCAGCATTGCTCCTGTTGGCAGCAAGCTGCCTGGGAGCTGTGCCCTGCTCTAGGGAGCCTCTTCCTGGCTGGACCTCATGTCCAGTGAGGAACCTGTACCACCATCCTGGAACCCTTCTTGGCTGCTGCAAGGGAGCAGCACAGAGAGCCCTAGGCGCTGGCCCCAGGTCATGCAGCACTAAAGGGGATGAACCAGAGCAGAGTGGAACCAGGTTGTTGGCATCCTGAGATTCTGGTTCAGAGTCAGTGGTCAGGACATATGCTGTACTTAAGGTCAGGAAATGCTGACTGCTCTGCTGTTGTCCCAACATGAGAGGCATGTGGGTCAAGTCCTGAGCAGTGCTTCAGGTGGAGAATTTCTTCAGAGAAGGCCTTAGTGGGAGACAAGTCAGGGCACCGGGCAGGCAAGGGCCAGAAGGCTGGAGCAGGCAGTTGGATTGGGTAGCAGTGAGTGTCCCTTCGGAGTCTGCATGTCGGAGAAGGGCTGGGCGAGATCTGAACCTAGTCAAGGCTTCCTAGAGCTTAGTCAGTCTCAAGGAGTCAGTAGAAAGGAGGGCACCTGGGAGCAGGTGTATGGAGCAGGATTTAAGCACTTGCCAGGTCACTGCTATGGCTCCTACTCAAGTGATACCCTCCCTATCCCCCCCCCCAGGAAGGCCTCCCAGGAGGCCTTCCTCTGCTGCCTCCTGACCCCTTTCCCACTACTATCTACTCAGCTGTCTGCTACAGCCCCTCCTGCCTCCTTTGTCTCAGCTTCTCCAATACAGCAGGCTTGTTTCCCCTCAGGGCCTATGGCCTGTTGGTTTTTCCTGCCAAGAAGGCTGTTCTCCCATATCTCACATCTCAGGTGAAGATCCTCACAGGTATCCCCCACTGAGTGGGATCTGGGCTGGGCCAAAGTAGGCCAGGCTCTGCTTAGAGGTAGGGAGGTAGAAGGCTTCATGGAAGGAGGGTCTTGAAGGATGCTTAGGAGTTCACACAGATAAGGGACAGAAAAGGCCAAAGAAGATACACATGCAAAGTCCTGGAGGTCACAACTGTCCTATTCAAGGGAGGGGTGCCATTAACAATTGGGTACAACTGAAGTGCAGTATGGAAGCTGCCTGAAACAATGGAAGCTGTCATAAAAAACCAACATACAGTGAGCACTGGTTTAGTTTTGGAATTGCCCCAGGAACCAACCCTGAAACATATACTAGAGGGCCTGTGAAGGATCCAGAAAGATCCTGTGGGAGTTAGGGAAGTGAGATGGAGGGAAGGAACCCTGCAGGGGAGTACCAATGAACAGAGTCCCCACCAGAGAGTGGGGAGACTGGACCAGCTGCGATAAGCATCTCCTGGATACTGAGCCCTGGTAATATCTCACTGCTGCGGACAACACGGTGGGATATTGATTCCCTTTACAAATGGAAAAATTTAAGTCACCTTCTGTGTTACATATCCAGGAAGTATTCAGGGCTGTGGGGGAGACAGCAGGAGTGGGTGGGGCCAAGAATTGGAGCTGAAGATGTCAGCCAAATAATGGGTGGAGGAGCCCAGGTGGCTCCCCACAGATGAAGGCCTCTGCCTCTTACCTCTGGGGACTTAGGCCAGGGCCTTAGTGGTCTGAGCTTGTTAATTCCTGTATAAAATGGGACTAAAAATAATATCTACCCCTAAGCTATCTCGAGAAACGACGAGATGGTGCCTGGGAAATGCGTATAGTGATTAAGGGCTTGGCAAGTGAGCCTCCTGCATGGCCACATTGGGGTCTTTGGGGGTAGGGGTGAGGGGAGGTCCAGGGTCAATGGCGAGTAACCCGAGGAAAGAAGCCAACCCGGCGTGTAGGGTCTCGGGCGCCAGGCTGAGTTGTGGGGCTTCGCCCCAGAGCGCTGCGGAGCCCTGGTGCTGTGAGCAGGAGTGAAGGGTGTCGGGGCTGCGCGCGGCAAGCTTTGCTGCAGGCCCAGACACTAACGGTAAAAGGACAGGAGCTGGAGGACCGCCGTCAGCCCTCACTCGCGAAGCCGCCGGCGCCGTCTGCGGCCTTCGCACAGAAGCCCCTTTCCCTCGAGCCCCGCCCCCGCGGAATCCCGAGCCCGCGCGTGCGCGTCGGCAGCGGGGAATCCCCTGCTCGCCGCCCTGCGCGGGAAGGGGCGTGAGACGGGGTTTCCGGGCGCTCCGAGCCCCCCCGCCTGTTGCCAGGACGACGGGGCGGCGCCGGGGGGACGCCGAGCGCGGGCTGCGCCTGCGCGGCGGTGCGCTCCCCGGGCGCCGGGGCTTTCCCGTCGCGCGCGAGCGGAGGGGCGGGCGCGCGGCGCCCAGCGCGCATGCGTCCACCTCGGCCGTACTCCCCTCTCCCCCCGCCCTGGGGCCGGGGAATCCTCGCCCGCGCAGTGCACTGGGGGCGGGGCGGGGAAACCGGCTTAAACCGGAGTGGGGTTTGCTGAGGAGGTAACGGGGGAGGGAGCGAGATGGGGGTCTTCCGGAGGTTCCCGCTCCGTCCCTCGTCGTAGCCTTGGCAACCCGGCGCGCTAGCCGTAGGGTGCGGGGGTGGCGGCGGCCTCGGGGAAGCCGGAGGCTCGGTGCCTGCGTGAAGCTCCGCTTCTGTGGCCGGGGTTCCCCCTTTTGTCCCCAGGGGATCGGCAGGGGAGGGTGCGGGGAGGAGAAGAGAAGGCGGGTCGCCTGGGCTGTGGCTGTGGCGGGGCTGATGCTGGAGAAGGTGGTGGGAAATCCTCAGGATGGGGATGATGGGGAGAGGGGTGGAGGACAACAAAGGAAAAGGGTGGAGAGTTGGGGGACCTTTAGGAGCAGTTAAGGAACACGGACAGTGTGAGGGGGACAAAAAGCCTATGAATGTGGCACGGTGGGGGGTGCTGTGTGGCGGGGGACTGGATGGGAGACTGGGGGAGTAAGACACCTGGAGCTTCCTCCACCGCAGCAAACCCTGGTTTTGCTTGGCTAGAAGATACAGTTTTAGGATTTCCAGAGTGAGGGGAAAAAAAAAATACAGAACTCCCAGTTAGACTTGACTTTCATATAAACAACCAATGTAATTTTTATTATTATAAGTACATCCCATTCAGTGCCCTATATTTTATCTGGCAGCCTTAATCTTGGTCAGGCCATCCCTTTTTTTTACTCCCCTACATCGCCTGTCCTTTGAGCCTTTCTGAAAGCCATGAGGACCTTGTGGATGATGCTTTTGTCTCAGGTCTCTCTGGTTCCCTACAGGTCTGCATGCCAAGTCACCCCCACCCCATTCTCTATGCCATCGCCCATCCTCCTGGACTTCAGTGCTGGCCTGAGGTTGAGTCCTGGCTAGGCAGTGAAATGCACAAAGGCTTGGCACTCAAGCACCTTCAGGGACCTTCTTTCTCCTATAACCAAACCCTCCCCCCAACCCTCCTCTATGGTCCAGGCCCTGCTTAGGCGACATGTCCCTGCTCATTCTAACCACCATCACCACCTGGAACCTCCAGGGCTCCCTACTCCCTGCCTGTGACCCCAGGAACAACCGACACTCCCCGCCCCCCATCATCTCAGCCTCCTCCACCACCCCCGCCACCTGCCAGGCTTCTCAACCTCAGACACATAGCATACAGTAGGTACTCTAAAAAACCCTTGAGGGTGATTTTATGAAGCCAAGTAAGGGAGGTGGAATGGTTGATTTTTCACAGTAACAGGTGTGTTTTCTGTCCCACAGGGGCACATACCCTCTCTGAGCCTTTGTACCCTCCTACAAAGTGATTTTCCTTCTGTCCTTTTCTTTGGTTTCAAAAGTGTAGTATAAAACTTTATGGCAAAACTAATAGTCAGTGAAAGGTCACCCTTGCCCCCTCCCGCAAAGCCCCTGGCCTTGGGCTGTGCCCAGCATCATTCCCCACCCCTTCTCATCTTTACTCATCATACTTATTTGCCATGAGAACACTTGAACACTCATTGCTTGGGCTTGGTTTCCGCCCAAGGCCGGGAACTTGGTCCCTGTGGATCATTTTTCCCAGTGGTGTGTTGTTCTGGAAATGGGCTAAGTGGTCCTGGGGCTGGGAACATGTAGGTGTTCTCATTTTCGATGTCCTAGGCAATGCCCCTGCAGAAGCAGGTCCTGGATCTTTTGTGTCATGTCCTAGGGATGCTTTCCAGGGTGGCTAGTGGGTGGTGCTGTCCTTTTATTTGAAGCTGGGTAGCTCCTGGGGTGGCGCTGGATCAAAGTGGCCCCCTGCTGTCATCAGTGAGGCCCCAAGTTGCACTAGGGCCCACATTCCCCTGAGAAACAAGGTGCATAAGTGAATAGACCACACCAGGATGGAAGACAATAAACTGGTGTGATGTGCCCAGAGAAGGAATGACTGTAGACAGGAAGTGACATTGGACCAGGCTCTGAAAGACAGTAGGGGGTGAGAAGAGCCAGGAAAAGGAGATCCTGGCAAAAGGAACAGCAGATGTAAAGGCCCTGAGGCTGGGCTGGTTAGGACAGACCTGGGCAAAGTCAGAGCATGGAACGTGGTCCAGAGGGACAGCTGAATGGCTGGAACAAAGGGGAATAGAAGCCAGACTACACAGACTACACAGGACTTTGAGGAGGGGACGACTCACGGTCCTTCTCTTGGTTCAAGGAGGAGGCTGTCAGTTATTCTGGGTAGGAACCCCACCAGTCACATGGGTGAGGAATTCTGTGTCTGCATCATGTAGAAGGGACTATGGGGAGATAGTGAGAAGATGAGCTGTGGGACTGGGATGGACATTCTGGGGGCTACACAGGGTAATTGTGGGGATTCAAGGACAGAGACCCTTCATGATGTGTATCTTGTGACTGCCGGTTCCCGACTGCCCCTTGCTGTGTCCAACCCAGGAATGGGCCTCAGCCTCCCCCCACTGTTAGGGAGTCATCCCCAACGAACGTGCTGGGTGGGGCCCCTCTTTTGTGGAGTGTCCCAGTATCCTCAGTTCTACCCCCCTCTGCCTCCACAATGCAGACCTCAAGGGCTTTGTTCTCTTTCCCTCCACATACGGTCATCCCGGTGGCGCCCTCTGAGCAGTATCTCATAAACACAGCGAGAAAAGGGATGCGCTCCCAGTCATCCCCCACCGCACCCCCGCGGTCCGCATCCTCTAGCCCCGCCCGCGTCACGGAATCCTGGCCTCGGACCCGCCTGCGGGAGCGCATTACCTTTCACGAGATGCTCCCCGGCGGAGGGGAGGGGTGTTTGGATGGGGAGGGCTATTTTTAGAATGAATGAAAGAAAAGAGGCTGGGTGTGTGTGTGTGTGACAACAACTAAAAAGGATGGAAGCTTGTACAAGCTTTCTGGCTCCCAAGAAGAAATCCTCCCTCTCCCTAGACCAAGGCAGAAGGTGGGTGAGGGTTCAGAGACAGGTTAGGCGGGGTGGCAGGTAGGAGGCAGTGTGGGGAGAACTCCATGATCAGGGAGGGCGCTAAGCTTTCTGGCGGGGGTTGGGGGGTGGGGAGCTGGAGAACAATAAAACAGCCGGTAGCCCCACATACTCCCCAGAGTGGAAGGACCCCAGAGGTGGGCACTATCCAGTTGCTAAAGCGAAACGGATGCACAGAGAGGAGCTTGGATAGGACCAGGACCAGGCTGAGCCCCAGGCTCCTCCCTCATCCTCTAGTGACCCAGACCCTGGGAGCCGCATTGTTCTAATTTGGCAGTGACCTTCACAATCCACCGCCCAGGCCTCTGCCATGCACGCTCAGCGGGGTCCCTCAATGGTGCAAGCAGAGGGGAGACTTTAGGGCCCAACAATGACATAGAGAAGTTTTCTGCCCCCCCGCCCCGCGGTTCCCCCTCCTTCACTGGGACCTTCCAGCCCAGGCAACGTCACCAGCTGCCCAAGGCCTCGGGGTTCTCACTGGACCCCTCAGGCCCCAGAGCCGGCTCAGTGTGTGTGGGGTGCATAATTGCCTTCCCCTCACTCCCTGGCTCCAGTCCTTCCCCGACACCGGAGAGCGCCCCCCCAGAGTTAAGAGACAGCAGTATTTGCTGGGGCGCTGAGCCCCGGCCAGGGGCTCCCCCTCTCCGGATCTCAGTTTCTCATCTGTGAAATAAGAGCTCTGGTTCAGAGGCGGCAGGCGGTCCCCCCAGCTCTTGGAGCATTCTCTGAGGTCGCAGGCACGCCCCTGCGGGGAAGGGGATTTCTGAAGGTCTGGAGGGGGATTCCCGCCCTCCCCCCGGAGCGCGGCGGGGAGCGGGGTTGCACTGTGGACTCTCCCCGCGCAGGGTGGGCGCCCTCTCCGGATCGGCAGGGCGGGGCCCGGGACGGCGAGGAGGGGGCGCTCTGCGGCGGCGCGCGCACACCCTCCGGCTCGCACGCCCTTGCCCTGCTGTGCACTTGCCTTCGCGCGCGGGCCAGGCGCGGGGTTCCGGCCGCGGCGGCCGTCTCTGGCCGGTGAGTAGCCAGTGGGGGGATTCGGGGGTCCAGGGCGGAGGTCTAAGTGGCGATTCCCCTTCTCCGTGGTGGGCACGTCAGTCGGGGTGTACCCGACTCGGGGAATTCAAAGGGGGAGCTGCGGGAGGGAGGGAAACCCCTTGCGTCCCCCCAACACCAAGCCCCTAGTCAGCTCCAGACCCCTCCCCATACCCACTATGAGGAGAGGGCTCTTTTTCCTGCAATTTTGTACTGCGGAGACATTCCCCCCGGCGGGGTGAAGGTGAGGACCTGAGGAGCTTCTACGCAACCATCAGTGGGGGTGAGGGGAGAGGGAGGGACTGGCCCCATTGCCCCTTTCTACTCCCCTCCCCCGCTCCCCTCCTTCCTCTTCTTCCGTCCTTTTTCTCTCTTCCAGTGTGTGGCGGGATTCCCAGGCCCCGCAGGCAGAGTGATGGGAACCCCCTACCTGCCAGCCTACTGTGCTTCCCAGCTGAAGCTCTGCTCTCTTCCTTAAGCTTGTTCCCTCCTCCTCCCCCACCCCCCATTGACTGGAGAGGGTTCAAGGCCCAGTGAAAGTTAGCATTTACCCAAGGTCACTCAACTGGGCAGGGGCAGAGCTGGGTTTGTGGCTGATTAACCCCAGAACCCAGCCGAGTGTCAGCATTAGGGTTTCTGTTCTCTGCCTTTAATTGCAGGTACAAGGGCCCTGTCTGGGGGCCCTGGAACTGGGAGGTGGAGCCCCAGGCAGGACTGAATGGAGACGCCCCTGGCTTGGCTTCTCCAGGCTTCCAGGTCTCTAGTCCCCCTCAATTTCCCCACCCACAGCCTCCTCAGGCTGCTCAAGACCTCAAAGGAAATCCCTGAATGCGGGGTGGGGGGAGGAGACTTCCAGATGGGTGAGCCAGAACATCATGAGCTGGTAGAATAATCTCCACTCTGATGCACCTGCCTGATGGATGACCTTGGCCATCTGCCCTCCCAGGTCATAGCTCCAAAGTCCCCCTGACTGACCCCACCCTAGAACCCTGGCAAGAGAAAGGGCAGCTAGGATGGTCACAGTTGACTCTGTTTCCTCCTCAGTCCCATTCTGGGTTCTAGATGTGCCCTCTTACCCCTCCTAAATGTGGGATTGCTCTGTGTCCCTTCTAATCCCTCCTCCAGGAGTCATACTATATGCACATATGGGGACTCTGAAGACCAGCCTGTACAAACAGAGTGAATACCATGAGGTGGCTACAGGTCCCAGGTCACTGGTAGAGACAGGGGCAGAATTTGGAGGTGGCCAACGATATGAATAGATATGGTCGAGCCAGGGATCCCTGAGCCTTCATCCTCACACCATCCTGTCCCAACCTTACCCACCCAGATCTTCCTGTGATGAAGAAATTGGGGGATTTTGTGGGATTACAGGGAATAGCATGGAGAAAGGCACGTAGAACCTTTAGGATGCAGTGTCCAGTAGAAAGAGGTGGGGCCTCCAGTTGGAGGACCTGGCAAAGGAGAAGGTATCCCCAGGGACTCACTGAGGAACCTGAGGGAGGAAACAGGGCCCCACTGGACAGACTACGCCACTGTTATTAAGTTTCCTTAAAACTTACAAGGTGACCTGACTTGTTGAAGAGCCATCTGTACCCCACCCTCCTGGGGCCCTCCCTGCCTGCACCCCACATCCCATGTGTGGTCCTTGCAGGTCAAGGGGAAAAGAAAGGTAACCACGACCCACCCCCCACCCCCAACCCCCAACCCCACTTCCAAGTGGTAACCAGCAGGACTGAAGGGGACAGGCCTTTTAATGATGATTTCTCAGGAAAACACCTGCACCCTAGGGTGAGTGGATCCCAGACTCAGGTCACCTTTGAGGGAGGGGATGGCTCAGGGGCTGGATAGAAAAACTGGTGACTTAAGAAAAAGTGCCAACCTTTGAAATAATACTAACAGTATAATAATAATAACAATAATAACTGTACTCTCTAGAGCTTCTCAGGGAGTCACTGTCCATTTTCTCTGATCAATGGTGGCAGGGAACTTGCTCAGAGAGGCTAGGTCACCTGCCTAGTGTCACACAGCCAGAAGGAGGAGTTGAATCAGGTTAGAAGGGCTCAGCCTGCACAGTCTCCACCACCTGGCTCTGTGGCCTCACCCTCTGGAGACAGCCTTCAGGGAGCAGCACCCTTGCTCCTTCTTTCCCCAGCTGAATGGATAAGAGCCCCATGGGCGTGGCAGGGGCTCCTCGACCTAGGAGGCTTTGTGGAGACTTAGTGCTTTGACAGAGCTGATTCCCTGCTTGCCTGTCAACCCCAGGCTCTCACCTCTTCCTCCAGAGCAGGGACTGAGGGCTCAATGGGCTGCCTATGTAGAGACTAGGGAGTACCAGGTGCAGCCCCTCCACACTCCTCCCTTGTCTCATTTCCTCCGTGGATTCTCTGCAAGGGTCAGTTGTATTTATTTATTGATAAAGATCTTATTTTTCCCTGAAACTGTAAATTTAGGGGGTGTGTGTGCCTTTGTCACCACAATATCCACACCTCAGGTTACAAGCCTTGCATACAGGAGAGCCCAGGAACAAGTCCTCTGGGACACCTGCCTCTGTTCTCCATTCTGTCCCAACAATTCCCAGAACCCTATGGGGCTTAACTTTCCATGACTGCTGCCCTACTCAGAGTCCTCCCATGCACAGCCCTGCTTATGGGACCCCTACCCCCCTCTGACTCACCGCACCCTCTTTGTTCCTTCCCTCTAGCCCCACTGATCTCCTTCTCTTCCTCCTACATGCCTTCCTCGGTCTCACCTCAGGGCCTGTGCCCTCGAAGTGCCCTCCACCAGGTGTGCCCATCTCCTAGCTGTTCCAGGGCCAGCTCCTGGTTTTCTTTCAAAATAGTCTCTCTCTTCTGACCACCCTAGTTAAAGTCCCCCCATCCCCATCCCTAGTTTTTTCTATTTCATCAGATCTTTTCCCAATAGTTTGTGTGTCTAGAATTCTTACTGGTTCCTAATTTGGAGAGGATGGTTCCCCTCCTCTGGAAGTTAAGCTCCAAGACGGGCAGGTTTGTATCTGTCTCAGACTAGGCATCCCCCGCACCAAAACTCAGAGAAGCTTGGTAGATGGATATGTGAGTGAATGAATGGGTGAATGAATGAGTGACTACCTACCCCACTCTGCCATCCTACAGTCACAGGGGACTCAGGATCTGTCTTCCATTCAGGCAGCCGTCAGTTAGACCCAGGATGGGGCTGAAATTTTTGTGGATGAACAGGTGTGGAAAAGCTCAGGCTGCAGCCTCTGGGTCCCTTATCCTGTGAGTTGTCCCAGCTCTCCTGAACCTATACCCTGGACCACTGCCCCTGTAAGAGTGGCTCCCTGTTCAGCCACCAGTTTCTCCCCTGCCTTGTCTGCAGGCCCTTTCCTGGGGTAAGTCTTGGAGCACCCAGCTGTCTTTCGGTTCTTTCTGGCCAATCATGGGATCAGGGGCTCTGTTGGGAATGGAGACCCAAGGGCCCCCATTTATTGCCCCACCTCCATCCACCCTGATCCTCATGCACCACTACCAGCCTTGAAAGGTGACATCCAAGCAGGCAGCAGGGCAGACTTGGAGGTGATCAGTCATTAGGTCAACCATCTTAAGATTAGCCCCTTGAAGGGGATCCCTGAATCTCAGGGCAGGTGAGCCCAGAGAGGAAAGAGGGTCTTTCCAGGACAAGAAGGTGGATGCAGAGCTTGTGGGGCCTGGGCAGGGTGGGAGACCTGGAGGGGTCTCTGGAGGTCGTGGCAATGGCTTTTGAGAATTTTCTGGATGTTTATATGTTGTATTTGACTTCAGAAAATGTCAGATGCTGTAGGGCCCCCACAGAAGCCTGTGCAGTCCAGATTCAGCCCATGGGCACAGTGTGAACGTTTGTCGTGGGGCAGGAACCCGTATGTGGGCCGGGGCATTGAATGTGGTTCAGGGATGTGTGCCAGATCCTGAGGGAGATGTGGGTGGTTTCATCAGTGTTTTAGAAAGAGCCCCCGGTGGCCCAGGCAGGGGAACAGCCAGTGCAAAGGCCTAGAAGGGGGAACAACTGAGGGGAGATGGGAGTCCTGGGTGGAGGTGGTGAGTGGATAGGGGGATGCAGGAGGGATAACACATGGCAGAGAATGACCCTTTTAGAGTCATTACAGCCCCATTCCCAGTACCTTTGACATGGCAGGGCATGAGTAGACCCCAGCCCTCTACTTCTCTAACATCATAGCCCTGGGCACTGTCACCACAGCCAAACCTTCCTTGGGGTGTCCCCAACAGGCTGCAATAAAGAACAGGCTCTCAACAGGAGGGGACAGGAGTCTGCTGACCCTAGGCTGTCACCTGGCCCTGCTCAGCCTTACTACCATCACATGTCCACAGGACCACCCCCTGCCCAAGCAGTCGTCCACTTATTCATTCATTCATTCATTCATTCATTCATTCATTCATTCATTCCAACTATTTTCTGGGCTGCAGAGAAAACAAAACAGATCCTGACCTGATACAGAGCTCAGGGCCAGAAAGAAAACAGATTTGGGGCTGGAAGAGAGATGGGGGAGATACTGCCTTCAGGAGCCTCAGGTGAGAGGGTTAGAACCCGACTTGATCACCTCCAGCTGGGTGAGGCTGAGGTAGTGAGGCCGCCTGGGGTAGGATAAGAAAAGTGTTCCCCACTTCCTGGTTCCCAAGGCTCCCCCTGGCTGCCCTTAATGTTCAATGAATGATTTGCTCAAGGACAGCCTTGGTGCCCGGGGAAAGGGGCACGGTTTGGGGGACCCCCCCAAAAGTCTCCGGCTGTCCTACCATCCTGGCATTGTTGGGGGGATTAGGATCGGGGTGGGTGCTGAGTCCCAAAGAACATGGATGGCCTTGAACTCGTAGCCCCAGCAAGCAGCCCTTCGACACCTGGAAGCCCCCTGGCCCAACTCCTAGGCACTTTCCACGTGTCAACATCCTGCTTCTCCACCCCAAGCCTTCCCCCACACGGGGCAGACCTGTGAGGAGGTCATTTCGGGAAGGTGTTCAGTCGCTTTGCAAAGTTGTTCCCTAAGCAAGTGCGCGTGGCGTAAAAGGGTTGCGGGATGGCTGGAATTTGGGGCCCTAATTTTGGGAAAGAGGTGGCTAGGAGTTCCCGAGGGCTGTCAGACGCAGAAGCTGTCGCTTGGTTAATGTCCCCTCCCTCGCGCAGGGCAAGAAGGCAAGTCTGAGGACCCGCGGAGCGCTGGGGTGGTCGAAGCAGCCACGGGGAAATGTGGGATCTTTAAATGTAGGCGGGGCTTTGCGGGGTCGGCGGGGGCGGGGCCAACCCGAGAATCAGCCAATCGGCAGCACCTCCCGCGTCGCACCGCCCCCTCCTCTCCCGGCCCGGGCGGGCGCTCGCCCCTCGCCCCCCCACCCCGGGTCGGGCAGATGCACCGGGCAGTGGGGCATGCGCCCCCCGCCCCCGCCCCCCGCCCCTCCGCCCCCGGGCCCTGCGCCCCACCGCCGCTGCCCGCCTCCGCCGCGACCTCGGTCCCAGCCCCCGCCTGGGGGTCGCTGGTCGCGCGGGACCCTGTCCCTTCCAGCGTCGTCCGCCCACCCGAGTCGAGTCCCGCAGGTACGGGGTGGAATGGGCAGGGCCGCCCGGGAAGGGAGGCAAGTCCAGGAGAAGGACGCGGTTTGGGGCAGGGGAGGGGGATGTGTGTCTGGGCACTGCCCAGGCAAGTCATAAGTCTCAGACCCTCATCCCGGAGGGGGAGAGTGCTGGGTTCCCTTTGGGGGAGGGCAGAGCAGTGAGTCTCCAAACTCCATAGATACCGGTGGGGGTAGCTCTCAGGGTGGAGGCAGTGACCCGGGACTGACTTGGGAATGATAGGGAGGAGACTCTCAGCACTGGCCTCTGGATCCAGAGGTCAGGGGCACCCCGGCAGGAGTCAGGGAGGCCAGCTCTCCCTGCAAAGAGCTCGGGGTACCATCCACAGGGCACTATCCTGATGTCCTGGAGGGCGGCCCATGAATGTGAGTGCTGGAGGCTAGGGCCGAGTAGGAGAGCTGATGGAGGTGGAGCAGTGTGGAAGATGCTGGTGGAGGCAGCCTGGGGAGGGCAGGGCAGACTAATTGTACCCTGCTGGCTGCTGGCAGGTTCCTGACGGCTGGTGTTGGGAATGCCTGGGGGATCGGTCAGTCAGCCTGCGCCTTGCTGCTCCTGCACTGGGCAGTCCATGGGGCGGGCAAGTAAGATAATCCTGTCCACCCTGCAGAGACAGGGCCCCACAAGTACTGGAATAGGGGGATCCTTCTTCACCCTCTACAGGGACACAGGACCCACCCACCACTCACCCACACATCCTGGAAGTTTCCACCATGTGCTGCTCTGGCTATGATTCCTGGGAACAGAGGGGTGGGCATTTTGCCCCACAGGGTGCTCTGCCTTGGGGACTGATGGGGCAGGGGGACCCCTTCTCCTGGTCCAGCTCCGAAAGACAGCAAGGCACCACAGCAGGTGTACCCACAGCGACGTGCTAAGATTTTCCACATGAATCTGGCCACCCAGCCTACTGGGTGGACAACAAGAAGCCCCTTTACTGAAAAAGCAGCAGAGGAGGGGGTAGTGACTTTTTCCTGGCTGGGATGCTAAAGGGTCCCTCTGGGCAGCTACTGTCATTTACAAATGGGCTCATGGGAGAGTCTGTGGGATCTGGTTGGGTTTTTTCATCTCTCTGTTGGGTGAGAGAGCACCCCACTCCCTGCTGCCTGCTCACCTTCCTCAGCTCCTCAAGAGCTTCATGATGTCTCCTGCCCTACTTGGCCTACAAATTTCCCACATTGTCTCCTAGGATGGTGTGGAAGGGGGTTCTGCTCATCTCCCCACCCCAGCTTTCAAGAAACTGAGGTCTCATACCCCATTTGACACATTTGACAATTTTGGCCATTGCAGGGTCTCAAACTGCATGCAGCCTACAAGGTGTTTCTTGCCTTTTAGGGGAGCCCCTTGGAGGACTTGGGAGACCTCACTCAGAAAAACACACCCTTTCATGGGCACCCAAACCTTGGCCAAGTTTTCAGAGGGGCTCCTGGTTCTTTGGGAATCCCTAACTCCAGCTCTAGGTTGCAGTGGGGGAGAAGAAAGGAGATCTGGGAAGGGGAGGGGTCTTTTGTCCCAGCTTCTCTGGTCCCAGTCAACCTTTAGAAACAGATTGCCCCCTCCTCTCATGGGATCTCAGGCAGACCACACTGTCTTGTTTCCTCTGAGATCATGGGAAGGGTCAGGCAAACACCATGCCTGGGCCTCCAGCTCAGAGGCCCCTCAGGGGCAGGGCCAGTCTGCCTCCCTCTCTAGATGGTGGCTTGTCAAGAGGGAGCCAGGCAGATCCAGCCACCCCCCACCCCCTCAGTTGGCATTAACTTAGTCTCTGTCTTTTCTGGCTGTGTGACCTTGGGCAAGGTACTGAACCTCTCTGAGCCTTATTTCCTGTTTATGAAACGGGGTCAGGGATGCCATCTGCTTTGCTGAGTGGCCACAGGGATTAAATGCAATACTTCTAATAAAGGAATCCACTCAAAATAAGCGCTAGGTGCATGTTAACTTTACAGGCCCCAGGAATGTCTTCCACCCCTCTGCTCTCATGGAAGCCACCTGCCACCTGTCCTCACCACCCCCACTCTGCCCAGGGCACCTTAGAATGAAGCTGCCAGGCGAAGAGAAGCATGGCCGACACACGGCTGAATTTGGCTTGTGCATTGAGTGGCTGAGTCACATCCCCAAATTGCATCTTCATCGGTGTGTTTCCAAAGGTTGTCTGCAGAGCCCCCACCCCCTCCTGGTCCTGTCAGCCAGGCCACCCACCTCTCCTGCCTGTGCCCCCAAGAGGCCTGGGCAGGGACCTGTATATTTAGGAGGGTTGCCTGGGGTTTCCTAGTACCCCAGGCGAGGAGAAGATCTGGGTCCACTGAGCCTGTGGACCTCATGTGGATCTCAGACCCATCTAGCAGCCAGGGGGCAGACTCTCCAGCCCAGGAAGTGAGTGGCACCCAAGTGTTTGTGAGGACGAAGAGGTCAGGGCCAAGGTCAGCCTTATAAACTGTGAAGTGCCCAGCCTACAGAAGGCCAGGCTTTAAAAACTATGAAGTACTGGGCCTGCATGAGACCAGACTATGTAAACTGTAAAGTCCAATGCTGGCAGGAGACCAGGCTGTATAAACTGTGAAGGTGGCCACAGCCTGGTTGATGTGATGGGTAGGAGTGGTGAGGAAGGGGTATGTTCTAAGACTCGTGAGGTCACTTGCCATGGAAGGAATGTTTCTTGGGTTCCTAATACATGCTGGCAACAGTATCTGGGGACATGTAGTGTCCCCAGTGTGGATGTGGTTCTGTGATATATGGGGTGGACACCCTAGCCAAGGTCACCTATGTCCTGCCTAGCAGCATGGCTCATCTTGGCATGTCCTGACATGACGGTTTATACATCTGTCATCCCCAGAGCACAGATTCAGGGCTGGGGAGATGCCTTATTTATGCACACAGTTCCCTCTCCCAGGCCCCCAGCACATGCCAACTTGGCCTTTTCAAAGGGGACAACACTTGGTCCACTGCCTGCCACTGTCTAACTTGTTAGGAGAAACCCACCAAACAGCCTGATCCAGAATCTTTCCTTTAAGGAGATGGTTTCTTCACAGCATGGTGCCTCAGTTACCCTAGCTGTAAAACGAGCAAAATCCCAGAGCACCCTTTTTGGGGGTATTTCAAGGATTAAGGAGAAATTTGTGTGAAGGATGGAGTCTGGCACATTGTAGATGTTCAATAAATTTTGGCAAGGTGACAGCAGGTGGCATTCAAGGGTGAGAGAGTAGGCTGGGGTGGGTCTGGTGAGTCAGAACCCAGTAGAACAGACTCATCAAGGTCCCTGCTCTCCTATATGATGCCACACAAGACAAACCCATTCAGGGGCAGAATCTCATGTTGGGAAATCAGATAGTTTGCTCTTTGGTGGCCTGGTGAAGAAACTGAGGATGGTATGGGTCACAGGGCTATAGGTCTCACAGGCCCTATAAAATCAATTCTGGGATCTTAGAGTTAAGTCCTGGATTGCCATGTTGGGCCTAGAATCTGTTTGGAGACCATGGACCTCCTTCTGCCCATGTAGGAGGAGGGTCTCTGTAGACCCAGCCTCAGTCCCTAACATCCCCCAAGCCATACCCTGTGTTTGCATGTGGTCAGGCCTTGGGACAATTTGAGGGGAGGAAGTGGAAGCTCAATAGAGTGAGGTTAACTTGTTCAAGAGCCTAAAGGTCAGCAGTAGCTGAGCCTGGGTTGGAATCACCTCCTGACTGCACACCTACAAGGTCTCTACTCTTCCTAGGCAAACCTGCCAGCAGATTCCACTTGAGGCATGCTGAAGTGTTTACCGAGAGTTGGCTATGCATTGCACTAGGTACTTGGAGACACAGAGTCAGTAGGCAAAGTCTGGTAGGAGGATGTTCCAGGTAGTGGGCACAGCATGTGCAAAAGCCCCAAGGCAGGACCAAGCTTGTTGAGATCAGTGACAGGTAAGCCAATGTGGCTGGAAGGGAGTGACTCTGGGGAGACTGAAAAGGATGAAGTGTGTGGGAGCTGGGCCACAGAGGGCCTCCTGGCCACGATGAAGGATTTGATTTTTATGCAATGGCACTGGGGAGCCACGGGAGGTTTTTTAGTAGGGGGAGGGACACAGGCTGACTTGGGTGTTTCTGGGATGGCAAACCCATGTGCTCTGGGTTCATGGCTTCCTGAACCTCAGAATGTTCTGGAGTGGCTGCAATGGTCCCTAGCCCTCTGGTCAGTTGATGTGACCATATTCCCCTTGCTCCTACAGGTCAGTGTGGGAGCCCAGCTGTTGAACCATGTCAGGCCCCAGACAGCCTGCAGCAAGTCCAACCCCAGCACCCACATAGTCATGAACAGCCACAGCCATAATGGCTGTGGGGGGCGGCCACTGGGCAGCGGGCCAGGGGCCTTAGGCCGAGACCCTCTGGACCCAGAGGCTGGCCACCCCCCACAACCCCCACATAGCCCAGGCTTCCAGGTGGTGGTGGCCAAGAATGAGCCGGGCCAGCTCTCACCTGGCAGCTCCCGGGAGCAGCCCCAGGACCAGGAAGAAGAGGAAGATGATGAGGAAGATGAGGTGGGTGGGCAGAGGGGCTCAGGGAAGCCTCCAAATGTGGGCCACCGCCTAGGCCACCGGCGGGCACTCTTCGAGAAGCGGAAGCGCCTCAGCGACTATGCCCTCATCTTCGGCATGTTTGGCATCGTTGTCATGGTGACCGAGACGGAGCTGTCCTGGGGGGTCTATACCAAGGTAGGCACAGCCCTTCCCCCTGGTATCTCAGGGAAGCCCCACTGGGCACAGCTGACTCCCCACTACCCCTTGGGTATGGTATAGAAGGACACATTGGCCCCAGGAGAGGTGGGTGGGAGATGCCGGGGGTCCTGGAGATGGGGTGTTCCCACTGGGCCTACCTCCTGGGGATGGCATGATGGCTATAGATGGGGCTGGAGGGTCCAGCTCATTCCCCTTCCAGCACCAAGAATCTGAACCCTAGCTAAAGGTGGGGAGAGAGCTGTTCCCCCAAGACTGGCCTAGGACAACAGGGAGCCTTAGACAAGGCCTGAGTGGGGAGGAGGGAAAGAGTCCCCACACCCAGAGGAGTTGGTGCTGGGTTACAAATCTGGCTGTGAGTCTTTTTGTGCTGCCTGAGGGTGTGTGAGGACAGAGAGAGATCAGGGCCGTGTCAACCCATAAACTCTGAAGTGCTGTAACTGTGTGAGGCCAGGCCTTATAAACTATGAAGTACTGTACCCATGCGAGGCCAAGCCTTTTAAATTATGATGTGCTAAGACTTCAGGAGGTTGGGCCTTTTAAACTATGAAGTACTGGCCCACACGAGACCAGGCCATATAAACTATGAAGTGTTAGACCCATCTTGCTGTCAGCTCAGGCCTAAGGAGTAAGAAAAAGGGCATTGCTTCCTGAGCAAAATGCCCAGGTGTGGGAGTTGGAGGGCTATCCACCCCCACAGCATCTTTCTACTGTCTTCTTTCTCTCTGCTCAGGAGTCCCTGTACTCATTTGCACTCAAATGCCTCATCAGCCTCTCCACAGTTATCCTGCTGGGCCTGGTTGTCCTCTACCATGCTCGGGAGATCCAGGTCAGTACCTGGCTGGGCCAGGATACCCTCCTCTCTGTACCCCAGGCCCCCTACACCAGCCACCCGGGACCCCAGTTTCTTAAACATAAAAGGACCAATAGCCTCATAGAAAAAAAAAGATCTCCGTGATGACGTTTAGACCACCCCAAATTTTCCAGAACGTGTATCTATGTTTTAATATTTATTGATTATTTGAGGAAAAAAGGACAGTGAGAGCATGGGGTGAGGGGTGTGAGCTAGAGTCTGGTGCATAATGGACATTTCGCAGCCCTTGGGTCTTCTGAAGTTTTGCAGTGGCGAAAACCAGTGTTCATAGTACCGGGCTCCTATCCTATTCAATCGGTCCCTACATTTAAAAGATTTATTACGGGCCACAGAGTTTTTTCTTTTGTTTTGGGGATTAATCAAAACCAGTTTGAGCATGAGTCTAGTTCAAGGAGTGTCAGGCAGATGTGCCCACAGCAGACAGACATCATCTGGGTCTGGCGCTGGGTTGCAGGGACACCAAAAGATGACAGATCTGCCTCTTCACCCCTGGCCTCTGACCCCTGACAGTCTGACAGGAGATGAGCACAGAAGAATCTTGCCTGGGCTGCACCATGTGCAGAAGTTTTGAGGACATCTGGGATCTGGCTTGCAGGAAGGGCTCTGGATGTGGCTGGGGGCAGCAGAGATGGGGATAGTAACAGCCTAGCTGGAAAGAAGCAATTCTGAGGGTACAGTCTCTGGGGACAATAGTCTGGCAGTTCCTTAGACAGTTAAACATGGAGTTACCATGTGATCCAGCAATTCTATTCCTAGGTATAGATCCAAGAGAAACAAAACATTCACATGAAAACTTGTACATGGATGTTCATAGCAGCCCTATTCACAGTAGCCAAAAAGTGGAAACAACTCAGATGTCTTTAACCGGTACGTGGATAAACAAAATGTGGCCCATCCATGTAGTGGGATTGTTATTCACATATTATTCATATATCGTCTTATTCAGCTTTCAAAACAACCAAGCACTGTAAGAGTTTGCTGGGGCTGCTGTAACAAAGTTCCACAGCAGGGCAGCTTAAACAACAGGAATTTATTCTCGCACAGTTTTGGAGGCTGCAAATCCAAGACCAGGTGCTGACAGGGTTGGTTCCTGGTGAGGCCTGTCTCCTTGAAGTGCAAGCGGCCACTTTCTTGCCGTGTCCTTGCTTGCATGGCCTTTCCCCTGTGTTTGTCAATCCCTAGTGTCTCTTTCTCTTCTTAAAAGGACACCAGTCCTATAAAATTAGGGCCCCACCCTCATACCTCCATTTAACCTTAATCACCTCTTTAAAGGCCTTGTCTCCAAATACAGTCACACTAGGAATTAGGGCTTCAACATATGAATCTTGAAGGGACACGATTCAGTCCATAACATTCCACCCTGTGGCCCATCCCCCAATTCACATCCTCCTTTGCAAAATGCATTCACCCCATTCCAGTAGCTCCCAAAGTGTTAATCCTTTCCAGCATCAACTTGAAGTCCAAAGTCTTATTTATATCATCTAAGTCACCTATATCAGGTCTGGGTGAGACTGAGGCAAGATACTTCTCCAGCTGTGAACCAGACAATTCACATTCTTCTAAAATATAGTGGTGAGACAGGCGTAGGACAGACATCCCGGTTCCAAAGGAGAGACTCCAAAAGAAGGAGCGATGGGTCCTAATCAAGTCTAAGAGCCCGCAAGGTAGATGACATGAGTTTCGAAAGCTCAGGAGTAATCCTCTTGACTCGAAGCTCCACCTATGGGGTGGCAGTGTCACCCCCTTGGCCATGGCTGGTGGCATTTTGTGACTGGCTTCTTTCACTCAGCATGATATAATCAAGGTTCATCCAGGTCATAGTGCTTCACTCCTCCATGGCTGAGTAATATTCCACTGTCTGGACGGACGCATTTTGTTCATCTGCTCATCCTTTGATGAACCCTTGGGTTGTTTCCACTTCTGGTGATTGTGAATAGTGCTGCTGTGGTTGTACGTGTACAAGGATTTGTTCTAACACCTGTTTTTGTTTCTCCTGTGAATCCCACCTAGGAGCGGGGTTGCTGGGTCATTGGTCACTATGTTTAACTCTTGGGGGACCATCCGTCCCATGTTTAGTTTGAGTTGTGGCCAACCCCCAGATCTAGAAAGTTTTGTTTATGAGGCCATGTTTCTCCTAAAAGAGGAGTGGGTGGGGTTAGGGGTGGGGTTTGGGGTGGGGACCTTGCTGAAGGGCCTGGGTACATGTCGGAGACACACTGCCTCCCACCTGCCCTCTGCAGCTGTTCATGGTGGACAACGGGGCAGATGACTGGCGCATCGCCATGACGTGCGAACGTGTCCTCCTTATCTCCCTGGAGCTGGCCGTGTGTGCCATCCACCCTGTGCCTGGCCACTACCGTTTCACGTGGACGGCGCGGCTGGCCTTCACATACGCACCCGCGGCGGCCGAGGCAGACGTGGACGTGCTGCTGTCCGTGCCCATGTTCCTGCGCCTTTACCTGCTGGGGCGCGTGATGCTGCTGCACAGCAAGATCTTCACCGACGCCTCGTCCCGCAGCATCGGGGCGCTCAACAAGATCACTTTCAACACGCGCTTCGTCATGAAGACGCTCATGACCATCTGCCCAGGCACCGTGCTGCTCGTTTTCAGCATCTCCTCCTGGATCATCGCTGCCTGGACCGTGCGCGTCTGCGAGAGGTGTGACTCGATCCCGACCCCCACCCTGGTGGCCCCATGCCCACCCACGATGTCACTGACCCAGGGCTCCCACAGCCATCTCCTTCATACCCTTCACCTCTCTCCCGAGTTCCTGGCCTTAGTAACCACCCCTCAACCCCTCGACTTCAGCCTTGTGTCCCCAGCCACCCCTGGCCCTACCCCTACCCCAACCCACATACCTCTGGGACCCCAGCCCTCTCTTCCTCTCCCATCTTCCCCAGGGAGCTCATACTCCTTTTTCTCCCTATTCTTCCACTCTGTGGGCAGCTGACCTCTGGCCCAAGCAGTGGAGGCAGCAGGAACAGGGACACCTCTCATTCGCTTGTCTCCCCCACAATTTAACCTGCTCTCCTTCTCCCCTCTGCCTGCCCCGCCGGACTATAGGGAAAACATGTGAGTCCCACCCTCGGCCGAGCTGTGTGCACTGAGCTGCCGCCACCATGCTGCCAGCCAGGAATTTAAGATTAGCTGCCATGAGGGGAGGGAATGGGGAGGTGAGGCAGGGTGGCTAGGACTGGCTAGAACCCGTGGGGCATGGGGAGAGCCCGTCTTTGCATCCAGGGCCAGGTGGGATTGAGTCAATCCCAGGATAGTGGGAGGCAGGCCACTCTCAGGTTGTGTCCACTGGGCATCCTTGCGGGCCTGGTCTCTAAGGCCTGGAGAGGAAAAAGGCTTTGCTCTGGTGTCCTGTTCGGGCAGCTGACCTCCAGGTCTAGAGTCTGGGGTGAAGGAATACTGGCCCACACTGTAGGACCTCTCATTCAGGATTTGTTCTGAACAGCCTTGGGGGTACTTTGTTGGGCGGGGTATCTCCTGCCTCTTGTCTAGTTAGGGAAGGCTCTGGAGGGGTCTGTGGTGGGTGGCACTGTGACTGGATTTCCTGGGGTTCCCTGGGTTGGACCTGCCCCCGAGGACCCATGTCCTTGCCCCTTTAAGGCCCTACTCCACGGACTCCACCTCAGCCTGAAGTGGAGCTCACAGGAGTGAGAGCCCAGCTCTTCCTGTCAGGGAGGCTTAGTGTCTGGGGGAGGGGCATCACACAGGGTCGCCTTGGACCTGTGATGTGCCCCAGTGCCAGTTCTCACACCCAACCCCCACACCCTCAGGGTGGGCTCAGGATCAGGGTCTGGGAAATGGGAGAAAGATGCTTCTCATCAAGCATCCCTGAGGTCCAGGCTGGGTCATTTCAGGAGCCCTGGGTGGTGGTAGGAACAGGATAGGGTCAGGGGGCAGCCAATCCTAAATTCTGAGCCTATGACACTGCTTGAAGCCCCCTCACTGCCCCCCCGCCCCCGCCATGGCTCTGTTCCACCCCCATGCAATCTCCTGCATGCCCCCCACTCCCTGGACCTGGATTGTCCTGAGTGGTTCTGCAGCACCCACCATAATTGCAGCCAGGCCTGGGGCTCCCCCACCTGTGGTTGGAGGGCCCCCTTCTTCTCTTGTCTGCTAGGTGGGGGGTGCTGGTTTCCCAAGAAGTGGAGGCTGGGGCAGTTCAGGGCTCAGGTACCTCAGTGAAAGATGGGGGTCAATTCCTGGTCCTCCACACCTGGCAGGCAACCTGGGAGCCCCTCAGCAGTGTGGAGACTCTCAAACACCAGGCTTGCTGAGAAGGCCTTGCTTCCTCCCACCCACCTTTGGGGCTTCCCTTCTCTCCTCCCCCTCTTGAACCCCTAACCCCAGCTCCTTCTGCCTGGAATAGCCCTCCTCCAGCTCCCCCTGACTCTCCCCAGCCAGGGGCCCACTTCTTATGTCGACCTCAGTTGACCTCTGACCTTGAACCCCTCCAGGGGAAGTCTCCACCCACGGGCATGGGTATCAGATGGCTTCAGGTCCAGGAAGGAGGGGATCAGTTAGACAGGGCTCCTCTGAGCTAGAGGGGCTTTGCAGGCTGGGTGCTGGGCTGGAGCAGAACCTCAAGTTGCCCCCAGACCCAGAGAACCAGCCTCTCAGCCCCACAGCCTGGGCTGACCACAGGTAAAACCTAACTTGTTAATAGCCTACTGTGGCCAGGATCCCAGGCCAGGCTGTGATGGGGACAATATTTTGCAGGGCCTTGGGGCCTGTCTCCCCTCCCACGCAACTGAGGCTCTTCCTCTAGTGCCATGTGAGCTGCCTCTTCCCTCCTCACTGGTAGACCAACCCCAGACTCAGGATTGGGACAACCGGTGCTTCCTTTCACATATTTGACGTCCCTTCTTCTCCCAGGTCCTGGAGTGTGTTCCTCCAGCCTCCCATCTCCCCCAGTAGCCCTCCTCCCTCCTTGGGGCCTTGCTGGCTGGGGAAGTTCTTTCTGGTGTCTGACCTGAATCCTCACCTCCACTCCCTGATGCTTCTGGCAACTGTGGCCACCCATGTCCGTGTTTGTCTGTGTGTCTGTCTTTGGGAGGGGGATCAGGTGCACGTGTGTGAACCCACGTCGATGCACCCTCACTTGGACCCCTCTCTGCCCCATGACCAGGGCCTTGGAGGACAGACATCCTGGGCAGCAGCTTGGGGGTCGGGCAAAGGTATGAGGCTAGAAGGGAGGCTAGGAGAAGGGCGTGGGTGCCCTCTGCCCCATGGGGTCTGCCTCAGGAGCTAACCAGCCCCCCCATGACCACACCTTTATCACTCTGAGCCCCCAGAGTAACCAATTCCCTACTGTCAAGGCACTGCCCAGGGGGTGTGATGAAGGGAGAGGGACCGGTGTGGGCTGACTGGCCCTCCCTACTCTCCCCAGGTACCACGATAAGCAGGAAGTGACCAGCAACTTCCTGGGGGCTATGTGGCTAATCTCCATCACCTTCCTCTCCATCGGCTACGGCGACATGGTGCCCCACACCTACTGCGGGAAGGGTGTGTGCCTGCTCACCGGCATCATGGTAAGGGCCAGGGCCCTTGCACACCCTGCCAACAGGAAACTCACCCCATTACAAGTTGTACCACATCACAGTCCCTGCCCACCAGCCCCTCTTTGGCCCTCCTGCTTACCTGTGATATAATGCAGAATTTGCACCCTCAGGCTTCCTGGGGACATCTCCTCTTGGATCTTCCAGCCCTAGATATGCAACCCCCTGTTGTGCTCGCCCAGCTAGATGTCATAGTGGCCCTTTAATTCTCCTCAGCCTGCTTAATTCACAGCCCCTGGATCCAGGGCAAGAGGTTTGGTGCTTCAATGACTCAGTTTCCCTGGCTATAACCAGTGTCCATTCCCACCCCCCTTGTTGCAAAGATCGTCTGTTCATTTATATGAAATGCCTAGATCCATGAATGCCTCGGACACCCACTTAATTCCCCATCTTTTCTTGATTTGGGGGGTAGCATGAGCACCCCGCTGAGACCCCATAGTTTGAAGTTTGTCTCGTGTGACTGGGTAGGCCATCTCCCTCAGAGATTTCTCAAATTTGTCACAGGTAAGGGGCAACCTTCAGACACCTGATGCCTTCTCCTTTCCCTAATTCCATCATCAGGTTCCCTTCTTCCAGAACCTTCTTTCTCCTCAAGCTTCTTTCATCTCCCCTACAAATGCTTTTCTGTGTTTTAGATTATAAATAGTCCCAAGCACAGGGAACTCCTCTAATCAGTAAATGCTAATAGGCCATCTGATTCCACTCCAGCATCCACTGCAGGCCACTACCTTGAGTGTTTCCTTCCTTTTTTCAGAACAGAGAGAAGCGTTTGTTCTTGCAAAAACGTAGCACTATCCCCACAATTCCTTTCCTCCAAAGAGAGAGGGGCTGGTTTGCAGGGATTCAACCCAGCCCCCTTCACCGCATGTAGACTGTCCCCAGTTGTCACAGTCTCTCAAAGCCTAAAGCCCAGTTGCTGTCTCTCTTCGCCTCTCATCCCCTTCCACTTGGACATAGCTGGGATCCATGTCCTCCTCCCCTCACCAAGGCCACCCTTTTCCTGGCCCAGCTGAACACAGCCCTTCTCTTGTGAAATAGCATCACACATATTTGCTTCTGTTATTTTGTGACAGTGAAATTTGAAAGGGCAACAAAGAAAGATCAGCTATAGTCCCCTGCTCCCTCCCCCAGCAAATGAACTTTACAAATGAAAAAAAAAAAAAAAGTAAAATAGAAACTTAAGATGAGGGCTTTAAATCCAAAAAACCTTTAGTGAAATGGAAAAGCTGTGTTTCCTTCTCTGGGACTCAGCTCCTTCTGGAAAATCAGTTCTGTGCCCAGCCTGCAGATCACTCCCTACCCTTGTCCCCACTATATGCATGCACAGTCAGGCTTGGATCCCTTTTAGCTACTCTGTTAGCGCTCTATACCATCTGTGCCCAAGTGTGTGCCCTCCTGGTCACTGCCCCATGGACTCACCCCCTTCCGCTGTTACACCAAGCACGTGTTTCCCCATTCTTGAACTTCAAGGCATCTCAGCATGGCCTCCCCTGAGCTCAGCATTTTTCGCTTACCATTTTTCTCTCAACACGGCATCCATGCTGTTGTGTGGAGCTGTCATCCATTCTTTTTCGCTACTGCATAGTATTCCACAGGCAGGTTTCCAGCATGTTGCTTTGCCCCCAATTGCCAGGGCTTTTTCTAAGAAGGGGCTCCTGGGTTCTCCCAAGATCTTCGTTCTGGCCAGGAACCCTCAACTTTGTGCCCACCCTGCCAGGCTGGGCATGTTGGCTTCCAGATCCAACTAGGACAATCTGACAGTGTCTCTGGCCCTTTCCTATCCCTCCCCATATATGTTTCCTTCTATCCCTAAGAAAAACGGAACTCTTCCCCTTTTCCATTGGCCCCCAGGGACTGACCTTTGTCTCTTTCAATCCTGTACTCAGCAGCCACAGGAGGAAGCAGCAGGCAGGTGAGCCACCAGGGACAGCCTGAAGCACATGTGGGGAGACAACCTTTTGGCCTCATCACTTGTCCCTGACACCTGCCTCCTGGCCACTCCTGAGGCTGATGACACTTCCTGAGTATCCTAGGCTCCCTGATAAAACCTCCCCCTTTCCCGTTCCTGCGAAGCTTTTTGCTGCTCCCCACCCATTCCTGTCTACCCTCCATTATCCCTTGGGGCCTCACTCCTGCTCTCTTCCCCGGTGGCCCCCAAGAAGGCAAGTGAGTCCTCTCTGACTTCCTTCCCTAGCCAGGGTCTGGCTGCCATTTAGGGTGTCCTGGGGAGGGTGGTCATACCCAGCAGGGAGCCCACATGGGGAGGCACTCCTCCCCCAACTTCTCTGCCTCCTGAGACCTAAGCTTCGCCTCTTCCTCTCTGCAAATGCCCCACTGTAGGTAACCTGCTGGCTCTTCCCTCACATTGTCCTCACCTGCCAGCTGACTCTTGTTACTGCTCAACTACCTGTCAGCCTGGTCTCTGTCCCCAACACGCAGACCCTGAAGCCATGACAGAGATATTTCTAAATCCTCTCACCTCAGTGATCATTGGCCCTGAATGTGCCTGCAGATCCTGCAGTTTCTTGTCCCTTTATTATCTCTGAGCCTCAGTTTCCCCCTCTGCCCAATGGAGATAAGAGGACTAGTCCTACTTCTCCGAGTTGTTGGAATCAAATGAGCTCTAATCTGTGGGACACACTCCCCAGACACTTGACGTATAAAGCAAGTGCTGTCATAAGTCAGTAAACTAATTCTGTGCCAACCTGTGGGCTTGGAGGGTAAAGGCAAGGGTGGAACCAAGGCTTCCTGGAGGAGGGAGGATGTCCTGCCTGTGGCCTGGGACCCATATGAAGTGGGACACTGATGTACCCTTCCCCTCCCCCATGCAGGGGGCTGGCTGCACAGCGCTCGTGGTAGCTGTAGTGGCCCGGAAACTGGAGCTCACCAAAGCAGAGAAGCATGTGCACAACTTCATGATGGATACGCAGCTCACCAAGCGGGTAAGGGCGCCAGCCCCCATCACAGTTACCCCCTCCCAGTTGTCAAGGGCAGACCCTCCCCACCTTATTTCTGCACACACCAGGCACATCCATGTGTGTGCCAAGACTGAACTGGGCTCAGCCACTTATGGGAACATCCATGAGCTGTGCACAGCGATGGGGCAGTGGCCACAGGTGGATACCTGTGTGCCCAGTTACAGCTACCTGTGGGCTGCACAGTGAGAGGCAGGGATTCGGGGCCAAGCAGCCAGATGCAACTTATAAGCTGTCTGACTTTGGCAGGTCAACTTCTGTGTCTCAGTTTCCCTACGTATAAAATAGGGAACTGTTCTTTCTCTGGCCCCAGGTAAAAAATGCCGCCGCTAACGTTCTCAGGGAGACGTGGCTCATCTACAAACATACCAGGCTGGTGAAGAAGCCAGACCACGCCCGGGTTCGGAAACACCAGCGTAAGTTCCTCCAAGCCATCCATCAGTAAGTCCAGCACCTTTCCCACTCACGTTTCTGTATCCGCCTGGCGCGGAGGCAGCCGTGACCCCCTGGGAGGAGGCCTTAGGCTGGGCCACACAGCGCAGCATGGCCTTGTCATGGCCCCTCCCATGCCGGGTGGTCAGAAGTTTCTGTTGGGTGGGATGGTGGGATGGTCAGAGGGGGACACATGATGGACACACTAATCCAAGGAAATCACCTTTGATAAGTCATGCAACCCACCAAACATAAATGGCAGGGAGCATATTTTATTCTCTCAAATAGCCAACATGATTTTACCCCGAGACACTGAAGCAATTTCCTCTTTTGCTTTAGCTTCCAGGAAGCTCAGAATTAAATCTGTGACCTGTTGGATAAGCTCATCTGGGATAATTAGAAATTACTTAATTTCCTCTGTTTTCTTTTTGTCCTGAGGATTATTTAATCAAGTAGTTCTCATCCTTGGCTGCTCACTGGAGTCATCTGAGGAGCTTTAAAAAATCCCACAGGTGACACCCAACACCAGTTACAGTACAGTCTGGGATGCAGCTTGGGCTTAAACTTAAGTTCTTCAGTTGAGTCCAATGTGCAACCAGAGTTGGCAATCATTTTCTGTAAAGGGACAAATAGTAAATATTTCAGGCTTTGTGGACCAGATGGTCTCTGTTGCAACTAATCTATTCTGCTGTCTTAGCAGAAGATGAATAGGTCTCTGCTCCTGTTTTTATTTTCCAAAACAGGAATCAAGCCATATCTGGCCCACAGGCCATGATATGCCAATTACCATCCACTAGAAATATCATGTGAGCCACATACATAATTTTAAATGTTCTAGTAGCCACATTTTTTTACAAAGCAAAAGGAAGCAAGTCAAATGTAATATGTTCATTTAGTAGACACAAAGTAGTATCATTATAACTTGATTAACATAAAAACAACGAGGTATTTTGTACTAAATCTTTGAAGTTTATCGTGTATTTTACACTTACAGCTCATTTTTATTCAGACCAGACACATTTCAAGTGCTTAGTGGTCACATCTAAGATGTATGAGACAGCACCCTATCTAGAATTTAAACAGCTCCAAATCCTATGGGAATGAGGCACTCAAAAATAAATTACAGTTGAGTCACATGGTACCTGATTTAAAACAGTAAAAACATGTTTTTAGGCACTTTTTAGTATGAGCCATGAGTTCCCATCTCTCACATTGTGGGAAACCCCATTCACTATGGCTCCCTGCCTCAAGAGCCTCCAGGCCAGACTTGGGCTGATGGGTCAAAGAGTGAGATGAACAATATTAGGGTCTGAACTCATACAGTGGGAGGGTAATTGAGTCAGCCATGGAGCACAGAGCCAAGAGGCAGCACAAGGAATACCAGTGTGAACAGTGGGGTAGGGAGGGAGGTGAGGGGAGAGCCCAGGGTATAGCTGGGGTGCCAGAAGGTACAGTGTGACCATTTACCAGGGAGAGACCAAGCCATAGGAGAAGAAGCTCAGCCAGCTGGATTTTAATTTCATAATTAATTATTTTTGCCTCTTTTTGTAAAGCAGCTTTATTAAGGTATAATCAACATAGAGTCAACTGCACCTATTTAAATTGTACAGTTTTATCAGTGTTAAATACACACACATGAAATTGTCATCAAAGTGAAGATTATGAACAAATTCATCACCCCGGAAGTTTCCTTATTCTGCTTACCGTCCTTGTCTTTTAGCTAGAGTTTAATCCATTTATATTTATTGTGTTTGCTATTATAACTGGGTGATTTCTGATAAGAGTCCCTGCTTCCTAGGACTGCAGGGAGGTCTAAATGGGATGATGTGCAGAAATACCTGGCATAGTCCCTGGCATAGAACAAATGCTGGGTAACATATGGCACTCCCCACCCTCCTTGTTCTCTGCTTCTGCTTTCACCATCACCTAAAAAGCAGGGAGTTGAGCTGGTGCCAGGTGTTAGCCCTATTTCCTAATGACACCTTGAGACTCCCGAGAACAGGGAACTCTCCTTGTTAACCCTTCTGCAGTTGTTGACTTACGACTGGGTCGCAGTCTGGTCTCTGCCACCTAACTGTGGGGCCTGGGCAACTGACTATGCTACTCCAAATTTCATTATATTATCTGTAAAATGGAGATGATAGCAATGTAATTCTTCCCTGGGAATGGGGTGTGGATCGAACACAGTTGGGGTGACCAGATAACTCATTTGCACCTGAGCGCCACACAGAATTTCTAAATTTGGGAACTGGTGTTATTATTGTCACCCTCGATATGATCATTTTGTAATTCCATTAACATTTCCTGCACCAGCAGTGTGCCAGGCATGAGGGACACAGACATGGCCCTGCCCTGCACCTTGGCCCATGGCATGTTCCAGAAGGTTCTTTGGGGGGGAGTACGAATGTGGGAATTGAGAAGAGGCAGGGGAAAAGGCACCTCTCTGTGAGTTATCTGTGTCCATTTTGTTCTGTGGTGGGATTATCTCACCTTAGATCTCCCTGCACGCTGCCCCCGCCAAAGAAAAATGGTGGCCCTGTTTGAACAGCTGATGAAATTAAGCAAGTTTGAACTTGGACCTGAGGGTGGATGGGATTTGGGTAGGAAACTGAGAAGTAGGCAGGCATACCAAAGAGTGCCCACAGCCGGGGCAAAGACAGGGTGGTGGGAACGAGTATGCTCTGCAGGCATAAGGCAGCCATGGCATGTGCTTGAGCTGGCTGGAAAGGCCCCACTGTGGGAGCACTGTATTCACAGCCAGGAGAAGGGAAGAAATGGTCTTGGGGAAGATGGATTGGGGAGCACAGCCTGGGTTTGTGGTGAGTGTACGCATTTCCTAGGACTGCTGTAACGAAGTGAGTGGTTTAAAACAACAGAATTTATGATCACTGTCTTGGAGGCTAGATCACCAAAATCAAGGTGTTGGCAGGGCCATGCTCCCTCTGAAGGGGAGTGTCTGGTCCAGGCCTCTCTCCTAGCTTCTGGCAGCCTCAGGGGTTCCTTGGCTTCTAGATGCATCATTATAATTCTCCATTTTCATATGGCGTTCTGCCTGTGTCCTCCCTCTGTGCATATCTGTGTCCAAATTTTACACTTTTTATAAGGACACTAGTCATATTGGATTAGGGTCCATTCCAATGACTCATCGTTTTAATTAATCAATTATTTATTTTTTTAATGGTGACATTGGTTAATGAAATTCAATAAGTTTCAGCTGTACACTTTAACAGTAAAGCATATATATGTTTACACTGTGTGTTCACCTCCCATAGTTAGATTTCTTTCTGTCACCACATATTTGACCCCCTTTACCCTAACTTCCCGCTCTCCCCACCCCCTCCGCTCCACCAATGACTCATCTTAACCTGATTAAATCTGAAAAGACGATTTCTAAATAAGGTCACATTCTGAAGTCTTGGGGGTTAAGTTCAATATATCTTTTGTCGGAGACACAGCTCAACCCATATAACAGGAAAGTTCCTGGAAGCCAAGAATGACTTCCCCAGGGAAGGTATGTCAGGGCCCTTCAGCAGGCCCTTGGGACTGGGACTGGCTGGGGACTGGGTCCTCTCAGGGACCCTGGCAATACCCAGCCTGGTGGGCCCCAAGCGGCCTCCCTGAGCATCCATCACATGTGGGCACACACAGGTTTAGTTTGGACCAGTGAGAGAGAATGTCCTACTGGGAACCATTTCCATGGACCAGTTTAGCTATAGAAGGCATGGAGAGGAAGGGCGAGGTCACATACTGGCCAATTCCCCACCCTCTTGGTCACCTATCTGGAGGCCAACCAAGGACATGGAGGCTGAATAGCAGACACAGTCCAAATCCCTCCAGGGTGCTGGTAGGCAATGGCTTTGCCCTTCTGAGCTTCATTTTCCCATTCAGGAAACATCATGGGCATAGTTTTCTGGACTAAATATCACCTCTGGGGCCAGGTGTCCAGCACAGGTTGGCAGACAGTGGCCCTGCAGGGTGAGGGCAGTTGCATTTGTCTTGGTTCGAGCTGGATGGTAGACACTAATGGAGGGAGGGGGCAAAGGACATATGCATCCCTGAGGGGCTGGCACTGCCCTTGCAGAGGCCGGGCCCCTCCCTAGAGCTGGGCAGCAACCCCTCAGCTGTCCAGGGCCCATGGCTCAGCCATAGGGTCATGCACACAGGAGAAGGGCAGGGGTGGGCACAAACTGCTCAGCAGCACTGAGATTAAAATTGCTATGTGATTTTTCTCTGCTCCGCCGGGTCCTGCCAGAGCTCAGAAGTAAGTCTCTTCCTGGGGGTGAGGGGTGCATGGTGGTCATGGGACAGGGCACACACCTGGAGCAGCTAGTGGAGGTGGGCAGGGCTTGTGTCCACTGTGCAAGCCAGTGCAAGCTTCACCTGGGCCTGGGAATCCAAGCTTCTGAGACATCTTGAGTTGGGCTGTGTGGCTAAGCGAGCCCCCAGGCCCTGCTATTTCCTGCATGTGGGGAGGGAATGGACTACAGAGGGCCTGACCTCAACTTCTGCCTCATCCTCCCTCTGCATGTCCCAGATGGTAACCCTGGGTGGGGCAGGTGCATGAAGGATTCCATCTCCCAATGTAGCCATCACCCAACCCCACCCACGCACCTGTCCTCAGGCTCCGGAGTGTGAAGATTGAGCAGGGGAAGCTGAATGATCAGGCCAACACGCTTGCCGACCTGGCCAAGGTGAGCAGGGAGGGTCCAGGCGGGGAGGCTCCTCAGGCCAACAGGGACTGGTTGGGTGTCCAGGGGAGAAAGGGGGGACATTCAGTAAAAGACAGGGCCAGCTCCTGCTGAGGGAGGCACAGCACTGGCACCTACAGGACAGGCTGGTGACATAAGCAAGGGACGTAGGACATGCCACCAGGGAATACCAGGCCTGTCTGCAAGGGTCCACTGTGACCAGAGGCTCTGATTGTGAGAGGAACTCATTCTGGGAATCTATGTCTGTGTAGATACGCTACTCTTAATATTGGCAGAGATTTTATTTGTAAAAAATCAGTAAGAAAATAGCTTTAATAAAAATATATAATTAGTGGGCAAAATTGGTGATGTGGTAATTTTGGTATAGATATAAATTCAAATTATAGCATCAGCAGAAAGCTAATTAGTATAGCAATTAAACACCTTTCAGGAAATTAAAGCTCTTGATTGCAAGAGCTCTGTAAGATCAGTTTGTGCTATAAATGGATCTATTTGTTGGTTCTAATATCAAGTCCTCCTCTTTCCCGTTTTTTGTTCATCAATGAAAACAGTGGTCCTCAATATATTTGGCACCAGGGACCAATGCTCCTATGAGAATCTAATGCCTGATGATCTGAGGTGGAGCTCAGGTGGTGATTAGCACTGGGGAGTGGCTACAAATACAGATGGAGTTTCATTTGCTCCCTCACCAGGCACTCACCTCCTGCTGTGCAGCCTGGTTCTTAACAGGCCATGGACCAGTACCGGTCCACAGTCTGGGGGTTGGGGACCCCTGCATTAAAAGATGTGGCAACTGACCCAATTTTAGTTAGGTGAGCTCTTTGAATGTTTTCACACTGTTCAGAATTTGCTCCTGACCAATGATGTGCATTTCATAAATAGTTCATGTATGAGCTTTCCTTATTGTCCCCACCCCCAATCAATTAATTAGTCTGAGGCTAATTTGATATTATCTTTAGAAGATGTTAAGTCTTACCCTATTTTACTTCTTATACCCAGCTCATTCTGGATTCACTCTTTTCCTCATTATCAAGAGGTTGCAAAATAATTTAATATTAACCTATTTAATTTGGAAGGGAACAGTACAGAGAAAAAAGAAATCATTCAAACAGTAGTTGAAAGAACTTAACCCTAAGAACTTATAGAAATCATAGGTCAACTAATTTGATGCCATATGAGATGATAGCCAAAATATAAAACACCTTGGAAAAACTCAGATACTAGGAATTATAATTTGAATTATCCATATCACACTTTGTTAACATAAATGATTGAAATTTGAATTTTTAATTATTTAAATCTCATAACCACGGTGGTATACTCTCAAAATACATTGCACAAAAGCTTTGAAAGTCTTTTAGATGGGATTGTATGGGTTTCTAATTTTTTTAATTAAACGAGGTTAAAATGTTTTCCAATCTTAAATTTTCATGCTTTCCTTTCCAAAGTTGCTGATTTAATTTGTATCTCTCTGACAAAAATGTATATGCTACGCTTAAAAAAAAAAAAATAAAATTCAGGGCCAAAATGAACCATCCCAGGGCTGAATGCCTCCAGATGTTATGCTTTTGTCCTGGGGACTGAGGTTCTGTGAGGCAGGACAGGTTGAAGGTCAATGGCCCCGGAGTTGTCTCAAGGTGCTTGCACGCCCCTCCCCTTCAGCGGAGTCAGCCTCCCAGTAACAGAAGGAAAGTGGGGCAGGGCAGAGGAAAGGCGTGGAGGCTGGAAAGGAGGGTCTGCGGGAACTGAAATAGGCGCCTCATCCTGTCTCTCTCCTATGGAGCAAGGGGTCGGGGTATTTTACCCCCTCAGCTGCTCTGTCCCTTCAATCCAACCCTCGGAAGCCTGGGAGGGGTGCTAGGTTGCGGTCCGCCTGGGGGTCAGGTCCCGCAGACCTGGGGTTAGACTGAGTACGACGTCTAGCGCCACCTGGTGGCAAGAGTAGCGTCTGCACCGACAGCTGTTTCCGATGGGCGGGCCTCCCCCTCCAGCTCTGGGTCCCATCAGGACAGTGTAGAACCGGCCCCTGCCCCTGCTGGCTGCGTTGTGGGGAGCAGCGAGGTGGTGGGGACGCCCCGTCGTCTACCATAACAGTAATTGTTATGACTGTCGTATTCCCGGCCTGTGATTGGGTCATATCCTTGGGTAGTCACCTCTCCCTCCATAGCCCTTGTACCATCCCCATTCTAATGTGCCACATGGCCAGTTAAATCCCTTAGGGCAGCTCTGACCACAGCCATCTGGCTCCAGGATATCCCTTGGCCTTTTTCAGGTCTGCTGGCTCAAGCCTGGCATTCAAGGCCTGCCTATCCCTCTCCTATTTTCCCACCATTCCCTGGGGTCCAACAGGAGAACCTGCAGGGCTGGGGGTGTCCTCACAGTCACAGCCATCTCTCTGTGTGTCTGTCCTTCCCTGTCTAACTTGGCCTCTTCTCTCTCCCACCTCTTTGTCTTGGGCAGACACAGAATGCCATGTACGACCTCATGTCGGAGTTGCACGCCCAGCACGAGGACCTTGAGGCCCGCCTGGCTGCTCTCGAAAGCCGCCTGGATTCACTGGGGACCTCCCTGCAGGCCTTGCCTGGCCTCATTGCCCAAGCCATACACCCACTGTCTCCCCCACCCCTGCCTCCATGGCCTGGCCCCCCAGACTGGGCAACCCGGAACCCCCCATGCCAGTGGCCGCCCGTGACCCCTTCAGATTGCGGGTGATGGCCCTGCACACCACTGAACCCCACAGTCTTGGCCATCGTGTGGCCAGCACCAACATGCCATCCAGGAAGCCCTGTCCAATGGCACCTCTTGGAGTTCAAGGAGCCAGAGCTGAGTTGGGCAGAGTGGCCGGGGACCCGCCCCACCCAGACTGTCTGGGCAGAGGGCAGACATGGACCGCAGACAAGGGCAGGGGCGAATGCTGCCCACTGCCTCCCTAGTTGGAGCTGGAGGAGACTGGAGCTTCCTCTGGTCCCCTGGCCCCCTGACTCTCCCCAGGCCCCTGGTGGGCTCGGAACAACAGGGAGAGGGGTCCTTGCCAGTTCTGAATAAAACAGGACCCACCCAGTTGCTGCGTATTGTACATGGTGGGGGACACTGATAATTACAACCTGGGAGGTGGACACCCAGCCCAGGCTCTCAGAATGAATGTGGGGGTCAAGGTGAGCCTTTCTTCATCACTTTCCTAGCTTGGTAGTCTGCTGGGCGTGGCCCAACCCCAGTCTAGGAAGCAGGTGATAATCAGACACCCTTCCCATTGACCTGCTAACTTTGCTGGCATGCCCACTGTAGGCCAGTTGCCAGTGGGGCATGGTCCAATGGAGAAGATGCCATGGGTAAAGTGGGCCATTCAGTGTTCATTGGACATGTATTAAGCATCTACCACATACAGGGAATATAATGTAAATTATTACACTTGTCACCAGAACCTGACCAGGGTAAGATGGAGAAACTGGGATCAGAGATGTGAAGCCACCTGCCTGGAAGCTATAGGGTGAGGAGGGGGGAGCCAGGACTCAAACTTGGGAGCCCATAGGCCACAGTAAAGGACCTGGACTAGGTGGAGGGCACTCCATGGGAAGGGGGACCTGGTATAAGTTGGGGAGGGTGTGGTGTGATCCTAGGATTAAAGTGGCCCCTCCGGTGGGTTGGAGAGGAAGGTTCTGGACACAAGTAGAATCACACAGGTCCCTCCAGTCCTTGGGCTTGGGGTGCTAGGGTTGGGTAGGGGTGGCAGTCACTTGGCAGATCCTCAGCCCTGAACAGGATAGGGAGGAGGGCCTGGCCCCAGAGGAGACTAGTCAGGGCCCAGTGGAGAGCCCAGGCCCTGGAAGCCTCTAATAAGGCCACTGGCCACCTGGCTCCTGGAGATAGGTTGAGTGCAAGAGAGGGAAGGGTGTGGGGAGGTGCAGGTGGGCTGTGATCATACCTGGGTTTGAAACCTGGTTGCCTCTGGCAGGGGGGCATCTGTTTCCTTAGCTGTAGGATCTAGTGATGAGAATAGGACACAGGGCTCACCCTTAGGTGCACCTAGTCTTATGGAGGAGCCACAGTAAACACATAGCAGCCACAAACAGCGAGCAGAGCCGTAAAGAAAGAAACAACGCCAGAGTTTGACTAGTGGACTCAGGAAGTGACATTTGGACATGAGTTGGACAGTGGATCTGGGCAAGGGCGTTCCTTGCTACAGAGTGCAATGGCCAAGAGGCAAGACCTGAGCTTGGTGCGTTTGGGAAGCCAGGAGGTGGCAGGGACAGGAGGAGCCGGGGCAGTGCCCGGGGCCAAAGATGCCGGTTGGGGGACACGGGAGACCACAAGGCGCAGCCCAGCGGCTGCCTCCGCTTCGCGCCAGCCACATCCGCCGCCGCCCGTCGCTGACTCATCCGCCCCGACCCTGCAAAAACAGGGCCCGCCCCGCGCTGGGGGGTGGCAAAGTCAATAGCTGGGGCCAGAGGGCAGCACATCCCCGGAGGCCCGGGCGCGTCACGGGGGCGGACGCCGAGGACCCGGAAGGCTGCCGAGGCCCGCGGCGCCTGCACAAGTTCAAGAGCGGGAGGGCCCGCGACGGCGCGGACGAGCGCGGGGACGCGGGCGGCCCGCGGCGCGCCCGGGCCCGCGCCATGCGCCCGGGAGGCGTGCGCACCTTCGCCCTGGAGCTGGCCCGCGGCCCCGGCGGCGCGTACCGCGGCGGGGAGCGGCTGTGCGGCCGGGTGCTGCTGGAGGCGGCCGCGCCGCTCCGGGTGCGAGCGCTCAAGGTGTCGGCGCGCGGCGAGGCGGCCACGCACTGGCTGGAGGGCCGAAGCGTGGGCGTCAACGCTGTGTCCAGCGACTTCACGGCCACCGAGACGTACCTGCGGCGACGGCAGCTGCTGCTCCAAGGTGAGCAGCTCACTCCCCACGCCCTAGCCGGGATCCCCCGGCACCCTCTCCCCAGGTCTGTGTGTCCCTCTCCTCAAGTCTGTGCACCCCTCCAGAGCCGGGAGCCTTTCAACTTCTGGGCTATACGATCTGGTGATCCCTTCTAAAAAAAAATGGGGACCTCCTGCCCAGGGTCTGGGCCCTCCCAAAGGGACATCCACCGACGTACCTCCCCCGGCCAAAAAAAAAAAAAAAAAAAAAAACCTCTCTCTGGACCCCCTCCCAGGGTCTGGGAACCTTCCCCAACCCCCACCCTATGCGCCAAAGTTTGGACACTCTTGATTTAGTCTGTGTGGTGGGGACCCCCTGTCTGGGGGATTCCCTGGGTAGAGCCAGGAGATCTTCTCTGGACCCCAGGATACGCCCCTGAGCTCCAGGCCTGGGGTCCCTGATTCCCAAAGAAGGCCCCCTGTCTTGCTCTGCCAGTGCCTCCTCTCTCAGTTTATCTCATAGTGTTTGCAGGGGCGAGTTCTTTCTTGTATTAGGGGTTGTAATGGCATTTGCAGGCGAGGAGGAGAAGACCTGGGGGGGGGGGTCAGATTAGACTAGGAGTCTTAACTGCTGGGAACCTCAGTTCCCCACCCTCAGGAACAGAATAGGGGCCAGAGAAAGAACTGCTGAGGATGTGGGCCTCTTTGGGCAGCCCTGGCCCCCTCCTCCCCTATACCCATATACAAAATGTGCAGCAGGAGGCAGTTCAGACCTGAGGCGTGGCAGGAAGGGGCCCCAGAGGCACTTCCCTAACCCCTGAGGCTCAAGGGAAATTGGGGCTGCTCTCACCCTACAGTTCCCCACTGAATGGGCTTCCTTAAGACACTGAAAGGGTGAAACTTTCTAAGCTGCTATGTGATTCTGCCCATCTCTGGACCTCTGGGGATCCATCTATAAAATGCACCATTCATCAGGAGCTCCTCTTTTCCCCCAGGGTCACTTCAACCCCCACCTCCTCCTTGCTTATGGCCTCCTGCCCTCTCTCTAGGCTTCAACTGGCCTGGAGAGAAAGTCCAGAGCCCCATCCTTCAGGCAGCCCTCCAAGTTCTGATCACTGAGTGGCCAGCCTCTGTCCTTCCCTTTGAGCTTGCTGTGACCCCTGTCATGGGCTGACAGTGTCCAGTTATGGCTGTCTCCCACTTGGAGTGCCTAAACCTAAACGGGACCCAGAGTGGCCAGAGATAGACTCAAAGCGATGGCTAAAGGGATGGGTTCAAGTAGTAGAGCATCTCGCTGCCACCAGAGGGCAAAGGTTCCCCGCAGATGGTGAGGTGGCAACTCCCGCCTTAGAAACGCAACCTGTTCTTGGGAGAAATTGAAGCCCAGAGAGGGATCATCCCGCCCAGAGGGCACACCTCAGCCCTGGACCTGGGAGTGCTTGGAGCTTCCCCAGCGCTCAGCTATGTGAAAGGACCGGGGCTGGACGTGTCTGGAGCAGGCACGAGGGCTAGGCCTAGGGGTCAGGTAGGAGTTTGTCAGGGCATGAAGTTGGGAAAGAAACGTCAGGTGGTAGGAACAGCTTGGGCTAAAGCGCTTAGGCACGACAAAGTGGCTGCGCGTCGGGAGCGGACTGATGAACCGAGAGCAAGCTCTAGGAGGGGTCAGGTAGGGGCGACACGGTGGTTCATGCACAACCCTCTGAGATGGGTACTGATTTTCTTCTGGCTCTGCACGTGGAAACTCAGGCTCCAAGGTGTTGTCATTAGTCCGGGGTTACCCAGCTGAGCAGGGTTCGAATCAGAGGAGGGGGTCAGCAGGTGCCCAAAGGGAGGGAGACCCCACCTGTATCTTTCTCCCTCGCCCATTGCACAGAAGGGTAAACTGGGGCCAGGGCGACCTAGGCTCACAGCAGCCCGATTGAGCCAGGCGGTTCCACACCCCTCCGGCTCAGGCTGGACATGCCCTGAGTCACGTCTCCAAGTGGTGGCCTGTTGATGATTAAACTCAGGGACGGACTGGTCTTTCATGGGTGACCTCAGGCTTAGGCCCCGCCTCCGGGCCTCAGTTTCTCTTCTTTATCCCCCGGATCCGCGAGACACCGGCTCTGGGCCCCAGTGCTTCAGTTTCCCTCCAGAGTTCACAAGGGGGGAGGGCAGGGGGCCTGGAATCTGGGAGTTCGTTATCGCGCTCCCCATCTGGGCGGAGCCACGCCTGGGTGAAGCCACACCTCTCGCCACGCCATTGGTTGCTTCTCTTATGGGGGCGTGGTCTGAGTCTTGCCCCCGCCCCGCCCCTGCCCTGCGCTATAAAGGCAGCGCCGGCGCCGGCCACGAAGTTTCTGGCTCGCTCGGCGAGTGCGCCTGCGCGCGCGCGCGCCTGCTGGGTTCGCGTATTGGGGCCGCCGCGTCCGCACCGCTCACCGGCCCGTCAGGGGTTCGAGGCCAGGGCCCGCTCGCGGCGTGTTCGCATCCCCGGCGCGATGTTGTTCGACAAGGTGAAGGCGTTCGCGGTGCAGCTGGACGGCGCGAGCGCGGGGGCCGACCCGGTGTTCAGCGGTGGCCAGGTCGTGGCCGGCCGGGTGCTGCTGGAGCTGGCGGGCTCGGCCCGCGTGGGCGCCCTGAGGCTGCGCGCGCGGGGCCGCGCCCACGTACACTGGACCGAGTCGCGCAGCACCGGCTCCAGCACCGCGTACACGCAGAGCTACAGGGAGCGCGTGGACGTCCTGAGCCACCGCGCCACGTTCCTCGCGCCAGGTACGGCCGGGGACCCGCGCGCAGCCCACGCGCTGCGCGCCCCGGGAACCTCGCGCCGCCCGCTGAACCGCCCCTGTTTGCTCCTTCCCGCCTGCAGACACTGGGGAGACGACCACGCTGCCTGCTGGGCGCCACGAGTTCCCATTCAGCTTCCAGCTCCCGCCGTGAGTCACCTGGGGCACTGCATCGTGGGGGGGTCCGTTTCAGGTTCGAGGCTTCACTGCTTGATGTCTGGGAAGCTCCGATCCCCGAGACTGTCCCCTGGGAAGCCCTCAGGAGTGTCTCTGTGTCTCTCAAACCCTCTAAGTCTTTGGGAGTCCCCAACCTGCCGAGTCTGTATCTCGATCCCTGAAGTCACCCCTTCCTTCCATCCCCAGAACCCTGGTGACCTCATTTGAAGGTAAACACGGCAGTGTCCGATACTGCATCAAGGCCACCCTGCACCGGCCCTGGGTCCCTGCCCGCCGGGCAAGGAAGGTGTTTACTGTTATTGAGCCTGTGGATATCAACACACCTGCCCTGCTGGTGAGTGGCTGGCTGCCCGGGGAGGTGGGATGGGGCCTGGCTGGCTGCTGGGTGACCCCCACTGGCCCCTCAACCCCTTCACAAAGTGGGGGTTACTGC
Organism: Cynopterus sphinx; assembly: GCA_030015415.1. Taxonomy (NCBI): domain Eukaryota; kingdom Metazoa; phylum Chordata; class Mammalia; order Chiroptera; family Pteropodidae; genus Cynopterus; species Cynopterus sphinx. The sequence goes on along the minus strand of CM057390.1, from coordinate 49,405,484 downwards.
TGGGCCCTGGCAGGGAGAGGCATGGGAAGGTCTATAAAGTTCAGTGGAGACAGTGTGAATCCGAGCTGCACCAATTTGCTCTGTGGCTTGGGGCAAGTGTCTCATTCTCTCTGAGCCTCAGATGGCTTGTCTGTAATAGGGCAGAACAGGGCTTGCAGTAATGGCTTATTATTGAGCACTGATTACATACTAAGCGCTTGGTTTGTTCATTACATTTTTAACTTAGTGAGATGGATCATATTCCTGGATCCATTTTACTGATAGTTCTGAGATTGTTGAAAAGAAACCAGGAAACTAGGCCCTGCCCCAAGCCCTCCCTCAGCTGGGGGTGGTTTGGAAGCTCAAGCTCCACAGGGTCTGTGGTTTGCACAAAGTGACCTGTTTATGTCCCTTTCCTGTCAGGCCCCTCAAGCAGGAGCTCGGGAGAAAGTCGCCCGATCCTGGTACAGTAACCATGGCCTCGTCTCCCTCTCAGCCAAGATCGACCGCAAGGGGTACACACCAGGTAGCAGGCAAGAGTGGCCTGATCGGGAAGAGGGCCAGTGACAGGAACGCAGGTGGGGAAATTGAGGCCCTGCCACTTCCTGTCACAGGTGAGGTAATCCCTGTCTTCGCTGAGATTGACAACGGATCCACGCGCCCGGTATTGCCGCGGGCAGCCGTAATCCAGACGCAGACCTTCATGGCACGAGGCGCCCGCAAGCAGAAGCGAGCAGTGGTGGCCAGTCTCTCCGGGGAGCCTGTAGGCCCTGGGCGGCATGCACTGTGGCAGGGCCGGGCACTTCGGATCCCCCCCGTGGGCCCTTCCATCTTGCACTGTCGTGTGCTGCATGTGGACTACGCCCTCAAGGTGGAGTATTATAGGAGATCGTGGGGGACTGGAGCTGGGGACTTCTAGCACAGGAAGGGCCTCCTTCTTTAGAAGGCAGGTGTGGGGAGGCTACCTGGACATCCTCCATTGTGGCTTCTTCCTCTAGGTCTTCGTGGACATCCCGGGCACATCCAAGCTGCTCCTGGAGTTGCCGCTGGTCATCGGCACTGTTCCCCTGCACCCTTTCGGCAGCCGCTCATCCAGTGTGGGCAGCCATGCCAGCTTTCTGATGGACTGGGGGTTGGGGGCCCTGCCAGAGCGGCCAGAGGGTAAGCACCCTATCCTGCTGTTCCGGGCAGGGGGAAGGGTTCTAGGCAGAAGCAGGGCCAGGATGACTCCACCTCCCCAGCTTCGACACTCCCATCTGTAATAGTAAATAGTAACAATCATGTTGGTGACCACGGGTTCCCCCAGAATCCCAAGCTGAGAGCACACAGCCCGGCACCCCAGAACTGGTACAAACAGGCTCCTGGCCATTGTTCCCAGTTCTAAGGCTCCTTCCTCACCAGCCTCACCCTCTTGGCTCTCATTTCCAGCCCCTCCTGAGTACTCAGAGGTAGTAGATCATGTGGCAGCAGAGGGGCAGAGCCTCTTCCCACCACCTCAGGATTCCGACATGAGCCTTGAAGGCCCCTTCTTTGCCTATATCCAGGAGTTCCGCTACCGCCCACCGCCCTTGTACTCTGAGGTAAGTTTGGAGGTCCAAGAAGCCCCCATGCCTCTCCAGGCTCTGGGAACCAAAATAAGGGTGGAAGACACAGGAATTTTAGATGATGAAACTTTCAAACATATGTCAAGGGCCTGAATCAGCCTTGATTCCAAGTCTGCTCTAGGGGTTCCACTTGGTTGACTGCACTGGAGACTAGCAGGGTGAAAACTAGCAGAGCCTCTGGTGCCCCCTGAGGCTTGATGGATTTTTTTTCCCTCAGGAGGATCCAAATCCCCCCTCGGAGGCCATGAGGCCACGCTGCATGACCTGCTGAGTAGAAGTGGATTCCTTGAGGGACAAGATTGCCCATATACTTCCAGCCACTGTGAACATGGGGAGTGGCTGGATCAAAAGCAGACCAGCCTGACTACACTTGGTTGGGGAAACCAAGTCTTGGAACAGGGCAGGGCTGTTCTGACATCACACAGAACAGAAGAAGAACCAGTCTGGGATCTAACTTATCTGGACTGGGCCTCGTAAGGCATCAGATGTCTGGTGGAGGATCTGAGAGACTGTTCAAGCTGTCGGTGCTGGCCTGTGGACAGGGTCGGGTGCCCCAGGGGCTTTCAGTCTAAAGAGACACAGCCAGATATAAATACTGCCAGTATTATGGGACCAGAGGAAGGGACCCAAGGCTGAGAGAATCCAGAGAGGAAGCAGAGAAGGCTTCCTAGAGGAAAGGGCATTTTAGCTGAGGCTTTGGTGTATGAATAGGAGCTCAGCAGGCAGGCAAACAAGGGGGAAGAGAAGTCGAAGAATGTAAGAGCTGAATGATGGTTGGAGACTTCCCCATTCATCTTAGAAATGGGACTCAGAGGGCAAGTGCCTCAGTCAAGGTAACACTGAAAGATCTAACAGGTGAGAGGGACTAGGAACAGGGCATTTGGGGAAGAAGGTCATAGGAGCCATGTGGGGCCTGTGGGCTGCAGGGGCAGTAGCTCTAGTCTTTGAAGCCTCTGAAAGCCAGAGATTCCTGCCCTAGGCTGGAAGTTCCAGGCTGGGGCTCCTCCAGGTACTCCAGACACACAGCTGCCTGGGTGCTATATGGCCTAGGTTCAGAGAGGAAGAGACAAAGCCAGTTACATAACTTGGAAGTGAAATTCTTGTTCACGGATTAAGAATTTTAAGATAATGATAGCAAAGCATTCAACCAGGCCTTAGGGACAGAGGTCATCCTGGGGTGACACAACAAGGCCAGTGTGTTTCAGGAGACCCCTGTGTCCTAGAGGGACAAAGTGGGAAAGGGCAACTGGACAAGCCCCCAGTTGTAGAGCCCCAGCCTGGGACTCAGCATTTCTGATAAGCCTTAAATTGTTATCTTTTGTATAATAATTTTTTAAAAAATAAAAGTATGGAGAAAGAGACTGGGCTTAATTGGTTTATCTTCTTCCAGCTGCTGAGGAAGCTGGGGTGGCCTTGACTGCCGTCCTAGATCAGAATCTTGGATTGAATTCCAGGCTGATGAGGGGTAAAGGGCCCATTGTACAGGAGAGGAAACTGAGGCTTGGAGACACAAAAGGAAGCTGAGCTCGGGTTAGAGCCAAACCCCACGCCCCACACCTCTCCCCTGGTGCAGATACATGGCTGGTAGTGTGAATGATGGAGGATAGATAGACAGAGGTTTTCTTTGTCCTCAGCAGATGGAGAAGAGGGGGCTGGGCTATGTAGTGGGTTTGGGGTACATAAGGGTACTGCCTGAGTCTGGGCTTTTTTTTATTGAGGTACAATTCATATAACATTTACTATTTTAAAGTAGACAATTTCTTAGTGTTTAGCATATTCACAATATTGTACAACCATCACCTCTATCTAGTTCCAAAACATTTCCATGACCCCATCCCATTAGTAGTCACTCTCCATCCCCCAGCCCCTGGCTACCACTAATCTGCTTTTTGTCTCTATGGATTTGCCTGTTCTGGACATTTTATATAAATGGAATCACACACTGTGGTCGGGCTTCTTTCACTCAGCATGTCTCCATGGTTCATCTATGTTGTGGCATGTATCACTGCTCCACTCATTTTTATGGCTGTATAATATTCCACTGTGTGAATAGACTGCATTTTGTTTATCCAGTCATCAGCATACAGACATTTGAGTCCTTTCCACGTTGTTGCAATTGTGACAAGGGCTACTGTGAACCTGCATGTACAGGATTTGTTTGAACACACACTGGGCATTAAGACAGCCTGAGTGGCAGAAGGTTGCCATTCTCTTGGAGTTGCAGGTGAGGAAAGTGAGTTCAACAGAGTGAGGTAACTCACCCAGGGTCCCACAGTAAGGACTGATGGAGCTGCCACTCAAAAGTGCCTGGAGACACTCTAAACACCATGCCCCCACAGGCCATGTGACCACCCCACTGATGCTCCCACACATCATTGCTCAGGCTCCACCCCAGACTCATGCTCTGCCCCTTGGGGGCAGGACCCAATTAGAACCCTGGTCTGAATGCTCAGGCTGTGCCCATCAGCCAGCCCAGGATGGGGAAGATTAACCAGCAGCCCAGGATGGCCATTGGTGGGGCTGAGGGGCAGGAATGAGGACTGGGGGACCCAGGGGCTGAACATTGGGGAATCTAGGTTGAGCCTTTGCTCTCTGCATGACCTTGGGCAGGGTACTTGCTTTTGACTCTTAGTTTCCCCAACTGAGACTCTAGGAAACCTTCTTTCCTCCATAGCCTCCATCACCCCTTTCTCTAGTCTGAGTTTGGGCCTTGATTTCCAGCTGCTCCTGGTCTGGAGGTCCACCCAGTGATCCCTGTCCAGCAGCATCTGCTCTGGGCAGCTGACCTGGCATCCAGCTGAGAGCACACCAGACTTGGATGTCACTGAGGCCAGGAGGAGGGGAGATTTTTCCACAGCATGGTCACCCAGACCCTAAATTGGCTTTAGGAAGGTGTGAGTTCCCCATTGCCCAGGGTGTGCAATACCTAATATCCCAGTTTCCAGGTTCATGTTCCCAAACTGAGATGACTCTAAGGTGTTGATTGCCACAGCGGATATGAGTACAGTTCAACAAAAGGTTGTTGACGAGCTTGGGAGGATGAGCCACGTATGTTCCCAGGACTCCTGTGTCTGCAACTATGGGAAACTCAATCCCTAAAGGAGGCAAATCTGGTTCAGTTAAATGACAACCAGGATGGAGCTGGCTCAGGCAGTCCCTGAACACAGGGAGGGGTTCATGGGGCATAGTAGAAAGTGGCCAAACATTCTGTTAAAATAAAATCCCATTCCTCTTCAGGATCCTAAGACTTCCCACCCACCTCTCCTTCCAGCTCCCTCTCCATCCCTGGCTGCTACTCAAACATCCCAAGCTGGTTCCCACCACAGGGCCTTAGCACATGTGGTTCTCTGTGCTGCAGGCTCTTCCCTATGGCTGGCTCCTCTTTACCCCTAGCCTCGTCTTTTCGGGAACACCCAAACCTGGCTGAAGTTGCCACCCCCCTCACTTCCTCTCCCATTCCCCCTGTCCTATTGACTTCGTAACCCTCATTACTCTCTGAAATTCCTATTGAGATATTCACTTGTTAGTCTGAGCCTTTGAGGATGGGGCTGGATTAGGGTCGTGTCCCTGGCCCTAGCACATAGCAGGAGTGAAGGGGGGTTGCTGACTGACTGACTGACTGACTGGAGGGGACTCCTTCCCTGCTCTGATGTGGACCTGGTACCAGTTCAGAGTCAAATGCCAGGTCTGTCTCTGTCTCTCACTGCTGTCTCAGTTTTTCTCACTCTTGATTTCTCTGTCTCTTGTCTCTTGCACAACATCTCTCTCAGTCACCATCTCTCTGTCTCTGACCCTTTCACTGTCTCTGCTTCTTACCCTGGCCAGGACAAGCTCAGGGCAATGGGTGAAAGGCAGGCAAGGCGTCTGTGCTTGTTTTCCGCTCTCACTGGCAGGGGGCCCAGCTGGGCTGCTATTCAGGAATCCTCCGGCCGGCCGCCCTGCTCCAGCCACCAGGCACAAGCTGCCACCAGCCTCTCTTCCCGGCACATTCTGTCCTGAGCAGGGTGTGCTGGGGGTGGATGGGAGGGAGGACGCGTTCTTGCTGGGCTCCAGTTACAGGACAGTTCATCCTGATGGCCCTGCTCCCCACTAGTGCTGCCCCCTGATGCCTCCCCTACCTGCTCTGGGCTTAGATCTTCCTGAATGTGGCCCTTCTGTCAGTTCATCCCTACCTCAGGGCCTTTGCACCTGCTGTACCTTTCACCTGGTACTCCCTCTCCCCAGATCTGCTCAGGATGTTCCCTGTAGGTCTCAGATCACACATTACTTCTTCAGGATGCCCTTCCCGTTTCCGGACCAGAGCACCCCCTCGGTCTGTGCCCTTGGCTGATGCATTTTGCTTCCTGACCTTTTTCTCCTCCCAGAATTATATATTTACTTGCTTGTTAACATAATATCTGTTACCCCAAAACTCCACTGTGTCACCAACTCTAGGCACACACAGTAGGTGCTCAGTAAATAGTTCAGAATTGACATCATTTCCTCCCGAAGTTCAGCTCTGTGGGAGTTGCCAGGCTCACTCACTCACGGAGCTCCCCATCCCCTCAGTCTACCTGACCCTGTGCCACCAGCTACTGTTCCATGCACAGACAATCTCCCAGTCCTCCTGCCTTTGCCCAGGGAGTTTCCTCTACCAGATGTACCTTTTTCCACAAGAGGCTCGGTCTCTGTGTCTCTTAGGCCCACAGGGCTCCACACACAGGCTGCCCTGATGCATACACACACACATGCACACATACGTGTAGAGAAACAGAAACGGGCCAGTGAACTCAGGCACATGAGCATCCAGCATGCCAACAACTGTCTGAATAGGTATTCCAGTAATGACCACACTCACCCTGGCACCAAGCGCCCACAGCCCTGGTTGAGGACTTGCTGAGTGTTAATGTGCAGAGTGGGAAGCACGTTATGGTCGCCACATTCCAGATGGGAGCAGGACATGGGGTTGAACCCATACCAGGTTGTGCACAGATTTGTTCAAATACACCCCTGCCCTCACTTTGCCTGTCCAAGAGTTGTCCCCCTCCTTTTTTTGATGTTCAGGGAAGGCCAGGAAAGTCCCCTGAAAGCATCAGGCTGGGCAAGGGGCCCAGGAGGAAGTGATGACTCAGCAGGCTGCCATCAGTGCCTGCCACGCTGGGGCTGGGCGGCTGTCTAGGGGATTCAGAGAACAACAATGAAGGACGGGAGCTTCTGCATGAACAGGCCTCCCTCCCACACCCCTCCCCTGCTCAGCAGGTCAAGACGGGGTAGGGTACCTTTGTGCTCCAACACCTCAGCCCTGCTGAGCCCCATTCACAGGTGGAAAAAATGAGGCACAGAGATCAGGTGACTTGCCCAAAGCCCCCCAAGTCAGGTAGGCAGGGTCCCCCAAGTCCTCAGTAAAAGGATCTTGGGGTGCCTACTCTCCCCAGGTACCTTGGGTGGGTATAAAGAGCCAGGTTCACTTCCAGGCTCCAGATGTGGACAAGTGACCAAATTTGGCCAATTAGAGCCTTTTGTCGCCACAGACACAGGAATTGGTTCAGGGATAGGCATGTGACTCTGGCTGGGCCAATCATCCTGGGAGTTTGGGGGCTCCCTGGAGATGATGATAAGGGCCATCTTGTCACCATGACAAGAACAGCAGAACAGAGTCCTAAAGACATTGCGGTAGAGTCCACAGACATCTCCACCCATGGAGTCAGGGTGGAGCCAGAGGGAAGGATGGAACTGGAGGGTCCTGGGACAGCTTCCAGGAGGAGAGGACATTGGAATTGGGGCTTTGATGGATGAAGAGGAGTTCACAAAGGAGTTTGGGAAAGGAATTCCAGGCAGAGGGATTAGCTTGTAACCACAGCAGGCAAGAGAAAGCCAGACATGTTCTCAGCCTTCCCAGTGGCTCTGTGGGGCTGGGGCACGGGGGAGGCAGCTGCAGCCTTGTTTGTTTATTTGCTCCTAGGCTAGGCACTCCCCCCACCACAGCCCCCTGAGGGTGGGACCAGGTCTGTTTTGTTGGCAGCAGACGTTCCATTTATGTTCGTGATTAATGTTGGTGACGTTGGTGGCCCTTCTTTTGGGCACGATGGGTAGGATGGGAGGGGGAATGGTGAATAAGGGGAGGTTACAATCATGAGGCAGGAATGCTTAGGGCTGTGTGGGGGTGGCCTCTGGAGCCTGGGAGCCATGGTCCAGGCAGGAGGGGCGGTTCCCCATTTGTGAACCCCCGACAACAGACATGGTGCTCCAGAGGAAGGCAGGTTAGAGCTTGGGGTCGGGACTCCGGGCACCACCTCTTCCTTCCTTTATGACCCTGGGCTAGTGGCAGCACCTCTCTGAGCCTCAGTTTCCTCATCTGGAACCTGACATCACTGTAGGACAGGGTCAGAACTGGGGTGCAGAGTCTGTGAGGCTGGATGGGGGTTGCTGAGACAGTGGCAGGGAGGGGCAGGCCTGTCCAGAACATTTTGTCAGCACTTCCCAGCCTCTTTGAAAACAGGAAGCCAGCTCTCGAGGGAGCCCCCAGCAGCGCTTCCTGAGCCTCATGATGTGACGCGTGCTGGTAGGACTGTGTTTGCAGGTGGCCTGGAAAGAGGTGGGGCCGCCAGTGTGTGCGTGTGCATTTGTGTGTCAGCCTTGTCAGTGGAGCTGCCCAGAGGTGTGTGCATGCGTGTTATATGTACTCACATGTGGGCTTACATATCTCAATCAATGCAGGAAGGAGACATGCACTTGTTAGTGCATTGGTGGCAAGTCTGGGTTTTGTGTTGGCATGAGTGCCTGCTGGCGGTGGGTAATGACTTGTGCTGGCTTTTGCAGGCCTTTGCTAACATGGGCTGGGCTGTCCCCAGGCTTCTGAATCCCTAGGTCTTCCCTGATTCAGGTGCCAATGGTTACTCTAGATTTTATCTCTTTCTTGCTCCAAGCACGGCGTGGCTCCTCTTGATCCCTAGGCCCTGCACAGCACCTGTGACCACCCTTTCTTCTTTCTTTTCATCTTCCTGTTGCACATTAGCCTCCACCCCACCTGCTCCCTTGCTGTCCCTCGAGGCTGCCAAATAGATTCCTGCCTCAGTACCTTTGCATCTGTTATGCCCCCTAGTCAGGTTGCTCTTCCCTCCCCTACTCTCCATCTCTCAGGCCTCAGAATAATAGCCTTGGGAGAGTCACCACCCCCTCCCACTTGTCAACTGCCCCCTACCCTGCCCCAAGTCCTGACCACAGGCCTCAGCTTTCAACACTTCCCTCTGCACTCTAAGATGCATGTCATCCCTCTATAAGCCTCAGTTTATTCTTTGGTGAACTGAGACCAATTTTGGTATGGCCTCACTGGAACAAAATCATCCAGAAAGTGGAAAAGCGTGAATTTGTACCTGGGTTGACCTGATCCCAGAGCCTTTGTCCTTGTCCCATCAAGTGGGAGAAACACTTGAGGGTCAGGGACAGTCTAAGGTTATTCAGCCACAAGAGCCAGATGGGGCCAAACCGTGGCCTCCAGTATGTCATGTTCCTAGGATGCCTTTCTCTTACTGGCAAACTTCTACACATCCTTTAAAACCCCACCTCCTATATTCCTTTTTCTCTGACCTAATCCTGACCCCATGGGCTGAGGGCATCTGTGGCTGGCTGCCAGGGCTGAGGCCTCTCAGGAGCCCAGCAACACTCAGCCAAAAGAAACACGAGACCATGTTTCGCACGTACTGCCATTTTAGAGCCAGCCTAGGTGCCTCTGCCAGGCCCAATCCCTCTGCCAGGTGCATCTTGCTGGCGTATCACCCTCAGGACCTGCTGAGCTCATGGTTTAGAAGGGCAGGCAAGACATTTCACTCAACCCAGAGGCCCATGTGTTCTGGAAACTTCCCCGTGGCCCCTCTAGCCTGAGCTCACATCAGCTCCATGCCAGGCTGTTTCACCTGTGAAATGGACCAGAGACATTCTAAGATCTAGGTGATGCGGCAGGAGTTTCTTACTGGCAACTCAGTGCCCCAGTCCATGGCAGCCGTGAGTCTGTGAAACAAGGTTCAGATCTCATTTCTCACACACCTTCCCCAAAGCCCATGAGGTCCCATGTGGCCTGGCTCCTGCATCCTCCATCATAACAGGTTCTGTCCCACCTCTGGGCCTTTGCACATGCTGTTTCTTCTGCCCTGATAACCCTTCCCTCACTCCACACGAGGCCTCCATCTTCTCCTCCTACAGCTCTAAGTTCTAATGTCCCCTCTTCAGAAGCCCCTCATCTTCCCTGACCAAAGCTGCCCTTCTCTTGTGCTTCTAGAATTCATAAATAGGACATATCGGTGGGTCACGGCCATCCTCTGCCTCCCTCTGTAATGGGAGCTCCGAGAAGGCGGGGCCACAGCACAGTCAGTGTGCAATGAGTGGGTACACCATAACAAACAAGATTGCAGAATCCCAGAGTGTGTCCCCATCCCCCCGCCCCAAGGAAAAGTGTCCTGGCCTCACCCTTGGCCCTGGATCCTTGCTGCCTCCCTCCCCCAGAGCCTGCTTGGTGTTCAGGGTGGTGGTGGGGCAACAGAAGGCCCTGCTCAGTTATTTGTGCCCTGGCCTCCCCCACGAAACCCTCTCATCATGAGCTGAAGCACCTTTTCATTTCAGACTCCAGGCCTAGAAAAGTCCATAATTCTGGCCACCTCAGTCTACAACAGAGATGGGAAGTCCAAGGTCATGACAGGTTCTGTCTCTGTGTCCAGGCTCTGCTCCCACTCTAGCCATAGCTCCCCGTCACCTTCAGGAGAAAGTCCAGCTCTTCAGCTTAGAATTCCTGGTCCTGCTCTAGTGGGGCAAGGTCCTTCCATTCTCCTTTGCCTCATTCTCAGTCACCCTTTGCGTCTCGTCTTGGGTGGTTTCCCAGTAGTGACTGTTGACACAGTCTCAGGACACGTTAACTGCTGTCAAAGACCAAATATTCACAGCACCAAGCATATCAGCACATCCGGCTGAATGTGACTCTTACAAAGTAAAGGGACTTATACTGTTTGCACAGTAGAAAAACACCATGGAACATTGACCACTAACAGGATACTAAGTGCAGTATTGGAGACAGGGACTGCCCGAGAGCTTAGAGCAAGAATCAACAAATTTTTTCCATAAATGGCCAGTTAATTAATATTTGAGGCTTTGCAGTCTTTGATTGTAACTATTCAATTCTACTTGCTTGAAAGCAGCCACAAGTAATACACAAGCGAGCAGCCATGGCTGGAGCCCCATAAAACTTTATTTGTGGATGCAGAAATGTGAATTTTACATAGTTTTAATGTATCACAAAATATTCTTCTTTTGGTCTGTTTTCAGTCATTTAAGAGTGTGAAACCTATTTCTAGGTCCTGAGCAGAGCTGTAGCTGGCCAGCCCCTGGATGAAGTAACAAAGTATCAGGATTCATTGTTAGGAAGAATCTGAAAGCTGTTTAGAGATCTTTCAGGGTGCCAGCTGAGAAATATTAGGGCAGGTGGATAACTAATGGGGACCATCAATAAGTAACAGGTATCTGGACTTGATGTTTACGAAGTATCAGAACAAAGAAAATTGCTGACTGCTGACAACTGTCAGGACTGGGGTTGAAGTCAGACCAGCCCCTGGCCCGGCACAGCACTGACCAAACGAGGTGCCGCTGCCCATTCTCAGAATGCTGTTTGCCAAGTATCAAGTTACACCGGCCAGTGGCAGGGTATCGAGTCACAGGGCAGTCACACTGAGACTTGGGCACTGTGACAACAACTCCAGACATCAGCTGTTTACAGTGACCTGAGACCGGTTATTTACAGGGGACCAGAAGCCCCGCTTTCTGGTGCTGGAGTCTAGATAGCCAGTGGGACGGGCTCCACTGCAAGCGTTCCAAGATGCCCTGGTTCTAGGACCCCTCCCTTGCAGCAGCCTCCAGCTTCTAGAATGGGAATGAGGAGGGGACTCCTGCCCCAGGCAAGGTGAGGCTTTTGCTCACTCAGGATCCCCATACTCAATCTTGGGCTCTTTAGAGGCAGAGATTGAGCTCTAAAGGCACTGGGTCCCATGGCTTTTATTCTCCTTCTGCTCATCTCTGGCTGTGCTACCTGGAGCGTATTGCTTAACCTCTCTGGGCCTCCACTTCCTTATTTGTAAAATGGGCATGATGACAAATCAGAGTTGTCAGATAAAATATAGGATACCCAGTTAACTGAATTTCAGATAAACAATGACAAAAAAAATTGTTTTAGTATATCTCCTGCAACATTTGGGATATATTTATACTAAAAAAATATATTGATTGTTTATGTGAAATTCAAAGTTATTTGGGGGCCTAGATGTTTGTTTGCTAATTCTGAGCCCAGGCTCAGGCATAGAGAAAGTACCTGATGCCTAATAGCCCCGAAGGTCACTGTCCTTGCCTTTCTCAGGATGGAAAAACTGGGCCCAAGTAAGCCCTGCTGATTGGCTCATAAATGCATTGCATCAACTGTCTCTGGGGAGCAGTAACTGCTGTTGTAACAAGAATGACACCATTATTTAAGAACTTCACTAGAACATCAGCAAGAGACTTCAGACCACAGGGGGCCCCCAGGAGGACTGGGGGCTAGGTTTCTTCATTCACAGCATATCTTCAGTACCCAGAACCCAGCCTGGTGCGCTGTATGGTTCAGTAAAGAGTTGCTGAATGAATGAGAGATGAGATTTAATAAATAGTTAATGAATTTAGTGATTGATTTCACCACTCCTTATTGAATACTTACTGCACCTACCCTTGCCTGCCCATGGCTGCACATAAAGGGAGATAGATATTAATCCAGTCATCACCATAAATGCAAGATTAAAACTTGAACAAGACCTGCCAAAGGGAGATACCCAATGCTAAGACCCATGCATAAGGTCCAGGAAGGCTTCCTGGAGGAGGTAACATATGACATCCTGAAAGAGGAGATTCGTAGATACAGAGAGGGGACAGTGAATGCCAGGCAGAGGGCACAGCATGTATAAAGGTCGTGGGGTGGGAAGGGCTGTCTTCATACCTCCCTTAGCTCCCTCTGATAATTTGCAGACTCCAGCAGATAGTCGACCAGACTAAGTTTAGGATGACCAGGGTCTCCTGGCAAGTCAATGGCCCACAAGGGAAAGGACAGAAGCCGTGGCACATCCTGCGCCCAGGCAGGAGTGAGATGAACAGTGCCTGGCACCACCTCTGCCTTGGAATTTCCTGTGCCGCTTGCCTGCCTGGTGCATCCTCTAGCCCAGGTTGCTGTGGCCACTTCAGGGGACAAGGAGCAGAAGGCAGGGGATGTGGCTGCATGCTGCTGGGTGGGTTCAGGAGGCAGAGAATAGACCTTTGAAATGCCTAGCTGGGAACTGTCAGGACCAAGAACCTAGGCTGTGATGGCTGTGAGAGCAATTACATAATCATACTCGCTAATGCCTATGAATGCCTCGCTGAGCTTTGATGGGAGATCTCATTTAAAAGTCCCCCAGGCTGGTTCTGTAAGTATCCACATTTTACAGACAGGGAAACTGAGGCCTAGGGAGACAAAACTGCTGGTTGAGGATTCATGGTAACCCTAGGATACCTCTTAGTCAGCTTGGGCTGCTATGATAAAAATACCAAAGGCTGAGTGGCTTAAACAACAGTCGTTTATTTATCTCTCACGGTTATAGAAGCTAGAAGTCAAAGATCAAGGCTGTGGTAGTCAGCTGGCCATCTTCTTGCTGTATCTTCACGTAGCGAAAGGGGCAGAAGAGCTCTCTGGGGCCCCGTTTATAAAGGCACTAATCCCATCACGAGACTCCACCCTCATAACCTCATCACCTTCCAAAGACCCCATCACATTGGGATCTGGGTTTTAATTTATGAAATTTGGGGGGACACAAACATTCCATCTATAGCAATGCCCGCCTTTCACTTTTGAGGTGCAAGGATGGAGGCCCAGTATCCAGGGCCAGAAAGGGGGCCACTGAACCTCCTGATCCGTTTGTCTCTAACAGTGGCATGGGACTTGGCCGTAAAATGGGACTTGGGCCAACTACAGAGTGCCATGGGCAGACCCTGCCCCAGGCCCCTGGGACTGTGGCAAGAGGAATCCCCAGCTCCTTACCCACTGAGTCTGAAATGTAGGCAAAGCCAAATGTGCTTGCTGATCCAGTGTTCATCACTTACTGTATACCTGGGGTGGGGCTAGGGGCCCCAGCAGAACTTTCTGGACAATAGGAACATTATATATCCAGGTGGATAGTTCCAGAACTAGATGCACTTGTTCAAACACATCCAGCTGTGCTCGATTATATGTGACAGACCTCACCTTAAAAAGAGTTCTAGGATATTTTATTTTGAGACTGTGGGGAATAGACAACATAAAAGTGCTAAAATCTTCTGTTTTGAAAACTCATGCTTTTGGTTGTAGCTCTGGAAGGATGAAATGGGATCTTACTTTATACTCTAGAGTATCTTACTCTACACTCTAACGTCCAGACTGCTTGTGAATGTTCTTTTTTTTCACTTCAAAAGAAAACATATCTGTATTTTAAATTGTGTAAATATTAACATGCTATATATGAAATAATGTATAAACACAGAAAAAAAGATAAAAACAATCAATTTAGAAGTGGAGGTATTTCAGCTGTCCCAGCTGTACACACGAATGCTGCCTTGGTTTCCCCATCTGTACATGGGGTGATAACCCTCCTACTATGGGGCCAAAGTAAGGACCACGGTAGATGCCATGAGGCTAGAATAAGTAAATCCTGGGGTAGATTTGGTATCTTTTGTCTCTCAGCTGTGGGTTTGTTTTTTTGTTTTTTTGTTTTTTTTACTCTGATGTCAATCATTATTCAAATGCTTGTGTTGCTAACTTACAGGCAGGAGAGTCTCTGCTGGCTGGGGCCACCCCAGTGAGACAGCAGTGCAACAAGGTCCAGCCCTGAGGCTATTTCTGTTCTAGAACACAGCCTTCAGGGTGGTGAGGAAGCTAGGACAGTGTCCTGACACCCTGGAGTCTCTGGTCACCAATATTGGACTCGGGGTGACTGACGTTGGACTTATGGCTTGGCAAGGGGACCTAGGGGCTGCTTTGGGGACTCAATAATGTGGCGCCCAGGTGGCGAAATGAATGGGGTTGGGCAAGGAGGCCAGGCTCGGGGCGGGCCTAAGTGTGTACAACTTTGGCCTCATTTGAAAGTTCAGCCCATTAACCATTCATTGGAGGTTCAACAGTGGCTCATTCCATTTGAACTGAAGGACTGGAGGTAGGTGCAGGGATCAGGGAGAGGTCAGACAGGGGGCCCGATCTACCTGTTGGAGAAACAACAGACAATGGGAGATAGAAGATGCAGAGAGACCGGGAGAGACAGGGAAAGGCAGAGACAGGAAGAGAGAAACAGACAAAGGAGAGACAAAGAAACAGACACAGAGGGAAACAGAGACAGAGAGAAAGATGGGCAGAGACAAAGAGACATAGAGACAGGGAGATAGTAGGAGAAACAGAGACAGGAAGAGGCAGAAATAGGCTCCTGGGTCATTAATCCCACTCCCCAGATCTGGCTCATGGACTCCTCCCTGGCCCACAACAAGATGGGGGTTCCTCCTACATAGAGATGGGGAAACTGAGGCCCAGAGTGGTCAACCTGCTGCTCCCAAGGCCATGACACTGGTCAGGCCCTGAGGATGGGGAAGTACAGAAAGGATCCTGAAGGCTGGGGGTTTGAGGAATGAAAGGGACCCTAGTTCCCAATGGCCTTCAGGGGTAATTTGGGTTTTGGAGTCAACTTGTTCTGTGAAAAGCATTTCGGGTCTCAGGTGGGATTAGCAGAAATCTAATAAGGTTGAGGGGGAAGGGTATCATAGAAACAGGGTCAGCAATGTCTGGGTCCCTGTGAATCAGGGGACAGCCTCCGGGTCAGTCACTATGTGTTCTCCACTGCAGGGCCCATTTGAGATTTTCCACAACACCCAGCATTTTAAAATGACCTCTGGGCTCCTGGGGCTGATCCTAGGTCCGGATGTCCAGGATGGAGGGAGAGCTCAGCTCCTCCTGGAGGCCAGCCCAGAGTGGGGGATGTCAAGAGAACTCTGAGAATGTCCTGGGCCTGAGAAGAAGGCGCCAGGAGGCCTCGAGGGGGCGGCTGGGAATTTTGCTTTTGGCACCCCTCTGCCATTTCGGGGACACACGATGCACACCCCCACACCTGCCTTCACCCAGGCTGGAATGACTGGAGCAGGGACTGCCCCTTCTCACCCCTCACAGAGGCATTTGCAATACACAGTGTGACCCATACCTCCAGAGGGTGTCACCCTTGGAGATGAGGGGGAAAGCCTGGACAGGGGCAGTGAAAAGTGGTGGCCTAGGGTTTTAGAGCAACTGGGGTCTCTCTCCATTCCCTGGGCCTGGGGGACTGGGACTGACTTTATCAGTGATGGCCTTGAGGAAGTGGGCTGGAATCCAAATGATCAAAATCCATCATTTCACCAGGAAAAATCCCCAAACCACAGCTTCCATCAGAAGCAGAAACAGGAAGGCAGATAAGCCAGGAGCTTAAAATGAACTTGACTCACATTCCAAAACAGGCAGGGAAAGATGCTGGTCATGTGAGGGTGGATCCATACAAAAAATAAAGAAAAAAACCCTCATGATGGAATCAGGAATGCAGTGGGAAAGGAATGACCTGGTGAAACAGAAGATCAGACGGAGGCGCCTTTGCATCAGGGAAAGAAGAAATGAGACAGATGGTGTTCTCAGCCCTTCAGGGAAACAGACACGGGTATATTCAGAGATGCTCAGGAAACAATGGAGAAGGTGGATGTACTATATTCATGGACAGGGAGGTAGAGTCTCAAAGACTCTTGTTTCTCCCCATCTGATATTTTAACACAATCCCAATCAAAGTCACAGCAGGGTTGCTGTTGTTTTTTTCTCCTAGAACTTGATAAGATGATTCCAAAATTTGCCTAGAAGAGCAAAGGGTTGCAAATACCCAGGACACTTCTGCAGAACAGGGTGGTGTTACCTGTCCTACCAGATATTTGGACCCATTACAAAGCCTGTAATTGAGTCAAAAGGATTTGGCACAAGGACAGACATGGACCAATGGATTGGAATTAAATGCCTATGGACGCCCAATGCGAATCAGGAATTTTACTCTGAGATGGAAAGGGTCTGTCCCAGCAGTGGAGATGGGAGACTATTTCATAAAAGGATCTGGGAAGCATGAATCAATGTTGAAAACAATTAAATTAGACCCTTGTCACATCATGCAGAAAACTCAACTCCAAGTGGGTGAAGGAGTTACATGTAAAAATACAATAAAATAAAGCATGAATATCTTGGTAGGAAATGTAGGCAATCTTGGGGTCAGGAAACAAGATCCCATACAAGAGCCAACAGGCATCATCTATATAAGAAAATGTCAACAATTTGCATATATTAAGATTAGGACTTTTTGTTAATCAAAAGGCCTTAATGAAAGTAAAAAGGCAAGTTACAAACTTAGGGTAATATTTGCAATATACTCCACTGACAGAGGAATAGTATAGAACTTATATAAAGAACTCTAACTCATCATGAAGAGCATGAAGAACCCGGAGGAGGAAATGCATGTGGTGAGAAGATGTTTAGTATCAATTGGAAATAAGGGAGATGCAAATTAAAACACCAATCAGATGCCATTTGATGGCAAAAGCTACAAAATCTAATAATATCAATGTTTTCCAAGTCCCAGATTCACAAGAAACTAACTCATGGCTGAGGGAGGGTGAATGGTTCTGACACTTTAGAAAAGCATCTGGAGTTTCTAAGCACATCAGAGTCCACAGTCCACATCCTCTTGAAATCCCCAAAAGAGAAATGTATGCCTCCCTCCTCCTGGCCAACATGCCCGGGCGTGGGCATTGCCTTCTCCAGGCTGAGGTACCTAGTGGAGGGGGCAGGGGGACCATTATCTGAGATGGGAGGAAGTGCGAGAGTGTCTTGAGGCTGCCAAAACAAAGTACTACGCAGTAGGTGGCTCAAAACAATAAAATTTATTCTCTCAAAGCTCTGGAGGCCAGAACTCTAAGATCATGGTGAGAGCAAAGCCGGCTCCTGGAGGCTCTGAGGGATAGTCCCTCCCAGGCCTCTCTCCTGTCTTCCAGGGAATTCTTAGCATTTCCTGGCTTGCAGCAGCTTCACTCCAATCTCTGCTTCTGTCTTCAACTGGCCTCTTTTATCTTAGGTCTCCTCTTCTTTTCTCTTATCTTAGTGACACTTGTCATTGGATTTAGGGCCCTAAATCCGGGATAATCTGACCTCTAGATCCTTACCTTAATGACATCTATAAAGATCCTATTTCCAAATAAGATCACAGTCACAGGTTCCAGGTGGACATGTCTTTGGGGGACACTACGCCAGTCACGACTGGTCAAGAGTATAATCTTGACCTCGAGATTATACTCTAATCCGTGGAGCATCCTGCAACCTGAGGTTCAAAAGCCACGTTCCTGATACTACAATTCTTGTTCTCCTTTATGTCCCCAGCTCTTGGCAAGGACTTAGCACACAGGTAGAGCAGTGACATGAGCAAATCTAAGCTCCAGGGTTCAAGTCTTAGGCCTTCAGATCAGTGACTTGACTCCTATGCCTCTGTTTCCTGGCCTGTAAAGCAGAACTGATAATACCCGCCAGGAGAATTGTGCCCTTTGCCCTGCCTCAAAGATATGTCTACTCAGAACCTTAGAATATGCCCATAAATGTCACTGCAGATGTAATTAGTCACAAATCTTGAAACAAAATCATCCTGGATTATGGTGACCCTGAATCCAGGAATTCTTATAAGAGAGAGACAAGAAGACAGAGACAAAAAGGTGGCCATTTGGAGACAGAGGCAGAGATCGGAATGATGCAGCCACAAACCAAGGGTTGCCGGCAGCTCCCAAGAACTGGGAGCGAAGCCTGGGACAGACTCTCCCTCAGAGCCCCCTGCAGGGTCCAGCTCTGCCCACCCCTGATTCCAGACTTCTGGTCCCTTGAACTGAGAGAGAAAATTTTTTGTTTGTTTTAAATACCAGGTAACTGCTGTTTGTTACAGAAGCACGAGGAACACTCACTCATTGCTTTTTAGGATGCGGACATGATTAAATGAGGGAATGAATACCTAGTGCACAGCCAGGTACACAGTAGGCATTTAATATATGCTCCCTGGGAGAATCAAATGTGCTAATTCAGCAAAGCATGAAGTAAGCACTGGCTGTGATTACATGAGTGATCAAGGCTGAGAGGTCTCAAGTGCACTTCTTGGTGTACTTCCTGCCGCAGATCCTGACGGCCCTGGGCCAGGGCACCCTCCTTGCCCTGGCATCAGGCTGTTGACCAGTTCCTCTTAAGCACGGATACCAACCAGCCCCTGGGTGGTGGCCCCAGAAAACCTCCCTGGGCTGAAGCAGGTTGGAGCCGGATGCTACTTGCAAACCGAAACCCAGGCCTCGGGCTTTGGCCACCCACTTGTGAAACCAGCTATGTTATTTTGCCCCTGTGAGAAAATCCCCCAGTGAGGCTGCGTGGGAGAGGGATGGGAGTGGGGCAGGTGGGTAGAGGAGGGCTGACTCCATTCCCAGGAGGCTTGGGGATTGACAGCACCGTGGTGTCTGTTTCCCCATCTGTAACTGGGCCACTTGGGAGTGGGGAGAGGGTTGCACAGGCTTCTGGTCAGGTGAGTGACTTCACCTCTCTGAGTCTCACTTTCTTCTGTGAACTGATTGGAAACACAGCCACTAGAGTGCCACATGGGGTCATGTCTTTCCCTTGGGAGACATATATCAAACCCAATCACCCACCTTGAGATCCTCCAGGGGGTCCCATTTCTCTTAAGGTGGAAACCAAGGCCTTCCCGTGGTCCCCAAGGCATGCAGCCCTGCTGCTATCCCTGCGTCATCTCCTTTCACATCTTCTTCAGGGACTGGGCCCTAATGTCACCTCTTCCAGGAGGCCCTCCATGGCTGCCCAATCATGAAAGACTCTGCTACGTCTGGCTACGTGTTCCACATTATTCATCTGTCCATCTTTCCTGCCCCTAGACCGTGACTCCCACAATGGCAGGGATATGTCTCAGTTGTCCCTAATTTGTCCCCAGCCTGCAGCCCAGGGCCTGGTGCACAGGAAGCATCTAGTGAATGATTCTTATTATCAGTGTGATTATTCTGAGTACATTGATTTGACACTGCTGAGAACACTGATGGCAGGAGAGGAAGAAAGGACAGGGGTGGGTATGACATTTGAGCTGAGACCAGAAGGAGGCAAGAGAGACATCAGGGCATCTTGATGAAACTGGTCCCAGGTGGAGGTGCAGCGTGTGCAAAGGACCTACAGCAAGAGAATGCCTGACTTGTCAGAGGAGCTTAGGAGGTCTGAGTTGACTAAGGCGGAGAAGGAAGTGGGAGCAGCAAGATCAACAGGGCCTTGTGGCCAAAGGGAAGATTGTGGCTTCCTGAGAGAGGTGGGAGCCATAGAGGGTTCTGGAGAGAGGAAGGATGCGTTGAGTCTGACTCCAGCCTCCATGGAGATAAAGAGCCTGTGGAAGATGTGAGTAGAAGCCAGGAGATCAGGGAGGCCATGTCTGCACTGGTCCCAGGGATGATGACAGGGCTGAACCACGTTGTGAGAAGAGATTTGGGAGCAATTTCACTGGATGGGACGAGGGTTGGAGAAGAGAGTCAGAGGCGCCTATTTGGTCCCATTTCATGGTGGGGGAAACTGAGGCTCTGGGGGCAGGGAGATCTGGGTAAAGGAGAGGCTGAAAGGAACAAGTGGCTAAGGTTGGGGAGGGAGCTTTTGGGCCATCACTGAGTCACTGGGGTGGTCGTCTTCCTCCTGATGCAACCACCATCCTCTGTCTCTTTTTGATGTTTCCTCTGTAATTTCAATCCTGACCCCACTTAACACAGATAAATTTACTCCGCAGCAACCCTGAGACACCATATCAGTTTTACAGATGGAGAAAATGAGGCTCAGGGAGGCAAAGTGGTCGCTCAGGTCAAGGAGTGGCAGAGGTGGGCTTCGAACCCCTGAGATCAGACTCCTGACCCAGGTCCTGAGACCAAATGTTGCCTGCCGGGGGGGGATGCACGTCATCAAACCGGCCCACCCTGGAATGTGTCACTCAGTTCCCAGCTTCAGACAGGGGCTGGGGTGGGAGCCCCTGGGTGTGCTGAGAATTCTGATTCGGTTTTTACGGCCTTGCATTTTTGTGGTTCTAGACTCGTATGTCACGCGTTTGTTCTCTCATTTGTTCATTCATTCCCGGTCACCTTCAGGGCCTGCCTGTGTGGAGTCACGTCCCAGCATGGGAAGGTCTGGGCCCAGCATGGTTTTATAGAGTCAAGGTCAAGTCAGAGGGGCTCCAGAGCTGGAGGTCCCCAGGAGTCTGGGAGGTGGGGGAGCTTTCTCACAAAGGGACCCTCAACCTGAGAAGCTCTACAGTTCCCTCCCTGCTCCCGCCACACACACACCATGATGGGAGGTAGGGAGGGTGGGGACATGTGAGCCTTTCAGACACCAGAGTCTCCACCTTGGACCCCACCTTCTGGTCTTCATTCCAGCCTTGCACCAGACAGCTACCAGTGCCACTGAGACACAGCCTGGGCCACTTGCCACTGGGAAACTGGCTCCGGGAGGTGGAGGTGTCACTGCCCAGCCTGTCCTTGTGGAACCACCTGTGCTGACTGTCATGGGCAGCCTCAGGGGTGGGCAAGCTGGAAGGCAAATAGTGAGCTCCAGAATGCAGCGGCTGGACCAGGGGACCAACGATGGGTTTTCATGACATAGGCCTCAGTTTCCTCATCTAAAAAATGTAGGGGAACCCTGTGTCTCGAGATTGGGTGGTGAGCTGCTGGGGTTCCAGGGTTAGAAAGGGAATCTTAGGCAATTGGGTCTTTCAGGCAGCAAAGTTAGGGCCCCGGGCTGCCTGGATCTGTCCCCAGTGAGGGCAATTGTCAGATTAGAATCTGGGCTCGTTGTGGGAGGCCTGGGCGGACCCAGCTGATACAGTACCAGTCTGGAAGATCTGGAGCAGGGTTGAGAGAGAGACAGTGGCAGTGAGAAACAGAGAAACAGAGAGACAGAGAGAGAGATAGAGAGAAAGGAGGAGCGATAGGAGGATGAGAAAGAGAGGAAGAGTGAGAAAGACAGAGATAGGGAGAGATGAGACAGACACATACAGAGGGACAGGGAGAATAGAGACAAAAAGACGGAGAAAGAGAGAGGAAAGGAACAATCAGGGGAGACAGGCCCCCCACCTAGCAAATCTGGGGGTGCAGGGCCAGCCCCACTCCACCTGATGAGCTGGGCCAGAGGAGCTCCCAAGTGGAATGAATCTTTTTTCTCCTTAACAAACCACAGTGTTATATTGTCAAGGACAGTATTAGCATCTTCCTATGGTGGGCTTCCTGCCTCCCCTCCCCTTGTTCCCCCTCCCCCCTCCCCCGCACGGCTCCGTGGCACCTCCCACAACCCCCAAGGAGGGTTAAATACCCCCATTTCTCCCACAGAAAAACCAAGGCTCTCAAACTGCGCAGCGAGCTGGAGGCAGAGGCAGGACCCACCCTGAAGCTGCGAGAAGTTGGTCGACTGACTATGTGACCACCCCCCCATCCCCTAAGCACAGGAAGACTTGCAGAGAGAAACCTGCTCCTCCCCCATCTCCTACCGCCCTGAGAGTGTTTTTCTTCCCTCCTCCTGGGTGTTTTGGTTTCAGCAGGAACCGGGTGCAGGAGCAGGCGGTTCCGAGCAGGGTTGGCCCAGGGCAGCACAGGAGCCGGGCCAGGAGCGGCTACGGGCCAGGGTGGGGACAGCGACCTCCGCCAGGTCCTGCTCCCCGCCAACCCTTGCCCCGTGCCTCGGTTTTCCCACCTGGAAGTTGGGGTCTGGCTGGGCGCAGCCTCCACCTGTGGCCACTGGAGGCGTGTCGCCGGCCAACGCCAAGGGGCGCGTGACTCCAGCGCAGTTTCCCACGTCCCTGCCAAGGTTCCATGGGCTCCTATTAAATATTGATGGAGGCTGCTTGGTGCTGCCCCAACCCCATTGGGGGAGGGTTCAAGAGGAGGGACAGAGGGAGGGGCTGGGGTGGCGGGAGGACAGGGAGGATGGGGACAGGTTCCTACTAAGAGGAGGAGAATTCTTAGCTTTGACATCTAAAGCACAAGCAACCAGAGGAAAATACATAAGTCGATTCCATCAAATTCACAACTTTTCATCAACAAAGGACTCTCAGGAGAGTGAAAAGACAACATACAGAATGGGAGACAATATTCACCAATCACATATCCAACAAGGGATTAATAACAAGAATAGAGAAAGAGCTCTCACAACTCAATTATAAAAAGATAAATAACCCAATGGATTTGAAAAGACATTTCTCCAGAGGATATACAAATGGCTGATGTGCGCATGAAAAGGTGCTCAACGTCATTAGTCATCAGGGAAATGCAAATCAAACCACAGTGAGATACTATCTCACACCCACTAGGATGGCTAGACTCAAAAAAAAAATACGGGAAACACTGGTAGCGATGAGGACGTGGGGAAACTGGAACTCCCTTGTACTTGCTGATGGAATGTAAATGTGCAGCCGCTTTAGAAAACAACCTGCAGTTCCTCAGTAAGTTAAACGTGGAATCATTAGATGACCCGGCAATTCTACCCCTAGGTATAGATCTAGAGAAATGCAAATGCATTCACACCAAAATTTGTACACAATGTTTATAGCAGCACGAGTTACAGTTGCCAAGAGGTGGAAGAACCCAAATGTCCATCAATGATGCATGGATAAATAGTAACACACCCATAAGGGAGAATATTATGAAGCCATAAAAAGGAACGAAGCACCGAAGCACCGACACACACAACAATGTGAACGAACCTCAAAAACTCATGCTGCATTTTTGTCATAAAAGAACAGACACAAAAGGCCACAAAGTGTATGTTCTCATATATATGAGATGACCAGAACAGGCAGATCTATAGACAGGAAGCAGACTGGTGGTTGTCAGGGCCTGGGGGGAGGGGGAGGGGGAGTGACTGCTCATGAAGACAGGGTCTCCTTTGGGGTGATGAAAATGTTCTGGAACTAGATAGAGGTGATGGTTGCACAATATTGTGAATGTGCTAGATGTCACTGAACTGTTTGCTTTAAAAGGGTGATTTGTATAGTGCGTGAACATATTTAAAAAAAAAAAACAGGAGGAATGGGCAAAGGCATCCAAATGTGGGGAGGGCATTCCTGGCATCTGCGGGGTACAGGGCTATTTTGTGTCAACTCCTGCAATCCATCTCCCATATCGCCAGAAGCCCTTGATGCCCCAGCCCCATTGTGGCTTGAGGGCAGAGGTAAAGACTATGTCTCTTTCTGACCAAACCCAGAAGCCCCCCGGAGAGAGAGAGGAAGGAGGGTATCTGAGGAGGTGAACTGAGGCAACCTTTCTCCCTGATGGAGACAAGCTCCCTGACTCACAGCGGGAGCCATGGTGAAAGGGAGAGTCAGCCCAAGACAGAAATAGAGGAGCGGAGGTGAGGAGGGTGCAAGAGTTCTAGAGAGGTCGCTTTACCCATTTTATAGGTGGAACACCAGGGCAAGCAAAGCTGAGTCATCTGCTCCAGGATAAACCACAGCAGGAAGAATCTGGACAAGTCACAAATTTGGTTTCAATTCTCTTACTCTAGAGCACTGCCGCCCCAGCCTAATAATAACCTATCGGCCTCCAGCCCCGTGGGCTGTGATCTCTAGCTCCCCGTCACCCATCCCCACCAAGTATACCTGCCTCAGGGCTTTTGCTCTTGCTGTTCTGGACTCCTCACTACCTTAGCCTAGTACCATCTCTTCCAGAAAGCCTTTCCTTTCTCCCATTCTTCACACTTTAACTTGTCATTCTCCTAAGGTTTATAATAACTCTGTATGATGATTAGATTAGCATCTCCTTTCTCTACCCAACCAGGAAGCCTTCATGATGGGACCTGTGCAGGCCAGAGCTTAGTATACAGTAGCTGCTTAACACTGACTTCTCGAATCAATGAATGAATGAAGCTGTGAGGTGAGGTCTACTACAGTCTTGACTCCTGGAGCTGCTGGGATGAGCTGAGGAATCAACACTCAGAGGAGCCCGGAGTAATGGGTACACAGCAAGTGCTATGTACTTAATACTAGACCAGGGGTCTCCTAAGCAGGGTTGCCCAACGCTTTGAGGCAAGGACACCAATAAGTGCTTTGAACTCTTTCACATTGTATAAGGAAGCGGAGGCCCAAAGAGGAACTGCCTATCAGTCATTTCCTAGCAGCAGAAACAACTAAAAGTGTCTCAACAAAAAGGGAACCTGATGGGAAAAAAAAAAAATCTCAGGGTGGTGGACTTTAGGCATGGCTGGATCCAGGGACTAGGGATCCATCTCTGCACTGCTGTCCTCCTTGCATTCTTTTCTCCAAGGCAGGCTCAGCCTTCTCCCATGAAAGCAGAGTGTCCCTTTTCCCATTCACTTCAGCAAGAGTTCGGGGCAGTGCTCAGTAAACATCTAACTCCTGCTCCTTGAATGCAGAAGACTTTGCCTGGGTATAAGTTTTCAGGCAACTCCAAGGGCCACGAAACTGGGTCCTGTGCTACTTACTAGGCGGGCCCAAGACTGGGACCGTTGGCAAAGGAGATTTTAGCTCTGGAGGCTCCACTGTGGAAGGCAAGGATGGAGGGTCCCGGACTTGGGGGGCATCAGGTGACTCCGGTCTTTCTCATGAGGCTGCTAACCCAGCATCCTCTCCTGTCTGTCCACCTGCCCTGGCCACCTTCTCAAGAATGAGGAGGGGGTACCTTCAGGGAGAGTATGCCTGGTTGAGGGCACGGCTTGTGAAAAAGGTGGGACGAGGCAAATCCAGGAGAGGAACAGCGAGCAGCCACGTGTAGCTGGAGACCCATGGCTGCTGAGGCCTCGGAGTTTCCCACCTAACCGCATAGATGGGAAACTGCCTGCCCCGCCCAACGGGGCAGGGCCTGGACCACTCTCCTCCTGGCCCTACCGGCTGCCTGATATCACTCGCCCAGAGGCCTCACCCCTTTTGCCATAGAATTCTGCAGTTCTGAGTTGTAACCTCCGTCCCCCACACCCCGTTTTTAAACCGGAAAAATCTGTTTCGCAAACTCGGTGGCAGGTGGCAGGTGGGAGGGGGCGGGAAAGTCTGGGCCACGGAGACACGCGCCGTTGCTGCCACCTGGTGGCAACGGAGGGAATCCACGACAACTCATTAAAGGATGGGGGTGGTCGGGGGGAAGGGGCAGGAAGCGGAGGATTCAGTGTGTATATGAGAGTGAGAGGCACGGATCCCGCTTGCTGAAATGTGGGTGTGAAAAGGAGGGAGGACTGAGCCCCGGTTGGAGGGCAACCGGCTCCTGGGAGGGTTGGGGCTGGGGGGGCCAACCAAGGCTCCTGTTATGGGGGAAAGACCCAGCCTCACTCCCCCTGGTGCTGTCCCTCTCCCTGCCCAGTCCTGACTTGGCAGAGTGATCATCCAGCTGTGCCTCGCCCAGACTGGGTACTCTAAGGAGAGCCCAGAAGGGGAGATTTAAAAATGCATGTGGAATGAATGAACGCATAAATTATCGGTTCCTATTTGGGGATTTTGAGCAGGAATTCAGGCTTCAGCCAGGGGAAAGATACCCAAGAGAAGTCTCATTTATTAAGGCTTAGACCCCCTAACAGCTCTGTGAGGGGTCAACATTATAAACATCCCATCTTACAGGAGAAGAGACAGGCCAGGGAAGGGACCATTGTCTCCCACAGAATGTTAGAGACGCCTTCTTTTCTCCTCACCAAGATCCTTTAAGCCTGGAGACCCTGCAGTGTGCTGAGGAGCTGAGCACCCAGACTCCGCATCCAGTGCTGCTGGGATTGTACACCCAGCCCAGGGCCCTGGGATCAATTTTGCCCCCTTTGGGCCACCCTCTAGTTTATTCCACCCCAACAGACAATGACAGTGCCTGTCCCTGCCCCATGGATATCAGGCCCAGCCTTGTGTAGCAGCTTCTGTTTCATGGTGGTTTTTAGGGTTCCCCTCATGTCGCAACAGGTGCTGGACAGAGTAGGGAGGAGGGGCAATGGTGGCAGATTCTGGGATGTGGGAATGGGGTCTGGGTCACTTGGCTGGAGTTGGACTCCCACCTGTGCTATGTGGCTTTACATCAGCCACTCACCCTCTCTGCACCTCAGTGGTCACATCTGTAAAACAGGAGGACATCCATGTACTTCAGACATGTGAGAGTCTGGACAGGACAGTCTGACTATGCAATAAGCATTTAGTAATCAGCAGCCATGACTGCGATCGTCAGTCTTCCTGTCCATATGAGATGGACGTCTCCTTTTCTCCCTCAGGCCTCCAGGTTCACATGCTGAGGGCCACCGGACCTGGGATTCTGTATTAGGGCTCCCAGGAGCAGGGGCAGTCCAGCCACCTGGGCACGGCTGCCCTCCAGACTGTCCTGCCCACTGGGTCCCAGACCTCTAGACTTGGGGTGTCCTTGCACCCGTCTCCTGTCCTCCAAGGGCAGCTCTGTGTCTAGGGCTGGCTCAGGGGCACTCTGAGGCAACTCCATCTCGTCCTTGAAAGGCCCGGGCATGTTCATGTCAGTCCCGTCGCCTTTATCCCAGGGCATGGTCACCACCAGAGCTTGTTTCGGGAACTCCTCCTCCTCCTCCTCCTCCAGGAAGTCTGCTGGGCTGGGCCACCGCCAAGCCTGTAGAGGGAGGGTGGGGCTGAAGCTGTAGGTGGGGTGCTATTTCCCATCCACACAAGGATGGGGAGGATCAGGCCTCAGCTGTCTAAATTCTCTAAAATCTTGAGAACGATTTGAGGATCCATTCGAAGGACTCCCCACCCCGCAATTTCTTTTTGGAAAATTGCCCTTGCTTTTCTCATAGTTGATGTGATCAGCCATGTGACCCTAACCGATCTAATCAGAGCACTCCAGCCCCCTGGTTCCGGTCATAAGCATGGAGATGGGCATGTGACCCATGCTGGGCCAATCAGTGATAGCTCTGTAGTTTTCCTCCAGTTAACGGGGAAAATGGACTTTCTCTTCTGTGAGGGAAGGCTGAGCCTGCCTGGGGGAGAAGCCTGCAGGGAGGACAGCAGCATGGAGAGATGGATTCCTGGCTCCACATCCAACCATGCAGGAAGCCCACCACCCTGGAATTTTTTCCATCAGGTTCCCTTTGGGTTGAAGCCACTATGAATTCTATTTCCGCTGCTAGGAAATGGCACACGGGAGCGTCCCCTCTGGGCCTCTACTTGCCCGTCTATAAAATAGGACATATTTTTGGAGTCCCTGCCTCAGTGGGCTGGGGTAGAATAAAATAAGTTAATACATGACCATTACTCAGCAGAGTCCTGGCCCAGAGTACAGACCCAATGAACAGGACCTAGAACTAGAAAAGGAACCCTTACCTGCTTCCACTGGCTGCCGGGGAACTCGACAGCGGTGCTGGCATAGGGTGTGGGCAGGGGCGGGCACAGATGCCGAAAGACCCTGGGGAGGGAAGAGAGCCAGTCGGCGGAGCAGCGCTTCTGTCTGTTCTTACTGTTTCATTGTTCTGACTTATTTTTTCGTCTTCGTTAGGTTACAAAGGGAGTGAGGATTTGGATTGGGGGAGGGGAGCATAGGAGTCCTACAGACCCGAGGTTACATCCCAGCTCTGCCCTCACTGCTGGCTGCGCTGACCATCTGGGCCTCAGTTTCCTCATGTGTAAAGTGGGCACAGATCCTTATGTGGTGTGAGCAGTTATTATTATTACTATTACTGTTACTATCGCTATTGTCAGGGTGTCATGTCGGGGAGAGGGTGCAAGTTACCTGTTCAGGCCGAGGTATAGAAGGACGCCCAGCAGGAGAATGCTCAGGAAGCTCCCCAGAGATATGAGTACAATGGACAAATCGAACAACTTGAAAGCCTGGACTTCTTGGGGGTGGAAGAGCTTGGGTTAGGGGAGGGATCCCCCCTGCCTCCAGCTAGGGAAGGACCGGGTGTGCCAGCCCCTCTATAAACTTGCTTTTGATCCTGGCACACCATGGGCCCCACAGTGCCTCAATCCTCATCTGTGAAGTGGGAGACCAGGGGGCCCACCTGCCTGTGACTGTGGAATAAAGGCCTGGCACCCAGGCAATGCTGGATCCAGAACTGCCCACCCCACACCAAGCCTGACTCATTGGTACATTATTTTGGGACCATATTTCACTGCAAGGAGAACAGGCAGAGGCAATGACGTGAACAGGGATCATTTAGTCTCTAAATCTCTCAAAGCCACACACCCCAAAATGATGGAGCCTACCTCCTTATCTTCGTGATGAGAAAGACACTCATTCATTCATATACATTCATTCATTTACTCGATAGTCTCCTGCTTCTTTCTCTTTTCAGGAGCCCCCAGCAGAGGGAGGAGGCAGAGCCAGACATAGACACCCCCACTCACCCTCAAGGTGTCCAGTAGAGAGGAAGGGCAGTCACAGCTGGGGGACACCCAGAGGGAGCTTTTGTGCTGAGTTTTAAAGTATGAATACGAATTTGATGACAGGAAGAGCTAACATTCCAGGCAGAGGGGCCCTCATGAGCAAGGCCACAGGAGTGTGAGGGAAAGTTCAAGAGGGGAAGCTGCAGGGTATGAGGCTGCAGGGTGGAGGTGGTGGGAGCAGGTTAGGGGGGCTGTCTCCTGAGGGGGATGCCTGGAGGGCAGGACTGCTTGCAGATGCAGGTGGGATGGGGCAGTGCATGCTGGGTAAATACTTGAATCCTATCCCTGGTCCCCACTCACCTATGTAGAAGCGCTGGGGCTGGCTCCAGGCACCCCTCAGTGTCGCTGTGTCTGCTCGCACCTGCACACTGTAGTTTGAGCCAGCCCACAGACCACCAAGGGTGACCTGGGTCTCTGTGGGCTTCACAGGCACCTCTGCAGGGAGGAAGCAGCCATGGTTCCCTGGATCCCCTATACTCCCAGGAGGCTGGGCTCAGGTGGTAGAAACCAGACCCAGAGATGGGCATTGAGGTCCCCAAGGTCACACAGCAAGATGGAACTCAAGCCCAGACCCCTTCCTCCCCGTGCCAGGCCTGTCCTGCCCCACATACCAGACACCTGGTTGCTGTCTTCATCTCGGCAGCGTATGACATACTCCTTCAGTACGCCTGGGCAGGTGCTCAGCAGGGACGGCGTCCAGTCCACAGACACAGAGTCTGAGCCAAGTGTTTTCACTGATATGTGCTGTGGGCTCCCCACCACCGAGGCTGCAACGGGCACCATTGTCACGGTCAACTCTGAGTTCCGGCTGAGCACTTCTACCCCAGCACTGTCCATGTAACGTTGGCCACAGAATCCTAGCTCCACAACTCAGGTGCTGTCACTCCCCATCTCTGAGCCTTAGTTTTCTTATCTTTAATGGGCAACACCTCTCAGGGTGTCTTAGGAGTTGATTGAGCTGACTCTACTCGTCCAGGTTCTGGTGAGGGCTTGACATGCATTAGGTGCCTCTACATGCTTATTCCCTCCTCCTGACCCCACTGCTGAGGCCACTGCTGAGTCCTCCAGGGAGACCACCCTGAGGGTTTGAGCCACTTACCATTGCCCCCAAAGTGATAGGTAGACAGGACACTAGACCATGAGTTGAGCTTCTCCGGGCGTGCAGTGGCAAAAATGGTGATAAGGTAACAGGCCTTCTGCCCCATTGCCCCAGACCCTGGGCTCCAGTGGTGGGTTGCTGGGAGGATTAGCAATGGTCAGGCCAGTAAATAGTTTGTGTTCCCACCTCCATACCTTTGCTCTGGCTGTGCCATATGCCAGGAGCTCCTAGAGTATTCCTATCCATGCCTCAAAGCTTCTGCACCAAAGTCCCCTCCTCCGGGATCCCTTCCTTATTCCCCACAACCTGCCCCTCCCCACTCCAACCCAGTCCTACTCCATGGGACAGGAGTATCTGTTTCCAGCTCTGTCTCCCCAGGCTGGGAGCTCTTTGAGGGACAGGTTGAGGCTGAGGCTTCCTGGGGCCACGGCAGGAAGTGAGATAGTGAGGCTATCTGGGCCATGTGGCACCTCCCCTTTCCCTCCAGAGGCTTCATTACTTTGCCACCAGTATCTTGCTAGCTGCCACCTTTCCTGAAGAGAGTAAATGTTTAGGAAACACCCTGGAATGTGAAACTCATTACCTGCCTGGGTGTTACCTGCCCAGGGGTGAGCCCTGACACCCCAGATTCCCAGCAGGAGGCTCTAGCCTGCATGGGGGGTGAGAGAAAAGGTCCGAATCTCTACCTGTCCCCATGTGTGATTCGTGCAAGTGGCAAGACCTCTCTGGGTCTCAGACACCCTACAGGAACAGTCCCTGTAGCTCTAAGCTAACCAGGAGTGCTAACGAAGGACACAGAGTTGAAGGAGGGCAATTGCCATCATGATACCTGTTCTGGGATGGTCCCAGTCTTCAGGCACAGTCAGGGTGCAGGTGGCAGGGCTTCCATCCTGGTCATGGAGCTGCCACTCGATGCAGTACGTCAGCCCCGGGGCTGGGGCTGGCCAATGCATAGTGGTCCCATTGGCCTCAGCACTGATATTCAGAGCTCCTGGTTCTGGAAGGCAACAGGGAGGCACATCAGGACTGCTGCCTCAGACCACCCCAGCAAGGCGCCTGTAGTACCTCCCTTCCTATCCTCTCACCCAACTCTACCCGCAAGTCCTGGAGGGTCAGTATACTATCTCCCCACACTGGGGGCTGCCAAAGGTGGGGCTGGGCTCAGAGGAGACAGAGGGACTATTTGAATGAGTTGAGTCCTCCCCCAGCCTGACCACAGCTTCTTTGCCAGGATGTCCCCATCGGTGCTTCCTAGACTGACACACTTTTCACTTGAGCCTGATGGGTGTCTCCGGGCCACCCCCACCTGTTTCACCCATCAGCGGGTGGGGCCTGACTAGAACTCAGAGGCTAAAGACGCACCCACTCAGTCCCCTGGGTGCATCTCTCCCACTTCCTAGAAGGGTGTCTGCAGCAACCTCAGAGAGGTGGGGGCTGCTTCCAGTTCTGGTGACATTTACCATTTATTGAGCACTGACTGTATGCACCAGGCCAGTGCCAAGCACTTGACAGGCACCACTTTGCTATGCATTGAGAGCATGATCACCCCAATGATACAGAAACTGAGGCTCAGAGAGGGAGAAACACTGGTTCAAGGTCATACAGGAAGGCCATGGCCCAAGCCAGACCAGGGGCTGGTGGACTTGCTGCTGTGCCACCCTGGCAAATGGATTCACCTGTCTGAGCCTCAGTTGTCTCAGCTCTGAAATGAGCATCATTGCAGCAGCCGTGCCCTTACAGGATTGTTGGGTGCTCAGCAGGGCAAGGACCAGGTGAGATGACAGAGGTGCCCATCTCAGGCACAAAATTTAAAGAGGCAGGAAGGAGGACTTGATCATCAAGATAAACACTGTCTTAATACAATCTTTTTAAAATATTAAAATGAATGCAAAAATATGTGACGAGTGCTATTCATAATCACTAAAAGGTAGCAACAGCCCAAATGTTGATCGGTGGATAAACAGATAAACAAAATGTGGTTCATCCTCACAATGGAATATTAGTCATACAAAGGGCTGAGGCACTGACACACTACAACGTGGATGAACTTTGAAAACATGATGCTGAGTGAGAGAAGCCAGACAAAGAACCTCATAGTGTGTGATTCTACTTATGCGAAATGTCCAGAACCGGCAAAGCTATGGAAATAAAAAGTAGATTAATGGTTGTCAGGGGCTAGGGGAGGAGAGGTTGAGAGTGACTGCCAATGGGGATGGGGTATCTTTTGGGGGTGGAAATGTTCTGGAATTAGAGGTTGTGGTTGCACAACATTGTGAATGTGCTAAATGCCACTGGACTGCGCAGGTTAAAATGGTTAATTTTGCTATGCGAATTTCACCTCAATAAAATATAGACTTGTATATGCATATGTACATCCATAAATATAAAACTCGATTTTTCATTTTATATACAAATGTATGCATATACTAAATACATATGTTACATATATTATGCATATATATTAAACAAAATATCAAGATTTTAAATAAAAATAGAATCAACTCTGTACTTGCATGACCCTGCTTCACTCTCTAATCCCTTTTCCTGGCTCCCGTCCTAATAAAACTTTATTTTCAAAACAGGCGTTGGCCTGGGCTGCCGTTTTCCAGTGAGAATGTTTTTTAAATACTGCTCTATAATATTATGTATCTTGATTACAGACTTTTGACACACCCCTAAATTAAACACCTGCCTCACTCTACTCCACTGAGGTTCAGAGTAGATGCTCAACTCTGAGGGGCCCTCCCATGGCCCTTCCCAATCGGAGGAGGCACCTGTGTGCACATGGGCAGGAATGTGCCATGACTGGTTGGGGCCGGGTCCAAACCGATTCCAGGAGATGACAGCCAGGTCATACGCAGCACCCGAGAGGAAGAGCATTGTCCTCAGACGCAGGGTCCTTGTGGCCTGGGCCTTACACGGGCAGGAAAGCATGTGCAGGTGGAGGCGGTAGGTCACCTTTGCGCCAGACTTGGGCTGTCGGCAGCCTTCTGGAAGCTGGATCTGGGGCAGCTGTCATGAGTGGGAGAGATGACTTGTGGGGACCTAAACATGCTCTTTGTCCCCATGGGTAGACATCAGGGCACAGTCCACAAACAAAGACTCATCCACAGACCACAGCCAACAGCATGCACCAAAAATTGAAAAAATAATAAACCTAGACACTGGCAAGGCTGCTGGGAAACTGGCATTCACATCCTGTGTACTTTGAGTTTTATTTGGCGGCAGTAATTTGGCAAAATCCCCTAGGAAAAAAGGAGTTTCCATCTTTGGAACCACTGACCTCAAGCCCGGAAATTTTCCCTATGGAATTCAAATGAGAGAAAACCCTGGAAGTAAAGGAGCTTCCCTGTAGACTTATCATGATGGCCCGTTGGGGATCTGGCTGAGTCAGTTATGGTGAAGCCAGTGGGTAAAATATCATGGTTTTGCCCCTGGCTCTGGCAAGAAATTTTTCTTTTGTGCATCAGTTTCCTTCTCTGTAAAATAGGGTTAATTAGACTATACTAAATGGGTTGTTTAGGGGACTTCAGAGAAATCATCTCTCATCCATAGCAACACGATTGACCCCTCCTGGCTTCCCAACACTCACCAGAGCCCCACAATCTGTTTCCCTGATGGTAGCCAGAGGGAGCCTGTGAATATCTGAGTCCAGCCATATCTCTCCTCTGTTCACACACACTCCATGGCTCCCCATCACCATTAGTTAAACACACAGTCCTTCTAGTCCTTGCCACCTGCACATCTTGTCTCTTTCTGTCTTCCACTTGCATACCACCCCCTCCAGCCTGTTGTCACCTCCTCCCCATTCCCAGGCCACCGGACAGCCCTGTGACAGCCCCATTACCTGTCCATGCAGGGTCACTCGCCTCCTCCCATCTGGACCAAGCGGCTCCACCAAGAACCTCACATCGGGCTGTGGGGGTATTTCTGCCATGAGACAGTAAGATGGTGACGCTAGAGGGGGTGGGGGTGCCCCTCCTCATAACCTTGGATGGGGACCCAGGACCTTTTCCTTCCCTCCCACGAAACACAAAATTTTAGGGGTTCTTAATACTTTTCCAAATCTGAAAACAGAGATATGTTTCACAAAGTGAATATACTTAATGAAATGGAACTAGATACTTAAAAATGGGTAAAATGGTGCATTTTATGTTGGGTGTTTTTTTTACCACAATTGAAAGAAAAATCTGAAAACAACTTGGAGTTTTTTCTCAGCAGATATCCTTTTGGGCAGGAGGAGACCCCAGCTGGCAGGGCTGAAGACAAATGCTGACAGTCACTCCATCCCTGCCCACTCCACCCCACCCACCCCGCCACATCTCCACTCCTGAGCTGTCCTGGTTCCAACTTCCTGTGTTATTTGGGAAAATATCTTCATGATACAGCCACTTTCACCCATCAACTCCTTGTGTGGCTTAAAAAGAACAAAACCAACCAAACAAATTGGAAGGAGAGAAAGACTGATAAATGTGGTCTTTTTAGATTATGAATTCACCACACTTTACAAAGTGAAGCTTGTTTATGGCCATCCGTCACTAATTTCCACTAATTTTTACTAATTTCGCCCCTGCCTTATTTTGAAGACCTGTCACCTTGTTTCTAACGCTTACTGCCTTAGTTCTAATACCTGCTGCCATATTTCTAATGCCTGCCCCTGTTCCTGTGGCTCTGGAGCTCTCACCAGGGGGTACACACACGGAGCTGCTCCAGCTGCTCCAGGGACTTTCTGGGGCTCCTGGCCCAAGCCGCCTCCTCCGTAGCTGAAACTCCTGGGCTGCGTCTATCTCCAGGGGACAAAGGCATGACTCTGGGGAAAAACAGGTCAAACATCAGGCCAAGGGCTTGATGTCTCACATCCAGGGTACATGGGGCATGGCACTGGTCACTTAGCCATAGTGTATTTGCTGAGTGCCAACTCTATACATGAATTTATTAAGAGCCATCTGTGTGTCAGGTCCTGAGGACATGGCAGGAACAGGCTGAGACATGTCCTCTTAGGGTCTCAAGGATCACCACCCTCTTCTTCTCCTGTCCTGGGTTCAAGTCCCAGGAAGGCCATGCCTTGAATGTGACTTTGGCCTCACCCCCGAGCCTTAGTTTTCCTCACCTGTGAAGTGGGAATAATCCAATACTGAACTACGGGGCAGGCCAACAGGTATACAAAGAAATTAGAACTGGCCTGGCATACAGGAGGTGCTCAATTAATGCTAAGTTGCTGCAGCCATTGCTGTTACTATTCCTATTCTCACCGAAGCCAGCATCATCCTGATGTCCACAGTCACCCTAGAATCAAACCATATTTATACATAATTTTACATTTTGGTTTTGAGAATATTAGCTCTTTTTAAATTTTAAACAATTATTTTACTAAGTGCAATGTAGAACCCTGGACTGGATTCAAGAACAGAAAGAGAACATTCTTGGGAAAATGGGTGACTTCTAATAACCTCTGGAGTTTGGTTCCTAGTGATGTACCCTATTCATCTCAATCGGGAATATAAGATGTTAACAGGAGGGAAGCTGCAGGAGCTCTTTGTATTTATTTGTAACTTTTCTGAAAATCTAAGATTCTGCCAAAATTAAATATTTATTTAAAATAATTATTTTAGGAGGCAAAATTTATTTTAAAATTTCTTAAAAAATTATTTGAGAAGGCAAAATCTGTCTGTGCCTTTGGGGGTTGGGACAACCCTGACCCAGCCTGCCTCACACTCCCCGTGTGACTCAGAGAGGTTCCCAACATCCCGAGCCTCAGTTTCCTCATCTACAAAGGGGGCTGAGAGAGCCTACTGCAAAGTGTGCTTAAGGAGTTGGGAATAAAATATAGAGAGAGGTCCCATGTCACCTGCCACTGATTGATCTGAACCCATTCACCTGATTGAAAAACTGAGGCTCAGGAAGGGAGGATGAGGCTTTAGCTGAGGCAACTACCTGCCCTTGAGATGCTCTCAGTCCGAGGGAGGCGGAGACTGGCCACAAGTCAGAAACTCAGGGTCTCTGTCTCTCTCAAACTGGGGGCTCATTGGGAATTGGGTCAAGGCTGAGGTTTCTTGTAGGCACGGGCTAGTCCCATCGGGGCAGTGGGGGGACAGAGCAGGGAATAGGCAGTAGCTGAAGAGTAAATAAAGGTCCAAAGAAGACATACAGATGACCAGCAGGTACATGAAAGATGCTCATCATCACTAATCGTTAGGGAAATACACCTCAAAAGCAGTGAGATACTACCTCACCCCGGTCAGAATGTGCATCATCAAAGAGACAGGAGATGATAAATGCTGGCAAGGATGTGAAGAAAAGGGAACCCTCGTGTACTGTTGGTGGGAATGCAAATGGGTGCAGCCACTATGGAAAACAATATGTAGGTTCCTCAAAAAACAAAAATAGAACTACTGTATGACCTAGCAAGTCTACTTCTGGGTATTTATCTGAAGAAAACAAAACACTAACTCAAAAAGACAAAGGCACCTCTATGTTCATTGCAGCATTATTTATAATAACCAAGACATGGAAACAACTGAGGTGTCCATCAATAGATGAGTGGATAAAGAAAATGTGATATACATACATACAATAAAATATTATTATTCAACCAACACACAAAAGGAAATCTTGCCACTTGTGACAACATGGATGGCCCCTGAGAGCATTATGGTGAGATAACTCAAGCCAGAAAAGAAAAATACCACATGATCTCACTTATATGTGGACTATAAAAATAAAAATAAAATGAACGAAGAAAACCCCAAATTTATAGATAGAGAACAGATTAGTGGTTGTTAGAGGTAGAGAGTTGGGTGGGAGGATAAGCAAAACGTGTGAAGGGGGTCAAAAGGTACAAACTTCCAGTTATAAAATAAACAAGTCCTGGGGATGTAATGTACAGAATGGTGACTACAGTTAATAATACTGTATTGCATATTTGAAAGTCGCTAAGAGAGTAGACCTTAAAAGTTCTCAACACAAGAAAATAAAATCTGTAACTACATATGGTGTCGAAGTTAGCTAGACTTATCACAGTGATCATTTTGCAATATGTACAAATATTGAGCCATTAAATTATACAACTAAAATTAATATAATGTTATATGTCAATTACATCTCAGTTTTAAAACAAGGAGGGAGGAATGGGTGGAAGGGCAGCTTCCTGGGAGAGGCGGCCCTCGAGCTGGATTCCAAAGATGAGCTGGATTCATATGTGCTCATATGGAGGGAGAGGCAAGCAGGTGGAGAGAACTTCATGTGCAAAGGCTAGGAGGCTGGAAATCCAGGGCATGGTTAGAGAATGACGACCATTCAGGAGGGCTCCAGAGGAAGCACAAGGCAAGTGAGGGCACCTGGCTGGCTGAGGATGAGGATGCCCTGATGTAGGTAATAGCGAGGTCAAAATCAGAGCTGCATGTCAGGGAGAACTTAGAGGCTAGACACGGAGCAAGAGTGGAGGGAAGGTGGGAAGGATGATGGATGTAACAATGGTAACACTGATTTCGGGGAGGCCTGTGCCCACTGGTGACCTGGAAAACAAACTCACCAACTTCCATGGGCTGCCTGGTGTCCGGTGCCGGAACTGTACCTCAGCATCTTCCTGGCGGGCAGGGGTCTCCCACTCCATGAGCACCTGCCCTGCTGACCCTGACACCTTGATGTCTCTTGGTGGAGGGTCGTATTTAACTGTAAGCAGAGATAGGCGTTGGGGAGGGGAAGTTAGCATGCGTGTGAGTTGTTGGTTCTGAAATTTTCGGAAAATATGCCCATGCTTCCACCCAGCCCAGGGAAGCCAACCAAGTTTCCCAAACATGAGTCAGGGACACCCTGCAGTTCCCATCTAAGCCTGGGACTCTATGGGTCAAAGTCAAAATTTATACACAGGATCCTGTTAGTGATTTTAAAAATATTAACACCCATTGTTGACAAAGTTGTGGTGAGACAGGCATTGTTGTCAATTGCTGACAAGAAGGTAATTAATTGATTCCAATTCTCTGGAGAACTGTTAAGAAAAATCCCATGGATTTTTTAGACATTCTTCAAGGAGCCTGATCTAAGGAGACGTCTATCGCTCTTTCTGAATCTTGTCATACTGTGCCTGATTCTACCTCAGGGACTTTGAACTCATTGTGGAATACACTTCCCCACCTGGAACACACCTCTCTACCTGGAACACACTTCCCTATCTTTCTTCTTGATGGATTTGTTTTTATCCTTCAGGATGCAGATTGCTCTGGAGGCCTCCCTTGACTTCCTAGGAGTGTCTCATTAAGTATATTAATTACACCTCATCCATCACCCCCACTCAAATCTAAGCTCCACGAAGGCAGAAGCAGGGCCAGATGTGGGTAAAGTGAGTGAGAAAAGGTACCAATACGAGGTTGAGTCCTGTCTCTGTTTAAAATTTTGATATTCTGTTCATCATGGATTTTTTTTTGCATTAATTTTAATTTTTAAAAATGTTTCATTACAGTGTTGTTTATATGACTACTGAGGGGTTTTTTTGGCACCCCCCCTAAAATTTTGTGCCCAAAGTGGTGTCTCACTCACCTCACCCTAGTCCCAGCCCTAGGACCTCCATTGACCTTGCCCATGACCCCTATGGATCAGCATGTATCCAGTAGCAGCCCAATGACTATGTTGAATGAATACTGTTGACTCATAAAAATAGAGTTTAAAAACTCAACAGGGTTCTGACACCCTTATGGTGTCAGGGAGAAATCAAGAAGCAACTTGATTGTCCATCAGTAGGGGATAGGTAAGGGGACCTACCTCTGCCAAATCACACAGTAGTATTTGGTATGTAAATGGTTGGAATTTTCAAACCCCTTGCCAGGGGCCCAGAATCCCCCCAGGTCTAGGCTTAGGGATCAGAGGCATCTCTGAGTAAGAAAGGGCCAGCGGAGAAAAGGAGGAGAACTGGGTACTGACCAGAGCTATAGAGCTTCAGGGTAACCTTAGGCGACTTCTCTGTCCGGTTGATGGCCCAGGATTCCACCCAGAGTGTGACAGCATGGAGCACAGATACGCCATCCTGGTCAGAGAATTGCAGCTTGGTGGCCGAGCCTGCAGCAAAGTAGCAGCAACGGTTGGGCCCGAGGCTGTGGAAAGGAAGGTGTTAGTGCTGAATCTGGGGTCCTAGTCGACCCAAGAATGTCTCAGCAGCCACAGGAGACAGTATACATCACATCCTTGCATCCTTCTCTGCTCCTTTTACTCCCCCTTCTGCCTGAAGGTTCCTTAGAGATCAGCCTGGGACTGAAGTTTTTGGGGGGACCCCAAATCTCCCAACATGAACTGTTACAGAGGGAAGGAGAAGATGAATGGATGAATGAATGGATGCAAGGACTAATGAATGAGTGAGAGAGTAAGAATGAAGGAAGAACTAGAGGGGCCCTAATTGCTGCCCAACCTGGATGCCCACCCAGGTGACTCTCCCCTCCACAACTCAGCCCTACCCTCCCTGCTCACACAAGAAACTGAAGCCCAGGAAGAGGCCAGGACCAGCCCTGGGCTGCGATCACACATCTGAGGGCAGAGGCACAGGGTTAGCAAGTGCTGGATGGTGGGTGAGGGTCTGGGGTCTTGGGAGCTGTCCTCACCAGCACCTCAGGAAGTGGCTGACCCCAGCCGCAGGGCCCTCATACTCCCAAGAGCATTCATAATCAGCACCAAATATCCGGTAGCAATTCAGGTTCCTGGGGCCCGAGGCTGAGCCTAGAGAAGATCCTGGAGGTTTGAAAACAGATCAGAGTAAGGAAGGGGTCTCTGTGCTGACACGCCCTCAGGATGAATCTTTGTGGCACTTACGTAATCCAGTGTCACCGCAACCTGAATGGCTCTTAGCACATGCCTTTCTCACCTGTCTCCTGCCATCTCCCCAGCTCTCCTTGCTCCAGCCACACCAGCCTCTTCATGGGTCGTCAAACACACTAGGCTCACTCCCACCTCAGGGTCTATGCACGTGGTGTGCCCTTCCCCCAGATCCTGACATTCCAGTTTCTCCTTCAGTGTTACCTCCCCCACCACCAGCCAACCAGAAACAGCCCTCTTCCTCTCCATCTCTCACCCACCCCTGCTTTGTGCATGTCATCATATGCAGTATATGCATTCATTGGTCTGTTGTTTATCTCCCATATGAGGCTGTGATCCCAGGGGAAAAAAAATGGGCTTGCAGCTGATTCCTTCATGTCTAAAACTGTGTGTGCACATAATAGGTACTTAGTAAAAGTTTCTTGACCAAAGCAATAGATGACACACCTGCTCAGTGGCAGACCCTTGGTGGTGCGCTTTACAAGCCTAAATGTTCCAGCCATGCCTGGATCAGGGTGGGGGGAATTAAAAATTCAAAATATTTTATAATTGCTTAGCCTCATGTGCTGACCAATCTGAACAGACTCAGACTCCAGCCCTGTGACCCCATTAGGGAGGAGATGAGGCTCAGAGAGGGTGACTGACTGCTCCAGGACACCAGAGCTTAGGTTGGGGCTCCCAAGACCCCAGGTGAGCCGGAGACTTTGGCTGGGCAGGAGGTAGCTAAGGGAGGGGCTGCTAGGGATTCATCCATCAGAGCCCAGCACAACCTCCCCGCCAACACAAAAGGGAACTACCCCAACCTGAGTCTATATCCTGATATGGCGGGTCTTGAAAACAGCACTCGCTGGTACCGCAGGCTTCAGCTGTAAATACAACAAAGAGATAATGACAGTCCTGGCCTTTCACTGCATAGGGAGAGGGGCTCAGCCTGGGGACTGGCCAAGTGACCATCCACCTGCCCACCCACTTTTCCATCTATGCACCCACCCACCTACTCATCCATCCATCCATTCATCCATCCATCCATCCACTCATTTATCCACCCATCCATCCACCCATCAACCTCTAGGGCTGCTCCTCCAAAGCAATTCAGGGCTCCGTGGCCCCCTCCCTGTCACTAGTCTCCAGCCGTGCTTGACACCCAAAACCCCTGAAACCTTGCTAATCCCTAGTTTATAGAGAGGGAAACTGAGTCACAGAGAGGCAAAAGTTCCCCCAAGGTTACATAGCAGCAACAGCAGAGCTGGAATAAGAGTTCAAACCCTTATTCCACAGGGAGGCTGGGCCTCTTTCCACTTGATTCCACAGGATGGAGGGAGAATATATAGTAAATACTATGTTAGTGATACCTATCATGTACATATTTGTTCGTTACCCCTTCCTTAGCTATTTCTCACTGAACTCTGGGAAAGATTCAAAGATCCAACCCATTCCACATAAGACAAAATCAAGACCAGAAGGGAGATGCCCAAGTCTGGCCCCAAAAGCCGTGATCACTGATTATCCATTTGATAGAGAAAAAGATGGGCACAAAGACAAAAGCCCCTCCACACACATTCCCCCTAGCAAGAAAAGTGAAAGCGACTGGGGTTGGGGTGAGGGGTTGGGGGTGGTACTCACCGCCCTGCCAGGGGAGCAGGAGGAGGAGGAGGGGGACCAGCCTGGCCACTGGCTGTCCCATCTGGTCCACGCAGAGGCCTATGGGCCAGGACAAGCTTCTGTGCCACTGACAAGGCCCCAAACACCCTGTCCTCACTCTAGAACACGTTGAAGCTGAGCAAGAAAGAAAACTAAAAGGAAGATTAAAAGAAAAGAAAAAAAGGTTAGATGTCATGGCCCCTCCCCGGCAAGTCAAAGTGAAAGAGAAACCCAGGAAGTCAGAACCGTGGTGGTCTTGACCTCATCCCAGCCACAAACATACCTGCGGGGCAAGTCAGACCCAAGCCCCAGGTCTGGGGTTCTGCTCTGCTGGCCGCAGACCCAAGCCACGGAACACCAGGTACCAGCCCCCCATAGATGACCTGAGGCTCTGTGCCCTTGGCCGGTTCTCTAGCCTTTGCTGAGACTGAGGAGCTAAATGGAGCTCAGTGTCCTTGGAGATCTGAGGTCATGATCCCAACAAATTTTTACAAGGTTCTTGCTGTATGCTGAGACCCCCAAAATGCCCACCTTCCCATTTTCCCAAACTCCAGCCTCAGAGGACCCTGGAGAGTTTCCCTGCTTCCTTTAGATTCAAATTAGTCTTCTCTCCGTATCTGTTTCTCAGCCTCTGAGCCTCTCAGTGTCTCACTCTCTCCATTGCCAACAAAGTCCCAAAATGTCTGCGGAGAAGATTCATGCTACAACATGGATGAACCTCAAAAACATGATGCTGAATGAGAAAAGCCAGACACAAAAGGCCAGACAGTGTATGATTCCATTGATATGAACTGTCCAGAACAGACAAATTAGTGGCTGTTGAGGACTGATTGCTCATGGGGATGGGGTATCCTTTTGGGTTGAGGAAATGCTCTGGAACTAGATAACAGGTGCCAGTTGCACAACATAGTGAATGTGCTAAATGCCACTGAATATGTTTTTAAATGGTTCTTTATATGTTATGTGATTTTCACCTGAAAAAAAAAATGTTCATAGAGCTCATCAGGACTAAGGATCAGGATGAGAGTCTGCTAGGGGAGAGCATCTGGGGAAACTGAGACCCAGGTGGGCAGGAAGGAGGCCCTTCCTCTAAGGATCCCAGTCTCAAGGGGCAGCTGGGCCAGCCAGGGTCAGGCGTCCAACAGGCCATGAGGTCAGAGCCACGGGAACAAAGAGGCAGTGTTCCAGGCCTGGCACAGTGGGGACAGGGACCCCGTGATCCCACACAGAGCAGCCTTCACCAGCAGCACAGTGGGGCCCAGGCCAGCCCAAGGGGCAGAGAAGGTTTCAGGACCAATGAATGAGGCCTGGGGAGGGGGCAAAGATAGAGACAGAGATTGAGAGAAATGTGAATAAAAGTGGAAGAGACGGTTGGAGACAGGGGCAAACCCATGGCCCCTCTTGACAATCCTGAGACTTCTCACCCTAAGAGATGCCATCATATGCCCCATTTCACAGATGAAAAAAATTAGCCCAGAGGCACCCTGACTGCTTGAAGTGAAGAGATGCATTCAGACCCTGAGACAGCGCCTGCCAGTAGGCCCGAGCTTTGCCCCAGGGCTGCCTCCCAACTCCCACCCCTCCAAGGTAGGTCATCCCAGGCCTCACCTTCCTCATTTGCACAATAAGCTGTAGTGGGAATAAGGAGGGCTCATATCTGGGTGGATGCTGCCCACCAGAGAGCCAGAATGATTAGTCATTGTTTTGAGACCCCCTTCCCAGTGGCCTCTGTTCTTGTCACACCTTTTTCCCATCCCACCAACATCAGAGCAGCTGCTAGAAAACCACTGAGTGAGGGAGAAAGGTAGCAGGGAGGGGACAGGCTGGACATAGATGCCCTCAACTTTTTGGGGTCAGGGCTGGGTTCAGGGAAGGGCAGAGTCTGGGGGTGTTCCAAAGGGCAGCATGGAGGGATGCCCAAAGAAGGGAAAGCTTGATTTATAGAATTATAGGACATTCCAGGCAGAGGACACGGCAGAGCCAAAGTTTGGGGGACATGCTTTGGGGAACACCAACATGAATGTGGTGGGTCTGGGCTCTGTGGGTGAGATGAAGGTGGTGTGTGGACTGGGGCCACTAGTGCCTGGCTGAAGGGTGGGGCTTTCTCCCAAGGGCACTGGGGAACCAGAGTGGGTGTGTGGGCAGTGCCCCGGTCACATGTGAGGTGGTGTTTCTCTTATTGAGGTCACAGTGGAAGGCTCACCCTGCAGTTCACCACAATCCACCTTTCCTTTGCCAAGTCTTTGCATACCCCCTCCCTTGGCCTGCCCACGGCCTATTCAGGAAGCCCTGAAGGGACTTTATTGACTTATCCTATCTGTCAAAGCATAGCTGAGCTAAGAACGGCTGCCCCACTTTCGGATACCTTAGAAACTGAGAGAAAGGGGAGTCAGGAAGGATCAGGTTACAAGGGCCCCCGGAAATTGTGACAGAAGGAACCACAGAACTTCCCTAGCCTCTCAGCTTCTGCTTTCTTCCCCAGAAGAGTGACCTTCAGTCCGAGGAGGACTGAGCTTACTTTGATATGGTCAAGAAACCCCTTGCCCCAAGGGGCATCTAAGGAAGATGTTGAAGGATGAGTAAGCGTTTGCAAGAAGAAAATTTTTATGTAACAAATACATTAATAGATATCATTCACAAGCAAGAACATTTTTCATTCACTCAATCAGGGCTTTCTGATGTCTTCAGAGGATCATTTGAGGATGTTTTTAAGAATACATAGAAGGTTATCAAGTAAAAATTCATTCATTCATTCAACAATCACACTCCCTGATACCCCTAATGGAAGTATCTGAGGTTGGGTTTTGATGGATATATACAAGTTTACAAGAAAAAAAATCTATTTCT
The DNA here is from genome assembly GCA_030015415.1 of Cynopterus sphinx. Taxonomy (NCBI): domain Eukaryota; kingdom Metazoa; phylum Chordata; class Mammalia; order Chiroptera; family Pteropodidae; genus Cynopterus; species Cynopterus sphinx. The sequence goes on along the minus strand of CM057390.1, from coordinate 49,361,055 downwards.
TTAATAAATGTACTCTGATGTTTTTCTAAGATAATTTAAAGTGGATTTTGAAGGATGCATAGGATTTTGAAAGAAGCATTAGATTCTGAAAGATGCACTATGAAAATATTGCATTCATTCATTTAGTCAGCCAATAAATACTCCCTGATGGCTTTTGAAAGAGTCATTTTAGAAGGTCTGTGTAGGGTGCTCCAGATGAAGCAGGGGTATCTGAGACCTCTCTGGTGGCTCCCCTTTTAGTAGCTCCCCATTAGCCCAGCCCAACCACCTCTGGTACAGGGAACCTCTCTTTTCCCCAAGATCCCAGCCAAAGTCCCAGGGAAGACACTGATTGACTGAGCTTGAGTCACATGTTCACCTTGAACCAATCACAGTGGCTGGGGTGAATAAAGACTCTAAGTCACATTTCTACCCTAGCCTGGACTGCAGGAAAACTTTTAGGCAGAACTAGCCAGAGACAGAACATTTGCCCATTATAGGGCATCAGCTTCTCATCATCCGGAATACGCAAGCCACAATCTGAAGTCCAGTTAGTGTAGGTTTGCCAGATAAAACATAGTTAAATTAGAATTTCAGATAACACATAACTTTTTTGCATAACTTCATCTCAAGTATTGCACAGGACATATACTGAAAAAGTTATTCATTGTTTGTCTGAAATTAGATTTAACTGAGTGGTTGTATTAGTTTGCTAGGGCTGACATAACAGTTTCACAGACTGAGCGGTTTCAACAACAGAGATTTTTTTCCTTACAATTCTGGAGGCAGAAAGTCCAAGATCGAGGTGTCGGCAGGTTTAGTTTCTTTTGGAGTCTCTCTCCTTGGGTTGTAGACATGTCTTCTTCCTGTGTCTTCACACGATTGTCTCTCTGTGCATGTCTATGTGGTAATCTCTTCTTTTAAAGACACTAGTCATATTGGATTAGGATACACTCCCATGACCACACATTACTTCAATTACCTCTTTTAAGGCCCTATCTCCAAATACAGTCACATTCTGAGGTCCTGGTGGTGAGGATCTCAACATATGCATTTTGGGAGAATATAGTTCAGCTCGTAACAGTGGCTTCTTTGAAAAACAGTCTGGTAGTTTTTGAAAAAAAGTTAAAACATAGCTACCATATGACCCAGGAATTCACTCCTAGGTGTATATCCAGGAGAATTAAAAGCAATGTACCCACAACAACTCGTACATGAATGTTCATAGCAGCACTAGTCACAACAGCCAAAAAGTGGAAACAACCCAATGTCCATTAAAAGATGAACGGATAAACAAGAAGTGGTACATCCATACAGGAATATTATTCAGCCACAAAAAGAAATGAAGTACTGGCATTTGCTACAATTTAAATGAATCTTGAAAACATTTTCTGAGTTAAAGAAGCCAGAAACAAACGGCCACATGTTATATGATCCCATTTATATGAAATGTACGGAACAGGCAGATAGCAGATAGATGGTTGCCAGGGTTTGAGGGAAAATGAGGAGTGACTGCTCATGGCTACGGAGTTTCTTTTGGGGGTGATGAAATGTTCTGGAATTAGATAGTGGTGATGGTTACACAACTCTGTGAATATGCTAAAAACCACTGAAATTTACACTTTAAAAGGAGAATTCTATGACATGTGAATTATGTATCAGTTTAAAAATGTTTATGAGAAGAACAAGTTTTCCCATTGAATCCTGTATCTCTATGTACTGAATCTGGAAGACCTAACTTGGTGGATACTACAGAACCTTACAGGCGACTGGGCAGAGGACCCTCCCTAGGGGCCCCTCTAGCCCCACAACACACTCTAATGTCTAGGTCCAAGAGCAGGGCAGCTGAAGAAACCTGCAGCTACAGAGACAGCGGGAGTCCCAGTGAAAGAGAGAATGTGGGTACCAGCTTGGGACTTTGAGCTTTTCCCAGCCTCAGTTTCCCTTCTGCCAAGTGATGCTGAACAATTATCATCAGACACCTGTGGAAGGTACTCTTCATGAGGCATTTAGCCAGATACCCAGTTGGCACTCAGCAAAGGCAGCCATCCCCCCAAAAAGAAACGCAACCACAATAGATACCTGTTCTTATAAGTAACATTTTATCCCGACTGGGGCCAGGTTTAGGGTGAAGCAAGTGTCGCAAGGTAGTGCGAGGGCAGAGTTTGATTCCGTGTTTATTTAAAATGTTGTTGTGTAGTAGATCATGAATTCTTGCATTAGCTTTGATTTTTAAAAAGATTGTGTTAAAACATTATTTATCTCGATTACTGAGTTTTGGGGTGGCCCTTCAATTTTGCATGAAGGTGAGTGCCTCACTCACCTAATCCTACAACCAGCTTTGTGTGCCCTGGGCACATGGATTAACCTTTCTGAGCCTCAGTTCCCTCATCTACAAAATGAGGATGCTAACACTCCCTTCCTTCTAGAAGAATTCATTTAAAAATGTTTACTTCTTGGCTCTGGGGATGATGGGGCAGGACCCAGAGGAGAGGGCCAGCTCGCCCAAAGGGGGCGGGACTTTCCGAGCGGACTCTCGGGGCGTGGCCAGGCAGCGTCAGCTGACCAGCTTGGCCAATAGCTGTGTCTGGCAGGTTGGGGCGGGGTCGGCGGCGGCCGGCGGCGCGGACAAGCGGACCATGGACGAGCCGAGCCTCCTGCGGCGCCGTGGGCTCCAGGTGAGGCCCCCGCGCGGGCGGGCGCGCGGCCGAGTGGCCCTAGCCTGGGGGCGAGGGGCGGGGCTTCGGCCGGCCCGGGGAAACTGAGGCAGGGGATGGGGCGCGCTTCTTGCCCAACCGATTCTCAAAGTACTTTTGCCTGGATGGAACGGGGTATGCCCCTTTGACATATGGGAAACTGAGGCTGCAAGCCTTAGCGTGAAAGCCTGAGGATTTAGCCTTCTCCCCCAGCCGCTCTAATAAATCATAGGAGCAACAGCAGCCCTGGAGCGCTCACCATATGTGAATCGTTTTATTAATCCCATTAGAGTGATACACTAATATTAATTCATGGGTATTAAAATCTGCCTCGTGCCTTCGCTGCTCCACCGCGCCCCTGCCTCAGCTCACCCCTAAGGCGAGCCGGGGAGGCTGGACCTGGCCAGGTGCCCATTTGTTAGATGAGGAAACTGAGTCTGGAAAGTGACTGAACAGAGGTTGCGCAGCAGGGATATGACCCGGCGTCTTTAACTGGCTCTCTCAGGGCACACGCCACGGCTCACTGGCGATGTGGGAGGCGACAGCTGGAGGCACCCTTGCTCCTCCGGGCCTCAGTTTCCTCATGCGCCTTAAGAGCCCCCTTTTCCGACCCTCGCTGGGTGTTCAGGAGGCTGCTCAGAGGCCGACGTTCGAACACACGCAGGGGTCCGCTGACTCCCGGCAGCAACTCCTGGGAATTTGACCTCTCTGGGAATTAAGAGAATCTAGCCATTTCCATCTGGAGCTTAGTCCACACCTAGTCGAAGCCACCAGTTTGCAGGTGGGAACCTGGGATTAATTGGTCGTTCACCCAAAAACCATTTTTTGAGTGCCTGCTATGTGCCCCGCTCCGCCCTTTGGAACTCTCCTCCTAGACCTCCCAGTTTGGTGGGAAAGATGAAGGCCAGAGCAGCTGAGTGGTCTGCTGCGATGGGGACGCTCAGGCACATCTGGAGAGGGCGAGGGAACCAAGCGTTGCTGATGGCCTTGGGGCGAAGGAGGCAGCGGCGGGTGGCGGGCAGGCGGTGGGTATTTGGGGAAATGAAAGAGGCTGAGGGCAGCTAAAACCTAGAAAGGACGCGGTTGGGAGTTGCTGAGGCTGGCGAGGGAGATATGAGGCGGGTCAGGCCGAAAACATGACCGGGAGCCGTGCGGCCGTTTGTTGGGGGGAGTGGTTCAGGGAGGGTTGGGGGACAGCTACAGGCACAGACCCTCGAGCGCATCGTGGCGGGGGTGGGGAAGAGCCGAGGCCAGTTGCTAGAGTGTGAGGCCTGGGCGTAGAGGAGGGGGTGGGGCAGGACTGGTGAGCAGTGGAGTGTTGGGAAGGGACAGACCCCGCCTGGAGCCCCAGTTAGACTTGAGCCCCGCCCGCCGGCTCTTAAAATAGAGAAACCGCCTTCGGGTAGGCGAGTGGGGGCGCTTCTGACGTCAGGAAGTGGGGGCCTGTTCCATGGGGAGGAGGCACCCATTGCCTGATGAGTTCCTTGTTACAAAAGGGGAAACTGAGGCTCAGAGAAGTGTAGCCACCATCCAGATGCCACGGCATTTGGGTGATAGAATCGAGATTTGAATCCAGGCAAGTCCTGCTTGTTTTCCAGACCAACCTCTCACTGGCAGGCTTCTATCCAGGCATGCAGAGGGGACAGTAGGGGTAGCCCAGATGGGTGAGGGCACAGCACATGCAAAGGACTAGAGGCATGAAATCATATGTGTATTATGGGAAAACTGGAAACTATCTTAGCACTAGAGCCAAAAGTATGAGAAGGAACTGTCTGCTTCCAGTGCCTGCAATGCCAAATTTGAAGAGGTTAGACTTTCTCCCTGGAGTGATTGGGAGCCATAGAAGCTGCTGGAGCAAGGGAGGATACACCCAGATCTGAGATCTTGAAAGATTTTCTGGAGCTGGTGGGGGGCAAACTGGGGGACCAGAAGCTGGGGAGAGGGGCGGCTGGAGCAAAGGACCGGGTGGGAGACAATGAAAATAATAAAATGCTAAGCATTGTACATGCATGTAATTCTCATAAGAGACCGAGTGATCTTTGCTGTTTATTAGCCTGATTTTTCAGAGGGGAAAACACGCTCAGAGAGGGTCAGAAAGTCAGAGAGCTGGAATTCTAACCAGTGCCTGAGGGTGCAAAGATGTTATAGGGCCTTGGTTTTGGAGGTTCACCCACAGACTCCTTTACCTGGAGTTAATGAGCCTAGGAGTACCTCCAGACATTCAGGTGGCAGCCTGCTGGTCAGAGCCAGTCACATATCCTGGAGGTTGATCTTTGCTAAAGGCCAAAGAGATCATTCATAAAAGCCTGAGGAAGCTGGGGTACTCGGATCAGGTGCTGGATGACTGGCCAGTCCAGATAATAGTATCCTGGCCAATCTGATATCGGCAATGTTTCGCATGTGATTGGCTGTGTGCTGGGCTTGTAAACAAGACCTAGCCTGGCCCACTGGCCACCAGTTTACAAGCTACCAGTTTGTGGGTCACCTGTTTTTGCTGGGTATGGGTCAGGAGAAGGAGTGGAGACTGGTCTTTTCTAGTTTGGGTTAATCTCAGTCTTCTGAGTAGCATTTATAGGAGCCAGTTAACAGAGCTGTTATTACTACCATAACTACTACTATTATTTTATCATTATTTTCATCATCTCCAACTTGGAAATGACAGAATTTTAAAACACCAGATTCCCGAACAGAGCATCTGGGGGTGGAATTTTAAAACATCAGATCCCCAAACAGAGCAACAACATGTCTGCTGGGGAGGCTCCCTGGGAAGCTCCATCTTGCTTCTTAATGGCCCAGTTATACTTATTCTCCTCCAGGAAGCCCTTGGGCTTGTATGATGTGGTCCCTGCTGACATCCCTCCTGATTCACTTCAGCTGAGAACTCCCATGGGACTTGGTGCCCACCCTGCTGCTTCCCACTGGTCTACTGATACCCCCTCTCCAGCCCCTTCTCTCCCTCTAGGTCCCCCCTAATGCCTCTGGTATGGGGATGTCTATACCCTGCTCTGTCTCCTACAGACCCAGGTTCCACAGGGTAGAGCTGAGGCCTCTGGCATCATTGCCAAGCCTAGCCAAGCACAGAAGAGGATGCTGTAAATATTATCTGTAAAGGGCAGTTCTAGGGGAGCAGGTTCCCCTCCTACTGCTGTCTAGGTGGAAGCCAATCCCTGGGGAACAGCCAGCAAAAAGGGGCCTGAGGGTGGAAGCAGATGGTTCAGGGAGCCGAAAAGTACTGGGGCGGTGCCTGGAGAGTTCTGTGTAGGCCCAGCCTCCTACACGGAGCCTTTGCTGGGGGCTTCCCATCTTCCCTCACCTCTCTTCCACTTCACATCTTTTTGTATTTTGGAAGCAAATTAATATTTGTGTTTAAATTGGTGGTTATTATTAACCTCACAAAATTTTTGTCTTGGCTCCAATTTTCAGAAGCCGCCCCTAAGGTTGCTCCTTGATTCCTTCCAGGACCCTATGTAACTGGCCATTTTCCGAACCAGGAAACTGTCAGGGATCACACAGTCCAGATGTGAGGGGGTAGCCGGGCTGAGAACACAGGACTATCAGAGCTTTGCAAGGAAATGTCTGGGATGGGGAGAGTTTTGTGTGCAGTCAGTATCCCTGGTTCAGATCCCAGCTCCAGTTAGTAGGAGTTGGGGGTGAGGAGCTGGATAAGATCGCATTACATTCGGAGCGGGCAAGAGACCCAGAAGGTGGTGGAGGTCGTTTCTGGGTATATGACCGCTTGTCCTGAATGGTAGTGAGCTCTTTGTCGCCAGAAGTATTTAAGAAAAGACCTCAAGGTGGCAGGTCAGCCTCCTTCCACCTTAAACGGCTCGGTTTTCTGAGCTCAAGGAAACTGGAGTCGCCTCGGGAAGACACCGCCCCCCCCCCCACGGACTCTCCTTTTCCCCTGCGCGAGGACCCTGCCAACTTCTGTGCTGCTGTCCCGCACTGGGCAGCTTCCGGCCCCCGCCTATTCGCTTTGGGGGCTGGTGACGTCACCGGTTGCCATGGAGAACGCCCCGCTCTGGACGTGGGCAGCCCCGAGCCCACCTAGGTAAAAATAGTCGTGAGTCCTCGATGCAACTGCCCCGGCGCGCGCGCGTGCGTGCGTGCGTGTGTGTGTGTGTGTGTGTGTGTGTGTGTGTGGTATGTATTAGTATGTGTTGGGGGGGCCGCTTTCCAGAAACTTGGATTCTCGGCCTCTCTCCTCCAAGAGGCATGGCCTCCTGCCTTCCCTCCGCTCCTCAGTTTCCCCACCTGTATAAAAAGCACCCTGCTCCTGGTGCTGAGTAAATGTCAAATTTACCAGGTGAATTTTACCGGGGAGGTTCTTGTTGAGCACAACAATAAAACAACAATCATTACTGCACTCCTGATGTTATTTCCAAATTACAGATGAGAAAGCTTAAGCACTGGGACTACAAGTCATTTGCTCAAGGTCCCACAGCCAGGAAAGAACAGACAATAGATCTGGACCCAGGTCTGAGTGTCCCCAGATTCTAAACTTGTGCTATATGGCCTTTTGAGAATTTAAAAACCCTTTTGGGTGAGCCACATTTGAGGGTGGACTCTGGGGTCACAGTGGACCTAAGCACAGGGCTCTTTTGCCTGCATGTGGCGAGGGCACGCAGGGCTGGGTGGGTCAGTTTGCTGAGTTCTAAAAGGGTCTTCAATAGGGAGTCATTGGTTAGGTCCCCCACTCCCCACCAGTGCCCAGGACCCAAAACTGCATAGGCTCTGCCAAGGGTGATGGGGGAATGGCTTTCAGATTTGGGAGGGGCGTGCAAGGCTGACTCAGGAATCTCTTATCTCAACAGATTATTAGTATATAGCCACTATTCATATACTTCTTTATAAATATAATTTTTTATTTTAAATAATGAAGTTATTTTTAGTGCAAGTAGGGTATAAGCTGGTCAGGGAGGTAGACTGGGAGTTCAGGAGGGTTTCCAGGAGGAATGAGTGCTTGAGCTGAGACCTGAGGGATGAGCTGCAATGAACTAGCACCAGAGGAGGTTGGTCCTGGCAGAGGATACAGCTGGTTCAAAGACCCTGAGGCAGAATTGAGCCCAAGATGTGGGGGGGAACAGAAAGAAGGCACTGGCTGGAGCAGAGTGAGCATGGGGCCATTTAGAGAGTGAGGCGGGTCAAGGTCCAGGGACGAGAAGGGCTTATCTCCCTGGAAATGACCCATTTTCATCTCATTTCAGAAGGAGCTGAGCCTACCACGCCGTGGACGTGGGTGAGTTCACCTGGGGCCAGGGGTGTTGGTGGGGGGGGGTGTTGTCCCGTGGTCCTGGGCAGATATTTCAGCACCAGCCTCCAATTTGTGAATTTATTTAATAACTAAAACAAAGCTTCTTATCTTAATCCTGTCCCTGGTGTTTGCAAAGTGCTTCACATGTGCCTCACTTGGACTTGCCTCAGGCTGGGAGGCCCAAGCCAGTTTGCAAACGAGGAAACCAAGGTGCAAAGGGGTTGCATCACTGGCTCAAGGGCACTGAGCTCAGAACCACAGACAAACTTCTCTGGCATCCAGAATCCAAACTCTGGAATTCCAGCCTAGTATTCTGGAAGCAGCTTGCATGCCTCCCATGACAAGAAGCTCACTTTCTTTCGGGGAACATGGGTACAAAATTATATCCTTCAGGGTCACATAAGCATTCCTATAGGTTAGCATTTTGGAATCTCCAAAGGTTCAAAGAGCATATTGCTCGGTGCCTTCACTGGTTAACAGATGCGGAAACCAAAGCAAGGGAGGAGGAGGGGTTTGCCTTGTACTTATGGTGCAGACACCCCTGTGAGGACTGCATTTAACTACATTGGGGGTGTGAATTTCTTGCCCCTCGGTGAAATCCCTTACTCAACAAAATTTTTTTTGAACACCTACTGTATGCCAGCCCCTGTTCTAGGTACAGGAGACACAAGGACAAGTAATTGGTGGACCCTGCCCATAGAATTAGAACTTTCTTGGGGAAAGCAATGGTGAAGTGATGTTATGCAGGGAAGAAATGAAACAGAGACAGACAAGAGGGGCTGGGAGGCAGCTTTATCCCTGAACATGTGGGCCTCTTGGAGTAGGTGTTTGAGCCTAGATCTGGAACAGGAAGAAGATTTGGGAAAAGTCTAAAGAGAACAGCATTCCAAATAGAGGGAACTGCATGGGCAAAGTTTTTGAGGTGCCAACCAGCTTGGCATTGGAAGAACAACTTGGAGATAAGTGTAGCTGGAGTGAGCGAGCACATGGGAAAAGGAGGGAGAGGAGAAATGGGTGGTCCTTGGGGGTTGGATGAAAGTATGAATGCTGATGGTGGGGGTGGGGGCCAGAGTGGCCACCAACCCCTGACCATCTGTTCTCCTTGGACTGAGAATAATGCAGCTGATGGGGTGGGGCTCGAAGGCCCCAGTAGGGGTGGAGACTCGGGCATTGGCCGGATAGTGGGTACTGTCACCGACCTTTGCCCAGGCTGGGGGTGGAGTGGTGGACAGTGAGTCAGTCAGAACCACGGAGGGCAAAGTCTTGAGCCACGGGGCAGGACGGGGACAGTGACTCCCGGAGGGTTGTCTAGTGTTCATCGGCCTCCGTGAGCCGAACTGGGTCTACCTGGGATTTTAAGGGGGTCAGAGCCATTCACAGACGACCCGTCGGTAGGGTCTGGGCCGGGCAGATCTAGGGAAGGTGGGGCTCGGGGCGCCCTGGGCGATCGTGCTGGGAGAAGGGGCAGGTGGAGGGGCGAGTGGGGCCGAAGTCCTTTCTGAATGAGGGGCCGCCGTCCCTGGCAGAGGGACCCCCACGGCGTTCGGGCGTGGAGACGAGCGCGGAGGCTGAAACCCGCCGCCAGGGGTCGCTAACGCTGAAGTTGGGAGACGGGGGCCGGGGCGTGCTCGGATCCGGGTCCTGGAGACCCCTGGGGAGGGCGAGGGCCGAGGCAGGGAAGGGGAGGAGCCAGGCGATGGTGTAACGATGCGGGCCGAAGCAACTGCGACTGTCCTTTCTTCCCCCCCGCGCAGTCCATGGGCCTGGGACCCGGCAGCCCCGGCGTCCCTCCCTGGGAGGGGGTGGCACCTGCGACTCCAGACTCCTGCGCTCTGACCGCTCCTGCCAGGCTGGGCCTGCGCACAGGTGCGGGGCTCCGAGCCCCGCCCCGAGGCGGAGAGAGCCCGCCCCCCCACCCCCGGCTGCGGCCCCGCCCCAGCGCCGCGCGTCCTAGGCTCCCGCCAAGCTTGCTGTCCCCGTGTCCGCGTCTGTCTGTGGATTGGATTGAGCAGAAAACAGGGCCTGGGGGCCTCGAAGGGAGCCTTGGTGCCCGGCCACATACACGTGGCCCCGGCCTCAGCATGAAGTCTCGCAGGGACAAGCTGCACATCCCGGCGCTGACCCTTGAGTGAGTGCTTAGCTGGGGAAGGAGACATTGGGGGAGAGAGAAGCAGGCTGACAACCACGCTTCCCTGGCTTCTCTGTTCAAGTCGCCCAGAGTCGCACCGCCGCTTCCGGGGAGCCCTCCCGGGTCATCGTTCTGGCCCCGCCCTCGCGGCCTGCACGAGACCCAGAATCCCGGGCCTTGGGCCCCTTCTCCCGGAGAGTATTGCATCCTTGGTCTTGTCTCCGGATCTGGCGACATACAGGGGCCTCTGCAGGTTCATCGTCCCTGGCCTCTTTCTTTGCAGTCTGTCTCCGAGCAGCCAGAGCCCATCCTTGCTGAGCCCCAGCAGCCCCTGCAGCCCTTGCAGCCCCAGCCCCTCGTTGGGCCTGCACCCCTGGAGGTAAGTGAAAGCGCATGGGGCAGGGCTCAGACATCGCCCTGGTATTCCAGAGCCTTGGAAGCCACCCAGACCCAGCTCCTTCCCCAAGGTACTGTGGGCTGCAGATCTTGCCTCTCTGGGCCTCAGTTTACCCCTCCATAAAATGGTACTGTGATTGGGAAATTCCATTTTCAACCATAGCCAGCAGGTTCCCAGTCCTACAGGTGAGGCCAGAACTTGAGTTGTTGTCCAAGGACATCCTGAGACAGGTGCTGGGTTCCCAGCTGGCTCAGAGCCCTCCCTGCTGAATCAGTCTGGCTTTCAGGCTGTGAATTCAGGGAGCCTCCCCACACTCAGCTCAACTGGCCAGAAAACTCTTCCTTCTGAATATACACACACTCACATGCACACAAGCACAGGGCTAAGAGTCCACCATAGAACCCTGTGCACTGAGCTGAACCAGTCAAAGAGGTAGGTATAGGCAGAAAAGAACCAGCTTGACTGAGCACCAGCTTTCTGTTCCCTTTGCAACCCTGGGAGGGAGGCACTCTTCCTGACCTCATTTCTCAGCTGAGGAAACTGAGGCTCAGAGAAGAGACAAGTTTTCCTGGTTCAGTATGTCTAGGGGCCAGTTGTCAGGGCCAGCTTGGCTGCCAGTCTGTTGAGGGTTTGAGCCACCCTTTGTGACTGGTAGGGCTCAGGGTCTTGCCCCTGTATGGGAGGGGTGTGGGGAATACCAGGGTTGTCATGGGCTCCCTGCACAGCTCAGGCACAAGTTCAGGGAAGGGACAGATGTGAGGGTCAAGGGTGTCTAAAATTTGATGTCCCATCAACACTTTAGTATGAATGAGCTGCTGAGGCTCTTCCCATAGGCCCCTAATGGGGGGAAGAAGAAACAATTTGGAACCCATACTAACTGTGCAACAGGCAGGTACCTTCATGCAGTCAATAAGCACTTATTAGGCACCTACTGTGTCCCAGGTACTAAGGGTATAGGTGTGAATGAGATGAACATAGTCCTACCCTCACAGGGCTCTCAGGAAGTGGACAATGAACAAGTGAATAGACAAATGAGATACATTCAGACAGGAACCTTTCAGAGGAAGTGATGTTTGAGCAGGTGCCTGGGCAGAACTATGGGGAAGAGAAGGCACCAGGCAGTGGGAACTGTATATGCAAAAGTCCTGAGACAACTGAGATTTTTAAGGCCTTTGTGGCTAATTTGAGGGGAAAAAAGGTTTGCTGGGACAGAGGACAAGCATGGAGGTGACAGAGGCAGAAGGAGGCTAGGGCAACATCGGGGTAGGAGATGATGGACTAGTCGAGGTATCTGGTGGGAAGCAGGGACTGCTGTAGCCCTCGTTAAGGAGGAAACTTAGGACCTCAGAGCCACAGGATCTCAGATTTTGTTGTCCTTGGGCACCTGGGGGAGAGTGTCAAGCTAGAACTGACTCTGAGTTCTTGACCTCAACCCAGGAGAGGCCAGAATGAGGGGAGGGACCCATTGAGAGACCTGAGCCAGTTTTACTCGCAGGAAATGGAGGTAGAGTTTGGGACTCTAGCTGCCACTGGGCTGCTTTACTTGCCACCAGGGGGCAGCAGAGCCACGCTGCTTTGAGCCTGGTGAGTAAATTGGTCCTTGCTTCCCCTTCTCCAAGCACCCTAGGAATAAGCCCACTTCTGTCCCTTTAGCCGCCAAGACCCCGTGGATCTCGTCCCTTCGACCCCCTTGCCTCTTCCCTGTCCATCTCTCCATCACTCACCCTGCTGCAGCCAAGCAGTTTCCTGGACTACCAGAAGGCGAGCTGGTCCAATCTCTGGGCCTTTGTACTTGCTGTCTCTTTTGCCCAGAGCCCCATTTTCTCCTTTTTTTGTTTGTCATATCTCTATCAAGCTCTAAGATAGGAAGGCATCCCTGACTGCCTTCCCCAAGCCCTGGTTACATCCATTACACCCATCTATTTCCCTCATCCAGACCCCATCACAGTTATCATTTCCACTTTTTTTTGCGTGTGATTATTGTTTGTTTATTTGTTTTTTCTCACTCAGAGGTCTGGGAGGCCCTTGAGGGCCAGACTTGGATCTGTCCTAGCCATCCTATACCGTAAGGGCAGAGCCGGTATACATCAAATGCTCAGTTAATGTTTTTAGCATGGACAAATGGGAAGCAGCTGGGAGGGTACTGCCTGCAATGATGGTGGCAGTGGGAAGGAGAGTTGAAGAAGCTCCTGCATTGAGCCCTCGCAGACAAGAGGGTGACAGAGGATGTCCTAAGAAGGAACAGCATTGTCAGAGGAGTTTTCCCTCTGGGGTCTCGAATGCCAAGGATGGGAAGCATTTGGGTTATTTAGCCAGAGTACTGGGAGCCACATGGGGTATGGGGTTGGGAGGGATGTGGACAGTGTATAGACAGTTGGAAAGGGCTGGGGTGTTTCAGACTAACAGGGGGTTGCGGGAAGGTCTGAGTACTCATCTGGGGCTTATCCATTTATACAATCTCTAGTATAAGCAGAGGCAAAGCCTGAGTCACAGGCAGGGTTAGTATCTGAGCCCTGGGAGAGATTCACCCAGGAGTGTGGTTTTGTTGTAAAAACAGTGAGGAGCCTTGGAGGTAGTATGAGTAGGGGAGGGACACGATCTGGTGTGCTTTGGGCTGGTGCTAGAAGTCAGTGGCTCAGCCATCCTTCCATGGGGGGGCCTTTGCCATAGCTGCAGGCCTTCTGGGTTGTCAGCTGCAGGCCGTCTGGGTTGTCAGCTGAAGTCCTGTTTTGCAGAGGAGGAAACTGAGGCCAGATGGGCGTGGGAGAAGCAGCTACTGGGGATGCTAGTGCAGTGGGCGTGATGGGAACGAATAGGCAGTGCAGGGTGTGACCACAGCTGGGGAGGAGGGGCAGCTGCTTTTCTGTGTGCAGAAGTCTCCCCAGCATACATTGGGGGAGTTTTGGGACATAGTATGTCAACATATGGTGACACAAGACCGTGACCTCATCTCCACTTGGATCCCCAGACCTGGAGGATCTCAAGTTCCCTGTACACAGGAGGCTAGACACCTGAGGGACCACAGGTGACCCTCCCATTCTCATCTCCACATCTGGCCCTTTAGTAAGGCCTGTCCTTTGGCCTCAAAACAAGCCAGAATCCACCCATTTGTCTTCACAACCCAGCCCTGGTCCAGGCCTCAGTGTCCCTCCTTCCCAGACCCTGTCACAGCCCCTCACTAGCCTCCTGCCACTTCCACTCCTGCCCCTGACAGCTCCTGTTCCTGACGGCAGACATGAGCAGGTTTACATAGTCCAGACCACACCCCTGCCCTGCTCACACATCCTCCATGGCTCTTCATGGCCCCTACAGTAAAATTGTACTTTCCCTGCAGCCCATAGGACCTACAAGGACAGCCCTGTTGGCATCTTCCTCTCTGTCCTGTTTCAAGACCTTCGCATGAGCTCTGTTCCCTCTGCCTGGGATGCTCTTTCTCCATGGCTGGCACCTCTTCCTTCCCACTGTCTCAGCGGGCTGCAGTGTCACCTTCTCAGAGAGGCCTCCCAGCTAAGAACTTGTCCTTTGCCATTGTTACCCCTGTTCTTTATTCCCTCAACATCAGTAATTGAAATTAACTTGTTCTTTCAATTGTTTCCTATTTACTCTCTGCCTCCCCCATGAGACTGGGGGCCCCTGAGGGCAGGCAGGGATTATTTGTGGCCTTGTCCACACTGGGTCCCCAGGGTATAGCACAGGGGCAGGTACACAGTAGGTGCTCAATCAATGTTTGTTGAGTGAGTGAATGGACAGATAATGAATGTTTAAGCCCGGTCTGGGGGCTCTGGAGAACATTCTTAGGGAGACACCCAGTAGGTTTCTGGATCACAGGGCAGGCCAGCTGAGGGTGACACTGGACATGGAGGAGACAGAGTAGAGAGTCTAAGAGAGACTTGAGCAGCAAAATTGGTGGCAAGAGGGATGGGCAGCGTTACTGCTACACACTAGGAAGCAGTACCCCCTCCATGCCTCAGTTTCCTGTTCTCAGATATGGGGTCTGGGCTCCAGTGTCAGTCTTGGGCCAGTTCCCAAAGTATTGTGTGGCCCCTGAAGGGACTGCCCTAGAAGTGACTGTCCCTGACTTGCTGGGGCTATCATGAGAGGAGGAGGCATTAATTCACTGCCTACTATATGAGACATTTCTCCTTCTATAGTGAACACGATGTACTGTACCCTGGTACCAGTCCAGTACCAGTTATTTTCTGTACCTTTGATTCTATTCCATTTTCATGAGGGACATGTGTAGATGGAAGCTTGGAGGTTAGCCCGATGCTAACATTTACCATCTAACTCATGTAATCCTTTTAACCCTGTTTTCCTCCCATGTTACAGTTGAAAAGACTGAGGCTTGCGAAGTTAAATCAGGCGTCTGATTCCTGACTGTAGCCAAGCTGATAGCCTTTTCTACCACACAGACAGAGCATGTCAGATGCCCTAACTCGGTTTGCTAAACAGCCCTATGTGCCGGTCCAGTACTGGGAGGTGCAGGGGCCCTAAGACGTCCAAGCCTGGGCACGACAACCGGACAGCCACAAGAGAAGGCTTCCTGGATGGAGGAGGGGATGCTGGATTTCGCCAGGTAGAAAGGGCATTCCGAGGAGTGGAGCCAGCGTTAGCGTGGTAGCCTGAGCCCTGGCCAGACGGCCGGGTAGGCCTGAGTGTCGCACTCAGCAGAGATGGTTAGCGCCGCTTGAGAGGGAAAGAGGGGACCCGCTCGGATTTACATTTTAAGGAAAAGGAGCCCAACTCCGAGGGCCAACATCCAGGTGCCGCCAACGCCCCGCCCCCGCCGCCCGCCGCCCTGGCAACGCCCCGCCCCCGCCGCCCGCAGCCCTGGCAACGCCCCGCCCCCGCCGCCCGCAGCCCTGGCGACGCCCCGCCCCCGCCGCCCGCATCCTGGCAACGTCCCCATTCTGGGTCCGTGGCCCTGGCGACGCCCCGCCCACTCGCCGCTCACGGGGCCGCTGGCCTCGCTTCCGTGTCGCTGGCCACGCCCCCCAGGCCAGCCGCGCTCGGCCCCGCCCCCGCGCTCGGCCGGGCGGGGCTCGCCGGGGCGCGCGCTTCCTCCTGGCCCCCCACCCCCAGCCCCGCGGCGCACCCCCGTCCCTGCCCCGCGGCGCCGGGCTCCCGGGGCGGCTCCCGCCGCGGAGGTTCGCGCCCTGCCGCCGCCGCCGGCTGCTCCCGCGTGCCTCCCGGGCTTCGGGCGGCACAAAGGGGAGAAGCAGCAGCATGTCCGACCCCAGCTACTGGACGGCGGTGGCAGCGCCCGGCCACCGGAGCCGCCTGGCCAAGGGCGCGCTGCTGCAGCGCTCCAAGAGGTAGGGGGGACGGCGCGGGCCGAGGCGAGCAGCGGCGCGGCGGCTGGCCGAGCGGACGCGCGTTGGCGCGAGTGCGGCCCGGCAGCGTGGCCAGGGCCCCTGTGCGCGCGGCAGACGGACGGGGCAGGACGCGTTGCGATCGAGCCATCCCGTGGGGTTCCAGACACCTTCCTTGCTCCGCTCTTTACCCGCACTGGGATGTCTGTCCCTCTGGGTCGCAGCTGGGTTGGTGACGAGGCAGCAAGGAGTTGGGACAAGTGGGATTCGAACCTGGGGCTCCAGGCCTAGGCCGACCTGGGGAGGTGCTTCTTGGAAAATCTGAGGCTGGGCTGTCCCTGGGGCCCACTGGGCAGAAATGTTGGTTCACAAACACATTTGCTGCGCTAGGCTGGCGTGCATGTGGGGGGTCAGAAGCACCAGTTGCTGAATTCAACCGGAGCAAAGCCTGGTCTCTCTTGTAGTCTCTGTTTACCCTTCTGAAAAGCAGAGAGCCTAAGTGAGGGCCTTGGCTCTAGGAGACCTGGGTTCAAATAACACCTCAGACACTGCCAGGCCTTGTGACCTCGGGCAGTTCCTTCACCTCTCTGTGCTTGTCTCCTCTGTGCTGGGTTGGGGCATTCCCAGGGGGAGCACAGGCAGAGGCTAGACAGTGGAACCTCAGATGCCATGTCCAAGGGCTTAGATTCTTCTCCCAGACTGGGAAGCCATAGAGGGCTTATGGGCACTTCAGGGCCTGGGTGCAAGAAACTACCCTCACACCCCTGTGTTCTACCATGTTCTCATTCTCTGCTGAACCACATGTGTAGTGATTGAACAGCTAGGCCACTTCTCAGAGTCCTAGGTCTCCAGGGAGGACTGAGCAAATAGCTGGCACTTGATAGATACTCAGGAAGTGAACAGATGATGCCCACTTCCCCTTTGACATCTCCACTTCGGCTGTTTTCAAAAAGGCTCCACCTGAGAGCAAAAGGGAGGTGGCCAAGTGTTTTTCCTGAATGCTGTTGGAAGTGACAAATGGGGCGCGATGTGGGGGGTGGGGTAAGGAACCAGGTGAAGGGCAGAAGAGAGGATGTGGGACTGGCAAGCGTGTGTAGGGGGGTGGGCAGGAAGTTTTGTAGGAACCTCTGGGTTTCACTTTTGCTTCTGTACCTCAAGCTAGAGGACAATCCCTGTGGCTGTCAACATTTTTAGCCTCAGTTTCCCCAGCTGGGAAATGGGTACAGCTGGTCTCTCCCACCTCCAGGGTCGTTGGAATCGATAATGACTTAATTCACTGGGGAGATGTGACCTGCACTGTGACCACACACCAGTCCTCACGAGTGTTGTCAGGAGAAAGATGACAATACATGTACCCACCACTATTTACCCACTGCTGGCCCAAAGCTGGGCCCTTGTGTATGGCTTTCACCAAATCTTTCCTTACAAGGTATACAGATGAGAAAACAGGCTCAGAGGGGCAGCCATGGGCAAGCCAGACCACCCCCTCCCTTTCTGTCTTGTTGCCTGGGTCAGTGACTGACCACGCTGTCACACCTTGACGGACACTGTGCCTTTTGCTTGGGACACTGTTCCTGCCCTGTGAAGCCTGAGGTTTCCTCTCCCTCCCTGCACAGCATACTGTGGCTGAGCTGCGTTGGTGGCTGGGGTGTGTGGGCTGATGCACTTGCCAAGCAAGCAGAGCTGTTGCTGGGTGACTGCTCTGGGGGGTGGGGGTGGGGACAATGTGGCTCCCAACTTCCTCCTGCCAGGGTGGAGTGTGGAGCTGGGGCACAGGTGGGTGCAGCCTAGGCAGGAGGCTGGTGTCCAGAAGGATCTGGGATAAAGGGAGGGAAGAAGGGAGGGAAATGTGTGGGCAACACTTTGGCAGAACTGGAGATAGAACCCAACTATGCAAGATGCTGACTTTAGGGATTTTAAGGGTCAGACTAGCATTTTGAGGGGATCTTGGGGAGCAGCATGGCCAAGAGACTGGGACAGTGGCCCTGGGAGAGGTTGTACAGAATGGGGTGTGGCACTGCCTCAATCCACCTGTAGGCTCCAGGGTCTTCTCCACCCTCTGTCTTATTTGCCAGAGCTCCTGGCATTGGTTACAGCGTCTGCAAAGATGTGGGCATAGGACTGTGAACACTGAAGCCTGAGGTGGTGAGCCAGGGGCTCCTGGCTGTGCACAGTGACCACCAGGAGGCCACAAGCACCTCGTGTTGCCACTGATAACAATAACGGCAGTTGATTTAATAATAGTAATGTTTGTCAAATGCGACTCCCACTGGGCCTCAGAGGCTGGGCTACATAAAGGCCATGGGGGAGTCCAGCTGGGGACAGAGTGGGAGCGGTCATGTCCAGCTTCCTATCCTGCCACAAAGCCACTGCACACGGGCCAGCGCTTGACCTTGTCCTTGTCTCCCCCCACAGCTGCCGCAGCGGGAACCGCAAAAGCCTCGTGGTAGGAACACCCTCACCGACCCTTTCCCGGCCCCTGTCACCGCTGTCAGTCCCAACTGGTGAGCATGGGGTGGAGGCGGGTAGGCGCTATGTCCTGTCTCTACCCCTGATGACTCAGTTTCCCCCCGACTTTCTCAGCAGGCAACAGCCCTTTGGATAGTCCCCGGAACTTCTCAGCTGCGTCAGTTGTCAACTTCCCCTTTGCCCGGAGGTGAGTGGTCCCTGGCTTTGGGGGATGGTATCCTCATGACTGGTGAGGGGACAGGCAGGAGGCGTGCACTTAGTGGACCTGTCTCCTCATTGGCCTTTTCCCCTCCCCTGACCCCTGCCCTGTGGTGGTCCCTCCTGGCTTCTGCCCCTGGCTTGGCCTTTTGCAGCCACATTCCTCGCATGGACAGGTAATTTCAATGAGCCCTATGGTGGGGAGAGGGGACACCACAGGGTCTAAAAATTATTAATTCACCAAGAGTCATTTATTTACTTAACAAGAGTTGATGTAGGACCTGTTTTGTGCCAGGCATTTAAATGTTACTTATTCATTTGAAATTTATTGAATGCCTCCTGTGTGCCATGCCCTGTGCTGAAGGGCTGAGGAGGGAGGTGCTGGACTTTGGCTGCTGTGGAGTTCTCAGTCTGATGGAGGTAGCCAGCATACACGCCAGCAGCTGTACCTCAGAGAGGTGGCAGCTTTGGTGCAGGCCAGAGTCACAAAGAACTTCACAGAAAAGGTGTTTGAAGGATGAGGAGGAAACACATAGTGGACCTGCTTACCTTGAATTGCTGATCTCAGCCTTATAGAGGATCCTTCCTCCAACAGAGCCAGAATCTGACAGCCACGGTGTCTGCCCTTGGTCCCCCACAAACCACAGGGCCCAAGCCTTCTTTCCAACTCTTCTGGTTCTCCTCTCCAGGGCTGACGGCAGAAGATGGTCCCTCGCATCCCTCCCATCCTCTGGCTATGGAACCAACACACCCAGCTCCACCGTCTCGGTACCCACAGTCCCACCTTGGCAGGCAGACAGGCGGGTGCGAGGTTGGAGGGAACGAACATGTCTTTGATTTTTTCAAGGGGTCAGATAGTTGTGCAGTCATCAAACTTCCTCACTGCTCCCTCTGAGCCCCATACTAGGCAATGTAGGGGTCTCTGGGAGGATGTAGCCTCAGCCCCAGGAACCTCCAGTCTGAGGCACACAATATTCCCAGACTATGGGGTCAGGGCCTGGCCAGAGGGGGTCTCAGTGCTGCCAAAGGAACAGCAGGGAAGGCTTCCTGGAGGAGGGAGCATTGGAGCTGGGGTTTTAAGGAATGCATAGGAGCCAGGCAGGAGAGTTACCATCTGATGACCAGCCAGCAGCCAGGGCTTTAAGGGGTAGTGCTGGGGTCCTGGGTATGGCACTGACCATGAACCCATTGCTCTCAAACTCCCTCCTGCCAGTCAAGCTCATCTTCCCGGGAACGTCTCCACCAGCTTCCTTTCCAACCGACACCAGACGAACTGCGTTTCCTGTCCAAGCATTTCCGCAGCTCAGAGAGCGTGGCTGACGAGGATGGCAGCCACCGTTCACCCCGCCTTCGCCCCCGCTCCCGAAGCCTCAGGTGGACCTTGACCTCTGGCCCCCCTGCCCCAGCCCCTCCCTAGACTGGCTTTGGGACCCATACCATGGCTTATCCCACTCTGGCCCTGACTTTACCCAAGCCTGGCTCAGCCCCTTTCCCTTGGGCTAGGTCTCAGGTCCCATGTCACAAGCTGACCTTTTCCACCCTCTCCTTCAGCCCAGGACGTACAACAGGGACCTTCGACAATGAGATCGTCATGATGAATCATGTGTACCGGGAGAGGTTTCCTAAGGTAGACATTGCTATGTGGACGGACTGGCCCCAATGCCCTTCCACATGGCTGTCCCTCTCTGTGTGACAGACAAGCACTCTCTGTCTTCTTGGCTGACCTTATATTAGTTCATTTCCCTCTCAGTCTCAAATCCTCCCCTCCCCAGCCCTCAACTCCATCATCACATCTTTCTCTCCTCGACTGTCTCTCCTGCCCCAGTCTGCGTGTGTTGCTCCTTAGCCCCATCCACTGACCAAGTCATCCATCAACTCTGCCCAGGCCACAGCCCAGATGGAGGGCCGTCTACAAGAGTTCCTTGCTGCCTTTGCTCCCGGTGCCCGGCTGGCACTAGCTGACGGTGTCCTGGGCTTCATCCACCACCAGATCATCGAGCTGGCCCGAGACTGCCTGGCCAAGTCTGGAGAGGCACTTATCACCTCCCGCTACTTTCTGGAGATGCAGGAGAAACTGGAGAGGCTGCTGCAGGATGTGGGTGCCAGGGCTTGGAGCTGAGGGTCCCCAGGTGGTATAGAGCAGGGCTAAGAGCCTACAGGTGACATCCTGCCCACCTCTCGCCAGGCCCACGAGCGCTCAGACAGTGAGGAGGTCAGCTTCATCGTCCAGCTGGTCCGGAAGCTGCTGATCATCATCTCGCGGCCAGCAAGGCTCCTTGAGTGTCTGGTGAGTCTATACAACTGGATATGGGGGCCCGGCAGAGCTGAGACCAGGCCCTTGAGATATAAGACACAGTTCCATCATCCAGGGCATGGAGAGGAGCACAGGGTACTGCCAGGCTGCGGTGGGCTTTCTGGAGGAGGGGCCAGAAGCTGAGACTCCAGGGACAAGTTGGAACCACTTTTTGAATGCTCCAGACAGAGGGCACAGCATGTGCAAAGGCTCAGAGGTGGGACCAAGGCTTGGCTGACCAACCCTCTGCACCCCCAGGAGTTTGACCCTGAGGAGTTTTACCACCTGTTGGAGGCTGCTGAGGGCCAGGCCCGTGAGGGCCAGGGCATCAAGACGGACCTGCCGCAGTACATCATTGGGCAGCTGGGCCTGGCTAAGGACCCCCTTGAGGGTGAGCTAAGGTGGGGCAGGGTGGATAGAAGAGACTAAGGAGAGGCGGGGGAGAGTTATATTATACTTGTCTCTTTGTGTTCTGCCCTTGGCCACCTGTGGAGCCCACTATGGGGAAAGTGCCTGGGATTCTAGGGTCAGGCAGTTGCTTATTGGATCCTCTGGCCTGCCAAGGCCTTCAGCCTCTGTTTTTAATGCCAAGTTGATATGGCCCAAGGTACCAGAGACCACCACTGGCAATGGCATTCACATTGTCCTGAAAATTCATAAAGCCTTTTCCCCGTTTCATCTTCCTGTGGCCCTGGAGGTAAACTCAGAGTCAGACAGGGCCGCCCACAGACAAGAACTTACCAAAACAGCCAGGACAGAGGAACCAAGACATGGCATGAGGGGAGCATGAGGGGAGCATGGAACTTGGACTGGCCTTGTCCAGGGGCAGTCAGGGGCGGCTCTGGGAAGAGGTGATGTTCAAGCTGAGGATAGAGAGGTGACCAGGTACCACTACCAATCTAGGGGAGAGAAAGGGGAACCAGATGGGGGAACAACAAAGGCCCTGAGGTGGGATCATGCCTGTCATTTCAGAGGAGCAGCAAGGAGGGGGTGCTGGTGAGGAGTAGAGAAAAGAGGGGAGCTGACAGAAGGCAAGGAGGTTGTCAAGGCCTTGCCACAGTGACCAGTGTCCACTGAGCATTATTGCTGTGTTAACCTTATGACCAGGCCATCATATCATCCTTATTTAAAGCTGGAAAGACTAGAGTGGGGCTTTGTGCAGATGAGGTTGAACAGGGGATCAGACACAGGTGTGTCCGAGGCCATACCACTCTTAGATTGACTCTGTGGCTGCAGCCATCTTCCTGTCTGGTGAAGATAACACAGGTTGCTCTGGGAGTGGGTCTGGTGTCAGAGGGTGTGGGAAGTGGTCAGGAAAGTGTTGGCTGAGGCTATGGGGGAAATCACCTACCCAGCTCCCTGGAGGGCCTACTAAGAGTGGGAGGGACTGCATTCAAATGCAGGCCTCCCTCAGCCCTGAGGCTCCACCACGGCATCCCAGCCTAGTTCTGGGACCAGGAGACATTATTCAACGCCATTGTCATAGCTCACATTCAGGGACTACTTACTCAGGCCACCCCTCTGTTGAGCCGTGGGGCTGGACTGTAAGGGGAACCCCTCTGGGCTGTGCCCTGAGATACAAAGTTGTAAGGAGCCCCTGTCACAACTCTTGTTCACAGGCCCAAAGCTTGGAGCCAGGGTTTGATGAAGACTGAGCAGGTGGAGCCTGGGCTGCCCACTGGTTCCTCATTGTTTAGTCCAGCCTCCTGGATTTGGCTGAGATCTAGACATAGTAGGGGCTCACTGGCAGTATCATGGGAGCTGGTCAGGGGAGGTTCCATGTCCCCAGCCCCAGATGGGTCCTGGAGCCCTCTGGAAACCTTTGGGTGATGCAGGGGCAGGGCGTGGAGGCCCCATTCAAGGCTCCTCCCCCATCTTACAGAGATGGTGCCTCTGAGTCACCTGGATGACAGAGAACAGCCCCCAGCACCAGAGTCCCTGGAGGTGAGGCACAGAGCTTTGGGGCCCCCCACCTGTCCTGTTCTTTTCAGGGCAAACCAGGCAGACATGGGAGGGGCTGCGCATGTAGTTGGTGCTTAATAAATTCCTGTGACTTTGCGGGGATGGTGGGGGAAACGAGACTGCTGTGTGGTGGAGGCTGGGCAGGGCAGTGCTGGGGGCGGGCAGTGGAAAGGAGTTTGGAGGATGTGTAGGAGTTTTCTGGGAGAAGGGCACGGCTTGA
This sequence comes from Cynopterus sphinx, assembly GCA_030015415.1. Taxonomy (NCBI): domain Eukaryota; kingdom Metazoa; phylum Chordata; class Mammalia; order Chiroptera; family Pteropodidae; genus Cynopterus; species Cynopterus sphinx. The sequence goes on along the minus strand of CM057390.1, from coordinate 49,338,147 downwards.
GCAAAAGCTCAGAAACTCAGACACTGAGTTGGAGAAGTTTGGGTGAAGGGGAAAGTAGCATCAGGCAGCAGGACTTGGGAGCCAGAAAAGCCCAGCCCGCACCTCAGGGGGTCAGGACCGTGAATCTTTCTTGTCCCCAGAGCCGTGCCCTAGTTGGCTCATCACGGAGGAAGCCGTGTGAGAGTGACTTCGAGACCATCAAGCTCATTAGCAATGGGGCCTATGGGTAAGTCCTCAGGTCCCACATAGACCCATTTCTCAGATGTCGATAGGGGTGGCTGATGTTCACGGAGTCCCTCTGTGCATACAGGGAAACGGAGGCCTGCTGAGGGACATGGTAATGCAACACCACCAGGCATGGCTTGGTATGGGCCGGTCCATGATCCAGGCCCTTACCTGCCGCAGGTGTAGGGGGTTCTGATTAGGGAAAAAGATGACCACATGGTGGCAGTAACATGCAGTGAACATTATTTGTCACTGCAAAATTTGTCACTGGGGTACAAGGGGAGAGTCCCTGACAGCATGAGACCATCAGAGGGGGATAGGAGAAGGGATCAGCAGTATGGGGGGTCAGAGAGCCCCAAGAGTAGCAGCAGTATGTATGGGTTTCTTTGGCCCCAGGGTTTATCTATGGCTAGGAACGGTGGAATAGTCTCACCAGGTCTACAAAGCCAGCAGGCTCTAAATGGCTAAAAAATCTGCTTATTTGGACTATATTTAAATCAGTTTGAGTTCGATGCAGGCTTTTGAGTTAATGGGTCTCAGCCTGCTGTGAATAAACAAACAATCTAAGGGCCAATTTTCCCTGTGTTTGGTTCATTTATAGGATACCGTGGGGGATGGTTTAAACTCACAGTGGCTGCTTTGAGAGAGGGGCCACGTGTGGATAAAGGTGTCCCACGTGGAGGGCATAGCACAGGCCAAGGCCTAGCAGGTTAGGTCCTGGGCCCAGGTCTGTTCTTGGTGCCTGCCAGGGCCTCAAGCTCAGGTGTCAGGGAGCCCTCCCCCTCCCTCAGGGCTGTCTACCTGGTGCGGCACCGGGAAACACGGCAGCGCTTTGCCATCAAGAAGATCAACAAGCAGAACCTGATGCTCCGTAACCAGATCCAGCAGGTCTTCGTGGAGCGTGACATCCTCACCTTCGCTGAGAACCCTTTCGTGGTCAGCATGTTCTGCTCCTTTGAGACCCGGCGTCACCTCTGCATGGTCATGGAGTATGTGGAAGGTGCGGTCCCCGAGGCTCGCATGCCTCTGGTGCTGTGGGGGCTCCCCCTCTACTTGGGCTACGCTGGACTCTGCTCTGTCCTCTGTGGGGTCCCAACCTGTTTTGGGGACCCTCAGTCTGGGATGCAAGTGGCAGGGTTGGGGGAGCCCAAGGAAGAGTGTAAGGGCAGGACCCTGGAAGATGGGGAAAGGGTAGATGGGTGGACATCCTAGGCAGGTGACTGGTGGGCAGGGCCTGGGGGATGGAAGTAAGAGCAGGAGATGGAGGGTTGAGTTGGAGGGGCCTGGGGGGAATTAGTTGCAGGTTCAGGTTTGCAGGGCTTTCAGGTAAGGGAGGGACTGGCATTTACCAAGGTGCTGCCAGGCAAGAAGGAGCATGCACTTTAGAGGCACCAGCTGTGTACAGAGAGGGGACTATTCACTTACAGACCTACTACTCTACAGGGGAAAATGTGGTGGGCAGGGTCTGCCTTCCCCCATCCCCTGCTCAGTTCCCCATCCTGATTCAGGACCCACTGGGGACCATCTGCAGCAAGCAGGGAGAATGTGAAGGCATTGGGCATGGCTGTAAAGCCCATGGCCTCCGAGCATGTCTGTCCCTTGCAGGTGGTGACTGTGCCACGCTTCTAAAGAACATGGGTCCATTGCCTGTGGACATGGCCCGCATGTACTTTGCGGAGACGGTGCTGGCACTCGAATACCTGCACAACTACGGCATTGTACACAGGGACCTCAAACCTGACAAGTAAGCTGCCAGGGCCTCAGGGGACTGACCCGAGAGACTTGGGGTGGGGATTGGGCTGGTGTGGGGGCAGGGCCTCTCAGCAGGATTTGGGGCTGCTCAAGAGTCCTGGGTACCTGGATTTTGTTGGCATCATGGGGTCCCTCCTGGCAGGAAGGCAGAGAACTTGCACATGTTGAGCACCTGGTATATACAGAGGAGAGTGTTTGCTTAGTAGGTACCTGCTATATGCAGGGAAAAGACCGTGCAATTATGTAGGTGCTGCCAGGCAAGGAGAGGGAATGTGCACTTAGGATGCACACACTGCATTGGAATGGATCATGCCCTCTCAGAGTTGCTGCCTCACAAGGAGAAAAAACATGCTCTCTGAGGCACAGGCTATATACAGGGAACAGGAACATACATGTTGCAAGACCTTATATGTGAAGAAAGGGAGTGAGCTCGTGTTATGTGTTAGTTCAGGAAAGAAAGGAAGAGAGCCTTAGGGTGTTTTTATTTTACCATTTAGTAAGCATCTACTAGGTGCCAGGTTCTCTGTGGGTGAGTAGGAAACAGCATGAGGGTGAATAATCCTTCATGCTTTGTAACTCCTACCTAATGTTTAAAGCACTCTCTCCTTGCATTAATTGAGCGCCTGCTATGTACAGAAGAATGGGCATCCATATATTGAGTACTCTCTGGATATGAGGCAAGAATGACATGTTTCTCAGGTACTTGCTACATGAAGGTGTGAACATAAGTGTTAAGAGCCCTGGGTGTTTTCAGGGCATCTTGTAGTTTGCAGGTGGCTTAGAAAACAAAGCAAATGTGTGTTTGGGCACCTGCTATATGCTTGGACCTGTGCTGAAGAAACTCTGCCCAGCAGGTCTCTCTGGGATCATCCTAGGTTGTGGTGGGGTCTTCCAGGTATCTCAGGTCAGACCCCAATGCAGAACCTGCCCCTCTCAGGCCCTTATCTGCGAGACATGATGGAAGGTACCCAGCCTTGAAAGGTTGAAGGAAGGATAAGTGTAAACAGTAGGTGCTCATCAAAAATATTTTTTCATTTTCACGTTGGAAAAATTTAAAAACAATCCAAAGTCAACAGAAGGTACATTAGTTCCCTAGGGCCGCCATAACAAAGTACCACAGCCTGAGCGGCTAAAACAGAAATCTACTCTCAGTCTGGAGGCTGGAAGTTCAAGGTCAAGGTGTCATCAGGGCCCTGCTCTCTCTGAATGCACTTGGAGGGATCTGTTCTAGGCCTCTCTCCCAGCTTCTAGTGCTTCCTTGGGCTGTTGCAGCATCACTCCAACATCACACGTGGCGTCCTCCCTCTGCATGTCTATGTCCAAACTGCCCCTTTTTATAAAGATACCAGTCATATTGGATTAGGGGCCGCCCTGCTCCAGTATGACCTTATGTTACATAATCACATGTTCAGCAGCTCTATCTCCAGATAAGGTCACTTTGGTAGTAACTGGGGGTTAGGACTCCAACACGTGAATTTCAAGGAGACACGATTCAGCCCATAACAGAAAGGTACAGTGCCCCATGCCCATACTCAGATTCCACAGCTACCAACACTCAGCCGACCCTGTTTCCTCCCCCATCCCCTCAGTTTCCTCTCCCTTCCCCACTGGGTGATTTGAAGGGAATCCCAGGCATTGCATTTATAAGAAGGAAATAAAATTTTAAATAGCAGATATAGTCAGTGTTCAAGAAATGAACATTTTAGTTAGGTGTGCCCACAGGAGCTCAGGAAATGCCAATTGTCTTTAACAGCAGTAGCCCCAGGCCTGCTACACAGCCTTGGTGTTGGAAGGTGTGGCTGCATCTGGTAGATATGCCAAAGTATGTTTTCCACAGCTGGTGTACACAGTAGTTACTCAAGAAATACCCCGTATTTTTAAGAAACAGTGGTTGCACATAAAAGGAACACAGAATTGTTTCTTTACAGAGACAGTACCCAGTAGGTTCCAAATAGATAGGTCATTCAACAACTTATATATACACCATGCATTCTTCAGAAACTTATTTTTAAGTGGCACAGGTACCCAGGAAGTGTGTGAAAATGTGACTTTACAAAGAAAGAGCATAGAACTCTATCACTTAGCAAACCATTTATATATTTGAGCAAGAAAACTTAAACGGCAGCATACGTGATAGGTGTGCACATTTTTAAAAATTGGATGCACACATGAAGTACATGTAAATATTTCTGTATACAGCAGGTGCTCAAGATACCTTTATTTTTCAACATGGGATGTAAACAATAGGTGTTTACAAAGCAGTTAGTTTGTTACAATAATGGCCACAGGTACAGAAATACACTGTAGATCCCCCAGCAGGTGTTCAGAAGATGTTTTAACACACAGTTGGGAGAAGCTGCGATTCTCAGAAATTTTATTTTTGCATAGCTGAGTATACAGTAGGTGCTCAATAACAATACTAGATGCACCCAGTAGGTGCACAGAAATGTTTGCCAAATTTTTAATATTGCCTGAGACCCACTGGTTCTTGCAATGATGTGGCTGTATGCCAAAAGTGCTTTCCAGTCCCTGGGAGGAGTCCAGCCGGTCCTGGGTAGAACCAAGTTTCAGGGAGCAGGAGGAGCCACTTTCCTGGGCCCCCAGCCATGAGCGTGTTACCTGCTTGCCTGCAGCCTGCTCATCACCTCACTTGGCCACATCAAACTAACCGACTTCGGCCTGTCCAAGATCGGGCTCATGAGCATGGCCACCAACCTCTATGAGGGCCACATTGAGAAGGACACCAGAGAGTTCGTGGACAAGCAGGTGAGCAGGTGGGAGGGCGCCCTGGGTACTGGGCCTCCTCTGTCTGGAGCCTGACCCCAGGACATTGCAAGACATGGCAGCAAAGAGAAGGAAGTAAAATGCCCCCTGTAATTCCACCCACCCCTTATTCCCTGCCTGCCCCAGCCTACCGGTCTCTCCCATGCTGGGGGCCATCTTCAGTTTGCCCATTTTCTCTGGCCCAGGTATGTGGGACGCCCGAGTACATCGCACCCGAGGTGATCTTCCGCCAGGGCTATGGCAAGCCAGTGGACTGGTGGGCCATGGGCATCGTCCTCTATGAGTTCCTGGTGGGCTGCGTGCCTTTCTTCGGAGATACCCCTGAGGAACTCTTCGGCCAGGTTGTCAGTGGTGCGTTCCCCACCCTCTGTGGCCCCAGGTTGGAATGCTGGTCATCCTGGGGCTTGTCCCTACCTGTGCTAGAAAAGGGAGCTGCCCCATGTGCGGGTTGGCACCTATGATGTGCTTGGTTCCAACTGCACTGGGGACATGACCGAGGGACAAAATGGACAGCCCTTCTGCTCACTGTCCAGCAGACAAAACGGACGGTAACCAAGATAAATAAGCCAATTATGAAGCAATTAATTAGAGGCCAAAAATGCCAAGGAGAAGCAGCAGGAAGAGGGGAGGAGAGGGGTGCTGCATTAAAGAGAGAGTCATAGAGGTTTCAGAGATAACCTGTGAACCAAAACCTGGAGGAGCAAGAGGCAGCCACAGACATAGAAGAGGGGAAGGTGCTCTGGGAAGAGGGCACAGCCAGAATTAAGGCTGCGAGGTAGAACCAAGCCTGGGGTGTTGGAAGGAGCAGAGGAAGCTGATGGCTTGGAGCTCAGTGTGTGAAGGGGGTGGTGAGAGGTGCTAGGGAGGAATGTCTGCCCTCACTCCCGCCGCCCCTCATTTTAGATGAGATCATGTGGCCAGATGGGGAGGAAGCCCTTCCAACTGATGCCCAGGACCTCATCACCAGGCTGCTCCGGCAGAGCCCACTGGACCGTCTAGGCACTGGTATTTGGGTGGGCGGGGTAAACAAAAGCTCTACTTGAAGAGCTGTATGGAGGAGGGGTACTTGGAGCTCGGGTTTGGAAGGTTACATAGGAATTTGCCAGGAGTTAGCATAAGATCTTGAAGGAATAGCAGGTAGCTGGGTCTGATGCAGACGGAGGCACTGAGGCTGAGTGAGTATGTGTGAGCCTGCAAGATCAGGGGCTGTGTCTTAAGGTCCTCAAAGGCCCAGCCCACTGGATCTCACTGTTCCAGTTTTTCCAGCCACCTAGGGAATGGTTAACAGACTAATTGAGTGTAGCCATGCATTAACACGGCCATTGCTGGTCATGTTCATGATGAAACTTGGCCAGAGAATGGTAGGGGCTGACATTGGGGGACAGGGTGCCTTCACGCAGTCAGCTCTTCTCCATGGAGTAGAAACATAGAAAAATCAGGAAGGAAGCCCTTCTAAGGCACTGGGGTTTCTGTGGGTTGTGGGATCTCAGAATCCAGCAGAGGAAGGAGTAGGGCCTAGGTTCAAGCCCTAAGCTCAATTCCTCTCTGGCCTTTTAATCAGCAGCTGGCTTCCCCTCCCATTTTTCTGGTTCTGTGTTGGCCAGGGGGCCATGGGAGTGGGGCCCCACAGAGCTCAGCTGGGCATGTCTGCAGGTGGCACCCATGAGGTGAAGCAGCACCCCTTCTTTTGGACGCTGGACTGGGCAGGGCTCCTACGACACAAGGCTGAGTTTGTGCCACAGCTCGAAGCCGAGGATGACACCAGCTACTTCGATAGTGAGTTGGGGTCCTGGGGGTGGGGAGGGTTATCTGCCAGGGTCTTTACCCAGGCTTGGCAGCTCACCCTGGGCCTGGAACTTCTGACTTCCTGAGCTTTGTGAGAAGCTGGAGCAGGTCTGCGCATCCCCCGCCACGGGGATTTCTTGTGCTTCTGGGTTCAGGAGGAGCAGCACCCCCTCAGATGCAGGAGGGGAAACCAAGGCACTGAGTGTGGCAGACCTTTGCCTGGGTTCTTCCAACAGGCTCAGCCTCCTGGCATGGAACCCTGTATCACACAGGAGGTGGGGCGCCTTGGTGACCTTTCGTGAAGGGGTTCCCCGCTGGTACTTCAGTGGGTTCTCCCCACTCAGGGCTCCAGCCAAACACTGAATACCCTCGGTTTTCAGCGCCGCCTCTGGAACTTACTGTGTAATCTTGGGCATGTCAGAGGTCCTCTCTAAGTGTCTGTTCCCTCTTCTGTAAAGCGAAAAACATACTTTACTGTGGAGGTACACAGTTTTCCTAATTTTGGGTGACCTGTTTCAAGGTTGAGGGCACTAAGGCTCAGACAAGAATTCCCACCAACAGTCCCAGAGCTTTTAGGGACACAGCTAGAATGGATTTCCAGTTATTTATTCTGCTGCCCAAGCCTCCTGTGATCCCTAAAAGCACCGGGCATGGTCCCACCTCAAGACCACTGCCGTGGTATTCCCCCTGCCCACCCTGCCGGGGACACCCTCCCCACATCATTCCACTCCCCTCACAGCCACTGCACCTGCACGTTCCTCTCCCTCCCACAGCACGCTCGGAACGGTACCGACACCTGGGCTCTGAGGACGACGAGACCAATGACGAGGAGTCGTCCACCGAGATCCCCCAGTTCTCATCCTGCTCCCACCGGTTCAGCAAGGTGGGGCCCAGGCTCTGGGTTTAGGTAGCACTCAGGAAAATTGTGAGATGTATAGTTTCTTGCATTTTTTTAATTGTGATAAAATACAATGTGAAATGTACCATATTAGCCATTTTAGAATGTACAATTCAGTAACATTTAGAACATTCACAATATTGTGCAGTCATCACTTCTATCTAGTTCCAGAACATTTCTGTCACCCCCAAAGAAGACCCATCCTGATTGGCAGTCACTCTCCTTCCTCCTCTTCCCAACCATTAACAACCACCCATCTGTTTTCTGTCTCTGTGGATTTGCCTTTTCTGGACATTTTATATATTTGGGGTCACACACTCTGTGGGCTTTTGTGTTTGGCATCTCTCACACAGCATGTTTTTTAGGTCCATCCATGTTATAGCATGTACCAGTAGTTGGTTCTGTTTTATGGTTGAGTAACATTCCATCATGTGGAGGACCACGTTGTGTTTATCTTTATCAGCTGATAGATATTTAGGTTTCCACTTTGGGGCTACTGTGACTAGACATCCTATGCTGGGTATCATGTTATAGGCTCACAAACTTCACTTAAGTTCCTTCCTTTGTTTGTAATTTGTTCAGAAAACCCTCTGCACTGTGGGCCTGGGCTCCAGGCATGGTGTCCTGATAAGCAACAGGAACCCTGGCGTGGCTGGCCTTCTCGGTGGCCAGGCCCCTCTGGGTTTGTTTCTCACCTATACAGTGGGTTGCAGACTCTGCTGTCTTTAGGGATGTGCTGAGTAAGGATTTAAGGAAGTGAATCACAGGGAAGCATCAGGCCTGTAGGAAGTGGGTGTGGCTCCTGCCTTCATTGTTATTACTGTTATTTTTTATTGCTCCCCAGGTCTACAGCAGCTCTGAGTTCCTAGCCGTGCAGCCCACCCCCACCTTTGCTGAACGGAGCTTTAGTGAGGACCGAGAAGAAGGGTGGGAACGCAGTGATGGGGAGTATGGCCGCCGACTGAGCACCGATGTCCGGTAGGTGGGCAGTATAAGAAGATTCAGACTCCAAGTCTGCTGGAGGTAGAGCCACAAAATCTAGCATTGGAAAGAGCTTCCAAGTAACCCAGTAGAAAAGGGTCAAATGTTGGCCAACCTATCAGACCCCTGCCAACCTCGTCCCTATCATCACTCCCTTTGGCTTTACATTCTTAACTGCACCAAACAAAACAGCTGTGCACTGTTCCCTCTGCCCACAATACCCTTTGCTAACAAACTCCTCTTTAGCCTTCCAAGTCCAGACTCAACAGAAATAATATCACCTAGAGAATGGGCATTGGAAGCTGAATTTTAGAAAATGAATAGGAATTCTTGGGGTAGACACAGAGAATGGAGGAGTTCACTCTCTATTTACAAACTGTCTCTGACTCTAGGCTGAGAATTAAGGTGTGGCCACTGGGGGTGACTGGGTGTCCCAGTGTAAAGGTACCTGGCAAGTGTGACTTGGGCTCTTCCCTGCTCAGGCTGAGATCCTGGACATCCTCTGGTTCCTCCTGCCACTCATCCTCTTCCCAGCCTGAGCGAGGACCAAGCCCTTCTCTCCTGAGCACCATCAGTCTGGACACAATGCCCAAGTTTGCCTTCTCATCAGAAGATGAGGGAGCTTGCCCAGCCCATATGGGCCCCAAGAGACCTGTCTTTATTCTGGGGGAGCCTGACCCGCCCCCAGCAGCCACTCCAGTGATGCCCAAGTCTTCCACCCTCTCTGGTAGGTGGGGTCCAGTGTGGGAGGGGTGGTGTCATGGAAAGTTTCCTAGAGGAAGGACTATTGGAGATGGGTTTTGAAGGATGAGTAGGAGTTATACAGAGAGAACATTTACTTGTCTAACAAAGTCTTTAAGATAGGAGATACCTCAGGTATCAGGTGCCTAATGAGCCCCCAGCTTTATTGAATCATGATGGGACTAGAGAGGGATGGGGCTAAGGAGCTCCGACAGGGGGAAGCTAGGGGTCTGATGGGTGGGGAGGAGGTTTCCTGGAGTTGGGGACTTGAAGAGTGGCGCTCTCCAGGGAGAGCCGTGTAGAAAAGTTGTGCAGAACAAGGGAACTGCTTGAGCAAAGGCCAGGAGGCTAGACTGTTTCCACACCCTCTTTGCCTCCTGAGGGCCAGGCTGATGCCCTCACCCTGCTAACTCCCCAGCTGACCCTGCCACCCTCAGCCACTCACGCCTACGGAGCAACAGCACTGGTGCCCGACACTCCACACCACGGGCTTTGGATGCCAGCCGGGGCCGCCGCCTTGGGGGCCCAAGAGACCCAGCCCCTGAGAAATCCAAGGCTTCCGCCAGTGGGGGCCGTGTACCCAAGTCGGCCTCAGTGTCTGCCCTCTCACTCATCATCACAGCCGGTAATGTCCATGGCCTGAGCCAGTCTTTGCTTGTCTGCCCATGTCCATTTTAACTGTGGGGCGTCTGGAGTTGGAGGGGGTCGTCTAGGGTGACATTGTACCTGAGCCCTAGAAGAAAGGAAGGGGCTGGGCACAGGGAGACCTGGGGGACTGGCACTCCTGGCAGAGGGCACTGCATGCGCAAAGGTCCAGTAGGGGGACCACTCTTGGGGCATCGGAGCAGCAGCAAAGCAGCCAGAGAGGTCAGTATGGTGATGGGGAAAGGTGCTATATCAGGAGGGAGCGGCCACAAAGGAGTGACCCCTTTTCTAACCTTTGTCCCTGCAGATGATGGCAGTGGAGGCCCTCTTATGAGCCCCCTGTCCCCACGCTCACTCTCCTCGAACCCGTCATCCCGTGACTCCTCTCCCAGCCGAGACCCATCCCCTGTGTGTGGCAGCCTGCGGCCCCCCATTGTCATCCACAGTTCTGGCAAGAAGTATGGCTTCAGCCTGCGGGCCATTCGTGTCTACATGGGCGACAGTGACATCTATACTGTGCACCATGTCGTCTGGGTGAGCTCAGCTGAGGGTGGGCGGGGACAGCCTGACCTGTTTGGAGCTATTTCCTAGTCTGAGGTTTGGGAGCCCAGGTCAGGGAGCTGGTGCCCCCTGGGTCTTTGCTGTCCCTGTCAGTTATGGGGAGGGGGTTAGGCAAGAGAGACAGGGCTGGACAGAGGAACAGAGAACCTCAGTGGGCATGAAGCTTATGCCCCCTGCTGGCAGGTGCACAGTGGATCAGTTTCCCTCCCTTCCCCAGCCCAGGGCTTGGCCATTCTCTCCCCACTGGTCATTCTTTGAACAGCCCTCAAGGTCAGGGAAACAGGCAGCATGAGAGGCAACAGCTTGCTGGGGTTTCCTGCTGTTGCAACAGGCAGCTGACCCCACTATTTCCCCTCAGAGCGTGGAGGAGGGGAGTCCTGCCCAGGAGGCGGGCCTCCGAGCTGGAGACCTCATCACCCACATCAATGGGGAGTCTGTCCTGGGGCTTGTGCACATGGATGTTGTTGAGCTGCTGCTGAAGGTACTGCCCCCACTGCCCGCCATCGGGGCTCCCAGGACCCTCACGCCCTTCCCTCCCTCTGGACTCCCAGGACCTCCACCACCCCTTGGCCTTTGATGCTGAAGTTTCCGTAGGTCTCCTCTCCACTCATACTGCTCCACACTCATTCCAACTCCAGATCTTACATGCCCCCACCCCTTGGCCCAGGATGTGCTTTTTTCTTTGGTCCCTAACATCACCCCTCAGAGCTATTCCTCCAGGAAGTCCTTGATTCCGCAGAGCCTGTGCCTTCTCTGCCTCACTCAGACCAGGAGTCCTTAGGGCTGAGGCCGGGGTGTGGGGACACAGGAGGAGGCAGGCCCCGGGTTGGGTAACTCCTGGGACCAATAGGTGGGTGGACAGCTCACTGGATGGGGACAAGGACAGTAGGCACGTATCTTTGGTGGGTCATTAGGTGAGACGTGGGTGGATAGGATCTGGAGCTTTGAAGGATGAGTAGGAGGTATGTAGAGGGGCACATATGAAATGGAGGCACACTGGTGACCCCTCACCATCACTCCTACAGAGTAGCAACAAGATCACACTCCGGACCACAGCCCTGGAGAATACTTCCATCAAGGTGGGTCCTGCCCGGAAGAACGTGGCTAAGGGCCGCATGGCACGCAGGAGCAAGCGGAGCCGCCGACGGGAGACTCAGGACCGGTGAGCAGCCAGAGAGAGTGGATGGGGCACCTGTATCACCTGGGACTTGGGACTGCTGGGGGCAGGGGTCCTAGAGAACTCACTGAGAGGAATCCTGGAGCACCCGGGGTTCTCACCCACAGGCGGAAGTCGCTCTTCAAGAAGATCTCAAAGCAGTCATCAGTGCTGCATACCAGCCGCAGCTTCTCCTCTGGCCTCCACCACTCCCTCTCATCCAGCGAGAGCCTCCCAGGCTCGCCCACCCACAGCCTCTCCCCCAGCCCCACCATGCCTTGCCGCAGCCCCGCCCCCGATGCCCCAGCAGGTAAGTGCACTCAGGGCTACCTGGGGAGGGAGCAGGCAGAGATGGGAGGATAGAATGACACTATGTAAAAAACAGATGACCAGAAGGGCTTTTCCAGTTGCCTAGAGTCTAAGAGGCAACGTGGGGTTGGAGGGAAACAGGTCCGGGGACAGGGAAGAGTATGCCCAGTAGAGGGAACATCATGAGCAAAAGGGTCTAGACAGAAGGGGTGTGAAAACTTGAGGGCAGGTTGAAGCGTGGGCATTGGGGGGGTGGATCAGGCCTAAGAGCTAGGATAAAATTGGGGAGCAATAGGGAGCTATGGAGGGTGTGTGGGCTGGAGAGGACATGGAAAGATTATTCTAGGGCAGGAAAGGATGGTAACTTGGTCCAACACTGAGGGCTCCCAGTCTGTGAGAAACAGGCTGGGGTAACCCAGAGGAGCAGCAGGGAAGTTTTTCTGGAAGAAACCACAGAGCCACTCCTCCAGGAAGCCCTCTCTGCCCAACTGTATCTCCCTCTGGCCCACCCTGACCTCCTGAGGCTGAAGGTATCTATGCTATTTCTGCCTTCCTCAGACCAAGTGTCCTCTAGGGCTGAGGTCTGGGAGTAGGGAGGAGGTAAGCACAGGAGAAGAGGCAGGGCATTTTTTGGATAACTCTGGGGACCAGTAGGTGGATGTCTCATTGAATGGATGGACAGACCGTGGCTCCCTACTATTCCCCAATTTAATGGTCTAATGAATGGTGGTTCATTAGGTGAGAAGTAGGTGAATAAGAGCTAGGGCTTTGATGGGTGAATAGGAGTTCACCAGATCTAAGCCAAGGGAACTGCATGTGCAAACAGGAGGTGGGAAAAGCAGTCATGATGGGTTTTGGCAGGTGCAATCAGTCTCAGGGCCCCACCTCAAGGCTGGGGACACGAGGCCAGTGGTCCTGACCTTCACCTGTCACCCACAGACACTGCATCTCCACCCAGTGTATCTCCGAGCTCCAGCAGCCCTGCCTCTCCAGCTGCCACTGGCCACACCCGCCCCAGCTCCCTGCATGGCCTGGCTGCCAAGCTAGGGCCACCCCGCCCCAAGGCTGGCCGCCGCAAGTCCACCAGCAGCATCCCACCTTCCCCACTGGCCTGCCCACCTGTGCCTGCACCCCCACCCCGCTCACCTTCACCCCTGCCCGGGCACCCACCCACACCCACCCGGTCCCCAAGGTTACGCCGAGGCCAGTCAGCTGACAAGCTGGGTACAGGTGAGCGGTTAGATGGGGAACCAGGGCGTCGCAGTCGTGGGCCAGACTCTGAGCTGGTGGTCATGCGACGGCTGCACCTGTCTGAGCGCCGCGACTCCTTCAAGAAGCAGGAGGCTGTGCAGGAGGTGAGCTTTGATGAGCCCCCCGAGGAGACCACTGGGCTGCCTGCTGTGGTGCCACAGATTGCAGTGGAGGGTGCCGGGGCTGTGCTAGGAGCCCTGGGACCCATGGAAAAGGACTGATTTCTCCTACCTGGTCTCCTCCTGGCTTGGAAATCATGCATTTTTTGTGCAAGATTCTTCAAATTAAGTGGCACCCGGATGGACCCTGAACCAGCAGCCTGGGATACCCAGAAGGTGGGAGGGAAGCCATCATGGTCCTTGCTCAAAGGTGGAGTCAAGTGCCTCCCTTGTGTTCTGGTGCCAATCAGTCTGGGACTGTAGAGCAGAAATGGGAGACGAGGGCGGCACTGTAAATAGCAGCAAATCCCTGCAACTAATTTATTACTTTTTATAAGCAATGGCCAGACAGAGCCGTTCCTATGACGGCAGCTGCCTGGGTCCTGCCCCATGCACCTGGGACCCTGTTTGCAGATCCTGTGCCTGGGGCTCAGAAGGAAGCACTTTGGACGAGTCACATGTGTTCATGTTTTCTCGTTTTTCTGTACTTTTAAAGTTTTTATGTGTCACTTGATCCCATCCCTGACTTAAGACCTACCTATTTAAGAGGTCACAGCTCAGCTAACTTGTCTGGGCCATTTGGATGTGACCTGGAGAGTCTGTAATTGATTCCCCTATACCACAAAACAAAATCATCCTCATGATGGACTGACTGCTGAAGGCTGCTTCCCACCATCGTAGCCTCCACCCATAGGCCAGCCTGGCTAGAGTCTGCCTCTAGTCCTGTGGGCTTAGGTGATGTGGGCACTAGGCAGAGGGGCGCTTCCCTGTAGAAGCAGAGGCCCAAAGAACAGTGCCAGGGCAGAAGAATGTCCACCTTAAGACGAGATTTTACATGTTTGATGCCCACCAGGGTTAGCCCTGGACCACAGTGTGTCTGAAACACCCCCCAGGGGTTCTCTTAATGTGTCAGAGCCTCCCTGGGATGAAATTCTAGTGAGAAAATCCAATAGGGAGGCAGTGAAGCACAAGTTTGAATCTTGGCTTCACTGTTTGGCTCTAGGAAAATGGCTTCCCCACTCTGTGCCTGAGTTTCCATGTGTTTACAAAACTAATCCCAGTGACCATTTGTTAAGCACCCATCGTGTGCCAAGTGCTTTTACTCAGCTTCTTCCTCAGCCAGCTGAGAGAAGGCTGGAGGTGATGTCGTCACCCCCATTTTATAGACAAATAACTGAGGCCTGGTAAGGGGCAGAGACTTGTCCCACAATTGCCTGGTTAGAGCAGGCAGCCAGGCCTTGTTGTGGGCCTTGCCGTCAAAGAAGGTTGAATGCAGTCATGTCAGTCAGATACAGCCAGCCTGTGATACTATGTGACCCACACAGCCTTCACTTCCCATTTGGAGGTGGCTGGCAAGATTGCTGTGCTCCACGTGGTGAGGGGCACTTTCCATATCCTGCAGCCTACTCTGCATCTCCCCCACCCCACCCCCACGCCCAGCATTGCCTGGTGTTGGAGCTAGACCAAGGCTATGCATGACTTGCTCCTTTCTTCCATCCTGGAGCTGACAGTGAATAAAACCCACACTGACAAAGAGGTGGTCCAATGTCTTGATTTGTGAAGGGCCAAGAAAAGTAAGGGAAGAGTGGGGTGAGGGCGGGGTGAAAACAGACTCTTGGCTCAGAGTCACTTGTAATGGATTCTGAAGGCTGCAGAGGAATTCACTGAGATTCTCCCTGATGTCTTTTCTCTGATCCTGGCCTGCTGCCCTCTGAAATCCCATCCTGGGCTTTGCCCTTAAAAGCATCATCTAAGGCACCCATGTTGATAAAATAATGAGCCATTTTTGTGTCCTTTTTTTACCTGCTTGGCTTGTGCCCTAAAACTCCCCGGATCCCTAACCGAACCCAGTCCAGCCCGAGCGGGTTCGGCTACTTCCCGAGCTCTCCTTCGTGTCAGAAACCTTTGGCCACGCCCTCCGCTTCCGAGTGTCTTCGGCTTTTTCCGACAACAGTTGTCTGCACCGTCCCATACTGGGCGAGTTCTGGGGCGAGTTCATTCGGCTGCTTCCGGACGCCGTGGGCTGCCAGGGAAACGCCTTGCACCCCGGCTCCTCTTCAGCCCTCAGCTCTCTGTGGTGTCCTCGCCACGCCGCCTTTTGATCCCTGAGCTCGGGGCCGCATCATCCACCCTCTGGAGCCGTCCATTCGGCAATTTCCGGAAGCTGGTGCTCTATCTCTGAGGCTGAATTCCTAGGGCCTCATTGGGGGCCGAGCAAACTCGGTTTTTCCCAGAAATTCCGCGGTCCCTCGGTTCAGCCTCTGTTCCGCCAGTCCCGGGCACGCTCGGCCGTTTCCAGAACCGCTCAGGCGCCTCTCAGCTCAGCCGAGCCCCGCCGAGCCCCGCCGAGCCCCGCCGAGCCCTGCTTCTGGGTCCCTCGTCCGACCCTGTCGCGCTCGGCTATTTCCGGAATCGCTCGGGCGTCCCAACCCCGCCCAGCCGAGGGCGCCGTCGGGATTCCTCCTCCGACCCGATCGCGTTCGGTTATTTCCGGAAATAATCGGCCATCTCCGGTGCCCCCGCTACTCTCCAGTCCCGCGGGAGTACGTTTGGCCCTTTCCGGAAGCATTCGGGCGTCCCCAGGCTATGCCTCGGCCTTGCTTCGTCCTCCAGCCCGAATACGCTCGGCCATTTCCGCCGGGGGCGGGCCCGGCCGCTCGGAACGGCGGCGGCGGCGGCGGCGGCGGCGGCGGCGGCAATCCCGTGGCAGCGGCGACGGCGGCCGCAGGGGAACCACGGGTCGAGCTCGGCTTCGCGTGACGGCGGCCGCGGCGGCGGCGGCGGCGGCGGCGGCGGCCACAGCCAGGTAGGTCTGCAGGCCGGCGTGGAAGGCGGGGCCGGGGCTGCGCGCAAATGAGGGGCGCCAAGACCGAGTGCGGGCCGGTGGGGCCCGGGGAGGCCGCGGAGAGCTGCAGGCCTCGGTCTCCACCTGGCAGCCGTGCAGCCGCCCCGGACGGCGGGGGCGGAACGGGGTGCCTCCAGACTGGGATACGGGGCCGGAGCCGCGGCCCGGAATAGAGGGAGGCCCCGCTGGGAGTGGGGCGGCGAGAAGAAATGAGGGGCGCCCCTGCATTGTGGGGGATGGTGGGGTGCGAGGGTCGGGGGTCGGCTACGTTTCTGGTCCCTGGGCTCGGCTTGCGGGGTCCACGCAGGCCTTGCGTCCAGCGTTCGAGCTCCACCACCCCGCTAGGCCTGGCTCCAACACCCCGCCTCTTGGATTAGGGAGCTCTTGGGTCCCCAGCGCGCTCACCGGGCATGTGCAAACGTGTGCAGGCAAGCGGATCCAGGTGGTTTCTTCGACATCCCCTCTTTGGACCTCACTTTTCCCACCTGTAGAATGGGGATACAGGGGCCAGGGAGCGGGTAAGTTGGGGCGCTTCAGAACGTGGAGGTTCTGCTCGCTTCTTGGACACCTTCTGATGCTCCTCATGGTGTGTATGTGGGGGGGGGAAGGTAATCCCTTACCCTCTGCCTGGCACTTGAGGCCCTGAGTGGTCTGGTCAGTGGCTTAAACTTCTGGCAAGCAACTTCCTGCTGTCGAGCCTTTGCATGTTAGCAATGCCCCTTCCTGTCTTTAGTGAGAATTTGCCCTCTAGAAAAGCGCCCCTGAAGCTGAAGAGCTGAGGCTGGGAATGTGTGTGTGCTTGGCTCTCTCCCTGAGAATGGGGGCTTCTGGAGAGTAGTCATCACCCTGCAAACAGCAGCCTTCCCCTTGGCAACTTGTAGTGCCCTTCTGCCATCCTTCTGGGGCCAAGGTCCCCTCAGCCTTCCACCAACCCCCTCATGTGCTGAGCACCTACTATGGAGCCCTGTGCTGAGTTGGCCAGGACCCCTATTCACTCTTCCCCTGCGGAGATCAGATCCGTTTGGATTCACCTCTAGGCCTTTGCCTGTGCAGGGGGCCTCTCCTGGGATCTCCTTTCCTACCCTTTTGTGCCCCTGCTGTCTCCTTCTGTGCTCCCACAGCACCTTGAGTGTCCCCTGTTTCCCTATCCTCTCTGGGTTTAACTATTTGGCTTTGTGACTGTTGCTTCCTCTCATCATCCTGGGCCTAGAATTTGGGTAGATGTGAGTTTTTGAGTCTTGGCTTCCTAGCCTGACAAAGATTTCCCTGCATTGAGCCTCAGTTTCCCCATCTCTAACAGAACTTGTTTACCAAGCATGCAGTATACCTGGGGCAGAGGCTCCAAGGGAGAGCTATTATTGCACCTACTTTACAACTAGGGAAACTAAGACCCAAAGAGGGGCAGGCACTGGCCCTGGGTGACCCAGTGAGTCAGGGGATTCCAACCCAGAATGTCTCTGAGTTAGGGGTAGGAGTAGTACGACCTGGCTCATACTACCTTATCATCTCTCTCTAGGTCAGCATCCCCTGCTGAGCATGGTGACAGCTTGTGCCCTCGGCTCCCTTGTCTGGCGCAGCTGGAAGAGCCGCCAGCCTTGGGCGCCAATGGCCACACGTGTGAGAGAGTGAGTGACCTGGCAGGGCCCTACAGATTGAGGGGGCACACAGCGGCTGAGTGACCGAAGATCACACTGCCAACTCCACCAGTTGACGAATGGTGGACGAAGCTACAAGTGACCCTTGTCAGGGTCGTGGAATAATGGCAGGAAGCAAGGCGTGAGCATCCCCTGTGGTTAACTGTAACTTCTTCGTGGAAATAGAGGTTTCAAGTGCCTCAAGCTGACCCAACAGAAGCTCCCGGCCCCCATCCTGGCTGATGGGGCCTCTGGGGCCCCGAGCAGCTGCGTGACCGTCCTGACCCCTCCCTCCAGGCCACCATGGCTGGCGCTGAGGGCTTCCAGTACCGTGCACTGTACCCATTCCGTCGGGAGCGGCCAGAGGACCTGGAGCTGCTGCCAGGCGACTTACTGGTGGTGAGCCGGGCGGCCCTGCAGGTCCTGGGTGTGGCCGAGGGCAGCGAGCGCTGCCCACAGAACGTGGGCTGGATGCCTGGCCTCAACGAACGCACACGGCAGCGCGGTGATTTTCCAGGCACCTATGTCGAGTTCCTGGGGCCTGTGGCCCTGTCCAGGCCTGGCCCTCGCCCCCGTGGCCCCCGCCCACTTCCCGCCAGGCCCCAAGAGGGGGCCCCCGAGCCAGGTGAGCAGCATTCAGGGGCCCTGTCGGGGGTGTGAGTGGTCTCGTCAGACCCTCAGTATCCTTTTCTTTCCACGGAGGCAATGGTGCCTCTTTCAAGGGAGGAAGAATAAGGACATTTGGTCTGTTGACAAAGTGTTGACCGCACTGCTATTAAGGGCAGGATGCAGTTCACACTACTTGGAACACAGGGGTGGACACAGGCCTGGCCCTGCCTTCATGGGCCTTCTGGTTCAAAATTTGACAAGAATGTGATTAGGTGACAACAAAGGCTATGAGGAAGGAGCTGAGAGTGAAGGTCTCCAGGCAGCAAGCCCAACAAGGCAAAGGCCATGAGGTGGGAATATAATGGGTCAGGGAACAGCTGTGGTCAGGGTGGAGTGAGGAAGGGGAGGCCTACAGAGGCCACCACTTCAAACACATCATGGGATTAATTTGGAAAACAATGGAGAATGTTCAGGAGGATTCAGAGGCTCAATTTAGCTTCACTCTGTGTTTTGCAGATACGGTCCCTTGACGCACCCCCTTTGTTACTCTGATTTTACCCAGTTTCCAAAATGAAAAGAGCCTCGATTCCCAGAAAGGGTGGGCTCAGTCATGCAGCATGGTTCAATGTGAGGACCCTGTACTCTCCCAGACTCGAGGGCACCGAGTATATGTTGAAATTGCAGTATGCTGGGCCGAGGACATGAGTTCTAGCCAGGGAAACAGGCTCGGGGTGTGGGGAGCAGGTTAATGAGTGCAGAGTGCTGGGCATGGTCTGCTCCAACCTCACAGCAGCCCAGGGAGGCCCATGTATGAACAAGGAGACTGAAGTGCAAGGGACTTGGACCACTCTTTCAGGACCACCCAGGGAAGGTCAAGGCCCTGGGAGGCACCAAGGCCCCAACCAATGGCCTGCCTGGTTTTGTGCCAGAGGGACACCGATGCCCACAAAATCCCACAGCATGGGGCAGAATGTGGGGAGGGAAGGGGGTTGCAAAGCTGGTGTGGTGCTGGCTTGGGCCTTGTAGCATCTGGTGTCTTCAGGGCCTGGCCTGCGTCCTGCCTTGGCCTGGAGGAGTAGGAGGCGGCCCCATCTGGGCTCCCAGCCAGAATCTGCCTCTTCCCCTGGTAACAGCCACCTCCCTCCTCTGCCTGGCCTGGGTCCAGCCTCCACACACATCCCCACTCAGGGGAGCAGCCCCACCCTCCAAATCTCCTAGGACTGGGAGACGTAAGCTGGGAGCTGGCCCTCTCCAGTCCTCAGTTTCCTCATCTGGAAACAAGAAGGATTGGCCCCTTTGTGCCTTCAGGTCCTTTCCCTCCGGGATCTGCGGAGCACCAGAGAGCTTGCACGGCTACCTACATTTCCTCCATTCCGCCCCACATGGGGCGCTGCGTGTATCTGCCTTGCTGTACACCCACAGGGAGGTTGATCTCTCTCTGAACCCCAGTTCCTCACCCATAAAATTGAGTGACACCTGTTCTGATAGCACCTCCCTCCCCATTTCACAAACTGATCACAGATAAGTTTCAGAGTCAAATTCCAGAACCATGGCTCCCCACCTCCTCTCCCTTGTTCTTTCACTTTCTTTTTTTTTTTTTTTTTTTGCTTTTTTGATGCAGCTGGGCCTTTTTCCAGCTTGAGGCACCACCTGGCCCATCACTCAGAGAGGCCCCACAGGCCCCGGCTTGCCCCAGCTGTGTGCCAGGGCGTCCTGCCGAGGGCCAGAGCCATATGAAGTGGTGGCAGTGCAATCAAAGTGTCTGAACACAAAGGGACTGCTGGAGCAGGAAACTCGGGCCCTGCAGAAGCTGGGCCAGTAAGGCCCCTGGCACCCCTTGGGAAAGGTTTCAGCATTTTAAAAAGGGGGATCGTTTTTTCAAAGCAAAATGACTTAGAAAGTGAAGGAAGGTCCTTGGAGTGAGGCATTGTGACCTGGATGGGGATATTTTTCTTTTATTCTATCTCAGCCACTTTGTTTTTCCCACTAAGGAAGAAATGATGTCAGTTTCTCAACTGAGGAAACCAAGGCACAGAAAAAGCAGACCCTGTGCCCAAGGTAGCATAGCCATCATAGGCAGAGGTTGAAACCTGCTGTTAGTTTCCTGGGGCTGCTGTAACGAACTCTCACAAACCATAAGACTTTATTTTCTCACAGTTCTGGAGGCCAGAGGTCCAATATCAAATTTCAGAGGGTCTAGGAGAGGATTTTTTCTGCTTCTTCCAGCTTCTGGTGGTTCCAGGCGTCCTTGACTTGTCGCTGCATTACCTCAATATTTGTCCCTTTTGTTACATGGGTTTTCTTCTTATAAAGACACCAGTCGTTGCACTTAGGGCCCTAAGTCCAATATGATCTTATCTCAAAATCCTTCCTTTAATTATATCTGCAAAGACCCTATTTCCAAGTAAAGTCACAGTCACAGGTACTAGGGATTAGGATGTGGACATCATTTTGGGGGGACACTAAACAACCCACTACACCTGATATCTGAAGTTGTAGGACTGATAGCTCGGAAAATTGTTTCCCACTAACTTTGCCTTCTCAGCCCCACCCACAGTGCCTCTGACTTCCCCAGGGTGGTGATCCAGATGCCAGGCACTTGCCTGAGCTGGGCCCTGCCTGAAGATGCCTCCGCTGAGATACAGCAGGCCAAGAGAGAGACTAGGGTCCTTTCAAGGATCTTGCCAACATGCTGTTCCCTCCTACCAGGCCCCACACTCCCTGACCTGCCTGAGCAGTTCTCTCCACCTGATGTGGCTCCCCCTCTCCTGGTGAAGCTTGTGGAGGCCATTGAGCGGACAGGTGAGCCTCTGGCTACAGCCCTTGGATTCTGCTTGCTTACCTCTGGTGATGGGCAACTTATCCCCTCAGATCTACTGGGCTCACTCTGCATTGGAGGAAGCTGAGCCCAGATGCTCTGGACCTCTGTGTTGTACTGGGGAGGGACTAACTCCCAGGGGGAGATTGGACTGTGGATATTGGACCTGCCATTGTATATGCTGCGCCCTCTGTGGTTCTCTCCTATCCCTCCCCCTACTCTTATCTCTGGGAGGTTGAGTAGCTACCCCAGGCCCCATATGAGGTCAGGGCAGCATTTGACAGCAGGCCCACCCCTTCTCTTCCTCCCCCCATCCAGGGCTAGACAGCGAATCCCTCTACAGACCTGAGCTGCCTGCCCTGCGCACAGGTGAGGAGGAGCCTCAATGGGCAGTGGTGGGGCGGGAACTGACTTGGAAAGCCCTGCCGACGCGGCCCCCCTGCACCCACAGACTGGTCCCTGAGCGACGTGGAACAGTGGGATGCGGCAACTCTGGCGGATGGCATCAAGGGCTTCTTGCTGGCGCTGCCCTCGCCCATCGTGACACCAGAGGCCGCGGCCGAGGCTCGCCGGGCCCTGCGTGGTGAGCCGGGCGGGGAACCCGGGGCGGGCAGGGGGCTGGGGTGCACAGGTTCCGGCTCACCTTTCCTGGCTGTCTATCCGCAGAGGCCGTGGGACCCGTGGGGCCGGTGCTGGAGCCCCCGACGCTGCCACTGCACCATGCGCTCACGCTGCGCTTCCTGCTCCAGCACCTGGGTCGCGTGGCCCGGCGTGCCCCTGCCCCCGGTCCAGCCGTGCGCGCCCTGGGCGCTGCCTTCGGGCCGCTGCTTCAGCTGCGCGCTGCACCGCCGTCGCCGCCCCCGCCAGGGGGCGCACCCGATGGGTGAGCAGCTGGTACCTGAGGGGGCGGGGCTTTCGGTGGAGGACGGGGTAGAGGCTTGGCGGGGGTGGGTGGCAGGCAAGTGCTGCTGCGATGCGGGTGGACTGGAAAGATAACAAGGAGTGAACATGGGCTACAAGAAGGCCCCACCCCAGCAGGGCTTGGGGCCTAGACCAGAGGGGAGTCACGTGGGTGCTACCTGCACCTGCTCTGCTCTCCCCACCCCAGGTGCTGGACTCTTCTTATTCTGTCCTCGTATGAGCACATTGAACGCTTATAGCACATGCATAAGTAAAGTTGGCCTCTCACACCTGCCTGTGTCATCCACCCCTCTTCTCAGCTTTCACGTGTAGCCCCCAGGGGTACAAGCACATGCAAGACCATTTGCACTCCCATGTGCAGACACCCCTACCCAGCGCTAACTGCACTCCACTTCCCCAGGACTGAGCTCTTCCCCGACTTCCCGGCCTTGCTGGTGGAAAAGTTGCTTCAGGAGCACCTGGAGGAGCAGGAGGTTGCACCCCCAGGTGACCCTCCCCTTGTATAATTATCTTTTCTTGCTGGAGGGCTACGAGTGCTGACTCGGGCCCCACCAGCGTGAGCAGGCTTGGTTATAGTGGGAGCTGACTACTGCTTAGAGTTAACACTTAATGTGTTTGTTTTCCTGTTCTTCAGCACTGCCACCTAAACCACCCAAAGCAAAGCCCACCCCCTTAGGGCTGGCCAATGGGGGGAGCCCACCCTCCCTCCAAGACGCTGAGTGGTACTGGGGTGACATCTCCAGGTAGGATTGTAGGTTGGCGCCACGTGGTGGGCAGGACCTGAAGGGTAGGGTCTTGGGCAGCCCCAATCCTGAATATCTCCACAGGGAGGAGGTGAATGAAAAACTCCGGGACACACCTGATGGTACCTTCCTGGTCCGAGATGCCTCCAGCAAGATCCAGGGAGAGTACACTCTGACCCTCAGGTGGGGGCCTGACTGAGATGACTTGTGCGGTACCAGGGCCGGGAGATATGGGTGTCAGGCTGGGGGATTCGCTGGGCTCTGACACCCTCTCTTACCTACCCCTAGGAAAGGCGGGAACAACAAGCTGATTAAGGTCTTCCACCGTGATGGGCACTACGGCTTCTCGGAGCCACTCACCTTCTGCTCTGTTGTGGACCTCATTGCCCACTACCGCCATGAGTCCCTGGCCCAGTACAACGCCAAACTGGACACACGGCTCCTCTACCCTGTATCCAAGTACCAGCAGGTCTGGGGCCTAAATGGTGGCTGGGGAGGGCAGCTCCAGGCCTCAGTCTCCCAGGTGGCTTTGCTGATTACATCGGGTGTCCTCAGGACCAGATTGTCAAGGAGGACAGTGTGGAGGCAGTGGGTGCCCAGCTCAAAGTCTACCATCAGCAGTACCAGGACAAGAGCCGCGAGTATGACCAGCTCTACGAGGAGTACACACGTACCTCCCAGGTATCTCAGGCCTGCACACACAGGGAGACGGAGGTACAGAGAGGCAGTGGTGAGGCCATGGGGACAGACAACCACTTCCAGGTCACAGAGTAGGAACTTAGCACTGATGAGTCAGCTGGGGCTTGGCATGGACAAAGACGCCTGTCTGGAATCAGTTAGGAACATCATGACCTTGGACATGACTTAGGTTCCCTGAACCTCAGTTTCTCCATTAATAGTTCTGACTTTAGGAGGCCACTGGCAGTTTCTGTTAGATGGTACATGAGAAGTGCTTGTTACAGAATCTACCCCAAGGAGGAATTCTATTAACTGTAGCAACTAGATTTATCATTAATTCTCAGCAGTGCTAACAAGTCCAGGTATTTATAATGTGCCCAAAGGAGATTGTAAAGGAGTGGATTTGGGGAGCAGTGGTTTGCAGGTTGAAGAGGAGATCATTTGGTACAGCAGGAGCTAGAAGAATGACATGCCTGGTGGATGGAACACCTTGAGCAAAGTCTCCATATCAGAGTTGGGATCTGATATGAGGGACTTGTGAGGAGTCCCAGTAGGTCTATGATTCACCGCCTCCTCTAGGAACTGCAGATGAAGCGCACCGCAATTGAGGCCTTCAACGAAACCATCAAGATCTTTGAAGAGCAGGGCCAGACGCAAGAGAAGTGTAGCAAGGAATATCTGGAACGCTTCCGGCGTGAGGGCAATGAGAAAGAGATGCAGAGGTGAGTCCAGCTCCTCTGCCCTTCCCTACCCCAGCCTATCTGGTGCAGTGCAAGCAAGGAAAGAAAGGAAGTAGAGAGGGCAGCCAGGAGTTCCGGGGGGAGGGAACATCAGTGGAAATAGGCTATGAAGGATTAATAAGAGTTCACCAGAAAGAGAAATCCCTGAGGCACTCCTTCCCTAGAATCCTGCTGAACTCGGAGCGACTCAAGTCTCGCATTGCTGAAATCCACGAGAGCCGCACGAAGCTGGAACAGGAGCTGCGGGCACAGGCCCTGGACAACCGGGAGATCGACAAGCGCATGAACAGCCTAAAGCCAGACCTCATGCAGCTGCGCAAGATCCGAGACCAGTACCTGGTGTGAGTGCCCTGCGCTCGCCTGCAGCCCCGTCATGCAAACCTTGGCAAGGGCTCCCCTCCCGCCCAGACCTTAGGTGCTTATTATGTGCACCCGCTGTGTGTTGGGCACTGTTCTGAGCAACCACATACACATTAGCTTATTCGCTTATTTTTTCCTCTCCAAGTCCTTTGTAAAGTTTCTTTTCCAGCTAGGGCCAGCAACACTGCCATGCAGCCCCTAGGACTGAGCCTCTGGTGGTGATAAGACCCAGCCAGAGGGGCGCACTCTGGGAGCTCAGTAAGTGTTGATAGAAAGTAAACCCGGATTTCCAGGCACAGCCAGCCAGCATCCCCTTCAGGCTGCCCTCGCCAGGCCAAGGCTGCCCCCCTGTGGCAGCCGATGACATTGCACCCTAATCCACCCTCGTAGGTGAGCGGAGCCTGTCCTGCGAGGCTGGACAGGCCCCCTGTGGGGTGGCCCTGCCAGTGCTGCACAACCCACTTCTCCTCTTCCTCCCAGATGGCTCACCCAGAAGGGCACCCGGCAGAAGAAAATCAACGAATGGTTGGGGATCAAAAATGAGACTGAGGAGTAAGTGACCACCTGGAGGGGGGCAGGGAAGTCTTTCCAGAAAAGGGTCATTTTGGGTGAGTTTTGTAGAATGAGCAGTTCCCAGGGAGGGAGCGTTGTTCAGGCAGCAGGGATGCCTCAGAGGCTGGCAGGTAAGTGACTAGGGCTCCTTCCTGCCTCCCCTACAGCCAGTACGCCCTGATGGAGGACGAGGATGACCTGCCCCACCATGAGGAACGTACCTGGTACGTGGGCAAGATCAACCGCACACAGGCTGAGGAAATGCTGAGCGGCAAGCGAGATGGCACCTTCCTCATTCGTGAGAGCAGCCAGCGGGGCTGCTATGCCTGCTCTGTGGTGTGAGTGCCCGGGAGTGGGGCAGCCACAAGTTCCTTCCAAGAGCTCTTATTGAGTGCCTAGGCATTGGGAAGAAAGCTGGGAAGACCCCCATGGGAGAAGGGACTGTTGGGGTCAGGGGAGGAAAGTGGGACAGTGTCCAGCCCTGAGATGGCCAGGTTTGGGCCAGGTCATGGTCCAGGAATTGGGGGAGCAGCTAGGAGAGCCTGTAGGGGGTTGCCCACCTGACCACCTATTTGCCCATACCACAGGGTGGATGGCGACACCAAGCACTGTGTTATCTACCGCACGGCCACCGGCTTGGGCTTTGCAGAGCCCTACAATCTGTATGGGTCCTTAAAGGAGCTGGTACTGCATTACCAACACACCTCCTTGGTGCAGCACAATGACGCGCTCACTGTCACATTGGCCCACCCTGTTCGAGCCCCTGGCCCTGGGCCCCCATCTACCACCCGCTGACCCAGACGGAGCAGAACCACCTGAGCCCAGGAAGCTGCGGCGAGGGACTCCATCTTTCTGCGTGTCTCTCTACTTTGTGAATCTATCTTGATCTTTTTTTCTATCTCTGCAACTCTCCATCATCTCTTCTCTCTGCCTGTCTCTGCCTCTTGCTTTCTCTGAGTCTCTGTGTCTCCCTAGCATTGTGTCTTTCTATCCCCATCTGTCTTCTCTTCGTCTCTGTTGGATTCTGTCCCTCTATGTTTCTGTTTGGGGACCTGTGTCCTTTGCCCCATGTTCCCTTTCCCCATGGGCTCTGCCCTCCCCATGGCTCTGGCTGCCCCTGCAGGTCTCCAGGGTCCCCAAAGCCCCACCTGCCTGCACCTGCCATGTTTACAGAGGCCCCTTGGCTGCTCGGCCCCAGCCTGGGCGCCCCAATTTTTAAGCCATAGACCTGGGGTTGGCAGGAAGAAACTTCACTGGGTCACTTCCTAGAACCTTGGCTGTGACATTTGGGGCCGGGCAGGACCCGCCCCACAGACTTCAACTTCCCCTCCAAACCCTGAAGTGAAACCTGCCGTGATGGGGCTGCTGCCAAGAAGTCCCCCAGCCCCGGAAAGAAAATTATTAAAAATAACCTTGCAACCTGGCCTCACACAGCCCCGGGCCTCCCAGGAATCAAGGCGGCCGGTATTGCTGGGGTAACTGAGATGCATCACTGCCCACAGCACCTCCACTCGATGCAGTTTCAAGGCTTCTTGATCATGTTGGGTTCTGATTTTATGTTTCCTTGACTGTAAAGCCCATTTTCTCTCCTTTCGGGACAAGAACCCCAGTTTTCTATGCTGCCGCAGATCCCCTCCTGCCTGCCCGGCTAGGCTGGCAGTTGAGTTTTGTATGGTACGTTAATACTGATATGGATATAAAACATTGAACTCAGTAGATGCTTCTGTTTTCGGCGAGGCTTCTCCATGGCCACTCTATGCTGGGAGCCCTGACATTCACAGGGTCACACAGAGATGGACTTGAGTTTAACTCAAGTTGCCAGTGAGAGCTGACAACTCCCACCCCCCAGTGTAGCTGCTCACGTCTAAAGAAGTTGGGAGACTGGGCAGGTCACACAGGCCAAACCCTGAGTTCTGCCCCCCGCCGTGGCCTGCTCAGGGGATCCCAGTCCCTAGCCCAGCTCCTTACTGCCTCCCAGGCTGACTCCCCAGGTCTGAGGCCCAGCACTCAGCCACCAGCTATGTATGCCCTTTGATGTGCACCTTCCTCGTTGCCAGGTGGGGTCAAGAGTCAACAGTTTCTCCCATGCCACCCAGAGAGGTCTTCCATGTTCTTAATGACCTCAGGGCTGTCCCCTCCCTGCTGACTCCTCTGACCCTCAAACACCTGTCCCTAACACTCAGGCCACCAGGTCCCAGGGGACACTGATCTGGATCCCCTACTTAACCTAGTCTCCTATTTGCTGTCTCCTACCCCTAAGGTTTCTGTCCCTTGGCCCTCACTACCCCCAGGACTGGGAGCTTTTCTCCCTTGCCTCCCCTCCCCATGTAGCACCTGTCAGGGCCCATCATACCTGGAGCAGCTGTGGTACTGACCTGGTTCTCACTGGGCTCTGCAAGGGACAGGAGCTGCCTGCCTGACCTCAGATCCCCAGGCCTTCCCAGGCACTGTCCCTGCTCTGTGCCCAGTCAGGAGGTACCCCATAACTGCAGCCCAGATGCTGTCTCCCCTGTGGTCCTCACCCACTATGTGGGTACTCAAAGGATAAAGGTCACCTCTGTCCCCTGGCCCCAGCTGATTGAGCCCAGGCCTCTAGCCACTGTCTGCACTATACCATCAGCTGGCTTTCCTTGGGAAAATTGCCTCCCCTCTCTGATCCTCAGTTTCCTCTTACCAAATGGGGTTACTAGTTGCTACCCAGGCCCCCAATGGGATGTCTCTGGTCAAATAGGATTATGTGTATGAATCCCTCTGGAATTGTAGCAATTACGTTTATTATTTTTTTCATCCCGCCCAGCACAAAATGAAAGAACACTTAACTAGCTTCCAAAGCTGTGTTGCTTCATCTTGCAGAATTCAGGAAGGAATTGGATTTTGTGAAGGTCCAAAGGGCGGATTGTCTGGTCCTGGGGATTTCAAGGAAAGCCTGGCTCTCAACCTGCTCTTCTGAGTGTGGATGTGCGGGCTGGGGCTTCCTGACTGGAGGGGGAAACCAGCTGTGGCTCTGGGAACTCAGCTATATTCTGGGCCAGGTATGACCATTTCCTCCTGCGAAACCTGGTTTCTACGTCACGCCTGGCATTTGAAGCCCTGCAAAATGTGACTATCTAGGTCTTTCTGCCATTACTCTCAGCCTCCAAGCCTTCATCTGGGCTGTTCTGTACGTAGGCACTGCTGTCCTGAGTCAAACCATCCCAGGCTCAGCCCAGCCACCCCACCCCACCCCGATCCTCAGCCTTGGGTAACTCTCCCTCTGCCTCAGCCCTCCATGGTGGCTTTATCCCCACCCCACCCCACCCCCAAACCTTGCTCTTCACCCATTTTACAGACTGGGAAACTGAAGCTCCATCACTTGAGGTGCCATCACAGTCCTGGGGCAAACTGTCAATTTGAACCCTACACGGCCACCCCCAAGCCCCCACCCCACGGACATAATACAGGCTTCTGGGAATTACTGCTCCAACCCGGGCTTCTCTTCCCCCCACCTAGCACACTAGGGACCAGGATGCACCTCTCTTCCAGAGCCTGGGACGGTGGCAAGAAGAAATGCCAGCTTTCCTCTTCCTGGTCCTCAGCCAGGGCTTGGGGACCAAGAGAAGTGAGCTCCTCTCCAGCGCTGGCTTCTGCTTTCTGGCCCAGCTGTGGTCAAGCCTGAGTCAGCCCCGCGGGACCCAGCGTCGGGGCTTGACAGCGGGACGGGGGTGGCGGGGGTGGGGGGGTGGGGAGGGGGGCGGGGAGGGAGTGCGCGATGCCCGGAGACGGGCTGGAAGGAAGGGGCCCGGCCGTGCAGCCCCTGCCCACTCCCAGGCAGGGCGTCGCCCACCGTCAGTGTAGGGGCCTCCGGGCCGGGCACGGGACGGGCCCACCCCGAAGCCGCAGCCTCACATGACCCGGCGGGCGTGCCTGGTGGCGAGGGACGGGGTTGGGGGGACCTCGGAGCGGCTCGACGGCCTCTGGATTGCCCGCCCGGCACCTGGCGGCGGTGGGGGCGGGGGCGGGTTGGAAAGAGACGGAGAAGGAGAAGCGCAGGCACCCCAGGGGGCCCCGAGGGGCCTTGGCCCCGGGAGGCGGGTCCTGCTCGGGGGCAGGGCCAGCGCCGGCTTAAAGGCCGCTCCCGCTCCCTCCCCCGGGCGCTCCTCCCGCCGCTGCGCCTGTGCCGGGCTGCGATGGCCTCGTCCCCGCTCCTGCCGTCGCCGCCGCCGCTGCTGCTGCTGCTGCTGCTGCTCCACCTCCCCGCGGCGGCGCCCGCGTCCCTGCTGGACCCACGGCCCGAGGGCTCGGCCCCCTGCAAGGTAGGCACGGCGGGACCGCCGCCCGGCCGGGCAGGCGGCTCCTTCCCTCGCGCAGACCTGGCCGGAGCAGCCCCGGGTCCGGTCCCGAGGGGACGCGCCCCGAGGGTGCGGGAAACCCCCGTTTAGTTTTCCGCGGCGAGGCCGCCCTCGCCGAGTCCTTTCGCTTTTCCATCTCAGGCCGAGACGCTGGGCGGTCTCTGCCCAGTCCCCTCCCGCCCCGCCCGCCCGAGGGCTCACTGAGCACCTACTGTGCACATCTGGGGCGGTAAGCTGGGTGCCCCCTTGGAGGCCAGAGGGAAGCCCAGACCAGCCTGCTCATGGCACCCGCCCTCGGGTGCTGTCTCCTGGGTGTACTTTGACCAGGGAAGAGCGTGAGTGTTTCTGCTGCCGGCAAACATGTGCCCCGGAGGCTGAGCGACTTGCGCACACCTGGGTGCCCGCCACCCCTGAGCTGAAGTCGGAAGTCAGCGCTTATCAGGCGCTTCACCCGCCCGCAGGGGCACGTGAGCCCCTTGAGAGGAAGAGGAGTCAGGGCCAGTGTAGGGCCAAGGATCTGGGCATGAGGTGGCAACAAATGAGCATGCATTAATCTCCTGTGGTATGCACCTCAGAGAAGGCAGGATTGTGGTCAGAGACCAGAACCGTGCTTGCCTTGAGTCCTAACTGCAGACAGTCCCCCCACACACACCCCCGCGCCAGAGGTTTCACCTCACCTGGAGGAAAGCAAGAGCTATGCACAAGTTAAGTGTCTACTGTTTACAAGTCTGTCATATCCATTTTGCAGACAGATTCAGGGACGCAATAAAGCCTTGAGTCAAGAGTGGGAAGGAGCGCTTACTGTTTACAGCTCACTTTCTTCAAGAGAACCAAGCAGGGCTGCCCTCACTTTATATATACTTCTTCCTCCCGAGCAGGCCGGCGACCTTTGCCCACAGGTGCTCCTCAGAAAACCCTCTTCACCACCTGTCAACGTGAGCCTCTACTATGAGGCGCTGTGCCCAGGCTGCCGGTTATTCCTCATTCGAGAGCTCTTCCCAACATGGCTGATGGTCCTGGAGATCCTCAATGTCACTCTGGTGCCCTATGGAAATGCCAAGGTACATGGGCACCAGGGAAACCAAGGCATCTGGCCAGGGTTGGAAGGTACCCTGCCAGCCCACCAGCATTCACCCCATTGTCTTGCAGGAACATAACGTCAGTGGCAAATGGGAGTTTATGTGCCAGCATGGGGAAGAGGAGTGCAAGCTTAACAAGGTGGAGGTGAGCAGTCCCCAGAGTTCCTCATAGGGGGCACAGAGGCCAAGGAGGCTGCAGGTGGTAATGAAGGTGAAATCCAGGCTCAGAGGATATTGGGACTAGCTCTGTACCCTGCCCATATGCCTCCATTTAATAACGCTTATTCACATTAGTAGATGCCTGTAATTATTCTCAGAGTGGTATTAGGGTTCTCTGAGCCCCCCTCACATCCTTACCTGTCCACCTCCCACCCCCAGGCCTGCCTGTTGGACCAGCTGGAGAAGAACGCAGCCTTCATGACCATTGTCTGCTTAGAGGAAATGGATGACATGGAGAACAATCTGAAGCCGGTGAGTGACACATGTCTCCCTTGGCTCAGGTTGGAGGACCCTGGCCTTCCCTGCACCCAGACAGACCCAGGTTCAAGTCCTGGCCCCAACTGCCACTCCTTTGTATGTCTCCAGGAAAATGCTCTTCCCTCTCAAAAGTTCAATCTCTGAATCAAGGGAAGGAGGATATTCTTGGGGCATGAGTAGATCAGAGAGGGCTTTCTCTATGAGGAGCCTCTGAGCTGGGCTCAAATGAACAGGAATGTGCAGGGACACAGAAGATGATCTTCCTCTGGGGTATGAGGATGACAGGACAACCCCACCTACCTCCCTGGAGGATTATGAAAAAGAACTCCCAAAGGAGTGACTCACCTGCCCTGATCATTTATTCATTCATCAAACATTTGAGCCACCCAGGAGACTACACCCTGAGACACTCCCAGCCCTGAACATCTATAGTGGGGCTAAGGGAGTGAAGAGGAGGAGGAAGCCCTCAGGAGATGCTGAGGAAGCTGGAGGATAAGTGTTCCTGGTGGAGGGAACAGCACAGATGGAAGCTTTGAGGAAAATGTAGGGGTCAGGGGCTGTGGGTCTGGTTGTAGGGGAGGCAGGAGCAGCCTGAGGCCCTGCCTCAAGGGCCTCTGCTCAGGCATGTATAAGTACTTGCTGTTTACAAGCACTGTTGCATCACTGTGGACCCAACTGTCCCCTGTTGCCAGTGAGGAATCAGAGAGTTGGCTTGTGGGTCAGTGTGAGAACTGTTAGGGAGATAACAGGGAGATAACAGGGAGGACACTGAGGCTCACCAGCCCACCTCTGCATTCAGTGCCTACAGATCTATGCCCCCAAGGTGTCCCCCGACACCATTATGGAGTGTGCAATGGGGGACCGTGGCATGCAGCTCTTGCACAGGAACGCCCAGCTAACAGATGCTCTACAGCCACCCCACGAGTATGTGCCTTGGGTCGTCGTCAATGGGGTAAGAACTCTTGTAGCCCTCAGCGTGACCCCCAAGCAGGGACCAGCATAATGGATGTGCCCACCAGTCTGGGAGGCAGAAGGCAGGGGCCAGACTCAGAGCCACTTGCAGCCCCTTCTGGACTGGGCAGGGGTTGGTCAGGGCAGGTGGCACTTCTGATCCCGTCTTGCTTTGTGCAGAAACCCTTGGAAGATATGACCCAGCTCCTACCCCTCGTGTGCCAATTGTACCAGGTAAGGTGGATGGGCAACAGTGGGATTTAGCAAGTGGCGCTAAGGTCTCCTTTCAGGACCTCAACTCATGGCCATCTCCTCCAGGGTGAGAAGCCAGATGCCTGCTCATTCATGACCAGGTCCCACAGGGACGTCTGCCTCAAGTGACAGCTGTTGCACTTGGAGGGATCTGATGAAGGTTGAGCTCCATTTCTCTGATCCTGACTCAGTGGCTTGTCATCCAGATAACTTACACATTCCACTCCATGAAGCCCAGACTCAACATTTTGCCCCAAGATCAAGAATCTTGTCCCACTGAGAACGGTGCTATATTAGAATCAGTTTAGTAAATACTTCTGGATATCATAACAACATCTCTTCATCCCCCACCCCTAGCCCCTGGCAACTGCTGCTCTGTTTCTGATTTTGACTTTTTAGATTCCACATGTAAATGAGATCATACAGTATTTGTCCTGACTTAGTTCATTCAGCATAATGTTCTCCAGTTTCCTCCACATTGTCACAAATACCAGGATTTCCTTCTCTCTCTCTCTCTCTCTCTCTCTCTCTCATTTATAGACAAATAATGCGTTGTTCCTCTTGTTAAAAAGAATCTCAAAGGCCTTCTTTGGCACGTCTTACTGCGTTTGCCCTGACGATTTACATAGGTACAGTAGGCGTTCAGTTTGCTTTGCAGGAA
Source organism: Cynopterus sphinx (assembly GCA_030015415.1). Classification (NCBI taxonomy): domain Eukaryota; kingdom Metazoa; phylum Chordata; class Mammalia; order Chiroptera; family Pteropodidae; genus Cynopterus; species Cynopterus sphinx. The sequence goes on along the minus strand of CM057390.1, from coordinate 49,305,253 downwards.
GTTTCTGTAAGGAATCTCAGATGGGACTCTATCAACAGAAATGACTCATAGATAGAGAGAACAAACTGATAGTTGCTAAATGGGAGAGGGTTTGGGAAGGCTGAGTGGAAAAGGTGAAGGGATTAAGAATTCGTAATTACAAAATAGTCATAGGGATGTAAAGCACAGCAGAGGGAATGTAGTCAAGAATATAGTAATGACAACGTTTGGTACCGCGTAGGTAGTAGACTTATCAGGGGATCACTTCTAAATTATATAAATGCGGAACCACTTAGCTGTACATCTGAAACTCACATAAAATAATATTGCCTGTAATTGAAAAAAAAATAAAAGAAAAATAAGAAAAGCTTCTATCATTGGCTAACTCAAGGTGAGAAACTCCACAAGTATTTGTGCCTCTTAGTGAATTGCTCCCTTTTTGCCATCCCCCAAATACTTTAAGGGTCTTAAACCAATCTGAACCAACCTATAAGACTGACTCTGCAAGCCAGGTGTGAGGGAGCCAGTTTTCCTGTGAGGACTTGTAAACATTGGTTCTCAACAGTGAAACTTGGTTTCTTGAACAGAGTTATTGGTAAAGTTTGCCTGATTGTCCCATGAATCAAAATTTGACTATTTTCCCCTTTTAACCATGCTGGAAGTTTTCCACCAACATGCAGTAGTAACATTTAAAGTCTAGAATAACAGGCTGAGGTACTTAATAGCAACAGGAAATGCTGAAGTATCATTTTCCGAAAAAAGTTAAAATCATGACACTCATACAGATGTAAAAATGAGCATATGTTAGAAATTATTAACTCATTAATTGCGCTGGCTGGAAAATGACTGCTTGGCTATCACCTATGGGACATAACATTCTAACAATAAGCTTTCTGCTTCTGTACCCCCGCTTGCACAACTGACCTGTGGGTTGACAGTAAATAGAAGAAAAATAGACCTTTGTGTTCAGGCACAATGAAGAATGGGGTTTAGGGCTTATAAACCCTGTCCCTCTACATTTAGGGGCTGCTTAATTTGGGGTCTGCATAGCCCTGGCAGACCCAGCTGGCTGAATAAAGAGTGTGATTCCTATAACTCGCTGATTTCTGGTGGTCCGTGTGTCTTTCGGAGGCTGGCGGCTACCACATTTGGGGGCCCCAGCGAGATCTCAGGGAGTGGCCCTAGGATCTAAGACCAGACCAGCCTCCGAAGCAGTTGCTGTCCCTGTTATGGATTCAAAAGGATGGCCAACTTGAGATGTTCCAGGGCTCTCGAATGCTGTGACAGGGTCAATGCAATCATCAAGGATCCAACCTTTAGGACACACTGTTCCTGGTCCCAACAGGAATCTCCGAGGCCTCGACATCTGGATAAAAGGTACCTTTCTGTTGACCAATCATTGGGGGTCCGTGGAAAGACTGGACGCAGTCATATCTCTTGAACCATCGCCAGGCCGCGGGACACCACCTCCTGTGCCCTGTTATCGGGTTCTGTCTATTGTCGTTGGTCTTGTCTAGATTGCAGGTGGCGGACTTCTCTGCATTCACCTACACCCCATGTTCTCATCTGAGAGTCTGTTTTGTGTTTTCTGCACAAGTGATAGAAAGAAGCCCAAGCTCTCAGAAGAAATCCTTGGGGTGTCTCCTGTGACATTTCAAAGAAGGGTTTGTAGAGGGAGCTAACTACGGCATGAAGTTTTCTCCAGGCAGACTAAGAACATTGTGTAAAGTTGAGTGGCCGTTTTTTGGTATAAACTGGCCTCCGGAGGGTTCTTTTAACAGGGTTTTAGTGAGGAATGTTTGGAAGATTGTCACAGGAGACCCGGGACATCCCAATCAGTTTCCCTACATCAATCAATGGTTAAACCTTGTTCAGAAACCCCCTCCTTGGCTCTGCCAGTGTGCCCTTTCTCTAAGGGCATGAGTCTTAGTTGTGGGCACCCCGAAACATAAATCTCCAAGACAGCCCAGTCCCTCAGTCCTCCAATCTCCACCGGAGGACAGTGACCTTCCCCCACCCTATGATCCAGGATAACAGAGGCCAATAGCACCATGTCACCACTTTGGACGGCCAGCAGGTAATCCCTATGGACCTCCTGCTTCCGCTCCGGGCTGGGCACCAGCCGATACCACCACCCCGGCCATCCACCCCTTGCGAGAAGCACCACCCCGGGACATCACGCAAACAGACCCTGTATGGTTTACGTGCCTTTCTCGACTAGTGACCTGTACAACTGGAAGGCACAAAATCTGCCTTTCTCTGAGAAGCCCCAGGCATTAATGGGACTCTTAGAAAATATCTTTCAGACTCACTGCCCCACCTGGGATGATTGCCAACAGCTTTTGATTACCCCCTTGACCTCAGAAGAACACGGACATATTCCGACTGAAACACAAAAGATAGCTGCAAGAGGAAGGAAATTTGAGAAAGCAGGAGAACAGATTGAAGAATTTCCCTCCACCCGCGCAGACTGGGGACGCAATTCTCAGGCAGGGAAAACAGCTTGAGATCAGTACCACAGATTCTAATTGGGGGAATTAAGATGGCAATGAAGTTATACAGGGACCTCAAGAATCCCCCAGAATGTTTCTTGAAAGACTATAAGGAGGCATACTGGGTATACACCCCATTGATCCTGAGGCCCCTGAGAACCAGCAGACAATTAGTGTAGCCTTTGTTACTCAGGCAGCTCCGATATCCGGCGTAAATTACAAAAAATTAGAAGGTTTTGCAGGGATGAACCTGTCCCAACTTGTTGAGATAGTCCAAAAGGTGTTCAACAACAGGGAGGCACCGGATGACCCCAAAATTATGGCTAAAATCCAAAGCTACTGTCATCAACCCAGCCAATCTGTTGCCAGACCCAGACCCCAACACCCCTGTTCATGGCTGCACAGATTTCACTAACGCTACATGTGCCTCACGGCCAGACCTCAAAGACTTCCCCTCTGCCTGAGGCTGATGAAATTCTGTTCACGCACAGGAGCAACTTCATGCAAGAAGGAAGAAGGTACACTGGGGCAGTGGTCATAACTAACTGGCACCATCTGGTCACAAGCTCTTCCCCATAGGACTTCTGCTCAAAAGGCAGAACTCATTGCCCTCACTGAGACACTAAGATGGGGGAAATAATAAGGCAGTCACAGTATACACTGACAGGCAATACGCCTTTGCCTCTGCACATGTACATGGAGCCATCTACTAGGAAGGAGGGCTTCTGACTTCAGCTGGGAAGGACATTAAGAATAAGGAGGAGAAGGTCATCAAGAATAAGGAGGAGATCTTAGCCTGAAGCCATATGGATGCCTAAGGCTCTGGCTATTGTTCATTATAAAGGGCATCAAAAAGGGAATAGTTCTAAGGCTGAGGAAAACCAACAAGCTGATGCAGAGACAAAAACAGCAGCCACAAGGCCAGTGCAGTGAAACCCCCACCACGTCTCCTGACTTGTCCCTTACCCAGAACTGCCTCCGTCTCCAACCTATACAGCAGAAGAGAACATGTATTTTCAAGACAAGGGCAGCCACTAGGAATCAACAGGGGTGGTGGACGACCCTAGAGGGAAAAATCGAGCTCGTATGGGCCCTTGGAAGGACTCTCCTCCACCAACTACACCAGACCACACACCTAGGGCGAACTAAGATGCTCCAAGCTTTAGACCCCTACTTTCACTTGTTAGAAGGGAGAAGAACTACAGAAGATATTGCCTCACAATGCCCGGCTTGTGCCCAAGTTAATCCAAAGAAGGGGAAAATAGAAGAACCTAGGCATAGGGAAAGAGGAACTTATCTGGGGGACCACTGGGAAGTTGATTTCACTGAGGTAACCTCGACTGTGGGGGGCTACAGATATTTACTTGTTTTTATAGACACCTTTTCAGGATGGGTAGAGGCTTTCCCCACCAAGAAAGAAACTGCCTTAGCAGTTACTAAGAAACTACTACAAGAAATCCTCCCTCAATTTGGTCTCCCTGGAACTTTAGCATCGATGACAGGCCAGCCCTTGTAGCAAAGGTATCACAGAAATTGGCTAGGTACCTAAATTTGAGATGGAAACTCCACTGTGTCTACCAGCCCCAAAGTTCAGGCCATGTAGAACAAATAAATCAGACCCTAAAAGAGACATTAGTCAAGTTAGGATTAGAAACTGGTGGGACCTGGGTAGAACTTCTCCCCTTTGCTCTTCTCTGAGCCAGGTGTACTCCATATATTAATGGATTCACCCCATTTGAAATTTTCTTTGGGAAACCCCCACCTTTAGTACCTAGAAGATGAGAAAAAGGCAGAAGTCTTTACAGGCCCTTCAAAGTGTACAAAAGGAGATTTGGTCCCGAGTTCATGCTGTTCACTCAGCTCCAGGGGATGGACTTCCCCATCAGTTTCAGCCTGGGGAATCCTTGTGAATCCAGAAGTTCACTTCCAAAGGACTAGAACCCAAACAGAAAGGACCCTTCACTGTCTACCTGATGACGCCCACCTCAGTTTAAGTAGACGGCATCTCATCATGGATTCATCACTCCCACGTGAAGACAGCACGAGAGTGGACAGCTCAGGAAGATGGGCTCTTAAGACTAAGACTCAAGCGTACATAAGTCTAACCCTCTGTTTCTTCCTTATTTTCTCATTAGCCCAGGCATTCGACCAGCCACAACCAGAACCAGAAGGAGCATTAAAAACTTTGCTAACGACAATACATAAGGTCTTAAATAAGACCACCTGAGACGTAGGACAAGATTGCTAGTTGTGCCTAAACCCAAAACCCCCTTACTATGTCAGAGTAGGAACTCCCCTAAACTGGCTCAGCAGGCTAGAACGTCAAGTCAATTCACTAGCAGATGTAGTCCTCCGAAATAGAAGAAGTTTAGATTTATTATTTATAGAACAAGATAGATTATGTATGGCTCTAGGTGAAACCTGTTGCTTCTATGCCAATAACTCTGGAATAATTAGAGAAAGCTGATAACTAGAACAGAGAAATTTAGATGCCAGGGAAAAGCAGAGACTAGAATCAAATAACTGGTTTCATAGGATGTTTAATTTAATTGGTCACCATAGCTAACAACCCTTTTACCTGCTGTAGCTGGACCTTTAATCCTCCTCCTCCTCCTCCTCTTGTTAACTTTTGGCCCAGGTTTCCTTAATTTCTTGTTTGCATATATAAGGAAAAGAATTCATTCTATTAGACTTTTAGTATTACAGAATAGAGGCTATGTGCAAATTCCATATGAATAATCAAGGATTTGATTTTCTGCTAAGGCCGGTGGGGAATGTGCTGGCTAGAAAATTACTGTTTAAAAATTAATTACTTGCTGGAAATTACTGTTTGGCCTTCGCCATAGGAACATAGGCTACTAACTATGGAAACATAACATTCTAACAAGCTTTCTGCTTCTGTACCCGCGCTTGCACACACCTGTCCTGTGGGTTGTCAGGTAATGAATAGAAGAAAAATAGACCTTTGTGTTCAGACACAATGAAGAATGGGGTTTAGGGCTTAAAATCCCTGTCCCTCTACATTTCGGGGCTGCTTAATTTGGGGTCTGTGTACCCCTGGCAGACCCAGCTGGCTGAGTAAAGAGTGTGATTCCTATAACTCACTGAGTTCTGGTGGTCCGTGTGTCTATCGGGGGCTGGCGGCTACCACATAATGAGGAGAACTGGTTAGGTGTTACCATTTCAAAGGGGATCCAAAGAACAGACAAATCAGGAATATGAAAATAAACATGCAAAGGCAAAAATTATTGGGGGGAGTGTCTCCACCTGACAGTTCATTTGCATATCTGTAGGCAAAAATTATTTTTTATTGTTACCAGATATAACTACAGAGCTTAGAAAAAGTTCTCATATAATCAGAATCGAAAAACCTTGAAGGGTGTCCAGTAACACAAGGCGATTTAATAGTTTAGTTATTACAGGTGGAAGCCTTTGTCGCAACTACTCATTGTAGTGAATGAGTAAACAATACAGAAAAAAAAATGAGCATGGTTGTGTCCCAATAAAGTTTTATTTAGCAACACAGAAGTTTAAATTTCATATAATTTTCACATACCTCAGGTTATTTTGTTTTTTCCAGACTAATGAAAAAATTTAACATTCTTGGCTCACAAAAACGCAGTGACAGGATTTGAAAAAATTTAACATTTTTAGCTCACAAAAACGCAGTGACAGAATTTCGTCTGCAGGCTGTAGTCTGTGATAACCCTGTTCCTGTAAGTCATGCATAGGTTTCCATCTAAATTCACATTTCCCCTACAGAAACACAGGAAGTAATGTTGTGGCCGCCAGCCCCCGAAAGACACACGGACCACCAGAACTCAGTGAGTTATAGGAATCACACTCTTTACTCAGCCAGCTGGGTCTGCCAGGGGTACACAGACCCCAAATTAAGCAGCCCCGAAATGTAGAGGGACAGGGATTTTAAGCCCTAAACCCCATTCTTCATTGTGTCTGAACACAAAGGTCTATTTTTCTTCTATTCATTACCTGACAACCCACAGGACAGGTGTGTGCAAGCGCGGGTACAGAAGCAGAAAGCTTGTTAGAATGTTATGTTTCCATAGTTAGTAGCCTATGTTCCTATGGCGAAGGCCAAACAGTAATTTCCAGCAAGTAATTAATTTTTAAACAGTAATTTTCTAGCCAGCACATTCCCCACCGGCCTTAGCAGAAAATCAAATCCTTGATTATTCATATGGAATTTGCACATAGCCTCTATTCTGTAATACTAAAAGTCTAATAGAATGAATTCTTTTCCTTATATATGCAAACAAGAAATTAAGGAAACCTGGGCCAAAAAGTTAACAAGAGGAGGAGGAGGAGGAGGAGAAAAGGTCCAGCTACAGCAGGTAAAAGGGTTGTTAGCTATGGTGACCAATTAAATTAAACATCCTATGAAACCAGTTATTTGATTCTAGTCTCTGCTTTTCCCTGGCATCTAAATTTCTGTTCTAGTTATCAGCTTTCTAATTATTCCAGAGTTATTGGCATAGAAGCAACAGGTTTCACCTAGAGCCATACATAATCTATCTTGTTCTATAAATAATAAATCTAAACTTCTTCTATTTCGAGGACTACATCTGCTAGTGAATTGACTTGACGTTCTAGCCTGCTGAGCCAGTTTAGGGAGTTCCTACTCTGACATAGTAAGGGGTTTTTGGGTTTAGGCACAACTAGCAATCTTGTCCTACGCCTCAGGTGGTCTTATTTAAGACCTTATGTATTGTCGTTAGCAAAGTTTTAATGCTCCTTCTGGTTCTGGTTGTGGCTGGTCGAATGCCTGGAGCTAATGAGAAAATAAGGAAGAAACAGAGGTTAGACTTATATGCAGCAGGTCTTAGTCTTAAGAGCCCATCTTCCTGAGCTGTCCACTGTGCTGTCTTCACGTGGGAGTGATGAATCCATGATGAGATGCCGTCTACTTAAACTGAGGTGGGCGCCATCATCAGGTAGACAGTGAAGGGTCCTTTCTGTTTGGGTTCTAGTCCTTTGGAAGTGAACTTCTGGATTCACAAGGATTCCCCAGGCTGAAACTGATGGGGAAGTCCATCCCCTGGAGCTGAGTGAACAGCATGAACTCGGGACCAAATCTCCTTTTGTACACTTTGAAGGGCCTGTAAAGACTTCTGCCTTTTTCTCATCTTCTAGGTACTAAAGGTGGGGGTTTCCCAAAGAAAATTTCAAATGGGGTGAATCCATTAATATATGGAGTACACCTGGCTCAGAGAAGAGCAAAGGGGAGAAGTTCTACCCAGGTCCCACCAGTTTCTAATCCTAACTTGACTAATGTCTCTTTTAGGGTCTGATTTATTTGTTCTACATGGCCTGAACTTTGGGGCTGGTAGACACAGTGGAGTTTCCATCTCAAATTTAGGTAGCTAGCCAATTTCTGTGATACCTTTGCTACAAGGGCTGGCCTGTCATCGATGCTAAAGTTCCAGGGAGACCAAATTGAGGGAGGATTTCTTGTAGTAGTTTCTTAGTAACTGCTAAGGCAGTTTCTTTCTTGGTGGGGAAAGCCTCTACCCATCCTGAAAAGGTGTCTATAAAAAACAAGTAAATATCTGTAGCCCCCCACAGTCGAGGTTACCTCAGTGAAATCAACTTCCAGTGGTCCCCAGATAAGTTCCTCTTTCCCTATGCCTAGGTTCTTCTATTTTCCCCTTCTTTGGATTAACTTGGGCACAAGCCGGGCATTGTGAGGCAATATCTTCTGTAGTTCTTCTCCCTTCTAACAAGTGAAAGTAGGGGTCTAAAGCTTGGAGCATCTTAGTTCGCCCTAGGTGTGTGGTCTGGTGTAGTTGGTGGAGGAGAGTCCTTCCAAGGGCCCATACGAGCTCGATTTTTCCCTCTAGGGTCGTCCACCACCCTGTTGATTCTAGTGGCTGCCTTGTCTTGAAAATACAGGTTCTCTTCTGCTGTATAGGTTGGAGACGGAGGCAGTTCTGGGTAAGGGACAAGTCAGGAGACGTGGTGGGGGTTTCACTGCACTGGCCTTGTGGCTGCTGTTTTTGTCTCTGCATCAGCTTGTTGGTTTTCCTCAGCCTTAGAACTATTCCCTTTTTGATGCCCTTTATAATGAACAATAGCCAGAGCCTTAGGCATCCATATGGCTTGAGGCTAAGATCTCCTTATTCTTGATGACCTTCTCCTCCTTATTCTTAATGTCCTTCCCAGCTGAAGTCAGAAGCCCTCCTTCCTAGTAGATGGCTCCATGTACATGTGCAGAGGCAAAGGCGTATTGCCTGTCAGTGTATACTGTGACTGCCTTATTATTTCCCCCATCTTAGTGTCTCAGTGAGGGCAATGAGTTCTGCCTTTTGAGCAGAAGTCCTATGGGGAAGAGCTTGTGACCAGATGGTGCCAGTTAGAGTTATGACCACTGCCCCAGTGTACCTTCTTCCTTCTTGCATGAAGTTGCTCCTGTGCGTGAACAGAATTTCACCAGCCTCAGGCAGAGGGGAAGTCTTTGAGGTCTGGCCGTGAGGCACATGCAGCGTTAGTGAAATCTGTGCAGCCATGAACAGGGGTGTTGGGGTCTGGGTCTGGCAACAGATTGGCTGGGTTGATGACAGCAGCTTTGGATTTTAGCCATAATTTTGGGGTCATCCGGTGCCTCCCTGTTGTTGAACACCTTTTGGACTATCTCAACAAGTTGGGACAGGTTCATCCCTGCAAAACCTTCTAATTTTTGTAATTTACGCCGGATATCAGGAGCTGCCTGAGTAACAAAGGCTACACTAATTGTCTGCTGGTTCTCAGGGGTCTCAGGATCAATGGATCTGTATACCCAGTATGCCTCCTTATAGTCTTTCAAGAAACATTCTGGGGGATTCTTGAGGTCCCTGTATAACTTCATTGCCATCTTAATTCCCCCAATTAGAATCTGGTGGTACTGATCTCAAGCTGTTTTCCCTGCCTGAGAATTGTGTCCCCAGTCTGCGCGGGTGGAGGGAAATTCTTCAATCTGTTCTCCTGCTTCCTCAAATTTCCTTCCTCTTGCAGCTATCTTTTGTGTTTCAGTCGGAATATGTCCGTGTTCTTCTGAGGTCAAGGGGGTAATCAAAAGCTGTTGGCAATCATCCCAGGTGGGGCAGTGAGTCTGAAAGATATTTTCTAAGAGTCCCATTAATGCCTGGGGCTTCTCAGAGAAAGGCGGATTTTGTGCCTTCCAGTTGTACAGGTCACCAGTCGAGAAAGGCACGTAAACCATACAGGGTCTGTTTGCATGATGTCCCGGGGTGGTGCTTCTCACAAGGGGTGGATGGCCGGGGTGGTGGTATCGGCTGGTGCCCAGCCCGGAGCGGAAGCAGGAGGTCTATAGGGATTACCTGCCCACGTCCTAGGAGGTGAGGTGGTGCTATTGGCCTCTGTTGTCCTGGATCATAGGGTGGGGGAAGGTCACTGTCCTCCGGTGGAGATTAGAGGACTGAGGGACTGGGCTGTCTTGGAGATTCATGTTTCGGGGTGCCCACAACTAAGACTCATGCCCTTAGAGAAAGGGCACACTGGCAGAGCCAAGGAGGGGGTTTCTGAACAAGGTTTAACCATTGATCGATGTAGGGAAACTGATTGGGATGTCCTGGGTCTCCTGTGACAATCTTCCAAACATTCCTCATTAATCCCTGTCTAAAGAACCCTCCAGAGGCCAGTTTACACCAAAAGACAGCCACTCAACTTCACACAATGTTCTTAGTCTGCCTGGAGAAAACTTCATGCCATAATCAGCCCCTTTACAAACCCTTCTTTGAAATGTCACAGGAGACACCCCAAAGGTGTCTTCTGTGAACTTGGGCTTCCACCCATCGCTTGCACAGAAAACACAAAACAGACACACAGACAAAAACAAAACAGACACTCAGACAAGAACAATTACCGGGGTGTAAATGGACCCAGAGAAGTCCGCCACCTACAACCTAGACAGGACCAGACACAATAAACAAAACCTGAAACCAGGGCATAGGAGGCAGTGTCCCGCGGCCTGACGATGGTCTAAGAGATATGACTGCGTCCAGTCTCTCCGCGGACCCCCAATGACCCGTCAACAGAACCAGGAAGGTACTTTTTATCCAGATATCGAGGCCTCGGAGATTCCAGATTCCCATCTGGACCAGGAACAAACAGCATGTCCTAAAAGTTGCGTCCTTGATGATTGAATTAAGCCCATCACAGCATTCAAGGGCCCTGGAACGCCTCAGGTTGGCCACCCCTTTGAATCTGTAACAGGGATAGCAACCGCTTCGGAGGCCGGTCCGGTCTTAGATCTCAGGGTCACTCCTCAAGATCTCGCTGGGGCCTCCAAATGTTGTGGCCACCAGCCTCCGAAAGACACACGGACCACCAGAACTCAGTGAGTTGTAGGAATCACACTCTTTATTCAGCCAGCTGGGTCTGCCAGGGCTACACAGACCCCAAATTAAGCAGCCCCGAAATGTAGAGGTACAGGGTTTATAAGCCCTAAACCCCATTCTTCATTGTGTCTGAACACAAAGGTCTATTTTTCTTTTATTTACTGTCAACCCACAGGTCGGTTGTGCAAGTGAGGATACAGAAGCAGAAAGCTTATTGTTAGAATGTAATGTATGTTTCCATAGTTAGTGGCCTATGTTCCTATGGCGATAGCCAAACAGTAATTTCCAGCAAGTAATTAATTTTTAAACAGTAATTCTCCAGCCCACACAGTAACATGGGGACATAATTATCTGTACAGCAGCAAAGTTGCTGTGAAATAAATTAATGCATGTGATGTGCCGGGGGCAGTGAGTAGTATTTTTATTGTCATTATTCTGTGATTGTAACTGAGGTCAGATGCCCAGCTAAAGTCAGTTCCGAGCTCAGTATTGGACCTGGCTGGGACTGGGCTTCGCGCGCCGCGAAACTGCAGCCTCGCCTCCACTCCTTGAATCTGTGAGGGATGAGACTTCCGCCCCGGGAGCTGTCAGGGCCACAGGCCGGACTTCTGTCAGGAATTCCGCGAGAATCTGGAAATCTGGAGATTCTCCCGGGGAAGAGAGCGCGGGAGGTGTCGAAGGTTGGCCACTTCAATGCGGGAGGCGAGACGGCAGGCGAAGCGGTGGCCTGCAATTGGCCAGTGTTGTACTGGGCGGGGCCGTCAGAGGGTGGCTTCTCTCAGTGATTGGCCGAGGGGTGAGATGCCGGTTTTTTATTGGCTAACTCCTCTCGGGGCGGGCAGAGTGGGAGCGGTCGCTGATTGGCCAACAACAGCGCAGCGGGGACGCCGGATTGGTAGGCCCCGGCGCCCCAGTTCACGAGTCCCGGCGCGCCATGGCGTCTGGTGGCTGGCGGTGGCTGCGCGGCCTGTGCACAGCGGGGCAGCCCTTATTCCAAGGCCGTGCGCTGCTCGTCACCAATACGCTGGGCTGCGGCGCGCTCATGGCGGCCGGGGACGGCGCGCGCCAGTCCTGGGAGATCCGCGCCCGGCCAGGCCAGAAGTTCGACCCGCGGCGCTCAGGTGAGGAGGCCGGGGTTGCTGGCCCTTGACCTCGGGGAACCTTTGACCCCGACCTCAGATTTGGAGACCCCTGGACTGGACCCGCAGGCTGTGACCTCTACCGCTGGCCTGAGTCCTCGGCAGGACCCTCGATCTCCGCGTGCACCCTAGGGGCCGACTGCCCCTCCCCTGGTCTCCCCTTCCACCCCCGGTCTCTGTCTCTTCTCTTCCCGGGATCTCCGTCTCCTCCAACGCGGGGATCTCCTTACCCTCCAGCCCGGGTCTTCGTTGCCTCCCATACCTGGGGTTTCTTTCCACTCTCATTCTCAGGGTCTCGTCTCCGCCCACCCCCTCGTCCACTTCCCTCCCTCCCGCACTGAGGGACGGAGCGTGGAGCACAGGAGGCTGCACCCGAGTCAGTCAAGGGCGTGGTCTCTGGACCCCTGCCAGCCTGGGATCGCTATGCCTCATTTTCCTCCTCTGGAAAGCCAGGCGGTGGTTGAACTCCCTCTCAGGGTGGTGAAAGGAAGAGAAGATGTAAAAGGAGACCCGGAATGGTGCCTGGCGGTGGGGCTGGGAATATCCGGGTGGGCTCTGGGAGGGCGTCAGGCTTACCTAGGTTTTAGCCAGGGAGGCAGTGGACTGGGGAGTTTGCCTGACTGACCATGGTCCCCCTGACTCTTGGACTGCCCTCAGCGAGCATGTTTGCGGTGGGCTGCAGCATGGGCCCCTTCCTGCACTACTGGTACCTCTGGCTGGACCACCTGCTCCCAGCATCCGGCCTCCGCGGTCTTCCAAACATCCTCAGGAAGGTCCTAGTCGACCAGCTGGTGGCCTCTCCCATGCTGGGTGTCTGGTACTTTTTGGGTAAGGAGCTCCATGACCCTCATAGGTCAGGGGTGGGGGACAGAGCCAGCCTTGTGTTAAGAAGGATGCCAAGATACATTGTTGATGCACCTCCTGTGTGGGTGGCCCTGGACTGGAGGCTGGATCACAGTGGTGACAGTGGGGGCAGGTGTGAATGGCAGAATCAGACAATGGTGCTGAAGTGTAGGAAGGATGAGGACAGTATCTGATGGAGCTGCCCTGGGTGGTGGTTGGAAGAGCTTTCCAAAGGAGAGAAACTCAGCTGAGACTTGAAGGAGCCAGCAGCCAGAGGAACAGGCAGAGGAACAGCCTGTGCAAAGGCCCTGAGGCTGAAGGAAGAAGAGCCTAGACTGGGGTTTGATGGGGCACAATCACCCCAGCCATTGGTTCTGAGAAGAAAGTTGTCACCCATTCCCTACCCCACTCCTCAGACAGGTAATAAAACAGCCTCAGCATCAGGCATGGTGTATCTCCATCATTTGGGGTATGTGTTTATAACCTGGGACTCACTTTATCTGTGTTTGTTTTTCTACACCTGCCACCCTACTGTACTACTCTTCCTACTGCACGGCTTTTAAATGTCCTGGTTCCTCTGCCTGGAACACTCTGTCCCTCAGGATGTCCTGCCCCGCCTACTCCATCTTCAGTACTCTCCAGCCTCTGACACTCTCATTTCCTTCCCAGGCCTTGGCTGCCTAGAGGGCCAGACTCTGGACCAGAGCTGCCAGGAGCTGCGGGACAAGTTCTGGGAATTCTACAAGGTGGGTGTGCCCTACCAGGCCCTGTCCATCCTGTTTCTTCTCCACTCCCTTACAGTCCTCTTGCCCCACCCCTCATAGCCACCAGGCCCTGCCCAGGTCCCTCCTGGTCCCACTCCTTACCACAATCTGCCCCTCCTCACAGGCTGACTGGTGCGTGTGGCCGGCAGCGCAGCTGGTGAACTTCCTCTTCGTGCCCCCCCAGTTCCGAGTCACTTACATCAATGGCCTAACACTGGGCTGGGACACGTACCTCTCTTACCTGAAGTACCGGGTGAATGCAGTGGACAGATCAGACACCCAGGGGACTCCTCAGAAGCCAAAAATGTGAGCCTCAAAAGGCACTACAGCTCCCCTCTAGGGTAAAGGCTTCCTGTGCCCTTGAGAACTCACTCTACAGTGAGTAGGCGGAGAGCTGATCACAGCAGGGTGAAGACTGAGCCCCTTTCAGCTGTCTGATGGCACTTTTGCTGGGTTTCTGTGCATCTTTCCAGCCAGGCTGACCTCTGCCCCCAGACAGGTGGAAGAGGGCTCCATGAGGAGCCCAAAGGGAGGAATGAGTGCAGCACCTGACCAGATCCTCTTGTGCGGACAGATCCCAGGCCCCCTGATGTCCCCAGGCTGAGTGGCCCTGGACAAAGTACATACTGTGCAACTCCACCCCCAACTAGATGCCAAACAGAGCAAAACTGACCTCTAGCTGACCACTCGCCTGAAGCAGTTCCTATAGCAGTCCAGGCCAGGGTCCTGAGCCAAGTCCCAGCCCCACCCCAACTCCTGGGCATCTTAACTGGGCTACCCCTTCCAAGCCCACTACCAGCCTCAATTTCCCCATCTGGAACACAGCCATGAAGATCAATAGTCATCCCTGAGCCCTTCTCACTGGGAGCCTCACGGACCAGGACGTCTCATCCTTAGCACTGGGCCCTAGAACCAAGGTGGGGACATCACCCGTCCTGTCGGAACAGGGCCTGGCCTGGAGTTGGCTACCAGGATCTGGAGCCTTAGGAAGGGCTGGGCAGCACCATTGTCATGTTCTGGTCATGCATTGTGGAAACTTCATTAAATTTTCTTGTCATTGAAAACTTCGTGGACAACCACAGCCAGCGTGGGCAGGTGGCACACACAAGGGCACAGTGTTGTCCATTCGCTTTATTGGATGTGTGTAGTGTTGTCATGACATCTAGGGTACTGGGGACAAGTTTGACACTCATGACAGACGAGTCTATGAGGAAAACGGGTTCCCAGGGTGGTAAGTACCCACTGCAGCCTCCCCTCCAAAAAAAAAGGTAAAACCTTGGGGGCCCAGGAGCCAGGAGGGCCATTGTCTGGCTCTGACCCACCCTGTGGTCCATGCTGAGACCCCACTAGGGTCTCGGCCCACTATGTCACAGCCAAGCAGCTGGCAGGCCTTTCTACCTCCTACCACCTGGTCATCCTGCCCTCAGGTGTCATCTGGTCCCTTCTTCAAAACAGAACTATTGATGGGTGAATTTTTAAAAAGGTGGGTCTGGAGAGGAGGGTGAGTGGTAAGTTTGAGGGGCCACGACACGCCACTGCAGAGCAAGGATAGGGCTGTATGTACAGGGTGTGGTGGGTGGGTGGGGTGCCGAGCCCCCAGTGGACATCTCCAATAAATAAATAGCTACAATAATAAATAAGGGTGATGGGCTAAGTCAGGACAGGGGTCTCACGCCCATAGCCAGGGGAACCAGGTCATGCCCAGTCTTGATCTGGGTCAACCTGAAGGAGGGGGCGGGCAGGGGTGGGGGCCAGGATGGGTGGGCCAGCTCTCAGCAGGCGCAGTCCTGGTGCGGGGGCGCCTGCTGATCCGTGAGCTGTGGGCCCTGCTTGGCGCCTGTGACCGCGGGGTCAGCCGTGTCCAGTGACTCAGACATCTTCTCACAGATGACATCAACCAGGCGCTCAAAGGTCTGCTTGACATTAATGTTGTCTTTGGCGCTTGCCTCAAAGAACTCGAACCCTGTGGTCGGGGAAGGCGGGATGAAGATATTGGGCTCCTCACTCTTAGAGACACTTCTCTGAAGCTAGAAATATCTGAATGTTCCCAGTGTTGACCACACTGTAAAGGCACTGGCAAGTTCCATGGGGAAGTAACACTGAACTTGGTCAGCTCTGTATTTTCTACACTCTTCTTTACCCTAAAACTATCCCCTTTGCATTGTCCCCTGTTCCCACCAGCCAGCCCAGCCCCATGTACTGGCTCTGGTGGCATCTGACACTTAGATCCAGCAGTGCCCTTTCCTGCTCACACATTCTCTGTGGCTCCTTAGTGTCCTCAGAAGAGTCCCAGCTCTTCACAATATGCAGTGGTCAGGCCCTGCATATTGGCCACATTTCCTCCCAGTGACCTGTGTAAAACTATTGCCAAATGCATAGGATCTTTCCCACCTATGGCTTCTGCCCGAGCTGTTTCCTCTCCCTGAACGACCACCCCTTCTTCAAGCACCATTCTCCAAGATTCTCCACCCCTTGAAGCCTTACCTATGCCAGGCAGAGCCTGGCTCCCTACTGCATTCCCCCATCCCAGGTCCCTCCCTCTACTCTGCAAAGCTGGAGGCCTCTCCTGGGCCCAGCAACACCTAGCATGAGATTGGGCAGTGAGACTGTCAGAGTGAATCAGTAACTTCTGCAGAGTGAACTCTTCACACATCCATTAAGATCCATCTCACGCAGCTCTTGTGTCATGGCCAGTTTGCAGAAATCATAAATAGTCTGGATTTGAATCCAGGCTCCTATCCTGGCTTTGCTGAGAGACCTTGGATGTGTCCCCACCCTTCTCAGGGCTTTAGAGTCCCTCTTCTAGCCTGTAGGTTTCCAGCCCAGCCGGGCACTCACCAAGGTGGTCAGCCAGCTGCCGGCCGCGTTCTGATGATACCACCCGCTCATCCTCCATATCACACTTGTTCCCCACCAGCAGCACCTGGGCATTGTCCCATGAATAAGTCTTGATCTGGGTCGACCTGGAGGAGTGGGCAACAGGGGTGGGTTAGGGCTTAAAGAATCTGAGCTCTACTCCCTCACCTTACTTCAGCACCCCAGGTCCCCATTATTCCTTGAACATGTCAGGTTTAGTTCTTCCTCCAGCCTCTGTCCTATCAAGAACTCTTCTATCTCTGAGCGTCTGTTCCCACAATTCCCTGATCTTGGAAATCTCTCTTTTCAAGCAAACTCCCTTCCTAGATCCCTGCCCCTGGAGAGAAGTATTTCTCCCTCTTCAGCAAAATCAGAAATTTTCTTAAAATTTATCATTACTTTTGGACAAAAATATATAAATGTTTATGTCCTTTAACCTGTGCCAACTGTCCCTATATTTTCTGTTCTCTCCTCTGTATTTTTTTCTGTATATTTATATTTTCATTTTCTACCTGAAATCCTTATTATTTTGAGTTGATGATGCTGTATTTTAATGATTATAGATTGACAGCAGGTCTGAGACCCCAATAATGTTATTTACATTTCTGCCAAAGGACTGGGTCTCCCTCATCAGCCTTAGCCCCAAGCTTTGTACCAAGCCTGGCTCAGAAGACAGGCTGAGAGGGGTGGGGGTATGCTTACCAGTCCTGCACAGCATTGAAGGATTCCTCATTGGTGATGTCATACATGAGGATGAAGCCCATGGCACCTCGATAGTAGGCTGTAGTGATGGTTCGGTACCGCTCTTGTCCTGCCGTGTCCTGGGGAAGAGACAGGATCAGAGAGGACCCACATGTAAGCTCCTCACAGTGGAAATGAGCTCTGAGATCGTTCAGTCTAGCCCCCTGAGACCCAGAGAGGAGTGGGGGCTTCCCAGAGGCACGGGGTCAGGGAGAGCTTGGTTTTTGATCATCCTATAGAGTCCAATATTGCTCCCTTATTCATCAGTACATGTGTTCAGGGCACTGGGGACACAGCTGTAAACAAAATGGACAAAAATTACTGCTCTTGTGCAACTGGCAGCTCAGTGCAGGAAACAGACAATACACATGAAAAGAAAAATGTATCCTATGTTGGAGGGCAATAAGGATTGAGGGGGAAATAAAAGCCTGACAGGGATGGGTAATGTAGGCTGGGGTAGGATTTGAAAACCCAAAGGACATGTGGAGATCAGGGGAAGGAAAAATATAAACAGAGGGCATTGCTGGGGCAGATCGATGTGGGACTGCCTGGTACATTTGGGGAATGGTGAGGGGGTTGAGGCAGCAATGGAGAGAAAGACTAAGGTGGAGGTATCACAGGGACAGACCAGACAGTGTCTCCTAAGCCTGGGGAGGGGTTCAGGGTTTACTCTGCATAAAGTGGGAGCCCTGGGAGGGCTGGGAGCTAATAGGCTCCTTCAGGCCTCTGTGTGGGTGGAGGAGCTAGCCAGGAAACCCTGGAGGAGGTACCTGAGCCTGTTCCAAACAATGAGTTTCGGGGCCAAGATCTGATGAAACCTCATACACATGAAAGAACTTGCAGATGGGGAAACTGAGGCACCAGGCCCAGTGATGCTTCTGCCAATACCAGGGGTAGGAGAGGACCCAGCATTGGCTCCTCCCCCAGCCCTAGAGAGCACCAATTAGGGTCCAGTGGAAAAGCAGGGGTGCTTTCTTCTGTGCCTCTGGCACACAGATAGGTACCTGATAAATGCCCAGTGTATGAATGAATGAATCTAGACGGGAAGGAGATAGGCAAAGCTGGAGTTGCTGTTTCAGGAAGGGAAAGTGATGGAGCTAGGAGTCCCCCAACTGGACCCACCCAGATCTGCAGCTTGATCCTCTTGTCGTTGCGGTAGATGGTCTTGACCTTGAAGTCAATGCCCACAGTGCTGACAAAGGCGGGTGTGAAGGAGTCGTCTGCGTAGCGGAAGAGGAAAGATGTCTTGCCTACACTGCTGTTGCCAATGATGAGGATCTTGAACATGTAGTCGAAGTTCTGGTCTGAGGACTCCTTCTGCCCATAGCGCGAGTCTGTGGCTGACGCCATCTAAGGGTATGGGGCACAGGTGAACGTGAAGGGTCCCCTGCCATCCCAGGCACAGGCACTGAATGGGGAGAACTCCAGAACCACAAAAAGGGACCAGCATGTGGAGATTACCCTCATCCCACCAGGAGTCCCAGTTCTAATCATGGAGCCGGTGGCAAAGAGGGAGCTGTGACCTTGAAAGGCCAGGGGCTTCAGGGACGAGCTCAGAGCAGCAGAAATGGGGACACCCTCTCCAGCAGGTCTGCACCCCAAGTCTTGCTGTAACTCTAACCCATCAGGAGGTGACTGCGGCCAGCTCCACCCCCTATCATCATTTATGTTCCTCAGAACCGAGTGCGGGGGCATGGAGCACAGGCGTACACACGTGGACTGTCTGAAGGGATTCACACCTGCAGCCCTTCTTCCCCCAGGCTCTCAGACTGGGAGAGCTCAGACTGAGGCAGCTATATCACGTGATATAGGCGGAGCGTGCACACAGCAGGGCACACACCCATACACGGGTGTTCGACATATGAGGGTCAAACGCACCGTGCACAGGGCAGAGATGCAGACACCTGTCTGCACACCAACATGCATATACAAGTGTACAAACCCACCCGTGCGCAGGGCGTCCTTCACCCGTGCAGGTGTGTACACGTCACCCACACTGGCACGCATCCCCAAACACATATGCACACGGCCGTGCATTCACACGCACGATCCACGCGTCTCCCTGCACAAGCGTGCAGCACGCACATACTTGGGCCAGGCGCCACGGAGTCACGAACATACCCAGGTACGCACGCAAGGGCACACACAGACCCTCCGGCAAAGGCGGGCGCGCACACGCGTGTGCACACCCCGCGCACGCGCACGCGCACGCAGCTTCCCGCAAGGCACTTGCATCCCCTCCCCCTCCGCCGCAGAGCTGGGGTTGGGGGGTAGGGGCGTGAGGATCCGGCAGGAAGGGCGAGCCGGGGCCTTACCCCGCCCCAGGCCCGCGACCACCGCATTCTTCCCCCCATTAACCCTTGCCAGCCCCCTCTGCCACCCCCGCCAGCGCATCAGTCAAATGAAGGTTATTTAGCGGCTCCCGGCGGGAGTGCACCGGCCCGCCTGGGCGCTCACCTTGCCGAGCACCGATGCGGTGGCGACCTTAGCGGCGGCGGCTCTTCTGGCAGAGGCGGTGGCGGGCCCCCAGCGCGGCGATGCGGGGCTGCGCGGCGGCGGCGGCGGCGGCGGCTCCGGCCCCTGCAGTCGGCGGTGACGTCCTGCAAGGAGCGGGGCGGGGCGTCACATGCAGATGTGGCCGTGACGCCGCCCGGGGCGGAGCCGCGCCTGGAGACGGGGCGCCCAGAGCCCGCGGAGCCGCGCGCCGCGGGACGGCCGCGCAGGCGGGCGGGGCCCGGAGGGCTCGTCCAATAGCGGGCGCGGACGTCACGGGGCGGGCCCTCTCCCGGCCCCGCCTCCACCTGGCGTCACGGGGCGGGGCTGCGCGGCGCCCTCTCAACAGCTTAAGCTGTAGAGTGATGGGCCGAGTAGCCAATCAGAGATTATTACCTTCCTTTTTCTATCCAATGATGGCTCCTGAGCAGTTGAAGGGAGGAGAGGCTAAGGCCTTGGCTGACCTAGGAGCTTCAGGGGGCGTTCCCCTTCCCCACAACCCAGGCCCCCACCCAGGCCGAGTTGCTGTGACCTCCCGTCAAACGCCCCCGATTCCCAACTTCATAAAAGAGGAATAGAAAATAGGAGAGCTTCTCCATTGCCCCTATATATCGACTTCAAATAAAAAAGTACAAAAGAAGAAAAAGCAGAAATAGGAGTCAGGAGAGACCCTGTCCAACTTCTGAGATGTAAGACCCTCAAAGTGGGCTGGGCTGGTAGATGCAGGACCCTGTGTCTGAGCTAAAAGAAAAACGAGTCTACCGCCATGCCACCCTGAACAAGCCCCATCCCATCTGATCTTGGAAACGAAGGAGGGTCAGGCCTGGTTAGTACTTGGATGGAAGACCACCTAGGAAGACCAGGTGCTGTAGGCGTAAAAAACAAACAAACAAACAAACAAACAAGGGATTGTAAGCTGACAAGGTCCTTGCAATCTGTGAGGTCAACCAAGGGTTGCCTCGCTGAGAGAGAGAGAGAGAGAGAGAGAGAGAGAGAGAGAGAGAGAGAGAGAGAGGAAAGGCAAAAGAAAAAGAAAAGAAAAAAAGAAAAAATAGGGATCAAGAGAGCCACCCCTCCCCACCAATTCCCAGAAAAGAAGGAAAGGGTCTGAGGGATGCTCTGAGAACCCCTCCCCTCCCTGAGACCTATTTTCAAAGAAAAGGCAGAAGTAGGGCAGAGAAACTTCTTGTCGCCTAAACCGCAAAGCGTGCGATGAAAGACCCAGGAAACAGGGAGGGTAAGAGCGAAACTTACAGACCCAACAATAAAGGGGTTGAAAGAAGCTCACCCCTCCGTGGTTCTGGACTAAAGACAAGAAGGAACTACCCCCTCCCTCCATCCTCCCTCCATCCTGAGGAAACGAGATTCAGAGTGGGGATTTTGGGAGCTGAGATGCTTCATCGTTTTTTCACCCAAATCTCGAAGAGGAAAAGAATAACAGGGGGCCGGAGAACGAGACCTTGGGCCTCATTCCAAGTCCCTGCCCCCAACTCCCTCCAAGCCCCCGGATTCATTAAGGTACCTGTGGTTCCAGGAGAATCCTGATCGCCCTGATTCCTCCCCAGGAGCGGAGTGGGGAGTGGAGGGGTGGGGAACCGAAATTGTTTATAAAAAGCCTGCCAGCTGCAGAGGCGCGGAAGAGACCAGAATAACTTCGAGCTTGGAGGCTGCCCCCAGAACCCACGCTTGCCCCAGCGTCCCTCCCACTCTGCTTGCATTTAGGAAATCTGTCTTTTCTAAGGGTAATGTATTTGTCCCTCTCCCCCACTCGGACTATAAAAGTACCACACACCCACTGCGGAGAATTGGGAAACTCGATAAAAACAATAAATAAATAGATAGACAAACAAATTCACCTCAGTCTTCACCCCACCCCCTCCCAACTAGGAGGCTGGCAGTTGAGACCCAGGTGTGGGTGGGGCTCCAGGAGAGCTGGTCCGGGTACTGAGTGGAGGTGAGGAAGTGTAGGGTCTGGTAGGCTCTCTGACCTTCAAAATGCCTGCTTCAGGCTTCAAAAGGAGATGGTACCCAGAAATACCTGTCCCCTCCCCCTAGGGGAAAAAACTACAACAATGTTCCCCAGCTTCTCCCCAAAAGAATTTGTGTGTTAACATAAAAAGAATACAAAGCCTTTATTGCCAAGAACCAGCATTTGGTGCTGAAATTAGGAATGGTTGAATGGGGGGCTGCGTGCTTTGGGCGTCTTCTGCATGGCAGGGGAGATAGAGCTGGGTGGTAGAAAGGGCCTAAATCCTCTCAGGTCCTGGCCCACTCAGAGTAAAGTCCAGACTACTCCCAGCAGCGCAGGTCCCACAATGTCCCCACCAGCTATGCCCCATCTCATTTTTCTCCAGTCTGATACTCCCTCCTTTGGTTCCAGGTACAACCTGCCTCAGGGCTTTTGCACCTGCTGTTCCTTCTGCCTGGAGCACTGTTTACACAGCTCTCCCTAGGCCTGGTTGTCTCATCCCCTTCAGATCTCCGATCAACACCCACGTCCTTCCAGAGGTTCCAATTTCACCCTGTCACTTCCTATCACATCACCACATTTATCCTTCCTGACATATCAGAAATGATTATGTTGACTTGTTTATCCACTAGCCATCTGTGAGCCCAGAGAACACCTAAACCTGTGACACAGTAAGTGTCCGGGATGGTATGGCACAAATGAAGGAAAGAATGGATGAATAAATGGAGGGTGACTTTGACCAGAGAATTTAGGGAGGACCTCTCTGAAGAAGTGACATTTTAGCAGGAACCTGAAGGAGAAGGAGCTAGCCACTGGGAGAATGTGGGGTAGGGACACTGCTCCAAACAAGGACCAGGAAGTGCAAAGGCCCTGAGGCTGGAACTCACTAAACAAGTTCAAGAGACAGCCTCTCTCCGGTTCTGTGAGGAAGATGGAGCAGGCAACCTTTTCTCCTTTAATGGAGGGCAAACTAAGGCCATGAGAGTCATCCTAGAGTTTCACAAGGGCTGAAAGTCATGAGGAGCCCTGAAGACCTTCTCCCACCCTCCTCTTTGGGCCACAAAGCTAAGGACCCCAAGAGAAGAAAATGGAGGACCTGGAGCATGTGATATCAGTCACCCCTACTGTGGACTTCAGTTTCTACATCTGTGAAATGGGAGAAGAGGCAGGGTTAATTTTCACTTTGAACATGTATCTCAGTGTCTGAGTCAGGCCACACTTTCCTCAAACCTTACCTGTTGTTGCAATATGTGACCCTCTCAAAGAGCTCATTTTACCAATGAAAAGATAAAGGCTTTGCAAGGTTTAAGGGACTCTCTGAAGTTGTCAAAGACCATCTTTGGGGACACTAAGGATAGCACAGTGCACCTGGCCCAGGCCTCCTGGGATCATGGTCTGGAGAGCATGGCAGACATGAATCAAACAATACCCCAAAGCTTCCACCAGTACCAGCCTGGAGTGGGGTGTCAGGGAGGACTTCCCAGAGGATGGGTCACTGAGCTGAGACCCAAAGGGTAAGGAGGAGGAGAAGTATTACAGATGGTGGGCACAGCATGTGCAAAAACCATGCTTGGGATGTGGAAAGTCATTGTGGGTAGAATGCAATCAGTAAGACAGAGTGGGAGGGATGCTGTGGCCCAAACTGAAGTGGAATATATGATTATTCTTATAGTGGGTAGAGAAAAATCTGGAAGGAAATAAGGTGAAATGCTGAAGGCAGATAGTCTATGGGTGAGGTTATAACAGAATTTTATTTTCTTCTTACATGTTTCCATCATTTCAAATTTCTCTACAGCGAAAACATATTACTGGTAAAGGGGGAGGAAGAAAAAATTATAATCATCCCCTAAATCACTGCCTTTTAAAGATCTGGAAAGATATAAACCAAGTTCATGACCCAGATGGTGTTTAATTCTCTCTCTGTGAAATTAGATCACTAATTGTGATGATGATGAATTATCAATGGAATCATTTAGGAATGAAACCAGCTGTTCTCCCAGCCAGAGGTCACTCTGGGAGGGAGGTAAAGGTAGAGGGGGAACACTGAGCCTTCCAGAGACAGGAATCAGACCTGAGACTTAAAAGCAGAGCCGCCTGGGCTGCTTCTGCCACGGCGGCCCCTGCCCCAGGCTCAAACAGGCGAGGTGTGGGAGGGGTGGCCGGCCAGGCGAGGATCCCTGAATTCACCGCGCCTCCCGCCGCCAGGGGGCGCCGCTGGCTGCTGACCAGCGCCCAGCTGCACTGTCTGGAGCAGGTAACAGGACGGCTCTGGGCCCCGGCTCCCCTACCCAGGAAGTGGCTGTGATACTAGTTTAGCATAATAGGGTTTATTTAACCCCAGAGAAACGTCCACTGCCCCAAATTTCTAATATATTTCAGGGAGGCCACAGACACCACCCCTCAACCAAAGTTTACGCGAGTACTAGGAAACTGAGGCCCAGAGGGCTTCGCCAGGGGCAGTCTGTGGCACCTTCAGAATCAAGCGATGCAGAGACCTAACTTGGGGGGAACTGTGTGCCCTTGTTACTGTTCTCTAAGAGGGATAATGTGGGAGGGAGACCAATAGGGGGTCCTAGGGCCAGAGAACAGGGAGCAGGTGCACCCTGAGAACAAAAGTTATAGCAACTTAAAGCAATGATGGATGCACAAGCAGTGATAGGCAGCATCCGTGTTCAGAGATGCCCCCACACAGAGCCCTATCTTTGATACCCCTTTGCCACCCCCCTCCAAAGCTCCAGAGCTAGTATTGGGACTAGACAAAGCTTAGACAAACTGCCAAAAATTCCCCCACTCAAGGTCCTATTCTCTGCAGAGAGTTGCCCAGCAGATGAAAGGAAGGCACCTTTAGGAGAGGAGCATCTCCTTGAGACTGACTCCCCACCAGCTTGTGCAGGGCTATCCCAGAGGCACATAGCAGGCACAGGCCTGGCACACAGTAGGTGCCCAATAAATATATGATCAAGAATGACTGACGAAAGTGATGGATATGGCTCAAAAGTGACCACTGGAGAAGTTGAACCTGACCCAGCCTCAACTTCAGAGCTGACTTTGGAGGAAGAGAGCTCTCTCAGCAGAGCATGGGGTCAAAGAAGACCCCAGCCGGGTGCCTCTAATTCAACCTAGAGACTTTCCTATTACTAGAAGCATGACTGTCTCCTTCAGTGTGTGATGAAGGCAAGGCATGGGTCACCTGGGACCTCTTCCTGCAAAGTTTACTCCCCCACCAGTGGCCATTATGTACCAAAGGGCTCAGTCATCGCATTCCCCTCATGGTCCACACAAGGCTTGCCTACAGTCCTGTGGCTGTCCAGGTATAAGGCCCCAGGATCTGGTCTGGCTTCAGAGGACAAGAGCTCAGTGTCAGGTGACTCCAAGGTCCCCTGGTCCAATATTCTCTCCTCTTCCTCCTCTTCTTCTGCCTCCTCCAGAGTCAGCTCAAACTGGAATCTGTCAGGGCCGCCCCGCTCAATGTTGGTGGGGTCCACAGGGCTGCGGGGGATCTTGCTCTGGTACCACTCGCGGTTGTCCTCCAGTGTGTCCAGAAGGTCCTGTGCATCTGGGTGTACCAGGTCAGCCCAGGTTTCCCACAGTGGGTGGGCGATGTAGTCAATGAAACCCACCTATGGGGTAGTACAGGGCTGAATGTATATGTCCCCCACACTGAGAACCCCTTCATGGTCCCACACTCAGAACAGACATTTCCAACCCCATGAATGCAAATCCCTCTCCCTGAAGCCCAGAAAGAATGCATCCCAGGAGTGACTCTGCACAGTCCAGGGCACACTGCACCCTTAGGCCACACTCCCTCAGTGGCCAGCCAGCAGCCAAACCAGAATTGATGGGGTTGGCTCGGCTTCTTCCCTCCCCCGTGCCCTGACAACTTCCAACCTGGGACTTCTCCACTGAGGCCGTGTGCTTGTCGCACATGGGGCTGATGTCCAGGCCTGACTCGCGCTCACGGTCACCCTGCTGGAAGAACTCAGCCATGATGCGATCTGTCCACTGGCGGTACAGGGGCAGTGGCTTGGTGGGGTTGCTGAGGTCTGCGCAATGCACCAGGTTCTGTAATACCTGGGGAGACAGATGCTTAGGTGGGCTCAGGTCAGGCCACCCTCAGGCTCAGTTAACCCCCACCAGGCTGGCACCATAGCCACACCCCTCTTACATGTGAAAAACTGAGGCCCAGGAGGGAAAAGAGTCTCAGTACCTCCATTTCTACAAGTTTAGCAGTCAGTGCTTCATAAATGCAGCTAGATGAGAGGTGCAGAAACCATGGCCCCAGAGTCCTCCTGGCTACACACCTGGATGCGGTCAGAATAGTTGTCCAGCAGCAGGACTCCCAGGCTCGTCACCTTTTTGGTTTCCACCATGGTCTTGAGGTCAGCCAGGAGGTTCATATGTTTGGACATGTCAGTGGCCAGCACCTAGGAGCAAGTAAAGGGGAAATAACAGGTATGAGCATTGCTCCTGTCCCTCACTCCCAGACGTCATACCCACTCAGACCCTCAGTCTCTTCATCTGTCCAATGGGGGAATGTAACAAAATTGGCTGCAAACCCAGCTCACAAGAGGGGCTGAGTCAATGGTCCCATCTCTGAGGTTGTGGAGCTCAAGGGGTGCATCCCACATGGTAAAGATTAAATCTGGAGGCTGAGGTAAGATGTGCCTGAGGGTAGTGGTGAGGCCCAGCCCAGGACAGGGCCTATGCAAAGAGGAGGGAGATATGGCTGAAGCAAGTGAACACAGAAACAGTGGGGGAAACTATGGAGGAGTGGGGGACTCACCTAGCAGGCCATGGGAGTCACAGGTGGACTTAAAGCTGGGAGGGACCTGACTTGGTGCTTCCCAAACCTCCCTGTGGCCATTGTGTCTAGTGGGGCTGTTTTCAGCCATTTGTAAGGAACACAGCTGTTTAAAAATCAGCTTTGCTAGTCTCATGTAGACCAACCCAGGAGTGACCCACTCGTGGCCCATCAGCTTCCCTGAGAGTCAGACAAAAGTCTCACAATTTCTTCCCAAACCTCCTGTCTGCCACAAATAATGCTCCCATTAGTGGAGCCCACCACCCAAGGCTTCTACTCTGTCTCACTAAACTTTTAGTTCTTCTTTACTTGGATCCTTGGTTCCCTCTGAGCCCTCCACACATGCTGTTCCCTCTGCTGGGAACATTCCTCACCACCCCACAGCCCTCCTCATCCTTCAGGTCCCAGCTTCATTGTTCCTTCCTGGGAAAGCCCTACCTGACCTTGAGCATCCCCCCATCACAGCTCTGTCTACAGGTCCTCTACCACAGTTCTGCCTCTGGGTTGCTATCATGGCTCCCACCCATATGCCCATCTTCCTCACAAACCGGAGTCTCAGAAAGGCCAGAACTATCTTAGTTATTGCATAGGGCGAGCACACAATAGATGCTCAATGAATGCTCGTAAAATGAATAAATGAGACACAAGACCTCAAAACTTACTGGTGTCACCCAACCTGAAAAACATCAAACAGACAGACTTAAAGGCTCAGAAAGAGTTGCACCTGAGACCCCAGAAGCTCAGTTTCCCTATCACTTGCATGTGAACCACAGCTAGGACCAAGAGCCTGGTCATCCCACCCAAGGCTCAGAGGGTCACTGACCCATTATACAGGCCAGGAAACTCAGGCTCAGAGTTGGGATATGCTTAGGTTTGACTAACCCCCAGCAAGGTCAAGATTGCCCCACCCTGTCCATCGCTGTGGCCTCACCATGTCAATGACCATCCTGCGCAGACTCAGCCGCTGCTTGGCACTGAGGTTCTGGAAGATGTCACAGTTGTCTGCCTGCAGCAGCTTGAAGCCCACGGCCAGGTGGTGGTTCTCCAGTACAGAGGCATCATTGTACATAAGTGCAAGCTCCGAGTCTGGTGGGTAGGTGGAAAGCCTCAAGATCTGCCCACTTAACTCCACAAAAAGGCAGGTTTGGCAAATTCTTGGCAAACTCCTACTCATGCATTGAAGCCCCAACTTTAATGCCCCCTCCTCCATGAAGCCTTCTAGGACCCTGTCTCTCCCTCTGGACATGCCTTGACTCCACAGGACTGGGGCATCGGTGCCTCCTGAGACTGGGGGATCCTTAGGGACTTGGACGGCAGGAAACAGTGTGTACTGAGTGCTGGTTGAATGAACAACTGAGTCTTCATCTAATTAGACTCTGGGATCCTCAAGTGAAAGGGCTCTACTCTCATCCTTAGCTTCCTTGGAATATATATAAGAGGTGCCCAATAACTGCTTATTGACTGAGTTTTTCAGACACCTAAAAGGACCCTAAACTTTAAAATCTCAGTGGGCCCAGATCAACTCTGCCACATTGGTTATTCTCTCATTTATTGAATGTCTACAGTGTACCTGGACCAGCTCCAAGCACCCAAGGGAGGGAAGATTGTCACAGCCATTTCACGAACAGAAAGTCTAGGCTCAAAGCAGGGATAGGACCGCAGGAGACACATGATTGACAGGTGAAGGAAGGGCCCCTGACTTACTGGTGTTAATGAGAAACTGGTTGGAGACCCCAGGATGGTCCACATCATGGATGGCACTTGCAAAGATGGCAGCAAGAACTTCTAGGTCTGTGAACACAGCCTGAGCAGGCATGGGAATAAAAGGTGAGGGGCAGCTTCTCTGCACCCTGTACCTGCCTGGGCCACCCATAGGGCCATACCTCGAGCGCAGGTGTGGCCAGTAGCACATGCGTGGATTGGGCCACATCAGCAGCGTGCAGGCTGTTGTGGTAGGCCACATCGGCGTGGTAGTGACCCTCCAGGGTCAGCAGGTAGGTGACAAGTGTATCTGCTGGGATCTGAAATGTCTTGAGCAGGTCCCGTTCCTGGTCCATGACAGGCCCCTAGTTAGGACCTCAGCCTCTGGGTAGCAGCATACACTGTTCCTATGCCTTGTCTCCTTCTGAACTCATCCATCTCACCAATTAGGGCCCCTTTCAGGATGCCCTCAATTCTGAACTCACTTGGTTTCTGTCCTTCCCCTCTGGTCCATCACTGACCCCCACAGCTGTTTGCTCTAAACTAGGTCTCTTTGGGCCTGGGCCCAGGGCTGAGGCTTACTGACACATCAAAGAAGTATTCAGCCTAGTGAACTGTTTTTCATCCTTCAATGCCTAATCAAATGATCCCATTCAGGAATATTAGGGAGGAATTGAAGTATATGTGTCCCTTGAGGTCTTGGGGTAGGAAGAGGTGAAGGAAATCCAAGAGTATTGGAAGCCAAGGGCACAGGAATTACCTGAAAGATGCTGAATATGATGGCTGTGAGGGGCCGGTTCCCACTTAGCTCCGCCACCTTGAACACGTCAAGACCCCACTTATTGGTGTCTTCCAGTTCCTAAAATTTGAAGAATGGGAGCTTGACCTTAGCCCAACTTCCCCAGATTGTGGACCTATGATCCCCTCTCCCAGGCCCCAGGCTGTATATTTAGTTCCACTTGCCCCGTTTGCAGGTAAGCAAACTGAGGCCCAAGATAGAACATCCAAACAGATCCAGGACTCAAACCTGGGTCTCAGCATTCCAGTTGGAAACCCACCTTGGCCAGTTGCTCTTCTTGGTCAGTCTGGACTCCAAAGCGTGGAACAGAGGCTGTGGAGAGGCTGGCACTGTGGGGGAGCCCACGCAGGCCACTGATCTGGGACATGGGCCTTTGGAGCTCTGTGGGGGTCTTCCTGGGCAACTCTACCTCAGTCTGCTGGTCTGTAGGGGGGACGGGGTGGGGCTCAGAGAAGCTGATTCACCTGCTAGAGTTGTCCTGCCTAGCCTCAGGTCCCAGACTTTTCCAAGCCTCTGGATCAACCTATTTCCTTTTCACCTGGATCAAAGTGAGCTCGGAGTAATGTCTGTCTGGACTGTAGCCCCTTCCTCTGTTCATGACGGACCTCCATGAACCTTTATGCTGGACATGGCCCTTAGGGCTCAGTATTTTTCTCCAAACAGTCAATGTCCTCTCCATCTCCCAAGCTGGAGACCCAGCTGTCTGGTTTCCTCCATCTCCTCCTTGGAAAACTTCTATTCATGCTTCAAAACCCTAACTTTAATGTCCCCCTCCTCCTAGAAGTTCCTCCTGTTCCTTTCTCTGGTCCAGCCTTCACCTGTGTAGCTGGGGGTGTCCATATCTGGCTCTGTCTTCCCCAGATTGATGTCTGTAATAGAAATCTTGCTTTTCTTTTTTCTTCCTACCTCTGTAATGTTGCCCAGGCAGTGACCCACCACAGCTCACCCAGGAAGGTTCGGGAGATGTACTCAGAGACCTGGTTCCCAGAACGGCTGGTTTCAGATAGGTGAGACAATTCCCGGTTCAGCATCCGCTTGAACTGCAAGGAAAGGTGAGGACAGTGATGAGGGGGCACTGTGGGCAGAGGCAAGAGATCATGGCTCTCTGGCCCTCCTCACCTTGTTGGAGGCCATCTCCCCCACTGAGTGCCGAGTCTGCAGGGTCTCCAGCTGATCCAGACACCAGTCCAGCTCATCCAGTGTCTCCAAAGCCAGCTTCTGCCCAGTGTCCTCTGGGGGCTGAGCCAGTCAGGGGCCTGCCCCGTACCCACTCTGGGACCCTGAACCCCTCATGCCTTCATCTCTACATCTATACCATGGAGCCTTTCCCAGTGGGACCACTCAGGACCCCAGGATTTGAGTTGCAGATCTGTCCCCAGTGGCTGTGTGACCATAGGCAGGTCTCTACCCTTCTCTGGGCCTCAGCCACCCCATCTGTACTATGGGCATGGTAGACTCCATCCCTGGGGGTGCTTTGGGGGGTTACAATGAGCACAGCTTAAGAACTCATTGGCTCGTGAGGTCACCATGGAGACCCACAATGGGAGGAGGGGGTAGGAGGAAGCACATTACCTGTAGATGGAGGGGGCTGACTGCCAGATGGGGAGTTCCCGACGGATGCCTTCCTGCAGTACAGCCCATTCAGGGGTGGCCCGCCATATGGCTCCGCCCCCACCCAGCCCACCTGGTCTGTTGGCCCCGGCCCCGCCCCCTCCGCCCTGCCCCCTCTCCCACAGGCCCCGGCCCAGTGCTGCAGCTGTTGGCCCTGCCTCTCTTTTCCAGGCCCCGCCCCCGCCCTCCCTCTGCATACTTGGATGCCTTGCCGCTTTGCAGGTGGGCCAGCACTGCAACGTTGCTCCGAACCGTCCGCAGACTGGCCAGGACCTGTTGGGAAAGGGATGATCAGCACTGGAAAGCGGAGGGGTCGACCCCTCTGTCTGCTTGGCTCACACAGGAAGTGGGGAGGAGTGGACACCCACCTGGGCAAAAGGTGTCACAATCATGTCTTCTCCATGTCTGTGGGGAGATGAGACATCAGGAAGGGAGGCCAAGGAGACCTCCCGCGCATTTCCATCTTTCAGTTTTTGCCCACACTATGCCCTCAGCAGAGTACGTCCTGCTTTGACGACTCCTCCTTCAGGTGCCCTACTGGTCCCTGGATTTCCCACACTCAACTCTTCCCTGAAACACACCACAGCTCCTCTGGCTAATCACTCACTTTATCACTATCTCACAAACTAGGAAACTGAGTCCCAGGAGCAGCAGGGGTCTTAGAAGCAAGACAGATCTTATTATATTTCCCTTTTCATTATGGCTACCAGGAAGCTCAAATCAAGGTTTTTGTTCAATTGCTGCTAATTGTCCTTAATGCTTTTGGATTGCCACCCAACCCTAGCCTAAAGTCAAGCACAGAAGATCACCAGATATCATTCTAGGTATACTTGACTGAATAAGGGAGCTGCCTGGCAAACTCCTACTTAAACTTCAAAGTCTAGCTCAAATGACTACTCGAAGGAGGTGTGCTGAATGGAGAAATAAAAGGAGGAAGAGACAAGGAGGTCATCCCACCAGCCTCAGACTCACAGGTCGCTGGCCACAGAGGAGTTCCGGGACATGGCCTTAGGTGAGAGTTCATAGTCGCTGTCTGACCGGTACAGGAAGGATTCCCGCCGCTGGCTGTACTGGGCAGAGGTCTGGACGACCCGGCCAAGGCCAGGCCCAGTCTGAGGGTCCAGGGCACTTCTCCCACAAGGTAGTCCATTTTCTAAGTCAAAGCTAGAAGTAGAAGAGGTGCAGTCAGAGCGAGGGTCCTGGCAAGCAGATGGCTGGTGGTGGTCTGCATCTATTCTGTCTCCTTTGGTCCACGTGGTGGGCCATGCAGTAGCCTATGGTTTGTCCACCTGCCCCACAGTCACACCTCTAATCAGAGACCCCGCATCCTCACTCCTTAGTCAACACATCTGTACCCACTGGGACCAAACTGGACTCCAGGACGTGAGTTTCAGATCTCTCCCCAAGTGGCTGTGTGTGACCATGGGTAGGTCTCAGCCTTCCTCTGGACATCAACCACCCCATCTCTAACATGGGCATGGTGGACTCCTCCCAGGGCACTTTTAGCGAGTTGCAACCAAGCACTTGAGGATGACGACTGGGTGCCCATATTACTAAGGAAGAAACAGAGGTCCAGGTCACACGGTGAGTTCATAGGGACCGGAAACAACTTTCTGGACTCTCTCTCTGGAGAGGCCTGCGTCTTGCTTAGATTCAGCCAGTTTCCAGGCTCCCCACAGCCAGGAGAAGCACTGGCCCCAGCTAGCTTTGGCCATGCCCTGGATCACCTGTCCCCATTCCACAGCCCGGGGCCCCACCCTCAGGCCACAAAACCCCGCTCCAATCACGACCCCAGATGCCCCACTCCCTGCTTCATTTTCAACCAAATACTCTGCCTTTTCTCCTACCCTTCCTGGCCTTAGCCCAGGCTGTGCCCTCGCGCAGGAGAACCACCCTCCCCACAACGCGCCCTGCTCTGGGGCAATCTCCGATCCCCCCCTCCCAGCTCTTTCAACCAAGTCCCTCCCACCCGCCACACCCTGACAGGGTAAGGGATCTGCTTGTCCTCCTGTGGGTCAGAGGTCAGTGAGCGGGAGGGAACGTGGGGCGAGAACCGAGGCGTGGGAGGGAGAGCTAGCAGTAGTGCAGAGGGGTCTGCCTACGGGTCACGGGCTTTTGGGGGGTGGAGGTGGGGCAGGGAGATACCGGGGACCACACACGACGTGGGCCTTCCAGCCAAGGGCCAGTGTCCACCCTGTCCCCTGCCAGGTCACCCCATCCGGGATTCGGTGGGATTCTCTCCAGTTCGCTGGATTAGGGCCTGCTCGGTCAAGCAGGGCCGGGTTTGACTAAGCTCTGTGTGATCGCGCAGGGCTGGACCTGGTCCCGCGGAGTTGGTTGGGTGAGTTCGGTAGAATCTGGCTACGTCCGACGGCTCCCGAGCCTGTTCGCCCGCGCTCGGGAACATCCGTCCGTGTCCGGCCCCACTCGGGGAAGTTCGGGAGCGCTCGGCTTTGTCCGGCCCCCGGCCTGTTCGGAGGCTTCAGGGGCTCCAGGGGAAGCCCCTACGCCCCGGCCTGCGAATGCGACGTCACCGGGAGGGCGGGGGTTCTTAACCCTTCCCTGCCTGGTGCAGGGGCGGGCAGAAGGACGCTCTTAGGGCCAGGCTAGCCATGGGTCCCCCAACCAGCCTTCCGAGGAGGCCTGGGGGTGGAGACCCTGCCCCCTCCTGCCTCCTCCTAAAGGTACTAGGAAAGCGCACCTATCGGATAGCTAGGGAAACTGAGGCCGGGAGAAGCCACAGGGTGCTGGGTGCGAATCCAAGGAGCGGGCGCAGAGGGTTAAGGTCTGGCTGCCGCAGCTGTTTTTCTTTCTGCTCTAAACTTAGCTGGGAGCGATGAGGTCAGGCCTGGTTCCATGACGCTGGCGCTGGGTCGAGGTCGCCCTGACTGTGGGAACCGCGTCTCTGTCCATCGGTTAGATAGGTAAACTGAGGCCAAGGGCACCCCGAGGTATCCACTATCCTCCAGCCTCACCTTCTGAGACGGGCAGGCCCTCCCTCGAGGCCTCTGAGCTCTCTCCCGAGCCCTGGATAGGGATTTCCCTTCGCAGGTGTCTGATGCCATAAGAGACGTTCTCCCAGACCCAGGCCCCCACTCCTGGGCTGCAGTGGTGCCATCACAGTCACGATTGCACCCACCTCCGCCAGGTGACTTTAGAGAAGGGACCTCCAGGCTCAGCCACCAGGTGCCAAGTTATTAAGTGGGTGCGAATGTAGCAAGAACTTGGTGCAAGGTGCCACAAGCTCCACATCCGACCCAAGCCTTGCCTCATGCCCCACAAAGTCACAATCGCTTCCTGAATGTCTGGGATTCTAACCCAGAGCACTGACGAGTCCTTGGAGGATGCCACCAAGTGAGACTGGGCTGGTCCACTCTCAGCCTAAGACTCGTAGCTCCTGTTACAATACCTACACCCTGCCTCAAAGGCCCCCATCAAATTGGGTCTCCCTCTCACAACACCGAGGGTTTCGTTTGAAGCCCCGAGACAAGGTGTCCCCAACTCCCCACACCCCATCCCACTGCATCCTGTAAGGAACCGGGCTGCACAGCAAGAGGTAAGTGGCTGAGGGAACAAGCAAAGCTTCATCGTATTTGTAGCCGCTCCCCAGCGCTAGCATCACTGCCTCAGCTCCACCTCAGATTAGCAGGCATTAAATTCTCATAGGAGCACCGGTCCCTGGTGCCAGAAAAGTTGGTGACAACTGTCCTAAGCGATCTTCTTGCCAGCACTGGATAGATGGAGGGGAGTAGACCAGGGAGAGAAGTGACCCTTGCTCCTCCCCCTCACCACCAGGACGCTCAGGCCACCAGTCCCCGGCCTGAGGGTCAGGAGGAAAGGTTAGACTCAGCCTATCCTGCTCTGGGCCTCACAGCTGGAAAGGGACAGCCAGCTGGTCCCCCAGGCATGCGTCCAGACAGTGTGTGGGGAGACAGAGATGGAGAGTCACCAACTGTGAGAGACAGAGATAGGACCGAGGAGAGATACGGCGACAGAGTAGGAGAGGCAGAGCGTCCATGCCACGGCCCCCAACCCCGCCCCAGCTGT
The DNA here is from genome assembly GCA_030015415.1 of Cynopterus sphinx. Classification (NCBI taxonomy): domain Eukaryota; kingdom Metazoa; phylum Chordata; class Mammalia; order Chiroptera; family Pteropodidae; genus Cynopterus; species Cynopterus sphinx. The sequence goes on along the minus strand of CM057390.1, from coordinate 49,270,664 downwards.
CCCCGACTGTGACTCTCCCAGCCCTCCTCTTGCCTCACCACAGCGGATGGGCCACGGTGAAGCGCCGCTGCAGGCGGATACTCTGGTTCACCAGGAGCTTCCTAAAGAGCCCGGGGGAGCCACGCGGGGAGCCCCGGGGGGATCCGGGCCCAGGGGCCGGGGCGGGCGCAGGTGGGCCTTGCATCGCCGCGACAGCGTGGAGGCTGGAGACGGCGCGGGCGGCGCGGGAACTTTTCTGGACAGCCTCGGGGGCGGGGCCGGTGGGGAGGGGGCAGACGACGCGCTCGCTCCGCCTCACTGCCGGACTGCTCTGGGAGGTCCCCACCAGGACAAATGGGGAAACTGAGGCATGGAGCTGGGCTTCACTCTGCTCTCTCTCTTTGGGGGAGGCCCCCTGGGGTCTAGAATCCTGATCTTACAGCCACTTTCCTCTGCCAACATGTCCTACGAAGGTGCAGTTTGCTGGGCTAACCTGGCTGAAAAGAATGAGATGCAGAAGTCAGAAAGAGCAATGCTCTCCATTGAGGGTCTGCTGAGAGGCTGCCCAGACAGTGCTTCCAGTCCGACTCTGCCTGTTTTCCAGATGGAGAAACTGAGGCCCAGAGCCACCAAGGAGCTCCCTGAAAACCACTGACTCTTACTTTTTTTCCCGGTGGGGGAAATGAGGCATAGAGAGAGGTGGTAATGGACACAAAGCTTCATGCTAGGGCTATAGGACTCGAAAACCAGCTCCCCCTCTTCCAGTCCCCTTCCACAAGTCCCCACATAACCCCCGCCTGTTCTGACATTCCCCAGACCCTGTCTCTGGATCATTTTCCCTCTCTTGCTGTCTCCACTGAACAAACATCCGCACTCTATTCCCGCCAGACGTTCCGTTCTGTGAAGCATCAGCTGCCTCCCACTGCCCCAAGAAGGACCCAGGGAGGGCCTGAAAAGAAAGGGAGGCCTTACCTCTGATGTCGGGGGATTCAGGGGCCTATACCAGGGGCTCTACACTTGGAATGTTAGGGTCTGGTTGGCCCTGCCCCATTCTGCAATAAAGGAAACCAGGTCTGAAGGTGTCACAGTTGGAGGCAGGACCTGGACTGCCCACGTCACAAGCAGAGGCAACAGAGGCCCAGGGAAACTAGGCCTCCCAGCTGAGGCCACATAAATGCTTTGAGTCCAATTGTGCTCCTGCTGTGGGATGCCACCACCCCCCACCCCCCACGCCTGGGCCTTGCCCCTGGGGACTGTACCAGTTGTGGGGCACCCACATTTCTGGCACACTTAGGGGAATATGAGGTACAGCTTGGGGTGATCAAGGCTTCAATGGAGGACCCTGAGGCACCGCAGGGAGGAGACCCTGACCCTCTTCTGACCTCCCTACCAGACTATTGTCCCTGTTCTACAGATAAGAAAGTGGAGGTTCAGAGAGGGGATCACACTGGAGCTCAGGAAGACACAAAGTCCCAGGGGTCTGACTGGAGCCCCCTTCAGCCGCCATGGGCCTGCAACAAGACACCTGGTAGGAACTAGACTTGCTGTCCCCAAGACAAAAATACCATCTGTAGTTGCTGTGGCTGCACCTAATTATAGCTGGTCTCCAGGGAATAGAAGCTGCCAGGATGGGCCTGGTGGAGACACTGGGGCCAGGGTCCATCTGAGGAGCCTTGACACCTCAGCACTGTGGGAGGGGCTTGTAATAGCCTCATGTGCCCAAGGAGAAACTGAGGCACTGAGGGATTCTGTTCCTCCCCTGAAATCACAGACAGGAAACAGAAGGTTAAAACCAAACACATCAATACAAACAGCACTTCCTATTGCCTAGCTCTGAGCCAAGGCTGTGCATATAAAAGTCACTTGGTTTTCAGAGCAATTCTCAAAAGTGGGGACTATTATGCTCATTTGGGGAATGGGGAAACTGAGGCACAGGGAGGTAAGTTTATTGGCCCCAGGTCACATAACCATAAGTGATAGGGCTGGTGGGCTCTCTAGGCTGAGCCCTCTTCCACTTAATGCTTAACTGGCCCCATCCCCTCTGAAATCCCAGAGGCTCCTCTGACATTAATGTTTTATCAATAGTTTCATATTAATGTTTCATTAATAGATTCAACTGTAAATATTTTATTAACAGTTTTAACAGTCATGTGTTATTAATAGCTTTTTTGATGGAAAACCTGAGCCACAGAGATGAGATTCACCATTAAAATTCTGGCCTGCCTGACCTTGGGAGGCCCCAAACCCTGCCAGGTAAGGAGCACAGGCTGAAGGAGGGGTGGACCTGAGTTCTGCATGATCTGAAGAGATTCCCAGCAGTCTCTGGTTTCCCTTGCACATCACTGTCTTGATTCATCCCATTTGAGCATCCCAGCCCTGGGCAGGTGCTTTTCTCCCCTGCCACCAGGCAGCCCCAGTATAACAGAAGGTGGGTCCTGTTATGACCATTTTACAGACAAACTGAGGTCTGGAGAAGAGAAGTGACTTGTCCAAATTCCTGTGGAAAGTCTAGGCAGAGAGAATGGGAGCTGAATTACACGTGTAGAGGCTCACACGAGTTAACCTCACCCTCCTCTGTTCTAGACCCTCCCATGGCTCCTCATTGCCCTCTCATTTGTATCTACACCTCTCCAGGAAGTCCTGTGAGGTCTGACCCCTGCTGCCCACACTGCCCCCTTCCTCTTGGCTCACTGTACTCCAGCTTCATCCCCAATCCTTGCTGTTTCTTGGACCAGCCAGGCTCATTCTCATTCTATGCCCTTTCCCAAACACTTCCTCAGTTAACTCTACATCTTTTGGGTCACAGCTGGAGCATCAACCCCCTATAGAAAGCACTCCCTGATCAGAGCACCCTCCAGTCACAGCTACAATTTTACTTTTACTGTCATGATTATTTGATTTGTTTCTGTCTCACACACTAGCCCCTTGAGGGTAGGACAAGATCCACCTTACTCTCAGCTGTGCCCTCAGGGCCTGGCACTCAGTAGGTGCTCAATAAATGCTTGAGAAATGAATAGAGGGCCTCCCTCCCACCCTCCAGCTCCCCTGATCTGTATTCGGCTCCTCACACACCTGATCCTCTTGAGTCTGAGACTTTGTACATTCTGTTTCTTCTAATTGACATGCTCTTCCCCTACAATCCACCTCTTCCAAACAATCCTTCCTCACTCTCTGCTCCCCAGTGCTGGATCCAAAGCCTCTGGGCTTCATAGCACCCTTTCTCTCCATTTTGTATAAGTCTCTACCATGAGCCTGTGAGCACCTGCTTGCCATGTATCTCAAGTACACAGTAGGTGGCTAATAAATGCTTGCTGAATGAGATGCTAGGACCCTCCCAGATCCAGGTGATCTACCTGAAGCAGTGGAGAGGACAGCCACAGTAGAGAACCAGGCTCTGGCACAGAAAGTTCTCAACAAAATGCAGAAAGTATGGATGTGTGTTTGCATCTTACTGACACTTCAGTGAAGCACCTCCACTTGCTGGGAAGCACCCAGAAGGTTGGCCTTAAACCCAGCATTCCAGAGGGCTGACTCCCTCCCCCAACATCAGCACACATATGCATGGACAGAATGCATGCACTCACACACTCACAAGGATGCAATCCTTCCAGAACTTTCCAGGTCCACGTGGGCTCTCCCCCCAGATGGATCCAAACTCAGTCTGTTTGTTTTTTCTTGAAGATGGAAAATCATGAGTCACTGGGATGGGGGGGGCAAGAGGAGCTGGGAGGTGGGGGCAGGGAGCTTTCTGGGTCACCTGGGAACAGCTCCAACCTCTCTGGACCATGGGGCCCAGCTGCTCCAGACACCTCCCAGGGCTGCTGGAAGGTGGGGGGGTGGGGTGGCGTAGGGCTAGGCTTGTTGATCAAGAAGCCAGTGGCCCCAAGAGGTCCATAGTCAAGGTGGGAGAAAATAAAGATCTAGAGAAGAAAGCAACTCATCAGAGGTCACCAGCTTGGCCTCAAGCCCAGGACTCGAGATCTGGCCTTGTCTGGCTCCCCCTCCCACTCGAGGAGGCCTAGGGCTCCTGCACCCTGCTCCTTGTCCCTCGAGCCCTGACCCAGCAGCTGGAGACTCCTGCCTCTGCCCCACAAAGATCCGTTTCACCTGTTATTTGTCTCTGTCTCTCTCTTATTCTCCCCACACCCCTTTTATATGAAACAAGAGGAACAGCCCCTCCCCCACTTATACTCCCCCTTCTCTACCCCATTCTTCCTTGTATGGAAGAAACATCCTGTGATCAGGATCCCCAAGAGACTTCCCCTCCTTTTTCACGGGACATGGGCTGGGGCAGGGGGGTAGTGGTAGCAGGACAGGCCACAGAGGAGGCTCCTCCCCCCAGGGCTATGTAGAGCCTGCCTTGGCCCTCTCAGATGCCTGCCATGCCCAAAACTTCACAAACACCTGAGGACACTCCAGGGGTTAGAGGACCTCAACTGGGTTGGAGTGAAGACAGTCACACCCATCCACATGCCCACAGGCACCACAAGGGGAAACACTCAGGCACATACACAACTGGTGTACCGAGACACAAGCACATCTGGTCACCCACAGAGAAGACACACAGAAGGCTGGAGCACACACAAAGTGGCAACTGCTCAGGGTCACACACACACTCGAATGCGACTGCACCTGGCACACCTGGGCACACACACCCATAAGCAATCATGACACCACCACCCCCAGCTCCACCCCAGGTAAAAACAGCTTTTATCCTGCAAAGCACCAGCCTTAGCCAAGCCGCAGAGACCCCCGCCCCCTGGGGAAGAAAGACCCCTCCCTCACTCCCGCCAGGCCCCGCGCGCCCCTCCCCCACGCCGCCGGAGGGCCCTGCCCCCGCCTACCCACCGCCCGTGGAAGGAGGTAGGCCAGGAGCGCCGCGACTTCTTGAGCCCGGGCTGTGGGCCCCAGTACTGCTCGCTGTGGCCCGCGGACTTGTCCGGGTCCGAGTGGAAGCGCTGCTGGATGCAGATGGGGCGCCTCGGCTGCCGCCACAGGTGCTCCGGGGGTCTGGCTAAGCCTTGGAGGCTGAGAGTGAGGTTCAGCGCGCTGGATGCCTCAGCTCTTTCTTGGACCCCTGAGGTCTCCATGTGCCAGAGGAGGGGAGCAGGGAGAGCAGGGTATGAGTGCCGTCTCCGAGAGCGAGAGGTGTCTGCGCCTTGGTCAGGCAAGGGCCGGGAGTGGAGGAGGCAGGGAGCAGCTGTCTGTGCCGGCGGGAGAAGGTGGAAACTGGGGCTCAAGGTGGTGCTGACACGGAGGAGCTGTCCATGCCAGTGGTTCTGAAGGATAGTAGAGGAAGAAGAACTTGGGGGTAGGGGTTGGAGACAAGAGTTAGAGAGAACCCCAGGCCCGAGATTGGTCTGCCGTTTCCTCAATTGCAGAATGAAAAAAAAAAAAAAGTCAAGACTTAGGCTTGGAGTGAAGAAGACAGAAGTTGTCCTCCCTGTTGCTGCCAAATAAAGATCAGGGAGACAAGGGCTTGGGAGGACCCCCCCCCCCAAAAGCCAAGGTGCCGTTCTTCCTTTTGATGTCGAAAGGGAAGAAGCTAGATTCAGGGGCTCAGGGTGGATGAGACAGCGAGGAGCTGTCCTCGACGTGTCGGTGCTGAAGTCAGGAGTCCCAGAGCACCTTCAGACCAGGTCGCCATCCGCCCAGAAGGTGCTGAAAGCTGAACAGCGGCGGGTCCTCAACCCTTCCTAGTGACTATAGCAAGAAGGAGTCTGGACGCAGACTCGAGGGTTCTAGTCTTCAGAGGTAGGCACAGATGGCCATTCCTCCACCAAGCTCAGGAAGGTAGGCTTAGCCCTTCAGCCCCAGATGGGGTCTCTTTAGAGTCCTAAAAAGCCCACCCATGCACGGCAGGAATCTGAGATTGATAGAGAAATGGAGAAGGCTGTGGCAGTGCCCTTGATTGTCTAACGTGGGCACACAAAAGCTGTCTCTGCTAACAGTGGAGGTGGGTAAAGAGGGAAACCTTTTATAGCCACACCAATGCTCAGATCCTCCATGGAAATGGCAGGATTTCATTTGCCCTGTGATGCTCCACGCCCCACCTCACAGACCTGCCCCTCCCATCTCTAGTTCTAGAAACTCAAAGCGCTTCCCACCAGGCATCGTAACCTCAGTGGTAATTTCCTAGAAAGTGGCAAAGGGAGGGTGAGAACATTTTCTATCATGGTTAACAGAAGTAGATGTGAACGAGAGCAGGGCTGGGCAGTGTGGACTCTGGACTGGGGTAGGGAGGTATTTGGGGTGACTTGGTGCAGCAGATTTAGAAGTAGGAAGAGCCCTGATCTTTCCAAAGGGTTGAGGAGGATATTTCAAGGATATTTCCTATGGAGGCACTACCCTCTACCAATAGTTATGTCTCCAGGCTGAAGAAATGAAAAATGTTTGGGGAAGGGAGTCAGACAGACTGAGCTCAAGCCCCAGTACTACCACATCTTGCTGGTGATGCAAAACAAGTGACTCCTCTCTGTACTTTACCTTCGTGGCTCAGTTTCTGCCCTCCCTCTCAATCCCCTGCCCTCCAAAACTGACAGTGAGGGACAACTTTGTCCAGAGGTGGGGGACATGGACTGCTGCTGGCCAACTATTACTTACCCTCCCCAAGCCTAGAAAATGGGGATAATATGGTGTCCCCATGTCTTGGCATCATTGCAAGGATGAAAAAGGATGTCACATGAGAAGGGTCAAAGACCAATACCCCTCTTTCTTACTCTCTACTGGTGTCCAGCAATGTCTGGTGCATCTACTTCATAAATAACTTCTGAATCTGCCTACTTCTCTTCAGTTCATGCCTCCTGCCTTGGTCCAGGCACCACCATCTTCTACCCAGATGTGGGCTCCTGCTGCTTTCACCTCTACTTCTAACAATTCTCTCCACAGAAGCCACAGGGAATTTTTTAAAATGCCAGTTGTATCAATTTACTCTCTTGAAAACCCACCCATGGCTCTCCCCATTTCATCCCATGAGGTCTTGTGTGGTTCAACCCATGCCCACCTCCCCAGGCTCCCCTCTCACTCTCTAGCCACACTGATCTGTATTCAGCAACTCACACGCCTGATCGTCTTGAGCCCGAGGCTTTTCATAATCTGTTTCTTTTAATTGGCATACCCTTCCCTGTGCTCCTCCTGGCTGACTTCTTTTCATACTTCAGGCTAAGCTTAGATGCCACCTCTTCCAAGCAGTCCTTCCTCATGCCCTATCTCCTAATGCTGGGTCAGAAGCCACCTTTGGGCTGCACAACACCCGCATCTCTCCAGCTGGTATGAATTGGTCTCCACCATGAGCCTGTGAGCACCTGCTTGCCTATGGTTGTGTTCCCAGTACAGGCTTGGCACACAGTTAGTGGTTAATAAATGCTTTCTAAACAAGCTACAGAAAGTTCCAGCTAGACAAGGTGCTTTCCTGTCTTGAGACCAGCACCCTGGATCCCCATCTGACTCCTCACCTGCCTGAAGCTAGGCTGTGGCTTTGATCTGTCCTTCGAGCCCCAATGGTGAACACCACACCAGCGCTGGGCTCAGTCTCTCCAGGGGGCCCGAGGCGGCTTGACAGTGGTGGTAGCAACGGGGTTCCTGAGAGGCATCTCCAGATGACACCACTGCCAAGGGGACTCACAGCGGCGGAAACAGAATCTGAAGACTCTCGAACCCGCTGGGGAAACAGTGGCAAAACATCATGAGTTCCCAGTCCAGCAACCTCCCTGGGACCCTGGGGACCAAAAAGCTCTGAGATGCCTTCACCCAGATACCTGAACTGGCCCAGAGAGTTGAATCTCAGCCCTGCTTTCCCCCTGAGTGATTTTAGTTCTCTGAGTCTCAGTTTCCTCATCTATAAAATGGGGAAGGGGACCTCAAACTTGCAGGATGTAAATAGTGCCTGGCCCACTATAGGCATTACAGAAATGTTTATTCATTAATCAATTAGTATATTTATTATTTATAACATTATATAATATATATTGCTATTTGTTATGATAATATTCACTGCAATGGTATTTTATCAAATTACATTATTTATTAAAATATAAAATAAAACACGCAGTAAGTAAATGAGTGAATAATAATGACAGTACCAATAGCTAACCTTTCTTGCACACTAACTCTGCATAGGTGCTATTCTAAGGATTCCTTGTAGATTAGCTCACAAGGGTACAATGAGGTCACTTTATACCATTACCTTCATATTACAAATAAGAAGACTGAGTATCAGAAGTTTAGTGACTGCTCGAGGTTGCAGTTGGTAAATAACTGGTGGAGAAGGGATTCTATATTATGAGCCCCAGTTTATTTCTTGAAGGTAGGACTGCATAGGAGAAATTAAATGAGGTGTTGTTTGCAAGCCCACTCTGAGTAAACATTTCAGATTTTTTAAAAAATCAGAGTCAGGTTGATTTGAAGAATTGGAAGTGTGAGCTCTCCAGCCCAACATATCTGGGCTGGGTTCAATCCATTCTATGTGGTCTAGGACAAGTATGTCTCAGTTTCCACATATACAAAATGAATGAAAATAGTACCAATTCCTCAGCATCATTGGTGATCAAAGGCGGGGGTCCACCTGTACCAGCTACAGGCTGGGAGCTGTCCGCGGTACTGACCCCAGGACATGGCACCCAAACTGGAACCCACAGCCAAGGGTGTGTGTTCTAGGGGTCAAAGAAGTAAATGGAGATGTGGGAGAAGTGGGACTTACAGGGCAGCCCAGCCTTCCCTTGCTCTGCCACTGAGCCTCCCCACTGAGACTCTCCACCATCAGACTAAATATTCATATGGAAAAACTGAAGTCCAAGATCAAAAGGGTGATCAGGGCCAGAGCCTGGACGAGAGGGGCAGGGAAGAATCTGAGAGGACTGTATATCAGGTCCTCTACTGGTGCAGGCACACTGCATAGTTCATTTCCTCCTTTTATTTTTGTGTCACAGAGAAGAATGTTAATGCTCAGAGAGAAATGACCTGCTGCGGGTCACACAGCTGGGGGCCTCTCAGCTCCCCCACCCACATCTTTGCACAGATCTGATTCTTCTAGAACCTGGGATTTATGACCGTCTTTCCCATTTGAGCACCACTGACCATCCCTCTCCCACCACTGGTACCTGAATTAGGATGTGGAAATCTAAGTAATCAATACTCAGCATCCCCCAGAAGGGAGGGTTCTCAGCAGCTGGGAAGGTGTTCAGGGAAAGGAGAAGGTGAGGAGACAGAGGACCCACAGATGTCAGCTGACCATTTTCTGCTCAGGGAAACTCAGTTCTAGATGGGAAAACTACTTGCTCACATTAATATTCACTCATTTATTCATTCAACAGATATGCAAAGATAGTTCCCATAGTGCTAGAAAGAAAAGTAAACCATGTGAGAGCCTGGAGAGTGATGAGGGGAGGGGGTGAATAATGTCAGTTAGGCATAGTTAGGGGCCTTTCTGAGGAAGTGACTTTGAGTTGAGACTTGAAAGAAGAGAAAAAGCTGGTCAGGAGAGAACTTGGGAAACAGCACACCAGGCAGTAAAAAAACCAGCTTGTGCAAAGGCCCTGAGGTTGGAATAAGCTGGTGGATTTGTGGAACAGCAGAAGGTAGGAATGGAGCAGGGAGTTGATACTGGACCTCAGGAGTTGCATGAGGATTTAGGAGTTGGGAGTTGATTCTGGGAGTAGATTGAGATCTTTCAAAGGATGTGATTTGCTTTATGATTGTAAAAAAAAGCCTCTTGTGCCTGCTTCAGGGAGTAGGGACTGTTAGGGGCAGGGCAGAGGCTGGACAGCATCTGGTAGGATGTGGACTGTGGCGGGGTCCATACGTAGATTTGGGACGTGCTTTGGAGGCTAAAAGACAGGCCATGCCTGGTGTGTTCAAGGAGATTCAAAGGTTAACTAGTGGTTATTATGGGTGATTAGTCATTTCACAGTTAAATAGTAGTCACAATTACCTGGGTAGGTGGGGCTACTGTTACATGAATGCAAAGGGGGGTGGATTTGGGGGAAAGCACCAAGATCTGAGCCAATTCAGGTTCAGTTTGAGTGTCATGTGATTCCCACATGACAGCAAGATGTTTGGGTCTGGACTTGTGGGAGGCTCAGCTTGTTTGGAAAGTAAACATGCAAGACAGGTCCTGTAGGAAGCAGTGAACAGCACCTGCAATGGGTGCTTCAGCAGCTCCCAGGATCCAGCCAGGCTACCTCTCCCCATCCAGAGCAGGGGTGAAGTGAGGATTGGAGGCTCTCAGAGCTGTAGGGGGAAGGGGGGCCTCTGGGCCTCTCAGCTGCAGCGTTAATCAACCTTCCACTCCAGACTAATTGCTTTCCTGGTTGAGAGGCTGGAGTTGCGACTGAAGGCCTGGTGGGGAGAGGAGGGCTGCATGAAGAAAGGCTTGGAGGGAGGCTGAGAGTTGTCTTTTGACTTGTCTATCTCATTGGTCCCTGAGACCCTGAAATCTGCTGACCTTGGCAGTAATTTCAAGTTCTGCCTTTAAAACAAAACCTAAATCGGTCCCTTGCCTGCTCCAGTGGCTCCCAGCACCCCTAGAACAAAATTCACACCCCTCACACTGTCCCTGCCAACCCCACTGCTGCCTCTCACTTTCCTCCATCTTCCTTCACTCTACCTGCCCCAGCCCCACCAACTTTCTAATTGTGACTGCTCCTAACCCTGCCTCAGGATCTTTAAGGAGCTGTGCCTTCTGTAGGGAATACCCTTTCTCCAGCTCTCTCCATGGCTGGCTATTTGTTTTCATCTATTGTTCATCTCAGATATCACCTCTTCAGATAAGCCCTCCCAGCCCAGCCTGGGCAGCCTCACTCTCATTCACCAACACCCACATTTTATCTTTTGTCTTAGTTTAACATCTGTCTCCCCACCCCAGCCTATAAGCCTCAGTGTCTCCCATGCCCAGCATTGGCCCAGGCACATAGCAGGCACTCCATGGGAATGACTGATGTTGTAAACTGAGTGTTTGGGGAGGAGCATCGAGAGCTTTTTGTTTACAGAGGAGGAAAATGCAGGAGAAGAGTAAGCCCGCTGCCAGGGTCACTGGAGCTGCCTGACCAGGGCCTCTCTACACACCATGTTAAAGAGGACAATGAGGAAAGTCCTGGGCAGTCACAGCACTGGGAGGCTCAGCTCAACCACAGGGGTTTAGAGCACAGACAAGAGTTCTGAAGGTCCAGATTCAAACCTCCCTTAGCCACTCACCCTGAGGGTGGGCTAACCTCTCTGAGTCTCAGTTGCCTCATCTGTCAACTGGGGCTGCCCTTCTCCTTCTTCTCCCACAGAGAGCTAGGGATAAATGTGTTAATGTGTGCAGGACCTTGCCTGCTGTAGGGGACCAGTTCGTCCTGACCTCTCTCAAGCCACACAATTTTAACCCATTTTTTTTACATAAGTAAAAAGTCCTAGAGAGGTTAATGGCCACATAGGCATCAGTGACCAGCCTGGAATTCAACTCCAGCTCCTGCCGGATGAGTTCAATACCTGAATCCTGTTTACTACCATCTTTTAATCCTGCCTCAGTTTCCCAGAATGGGGCCATTGGCCCTGCCCCAAAGGTGTGGCCTCTTTGGCCAATCAAAAACCTTCCATCCAGACCTGAATGGTCCCTGCTACCATGCGCCTCTGGCCCCTTACTCCCAAAAGCGGTGGCTGCAGCCTTAGGCCGGACAACTGGATTGATTCCCAGACTTATACTGACGTCCCTGGGCCTCGGTTTTTCCACCTGTAAAAGTGTCTCCAGGCAGCTCTGTGTGTTTCTGAGTAGAGGGTGCTGGGACCCCCTCCTCCATGGCCTGTCCCAGGCAACCCCCATTGCTCACCTCACTTAGCAGGAAGGAGAGTGATGTTCCACTGCGCTTCATGCTGCAGGTGCCTCTGAACCTAGAGATATGAGTATGAGACCTCCAAGTCCTGGGATCCCAGCCACACTGTGTGAGATCCCCTGGATGGGGAGCTCACTCCTGCACCCTGCACCCCCTTCTGGAGCCCACAGGTACTCAATTGAGGTACCTTAGGTCACAACACAGACACCAGAATGAGACACCACCCAGATCTCTGCAGGGGCCTCTGTCCAGGGGCAGTGGCCCGGTGCCCACACATACTCCCTGAGCTCCCTCCCCATTCCCTGCTGGGGTCAGCAGCCCGGGAACATCAGGACTCTCAGAAAGAAATTCCCCGTTCCCAGGTCCCCTAGGAGAGCCATTTAGCTCCCAGCCTAGCTCTGGAGGGTTTGGGGATCCCCACCAACCACCTGAGAACTCCCCAGACTCACACTAGCTCTGTGAAGCCCTGCCTGGCACTCACTGCCACCGCTGAGTCCTGTGACTGCCCAGGGAATGGAGGAGGGGAGGTCTGGACCTGCCCAAGAGGGCAGTCCAGACTCCCCCCCAGCAGAGCCCCTTAACTCTCTAAATGCCAGGCCCAGACTGGACACACCCACACACCACCCTTAAGACTGAGCCAGGAGGTGGCTGGCAGAGTGACTGGGAGGGCATGAGGGTGTCACCAGATGGGTATGAGAGAGAGTGGACAGGAGGGTGACCAAGTGTATAGGTGGGGATAAGGTAGGCGGATGTTAAGTTTAATTGTTCTTGTGTTTGCTTTTGAGAGAGGGAGAGAGATTGAAACACAGAGAGCCAAAGAGAGAAAAAGGGAGAGAGAGACAAAGGAAGAGAAATGGAGAGAGAGAGGGAGGGAGGGATGGAGGGAGGGAGGGAGGGGGAGAGAGAGAGAGAGAGAGAGATGCAGCTTTGATGTAAAAATAGGAGAATTTTATCAGCTTGGGATCTGGGACACATGCTCAAAGCAGAGCCCATGAGGTGTGGCCCTCAGGGGTCCCTGGAGGCTCCACCATCCTGTGCTGCCTCAGGCATATTGATGACCCTCTGGTCAATGACCCCTCCACAAATAGCCAGGGCTGGAGCTTCAGCAGGAACCTGGGCCCCCAGGAATAACTAGGGGGAGGCCCTGCAGCTACAGGCAAAGGGTTCCTGTGGTGTTGCCACCTCCAGAGCAGACACAAGTTAATGTTTCACCAGAATGACTACTCGCCCAAGAGGCCCTGCCATCCTCTCTGCCCCCAAGAATCATTAGAGCATGACCCTCCCTTAAGCAGGCTTCACCCCAATGTGACCTTGACCCTGGCCTCTCTGACCATCAGTTTCACAGCAGGGTAAATCTAGTCTTGGGGCAACCCCAGGCTTGAGTCATGGCCAAGGAGCACAGAGCTTCTGTGTCCCAGCTAGAGAAGGCTGAAGGTCCTGGGTGGTGAAGGGTAGGCAGCAGGAAGAGTCCACTGACTTGTCAAGGGTCCCTAACCCCAGGCCTGCCCTTCCCAGACTGGGCTTTCCCTCCTGTCCAATGGGAAGGGAGAGAGTGAGGAGCTGGCTCAGACCTGGAAAGCAAGACTGCCCCTGCCTCTCAGAAAGCCTTCTCCCATGCCGATCTGCCCCCAAAGACTTGAAGGAAAACCAACCAGATTCTAGCACTTGCTGGCTAAAAACTCCCCCATGGTGTTTCACTAAAACCCACATTCCTTCTTGAGGACCACACAGCCTCAGTTCACCCCTCCCTTACCCTACCTGACCCTGCTCACCTCTTTGTTGTTTCCCAAACACTCCCAAGTTCTTCCTACCCCAGGGCCTTTGCACTTGCTGTACCCACTTCCTGGGACACACTCTTGGCTTTCCTGAGGGTGGCTCCTTCTCACCTATAAGGTCTCAGCTCATATATTGCCTCCCCAGAGACCTCCCTGCCTAGTCACATGGGCCCCTGGGATACAGCCACAGACCCAGCTTGTGACTCTGTGGCCCTCAGCACCATCTGAAATTATGTCATTTTATGCCCTGGCTGTTTTCTTCTCTGTCTCTGCCCCTTGAGTCTATGGACCCCATGAGGGTGGAGCAGAGGTTTGAGTGCACATAATAAGCACTCAAAAATGTTTGTCATACAAGTCCATGACTCAGAAGGCCTCAAAGAAACAGTAGGGGCTTTATTCCTGCAAGTCTTGCCCCTCCCCGGGTGCCCCAGCCCCATCCAAACCCAGGTTCTCTCTTGGCCCCACAAGAATCACTCAGGTGGGTGATGGGCAAAGGATGATCTGTGGCTCATTTCCCCCTGGAAAAGGAACACACATGAGAGGGCATTCAGGCACCAGGGGATTGCCCTGCTTTGGAGGGTGACTCCCCCCAGCCCAGTCCCCACCTCACCATGGACACCTCATTCAGTTTCTGGAACTCAGACACTCCCTGATGGCAGTACCTCATGGCCATTACCCTAGACCTAATGAGCAAAATGGATATCAGCAGACACACGGCCACCACCACTCCTGGGTTCCTGTGCCACTCAGGGGCCCCAGTGTCACCTGGAGCTGAGGGGAGGAGCCCCAAGTCAGCCTCAGACCCTCCCCTCCCCAAAGCTGAGATACCCACCAGGGCCCAGAGCCATTTAAGTCTTTCCCAGTAAGCCAGGCTCACTCCCTCTCCAGTCACTGCTGTCACCTTTTTAAAACACATTTTTTTCCTTTTGCTTTTGAATATATTTTTCAATAAGGAATTCTCGGGAATTCTTGGAAAGTGAGAAAAATCTATAACTCTGTTTCCAAATGCAGCAGCCTTCTTGGGGTGCATGTGAAATAGGATACTTTGTGAAGATGGCTTATAGCCTTTGACTTTAAGCAAAAGGTCATCACACTTTATGTTTGCACTCTTTGAACATTTTGGAGACAACATATTAATCTGAAACAGATTTTTCTAGACCCCCCAGGGGTCCTGTGTGGTCACCCTGCAACCTCCCCACTCTCATTGCCTTCCCACTAGTACCCCACTCACCCCGTTCCACTCATCTCACTCTTCCTCAAAAACACCAGGTACAGTCCTACCTCAGGACCTTTGCACAGACCTACTACCTGAGCTTCCTTCCCCTCAGATAGTGGTGTGGCTCCCTCCTTCACCTTCTTCAAACTGAGACCTCTGCTGATCACTCTTTAAAAATTTCAAACCACTCATATTCCTACCCCTTATTCTGTTCTACTTTGTTCTTTTACAAACACATGGAATTTCCTTATAACCTGTCTCCCAACACAGCTGTGTCCCACAGGACCTGACATACACTAGGCACTTAACAAATGTGCATGGAAGGAAGGAGGCCTGAAAAGCTCTAGGCGAAACTTGGGCGGGGAGGCGCGGCCCATCTCAACACATTCTCAAGTCTGTGTCTCTCCCTGGTGGCCCATACCAGAGCTGCAGCCTGGTAACCCTAGCCATCCCCCCACCCCCAGCAACTCTGCCAAAACTCACCCTGGCCAGAGTCCACAGAGGTATTGTCAGTGGTGGCCAAA
Source organism: Cynopterus sphinx (assembly GCA_030015415.1). Taxonomy (NCBI): domain Eukaryota; kingdom Metazoa; phylum Chordata; class Mammalia; order Chiroptera; family Pteropodidae; genus Cynopterus; species Cynopterus sphinx. Next base: position 49,255,360 of record CM057390.1, on the reverse strand, counting down.
GGGCAGGGAAGAGGGCTTCGTTCTGGGGCTGGGGGAAGTGGGCCTCCAGTGCAGCGGGGTCAGGGAGGCAGAACTCAGGGGCCTGGAGAGGGAGGTGGGGATGAGCTCTGAACTGCGGGAGCCAGAACTGAGGTGGGGGATTGTCTCTGGTTGGGGAGAAGTGGGTGCCAACCCTGAACTTGTGGAGCTGGAGCTAGGTGGTAGCGGTTGCCTCTGAATTTGAGGGGCTGTGGGGGTCACGGAGTCTGCCCCTGAACTAGGGGTACCAGGGTGGTTGCTGAAGCTTGTTTCTAAATTTAGGGAGCTAAAGTGGTAGGTGGAGGTTTCCATTGAACTAGGGGAACTTTGGCCAGAGGAAAAAGGAGTCCAAGGTTTGGAAATTGAGGTCACAGTCTCATTCATAACACCTGGGAAGAAAACACCATGGAGGGTGAAGGGGGAGGATGATTAGGAAAAAGGGTGGGTGATCCTGGCCCCGTCTCCTCTCTAGATGCCTCTTTCCCTATTACCCCCGAGAGTAAACCCCTGCTTCCTAGGGGGACCTGGAGGATTTAGTGCAGCATGTGAGTGTTCAGTGGGAAGTGAGGTGTCCCTTTCTGAAGCTCTTTGTTCAAATCCCACAGCCCAGGTTCCAGTCCATGTCGGACTCTCACAACTCCTACTTTTGCTTCCAGGCTCCAGAACCCCTCTGCATACAGGAAATGGCTGCAACCCAGGCAGCATGCGACAGACTCTTTAAAATCTTCCGGGACTCAAAAGTTTCCTTGTATCTGAAATGCACATCACTAGCAGTCAGCGCCTCTGAGCGCTCATGCAGGTCTGCACATGTGGGCGCTCCTTGCTCCTCAGCTGCACAGCCCCACTTCAGAGCTTCCCAGGGAGGATCAGCCCTAACCTTCCACAGGTACCTGGAAGGTCCCCCTGGCCAAACTCAGAGTTGTAATGGGAGGACAGAGGACCGGACTCTGGGAACAGTCAGCAGAACCTCCCCGCCTGTCTCGTTCCAGCTGTCCCCTGGCACCGACTGCTCCCAGACACTGACCCCAGGGGCCAGGCTGAGGGGGGTAAATATTTCATGAGCCACCTCCCACAATTACTTTCTTCTAGTTCCAGGCTGCTGGGCACCTTAGCTGTTTACAAGTTCATTCATCAACGGACCACTCCCTACTCCACCCTGTCCACTTTGCCCTAGGCAGATCGTGGTGCTTCCTCTCTTGCCTCAATCTAGGCAGTAGAAATGCAGAAACGACACCCAGCAGTGAGCCTGAGGTGCTGGGCCACATGTAGATCCCCAGTCTCTCAGGCCTTGTGGCGATGACAGCTGAGCCTAGAAGAGGCACAATGTCCTGGCTTCCTCCCCATTTTACAGATGGGAAGGCTCAGAATAGTAGAATCTGGCCCAAGGTGACTGGGAAGGTGGGAAGAGGGCCCCTCAAGGATCTTCAAGGAGACAGGGGATAAGAGGTCAGCCTTCCCAAAATGTTTTCCACCATCATTTGAGAAAAAATCCAGATGACGAGAAGTTTTTGCAGAAATAAAGATGACTCAGGGGCCACAGTAGACCCTAAGCCAAGCCAGAATTCTGGGGAGTTGAACTTTTAAAGTGAACTGAGGAAAACTAGTGGAGAACACAAGCTCTGCTGAGTGGCTGGCACAGAGTAGGAAGGGGCTCGTGAGCTGCTGGAGAGTTGACCAGAGGTCAAGTGAAGCTGTTTCTATGCCCTGTGCCAGGAGTCTGCTTTGCACAGAGACTTCTAGACCAGGAGGCTGGCATGGGCCAAGTTGAGTGGTTCTAATCCAAGTCCAGCGCAGCCTGGGAGACTTGCCTAAGCCTCAGTTTCCTGAACTATGAAATGGGGTTAAATGTGGTCCCTTCTAAGTGAAGCCCTTGCCTGCAATAAATGTCCCACAAACCGTAGCCTCCGCTCTGATTTTACAGGTTTGGGGCTGGGACACAAGTCAGAGTGAGTGACAATTTGGTGGGCAGGGAGGTGATGGAAGAGTTCAACTCTTGTTGAATATTGCACACCTGGAACTAATATTGTATGTCAACTATAATTTAAAATGAATTTTAGAAAAAATAAGTTCAACTCCTTACCCTGAGAACTGTCCTAAAGAGCAGCAAAAGAAAATTAGTCACACACCAAGAACTTCTCCTGGGGGCCACAGACGTTTAGTGAGCTCTCGTTCCCCATCCCATGGTCCTGGGTCCTCCTTCCTTTGGGGGCTGGCAACTTCAAACTGGTTATGAGGCAGTTTATACAGCCTCTCTCTGGTTCAGGTCATGCTGGCGTCGCAGAAGTGACAGCCTCAGGGCTGGGGTGGGGAGGGGGTGTGTGAATACTCCACCTGTTCTCATGACCACCCACCTCGCTTCTGGGAGAAGGAACAGCCCTTGGGAGGAAGGCGGCTGGCAGGCCAGCAGGGTCTGAGGGAGGGGCCCAGATGCCAGCTGTGTGGCTGGGTGGTATGCCCCACTCCAGCTTTTTAGAAGTCTGTCCTCCTCCTTACCTGTTTTTACCTGTAGGGTTGTCAGAGGAAGCAGAGAAAGCCCCATCTGGTTTCAGCAGCAGCACCAGAGCCCGCAGAAGTGGCGGCGGCAGCTGGGAGCCCTCCATTCCCACGCGGGGAGGGCAGAGAGAGGGCTCCACACAGGTGTGTGGCTGTGGTTGTGGCCAGGTGCCTGTTCTTTAAACCTGCCCACACCCCTGCTGGCCATCTGCAGGCTGCCTAGGAGAGAGGCTGAGGCAGGGCTTCAAGACATGGAGCCCCTAGGGGATGCTACCATTCCCAAAGGTGTCATTCTTTCCCCTCTCTCCACCTGGACCCCTGCCTCGCCTAAAAATCTTGCCTTGGCTACACCCTGAAGTTCTCAAATTCTGTCCATCCCTTCAGGACACCGCTGACCCTTCCAGTTCCCGCCCCCACCACTCCCGTCCCCTCCACAGCTGCCTCAAATCCATGCCCTCACCCCCTTTGCCCCTCCTCCTCCAGTCAGGCTGCCCCCTCTAGATGCTTGCAGCTGCCTCTCCCATTCCCTGCCCTGTCCTTGATCCTGGGGGCTAGGGACATCTGTGTCTGGCTCTCTTTTACTCAGACTAGGGCCCCTTGGGGTGGGCCCATCATCCCCCAAAATTAGTATGTGGCTAGACCTTCTAGCATTTCCTGAACAAGGCCATGCACGCACCCATTGGGTTTTCTAGGGCCAAAGGACTTGTGATGACCATTCTAGGCCAGTTCCCCAGACACTGGTTTCTGGAGTGCGCTAGGGATGCCTTCCACCTGGAACCAACTGGATGGCACCCCACTAGTCATGGACAGATACAGCAGCACTCACGAGGCCACACTGGAGCGCCCTGAGCTCCAGGAAGGGCTTGAGTCCCTATCTCAGACAGATCGCAGGTACCAACTGTGTGGTTGGAAGTTCCAAACCTCCCTTTTACCCCCAACCATGCCCGAGTTGCCCCCATGAGCACAGGAAGACCAAGATCTAGGCTTTGGAGGGCTTTATTTATTAGACCCAGAAAGCCACATGGCCCCTCCCTTGGTGTCCCTGCACTGGGCAGCCCAAGTCCTAGACTCCTGGCCATTGCATGTTCTGTGGGTTATCCCACTCAGCTGTCCCCAAGAGTGCATCTGTGGTGAGAGAGTTCCGGGTATAGTGGCCACGCCAGTTGGCTTGAAGCATCTTGGCTGCTAATTGCTGCTGCCTTAGCCGGCGACGTACAACAAAGCCCCTCCAGGAGGCCTGGATGACCGTGGCTGCCTTGTTCAGGCCATGGAGCTGCTGGGGGCTCTGGTGGGTCGGCTGGTTGTCATAGCCCCGTGGAATGCCTGCCTGGCTCGTGGTGCCCCGGCCCAAGCCCTGCACCACCCGTGTAGGCAGGGTATGGCCACACATGTGGCACGTGCGGGGGCTGGAACCCACAAGCATCACCACACTGGGCGGGTTCCCCAGCCCGGGACTCAGTGACTGGCAGAGGGTACAGAGGTGAGGCTGGCAGGACTGGAAGCAGCGGTGGTCAGAGGTTGACCTGGCCCTACCACCCACCTTGGCCCACGTGCCTGGGGGCATTTGCTGGGTGCGGCGCCGTCGGACGCGATAGCCTCGCCACATGGCCTGGATGATGGTGGAAGCTCTGCAAAGCTGGGCCAGGTTCCGTCGCACGCAATGGCCACGCCAGGCAGCCTGGATAATGATGGCCCACTGGTGCCATACCTTGATGGTACGGCGCACCAGGTAGCCACGTGCGCATGCCTGGATGGTAACTACGGCTTGCACAATTATCTTCTCCACAACCTGCATCGATGCCACCAGCTTCCCCGACTGTCTGGGATCCACCGCCGCTTTGCTGGCCAAGGCATCCCATGGCATAGCGCCTGTGGGTGGTTCCCATGCACCGCCAGGGGCCATGGCACTGTTCATGGGGCCAACCGCAACTCTGGGGACTGCAGAGTTCCATGCTTTGCCACCAGCCACGCCAGCATCCACTGGGCCCTGGAGTATAGTGGGAGTCAGGGGTACCCTGTGACTGTCCACAGGAGCGACGGCGCTATGGAAATCCTGAGGTCCCTGTAGTGACTCCCAGTTTATAAGGGACCGCCGGGAACCATTGGGTGAAGATTCGTAGCCCAGAGACACCCTACGAACCTTATGGTGCAGCCTAGGGATGGTCATATCATGCCCCAGATCACCAGTATGGATAATTGGTGTTAGGGCCGGGAGTGCATCCACGGAACCTTTGGGACCTTCCTGTGCGGACCTGGAGGCATGCTCCCCCACCTCCTGGGAGGGCTCAGTCTTGGCCACAGAACCATCTAGTGTTCTGGCAACAAAGCTACCATGCACGGACATGCAAGACTTTCTAGGGCCAAGGGGCTGGTGGTGGCCGCTCCAAGCCAGGTTCTCAGATATTGGCTTCTGGAGTGCACTGGGAACAGCTTCCACCTGGAGCCCACTAGATGCCACCTTGGTGATCTTGGATGGACATGGCAGCACATGTGAGGCCACACTGGTAGCCCCTGACCTCTGAGAAGTGCTTGTGGTCCCCATCCCAGACACAGAACTGCCATGGGCCAACTGTGGTGACCCCGAAATTACAGTAGAAGCCACCGTCTCATGGGAATGACTCTGGGGCATGTGAGTGGCCAAGGAGCCCTGGGGTACAATGTGAGCCATTGACACCTGATGAGCCAAGGGGGCCCCTGTGCTCTTGACGGACCCCATCTGCACACTGGAGTTCTCATGAGCAGCCACAAAATGGGAACTAGGGGTCCCCCTACTGGTGGTTGACCTCTGCTGAAGAGTTAGGGTGACATTGCTGGTTTTGGCATACTTGGCAAAACTTGTGAGGACAGGAGCCATGCCACTGATCACAGACTTGGCTTGGCTGGGAGCCACCCCCTCCAATGGTAGCCTTTGTCCTGTGGCAACAGTCCTGTCCTCTGCCAGGACTTTGTGGCCATAGTCAATGTCAGATGCTAGGGGATTCTCGGACATCCATGGGGTTGCCTCAAGGACCATAGACTCCCTACTGGAGCTGGACCCCTGGGACAGAGCTCCGTCTAAGTTCTCTTGTTTCATCACAGCTTGGCCACCTCTCGTCTCAAATGCCATTGTACCAAGAGTGTGACTCAATTGTGAGGCTCTTTGCAGAACTGTGGGCACTTGGTTGACTCCTTTGGCTCTGCCACTAGCTTCTAAGGCGTTGGAGTGAACTTGTGCCATGCCAATGGCATGGGATGCTTGGAGGGGGGATATAGACCCCTCCCCAGACAGAGCTCCATGGTAAGGACGGGGGGTGAGTCCAATGAGCATGGACCCCTGGGGAACGCTGTGGGCCACACTTCCAACTGTGGAGGGTGGACCAGTTGCACTAGCTGTGGACCCCAGAACCAGACCCTGATTTAGTTCTGCACCCATAAATGCTGGGACCACCTTAGAGGCCACAGAAGAGACACTTGGGCCCACTCCACTCACTACAGAACTTGGAGGCAGGGTTCTGGCTATGCCACCGGCCATAAAACCTGGAGTAAAGCTCTGACCCACACCACTGACCACAAAACCTGGAGGGAGGCTGTGGGCCACCACACAAGCCATGGGATCTGGAAGAAGAACCTGACCCATGCCACTGATCACAGATCCTGGGTGAAGGCATTGGACCATGGCACTGATCATAGACCCTGGAGGAGCACACTGGCCCATGCCACCAATCACAGACCCTATAGGAAGGCTCTGGCCCACACCACTGATCACAGACCCTGTAGGAAGGCCCTGGCCCATGCTGTTGATCACAGATCCTGTAGGAAGGCCCTGGCCCATGTTGCCGATTACAGACCCTGGAGGACGGCTCTGGCTCATGCCACTAATCACAGACCCTATAGGAAGGCTCTGGCCCATGCTACTGATCAAAGACCCTGTAGGAAGGCTCTGGCCCAGGCCACTTATCATAGACCCTGGGGGAAGGCTCTGGCCCATGCTATTGATCACAGACCCTATAGGAAGGCTCTGGCCCATGCTATTGATCACAGATCCTGTAGAAAGGCCCTGGCCCATGTCGCCGATCATAGACCCTGGAGGACGGCTCTGGCCCATGCCACTGATCACAGACTCTGTAGGAAGGCTCTGGCCCATGCTGTTGATCACAGATCCTGTAGGAAGGCCCTGGCCCATGTCACCGATCACAGACCCTGGAGGACGGCTCTGGCCCATGCCACTGATTACAGACCCTGGGGGAAGGCTCTGGCCTATGCCATTGATCACAGACCCTGTAGGAAGGCTCTGGCCCATGCCATGTATCACAGACCTTGGGGGAAGGGTCTGAGCCACACAATTGACCATATAACCTAGTGCAAGGCTGGGGGCCACACCACTGATCACAGACTCTAGAGGAAGGCTGGAGGCCATGCCACTGGCCACAGTACCTGGGGCCATGGCTGTGGTCATCCTATTGGCCACAGAACCTGGCCCCAGAAGACTTGCTGTGCCCATTACAGGCTCCTGGCTAAAAGAATTTGATTGTTGGAAACTGGATGTGGTAACTGTGGACACAGGAGAACACTGGTTGTCCATAGGTACTGGGAGATCAGCATTTACCTGAGATATGTCAGGGCCCACATTGTCCAGGGGAAACTTGGATGGACTCAGACCCAATCTGTTGGCCACTAACGCTGGGGAGAAGCTAGGGCCCAGCCCTGAGGCTTGTTCCTGAACCAAAGGGGCACCTGTCACAGAGGCCTGGGATGCCATGGGAGCCATGCCACTGCCCACCTGAGATTGCCTTGGGCCCATAGCAGTTGCTACACTTTTCCGGCACATACTCCTTGTCACTCCAGGAGACATAGGTCCCTGAGACATACTTAGGAACTTGCCAGCAGCTAGGGTCCTCCAAGATACATTTGGGAGTATGCCAGCAGCCACAGTGCCCTGAGATGTGCTTGTAGCCATGCCTCTAAAAAGAATGCTCTGAGATATCTTGGTTCCTTGGCCTAGACAAGATGCCTCTCCACTGGTCAAAGATGCCTGGTCAAGATCTGGGGCTGAAACAGTGACAGCAGAATGTTCTGTTGTTCTTGGGCATCTCCCACCAACACCAAGTGGTTGATTAAATCCAGAGGACACCTTGCTGAGCTCAGGGGCCTGGAGGTCTGAGGCCACCCCATGACCCATCAGAGGATCTTGACGTGGATCCACCCCAGTGGTCACAGATGGCTGACTCAGCTCCATGCCCATGCCACTAGTCCCAGATGGAGGTAGTGTACTCAACGTGACTTCAGTCAGAAAGGATGGATGACGCAGACAAGGGGCCACTGCATTCACCCTTGATGACGGTAGATCTGGACCCACCCCAGGGGCCCAAATTGGCTGACTAAGCACACAACCTGTACCACTCATCACAGATGGCTGGCCTTGGCTGGGGGCCACACTATTACCCATAGTTGAATGGGCTAGGCTAGGGGTCACCCCATTGGTCATAGATGGTTGAGCTAGGCTGGGAGCCACCCTACGGGTCATAGATGATGGAGCTAGGCTGGGGGCCACCTCACAGGCCTTAGATGGTTGGCCAAGGCTGAGGGTTACCTTATAGGCTACTGATGTCTGGGATGGGCTTGGGGTCAACTTACTAGTCACAGTTGGCTGCTGATATGAGGCAGGGACCCCATTACCCAAAGACAGACTTCTCTTCAGTCTTATCCTGTAGGGTTTCTGGTGCAAGCTACCCATGGAGCTTTGACTTGAGGATATACCCCTCTCATCCTGACCACTTGAGCTCCAGTGGACACTGAAGGTCACGTGACTGGACACTGGACTGTGGTGCAGAATGGGGATCTGCTCTGAGGCTGAGGAAGGCGGATGGCAGGAGTTTGGGGTCATATGTCCAGGACCCGCTCTCTCTGTCTCTTCCAGGTCCCCAGGCCTCTGGGACCTCCCTGTGATCTCCCCAGAGAGAAGGTCCCCACCCATGCTGGCCTCCCCAGACTCTTTCTCTACCAGGTCAACAGTGGTCAGGCTTGCCACAGACGTGGAAGAAAGGCTGAGTGAGCTGCAGCTGCATGACGAGCTCTGGGAATTGCTCACATTTAGGCCATAGTCTGTGGAGCCCTGAGAGAAGTTTTTGGCCAGGTCATTGTCTGAATTCTGTGGCAACCGGGTCACCAGTTCACTAAGTATATGGCCAGTCACCAGCTCCTGTGGGTAGCTCGCACCAGAAATGGTACCCTGTGTTTGATTCTTCTCCTGCCTAGAGATGGCTGTATGGGGATGAGTGGGTGTTAACTGACTGACAGGGGAGGCTTCCCACAGACTGGAGTCTCCCTGACTCTTACGTGCCCAGTGATGACCAGGAGCCATGGAGCCAGGCAGGAGGCCTGGGGTTCTTTCACAGGCTTTGGGGGTCTGTGGTTGGGTTAGGGACACTTTGCTCACTGTAGTGGCCCACGGTATACATGAGGTTACCTTGTTGATCATCTCACTAGTGCCCATGGAGGCCTCTTTATGATTTGGGGACTGAGTCTTCTGCATGGTCTTCTCAGGGACCATGGTTGGCTGTTGCGGAGCTTTTGCTGCTGATTGCCGATACTCCCCAGGGGGCCCCTTCCTGACCTCAGAGGGCTGACACCAACAAGTAGACCTCCCAAAGGTGGTGACACAATGGTGGGAATGGGTGGCCCTCCCACCACCCGCAGTGCCAGAATGCTTACCTGGGGCCACCCTGCCCTGCCCTGATGACACTGACAGATGTGGGGTCACCCTGCTTGTCACATGTGGCTTGTGGGAGCTTGGGGCTGTGCCACTGGCCACCGATGGCCGGATGGTACTTGGAGCCACACCATTAGCAACGAGTGGCTGCCACAGGTGGTTGGGCAGCTGTAGGGGGTGTGGCTCAGGCAAATCAGGGCCTACATTACTTGCCACAGAATTGAGATTTGATGCCAATTCATTGGACCCTGGGTGCAGACACATGTTTCCCTCACTGACCTTGGGGCTCAGAAATAGGTTTGAGGAGGAGTTTCTGAGGGGCCCCATCTCTGATGACAAATTAGGATCCAGGGCAGTGATCAGAGGATACTGAAGAATGGTGGTGATCACCCTACCAGTCAAGGAGGCACCCACAGAGACCGTGGACAAGCAGGAAGACCCCCTGACCATGGCCCCATCTCCCATCTCCTCCAAGAGCCCAGTGGGCCAATCTGTGACAGAGCCCTCCCAGGCCCTCTCCCGGGGAACCCTGACCTTGCTGGGCTGTGGTCTCACAGGGCCCAAAGTGGGCCCCCATGCAGCTGACGGGCTGTCCCGGTGGTCCACCTCCTCTGGGGCGGGCGTCGTCATCATCCCACTTCCCGCTGTTTTCGCGGCAGCAACCTTAGGGAGGACGAATCCGGTCCTGAGGGCAGCCTGAGACAAAGAGTGGCTCAGGACAGCACCCAGCTCACCCTGACACAGGGTCTGGCTCAGGGCAGCCCGCTCTTCCTCCGTCAGGGCTTTGCTGAGGATGTCCACCAGTTTGCCGTGCATGACCTTAGTGAGTTCTGTCCGCAGTTCACCCCGGGAAAGCACTCGAGACAGAGCAGCACCGAGCTCGCCCCAGGACAGTGCCTTCACCAGCGCCGTGCCCAGCACACCCTGGGTCCGGGCCTTGGCCACCTCCTTGGACAGGGCCTGGTTCAGTGCTGCCCTCACTTCCCCCTGGGAGAGAGCTTTTGCCAGCTGGGTGCGGAGGTCCTCCTGAGAGCCCAGCACCGCAGCCAGCTCAGCGCACAGGGAGGTGAGCTGGGAGGCCGCCAGCTCCTCCTGGCAGGGTGCAGCTGGGCTGGTTGTCGATGGCTGCGTCCGGGTGGCCCCACTGTCGCCCCAGGATTCAACATTGCATGTGGGCTGTCCAGCAGATGCCAACAAAGACACCAGCGTGCTCTGGGTCTTAGAGGCCCCCTGGCGTGGCCCCTGGGTGGCTCTGCCCTGCACATAGCTGGTAGCTGGAAGCTGGGTCAGTCTGTCCTCTGGCTTGGCTCGGGAAAAAGTGCCATGGGAGCCAATGTGCTGGCAGGGCTGTGTAGAGGCCTTGTACCCAGCCAGGAGTGGCTGGGACTGGGCCTTGCTGCTGAGCTCAGCAGCCTGGTGGGCAGCGTAAAGGCACTTGGCTGTTTCTGTGACCAGGTGGGCTTGGGACTGTGCCTTGGTCAGCCCAGCAGGCAGATATGCTTGAGATTGGACCTTTATCACTCCTGTAGCCAGATGTGCCTGGGACTGTGTCTTGGTTGGACATGTGCCCAGATGGGCCAGGGATGGGGCCTTGGTCAGCTTGGCAGACGGATGCAACTGGGATGAAGCTTTGGACAGACATGTACTCAGATGTGTCTGGGGCAAGGCTGTGGTCAGCTCGGTGAGCAGATGTCCCTGGGGTGAGGTTGTGGTTAAGCAGGTGGCCATTTGTGCCTGGGGCAGCGTCTTGGCCGGATATGTGGCTACCTGTGCCTGTGGCAGGACCACAGCTGCTTCTACAGGCATGTATCCTCGGGACTGGACCTTCGGGACGTCCATCCTCAGGTGTGCCTGCAACGACCCCTTGCTCTTATCTGCAGCCACTTTTGCCCAGGGCAAAGCCTTGGGCACTTCCATGGCCACACTGGTGTTAGACAAAGTTTCTGTTTTCAGCTGTTTCTGGGAGAAGCCCTTGACTTTCTCAGCTTCCAAAAGAGGCCTGGCTGGAGCCTTGTGAGCCCCAGCCCGCAGATGTCGTGGGGAGTAGTATTTCACCTTTCCCTCAGCCAAGCGTGAATGGGAGGAGACTTTGACCACACCTGCCGTTTGCTTCGCAGTCACCCCAGCCTTGGTCTTTGGTCTGTCCAGACATGTGTGGGACGAAGTGCTGGGAATACCAGCTGCCATGGCTGCTGGAGGTGAAGTCTTCAGATTTCCAGCTGCGGGTGGGGACAGGCACAGGGTCTTGAGGATGGCGGCCACGGAGCGTAACTGGGCTGGGGTCTTGGTGATCATGGCCGCCAGACGTGTCTGGGGAGGGGCTTTGGTCACTGAGGACCCTGGAAGTGTCTGAGATGGGGTCTTGGCTATTGTGGTTGTCGGACATGTCTGCAGTGGGGTCTTGGCCATTGTGGCCACTGGGCGCACCTGGGGTGGGGTCTTGGCCATCGTGGACATCGGGCACGTCTGAGGCGGGACCTTGGCCATCGTAGGCACCGGGCACATTTGTGGGGGAATCTTGGCCATCACGGGCACTTGGCATGTCTGAAACAGGGTCTTGGCCATTGTAGGTACTGGACACGTCTGTGGCAGAGTCTTAGCCACAGTTGGTACTGGGCACGTCTTTGGCGAGGTCTTGGCCATGGTGGATACTGGGCACGTCTGTGGCGAAGTCTTGGCCATGGTGGGTACTGGGCATGTCTGGGTTGGGGTCTTGCTAATCGAGGTCAATAGGCATATCTGGGGTGGGATTTTGGCCACCACAGCAGTTGGTCGTGTCTGGGATGCAGTGTTGGTCATTGAGGTTGTTGGTTGCATCTGAACTGAGATCTTGGTCACTGGGGCTGCTGGGTGTGGCTGGGGTTGGGTCTTTGTCATCATTATTGTGGGCACTGGGCTCGGTTGGGCTGGAATCTTGTTCAAGATGGCTGCCAGGCATGACTGGAGTGGGGTCTTGGCCACTGGGGCTGCCGGGTACACCTGGGGTGGGGTCTTGGCTATTGTTACTGTGGGCACTGGGCATGGCTGGGGTGAGCCTTTGTTCATCATGGACGCCAGGCATGAATGGAGTGGGGTCTTCGTTACTGCAGCTGCCGGGTACACCTGGGGTGGGGTCTTGGTCATTGTTATGGTGGACACTGGTGTCTTGGTCATCACAGGTGCTGGGCCAGCGTGGGGTGGGGCTTTGAGGACTTCTGCTTCCACAGGGGCCTGAGTCTGAGTCTTGAGGGGTCCACAAAGTGTCTGAGCATAACTTCTAGATGGTGGTGGCCCTGGGGTTCCTGCCTTGTTGGTTCTGGCAGTCACTTGTTTGGTCTTCATCATGTCCCCATCTATATGTACAAGGCTGGAACTTCTAACTGTTCTTGTCATCAGGCATGGGTGGTACTTTGCATTTAGACTCACTGGACATGGGAGTCTCATGGAGACATTCTGGTGTGGCAGGAAAAAAATGCTGGAGGCTTCAAGGGCACTAGAAGCCTGCATGCGAGGCTGTGGAGTGCCCGGGGGCTGCAGCGAATCCAGCCCGTGGGCGCAGACAGCTATGTGGTCAGCGGAAGGGAACTGGGTCTCCTTACTCACCATGACAGGTGGGGCCGGAAGGCAACTGCCCTCTTCCAAATGCTGAAACCTCACCTGCTGAGGGTGGTGGTAAGGGATGTCTCCTTCATCTATGCTCACTTTTTTTTCTACTACCTTGACAGACCGAAGGAGGCGCCTGGTGCTGAAGCGTCGCCAGGCCTCCTGGATGGCCTTAGCCGCCAACATTTGAGAGATCAGCTTCTGCCGGAGCCGATAACCCCTCCAGTTGGCTTGGATGAGGGTGGCTGCACGAGACAGCATCATGTCCATCTCATCTACCAGGATATTCTTGAAGGCCTGGCTCTCGACCACAGCCCGGAGGCGTGGGACATGGGAAGGCATCATCTTGTCCTTGTCCAGCTGTTTCAGGAGGGTCTCCTTGGATGCAGGTGGCTCACACTGGGGCTGTGAACATAGTGTCCCCACTTTGTCTTGGAGATTGGGGATGGGCTGAGGCTGATACGAGCTCTGCCTACTGGGTGACAACTGGAAGTGTGTTGCTTGCTGCATTGTCTTGGTTCCTAGGCGGATCAACTCTGCCTGTGGGGGGTGGCAGGGAGGTGGTCAGGAAGTGGAGTTGTGCAGACAAGAGGGGTCCTAGCTGAAGCAAGCATTCACCCTGGGACCTAGATCTTCTTGTTCCTGGAACCTTGTAATATTCCTCTTATCCTTGCAGGCCTCTCTATCCTGGCCTCCTGCCCACCTGCCCAGGTGGCTTGTGGTACCTGTGTCATTTTCACCATCTTGTGGCCACTTCAACTCTGGCACATAGTACACATTCTCACCTACTCAATGCCCAACGCCAACCTGCTTTACAAATTTCCTCTGTACCTACAACACTAATCACACTGCTTTGGGAATGTCCTATGTGTGGGTATGGGTGTGTTATTATTATTTGCCTCTCCTAGAGGGCAGGAACTAAGTCTGAGTCATGTCTGTGCCCCATTTCAGCCATAGGGCCTGGCTCCAGGCTGTAAATGGTTGGGTGTTGGGTGAGTGGCTAACTTGACTAATAAATTAGTGGGTAAGTAGACTGGAAATTAGATAGATAGATGGATGCATGACTAGGTTCTGAATGAATAAATCAGTGGATGAATGAATGACAATTGGCTGGAAGGACTGGAGAAAGATTGAGTGAAAGAATGGATGAGTAAATGTTGAATTTATAAACAAATCAATCAATAAAGAAATAGACACATGGATGGATATATGGATGTATGTATGTATGAATGGATGGATGGATGCATGGATGGATGTATGGATGAATAGGTGGGTAGGTGGGAGGGTAAATGGATGGCTGAAATCTGACTAGAAAAATGGGTGTGTGAATGAAGAGAACTGATGAAACTGGTGAATAGACCATTGGTAGACTGATGAATAGATGGATGGATCAGTGAATGGATGGTGGATGACAGGTAGATGATGGATGGATCAATGGCAGATGGAAGGATAGGTAAAGGAAGAATGAGGGATGACTGTAGTTTTCAGAAGTACCAGAGAGCTGGGACACTGTAAAGTAACCCTGATGCATAACCTGGAGCCTATTTGACAGAAGTCCCCCAATCCAGCTGGACCAGCCAAAGCCCTTGCCCAGCCATCTTCATACCTTGGAGGCTCATAGAGTTGGAGGAGGAGCAGAAAGAGAAGGTGCAATCTCAGAATCCAGCTTGCAAGAGTGAGCAGTCTTCAGTCCTTCATCTCATGCAACATGCAGCAACACTGCCTTGGGCTGGCTTTGTCCTCAAGATCTACATGAGAAGAGATGTTAAAATCAAAAAAGTCCCTAACATCTCAAAAAAAAAAATATTTAAGTTCACAATGATAAATATACAAAAAAAAACCCTTACCCCAGTGTTGTTTTGTATGAAAAACAAAACAACACGAAATAACCAATAAAGTGATTGTGAGGGGGTCAGTTACAAGTGTATAAAGAAGGATGATCAAGGATGTTCATCACTGTATTGTTTAGAAGAGTAAAAACAGAAAACAAAGGATATGCTTAGTAATAGGAGGTTGCTTACATTCATCAACAGAACACTTGTACAATAGTGTGCAGATCCACAAGAATGACAAAAATTAAAAATATGCACCACTTGGGGAAACTGTCAGTATCTTGAAGGCAACTCAATCTTCACTGACAAATATACTCGAGGTCTAAGTGTTTCTACTCACCCCAAACCAGAAACCATCCAAATGCCCATCAACAGAAAAATGGATAAAACAACTGTATGTTAATCAGTATATCAATAGAAATTCAATAGAAATATTGACTTATTTATAAATCAATGAATCCTTCAACACAGCAAGGAGAATGAGCTCAGCGATGTGCATGAATCTCACATACATTATTTTGAGTAAAAGACAAAATAGAGAACAAATTGGTTATTCTAATTATAGCAAATTAAAAAGGGAACAGGGGAAGTTAAGCTCTGCTATTAGAATTCAGGACATGTGTAGCTGGAAAAGGTATGGGGATTTTGGGAACAGTCAGGTGGGTTTGTTTAGATTGTGAAAATCTAAACTGGGTTTTTTTCTCTATGCATGATCTTCATAACAAGGTCAAGATACTTTTAAGTGATACTGAGGAATATATAATGATGTGAGCAAATGATCACAGCATAATCTTCAATAAAAAATGCAAGTTGCAAACCCACAAGGGACCATATGACTTGACTTTTAAAAATTATCCTGTACATACACACACACATTGAAATATTCATATAAAAATATAGAAGCATAAGCATTAAACTGACAAATAATTGTGTATGGGGGGAGCTTATGAGAGACTCTGATAAAAAATAGTTCAACTAGAAAATTAAGAAGTTTAGCCTTTGAGTCAAGGCAGTAGAATGATATGATGTGGGAACCTGATCTCCTGCATTCAAACATAGAAATAACATATTTAAAACAATGTTACAACAATGTTACAATAATCAAGGGCTCACTCATGGATAAGATGCAAATATGACTAGTTATCAAAAAAATAATACTATAGCCAAGGAGGACTTATTGCAAGGATGTAAGAATGGTTCAATATCTATGAATCCCTAAGGTAAACCATCACAACTAGAAATTGAAAAGGCAGCCATATGATTTTTCAAGAAGTACTCAAAATGTGTTTATCAATCCAGTAGCGATTTCTAATAAAAACTTATAAAAATAGATAGGGTAGTATCTAAAGACAGTAAGGCTAACCAGAAAACCACAGCAAATGTCACTATTTTTTTAAATTAGGTTCATTGGGGTAACATTGGTTAATACAATTATATAATTTTCAGGCATACATTATAATTTGACATCTGTATATTGTATTGTGTGTTTGACACCCAAAGTCCAGTTTCCTTCAGCTACCATATATTTGATTCCATTTACTTACTTTACCCTACCCCTACCCCGCTATATTTGACCCCCTTTACCTTGTCTTCCTCTCCCCTCCTCCCCGACCCTATACCTTCTGGTAACCACTAGTCTATAGTCCATGTCCATGAGTCTCTGTTTGTCCTGTTTGTTTGTTGTTTTTAGGTTTATATTCCACATATAAGTGATACCATGTCATTTTCAACTTTTTCTGTCTGGCTTACTTCACTTAGCATGATTATCTCAAGGTCCATCCAGGTTGTCACAAATGGCAGCATTTCATTTCTTCTTATGGCTGAGTAATATTCCATTGTAGATATGTACCACAGCTTCTTTAGTCAATCATCTATCGTAGGACACGTAGGACACTTTGGTTGCTTCCATGTCTTGGCCAACGTGAATAATTCTGCCATGAACATCAGTGTGCAAATATATTTTCAGATATGGGTGTTCAAGTCTTTGGGGTAAATACCCAGTAGAGGGATTGCTGGTAGATCAATTCTTAGTTTTTTGAGGAACCTCCATACCGTTTTCTATAGTGGCTGTACCAATTTGCAGTCCCACCAGCAGTTATGAGAGTTCCTGTTTCTCTGCATCCTCTCCAGCATGTTATTACTTGTCCTGTTGATTATAGCTATTCTAACAGGTGTGAGATGGTATCTCATTATGATTTTAATTTTCATTTCCCTGATAGCTAGTGATGTTGAGCAGCTTTTCAAATATTTGTTGGCCATTTGTATGTCCTCTAGGGAAAAGTGTCTGTGCAGGTCCTTTGCCCATTTGTTGATTGGATTGTTTGTTTTATGTTGTTGCTGTTATTGAGTCATATGAGTTCTTTGTATATTTTGGATAGTAGGCCCTTATTGGAGCCATTGCTTGCAAATATATTTTCTCATTTGGATGGCTGTTTCTTTACCTTGTTGACAATTTCTTTTGCTGAGCAGAAGCTTTTTAGTTTGATGTAGTCCCATTCATTTATTTTAGCTTTTACTTTCCTTGCTTTTGAGGTCAAATTCATAAAACCCTCTTTAAGTCCAAGGTCTTTGCATTTAGTTCCTATGTTTTCTTCTATACATTTTATTGTTTCAGGTCTTATATTTAGGTCCTTAATCCATTTTGAGTTAATTTTGGTGTGTGGTGATAGACAACAGTCTAGTTTCATTCTTTTGCTGGTGGCTTTCTAGTTGTCCCAGCACCATTTATTGAAGAGGCTTTCCTTCCTCCACTGTATGATTTTGGCTTTTTTGTTAAAAATTATTTGCCCATATAAATATGGGTTTAGTTCTGGACTCTTGATTCTGTTTCACTGGTCCATGTATCTCTTTTTCTGCCAATACCATGCTGTTTTGATTACTGTTGCTTTGTAGTATAATTTGAAGTCAGGCAGAATGATGCTTCCAGGCTCGTTCATTTTTCTTAGGATGGCTTTGGCAATTCAGAGTCTTTTGTGCTTCCATACAAATCTGATGATTTTTTGTTCTATTTCTTAAACAAACAAAAAAAAAGCCGATGGGATTTTGATGGGAATTGCATTAAATCTGTATAATGCTGTAGGTAATATGGTCATTTTAACTATGTTGATTCTTCCAATCCAAGAACAGGGAATATCTTTCCATTTCTTTGTATTTTCTTCAATTTCTTTTAATTGGGTCTTGTAGTTTTCTTTGTATAGATCCTTCACATGTTTTGTTAAATTTATTTCTAGGTATTTTATTTATTTTGTTGCAATTACAAAAGGAATTATTTTTTCTGCTTCTTTTTCAGACACTTTATTAATAGCGTATAGGAAACTTTACTATATTTGCTTATTGTTTCTAGTTGTGTTCTTGTGGAGTCTTTAGGATTTTCTATATAGAGAATCATGTCATCTGCAAATAGTGAGAGTTTGACTTCTTTGTTTCCTATTTGGATGCCTTTTATATCTTTCTCTTGCCTGAATGCACTTGCTAGCACCTCCAATGTTGTACTGAATAACAGTGGCAACAGTGGACAGCATTACCTTGTTCCTGATCCTAGAGGGAAGGTTTCTAGTTTTTCACCATTAAGTATAATGTTGGCTGAGGGTTTGTCATATATGGCCTTTATTATGTTAAGGTACTCTCCTTCTATACTGATTTTGTTAAGTGTTTTGATTGAAAATGGATGCTGTATCTTGTTGAAGGTTTTTTCTGCATCTATTGATATGACTATATGATTCTTATTTTTTAATTTGTTTATGTGGTGTATCACATTAATCAATTTGCATATGTTGAAACATCCCTGTGCCCCTGGGATGAAGCCCACTTGATTGTAGTGTATAATCTTTTTAATATGTTGCTGTATTCGGTTCGCAGTATCTTATTTAGGATTTTTGCATCTGTGTTCATGAGAGATATTGGTCTGTAGTTTTCTATTTTTTGTGTTATCCTTATCAGGTTTTAGTATCAGAGTAATATTGGCCTCATAAAATGAGTTGGCAAGTATTGCCTCCTCTTTGAGAAAATGTCATTTTAAATGGTAAAATCTTAGTCATTTTCATTAAAGGAAGAAACAAGATGCACAGTCAGCCACCACCCTGGGTGGTTATAGCAAAACAAGGTGACAAGGATTCGAATAATCAATGCAAATATTTTAAAAGTAGAGCTAGCTTTTGTCTACCTAGAAGACCCAAGAGAGTGTAACTTAAAAGAAAATACATATATATACACATACAAAGATATATACATATATATCTTTATATAGCTATATTTAAATATATTACTATATTATTAATATTCTAATTTAAATAATTTAATATATTTATATAAATCTATATATTTTTAGCTCTCATCTTTCCTAAGGCACATGGCTGCATACAAATCCTGTAGTCTCTCGCCAGCGCCCTCTACTGAAAATGGTTAACATCACACTTATTGGAACCAGACAATTACAGGAACTCCTTTGTCACAGAATACATATTAAGAGGTGCATTTAAAGCCTAGAAACATTCAAATAATCCGAAATAAGGCAGAAGAGGGGGAATAGAAGACTAAAACTCGGAGATAACAGAAATAAAAATAGTAAAATGGTAGATTTAAATTCAGCCATATCATTGAGATGATAATGGACTGAACACTTCAAGATAGAGATGATCAGAATCAATTTCAAATCAATTTTAGAATCAATTTCAAAGACCCAGGCACCCTCTCCTTTCACAATGAACATTCTGGCTTCACCTGCTCGATTGCCCAAATGTCCAGCCTCTTGCTCAGTCTTCACCTCAGCCCCAAGACAGCCCAGCCCATTCAGAATGGGTGTCAATGTGAACTGAGTCATACAGCAAATGGGCTGAGGCCAGCTCCCCTGGAGGTGGGCACAGTCATTGTCCCCATTTCATAGTGGAGGAAACTGAGGCCTGGAGAATCCAACAAACTATATGTCTTAGTTCTGATTTGCCTCCCCCACTAGACTATGAGCTTCCCATAGGTGGAGATGTCTGTTTCTTTTCTTTGCTCTTAAATCCCTAGTGTCCAGAACGGTCCACATAGTAGGTGCTCAATAGATGTTTGTGGATAGATGTTTGTGCATGCATGGATGGATGGGTGGATGAATGGATGGATGGATGGAGGGAGGGAGGGAGGGAGGGATTCAAGCTTCAGAACTTGGAGAGAGCAGCTTCAAGGTCTGAAATGGTCTATCCTAGGTCTGAGATTTCATCGACTACATGGTTCAGCCCTTTTGATGGATTCAATCAGAATTAATGAAGAGATGACAGAGTGAGAGAAATGAGATTACAGGGAGTGAGAAGAAGAAATAGGGTCCCCAGATATATAAGCCGAGTGCCTGGCTTGGCAATTTTGAGTAAACCCCTCTGAGCCTCAGTTTCCTTATACATCACATGAGCTAAGACCATTTCCCCAGGCTCCCAAGCATATGTGATAGACTCACAAGGCTGAGCCCCCAAAGACAAACCCACAATCAGGCCTTTGGGGGATGAGTGCCCCTGCTCTAATGGGCTGAGGAGCTAATCCTCCTCTCAGAGTGGTCTAGAAAACCCAGAGGGACTCTGAGAACAGTGGGCTCAGAGGAGAATGACCAGATCCCCATTTAACCCCCACCAAACCCTCTATTAGCCCCACTCACCTGCCCCCGAAGCTGAACCCACCAGCCCAAATGGCTAGCCTTGGGGCCCTGGTGCTATGGTGGCTTTGTGACTCACAGCCAAGCTCTGGCCAATCGCCACCAACCCCTGGGAGGAGGGGATTCTAGAAGGCAGACTCAGGGGTGGGGTGGGGAAGAACCCATGTGAGGGCTGAGGGTCATGGTGGTTATGTATTACCTGCCCATCCTGAGCAGAAATTTAGGGCTCTGAGCAAAGAGGGGGAGCCCAAAATCTCCACCTCCACGTGTCTGAAGGGAGCCTTAGTCTCTCATCCCTTGGGCATTTGCTGAGCTCCTACTTTGGGCTGGGACCTGATCTGGGCCTGGAGACACAACTCGAATAATTTTGGAGTGTGAAACTGCTAGGAATAGACCAAAGAGAAGGTGGGATGGGCTGAGCCCCCCAGGGAAAAGTTTGCCATGGAGACCTGAAGGAAGAGAATCCCAGGTGGTGGGCACAGTATAGGCAAAGGCCTTGGGGTAGGAACAATCTGGGCATGAGAGAACACAGAGGAAACTAATATGGCTAGAGGAGAAAGAGAAGAGGATGGGAAGGAGTCACAAGTGGGGCCTTGAAGAAGAGTAGGGGAGTTTGGGTTTTATTGAGAAGCACTCCAGAGTCATGAGGTTTAGAAAAAAGGAGGCTCTGACTTACCTTCTTAAAGGGCCAGCCAGTATCTCTCTGGCTCTGAAGATAGGGGCTCCTTTGGGTGAGGCTAGGCTCAAGGCTCCTTGGGACCCACACATAGTCTGGCAAAACTGGGCATTGACTCTAAGCCACAGTCCTGGAGAGGAAAGGGAGGACACCATCGCCAGTCACCTCCTGGAGTTGGGCCTAGGCCTGGTGTGAATCATTGCTGGCAAGCCTGGAGTTGACACACACCTTGGCCTCAGCTCAGCAAGGTCCTGCCAAAGCCACATAGCCTGGCCTCCCTGGGGAGCCACTGGGGGCGCCAGAGCAAGAGGCCAGCTATGTGTTGGTCTCCAGAAAGATCTAGGTTTGATTAGTGTGTTAGAACTTTCAGCCCCACCTCCCAAATCTCCTGGGAGGGGAGAGGGGCTGAAGACTCAAGTTATTACCAAAGGCTGATGATTTAATCAATCATGCTTATACAATGGGACCTCTGGGGCCCAAGAGAGCTTCCTGGTTGATGAACACATTGAGGTGTTGGGAGGGTGGCAGCCCAGATGCGGCCCGGAAGCTCCATGCCTTGTACCTTGCCCTTGTGTTCATTTCTTCCAACTGGCTGTTCCTGAAGTATATCCTTTATAAGAAACTGGTGATCTAGTTAAGTAAAGTGCTTTCCTGGGTCCTATGAGCTGTCCTAGAAAATTTATCAAAACTGACGAGGGTGTTCATGGAAATCCCATTTGTAGATAGTTGGTCAGAAGTACAGGTGGCAACCTGAGACTTAAATGCTGGTGTCTGTACTGGGGGCAGTCTTGCAGGACTGAGCCATTCACCTGTGGGGTCTGGGCCAACTCGTTAAGAGTGTCAGAATTGAACTGCAGAGCACTTGGTTGGTGTCTGGAAAGTTGCAGAATTGGTATAGGGAAAAAACACACATATTTGGCATTGGAAGTGCTGTGAACAAAAAGTTTAGGCAGATCTAGCAACCTCCCTGGACCTCCCTTTCTCTATAGATTGGAGGTTGCACAAGGCATGCTTGAGTATTATCTCCTTGCTGTTCATGCTCCAAGCACTTTCAGCTTCTGCCTGGGAGATGTTACCTGGATGTACACAAACCCAGCTCACACACAGTACCAGAGGTAGAGGCCAGAGTGGGGACAAGACTTGGCTGAGGTCATAAGGTGACAAATTAGCAACCAAGTTGAGACTCAGTCTTTGCCCACACAATAGCAAAGCCCAGATAAGGCTGTGGAAGAGAGCAGCCCCGCAGTCAAGAATCTGGAAGTGAGAAACCCAAGGTCCAAATGTTCCTGAACAGGTTCCTTAAAACGCTGTATGACCTCAGGCCAGTCAATCTCTCTGCAACTCAGTTTCCTCAAAATGGGAAAATAGGATGTTGTGGAAAGGAAGCTTTCATTTCAGGGAGTACTTGGAAAATTCTGGATTCCCAGTCAGTTCCTTAAAAAGCGAGATCCCACAGAAAGTACCCCATCTCCAGTGCCAGAGGCAGACTACCTGGGTCAGATTCCACCTGGGCCACCTCTTTCTGGTCCTAAGACTCAGTTTCCCCCATCCATTAACCGATAATAAAAACATTGAGTACCGAATGTAAACCAAGCACTGCTCCTCACAACTTGGTGAATAGGTTTGATTGTTCTGCCTATTTCACAGTGAAACTGAGGCCCAGAAAGTTTAAATGTCTCCCTTTTCTTTCCTGCCTCGGGCTGGGGCTGTCTCCTTTCCATCCTGCACTCACTCCTCCCCAAAGGGGACACCCGAGGCTCGCTAATTCCAAACGCTGGTTTGGAGTCTCCAGCGGCCCCCGCCCAGCCGGGACATCAGCCGGCCCAGCGCCCAGGAGCGCCTAGATGGCGCTCGCCGCCCGTCAGATGAGCGGAGCGTACCCCGCGCCCGCGCCCGCGCCCGCGCCCGCTCCCCCTCCTCTGCGGAGGGGCGTAGGGAGGAGGGAATGAGGGGAGAGAGGAGGGGAGCGGGCCAGGCCCCGCCCAGCCCATAAGGCCCCGGCTGGGGAAAGAGGAGGCGGAGAGCAGAGCTGGCATCAGGAGACTTTACTGAAAACAGAAAACCGGGCGAACCAAGGATTACAAACAGGAATGTGGACTCGTAGCAAAACAAAACAGAAAAAAAAAGGGGGGCGGGAGTAGGGGTGTCGGAAGGACAAAAGGGCGGGGGAAGAGAGCAAGGAAAGGGAGTTTTTTTTTCTTCTTCCCATTTCTTTAAAAAAAACCAACACAAGAAAACACACACGCACACAACCAACGTTTGTTCCCGAGTAGAAACATAAATAGGGCAGAATCGAACACTGTTCTCTCTTCCAAATGCAAAAAAAAAAAAAAGGAAAAGGCAACGCAGGGCTTGAGGCCGCGCCCCCTCGGAGCCCCCTTCGGCGGCGGTACGTACAAAGGAGCGGCCGGGCGCGCGGATTTGTGCAACACGGGGTGGCTGCGCGCAGAGGACAGAGGCAGCGCGAGGGCGAGGGGGTCATGCGCTTGCCCCCCAGTAGCAGGGGGTCCAGCTTGTCGAGTCTGAGGCGCCCTCTCCGAGTCCTGGCACCATCCGGGGGGGTCCCTCTACCGGGCTGCGCCCTCTCCGAGTCCGAGGCACCCACGACCCCCCCCCACTACGCAAGCCCGCCTCTCGGGGAGGGGGGCCGCGCATGCGCCCCGCGCGAGGGCTCAGTACGCGGGCACCTGGTGCTGGGGCAGCAGCTGGCAGCCGCTGTTGACGTGGCTGAGGACCTTTTGCTTGAGCTGCGCCACCTGCTCGCGCAGCAGGCTCGCCGTGGACGCCAGCTCCGTGTTCTGGCTCTTAAGCGTCTTCACTTTCTCCTCGAGGCGCGAGATGCGCTCCAGCTTGCGTTTGCGGCACTTGGAGGCGGCGATGCGGTTGCGCAGCCGCTTGCGCTCCGCCTTGATGCGCTCCTGTGTGTCCATGTCGATGGGCGACAGCGGCGGGCTCTCGCCGAAGCTCGGCACGTCGGGCACCGTCTGCGGCTCATCCTTCAGCGCGGCCAGGCGTGGCGGCCCCAGCGCGCCCGGGGGCGGCGGCGGGAAGGGCACCGGCTCGGCAGCGAAGGCCACCGTCGCGGCGCCCCCCGCGCCCCCGGTGCCGCCCGCGTAGCTGCTCAGGTTCGCGTAGACGGGCGCCTCGGGCGTGGCCGCCGCCGGGGCCAGCTCGCCGGGAGGTGCGGCGCCCGCGGCCGTGCCCGAGGGTCCCCCGGCCGAGGCCGCGGCGGAGGCCGCGGCCGCACCCAGCTGGTTCTGCTTGTGCAAGTCCTCCAGCGCCTTGACAAAGCCCTCGGCGAACTCCTGCTCCTCGCTGGCCGCCACCTTGGGGTAGAGGAACTGCGTGCTCGTCGGCGTAGTGGTGACCAGCCCGTTGGACTGGATGATGAGCCGCTCGAGTTCGGGCGAGGCGAGCTTCAGCAGCCCCAGGTCAGGCGAGGAGAGCAGGCCGTCGGGGGGCGCCGCCCCCGGGGCGCCGTCGGGGCGCAGGGGGGCGGGGGGCGGCGCGACCGTAGGCTTGAGCGCCGCCGCCACCTGCTCGCTCAGGCTCAGCGTCAGCGCGTCCTTCTTCATCATGCTGCCGGCCGCTGCCGTCGGGGGCGCCCCGGGGAACAGACGGCCCGGGGACGCGAAGCTGCCGCCGCCGCCGCCGCTGCCACTGCCGCCGCCGCCCAGGCCGCTCAGCGCCTCATCGCCGTAGAAGGGTGTTTCCATCCTCCGCCTCCCCCGCCGCGCCGGCCCGGGGGGGAGGGGAGTGGCCGCGGCCTCCCGAGGGGCCCGTGCCCCCCCCGTCCGCTCGGCCCCGCGCCCGCCCTGGCCGCGGCCGCTGCGCCCGGCCTTCCGCTGGCGGCGGCTCCTGCGCCGCGCCGTGCGCACGCCCTCTTATAGCCTCGGCCCGACGCGATGAGCTCACTGCCCCCGCTCGCCATTGGCCGCGGGTGACGTTGTCATTTGCATGATGGGCGGGGCCCGGCCACGGACGCCCCCTTGGCTGCCGTTGCCCCGGAGACGCGCGGTAAACGGCACAACAGCGCGCTGCCTTGTGGGTTGACGTCATGGGGGCGGGCCGCGCGCTGGGGCCGGGTCACCCCGCCCCGGGAGCCGGGGATGACCAAGGGCCTCAGCGCCGCCTCCCGCCGAGGCACGTCCCGGGTGGCGTGATGGGCCCGGCCACCAGGCGCTCGCCGCCATGAGGCTCCGCCCCGCGTCCGCGCGTGGGGCCCCGCCGGCGGGGGCGGGGCTGCGCCGGACCCCGGGGACGGGAGTGGGTGGATAGGGATCGGGATGGGTAAATAACTCCCTGGTGCCTCGCGCTCCATTGCGCCGACTGTGCCACCCTTAGCATGCCTAAGCCAGGCTTTGTATACGCTGGGGGCTGAAAGCCCAGGGGAGTGGTGTCCAGTGGCTTAGCGGGGGTGTGGACCAATCTGCCTTCACCCACCCCATCCCCACCCCCACCCCCATGTCTGCTGGTGTGTTTGCCCCAGGACAGGGGAGGGGCGAGGAGGGCTGCCAGAAATTTCTGGATAGAAGTGTTTTGATCCTGATACTTTTCACTAGGTGCGACCTAAAGTGCGGGGTCCAAATTCCTGACTTTACAGACGTGAAACTGAGGATAAGCGAGTGACCTGCCCACGGGGCAGGTCTGTGACCAGGCCCGAGCTCATCCATTCAGTAGAACCGGAGTCTATGCCCCAGAACAGCCGCCTATGGTTTTAACTCTGCCAAGACCTGCTATGGATCCCGCCTCCCGCCCTGCCCTCCTCCCCCGTGGGGGTGCTCAACTCTCGGCCCCTACACTTTCTTCCTTAGCGCGCGCGCACGCGCACACACACAGTTTCTCCCTTAACCTCTGGGCTGGGCTGTTAAGGCAGGAATCCCAACTGCTTACCTGCTTATTAATTACAATTATCATGACTGTCAGGGCTTAATTGGCCGCCATAAAGGCTGGCTAAGGATGGGATATGAGGCAGTAGGGAGGAGCCACCTCTCCGACACTCAAGGCATTCTTGGGACATCTGGGTCTGACCAACAACCTCTGCACACAGCCTTTCCATGGCTTTCACTGCACTCCAGATGGAGCCCACTCCTCAGCCAAGTGGTGGAGGCTCCACACCCTCCTTTCCTGCCACTCTCTGACCTTTCACCCTCAGCCTTGGCTTCCCAGCTCGCGCTACTGCTCCAAGGCGTTTGCATGAGCTATGTGGTCTGCCTGGTGATCTCTTGGCCCAGATGTATCCTCAGAGTGGCTCCTCACACTCACCGTATTCGCATTATATCCTTAGACCCATCCAGAATTATGAATGGATCATAGGTCCGGAGAAGGCAGAGACCTTGTCAATCCTGGGCCTGGTGGGTCCCTAGCTCTCTGTACAGGGCCTAGCATACACAGTGGACACAGAACATTAAAGAAGAATACTACCTGGCCTGGTTTCCTGTGGCAGTCTCTGGCTTTGGTTTGTGTGACTGGCCTGTGAGCACAAGTAACTCTCCCCCCCACCCCCACCCCCACCCACCAAGGTCCCTTCCTCACCTGGCCCTGCCCCTTACTGGGTGGGCTGTGGAGCAAGAAAGTGTTGAGGGATGTGACCATGAGCAAGAGGTCTGGGTGTATGGGTGAGGGTCTGCATATTCATGTATGTTGCATGTGTGTATGTGTCCATTTGTTTCCAGGCATGAGGGTCTTTGTGCCCTCCTCATCTGTTCTCTTGGGTTCCAGCCTGGGCAAAGGGACCCCTGGTGGGAGGGAATACAGCCCCAGTCCTGCCCTGGGATCCCTCACTGGGGTAACAGTGGAGGAAAAGGGGCCATGCTTCTCCCCAAGGCAGGAGAGTGGGCAGCCTAGGGAGGCTCTACCCTGACTTTGGGCCTTGACCTTGATAGGTGGGTGAATGGTGAACTGTGGACAGAGCCAGCCTGAGCTGAAGGATTAACCAGCAAGCAGATCAATGGGAAATAGAGGTATAGGGAGGCCAAGGCAGGTTACCTCTCTTGAGTCTTGGTTTCCTCTTCATGAAAACAGAGCAAATAATCCTACCTACCTCATGGAGTATTGTGATTTTGACTGGATTTGCAAAAATAGTATGAGCTCAATAAATGTTCTCTATTCTTTTACATTATTATTTGGCTAAACTTAACTGTGGTTCTTTGGTCTGGAGTTCCCTTAGCCTGGAGTGCCCTTCCTTAGCCTCCAAGCAAATTCCTACTCATCCTTCAAAACCCACTTCCAATGTTTGCCCCTCCAAGAAGTCTTCTTTAACCATGCCCGTGAGGATTTCCCTAGACTCCTTTCATATGGTTGAGCTCTGTTCACCATTTGTGTCTGACTCTATTTACCCCAGACAGGGAAGGGGTAAATAGAGCCAGACACAAATGGGGCTGGGTGGGGAGGACTTCTCTTGCCCTCTAAGTTTGGGACACTGCCTTTGGTAGACTCTCTTCCAAGGCTTGATCCTTTCAGGCTCCTCTGCTTGCACTTACTAGTCCCTCTGACCCATTACTCTTCCCTACTCTCTCCTCCCAGCCAGGAAGCCCTCTGGAACACAAGTTCTGCCCTTCCATTTGGACCAGCTCTGACCTCACAGAGCTGGGAGGCTGGAGACTCTGTCCAGATCTGTCCTGGGGACCTCTCAGGCAGGTCAATCCATCAAACAGACCCATGCAATGAACCAGGAAAAATTCCCATTCATTCATTTATTCATTCCACAAAAATTGATTGCCTACTATGAGCAGAGTGATGGGGACACTCTTGAATGACACAAACACCCTCACCCTCCCAGCACACAGTCTAAAGGAAGAAGGTGACAAACAGCTTGGAGGAGAAAAATGGAGAGTAAAAGGGGGTATTTTAAAGTTGAGTAATCTGGGAGGGGCACCCCAAAAGGTGATCCTGAATGAAGGAGGAGCTGGAGCAAACCAAGAGACAATTTGAGGGAAAAGTGTCTGGTATAGTGGGAACAGCAAATGCAAAGGCTCTGGGGCAGAAGTCAGCTGGCCACATTGATGGAGGGAAGAGACAGATGAGGCTGGATTGGGAGAGCCAAGG
This sequence comes from Cynopterus sphinx, assembly GCA_030015415.1. Taxonomy (NCBI): domain Eukaryota; kingdom Metazoa; phylum Chordata; class Mammalia; order Chiroptera; family Pteropodidae; genus Cynopterus; species Cynopterus sphinx. The sequence goes on along the minus strand of CM057390.1, from coordinate 49,227,401 downwards.
AAATACAGTAGAAGGAAAGCCAGGGTGGCAGGGCCTCCACCCAGAACCTAGAGGGTGGTACTTGTTCCAAGGGCAGTGGGATTGAGGGAGGAGTCAGTGATAGGGCTCGCCTAGGATGGCATTTTCACCTTTATTCTCCCAGCTAGCTACTCTACAAGTCTAGAGGGGGAACGCGACCTGCCCGAGGTCACGCAGCCCAGGCCTGACCATAACTCAGCCCAGTCTCATCCCCGCTTTCCTGATGCCCACCCCAACCCACCCCCATCTCCCCGAGGAGATTCGAATCATCGCTGCTTTGGCCTCGCCACAGCGCCACAACACAGAGATCTGCTTTCTTGTTTAAAGCAACTTGCAATTCGGTTTAATGTTTAGTCTTTATTTGAAGACCCAGAGACCTAAAATCTACTGCATAAAACGGAAAGCCTCCAAAGAAAGAAAAAAAAAAAAAAAAAGTTAAGCAGGAAACAGAAAGGGGTGAGGCTTGCCGGGGATGGTCCACAGTGATCGATCGGGACGCAGTAGGCTGGGTGCGGATTGTAGGGACAGTCCCCCAGAGGGCGGGACTGGAGAGGGCGGGGCTGATGGGATCCAGGTGGCAGGACCCCGCAGGGCGTCCGAGGAAGAGGTGGCCACGGGCGCATTCCTGGGGATCGGGTTACAGGCAAAAACTGCTGCCCCTCCCTCCCCTCCGGCCCTGCTTCTGCCCTCGGCTGTTGCAGGATGGGCGGCCAACTCCCCTGTCCAGGGCAGGTGTTTCTCCCACCACAGGGAGGGGCCCCAAGCCCTGCCCTCTGGGCTGGCACCGACTCTTTCCAGTCTCACGGGACCATTTTGCAGTTCAGGCTCCTTCAGCCTCCTTCAGCACTGATGGAACCATATTGACACCTAGCAGAGCCGGCTGTATGACCACTGTCCCTGCTGACCACTTTCCGAGACTGTGATGTGTTCCCAGCTTCCCACAGGCCAGGGAGAGCCGCTCAGTGTTTGCTGACTGACCAACGATGCAGGGTAAGTAAGCCAGGAAGAAACACCTCATACCAGCCTCAGGACAAACAGGACCCCTGTGCTCACCCAGTGTACATTTAATGTGTATTTGCTGTATACCCAGGGCCAGATGAGGCCCTTTCACAGATAGATTTTGAGGAGCCACAGAGAGGATTTGGGGGCCAGAGGGTGGTGAATTAGATTTTAGTAGAGCAACTTCAGAAGTTGATTTGTTTTTTTCTTTGGGCCAGCCTCAGCATAACCATTTATCCATTCCACCACCCTCTGTTGAACACCTACTGTGTGCCCAGATCTTTGCTGGTTGAGGGTTTTCTCACACACACACACACCATCAGCTCCTGAGAATCATGGGAGACAGGAAACAACCACCTTCATAAAGAAGCACTGTCATTATTTTCCCTTTAGTTTGACCACCCCCTTTTCTGTTTTGACTTCAGTAAATCTATTTCAAAAGGGAAACTTCATGTCACCACCAAGAATGGAAAACCAGTTTCTCTTGCCATAAATAAAAGGAAACCAAAAAACTATGAAATGAGAGCAAAATGCAAGCATCCCCTCTCAAAGACACTCTGGTCCAGGCCTAGATCAGGAATGTCCAAATGTCCATACAGCAGTAAAGGCAGGTAAGCCCAAAACTAAGCCAAAGAACACTGCCAGAGGGACCCACTCAATGTTCCTGTTCCTGAGGGCTCAAGTGCACAGTTGTGCTCAATGTGTCCAGCCTCAGTGATGAGCACTTATATTTGGGGTTTGCCTGCATCATATTAGGCACTCTCCCAGGGCCCTGTGGGGTACTGACCCATTTGGGGAACAAATGGAGGCAGTGGTGGAAGTCAGTGGACTCTTGGAGGTGGGACCACACAGGGCCTCTGGGGAGGCTTCAGGTTGGTTAAGTGGAGGCTCCCACTTCTACCTCAAAACCTTGGGGTTGTCCCCACCCACGGTCCTGTGGGCCCCTGTCTGATGTCCTCCAAATAGCTGTGGTCCCCTGATGTCCTCCCTTGGCTGCCTTGGGATTAGAGAGGAGGTTGTGTGAATCAATGAATACATCGATAAATAATTCAGCGGTTGCAGTAATGGATGAGTAATGGAAGTTAGTGAAGTAATGAAGGAGTGAGGGAATGAGGGGCTGCATCCATCTTGCCAAGATTGGAAGCCCACTCTTGGCATTTTTCCCTAATATCCCACAGCTGCCCCCCAAAAGCGACACCTGTCCCCATTTTTCAGATGCATACACGAGGCCCTGAGCAAAGCTTAGCTCCAATCTTAGGAGGACAGACTGGAATCCAGGTGCATCTGTGCAAGAGGTCGGGGTTCCTAGTGCCTGGCCGGTGCAGAAGAGAGCTGGAATAGGACGCCGGGCCTGCCCCCAGAGCCTCATGGAAAGGCTCCAGGTCCCGCTGAGGGAACAGCTTGAATGGTGGAGCGACAGGCAGAGTCCCATTCTATCAGGAAGGGGCCCCAAGTTAGGAGCGTTCTCTCCCCCCGACTCCCGGACGTGGGGGATTTAAACGTCAGCCCAGTCCCTCTCGGACGTGGGGGCGGGGAGAACCCCCTCCGAACCTGAGGCCGCTTCCTTGAACTACCTCGCGCCCCCCATGTCTCCCCCACTTCCCCCCTGCCCCCGCCGCCGCCTCTCCGGGGAGGAAGTGGTGAGGATGCGGGGGAGGGCCCCCCATTCTCACTTCCCCCAGGGCCGGGCGGGGCCTGAGGATCCTCACCCCCGCCTCGAGAATGGGGGCCCCCCCAGGGGTTCGGGCCGGGGAGCCCTAAGGTCTCTGGGCTTTGCTGGAAAATGGGGGGAAGAAACTCGAGCTTGTAATAGGAAATCGCTTGGTAAGAGGACCCCGCCCCGGGCCCGAGTAGCTTCCCCGGGGCGGGGAGACCCAGCCGGGCTAAGACACGGACACGCCCAGCCCTGGAGGGGTCTGGGCCGGGCTGAGGGAGGGCTGTCGCAGTAAACAGGTCTCGGATGGGGCGGGAGACGCATTCCAGACGGAGGGAAGGGAGCAGGCAAAGGCCCGGAGGCGGGACGGGACCTCCCACCCGGCCGGGCGGCGGGCCCCGCCCGCGCCTCCCCCGTGGGTCCCTCTAACCTGCCCCTCCTGACTGGGGGTGGGAGAGAGAAGGGACCGCAGGGGTCGCCGCGCGGCGTGCAGCAGCGGAAGGGTTAACCGCGCGCGGCGGCGGGACCGCGCCGAGGGGGGCGAGTGGCGTCAGCGCGGACGTCAGGGCGAGGCAGGGCCGCGTAGACGCGGGCGCTCGAGCCACGCAGGAGGCCGTGGGTGTGCTGGGGAGGGTCTGCCCCGCAGTTTCCCCGACGCTGCGCCTGCAGAGCAGGAAACTGAGGCATGGGAAGGGGGTGTGGTCTAGCTGGGGCTGAACCCCGGCCGTCGGGCCCCCACTCACCCACGTTTCCCCCCGCCGCCCCTACCACCAACCTGTGGCCGGGCTGAGACGGCCTCCAGGGTCGCCCGGCTAGGACCAACTTTTGTTTTTTGTTTTTGTCTTGTTTTCCAGCGCGCAAAAACGCCCACATAAGCGCTGACCTGCTCCGAACCGTGTCCCAGTTGCTACATCTGCGTGGGCCTCGTTTTCCCCAACTGGACAATGGGGAGAGAGCAGACATTCACGGCGGGGGTGTGGGCTAAAGGGGAAGGGACTTCCACCTGGAGGGGCGGGGGGCGGGGCGGCGCGGACGGAGAACCGGGAGCCCAGACGTCTGAGTGAAGGAACCTGCGAGAAGGGATTCGAATTCCCGCTGGCCCCTGCCCCCCTCGTTCATTCCCCGCGCCTCTCCTCCTCCCTCCCCCTCTCGTTCCCCCCGTTCACTTCTCCCCAGCTCCTCTCTCCCCCTTTTCCATCCCCCCACTCGCCCGGCTCCGCCGCCCCGCGGGGCCGCTAATTAAATGCAGGGCTGGAGGGGGAGGGTCACGGCACGCAGTTAACCCCTTCCCAGCCGGGTTCTGGAAGCCTGCCTGGAGCGGGGGAGGGGATGATCGTTTGCTGATGAACCCACCTCCGCCTCGGACTTGAGGTCCTAGGACAAGCCCATTTGATGAATAGGTAGATTGAGGCCAAAGGGCCTGTTCCAAGGTTTGAGCCAGGCGGGATTAATCAGGGCCTCTTGATAGGAGGGCAGGAAGCATGGAAATAACTGGAATCAATGGAGAGAGAGCAAAGGCAGGGATGGAAAGAGGGATAGCATGAGAGGGAAGAAAGAAAAGTCTAGTGGAGCCAGAGAGAGAGGAGAGACAGCTGGGGAAGACTGAAGACAGAGGAGGAGACACTTTTATCAATCCATGTTTTTCACTGGGATCCACACCCTTCAGCTGAGGACTGGAACCGTCTTTAGTCTCGGCATAAAGAAGTAACCCTATAAATCTCTACAGTGGGGATGGAGTGACTGTCTCCCAGAGCAGCACAATTGGGGCTGGTAGGGACATGGTGGGCCCAGGGACAATCAGTATATGTCATTAGGGGACTCATAGACCACCCCAACCTGGTGTGGAGGCCCCAGAGCAAGCTCCCTGGCATACCTTGTCCTCTGGCTGGCCTAAACTGAGGGCCGACCTGCCCAGGGAGCTGGAGATCAACCGAAGCCCATATCCTGTCCTTGCAACTCTGGGTCACGTGGAGAGGATCCAAACACTGGCCTTTCTCTGCTTGGTTCTCCCTTTGCTCTGCACACAAGCTTGGTAAACTGAGGCTCTGAGAGGGGCCCACATTCTTAGAGTGGTAACAACTGGAAAAATACATAATGTGTAACATCTGGCAGTGGCAAGAGCTATGAAGAAATCGTGGGGTTCAGAAGGCCTGTGATACCTTCAGACAAAGGGGGTGCTGTGAGCATATCTCGGGACAGTGTTCCTGAAAGCTGGAATAGCATGTGCAAAGGCCCTGAGGAAGGAATATACAGTGCATTGGAGAATTGAGGAGGCCTAGGAGCGTGATGAGAAGGGAGATGGGAGGATAGTAAGGGTGGAGGGGATCGTGGGCACCCAGGTCATCAGCATCTGGGGTGGCTGGTAGTTATAGTCCTCACTAGTGAAGGTGAAGCCTGTGACTATCCTTACATCAGTTACTCCACCAGGGCCCACCCTAGCTTCCCCACACCCACTGTGGCTCCTTCCTTTGGCCCATCACCCTGTGACTCCCTAGCTCTGCCTACTTTCTGCCGTCCAGCTGCCATCTTTTGCCCATGATGTTTCCTCACCTGCAGTGCCCACTGGATAAGACAGTTCCCATCCCCTCCCAGGCAGAGCCTGAGGACCCTAAAGGGAGGGGATGGCTCAAGAAACAAAAGGGCAGAGAGGAATACAGGAAGGTGAACATTGTGGTCCTTGAGTGCTGTCCTCAGCCTAGGTAAAAATAGATGTCCCCCCTCTGCCTCTGGCCCCTGCCCCCTGGTGAGGAGGCGGTGGTGAAGTGGCTTCTATGACGAGGGACGTGCTCGGAGGAGCATCCGGCAGAGCCTGCGTTGCCATGGCAATGATGACTCAGAGGCAGAGGCAGGTAGTAGCATCTGGTACCAGGCAGGCCTACCCGTGTGCTCACAGCACCCTTCCCAACCCCCACCCTGTAGCCTTCACTCCACGGGGGTGGCTTCTGAGACTGGAGAGGAGTAAGCAAGATCTTCGGGCCAGCTGGATTAACTGCACCTGCTGGAAGGTGAGATGTTGAGGCCCCTCTCCCTTCTCCCAGTCTCTCTGTCTCTCCATCTCCGAGTACAGCCTAGACCCTTCCCCACACCCCCCAGGACCTGCAGCTGCTGTCTAACCCCCGTCCTCTCATTTGTCTGTCCTCCAGCCACACCAGTCTGCTTTTCCTTCAACATGCCAGTTCATTCCTACCTCAGGTCATTTGCATATGCTGGTCTTCCTGCGTGGAAGACTAAGGGTCTCCTCCTGGCATTCTTGGTTTCTTCATGATCTGCCTCTACCTCTATCTCCAGGGTATAAAGACCTACAAGATGGCCTGTGGTTCCTCCGGAGACCTGCCTATCTTTGCTTTCATTTGCCCCACTGGGAAATGGACATCGTGATCACAGTACTACCTCTTTGAGGGGAGGTGGGGTGGACATTAAGTGTTTAGAATTGTTCCTAGCAGGGAGTAAACCTTTAAAAAGAAATCCGAGGTCTGTGAGCTGATGAAGGATAAACATAGTGTGGTCCATCCACACAGTAGAATGTTAGCCACGAAAAAGAGTGAAGCACTATACATACAGTTTGAATGAACCTTGGAAACATGATGTTGAGTGAGAAAAACCAGATACAAAAGGCCACATGTTGCATGATTCCATTTATTTGAAATGTCCAGAACAAGTAAATCCATAGAGACAGGAAACATGGTTGCCAGGGGCTGGGGGAGGTGGGAATGGGTATGGGGTGGGTTTCTTTTTGAGGTAATGAAGATGCTTGGGAACCAGATAGAGGTGGTAAGTTGTATAATCTTGTGAAGGGCACGAAATGCCACTGAACTGTTCATTTAAAAATAGTTAATTTATGTTAGTGGATCTTATCTCCAGAATAATAATAATAAAAAGGATATTGGGTAAAAACAAAGGAAATCTGAATAAAGTGTGGACTTCAGCCAATAAAATGGCCAGATGCTGCATCTCCAAGACACCCAGAACACAACTGTCCTGAGGCCTTTACACCTGCTGACCCTCTACCTGAAGGCTTTAGGAGATCGAGAAGCTGGATCAGACGCTGGTGGCCCGAGCTGCAGCCAAATCAGTTTGCTACCCTCAACTTCCTCTGGCCACCAGAAAGGTCAAGGTGCCTGTTGGTTGAGACAATATGACCAGGAGTCTGGCTGGGATGATGTCAATTATGTTTGGTTGCCTTGGAGAGGCGAGTTTGCCCCGGAGGAGAGGAATAAGGACCTGCTACCTACGGTGAGGTCCTGCAGCAAGGGGGTAGAGGAAGTGATGGAGTTCAGTTTCATTGGGGGCCCTGTTGGGGAGCATGCTTCCTGCAGCCTCATGAACACAAACAGCAAGAATCAATTTCTCATTTTAAAGGAAAACTGAGTAAGATCTCCCTGGTCAGCATCGCTGTGCTCCAGCTTCCCCCCTCCAGGAACAGAATTCTGGGGGTTTCAGAAAAGGCCACCCTTCCAGAAGGTTCTTGGAAAACTATGTCCAAGTCTCTCCATGGTGATAAGAATGGGGGGGGGGGCACTGTGCTGCCTTCCACAGCCACTTGGGGACACCCCCAGCCCTGGTTGCCAGGAATGGTCAGTGTGCTGGAGGGGCGCAACGTAGAGGGACAGACCCTGGGGTGCTCACGGGGACAGTTTTAAAGGGAATGAGGGAGGGGAAGACTCATGAGGACACACTGAGTATTTTTAGGAACTGAATGCAGCCCTAAAATATTTCCACGGCCACTCCCGAGAGTGAGCTGGGTGACTATTTCAGTGCCTGGTTCCAGTGGAGGCGGGGTGAATGAGTCACCTTTGGGTGGCTGGGCCCAGACCAAGAGGGGGCTTTTGGGGCAGAACTGGGGGCCTACAAGGTGACCACTCACCAGCCCAGGCCAGGTAACTGGTGCTGCCTCCAGGGCACAGAGGATAGTGGCCTGGCAGCTGCCCACAGGGTGACACCACTGCTCACGGGGAAACCCTCGGAGAGTGGGCCAATCACACTGACCACTGAGGCTTACAGAGATGAAGAGGGTCCCTGGTGAGGCTTCAAACGCCATAGGTGCTTGGTGAATAGCCACTCTGATACAGTTTCGAGCAGGACTGGAGCACTTGCTGGATACCTTCTGTAACCCAACAACCCCCATGGAGTCTACCATTATCCCTGCTACCCATGAGGAAACTAACATGGGGGGGGGCTTAAACTTTCAGGAGTCTTTGATGCCTCAAACCGTGTCTCAGCTGAAGCTAAATTCAGGGGAGTGATTTTTTTTTTTTAATGCCTATAGCACCTGGTCTTCCTGGTGGTCTCCCCTCTGAGTACTAACCAGGCCTGTTAGCTTCTGAGATCAGACATTGGGCTTGTTCAGGGTCGACCACAGACCATGGCTCCACTGGGGCACAAACCCAGGACCTTCTGTGTGTAAAGCAGATGTGCTAACTGCAACACTATAGAACCACGTCCAGGGTAGTGAATTTTAAGGCTTGAAAATCACTCTCCATGAAGTGAATTTTAAGGCAGGAGCCAACCTTGCCTTTTCCCTGCCTCCAGGTTCCTGACTCTGCCTGACACAACGGGAACTAAAGGTAAATGGATCTGCAAGGTTCCAGGAGGCAACAGAGGGAGGATTTCCAAGGAGGTTCTGGAGCTATGTGACCTGCAGTGGGGCACTCACACACTGTGCCGGTGTGTGTGAGCAAGCCACAGAAGCTCAAGGGCTTTGCACTTGCTGTTCCCTGCTCTCTTCCATGGCCAGTGACTTCTTGACCTGGATCCTCCACTCTGTGGAAAGGTCCTACCTTAGCATCCTGGGCTTCCTGTGGAATAGGGAGCCCATCTACCTATGTTTTCATGGTACCCTTTCCCCTTCTGCCACCTCCATGGGCTCCATCCTGGGCTGAGCCCCCAGCAATGCCTCCTCCTGGTCTTCTGATTTCCACCCTTGCTTCAAGTGTGCTCTGGAATCCTCTGTGGCCTCCCAGCTCACTCAAGTCCTGTACCTATCTCATTTCCTGACCCCCTCACTTTGCTCCTGTCACTGACCTGCTCAGGGCCTTTGCACAGGCTGTTCTTCCCTCTGGAATGCTCTTCCCCAAAATGGCTGGCTTCCTTGCTTCCCTCAAACTCTTGTCAAATATCACCCTCTGGCCTTCCCTAACTACCTCCTCTCTCCTGAAAGTACCTGGGACAGGTTTTTGGCCCCAGTCCCTCTGTCCCCAGTTAGACCTCTGCTTCCATTATAACGAGTAGTTTCTTTCACTGTCATCTGAGTGAATATCAGACCATCTTCTTACCCACCCCCCACTGGCTAAGCAGCCCTTTGACCACAGGCAGATAGGCAGATAGCAGAGGACACTGGAGCATGTGCTGAGCCTCTGGGAACACATGTTGCAAATGGCAGGATGTGCCAGGACCCAGAGACCAGCTGGAGGGTGGGAAGGACACCTGCTATCACTCCATCTGGAGGAGGTAGGGGCAGTAGGCTCAGGGAGAGCTTCCCAGCCCAGTTGCAAGGCCCAGCAGAGGAATAGCACAGAGTTGTATGCAGGAAGGGGTGACAAAGAAAAGTCACAGAGACCTCCCCATCTGGTGCCTTGTGGGATCCACTGCATCCATGTCCCAGAAGTGGGCTCTTGGCCCCAGGTTAAGGCAGCAGGGCTCTGCAAGTTCAGCTAAGTCATACCTGGGCACATAGAGCTCCCTGATGGCCAGCGGGAATAAACTCCAGTGGGAAGAAGTCACTATTGCATGCGAAGATCATGCAGTCAGAGGGCATGAACCGCACCAACAGAACATCAGGACAGAAAGATCAAGGCCCCGTGCTTTTGGTTTCTCTTCTTGCTGAGGGACTGAGGCTGCCTTCTTAAAACTAACCAAGACTGAAACAGGGCTGTCCCGACACCCAACTCAGGATGGAATCTTTAGGATGCCTAGGTACCTAAGCAGCTGGGCCATAGCAGCAACTCATCAGGGGTGAGGAGGGGATAGGGCGGTTACCTGGGCTGCCCATTAGAAAGGTCAAGGCATGGCAGGTGGCCAAGTTTATGCACAGGCTTGGGGTAGGCTAGGGGTGAAAGCAGCAGAGGCAAGGCCACAACCCTGAACTTCGGAAGGGTTCTGGGCATCTGGTTGCTTTAAATCCAGAGCTAAGTCGGAGAAAAACCAAACCAAACCACCAGGAACACTGTTTGGTGGACCTCCAAAGGACTTAGCATTGTAGCCCATTCATCAAAGCCCCACCAGACAGATAACCACTTGTGGCAGGGGGGCCCAGCACCTCCAGACCTTTATGGGCCCCTGGGTCCAGGGCAATGGGGTAGGGGGACATTGCAAACGTGGCTCCTCCTTTCTCACTTGTCCCTCACTCTTGCCCCTTCAAGCCCATGCAGCCAACAACGACCGCCATCTTTGATAAGGGAGGCGAGTCCCTGGGGTGGGGGGTGACGCCGCCTCTAACCCAGTCCCACTCAGACCTCATAACTTGTCCTCAACATGGGCCAAAGTGTTTTTATTAGACAAGGATTCAGATGGCAGCAGGTCCCAGGAAGGATGTGACTGGGAAGAAGCAATGATTGGGGGAGAAGGCAGACCACATTCTTGAGATGGGCAGAGAAACCTTAAATGCAGAGATCTTTAAGATGACTTGGCTAGCACTTTGCAGATCCCACAAGAATTTTCAGGTCAACTACACTTTTTATTCCACTCACTCCTCAAAACAGTTCTTAACACAGTGACAAGTAGGAGAACTCCCAAACACAGGAACTGGCTGATGCTCATCTCCCAGCACCTGGCCATCCCTGAGGCAACCTGCACTCACAAAAGGAAAATTGGTCCGCAGACAATAACACTGGAAGCTTTTTGCTAAAATGCAATTTAATGTTTCAGGTAATGTGGAAGGTGGTGGTACCCTGGAGAGGCGGGAAGGGACTCAAGAAATTCTCCCTCACACATTCCTTGAGGTCGTCCCGTCCATCTGGGTCAACTGTGGTATGAATGGCATTTGTAAAAACTGTTCTTACAGATTTGAAGTTTGTAGCTGCATTTGTTTTTATTTTTGTAATACAAAGAGGGAGAGAGGAGGTGAAGGGGCAGGGCCCAACCACATCCCCTGAACAACTTCCGAGGCACACATCTGTCCAGATTTGTTTTGACAAGATAATTTCATGTCCGTTTTTCAGGAAACTCCATGAACTGTCAATCTCAGCACAAACGGCTTAAAATAAAAAGTGTCCATCTGTTTGCCACACAGGATCTAACACAAGATGCAAAAGAAACCTGTTTGGAAAAGTTCCCCCTTAACACACGGGAGAAGGCTCCAAAGAGGCATTATCACAAAGAACCTTCCAAGAATCAAGTCAGCTGTGTCTTCACAAAATCAAAAACACTGAGTAATATTTCAAACTGTAGTAGTGCTGGCCAAAAGAAAAGACAAGACTTTACATAAAGAGGGGGATCACAAAATGTACGGCAGGGTGGGTCCCCCTGATGCCTGCCTCTTTCCATTCTGAACAAACTCTTGGACTGGAGTAGAAATGCAGCCTCGGGCAGCTCAGTCTCTGGAGAGTGCAGGGCCGGCTCACTGTTTGCCCGCCTGCCTACCTGGCTTCTTTTCTGGCTGACCTCTTCCTGTGCCTGGGATCCCGCCTCGGCCCCGGCCGCCAAACACACCTGTGGGACAGAAGTCAGGGCTGTAGGGGAGCCGGGTTCCAGGGTAATCAGGGGTTGGTTACCTCTGAGCCTCAGCAACCCACTGGATAAAGTGGGAAGGGCAGGCTGAGAACCTTGGATGGAGCATCTGACCAGGGCTGGCCATGGATGGTGCTCCAGAATATTCTCTGTATGACAAAGGAGACCAAGACCCCCAGGCTGCAAGGGGCACAGGGAAAACAGAAGTCAGCCACAAGTCATAATGCGGCTTGAGGCAGGCTTCCTGGGAAAGAGGGCCCAGGGCCAGGTTGGGGGCCCAGGCTAGTCATCAGATAAACAAAGCCAGAAGGGCTTGCAGGAGCCAGGAGAGAGACAGGACTCTGGCCAGGGGTAAGGGAGAAACCCCCAATTCTGAGGCTGAGGTCAGCACTGGGGACCCAGGACATCCCTTGCTCCAGCACTACCATGTAGGGACAGAGACCAATGCTGGCAGAGGTTGCCCCACATCATCTCTCATGGGTCAAGACCAACTTTGTCAAATCTGTGAGATTTCCACCTGTTTCTGAGGGCCCAGGACCCTCTCTCTAGAGTGGCCTCAGGAGGACACTCCCCTCACCTTCCCTGCAGCTCAGTGAGCAGTGGTGTCCCCAGTGTGAAGAGTCTGGCCCTTGGAGACCCCAGGGCCCTGTTCACTCCCTAGGCCCTGTCAACCCTCTGCCTGGCATGCCCCTCCTCCCTCTTCCCTGTGGCTCACTCCTGACTGTCACATGAGCCCGGCTCAGGGCTGGCTCCAGGCCTGGCACTCAGGAAGCCTCCACAGACAGAAGAGACAAAGCCAGGACACTCCAAGACAGGAGCCTGATGGGGAAGATGAGGGTCTACAAACGGCCTCTGGGATTAACCCCCAGCTGACTGCATAACAAATTTCATTTTATGCCAGAGTAATCATCTTGGAGTGGTGGGGGAGTCTATCAAAAAGGTATGACCTTGGCTTTGTATCAAGGAGTCATGGCAGTTAAGGGTCTTGTGCCAGGCCCTGAGCTGGAGCCCTCACTAGCAGCCTAGAGGGCACCACTAAACTCTCTCTACAGAGAAGAAAGTGAGGCTCAGGGAGATGCTGTGTTGCACCTGGACATATGCAGGCATCAAGAACAAAGCTCGAGGCCCACCCAGGTCCACGTGGGCTCCAGATCAGCATGCTGAGCTAGACATGTAGCTGAGGGAGCCCTGAGGATGCAGCTGGGACCCCATGTTGGGGTCCAGGGTGGGGGCAGGCAGCAGTCAACAGCAAGGCCACTCCAGAGAGGGGCCTTAAGAGTCACAGCCCCAGCTCTATGAGTGGAGGGAGCTCAGAGCCAGGCCCAAGGCACCATGATGGCACCAGCCAGGAATGTCAACTTTGGGCCTGGATGGACACCATGTGCTGCAGCTACGAGTGAGTGAGTGAGTGAGAGAGAGAGAGAGAGAGAGAGAGAGAGAGAGAAGAGAAGAGAAGAGAAGAGAAGAGAAGAGAAGAGAAGAGAAGAGAGAGAGAGTGTGTGTGTGTGTGTGTGTTGGCCTACCTCGTCCGGCACCCCCCATGCCTCGGCCTTTCTGCTGTTTCTGCTGCTGTAGGCCGCCACGGCCACGGCCCTTAGCCACCACCTCCTCCTTAACCATGTCGATAATCTCATCAGGGATGCGCAGGTACTTGATGGTGCTGCCACGGATGTAGCATTCAGGCATCCGCCAGAACTTGTCCCCATCCTGCATGAAAGGGAAGGGTCTCAGATCTGTGGGGACTCCCTACAGAGTGGGTACAGACAGCCTGGGTTATCCCAGGCTGTCAAGTTCATAGTCCTGGACATGACACAGGGAGAGGCTGCTTTCCTGTAGGGTCTTTACAGACACTTGGCACCCATGGCACATGAGGAACAGCAGTGGGGCTATGTGGAAGACAGCTTCCTCGGCCCTGGTGTGTCCTCCTGTGGGATGGGGTTTGTTACCTATAGCCCAAAGCCCAGAGTGGGAGGTTGCTTTCTACACCAGGTACAACCACAGCTGAGCTCCTCCCTGTTCCTGCACCCAGCCATCTAGAACCCACCTTCTGGAACCTTCTTCTCTACATACCTGGACTCATTCATGAAACTATCTGTTGGCAGGGTCTGAACTGGGCATGGGACACAGGGCAGCAGGATAGACCCTGTGTGACAGGTGAAGTGGGCTGAGAGAAAGGTGGGGAGGCAAGGTCTAGGGCCCACCAGGGGCAGCTCCCCACGGTGCCAATTTTCAGGGAAGCTAATTAAGGCTGGAAAGACAAGGGGGCCTGCAAAGTCACAACCTTGCGGTTCCTAGGAAATGAACTGCCTCCCCACCTCTCCTTCCGCAATACGCTGGGACCAGCACAAGGCCTTCCCCTCACATCCCCTCCTGATGTCCTTGGGAAGGAGCCGGGGCCTCTTCTATCAGATTGGTTTCCCAGTCCCACCCCCACTGCCCAGAGCCAAAGCCTGGGCAGTCCTCTCTTCCCCCCATGTCCCTAGAAACCAGACCAAGACCTCTCCCTGCTTAGAACCCAATGAGGGCCCCTTCAGCCCAACGACCAGATTCAAACCCCTCACTGTGGCTCCTGAGAGCCCAAGATCCAGCCCTCGACCTGCCTTCCAGATAGAACTTTCTGGAACACACACTGAGGGCTTCCTGCCCCCAGCACTTTGCACACATTATTTCCACCTTTCCTTGTCTAGCTAACTCCAGCCCTTGATAGGCCTTACCTCCGAGCCTCCTTGAAACCCCCAGTCCTCCCACATGACATTCACCAGCAGCCTTGTCCAGCCCAGCAATGGCACTCAGTGGGTCAGACAGAACATTCAAGGGCCGACTCTTCCCATGAACACAATGAGCCCCTAGCCTACACAGGAACCCCAAGAGGCCCCAGGCATTCCTTTCCCAGAAAGGATGGGCGAGGGGCCAAGTCCGTGGGGATGCAAAGTACAGCCAGACAGAAAAAGGATTCCGTGGAAGCTCGAGGCCAGGGCTGGGGCTTGCTGCTCATTCTCCCTCAGCCAAGGACAGGCTGGGCCCAGCTCACCTGCTCCCTGCGGGAACCAGGGTTCCCTCTGCTTTCCATGGCAGTAGCTTAGAGCCTCCCAACCAAGGCTTCCCTTGGGGCCTCAGCCCCTGGGGTTTCTGGATCCTACTGCCTGCTGCCTAAGAGTCTGAACTTCATCTGAGCCTCTTTTCCTACCCACCTGGTAACAGAAGGGACTATCCAAGGGAGCCATGTGTCCAGATTCAGCTGACCATGGAGGCTGGACCAACCTTACCTCAAGCCTGGTGGTTGGTTCCAGGTCCCAGAAGTGGGCATGGGCCCACTGGCCATATGCAGAAGAACATGTTCAAGGCTATGCACTGCAGAACTATCCACGATGGCCAAAACATAGCCTTCTAGATGCCCACTGCCAGGCATCTGGCGTAGAAACCAGTAGGGAGCATCTAGGAGGCTGGTATGAAAGCCCCATGATGTACTGTTTTAAGAAGCAGGCCATGGAGCTGTGCAGGTAAGGGGAGGGGTCATGCCAACCTGTCTGCCTGTTGGGGTGTCAATCACCTAGAAAGATGAACCAGGCAGAGTGGCTGCCTTATGTTCTGCTGTACCCTGGTGTGGCAAGTCCCAGGGGTATACTGCCCGCAGGCTCAAACAGCCCCGCCCTGGCTGGGCGCCCCCAGCAGCTTCCTCCCCTGTAACCTGGGTGACTGTTACTGGCAGGGGAACGAAAACTAAAGTCTAGAGCTCATGCACATTAGCAGGAGGGAACCCTGCCCCATCACTGTCCTTGTCCTCATGGTTCTGTAATCACCCCAGCCATGACCCCAGGGACCCTCCCCCAGCTCTGCCTGCCCAGTGGTACTTCTGGCTCTGCACTTCCTGGTTTCAGGCCTCAGAAGTAAACAAGCCTGCTGGTCCACCGGGCCACCCTCGCCCCCTTGTGGCCTGCACATCCCGTGGTCACACCACCATGGCTTACAGCCTGGACCTAAAGCAGTCAAGGGTGACAGGAAGATGATGCTACCCTGGAAGCTAGTTCCCACCCCTACAGCAGAGACTTATAACCAGAAGCACTACCCAGGCCTGAGTCCTTCCTGGTAAGGGGTGGCAGCAGAGAGATGAAAGCTCAGTTCCTGCCAGGAAGCATCCCTCAGCTACAAAGTACTCATAGGTACAAAGTCCAGGGCACTGGGCACTTCCCCTCCACACCCAGCCCAGTCCCTTATGCCCCACTCCTAGTAGGATGACCTGTGCTAGGCAGAGTAAGCCTTCGCCCTCTTTAAGTCCAAGTGCACACTCCTGGTCACAATGACCCCACTCCCCACACCTGCCAGCCCCAATGGCCCCCAGGTATTTGGCGTAGACTCTGGCACAGGGCACTCACCCTGGATGTGCAGATCACCTCACGCAGGTTGATGTTCATCCAGTTGTCGCAGCTTACCAGGTGCCCATTGTACGTCTCCCCATTTTTAAGCTCCACCAACTGACAAGAAACAGGCTCCAAGTCAGCCATGGCCCCAAGAGACGTGCAGCCCTGCTCCTAAGAGTTAAGTGACTGCTGCCCTGACCTCATTCAGAAATATTCTGTTTTTTCTGTTCTTTGTTGGGCATTGTAGGTTTTCTACAATGAAATCATTTTATTGTGGGGAGGGGACCCCAAACAAACAACAAAGGCTGAGATTTAAAAAAAAAAAACAAACAAAAAAACAGGTATCTGCCAAAGAAAAAATACACATATGTCCATACAAAAACATATACATGTGTGTTCACGGCAGCCAAATATTCACAAATAGCCAAAAGGTAGAAATAACCCAAATGTCCATGAATTGATGAACAGATAAACATGTGATCAATCCACAGTGGAATATTATTCAGCCATAAAAAGGAGTGAAGCTCTGACACATGCTGTGATTTAGCTGAACCTCAAAAACATTGCACTGAGTGAAAGAAGCCAGACACATAAGGCCACACACTGTATGAGTCCACTGATCCCAGGCAAATCCAAAGAGACAAGAAACAGAATGGTGGTTGTCAGAGGCTGTGGGAATGAGAGGAAGAGTGACTGATAATGGGAATGGGTCTCCTTTTGGGGTGATGAAAATGTTCTAAATCTAGATAGAGGTGCTGGTTGTAAAACATCATAAATGTTCTAAATGCCACTGAATTGTTCGCTTTAAAAGGTTGAGCTGTATAGTATTTGAATTATACTGAATAAAAGAAAATAGAACATACCACGCTGTACTGTTAAAGACAAATGTAGTTTAGGAAATAATGTGCATTGTGTGATCCCATCTACTTTTTTTTAAAAATCACATTCACGTTTACACATACATAGTTCACAGAATTAGCTAAGGTGCTAGAAAGATGAATGCAACAGGCTTCTAGCCTAAGTCTCTCTCATGTTTGACATTTTTAATGAGCACATTATTACTTTTATAAGCACCAGCAATGACATCAGTCCTGACCCACATGGGAGGGAAGAGAACACGCTGCGGTTTCATTGACAGGCAGGAAGCAGGTTTGGCTGGAGGTACCTTACCCTTCACCCAATGTCCCTGTCCCTGTGCTGAGGCTGGTCCCCAATGAAGCTTGCCATCCCAGACCACACATACTCACCATGGGATGATTCTGAGCTGTCTTCAGCAGTGACAATGGAAGCTGAAAGACAAACAAGGGGACAAGATTTGTCTGTTTAATCGGTGCTTGGGAGCCCTGGCCCCTGGGCAAGGTCCCATAATAGCTCCAGGGAGTGGGGGTTGGAGCACACATGCCTCACCTGCAAAGGAAGAGACATTCTCCTCAATCTGCCCAACCCAGAAAACACACCTGTTTCCCAATTTAGGAAAGAATGCCTTTAGCCCCACCTCTCCTCCAAAAGGTAGTTGCCACCTGGTTCTGGTGTTAACCATTCAGCATTTCTTTATAACTCATACTGTACGTTAATTCTCACACTCCTGACAGGCAGAGCATAGTCTACCATACTTATCAACAGCATCACAGTACAGGTCCCTCGGCTGTTACATTTTGCTCAACTGATGTCTGAGTTGTATCCACAAGGATACATAGTTCCAGGTCTTTAAAGCATCGAATATGGTTATCATCGCACACACTTTACAGATGGAAATACTGAGGCTTTGAGACTGTTGCTCAGAACTAGAAGTAGTAAGAAATAGAGCCTGACTTGACCCTGTCTGTCCACAGCCAGAGGACAGCCCCCACTAGACAAAGAGTGACTTGGCCAGGCACAATGGGGAGTCCTCCCAGACTGAAGCCACACTATAGCTAGGTTTTCAAAAACAGGAACTCACCAGGTGAGGGGAAGAAACATTCCAGAAAGTCTGTGGTTACTGCCAAGAATTGACAGATAAAGGATAGAATCATTTAAATTTACCCAGATAAGATGGGTTTTCAAGATATTTTTTTTTCCATCATTACTGAATTTCCTTTATATAACAAATGTGGTAAAACTGTAAAAAACCCAGTTCCTCTCATTTTGGGAACACGAATCACAACCCATACACTGGAGCAGCTACAGAGGGCCCCACAGATCAGAAACTACCTCAGGAAGGAATAAGCTTTACTGTGCTCTATGTTGGCAACTTCAGAATTCCTAGTTGGCCTGCGCGTGTGCCCTCATGCTCCCAAAACGATATAGACAGCTGTTTCTCTAGGTGGTGGAACTGGAAGGCCTCGCCTTATAGAGGCCGGAAATGGCCTTCAACCCCCACAGGGTGGCTCCCCATGGAATGGCTTGGTGTGTGTACAGGAACAGATCCCATATCCCACAGGCCTTCCCTGAGAAGAGTCACCAAGGGAGGTCCAACACGAACAGGAAGCCAGGCCCAAGCCCACTTCCTGCACTGGCTTCCTGGAAGGGCAAGATAAGGAGGAAGAAAAGGCCACATGGAGAAGGGGCGGCTGCTCCAAGGGCAGGCAGTGGGCAGGCTGGGACCCCGAAGTGGCCAACCCAAAGTTCCTGCCCTCTCATTTCGGTACATCTATGTGACACCACCCAGGTCCCACAGGGAAAACAGTAGGCTCAGACCCGCATGCAGGGCCATGGACCCGGGTCACCTTTTACTGTGGAGCTTTGGGCTTTCTTGGGCAGTAGGAATCTGGACCAAAGTAATAAGACACCTGTGTCCTCCTCCCAGATCATTAGAGAGGGTACAGGGTCAAGCTGGCCCTGAAAGTTGAGAATGAAGATGGACTCAGCACGGAAAGGTGGAGGGAAGGTCAGAAGAGGAACCTGCCTAAGGTCCAGTTAAGGCCACTGAAGGTAGGCTGGCACCTGTCAGGGGAACCACAGATGGTCCTTATGGCATACAAACTTCTATGCTGGTGACGGATCTCAGGTTACCACCTCATCCCAGCTACTGGCAGCACAGTCCTGGAGGACCCAAAGCTTCCTTGGCTGTTACTGGCAATTCCCTGACTACAAAGCAGCTGAGAGAATGTCTGAAACACAGAAGGGATCAGTACCTGCTCCAAGCTCCCCGATTTTCCTGGCACACACACCACAGAAGGGCCACAAGACCAGGCCTGATGAGGCTCCAGTAAACTGGCCCACTCTGTTCCTCATACACCATGCTTATTCTTGCTGCCCAGTCTTTGTTCCTGAGGTTTCCTTTCCCAGACTGGTTGCTGCTCAAACGTCACATCCCTCAGCCAGGCCCTCATAACCCCATCTAGGAAACAAGGTTTCCACCTAGGCCACCCTCTGCTGTTTCCATTATAGGACATAGCCAGTCTTTAATTATCTTGTTTACTTGTCTCCCTGGCTAGACTTGAAATACCACGCCTCCTGCTAGACTGGAAAACTCAGGTGTGGACTTTGTCCAGTGCCAAGCATAGGGCCAGGCACACGAGAGGGACTCAGTAAATATTTGCTAAACAAATATATTAGGGAAAGGCACACATTGCCCAGGAAGGCACGTGGGACAGGTGGGATGCTCACCATACCCCACAAATAAGGAAAGGAGAGACTCAAATAAGGAGAGGTGGCATCTGGACAGCCCTCCAGAGCTACAACAGTCTGGAGCAGTGACCATATCTTGCCATCTTCTATATCCTCATCCCTAAACTGTGCTAGAGATGGAAAAGAGAAAAAAGAGAGGAACTCTGCAAAGTTAAAACTCAGTGGTGAAGATGTGTGAAGCTGTCGAGGGAGACAGGAGAGGGCCATACACCCAGTTCTGGGGGGAGATGAGGCGACCTAGAATTGGGAAAGTCAGAAAAGTGTCAGCAAAAGTTTGTTTCTCTGGGCTTTCTCACAAAGTCTGGGGTCTGGTTCTCAGGTCTAGACCAACCCAAGACTAGAACCAATGGCTTCCTGAGGCTCCCAATTCAGGAAGCTGTCACAGACCATCCCCACATACACACCCAGACCCCCACATCTGGCCCCACCGTGACCACAGGGAACCAGGAATGTGTCATGCCTTGTTCACTGCTAGACACTCTTCTGGTCAAAGAAATGAGACTGTGCTTTGCACAGTTTCTATACTCTGGGAATATATCAGGGATAAACACGAAGATCCTAGACTCCATAAAGCTTAACAAATAAGGATCCTTCTGGTCATCCCCTCAGGCCAACTTTGCCCTCCTGGAGAGATGAACCCAGTAGCCAGCAGGATTTAGCAGTAAACTTCACTAACCCTCAGCTCTGAGAAACATGTGACAATTGTCACAGAGTGACTCAGAAGCTGATGGTCTAGGTAGGCACTGTCCCAGAAGACCCCAATTCTGAATTCCTCTGTGGGGACCCCAACTTCCCTGTCTATATCCAGCGGTCACCACCACTCTCTGGCCTAGATCTGGAACTTACATATGCGTGAGCAGTATAGTCTTGGAGAGACTTCCTATCAAGGCCTCAATTTTTCCTTCTGTTAATTACTGGGAGAGAGCAGTTAGTCCACTCCTGGCTCAAAATGCTCCCTCTCTCCCCCTGGCACGAACCACACATACAGTGTGATCCAGGGAGAAGCCAACTTTCTTTTCGAGTCTGTTTTTAAGCGTGGAAACGAGAGGCATAGGTTGTGCTAACATTCTAAGGGTTTTGCAAGCCCTAAAATCCCACAAATTGGCTTAATTTGAGAACTCAGACGAGCCCTCTACTTCCTGGCACTTCAGCTTTCCAATATATGAAGTTAGACTGGATCGGATGCAGTCGGGAACTTTCCTGCCCCAAAACTCACTCTGCTGCCTTCACTGGGCCCTTTGGCGGGTCCTCTCCCTCTCCGGCCTCAGTTTCCCCATCTGCAAAATGGGCAACCGTGCCTAAGCCGCTAGACTGCGATTATACGTTCTTGCAACCCGAAGTTCCCCGAGACTGATGCGCTGGAAACAATCTCCTGCCCCCTCCGGCCTGTTTCCCTGCCTCGGTCCGAGGGGCAGGATCGGATTGCATGCTGGCTCCGCGTCGCCCCGGCGCCCGCCCCGAGGACCCTCGGCGGCCGCGCTCCCCGCCTTCCAGCGAGATCTCGCCTTCATCCTGCCCTCACCATGGTGTCGGCGGGGACCGGGCCCGCCGGCCACTTCCGCCACTGCCGCCGCCACTGCTCACGCGCCCGCCGGTAGCCGAACCGCCGCGCGCCACTAAGCTAAAATAGAGTGGCAGCGACACAAGCCAGTGAGCACGGGGCGGAAAGGACGGGCAGCCAATCCACGTCGAGTAGGGCGGGGCCTCCTAAGCACAAGGGGCGGGGCGGGCCGTGGACCCTCCGAAGACTGAGGGAAAGTGCCGTAAAGGGCCGCGGTGAATGCTGGGAAAGGGTGTGGGGCAACGTGAGCCGGAGCGTGAAGCTCTGTGGGTAAGGGCGCATGCGTAGATGAAGTCTTTGCTGATCGGGGCTCAGTGCCGAGGGTGTAGCAGGATTTCCCAGTGGAGACACCGAGGCTACGTGGGTTGTCAGGAAGTGCTTCCCGGCCCCTACTATTCTAATATTCATTATTGTAGTTTATCCTTATCCAAGGCACGTCTTTTGGTAAGTTGGAATCCTGACCGTGCCCCTCTGAGCCTTAGTTTGCCGTCGTGTAAACTAGGTGTAATTGTAAGTGTCAGCTACAGGATTGCAGTGAGGATGAGACGAGTTAAGCCATGTGAAAGCACTTAATCTGTGGGTATGCAATAAATATATACTGGGCACGTACTGTGTGTCTGCTCTTGGAAACAAAAGTGAACAAACCTGACAAAACTGGTCCTCGGGCTTAGGAGCCCGTGAGGGAGACAGACAGTCAACAGAATAAATATGCACATGTATTCGTTTTCTTGGGTTGCTGTAACCAATTGCCACAAACTGGGCGGCTCAAAACAATAGAACTTGATTCTGAAATCAATGTGTGAGCAGGGTTGGTTCCTACACAAGTCTCTGAGGGACAGTTCATCCCATCCCATGCCTCTCTCCTGTCTTCTGGCACTCCTTGTAGCTCCTTGGCTTGTAGACACAACACTCCAATCTCTCTATCCTCACAGTGCTTTTTCTTCTGTGCATCTTTCTAAATCTTCCTTCCACTTATAAGGACACTCTCTTAATAGACCCAAGCTAAATCCAGGATAATGATATCTCAAGATCCTTAATTACATCTGCAAAGACCTTATTTTAGATAAGGTCATATTCACAGGTACCGGGGTTTAGAACTTACCCATGTTATATTAGAATGTATCTTTTTAATCAGGGTTACAGTGTGGATTGATCAAAAGTGGAACCCATTTAAAGTGCCAGGCATCTGTTACCCCTGAACCAACAGTTGTTTTTCATGTCTTATTTTGGGGTCCTTCCCTCCTCCAGAAGCCAGATCTTGAGATGAGGACTCAAGGGCACATAGTGTATTTAGGAGATGACTGCAGGAAGCCCCTAAGGGAGGTGGAGATCTGACACTGGGAGGGAAGGATACCTGCAGGGGGCACCAATGAGTAGGTCATCCACAAGGCAACTGGGGGAGTGTCCAGCTGGTGACCTCAGGGAGACAGCATAAGAGCTCATGTCTCATCGCCGTCCCATCCAGGGTTAGGGCAGCTGGAAAATTCATTCTCCAAGTCCGATCTATCATCAGCTCAGGGCTGCTCCCAGGGGAGCTGGCAAGGTCTGGGATGTGCGAAGGACGCTGGTAAGCAGCCAAAAGTGATGTGCTAACTGGGTTAGAGGGATCAGGGTGACCAGCCAAACTTTATTTGTCAAGGATAAAGGGCACTTGATGTAAACAACGGAAACTGAGCTACAGGAAATGTCTCAGTATTAATATGGTGGTGGAAGTAGGAAGAAAATCTTGTGCTTGTTCACTCCTTTCTGACTTTTCTAGACTTCCCTATGGGTAGAGGCTTTTTCCCTTTGCACTAGTGGCAAACTCCTATTCATCTTCGAAAACTGTTTGGATGACCCCGTGTGGTGGACTCCAGTCCCTGCGGTTTTTGTCAGCCCTTTCAACATAGTGGTGACCAATCAGAGTTCTTCATCTCTCTGGCCATAGTAATTGGTTAAAGGAGGAGCACGTGACCAACCAAGGCCAATTAGAATCTCCCGTGAGAGGGATGCTGAGGACTAAGAGGGAGAAGAGCGCTTTCCAAGGAGGTGTTTAAAGTAAGATAGTGAAATAATGAGATAGTGCTATTTAGTGAGATAGTGAGATTTACAAGTGCTTAGTAAAAGCCCAGTGGCATCAGGACCCAACATATGCAAGAATCCAGCATACGTAAGAGCTGTGCGGTGGACATGGGGGCATGGTTTGAGCCCCAGGATCCAGCTACATAAGACTATTAGATCTGATGTTCCACTTAAAGGAGCCCAAGAAGTTGTCTTTTATTGCTTAATCCACCTGGAGTTTGGACTCTGTCCCTGGCAATTGTAGGAACCTGCACTAATGCATGGTTGCTCTGTGAACTGGTTTTTTTTTTTTTTTTCATTCTGGTTTAAATTGTATATCTGACAGCAGAAACTTGAAGAATGCAGACCAATGTATCTATCAAATTCACACACACAAAAAAAACCCTACTCTCCCATTAAAGAAAAATAGGAACCATTGTAAAACGCAATGCTGGCAAGGTTGTGGTGAAACCAGTAGGCATATATTTCCTTTTAAGTGGGAAAAAAAATGGCATCGTGTCTCAAAATTCATAAAAGCTTCATGCCCTTCAACTCAGAAATTCATTTCTGAAAATTTATTCGAAGGTAGTCTTGCAAATAAAGGGAAACACTCTCTGCCAAGGCCCTGCATAATGTTGCCAAATCTGAAATAGAACATAAAAGTCTGACAGCAGTGGAATGGTTGAGTAAGCTAGGATTCATCCACTAGACAGAATATTTTTCATTCATTAAAAATTATATGTAAATCTTTCCCACTTACACACCCTGAGGGGGGCTGGACTTAGTGACTTCCTTCTAAAGAATTAGAGAAAGGGGAAAATTGTAACGTGATAGAGACTTGAGTAATAGAGACACCTGGCAGGTACCACATGGATTGAGTTGAAGGTGACCCCCTAATGATATGTCCAAGTCCTAACCCCCAGAACCTGTTAATATGACCTTATTTGGAAAAAGGGTCTTTTCACATGTAGTTAAGGCTCTAGAGATGTTATTGTCTGAGATGTAGGATGAAGCCAAAATCCAACTCCTAAGAGAAGAATATTTGAGACACATAGAAGACAGAAGAAGAGATTGGGGTGACTTAGCCACTAGCTGAGGAATGCTAGGAATCCCCAGAAGCTAGAAGAGACAGCAAAAGATCCTCCCCTAGAGCCTTGAGAGGCAATATGACCCTGCTGACACTTGATTTTGGACTTCTGGCCTCCTGAACTTAGAATAAATTTTCATAGTTTCAAGCCACAAAATTTGTGGTCATTTGTTATGACCACACTCATCACCTGAAACAAGTGATCCAGATTACATCTCTGAGATAAGTCATGTTGTTATAGGAATCTGTGATAAGCTGAGATGAGAAAGGCATCTCACCTCTGTGGTCTTTCTCAAACACCCATGACCCCATTCTAATCATGACAGAAACAGCAGACAGAGCAAGCTCGAGGGCATCCTGCATGCCCAGCCAGTTCTCCCCAAGACTGCCAAGGTCATGAACAACAAGGAATGAGCTGTCCCAGACCAGAGAGGACTAGGAAGATGTGACTAAATTCAGCAGGGTTTCCTCTACAGAGACCCTGAACAGGAAGAGGACATGAATGGAAGAATTGGTGACATCCAGATAACATTAGGAGATTGGTTAATAACAAGGTACCAGTGTCTATTTCTTAGTTGTGCAAATGCACCTGACAATGCAAGATGTTCACATTCCGGGAAGCTTGCATAAGGAGTATAGAGGAGTCTGTGTGCTGTCTTAGCAAGTTTTCTATGGATCAGAATTTATTCCAGTACTCTTTAATCCTTATTTCACAGTTGAGGAAACTGAGGCTTGGAATGGGGAAATAACTCATCTGAGAGCATGAAGACCTAGGCAGAATTTGAACCCAGGCCAGTTGGCTTTAACCATCATACTTCTGCCCTCCATTATCTCTCTAAGAATATTTATACAAATTTTAAAAGGAACAGTTCTTTACTAATGATTTTTTTAAAAACAACCTGGGGAATAAGCTGTGGTACCTGAGTCTATCACATTGTAGCAATGCCAGTTTCCTGGTTTTGACAATAGTTTAGTAAGATAAACCATTTCTGGAGAAAGCGATTAAAGGTTCATGGAAACTGTACTACTTTTTTGCAACTTTGTATTAGTCTTAAACTGTTTCCAAAAAGGAAATTATAAAATTTGAGTACCTGGAAGAATTGAATGAAAGCAGGCTCTCTAAGAGTTATTTGCACACCCATATTCAGAGCAGCATTATTCATGGTAGCCAAAAGGTGGAAGCAACCCAAGTGTCCACTGATGAATAGTTGGAGAAGCAAAAAGTAGTCCATCCACATAATGAAATATTATGCAGCTTTAAAACGGAAGGAAATTCTGACACCTGCTACAACCTGGATGAAACTTGAGGTCATTATTCTATGTGAAAGGACAAATACTATATGATTCTACTTATATGAGATACCTACAATAGATTCATAGAAACAGAAAGTAGAAGGAGGGGTTTCAGAGCCAAGGGAAGGGGATGGGGAGTTAGTGTTTAATGGAAACAGAGTTTCACTTTTGCAAGATGAAGAGTTCTGAATATTGGTTACACAACAATGTGAATGAATTTAATACCACTGAATTGTACACTTAAAATAGTAAATTTTATGTTGTGTATTTTACCCCAATTAAAAAAAAAAGCTCTAGTGTTTTTTAAAAAAGAAAGTGTTTGTATTGTATTTATTTCTGAGTATCTGATGTTTGTACATGCTGCAAGAAATGTTGATGGTACCTCCCCTCTACCCCCACTTTCACTCCCTCTTCCCACATTCTGGTTCCCTCTTCAAAGGCCCCATGTTATCAATTTCTTACTCTTTCTTCCTGAGATTTTTGCTGCTTTTACAAGTACATTTGTGTGTCTGTCTTTCTCTTAACATTTGTTTTCCATTCCATAAATGCTTACACACTAGCTTTTTAAAAACTGTGATAAAATATACATAAAACTTACCACTTAAACGATTTAAAAGTGTATGGTTCAGTGGCATTAAATATATTCACTGTTATGTATGCAACTGTCATTTCTTACCTAATTCCAGATTATTTTATCACCCCAAAAGGAAACCCCATCTCCATGAGCAGTCACTCTCCATCCCCCTCCCCTACTCCTGGCAACTACTAATCTTTCTGTCTATGGATTTGCTATTGTGGACATTTCATATGGTGAAATTATACACTATGCGGCCTTTTGTGACTGGCTTCCTTCACTTGGCATGGTGTTTTCAAGGTTCATCTATGCATATATCAGAACTTTGTTCTTTTCTTATGACTAAGTCATTATCCATGGTATGGACGAACCACATTTTGCTTATCCATTCATCCCTGGATGGACATATTTTCATGTTTGGGCTATTGTGAAGTGTCATGAACATTCATGCACAAGTATTTGAACACTTAATACTTTCAATTGTTTTCGGTTTTTACCTAGGCATGGAATTACTGGAGCCTATGGTGATTATGTTTAACTTCTTAAGTAACTGCCAAACTTTTTCCCACTGCACCTGCACTATTTTATTGCACTTGGGTTTCCAATGTAGCCATCTTGCTTCCACCACGCCACCACTGCACCCCCCCCCCCAGTCCTCCATCTTCATTCTTGACCTTTTATCTATCCTACCAAGGGTATTGCATTAATCATTACACTGTTGCAAAACTGATCCTTGAGCACACATCTTGGCAGTTCCAGCCAGGAATTATTTGGCTTTGCTATCCTCCCCTAAGGACAAGCCCATGTGCTCTTGCTCCAAATCCTAACCCCTCCCATATGTGACCTGGAACTAGTGGCTTAACTGCTCTGGGTCTGTTTCCTCACTTGCAAAATTGAATAACAATAGTCCCTCCCTCCAAGGGTTTTGGGAGATTAAAAACAAGAATCCTAGTAATACACTTGAACAGGATCTGTAGGTGGTTTGGGTACTAGTGAACAGGAGCCTTTACTCCCAGTCTCTCTTGGCAGCAGCATAGGACTCAGTTTCTCTCCCTCAGCGCCGACTCCAGGCATTATCAGTTTCCTCCCTTTATTTCTGGTGCAATTGGAGGAAATGAAACACACTGACTTAACCTCTCTTCACATCCCAGGCACTTATTATTTTATATTTGAGCTATTAAACCTGATTCTGGGTGAGATTTTATTCTGTTCTCTTCTTCCACTTGGTTTGGGTCTCACTCTCACAGCCAGATCAGGCCAGCTCTGAATTGTCTGAATGCTACCTTAAGCTCCCAGAGACCAAAATAGCCACTGAGTGTGTGACCTACAGTCTGAGCTTAGGGCTACAGGGCAGTCCAGAGACTTCTGCCTGAGTATTCCAAGGCTCAGGCCAGAGGCAGATGGTCCTTTATCAGCACCCTGGGCTGCTTGGAATGAGATGTCAGTGACCCCAATCCAAGGTCCAGCTCTGTTTTAGAGGATGTGGCCAGAAACTCAGCTTTATTTTTCTTGTTGTTTTTGGAGGAATTCTGGCCTCTAATGAATGTTGATGGGGGACTGACTGTGTGTCAGGCTCATACTGGGTGCAGGGACACTGCTGTAATGGAGACATGCCTTTGGCATGGAAATCTTAACCCCTGTCAGAGGAAATGGGAAATAAATGAAAAAAAAAACAGTGCCTATAAAGGAATAAGTTCTGAATGTGATCAGTACTATGAAGAGGATGAAATAAGGAAATGAGATGTGGTGGTGGTAGTGGTGGTGATTTGAGCCAGGGAGGGTAAGGAGGGCCCCTAGGAGGAGGTGACCTTACAGCTGAGCTCTGGAGGAGAGGAAGCAGCTAGGTTTGTGGTACCTGCAGGGCATGCTCCAGGCAGAGGGAACAAAAGTGCAAAGGCCCTGGGGTGGGACCTATTAGGCCCTTGGAGGACCACTGATTGAGTGGAGTGAGTTGTGAGGAGGTGGAAGAAGGGGCGGGTAAGGTCTCTGAGCCACATCAGCCTCCTTAGCAACATAAGAGCCTGCAGAGAACCTTCTGGCACCACCCAGGTTTTCACTTTTTTATTCCGTTCCCCAGATCAACCTCCTTGCCTGAATGCCATTTCTGTGACCCCAGGAGGCTCTAGCCGAGTGGCCTTTCGAACTGTGCCGCAGGTTCCTCATCTGTAAAATGGGGTGAATAGCGGAGCCTCGAACACAGGAAAGTTAGGGGTCCCCAGTAGTTCGCCACCATAGGCATAGAGCAGACACTCAGTGAACACTGGTGGAAGAAATCACTGGCTCGTCCCCAGCGCCTGACTCCCAGAGTTCAGGTGGCCACACCCTACGGGACTGAGGCTGAGATGGGGACGGAACCGTGAGCCCCCAGCGGGGCTCCGGGCTTCGGGCTGCGCCTGCTGCCTCCCGGGCAGCGCACGCCGAGGCCCGGCCGGGGGCGGGGCCGGGCTCGGGGGGCGGGGCGGGCGGGGCCGGGGCGGGGCCCCGGGCCCGGCGGCCGCGGCTGCGGCGTAGGAGTCGCCAGTGCGGACTCGAGCGGGTCGCAGGCGCCGCCTGAGCGCCATGGAGCAGCCCCGGAAGGCGGTGGTGGTGACGGGTACGCGCTGATGGCGGCGGCCCGGGGGGGTAGAGGGGGCGGGGCGGGCGGGCCCCCGGGTGAGCGGGAACGGGAGGGCCGTGGCGGCCCGGGCGGGGGCAGGTGCTGGAGGTCGTGCCGGGTTTGGAAGCTGTCATCGCCCCCGGGAGCCCAGCTCGGTCCGCGCGACGTAGAAAGTGAAGGGGGGCGGGCCCTTGTCGTTCAGGGTCACGGTCGCGGCAGGCAGGGAGGTGGGGGTCCGGTCGAGTGCCCCGAGCGGAGCAGGCCCCTCTGGCCTGCCTTTCCTGGGTGGACACGGGTGGTGACCCTCGGGTACCTGCCTGTTCCGTCAGCCGGGCAGCCGGGCTGGACTGGACTCCTCCTTCCCGCCCCTCCCGAGGTCGGGCCTGTCCCCACCCCCGGCCCCAGGGGACAAAGGCCGATTTGCGGGCAGGAAGCTCCCGGTGACAGATGAACCTCCTGCCAGCCTCTGCTCCCTGAGCCCTGCGCTCAGCGGGGGCTCCCCTCGCGAGGCGGACCAGGTGAAGCCCGGGGGACGTTGGGTGCCTGGCGCCCTCCCAGTTGACCCAGGGACAGTCTTGGTCAAAATCTTTACTGCCCGGCCTGTTTGTGGGTGAGCCCGACCCCCGCTGTCACCAACTCCCCGAAACTAACTGTTTCTCCTCCAAGAGACTCCACCTCGTGGCCACGTGGGCATTTACTTCCCCGGGACCTGAGGCTGGGGGGTCATTTTAACACGCCGCTGGGAGGGGTCAGGGTGAGAAATCTGGCTAAGGTTCACAGAGGTGTTCTGTGGCCTGGCAGAGTGGGACTGGGCCCGTAATTCCCAGGGAGATAGAAGAAGCCACTCACGTGACTAACAAGTGTATGTATTTAGGGAAGGGTCATCCACACCTTACAGTTCTCCTGTATCTAGTTATCTGTGGTTCTAGTGCTAACTATGCAGGTAGCTACCCAACAGGGCATTTTCCTTGCATAAACTCATGACATGTAAACAATCTCCATTTTGCAGAGGGGTAAACTGAGGCTCACAGAGGTCACCCTGTTTGTAAGTGGCTGAGCTGAGACTTCTATTCAGTCCATGCAGAAGAAGGAGGGAGTGGAGAGGTTCTGACTCAACTTGGTGTAGGAAGGGAGAACCTGATATTCTAGAGGCCAGCATCCCTCCCAGGGCTGGGCACAACTTGGGACCCTCTGCCCATCTGGAGTAACCCACACTTTCAGGGCAGCCTCTCTTGGAGATGCTTATTTTTTAGACAGGGTGACAGGGTGACGAGAAGAGGGAAGCAAGCTATGGATTCATGGGTCTGGATTTGAATCCCAGCTCTTTCATCTTCTTACTGTGTGACCTTGGGCAGCTGGCTTCACCTCTCTGGGCCTCAGTCTCACTTCTGTATTCTATAAAATAAGCCCAGAAAACACCCATGCCTAGAAGGGGTTGCAGTAAACTGAATACCACAGTGCATGCAGAACACTTAGCACATTTCCAAGTAACTGTCTTGGTTTGTAAATGGGGCTGGAGTTTGAGTAAGCGGAGGGCAAAGAGATGAGATGGTGTCTGGACAGCCTGGCCTGAGAGACACCACACATATCCCTAAAGGGCCATCCTCCATTCAGTGACTCAAGGAGCACCTACAGCTCCCTTGTATTTCTAGAATGTGACGAGGCCCATAGGAAAACAGTGATAAAATAATTATTTGCTGGGTCAAAGACAATGGAAAAAGTTGAAAAAGGAGCAAGGTCAGCCTCCTCTGGGGCATAAGGAGGCCACTGGCCTTTTGCTGTGCATGAGAGTCAGGTGAATGTGAGGACAGAAAGGACATACAGCTTCAGTTAAGAGCAGACAAGTGTTCTTGGGGGAGGGGGAAGCTCTGAGGCACTCACTGGGTATGCCCCAGAACTAGGGACAGGCCCTAGGGAGCTCCTGTAGCTCCTTGCTCCTTTCTTCCGGGTAGAGCAGCAGCCTGGCTCTGGGAAGGCTAGGAAGGGCCACTCTGCAGTGACATGATGCTTTTACTGTTTTTTCAGGGTTTGGCCCTTTTGGGGAGCACACCGTGAATGCCAGCTGGATTGCAGTCCAGGTAACTAGGATCCAGAGGGTAGCAATCAGACTTGGGGTTGGGATCCCACTGAAATATTTGGCACCAAAGAAAGGAAAGAATCTACAACAAAATCATCTCCTGTGAAGCTTCCTGCGAAATAATTTCAGTCTGATATGTACATCTTCCCAGATAGCAACTGCTGTAGCTTACATGTGTTGAGCACTGCTCTGAGCCAAGCATTTCCTACAGCCCTCTGAATTTTCCTAGTGGCTCCTGTTTGGTTAGGAGCAGTTATTCCTGCACCCACTTTATGGATGAGAAAACTGAGGCTTAGAAAGAGTTATCTGAAGTCACAAAGCCAGAAAATCAGAATGGCATTGCCTCAGAATTGCCCTATGCCCCAGCCAGGTTGGAAGGGGACCAGGCAGGGATATTAGGGGATGTAGAGGGGGTGCAGTGACCCTCACTAGTGCCTCCTAGCAGCTGGGGTAGGAGAAAGTTGCAGATTGGGGGTGGGGAGTCTTTCCCCCTGTCCTGAGCAGGGTGTCAGCCAATGAGCCTTCTATTTTCTTTGTCAGATGGGGCATTTGGATACAGACTGGGGAACAATGGGTAGAGAGAAAGACAAACGTTTTCTCCTTATATAAATCAGATCTGCGGAGACCAGAGCCAAACTCAAGTTAATCCTAGCCCATTAGCTGCTTGATTTAAAGCATTGCCTGATTTCCACTCCAGAGCCCTGAATTTTGAGAAAAATCCAAGTTGGAACTTTGATGGGTCAACCCCTAATTGGGGCCCCCCACCTTTTTTATCACCCCCTACTCCAGACCTCAAACATTTTGACCACTTCCCTTTGTTTTTTTGTTTTTTGCTTTTTAAAATTTTTACCCCACTTTGCAAGAGGGAGAGAGGGACAGGGTCCCCAGGACCCTGCAGATGGGAGCATGTCCGAGACTTTGCTCGTCACACCCGCTCCCTGGAGCCCCAGACAAAAAAGAAACAGCGTGTTTCTGAGGACGTGTGTGTCTGGCTTTGTGCGAGTTTCAGACCGGAGCCTTCACGGGGCTGAGTGGACACAAAGCCGTGTGTCTGAATTCCTAAGCCCAGACACGATGATCTGCATCTAAATAGGAGAAAAATCAATTAAACAATCTTTGGAAATCCCTTCGAGCTTTGGGACTGGGATGGCGGGGATGGCAGCTTTTCATCCTGCTGCTGGAGGGGAAATACCCCTTCTGTTTTAGTTGGTCATCTCTCCAGACCTCACCTCTAAAAGACTTTCAATTTTCTTCCTCGAGTTTATGGAAGAAGAAAGGATTCTCCACCATTCCCTGGCTAAAAAGATGCCAGCCTGACCAGGTCTGATTGTTTCTTCCTTTTAAAAAACTGGAGTGGCACAGACATCCTCCGAATGCATGCACTGGTGTAAACTCCGTGGAATTTTATGCACGTGCATGTCACCCGCGTCTGAATCAAGATCTAAAACATTCCAGCATTTTCACTGTTCTTTTTCATTTCAGAAGCCCCTTGTGGCCCTCCCAGCTACACCCCCTACCCCAGCCAGGTATAAACCTCTCTGCTGACTTTATTGACACTGCAGGTGAATCTTGCCTGTGCTAGAACTTGGTGTTAATGAAATTGTGCTGAGTTCCCATGTCTTCTGCGCAGCTCAGCATCTGTGAGATCCACCTTGGGGTTGCCCTGAGCTGCCATGGGTGCTTCTCAGTTGCCCTAGATGTAGTAGATTTGCCCATGAAGAGTGTAGTCATTGGATGCGTCAAACTTATCTCAAGAAGATAGGCCTTGAGTGTGCTTGGTGTGGTCCAGACTTGAGTTGCAGGAGCAGCTGATATCTGTCAGCTGAAGTGGGGCTTGGTTATCTGAAGTGAGCAGCATTACTTCCTGTCCCAACTGATTTTTCAGAAGCCCAAGTTGCCATCTATAGGAGCCCCTCCTCTCTCAGGGACCAGCTAACCTCTCCCTGTCCATCTCTCCCCTTTTTTCTCCCTCTCCCCACCTCCCTTTTCTCTCCCCTTTTCCCTCCCTCCCCACTTCTCTCCCTCTCTTCAGCCTCTTCCCATCCAATTCTGTCTCTTTCACTTTCTCTTGGACTCTTTGCAGCTCTCTGTCTTTCTCAATTTGTGTGTCTATGTCACCTTCTCTTTGTATCTTTCTCCTTCTCTGTTTCTGTTTGTCTTTCTCCCCTCTGTCTCTGTCTCTCTGTTTCTCTTGGCTCCTATTTAAGTCTGTCTCTCCCTCTTGCCTCATCTCTCTCCATCTCTCTCTTTCATTCCCACCCTACTCCTATCTGACCTTCCTTTTTCCTGCCCTGGTTGAACTGCTCCCCAACAGAGAGTGAACTCTTTCCCACCAGCCGCATCAGGAGGTGGGGGTTGTGGGGACTGAGGAGTGACCCCCACTTTCATCTTTCTCCAGGATGGTGCTCCTCAGCACCTTTCACAGAAGGGACTATGTTTTTCACATGTCCCATCTCTCCCAGGTGGTGTAGGATACCAGCTGCTTGTCCCTCTTCCTAGGAGGGCCAGGTAGGTGTCAAGGACTGGGACCCCCTTGGCTGTGGCCGTCTGGAGTTTTCCCTGCCCTAGTGGCCGAGGAGGAGCCGGGTCACAGGTCCTGGTGACATCACGGGACAATTACTGCCACAGTGAGTCTAGACAGACCTGCTAAGGATATTAACCAGGGAACAAAGGGGGTCTTTGTTGTGGGGTCAAGGGAATCGGTCAGCCGCGCAGCGGGGTCTTGTCAGGTAGACAGGGTATAGACAATGCACTGTCTGGGGCGCCCATTCCCTTCCTTTCACGGTGTGTGCTCAGCACTTGCTGCAAAGTGTTGTGGGACTTGGGGTGCACCACAGGCCCCCCAAGAGAACGGTTTGGCCCTGTTGGAACAGAAAATGTTCACAGGCAACAAATTTAATGAGATTATGGGCCACTCATTTCTCGTAACTTGAGACAAACTTTGTAGCTGCTTTTCACCTTCCATTTCTCTTTTTAAAACTGGGTGCTAAATTTCATGAAATGACACATACTGATCTTCAGTGTTCTCATCACTTTGGAAAAAAATATGCCCGTGTCTCCAATACCTCGATCAGACAGAGAACATTGCCATCCACCCAAAACATTCCCTCCTCTACATTCTTACCCAGGAGCAGCTGTCATCCTGATGTCAGTCACCAGAGTTTTCCCTGGTCTTGAACATACACCACAGCCTCTCTGCCCTCCAGTGCTGGTTGCTTTTGCTCAGGCTCTATTGGTGCAGGGGAGCAACTGGCTCTTTTCCTGACTCCACCCCTCCTCCCTTTGATATTGGCATGGAGGGGGGCTCAGGGTTTGCTCCCTAAGAATAAAGCAGCCCGGATGTTCCCGTTAGAATCTTCAGTGCCTCGCTGTGGGGCTGCTGTCCATGGGGTGTGTGCATATCTTTGACAGTGATTGAGTTTTTTCCTCCAGGTGGGGAGGGGCTAGGTGGGCACCCAGAGGACAAGAGGAGCAAAGGTTAGGTCAAGACAGTGTCTCACTCCATGGCTCCCTGGTGATGCCAGCGCATTTCCTACCACAGGATGGGCAAGTAGCCATCCTGCTAATGCTAGAGAAGGGAGTGGAGAGGGTTGGTAGGGAGGGTCTGCCACCCTGAGCTGGGCATCCCACCTTGACACATCACGTCATGGTGGCCACCGGGAGGGTTTCTGTTCCCCAGAGAGGGTTCCTTGGATTGGTCACTAATCAAATTAGCAGCAACTTTGGTCTCTCTGCCTTCAGAGGTGGTGCCACCAAATTGATTTGCTTGGTTTTGTGAGGGAATCAGTTTGGGGACAACACTCTGACTGAAACTCAGAACAAATAAAGGTGATCCTTTTAAGTCCTCAGATAGCCTAAGAGATGGATTCTTTTAATTCCTGGCTTTTCAACCTATTTTTTGTTGATAGAAAAGACTGCCAGGGCCACTGGAAAAAGACATGGGGAGCGGGGGGTGGAGAGGGGCAGGAAAATTTCAAGTAGTAGGGAACAGGAGGGTAAGAACAACTGGGGTCATGATTGATGGGATATACAGATAGATGAGATGATTTACCCTGTGCCAAGATGAAGCCTTTGCTGGAGACTTTCTCTCATCCCTGGCTGGGGTGGTGGTGGGGCAGGAGGGAAAACAACCACTTTATCCCCATTCCACTAAAAAAAAAAGTTTTAACAAGTTATAAGTATAGTGCAACGAAGTCTTCTTCATACCCAGATTCCCCAAATGCTAACATTATATCAAATTTGCTTTTTCTCTATAATTAACTAGATACGAAAGTAAATATAATCTAAAATTTTTCTTCAAAGTCATTTTATTATTGTGGTCAAATATACATAATATAAAATTTACCATCTTAACTATTTTAGGTGCACAGTTTAGTGGCATTAAGCATATTCACATTGTCATGAAACTATCACCATCTCCATCTCCAGAACATGTTCATCTTCCCAAACTGGAACTCTGTTCCCATTAAACGTTAACTCCCATTCTCCCTTCCCCAGCCCCTGGCACCCAACATTGTACTTTTTGTCTCTGTGAATCTGACTTCTGTAGGGACCCCGTGTAAGTGGAATCATACAGTATTTGTGTGTTCGTGTCTCTCTTATTTCACTCAGCATAATGTTTTTGAGGTTCATCCATGTTGTAGCATGTGTCAGAATTTCCTTTCTTTTTAAGGGTTAAATAATATTCTTTTGTATGTAAATACCACATTTTGTTTATGTAGTCATTAGTTGATGGGCATGTGAGTTGTTTTCACCTTTTGGTTAAAGTGAACATTAACCAAATGTGAACATGGGTGTATCAATATCTATTTAAGTCCCTGCTGTCAATTCTTTTGGGTTTATACCTTGATGTAGGGTTGCTGTGTTTAATATTTTGATAGTTCTGTGTTTAATATTTTGGAGGAATGGCCAGATTGTTTTTCACCGCAGCTATACCAGTTCACATTCCTACTACAGTGCACAAACGTTCCAGATTCTCCACATCCTCGCCAACACTTGTTATTTTTCTTAAAAAACAAAACAAAACAAAAAAACCTATCATGGTGGATGTTAAGTGGCATCTCATGGTTTTGATTTGCATTTCTCTAATAACTCATCATGTTGAGCATCTTTTCGTATATATGTTAATGGTCATTTGTATATCTTCTTTAGAGAAATGTCTGTCTCCTTTGCCCGTTTTAAAATTGGGTTGTTAGTGGGATTTTTGTTGTTCTTGTTGTTATTGTAGTCATTCTTTATATATTCCAGATATTGATCCCTTATGTGATTTGCAAATATTTTCTCTCATTCCTTGAGCTGTCTTTTCACTGTTTATTATGTCCTTTACCAAAAGTGTGTGTGTGTTTTAAATTTTAGTGATGTTTAATTTCTCTTTTTTTCTTTTATTGTCTGTGCTTTTGGTGTCATTGAATATGTTTTTAAGACAGAAAAGAGCTCAGTAGGTGTCCTCTGAGGAATTAGGGGAAGACTCATTTATAAACCCTAAAGTTTTTCCCCTGTTTCTAACATATCCTGAGTCTGAGGTCAGAAAGCAGCTTTAATTTGACAGTATCCCTTATAAATAGGTACTGCTCCTGCCATTCAGCAAGGCTACTTCTTAGCTTTTATGCCTTATACATTGTGCAAGAAATGTGCACAAGGATGTTTGCTGCAGCATGGCTTATAATTGAGGAAAATTGAAAGCCACTTAAATATTCCAGTATAGGAGAATGTTTTAAACGCATAACAGCTGATTTCTGAGATGGAATATTATGTAGCAGGGGAAAAGGAATGAAGATCTACGTGTAACAATGTAGCTAGATATTTAAAACCACCTGCTGAGTGGAGAAAACATAGTTGCCAAAGGATACAGTTGATGTAAAAATAAATACTATGTGTTTTCTCAGGTGTGTATAGATCTGTGTGTGTGTGTGTGTGTGTGTGTGTGCGCGCGCGTGCGCTGTTAACAATACACGTCTGAAGTGTGCGGCTGGGACCTGGACTTGGAGTGAGGTGGCTTCAAACTTGATCTGTCTGACTTTTAAAAAAATATGTTTTTAATGTCCTTTTCTGCCTATTTCATCATTCTACCATCTGTTCTGGGCCTGTTTCTATTGATTGATTTTCCACCTTATTCTGGATGGTAATTTTCTGTTTTTTTTGCATGCCTGGTAACTTTCAGTTTCATGCCAGACATTGTGAGTTTCACCTTGTGGCATGCTGAATATTTTTGTATTGCCTCTAAATGTTCTTGAGCTTTGTTCTGGGATATTAACTGTTAAGTTGCTGGAAACAGTTTCATGCCTTCGAGGCTTGCTGTTAAGTTTTGTTAGGCACAACCAGAACAGTTTTTATTCCCAGGGCTAATTTCCCCCCACTTCCTTATGTTTTTCCATTCTGGTTGGTGGGGACACCAAGTATTTCTAGCCCAGTGCGAGCTCTGAGGGTTGGTCCCTCTCACACTTTTAAGTAGCTCTCTCTCTGGCCTCAACATACACATATGTGTCCACCAGGCCATGGATCCTCAAAAGATCTCTGGATCAATATTCATCTAACTCTATCTCCCCCCACCCACCACATGCACTTTCTCCCCTCTTCTCCCCATCTCTTTCCTCCCTCTCCCTCCAGCTGTCTTCTCTCTGGGACTTCACCCTGCAAATTGTAGCCATCTTACCCTTTCTAGAACCTCAGCTTTGACTCCTCAACTAAAACGTTATTTTACACATTTTGTCTATTTTTCCCTCAGTGGTTCCAGACAGAAGGGTAAATCTGAGTCCTATAGCTCCATTTTAGCCTGAATTTACTTTGATTTTTTTTTTTAAAGGAAGAGCATTGACATTTTAAAATATAGTTAAGTTAGCATGTTTTGAGTGCTTTTTAGGTGCCATGCCTTTCATGTGTGTTATTTTGTTTTTCCTCCCTATGACGTGGGTACTACTGTTAATCTTGTTTACAGATGAGGGATTAAAAGTACAGCACAGAGAGGGTGAGTGACTTGCCCAAGGTCACAAAGCCAGCGAATGTGGGGAGGAACAAATCTGGTCACCACTGGAGGCCACACTCCTGCTTCCTACCCTCAAATTGAGATTAAACTGACACATAAAACTAACCATTTTTAAAGAGTTTAATTCAGTAGCATTTAGCACATTCACAGTGTTGTGTAACCACCCCCTCTTATCTAGTTCTGGAACATTTCCCTCGCCTCAAAAGGAAACCCTGTACCCTGAGTGTTCACTCCCCATCCACTCTTCCCCAGCCCCTGGCACCACTAATGTGCTTTCTGTGGATTTGCCTGTTCTGGACATTTCATATAAATGGAATCATACATGCAGCTTTTTGTGATGCTGTTTTTACTCAGCATCATGTTTTCGGTTTTCATCCATGTTGAAGTGTGCATCAGTGCTTCACTCCTTCTTATGGCTGAGTCATATTCCTCTGTGTGAAGAGCCCACATTTTCTTTATCCTTTCATCCATTGATGGACACTTGAGCTTTCTCTAATTTTTGGAGATTGTGGATAGTGAGGAGCTATTTTTAAATGTAGAAAAGAGGGATCCCAGCCAGCAGCTAGTCCAAATATGCATTTACAGTTGAGGAAGGCAAGGCACCCTCAGGAGGGTCCCATACGTGTGCACAGTCACCTAGGTCTGTGTGTGTTTGCAGTCCAAGCTTGAGTTGCTCATTTGTTTAGCTGACATTCAACAAGCACCTCCTGTGTGTACGTCCTGTGCAGTGGCAAGGACACCAGCCTGAAGAGTAAGAGAGCATGGACAGGGGGCTGGGCATCTCGAGGTCTTCTCTGGAGAGGAGGCTGAGACACAAAGGCTAAGGAAGAGTCAACTGAATGGAGAGTGAGGTAAAGAGTATTTCATGCAGACAGAATAGACAGCGCTAAGGTTCTGAGGTGGGAGTGGGCGGGTACGTGGGAGACCTGATGCTGGACGGGAGTCGAGCAAAACAGGGGTGACAGGAGAAGAAGGAAAGGGGATTAGTGGAGCCTGGCCCCCGAAAGGCCTTGTGGACCATGGTGGGATTTGTTACCTTATTCTGAGCATAGCAAGAGCCACAGCAGAGTGGGAACATGGAGAGGGTGTGATGTGATTTTAGATTCTGCCTTGGGGGTTAGGAGGCTGGGACAGTGTGGGATGGGAGATGGTGGGGCTTGGTCTCCAAATCAGTTTGGCAAACAAAACCCTGGTATATCCACAAACCTCAAGTCAACGGTGGTCTT
Source organism: Cynopterus sphinx (assembly GCA_030015415.1). Lineage (NCBI taxonomy): Eukaryota > Metazoa > Chordata > Mammalia > Chiroptera > Pteropodidae > Cynopterus > Cynopterus sphinx. The sequence continues at coordinate 49,188,663 of CM057390.1, read as the reverse complement.
TATGTTTGGCCAAAGTAATCACTGCGGTGTGCAGTGTGCAGAAAGTGGGTAAATATTTATGAAATTGGAGAGTTGAAATGATGATCACAGACCTAAAATCTCCAACACTTCTCAGGGATTTGATGTGTGAGAAGCAGTACGGTTGCGTAGAAATTGCAGTGCACGCTGGCGAGCATGTACCTGCGTTGTCTACAAATCCTCAAACCCTTTAAAGAATGTCCCCCCTGGTCTCTGCACAGTGCAGGAATCTGAGGCTTAGATGAAAAGGGAACACAAAGAGCAAAAATATGAATGACTGAGAAAAATGATGGTGGGAGAAGTGAAATATTTTACAAAGCTTATTCTTTAGCATATTTTAAGTGTTTTAAAATCAATTTTACACAAAAACAGCCTACTAGTCTCTCTAGCCATCTGCCCAAGCAGCACTGTGCAGTTCACTCATACGCCAGTGTTTGGGTTGCGGGTTTACACTCTGCCCTCATCTGTCGGGCTGTGGGATTTCTCTGGGTAGGGGGACCCTTCCTGGTTCCGCATGTCACTGGGCTTGCCCAGAGGGACAGGATCCCAGTTTCTGGCATTGATATTGGAGAATCCCCCCCATGTACCACCATGCCCCACCCACACTCAAAGTGTTCTTGTCTCCAAGTAACCTGATGCACCCTCTTTGGGGGTGTAATTTATAATTATCTACCAGTGATGAGGGACCTGCCTTTTAGGCATCGAATATTCTCCAAAGTAACTACAGTGATTGGGTGCAGAGTTGGGACAGCGTGGATAGAAGCCACTCTAAGAGACAAGAACTCATCTACAGCAAATTCAGCAAGGCCAGTCACAAAAATGCTTCTCCTGGGACCCGCCCACAGAACTGGATAATGTCCGACAGTGGTAGCATTTTAAAACTACTGTATGAAATCTGAGAGTAATATGAAACAGCCCTACCTAAATCATTATTTGGAGTATTTTACTATGAAGAATACTCATATTTTCATATTGAGCTGAAACCTTCATCCCCAAACATCTCTGCTCACCTCTGGGTACTGGGGCTGGCAGAATCACTGTTCCTCCAGCAGATTTGATTCTGGTCTATGTGTGCTGTGCCTTAGGCCAGCAAGGTAGTGGCCTCTGCCTGCAAGGAGTTAACAGGCAGACCCTTGGTGGAGCACATTGAGGATCTGAGGAAAGCTTCAGTGTTTCCCTAGAAAAGTACACTCGCAGTGATCTATAGCCCATTTTTGTATATGATTCATGACATTCTTAAACCACCTTGTGCCCCATATGGCTAGGCGTTCCCTAAGGAGTTGGATCCCTCTAGAAATATATACTGAGACCTTGCTCTGTACCATGCTTCAAGTCTGTAGTTCTTGTCAAGCATAACAGAGGGGAAAGTGAAACAACAACCAAAACATTAGTAACACCGGGCAACGTCATTTGAGCACCTGTAATGTGCCAAGCATTGCTTGGACCTCTTATTGTAAATTCATTCATTTAATTCTTTAACTACCTAGCAAGGTAAGTACTCTTTTATGCCCATTTTAGGGATGAGGAAACAGGTTTGGAGAGGTTAAGTAATGTGCCCATGATCACACAGGCAAGGTTCAAATCAGAGGCTGCGATATCATACCACCGCTCGTGGACGTGCACAGACTTTGAGGAGAGTGGGTGACGGGGAAGGTGCGAGGGAGCTTCGGGGTGGACCTGCACACTCGTCTTCCCATGTTCTGCACAGTCAGGAGCCCCACCTGTTTTCTGAGGATAAGTCAGTTTTTCCCATTGGTACCCACTGTCCCTACAGCCCTCAGCTAATGCCAGGACACTCCCTCTCCTCTCACTTCTAGGAGCTGGAGAAGCTAGGCCTTGGCGACAGTGTGGACCTGCACGTGTATGAGATTCCAGTCGAGTACAAGACAGTCCAGAGGCTCATCCCCGCCCTGTGGGAGAAGCATAGCCCACAGGTGAGTGGGGCGAAGGCAGGTGCTTCCTCATCAGGACCTGCAGGTGGGCGCCCCACACCAGGATGATTTGTGTGGCTTTGTTTCTGCTCTGATCACATGTAATTAACATTAAAAAAAAAATCACCAATGAGACATTTTACATTCTTTTTTTTGTGCCCAGTCTCTGAAATTTGATGTGTTTTACACTGGACTATACATCTTGATTTGTACCAGCCACATTTCAGGTGCTTAGTAGCCACATGTGTGGTCCATGTCTCCCTGTATTTTAAATGTTCACATATTTTCTTAGCATGCCCATTCTGTGTGTAAGCATACAAATCAATAATTGATAGTTGAAGTTAAACTGTATTCAATTTGGTGTCCTACTTTTTATAAATATTTTATCATGAGCATTTAATCACATAGGTCATTAAAAATTCTCCCTAAACATTATTTTAACCACTGGGTAATTTTTAGTAAATAACCATTTTATTATTGAGTGTGCCAATTGTTTCCATTTTTTTCTCACTTTTATAAATAACACTGAAATGACCATTGAGAGATTATTACATCTTTGATTAATTTTAGGCTAGATTACTAGAAGTTATACCTTGTCTTTTGCACTTGGCAATATGTTTTAAAGATCATTCCTTATAGAATTTCTTTGGGCATTTTAACAGCTACATAAATAGTTCATAATTTAGCCAAACCCTACACTAATTAAGTTGTTCCACTATTTGATTGTATTAACAAAGCTTCAATGAACATCTTTGCATGTTTCGCTTGGCATACTTTTCTGCAAGAGTGACTACAGGGTATATTCCAGCAGCAAGAAGTCAGAAACAGTGTAACCCTGGGGAGAGCCTTGTAAGGATGCTGCCCTCTCCTTGGCAGGGGAGGGAGGAACCCCCAGTCCTATGGACAGACTCTGTTAAGCCCTGCCTGTCTGTCTGCAGCTGGTGGTACATGTGGGTGTGTCAGGTATGGCTACCACAGTCACGCTGGAGAAGTGTGGGCACAACAAGGGCTACAAAGGGCTGGACAACTGCCGCTTTTGCCCTGGCTCCCAGTGCTGCGTGGAGGATGGGCCTGAAAGCATTGACTCTATCATCGACATGGACGCTGTATGTAAGAGGGTCACTACATTGGGCCTGGATGTGTCGGTGACCATCTCACAAGATGCTGGCAGGTAGGGCACCACGGTGTGGGTGTGAGCAGGGGGTTCCCTCCTCTATCAGTCTAGGCTGGTGTTAAATAAGCCAAGTGTGTTGACTTTGGCCTCTGTGGGCTGAATACTCACCATGGATGAGCCACAGAACTAAGTATATACACTTAATAGGTCCTACTGATTCTGCTTCTGGAATTCATTACTTATGGAGCTGCCCACTTTTCCACACCCTGGCCCCTGCCGTCTTCCATCTGGATGCTGCCCCAGCCAACTCCCTAGTGTTCCTCCTGTCACCTCTACCCAATCCCAACAGCCCTTCTCCCCTAAGCAATCTATTTCTCTAATATTTCCTGTGGTTCCTATAACACAACCATAATCCTGGTGGCTTAGGACAACAGAAATTTATTCTCTCCCAGTTCTGGAGCCTAGAAGTCCAAAATCAAAGTGTAGGCAAGGTTCTTTCCTTCTTGATATTCTAAGGGGGAATCTGTATGTTCCCTGCCTCTCTCTAGGTTTATGGTGGCTGCCAGCAACTCTTGGCATTCCTTGGCTTGTAGATACATCACCTAATCTCTTCCTCTGTCTTCATATGGCCTTATAAGGATGCCAGTCATTGGATTTAGGACCTACCATAGTCTTAGTATTTCCCTATCTTGAATAATTACATCTGCCAAACCCCATATCCAAATAAGATATCATTCTGAGATTCTGGGTGAACATGAATTTGGAGGGAAACTTACAACAAGTCTCTTCTAAATTTAAGTCAGATGGTGACTCTTCCTTGTTTAATCACTTCTACAGTTCTCACTGCACCTAGAATAAAATCCCACCATCTCCCTACCATCCTCAGGTGCAGTGTAATCTGGTTCCTGCCCACCTCTCCACTTTCATCTGCTTCCACTTTCTAGCGTCTGAATTTCAGACTCACAAATGAGCCTCCTCCTGTTCCTCAAACACATTAAACTCATTCTATCCTCAGGTTCTTTGCTCAACCTGTGGCCTCTGCCCAAACTCACCTTCCTCTGATAAGGCTTCTTTCAGGTTTTAGCTCCCACATGTCATGTCACCTTCTTAGAGAAGCCTCCCTAACCTTCCAAACTAAGTTGTGTCCTCTGTTCTACTCCTCTCAGCACCAGGTACCTTGACAATACTTCTTATACTTCTCCAGCCCAAAGGCAGCAGGTGGCAAATTCAGTTGACTAAACGTAGGAGTGACTGAATTTATCATCAGTCTCTTTTTAAAACTAGTTTTAAGTTGCCAAATAATTCTGGGATATGTTTTCATATATTTTCACTGTGAAAAAATTCTCTTGCCCTTCCTCCTTCCCCCTAGTGATCCCTCTGTTAAATCAGACTTAAATTCTGAAACTTTTCTATCACCCACATGTTTCCATACATGTATAGAATACTTGGTATGCTACTTTAAGATTTTGTCCTGTTTTGCTTTGCTTTTACATGAATGGGGTTACATGGCATGCATTTTCCTAAGCATTTCCTTCCTCAGTTTCACTTGTGAACATGTGACAAGGTCTTAGTGAGTTCTCTGTCTTTTTGGATCTATCACGTGCCTTGTAAATGGCTGCGTAGTATTCCCCTGTGTTTAATAAACCAGAGTTTATTAGGCCACTCCTTTGTCAGTGGACCTTTAGGTTGTCATACATGGCCTATTTGAACTTCCATAACAAAATATGGGGTGGGGGAGCACTTATAAACAACAGAAGTGTGTGGCTCACAATTTTGGAGGCTGGGAAGTACAAGATCAAGGTATCTGAGGAAGGCCCTCCTCCACACAGCCTGCTTCTCATGGTTTCACGTGGTAGGAGGAGAGCACTCTGGGATCTCTTCTTAAGGGCACTAATGCTTTTGATGAGGGCTCTCACTTCCCAGAGGCCCCACATCTTAATACCATCATTTTGGGAGCTTAAGTCTTCAACACCTGAATTGTGTGTATGTGTGCTGGGAGAGAGATACAAACATTCAGACCCTAGTAAATTGCTTCTTGTTCTTCTGCTTTGATAAATAACATTGCAGTGAACACCTTGTTTATCTTTCTTGTGCCCTCATGTAGATGGCTCCTGAAGGTAGATTCTAAAAACTGGAAATACCAGATTATAAAGACAGCATTTAGAATTTTGCTAGCCTGCCACATTGTATTTCCCTGGGGCAATTTGCAACCCTGCTAGCAGCGTCTCACACTCCCTACTCCCTCTCATACACACCAACATTAGGAATTATCGTTCTTGCCAATTTAGGGAAGGAGAAGCAATATTCCATCTTGTGGACTTTCGGTGAGGTTGGGGATTTTACAGGGGGTTTGGATAAAGGCTGTCCTATTAGTCTGACCCTGTTTTGGTCTCCCTCCTACCCCCCACACCCTGCGACTTAGGTACCTCTGCGACTTCACCTACTACACCTCTCTGTACCAGAGTCACGGCCGCTCAGCCTTTGTCCACGTGCCACCACTGGGAAAGCCATACAACGCAGACCAGCTGGGCAGGGCGCTGCGGGCCATCATCGAGGAGATGCTGGGTGTCCTGGAGCAGTCAGAAGACAAAATCAACTGTCGCCACAAACACTGAGAGTGCCTCAGGCCTTCCAAGACCTCATCCCTCCAGGGACCCCAAGAGAGGACAAAGCCTTTGGCTGAGGATCTGATTTGGATCAAATATTTCAATTTACACACCTCCTCTCTCTTTTTCTCTACAAAAGTGCTGATCAATTTGAAGGAGGCAGCTGAAGATTTTTTTCTCTTTCTCTTTGCATCTGAGGGTGCAGCCATGATGGTTAGGAGGCCCGTGGGTGCAGACTTCCTCAGAGAACACTGATCGGGTGTATCTCCACTTTCTCTGTGCTCTCACGTCTGGGGCAACCTGTTTACCTGCTCTTCTAGGTCTCTGGTGAAGGGATTCCAGAGTTCCCTCCATCCTGTGACTGGTTTTTCCCAAACTTAAAAGCCTCTTAAAGAGTCTTTGCCCTGATCAGTGTCCCAAAACCCAGACAGCCCAGAAAGGGCTGCCATGGAATATCGTGTGAGTTTTTTTAAATTATTATTCTTTTTTTAAAAAACAATAGTTCTAGTTCAGGCACAGAGTAATTTATATTCCCTTTGGTTAAAACATAGGCTTTAGCCAACAACAGAAGTGTCTTTTTCCTGAGATGTGGCCCCTTCTCCCTCCTTCCCCCTTAAATTGGACCTGTATCTTTGTTTGGGAACTGACATTGAGGACCCTTTGTTGGAATGGGACAGTGCCCATGGCCAGAACATGGGAGAGGGAAGGGTCTGCTATCCCAGGAGATTGAAAGGGTTGGCTGACCCTTCAACACCCTAGCCATGAGTTTTGGAACAGAACTGCCGATGGGAAAGCAGGCCTTGTCATTTTGACATGCACATGACTTTTTTAATATGTAAAAATTTGTAGCAGCTGCAAACCCACCCCACATCTGGTCTGGATTTTCTCAGCCTTAGTGCTGGGGACCAGCTTCTTATTCTCCTTAAGGGGGCCCCCAAATCAGGGCCTGGGGGCCAGAGTTTGCTGAGCTCCATATGTGCTGTCACTTGAGCAGGAGGGCAGTCAAGCAGCCAGCGACCTTCGTGTAGGCAGTTTTGGGAAACACACTCAGACTCGGGAGTCAATTTTTATTTCACTCTCTGGTGACTTTGAACTTCCCAGCCAGGGACTAGAGTGATATCCCCCAGGAGGCAACTAAATTCAGCTAGACCTTGACACCATCAGAGGGACTAGGTCGTAGCAGCAACCATGAAGCCAATAGAGAAAAATACATGTTTTGGAAGTATTCTTCTATGTTTTGAAGAACATGCAGTTTTCTTATTTTCCCAAGTGTGAAGTGTGCTGGAATCTGATGCTGTGTTGGAGCACATTGGTGTTTCCCAGCATGCAGTTCTTTTTAAAACAGTTGAGATTTTTGTTTTGTTCTGTTTTCTTAAGCATTCGCCCTCTTTCCCTCCAGTTCCGAGGCCCAGGGTGGTTCCTGCCTCTGCTGAGCTTCTGCATCACTTGGGGACCAGATTGATGCGTTTATGAGTTAAAGGCGTTTTCTGAGTCCTGGTCTTTCCCTGGAGGGGGAGAGTGGGCACAGGTGGGTGACTTGGGGTGAATGCTTGGCAGTGAGCATGAACTGTGCCTGGCAGGTTGAAATGATTAGGCTTCTGCTCCCCTATCCATGCCAGCCCTCCCTCTGCCAGAAACACCCCTCCATGTCCTCAGTCTAAGTCTCCTAAGAAATCTGGTGTATGAAATGTCATTGCATCTGCTCCCTTAGCTGGCTTCTGTGAGCAGAAGTTGTGGCTCTTAAATGCAGGGGGCTCAAGGCCAAGTGGGTCCCCCACAGGTCTTATTCAGAACAACACATTCCATCTAGCTCTGTTCCCTAAGGATCTGATCTATGGGGCTCTGAAGAGGCAGTGAATTTAAACAAGATGAGGAGGGGGGTGGCGACTAGAGGTGAGCCAGGTCCAAGCTTAGCTGGGTATCCTCTGGAACCCAGACACACCCTCCCCAAATTTCACATTTTCATCTTTCTTTTGTCCTCATTTCGCCTCTCTGTTTAAAGCACCCTGTGATTTAGCAGCTTAGAGATGTAACTTATTGTCTGGTCATTGTTGAGTGTGTGTGTCATTTTTGTGTTCCAGCATTGGTTTTAGATTTCTTCGAGTTGAGTCGGAATTGTGTCTTTGTCCATGATGCAGAGCCTTTAGCTCATTTTTATTTAATCAGATAGCCATTAAACATTTCACTCACTACCTGCCAGTTTTTTTTCTCCTGTTTTAAAAGTTTTAATCTTTTTCTTGTGGGCAAACTCATGTATTCACTCTATGATGTATGTGTCTGCATTTGTTGGGTCTCAGACTAAAATGTCCTCTTGTGAGAAAGGGGGACCAGGTCCCACTCCTTGTCCTGTGTCATTTTCAGAGTCTCAAATCAGGGTGGAAGGCACACAGAAAGGGACAAAAGGATGGGTCTCTGAAATGGGTGCTGCTTGTCAGGCATGGAGAAGAGTGATGCCAGGAGAAGTGAGTGTGGCAATGTTATTGATGGAAAGATAGGCTGAGGGATATGGTGTGAAGGCTGGTGGGGAGATAGTAAGAAGTGATGCTGGGAGGGTAGGAGGGTCTTGTAGGAAAGCTGAGTGAACCCCTGTGGGTGGTGTTGGGGAATGGGGACAGGGAGAGTGATCTGGGCATCTGGTAACAGCATCTCTTTAAGATGCTAGAGCCTAGATCTTTCTTCTCTCGGCCCCTATGGTTAGTGGTATGTGTATGAGTATGTAGCTTGAAAAAGAAATAAGATGGAGTGGATAGAAGGAAAGGTGGAAAGAAGGAGAAATTTGAGTTGGTGTTCTAGGCTACCTGGCCCACCCGGCTCAATCAAGGGACAGTCAAGGTCCCCTGGCCACTGGGAGAGACGGGGCCTGGCCGGGGGCAAATTGGTGGCAGGTCTTTGGGGGAAATTATCAGATCACAATAGTTTGAGCAAGGAAAATAGTTTTCAGCTTCCCTGCTTGTTGCTGGCATGAAAACGTCTATAGTAGAAACTGCTTGCTCAGGAGGACAGCTGGAAAAGTAGATTTGAGATGCCTTGTTGTTATCTTAGAAGTTTCTGCCTAGAAGCTGGGCCAGCTGGGGTGTGTGTACACCAGGATGCCTGTGACCCCTGGGCGGTGCCCAGGCAGGGGAGGGGAGCTGCTCAGGGAAATCCGCCCACCATACTGGCCTCTTTTTTACCACCACTGTCTAGACTGTTGACCTTTGACCTCTCTACTCCTTGGAGTGTCTGAACTCAGAACTCCTCTTTAGGGATGGGACAAAGCCCCATTCTTCTCTGTGACCCCAGCCTCCACCTGGAGACCACTAGAAGCCCTCCTGAGCATGTAGCCAGCGGAGGGCACTAACAGTGGTTGTAGGGGCAGAGGCAGGCCACCTTAGTGCCAGATTGTCCCCCCTCCCCACCACCAAATCCCCACAGTGATGAATCCCATGGCATCCACAGACTTGGAGGAGTTGAAAAGGGCTTGTTTTCATATTCCAAATTAAATTTCCCTTCTCTAGGCACAAGTGCCTCTTAAAGACCTAGAGCTGCTGCTGGGTGAGAAAATACATTAAAAGCCAGGGTCCCTCTTAGACCCATGGCAGAATGGCTGTTTGGGGTAGGGGCATATGCCGATGCACATCTTGAAAGTTAATTCATAGATGGGTGCTGAACATGCCTGCCAAGAGCCCCTGTCCTTTGGTTCAGGGCAGTTGTCACAAACTGAGTATGTGGGACTCCCAAACCTCAAGGGCTTTAATCCAGCCTCGAGCTGCACTCCTCTCCCCTGAAAATCCATTTCTTGTCCTCCCTCTCCTCACCCAAGCCTTCTGTTCAACTGCCCAGAGACCCACAGAAGTGCCTGCCTCTCCTATATACACAGGGCAGAGACAGGGGGATAGGACCCCATGCTCTGGGAGGTGGCCCTGGCTCCTGACTACCCAGTGTGGGGGAGGGAAGTGTCAGGGTCACCTGAGCTGTTCGCAGGGGTGGGGCCTAGGGCAAGTGGCATTTGTGTCCTAAGCACTGTCTCTAAGAAATACCAGAGAAAGCCAGTTCGGAACAAGGTCTCCGCTCCCAGGCCTTTGGAATCCTCAAACTGTGGGAGGCCCCACATGAAACATGGGAGGTGGAGTTGGCTTTCTGCCTGCCTGGGGGGGTGCCTGGCATGTTTCTGGGGCTCTCCCAACATCTCAGGTTTCTATTTTGTCATAAATCTCTCTCTAGAAAAACCTTTCCTGCCCAAGGTGACTGTATCTTCTGTACCCAACAAGGGCTGGGGCCCGGCACCCTCAGGGTGGCTTCTCCCCGACCCCCAGAGTTCCTTGAGTGCCTTGTCCTGAGATCTTCATGCCTGGGACCCCAGGCTGGGGAAGTGTCTGCTAGACGTCGTTGGGGGCTGGGGCCCTGGAGACCCCAAACTTGACACTCCAGAAAGCAAATAAATCAGTTGAGATATGTAATTTTTTGCGTGTCTTTGTGAGAAGTTGGCATCCAGCAGGTCACCCTCAGCCTGGGGGGCATCAGTGGTGTGAGAGGCTTCAAACCACCAGAATTTCTGTCCTTGGTGTGTAACTTGGGGCTCAGTTTGTGGTGGCTGCTACAAGTGTGCTGAATGAATAATGATGAGAGGATTTCTGTACTGAGCGGGCTCCCTCACAATTCACTGCCTTTGGTTTGATGCACAGAGAGGTTGAGTAACTCGCCCATGGTCACACAGCATGGGGACCCTCCAGGATCTGAATCATGATCGTATCAACCCCCAGCGTGTGCAGAATTCCCACTCACACAACCCTGTGAGGGGGTGCCATTACCATCTTTTACAGATGGGGAAACTGAGGCTCTGCTAGTTGAAACCCCTTGTCCCACATGTCAGGACCAGGGAGAGAAGGGGCTAGAATGTGAAGCCTAGGCTGGCTTCTCTGAAGCTGAGCTGCTAGAGGACTGGAAACAAGACTCAGTTATTCCCCTGTGTCTGTCCTTAGCAGGAATGAAGACACTCAAGAGTCAGTGGCTTTCAGAGAATAAACCTTCAAAATAAAGGAGCTTAAGGAATAGGACAATGTCTTATTTAGGGGAATGTGGGTCTCAGGGAAGAGGGTGCCTCCTTGAAGTCCCAGGAGCTCAAGAGTTTTGTATCCCCAGAGGGTGTGTCCATTGCCAGCTTTACTCCTAAAGCCTCTCCTTGGCTTCAGGGTGTGGGCCACCATCCAGGGAGTGCCACCTAGATGCTCCTATGGCTGTTGGGATGGATTGTGGTATCTCATATGTCCTTTTTAGATGGGTGATGCTTTTCCCCAATTTTGGAAGCCTCCCCTCCTCCTTGGCCGCATGGAAACCCCTGCCTCTCCTTGGCTGCTCTGCTCAGGAAAAGCCCCAACTACACCCTTGTGTTGCAGGCCAAGAGACAAGGCTGTGTGAAGTGGGGAGTGGGTGATCGGGTGGGGGCTGTGTGAAGGGGTATGGGAGAGGTAGCAGGGGTGACAGCCTAGGGAGAGGTCTGTGTTTTATTCTTTGGGCCATCCATGAGTAGTCAGGGGAGGGCTCACTTTGTTTCTTTGAGCCTCATTTTCCTCATACTCCTTGAGTTTTATAGAATTCAATGAGATTCTGCTTTTCTAGCCCTTAACTGGTTGTCTAGCACATAGTAGCTGCTTTATAAATATAATTATAATTACTTCCTCCTCCAGGAAGCCCTCCTGTCTGTCCAGGTACCTCCTCTGATTCCCACAGCTGCCTGGGTGCCACCCCACCCAAGTCTTATACTCTGGTTCCATGGGAGCCAGGGAGGACAGTTGGGTCTGTCTAAGGTCTCTTGTGTCCTTTGTACCCAGCACAGCCCTGGGCTCCACAGAGGGTATGCAATAAACTACAGGAGGAGGCTGAGTACTGGATATTCCAACCTGTGGCCAGTAGAGGGTGCAGGGAGGCCCCAGAACCTCCCAGGAGAGGTCAACATGCGGCAGAGGGCAGGGCTCCTCCAGTGGAGGCTCCCACCCTGCCTCTTCCCTGCCTCTGGAGCCTCATCTCCTCTCCTAGTGACCACACAAGGCATTTAGGAAGTACCTACTATGAGCTGGGCCCTGGGCTGGGGACACATCAGGGATCCAGTTGTGATGCGGGCTCCAGTGTGTGAGCAAAGTGCAGAAGTCCCAGTTGTGATGGGGGACACACACTCAGCTGAGGGGTACAAAACAGATGTCAAGAATTCATTCTAGGTTAAGGCTTGGAGAGGCTGTGCTTGGCCCCATTCAACAGTTTCCCTCAGCTCTAGCCTGGACAGTCTCGGTCTCACTCTGAGGTGAAAGTCTGGGACATCAGTGTCCCCCTTTCAGTTCACCCCATTCCAGGGACCTTCCTGGGCCTCTCTATACCTCTCACAGCCCTGGTGACTCCCCTTTACCCACAGAAGAAAGCCAGACTCCTCTACTGAGTATTTGAAGCCCTGTTCCCATGTCTCTGCTGACCCCAGGCTGTCTCCTCTGCCTGTAAGCCCCCTCCCCCATTTATGCTTGGAGCACTCCTATGCATCCCTCATAATCCAAGGTTTGGGAAAACAAAAACAAAACAAACTAAACCTCCAAGATTTGGGGGAAGATGCTGAGGTTGTCGTGGTATATGTTGAGTGTGACAGGCCTGGATAGGGGTCAGGGACAAAGTACTGCACCTGAAATCCCAAAGAAGCCCTTCCCCCCTACCCTCTTCAACTTGCCTGCTGGCTCCTTCCCACACTGGCAGCTTGCCATCAGGCATTCAGCAGCCTCTACAAGGAGTGCCTCAGACCTGCCTGGGCATGTCCCAGTGCCCTAGAAGGGGTGAGGAGTAGGCCCAGTGTAGTGCTGATAGAGGCAGGGCGACAGGCAGAGACAGAGAATGGGAAACTGAAAAGCAAAAATGCAGAGCATAGGGGAGAGACAGGGATAGGGAGACAGGACACTGACGGGCAGAGATGACCCCAGCCAAACAAGAAGCAGGATTTGGGATTCTGGGTGACTTGGACTCAGCATCGTGTGACTCGTGTACCGGGCTGCCTCACTCTGGGCCTCAGTTTCCCCTTGTGACATGAAGCTGATCACTGCATCCAACTGGCAGAGCTGTCTATCTATGGTCATCCGGGGCCTGACACAAAGCAGGTGCTTCACAAATGCACACTGTGGTCAGTGGAACCATTATAGAAGCACTCATGCAAACCAGGGCTGGAGTGGGGTGTGTGGGAGTGGGAAGGTTGGATTCACCCCAGTGGACACTTTCCAGGCAGTGAGCACATGGGGACCCCACGCCTACTGGCTCAGCTGACCCTCTTCCTGCCCTGCCCAACTGCCCAGTTGTCCCCCCACTGCCCCCCACCAGGAACCCACATAGCTGGTCCCAGGAACTGAGCTGACCACTTCCGCCCCCTAGCAGCCCCGGGCCTGCTGACTCACACTCAGCTGTCCCCACCCCTCCCCCACAGAGCACTGAAGGAGGGGTAGTCTGGCAGAGTCCCAAGCCCAGAAAGCAGGGAGATCATGGCCCCCAGAGGAGCATCAGGGAGGAGAACCATACCCCAGCTTTAACTCCTTGGCAAATGAAAACACACCCTTGACAAGGAAAAAATGAATAATTGGACAGTTTTGGGTTTGATTAAATTCAGTCACAATTTCAAACTTTTGGACACCTAAAAAATCCATAAAGAAATTAAAAAGATGAGCCAGGGACTGAAAAGATATCTGTGATGCTTTTAACTGACCAACGACTAGCTTTCAACATGTGAAGTTTCCCAGACACACTAGACGGAAGAAGGGACCAGATAGAAAAATGGGCAGATAACATTGTTTCCTGAGCTGCCATAACAATGACCACAAATGGGTGGTTTAAAACATCCAGTCCCAACCTTTTTGGCACCAGGGACGAGTGCTCCTATGACAATCTAATGCCTGCTGATCTGAGGTGGAGCTCAAGTGGTGATGCTAGCACTGGGGAGCGGCTGCAAATACAGATGAAGCTTCACTCACCACTCACCTCCTGCTGCGCGGCCTGGTTCCTAACAGGCCATGGACCTGTACCAGTCCGCTTCTGCGGGTTGGGGACCCCTGGCTTAAAACACAGTCCTGGAGACCAGAAGTCTCAAATCAAAGTATCAGCAGATCTGGAGGCTGCTAGGGAGAATCAATTCCAGGCCTCTCTCCTGGCTTCCAGCAATCTTTGGTGTTCCTTGGTTTATGGCTACATCACTCCAATCTCTGCCTCTGTCTTTCTGTGGGCGTCTTATAAGGATATCAGTCATTGGATTTAAGGCCCACCCTACTCTAGTGAGACCTCATCTTAACATAAATAAGTACATCTACAAAGACCCTAACGGTCATAATCTGAGGTGCCAGGTGGATGTTGGAATTTGATCCCAATTATTCTATTTTCTCTATTTTGTATTTCTTGATCTTTTTTCTAATCTTTACTATTTCCTCCCTTCTATTCGCTTTGATTTTAGTTTACTCTTTTTCTCCTTCATGAAAGTATAAAGTTAGGTTATTGATCTGAGATCATTTTCAATGTAGCCATTTATAGCTATCAGTTTCCTACAAGCAACTGCCTTTGTGGCATCTATAACTTGTAGTATATTGTGATTTTGTTTTCATTCGTCTCCTTTTGTGGTCTGGAACTGAACCTGAAATATCTCTGATGTATGTCTGTAGTGACACTGGCGCTTGGTCCTTAAGAAGGCACTGGGCTGGAGGAGCACAGAACCAGACACAGACACTCCAGGCCTCTGTGGTCAGGATGGGGTCACAGGGAGGCCGTTTAGCCTGAGGGAACCTGGGAAGAGAGGGTTAGGCTTATTAGAACATGGGACATCAAAGCTGTGATTGAAGAGATAGATAAATAAGAATTCGCCAGCAGGGGCCATCCCTTCCAGACTTGCCCAGGCATATCTGAAATGAACTCTGGTTGAAGTTGAGACATCATTGCCCAACCACCTATAATAATGGTTATTCTAAAACATTGAGATAGAAGCTCTAATCGAGCTTCATCTATTCAGTGCTGCTCTATAAGGGGTAATACTGAGAAACTGAGTTTTGGAGATGTTAAAAAAAAAAAAAAACAGCAGTTTCACTGTTAGTAAGAGTCATTGTTAGTAAGCCCCGTGGGACTTGACACCTAACCTAATTGCAGTTTCAGCCTCTCCCAGGAGGGGAATTTTAAACCAATCGGTCAGAAATTTCCTGGTCAGCATTAGGAAGGCCACCTGCCTGATAAGATGCCTTGTCTTTCACTAGGGAAAGGTGACCTTGCCCAAATCGTCCACTGTTTTCACTTTCTCATCCTTCCCATTTCTGCCTATAGATGACCTTCATTTTGGACAACTCCTCAGAGCACGTTTCTGTTTACTAGAAGTGATACTGCCTGATTTACAAATCATTAAATAAAGCCAATTAGATCTTTAAATGTACTTGTTTGAATTTTAGTTCTTTAACAACGGCAAGGGGATCACAGTTCTCCTTGTCCTTTGATTAGTAGATTTTAAAATGATCTCCCTTTTAGCCTCTTTCAGATCTCCTGCCATGAATATGTTTGCCTCAGGTCACGAGAAACAAACAGTATGAGTGGGTTTGTGTGTTCTCTTGTGTATTGTGTGTATTTGATGAGGGTGACTATAGCCAAGTGGTGAAAGAAAATTCTGGGAGGTTTGGGGCTGAGCCAGGTGAAGATCACAGCCTGCCCCCCCACCCAGGGGCCTACACGCTCTGTTTACCTCCACCCGGGTCAGCCTTCAGTCCGAACACAGGTCCTGGCCTTCTGAGCTCATCCCTGGCGGGCTGCCTGCAGCCTGCCCTACCACTCCTCCCAGCTTGGTCATAGGACTGGCGATGAGGTCATCAGCTAAAGATGTTTCAGAGGGGAGCCAGATGGGTCTGGCTGCCAGCATTCCAGAATTTGGTGAAGTGGAAACTGCCATGGAGCTAACATCCCCCTTTCCTATTCCCAGGGGATCCCCTAGGCCCTCGCTGGTGCTGTGTTCCCTCGAAAAGTTCCAGGAATAAAATGAACTAATTACTGGTCCTGATTGTAAAGAGACAGATGCCCACTTGTGAGTCAGCAGCTTTACTTCTGGATATGCACAGTGGAATACTATACAGAAAGGAAAAAGGACAAACTGCTTGGCAGATAACAGAACACTCGTGGACATGGTGTTGAGTGAAAGATACTGGACAGGAAAAATGTACTGCTGGTTCCATTACATCACATCGGACAACAGGCAAACTTATTCATGATAACAGGCGGATATGGCTGGTATCCAGGGGCAGGGAGAGTGATGGGAAAGGGGCCAGAGTGGAACCTGATCCAGGAAGTAGTTTCACAGGGATGACATTGTAAAATAGCATCGAGCTGAACACCTAAGGTTAATCCTTTTTCCTTATGAAAGTCGTATCTCAATCAAAGCTTAAAAATAAAAAGGCAGAGGCTTTAGGAAACCTTCTGGCAACTCCTCAAAAAGTTAAACATAGAGTGATGGAGAGGGATGGTATGATCCAGTAATTCCACTCTGGGCCTATCCCCACAAAAATTGAAAACAGGTCCTCAAATCTTTGTATATGGATGTTCATAGCAGCCCCTATTCACGATCACCAAAAATGTAGAAACAGCCCAAATGACCATCGATAAACAAAATGCAATGTATTCATACAGTGGAATGTTACTCAGTCATAAAAAGGAGTAAAGCATTGACTCGTGCTACAGTGTGGATGAACCTTAAAAACAGGCTGAGTGAGAGAAGCCAGACACAAATGGACACAGAGTATGTGATTCCATTTATATGTGTGATATTGTGATTTATAATAAGAAATATATAGTTGGTTTCCACCTCATTTCTGGCACTGAGTTCCTAAGACTCTTGGAATTTCCTGTGAAGAGAGTGAGAAAGGTGTCTTTTGTTATGTTAATGAGACAACTTTTGGAAAACAGCCTGAGGATGGGAGCAGGTGGCCGGTGGAGCAAATCCCATCTTTGGAAGGTTAGACTTTCAGTCCAACCCCCGACTTCTGGGAAGGGCAGAGGGGAGGCACAAGAGGTTGAATCAAGCACCAGCTGCCAATCATTTAATCAATCATGCCTGTGTCATGAAACCTCTATAATAAATCCGAAAGGAGGGGTTTCAAGAGCTTCCAGGTTAGTGAACACGTGGAGGTGCTGGGAGGGAGGTACGCTCAGAGAGGGCATGGAAGCTCTGTGCTCCTTCCCCATGCCTTGCCCGATGCATCTCTTCATCTGGTTGTCAAGTCTTATCTTTTAATATCCTTTGTAATAAATCCGAAATCTAGTGAGAAAATGGGTTTCTGAAGTTCTCTGGTCTGCTCTAGCAAATTAATCTAACTCAAGGAGGGGGTCATGGTAACCTCCAATTTATAGCTAGTAGGTCAGAAGCACCGGTGACGACCTGGATTTGCAATTGGCATCTGAAGAGGGGGCTAGGGACAGTCTTGTGGGACTGAGTCCTGGATCTATGAGGTCTGATGCTGTCTCCAGGTAGATAGTGTCAAAATTGGGTTGACTTACGGGACACGCAGCTGGTGTGGGAGAGTTGTTGGTGTGAGGAAACCCCAGTATTGAAAACTGGGTACAGAATTTTTAATATAAAATGTCCAGAACAGGCAAATCCATAGATAGATTAGTGGTTGCCAGGGGATGGGAAAAGGGGACTGTCAGCTCATGGGGACAGGATCTTCTTTGGGGATGATAGAAACATTCTGGAAAAAATGGTTATATAGTATTGTGAATGTGCTAAACGTCACTGAATTTTTCACTTTCAAGGGTTGACTTTCCTGTTAATTTTCTGTGGAGCCTCCTCCTACCTGGGAGGCATGAGAAACTGTCCCATGACAATGCCCAGGAGAGCTAGGGAGGTGAGCAGAGACGGCTTCCGAGAACCTCCCACCTCTGTGTTCCTGGGAAGCCAAGCATTCCGACAAGACTCAGACATGGCCTGCATGGCCCGTGTGGACATGTGCAGCATTCCATGAAGGGAATGTCTCTACAATCCTATGCACCTTATCTGTCCCTCCATTATCTCACTGCTAGAGTGGAAAGGCCAGGTTTAACCTCCTGACCAGCTTCAGTCTGGATGGTAGGGTGAGCAGCTGTGTTTACTGAGCACCTGCTGAGTATCCGCGTACACTGGGGGTGGGACCCTCCCAATACCTGGTGATAATCCCACTGCACAGAGCTGAGGCTGAGACTCCCAGGTGTGAGGGCGAGGTTTGGTTAGGTTCACACACCCAGGGTTGCTAGATCCCATTCTTCCAGTGGGAACCTTGCTGTGTGGCCCCCAATAATCCTTGTGTGTCTTGCCTGTACATACCTGTCACATTTTACACACCCCCACCATCTGCTTTGAACAACTACCCATCTTTTCTGGCTGGGTAGCTGGAAGTAGGTATAGGAGCTGATACCTGGGGCCAGGAGTCCTGAGCAGTGGAGAAAGGTCTGGGTGCCCCAGGGGGAAGGGTATTTCTGGGGCACCCCCTCCCCCTCCACCATCTGGTGGTGGCTGCACCTGACACCAGTCCCCCCACAGCACCACCATTCCTTGCCACCTCCCTCTGGGCCTAGCTGTGGGACTGAGGCCCATAGTGGCTTTATCTCTGCACCAGCTTTCCAGGAACCCCCAGTCTGAGACAAACAGTAAAGCACAGACACTGTCAGTGCTGGGTCTCAAACCTGGGCAAGAGGAAGAGATAGAGGATGGGAGCATCCAGCTGAGCCTGGAAAGGTAGTTAGAGAAGGTTTCCTGGAGGAGTCCTTTTTGAGTAGGGTTTTGAAGAATGAGTAGGAGTCTCTCAGATTTATAAAATGCCTACTATATGCTTGATTCTGTCTTTCATACCTAATGTGACCTTCTCGCCAATAAAAGTCTCAGTCCTTATTTTCCAGATGAAGAAACAGAAGTGTAATGGAGAGAAATATCTTTCCCCAGGTTGCACTTTTTGGCTCTTTCTAGCCCCTTTTCCTCTGCTTTGTTTTTCAATATCTTCAGCCTTTGGCCCTAACTAGAGAGGGGAGAGCCGGCACTCCATGGGGAAAGAAAGCCACTTCTTAAGCTCTTCCTATGGAATTTAGCACAGTAATGTCTTTTTTGAGAAAAATCATTCTTCCCACCAGGCAACCAAGCTGGGATGATGCCCCCAGTTTACAGAAGAGGATACTGAGGCTCAGAGGCGCTCCTGGGTGGTGGGGGTTGCCCAACTTCCCCAGGAGCACTGCCCACCCCAAGAACCTCTCCCTGAAAAGCAGCCTCAGACCCTGCCCAGCTGTGGTCCCTGGATTGTTTACTGTGCACCTAAAGCAGGCGGGACCAGGCAGGCAGGGGCGGACAAAGTCCGGGGACTATAAAGGCCAAGCCAGCAGCGTCCCGTCAGTCTCAGCTCAGAGAACAAGGAGCAGGGCCCCAGACACCACGCTGCTCCATGATGCTGCTGATGCTGCTGACGCTCTCATGGCTTCCATGGCTTCCGTCAGGAGGTGCCTTATCTCTGGCCCAAGAGCACCTCCCGGCCTTCCCAAGACCCTCGGACATGCACTCCAGTCCGAATGTCTCCAGATTCCCGGAGCTGCGAAAACGCTACGAAGATTTGCTGACCAGACTCCGAGCAAACCATACCTGGGAAGACTCGGGCCCTGACCTCATCCCTGCCTCTCGAGTCCAGATACTAACCCCAAAGCGTAAGTGAAATCTCAGACACCCCCCCACTCCCACCCAGGTAGCTCCTATTATCTAACCACTGTTTCTGAGTCATAGAGTGTGCCACCGAGCCTCAGTTTCTCCCTTTGTAAGCCAGGCAAGAACAGTCCCCCTGCCCCCTCGAGGCTGATTGGGGTGCTAGGGTCTTTGCTTGTGTTGGGGAAAGGCGAAGCTTAGCCAACGTGAGATAGCTCCTTGGATAGAAGGGGAAACTGAGGCAGAGGGAAACCAGAAACTCTCCTGAAGGCTCTCGGAGCCTGGACAGCCCAGAGATGAGGTCGGGCAGGGGTCGCGGTATCTGTCCTTGTATGCAGTTGTGATGGTGGTGGGGTTGAGGGTGAGTGGGATCCAGGAGGAAGGGTACAGGGGCAGGGTGGGGGATGGGAGGCCAGTAGGCGGTACTAGCATTGTAGCATTAGGCAAAACCGACCCGGGCTGGTTCTGAATCTGATGCAATCGCGCGACAAGGCACTGCTGAAGTCATACATGACAGGTGCCTCAAAAGAGGGCGGGGAGTATTTTTTCACCCTCCAGGGAGGCTCCAGGAGGCAGAGAGCACAGAAGGAGTTCTGGCCTGGCTAGGAACTGGGAGGGGTTGGGGAGAGGGTGTCATGCCAAGAGGGAATGCTCTTATCCAGCCCTAATCGCACTGGTGTTCTGAGACTCCAGGTAAACCTCTTGCCCTCTCTGAGCCTAGCAAGCTGGGGTGCTCAGCAGCCACTCAAACCCCAGTCCCCATAGTATCCCCAACACCCGTACCAGCCTGGGGGCATGGAAATCCGGGGCAGCCTGCCACCCTTCATTTCTCAGATAGGAAACGGAGACCCAAGGAACTGAAAACACAACGGCTGGTTGTTGTATCCCCAGCCCCAGGCGGTTAGTAGGCCTTCAGTAAAAACGTTTTTTGGACTGCCAGGAGGAGGAGGCAGTCAGCGTTTGAACCCCAGTCTCTCTAATATTGGTTATTTCCTCACCCCTGCAAGTATTTATTAAGCACCTACAGTGTACCAGGCGCTGTGGTGACCAAGCAGACAGAAACGCTAACAGGGGAGATGGCATGATACAGAACCAAATGAAACAGGGCGGCGCCTGGTTCAGGCAGTCTGGGGGGTTCCAAGGCAAAAGTGGCTGGTGAAGAAAGGGGCTTGTGGAAAGGCCCTGGGATGGGATCCAGCCTGGCCTGTGGGGGGACATGGGCACCCCCACGCCCGGCACACAGCAGGCCCGTGGCGAGTGACCTTCTCTCTCTCCCACAGTGACACCTGGGCCGGGCGGCTACCTGCACCTGTACCTCCCCGGGGCCAACCTGACGAGGGGGCTCCTTACAGCCTCCCGCCTGCATCGGGCCCTGCTCAAGCACGAGTCGGGCTCGTGGGACGTGACGCGGCCGCTGCGGCGCCAGCTCGGCCTCGCCGCCGCCCGGGCGCCCGCGCTCCGCCTGCGGCGGCTGCCGCGCTCGGCCGGCTGGCGGGCTGCGGCGGCGTCACGTGCCGCGGGCGCCCAGCTGGAGCTGCACTGGTCGCCGCGCGCCGGCAGGGGGCGCCGCAGCGCGCATGCGCGCCCTCGGGACGCCTGCCCGCTCGGGGAGGGGCGCTGCTGCCGCCTGCGGAGCCTGCGCGTGTCGCTCGAGGACTTGGGCTGGGCCGACTGGGTGCTGGCGCCTCAAGAGCTGGACGTGCGCATGTGCAGCGGCGCGTGCCCCAGCCAGTTCCGGTCCGCGAGCACGCACGCGCAGGTGCTGGCGCGCCTGCACCGTCGGAGCCCCGAGGGGGTGCGGGCGCCGTGCTGCGTGCCCTCCAGCTACCAGCCGGTGGTACTCATGCACCGGGACAGCGAGGGCCGCGTGTCGCTCACGCCGTATGACGACCTCGTGGCCAAGGACTGCCACTGCGCGTGAGAGGCCCTTCGCCTTCACTAACGGCACGTGCGCAGCGGAGGTGTCCCCAGTCCCCATCTGTCAGATGGCCTCCTGGGACCTGAATGAAGTATCCTACTCTAACCACTGCTGTGTGCCCCCTCCCGCCCAAACCACTGTATTTATAAGTTGATATTTATTACTAATTTATTGGGGTTCCAGGCCTGAGGACCTGAGGGCTGTGGAGGATTGGTCTGATAGGATGTGCATTTATTTAAACTCTGGTAATAAAAATAAAGCTGTCTGACCTGATTCTTGTGATCCTGTGATGTTCAAATAGAGCTGGTGACCTTGAGAAAAGCTCATCCCTCCCTGGCCTCAGTTCCCACAGGGGACCTGGTAAAGAGGCGCGTGGAAGGATTCTGGGAATGGTCAGCCGGGTGTTCTTGGAGATGGCAGGCAATTGGATATGGTGTCCATGACACCAAAGGGCCTCAAGGGCAGCCTGGGACATCCCTTTGTCTCCATGCTTCTCTAGCTTCCTGTTGCTCTGGGTCTCAGACTCCATCATTTCTCAGCTCTCAGTACTCCTGTTTCTGGATGAGTTACAATATCTCGGTATATGAGAGCCAAAACAGAGACCAATTCTAACATCATGTCTTACAGATGGGTGAACTGAGGCCCAGAGAGTGAATAGTGGAGTCAGGACCTGGACCTGTGCCTCCTGACACCCCGGCGATAGATCTGCATCTGTATTAGGATGTTTTAAAAATGAGAAAAAGAGGAAGGAGATGGCGTTCTGGGCAAAATGAATAGCACAGGCAAATGGATTAGGGAAATAAAAGCTCCAGAACAGAGGTGGGCTTGGTGGGGATAAGGCCCAGACCAGAAGGGCGGAGGGACGGGAGAGGGCACTGAGGTGGGTAAGTTGGATCACACAGGCCTCAAGGACCAGGTCGAGGATCTAGGGGCAATGGAGAGCCATGGCAGGTATGTGAGCAGGGGAGAGGCTCAGTCCTGATTCATGAGTGACAACCCTTGGGGGTTGGTGTGGGCTGTCCTGGGGGCTGAGTCTAGATGCCAGGCACCTGGGAAGAGGTCCTTGGATGGGGTGAGGAGAAATCCAGGAGTCTCAGAGACCTAGCCTTCAGAACTCAGGAGATCCCCACTGAAAGCAGTCCTCTTCTTCAGGCCAAAAGTCTAGTCATCCCTGCAGTTTTTATTGAGCACCATCTACACACAAACAGGAAGGTGACAACAGACTTCACACCTTGAACTTCCTGTGTCTGTGTTGGGGTCTCTCCTCTTCCCCTTCCAGCAGCCAAAGGGACTGAAGAACAGAGCAGGAGGCTGGAGAAGGGAGCTGAAAGGACAGTCCTTCCCTGTTCCCACTCCTCAGACTAGGAGACTGAGGCCAGGGGAGAATGGAATTCCCCAAGTCACCTGGAAGGGGGCAGGCTGGAGTTCAGGCTGTTGCAGGCTCAGCGCCCAGGGATCACATATTCCTCTTCGTTTGGTAGGGCCTGGCCCAGGGACTGCAGGTTGCCATAGACAGACTGGGAGACCTGGTGGAGGTCTTCGTAATTCATGTAACAGTTGCTGTCCTCCGAAGGGTGAGCCCTGTGGACAGACGGATGGGAGAAGGAATCAGAGGGTAGGCATGTCAGCTTTGAGAGACAAAGAAAGGTCAGGGTAGCCTAGTCCACAACTATTATTTACATATGAGGAAATTGAAGCACAGTGCAGTGTTCTCCCAGCCAGCGACTTTCTCTGCGGAAAGGAAGTCAGGGGCAGTGAGTCAGGAAAGATTCTGTGAATTCAGCATTGTTACACTGCAGTTTGAAGACCTTAAGCCATTGTAGCATTTTTTTTTTTCTTCTTTAAAGTTGAGATGATTACCCATTTTTTACACTAAAATCTAGACTTCAGTTTCCTCTTGAAAAATTGGAAGCTCTGGTCACACCAGCCACCTGGACACAAGTGGCTGGAGCCAGTGTCTACCCTTTTAGATGGAAAATGGTTACACCACTGTCCCCGAAGCAGGGGACTTTGTGGCCTCAATATAAAAGTAAGTCTCTGAGTCTCAGTTTATGTATCCGTAGAACTGGTCTGGGAGGATGCTGCTTCTTAGGAATATCTAGCTATGGTAGGCAAGACCCCCAGAGAAGAACTTTCCTGCCTCCAGAACATTCTAATCCCACCCTGGGTCCTCTTGTAACAAAGGCCATTTTGTAAAAATTGGTGGTTATGAAATAGTCATGGGGATGTAAAGTATAGCATAAGGAATATAGTCAATGGTACTGTAATAGCTATGTATAGTGTCAAATGGGCACTAGATTTATTGGGGTGATCACTTATAAGTTATATAACTGTCTAATCACTATCTTTTGTGCCCAAAACTAATAATATTGTATGTCAACTATAATTAAAAAATTATTTTCAAAAGCCACTTTTAGTAAGTGGTATCTATCAGTCATTCACACTTTGGTATGAATTACTCCAAATGCATATGGTTGTGTGGGAATGGACAGGACTTGTAGTCAGTTTGTTTCCTGCCTCTGCTTCTGACTCACCAAGTGACCTTGGGTAAGTCATTTCCCCTTCTCCCAGAGCCCACCTCACTGCAACTGTAAAATGTAGCTTGGGAACAACACATCCAATCCTAAATGTTCTTGGAAGCCACTGGTCCTAAGCCTTGGGCAACAGCAGGCAGAGGTGAGCATCAGAACACAAGCTGCTTAGCAAATCTAGTTCCTTCAAATCCCTACCGCAGGCCACTTCTGCTTTTAAGCTATATTTGCATCTGCTTTGTATATTCGTTCAGTTCTCAGCAATAGGCTCTCACTGTGGATCCCGCCACCCAAACACAATCAGGACCCTGTTCCTTTCTGCTTAGGTCCTCCCAGCTCTTCCAGCCTCAGCTCTGATGTCTTGCCATCCCCAAACACATTCACAGCAGACTCTGTTTTCTCTCACCTCCTGGAATTTGTTTCTGTTGGTGTCTCCCCCTGAAATTCCCTCCACTCCTCAGACAACCTAGAAAAGGTGAACCCATCTATCTGATCCCAGCTAGATCTAGAGGTGTCATTGGGCTTTGTGGGGGAAGAGGGAAACCGATGGCTTTCTTAGCATCTCCCATGTGTCTAATGGAGATGGGGAGAGGGGCTGTCCCCATTACACAGAGATGGAAATGGAAGTTCAGAGACAGCTCTGGGTCACACGAGATCTGCACCCAAGCTACTGACCGCTACCACAAAGCCCCCACTCTGCCTGGAGCACTTGCCTCTTCCCTCCCTGTTCTTGGTGGCCAGAAACTGGGTTTGTAGGTCGTGAAGTGAGAGCTTATTTTCTCTACAGGTATTCACTTCATTCTTAGCCCAACTCCATAAGGCAGGGACTGCTAGTATTCCCATTTTACAGGTGAGGAGACTGAGGCCTGGAGAGGGGAAACTACTTGTTCATGATCACACAGCCTTCAAGGGGGAGAGCTGAGATCTGAACCCTGCCCATCTGGCTCCAGTGTCTTACAGGCAAATGTGTGTGGGTCACTCACCTGTGTTTGGCCCACTGGTCCCCAGCAGGTGGTTGGCCCACAAACACGTTCTCATAGTCGGGTGTGGGAGGTCTGGGTGGGGTGGCTGATGGTTTCTTAGGGCTGAAGCTCCGGCTACTGTACCTCAGCTGCTGGGTAGAGCTGGGCCTGGGATCATGTTGAGCAGCACACGTTTTGCCCAGGCCCCGGCAACCAGGTGCCCATCGTGCCCGGCGTCTCCAGGCCAACAATGGGCCAGCAATGGCAAGACCAAGAAGCAGGCTTCCACTGGCCGCCAGTGCCCCAATGGTTGTCGAGGCTAGGCCGGGGGGACAGCCAACCTCCAGGAAGGTGGAGAGGTTGTGCCAGGTGCTGGTGCCTGTGTCCAGGCATTGCAGAGGCAGTTGGCCAGAGCAGTTGTCCTGCCGGACCTTGTGCCAGGAAGCTAAGACGCAGTGGCAGTCAGCCTTCAGATCAAGGTCGCAGTGTTCCGCCAGTACTGTGTCCACAAGGTTCAGGGGATTGTTCGTCACATCCAGGATCTGCAGCTTCCCCAGGAGGGTGAAGAAGGACCACGGGAGCTCTCGGAGGCCGTTCCCAGACAAGTCGAGGAGGAGCAGACTGCCGGCCTGCAGAGACGTGTTCCTGGGCAGGCTCAAGCCTTGACCACTGAAGTTCAAGCATGTGGCTGTAAACACTGTGGTCCAATCCACATCCCCTGAGGACACGTTGCAGGACAACCCCTGGCTACCTGGATCCTTCAGCAACAGCAGCAGCAGCAACAGTGCCCACGCTAGGGCGCCCCCCATCCAAGCAACCTAGGCAGAGACACCGAAATCCAAGCCCTGACCTCAACCTGTGGTCATCCCACCCTCACCATCTGGGTTTATTATTGTTTTTTATAAAAAATAGGTCAGAACAACTCAAGCCGCTTCTGGTAATAGGCAGCCCCTCACTTGTCGGCCCCTCACTGCGTGGCTCTGACCTCAAGCTCAGTCTCCCCCCTCTGGAATGGATACATAACACTCGTGACTGCAGGGCTTGAAGGTTGAGGAGGATACAAGGCCCGAGCAACCTCTCCCTCTTCTCCCAGATGAGCCCCTTGGGCTTGGCCCAGTACCCCATCATTTCGGGCAGTCTCGTTGGCCAAGACAGGACCATAGACAAATGAACAATTTTTTTTAAAAGGCCCGTCCCCCAAATTGCAAGCCTCTCGGAGTTCTGGGCTAGGGTGGGCGGAGTGGGAGCTGTTGAAAGGGGCCACCCCAGTTCTGATTTGCCACCCCTCCATAGACCCTAGTTCTAACCTCTGTCCTGCCTTTGAGGTCCCACAGAGACCCTTTTACCTGGGCAGTGCTAGAAGGCTCCCGTGTGGAGGGGCTGTGCGATGGGTTCACCTGGACACAGGACCACAGTGACCAGCACCTTTTTGGATCCCCTATGATGCCTGGTGCTCCTCAGACTCTGCACCCAGAGATGCAGGGGAAGAGGAACTGGTGTCGGGTGGAGTACAGAAGGCAAAATGAAGAAGACACAGAGAAGATCCACCCCCCCCCCTGCAAGGCCTCCAGGCCCGGGATTCTCAGGGGGAGGGGTGACCCGCTTCCCTTTGCTGGAACCCAGTTGACCTCCATTAACACCCCAACTGACTGCTACCTCATCAGCTCACTTCCTGGTCTCAGCTTAGTTGACTCCCAACCCATGCATTAATTTATTCATTCAACAAATATCACCCATGCTGGGCCTCAGCCTCAGCCAGGTTCTTAAGGAACACAAGTCCTGTGGGAAGACAGAGCTGGAGGTGGACAACCACCTTCCCATGGAGTAAGGGCAAGGCTAGAGGAAAGGACAGGGCCCTGGAAGGCTTCCTAGGGAGAAGACATTAAAATTGGGGCTTCCACACATGATTAGAAGTTTTCTAAAGATTCCTAAAACCCATCTTTCACTCTTCAAGCTCTTGACCTTTCCCACAGACTCAGTGATCTCTCTCAATGATGCTTCCATGCTGGGGGATGGGGAAGGGGAGTTCCCTGGAGGAGGGAACATTGAGTCTGAGGCTTAGAGGATGAGTTGCAATGGCATGCAGAAATAAATTCTTTGCCAATTCCAGGCAGAAGGCACAACAGGAGCAAAGACCCTGCAGTTTGGGAAAGCATGGGTGCTGGGACCAGGAGTGGAGTGGATGGAGTGAAGACACTATGAGGAGGAACAGGTAACATGGGGTGGGGGCTGCTGCATAGTCCTCAAAGGCAGGCTAAGGACTGGGGCTTTATTCCCAGGACCATAGAAACCCAAGGCAGATGTGTGAGCAGCGGGGGAGCACTGTGTCAAGAGATTCATCTAGAGTGAGCCTGGGGTCTGGAGGTGGGGAACCTGGGGACAAGACCACAGTCCCAGAGGGAGAGGCAGGCCCTAGTCAGACCTGAATGATAATGACAAAAGTGGGATTGAGGAGGGAATGGGCAGGGATGGGCTGGGAGAGAGACTTTGCCTCACTGGAGTCCAGGTGTCAGGCAGACTGGGTTCGATTCCATTCTAGCTCAACTCATTTTCCTCAGACTCCACCCCTTTCAATCTCCAAACTCAGAAGAATGTCAAAAGTTTTGAACCAAGACTTTGCAGAAAGGGTTGCAAATTGTTTTCAACACACCCCAAAATACGATCTCCTAATAAGAAAATGCAAATCACAACTCTGAAATACTATTTGTTTTCACCTACCGGATTGGCAAAAATTCAAAAGTGTGATAACACCCTGTGCTGGCTGGGTTGTAGAGAAATAGGCACCCCCACACATTGCTGGGAAAGTATCCCTGGCACCAGCTCCCATGCAAAGCATCCTGGCACAGGCTACAGGTATCATGAACATGTGTGCCTGCTGACCCAGCAATTCCACCCTGGCACTCCCCCAAGTAACTGCATGTTTGCAAAAAGGCAGAAATGTGAATCAATGAAGGATATACAAAATGCGGTCTATCCACACAGTGGATTATTACTCAGCCATAAAAAGGAAAAGCACAGACACACAGTACACCATGGGTGAACCTGGGAAACATATTGAGTGAGATAAACCAAACATAAAAGACCACCTGTTGTATGATCCCATTTATATGAGTGTCAAGAACAGACAAATCCATAGAGACAGAAAGCAGATTAGTGGTTGCCAGGTGTTGGGGAAGGGGAAATAGGGAGTGACTAATAGGGATGAGTGTTTCCTTTTGGGGTGATGGAATGTCTGGAACTAGATAGAGGTGATGGTTGTACAACTTTGTGAATGCTCTAAATTTTCACTTTAAAATGGCTAAAATGGTAATTATGTTAAGTATATTTTACACAATTAAAAAAAAAGAGGGAAGGCAAAAAGATGACACTGCTATGAGACGATTCATTACAGCAGTTTGTTATATAAAAAATTTGAAAACAACCTAAGGAATTGGTTAGATCAATAACAGTTCATCTGAACGTGGTTCCATAGTGTAATGGTTAGCATGTCTGCTGTACATGCAGAAGGTCCTGGGTTCATGCCACAGTGGAGTCATGGTCCATGGCCTATAGCCATGCCACCCTAACAAGCCCAATGTCTGATTTTGGAAGCTAAGCAGGTTTGGGCCCGGTTAGTACTTGGATGGAAATCACCTAGGAGGACCAGGTGCTGTAGGCATAAATAATGAGAAATAATAAATAAACAGTTCATTCATCCTGGGGAGTGCCATAGTCATGACAATAAAATTATATATCTCTATGAATAAATAAGAAAAGATACATTCATTTCCTCCACAAATGTTTATTAAGCTCCTACTTTGTGCCAGGCTCTGGGCTAGGAGCTGTGGAGACAGCCATGAACAAAACAGACAAAATCCTTGTTCCTGTGGGGTTCTTGTAGCGGTCAGGGAATCAGGCAGCAGACAGGATCCATCCGAAAAATAGGTAATAGGTGGTGGGGAGTGATGTAGAGAAAAATAAAGGTGAAAATCAAGCAGGGAGGGTGGTAACTTTTTAATGGAAGGTCAAGGGAGCACTTGTTACAAAGGATAATGGGGTTTATTGAGTCAGGAGGAGGGAGAAGGGCATCCAATGAATGGGACAGTCTGTGCAAAGCCCCTGGGATGGAAGTCGGCCTGGGTGAGAGCAGATGTCTCCAAGAGAAAATGTTAACTGAAAAGGGCAAATCATGATCATCGTCATCATCTTCTAGATTTCATTTGCCTAAAGAAACTTATAATGAAACATACACAAAAAATACTTGTAGTAATCTCTTATTGGCAGGTGGATGGGAGGCAAAGCCTTACCATGTACGTTTTAATATTTTTTATTTTAGGATCCTATCATTTCATGTGAATGCAAATCATAGTCAACACATTCAATTAAAACACTGAAATCAGCAGGAAGAACACAGAAGACACTCAAGCTTTCAGGACAAGAGGAATGGAGGGGTGCAAGCTGACTTTGGGCCTGAGTGCAGATGGCCATTCCCCACACCCTACACCCTGGGAGGAACTGGCAGGTCCAGCGCAGAGGCCTCTTAGAATAGGAGGAAAGGAGGAAATGAGGAAGCACCAAACACTCGGGCTACGGGGGAAGGGGGAGGGAGAGATGCAGGCCTGAGTCCTGGGATAGTGGGTTCTGGAGGTGGATCTGAGAGATCTGGGCCCTGGGGTCTGGTAAATCTAGGGGTTCTGGAGTTTGGGAGGTGCTGGGACTTGGGTGTCTGGAAATCTTGGCATCTTGGGGTATCCAGGGATCTAGGGCATGTTGGGGGGTTTGATGGGCCTGAAGTCTGGGGGATCTGGAGTCTGGGTATCCTGCTACAGCCCCATCTGGCCATCCCCAGTCCTACGGAAAGGGGAAAGCTCTGGGTTCTGCTAGCCGCCAACCTTGCTGAGGGGAGCAAGAAGATTCTGGAGGGCACATCTTCATACTCCTTTTCTTGCCCTCCTGACACATGCTGAGCAGGTCCAGGACCGGAGTCCCAGGCAGAGCCAGTCTGTCAGCACAGAAAGTTCCAGAGACCCTCAGAGACCCACAGAACCCCTCAGAGATGCCCAAAGATGGAGAGATACACAGGAGTTTCCGGGGGGCACCCAGCCCAGGGCCACTGATGTTTGGCTCTCTCAATTCTCATTCGCCCAATACTCTCTGATTGCCCTGTGCCCAACCTGTGTAGGTTGGTGCCTCAGCCTGGGCCCTGCCCCCAGGAGCCCCTGGACCCTCTGACCCAGCCCCCTTGCTGACTTTCTGCTGGCTTCATTCTCTCCTCACAGCCTTTGAAACCCCCACACCCTATGCCTGGAAGGTGGGAAACCTGGGGACAAGGCGGGGAGCAGCCCTTACAGTCCAAGGGTGGGTAGGGGGCAGCCTGATCCAGCGGCAGAGGCCATTTAGGGGGCCTGAGGATTTTCAGGTATCTGAGGGGCTCTGGAGCCAGCAGGTCGGGACAACAGACAGGTATGATGACCAAGGTCTGGGCTGGGGCAGAGAAGCTGACTTGGAACAAGTCTGGAACTTGGGCAGATGTGGGCAACTGCAGACCTCCATGTATTTATTCAGCAAACAATGACTAAGGTCTGCTTGGCCACTTCACCTCTGTGTGACCTGGGGCCAGTACCTAACTTCTCTGTGCCTCAACTGGCTTCTTCCTCTTAAAACAAAGACACTGCCATGTATGTTGGCTGTGAAGGGCTGGAAGTCACAGGTGAATGTGAGCATGTGTCTGGCACTGGAGACATGAGTGACCAATACACCAGTTCAGTGTCCCATGGAGGAGTAAATGATGGCCCATGGATGCACAAAAATCTAATTCAGAAGGCAAGCCTTGATTTTTAATGAGGCAGAGAGACATTATTTGAGGTCACATGGCCTCACTGGTTATAGTAAAATTTGAGAAGCCACTGAATACTTTTGGGAGGTGAGAGTTAGACAAAATATGGCGTTGAGGATACCGTGGTCAGAAAGCGTGTTCCACCTGCCAGAGGGCATTTTGCTGCTCTGCATGGGAGGTCATGCTGCTGGCCCATAGGCCTCTTCTGGGAGGAGCCCTGCACCACAGACCAAAAGAGAGTTGACATAAATGCCCCAGCTCCAAATCCCTCTCTGAAGCATTTCTAAGGCCCACACAGTGCCCCGGCTCCCTGGGGGGTCACCTGGGAACCCAGTTCTGCAGAGCCTGCCTGTGGGCACCCCCTGCAGGGCACTTTCCTCTCCGTTACCAGAGCTTCCTGGAGTGCCTTTCCTTATGTACTTATGCTCTGAAATTCGTATCATAGGGGCTGCTTCTCTGGTACCCCAAATTAATATAGGTGGAGTGATATAAAGGAATACTATATGATCTCACTTATATATGGAATCTTAAAAAAAATAAGCGAATAAACGAAACAAAACAAAAAGACCCACAGATATAGAGCAGGGTTCTCAACCCCCTGCCGCAGATTGGTACCAGTGGGTGGCCTTTTAGAAACTGGGCTGCACAGCGGGAGGTGAGCAGCGGCGAGCGAGCAAAGCTTCATCTGTATTTGCAGCTGCTCCTCAGCTAGCATCACCGCCTCAGCTCCACCTCAGATCATCATGCATTAGATTCTCATAAGAGCACCAGTCCCTGGTGACAAAAAGGTTGGGGGCCACTGATATAGAGAACAAGTTGATGGTTGCCAAACGGGAGGGGATGGGGAAAAAAATAATTATTTATCTCACAATTAAAAAAAAGGGATGCTATATAGCAGTTAGATTTTAAAAACACTTTTTATTATATAAATATATAAATAAGTACATAAGCATATAATATATTAATATATATAAATATATAATCAAATATATAATGTATAATTATTATATTTAATTATAAGTAGCAGCACTTAGGCACTTAGGCATAACCTCTTGAAATAGGAGTTATCATTGCCCCATTTTACAAGCGGGGAAACTGAGGCAAGATGTATTTGAGTAGTTTATTCAAGGCTCTACAGCCCTCAAGAGTAAGCCCTGAATCTGTGTGGTTGACAATTAGGCTACACTGTTCAGAGACAAAGTGCATTTGTCTGTATCTACCTGGAGGGGTGTGCAGAGTCCTTGTACAGCACACAGTCACTCTCTGGAGCATTTGGGGATGCACAGATGTGAACTTAACTTCATGGTAGTAATTGCCTAGGGTGGAGGCTAAGGAGGGTATTTAGCTTTATTTGCTATGTTTTATTTTATTTTTGGTAAGGTTTCACTTGTTCCACAAATATTTACTAAGCATCTACTAGATTAAGCAAAACTCCTGCCCTTGGGGAGATGATATTCCAATGGGGGAGATGATGAACCACAAATTAGCAAATTAAAGGTTAGCTACTGATTATATATATATATATATATACATATATATATGTATATATGTGTGTGTGTGTGTGTGTGTATATATATATATATATATATATATATATATATATATATATATATATAGTGCTAGAGATAATAGTGCTACTGAGAAAAAACTAAACTGAGTGTGGGGTATTTGGACAGCCAGATGGGGTGACAATTTTGGGGTGACACCTCAAGGGTGGCCTCTTGAGGGGGGGAACAAACAAAAAAGGGGAAAAAAAGATTTTCAGCTAAGAGTTCAAAATAGGAACAAGATTTTTCTGGGGGGATGGGAGAATTGGGTAATTTAAAAATTTTTTTTGTACTTGTCTTCTTTTTCTGCCATGAAGCTATTCAATACCTAAATATGTAAACATATATTTGGAAGCCCACCTAGAGACATGAGCAAGGTCAAGAGAAGCCAACTAGATTACAAATCTGAACCGGGATCTCAAGAGCTGCTGGAAAGAGGAGCCGGGTCGGAGCCTGCGGGCACCCTCAGAGGTTGGAACTAGGGGTCTCTGCTGTCCTCGTGTGGTCATGCTCAGGATTGCAGGTGCCTCTTGCCTGGGCAGCAGCAGAAAATTGGTTCCTCTGCTTTCCGACCCTCACACCTCCATCACAGGAGGGTCATGACAGTCTGTGTGGTCCTAAAGCTGATATCTCTGAGGTCACTGGAGGCCTCCAACCCCAGCACATAGTGGACATTGGTAACTTTTAGTTCAGCAGAAAGTATTTATTGAGTGCCTACTGTGTGCCAACTCTTGTTCTAAGTGCTAGGGACAACATTGAACAAAACAGTCGAACTCCCTGCCTTCATGGAACTCATGGATTCCTGGGGACATGGGCAATCAATGTGCAAAAATAAGATTTTCAGAAAAATCCAACTGGGCACTGTGACCCAGGACTTTGGAAGGCTTCTCTGAGGAGACATCACTGGAGCTGAGTCCTGATGGAGAAGAAGCTGGCTATGGGGAAGGGCTGGGGGAAGGGTGTCCCAGGCATGGAGAACAACCTGTGCAAAGGCCTTGGGGTGGGAATAAGCTGTGTGTATGTAACAAGATCATGGACCAAAAGTGCCCAGCTTCTGGTGCTTAGCAAGGATCCACTTCCTACTGTTGTTAAATTGAGGGATCCCAAAAGGGCAGAAAAGACTCCACCCCCTGTACCACCCAGAGGGAGAGTGAGACCTTAAGTTGCCATGGAAATGCTTTCCTTCACCACAAGAAGAGAAAACAGCGTCCCAGAGAGAAGGAAGTGCCAGGAAAGCCCAAAGTGGGACCTGGTGCCTCTACTCCCTGCTGTGTGTCCTGGGGCAAGTTGCTTCCCTGCTCTGAGGCTCTGTTTTATCTGCAGAACTTTCCCTGCAGTTGATCCCCCACCTCCATTCATCCCACCCTCCCAGGCCTGATGTTCCCACAAAATGCCTCCAATTTTCCAGAGGGTCCCAGACCCAGGCAGGGCACTGGGGGCACTTGCGTGGGTGGGGTGCTGTTTCTGGGTCACCCACATGACTCTGTGCCTCTTCAGGCTTCAATTTCCCCATCTGTAATGTGGGAGAAGAAATGCTGCCTCTCTCATGAGGTGCTGAGTACATAGGTTCTTAATGATTGGTTTGATTCAAGTTCAAGTGCAAGGCAAAGGAGCAGGGACTTGATTTGTGGGCAGTGGGAGCCATGGAAAGTGCTGGAAGCTGGGCAGTGTACTAGCTTGAGTTGAGCTTTGTAGAGGATGGACGGGGGTGGAGGACCTGTAGGTTCAGCTAGAATGAGGTTCAGTGGGCTCCCACTCAAGGCCACACATCAACAGAGGTCACAGCCAGGATTCAAACCCAGGCCCCGATCCTCCATCCAGGACTTCTGCCACCAGGTGACCAGTCTTGAGGTATAATCCCAATTTCAGAAACTCAAGACTCCAAGTTCTTCCCAAAGCTCCTCCTGTGCCACTTAACCCCTCCCCCAGTATCCCTGGGCTGCGGGGCCTGCTCCCACCCATTCCAGGCTGGAACCCCCACCCAGAGCTCCAACCAACCTGGTGCTCACCAGCTGCTGTGGCTTCTCCCCTCCCAGTGTTGTTTGGGTTGTAATTTTTGTGTTGCAGTTAGAAAATTACCCATAATTACAGCTCTGAGAGGAAACGTCTGGTGGTGCAGACCCTGCTCCCAGCTGTGGCCTTCTCCAACACACAGCTGAGGGAGCTGCAGTGGCCCCCAGCTTGGAGCCTGGCTCCTTCCAAAGTTCTCCACTTTAATGAGGAGGGGAACTGCTTCCACCTCTTGTGAAGAGGAAAAACCATCATCAGGAAAACCCAACCCAGCCTTCCTAACGACTCTTGCAATATATTCACGGCCCCACTCCTGGGCTCACAAAAAAAAGGCCCATCCTGGGGGAGGCAGGGGATGATTTTATTATGTTCCCGGGAATAGGTGGTCATATAGATCCTGTCAAACAAGTTTTTCAGAGGCCTTTTTAGGAATCTCATCGCCTTCTTTCTCTCACCCAAGGGTTTCTGCACAGCCTTGAGCTAAAGGGACTTGCAGAAATAATTCAAAACCGGAAACATTTTGCACTAGGAGACTGATACCTCAAAGCCATTTCCTTGGCCTAACAACCCCATGAACACTTATCCTCAGGATGGCAACTTCATGCTTTAAAGAGATTGGGACTCAGTTTCCTTGGAAATTGGGAACTGCTTCCAGACAAGCTGATGGAGACCTCGCAGAAGGACACAGGGCCTGATTTGAGCTCAGGTGGTAGCTGCCCCAGCAGGACTGGCTGTCCCATAGTCTCTTTCATCTGCTGCCTGCCTTGATGAGCTTGATGCATGATTTTAACAGTGACACATCAGACCCAGGCTAGAGCAGAACCGGTTATCTGGGGGATGTGGCCAGGAAAGGAGAGGAGGAAGGGGAAGGGGGCGGAGAAGGAGGAACTGTTGGGGCCAAAAACCGAAAGAGGAGCCAGACTAGGCCAGGCCGGCAGCCAGAGAAAGAGCCCTCCAGGAGGCAGGAGCGGACAGTCCAAAGACCAGGAGGTGGGCCCATGGAGGGTGGGTCTGAGAAAGGAAGGGCTGGAAGGAAGGGAGTGAGGGGAGGTACGGCCCCTCCTCCGGGCAGCAGCGCCCGAGCGCCACAAGCAGGCACCGCCCCCGACCCCGCGGGATGAGTCTTAAAGGAGGGGCGTCGTCGGTGGTCCCAAGCGACAGACCCAGCTCAGAGCTGCAGTCCCTGCACTGCCACACGAGGGCGGCCGGGAGCCGGTGAAGGGGGTCGCAGGTCTGAGATCTAGCCTTGACACTGCCCTCCGCGCTTATGAATCCCCCTCTCAGGCCCCTGACCTGGTCCATGGCCCGTCTGTCTACCAGGGCGACCCCCCTGCCTCCTCCAAGTCTTCCTGATCTACCCAGAAGCCCCATGAGGCGTCTTAAAACCCTGACGCAGATCCCGCCCCCTGGGGCTCCACAGCTCCCCATGGCTCCTTATTGCTTTTAGAACAAATCCCAACCCGTCGCCTCTGAGCGTGGTTCCTCTGCTCTCTTAGCCATCATTCCCCCCACTCAACCCCCGCCCCCGCTCCTCAGCTTCACTGCTCTCTCCTCGCTCCGCGTCCAAGACCTGAAAGGTGTGGTGTGCCCACCTCAGGGCCTTTGAACTCGCTGTGACTGCAGTCTGTACATTCCGTTTCCAGATATTTCGGATCAACTCCTACCTTTATTATTTTTCTAAGTTCCTTCCCCCATGCCCCTCCCTCTCAGGGTCGGCGGCCTCTTTCTGTGGGTTCTGCTCTCGCAATGCGTGTGCTCTGATTGGATGTGTTGAGGGCTCAGCTTCCCAGACGCCGCGTGGGGCCCAGCTCCCGCTGTTCTAGGACTTTTCCGCCGGCGCCGGAGCTGTGTTTGGAGATCCGTCCCGGTTGCTATGAGAACCGCACCCCCCTCCCCTGCAGCTCACGCGGCCGCGGGAGCCTCTGCCTCTCTCCCTCCTTCGCCTCCGCCCTCCTTCTGCCCAGCCGACCCTGCCTTGGCCCGTCCGCTCCGTCCGGGACCCCTCCTTCTGCCCAGCACGTGGCACTCTAAATTCTCCTAACTGAAGAGCTTTTGACCGTACTCCTTCGCCACCAGACCCTCTGCTCCACAGGCAGTGGCAACGTGCGCTGGCATACAGCGGGGCCTGAATAAATGCTTGTGCAGAGGAAGACTCGCATCGGCTCAGGGAACCGAACCGAGGCCCAGAAAGGGGGAGGGACCTGCCTCGGGCACAGAGTCCTGGGCAGCTACGGAGCATTGGGAGATAAAGGGGCGTCTGCGGGACCTTGGAGTCCCAGCTGTCAGTACACTGTGTGACTTGGGGGAGGAACAACCTCTCTGTGCCTCGTTGCGAATAGGCGCTGGAGACTGCTGGTGGGACTGGTAGTTAGGTTAAGAGTGTCCTTGACGCCCGCGTTCCCCGGTGGCCCCCTGGGCGCCGGACAGTCGCAGCTCTGGGGCCGACAGAACAGGGCCGCCCGCTCCCCCAAAGCACGCAGCGCGGGCCCCTCCTCCGAGCCGAGCCGGCGGGGCCCTGGAGGCCGCTGGAGAGGAAGCTGGGGGAGGGGACCGCCGGCTGGACAGGAAGTGGGTAGGGCTGGCGTCCCCCTCCTCTCCACCCCTGTTGGGGCCCCTCAGGGTGGAGGCGGGGCTGGGGCTGGCCAGGCCCTTCCCTTCCTCTTGGCGCGTCTGGAACCCCAGCGGTTCCCGACTTCCCTCCTGCCTGCCGGACTGTGTGTGTGTGTGTGTGTGTGTGTGTGTGTGTGTGTGTGTGTGTGTGTGTGTGTGTGCATAATGGGGGGTCCGCCGGAAGCGGGAGGCGGTGTCTCCGTGAAGACACATACCACACAGGAAACCTGAGTGCACAACCACACAACACAGGTCCCGATGCACCCACGCGCGGAGGTACACGCGCACCCACACGTGTGCACACGACCTGACGCTGTGGCACTTGGCCCCACACAACCGCTGCGGACACACAACACTGCTGTAGAGCCAGGGACAGTTGCCCAGACAGCGACCTTTCACTGGGTGCCTGCCAATCCCCCAGGCACGACGACGCACACATGCCCTCACACACACTCGCGGTTGCATACAATAAAAAAAGAATTCTCATGGCAGCCATTCCAGACCTGGATTCACAACTGGAACACCTTCCCCCGCCCCAGCCCACACATGTCTGCTCACACAGCCCACAAGAACCCTGGCAAACAGGCCCCCACTAGGCACCCCTGCCTTCTAGTGTCCTTGTCTCAGTGTCCGCCTTCACCTCCTCTGCACGCTCCCTTGGGGAAGAAGGGCCCCAAGACGGGCCCCAAGAAGAGGAATGGGACTGCCGCTCTCTGCACCCCTTATTCCTGAAGAGGGGTAATTAGAGGTCGGATGTGCCCCAATTTACAGCTGGCAACGCTGAGCCTGAAAGGCGGAGCCAGCCAGAGTGACCCAGTCTGTCAACAGTCACCCAGCACCTACTATTGACAGAGGGTATGTCTGTGAAGCAGTGCAGGGCGGGTGTGTGCTGTGGGTCGCTGTGGGTATCCACAGGTTCAGTGAGCCCCCACAATTGTGTGTGGAGCCCTGGGGAGGCTGCAGTGGAGTGCCCCAGGTGACTCCGAGTAGCTCCGTGGGCTCTCTCCCCAGCTGTTGGAAGCTGTGGCATGGCTGTGCCTACACGTGTCTCTGTGTGGCTGTGTGCCTATGTCAGCGGTGGGCTGTGTTTCACTGTTCTGTGACAGCTCCTATAGGAGCTGTGTGTACATGTGTGTGACAGCATGTTCCTAGGCCAGCTAGGTGTGGGGATGATACACCCAGTGTGACTTCTCGTGGTTTTAAGGACTCAGTAGTTCTAGTACCTGGGTTTGAGAGTGTAGTGACAACTGGGTGTGTGGCTGTGCAAGTTTGGTGGCTGGTCCTATCTGGGGAGTGTATGAATAGCCGAGATCAGCGTATCCTGCTGTGCATCTCCTGGGGGCCTTCCCCACTCGCGCCTCGCATGCGTCTGTCCCCCATCCCACCGGGCGGGCACTGCGCGTGCGCGCTCGGCCCACGGTCCCGACAGTGGGACCCACCGGTGCGCTCGCCATCGCCCCTTTAAGAGCGGCGCCCGCGGGCGGCGGGGAGGTGGCGGGCGGGGGCGCGCGCGCGGCAGGAGGAGGGGGCGCGCGCTTCCCGGAACAGCCCGCGCAGAAGGAAGCGAGGAAGAAAATAAACCCGCGGCTAAAGCTAGAGCCGCCGCCGCCGCCGCCGCCGCCGCCGCGGCCGTGCGGAGCTCCCCCGCGCGGATGATGCCCGCGGTGCCCGCGCGGGGCTCGGGGCGCTGAGGCCCGAAGCGCGGGGTAGCTATGGCTACGGCGAGCGCCGCCAGCGGCGCCGCCTGACAGGTGTGGGCCCCGGCGGCGGCGGCTGGGAGCAGCATGTACGCCAAGGGGGGCAAGGGCTCGGCCGTGCCCTCCGACAGCCAAGCCCGCGAGAAGTGAGTCGGGGGCCGGGGGCGGGACTCCGCGGCCGCGCGGCTTCCGTGGGCCCCACCGCCGGCGGGCACGGCGCGGGCACGTGGGCGCGGGCTGCCCCGCGTGCGGATCCCGAGCGCGCGAGGGGACCTGCGGGGCCGTGCGAGACCCCAGGGGCGTCAGGGGTCGCGAGACGTGAAGGGGCGCGCGAGACTCGGGGAGCCTGAGGGACGCCGAGAGTCGTGAGGTTTGAAGCGAAGCGCGAGAGCCGAGAGGGCGTGAGCGTTAAAGGGGTGCGCGAGCCCCGAGGGGCGCGGGGTTTGAGGGGCCGCGAGACACTCGTGAGAGACGCCAGGGGTCGAGCTTTGCGGGGACGCGCGCGATTCGAGGGTGCGAGATGTGGGGGGGGGCCGCCTGGGATCCGAACGGGCCTGGGGGGTCGCGAGACTCCCCGGACGGGGGTGACTGGGTGAGGGAGGCTGCGTGCACGCGGGATAACGATCCCGGCTGCTTCTCGGACCCTTCAGGGAGTTTCCGCCGGGTGAGACTGGCGTGTCTAGAACCCCGGCGCCTCAGGGAGAGCTTGAGAGGAGAGGAGGGCTTGAGGGGCACCGGCCCTACCTACTCCTAGCCACCTGTCTGCGGGGCAACGGGTGGGGCCCGTAGGAACACCATTGGGCTCAGTCCTGGGGCGGGCTTCTGGGCGGCAGAGGCGACAGCATCCCCTCTTATTCTGGGCGTGGTGCCGGGCTGTGGTACCAGGTGCTCTTGGGCTGGTAGGCAGACAGGTACCTCACTCCCAGACCTGCGAATTGGGGCTGGGGGCTCGCAGAAAGGGGGATTCAGTCTAGGGCAGGGAGGCTCATTCCGAAGGTGATACTGCCACTTACCTGCTTTGTGGCTTTGGGTGAGGGAGCGCCCCTCTCCTAGGCTCACTTTCCTTTCCTGAGAAATGCAAACTAATAAGTGTCATCCGTTAGGATTGGGGAGGATTTGAAAGGTCTGGGAGCCGTGACCTTCCAACAGCAAGGACACCCAGTGGCTTGCAGTATTGTTAAAGTGCCAGGGAAACGGGCCTGCACAGGAGGGAAAGCTTTTGATGGCTGATGGCCAATGGCCCATTCCCAGGATCCTAAGATGTCCAATTACCTAGAGTGGCCTTGGTGGGAAACAGGCTGCCAGAGCAGAGAGGAAGCTGGGTCATTTTGGAGGGTGTCCCTTAATGATGCTCCTTGAGGGCCAGGCCAGGAGTGAGGACTTGTATGTCTGGGCAGTGAAGAGGAGCTCTGGATGTGGGCTTATTGGACCTCTCTCCTGTCCGGCCTTGGCTGACAATGCCCCCCTTTCCCCCCACCCCCCTGCTTTTACAGGGACAGGTGTCCATTCTCTGCCTAGCTTTGGGGTCATTTTGGAGAAGAGATTCTTCTTGCCAGGTGTTAGGCAGCTAACTGCCTTTCCAGGCCTTCTTGGCCCATCTGTTAATGAGGTTATGCTTCATTTCCAGGCACTAAGGACGAAGTTTTTGAAACTGGTACCTGGCTGCTGCCCAGGTTGGAAGAAGGGTGTGTCTGGCTTGGCTGCACCACCCCCTGGGGATCCTGGCATGTCCCTGGCTGTTCTTTTACACAGGTTTTTGGGTCTAGGGGCTACCACTTACCCAGCAGGAATAATTCACTTATTTAACAGTTGTGTCCTGGTCTGCATCTAGGGTGGAGTGCAGTGGTTGGGAAGATAGGTCCAGGTCCTAAAGAATCCCACATCCTAGCAGGGAGGCAAGTCTCTTTACTTGGGCAAATGGATAGGAGGCCAAGCAGAGGGATGATCTCAATATATATTGTCTATGAAGAAAACAAAGTGGGAAAGTAAGTGATAGTGAAGTATGAAGGGTCAGTCAGGTGTGCAGAGACCTGGAGGATGAGCAGGCAGCTGAGGGCACACCAAGTGCAAGGGCCCTGAGGTGAGGCCTCGAAAAGGAGCTGGGGCTGTTGCTATGGGTAGGGGGAGGGGCAGCCCACGAGGGCACCGTATAGACCAGAGAGGCTTGTGTGTGTGAGTACACTCTGGCTCCTATGTGGAATGGGTTTTACAGGGCGTTGGGAGTAGAGGCCAGGACGACCTGGGGGAGGTGAGCACAATGATCTGGGTGAGAGCTGATGATGGCCGCTTAGGTGTGGCCATGGAAATCAGAAAACGGAGAGAATCAGAAGTTTGAGCTGCTGGTGATGGGGTTGGGAGTTGGGTTTTGATTTTATCAGACATCTCAGGAGAGATTTTATTCTTTGAACCTAGCCTCACTCTTGGAGCTGGAGAGGGGATTATCCAAGTCTTGGCCTCTTTCTTCATCATCTCCTCACTCCCTACTGCCCAGTAGAGAGTCTTGGAGAATGGAAGAAACTGCAAAACCATTCCCACCCTCCCCCTAGGCTGGAGATACCATTGTGTCGCTGGTTCTCCAGTCTCTTTTATAGCCAGGGCCATCCTGTGCTCATCCATTTCTTGTAGAGAGTCATGGATAAGTTTTGGTTTGGAGATGGGGTTCTGCTGCTTAGAAAGTTTGGAAAACACCAGATGGTTGCATCCCCCATTTCACCAGTGAGGATGCTGGGGCCTGGAGAGGAAGTGACCTGCCAGTTTCACCAGTTGTGAACACAGAGAACACTGGAGGGACTGGCTGGCTGCTCTGATCATGTTTCCCCACGTGAAATGTAGCCTGCCAGCCTTGCAGGATTCTCACAAGGACTGGGTGAGATACTGCAGGCAGGGTACTCCTAGCAGGCAGCCGCCAACCGAGCCACTTCCTGTCTCTGGGCCTTGGTTTCCTTCTCTGTGAAATAGGGTGTGGAGGTTGCCCTGCTCAGGTCCTTGGCACCCTGGGACTGTGTTTTTCTCTCTTTCCTTCTCCTGAGACCCTCTGTCTCCCCATCTCAAAATGGAGTCTGAGCAAGATTGCCCCAGAAATAGACTTAGCACCTACTGGGTACACTTACTGTGGGTCCCTGCTCTCAGGGGTGCACAGCAAAGTCCGAGAATTACAATAACGGGGTGGCCTGGAGGGCAAGAGGGAGGCCAGGGTCCAAGTGGGCTTCTTGCAGCAAGACACAGCCTCTCCTGTAAGTAGTAAACATTCTGAGCCTATGGGCAAGCCCATGAGCAACTGTCACCCAGAACTAACTAGTGCTTGCATTTGCTGGTTGGTTTTGGGTCTTTTAAAATAAGGGATGAAGATAACAGGGATAGTTGGAGACTCCTTTGTCTCCTTTGTATCTCCCCCAGGGCTCCAGAAGCTCTGCCTTGGTGAATTGAGCTGTGTGT
Source organism: Cynopterus sphinx (assembly GCA_030015415.1). Taxonomy (NCBI): domain Eukaryota; kingdom Metazoa; phylum Chordata; class Mammalia; order Chiroptera; family Pteropodidae; genus Cynopterus; species Cynopterus sphinx. The sequence continues at coordinate 49,146,803 of CM057390.1, read as the reverse complement.
GTGTGTGTGTACGCATGTACATATGTGCATATGTGTGTATATATGTATATGTGTGCATATATATACACATATATGTGTCCACACATACATACACACTGGAAAACTTGAAGTGCTTCCAAGTGGGTTTAGAATAGTTTCAGAACTGACAACCACAGCCAGTGTTATTGGGCACCTCATGTTTTTCCCTTGGAGTTGGTTTGAGATGGCAAATAGCCCAGCAGTTGAGAGTCACTGTGTGTCTGTCTCCTCTCATTGTGGCCATGGGCATTCTTGTTGCAGGGGTCATGGATAAGAGGTCCTGGAGGAAGGACCCCTCCCCTATCCAGCTAAGTCCTGGAGGCGCAGCAGAGCCCATGGACACCGGGGAGCCTATGGGGAAGGACTTGAGAAGAGACAGTTTCTGGGGAGGGAATGGAAGGTGGGGGAAGGCCAGGATAGAATTTGTGAGTTGGGGGTTACTGGCTGCTGAGTGGGAGAAAATCTGTAAGAGGCAGAAGCTGGTAGGAGGCTGGTGAGGAAGGTGGCAAGAGATGGCTGAAGGCCTTGCCTTGAGTTGGCAAAGGGAAGGTAGGAAATATGTGGGTTGGAGAGTCCCTTTGGGGGCATCAGTGGGACATGGCTGGTGGATTTGATCGAGTGGGGGGATGACATAAGTTCATGAGTAGGGGGCATCACCCTGCCCCCAGCAGCATGTGCATCCAGGGGCTTTAAGGGGAGGAGGGCACTAGGCAGGGAACATAATAATTCCTGATAATTAGGGTAATGATAATTACAGTGGTCGTGCTGCAGTTTAGTTGACGAGTCTTTCACATCCCATTAGGTCACCGCTTACCTGCACAGCCCATGTGCACTTCTCCCTGTGAACACTCCAGGGCTAGGCACCATTTCTTCTGGAGGGAGGGCCTCGCTGCACTGCCTCATACTCCTTGCCACCCACATGCCCTCTTGCAGAAGGAGCCCTTCCCATGGGTGGGCTCTTTGTTCTGCAGGTCATTTGTTACATTGAGATTTGGATCTAGAGCTCTGCCCTTCCCTGTAAGGCTTAGAACTTGGACCCTTAGGCTGAAGTCCTTCCTGGAGGACCTGAAACAACCTACCTGGCTGAGTGTCCCCTTTTCGGTACTTTTCACTGAAAGCAAGAAAAACAGACCAGAATTCTTCCCTGAAACTGAATCATGGTAAAAATTAAAGTGCCAACTTGTAAGAGAAGTCAGCAAAACTGAGACTACTCCTGGCTTCTCTTCGTTCTTGGGATAAAACCCCAAATCCTTAACACTGAAATAGCACCGACCTTTGCCAATGCTCAGTGACCACTTCATTTAGTTCTCCAAACATCTCAGGAGTGGGTCTGGCATCTGGGGCCCAGGTTACTCTTGTGAGCTCAGCAGGGAGGGAAAGAGACCCAATCCTTGCCCTCCTAGCTACATTCTAGTGGGGACTGCAGGCGGTGAGCAGAGAGACATGTCAGGTTGGGATAAATAACATGGTGGGTCAGGGTAAGGGTTAGATGTGATAGGGAAGCCTCTGACAGGTGACAGTGGAGCCATGAAGATCTCTAGGCAGAAGTACCCAGATAGAAGAACAGCCTGTGCAAAGCCCTGAGGTGGAGGGTGGCCAGTATGTGTGTTAGGGCACTGGAGGGTCTGAGTGAGGAGTGCTCTAAGGGGTGTGTGGAGACTAGAAGCTGGAAGAGAGCAGCCATTGGAGGGGCCCTGTCAAAATCTAAGTAAGAGAGTTGGTGGCCTATACTAGGTGTGCAGAGGAGAGAGCATTTTCCTTAAGGTTTTACCCTAAATTCAATACGCAGTTATCTTAGGGACAACATGCGCCATATCTATGTGAGTCAAAGCCAGACCACCCTGGTCAGCCCACACAGGGCAAGGCAGCGGTGTGGGAGAACCCAGGGGAGGGGCATGTTAGGTCTGGGCCTTTTGATACCTGGTGGATAGTGGATCCTGAGTTCAGGTAGGCCAGGTTGTAATGCCTGTGGACAGCTGTGTGAAGATGTCATCAGAGTTGGAGGGAGGCTGCCCAGAGAGAGGAGAAGAGAGGCCTGGGCTGAGGGGGAGAAAAGGCAAAGGTGGGTTCCTAGACCTGGGTCATGTGCTACCACTACAAAGTCCAGGGCCAGGGGAGATAGAAGGTCCAGCAGGCTGGCAACATGCGGTGGGACCACAGGCCACTTCTTCAGGAGGCTCAGAATCCTGAGGAGAACCTTCTGTCCCTGGGGGTTAACTAGAGTATAGCCCATCATGCCCTCCCCTCACCCTGGACCCCCTGTTCTGTATTGCTTCCTGTCTCTGGGCATCTCACTCTCCAGCCTTGAGAAGGGATGGGATCACAGGAGTGAGTTGGACAGGTGAGCCTGGAGGCTGGGGAGTGCGGGGGAGTTTGGGCAGGAAGGCCACGGCGCTGGAGAGGGGCGGATGCTGGAGACTGCCAGAGTGGGCAGTGTCAGAATTTGGGGGGGCCTGGGTTGATGGTACTTCCAAGAGGGGTGTGATTATGTGGCGGAGACTGCAGCCAGTCTTAGGGGACGCACACTCGGAGCTGCAAGACCACCACGAGTCCTATCCCTCTGTGGTAGTGGACTCTGTGCCTGTTCCCTGTCCCTTGAGTGTTTGTCACAGGGTACATGGTGTTGGTCACAGGGTACATGGTGCAGTGTGAGCCGAGGACATGTCTTGCCCTGAGACAGCTACTACCCAAACCCCCCAGTGGTGCCCCCTTGTCTTTCCATAGTACACACTGCCTTCCAACTCACCATATAACCTACCGTCTTGTATTGTTGCCCTACTGTCCTTCCAGGGGTCTGTTGTGTTCACTTCATGAGAAAGTGCTGGGTGATTGTTGAATGAATGAGAGAGAGAGAGAGAGAGAGAGAGAGAGAGAGAGAGAGAGAGAGAGAGAGAGAGAGAGAGAGAGAATATGAAGAAAAAAGAAGAGAAAAGAAAAAAAAAGATGGATGGGTAGATGAAAGAAGGAAGAGGATCCAGGGCAAGGGCAGACCTGTGGGGTGGGTACTAGGGGCCAGGACAGAGGGTTGGAACAACCTCAGTGAGGTCTGACAGGGAGCTGGCTGGGGTCTGACGGCATGGCTGGGATGGGAGGATCTAGGATCATGGAGCTTGGTTGGAAAGGGTGGGAGAGCAGAAGCATGAATAAAGCAAGGTTATTTTTAGTTGGGTCTGTCAGCCAGGGGAGAGCGGCTGAGCTGGAGGCATAGCCTCAGGCTGGCCCTTGGGGCGCCCCTAATCTTGGATGCAGACCCCCAAACCCACCTGGGCCTGGCTGGGCAGTGGGAGGATCCAGGGGTCCCTTGGAGGGCCCCATGTCAGTGGAGTGGAAGGCTGGGGAATGGCTAAAGGGTGGCATCTTGTCCCTCTGCTAGCCAGTGTGGAAAATGGAAGGGGGACTGGGAGATGGAGGCAGAGGTGGAGGATGGAGAGGCCTGGGAGGTGGTGTGGCTAGGCAGACCTCCTTGTATAGCCCAAAGAGAGTGCTGCTGGTTGACAGTTGGCTCATGCTCTTGGGAAGGCAGCAGCTGAGTTGGCTTGTCCAGGGGTACCATGCACTGTGGGTATTTGGCAGCCGAGTGGCACTGCTGGCCTCATCTCCGCTCCCCACCTGCACTGCCCCAGGCTCTCCCTGGGGGCTCCTGTGGAGAAGTGGTGGCACTGATAGTTGGCAAGCACCTATCCCAAGGAAGATGATGGAGCCCAGGGATATCTGGGGGAGGAGGGCCCTTTCCTTACTCAGCAGGCAAGGCTGGGAGTGAGTGAGGTATTGGCCTTGGGTATATGGCTCAGGGTACGTGCTGGAAGACTCCATGTAGCGCACAATCCGAAATGACTCCCAAGAGCCTTCTGCCTCTCTGGGGCCAAGGCTGCCCTGGGGTCCTTGCATCAACAAGATGGGGCAAGGAATTGGTCCATGAAGGAGTATTGAATTGACCAGAATTTGGCCTGGGTGTGGGAAGTCAGGGACTGGTAGCACTGTTGCCTAGAGGAGGGTCCTGCAGACTGGGTATTGATGGATGTATAGGAGTTGGCTAGGCTGAGCAACTTGTGAGGATGCCATCTCGTGTAAGAGATGGGGGACATGGGGAGGATTAGGGGATGAAATGGGGGCAGTGAATGAGGTTGGAGGTGGATGCAATGAGGGCTCACTTTGAGCCTTCTGCCCCTCATCTCCACCTGCCCATCTGCCTGGCCTGAGAGCCTGAGCCACCCCCACCCTGCCCGCAGGTTGGCACTGTATGTGTATGAGTACCTGCTGCATGTTGGTGCCCAGAAGTCAGCCCAGACCTTTCTGTCTGAGGTAAGTTGGCCTGGCCACACCCCAGGGTCCTCTTCTCCCAGTTCCCATCGGTGCTCCAGTGGTGCTATTGGAAGGTCCCTCTGATGGCCCTGAGAACTGAGGGCTGGGGTGGGTCTGGGCCCATGGCCGGCATCCAAGCACCTATTTGTTCATCCACTGCTCCCGTACTCACCCAGTTGTCTGCTCCCAGCTCCCTTTCTTTGGTCCACTGGCCCTGCCCTGTGTTCTCTGCCTGAAGTAAGGCAGAATCATGTGGGCAGCTGCCCCTCACCTGCCTTCCCTCTCCTCTGCAGATCCGATGGGAGAAGAACATCACGCTGGGGGAGCCCCCAGGCTTCCTGCATTCCTGGTGGTGGTGCGTGCGGGGCTGGCATGGACAGACCACGGAGGGGGCTGGGCAGGGGCACGTGGGGAAACCATTTTCCCCCTTACCGCCCACAGTGTGTTCTGGGACTTGTACTGTGCAGCACCTGACCGCAGAGAGGCATGTGAGCACTCCAGCGAGGCCAAGGCCTTCCAGGACTACGTGAGTCCCACCCCAGGGACAGGCACTGGCAGGGAGGTGGGGCCTGGGGGAGGGTTTGTAGCCTGGGCCTGGCTTACCTGGGCTGGGCAAAGGGTCACTCACAGGGTAGGGGAGGCTCATTCCACTGCACTGCAGCCCCCACACCTTCCTGAGGCCAACTCCTCTCCTCCTTCACGTGAGCCCAGTGGTCCAGGGTAGACACTGCAGCTCCTACCTCCACTGCTACCTCTCTTCTGCCACCCCAGCCTTTATGAGCCTCTTGAAGTGGGAGCCCAGCCCCCACTGGGGGTGCTGGGGGTGGCTGATAGCACTTAGGACACTTTCTGACCTTGCTATGTGACTAGAGCTGTGACTTACTGTTTTGGCCTCAGTTTCCCCCCCCAGTTGAGTGGGGGGGGCGGTAGGGTACATGGCATCAGAGGCTTGTCTAAGAGAGGGGTCTAGGTGGCATATTGTCATGGGGAATGGATGGCAGCCCCCTGCCTTTATCCTCTTGATGCTGGCCCCTCAGAGAGGTTGACTAAAGTCAGGGAGAACTTGGGGGACAGGGGCTGTGGGTCTGAGAGGGAAGCAGCGGTCACCCGGCTTCTGGGGGAAGTGCAGCTCAAGGGGAGTTCTCCCTTTCCACTCTCTTCTCCTTGTGCTCCAGCTCTTCAGCTGGTGCCCTCACCCCCTTGGGCCTCTCTGGGCTGGCCACCTCCACTATCTTCAGTGGCCCCTGAAATGCAGGGCTATGCAGGGCCAGGGTGCAGTTGTGAGGGGTGGGGGGTTCACCACATCCCTGAAGTCACCCATTTACACTGTACGCGCATGCATGGGAGCCGGGGGCTCTGCTCTTCGCCCCCATCAGGTTTCATTGTGCATTTGCCTTCCTTGTGTTCTGGTCTCGCCTGAACTGTCTGGAGCTGTGCTGCGTGCCTGATGCTTTGTGGGCCCTTCCCTGGCCTCTCTGGTGTCCCTGGAGCAGTTCCCCTTCCCATCTCGAAGCGCCCTCTGCAGTGCCCCAGCTGGAGTCAGGCCTCCCTGAAAGGCGGGGCTCAGGGTTTCCATGCTGGCAGCTCGATGCTTCCCAGTGAGTGCCGGTTTACCACAGCAGCGGGGCATGTAGGGGGAGCTGGAGCAGGCACCGTGGGCCAGGGGCACGCACTGGGTAACCCGTTCCTGCAGCCGCCACTCTAGGTGGGGGTGCTTTGCCTGCCTCCCCCGCCCTCCCAGCTCTGGGTTACCTTGGTGTCTCCAGGAAACAGGAGCAAGCCCAGCCCGTAATCATGGCAACGCAGGCCCTTGCCTCTGGGTGGATTGACATGGGGGTGTCCAGTTCCAGTTCCAGCCTCTTGCCAGGGAGGGTGGGCTGGTCGTGCATTAACCCTTCAGGGCCTAGAGTTGGGGAGCCGCAGGGATGAGGGGTATCCTGTCTTATCTCTACCCCCACAATTCGTGGGTTAGATCCAGGTGTACAGCTGCCTCCACCTCAGCCTTCCCCCACCAGGAAACACTCTAGTGCCTGCTATGGCTCAGAAGGGGGGCTGCTCCCCCCACTCTGCCCTCCCTATGGGGAAGGCAGTGGAGGGTAGACTCAGGGCTCAGAGGTGTCCCCCTCCAGCTACTCGGGCAGGCACCTGCCTGGGTAGCTGCTCCATGCCATGGGGCTGTGTGTGAAGAATGAGATAAAGGCAGGAGGGACCCACACAGTTGAGAGGAGGCTGAGAACTTTGTCCCCTGCCTCAGGGTCCCTTGGGCTGTCAGATGACTTGTGCTGGGAGTGTTCTCAGCCACAGTAGGCCTCGGGAGGCTCCTACTGGTATCCCAGCTTGGGGCCTGGCAGGAATCTTTTAGAGGCTGACCTTTGAAGAGCAGGAAGGGAGCCCGGCTGTCCCGCTGAGGGAGGGGTGTATCTGCAGGGGCCCCTTACCCCACTCCTGTAGGGCAGGAAGTGCTGTATGATTGTGCTGCGAGCAAGTGCTTAACCCCTCTGAGCCCAAGAGGCTGCAGTTCCAGAAATTCCTGAGTGCCCTGTGTGCTGGCTTTCACCAGCCCCTGGGACAACCGTGACCAGGACAGACTATCCCCTGCCTTCTCAGGCCTGATGGGGGAGTGCAGGTGATGCAGACAGGAGTCAAAACGCCCTGGGAAAAGTGCTCCCCCGTCTCCTCAATGTCCTTCCCTGTCCTTTGCTGTGTTCCCTCTGTGCTGTAGACTAACCCTTTACCCCTGCTCTGTGAGCCCCAAAGACTGACAAGCCTGGGACTTAGAACCAACTAGAGGAAGTGACCTGTCACCCTGCCCCCTGCCAGCTCGGGCCTGCCACCAGCATCTCTGCCCGTAGCCCACAAGGGAACACCCTTCTGGCACCTTCTCCCCTCCATCTGAAAAAAGGTTTGGGGCCTGGAGACAGAACCTAGGGAGTCCTGCTCTTCCCTTCCTCCTGAAGGGGCAGCGGAGTAGTCTGTGTTGAAGCTCCAAGGAAGAGCCTCAGAGAGGAAGGTTCATCTTAAAGCTGCTGATTGATTTTTTGTCTGTTTATTTGGAGCATGTTGGGTAGAGCTGGGGGTCCAGCTAGGCTGCCTTACCAGCCAGAGGACACAGGGTGGGTTGGAAGGGCCAAGGGTGGGAGACTGCCCCAACCATAGGAAGTGGGATTCAGAAGGAACCAGCCTGTGCTGGATGGCTGAGTGCATGCCAGTCCTGGGTGGTTGGCATTTTCAGACTCCCACAGTCCTCAGGCTCAGGACTCTAAGGGCTGAGATCTCTGAATCCCTGTCCTTCCTGGGCTATGGGCTTAGCCCAGCTGGGCCTTGACTACCTCCAGGGTCTCAGGTGCAGTAAGGAGGCAGAGCCCCTACTGAGGCCACCCAGTGAATCTGAATTTGTGGCCATGTCAGGGTTGATAAATGGGGTTGGAAGAGGGGGACAGCTGTTCTGTCACCTAGAGGACCCTCTAGGCATCCTATACGTGGACAGAGGGTCAGATGGCCTGGGTTCCCTGTTCTGTGGGACAGGCTACTTGAGAGGATGAAATACTGGGCCAGGAAGTGGTCTGACTGAGCCCTCAAGTCTCCCCTACCCCTCCAGAGCGCTGCAGCTGCCCCCAGCCCTGTGATGGGGAGCATGGGCCCCAACGATGCAATGGCAGCAGGTCCCATGGCACCTGGCTTCTTCCAGGTACAGCCAGAGCTGGGGCCCCTTGTCCCTCAACCCTGGGTACACATGTGTTGAAGGTTGACAGAAGTGGGCAGTGACTGGGATGGGAGTCCCACGTTGGGAGAGGCCTTGAGATGGGCAAGCTAAAGTTGGGTTGGAGGGTGTGGGTGCAGTGGGAAAACGCATGTGGGCCCTGGTGGGGCTGGCAAGAATATGGAGGGTATGGCCATAGTGCCTGGGCTGCAGTACAGGGGAGGGTGGGTTTCTGTGCACTTGACTTGGGGGTGTGCTTGCCAGGGTGCCTTGATCTGCAGAGCATGGCTCTATGAGCCAGCCTCCTGCCTGTGACCCCTCCCATAGGGGGCACTCCCAGTCTTGCAGATGGGTGTCCTACCCTCTTGCCTCCACGGTCCCATCCCCAGCCAGGCTCAGCAGGGCCCCAGGAAACAGTTTCAGGTGATCTTGCTCTTCCCAAACCACCTGGTTCTATACTCCTAGGGCCCCCCGGGCTCCCAGCCGCCCTCCCACAACCTCAACGCCCCCATGATGGGGCCTCATGTTCAGGTAAGGACCTGCGATGCCCTGTCCCCTCACCCACACACTTCCTGGCCCTCTGTGCTTGCATGCACCAGGAGCCAGTTGTGGTTTGCTGGCTTGGCTTGGAGGAGAGGGCAAGCCAGGCTAGTGGCCTGGGTGCAGCAGGAACTGGGTAGCTTTGAGGGAGGTGAACGGGTTGGGGGGAGGTGCTGACCCCCAGCCCACCTTTTCCAGCCCTTCATGTCACCGCGGTTCCCAGGGGGCCCCCGGCCCACCCTGCGGATGCCGAGTCAGGTGAGAGAGGGAAAATGGGAAGGGCGGCAGGAGCTGGGCTGGGGTGGAGGCACCCACACTCAGTGCTGCCACACCCCCTCCACAGCCTCCTGTGGGCCTCCCTGGCTCCCAGCCCCTCCTCCCTGGCGCCATGGACCCCTCCCCACGTGTTCAGGGTGAGTAGGGAAGCTCTAGCTGGTGTCCCCCTATCACCTTCAGGACCCCAGCTTTAAGTGTCCTGTTCCTGCTGCCTCATGTTGCAGACCCCCCACCTAAGCACATGTTCTCACTGGCGAGTTGTCCTGGCCTGAGATACCTTCCTTCTGCCCTCACCCTAGGGCATCCGAGCATGGGCCCAATGCAGAGGGTGACTCCTCCACGGGGCATGGCCAACATTGGGCCCCAGGTAAGGGGTGGGCCCAGGTGGGGAGCTTTAAGGGTTCTCCCCTCTGGGCCTGTACTCACAGCCCTTTCATCTTCACAGAGCTATGGAGGTGGCATGCGGCCCCCACCCAATTCCCTCACTGGCCCAGGCCTGCCCACAATGAACATGTAAGGCCCTAAGGGACTCTGGGAATATGCCCACAGGGGACACCAGCTTCTTGTGTTGGATCTACACAACAGCCTGGAATAGTTTATTCCATTGTTAGGTGGGGAAACTGAGGCCTAAAGGCCAGTGATTGATGGGTTGGGACTTCCAAGTAATTGCTGCTTAGCCAACATCTGCTATGGGGCCTGACTGGTTGCTCAGTGGGGCAGGGTGTGTGTGGGAATGCTGCCTGGTCCAGCCTCCAGGTTCCACCCATGGTCTCTTACAGGGGTTCTGGAGTACGGGGCCCTTGGGCCAGCCCTAGTGGCAACTCAGTGAGTAGAGGAATGGGGAGTGGGGGGTGGGTTAGGTTAGGGATGTGAGGGGTACAATGGGCAGATCGCTCATATTGCCCCTTTCCCCAGATCCCCTATTCCTCCTCGTCCCCCAGCAGCTACACGGTGAGTGGGGTGAGTGGGGCTAAGAATGGGCCACCGGGTGGGGTGGTAATTGTTGTTGGATGGTAGGTGAGGGCTTTTCTCACCTTCTCTCCCTCTGTATGCAGGGACCCCCAGGAGGAGGTGGGCCCCCTGGAACACCCATCATGCCCAGCCCCGGAGGTAGTAGGGCCTGAGTGGGGCATGGCAAGGGGTGTGCTTGGGGGCCTCCCTCACGCCCTCCTGCATCCTCCCCCCAGACTCCACCAACTCCAGTGAGAACATGTACACCATCATGAACCCCATGGGGCCAGGCACTGGCAGGGCTAATGTAAGTAGGAAGCTGCGGGGTGGTGGCTGCTGGAGGCGGTGGCCCAGCTGGCGCGGTGGTGGCCCAAATCCCACGCTACGGTTCTGCTCACAGTTCCCGCTCGGCCCCGGCTCCGAGGGCCCCATGGCCACTATGAGTGCACTGGAACCTCACCACGTGAACGGATCCCTGGGTGAGCGGGCGGCCTGCACGCTCTCCTCTCCAGTTTCATGAGCCTCGTGCGCCCCCTGGCGGCCTTCCCCGCCCCCTCACCGGTGTTCCCTGTAGGGGCGTCTGGGTCGCACCGAGCCTCCGTGGGTGGTTCAGTGACCTGGGTTGCTCTGGGGGAGGATCCAGTAACTAAACCGTGAGGACTCCCGGCAGCCAGCGCTGATCCCCCTCCGGGCCCTCTGCCCGGGATCCCCAGTGGGTTGGGCCAAGGGAGGGGGTGCCCAGCCGCTAGGGGAGTTCAGGAAGTCTAGACTCTGGGCTCCGGGGCGGAGGGGCGAGCCCGGTGCAGACGCGTCTGAGCTGTGTGTCCTCGTGTGTCTTCCTCAGGCTCGGGCGACATGGACGGGTTGCCAAAGGTGAGGGGCTGAACTCGGGTGGGGCGGGGGTTCGGGGCGGGCCGAGTAAGGGGCCTGGCCAGCTGGCGGGAATCGCACACTGACCTGGGCCGCCCCCAGAGCTCCCCCGGCGCCGTGGCCGGCCTGAGCACCGCCCCAGGCACCCCGCGGGACGATGGCGAGATGGCGGCCGCAGGGACCTTCCTGCACCCGTTCCCGAGTGAAAGCGTAAGCGACTGCGTCGACTCCCCACCCGCGGCGGCGTCGGGCCGGAGGGGCCTGACGGGCAGGCCCCGGCGGGGCGGCCGGGGGGCCAGAGCAAGACCGTGACCGCGGCGGGCCAGGTGGGGGGGCGGCCGCGGCACCCTTCCTCTTCCCTTCCCTTCCCCGCGTCCTGGTCTCACTAGCCCTGCCCCTGTCCTGCCCCCACTCTGGGACCCAAGCCCCAGGGTGGCCTCACCTCCCTAACTTTGATACCTGCTCCCTCCCCTTCTCTCCACCTCCGCCCAGACCCATTTGTTTTTTTTGGGGGGAGGGGGGTGGCCCCAGTCTAGGGCAGAGCTGAGCCCGCCCTGTGCGCCACTCCCCCATTTCTCTGCAGTACTCGCCTGGGATGACCATGAGCGTGTGATGGGGCAGCAGCCCGTTGCTCACTGCCAGCCTCGGCCTCTATCCAGTGTCCCTGTCATGGGCTTGGGTGGTATGCAGGGCAGGGTCTGAGGTCACACCTTGGGCAACTGGACTCCTGGTGAAGGCTTGGAGGCCCCACATTAAGGACTCTCATTTTATAAAAAATCACAAGGACCTCAGAGGCTGTTTCCTGTATGGGTTCTTCCCTCATTCTATTTTGTTCTGGGGACTCCTAGGAGGGGGGGAAATCTCCTTTCCCCTGGACAACTGGGATGGACCCCATTAATAAATGTAACTTGTTTTGGTTTTTGGTAGTCTCACATTTCTTCAACTTTGGCTTGTTAGCCACACCTTCCACCCTGGGTCTCAGCCTCATCTTCAGGGCTGGGGTTAGGCAAAAGCCCCAGGGGTTCTGGAAGGTCCCTGAGGGTTGGGACAAGAGTTTTAAAGGGTAAGAGTGTACCAGATGGAAAACTACAGGATAGTTAAGATTAGGTGAAAGGCATCAAGAAACCACAGGTGTGCCTAACAGTGGCGATGGCTTTATTGTCTGAGGGTAGGGGTCTGGAAGAGTGGGTGGGCCCTGAGGGGTAATGGGGACAGGAGTTGTAGGGAGCCAGTGTGGCCAACGCCTCAGGTGGTGGGCATCAGGGGTGCCTCAGCCTGTGAGTGCCCATTGGTGTCATTGGTATAGCCATTTGGGGCTGCTGGTGCTGGTTGTTTCTTACAAGATACAGGGCAAGCAGCAGCCACGTGTCGGACCGAGTTGAGCCCTGGGCGCTCCATCTTGTGCTCCAGAAACATGTGGTTCTGTGGTGGAAGCCCCAAACAGGCCCTGCAGGGACAGGTCAGGGCTCAGGGGGGACCCCTTGGCCAGTGCCCTGGCAGCCTCCAATTCCTAAGCCCCATGCACAGCTCCCGTGAGTGGGCATAAGACTAAGGGGGTAGGGACCCTTGGGGGGGGGCACACCTGAGGATGTTCTCAATGCAGCTGCGCTGGCGGAAGAGCGCATTGACTACTGGACTGCCTGGTGGCACAAGTGGCGCCTTGAAGAGAAAGCTGAGCAGTGACAGCACGGGGTGGAAGCCCTGTGGCTCTGGGTCGACATCAGTGCAGAAGCTCACGCGCTGGCACAGCTCGGTCAGCAGCACCAGGTCCAGCATGATGGGTGCAGCCAGGAGTGAATCCTGCAGGGCCAGTGGGTTGGTAATGGTGGGACAGAAAGGGGGATCCCCACTCCTGCCCCCAAGCGCCCCATACCTCACAGGTGTTGTGCAACACCAGTGTGTTAGTGCCGCCCAGCATCAGCTCCGATGTGTACTCATCAAGTGCACGCTTGCTGTCGCCCACATATGGAACATACTTGATGACCACCTAGGGGATAGCACAGTCACATGAGTCTGCCTCTTCTACAGGATGCCCCCTCCCTAGATCCCTGTTCCTGCACCCACGCACACAGTGGTTGGGCTCCTCGCCAGGTGCATAAAGCACTGGGTTGCTCTGCACCATGTCGTCCACCACGCTGCTCTTGGACACCTCCTTGGAGCGGAACTGTGGCGGCGCTGACAAGTTCCGCCCGTCATTGTTGCCCAGGTGGTTGTAGCTCACAATGGACATGGTCTGCGGGAACATGGGGCCTCACGGATGCTGCAGGCCCCACAACACAAGCCAGGCTCGGGTTCAACCCCCCACCCTGGCCTGAGCCACACCTCCCCCCAGGCCCAACGTACCTTTAGGCCAGAGCCGATAAGGAAGTCTACAAGCACTGACTTGACCTTGGTCTGACCTGACTTGAAATCGTCTCCACCTACAAAGACTCGGCGCTGCCAAGCAAGCTCGAGCACTCCCGGCACCAGAGTGTTCTGTGGCGACCCATTGAGGAAGGCACAGCCCTCCAGGATGCTGGCCACAGCGAAGAGTGTAGAGGGCGACACCTCCAGGCCCAGCTGTGGGCACAGGTAGACAGTAAGCAGAGGGGTTCCTCTGGGGCTGGCCCTGATCCCACTCCATCTCGGAGCACACCCACCTGGATAGTACGCAGCAGGTTCTCAGCGGTGTCATTAAGGCCTGGAACCAGTTCGCAGAAACGCTCTGTGTTCGCCGTCCACAGCACGATGATTTTGTCCAGCCCCTTGCGGGACCGGAAGTCGCAGATGTCCTTGCGGATCTGCTCCAGCTAGGGGAGGGGAGGTGGGGAAGTGGGGTGGTGGGAGGTTGTTCAAGCACCCTGACCTGTGGAGACCTGGGCTACTCAGCTCTCCAGATGCAAAAAGAGCCTCAGGATGGGAGTATGGGGACAGAAAGGGGACAACGCAGGGGCATATGGGGACAGGTGGCAGGGGGAGGGGCAAACGGCAGTGGGAATAAATGCTAGAGGAGAAAGAATTATGAAAGGGAACCGGGGGAGGGGGCACGCCACACCTGCTGCGCGCGCGTGCCAGGAATGAGGTTGTCAGCACGTGTGCTCTGGTTAGCTGCGATGAACTCTGGGATGTAGACCGAGGGCCGCGGGCGCAGGGCCTCCATGTGCGGCCACAGCTGCTCCTGCAGTCCCCAATCCAGCACCTGTGCACGCCGCATCGCCTCAGCCAGGTTCAGCGACGATATGTCCCATCCTGGGGTAGACCCTCAGGCTCAGCCCCGTCCAGCAGCTGTCCCCTCCAGGGACCACCTCCCACCCCACTCTGGGTCCAGGGCTCTGCCCACCGTCAAACACAAGGTCGTCAGGGGATACCATGGGCAGCAGCTCGTGGAAGGGCACGAACACCTCCTGGCCCTCGGTGTCCAGGCCCAGGCTAACAGTGCCCACCTGGGTCAGTGAGCCGTAGTAGTTGGCCTCCTGGGGGTGTTGGGGGACGAAGTGACAATGAGGTCGGTCGTGGACAGGAAGGGCCCCACCTCGCTGTGGGGGGCCTCAGCGCCAAGCTCGGAGCTCCAAACCAGGGCTGCAGCCACTTCCCCGCCTGAGGTCCCTTCCGGGAGCTTGCCCCAACTTAGGCTCCACCCCCGGTGGAAACGGCGCCCTGAGGACCCGACCTCGCAGACCCCGCCCCCTCCTGTATGGACTCCAGCAGAGCCCTAGCTTCTCAGTGCTCCGCCCGAACCCCCCCCCCACCTTGCGACCGGTGCGCGTGGGCCAGGACAGGCGCAGCCGGTTGGCCAGGACCGCAGCAGTAAGCGTGGAGCCGTTGTTGCCGCCCCAGCCGACGAGCATGACCCCAAGCCGGGGTACCTGCCGGGCGGTCCGGAAGGTGAAACGTGTGGACGTGGGTTGCACCTGGGGGAGGGCGGCGCGGTGAGCCTGGGGCTGCAGACGTTGGGCAATCCCATCCCCTCCTGGTTCCCTGGGCCCCCCAGCCCCCGACCCCCTGGTCCCTTGCCCACCTTCAGGACACCCCCCTCACGGCTGACGCTGGTCGTCCGGTACTCGTATTGTGCCTCGATGGCCTCGGGGCCGTAGACCACGTCTGGGCTCTCGACCACAAACTTGGTTGCAGCCTCCATCGCGGCGAGCTGGGGGCGTGAGGTTGGCAGGTCAGTGGGGACACGAGAGGAGCCAGGCCGAGCCGACCGCCCTTTCTCGGACCCCCACCGCGCCCGGGGCCCCACTTACCGGCGCGGAGTCGGTTCGGACAGGCGAGCTGCTCTCCTGCTATCGCTCCGGGCGCCGGAACTCCGAAGAAAAGGGCCACGGCCCCGCCCTTGCTCCGCCCCCTGCTCTGCTTGCGCTGGGGGAGGGGATCCGGAGGAGCGAGGCACCGGCCTCGGACTCGGGTTCGAGGCCGTTCGGCGCAGGACCCACGGGCTTCCGCGTGCCTGCCTCGCCGAGCGCGCCCCGGCATACACGTGGCTTAGACCCCGGACGGGGCACGGAGCGCGTGGATTCACTTCGCACCACAGCCCGTTAAGGCGCGTGGCCTCCTATCCTCCTTTCACAAAAGAGGGCAGTAGGCTGAAATGAGTGTCAGGCTCCAGACACAAGACGGGGGGGTGGGGGGGAACAGAGGACTGAGCTAGGACGTGCACTCCAAAACCCAAACTGTTTCTCCTTCTCACTTCTAGCACCCTCCAGGCATTCTGACCTCCTGACAGAGCTCACATGCCGGAGACCTGGGAGGACTCGTTCTCTGTAGCAGGAGGGCTTGCAGAGGCAGGTGGGGGGGGGGTGTTAAGTGGTGAGGGAAGAGGAGGGGATGGGCAGGGCCCAGGCAGCCATCTAGGGAGAAGCTAGGCCTGCACAGCACTGCTCCCTGCTATCACCCAGTGATAAGGGAGCGTGGGAACTCAGAGGGCGGGGGTGGTTCGCCCAGGAACTTTCCAAAACAAGCAGCCTCCTCTGGCTGGAAAATTTCCACCACTGGCGTGGGCCCAAAAGGTGGATCATTGGGAACTTTCGCAGGAAACATGGTCAGGGCCCAGCGTTGGTGTGTGTGTGTTTGGGGCGGGGGGTGCTCCAAGACTGGCTCCAGGCTTTGCTGTCATGGGGCCCCAGTATGGAGGAGACGGTAGTGGGCTGGGGCATACCCAGCTAGAGGAAACTCAGGGAGGGCTATCTAGAGGAGGTGGCTGCTGGAAGGGGTCTAAATACATCTCTTATCTGGGGGAGTGGGTTCAGTAGCAGATAAAAAGGCAGCTGGGGAGGGGAGGTGGTGTAAGGAACTAGGGCAGACCCTAAGGGCTGGGGACAGGGAATATGGTATAAGTATTTGGGTTTTGTCCTAGTACTTGGATAGAAATTGAGTTTCAACACCAAGGCCAGTGATTTACTCAATCATACCTATGGAATAGAACTTCCACAAACACTCCTAAACCACAGGATATGGGTGAACACATGAGGTTCTGGGAGGGTGGCAACCTGGAGGGGGTATGGAAGCCCTGTGCCAGTCACCACACTTTGCCCTCTGCACCTTCTCCCTTTGGCTGTGGAAATATTTTCTTGAGCACTGTGAGCCATTCCAGCCAATTACCAAACCTAAGAGGGGGTCATCAGAACCTCCAATTTATAGCCAGTTGTTCAGAAGTATGGTTGGCTGGAGACTTGTGGCTGGCATATGAAGTGAGGGGCATTCTTGCAGGACAGAGCAGCTTAACCTGTAGGGGGTGATGCCAGCTCTGGGAACTAAATTGTTGGATGTCTACTTGATGTTGGATCAGAGGGTCATAGAAGGAGCTGGCACCTCCAGGCCATACGTGACATCACAGGAATGTGTGCAGAAAGAAGATAAAGGCCCCAAGATGCAGCCTTGGAGAACCCCAGCATTCCCAAGGCAGCGTGTGGGAGGTGCCAGCAAAAGGATGGTGGGCTAGGTAGGCTCCATGGAAGGGCAGTGCTGGGGACAGCTGTGAAGGACTATTCCTAGCAGTCAGTTGGCGATGTAAAGCGACTGCAGGGAATGTGTAATATGGGGTGAGTATGCTGTTTGAGGCAGCTGGTAACTGCAGACCACTGTCCCCACCAGACTGCAGGCTCCTAAGAGCAAGGGCAGAACCGTCTTGATTACTGCTGAGTGCCAGTGCCCAGGTAAGCTGGCTACACAGGAGGGGCTGTGGGATCTGGGTATTGGTGGGAAGAAAATCAAGGACATTATCCAGCAAGTAGTAGCCCCAAGCCCATTGGCCACAGCATAGGTCATGAGAAAGGAGAAGATCCTTTAAGGCCCCCAGGGGGACTGGACTCATGGCTTCCTCTGCTTAGGAAGGATGGTCAGAGAACTGCTTGCAGCTGCTTGCCTGCACTAAAGAGGTAATGGCCAGGGTGGTGCCAAAAGCATAGGGGCTTCAAGCAAGGCTGGTGGAGGGGGGCAGGTGAGGCAGAGGCATGTCAGAAGGCAGGTGTCAGCCTGGGCCCTGGGGTGTAGGGGATTAGGGGGTATATTCTGCCCTTCCAGGCCTGTGTGACCTCACATCCTGCTCCCCTGGGATTCCTAGGCTGCCTTAGAACTCGGGCCAAGGCCGCTGGCCTGGGGGCCACCAAGGAGGCTGAGGCCCACAGCCCTGACCCCTGGACTCTGTTAATCCTAGTCTTATTCTTTATCTGTTTGTCCTTCCTCAAATAAATGCCCACCCCCATCCTGTTCTTGGAGGCCAGGCCCTCTGCCTGCAGTTCCTCACCTGAAATACAAGACAAGGACGGCCATTCCCACTGGCATCCTGGGCCTGTGGAGCTCCACTGGGTTCCAGTGTCCCCTTCCCCATCAGAGGTACAGGGGATACCCCAGCGTGCTGGCCTAGAAGGAAAGAACAATAAAGTTACTATCATTTTCATTAGTCACAGCTCATTTCTCAAAATAAGGGCACTTCCCTCACCCCAAGTGGTGCTTCTGGAAGTATGGGGATACCACTGCTTTTCTCAGCCCACCCCATCCATACTGCAATAGCAGGGTACACTGCCCTGCTCACACAACCACTGTGGCTCCCCACGGCCCCCACCTCCCCAGTCACTGCTTATTCCTACCTGTGACCAGTCAGTCTTGGCCTTCTGCCCTGGCACCTGCAGGGCCCACCACCTCAGTCAGGTCAGCTTCCACCTGCCAGCCTCATTCCTGGGCCACAGCTTTGTCAGGATGCCTTCTTTGCCAGGTCCCAGCCCCTGCTCATCACCCTGGCCTGACTTTGGCCCACCCCAACACAGGACCAGGGCCCTTGGGCTATGAGAGACACACACGCACCCAGGGCCGCTGGATTCAGTTCAGTGAAATTTATTGTAGGTTGAAAAAATCAGCATTTATCTGTTTAGTGTACAAAAAGGACACTAGATCTCTTAAGAAAATATTAGGAAACTGAATACGTGGATGCCTTTTAATTGTAACATTTTGGCAAAAGTGAAAAGTTCTGTAAACACCAACTCCATGGCTCAAAAAAGTTTTTCTCCACAGTACAATATTAAAAAGAAAAAAAAAAAAACAGTATCAATAAGTTAAGACCATATTTAATCAGCTAGAACTTTTGTCCATCAATCCCCAAAGCACAAAACTTTTCTTAGCTTCATAATTCCTTAAAAGGAGAGGAAGAAAAAAAAAAAAAAAGGAAATTCAACTGAGTGTGCCTTGAACTGGTTCCCAGGGCAGAGGGCCGGGGTCTCCTTAAATGATCCTACGTCAACAGTCTGCCTGCTCATGTGCACAGTTGTCTGCACAACTCGGGGCCCAGGGGTGGCTCAGCCCTTGCCCACTCTGTCCCATATGAGAAATAACACAACTACTAGTGAAACATGAAGGATGAGCTTCCTTGGTGCTCAGGCACCTAGGGGCTCATGGAAGAGACTGGGGGGTGGGCATAGTGCAGGCATTCGTGAGGGGCCTGATTTTTGGGAAGCCATCAGGAGATACCCCACAGCTTAGACACATAGACATGTCTCTGGGCATTGCCGCTCTCCCTGTGGGGATGCGGCTCACAGTCACCCCCCACCCCACTGAATGTGGCCCTGAATCTGAGCACCCACTTCAGACCCCACCACACCCTGGCAGGGACACATATGGACACACACACAAATGCACACGTACATACACACAAACAGCCCCCGACACTCTGGGGGACACTACACTAGGCACGGCAACTAAGCAGCAATTGGGATATTCATGCAGACCATGCCCCCAGAGCAGGTGGACTGGGTGCCTTTTCTGAGCTCGCTCTTGGGGAGCCCCTTGACTCCACCAATCCCCAGCTCCTCCCTGAGTGCAATCCCCAAGGTGGCTCTAAGACAACCCCAGAACCCACAAGAGGACGGAGGGTGGAGCGAGGTCTCAACAGTACGACATGAAAAGCAGCAGCAAAGGGGAAATTGAGACCATGGAATAAAGTCCAGCACTGTTGCTGCAGAGTGAGCTTGTAGCACAGAGAACCCCAGTGTCCCCAACAGCTGAGAGCCTGAAATAGTGGATAGGCCCGGGGGCTCCAGCAGCTGCTCTGGGGGCCAGCTGGAGTTCTTGAAATAGACGTAGAGGGTTGAGCTGCCCTGCACACCCCTTAGAGAGAGCCCACCCTTGCTTGGGCCTGGAGGACCTAGATGGCCTGGCTGGGCACTTGGCCAGAGCCCAGCATGGGAGACGTGACCAAGGCTGGTCTCCCACCCAAACTTCCCAATGGCATCTGTAATACTGCAGAAAGGACACAGGGCAGCATCTAGACCCTGGGCATCTAAGGAGGGGAGGCACAGGTTTAGAAAAAAGATGCTTTCTCTGTCATATAAAAATAGACTCAAGTCTCATGAGCAGTAGCTAAAAGTGGCTGTCTTTGTATAAAACTAGAAAAAGCAGGCAGGCCGGCCAAGTGTTCTGACAAGAGGAAGCTGAAGCCCCTCAGATGTGGTTGGTGAGGAGCTGGGCTTCCTGGGGAGCCTGTCCTGGGCAGGGGTTGCTCAGGAGGTATGGGGGCTGGGGAGTAGGACGTCCTGCCTGTATCTGTGACCTATGGGTGCCCCATCTACATGGGGTCCCTTGAAAGCTGGTGTTGCTGGTTCATCTGCTGGCTCAGATGAACATGTCTTCTTCGTGTTTATTTTGTTAAATAAATCTTTCTCCCATTTTCAGCCCCCCCGCCCCCAGCTTTCCCGCCATCCAGAAGGGTCAGTCCAGGGATGGGGACCTCCTGTCTTTCGGCCTGGGGCTAGGGCCAAGCCTGCAGCTGCCGCTGGTCATATTCAGCGATGAGTCTCTTGATGTGGGCCAGCTTGCTGTGCAGGTACTCACAGCGGTGCTTCTCCTGGCTGTAGTTGGTGTTGGTCTGCAACAGAGTGGTGGGGTGAGCTACGTTCTGCAGCCATTGGTATGGAGCATGGCTGGAATAGGCGCTGCCCTATGTAGAGATGCTTGCCTCAGGCTCCCGCCACCCCTGCCTGTAAGCCAGTGCCCACCAGGCAATGACAAGGACCACTTCTCTGTCTTGGGCCAAAGTCCTAGACTGGCATCATTTCCAAGCCCCAGGCCCTGCCCTGAGAAATGGGGTTGTGGCCAGGGAAAGGGTCAGATGTGAGGTTGGCATGAAGCCTCCAGGACGATCTGGGGCCTAGCTGACAGGGAACCATTTGGCATGCAAGGCACACGTATGGTGAACCCACAGCTAGTAGCCTTTAGAAACTAGAGCTAACATTGCCTTGACTGAACATTAGAGATTTTCAGGTACCCCAAGGGCAGGTTTTGGAGCTCATGAGGCTGGGTGTCCCTCCCAGACTAGCAGCTAAGGGTAGAAATTTCATTTCCCCTCCTTGACTTTGGGGGCTGGTCCCCACTGCTCCACAGCTGGGTGGAGACTCACCTTTTTGATTTTGCGATATTCCTGCAAAATCTGTCCACGAGTAGTCTAGAGGAAAACAAACAAAAAGAAAACAATGTCCTCACTTGTAAGAAGCTCCAATGAAGTGAGGTGCCCTCCAATAACCTGTGACCTATGGATCACCACATACCTGAGGACAATAGCTTCTGAGTGGCCCTGCAAGGAGCTGACCAAAGTACAGAGGAAGGGCAGCAGACTGTGGGGAGGATGCTAGACTAGGGGGCAAGGTGCAGGGGCCCAGCCTCAAGGACAAGTAACAGTGGGAGGGGGCAAAAAGCACACAGATGGCTTCCTTCCTTTGTACCTCAGTTAGCCTGTCCACTGTTCAAGGCTATGTACAGAGGCCGCTGACCACCTGGGAGTACAGGGGGAGGCTGGGCATATCTACATGCTGGCAGGGAGGAGGGAGGATGGGGATGTCCTAAGGGCTTGTGTGTCTCAGATCCTAAGAACCCCCATCACTCCTCTAATCATGATCCATCTCCTCTAGAAACCAAAGTGACCTCCGCCAAGGAGATAGACCCTGATCTCTGATTTATTAGGTCTGGCCCTGCAGTCTGGTGATCAGCTGAAAGGTGGATCAAGAGGGAGGCTGGTGTCCCAGGGCTGGTGACCAAGGCCCCACTACATGGTCCTACATGGGGGCCTAGGGAACCCATGTGCCACAGGCCAAAAGACAAGGGACTCCTAGTATGGGTGGAGATTCCACAGGGACCCTCCATCCCCTCTCACCTCCCAATGTGGCTCTGAAAGCACAGCTGGGCCATGGATACAGTATGACCTGGTGCTGTCCCTCCTGGCCAGGGGTTGAGGTGTCCTATGATATGAGTAGCAGGGTACCAACAAGGTGTGGCTACCCGGCAGGCTACTAATGGGTTGCAATATTGGAGCAGCCCCTCTTCACCAGGGAGAGCAGAGGCTAGGCCTGGACCGTGAGAAACAAACTTGTCTCCCTCATGGTGAGGTGTGAGCAGGGGGCCCTACCTCATACTCCTCAGAGCCCTGGGAGAGTTGCCGGAGCTGGGCGTCCAGCTGAGTGAAGCGGCGTGTGATCTGCTCAATGCGGGCGTGCAGGTCGCGGTACTCGCTGTACTCGGCATTGAAATCATTCTTGTAGCTCTGACGCTGCTCCGAGGAGGAGATGGTGGCATATTTTCTGGAAACAGGAGAGAGGCCGGCAGGGCTCAGGGGCCACTGTGGAGGCTGGAGTGCCCGTGGCCACATGGTTAATCCCACCTAGGGAGGGCCTGACCCAAGCAGGAGCTTGGCCTAGAACAGGATGGGTGTTTGCAGTACTTGGCTCAGTACTGCTGCTTGCTGAGTGCAGGGTGGGGAGGAGGGGCAGCAGGGGTAAGGCCCTGAGAGAGGAGGAGCCTCAAGTTAGTACTCACAGCAAGTAGTCGGGTGTCTCCGAAGTTGATGTGGGGATGCTTGAGCTGTTGCAGGTCCCGTTTAAACCTACAAAGAACAAAAGAGATCTGCAAAAGGTTCACACTTGGTTGTCTGAAGAACACAGAGAGACAGGCAAGCACCATCCAGGGGCCCCAGCTGGGTCCAGGGGAAACAAGGCCTTTCTGTGATGTGTGCTATGTCCCTGAACAACAGCTCCTTAAACATTAAGTACTCAGACAGTACCACAGGCATGTGTTCAGCAGGTACCTGAAAGGATAGGTCCATCTCAGAGCCAAAGCCTGAGCAATCCAACTAGAATTTGACCTGTCCAGAGACTGCTGCTTCTGCTGACTGTACATAAAAGGCCACTATACTGAAGCGACCCTATCTAACCAAGTCCTTGTGGTGTTCGGCTTCTAGCCTTGAAGGACAAAGACAAACAGCCCAGGGGTAACATTGCACCTGCCAGAATCTCTCTCTGCTAATGGGAATTGGTGGTCTGAATTCCACCTGTTGTTTCTGCTCTTCTCCTGGTCAAAGGATTTTGGGGCCTGTAGGGCAGCCCCAGAACAGGGCTGGGTTGGAGTCTTGAAGGGATACATACCAGGCTGTCCTTGTGGTGGGGCTCAAGGACACGGGGCCAAGGCCTGCCCAGATCATGCTCAACTGAAAAACTACAAACTAGTGTTATCTAATCCTCCCTCCCAGCTTCTTCCAGATGGCTTTTCCCAACATAGATGTGGTTTTATCATTTTGTAGCAAATCCTCAGTGAGGGGGCAGCCCCCTAGCCCATCACGTTTGCCAAGCCCTCTCTAGTTTCACACTTAGGTTGCAGCATCTGGGTGTAAGGCTGCCCTGTACTGTGGGGTTCCCACCAGTGGATGGAGCACACCCCCTCCCAAACCTGTGTGTTGTCTTTAATGAAGCTGTGGTCTCCCTTGGCTAAAGCCCGTTGGACACATATGTGAGGGATTAGTCCACACTCCCATGATACATGCCCAGCATAAAGCAGGTCTCCTGGGATTATTCTGTTTTGAGGCACAGGGTCAGATCAACCCGGTGCTCAAGATACCTTTGGCGTCTGGCCTGTGACAAACCTCTGAGGCCCCCGCTCCTGCTAAAGCACTCTGCATATCCATCACTTGGTCTCCCCTGCACTGGCCAAGTGGCTCCTGCCATGGGGCCTCAGGCTCACTGGCAACACCCCCTATGGCTTCTCCTCTCCCCCAACCTCTATCTGTCCCCTTCATAGCCCCCATCACTCCACTAGCTTCTCCTGTGCCTCTCAAGGGCATGGGATATAGAGATGCATTTTTTTAGTTCATGCTGCAGGCCCCAGTGGGCCTGAACTGAGCCCAAACCCCTGACCAGGCTTGCCAGCCTGCCCAGGAAGCCACCCCAAGGCCACAGGTGTGGTCTATAGTCTAAATAAGAGTTGGGGGAAGGGGCAGCACAGGATTCAAGAGTAGCCTACAGAATAGGATGATAAGGATGGTGGCGGGGGAAGGGGGTGCTTGGGAGGTAAGAGTTGGAGCCATGGGACTAGGGCTGGCTGAACAGAGCCACCTGTCCCACAGGTGGAGGCCATCACAGTCAGAGGGGATACTGGGGAGGGCTTAGACAGCAAGGCCAAAATAGGAGACAGTGCCATGCAGAAGTGTGAGTTAAACAGACATAAGAAGCCTCCTCAGGTGCTGGCCTGGAAGCTTCCCCAGTGAGTGTGGAGGAGGGGCCTGTGCCAGAGAACAATGCCATTGTTAAAGGAGGTGGGTGGTTCCCACTTACATTTGCCTGCATGCTCAGCACACCCCAGAGAGGCAGAGCAGCACAGGGTGAGGAGGGCTCTGGGTGGGCTCTGAGGAACTTTGCTACTGTTATCATTTGAGCTGCCTTCGCATTGTAGGTTAAAATGAAGATTTTGGAACTCTGCCATGCTCTTCCTCTTCCGGGGGGTGTCTACTCCTTGATAATGCCTGATTCTAAAACTCATTTGCTCACCTCAGCTTGGGGACTAGGAACAAGCTGCCAGGCAAGGCAGACTTGCATCAGGCAGAATAGGAGCCCTATGCATCATGGGGCCAGCCTGGGCTGCACCTTCCTGGCCCGTGTTTGACTTTCCCAGGGCTCTGCCAGGGGAACAAGGGTCTCACTTGTACTGTTTGGGACAGAACATGCTGGCCATCCAGGTTGCTCAGGGCCTGTCTCTTGAGGCGAGATGGGATCAAAGCAGCAACTCAGGGAACCAGGCCCCCTTCTCCCAATCTGCCTGCCAGATGCTGCAAAGCCCAGTGGAACAGCAGGGCTGAGAGAAACCCAGAGGACTGATCCGTCTGTGTTCACTAGGACCTGCCCTCCAACCACAGGGAGGGGCTGGCACAGCCTTTCTGGAGGGTAGCTCCTTAAAAAATCTTAAGAAGAAGGCAGCTCTGCCCTCCCAGGAATGCCCCTTGCTCAGGACACTGCCTGGGGAAATGATCGGAGTAGGGGCAGGTGAGAAGCCTGAGTTTGCATATGACTAAGTGGGGCCATGATTTTGTTGCTATATGCTGATCAAATTTAGTTCACAGCCACATGGGGTACTCAGTTCAGGTGCCTGGGGCTGTGAACTCAGGATGGCCCAGGCTCTGGAGGTGACTACCCCAGCTTCACCACCAGCCCAACCTATTCACAGCACCTCCAGGGTCCCTGGGCCCCAAAGGGGTCCTCCTGCTTGGTATCCAGCCCTGGTTGGCCTTGTACCCCACATTCTGCTGCTGAGACCCAAGATCCCTCTACTTTCAGCTCCTCCGCCTGCTGCATGACCTCGTTCCAGTGCTTACCATCCACTATAAGAAAAGCCTCCCAAACCCTTTTCCCACAGGATCCTCAGGCCACAAGAGGCCCATGGCAGTACAGGTACTGCCCCTCGCCTGCCAGGCCATTCCCATAGCCTCCTCTGAGTCCAACAGACCCTGGCCCCACCTTGCCCCTCTCAGTGTCTGTGCCCGGAACTCGTTCCTATCCACATGCATCGCCCCTCCGCAGGTCTTATCTTTGTCAGACCTGTGTCTCTAGCTCCCAGCGCTGGCCTAGAGCACACAGGACTGCAGGAGTCTCCAGTGCCGAGACTGTTGGGACATTTATAGATACCCCGTGTGAGAAAACAGTGTGCAGAGAAGCTAAATGTGCATGGTGAGCCAACATGGGCGAGTGTGGGGCAGCACAGCCCCCTTGGCAAGATGTGGAGCTGGTGCGCAAGCTCCTGAAAGTGCCCTCCTGCTGAGTCCATCCCTGTCTCGCGGCACCTACCTGGGGCAACTGGTGGGGCTCCAAGGGAGTCAGGCACAAGATCTGGCATCCGGGCCTTATGCCTATCCCCAGCCGCCCTCTCCTTGTCCTTGTGCTTCTTGGACTTCTTCTTGGACTTGCCCCGAGATGAGCTGCCATGGGGCCTGCTGGTCTGGGAACAGTCTGTCAGCAGGGGAAGACTGAGGCATGGGGCAGGGGCTGAGGTAGCCACTTGCCCAAGCTCGCAGTCCCGGCCACTATGGCCCAGGTCATTACTGACATCAGCCAGAGGGTCATGTGCCCTTGGGGGCTCCAGCCGTGGGGGCAAGTGGGTGTCCATGCCGACCAGTGGGCCTGGGGTGGGCAGTAGGGCTTCACGGCCATGGGGCACAGTCAGCTTCCCATTAACTGTGGGCTGAGCTCTCTGGGTGAAGTGCGATATCCGGGGTTTCTTGTTGACCAAGGGGTCGATGAAATCAGGAGGCTGAGGCCGTTTCTGTGAAGGAAAAGAGACCATTTTAGAGGGGAGACTGTATCTGGAGTGGCTGGTATCCCCTGGAGGCTGGCTCAGAAACAACACGCAGACCTGAGCTGAGCCAGCAGGCAGCCCAGGCCTGGAGAAAATCCAGTCCTCACCTGCAAGGGCCACTCTGGACAGTGGGGGCACTAGAGACTTCTGCAGTCCTGCCAACCAGGCCCTTGGTGCCTCCTCCAAGGACCGTGCAGAAGGAAGGGCAGCCAGGTCATCAGTAGACTGCCTCAACCATCTCAATGGACTGGTCTTAAACACTGTGCTCAGTATTTACCCGAGATGATTGGGATGGTGACAGAGCCAAGTCTGAGGGACACTGGGCAGCCCCACAGACTGGGACCCATCACATTAGACCCGTGACTACTTGGATTACACAGAAGCTCTATGAGATGGTCCAGGTCTTATCCCCATTTCACACATGATTAGACTGAGGCATGTGAGGCAAGGCCAGACCATAGGAGGACATCCAGCACTGGACCAAGTGGCCCTGACCCAGGGAAGCAGGTAAAGAAAGAAAGATGGTGGACGGCAGGCCCAGGACCAAAGAGACAGAGTGGAGTATGGGTGAAATTAGGGCCCATAACCAGGGTGTATATGGACCCAGCCTTTCCACAAGGAGGCCTCAGGGCCATGAATATGGACTGGGTGCTCCAGGTTGAAGAAGTGGGAGATGAGGGTGACAGAGAAGAAGAGGAGGAGGGAGGCGGCAAGGAGGAATAGGGAGGAGGAGGAGAAAGAAGAGGGAAGAGAAGGAACAGCTCAAGGAGGAAGGAGGAAAAGGGCCTGGATGTAGGACTCCTAAGTCAGAGAATGCAGGTAGATGGGAATAGCTTTTACCAAAAAGTTCAAGCAATGGTGATGGGGGGGCATAGCCAAAGACCACCCCAGCCAGAGCCAGGTAAGTTTCTCCCACCCCCAGTGCCCTCCCTGAGTACTGACTACAATGACGGGGCCCCACTGGGCACTGTGTCTTATCCTGCAGCTAACACACAGGATTTTAAAGAACCCTCACTATAACCCTAAGAGGCAGCAGACCCAGGTACAGAGAAAGCATGAAGCTCAGGGCAGTCCAATGCCTGTCCTCCCTCAGCCATACCACCCGCAAACGTCCAAGGGAATTGCACCCAGGCCCTGGGCCCAGGCCCCAGGTCTGGGGAAGCCAGGCATCTGCTCACACGGGGCCAAAAGAAAACATCCCAGCCCTGAGCCAAGCAAGGGCCCAATGTGCTACTGAAGCATCAAGGTTGGTTCAGGCCCATTTGGCTCTGGGTTAGACCTGCCCTCTTCCACCAGCACCTCCACCCATTGGTCCTACCTGTGGGGGCGAGGCTGAACTCCCATGCTCATCTGGGGGGCTGGCAGCAGCAGGGTCTCCAGGGAGGCCGCCTGTGCTCTGTGGCTGGCACAGCTTCCTACGGAGAAGCAGGGTAGGTGAGGGCTTGCTGCAGCACTCCTCAGGGAGCATCCAGGCCCATCCGTCTCTGCATTGACATCACATTATCCTACCCCTGACCAGTGATTCAGGTAGAGGCCACCACCCTGCTGAATCAGAATGGGTATGCTGGGTACACTAGGGCCTGGCAGGCAGAGCGGCTGGAGCATATCCCGCCCGGGTTCATCCACAGCTGCCCTGTAGCCTCAGCCTCACTGCCCAGAGGACTGCCCCACAAAGTGTCCTGTGCCAAGAGAAGGGTCAAGTTGACCACCTACACCCCCATTACCATGGAGACCAGGGAACCATGTAAAACTGACCAAACACTCAAGGTCTGTCCCTTGAAATCTGGGCTCACTGAGGAACTGGCCTCTCAACTGTTCATCCTAATAATGACGCTCATTGCAGAAACTTTAGAGAATGTTGACTAGAATTGAGACGATCTGGTCTGTGACAGGAAGGCCTCTCAGATTCAGCACCTGCCTTCCTGGGAGCCCAGGCCACCGCACCTACTTGTGGACGGCAGAGGCAGCCACTGGCCTGCCTAGACTTAAGCAAAACAATGCAGCCAGAGATAAGAAGAAAGACACACCAACACTTGATAGGCAAAGAGAAGCCCTGATAAGGACCCTAGACCGTGTGTGGTGCTGAGGGCCCTCCACACACTGCAGGGAGGCTGAGGTCTGGGGGCTCAGGGGCCAGGTCTGAATTGCTCCAACCAGCGATGAGCAAGTCTGACTCTCAGACCAATGGCTACATTCCAAACCACTGCTGCTGTCCACTGCATGTGACCCAAAATGCAAGGAGAGCCACAGGAAAGGTGCCCAAAATATGCACTCAGTGACTAGGGCAACATGGTCCCCATGGCCAAGGGGAAACAGGTTTGCTGTCCAGCCACATGGAAGCCACAAGAGCTCTTGTTAAAGACAGAAAACCAAGGACAGGTATTTCCATCCATTCTTAAGCCACCAGTAAAAAAGGCACGAAGAGGAAAGGGAGCAAGAGAGTGACAATATTTAAAACAAGCAGAAGTACAAGTTGTGACTATCCTATAGGATCCAAGAAATCCAAGTCCCAGGCTATAGAACCCCATGGCCTGGAGGTTGGAGCCTCAGATACCTCAGATGAGGGTTCCCCGAGCAGCCCTGCTCTGGGTCCTGATCTGCTACAGAGTCCATACCATGTCCAGGAGAGGAGCCCAGGCCTTTTACAGGCACTGGGAGGTTGTTTGGGCCACACTCAAACAACAGGAGAAACACAGATATGTGGTCTTGGGAGAAAAGGAAACAAAGGGGCCCCCTGAGGGAGCAGAGCCATCCAGAGGAAAGTCCTGGGGGTAAGGGACTTCCAGGCAACAAATGTCAGCTGCAAAATAGACAGAAAAATGCTTTTAAAAGGGAAGAGAGACTGTAAGAGGATGAAAATGTTAACTCAACAACAAAAACACCAGTCTTACTATCTTCAGAAAGACAAAAGATTTGAATAGACATCTCTCCAGAAAAGACATACAAATTGACCAATAAACACATGAGAAGGTACTCAACACAGCTATTCACCAGAGAAATGCAAATCAAAACCACAATGAGATACTAACTACTTCATTCCCACTAGGATGGCTAGACTCCACACACACACACACACACACACACACACACACACACACACACACACACACACAATAAGGGTTGGCGAGGTCGTGGAGAAGTTGGAACCTTCATGCACTGCTGGTGGGAATGTAAAATGGTGCAGTCACTAAGGAAGAGTTTAGCGGTTTCCCAAAAAGTTAAACACAATTACCATATAGCTCAGCAACCAGTATGTGTTTGAGAACTGAAAATCCACATCCACAAAAATCCTTGGACACAAGTGTTCATGGAACACTTGGCAAAGTCACAATGGCAAAGAGGTGGAAAGAACCCAGGTGTCCATCAAGGGATGAATGAATAAACAAAATGAGGTCCATCCACACGATAGAATATTTAGCCATAAAAAATAATAAAGCATTAACACATACTATAATCTGGATGAACCCTGAAAACACTGCACTGAGTTAAAGATGGAACACAAAAGGCCACATGGTGTATGATCCTATATATATAAATGTCTAGAAGAGGCAAATCCATAGAGATAGAAAGCACAGTAGTGGTTGCCAAGGGGAAGGCAATGGGAGAGTGACTGATAATGAGGATAATCTCCTTTGAGGTGATAAAAATGTTCTGAAATTAGATAAGAGACAATGGTTGAGCAACACTGTGAATGTACTAAATACCACTGAGTTGTATATTTCACATGGGTGACTTGTATTAACTGAACTATATCTCAATAATATGATGCTACAAAAAGACAACAACAAGGACTCTTGGGAACTAGAAATGATGGCCAAGAAAAACACAGACTGAGAGAAGCCAAAAAAAGAGTCTAGGAACACATTACCCTGTATTAGAATTAGAGGAAGCATGAGAAAGGGCAGAAAGGCCTTTTCACAACTGCCCACTGACAGAAAGGAGGACTAGTGAGTTTTCAGAATGTGAGGGCCACAGCGCCCACCCTATATTACCTGCCATACTGTCCATGTGGACATGCACTAGGCTGGGTGGTCAACCTCTGAGCACTGCTTCCTACCACAGACAATATGCACACACACTTGTGTACACAAACACACAGGCTACTCGCTTTTGGCCATATCCCTTCCCAGGAAATCAGTGAGGCCAAGGCCCTGCGGTCTGAGAACTCAGAAAGCTGCAGAGAGGTTCTAAGGGTGAACGGACAGGAGCAGCCTCACTGTGCTGCTTGAGTGCCCCTTGCCACCACAAAGCAGCTGGATTGGGGAAATCAACCATTTCAACACTGGACCTTTTGCCTAAAATTGTGTGATGGATGAAAACACCTACAGAAGGGGACAGTGCCAATTTAACAGGTTTAACTAGGGCAATAGAAGACCCCCAGAGAGGGGATACCCGGTAGGACGCATCTTCTGCAGAGCACCGCCCCTTCCCCACAGCTACCCAACACCCAGAGACCTCAGACAGGCAGAGCAGGACCTCAGGCCTGGTGGCTCAGGGAATGAGTGTCCCCCAGGGCTTAGGAGGAACCTGGGATTCACACAGAGTGGTCCCAACTCAGTTCTGCTTTCCAGATGCAATTAATGCTTTAAACAGCTGAACTTTTTTTGTTTTTTGTTTTTTTAAGAAAACCCTCACAAAGAGCTCCAAGTCCCTGAGAAATCATTTAAAGACTAATTAGTGATCAGCCAGCTCCTAGGCCAGGCATTTATCAGAAGCATTAGTTGCTGGCCTAGGCAGGCCACATACTCACTCCTCTCAAAGCCTCCTAAGCCACTCTGACCTCTAGTCTCAATTAACCCCAGAGGAATGCATTTAATTAACACTGCTTAGGATTGCAGAAAGCTTTGTTTTTGTACTTCAGGTTCTTTAATGGTTCTAAGAAAGAAGCTCCAGCAAGAGAGGACCACAGGGACAGAGCAAGTTACAGGCAGAAACTTCATGGGTAGGGAGGGGCAGCAGGAACAGTTTGGGTGGGCTGAGGCCTCTGTGGGGCACTCTGTATATGTAGCAGTAACATATGCCCCCAACCCTATTCAGGGGGCGGGGCGACTAGACTTTCCCCAAGTGCAAGACCAAAGTGGGGTACCTAGGCAGTGGGGAAAATGGCTAGAATCCCCATGGACCCTACCACCCTGCTCTTAGCCCCAAGGTCTTGGGACCGGGCAGGCCCCTCCAGCATCCTGGAGATTAAGATCTGCCCCAGGCCCAAGGGAAGTAGCCTTACCGAACAAGCATTCGCTTTAGCAGCTGCTGGTCCCCCTCTGAGTAGCCAGGCCAGTCCTTCTGCACATCTTTGTACACACAGTCCTTCAGAGTGCACGTGCCGTCCTTAGCATTCACATTGGCCACCTACAACAGAGAGCCACCGTCACCTTGTGGGAAGCCCAAGAGGAAGAGGGCATGAAGGAAGGCAGATAGACCTAGAAGGGAAAAGGACAACAGCCCACTCCCAGCTCCCCTGTACCAGGTCCAGATGCACACATCTTTGGGGGCCAGGCTGGCTCCAAAGTGGGAAAATGTCATCTATAAACCCTACCAGCCTCCCACGGCTTTGGACTGAATGTGTGTTTTCCCCCAAAGTTCATGTTAAATCTTAACCCCCAATGCAATGGTATTTGGAGGTGGGGCACCTTTGGGAGATGATTAAGTCATAAGAGTGGAGCCCTTATGAATGGTATTAGTGCCTTTATAAAAGAGATGCGAGAGAGCTCCCTGGCCTCTTCTACCAAGTGAGGACAGTGTGAGAAGATATCGCCTACGAACCAGGAAGGGGACCTTAACCAGCCACCCAATCTGCTTGCACCTTGATCTTAGACTTCTAGACTCCAGAATTGTAAGTAGCAATATCTTTTGTTTGAGTCACCCAGGCCATGGGATTCTGTTACAGGAGCATGAATGGACAAAGACATCCACTCTTGGATTTGCAGCTTCTGGAGCAGAGCAGGAAGAGGTTGGGGCTGCCTACAGGGGCCATACTGAGCCCACATCAGCCAGCCCTCCTTCCACTGGTTAACAAAAAATAAGTTGGTCTCCAAGATGGTTTACAAACATGGATTTAAAACATCTGCATTACACATGCAGAAGAAAATGAACAAGTGTGTGTGTGTGTGTATGTGTGTGTGTGTATCCTTTTCATATTCATAATGGTAACCACATATCAAAGATTCAGAACTGAAGGATATAACATAAAACAAACAAAAAACTAGAGTCAAAACCCACAAAAGCCAACCAAAAAGAAAAAAAAACAAACAAACACAAAGACAAAGAAGCAGTGAAACACCAAGCTACCAGAAAGCAAAAGATAAAATGGCTTTAAGAGGACCTCATATTTCAATAATCACCCTAAATGTGAATGGACTGAACTCACCAATAAAAAGGCATAGAGTTGCAGAATGAATCAAAACACAAAACCCAACCATATGCTGCCTCCAGGAGATACATCTCCGCTCCAAAGACAAATATAGACTCAAAGTGAAAGGGTAGAAAATGATATTTCAAGCAAATGGCATTAGAGAAAAGCGGGAGTAGCGGTACTAATATCAGATGAAACAGACTTCAAAATAAAAAAGGTAAAGATATGGAGGAACACTTCATAATGATAAAGAGAATCATGCACCAAGAAGACATAACACTTATTAATATCTATGCTCCCAATCAGGGAACCCTGAAATGTGTAAAGCAATTATTAACAGAACTAAAGGGAGAAACAGACCAAAACACTGTCGTAGTAGGGGACACCTAAATACCCCACTGTCGAATATGGACAGATCATCCGAACAGAAAATCAGTAAGTAAATAACATCCTTTAATGACACATTAGACTAACTGGACATAATTGACATACACAGAGCCCTCCATCCCCAAACAGCTGCTTATACATTCTTCTCTAGTGCACATGGAACATTCTCAAGAATCGACCACATACTGGGACACAGAAATAGCCTCAACAAACATAAGAGGGCTGAAATCATACCAACCATATTCTCTGATCATAGTGCTTTGAAACTAGAGATCAACTACAAAAATAAATCAAGAAAAACCACAAATACATGGAGATTAAACAATATGCTACTAAAGAATAACTGGGTCAGGGAAGAAACAAAAAGAAAGATCAAGAGATACACAGAAACAAACGATAATGATAGTACATCATATCAAAACATTTGGGACACCACAAAAGTGGTCCTAAGAGGAAAGTTCATATCATTACAGGCCTATCTCCAAAAACAAGAATGAACCCAAATAAACAACCTAATGCTTCATTTTAAAAATTTAGAAAAGAAAAAGCAAATCAGGCCTAAAGTCAGCAGAAGGAAAGAAATCGTCAAAAGCAGAGCAGAAATAAGTGAAATTGGAAACAAAAAGAAAAAATAAATACAACAAGGAGCTGGTTCTTTGAGAAGGTTAATAAAATTGACAAACCCATGGCTAGACTCACTAAAGAAAAAAGAGAAAGGACACAAATAAACAAAATCACGGATGAAAAAGGGGAAATTACTGACATCGCAGAAATACAAAGGATCATACAAGAATACAATGAAAAAGGATATAATAACAAATTTAATAAGCTAGAAGAAATGGACCAGTACTTAGGAAAATAAAATCATCCTAGACTGAATCAAGAAGCTCTGGAAAATCTAAATAGACTGTTCATCAGTATAGAAAATGAAATAATCATCAAAAACCTACCAAAAAGTAAAAGTCCAGGACCAGATGGCTTCACCAGTGAATTCCATCAAACATTTATAGAAGATTTAATACCTACTCTCCTTAAACTGTCCAAAAAAATCAAAGAGGAGGCAATACTTCCCAACTCATTTTATGAGGCCTGATACCATTTTATATCACTCTAATACCAAAACCTGGTAAAGATAACACACACACACAAAAACTACAGACCGATATCGCTCATGAACACAGATGCAAATACCCTAAATAAGATACTAGCGAACCAAATACAGCAACATGTTAAAAAAATTATACACCACAATCAAGTGGGCTTCATCCCAGGGGCACAGGGATGTTTCAACATATGCAAATCAGTTAATGTGACACACCACATAAACAAACTAAAAAATAAGAATCATCTATCAATATATGCAAAAAAACCTTCAACAAGATACAGCATCCATTTATGATCAAAACACTTAACAAAATCAGTATAGAAGGAGAGTACCTTAACATTATAAAGGCCATATATGACAAACCCTCAGCCAACATTATACTTAATGGTGAAAAACTAAACACCTTCCCTTTTAGATCAGGAACAAGGCAAGGCTGTCCACTATTGCCACTGTTATTCAATATAACAAACAGTTGAGGTCCTAGCAAGTGCAGTCAGTCAAGAGAAAGATATAAAAGGCATCCAAATAGGAAATGAAAAAGTCAAACTGTTCTCTATGTAGAAAACCCTAAAAACTCCACAAGAATACTACTAGAAATAATAAGCAAATACAGTAAAGTCTCTGGATACAAAATCAACGTTCAAAAATCCATAGCATCTACAACCATGCTACCCTGAACAAACCTGATCCCATCTGATCTCAGAAGCTAAGCCGGGTCAGACCTGGTTAGTACTTAGATGGGAGACCACCTAGGAAGACCAGGTGCTGTAGGTGTAAAAGATTTAAAAATAAGGGGCTAAAGCTCACAAAGTCCTTGTAATCTGTGAGGACAACCTTACCTAAATAAATATATAAACAAGCCATAGTATTCTTATACTAGAATAATAAAATGTCAGAAAAAGAAGTAGAAAAAATAATTCCTTTCACAATTGCAACAAAAAGAATAAAATACCTAGGAATAAATTTAATGAAACATGTGAAGGACCTATATAAAGAAAACTATAAGACCCTATTAAAAGAAATAGAAGAAGATACAAAGAAATGGAAAGATATTCCATGTTCACAGATTGGAAGAATCAACATAGTTAAAATGACCATATTACCTACAGCATTATACAGATTTAATGCAATCCCCACCAAAATCCCATCAACATTTTTTAAAGAAATAGAACAAAAAATCATCAAATTTGTAGGGAAGCACAAAAGATCCCAAATTACCAAAGCCACCTTGAGAAAAAAGAACAAGGCTGGAGGCATCATTCTGTCCGACTTCAAATTATACTACAAAGCGACAGTAATCAAAATGGCATGGTATTGGCAGAAAAACAGACCAGTGGAACAGAATTGAGAGTACAGAAGTAAATCCAAATTTATATGGGCAAATAATTTTCAACAAAAAAGCCAAAATCATACAGTGGAGAAAGGAAAGCCTCTTCAATAAACAGTGCTGGGAAAACTGGAAATTTTGCCACCAGCAAAAGAAGGAAACTAGACTGTTGTCTATCTCCACACATCAAAATTAACTCAAAATGGATTAAGGACCTGAATATAAGATCTGAAACGGTAAAATGCATAGAAGAAAACATAGGAACTAAATGTAAGGACCTGGGACTTATAGAGGATTTTATGAATTTGACCCTTGCAAGGGAAGTAAAAGCTAAAATAAATAAATGGGACTACATCAAACTAAAAAGCTTCTGCTCAGAAAAAGAAACCATCAACAAAATAGAGAACCATTTGAATGGAAAAATATATTTGCAAGCAACGCCTTCGTTAAGGGCCTAATATCCAAAATATACAAAGAACTCATGTGACTCAATAATAACAATGACGAAAAACAAACAATCCAGTCAATAAATGGGCAGAGGACCTGAACAGACATTTCTCCCTAGAGGACATACAAATGGCCAAAAAATATACGAAAAGATGCTCAACATCGCTAGCTATTAGGGAAATGCAAATCAAAATCACAATGAGATACCATCTCACACCTGTCAGAATAGCTATAATCAACAGGACAGTAATAACAAATGCTGGAGAGGATGCAGAGAAAAAAAAAACCCTCATACACTGCTGGTGGGACAGCAAATTGGTACAACCATTATGGAAAACAGTATGGAGGTCCCTCAGAAAACTAAGAATTGATCTACCATATGATCCAGCAATCCCTCTACTGGGTATTTACCCCAAAGATTTGAAAACCCATATCCAAAATGACATTAGCACACCAATGTTCATAGCAGCATTATTCACAGTGGCCAGGTCATGGATGTAACCGAAGTGTCCTATAATAAATGACTGGCTAAAGAAGCTGTGGTACATATATACAATGGAATATTACTCAGCCATAAGAAGAGATGAAATATTGCCATTTGCGACAACATGGATAGACCTCGAGATAATCATGCTAAGTGAAATAAGCCAGACAGAAAAAGTTGAAAATCACGTGATATCACTTATACATGGGATATAAACCTAAAACCAATAAATGAACAGGACAAACAGAGACTCAGGGACATAGTCAATGTACTAGTGGTTATCAGAAGGGAGGGGGTGGAGGAGGAGGGGAGAGGTAGAAGAGGTAAAGGGAGTCAAATCTAGGGGGATAGGGGAAGGGTAAAGTGGGTAAAGGGAATCAAATATATGGTAGCTGAAGGAAACTGGACTTTGGGTGGTAATCACACAATAGAATATACAGATATCAAATTATAATGTACACCTGAAAATTACATAATTGTATTAACCAATATTACCCCAATAAACTTAAACTAAAAAAAAAAACAAAAACAAAAACAACAACAACAAAAAAAAAAACGTGTGCCTTAAAGATTCCTCCTAAAGTTGTGAAGGCCATTGCACCAAGGTGGGCACTTCCGTCTACCTCGCTGGGCACCCTGCTCTCCCACGCACGCATGTATAGCTATGTGCTGCTATTTTTCCCTATTGCTGGTTTCTAAGAGAACTTCATATTAGTGTTTTCCGTAGGGAGCATTTTTAATGGCTGAATAATATTCTAAGTGGCCATACTATGATTTACTCAAATGGTTCTCCTTTGTGGGACACTGATACGTTTCCAGTTTCTCTGAAGCATAAACAGACATCTCTGTGTACAGGCTTTTCCATGCTGGCAATGGTTTTCTTCGGCCTGCTTCTCAGAAGTAGAATTAGTGGGGTCAAAGGCTCTAATGCTTTTATGTTTTTTGATACATTTTGCTAAAATGCCCTTCAGAAGGGCCACCTACCTATTAACACTCCCACCCATAAGGATGTCTCCCAAGGGGAGGGGTAGGGAAGCACCTGCCCATGGGCCCCCAGTGTCTATGGGTGGGCCTGGATCCCAGCCCAGATCCACAAACACGCATGGAATGCAGCTCCATTTTTTCCACAGAGGAAGGTCACAGAGGCCTATTCTCCCCACCCTTGCCCTTTGCCATGAACTCTTGGCGGGGTAAGAGTAATGAAGAACCCCAAATGGACCAAATACCAACATCCTCCTACCAAGCATGCTGCATGGTTCACACCAGGCTCAGGCTACACTGAAGACGGGGAAGTAACCACAGTTTTGCTGAAGAACTCAGTAAATATAGAAACTCATCCTCAGATACTGGTACCATCTTGATGTGGGCTTTCTGCTGTAGGAGGTGCAAGTCAAGTCTCAGAGACAGAAAACAGGAAGGGCAGGTGAGCTGGTAGAGCAGAACCTGAAGAGGCTTAATCATGCCTCCTCCTCAGGGTACTCATATAACTGTCCTCACAGCAGCACAGTGGAGTGGTATCTGCATGGCCCAGTAGACGTAGTGGAGCCACAGCAAACCACTCTTTCCCAGGGGTCCTCCAGCTGCTTCCTGGAGCCATGGGAGCCAAGGCAGGGCCTTGCTCCAAAGCCCAGCCTATTTCTTTATAGCGGGCTCCACTGACAGCACCACGTTCCTGCTTGCTAAGCTCTTGGCCCCACAAGAAGTGCTGCAGTCATGCCCCAGGCACAGATAAAGACTGGAGGGTCCAAAAGTGAAGCCCCCTGCCTGAAGTCACAGCTGGTGAGAAGTAGGGAGGCCCTTGTGACTGCTGAGCCTGAGCTCTCACTAACTCACGTGTATGGGTTCCCCAGGTTTTACTCTGTTATAAAAACCCTGAGCAGCTGAAGTCTTGGATCCCCTATGCAGTGTCTGCTGCCTACATGTTGGAAGATGGCAAGGAGTGCAGCGCTGGCCTTACCCGAAGCCAACCCAGACAGTAAGCGCCACACTCTCAGCCCACTGCCTATCCAGATGATCTATACAGATTGCTCACAGGCTGGCGGGACCCCACCGCCACCTACCCAGCTCAGCCCTGGGCAAGCACGCACCTGCTGGAGGAGACTGTCCAGCATGTCCTTATCCGCCTGCGCCAGGCCATCCTTCTGTAGCCGTAGCAATAGTTCGGCTTTCCGGTAGGGCCTCAGTGCCAAAAGGTGCAGAACTCGGTCACGGAAGGGCCTCTGAGACACCCCACCACCCGCGCTAACACCGCTTTTCTTGATGGCACTTGCCAGGTTGATGGGGGTTGCACGCTTCCGGGAAGGCACAGCATCCATCGCCCCTGGGGCTGGTTTCCGAAACTGAACCTTCTTGCCTGCCACAAGAACCAGGTTATTACGGATTAAAAAGGGTTTTGGGGTGGCCATGATGTCCCACTGTCTGTAACCAGCACCAAGTTCCTAAGCCTGGAAGGTGATGGCCAATAGCACTGCACCCCCAACAAGCCAGCATGCCCAGCCCAGCCTCCTTGTTGAGAACTTTGGGCAGCTGAGGGCACCACCTGCTGACCACATATAGCTCATTGGGCACCTACAGTCTCTGAAGTGGGAGCTGCAGGAAGTAGAAGCATGTTAGGGCCATTAACTGACTTCATCATGGGCACCCTAAATCGTGGAGGCCAAAAACGCCAACCACCACAGGGAGAAAGAGTTGGTCTATAACCATTTTAGATGTTAAAAGGTGGGGGGTGAGGGGGACCCTGAACTGCCAGAGGCAGATGCCCCAAGAGCCTGTACTTCATAGCCCTATGCTGGTCCCAAGGGATCCGCCATTCTTTTATGAAAAAGGAAAGACAAAAGGTGTCAGGACTGCTTGGCAGCTGCTCTGGAGACTGAGGTGCTAGCAGCTCCCAAGCTGTAGCCCCAAGCACTCCTTGGGCGAATGTGAGTTGCCTAGAGCCCTAGGAGCAGAGGGCTGCTCCCCACCCTCCCTGTACAAATAAACTATGGGTCCAGCACAGTTATCCTTCCATCAAGACAGTGAGTACTGCTCTCAAGGGAGGAAGTCGTTAACTCTGTCTTGGATGGAGCCTCTGCCATGGAGGACTGTGAATGGCCAAAAGGTCAGCCAATGCCTTGAATCCTTGGGCCAAAAAACTCTTCACATGACTTCTTTTTATTCTTATCCCTTAAAGCTGATTTGTCAGATTAACACAAGTGCTTTTTGAATCCTCAGGGCCTGACTTCATCCCCAGAGGACTCAGCTGAAGGGTTGACATGGGGAGGGGAGAGGCCTGAAACAGCTGGATGTGCTCATCTGTGATTTCAGAGGCAGATGAGTGTTTCCATCAGACTGTAAACCACAGCAAAAACTCTTGCTGTACCCAAAGTGGTCCAATAAAACAAATTTTGACTAAGTTTTTAGCCAAAGGACCCAGAAATTTATTAAGATGTGTATGAATGTGCACATTTCAATCTTGAGGTGACAGCAAGTGGATGAAGCACTTTTGGATTCTGACCCTAGCATCAGGAAACTCACAGCCCAGGGCCCAGGCTCTCTGGGCAGTGTGGCTACATCCACTAGGGACCAGCATGACTGGCAGGACAGACTCCTGCAACGAAGTCTCAGGTTTCATTCAAAGTCAACCCCACTGCCAACCAAGGAAAATCACAGGCTTTCTTTGGGGGGGATTTGAAATCTTCCCACCTCTTCTCAAGACAGAGAAATCCCATGAAGCCATCGAGGTCCTCATTTGCTGTGAGCCAGTTCATGCTTCTCTAACTTTATGCCCCTCTTTACCTGGCAATGAAGTATGATGACTTTAACTCTGACTAGGTCCAGGAGGTGGGAAAGGTGCAGCTGGGTGGTAGAGCTTTCTTAATAAACTCTACTTTTCTCCCCATTTTTAACATTGTTGGTATCTCAATTTCACAATAATTTCTGAGTGGATGCTGAGCTACTGGAGCCTTCTGGGTAAGCAGGGATCAATGCCTTTCCTTCCAGGTCTCAACCCAACAGTCCCTCACTGTCCTTAACACAGCAGCAGGCCACCATGTTAGCTGCAATGGCCTTGGGTAGGAGTCAGCTAAGCAGGTGAAGGCAGAAGGTGATAGCCAAAGGAAAGATGGCAACCCTAACTTCATGAAGCATGTTTGTGACCCTGATGGGCAGAGGTCCCTGAAGCCACAACCTGAGAGAGGGGCCATGGATTCAAATTTCTCCAGTTCTCAGGCCCTGAGTCTACCTGGAGGTTTGGAAGTGGCAGACAAAACAGCCCTCAATGAATGCAGGAGGATCTTCCTGACCCAACATGAACCTGGCTGGTCCAGGTCAGGGGCCACACCTCTGTCATCCACCATTCCTACTCCTGGCCTGGACAAGCCCTGAATGCCTCTGGTTCCTTAAACAGTTGCCCACAGGTGGAACACCCCCCCCCATAGGTAGAGCTGCAGGTCTTCCGTCCTCACCCAAGTAGCGTCCTCCAGGTTTGATGACAATGGCGCCACGGCTCCGAGTCTCCTCCTCAGCCTGCGCCATGCTCTGCCGCGCCTTCTGATAGGAGTCGTCAGTGGCACACACTGTGATTTTGTCCTGGATGCTACCCAGGCAGTCCAGATGGACATCCCCATGGCTGCAAGACAAGGGGCCGGGAACCAAGATGAGACATGATCTTGGGGCCTGCACCCTCCCACCCCTGCTGGGAAACAGGGCTCAACACTGACTGGAGCCACGTGGTTTCAACAGGGCACATCTTGACCCAGAAGAAACAAGAGGACCCAGTCCCCCGGGCCAGAGGTAACACGCCAGAACCCACACCCACACTGTAGACACAGTGAAAAGAGCCAGAGTAGCTCATCTAAAAGAAAGGGGCACACTGGGCCAGAGATGGTGGGCAAACATCTGCACAGTGGGCTAGGTTGTGGGGATCCCCAGGGTGGAGGTTGGAGAGGCAGGGCTGTCCCTCCGGGCCTCACCTGGAGATGTACTGCTGGATGCAGTCGAAACTGCCCTGGGGGCTGTCACGGCCGATGTTGGAGAGGTAGAAGGAGAAGGTCCGAGCCTCCGAGGGGCAGTTGGGCTGGGGGATGGAGATGTGCTGCATGGAGAGGGGGGTGTCATCAAGGGGGCCATGGCACAGAGGGGACCATGGGACAAGCCAGCTGCTGAATCCCGCCAGTCCATGCAGTTAAGACCCTTACAGCAGGAACATGCTAGTGTTTCCTTCAAGACACACTTGGGATTTCCTGGCAGTGACAGGACCTATGGCTGGTCCCTATCACCTTCCCCCAGCAATGCTCAGAATCCTCAGTTCCTTGATAGGGGGGAGGGCAATGGCACTGCAGTCAGATGAGCACAGAGAGCTCACCACAAACCTAAAGGCAGGGACCCCACCTGGTTCTGGACTGTGACCCACCACATCTGGCTCAGGATAACCTCAAAAATGAAATGAGACAAGACAAGCATTAGCAACTGGCAGGG
This sequence comes from Cynopterus sphinx, assembly GCA_030015415.1. NCBI lineage: Eukaryota > Metazoa > Chordata > Mammalia > Chiroptera > Pteropodidae > Cynopterus > Cynopterus sphinx. The sequence continues at coordinate 49,105,515 of CM057390.1, read as the reverse complement.
CATCATGGGCAGCCAAGATGCTCTGACCCTCGCTCCTGCTGAGCAACCCCTACTCTACCTTTTCCATGTGGACAGAGACTCCACCTGAGTGTCCGTCTACTGTCCCGTGGCCATGAGCTAGGCCTCTGAGGGTCACAGGGAGATATGCCTAAAGCTGTGTACACAATGAGCAGCTGCCCAGAATATGGTAGGAAGTCTATACATTACAGTCAGCAAAATGAAAAGGAGCTTTCAGAAAACCTGAGCCTGACGAGGGTGGCTCCCCCTCATCCACCTTAATCCTCTCCCTCCCTTGTTCTGGTCTGGAGGAACCTGGCCTCCCCAGGCATTATCTTGCTGTCTTAGCTCTCAAGGGGCAGTGACTGCCAAGGACACTCATGGCCCTAGTACCCCACCCCTGCCCCTGCCGGCCTGTGAAGACTCGATCCCACCCGAGAAGTCAGGAGGGGAGATGTACCCTGGTTCCAGCCACAAAACAACTCCAAACAGTGCAGTCAGAACCATGACAGGTCCAGCTCATGCCAGATCGATAAGGGGGCTGCCTGCCAGAGGACATAGGGCTACAGGAAGCCCACCTGTGACAGCTCTAGGATGTCCCCTGCAGCCCCGAAGAGAGCTAATGATGGGCTAGGCCAAGTGTACAGAGGCCCACTCACCACTCTGCAGACACTCTACTTGAGCCTACACAGGGAACAGCCACTGCACCTCCCCCTAAACAGGGTGGGGGACTCTTCACTGTGACCCTATCACTCTGTGTGGGCATTTTCCACCCAGGCATATATGCCCACTTCCAAAATTCATCCTGAGGGGAGGGGAGGGCCTAGCACAGAGCCCAGAGGCTGGTCTATGTAGGACAGAGGGTGACAGGGTTTGATACCAATCCTCAGGAAAGCCTGGTGCTGCTAGTGATGGAGAGAACACACAAAGGGGGCACTGAGGGCCAGTGCCCTCAGGACAGTTAGGGGGTCGGGCGAAGGTTTGCTGGGAGCTCTGCATGGCAGGTTCTCAAAGTCTCTGCCCCTCCCTGGCTTTGTGGCACCACTGCCGTGAAATCCTCTTAAACAGACCAGAACAGTAAACATGCTTGGCCCATCCCATTCAAGAAGGCTTTGAGTCCCTCTGAGGTCTGAGGCCCAGAGGGGTCACTGGCTCCTCGTTGCGGGGGTGGTTGGGCCAGGTTCTGGCCAGAGGCCTATCACCTTCTCCTTCCTTTTAAATCCATTTTAAGTTGGCTGCTGCCCTTCCCCAGATATGTGCAGTGCAGGGGAGAGCTCTGGAGACAAATCATGTCCCAGGTGGGGGCAACACTGTGAGGAGGAGAGCTCTGGCCCGTCTCTTCAGGGAAAAAGAGGAAACAGGTGCACATGGGACCCAAACGCCACTGAACCAGGTCCTCTCTGGCCAGAGGGATTTTCAGAGACTGCCAGTTTTCTTCAACATTTTCATTCCCAGGGGACCATTCTGGGAAGAGAGAGTTACTACTGTGGCTGAACATCCCTTCTAGGTGAAAAGCAGCCTCTTCTGCTCACCTTCCCGGCTGGAAACCTCACTTCCCAAATCCCACACCCAGGGCCCTTTCTGAGCACCTTCTTCTCGTTACTCTCCATGGGCTTAGAAGAGCAATGCACCATCTCGCCCACCCCTGCCTGTGACTCTGGGAGTCTCAGCTGCTCAACCATGGCTCAGGATGGCTCTGAATTCCAAACCCCCTTCTAGAGATTTTAAAAGATGTTTCCAAATTGTCCCTGTAACCAACACAGCAATAAGCACATCCTAATTGCTCCTGCAGACTTGGTTCCTAGATGCACAGATGGTGGCCAAAGGCCAGAGACCAGTGCTGCCTGACTTCCGTTCTAGAAACTGCAGCTTGGGCTCCTGCCATAGCCTAGGGAAACATCAAGGCCCTGAACAGCCCTGGATGAAACCCTACCTCTCCTCCTTTTTTCAACTTAAGAGTTTACAGATGGGACTGGCCAGGTGGGGGTGCTTCACCAGCTGTCAACTCAGAAGTGATCCCCTGACAGCAGGGGGGACAGTCAGTCAGCTCAGTGCCCCTGAGTAGAGAACAGATGCAAACATGAGCTCCGCAAATGGACAGGTGAGCATTTTGCTCTGGCAGACGATGCCCTGGGGACCAGATGCACTCAGATGCAGCCAAACTCTCCAGAGAATGTGGCAAATGCCATAGAGGTGTTCAAGGAACCAACCAACATCAGACTCAGCTGCATGTCTTCATGGCCCAGCTTTTGTGGAGCATCCAGCTCAGGCTGGGAGGTGGCCAGGACAGATCTGACACCCACTCAGGAGATGTGTGACGCTGTGACCCTATGCCAGATACATTGCATTCGCGTCTTAGGAGGACATGCACCAGGAGCAAAGTGAGCTCATTCTGGGATACAAAAAATACACTGTTTCTCTTAAGGTCATGTTTTTTGGCACAGGGCTCTTTAAGTGAACAAGGTCCCCATCTAGTGGTAGATGAGGATACTGAAGGACAGAGAGGTCCCAAGCAAAGGAACCTACAGATGGGGTCTCAATCTTCAGTCCATCAGCTTCATGGGCCTCTGGGGAACAGGTCCCTATCATCCACAAATGAGCCTGTTCCATCTAGTCCTGCTGGGTTCCTGCTCCTCATCTGCACCCTACCTCCTGCTCTATCTCTAACCCTGCAGTTGGGGTACAGAGAGCAAAGTCTCCTCCTCACTTCTTAGGAACACACAGGCTCAACTGTGCTCATGCAGCAGAGCAACTAGGAGGGGAGAGATGAGGCATCCTGCCTCCTCCCCCGCCATCTGAGTGACCATGCACATGAAGCCTGGCACCAGATCAGGCCCTTCACACCTGGCAAAGGGGAGGGGCATACATCCCATCAATGCCGAGGAGGAGGACGAGGTCCGGATGTTACAGGGGCAGATCCAGAGCCTGAACTTATGTAGCAAGCCAGGGAAGAACAGCGCCTTCCTTGCCACACGGCCCCTCCAGCCCTCATATGGGTTCACAAAGGGAAGAACTTCCTTGTGAAGAATCACAGCCTCACCTGCCTGGAGCTCAGTGCCTCTGTGCCAGACTATCTCTAAGCTCCATTATGCTTAAGAAAGCCCAGGAGGGGAAAAAAAAAAAAAAAAAGGCTGCAAAGAATAAACTAAGGTGGTGGGACCTCACATCTGGAATGATGTGGCTCTCAGGCTTTCCACAGGAATTCAGGGGACATGGGGTATGGCTCAGGAGAACCTAAAACCATATCTACAAGTATCCATGAGGGTTCTTGCTGACAAGTGAACACTGACCATGATGGCCCTTTCTGTGCACAAGCTTCTTCCCACAGCTGCTAAGGGCACAGGGTGTCTATGGCCACCAGAGGGCGCCATGGGGGCAAGTCTGGCCACAAACCCAGGCTAGTCCCGCCCCTAACAGACCTCCAACCCCTGGGGAAATGTCCCAGGGAAGATGGCAAAAGGGTGACCACAAGCCTCCAATGTAGCTGATAAAGGCATGGAGGGGTAGGGGGTTGAGAACTTTTGGGATGTCTCACCGACCTTGACTGGTAGTGGTGTGATGGTCAGTTTGTGTGTCCCTAGGCCAGGCTATAACCCCAGGCTATAACCCCAGATTAGTGCTAATCTGGGTATGCATGGAAGTATTCTGTACACACAGTGACATCTAAAATCAACTGACTTTAAGTAAAGAAGAGGACTCTTAATGGTCTGGGTGGGCCTCATCCAATCAGGTGAAGGCCTTAAGAGGGAAACTGAGTCTCTTTAAGGAGGAAGAAGTCCCTCTGTGGACTGCAGTGCCAGCTCCTGCCTGCCTGATAAGCATGCCTTGGTATCTCTGTATCTGCACATGCACACATGTGTAGCACAGGCAGATACTCGCATCTCCTAGAGGCAACCTCTCTGGAGCACCCTGGCTGAGCACCCTGGCTGAAACCCATAGATCTCCCAGGTTCTGTAAGGAGCCAGCCAGCTATCAGTGGATACTGACTAAAGATACATTTGGTAATTCTTCAGATAAAACCAAAAGACTTGCAATAAAGATTAAAAGAAAAACTAAAGTGTTCCAAGGGGTTTTTGGTAGGTAGAGGATGAAGGGTAGGGGGACGTGGCCTAAGGAAGAAGAGCAAGGACTATGAACAACTCGCTTGTTCTTTCATTTCCCAATTTTTATGTAACATGGTCACTTAGAATGAATACATTTCAGCAAAAAATGGGGGTGCTGATTTTCTATACCCCCTACTACCAAAAAAAACCAGACAAACACCCATGGGTCTTGGGTCCATAAAGGAAGAGGAGTGCCCCACAGTAGCGAGGACACAGGTTGGACTCTGGGGCCACAGCTTTGAATCAGTTCAGAGACTAGGTAAGAACAGGGGTTGGAGGCTTATATGCATCAGCTACAGGAAGAAAGGAAGGGACCCTGAGGGGCCGCTGAACAGGGAAGCTGCCTTCTGTCCACAGATAGCCTGTTGTGGATCCAGGGGCCCTAGGACCAGCCTGGGTACATCCAGAGGTAGAGCCTGGCCTGGTATGAGGACTGACCTGGCACAGAGGTGGATAGGGCCAAACACTGAACCCTACTATTGTTGTGCCCAGGGAGCCATAATGGGCCCTGGAATAAACTGGTTCCACAATTCCAAATATGAGTAACAAAAACTACTCACCCCTTGGCTTCCTTGAAATCGAATTGATGGTCTCAGCGAAACAGAATCCTGCAAATAAGCAAAACAAGAAAATGTCAAAAAAGATACCTGAAATTCCAAAGACTTGCTTCCAGTTATCTAATGAGCAAGGTTAAGAACTGTGCATTCAGAAAAGGTAAGAGAAAACACAAGTCTAAAAACTACAGGAAAGGCCATCAGAACAGAGTTTTGAAGGATCAATATGAGTTCCCTGGATGGCACAGGGGCCAGGACTGAGGGTACATGAGTGGCAAGAGTGGAGACACAGGCAGTGCGCAGCCCTTCACCAATGTCCCAAAACCAACATCAGCCCAGGCCACCCAGCCCCACAGATACCCTTTCTAAATGGAAGTGAGGGTGGATGAGCACCACCAGCCACAAAGCAGGCTGATGAGGTGACTCTGGTCCTCCACCACTGGCAGGACAGAGCCCAATGCCAGCCTAGCTCCCATGTCACAGCTTCAGAGCAGTTTGTCACTACGCTTGGGGTGGCAGAATTTCCAAATGTCATAAAATATATAGTAAAAAACTCAAAATAAATACTTTAAGTTTCAGGTGTTCAGAGATCAGCCTTCTGATAGAATTTTGGAAAGAAAATGAATCCATATGCAAGGCTGCACCTCTCCTTCTCACCTACATTGGGCACAGCACCCACCTCTGTGTAGCAGATGCTGTCCCACAGGGCAGTCCTGGCTTGTCATCACAACCTCCTCCTTCAGGCCCCAAACCCATAAGGCCCAAATCTACCCCTGTGCCAACCTGTCCCCACAATCCTCCCCTGCATGACAGCCAGCGACTGGGCTCTCCCACCTCAATCATTAAACCCAACACTCTAGCCTCCCGGCCCAACCTAGAGTGAAGGAGGCTCCCCCTCTTCCCCCCATACACAGATCCTCCCTGAGTGGCTGCCTATCAGCTCCCCAACCAGAACACCAGGTACCACAGCAGACCTTAGAGAGGTGGAGTAGCTCTGAGTAGTGGATTGGGTATTAGAGATTCTCAGTGAAAGAGGGGGCTTCTAGTAAAGGGGGTTGGGTGCAGCCCTCAGGGTCTAAGTTGGCTGAGTTTGCCTCCCTCGCAGCAGCTGGTGGACCACAAGCTGAGAGGCTGGCCACCTCTCAAGTCCTGGGCTGCCCCTTGGTAGTAGTGGTGTGACCCTGTAGGGGCTAACACCTTACAAGGTTAGGGGGCCCTGCTGCCCTGGGCCAGGAGAGTCTGACAAACTGGCCCGGGCATTGACTGGTTCCCCTGTCCTCAGCAGCTTCTAGGTCAGGCCCATGACTGCGATTAGCAAGTCACCAGGTAACGTAACTTTCCTTGAAACCCTTGGGCATGGCACTGCTGCCTCCATGCCTGTCACACCTGGCAGCTGAGTGGGCTACACTTCAGGCAACATCACAGCAATGCCCCAAGTCTTCTCAGACCCTCTGGGGAAGGGGGTGGGTTATGTCATTCCCATTGCAGGCTCAGAGGTTACACCCTCCCCCCCCAGGGTCTAAGCTATCCATTGCAGCAGCTCCTGAGCAGCAGGTATAGAGGGGTCCTCAGAAGGCCCAACTCCAACACTGGCCCTGTGAGGCCCCTGGGTTGTAGAGTGCCATCTCCCAATAACCACAAATGGAATGAAGCTGGGAGCAGCTCAGGAAAAGCATCATTGCTGGTGCCAAACTTTAGCCAAGACTGGGAGTGAGCAGGGAGGCCTGGCAAACAGGCAGTGAGAAGGCTTCAGTGCAATGGGCAGGGGCACCCTGCGGTTACCCAGCCCCCTAGCAGTTCCATGTCTGGGGAGCATTACCTGAATGAAGAAGCCATATAGTAAAGATGGTGATTCATGCAGGAGAAAACAGGTAGGGTGAAGGACAGTAATGGTCAGGGGACTGGATGGCCTGTGGGAAAAGGCACTAATGTTGGCCTGAGAACCCCCTTCCATAAGATGGGGCAAGGACAAGGAGGAACTCAAGATGGCCATAATCCCCTTATCTCTCTCCATGGAGAAGAGTGTTTATGGGTAAGGAAACAGGAAGTGGCTTACAAAATCACCTCCAGGTCCAGCCACAGTTCACAGGAAGCCAGTGGGTAATGCACAGTTAAACTTGAGGTGGTGGGTGATTCCGCCCCAGGGGAAAATGCAATGTCTGGGGACAATTTTGGCTGTCACAACTTGGTCGAAAGAGAAGATGCTCCTGGCATCTGGTGGGTAGAAGCAGGGACACTGCCCAAAACTCCACAGTGCATGGGATGGCCCCAAAGTAAAGAATGAGCCAGTTCCAGAAGGCACTGGGCTTCTAGAAAGCAAGGAGAGAATGATCATGAGAGCAGAACACAGGATATCCCACAGGACCAACCTGTTGGTTTCTTTAATAGGTGGACAGCACAAGGGAAGAAAGATGAAGTGCTACAGATTACCACAGACCTAACACGCACTCTGTGTGGTCCTGACTTGAACCAGCCACCATGAAGACCCCATGGAGATGGCCAGCAGAGTGCCAGGAGCTGGGCCTCTGTGTTCTCACAGAGCTGCACAAAGCTTGTGTCTACATCTATTGACATTCAATATTGTCACTGAAAAAGCCATGGATAAAATGAAAGAGTATCTGGAATTGTTTTAAAAATGCTCCAGCAAAACCAAATGAAGTGAGAGGGTTCCTCAGGAAAGAGCTGAGACGAGACTGTCAGATATTCAGTGGGTGAAGCTGGGTGACAGCTCAGAAACTATTATTCTCCAGCCCGTCCACCCATGAACATCCCCATGTGAAAGTTTAAATCAAAAAGTGCACATTGAAAGAATCCAGTCTCAGTGTACAGAACAGATCAAGCGAGGGCTGGCCCAACCTGGGCACAGTCCTGGCATGCCTGCCACAAGCCATGCATGGGAAGCAGCACCCAAAGTTGTTCCTACCAGTCCTGAAGTGCCCACTGGCCAATGTCGACACTGCCCGGGCAGTGCATTCCTGACATCTCCCTGGCCTGAGGAGCCCCAGCCCTATAAGCCAGAGATGCCTGTGGAAAATGACAAAAAGACATCTGTTCCTCCTTAAAGAGAGTCTGATTTTGTAGAACTGGGACCCAACTTTCCTGAGCAGAGTGTGACCAGGGAAAGAGGATGGTGAAGTCCCGAGAAAAATCCTGGCTGCTAACCTCCTGGCAACTGTCCCCCCCTTTCCAGTAAAGCACAGAGGATGAGGAAATGCCTTTCAGGAACCCTCCCCAAGACTTCCTGGCAGGTTCTGAGCAGGATGTGAAGGCTATGAAGAGTTCAGACAGTGTCTGTGACGATGAAGGGCCATTTCCATGAACCACAAACACAGAGGAAGGCCTGGGACATGTCCCCAAAAGGTCAGTCCACTGGGTGTGACTGGTTCAGGGCCAAGCTGGGAAACCAGGGTGGGGCCTGCACAGAGGCCCATGGCAGCCCCACCCCTTTAGCCAGGAGGATGGCAACACATCCAACATTATAGGACAGACACATAAAACCAAGAAAAGAGACTCTAAGCTGCTATGAGCCAGGTGTCAATCAGAACCCACACACTGGTCAGCACAGCACGTGAAGTTTCTACCTAAAATCATGGAGGTGCACAGGAAGGAAGCTTAGGGAAGTTTTTTTAAAAATCTTGACAATTGGAAAAACAGGTGTAAATCACCTGACACTGGCCCTGACACCCTCCCACAGGTTTTGTTTGTTCTTGGGTCAGCAAGTAACACAGCCAGCATGCTGTGCCATACAGGCCACTTTCCTTTGTGCTGGAATCCTGTGTGCCCCCACTGGCCCACCCTCTGCAGTCTCTACTGTTTTCTGTCCCTATGGCTGCACCTTTTACAGAAAGCCATGCAAACAGAATCACACTGCATTAGTTTCCTGTAGCTGTTATAACAACTTACCACAAACTTGGTGGCTTAAAACAAATTTATTCTCAGTCCTGGAGGGCAGAAGTCTGAAATCAAGGTTACCAGCAGGGCCATACTGCTTCTGGAGGCTTCAGGGGAGGGTCCTTCCTACCTCTTCCAGCTTCTGGGACCCCAGGCATCCTTAGCTTTTGGCCACATCACACCAATCTCTCCCTCTGTGACTTCGTCATCTTCTCTTCTTTCTTTGCCTCTCTCTTACAAGGTCACTTGTGATTACTTTTAGCCTGCCCCCATCCCAGATAATCGAGGAAAAAACCCCAACTCAAGATCTCATATGAGATCACATTCACAGGTTACAGGGATTAGTTAACACCTGGACATCTATCAGGGGAGTCCTTATCTAGCTGATCACACACAATTAGCATAATGCCTTTGAGATGCAGCCATGCTGCTGTCACTAAAGTCCATTCCTTTTACTGTTGCAGTATTAACCACTTTATAATACCAGTTTGTTCATCCATTTGCTGACTGAGAAGACAGGGTCATTTTAAGTTTGGGGAACTAAAAAGTAAAGCTGCCATAAACATTCATGTACAGGTTTTTATATGGACATGCATTTTTATTTCACTCAGTGAACACCCAGAAGCATGACTGCTGGGTCCTATGGTAAGTGTTTGTGTAACTTCATGGAAAGCACCTAACTGTCTCCAGAGTGGCTGCACCATTTGCATTCCCATCAACAATAAAAGAGAGCTCCAGCTGCTCCTCAATTATGCCAGCATTTAATGTTGTCAGGTTTTCTTTATTTTAACTATTCTGATAAGTATGAAGTGATATCTTATTATGGTTTTAATCTGTATTTCCCTAACAACTAATGACATGGAAAACCTTTTCATCTGCCATTCTTTATTTTATTTGGTGAAGCTGCACAAATCTCTAGTGCATTTTTAAAAACTGGGTCATGTTCTTATCACCACATTTTGAGAGTTCTTTATATATTGTAGAGCTTTATCAGATGAGTTTTGCAAAGATTCTTTCCCAGTCCATGGACTATCTTTTCATTCTCTTAACAGCATCCTTCAAAAAAATCCAGAAATTCTTAATTCTGATGAAATGGCATTCATTAATTTTTCTATTATGGGGCTTGCTCTTTGGTGTCATAGCTATCTCCTTTCTGTTTAAAAATAGTTCTATCTTACAAAAATCTTCTAAATATTACAACTTCCTTTTCTTCTCCCCGCCCCAGAAAGCTCCGGGGCACTGCTGACCCCAGCACCCTCCCCATTGAAGGCTCTCTCAGATTCCCCTCTCTGTGATCCCTGGACACTGTCTGCCCAGACGGTGCAGTCTATGGACATCGTTTGGTTTCAGTCTGACACCCACTGTGGGATGGGGTAGTGGGGGTCCTCATCCCCAGACACCTACCCCTTACCCTGAGCTACAGCACATGCTGCCCCTTGGCCCACACAACACTTTGGCCAACAAGTAGGGCCTGGGTCATAGGAGACGAAGACCACTCCCCTCACCAGGTCTCCTGTGTCTTTTGGGCAACAATCACCCCAAGGGCCCAAAGTGGTGAGCTAATAGGCAGGGACAAGGGACGCTGGTGTGCAGAGAATGCAAAAGGACCCACAGGGCAGGGTCTGGCTCGTGCCCCCCTCTTCAATGCAGGTGGGCAGTTTCTGAGGCCTGACCAGAGGGGGCTGCGTGGATTTGCTGGGCACAGGCTCTCCTTAGAAATCGCAGCCAAATTGAACAAGACTTGTGGTGTCATGGACAGCTGTCCTCCATCACAAAACCCACTCTCACCTTCAACTACGTAGCTACCACCATTCCTGTTGTTACAACTGAGGAAAATGAAGTGAAGAGGGGGGTCAAGGCTGGGGTCCCCACCTACCACCAGAGCTGATCCCAACTTCATAGAAAGACCAGCCCTAAGGTCCCCACATGGCTCACACTCAGTCTCTACTCCACTTGAACTTACCCCAACTTCACAGGTGATCTAAACCCTCTATAAAACCCGTAGTAATGGAATGAGAAAAACATTCACTAAACACTTCTTTGTATTTCTGTTCCACTTAGCTCCCATTAGATAGAAAGATACCATCCCCCTCGGAGACACCAGCACCCCATAGTTGCACATTCCAGTCCTGCTTCCAGGGTGCACAACTGTCACAGGCCACCAACCACTGCCACCTCTCTGAGTTGTGTAACCCATGTCTGGGTCAGGTCCTCCTTTTAACACTTTTGCCTCATTATTATTTCATCTTTCCTATCTGCCTTTCCTCAAATAGAAAAATTAAGAAGCTACCCTACATGGGTACCTGCTGTATACACCCAGCGCATACAGCCTGCAGGCTGAACTTGGCCTGCAGAGGAACCAGGTCACACTCTGGACTTGGTCCTATCCTCACGACAGTAGCCATCAGATGGCCAAACCTCGGATCTTGTCTTGTCTTGTAATGCCCTCCCCCATGGGACAGAGCAAGCCTGTGCCATGTCTCAGAGTCTGCAGCCTGAGCCTCATGCTCTTCTTTGGGACCTAAGGGCCTTCCATCCAAAAAGGAGCCAATCTCAAGAACAGATTCCTGACTTCTTCCCACTCTCTCAGAGAGACCCTGACCAGACCGACTGAGACAGGCGGGACATGCAGAAAAAGGGGCAAGAAACACATTGGAACTTTGCACTAAAACTCTTCTGACACAGCCTCACAAGGAGTTGAATGTTGAGTGGGGTTATTTTTGTTTTTAATTGTGCACTAAAACGCACCAACAACTGGTGCTGAACTCAGTATCAAATTCACTCTGCCTAAACCTGTCTTCCACCAATGGCCTGGAGGTGACATGACAATGGTCCAGAAAGCATCAGACACAGAGGAAGCTGAGGGCCTGACCTAAGTCGCAGGATCTTTCAGGACACAGCAGGATGTTGGCTGCCTGGATGCTCCACATTTCAGCACCCAGCTCAACTTGAATTTATTCCATCTCAAGATCTGCTCCCTGCAATGCACCACAAAACCATCTCAGGAGATGCAGGCACAAATCACAGACACAAAAGCTGTGGCTGAGACCTTCTCTTCCCTTTGTGGTGTGATGCCCTCCCTAATTCCCCACCCCACCCCATGGCCTCCAGCCATGGCAGGTGGCTCTCCTGCATGCATGACCTGCACCTGGGAGCTGCCAGGTAAGGAACCCACCTTCCTCAGCCTTGGGGTGCCCTACACCTGCAGATGAGGATCCAGGGGTTGCCAGTTGCTCAGGTTTCATCACTGACAGAACCATGAATAGATCAGTCCCTTCAAATCTTCATGTAGCCTCTGATAGGCCAGGTGTCAGGCTTTGGGAACAAAGGAATTCTCTATCACCTGAAACAGACCTTCCTAGAACAACCTGGATTTTCAGACTCTGGACGTTTATAAGTTGCTGGGACCCAGGAGGCAGGGTCTAGCTGCCCATCCAGCCTTAACCACAGCCACGGAGAATCCCTCTACTGGCTGCCCCTGCCATGTGAGCATGACCCCCTCTGGACATGATCAAACTGGCAGAAGAGCATCCTCAAGATGGGCATCCTCAAGGCCTGAGTTCTGAGAACTGTGCCCAAGGCCCCAAAAAGGTGAGCAGTGAAGCTTATCCCTGGCCACTTCTCCACACCGGTCAGCTGCCACCTGGCTTCCATCCCATGAAAGGATCTGTCCTGCTCAAGTAGGCCATGTGTAGGGTCCACCAAGATACACCAGCTGACTATTCCCCAAGAAGATGACCATTGTTCAGATCAAAGAGCCCAAAAAGAAATGACACTGAAATGGGCTTTCTCAGCAGGGCAGGTGGGGCAGTGCTACTGGCCTCCCCAAGGCCCACGTTCTGCCAGGTGCTTAAGCACTCACTAGCCCTCTAGAGCCTGACCATGGGGACCTCCTGTGGACAATGCCACATGTTTCTAGGGCCAACTTTGAGTGGATGAGGAAACTCTTGCCCAGGAAGCCAGGTGCCTGGCTCAAGGTCGCCAGCTCAGTAAGCAGCAAAGAAGGCACTTGAACCCAAGACCCTCCCCAGATAAGGAGCCATAGGCCCTCTGCCACTTTGGGATATATCTTTTCTCTGACTGCCTTTCCTTCTGCATCAAATAGGTTCACACTGCTTCAGACACTCCTGTCACCCTCCCTGACAGCCAACCAGTGTCCTCAGCGGGAGCTACTCAGGGCGTTCTCATCTCTGCAGATCCTCATTTGTTAACCAGCTCACTGGAGGGGGAGCCTTGCCCTGAAAGCATGCATGAGCCTGGAGTCTGAAACCTTCAGGCTGCTTTTGTTTTGTCACCTGCCTAAAAACAAAAGCGACTGGTCTTTGCTCAAAGTGACAAGATTAGCTTCAGGTATTTGCCTAAAAGCTGGTGTACCCCAGAATCCAGCAGGCAGCTGCAGTTCTGCTGAACAAAGGAGTGAAGGTATCCTCTTTCATAACCACATGGCAGTCACCAGTTTCACTGTTTTTTATGATCAGGACACTCTATGCCACTGTTCACCTTCCATGTTGCCTTCCACCTGGCTCAGTGGTGTCATTACATTGCTCTCCCTCCCACATGGAGAATAGTACACAGCAGAGCTGCTTTGTCTCATCGAACATCTTTCAACTAAAAGTTTCTCGGCTGTTCTTTGACGTTCAGGGCATGGACATTTTAGGATAACACAAGACCCTCCGCCCCTTTTCTTTACTAGGGCATGCCGCACTTTGGGTCTACCTAGTGTGACCCATGATGAACTGTGCTGCATGTTCCAGCCATATGCCTGGAGTGGCATGACCCAGAAGTACCCCAAGCAGAGGTACTCAGGGTCTGTCTGCCCTCATGGGGCCATTAACTCTGACCACCCAGGCAGGGCCACTCTTTTCAGTCTGCCTTCTCCTCAAGCAACTGTTGGCAGATGCCTATTCCCTACCTGTAGCCCAGGCTCAGTCCCACTGTCCACAGCATCAATACTGGGTATGTAAAATGCAATTCGTCTCTGCCAGGCTCAGCATTCTGCTGTAAAGAGAAGCCCTCCCTTCTTCTCTTTCATTTATTTGCATGCTTACCATTAGCAGTATGATAGTAAATTTTGTGTCAACTCAACTATACCATGGAACCCAGTTGTTTGGTCAAATACCAGTCTAGATGTTGCAATGAAGGCTGTCCTTAGATGAGATTAAAACAGTGGACTCTGAGTAAAGGAGATTACCCTCTACAATGTGGGTGGGCTTCAACCAGTCAGTAAAAGGCCTTAAGTGAAAAAGACCAAGGTCCTCTGCAGGAAGTAGAAATTCTGCCTTTAGCCCATCTTTTGTACTAGAGATACATCAGCTCTTCCCTGGGTCTCCAGCCTGATGATCTACCCTGCAGATTTCTGACTTATCAGCCCCATGAACAAATGAGCTAATTCCTTAAAATAAGTCCCCCCTCCTCAAACTGGTTGTGTTTCTCTGAAGAAGCTAATTCAGACAGTCTCACAGATTGCTTTTTGTAATGATCTCAAATGCATTATAGTCCTTAATTATCTTAATGCTCAGAGTGTCCCAGGATGGCCCTGGGGCCCTTGGCACTGGCTCCAGACCCATCCCTGCCCTTCTCTGAACCTTCTCTGATATCCTGCACCATGAGAGGCTCCGGATTCCACTTGGCCTACTCTGGCCACAGCTGTGGGATCTCTGCCTCTCCAAGAAGACTTGCTCTGAAACAGAGATCCAGAAGCAGCCTAATTAATCATCCATCACAGCAGCTTCCAAAGGCACTCCTGCCCAGGACAGCTCCTAAGGGCCCTGTATTGAAGGAAGTCCATAAGACTCAGCTCAAACTGGGGTTGTCCTTGAAAACAGGTGGGAAGAAAATAACACCTCTATTTCTACTAACTGAAACTTAGCATTTCCTTCAGTTACAAAAAAAAAATGCAGGCAACAAGCTACAGCAGTTTGAGTGGCTTCATCTCTGATTTGCTTTAGCATGAGAGGCTAGTTGTGCTGATGTCTTCGAAGGCCATTTTTGCTCACCACTATTTTGAAATTACAGCAATTAGATCTGCTGTAACCTCTTAACATGCTAAAGTTGTTAAGAGGTTACGCATTGTAATGCTTCACTCATTGTCTGTAGTGCATCTCCTTGGTAATTTTATATATTTTAGGTGTTGGAGAGGGGAATCTGTGCCCAGAAAGAGCCATGGCCCCTGCCAATGACTCACTGACTTACTGGGGGCTACCCCAAATCAAATGAGGCTCATCCTTGGATGGTCAGACTGGAAAGGTGCTTACAAAGTCGCCAGTTAAAAAAAAAAATAGCCCCAATTAATCCAGTTTCTGAACCAGTATTTATTCTTGGTCTGATAAACTCAGGGTGAGAACTCACCAGATGAGCCAGTTCAGGCACGGAACATCAGCACACCAACCACCACACATCAGTGCTGCTGGAGACTTAGCACCCAATGTTTCCTGGTGCCCACAGGGGATAGGGGATCTCCAGGCAGTGGGTAGCTGACAGCTGAGTTTTGGAGCATTTGGTTCCAGTTATTTAAAATGCCATTGTTATATCATGAACACTTCCTTATACATCACATGACTGAAAAAAACATGTAGACATAAAAAGGCCCTCCTCAGGCCTGTCCGGAGCCCCTGCCTGGCCCCCATCTTGCCTCTTTCTCTAGAGTCTCCCCTTCCTACTCCAGGCGCCCTTCCCCAGAGTCCAGTGGCCTCCCCTAACCCTTGCATGTTCCAGGCACACACTGTGCTCTCTGGAGAGGCTATCCCTCCTGCCCCATCTCCTCACACCCTTGGCAAGGAACAACTCTATCAGCCAGGCTGAGATGACGCCAGGAGAGGCTGGGACAAGTATATGCCCCACTTCTCTATGATTCCTCCTAAGGTCCCCTCCCACCCCCAGAATAAAAAGCATGGCTCAGCACCTCAAAGCACAGGGTGGCCACGCAGTGACCTGGCCTTGCTGCTCCTGATCCCACATGATCTCTGAAGCTGAGAGGGACAAGCAGAAGCTGCCTTCATCCGCTACATGGAGATCAGGTCCCGAGAGTAACTCAGAAGGAAAGGAGTACTTACGGTAATCAAGACAAACCATTTCTACAAGCCCAGTGATTTGTTTAAGAAATCGGAAAGGAAAAAGGCAGCTCAGAGACCAGGATGAACAAGAGCTGCCACCAGGCTATGCAGAGAAGCTCTACCCAGCACCTTCCAAAAAAGATCTTCTCTGTACCAAGGCTCTGAAGAACTCACCCTAGGCTCCAGGCAGTATGATGATGCTTTTGTCCCCTCTGAGACCAAGACTGCTGCCAGAGCAGAGACAGCCTGGCTCCCTAAACACACAGTGTGGGGCTTCAGCTTGGGCAGAAAATGGAGATCATAAATGAAAGTGAGGTGCCACACTCAGGAGGATGGAACAACACAAATATGGCATATTTTTCCATCTCTAACTTATGCAAGTTACCCAATGAGCAGGGCAAGCAGGTCAGCCAAGGCTGGATGGACCCATGGCCCCACGGACAGAAAAAGGGGCTCACCAGCCACCTGGTCCCTGGGAAATGTCCCTCTTCACCCTACAGCCTGGGAAAGGCCTGCTGGGTCAATACCCACTCTTCAGATTTTTCATCTGATCCCAGTACACAGTTCCCCTCCAGCAGTGTTATCTCAGAGACCCAGGGCATTGTCCTTAAGGATGACCAAAGAAAGCAAGGCCAGACCTGTCAAGACCCGGTAATGTGTCACACCCAGGTGACAACCCGTCTTTCTAGACTCAAGAATAAATAAAACCAAGTCAGATTCAAGAAACAACTTTCTAAAACATTACTGGAAAGGTACAATCCATGTAGGAGGGACGGGGAGGCGATCCCGGTGATAGGAGGGCGTCCCTGCCAAGGCCTCTCGCTATAACCTCAATGCCAACTCTTTCGAGTGAGCACATATCACTTCAGAAACATGCAACATTCAGGAGGCAAGATCAGGTCTCCCACTCATCTACCCAGGTCATTAGAACCATTTTACTTCAGGCCTGAGATTCAGTTTTGGGAGTAGCTCCTGATCTGAGCCATCACGGAAGTGGAACCTAGAGCGACTCTGGGCTGGCCACTCAGCTGGAGGATAACCAGAGATCTGTTCAGGAAAGGAAAATGGACTGCCTTGTTAGTACTGGAGTGTTGTGTGGATCGGCAGTGAGACTGCCCCCATACAATCCAAACCCTTTCTGGACCCAGAATCACCTAAGGTAAGAGTAAGAGGTCTGGGGTCCTGGGCCCTGTATGGCCCTCCTCATGGCCAGTGGTTTATCCAGTCTTACACTGGCCCCATGCTGCCCCAGGCAGGGTCTGAGACCTCCGCAGCCAGGGCTCCCTCTTCCATACCAGCCCAGGCCACTCAAACCCAACGCAAGAGTCAGGCCTTGAAGGCTAAGGCAGCACCTGGTGTCTCCTCCTCTCCTTACAGGAGATCAGAGCAGCACATTTGCGTGGCTTCCACATCAAACGGCTGGTCCTATCGGGACAGGAATCAGGCCAAAGGACAGGAATTATGCACAGGGGCCACCAGCAGCTTCAGGGAACTGAAAACAACATATCTCAGGGTCCAGAAGCTAGATCACAAGACTTGCTTCCGCTTTAGGCTCTGCCATTTAAAAGCTGTGTGACCTGAGTCAGACACTTAACCTCTCTGGCTTAGTCATGTGGGGATGGTGACCTAACTCTTTGGCTGCTGAAACAAAGTATGAACAGCACAAACCGGCTCAGCCGCTTGTGTGCTTCCAGCTCTGGCCTCTATATTTCACTGGAAAATACAGCATTGCCACATTGTTTAAACACACACACACACACACACACACACACACACACACACACTCCTGACATGAGCAAGGAGCCAAGGCCCCCAAGATCAGGGAAACCACCCTTAAGAGGCTGTGTGGCTTGTGGTAGTGAGAGACACCATATTTGGGCTAGTCGGTTTTCTCATCTGTGAAATGGGAATGACGCCAAGGACTGAGCAAGGTTACATCCTCAAAACTAGGAAGCACTGCTAGGGTACCATGGCCATGGGACCTGACTGTATCTCCTCCCCTGCCAGGGTTAACAGGCCACAGGGACTGGGAAAAAGGATGCCCAGAGGCTCTG
This sequence comes from Cynopterus sphinx, assembly GCA_030015415.1. Classification (NCBI taxonomy): domain Eukaryota; kingdom Metazoa; phylum Chordata; class Mammalia; order Chiroptera; family Pteropodidae; genus Cynopterus; species Cynopterus sphinx. Next base: position 49,087,864 of record CM057390.1, on the reverse strand, counting down.
GCCACACTAAGAGGTCCCATCACAAACAGCTGATGGAACAAGTCCTAACAAAGGGGGTGCCCTTGCCTCCTAAACCAAGGGAACCATCAGAACCCAGAACCCTTCCCAAAACCATATCAATAACCTCAAAAAATACTCAGCAAAGTGAAATCAAGCCAATAATAATAAGTGCTCATTAAGTAAAACATGGCTGCTGGCTGTGCTCACATCCCCAAATCTGTCATTTGTGTTGTGGGCAATTGCTAGAAGGATCCAGTGTATGTTTGGCGTTTGCCTGAACCTCTTAGATAGCAGCACTAAGCGTTCACCTTGCAGATTTTTGTTGTGGCTTCCTTTAAACAGGTGCTGCCACATCGACCCTCTCAGGACATCTGAAATCCTGCACACTGAATCCAGTTTTCTCTGAGCAGGACCTCAGCAGCTTCATTCTCAGGAACTGACTCCAACAAGGGAAAAAACAGTAATTGATTCTTCAGGACACAGGAACAGATGGAAACCATGGGCTTCCTTCAAGGAAGCAGCTATGTGTCAGGGCCAATGACTGGCGCATCCTAGTTCCTGCAGAGAGCATAGTGCAGGTGCCTAGACCTCTTGATGGGCTCTTGCTCAGCCCCAAGGACAGGGCCCAGCCCAGGGTCACAGTCTCATTCACTGCCCTGCTTGAGGAGTCACAGCCATGGGCTCAAACATGAGATATATGTGAACCAACTCTGTGAACCATTGGGGGGTCACACAGAATTCAGTACTTTCCAATTCACAGCTCAGCCTGTGTGTTTTCACTAATGCATCATGAGGTGGCTGAAGCAAACCCAAAACTCTGGAAAACAGCCTAACAACATGGCCTGAGTACTAGAAAGCCACTGGCCAGTTGGGTCCACAGCCACATTCAAGTAAGTGACAGATAGCCAGCTGCATGCCAACTTTGCACAATTCCCTCACAGGGACACCAGGAAAACTTCCAGCCACCACTCAGGGCAAAACTCCCAGTAGGAGAGGCAATCTTGTTCCATGAGAAGCACAGTGGGTCCAGCCTTGGAAAAGGAACAATCTCACATGGTCCGCCAGCAGACAGCACTCAGGAAGTAACAGTGAGAACACCATAAGGTCAACTGGTACTGGAGTGAGCCCGTTAAAACACAGACAACCCAACAATGAGTGGTAACAATACATGCAGACAAAAGATAGTGCAAGTGGCTAAAACACATGGGAAGCCACATAAAACACAAATGGGATCAAGACACCATTTCTGCCTAACACTACCACAAAATTAACAAGAATCATATAATCTGTTATGTGAGAGGAAGTGAGAAAGTGTCAGAACACAGCAGAGGTGGCATGAACCATTGGCCACTGTTGAGGGGAAAGAGGGGAATAAGGCAGGACTAGTGGGCAGCGGCTTAGGGCTGAGCCCTCCCTTGGCTCTGTGTGGTTGGGCTGGGCAAGCATCCTAGGCCAGAGGCCAGCAGCTCAGGGGAGCCAGCGATAGAAAGGAGTCACAGGTGGGACCCATGGGCCTAGACAGGATGTCCAATGGAAATAAGATCCCAGGCACTTCCTGCTGGTATGACACACCTGCTGTGCCCAAGGGCCGGCTGCACTGTGTAAAAACAAAACAAAGTCAGAAAGCACTGATTCAGAAAAGGGAGGCCTGTCAAATCCATGGCACACAGCTAAGGCCTGGCACATGCTGGGCCCTCCCTTGAGTTCTATCCTTTCAGCAGCCCGCCCCTTCGTGGGCAGGAAGTGGCAGAGGCAGTAAGGGTACTGACATTGGATGGGAGACTTCCAAAGAAAGGCCCTTGACAGTTGAGGAGAAGACACCAGGGCTTAAACTGTGAGGTCCCCAGGTGTCCCATGAGGGCGGTTTGGGCCCAGGATGTGCATGATCAGGAATCACACATCACTGCCCACCAACATCCCCCAACAGCATCACCATCTGGCTGGCCCAGACGAGGGGTCTGTAATGGGTGGAAGAAGCCCCATGTTAGGCTGTCAATACCTCAAAGCTCTGTGGGATAGAAAGGCCCTAAGAGAGGCCTGTCATCGAAGCTCGATGTTCCCATTAAGGACCCACATACTCAGTCCACTGGTCAGAGATGAATGAGGGATCCAGGACAGCAGGGGACCCAGAGAACAGACATAGCAACCCTGGGGCAATGGCCATAAGAACACAGGGCAGGCCCTGTGGATGTTAGTACAGAGAGGTTTCCGGTAACTGTGACCACAAACAGAGCTATCTATGCTGATAGAGCGCTTTCCATGGGCTGTGGGCGTGACAGGAGTGAGTCAGGAAGAGACAAAGGGTACCCAGTGTGAGGGCATGAAGGCTCAGACCCCTGGGGAGGGAAGGGAACAGGCTTGTGCCAACTGTGGCCCTCACACAGGTGGAGGTGTGGGCAAGCGGTGGGCACACAGTGTTACATTTCAGTCTCTCAGAGACAGGAGTTCAGCCACTGTGCAGACAGAATGGGCAGTGGAGGACAGAGGAGGGCAGGAGGCTTTGTGGATGGATCTCCCTGCATAGGATAACTGATGCCACTATGTTTGTTTTTTTTTCCCCTTAAATGCAATCTTGTGACTCTCTGGGTAACAAAATCTGAACACACATCCTGAGTAAAAATGATGACACGGGACTCACTCTTCTCAATTTCCCCTAAATTTTCTGCAGACTTCAGGATTCTTCCTGGACTCCTGTGCAAAACTGCTGTGTACATGTGTTTTCTGTCGCATTCATCTGTGACAAGCAAAAGGGGAAGCAACTACAGGCTCCAGAACCCTCAGGCCTGGGACCCAGTTTTCAGGACAGCGATGCTAGTCCCTCTAGAACTGGCCAGCCTGTAGACTGTAGATTCTGGGGCTCCTGACCCCACCTGTCAGGCCTGAGGCCAGCCCAGTACCACTCCCAGAGTTAATCAATGGATGAAAAAGTAACAGTGAAAAACTCAAGGCCCAACTTGAAATAAATGGAGATACTCAGGCTGCATCACTCCAGGCTGCTGTATTGTGGCTAAGGCCCGGAGGTGTCTGCATTTGAGCTGTGTCCCCAACTCCCCATCTCTAACATGCCTCTTAGGCTTTCATGAGAAATACTACTCACACAGGAACCTGCATAAGCTCTCTGGAGCCACCACCAAGTCCTACAACTAACTTGTCCAAGCTGGCAGGTCCCAGGGACCCACAGAGACCCTACAGCTGTGGGCCCGAGAAGCCCGCTGGCTTGAGGTCTGTGATACCTGCACAAAGGAGACTTTTTGCCCACGGCTCTGACAGAGATGCAACTCCTGCCTTTCATTTCCGAGCTGCCTCAGGCCTTGACTATTCTCTTGAACAACCGGGGCTGTGCATGAAAGGAAAGCACAGATCCTGTAATACAATGATAATTCCCACAAGGCAGAGGGAGAAACGGAGACCCAGTGTGCCACTGTGCAACCAGTGCCTTCTCCCCCACTACCCTCACCCTTTGCAGCTTGCCCAACCCATGTGTAGTCAACACCAGTGAGAGTCTGGAAATAAGGCCTGTCCCTCGCGCTGGCCCTCAGCTATCAGAGGAACAGCACCTCAGGCACCTGGAACTTCTGTGTCTAAGCCCACTGGGCACCACATGAACACAGCAGAGTGGGAAGCCTCCCCAGGTCTTCAGGCTGGTTCAGAACCATCCCTAGCTCAGCCACTGCAAGGCATCCTGCTACACTGGCCCAGGCCTGGGCCCTGTAACCCTCTAGTGACCTGTCCACAACACCCTCCCAAGCTCACAAGCCCTGAGCTGTGCAACAGTAGAGGGATACCTGTACATAGGTATGTTCACTCCTGAACACAGGAACAGCACTAGGAGCCCCAAGAATAAGGCATGAAAGTGGGCACCATGTTGACTCACTGAACCTGAGCTGTGCCCAGCAGATCACACACTTGTCAGTTCCTGTCACCTAAAAGCATCTGGGCTTCAGTGAGTTTGCAGGTGAGAGACCAAGACCAGGAAGAGAAGATGCAGAGGCAGGAGCCCTGTGAAAATCCCAGGATGAAGTGCAGTCAGACCACGGCTCTGGGGTACAGACCCTGGTTAGTCACACCCCCACCCAAGAAAAGAAAGGGGTCCAAAGCCGGTGCCTTCCCAGCACAGCAACAGCCCAATTTCCATCGCCAGCCTATGAGCCTCACCCTGCACACCTGAGCACTGGCAGACCAGTTCATTGGCCCCACTCTTACTCAGGCTTACCCAAAGGGGCCATTAACCTCATATGCTCAGAGACAAGAAGGGACCCTCCCCAGAGATGCCAGATGGCAGGGATAAGAGCAGGGAGGGCCACATATCAACAATCCTACAAGCTAGGCCAAAAACCACCTCAAAATCCTTCTTGACATAGCTCCACTTGCTGTCAGAAGGAGCTGGCACAGATCACCGGGTCAGTGGCTCTATGCTCAAGTTTCTCAATCAGTGGGACCCTGTATACAGGTAAGGGAATCAGCACGGCCTTGTCCCAAACCCACAGCAGGCTGGAGACAAGTTGGACACAGGTGCCCAGTACTGACTGTCTTTGCCCCACTTGCCAGAGCTGAGCACATTTCTCTGGAACAAGTAGACATCTGAGAGTGTCCAACACCAAAAATAGTGCAACCAGGGGAGGAGGGAACACACTCTTCTAACTGAGACCTGCCCCTGACTCAGACATCTCCCCACAATCCCCCTGCTCTGGGACCTCCCCCAACCCGGTCTCCTTGCCCAGCCTATAGGGGTTCAACAGTCACACCAATTCTGAAAAGGGAGAAATGTCAAAAGATTAAAAACAGCAAAATCATGCCATTTCTGCTGACAGAATAAAGATACCGCAGCCCCTTGGCAGGGAGGCCTGCCTGAGAAGCCCTTCCCAGGTCTTTCAGGCCACTGGTATCTAACTCAAAATCTGTCTACAGATGGCACTCACCCTTAGCTGAGAAAGATCTGGCCATAAGTACTCATGGAGAGATCACTCCTGGAGGGCAGGAGACATCTGCTGCCCACTATCTCCATATGAAAGACCAGTTTGATGCCACCATCATCTGATACTTATGCCATGAAGTGCATGTTTGAAAGACACCATGAGAACAACTGATCCCTTAATGGGTACAATTCCCCCTCAGAAGATGACTCCAGCCCCACTGTACACCCACAGAGCAGAGACCAGGGGCTGGAGGACTTCGGCCAGAGCCTGACTGGAATTGGGCAGATGCTTACCCTCCCAACCCCAGCGGAAAACTGCATGCTGGCCCTGCGTTTCCAGAGTTCACCAGCAGATCACAAATAGAAAGGACAGGCACACTGGAAGCTAAGCCAGGTTTGACACTGCGCTGAGAAAAGCTACTGGGGAACCCAGGGGCTATAACAGAGAGAAAAGTGTTCGAATCAACGTGAAATCAGGAGGGAGAAAGCCCCTCCCAGAGTGGGAAACCTCACATTTGAGGTTCAACTGAATCTGTGCTGACCAGATGACCTGGGTTGGCCACTATCCTCTAGGCATCCCATCAGTGAAACAAAGAGGCAGAGCCAAAAGAACCCTCCAAGGTCTTGGTCCTGCCCTGTGAGGCAATGGCCAGCTAGGGCTCTCAGGACCACACATCACAGCACGAGGGCCAGGAGTCCCTGAGACAGTACATTCCATTGATGCTGACAGTTCTCATGTTATACACCTATCCCAACACTCTAGACCAGCAGCCTGTGAGCTATTTTGGTAAAAGGCCAGAGAGTCAGTATCTCAGGCTTTAAGGGCCAAAGGTAGGTTGCAAAGACTCAGTGACTTTGTAGCACAAAAGCAACCACAAAAGCAATGACAGATGATGCCACTCTGTCCCAAAAAAACTTTATCAACAAACACAGGCAGTGCACCAGATTTGTCCCTTGGGCTGCAGTTTACTGATTCATTTTAGACTCTTTAAAGTTGACACTGAAAAAAAGAAGTGCCATAACAGTCCACGTTGTCATTGTCCTAATCCAATTCTGTTTGCCTCATACAACACTGAACATGTTAGAAGCTTTGGTTTTGGGGGCTGGTAGCTAAGGCAGTGACACTGGACATAGTTGACTTCAGCTTACTCATGGGCAAAAAAAAAAGACCCATGAGCTCTACCACTGATTCCATAGGGAAATGGAGCAGCCAGGAGAGGGACGAGGCACGGCACCTGTCAAGACCTGAAAAGCAACATAGCAGAGAGGCCGCAGGCAAGAGGTCCCCACTGTTGAGGAGTGAGCTCTGAGCTCTCCTGCTCTTGGCCCCTACAATCTGGACTGTCCTGACTGGTGCAATGGGCATTTCCCTTGTTCTAATCACCCCTCCAGATGTGAAGAGAACCACAAGGTCCATGATGCAAAGCTGAATTTCCCTCAAAATTCAGTTTAAAAAGGGGGAGGAGGACATCCTGACCCACTTAACCCTGCTTAAGGCAGCAGAAAGAGGCAAGGCCACCCAGTGCCCTGTGGGTCCTGACGGCACCACCCCCACAAGAAAGGACCACATAAGGGGGCAGCCACCCTTACTTAGGTTAGCCTATGCTGTGCTAACTGCAACCCAAAGCCCATAGAGCAGGAGAAAATTCCAGGGCAAGGGCACAGCCCCCACCTGACCAGCAGCCCCCAAAGGGCAACTGTCAACCCATGGGCCCTCTAGGCCACTTCCCACCTGGAAGAAAACCCATTTCCCACACCAGTCACCTTACGATTCCGTAGGGCCGTGGTCCCCAACCTTTTTGGTACCAGAGACCAGTGCTCCTATGAAAATCTAATGCTTGATGATCTGAGGTGGAGCTGAAGTGGTGATGCTAGTGCTGGGGAGCAGCTGCAAATACATATGAAACTTCGCTTGCTCACTCGCCACTTACCTCTTGCTGTGCAGCCCAATTCCTAACAGGCCATGGACTGGTACCGGTCTTGGCCCAGGGATTGGGGACCCCTGCGCCACAGGGGACACAAAGAGCTAAACCACTAAAGTAGTGATTCTGCCCCATCTGAGCTCATAGCTGAAAGGGCCCAGTAGCCTCAAGTGTCTGCAGAGTGGAGCCCAGCCCTCCTCATCACCCTCTGGGCCTGTTTGGTTTTGGGAGGGAGACAGAGTCCTGCCACTAGGAGGGCCAGAGGTGGTGATGGTCAGGGAGAACAGAAACACCTGGGGCAGAGCTCAAGTCACTCCTGGTTCCCTAGCCCTCAGCCCCCCTGGTCTCTCCAGCCCCCACAAGTACTTTAGGACACTGACCCTACCATCTTAGAAACCAAAGTCTTGACTCAGGCTCCTTTACCTGCACTGCCACTTCTGCTCATCTAGGGTAAGACCACACCAGATCTCACTGATCTTCCTATTATCTGCGCCCAAGTAATCTGTTCAAGATCTTCCTTCAGGCAGGATGGGAGCCCCATATCCCCATTCTGCTGGGGTTAGGTTCTCTGTCACCTGTGGCCAGGGGAGTTCTAAGCCCATTGATGGTCTAGCAGGTGTTGGAGGCCCTGCGGACCTAAGTCTCCTGGAAGGTCACACTAATCTTAGTATATTTTAAAGCCTCCAAGTCCATCTCACACCCATCAAGATGGCTACTATCAAAAAAGCAGCATTTAACTAGTGTTGCCAAGGATGTAGAATAGCTGGAACCCCTGTGCAAAGCTAGTAGGAATTTAAAATGGTGCAGTCATTATAGAAAACAATCTGGTCAATTCTCAAAAAGTTAAACATAGAACGATCATCTGATCCAGCAATTCCACTTCAGGATATACACCCAGAAGAACTGAAAGCAGTATCTCAAAGAGATGTTTCTACATCCAAGTTCATAGCAGGATTATTTATAGTAGCCGAAATGTGGTCCATTCATACGAAAGAATCTTATTCAGCCATAAAAAGTAAATTCTGATACCTGCTACAACACGGATGAACCTTGAGGGCATTATTCTGAGTAAAATAAGCCAGTCACAAAAGGACAAACATTCTATAATTCCACTTAAATGCCAACTCCTAAAATAGTCAGATTCATAGAGACAAATAGTAGATGATGGGTGCCAGGAACTGGGGAGAAAGAATGGGAGTTAGTGTTTAATGGAGACAATTTCAGTTTGGGAAGATGAACAAGTTCTGAAGATGGATGGTATAATAATGGCTGCACAACAATGTGAATGTATTTAATGCCACTGAACTATGCACTTAAAAATAGTTAAAATTATAATCGCTGTTATATGTGTTTTACCACAATTTTTAAAAATGTTTTTTTAATGCTCTAAGAGGTTCTGAACAGACTGGTGCTGATTAGTTGTAGCATTCCTAAGGCCTCTCTGCCCTTGGCCCCACCTCCCAGCCTGCCAGTCACAGGATGAAGCCCCTAGAGGAGAGAAATCAGGGTACGGTTTATCACCACAACAGTGAGACCAGGAAGGGGCTGGAGCAGACTACACCGCACAGAGCACAGAGCAGCCACAGCTGCTTAGTGTGGCTTCCCTGCCTTTTAGAATTTACCTCAACTTCCTGCCCCAGCACCCCTTACCCCCTACCCTCTTGCTGCCCCACCACCCTGTTTCCATCCCACACTACTCTCTGACATCTCCCACAGACATCCCCAATCTTGGCCTCTTCCCTAAAGGTTCTGCCTGCCCAGCTTCCCGCAGGCACCTCCTACCTATTGCCCACTGAATTTCTCCCTTCCAATGTCATTGCCCATGGTTGTCATCACTGCCTCATTCGGCCTTCCCCATAGGTACATGGGGGCCACAGGATAAGGCCTGGCCAGCCTGCTCACAAGTGCCAAGTCAGTCTAATAACCAGGACATGGAGGCTATGTGCACAAACCCAAGTGTAGCGAAAGGTCAGCAGGGACTCCTTAGTCCCCTCATCAATTTTTCCTGCCTCTCCTGCCCAGTAAAGAGTCTCAGGGGTGCAGGAAAGGGTGGAGGTGACCCCTGCTACTAAACCTTTACACACCTTTGCCCATGCTCTGCTCATCCACGCTGGATGATGAAGGGAACAGAAGCCCACCTCACATCCCCAGGGAACAGCATTCTTGAGTGGAAGGGATTTGGCTTCTCGAGAATGCCTTGTGATTCCCCAACACTCACTGGCTGGAGCACAACCTGGAAGCGGAGACAGAGACACTGCACCCTGGGCTCTGGGCCTGGCTCCTCACAGTCTGCCAACAACAGGCACCATCCTAACAGACTCAGTAGTCACCCAAGCCCAGTTAGACAGGCTATGTCTCTAGAAATCCAGCCAGCACTTTCAGGCCCTGCCCACTCCACCATCACTGTCCCCCAGGATGCTGGAGGAATGGAGAAGGAGGATGCATCAGAGGGCCCAGCACCCTCCAACACAGTGCAGTGGGCTTCCCAGCATAAAAATTGCTAAAGAAACTGGAGAAAGCCATTTCGCATATTGAAAAAAAAAACCTTAACAGTAGAGGCACAAGAGCATATATATGAGCTGTACTTTCTCAGGTCATTTGCAGGATATGCACACAGAAGCAGGAGCAGTCGGCATCCACAAATCTCACTCATCTGACCTGGAAGACTACTGAAATCTCAGGTGCTGCTTTAACTAAGCCTCTGGGAGAACACCAATAGCCTGGCCCCCAGGCTGTCAGCAGAAGTAGCTGCAGCCAGGCCACCAGACCCCAGTGTGGCATCCTTCAAAGAGGTGCCTCCTTCCTAGGACACCCAACCTGAGTATTGAAGTTGGACACAGGGCAGCAAAGAGAAAATCAAGGTGTTGACACCCCCACCCTGCTACAGGCCTGGGGTAGGAAACAGGGGCAGCTGGGAAGGCACACCCCTGGGAAAGGCACCCCTGCGCTGAGTCTGTCTCCCCTCCTAAAGAACTAAGGGAACACTGATGAAAGTGTAACAGGGTGGAGGATTCACTGCAGCCCTCCATCACCTGGTAGCTCATTAATTTATCGAAGGAGGAGCTGTCCGAGGTTGGCTGAACCCCACCAGGAGGATTCACCAGGGCTGCTTAGAGTGGAGTGCACCTGCCCATGCAAGAGAGGCTAACTCAGGGAAACACTGATCTCCCAGGTGCTGTCTTAGGTTGCCCCTCCAACCAGGATGCCCCTCCAACCAGGATGCCCCTCCATCCAGGCCCAGTCTTGGCTCCCCCAGCATCCAGAGCACCCACTGTCCAGAAGTAGGTCAACATCAGTGCAATGAGGAAAAACTGGCATCCGACTGCCCCAAGCAAAGAACACAATCCAAGAAATGCAGAAAGAAAGGCTGCTGGCTCTGGAGCAAGTGCAGTGTCAGGATGCTGGCAAAAATCTGATGACATCCACGCCCTAGGATAAGGTGGCAATCCAGAAAGACATGGGGTCCGGAGCAGCGACATCGATGCTGATTGTGCCGACTTGCCACAGATCCGCGGTAGCTTTCCTGGCCACATCACTTTCCTCCAGCCAAAGGTCATTCCAGAACCTTGCATGATCTGACTCTCAAACACCTGGCTCAAGCCAGATCATAAAACCCAATGTTAAGACATCTGCACCACAGCCAAAATCAGGAATGTCTCCCACTCCCAACTAGGCACAGGCGGAAGTCCATATCCTTCTCATATCTGTCCCCTCAACCAGCCCTCAACACCACCCTAATTCAGGCCTCCCTCCCTGACCATCCACCCCACAGGCCAGACCCCATCACTCCTGGGCCTCAATCATGACACCTGTAGCCCCCTTCTCCACTCAGGATACACAGGGACTAGGGGGTACCCTTCACCACACTTTAGCACCTCTGCAAAGCATTTAACTCAGGACACTGGACATAGCTCTGCACATCCTGGAACCCCTGGATTAGTACAGCACTGCAAGAACAGTGGCCTGCTAGGATCCACACTGCACAGAGATGCAGCCACTAAAGAGTAAAACTTACCACTGTGATTTAAAAACAAACAAACAAACAAACAAAAATCACACACACAGCTTATACAGTGTCAGGGAAGAAATGAAACCTAAGATCACACAAGGACACCACTGTGATAACATGGTGCCCAGATGCAAGACAGAGAAAGGAACCAAGGGGCCAACAGCAGCTGTGAAAAGAAGGAATCATTACTCTTAGGTATTTTTCCAGTTTTCTACATTAAGCTACACTGCTTTTGTAGTAACAAGAAACAAACTTTTCACACACGTCACTTCTAAACAGGGGTTCGGTGACCCCACAGACCACAAACATGTGAGATCACCCTCCCTTCCAGAGGAACTGTGGCAAGTCACAAATGCATCCCTGACCAGGGGACACAGACATAGCCAGGGAGAGACCTGGCCTGATGATATAATTAGCATCAGACTCCATGTAGTCAGTTGGTGTGGGGACAAGAGGGTTCCCCTCTGAATGGTTAATGTGAACAACAGTTATTTTTTTATTAAAAAAGTAAAGTGACAAAACAACCACATGACATGACTGTCTGTGTCACTGCACTACAGGTCAGGGGTCATTTGGGAGACTGTTCTCAAAAGTGTCCCTTTGGGCCCTGGGGTGACTGCAGTGTAGCCACACATCACTAGAGATGAGATCACAGACAACTCTGGCTGTGCAGCTCACAGACCAGCTCACTGACCAATGAGAAACTCATGAAGGCAGAAAATGGGGAGAGAGGCTCTAAAAATGAAGGACTGGGGAGAGCCAAACCCTGAAGGCACAGCATGGATTGCCAGCTAGGCCCTGCCAGACCATCGGGCCAGGACTCTTGCCACAGAGGTTTCCCAAAAGAGGGTTTGTTCCAGCCCAAAGCCACGCAGAAGAGGAGAAGGAGCCTTGTTTTTCAAGGACTCCCCAGAGATGTCACAATCCGGGTGTGATGTAAAAATTGCCTCAAGGGTGATGAACTCTGGCCTTGCAGATGAGTCAACAGAGGGTGGGTTTTCGGTGAGCAGCCTACTGTTTACACACAATCACCGTGGAGAACAGCATGTAGTCAGAAGGCTAGTCAAGGGTCAAGGTGGCAAGCAGACTCAGTCCTCACATAGCTTTGCAGTCTCCTGCAGAAACACCAGCACTCATCCCACTCCCCAGTATGCTCACCCTCTATTACACTTATGAGACAAGATTCTTCTAGGAGGGACTGACTCCACCCAGAACCATTAAGTGCCCACCTTGAAACAGACAAACTGAACACCAATACCCTCACTCAGGAGGCCATGCTTCTGATACCCATAGGATAGCCCGCTCCCCCACCACCACACAGCCCAGCAAAGCCCTCCAGAAGGGGTATTCGAGCCCAATGCCCAGTTCTCAGCCCATTCCAGCTGGGAGATTCCCTCCAGTGACTTGACTTCCCACAATCTCCACCCCGTTTCCTCACCTGAGAAATGAAAATTGCTTTGCCACAGGGCTGACAGGGGACCAGATGAAATAGTGTGCAGCTCAGGCCAGCGTTGGCATGCGGGCCTCAATCCACAGTTGGTGGTTACTGTCCCCTTTAGGCTTTCTTGAGGGAGAGGGCACAGTACAGACATAGCCAGCAACTTCAGGCATTTGCAGGACCACTCCTGTCACCAACACTCACAGGAGCCAAGAACACTGGCATTTTAACTGGAACTCAAGATCACAGTGTGACTCCTTTTCACAGCTATGTTCCAGCAGCTCAAGCTCCCTCCCAACATGAGAGGCAGCCTGAGCCAGTGAGGACAGTCCAAGTGACTTAAAGCAGGCCACACTGCTCCCGACACACAGTTAAGAACAATAAGCTAGCTCTCCTGCTAGTTTATTGTCAAGAAAATAAAAATGACACATGCCCAGATGAAGGTTTACAGGTGTTTGGCCCACCCCCAGAAGGGGCTGCCACTTAATCATAAAGGTGGCCTGTCTGTAAAGCAGACATGGCTGGCAAGAAGCTGCCCTGCTTAGGGCCAAGTGGGGCTCCCTTGGGAAGGAGAGATGAGCCTGCTCACTGGGGCCTTGCTGTGGGAAGGGAAGAGGCTAAATTAAGGTTCCTCCTGCCACCAGTGCCTGGGCTGACATCCACACAGCCGCCCCCTGAGCAGCAGGCAAACAGTCTCCAGCACGGCTTCACAAAAGTCATGAAGTATTCACTGCAGGCCTCCTACACCTCCTCTCTCCACACACCCTTCCTCAGGACACAGCCCTACAGCAGTCCTCCAAACCTTAGTGGGCCACCCCAACCCCCACCCCAACCGCCTTCCCAGTCCCTCATATCTCAAAACCTGTGCACCCAGCACACCTGGACCACTTACTCAGTGGAGCTCAGCTCTGGCTTCTCCTAGAAGCACCTCTTTAAAACAGCACCCTTTTATGTCACCCACCCCATACCATCAGGTCGCCCCATTTTATTTCCTTCCTGACACTGCTGACAAGCTCTTTGTGCTGATTTCTGTGCCACCCTGTTCATCATCTGTCTTCTACCTCTAGAATGTCAGCTCATGACAGTAGGTGCCTGCCTTGGTTAATTGTGAATATCCAGTTCCTAAGCAGCAGTCCTGCACAGACCAGGCACTCAGTCAGTTTCAGGTATGCAGGAGCCCAGGCCCCTGTCTCCTTGGGCTCTGCTCTAACCTCCAGGCAGACACTGGCTCTATGTAGAGGCACGAAGTGCACAGGAGAGATCAAGACTGCACTGAGGGATACACATGTGCCAACAGGATCCCCACAGCTTCTGAGCTCAGAGATGGCCAGGCGCTGGGATCCTTATAGCTGAGAAGGATCTGAATGGGCAAGGGTCAGGGACTGGCCCAAGACCTCACACAGAGAGAGCTGAGATTCAAACCCAGATAGGCTCCAATCCCCAACTTCTTAGGCCCCTCCCTGGGCCCTGGATTTTTCCTGAACAACAATATGCTCCACTCTACCAAGCAGTTTATAACCCAGGAGAGGAAAAGGCCACCCAGCAACAGAGCCCACCAAATCCAACAATAAATTGCCCAGGTGGTCAACACAGGTGCCCCAGGAATGGTCGCTTCTTCAGAGTTGGGAGATATTTCCCTGAACAGGAAAGTGAGGCCATCTTGGAAGGATGGGTTATGTCCTCTCTCCCATCACAGCAAAAAGGGGGATCCACAGGAGTGCATCCCTCAGGACTCACTAGAGTTTTTATATTCAAGGATAAACTGCATGAAGCCTAAATCTGGATGGCGGGCAGCTACATGTAGTAATACATATTCACCTTCCACCACGTTCCAGGCAGGCTACCAGGCCTGCACTAAGGCAGCTCAGACTTTAGATCCCTCTAGAGAGAGAAACCATGGGGACTTTTATGGGGGCTGCTCCAACAACTAGGATTACAGGAAGCTCTCCTCTAGTCCCCTCCCACATCTGAATTTGTACAAGCCTCTTCACAATTAAAAAGTCAAAGTAAAAACCCTCTCCACAAATTGCCATCGGTAAACTGTATAACCTCAGTACAAGAGAATAAAAAATGTTAGATGCTAATGATGGAACTGTTTATCAGAGGTTTTGTTAATAACCAATGCACTGTTCTAGTCACATAAATGAGTTCAAGTCACCTTCCCCATTCCCAGTGCCCAAAAGCACTAAGAACACTCAAGCTGCCCTGATTTTACCCAGTCTACTACACTGCCTGACAAGTATGATTAAACACGAAAAATGCCAAATCACTTAAATTACCAGACAGCTTCCGAGAAAAATACAAGTCTAGGTCACCCCAAATTTTAGCCCAGCAAGCCAAGTTGGCCAGGATGGCTTGGAGAAGTTCTTCCTGATCCTCCTTGTGATCAACACTGACCTACATAGCTGGGTTCCACATGGGACCGCTGGAGTCTGCAGTTACCTTCACCCTCATATGAGGAAGATCTAGCTTAGGAGATGTAACCAACACCCAAAATTAAAAATAGCAGTGTGACAGCATGAGGTGAACGCACAGGCGGGCCTTCTGGACGACTGGATCAAGCAAGGGCAGCATAGGAGGGAAGGTGGAGCACCTAATCCAGAGTAACCAGGTACCAAGTTCACCTTATGTACATGACTCATGAGCTCTTCCCTAGCTGCCTCTAGGAAAGTCTGCCTTCCTGTAGGACAAGTCAGAATCTCCCAAGGAAAAAGATGCAGGGGTATAATTCTACAAGGAGGGAAGCTCAAGCCAGCCACTGTGCCCCTACCTCCTCCTCCTCCCCTAGAGAAGTGCCTCAGCCTCACCTTTGGGTATCCTGACAAGGTGAGAACTCACTCTTCTAAAAAAGATGAAGTCTCCATTTTATTATGGGGAAACTGAGACACAAGGACAGGAAGGAAATTGCCCAAAAGGTGGGAAGAAGCTCGGGAAGGGTGGGCACTGGGGAAGCGGTGGGAATGAACCAGGGGAAGAAATTCCCAGCTTAGCTAATGGTGCTAAACAAGTCCCAGGCAGGAAGAAAGCCACATTCCTTCCTACTTAGTCTCTCTCGTCACCAGCCCGAGGCCTCCCCCCATCCCTGGTATACACAAACACACACACAAACACATATATACACAGGGAGGGGGGCCACCCAGACACCTAAGACTATAAAGTCCCCATTTTCCAGGCAAGGAAGAAAAGAGCTCCCATACCACTTCCCCTCAGGACCACTGGGCACCTGTAACTTCTGTCCCAACACAGACTGAGGGCGCCATGACACAAACAGAAATGGGAAGGAGAAGGTTTCTGATCATGGCTCCAGATGTGTCTCAAAGTCAGGCCTGAAAGAAGGTGCACAAGAGTCTTCCCCACCCCCTGCCCCCGGCCAGGTGGCAGAACTGAAACGCCTTGAACTTCCCCAGATGGGCCCAAATCGGTGCCTGAGAAGTTTGAAAGTCAGCAACCAGATGCTGTGAAGTTTGAGAGCTCCCTCCCAGGTGCCCACCACTGGCTTCCCAACCTGGGAAAAGCACCATGTCTGCGACCCACCTACATACACAGCTTCTTTCCCCCCAAAACACTCCCACTTTTCCAAAGTGTCTAGTGAGACAGGCTCACCTGGGGCGGGGGCGGGGTGGTGGTGGAGAGGAGTTGAGGACAAGCTGTCAAGCTTCTGTCCAAACTGCCCTTCCCAAGAAACAAGAGTGAGCCCAACGCCAAGGACCTCGTTGGCAAGAGTTAAAGACCACCCCACACACAAAGGGAACAGGACCCCACAGGTACCCCGATAGCAGTGTCCCCCACTGACCCACCCTGCCATGGACCCAGGAGAAGCAACCCCAAGCACCCCCAACCCCCTCCCCCTGACCAGGTAAACAGACAAGTTCCTGCCCAGCTGCTGGGTGGACCTGAAAGGCCTCAGATGCCGCCAGGTACTACACAGACGCCCCCCGGCCCAGGCGCGAGTTCAGGCCCGTCAGCCGCCCTGGGTCGACGGCCAGTTTCGCCTCGGCGCCGCGAATAAACGTGGCTCCCCGCGCCCCACCGGCCCAAGTACCCGCGAGCAGCACTCCGGACGCCCGACTCCGCGCGCCTAGGCCCGGATGCCAGGCTCGGGGCGCGCGAGGCCGGCCTGTCCGCGATGTCCCTGACGGCCGCGCCGGATCCGCGCCGCTCACCTGGCTGGCGCGGTAGCTCTCAAAGGCCCTCAGAGCACTGTCGGTGAGCTTCACGTGGAACACGGACACCTTGCTGCCGTCGCTCACTCGCCCGCAAGACAGCCCGTAGCTCCGACCCTCCTTCAGCGCCGCCATCTTGCGACCATCGCTCCCCGCCCCCCCTCCCCAGCTCCAGGACCAGCGCGCCGGCCACGCCCCGCCCCGCCGCTCGCTGACGCGCTGCATTATTCATGAGGGCCGGGCACGCCCTCGCGGCTACCGCGGGGACCCCCGCAGACGCCGCGCCACCCGCCCGGGATGCCTCATCCTAAGGCAGGGCTGGCCGCGCCCCCTGACGGCCCTGCGAAGCTCTCGGTCCCGCCCGAACTTCCTGCGTATTCATGACGAGCCTGCACGACTCCGCCCGCGGGAGCCGCTTCCGCTCCCGGACTCCGCCCAGAAGCGCGCACGCCCCTCCGGGCGGCCCCGCCCACGCACGTATCGCGCACCGAGGTCCCGCCCCTCCGGGCTGACGTGACGTATTCGTGATGTATTATTTATGAGGTCTCGCGCCGCCTTTCTGTCTTAGGTGGAGCGCCGCAGTGTGGGCCTGGAGGGGTCTGGCCGGCGCAAACACGTGGAGGGCGGGGCCCGCGGCTGGCCGGGTGAGTGGGCGTGGCTATGCAAACCGACCACGCCTTGGGCGCTGGATTGGGCTCCTGGATATCACAGGTAGATGGGATTCTCCCCCTTTACCCAGGCTTTCGGGGACTTGCGGGGCGGTGAACTTTACTCACGATGAGCGTAGACTTTTAATAGAGTAAAAATATTACATCTCCACAGGTCCTGAGAGATGGTGGCTATCCAGCTCCTCCATATTTAAAAGTACATTTTACATATTACAAAATTAACCCGTTTACCTTTTAGGAAAAAAGATGCAGCTTGCTGCCAGCATTAATTTTACATAAACATGTTCTTTGAGGCTGAAGCAAATCTTATGGGTTTTCAATGTGAAAATAAAATATAAAATATAAAAACTTGGCGTTATTTCTAAACAGAACTTGTTTCTAATCCTAATGTAAGAGAGATGTATACGTAAATTGGATTCGTCAAGTCAATCTTCAGCTAACAACTGTTAGAACAATGTTAACATCACACATAGGAATGCTGCATTTCCTGACATTTTCAGCGATCAAAAATAACTATTTTGTAAAAGGAAATACCACTTTTTGTAAATGGAAATACAGAATGCTATAAACAGAATGATGTCATTTGCTTCCAAATACCATCAGTACACTAGAACGACGCGAAAATAATAATAAAGGCAAGATATTTTGTGGCAAACTTTGTGGGTAAGGTTATCTTGGGGTAAACACTGCAGCTGCAAGCGTCACCAAGTATTCTCAGGACAAATAGAAAATGGGTTAAAGTGTAAAATTCAGTGGTATTTAGTACATTCACAATGCTGTGCAGCAAGTACCACTATAGTTCCACAGCACTTTTATCACCCAAAAGGAAACCCACTTGTCACTCCTCCCTTCCCAACCCCTGGCAACCACTAACCTACTTTCTGTGACTATGTATTTGGTAATTCTGGACATTTCATATCAACGTAATCATATAACGTGTGCCTTTTTATATCTGGCTTCTTTCACTGAGCATAATGTTCTCAGGTTCATCCTCATTGTAACATGTCAGTGCTTCATTCTTTTTTAAGGCCAGATAAAATACTTCTGTGTGAACTGACCACATTTTGTTTATCCATCATCCGTTAATGGACATTTAAGTTGTTTCCACTTTCTCACTACTATGAATAGAGCTGCTGTGAACATCCACGTACAAGTTTTTGTGTGGATAGATGTATTCCCTTCTCTATACCTAGGAGTGATCTATACCTAGGAGTGAAATTGCTAGGTCATACAGAAATTCTATGTTTAACTTTCCAAGGAACTACCAGATTGTTTTCCACAGAAACGACACCATTTTATAAGCTAACATTATACAGATGGAGAAACTGGGGCTGAAGATCAGTGCTGGCTTGCCCAGGCAAGCTCCTCCCAGGCTCCTGGGCCTCCCAACCTATAAAAAGTTCTTGAGTCATTTTCTTTCTCCCTTTAATCTAATTACAGATGGTGGTCATAGGATGGATTTTGATAGAGAGGGAGGGGACCTTCTGGATGTCTCCGCCCAGGTGTTCTCATCAGTTCTGCCCACCACTACCAGGATAGCACTTCCACTATTTACTTCCACTAACCATGAATTGCTGAGGCTCTGTACTCGGTGCTTGGTACTCACAACTGCCTTTTGGGGTGAATACAACATATAAAACCATTTGCCAGATGAAGAAACTGAGGCTTAGAGAAGTTAGGGAATAGGGAACACTGCAACCATGGCTGTACTGCTTGGTAACAAGCATTTCTCCACTTTACACTTAATGCCCCATAACTCAACAGGCTCCCAGGGACAATAATGGAGGAATCATCAGGCATTGATTGGCAGGCTCTCCAAAAGTCTCTAAGATCTGAATTACCCAAGATATTGGAAGCTAATTCATCACCTTGGGATAACCCCTTGACATGTCCTCCGCCTAGAGAGCTCACTGCAAAAGCTCTAGCCTTTTCATACTGCTACTGCCCAGACATGGGGCTGTCAGATCACTGCACAGTCAGACCCCCTATGATCATTAGTCTCAGTGAAGGCCCCAGTTAAGTTCCATCAGGGTCTGTTTTCAGAAAACAGATATGAGAGGTTGGGGTAACAGGCAGAGGGGGGTATGAATTCTACTTAGAGTTCACAGCTAAGCACCCTGGGCACATCAACCCACTTCCCCAGGCCTGTTTCCCTCTCTGTAACAAGGGTCTGCTTCGGCTCAAGAGGAGACTCCTTCCCACTCCAGCCCAGCCCCCAATGGTGGTGAAAGAAGGCTTCAGAGCCAGCAAAGTGCAGGGTGGGAGGCTTTATTTCACTGGGGGGTTGAGGTGAGCCTGGACAGAGATGCAGCAGGCTAGGCAGGAAGGGTTGGCACTTGGACAGGGACCGGATAGGGGAAAGGATGCCCCCAGGTCTGTTGAGAAGGGAAAACTAAGGCCGGCCCTATTTAGACCTAACCCAGGGGGGAAGGGGTGGGGTAGGAAATGGGTCTGGAGGAATGAGGGCCCCATCCCTCTGGGCTGGACATGGGGCCCGGGCCCTGCCTTACTTTCCTCCTATAGGGCCTCAGTCCCTCTTGCTCACTGGACCACACAACCCCCAAACCTCGCTGTCCCTGCCCCAGAGGAGGGGGCTAGGCCAGAGAGGGCAGTGGACAGGGAGCCTGGGAGAGTTAGGGAGCTCAGGGTGGGGACCATGGTGCGCAGAGGGGTGGCAGCCACCTAGATGGTCAGTTCCTGGCAGCGATGACCACAGAGAGCGCCACGCCCCCCAAGGCAACGGCAGTCGCCCCAAACAGCCACTTCCATGGGATAGACTGTGGATAAAAAGAAGAGAAGACTGGAGAGCACTCAGGACTGATATCGTAGGCTTCAGGTACCAACATGGCCTACACAGGCCTCTCAGGAAGCTACTTTCTGACCCTGCCTTTCCTGCCTCCTGCCAAACTCCTACTCATGCATCAAAACTCAAGCCAAATATTTCCCCCTCTGGGATACCCTCCCTTTCCCCTCTGGAAGAGCCATCATTCCCTACTCTAAGTCCTACAGATTGTGTTCGACATTCTGTTCTAGTCACACAGGGTTGGGGCCTCTGTGTCCCCAGTATGGTCCAGCAGAGCCAGGTAACAAAGACATAAATGTATGCAAAAATGAAAACACCCCCTCTGTGTGGCCTGCCCTGCCCATAGACCCTGCTCCTCCTCTGGGAGTCTCCCTACCCACTAGCCCCAGCTCACCCAGGCACCCTTGCCAGGACACTTGGCAGGCAGCCGGCTGGGGTTCCCCAGCATTTTCCGGTACAGGGCAGTCTCTGTGCTCCGCTGGGCTGCGTGCTTCTTCACCAGCTTCGAGAGCTCTGCATGGATCGTCTGGGAGGGGCAGGGGACAATTGGACTAAGAGCATATGGCGGCGGCAGCCACCATGACCTCCCATTGCTGGTGCTCTACCTTTCTGGTACCCTGAGACACTTTGGGACTGAGACTATGGGGACACAGGGGTTTCATCTGTCCCTCCGGGCATCAACAAAGTGGAGCTGCCATCTCCATCCTTCTAGGGAGCCTGTGGATGGGGTGGAGCACAAGGTAGCCAGAAGAGGAAGGTTCTGGGAGGAAAACTGAAGACACTGGCACTGACTAAGTTGGTGGCGCCTTTGGCTTTTGGGACTCCTGGCTGGGGATGAACACCTATGTAAAGATCACAAGGGTCTCAGCAAGCTGACTGGGGCCTTTAGCTACCTAACCCCTGACACTGCCCAAGTAAAAACACCACAGAGAAAGCCACAAGAAGGACAAAGGGCAGACAACACGAGGGACTTCCCAGACAGGCCAGCAGGGCAAGTCCCCAGGGTACCTCCATTCTACTCACCTTGTTGGAAGGTTCTAGCTTCAGGGCCGCCCTCAGGATGGGAATGGCTTCGCTGTATTCACCTTGTTGAGCCAGCACCTGTGAGAGGTAGTTGGTGGCACCACTCTGGCTCCACACTGGGCCAGGCTTTCTCTCACAAAACCCAGTCCTGCTGGGCTCCTGGACACCCTGACAAGTCACAAACCTATCTCCAGCAATAGCCCCTACAGTCCAACCACCCCACACTGCTCTCCTGAGCCCTCAAACTCCATAAGCACCCCAATGGGTTCAGTGTTGTCTTCTCAATCTGCTCCTTCCCTGAATGTCTGTCTCAGCCTGTAAAGAACACCTGGGTGCCCACCTCACCTCCTCCTCCCTCATCACCTTGACTGGACATTTCCAAAACTCTGGCCACAGATTTAGAGCCTGCATGTAACTCAAGTCAACCAATGAGATCCAGCCTGAATATGTTGGTACCATTGGGAGGCCTGTTGCTAAGGGGCGAGAATAGAAACCTGGAGCTTTTCGGTAACAGGAGGGAGCTTCCCAGTCACTACCAAGAGAGGAACCTGCCTTAGAGGGGAAACTCACAGCAAACAGCCACAGCATTCTGACAACACCGCTAATGCCTTGATCCACCCCTGCCTGAAGCCAGAAACCCAAGAGGTGACAGTGCCACAAACCATCAATCCCTCCTTTTGTGTAAATATGAGGTTTCTGTCACCTTCAACCAACAGATCTAAATCAGCTGAGCTACATAAGCAAACAGTCCAACAGCCCCCAAAAGATTATAAACCTTTAAAAAATAGGAACAGCATCATCTTCCTTCCTGCATTTCTATGCAGAACTCTACATGCAGCAAGTGCTTTAAAAAATGATGGCTTGAGGGAGGCCCTGCTCAGATCTCTCACAAACACTCTAATTGACCCAGTGGTAGCTTACACCTCAGTTTTCTCGGCTTAACAGGTACTGCAAGTCTCCCCACTCCACCCTGTCCAGGGTAGCTGTGAGGATAAACAGATGGGGGCAAAAGCAATTAAGGTCAAGTTCATGCAGGCCAAACTCTTCCCTACATTCCAACAGCACTTACTAAACACTTACTATGTGCCTCCTCCTCTTTGCAGGGTTAGAAATTTAGCAGTTAGTGAGAAAGACAAAATCCCTGCTACCCAGCAGGAGATAGATAACAGACTTGACACCTCCAAGTGCTGATAGTGACATGGGAAATATAAAAGACAAGTAAGGAAGTCAGGGTGTGGACAACAAGTAGGGCTTCCCAAAGTGACACTGGAGCAAAGACCTGAAGAATGTGAAGAAGAAATCCATGATGGTACATGGGGGATGAATGTCACTGGCAGAAGGCATAACCTATGCAAATGCACTGGGGTGGGCAAGACCTGACCTGGACAACGAGAAGTGAGGAGGCTGGGCAGGGCAGAGAGAAGCTAGAGGTAAATTGGGGTAAAGTGGAAGCTGATGGAAGAATGATGATGACCAGATGGCTCAAAGCCTTAGGGCTACAATGAGGACTCAGCTTTTATTCCAAGGAAATTGGTAGCCATGGAGGATTACATGCAAAGAGCAGTCAGTCCTGAGTCACAGACAGTGTGTGGGAATCCAAAGCTTGAAGTTCATATCTACCCTCAGTCAATGAATTGCTGTGACTCAAGTCACACCTCTGAACCTGTCTGGGCCTCAGTTTCCCTACATGTACCCCTAAGAGTTTGGCTGGCTAATGCCTATGCCCTTTTCAAATCCTGGGTTCCGGACCGGTTCTACTGCTCCAAGCTGGAGGTGCCAGCCTGCCATCTCTGCCACCTGCCCATAGCCAAGGCCCACCTTGCCCTTGCGGAAGAGAGCCTTGATGTTGTCAGGCTGGTGCTCAAGCACAAGGCTGCAGGAGCGCAGTGCAGCCCGGTAGTGGTCCAGCTTCAGCTGTGAGGCTGCCAGGTTGTTTAGACACTTCACCTTCAGCTGCAGGAGCTGTTCCTCCTCCTCGAATGTCATGTCCACTGTGGGAGGACAGTGCCCAATCTCAGCAGCTATTACCATGCCACCAGCCCCCTGCAACCGCCCACCCACTATGTGACCTGAACCAAGGCCCACCCCTCTCCACCTGGTGGAAGACTGGGGAGAGGTCTCTAATTGAGTGTCCCAGTCAAGGGGTGCTGCTTCTCAGGGAACCTCAGGCCTCTCTGGCCTCAGTTTCTTCATTTCTAACACAGGCCAACACTACACCATCCTCAAGACATTCCCAATGAGTCTAGAGAAAGAAGTCAAAGTAAAGCAGAAGCTTATCAATGGGCATATGGAATAACATAATCTGCCATTACCGCACCCCTACATCTACCTGTGTCCTGTAATAGCCCATTGATGAGATCTACCACAAGGCTGAAGTAGATCCTGGCCTAAAAGTTAGGGATGGCTGAGCATCTATCCATATTCTAGAATATTCTGGAACATTCTGTGTCTCAGACCTTCTGTGATTTGAAGTTTCTAGCAGATGCCTTTGCAAGCGAGGTGGGGGGATTTGACTAGGAGGTTACCTTTGGCGCTGGACGTGATGGCCTTGATAGCGAGGTCATAGGAGTTGGCAGCCAGGACAAAATCAGCCCGCTGGTAGTGGGCATTCCCGCACTCTCGCTTCCGGTTGGCCAGTGCCACACGCTCCTGCCCTGTGAGCATCTCCAGGTCAGGCCCATCCACAGCTGTCTTCAAGGTTACCTCCAGGCACAAGGCCGCGTGAGGGGGGATATACGGGCTCCTGCTGGGGGATGAGGCGGGGGGAGCACTCAGACCTGGCAGCCATGATGGCAACCCAGACACACTCAATAGGCTCAGTAACATGCAGTAAAGGCCCCAAGTCCTGAAGCTGGCCCTACTGTCACCCCCTCCTCTGTAAAACTCAAGGAAAGAGATTCTTCCCACCCTTCACCTACGTGACCTGTTGAGTTACACACCTCCTCCCCACCCCAATAGGGACCCCTACTAGCAGTAGGTTCTCACCTGCCCTGGGGCCCATAGCAGTACTTGGAGTCAGCAGTGACCATAGCCGTCTCCCCCACTTCCATGAGCGGGACGCTGAGATCCAGGGCCTGGGTGTGCAGGCACATGAGGGACAGGTGGGTCCAGATGCAGCGGCCCCATCCAGCCAATCCAGCCATCGCCACTTCCCCACATCCCACCTCAGCCCCACACTGCCCCACCCAGGACTGCCCAGACCCCATCCAACTCCCACCTGGATGACGTCGCAGTCACCCAAGGTGAACACCACCTCTGGTTCCTCCTGCACCCGTGTGCCATTTTCCAGTGACGTCTGCAGCTGCACTGTAACCACTTGACCCTTGGCCGGACGGCTTGAGCCAGGAGGGCCTGGGACCAGCGTCTTCTTCCTCAACAGCCCATTCCCTGCCCAGGACCAGAGAAAGCATTCTGTCACCAGTGGCTCAGATATGTGCCTGCTCCCTAAACCCCTTCCATACCCCCACCCCCATCAGCTCCACTCATCCTACAGGTGACCCAGCATCAGGGCACAAGATGAGCTTGAAACAGCTGCTCTGCCACTTATTAGGCAAGTGAGTGACCCCACACCTTTGGGCCTCAGTGTCCCAACAGCCCATCATATTCCATTGGTCTAGAATATACCATGAATCTGAGTGGACCTCAGTTTAAAGAATAGAGACAGGGAGATATACATATTCTGAAATATTCTAGAACATTGAAAATTTCTGTGCTGCCAAACTTGTACATGCTCCTGCATCCAGCCTGAGAATCACTGATCTACTGGATCTGGAAGACCCTATGTCTTAAGGTTTCGGGCATTAACGGTGGATATGCTAGCAGGATCACAACCAGCTACTGCATCTCACAGAGGAACTCTGGGGAAATAATATCCCCTCTCAAGGCCTCAGCTTCCTTGTCTAGAAACCTGAATTCTGACCTGAGCAGCTAGCTCTGAATATAAAGAGGCAACCTCTTGCTCAGAGAAGCATGGCAGCTCTTATCAGTAAAAGTAAAGCTTCCGACTCTATTATAGCCAAGAAAGCTGTGTGACCTTGACAAATGCCCTCACCATTCTAAGCCTCAGTTTCCTTATCTGTAAAACAGGTATTATAGGAATTGCATCACAGGTTGTTTTGAGGATAAGGTAAAATGGCGCACAGACCTAGCACAGAACCAGTAGGCAGTTAATATTACCTGGTAGTATTTTTAGAAATAGTAACATTTTTATCAGCAGTGGCGATGACAGTAGTAACACTGCTGAAGTTTTTTGTTTTAATTTTATCATTAGTTTCAAGTATACAATACATTGGTTAGACATTTATATAGCTTATGAAATGATCCTCCTGATTACTCTAGCTCTACAGCTAGGCATTACATTATTGCTAACTACATTCTCTATGCCGTGCTCCCCATTCCTTGACCCATCATCAACTATTTGTACTTCTTTAACCCTTCACCCCTTTCTCCCAGCACCCTCACCCCTCCTCCCCTCTAGCCATCACCAGATTATCCTCTGTATTTGTTTCTGTTTTTAATTATTTTGTTCTTTTTGTTCCTTAAATTCCACATTTAAGTGAAGTCACATGTATTTATCTTCGTCTGACTTATTTCACTCAACACAATAACCTCCAGGTCTACCCATGTCATTGCTAATGGCAGGATTTCTTTTTTTTTTTTAATGGCTAAGAAGTAGTCCATTGTATATATGAACCATTACTTCTTTATCCAACTGTCTATTGACGAGCATTTAAGTAACACTGTTTCATCAGCTTCAGTATTGATATTTTTGCTTTAATATCAATATAAATGGTAGTAGAAATAATAACATTTCACTATTGTTTATGTTGATGCTAGCATCACTTAACATGTTAGGTACCAGTACTAGTAACAAAATGTTTCTCTAGCTTCCAGAGTTGCTATAATGAGGTCCATAATGGAGAAAGGTGTTTGGGTTGTCCTAGTTTATTTCTTGCAAGACTTCTCTGAGCAATTGGAATTCTACTACATACTGTGAACCAGACAGAGATGGACAAATTGGGATGTTCTCCAGATCTATTTGATCTTAGGACACATTTTGGAACACATATTTGATCTTGGTCAAATGCCAAGCAATGGAGGCTGGGAGATGCTGGCACCTGACATGTTGGCTGTGTGGCCCTGGGTGGGTGAGTCAGCCTCTCTGAGCTGCTATATGTGTGCGAGACACAATGAAAGGGGTTCGTAGATGTGAAATGTCTCAAGCAGTTGCCTGTGGCTGGCTATCACCATGGTTATCACATGTCTTACTTCCAATCTATTTCACAGAGATGAGGAAATGAGGCTCAGGGGAAAAGGCCTGGACCAAGGTCACTCTTGAACTGAAGCTTTCCAAGCCCTTTGGGTCAACCCAAGCCTCCCCTGCTCCTTACCCAGGATGTCCAGCCACTCGTCCGGGGCTGGGGCAGGTTCGGGTTCAGGTTCCATGGCAGCCAGGAACTCTCGGGCCAGGGCCCCTGGCTGTTCTGTCTCCTCCAGTGAGGGCTGTCCCACATCCTCCAGTGGCGGCAGCTCACTCAAGTCTTCCTCCTCCTCTTCTTCCTCCTCACCCTCTGCATCTTCCACCCCATCCAGCACCTCAAAATCCTCAAGCGGTGGAACCCCAGCAGGTGGCAGAACAGTGGGCTCAGGGGCCGAGGCAGAGGGCTCAGCACAGGATGCCATACTGCTGGGGGGACGGGAACTGGCCCTGGTGGGGGAATGGATGGGGTTAAGAATCCTACCCAGCCCCTCAAATCCTCCTGTGTATTCGCTCACTGCTCTGCAGATCACCTGCTATGTCACTCAGGGGATCCAGGCCTCAGTTTCCTCATCTGTACAGTGGGTAGAACAACTCTAGCTTGTCCAGAAGATTAAAAAACCCAAACATCAAGCTCTGGGCATCAGGTTCAAACAGTGTTAACTATTATTAAAGCTAATTATTTAATCTTTATAAACACCCCAGGAAGTGGGGAACATCCCCCCCACACTTTGCAGAAAAGATAACTAAGGCCCAGAGGGGCAAAGCCATTTGCTCAAAGTCACAGAGGAAGCCAACTGCAGGGGCTTTATCTCATTAAATGTCCAGAAGAGGTACTGCTGGGTTTTTTTAGGGGACAGTCCCTGAGGCTATTTTTAGAGCTTAAGAATTAAATCTTTACCAGAGCTCCCCACTTCCACCTGCCCCTTCTCCTAAGAGGAGCCCCCTGCTAACTTCTCGTCACCCAGAAACCCTAAGTCTTTTCCTTCTATACTCTTAACCTAAACCCACCCCACAACATCTGAGGCCCTGGCCCAAACCCTTCCTTGGGAGCCCTTCTGCTACCCTCAGGCCTCCTGACCATCTAACCAAAGTTTCCTCCTTTACAGAAGCGGTGGAAATCTGCTCCGAACTGTACAGCCTCTTCCTTGGGCCATCAGGGACTAAGGCCCAACGCCAGGCCCCAATCTTGGAGGTGGTAGAGCCATCATTCTAACCCACAGCATCCACCATCCCCTCCCTAACCCTCACCCGCCTGCTCGTTTCAGGCTCGGCCCCCTTTTCTGAGACCCTCCTAGCCCCCCACCATAATCCCCCGCGACCGCACAAATCGCCCTCTCCCATCCCCCAACCTCCGCCCCCACCCAGGGCCAGCTGCCCCCGCTCTGTCGCCCGGTAAACACCCCTAAGTCAGACGTCCCTCTCGCGATCCCATAACACACTACGCCCTCCAAACGCCCCACTCCTGGGCCTGGCCTTTGGTTAACCCCCGACCCGAGCTTCCAACGCCCCACGCCTGTTTGACGCCACCAGACTGGGGTTCCGACCCCTCCGCACCCCTCGAGAGCCCCGTCCCTGCACGTCTCTGTCAGCAGCGCCCCCCTGGAGCCCCCTGGAGCCCCCTTCCCCGCAGCCCCCGCCCGGCCGCACCCCCCTGGGCACTCCGACCCCCCGCGTCCCCCCCTCGGCTCGCCTCCCCCGCGGCCCTTCGCCCCGCCCATTGGTCACAGCCCCCGCTGCGCTGGCCCCCCGACCGGCCTAGGCCGGGGCAGCGCCTCTGGCCGGCGCAGCCACGCTGGCGACCCAGGACACGTGCCTTTGGCTCCGGGACCCCCGCCTGGGGTCCTGCGCCCCCCTCCCCGCCCCCAGCCGCGGCCGCCGCGCCTCGGGAACTAGGCTCTGCGCCTGGCCCCGCCCCTACTGTGCTCATTGGCCGTAGCCGCCGCGACTACAGTGTCCATTAGCCCACGCGCACATCCGTCTCCGGAGCAGGTACCGCCCCCTTCCTGCTAGCATCCGCGCGGCGTTCTTAAAGGGGCAGAAGCCGCCGAGCGACCCTGGCCCCGGGCGGCTTCCCACGACCCGTTTATTTGCAGGTTAGCGCTGCGCTACCTGACGCGACTCACTGCTCCCGTCTGAGCTGCTTTCTGCCCACCTGCTAAATGGGGATGAACACTCCAATCCACGCACCCTCACCTTGGAGGGTGTCGGGAAGACACCTCTAAACGGTATTTCTTTAAGAAGCTCAGGCCTGACGGTCAAGGAAGTTCTGGGGCTGCTGAATAACCCATCCTGAAGCCGTAGTTGCGGATGTGAACCCAAGGCCCCGAGGGGGAAGACGCGCCCAAAGGCACACACAATCCCCGCTTCCCGTGTAGTCTGTCTAAGCCCCGGAAGGTAGCCTGGCGCACAGGAGGAGCTCAATAATGGCTAGGTGAGCGACTGAATGAGCAGGACCACTGGGGGTGATTCCACCCGACTACGCCCTCTGCTAGGTGATAAGGTGCCCACGGACCCTAGAGAAGGTGGCTGCCTCAATTAGATGGTTTTGTTTTTTTTTAAGATGGGCTATTATGGATCTTGTTTTGAAGGAAGGGGCACTTACTCTTCCTTTGCTCTATTATTTTTTCTTCCCAGCAGTTACCCACTTCTAGAATGATGTTATTGTTCTTTGGCTTCTGCCCCTTTCCCCCAACTCTATTCCTTCCTAGAAGGAATTCTGCTTATTTTGTTCCCCCTCCAACCTCCCTGAATGATGCCTAGCACCTAAGGGAGATCAGTAAACAAATGAATAATTAAATGAATGAGGCACTGGCTTTGGAAGTAGCTAACACTAGAGGAGGTAACTGGCTTTTGGAGGTAACTAATTTGTTAGATCAGAGCTGGAACGTCACCTCCTCCTACAGGAAGCCCTCCCAGACCTCCTCCAGGCAAAGCCAGCTGCCCTGACTGGCTGTTCTCTTAGCACGATGAACTTCCACTTTCTGCTTCATAATTGATTAACTTCTATCTGTGCCATCACTTGCCTTACGTCTGCCTCGTCCACAAGAGTGGAAAATTCCTAAAGTCTGGGAAAGGTCTGTTGTTTCTCGTCGTTTTAGCCCTGAGGCCTACTCAGTGTATGGCACAAAAAGTGGGGGGGGGTAGGGAGACTTAGGGAAATCATTGTGGAAGCAGGCTGGCCAGACAGAAGAGATGGGAAAACAGTGGAGATATAGGAGATATTGCCTGGGAAGAATATCAAACAAAGCCTGGACCAGTCCCAGTTTTGAGGGACTCTGACTGTTCCCTGTCCACCTAAACCTCAGTGTTTTTATCTGTAGGATGGAGTCACCCATCTAGCCCTACCTGTCACGGGCTACAGGAACTGTAGTAAACAACTAATACATAAACAACTAAAATAAACAATTATAATAACACCAACAATTATAATGAAAATGGCTGATACTCAGGTATCACATGTAGGCAAACAATGCATGTATTTAATCCTCACATCAGCCTTATGAGATAAATAATCTGATATTTGGAATCCATGTCATTAGCTGCATACAGAATGTCATATCTTCCTAGAAAAACGAAACTTATGATTGTTGTGACGTGCCCCTCTTTATCTCCGTGCTTCTTACCATAGAGTGGACTTTGATATTAAGATTGCACACCCATGCTCTTGGTTTGTTTAAAAGGCTCCATCCTTTTACCTTCCACCTTTCCGTATCCTTAATGTTGTATACATCTGTTGTAAGCTGTATAGAACCAGGTTTTGTTTTTTGATCCAGTTTCCCCATCTTTGTCATTTAACTGAGGCACTTGGTCTCTTTACATTTAATGTAATTAGAGATATATTGAACTTAAATCTGCATTCTCATGTGTTTTTTTCTGTCACGTCTTCTCTATGCTCCTTTTCTCTCTTACCTTCTTTAGGATAAGATACATGTGTTTTGGTAAGACTCATTATCCTCTTCTACAGATGGGGAAACTAAGTCATAGATAAGTTAATTACCTTGTTCAAGGTCACAGCAATGAAGGATACATTAGGCCAGCTCTCTTCCCCCATTGAGCTTCTAGTCTAGCAAAGGAACTGGATACTATACATCAATAAGGCAGATAAATATCTAATTGCAACTATGATGAGTGCTATGTAAGAAATAAAAGTGAAAAAAGTAGCAGAGAAAACCTTCCATTCCCCAGACTAGGTCTCCCACACCACCAATGTCACCAACCACTGGGTTTACTGAGCCTTCCCATCACTTCCCACCCTCTCCTTCAAACACACAAAGGAGTAAAACATTTTCCTTGTCTCCACTCCAATGTGCACAAAACATTCGGGGCCAGCCAAATCTCTTTTGGCCCCAATGTGCAGCCCCACCCCTTCCAGGACCCTCTTAAAAGTTTCCTGGCCTCTAACAGAGCCCTAGAGACACATTGAAAAGCTTGATTTCTCAGCCTGGGCCTCTTCTGCTGCAGCCTGTAGAGCCATGTTTCCACTTTTCGTAGCAGCCCCACTACACCTCCTTTCTCAGCACTGGTTGCTGCCTGGCTCATTGAGCACCACAATTCTTAAAAAGTCAAGCCCATGCTTTGTGTTTTTCCATCATCCTGTCTTTGCCCCTGTGATTCCCTCAGCACCTAGAAAACTTCTATTCCTACTTCAAAACCCCATCCAGATATACATGCTTCCTTGCCCCCAAAATGAATCGTCAAACCCCATTCTTCAGGTTCCTCCAGCCTTGAGAGTCTCTTCTTTCTAGCCTAGTACTGTTCCACTCGGGGCTGGGAGTGTCTGTGTCCTCCAGGGCCAGGCAGGGACTGAGTACTCTCTGGATTCCCTGAATATGGGCCAAATCCAGAGGGGATGACTAGAGGGTTTACTGAACAATGTTTAAAACTGTTTGTTGAACTAAATATATAAGAATCTCAGTTCACATTCACTTTTCAGTGAATAAAGATAGCAAAGTGTGGGGGTAAAATAGTTTACCAAGGGCTTACAGTGGGCTCAGCCTTATTATAAGAAACTCACCTGCGTGATTTCATAAAGTTAAGCCACTTGCCCAAAGCCATACAGGTAGGACGTGACAGAACTAGAATTAGAACTCAGATACTTCCAATTCTAGAGCTTCTAAAGGATCTTCCAAGTGGCCAAGGGCATGTGTATCTCCCAAGCTCTCAAAAACCTTAAGAGCAGATGCTATGATCAAACTGACAGTTAACAAACTGAGACCCAGAAAAATTAGATATATAACATACATATATTGTACCTCAATAACCAATGATAATGAATTGCAAACATTTATTAGGAAATTACTATATTTGTCCCGTTTTGTTCATGGTTTTCAGTATATAGACAAGGGGACAGATGTAGGACTAAATATAGATGTATATGTGCATGGGCTAATAGGCATACATGTATTTCCTAATTCTGATGG
Organism: Cynopterus sphinx; assembly: GCA_030015415.1. NCBI lineage: Eukaryota > Metazoa > Chordata > Mammalia > Chiroptera > Pteropodidae > Cynopterus > Cynopterus sphinx. The sequence goes on along the minus strand of CM057390.1, from coordinate 49,056,243 downwards.
CTGAGAGGGTTTCTAAACCGTGTGCACACTAAGGATCCAGAGCTTGGTTTCTGAATATCACTCTCCAAGAAAAAGAACCAGCGACCGTGGAGTAAAGGCTGATTCCAAGGATATTATAAAGCAAACATGGAAAATCTTGTGGTGCCAAAAGTTAAGGAAGTACTCAGAAAATGGAGACATATAAAAGGACATAGGAGCTAACTTAAAGGGTCAGCAAAATAAATGATATAGAAATTCTAACAATACTCCTAAGTTCATAATGCTATGTGAATAAGGACATAATTGAAGAATAGACAGCTCATTTACAATAGAATTCTAATTAATAATTAAAAAAATAGAAAATCACGATTACACAAACATCTTAGTAATAATTGTTGCCAGCCAGAGCCATGGATGAATGTATAAACTACTGAGTGAAAAATGTGTTTTAAAAATGTGAAAAAAAAAACCTTAGGATACTTCCATGCTCTCTTAAGTAGCTCTCCATAAGATACTTATTAGTTGCAAAGGTGAAAATAGTAACTTTAGATAGTCGAGAAACTGACAAGACGCTGCCTTAAGTAGTCAACATCGCACACCTCCTGATAAGGTGCATTGAGAAGGGTACAACAGAGCTTCTAAAGGATTCCTGCCTAAACTCCTTACCTTCAGTCTAATTCTGAGGAAACATTAGATAAACCCAAGTTGGTGGGTATTTTACAAAACCAGTAGTCTTCAAAAGGATTAAGGTTATTAAAGGTTAGGAAAGACTGAGGAACTGTTAGAGCGGAGAGGCTATTGGAGATCTGACTAAATATAACGTGGGTTCCTGGACCAGAAAAAAAGTCAGCAAAAGCAGAGCAGGGATTTTTGAACCTGGGTCCGATTCTCAGCCTGAAAATCAGGACACCTTGGTCTGGGTCGACCACAGGCCACTCGAGCATTGTATGACCTCGGGGGATTTCCTGCCGCTCTCGGACCTCGGTCTTACCAGTTACGAAAAGGGAAGTTTTACAGCCTTTTCCACCCCTTCCGGTCGTCTTCGAAGCTCGGGATTTGGAAACTACGCAGACGCTAGGGAGGCAGCCTGATTGGCTATGCGTTATGACGTAGCGGGAACAGAGGACGCACATAAGCCCCACCCCTTCCTGCAGCGCCTCCACGCGCACAATTAGGCCCCCGACGCGTCGCTGTCACGCTCACTCGCACGTATGGTGCGTGGTGACGTCCTGGCGGCGCGGGCGCCATCCCGGAAGCGCGAGCAAGGCTGCCAGATGTGCAGGTGCTGCTGCCACCGACGCCGGGGCCGAGTTCGGGGTGGGGCTGGGACTGCTGGGGCTGCCGGGGAGCCGGGCCGGGTCGAGCGTGACCCCTGGGCTATCGCGGGGTGGGACGTGATGCTGGCCACATCTGGGCACCCCTTCTGCGGACAGGTCTCAGGTTCCCCGTATGTTCAGTGGATCCGGCTCCGGGTTGCGGGAGTTGGGGCCGCCTGTGGTCAGGCTGTGCCATGTCACCCGGAACCGTGCGTTGCCCTGGTTAGGCCTTAGTTTTTCTGCTTTTCAGCGGCGCGGCGTGAGGGGATATGCGAGCCTCGCCCCCCACTCCGGGGTTTTGCTAAGCTTGTGCCGCCTAATTATGTTAAATGATCTGGGTACAATTGCGGTGCCTCTCTGCCTCGCCGTTTGACCTTGGGCAATGGAGCCCATCCTCGTGAGCCTTAGTTATCCTCAGAGATGATAGTGTCTGCCTCGCAGGGGTGATTGGAGATTAAGTTTGCTCATACTCTTGGAAGCACCAGGGAAGCCCTCTTCAAGACGCTGATTCTGGCGTCCCGCCCTAGGATTTCTTCACGCTTCCCTTGGAGAAACAGCCTGCTCCGAGATCATGTCTTATCACTGTTGGTTTCAGTTCTCACATAGTACTGTGAGATTCTGATTCTTTGTTATTCTCATTTTCTAGATGAAACCAATTCAAGGAAGTGAGGTGACTCTCCCAAGCCCACACAGCCACCCTCTCTGCGTGTTTCACTAATAAATATATTTGGAGCAGGAACCAGACCCTTTCTGGGTCATTTTCACCCTTATGTGGTCCAGACTAGCTGTTAGTCAGGAAAGGCTTCCTGATAAAGGCAGCTGGGGATGGAGGGGTATGCCTTGAATCCCTCACATGTGGGAGCAGAGCACAGGAAAGGAAAGAGCCCAACTTTGATGCAGAACCATTTCCTGCCGGCCCAAATCCTGCACTTGCCGTTATGGGCTTCTAGCTACATGACTGTCCTTTGAACCCAAGTATCATCTTTATACATGATCGTGGTTTTTTAGAACTGTAGAGACTGAGTGTCTGTACTTGGCACATAAACAGTGGTTATTGGGGAGGGCAGGCAGAATCTCATCAGATGTGGCACTTCCAGAAGCCATGTCGAGGCTGCAAACAGCTAAAAAAGATTCAGGGCACAAATACTCTTGGCTTCTATGATGTTTGAAGTGGTAAAAAAGTATTTGCTAACATTTGTAAATGAGGCGATTTCATAGAAAAAAAATTATTATTTTTTTACATCTATAGCACTTGGTCTTCCTAAGTGGTCTCGCATCCAAGTACTAACCAGGCCTAACCCTACTTAGCTTATGACATCAGACAGGATCAGGCTTGCATTTTTCTTTTTTCTTTCTGGATAAAAATGAGAAGTCAGGCAAGAAGCTGCTCTAAGTAGCAGCTGCCCTATCATGGGTAGTTACTGAACACCTGTTTTGATTCACACCTTTGTGGTTCCTATGGACCATGGGCATTTGAGTTGTGACTCAGGCTCACTGGCTGTGACAATGGCTCGGTGCCTCGGTCTCTTAGCTTCAGTTTTCTCACATGTAAATAAGGGTAACAGTTTCCATGTATAAAGGTAGTACCTCATTTAGCTTACAGTAGGTGCTCAATAAAGAGCAAGGTGGATTAGACGGGCTTTGAAAGCCCTTCCTGATCATGTGTGTATCTAAACCAATGGCAAGTGGGCTCTTGTGGGCCATTAAAAGTGGGCCCTAGAACCAAGGTATGTCAGGATTCTGGGTTTTTCCTGAAGTCCCCACCAGTAGGGTCAATACTGAAGCTGTGGCCTTTCTTGCTCTAGCCTGATACAGGAAACCCCCACCCAGTGGGATCATCATCTGTGTGCCAGGGAAGCTAAGAGCCCCAGAGCCATCTAGGGGATGCTAGAGCCTATAGCCTGGTTTCGAGTACCTGAAATTCTTGGCTTTAATTTGCTGTTAAAAGTTCAATGGCAGAGCTGAGTTTGAATGATTCGGTTTGCCTCTGCCAAGTGAAATTCTGGCAATCCCTTGCTGTGAGCCATGTTCTGAGCTGTCTCTGGAGACAGAGCAGCAAGCGAGACAGACATGCCTCTGCTTTCTTGGAGCCGATATTGCTGTGGGGGTGACAGGCAAACAGGTAAATGAAAATTAAGATAATTTTTCGGACAGAAATGAGCCAGTGAAACAATTAAAACAACGTGAAGTGATGAGAGTGACCAAGGACCTCCTGGGAGAGAACACACAAGGTTGTGATAATTTGAAAGGGCAGCCATACATGCTCCACCAGTGGGGACAGGACAGCAGGTACAAAGGCCCTGAGGTGGAAATGGGCAGATGCAGGGGGTCATGGGAGGAGTTGGGCATATCTGGGCAGATGGAAGGTGCCAGTGGCCTTGGGCTCATGGAGAGTAGATGCCAGAGAGTGGGACTGGGATTCTGATGTGCTTGAGTACAAGTTATAAATATGATCTCCTGTAGTTCTCGAAATACTCTCAAATTTCCAGGATGACAAAGCTGAGGCTCAGGTAGCATGACTAACTCACTTTCAAACAGCCTGTGGGGTTCCTGATCCCTCCTCTCTATCCTATATTCTCTCACTGTCTGGTGCAGACTGAAGACTTTCTTCCTGCCTGTTTTAGGCAGCGGAGGAAGAAGAAGAGATGGACCACCCCGACTCAGCTTCGAGGGTCTTCTGCAGCCGCATCCTGAGCATGGTGAATGTGGATGACGTCAATGCCATCATCCTGGCCCAGAAGAACATGTGAGCAGTGGCCAAGCATCCTAGGCCTGGGCATGGGAAGAAATCCACTTGCCAGCTAGCATTCTTCTCAGACCTGCCCCTACCCCGGCCCCACTGGCTCCAAAGTAAATTCGTTCCTGGCCTGGAGGCAAAGCCCTGACACAGGAAGCAGAGCTTTGAGCTGGTTTCACAGCGGCAGATGGCTTTGGGGTAGAGGGCTGCAGCAGCTCCTGTCCCAAGGCCTGGGGTAGAGAAGAGTTGGGGTAAGAAGAGTCTGCTGGGAGATATAAGGGAGCAGGTGGGCTAAATTCCTGTTGGGAGCTTGGTTTCTGAGAGTCTAGGTGTTTGTCTGCAAGCAACCGAGGTCTCTTGGAAGGGCCGTGAATGCCTTTTTGCCTTCCTTGGGGCTTGGCACCATAGCCATTGCAGCCCCATTCTAATTCTGGCTTGACATGTGAGGAAAAAGGGATGACACAATCTTGGGGTGGAAGTGTAGTCTCCTGGGCTTCATTTTTGTGTCTTTAAGCCAAAGGTTCTTCCATTTATGACACAGCACAGCACTTGCCCTGTGACAAAAGTGCTGAGTATGTCTGGGTTTCAGTAACACCCATCTTTCTTCTAGTTCCTTAGGTCACATTCAGACCTGACCCTGGGGAATTCCCAACAAGAGGATAGACAAACCAGACACAAATTTTCCTAGCCCTATGGTGTCAGGGCTGTGCCAGAGAAACATCCTACCCATGAGGTTGGGGAGTCAGGGAAGTAAAGTCTGCTTGAGGGAGGGGGTGAAGGCTACATGAGAAGGGTTCACTTGAATGGAGTTTGCTAGGTGGCTCAATCACCAGGCAGAACTCTGTAGGAAAAAGGAACAGCACATGAAAAGGTCATGGATTAGAAGGGCTTAGCATGATCAGTTGGCAGGGTCATATAGGCTGAGCAGAGGGGCTGGTGCCCCTTCTCTGCCACCAGGCTGGACCGCTTTGAGAAGACAAATGAGATGCTGGTGAACTTCAACAACCTGTCAAACGCCCGCCTGCAGCAGATGAGCGAGCGCTTCCTGCACCATACAAAAACTCTGGTGGAGATGAAGCGGGACTTGGACAGCATCTTCCGCAGGATCAGGTGAGTGCTTGGCCCTATTGGCCTCTGCCTTCCCTTCCAAGCCCTGGTTCCTCCCTTTTCAATGAGGGCCACCCAGCTGTTCCATGTAACATGCCAACAGGGAGAGATTCAGCTCACTTATTTTATGAGGCTTCATCATGTACTTAGCATCCAAAATCATCCAAACTCTAAGATAAAAATTAAGGTTCTGAATTTAAATTTTATTTATCTTTCAAAAAATGCAATATAGCACCAAACGTATCATGCAGAAAAGGCAGGTGAGAGCAAGCCTTCCATTCCCCTAGCCCTCCACCCAGGTCTTCTCTAAAGAGGTAAATGAGATTGCAGTCAGCATTCCCTGCCTCGATGGGCCTCACTCCCTAAGACAGAGGGACAGATTGAAACAAGTAGTCCAGGAGTGGGTGGGGAAGCTTCCTAGAACTTGTCCAGATAGATGAGGGTTAGAAGTCAGAAAGGCATTACAGATAGAGGGCCCAGCAAATGCCCCAATCCAGGCCCAAGGACGCACAGAAACTGACAACTGGGTGGCTGGTGCCCAACCAGAGGGTGAAAGTTCTGAAGGACCAAGTGCCTTGGCCTCCCCCTACCATGGAAGCAGAATGTGACAAGCAGTGAGGGAGGGGTTCCCACTGCCCACCCACCCAGAGCCAATCACAAGGGTTGCTGCCCTGCATTGGGCCTGGCATGTCCACTCAACAGGTTCAGCCTGTGTGCCTTCCCTTACCCCACAGGATGCTGAAAGGGAAGCTGGCCAGGCAGCACCCAGAGGCCTTCAGCCGTAAGTGTCACCCAGGGCTCCTACACCCCATGTCTTGACCTCTGCATCCCTGGGATGCCAGCACCCTCAGCCTAGGGCTGGCTTCCAGAAAGTTACCTCAGGGACTGGTGGGCCCAGAGACCTGGGATAGGGGTGGGGGTGCTGGCCTGGCCCTTCTTGGCAACCTACAGCACGGGTGCTGGGACCAGAGTCCCTTGCCTGTGGGGAGGTACACAAGGGACCATGGATAAGAATGATGATAATCCTTGCCCCAGTGAACACCACATACTCCTAAAAGCCAGGCTGTTACCTACAGACACCCATAAGTTGGGGGCTGTGTCCCCGTTTTACACAGGGGGAACCTGAGGCCCAAGGGACAGTGACTTGTCAGAGGAATTGCAGCATCCCCCCAGGCTGAGACTTGGTTTACCCCATATGCTGAATGGCCCAGTAGCTCCCCACATAAGGGCTGCTGACAACCGCATGTACAGAGGCAGTCCTGTCATCATCAGCCCCAGTTTATCAAGCAAGGAGCTGAGGCAAGGCCAAGTGAGGGTCCGGGCCTAGGTGACACAGTTGAGGACAGAGCCAGGCAGGCTCAGGCTCTTCGCCAAGGCCCATGTTGGCCTGACCCAGAGAACCTGAGTCCTTACCTCACCTTATAGGTAGGCCTCTTACCTGCCTGGGCCTCAGTTCCCTCTTCCATAAAATAAGACAAATTATGCCCTATGCAGGGTGGGTCTGTCAGGGATCACAGGCCCAGTTAATCCCTCATTACAGTGACTGACCAATTCCTGGGCCTCTTACCCAGATATCCCAGAGGCATCCCTTCTGGAAGACGAGGATGAAGACCCCATCCCACCCAGCACCACGACCACCATCGCCACCTCGGAACAGAGCACAGGCTCCTGTGACACCAGCCCTGACACTGTCTCTCCCTCCCTCAGCCCTGGCTTTGAGGACCTGTCCCATGTCCAGCCTGACTCCCCTGCCATCAATGGCCGCAGACAGACAGATGATGAGGAGATGCTGGGCGAGTAGCCCTGCTCCTAAAAGCTCTAAGGGGTCTCAGGGTGGTGGCAGCACTCCTTATGTGTCTGAGGTGGCAGAAAGTAATCCTGCCTCAAGATGGTCAGCTTTGCCACCCTATTCTTGGGCTCCCTGGGGGACAAGGGGTGTGGAATTCCTGAGAGTCTCATTCCTACTCCTTCCTCACTGATTGCCTCTCCTGTAGACCCTCTGCCAGGCCAGGGATAAGCACCAGCTGGAGTTGTCGGGCTGGGTGCAAGGAAGGCCTTTCCAGAGGCAGGCTTGAAGTCTGCACCGACAACACTTAAAGGTTCCCAGAGACCAAAGCCAGACGACTCCTGCCCCAGCATCCCTCAGGACCCCCTTGAGGTAGAAAAAGAACTATCATGTCTGAGTTCACCCCAGCCTACTCCTGCACCTACTAATTCTAGTCTCCCTGCCCCTTCCTCCAACGAAAGTATTAAATACTTTCTCTAATTGGTATCTCAAGAAGGTTTCTGAAAAAGCTGTAGAAAGCTCAAGACAGGCTGCCCATTTGATCAGCATTGAGCCATAAGGCTCACATTTCTCTGAACAGAGGTGTGGACCCTGAGGGCCCTTTAGGCCTATCCTGGGGCCTCCGTGGAGTGAGCTGAATCACCTTGGAAATCAGAGTTTAACGGAATATTTTTGTACCCGATGTTTACAGTTGCTGTTGGGAAGTTATCAATAAAAAGACTCCGTTACTATAAAGAAGGGTGTACCTAAGAGTGGCTTCCTTCCATCCTTGGGTACATCACCTCAGAAGAGGGACAAGTACTGGATGTGGAACAGGATGGGGTGTTGACAGCCAGGCACCACTGGGCCAGAAGGAGATGTGGCTGCCCTTGGTGGGAGTCTCCGGTGGTGGCAGCCATAATAACCCGTTTTTGTGTTGTTTTTTTTTTTTACCATTGCTCAGAACACTGTTCCCTTGGCTCCTCTAAATGTCACAGGGTGGGCTCGCAGGGAGTGAGCTGGGTCTCATTCCCCATGAGACACAGAGTCCCTTCTTTGAACCACTTAAATTATGTTATTGAAGGCATCTTCCAAGACCCGAGAGTGTCTGCTTTTGCCTGGTCCATAGAGGCGCTGGGAAGAGTTTAATAAAGAGGTAGAAGTAACTTCATCCTCACCACTTTCCCGTACCCAGCACTTCTTAGCCATTCACGAGTCTCCTGGTTCCTACGTCCAACACAGCCCCTGGGTCTCATTCCATTTACTTGAGTTAACGTACCAGCCCCACCTGCTCTTCTTAGCACCGCCCTGAAATCCTTCTGCGCACAGTGAATCGAGAGCTGATTGCAAATAACTGACTCCGAGAGTTGGGTTTCTGGGTGGCCCCCGGGGGTCCCGCCCCTGCACGTCCTCCTACCTTCCCCTGCCACACACGCCTGCGTCCTGGGCCTGCAGATCCTCTGCTTAATGCCTTCGCTTTAGCACAAAAGACTACTCAGTAAGTACCCGAGCGCCAGCAACGTGCCATCTTCAGCCGACCTGCGACGGCGGGTAGAGAGACCTGCGGAGGTGTAGCAGTCTCCTCAGGGGACCCGGGGGCGAATCCACCCCCGGAAGCAGGAGGCGGCGCGACGCTCGCTCGCGGGCGCCCCCGCCGGCTGCGTCCGGCAGCGCCGCGCAGAGCGGCGGGGGCGGGGCCGGGGGCGGCGCGCATTGTGACGCCAGCGCGCAGCGTGCTCGGCACGCAGGCGCCTTCCGCGGCGATTTGGCGGTTTCCGGTTCCGCCGCTCTCTTTCTCTTCAACGAGGCGGACGAGCAGGTTAGCGCCGGCGTCCGTGCGGGTTCGCGCTGGGCCGGAATCGGGTGGGAAGCTGCGAGGGCCACGGGGGCTCGAGCAGTGCGGGGGGCTTCCCCGAACCCATCCGTGCGGGCCAGGGTCCGCGAGTCGGCTGAATAGGGAGCATTGGGCCGGTGTTCCGAGTCCCGGCCGAACCCCGGGAGGTGAACCGGCTTTTAGGAGAGTGGCTTGCCCGCGCCAGCTGCCTGAGCTGTCCGACGAGGCCTTGGAGGCAGGGGTGGGTCCTCTTGGGCAGATGCAGGTTAAGGGGAGGAGTATTAAGCTTGTCTCCTTGCCAGACAGTGTCAGTTCCTTTAAAATTATTATACCCAGGCACGGGCTGGATCATTACCTATTTTGTTTTCTACGTCTGTAAGGAGAGGCTGGTGGTGACCACCTTGTAGGCCTCTTTTTTTTTTTGGATGAAAAATCCCGTGTAAACAAATATCTGGCACTTAGTTGGCAGGTATTTAGGGGTTGGCACAAAGGCAAGAGGTATGATTTGAGAAGTTTGGGGGTGACTGAGAAGGAAACCAGAGTGAGTTTGAGCTTGGAGTTGAAAAAGAAAGGGTTTGGGGGGTGGCGCCCAAGATGGGATTCCCATGCAAGCTGTAGGAAGGGCATTTTGTGGAGCAGATACGGCCATGGGCTCGTGAGAGAGAGGGAGGAGGAATGGATGGATGGATGGATGGGATCTCCAGATCACATTTGGGGAAAATATCTGGCAAGATGGTGTTTTAGCCCTGTACTTCTCATTCTATCTGTAGCTGGGAGGGATGGAAAAAGACAGACACTGGGGCAGACCTAAAGTTGAGGTCAATGCAATGTTTGGACCTACATTACTCACTGCTTTGTCTTACTCCCCTCCAGTTTCCCCAGCAAACGCAAAGATGCAGATCTTTGTGAAGACCCTGACAGGCAAGACCATCACACTCGAGGTCGAGCCCAGTGACACCATTGAAAATGTCAAAGCTAAAATCCAAGACAAGGAGGGTGAGTTGGACTGGGTCTGGGTGCTGACCTTGGACAGACCTCAGTTTTGACAGTGCTTCTGCATGATCTCAGGAAGGCAGCTTGTCATCTCTGCCTCAGTTTCCCTTTTGATAGATCAGTAATAATGATCAAGCAGGCCTATACAGTGAGGGAGAACTACCAGTAATATGCTTGCCAGAGCCTCAGTAACAGCTGCTTTCTCTTTCTAGGCATCCCACCTGACCAGCAGCGTCTGATTTTTGCGGGCAAACAGCTGGAGGATGGCCGCACTCTCTCAGACTATAATATCCAAAAAGGTATTAGGGATGTGGTGGCTGGACAGTTCCCCATGAAGCCTAGGATCCAGATGGGGCGCTTGACAGCTTTGTTGGCACCAGGAAAGGGTTTGGGAGGATGATTCTTAAAGTGAGGATCAGAGGAGGTAGGTGAGTTCTGCTTTACAAGATACTGTTTTATTGTTGGAAAGTATCCTGTGATAACCTGTTCCCAAATGGCAGTCGTTTCCCATGTTCTTGTTCACCTTTTTTTTTTTAGACATGTTTAAAAATGTGATAACTATAAAGGAAATCACACCTTGAAGTAATAAGCTTTATCTTCCCTAACAAAAATGAAAGGTTACCCTCTTACCACTTAGAAATCACCTTTGCCTGTCAGGAAATCCATCTGGACACCACTTTGGCATGTAATATCTTCCAATTCCCCAAGGGCTGGTGTCAGAATCACCCAAGGGATTCTCACATGTCCCTTTCATACTTGAGAAGCTATGGTTTACAGAGCATTGGAGTGCCAGCCCTGCCCTGCACCTGTTACCTGAGTGCTGGGCCCAGGCTGAGTTGCTGTCTCTCTCCAACCCTCGTTGCCTATAGAGTCCACCCTGCACTTGGTACTTCGTCTGCGGGGCGGCATCATTGAGCCCTCCCTCCGCCAGCTTGCCCAGAAGTACAACTGCGACAAGATGATCTGCCGCAAGTATGCACGCTTGGGGTTGGGCAGACTGGCCCCGTAGGAGGGGGTCAGGTGCCCTCATCAGTTCCTCCTTTTCCTATACAGGTGTTATGCCCGCCTGCATCCCCGTGCTGTCAACTGCCGGAAGAAGAAGTGTGGCCACACCAACAACCTACGTCCCAAGAAGAAGGTCAAATAAGGCCCCTCCACCGCCTCAGCCCGCATGGCGGCCACCTGCCCAAACTCCTTGGCCCAGGGGCCTCAATAAAGTTTCCCTTTGATTGACTGGAGCAGTAATTGGTGTCCATGTGGCTTGTCTTTGCAATGGGGACATGACCAAGATGTGGACATCTTCCTTAGGGACTTGGCTGTTACTTGACTGCTGAGCCGTTGGCAGGCCTGTCCTTTTGGATTCCAGTTATCTATAAAACAGGCTATATTCTTGGCTCTTTTCTGGAGGTTTGTCATGACAGCAGCATAATCAGGTTTAGTCCCTAGTGAACCCACTCATCTGGGTTTTATCGATAACAAGGTAAGACTGGATCATCAGCTGGGCCCTGTGTGTGTTCAGGTGTGGGTGGATGGGGAGGAAGGGGCACCCCACCTAGTATAAAACACATGTTCTCAATTTTGGACATTAGATGCATGTGAGCCCTACCTGAGGCCAGTGATCTCAGGCTTATTGACTCGATGCTTCTGCAAATCAGGTGAGGGTTGTGCACTGTACCGGCCCTGACATGGCCAAGCTTTTAGGGTGCTTGGAGTATGTAACAGACCTGGAAAACACCTAAGAATAGCTGAGATTTGCGGTGCCAGCTAAAGGCTAGAGTCTCAATCATTCCCATAACTCACTTCCATTTCATCCATGTCAAACTGACCTCTTCCTCATTAGGCCATGCCACCACTATCCAGTCTTCTTCATGTCCACCCCTGGAGAAGGAAGCTTCTTAGTTCAAACTAGCTGGTGCATCTCAGAAAGCACAGAGACTGCCTCTGCACTTAGTATGAGGCCCTGTTGGTCACACCTCTTCCCCCAGGCTTCCTTCTGAGGTCATTTATGAAGCAACAGCCTACAAGTCATCTGAAGCCAGCTGGGTTCCAGAGACTTGAGCTCTCTACTGTCGAAAGGCGTTGAAATGCTCTTGTCACCTGGGGTTCCATTTTCCTTGCTGGAGCAGAAACAGGTTGTGAAGATGAAAGGAAGTTGGTGTTGACAAGCGAATGGAAACAAACCTACAAACCGAAGGACAACCTTGCTGTACCCAGAGCCATATATTCAAGGATAAACAGGAGAAAGCAGGCGCTGGGCGGGAGCAAGCAAAAGGGTGGGGTGGGGATGGGTGTCGGGCCTGAGAAGCCCCCAATCCGTTCTCCATTCTTCCCCGGGATATTCCGGTCTTCAGGTTCCCGGTTGGCGGGCCACAGGCTGGGGTCTGGAGACCTCCTTGCCGGAAGGGGGCGCCTAGCGCAGCGGAGCAACCTTCTCCCCGGCGGGGCCAGGGCTGCGTAGTCATGATCACCAACGAGTCCGCGGCTGAGTCCGCGGTCCCCTCTGTGCTCAAAGCTGCGGCAGCCTCAGGAACCGCGGAGCTCGAGGAGCCGGCGTGGCCCTGGGTGAGCCGGAGTGGGAAAAGGCGCAGGGCGGGCGGTGCAGGCTCGGGGGCGCCGGCTTCATGCCCCAGCCGTACCCCCCTCTGTAGAAAGATGCCCCGATCCGGGCGCTGGTGCAGCGCATCCTCCAGTTGCAGGCTGAGCGCGCGCAGGCCTTCCGCTGGCTAGAGGAGTAAGTGTGGGCGCAGGGGACTCAGGGTTCAATCCCCGCGGGATCCAGAGGTGGGCGTGCCGGGGGCATTGTCAGGGGCGGGGTTTGTGGGCCGACCCGCTGCGCGTCCCCCACTTCCCGAAATGCCACTCCACCGGGTGGGTGTCTCTCCCTTCCCCAAGCGGAGTGGGCCTCTATTGGGTTCACCTGCAGAAATCAGTGTCTTCCACACTTGGGCCGGGGGACACTTCCTGGAGGGCTTTCAGGTGGCCGATGCGGGTGCAGAGCCTGGGGGCGTAGACTCAGGACCCGCACCTGCCGCAGAGGCCACCGCCAGTACCTGCGCAGCGGCCCGCCCTACGACTTCCCGCGCTACCGGAGCAAAGTGCACGAGGTGACCCAGGCCTTCGCCGCCGTTTCGCGGGAGGTGCTGGCGGTGGAGGCCGAGCTGGCTGGGCCCCGAGCGCAGCCGCTGCTCGCGGGCCACGTGCGCAGCCTGCAGCAGCTGGAACAGACACGCCTGGCGACGGTGAGGCCCCGCCCGCTGCCCCTACTCCAAGCCCGGTCTCTCTCGCGTTAGCCTTGGCCCACTTTGCGCCTCTTGGGCCAAGGGTCACTTTCCAGACCCCCACAACTCCGCCCCCAGACCCCACCTTTTCCTGTCCACGTCAATCTTACACTAAGGCTTCATTTGGGGTTCTCCGGCCTCCTGATCCCCACCTGTCCGTCCGGTTTCATTACAGGCTTTTAGTCCCAGGACACGTCCATCCATCCTAGTCCTGTCCCTTAGCTTAATGCTTTCCAAAATGCCCTGCCTCCACAATCCTCCTGCCTCTTGGCTTTCATAATGCCATCGGTCTGGTCCTCAACCCCTTGCACGTGGAGGGGAATGTGGGTTTTCAAGCCACGTCCCCTCCTTGTAACCCCAGACCCCAGCCTATGGTCTGGGCCTACCCCTCCCTCCACTAGTGTTCCAAAGCTCTGCCTACTCTGCCCCTTTGGCCAATCCTGGCCAAAATACACCATTCTCAGGCCAAGTCCACGTGAAGCCACTCCCACTTCCGAGATCCTGGTTCAGCCTACTTCCACGCTGGGATTAACGCCTTTACCCACACCGAGACTATGATGCCCCAGCTACACCCAACACCGATCCCTGACTACTATTCCCTGGCCCACATGCACCCACGCCCATGCCTACTCTTCTCCCTTGGTCCCTCTAAACTGAATCCCAGATTCCTCCTATGCAAAGCACCCCCCTCAGAACTCCCCTTGCAACTCCTTGCCATGGCCCAACCGCTGCACCACCTTTCTGTTGTCTCTTCCTCATCTGTGGGAGGGCAGGAGGTGGTCTCTGACCACTGTGACATCCTCCCCACATTAGGTGGCCCTTCTGCAACTGATGGGGGTGCCAGAGCTAACAGGGCAGGAGGATACCCTCCAGATGGACCAGCTGAAAATGAAGTAAGTATCACCTCCCAGTGGGCTAGCCATGCTAGATTTGCACATGTACCAGGTGTGCCCAAGGGCCAGCACCATCAGACCCTCTGGACCTACACACAACCCTAAGAGTGGGTACACTAGAGTCCACACTTGATGGCTCCTAGACAGAAAGCATATATTTCCCCAGTATACACAGTCTCCATTTTCACACCAGACTCACTGTGTATCTCAGATATACCAATCTTGTTCACATGGATGGACTCAGAGCTTGGTGGACACCATCACCCAAGCCCCACCCGGCACACACCTGCACATTCCTGCCCTCATCCATCCAAGCATGCACACATGCACACCCCCTCAACATCTGCCAGTTAAACCTCCTGATGGCATACACCTACCCAAGATGGCCATTTCTCTTTGCCTACTGTGACCTAACGGACTACCCCTGTTCCCAAGCACCCAAGTGGTCCTCCCAGCTGCTAATGCTGCCTGGATGCTTGGCAGGAAGGCCCAGGGTTTGTCACAGCCCCCTCAGAGCTGCCTAGCGGAGGCTAATTCACTCCATCTGGATTTTATTTATAGTTCCTATCCTCTTTTAGGGTAATTAAAACCATGGAGGCCATCAGCGAGGTTCTACAGGACCTCAGGTTTGATGCAGAATCTGTCGAGTGATCATGGCTCCTCAGAGACGCACTGAAGGGAGATGGAAAATGGGGCAGGTGGCACCCAGATCAACTCTGACTGCCAGCTGGCTAGGGTTGTGCCCCGCTGGGCTGTGGACCCTCCTTGAGGTTGCCGCATTTCCCACAATAAAGAAGCATTTGTCTGCAGCTGCTCCACTCTGTGTCCTAGGGTACTGGTGGGGTCCTGTCTGGGGACAGGGCCACATAGGAGCAGGGATGGAAGGTGGAACCCCCTCTCCCGACTGAAGAAACTGCTGTTTTGAATCACACTCTCCAAGGAGTTTAACACCAGCTATTTCAGATCTTGGAGAATAAGAATCTGAAATTCCGAGGCAAGAATTTCAATTGCAAAGGATCATTAGAAGTCCTCATGCCTCCCCGACAGTTCCCACCCCACTGCAGGCCACTGCAGCTCCAAACTCACCTACACAATCAGAGCACCTAGATAGTTCATTTATTTAAAAAGACTGGAGGAATCCTGGGTGAGGGGAGTAATGACCTCTCTTCACCCCCAGTCCTGGCAGAAGTTCTGGGCAGCTTGGCTGACCTTCATACACACACTCCCACTGGGGTGTATCCAAAGATGGCCTCACATGGAGTCCAGAGATGTGATTCTAGGAGCTCAGAGCATCTGCTCCAGCTCCTGCAGAGGGTGCTCAGGCACCCTGTAGTGAGGTACCAGGTGGCCCCAGTCCGGGTGCAGCCCCAGGTCTCCATGCAGCAGGGAGGTCAGTCTCAGCCCTTAGAGCTTATCTGGCAGGACCTGCAGGCAGAGGGGGGGAAGCCAGGCTAAGCACTGAGCCTGCGAGGGGCCAGCACCACAGAGCAACTGAGGAGGCCCCCATTCAGGTTGTGGTCCTGCCACTTTCAGCTAGGTGACCTAGGGCAGGGTACTGCCTCTCCCTGGGTCTTGGCTCCCCACCTGAGAAATAAAAATGTCCATCCCAGGGGCTGACCGTAGGGTAAAGCCCTTGGTACAGGGCCAGTTTGCAGTAGGTGCTCAAACACGCTAAAACTTGGGTGAATATGTTCATTCGTTCCTGAAGATGACATTCCACTTTGGATATTTTCAGGGGGTCGGGTGCTCTAACTAGGCTAAAAGGGCCAAGCACACAGTAGCTGCTAAGTAGATGCTGATAAAACTGGAGGCTGGGGGGGGGGCATGTTTCCCTGTCACCCACCCACCTTAGTCCCCCTTACCTCTCGCAGCGCCGCGTCTGCCCGAGGGCAGGATCCCCTCATCCTGTGCTTGGAAGGAAGCAGGTGGTCTCTGGAAGTTGCGCACCTACCTCCCCACCCACCCCTCGGCCCTCACCCCTCGCTCCTTACCCATCACCCCTCGCCCGCGGGGGCCTCCTTCCTACCTGGTTGCGGGTCTTATGCGACTTTTGCATCCAGGCTCGCCATTGGTCGTAGAGGCGGAAGCTGAGGTTCGAGCAGTACGCGTGCTTCTTAAGCCAGCCCAGGAACTGCTTAAGCTCGCGCCGCACGGGCCCCGAGCTCGGCTCCGCGCCCCGCGGCTCGCACGCCCCGCCGCCCGGGCCCGGGCGCTCTGACGCGGGTGGAGCGGCAGCGTCAAGGCGCGCTCGCCAGAGGGCGCGCGCGGGCAGCGGAGGGAGGGTCCTCGCGCAGTGGACCGCATTCCCTCCGTCACCTACCCCGCCCTGTTTCCCTGGACCAGGTCCTCCCCACCACCCGCCCAGCAACTCAGCTGCGACCCTGAGTGGGTTGGGGCAGGGGAAGCAAGGGGCTCTCCGATCTCTTCCAGGAACTCGATTCCTGTTGCCTGAGCCAGGTGTAAGTGGAAGGGGGTGAGGGAGAAAGTGAGGGGGATGAGACAGACAGAGCGGGAAGGCAGAGAAAGAAAGAAGCAGGGGCAGAGACAGAGATGCAGGGAGGGCCAAATACCTGAGGAATAGCCAAGGAAACTCAGAGGCAGAAGGGATGGAGAAAGGGAAGGGGAGGAAGGGACAGAGAGCCTGGGATGTAGGGACACAAGAAAGGCAGAGAGACAACAGACAGACAGACGGGAAGACAGTGGCAGAATCAAAAGGAGACAGGCCCTGGGATCATGAGCCAATGAAACGGGGAGCGAAGGGGGGTAGGGCCAGGTGGGAGGCCCGCCTGTCGGTCCAGCTGCTGGATGCAGCCAGCCCCAAACAGGCGGCGGATAAGGACATCGGCCTCACGTCATAAATAATGCCGGGGACCCGCTGACAGGCCCTGGCACGGCCCCGGCCCCTGCCGCCCCTCCTGGCCTCCACCGGCCTCCCCAGCCTCCTCCGCGGACGCAGCCTCCTGCTGGCTCCCGTGCAAAAATCGCAGGTGCTGGGCACAAGCAGGGGCCAAGGCTCAGGCCCCTCCCGGTCATGCTAGGTTCCGCCTATCCCTGAACCTGGAGAGGCCCACAATGGGGAATAAGGAGCTAGCAGGAGCCAGGCTCTGCCCCCGCTCTAGATCCCTCTATAGATTTTGGTTTCCCCGTCCTCCCAGGAGAGCGTGTGCCTGGACTTCCTGCAAACTGAGTTAAGATCCCTTTGGGGCTGGCTGAACCCCCTGGGGCCTCAATGCCCTCACCTGAGAAAAAGGGGCCTTCCTTGGGGTGAAACCATGGGAGGAGCAGGGGAAGGAGCCTTAGATGGTGCTCACAGTGAGGGAATTTTCCATTGGTTATCTGATCTCACCTATACAATAGCCTGAGACAGGAGCCATTATTATCCCTGCTTTCCAGATGGGGAAGCTGAGGCCAGACATTTCAAGTAACAGATTTCACATAATTTTATAAAGGAAGAGAATGGAGGTTCATGGTTTCAGAGGAACCCCAGATGGCAAAGGAACTCAGACCGAGGTCCCGGACTATCTCCAACCCCCTACCTGGATCAGAAGGGGAAACTGAGGCCCATCAGAGGGAGAATTGGCGGCCCATCAGCCTTAGAAGCAGGGTCTCAAACTTACTTGCCCTTAGGGGCAAGGAAGGGGGTATAGGTGGATGAAACTCTCCAGCTGGGGGTGGGGCAACTGGAGAGAGGATCCCACATGAAAGGGCAGCCTTTGCTGTTGGAGGCTGAAGAGCAATGCTAGCTATATTCTGTTACATTTCCTAGACAATTTTTCTAGGGAATCTAGGATATTTGTGTTAAAACTTCCTGTTTTAAATGTCTGCAAGTAGATCAAAGGTGGTTTGGGGTTTGTTTTTGTTTTTTGTTTTTGGGGTTTTTTTTTTGGTCAAATAACAAGCCAAAGGAAATAGATCCAGGGGCCACATTCGACCCACGGAGGGCCACCAGTTTGAGACCTCTGCTCTCTTGGAGGAAACAAAACAGAAGCCCAGGCTGGTTTGGGTCTGTTCCCTGGCCCACCCAGCCCTGTTGGGGTGCTCACCACTGCGGGGGGTGGAGGCAGCCGTTGGGTGGCTCCACTCGCTCCAGATCCCTGCCTTTTTGGAGCCGTAGATCCCAAAGGGGTTGCAGCGCACTTGCACGAAGTAGACAGTGCCCGGCTTCAGGCCCGCCAGGCGGCACGAGGTCTGGTTGCTCACGTCGTCCACCACCTGGGCCGCAAGGTCAGGGTCAGAGGCTAGGGCGAGGCGGGGCCAAGGGTAGGGCCGAGGGCGGGGCCGGGGCGGACACCTTCCAATCCACGCTGTCTTCCACGCGGTAGCGGATCTGGTACTTGGCTTGGAAAAGGAAGTCCTTGAGAGCCGGCGGGGAAACCCAGCGCACGCTCAGCTGGTCCTCCAGGCCCCCAACGCGGCTCACATGCACGTCGGGAGGGGGATCAGTGGTCACTGCGGGGGCAGGGGGGATTTAGTCACGGGCTTCTAGTTCCTGGCTGCCCCCTCTCTGTGTTCAAATCCCAGAGTACGTGGCTTAGGTGCCACCTGCTTCCGTTCCTCCCTCCAACTCCCCACCCCCGTCCTCTGGAGGACTGGTGGATTACATTAGACAATATTCGGGAAACACTCAGCGCCTAGAAGCACTCAATTAATGTTAGCTGTTATCACCATTATTATCTGTGACAGGAGAAATGTAATCCTATCTTTAGGGAACTCTGTAAAAGCAGACACTGCCTGGCCTATGACATTATTATTATTATGCCCAGGAGGCCTGGGGCCCTCACCATCTACCTCCAAGTCATTGATATGACAACCTGGGTTCAGCAGGACAACTGAAGCTGAGAAAATGCCTACTACAACTTCAGTATTTAAGGAAGCCATGCAGAAAACAGGCTGGGGTGGGGATAGCTACAAGCCTGGAGGGATTTGAGAATCCTTCTGGGAGCCTGGTGGGAAGCAGGGATAGCTGGCTCTCCCCCTGAGGCCTTGGTGAGGGGCCGGAAAGGGTTAAGGCACAGGCCTGCTCCAGGCTGAGCAACACCCTAATTAGATTAGGCCCAATTCTGCTGCAGATCATCCATTTCCTGCCTCCTGCCTGTGCGCCCCCCCCCCAGCTCCAGGCTGCAGCTTCCTGGGGTGCCTCTGACCTGGGCGCCCCCTCCCAGCCCCCGGGGGGCCCCTCCTGCACACCTGGGCTGCTGAGGGGAGGAGGACAAGCCAGGTGTTCTCTAGAGTAGGGGTATCCTGGCTGCTTCAGGGGGCTAAGGACAAATAGGTACTCCTAACCCTGACCAGCCGGGTTAGGACCAAAGATGCAGCCATGTCTGGGCTTGGGGTGGGGCAGGATCCTCTTTGAGGGGGACGCCTCACCCACATCCAGGATGTCCAGTGTGAGCACATCTGAGCGTGCTGAGCCCAGCCGGTTGGTGGCTTCTACCCAGATCTCGTAGGGTGTAAAGAGGGCCAGGTCCTTGGGAATGTGGCAGGAGTAAGGTCCCACTGTATGGTACTCCTCACATGTGTTGTCTTGCCCATACCACCTGCAGGGGCAGGAGGGGGTTGAGGACACATAAGGGCCCCTTCAAAGCCTCAGACCTCTCACCAGGGCAGCCCCAAAGTACAGATGGGACACCAGGCTCAGAGAGGGTGGGTGGACTTGGCAAAGGCCACACAGCCAGTCTGGGACATATGTCACTGAGGGCCACAACCAACCTCAGCTTGTACTTCAAGGAGTAGTTGGTATGGAGGAAGGTCTCCCCATGGGCCCCCGGTGTCCAGCGGCATGTCAGGTCTTTCATGTTCTTGGACCAGCAACTGATGTTGAAGGGTTTCTCTGGGGGCACTGGGGAGGGGGTGCAGGGGCTGAGGGTCTAGGCCAGCCATGGACAGGCAGAGTTGCTGCTGGCCACCAGCCAGCCCCCACCTTGGAGTGGAAGGAGGATGTACAGGGGTGCATACTGGCATGACCCCCTGTATGAGCTATCTTGGAAATGGGTGGGTGGGGGGGGGGGTAGGGATGTCCTCCAGGCTCTCATTTCCCACCCCAAAGGCTCATACCTCTCAACCTGCACCAGTGTGGGTCCCCACTGTCCAGCCCTAGGCTGGATTCATGCTCCTGGATTCAGGCCCATGATTCATGCCCCTCTCCAGAAGGAGATGCTCCCAAGAGCTACCCCTGAGCATCCTGGGGGCCACTTACGGCCAACATAGAGGCAGGAGCCGGCCAGGATGCTGCCGTCACGTGCGTGGCAAACGAGGTTGTCCCCTGACTGCTGCCTGGATCCGTTGAGGTTGGCCAGGGCGAGGGCCAGGGTGGAGGCATTGAGCACACGCGAGAGCTCGGGGGGCAGGCGACGCCCATTAAGGGTCCAGTAGAGGCCCTCAGCGGTGGGTCCAGGTGGGTCCCCATGTACTGAGCACGTGGCCTGCAGGGAGGAGCCGATGAGGAGCGTGGGATCCTGGGGGCTGATCACAGCCGTGTCTGGGGTCAGAGAGGAGTATGTGTCAGACAGAGCATCCCTGAGCCCCCACCATGCTAGGACCTCCATGACTCATGGCAGTCAGCAAAGGAGCTCTTTACTATTGTCCCCATTTTACAGATAAGGGAACCAAGGCTCAGTTAGTTCCTTCCAATCCACTTCATCATTGACCTGCTCAAGCCTGAGTGGTTACAAACATAACACAAAAATGCCCATTCAAACCCAAGTCACCCTTGCTTTGACAAATTCTATACTCTGCTTTTTTTTCTTTTTTCTTTTTGGCCATTAGAAATAAGATTGTGAGTTTTTGCTCTCATATCATCAGGGTCTTGCACACAATATGTATCTCTGTGGGGTGGAGGTGGGGTCCCTATGAAAATCCTGCTTATTTTATAGATGAAATAAGGTCAATGACCGAAGAACCTCCTATTTAAAGCTAGATTTGTCAGTCTCCAAAGGTCTGCTCTGATAGAAATGGAAGGTGGCTGCAGCAAGCTCTAGGCCCCCAATCCCCATTCAAAGGGACTCAATATCATCACCTGTCCCTTGACTCAGTTTTCCTAATCTGCAAAATGGGAACGAAAAAGTTCACAATTCCCAGGGCCATCATGATGATCAGCTTCTGGGAAATGACTTCTTAAGCTGGGTTGCATGAGTTGGGTACTGGGAACTGGGCCTTTGGAGATGCCACGGTCTATGACTCTCCTCCTTCTGGTCATTAGGGCAGCCCAGGGCTCCCCCTTCTGGAGATCACAACTTAAGAGGATCCTGTTTTACCCACAGGGTAATCAAGGCCCAGAAAAGGTGCTCAAACCTCTGAAACCCAGTCTCAGTCTGAGTCTCAGTCTCCCCATCTGGAAAGTGGGCATCATGGTATCAGCTGCACACGTTTGAGAAGAATGAAAATATTGTGGTAAGGACAACCCTGTGAGACCTTTAAGTCAGGCTGACCTCTAGCTCACTGTGGAATCTTAGTCCAGTCACTACTTTGAGTCTCTGGGAAGGAGCCTCTCCCTTCAAGAGTAGTTTTGGGGTCTCATTTGTTCAATCTTTCATTCATCGAGCACTTACAGGGTGCCAGGAGCTCAGGGCACCATGGCAACCAGGATATTCAAGATTCCTACCCTGGTGGTCCTTGAATCCAAGGGAGCATCAGGAAAAAAGAACAAATATATATCTAAGAGAATAAATAGAGAGAAAGTAAAGCACAAATCAGTAGTGTTGGCTCAATGACCCAGGAGGCCTGCCGGGAGGTGGCATTTAAGCTGAGATATGAATAAAAGAAGTAGCCATGAAAATATGTAAGAGAGAATATCCAGGAAGGGGGAACATCAAGTGCAAAAGTCCTGGGGCAGGAATAGTATGAAATGAGGTCTGAGAGGTCAGCAGGGGCCGAACTGGCAGGAAGGAGTTATTCCAAGGTTTGGAACAGGGGAGGGATTTACATTTTAATAGGATCCCCAGGCAGCTGTAAGAAGGGACTGCAGTGGGGCAGAGGGGTGGGGCAGCCCAGCTTCCCTGAGATGGCAGCCAAGGACAGCGTGATTCTGGCCCCCTGGGAGGCCCCCTGAATGCCAGCAAATGCCTTGTGCTGCCCTTCACTACCCCAGATAGGAGAGGTGGGGTGAATATGGTTCCAGGGGCCGGCCCTGACGATTTTCCGGGGCAAACTTGGCTTGAGAGCCATGTCTTGCTGGAGCCTGGGATCACAGTTGTGTTTGAGGCTTGGCCCAGGGCTCTCCGGAGGTCTCAGCATCCGTGCGAAGGAGCTGGCTGAGCGGGCCAGAGCTGAAGAGGCGGGGGCGGCCGGGGGCGGGGGGCCAGGGGGCCGTTCCGGAGGTCCCAGGCAGCCAGCCGCTCACTAATTCAGAATTCCTCCGGCATGAACACGGGCGTGCCAGCATCTCTGCCCTGGCCCACCCACCGCTTCCTGCCCAGGCTCCCCCCAGCAGGGTGGGAGGCACGGCCAGGCCTGCCCAGACCCCAGGCCCATTACCAACCCTTGGGGGATGGGTCATATCCCTCCTGCCCCCCACCCATCATCTCAGCCTAGTCAGGAAGGGGCTCTCTGGGGGGTCCTGCCCTTCTACCACACCCGCCTGGCCTAGGCTGGCTTTGCTGGCTTGCCAGCAGTTGCAGCTGCCCTCTTAGGGCTGGGCGGGGGACGGGGCAAGAGGGCAAGGCCAGGCGGGCCTGGAGAGGCCAACCCCCCTCCCCAACAAGCTACAGCAGGAAAGGTCAGAGTGAGGCTTTCTCCTCCTGGGAAGTGGGTGCCAATCCCAACTCGAGCATGTGGGCAACTGGCTTCCCCTCCCTCTCCTGTTCTCAGTTTCTTCTTCTATAAAATGGGAGAAAAATATATTCTACCTGCTGGGGAGATTAATGAGACCAGATCATGAGGTCCAGAGTGCCTAAGAACTATTAGGATTACAGCCCCTCCCAGCTCTAGGGTCCCAACTGGCTCCTCACTCCCTCCAGACCTCCCCAAACAATGGGCCAAGGCACTCGGGACTGGGATACACATTCCAGCCAGGAGAAGCAGCTGGGAACAGGCCACTGAGGTTGGGGGGCCCTTGGCCTGGTTTTGGGGGCCTCCTAGAAGGCTACCCAAAGTAGATCCCTGGGCTAGTCTTTTGGACAGCCCCCCACTCTCACTCCCTGCCTCCCTGCTTTTCCCGCAGAGCTGGGGCCTTTAAAAGTTTTTTCCTCCCCCCTTTCCAATCTGGAGCCACTGCCATTATTAAAAAGGAACACCATGTGTTTTAAAAGGGAAAAGTGTGAGATTCTCTGCAAGCAACACAGGAGGGTGGCCTCCATCCCGGGGTCCCCACAGGGGTCCCCATCTCCTATCCCTCTGGTACCTGCAGACACTTTACAACCCACCCGCCTGCTGGTCAGGTGCTAGGACACACCGTAAGTAGAAACATATTGCCGAGGTGTGAGAATCTTTTATTTAATTTCTTCCCCCTTAAAGGAAAAAAACACACGCACAACAAACCCCCCGCCACCTTCCCTGCTGCTCTACAGGCTGGGAAACAAAGCCTGCTGTGGATGATGGCACTCACAGGCGCTGCCCATTGCCTCCCAGAGTTGTCAGGGGCCCCGGCTGTGGGGGTGGGGAACTTGGGACAGTCCCTCACCTACCCAGGCACCCTGGGCATGCTAGATTTTCAGCAAGTGCCCCTCGGAAGTGCCAGGACCCTGCCCTTTCTAGAGGAGCACCGCAGGGAATCTGCAGATAGTTCTTTGCAGTGTGGGGTGGCCTGGGCAGCAGTGTGTGCTCCCCAGGCAACTCATGTGCCCTGACGTGGTGTGTGTGGGGTAACTATGAGTGTCCAGGGCAAGCTGTGCCTGCGTGTGTTTGCTCCTGTGTTTTCTCTCCTGAGGAATGAGTGTGTGACCACGAAAGTGTGTGTGCCAGGGATGGAATGTGTGTGCGCCCCGATGGTGTGCGAATGTGCATCTGGGATGCAGTGTGCAAGCGTCTGAGGGCTAGGGTGACGGGCCACAAGCCAGTGTGTCTTTGTGTGTCTCTGGGTGTGTCCCAGAGCGGGTCTGGATATGGAGATGGTGTCCTGGCGGGGGTGTCGATAGGATGGGGGGAAGAGAGTGCCCGGATATCAGGGGCTCTCGACGGAGTGGGGGTCTTGGCTTGACGGGCTGTGGGTTCCCGCCCTCCCCCCGCAGGCTGTGCCCGCGATGCCCGGACTCGCTGGCTCCCGCTTACTCTCCCTCTCACCCACTGGCTCACAAAGATTTCTCTCGCTGGAGGCTCCCAGCCCGGCCCAGCCCGGCCAGAAACAGTTCGGAGCGCCCCCGGTGGTAGGGACCCCGCGGACCCCCGAGCGCAGGGTCCCGCTGGGGGAGGGCGGCGGCGCCGGCCCGCAGAGAGGCGCGTCCCCGGGGACCCCGGGCCGCGCGCCAGGCGGCCAGAACGGCCCCCGTCCCGCCCCGCCTTCCTCGCGGGGCTCATCCCTCCATGGGGGGGGGGCTGCTAGGGGCCAGCACCCAGCGCGCCTACTGCATGCGCCCCGGCCCGAGAGCGGTGCCCCGCGGTTTCTGCGGCTCGGAGTCCGCGGACGCTGTCGCGTGCACCCACTGATTCCCTTCGTGCAAGGGGTCCCAGGCCGCGAACCCCAACCTCCGGGGGCTGGGCCAGGCGTCCTTGGCCGGGTGGCCCAGGTAAGAAGGCCTCCGGCATGGAAGCTGAACCCTCAGGCCGGGGAACTGCGACGCCGTGCGCCCCGCAGGTGAGGACGCCCCGAGGGCCATGCTGGGGGCGCCTTCCTTTGTTCCCGGGCCGTCCAGGTGGCGCCTGCACCCCTTCCTCCCCCGCGGCTGCCCCCAGGGCGCACGCTCTCCGCCTAGGCGGGAAGGGGGGAGCAGGACGCCGGGTACTCACGGGCTCCTGATCCGGCTCGCGGCGCCCCGAGGACGCAGAGCAGCAGTAGGGGCAGGAGTGGCGGCGGCCGCCGCGCGGATTGGGCGGCGGGGCCCGGGCGGCGGGCGAGCATGGGGCCGGCGCTGCCGGGGGCGCGCGGCCGGTGGCGGTGGCGGCGGCGGCGGCGGCGGTGGTGGCGGCGGCGGCGGCGGCTGCGGCGGCTGCGGCGGCAGCTGCGCGAGGCGCGGGAGGGCGCGGGCTGCGCAGCCCGCACGTCGCTGGGCGCGGGCGCAGAGGCCGGAGCAAGTCTGAGCAGCAGAATTGACAAGGCGCTAATGCGCCGCTGGCCCCGCCCGGCCCCGCCCCCGGCCCGGCCCGGCCCGGCCCCGGGGGGGGGCGGCGGGCCCCGCACCGGCCTCCTCGTCGCCCGCCCGCCTGCGGGCACCGCGCGCCCCACCCGTCCGGTCTCCGCCTTGCCGCGCACCGCGCGCGCCCTGTCCCGCGGCCCAGAACCCCTCATTCAACCCCTACCGGCCTGGTACCTCCCATTCCAACCCAGCCAACTCCATGCTCCCCACCCCCAATCTGGGACCTGGAGCCCCCAACCCAGTTTTCATATTCCTGCCCACTACCTTGCACCCTGCTTTCGGTCCTGTGCACCTTTAGTGTCCCCTGCAGCCCTCAGCCCTGGCTTTTTCCTCCCCCGGCAATCCTGTCTCAGCCCCCACTCCAGCTCTGGCCCCGCCCCTGCCTACTGAGCGGTCCCTGAGCCCCGCCTGCTCTCACCTCCAGTCCCCCTTCCTCCCCAGGGGCCAGAAAGTCGCCCCCGGCCCGCCCCACGCACTCGGAGCGCGGGTCCAGTGGGTTTTGGCCCAGAGGTCCCCCTCCCACTGCATCCCTCCTTTCCTCTGTCCTGCGCGCAACCTCGGGCCCAGGCTTCGCTGGAGGGAAAACGGAGAAAAAGCTGGAAGCACGGAGTCCCCGGCCCTCACCCTGATTCAGCTGTCCCCCTCGCGCAGGATGGGGCTGAGGTTCCTCGCAGCGCCCGGGGAACTCAGGAGGAAGCTCACGCGTGATCAGACAGGGGGAAATGGGCCCCCGTGGGAACCGGGACGGGGGGCCTGAGCGGGTCCCGCTGGTGGGCAGGAGGGATGCCCTGAAACAGAGCAGTCAGGAGCTGCCCTGGACTCATTGACACCCCCCACGGAAAAATCCGCTCAGCGGCCCGCGGGTGGGGTGCGCCACGCAGTGAGTAATCGCTCCGGCGGCCGCCGCCCGCGGACTCCAGGTAATGCCGGCTGCCGGGAGCGACGCATAGTTTGTCTGACTATATTTGCGCGCGGATCATTTACCGTGTTATTTTTGGCCAGTGCTTGGGTTTCGGGACCCCCTTCCGGCCCAGACGCCTCATCCCCCTACCCCTCTGTTCCTAGCTGATACAAGCGCCCACGATAAAAGGGTTTCTGGCCTCTAAGGCTGCGAGAGGGTTCAGCCTGGCCCGCGCGGTTTGGGTTGAAGCCCTGCCCCCAGCCGCGTGTCCTAAGAAGGGAAGATCTCTAACTCTCCCTTCCCCCGCCCCCGGCCCGGGTCCCTAAGTAATCAACCGGGTAAAAGTGTCTGAGGGGTCTCAGGAACCCCCACCTTGTTTGCTCAAGGCTGCCCTCTAGCCAGTACACCTGAGTCTCCAACTCAGACCCCAGACTGTCAGAAAAGAGGGTTGGAGGATGGGGTCTTGGGGGCTCAGCGCCCCTCCCACCTGGACTCTGGATAGGTTTAGGGGGGAGTAAAGCTGGTTAGTGGTTCACTGCCTTTTACTGGGGCCTGTCAGGCCTGTCTCAGTTTCCCTCTCCACACAGTGGGGGACTCCCGGGCAGCTTAAAGATTTTTGTGGGAAGATACAGTGCAGCAGAGGGCCCCCAATGTAAGCGCTTAGGATACCACCAAGCACTGGTGGCACCTACTTTTGGAGCAGAGGTGTCCCTAGTCCTCAGTTTGTCACATCTGAAAAATGGGGCCATAGTCTTGCCAGGTGGTCCAGAGGATGAAGTGCAGGTGGCAGTTCCTGGATAGAATTGTGTGCAGGATATGCGCCACCCCTCCCCCTACAACCTCCATCCTTCAACATTTGATTCCTTTCTTGGAGGACTTCAGTCTTCTGGAGCAAAATCTTGATATCCCCCCCTCCTATGTCTGCTCCTCCCCCAGTCATTCCTGGGTCTTGGGAAAAGGCTCCCCCATCTACCCAGGTGCTCAGGCCAGAGACCTGGAGGCGTGCGTGACAACTCTCTCCTTTGCGCATCCCCCATGTCCCATTCATCAGCAAATCCTGTTGGCTCTGATTCCAAAACA
Source organism: Cynopterus sphinx (assembly GCA_030015415.1). Lineage (NCBI taxonomy): Eukaryota > Metazoa > Chordata > Mammalia > Chiroptera > Pteropodidae > Cynopterus > Cynopterus sphinx. The sequence goes on along the minus strand of CM057390.1, from coordinate 49,029,135 downwards.
CATCCCCATCCTGAGATTCTCTGTACCCCATTCAGGTCCAGGCTTTGCCAAATCCCTCTGGGGTGCTGCCCAGCTGCCTCCTAGGCTTCCCCATAACCCTTCTGCCCGCCCCCCCCCCCGTCTGCACAGCAGGGAGAGGGAGCTTTTAAAAGTGAAGCTGGTCTTTTCCCTGTCACACTTCTCACCTCCTCTTCTCCACCCTCCTCTTCCCTTTCCTCTCCTTCATTCTACTGAGGTCCCATTTCCCAAAAACACCAGGCAGGGTCTTTGTATGTTTGCTGTCTCCTCTGCAGGTTTGCAGTTCCCTTAAATCTTCCTTCAGTTAGCACCTTCTCTTCCATCAGGTCACAGGTCAAGTGTCACCTTCTCAAATGGGCCCCCCACCCTTCCTAGTCACTCTCAATCCCCTTCCCCTTTTTAAATGGTCTTTGTAACACAGCTCTTCAAACATTGTCTTTCTCTGGTGATTTATTTCGTTTAGATTGTAAGCACCCTAAAAGCTATTAATGGACCCTATACTGGGCCAAGGAGGGACAAGGGAGGAGAGCAAAATGAAAAGAGAATTTTCAGTCCTCAGAAGTAGAAAAAGACTAAGTTCCAGGGAATCATGCTGCCTGGGATCCCAACCAGGCCCATGTCCCTGGCATGCTGCATGACCCAAGCCAGTAGCCACCCCTCTCTGATCCTTACTTATAGAAAGGTCTATGGATCTTTTGGATTTTCCAATCCCGTCCAGCCATACCCTGGATTATGTCTTCTGCCCTCTGGGTGACACTGACCTAAACCTTTGACTTTAAGAATTTGACAGCTGGATACTGCCTTCCTTGCTCTTGGTGCCCCTCTAGTTTAACCCCTTCTCCCCCAGTGACGCCACCTCTTTGCACAGGAAGAGGAACAGGCATTGATGGAACTGCTAGCAAATATTGACCAAAGTCCTTGAAGGTGGCTGGGAATGCACTCAGGGGGCAGATGGAGGGAGGGCCCTACATGGGCTGGGGGAGGGGCTCCTTCTCAGTCTTACACCCTCTTCACTTAAGGATTAAGTTGAGGGTGACCCTCCAGCCCCAACTCCCTATGTCACTCCAGGGCACTGAGGAACTCCAGGGAGAGGCTGTGGTTACAACACCTTTGGCATCCCATAGGGACCCAGAGCCAGTGAAAAGGAGGAGGGCACAAAACTGCCTATCCTTTGCAAAACCCTGATGCTCAGGGTTCAATACGAGATTAGCTGCCTCTTTTCCACGCCTGTGTTCCCAGGAAGTGGTGACAGTGAACTTCTGGACATGGACTAGATAATGGTGTGGCAGAACCAGGTTCCAGACCTCTGTGCACAAGACAGTGGCCTTTATCATTTCCACTGCGGAGGCTGATCCTGGGGAGATGGGATGCCTGGCTTGGATATGTGGTCCCAGAAGCACAGAGCTGCTTAGGTCCAGGTCAGGGTCACTGTGCTCTGGGCCATGGAGAAGGCCTGGGTTCTTTGCCTCTCTGCACCTGGAGAACCTCGATGTCTGGGGGTTCAGGAGGCACCAGCAATTGTGGGGAAGACAGCTGTGCCCCTTTCCCCTCCCTTCCCACTATCAGCAAGCGCCAGCGCCACTGGGCCGTGCCTTCTCCCTAGCATGTACTCCGCTTGAGGGTGGGGGTCAGCGGTGTCGTGGTGAGGGCGGCAAGGGACAAAGGGCGCTTGTCCGATGCCCGCTCTGACCCCGGCTGCTGCTTCCCGGACGCCGGGCCGCTGCTGATTCACGCCCGGGCCAGCCGCAGGGCCCCCCGCCTGCCGCCCCCGGCCGGGCCGCCCCGGGGGGTAGGAAGTGGGGGGGGCGAGGGGCGGTGCCGAGTCAACTTTCCCTCTTAAGCCCCGAAGGAATGTCGGCGGATTTCCTGAAACCCGACCCTGGCCGCCCGCCGGCCCTCCCGCCCCTCACCTGGACCTGCTCCCTGGGGAACCGCAGGAGGGGCGCGGGGGCTCACCTGGGGGGCCAGGGTCAAGTCCTCCTTCCGCTCCCAGCCCCAGCGGCCTTATGGAGCGGAAAGGGGGGTCTACCAGGTGGGAGGCAATCAAACCCTCTCACTCCTCTCCAGAGATCTAGGCCAGCGGTCTGACCCCTCCTGCCTCAGTTTCCCCCCAGCCTTGCCCGCCTCTTTGCTTCTCTCGTTTGTCACCTGGACCGACGCCCACCCCCCAGCCTTGACCACCTATCTGCTTCGCTCGCTTGTCACCTAGAGCGACCCCCTTGGCTACCCTGTCTCAGTTTCCTCATCCGCAAATTGGAAAATGCTACCAGTACTTTCTTATAGAATTGGTGCAAGAACATGCCTAGGAAGTGTTTTGTTTGGGATAAATGCGGGACGGTAATTGTGGAAGATTTAAGCGCTTGGGGCTCCGGAACTGACATGTGCGGGCTTGAATCCTAGCTCTGCCGAGGGGTCCTGGGGCCTAGGTTTCCTACTTGTGAAATGGGGGACAGTACTGATCTTAACCAAAGGCTGTTTCCCGAGGCACCGGCTTCGAGCGCGGTGCGTTACAAGCCGGGTTCCCTCGCACTCGCGTAAACCCGGGCTGGAGGCCCTCTGGGAAGGGTCGCCGCCGCCTAGCCCGGGAGGGGCGGGGCAGGGCGGGGGAGAGGCGTGCCGGGATCCAGATGTTAGGGGTCCGCCAGGCACAGCCGCGCCTGATTAAGCCACGTGAGGGCTGGCCGAGGCCGCGGAGATGAAAGCACGGCGGCCGGCCGGGAGAAGGGGGGTGCGCCACCCACTCCCTCGTCCCCTCCTCCCCGGCCGGAACCTGCAGCGCCCCCTGACTCGCCGACCCCCGCACGGCTGCAGCCGTCTGTGGGGGCGGAACGTAGACTGAAGACGCACAGGCGGCAGTAGGGCCTCGGTAGCACCTGTGCAGGACACGCCGGCGAGAGGGGGTCATCTTTGCAGGTGACCCAGGTTTAAAGGGGCGCTCTCACCCCCATGCCTGACGAAGAGGAAGCTAGGGTAATATCCTAACCCGAGATTCAAGGGGCTGCAATCTGTCACCTTGCAGTGCGGCAGTTAGGGAAGCCAGAACTGTCCATTTTCCCCAAGGTTTCCCACGAAAATTAGAAACTCACTCCACTCCTGTCAGCACCTATATGCCCCCTCTCACTAAGCCACGGGCTGAGGGGCCCCCATTGTAGGAGAGCAGAGGCCAGATCCCCCTGGTCTGTGGATTACGGCTGGGCCAGAGTGAGGCGAGGCTGGGGGAACCTTGGAGCGTCTGGGAGAGCTTCCTAAAGGAAGCAAACTGCACACAAGTTACCGTCCCTCTGACTTAGTATCAAAGAAGATGATGCCGGGAACCTTCCCAAGGCCTTGGCTGAACCAGCCCTGCGACCTTCATGGCCCTCTATCTCCACTCTCTGGCTGGGATCTGGCCCTCCTACCTCCTCTCCCAAAGAGCACCTCCCCGCCTCAGGGCCTTTGCTGTTTCTTCTGCCTTAATTGCCCTCCTGTGTGGACAGCTCACACTCAGCCTCCTCCGGAAAGCCCTCCCTGATACGCTGGCGAATAGACAACACCGCCCCTCCCACCTCCCCGCATTCCATCAACCTATTTGTTTCCTTTTGGCCCCTAGCTCAGGCTGAGATCCCCTCGCCAGTAGATAGGAAGAAGGTGTCAGGGCACCCACAGATAGGACAGACTGCGAGGGCCGCGATCCACCTGCCCGCACCCAGACAGTGCCGCAGCGCGCTGCCCCGCCCGTTCTCCGCATCCCCACCCCCGCTTCCCAGGCTGCCTCGCTTGGGTGACGTCAGCAACCTGGTCCTCGCAGCCGCTGCATCCTCTGCGCTTGCGAGAGCCGGCGTCCCGCGCCCCTCGCGTCCGGCCCAGCCATGGCTCCGGTGGCGCTTCTGCCGGTCCTGATGCTGCTGCTGCTGCAGCAGCCTCCGCCCGCCACGCCCGCGCCTCCCGCCCGCGACCCCTTCGCCCCTCAGCTCGGGGACACGCAGAACTGCCAGCTGCGGTGCCGCGACCGCTACCCTAGACCGCAGCCCTCGCAGGTGACGCGCATGTGGCACCAGCCCGAAGATCCGCGGTCTCCAGAGGGGGGAGGGGTTGAGGATGCCGGTCCTTCGGTTGGGAGCGGAGACAGAGGTTCCTAGGAGGGGTGTCTCTCCCCTGGGGTTGGATCCCTCTGGTGGGAAGAGGGCTGGGTTCCCTTCAATAGCAGCAAGCGCAGGCATCCGGGTCCCTCCGATGGGAATGGGAGTGTTTCTCCCGCGGGGAAGGGGATGGTGGTGGCGGTGGGGGAGGGTATTGGGATGCGGGTACCTCTAATGAATGAGGGGTTGGGGGGGGTCCCTCCAAGCGTGGGGTGGGGCGAAGACTAAGGATCTTTATGCCATCTGGCGGGCTCTGGCTACATTCTGCTGCGCAAGAACCCTGGGGCGCCCCACCCCCACCTCCCTCAGGCCTGACAGTCCCCTCCTCCTCCTCCCCCACCTAAGCAGCTTCCACATCCTCCTCCCTACCCCCAGTCCAGAGCTACCAACTCCCACTTGTATCCTCACCACCCCCCAAGATGGATCCCAATGTTCCCAGGCCTGAAGGGTGGCAAACCTCTTCCTCCTCCTTCCTCAGGCCTGAGGATCCCCCTTAACCTCCTTCTTCCTCCCTGAAGCTTAGGAGGCCCATTTTCCTCCATCTTCCCTAGTTTTCTAACCATCATCAAAACCCAGTGTTCTCCATACCCATTCTTAAGTCCCCTCCCTTCTGTCCTCCTCAGAGCTGAGAGCCCCCACTAATATTCTTAGCTTCACCCCTAACTCCCTAGGTTTGGGGGAGGGGAGTAAAATCTTCTACTTCCTTCCCTGAATGCTTCCAGTGCCCATATCCTCCCAGTCCTCCCATTTATCCTCCTGACCTGAGCCCCATGTCTCCCCTCCCAGGAGGAGCTTGAGCAGGAGAACTCCTCTAAGTCCAGGAATGAGTATGACAGGGCCGTCTTCATCAGTGCGTGTGAGCGAGGTTGCCGCCTCTTCTCCATCTGCCGGTTTGTGGCCAGGAGCTCCAAACCCAATGCTACACAGGCTGAGTGTGAAGCAGGTGAGGGCTGGCCAGGTGGGCCAGGGTGGGGAGAGGTAGCCTGAGAAAGGCTTTCCGCAGTCATCCCCTCCTGCCCCTGCAGCCTGCGTGGAGGCCTATGTGAAGGAGACGGAGCAGCAGGCTTGCAGTGAGGGCTGCTGGAGCCAGAACCCAGAGCCGGAGCCTGAGCCAGAGTCTGAGCAGAAGGTGGGAGCTCTCCTACCTGGGTTCCCAGGCTCATATTCCCTCTTCTTTACTCCTTCTAAAGTCTGCACCCATGTCCAGAGTTTCCCAGGTTCTCTATTCCATTCTGAGCCTACTGGGTGTCCTTGATCAAGCCTCAGGTGTCGTCTCTGTGACATGGGAAGTAACCCCTCTCCCCACCCCTGCCACTTCACAAGAAGTAAATAACTAACAGAAAGCAGCCACTGTTTATCAAGCATTTGTCCTGGTCTAGGCCTCACTTCAGCCTGTCCCAAATTCTTTGTGCTGTCTAGAGGCACCAGGGACAATGTCACCCCTCTGTCATGCCCACAGAGCAACTGCTCAGGGTCACACAGGCATGTACAGAAGTGGCATCTAAAGCAAGTGCCACCAGGACTTATGACCACTCCTTACTTCACTCATCTTTAGTGCCACAAGAGCTGAATTTATTGAACACCTACTACATGCCAGGTGCTTGTTGAAACACTTTTCTTGTGATGAACAGGTGGCCACTGACATCTGGGATGGCTCGAACTGAGCTTCAGGAAAGAGCAACTTCCCAAGTATACATGCACTGTCCCCCCTCCGCCATCACCCTAGGGAGAAATAATAACTACTCACCTGTCATAGTCATGAGTAAGTCTAGGCAATGCTGCATCAGGGGCCACTGAGGCACAGAAAATAATTTATTATAGCCAGAGACCCATGGGCTGGGATTCCCTAGGGAGTTCTTTCCCTCATTCCCCCATTTTGCTCCATCCCCTTCAGGCTTTCACTTTTTATAAAAACACAAAACTATCATTCTTTCTTATTCTGAGTTATCCTCCAATGCCATAAAAAGAAAAAATGATGATGGCAAAAAATTTAATAATAGCAACTACTATATGTTAGGCACTGTGCTATGCCATTGTCTAGTTGAAATCTTGTAGCAACCCTATGAGTGTAGAGAATCAGTCCCATTCTAGGGCTCAGAGAGGGCAATCCATTTCTCCAATGGCACACAGCCAAACAAATGCAACACTGATGTCTGTGTTCCTAGTATGAAGCCTTCTTGCCCCAAAACACTTAGTGAATTCTGATCACAGTAGACTCAGCTCCTCTCCCATCAGTCAATGCTCTACCTTAGTCACATTCCATGCCTTGGGATTCCTCTCAGCAGAGAAAGGTCCTGGAAGCTCCAAGTGGGGCTCTCTCGCTCCTGGACTTGTTTTCTACCCTCTGCAATGATCTTGTCAACTCAGCCCAGGGCTTCGTCTCCTCCACCTGGACATACTACCTGCAGACTGACAATGGGAAGGTGGTGGTGTTCCAGGTGAGGGATCTTTCAAGGGTCACACCAGAGTGGTGGGTGGGTGGGTGGTTAGGGTAGGAAGGTGGGATACATTTGTTCTTGGCTCATGGGATGCAAAGTCCACAGATGGTCAATCAAACTTCAGGCACAGCTCAATCCAGGGGTTCAATACCTCACTCTACTCCTTGATTCTGCTTTCTTTGTAGTGGCTTTATTCCCGCAGGCAAGCACTTTCCTCCTGATAGCAGGATGGATGACTCAGCCTCTAAATTACAACTTCTCTGGAGTTTTAACTAAACTAGGATTTACTCTGGTTGTCCCTAGCTGGATCAGGTAACCACCTCTCAGCCAATCCTTGTGATTCTGTTGGCTTAGCCTGGATCATATTCTTCGGGAACTGGAGGCTGGGGTCAAGACAAATTGAGGAGCCCACAATAACAGGGAACAATATTCCTGATATCACAGCCTCATGGGAGACTGCCGTTCCTACACCCAGTGGATCTAGGTGCCATCTGGGCATGTAGCCCTCGTATGGCACAGAGGTGTTAATGCTGAGGTGGTGCCTTACTAAAGGGCTTCTCTTTGCTTTCTTGTTCCTGGCCCAGACTCAGCCCGTGGTAGAGAGCCTGGGGCACCAGGGAGCCCGTTTACAGCGAGTAGAGGTGACTTGGCGGGGATCCCATCCTGAGGCCTTGGAGGTGCACGTGGGTAAGATCTGAGCTTAGACTAGTGTTCCTTCCATGGATGGCTCCACTGCCATAAGGAGTCCTGCCAGCAAATGAATGTTCTAAGATTGAGATTTCTGTCTCAATTGAAGTTATGTGATCTGGCTCCCAAGGTTCCATGGTCAGTCTTCAAAAGTTCTTTGGTGCATTTCCCTGGGTTCTGTGGTCCATCTCCCAGGGTTCTGATTTATTTCAGGACTCCATGCCATTGCCCTATGTTCTGGCCTCCTTTCTCTTTTCCATGGCCGCTGTGGCCTCTTGGGGAAGGCCTAGTAGCCACTGAGGAAGAACCTGTCTTTCAGACCCTGTAGGCCCCCTGGACAAGGTCAAGAAGGCCAAGATTAGAGTCAAAACCAGCAACAAGGCTAAGGTGGAGTCGGATGAGATGCAAGACAATGACTTCCTCAGTTGCATGTCCCGGTGGGTGGCAGGACCCTGGGGGTGGGGGTAGGGTGGGAGGGGAGAGTCTCTTAGACTCCACTAAGGCTCTTGTGTTGGGCAGGCGCTCAGGGCTTCCTCGCTGGATCCTGGCCTGCTGCCTCTTCCTCTCCGTGCTGGTGATGTTGTGGCTGAGCTGCTCTACCCTGGTGACTGCGCCTGGCCAGCACCTGAAATTCCAGGTGACGGGCCAGTGGGTTGGCCTGGAAGAGGGGTGGGGGAGAGCTGCTCCTTAGTTCTGGATGGGGCTGCCTGTTGTTTTCCGTGGAGGCAGGGCCCCCTGACTTGCTGTGTGACTTTGGGCAAGTTTCTTTGTGTCCTCATGAAATGGGGAGAAGAACGCCCCCCTTAGTTAGGGTCACCTAAGGGGTGGGATAGAGGGTGGCAGTGTGGGGGCTCAGTAACCTGCCCTCCCTTCTCCTTCCTTGCAGCCCTTGACCTTGGAGCAACACAAGGGCTTCATGGTAGAGCCAGACTGGTCTCTGTACCCTCCTCCATCGCACGCTTTTGGGGACAGTCCCCCACCCTACAAGCTGAAACTGGACCTGACAAAGCTGTAGGCCTCTCCTCTCAAGCACTGCCAAGTTCAGAGGCTCCTCTGTGCTCATTGCCCTGCACCCAGGGGTCCAGGCCTGGGTGCGACCAACCTTGGCCTCATGAACCCCCCAAATCCTTCTATTTCCCTGGTCCCATTTTTTACCCCTCTGGGTCCTGAGATCACCATGCCCCTACTGGGGGACAGGATCTGGCTTTGGTTCCTCCCTGGCGCCCTTTTCCCTGAAGTGTGCTACTTTTTGTCTTCTATTGTGTAGCTTCTTGAGTATTTGAACCCCAATTCTGTGCCGCATTCCTCCTTCCTTCTCTCTGGGGAGAATGAGGCTGCAAGGGAGTTGCCTTGTGCTAGGACTCCCCACTCTTCCCTACCCCACCTTCAGAGATCTAACCCCATAAGAGGAGGCACCCGCAGAAGGAGGCTGTGGGCATCTCCATGCTTGGGGGGTCGGCAGCTGAGGCTGGAATTGCCGCATGAAGGTTGGGAGGAATAAATCATGTATATAAAAGACATCTTGGACCAAGTCTGCTTCTGTTTGTCTTTCCATTGACCCTTAGTAGCGTGGCTTGAGCATGGCCATGACCTCTGTCAATCAGGCTCTTTGTGAGTTGGGGGAAGCCCTGTGAACTCCTTGTGGCCTAAGAGGTGTGAACTGGCTGCCACCTGGAAGGGCAGCACCCCTGTTGTCCAACTCATGTTGTACTCATTACTAGTGTGTTCCTATGGGTCAGTGCCCCTTCCTGGGCCCCTTTGTCTCTGCTGTAAAGTGGGCAGGTCCCATCTTAAAGAGGACATTTGTTAATTTTCTGGCTACCTGATTTCCATCTTCCTTTCTTTTGGGAATAGAGCTTTGCCCCTTTGGAGGCAGTCTCAGGACGCTGTCCATGGGTCCCCTCCCCTTCCCTGTCCAAGGAGTCCAGCCTTGGCATTCTTTCTTGTACTTTGCACTGCAGAAGAGTCTTGCAAGACAGGAGCAGTTCTCCCTGAGGAGGCCATAGGCATGGCTCTTCAACCTTCCTGTTCATTCTGTAGATATTCTGAGATCCAGCCAGTTAGTTCAGTTGACTGGAGTTGCTTTTGTTGCTGGCAACCAGAGATACCTAGTTGGGGTGTGTGTGTGGGGAGGTCTTTTCTCTTAGGGAGAGTTTGGGATGAGGGATGTAGTGGTCAATTGGGTAGAAGTTTCCAGGGCCTGATGGAGGCCTGTGGGTGATAGGTGAGTGGGTAGGGAAGGTGAGTTGTAGTTAAGTGGGGCTGGTTGTTGGACCCTCGACCATTCACCTTGCCCTGTATCCCTGGAGATTGAGCCACTTGGGCCCTTTGCCTTCTTCTAGAGTCAGCCAGGGTGGTGGGAGAGTGGGAAGACAGGACCAGGAGAAAAGGAGGAGTGAGAAGTCAGGTGTTTCTCTCATGTTGTCCCTCCCTCCCTGCATCCCCCAAACCAGGGCCACAGCTCCACTAAGTGAGCCTTTAGCCTGGCCATGGTAATAGCTCCCCATTGTTGCTTGTTTTCCATACTGCACCACCCATGTCAGTTACCCAACCCTGCACACACCTTTGCAAAGGGCCCCTTCATTACAGCCCTCCTGAATCATCAATTCTCGGTGGCTCCTGCTGCTGCCAGGATCCTGCATGATACCATGAGCATTGGGATTTAACATTAAGGCAACTTAGGCCCCCGGTTGTCATTCTGGGCTATGCTTGGAGTTTCAGGTCTGCCCCTGGGAATGTTGCCAGGAAATGAGACCTGGACAAAGATGAGAAATGGAGGCAGGCCAGCTCTGCCCAGTAGAACTTTCTGCGATGAAAGAAACATTCTGTCTGCACCACGCCCAGCCACGTGGTGTTATAGAGCCCTTGCAATGTGTCTAGGTGACTGTAGAATTGTATTTTTCATTTTCTTTGAGTTGGTATACATTTAAAATTTTTCTCTTTCTTTTTTGTGATTGTATAACATATATCTCACATAAAATTTGCCATTTTAACCAGTTTTTAAGTGTACAAATCAGTGGTATTAGGCTCATCAGCAATGCTATGCCAACATCTCTATTGTCATTTGAAATAGATACCAGAACTGCTCAGCCCAGCTGGGAGGGGCCACTGGTGGTCCCTTCTGCATCCCTGCCCTGCCCCCAACCTCCCCATCTCAATGGTTCCAGACACCTGGCTGGCCTCTTGATTTTTCCCCATCCTCACTCTACTTTATCCCATCAGTAGGGCCCAGTCTCCTTGGCCTCCAGCCCACGTTTCTCTTTATCTCCATGGTAACTACCGAGGTCCAATCTACCATCTCCTCTCACTCAGCAACTACTCCCACCTCCTGCCTTCACTTTGGGCTTCCTACTTCTCTAGCCACCCTTTAGCTCCATACAGCAGCTGGGGAGCTGCCAATATTATGCAAATCCAATCCCAGACGTCACCTTCTTCCTGGGTTTACTGCTATCATGAGGAGCCCAAACACCCACATGTACTAACACGCCCTCCCACAATCTGGCCCTACTAACAATCTGCAGAGTCTCTGCCTCTCGCTCAATATATTCCAGCCCCACAAGTTCTTTCTGGATTCCTTGAGCCTACCTTGTTCCTTCCAACCCTGGTCCCTTTGTACTTGCATTTCTCTCTGCCAGGAATACCCTTGCAGCCCTGCTCTGTCCAAGTTCTCAAGTAAAAGTGCTCCTCCTCAGCAGAAGACATCCCAGCTACCCCAGACTGGACTAGGATCCCCTGTTATATCCATGTTTATCTCCCTTAGCTCCCTATCAATCTCCTTGTGCTTACCGCAGTAATTATTAAGTAATTGACAATTATTAAATAAATAATTAGTAATTACTTATTTCAACATTGGTATAACATTATTTCATAAACTCCATGAAGGCAGCTCCCATGGGTCTCATAGGCAACAGGGAATGGGGCAGGGGATTGGTAATTATTTTTGCTTAGATGTTTCCCTGTTTCTTTCTCAAACCCCAGAAGCAGCTTTTCCTTGTCAAGTCTATTCCCTACATGGAGTCAGACCATGTCCCTCCCCTGATGACCCCATGACTTCCTGTTACCCCCAGACACCACCTAATTCCCTCTGCTTAACTTTTAAGGGTTTTTAGTACCAGCCAACTTGGCAGCCACCTCTTCTGTTATGTTCCTCCCACCTTTTGGTCTGACAACAAAATGGGCTCTGTCCTCACTGCTTTTTGCAGTAACATCGATGGTCCAGCCTCTGGGCCTTTGCTACAGCAGCCACTCCTGCTAGGAATGATATTATGGACTTGGTAGGAATCTACCTGGCACTTATCACTATCTTCTTCCTTCATAATAGAACTCTTATTTGCTTTGACCAAACTTATGTGGCTCAAGGGGAAGTTGAGCAGCATGACCCAAGCCTCCTCTGATATTGATGAAATTTCTTAGGATAGAGACATGCCCTGTTAACTGGGGTTGCTGAGCTGGGAGAATGTAAGTTTGGAGCTGTCAGGGACCCTATGTCACCACAGAGCCTTTCAGACAGAGAGAGAGAGACTATGTGTCCATGATATTACTAGAAGGCCTGGATCAAACTATGTCTGAAGCCCAAACTGCCTCTTGATTTTTGGCTCATGTCAGCTTGCACTGGGCTTCTTGGAACTGAAATGTTGTGACTGAACACTATCTCTTTGTTCTCTGTCCCCTCTCTCAAGACTGAACCCCAAAGGTAGAGTGTTTCATTTGTTTGCTGCTGTGTATCTCGTGCATTAAGTTTTAAAGCCCTGGTGACCAACCCAGGCTGGCCCAGAGTAGATGGCTTGTAGAAGTGGAATGTATAACACTAGGTGGTGAGGATAAAAACTGTGAGCACTGTGGGTGTGTGGAAAAGGCAGAGAGGTCCCTTTTGAGCATGTGATGAATGACGGCTGCCTAAAAGAGGAGGCAGCTGACTTGGACTTTGAGGGATGGATAGAATATGGGAAGAAAGAAGGGTGTCCTGGGTACATAGGTATGTATATGTGTTTAGACAAAAATAATCCCTGCTCACGTCACCTGCCCTTCTGAAGGCTTCACTGGGGAAGAGGCCAGAGTGCCAAGCAAAGGCCCTCTGGCCCCTTCTGGAGTCTCAGGAGAGAAAAGACCCTTTGCTTTCATCTGGGGCTTGTTCCAGGTTTGGGGGCCAACAAAGGTGACCTTGTGGAGGAGACTTGACTCAACACAGCTCTCTGAGCCTCAGTTTTCTTGTCTTCTCTCCCAGTTTTGTGCAACATCTGGTAAGCTGCCTCTGCTGGCCATCCCTTGGCCTTCCTCCCACGCCTTATGCAGACCTGGTGGAGGGTAGGTGGGTGGCTGGCGTCATAGTAACAAGCAGGAGTGCCCATATGTCCCAGTAGCACATGTTTACCACAGCAACTGGCATTCCTGGTTCCTTGGTGATAGGCTTAATTCTGGGCCCAGGGTGAAAATTTGCTGAGAAAGGGAAGGAGGCAGCAAGGTATCCCTGAGACACTGCATCAATGCTTGAAACAAAGTATAAAGACTCATGTTCTTCCCTTCTGTGTATGGCTGAAGGTGGAAGCCAGGTCTGAGCTGGGGGTTGCCCAGGTCCCTACTCAGGGCCAGGCATGAGCCCAACAAGGAAGCTGAGGCCTTCAGGGGTCTTGTGTTATGTGAGTCTGCCTACTGCCTACTTTGTTCCCAGTCCTGCCAGCCTCTAAGAGGCTCCTGGCACTTTTCCATCCTCAGAGTCCACACATAGGTTGTTTCCTCTGTCTGGAAGGCTCTGCTTTCTTACTGGCCAATTCTTTGCCCTCCTAGCTCAGCCTGGCCCCTGTAAGTCACTACTCCCAACTCAGGCCTCTATCATGTTGACAATTAAGTTACTGCTTCTTTGCTTGTATGATGATTGGTTTAATAAATGTTCCCTCTGCCAGATGCGACGCACGAGCAGCCTCAGTCACAGCTGTGTCCCACACTCCAGGAGGCTGTTCTCAATACATCTTTGTCAACACTCTCCCTCTTTGCTCCAAGCCTTGCCCAAGTCACCCCAGCCACTGTGGTCTTTCATCTCTTTCTCAGGCTTTTTCTGGCACGGGGCTTGGGGCCTACTCATTACTTCCACCTGAGATGTTCTGGAACATTCTGGGACTTTCCACAATGTTCTAAAATGTTCTGGAACATTCTAGAACATCCTGTGTGCTGCTTTTATTAAAGCTGGGAGATCACTTCTCTGAAGAGTCTGTTCCTAACTTCTTGGCCAAAGCAATTCCTCCCTACTTGGTTACTCTCATCCTACTGCCTTCATAGCAATTATCACCATCAGGAAAGGCCTTGGTCATTAATTGGTTTGTGTATCTCAGATTTGTTTTTCCTATTAGAATACATATTCCAGAATATTCTGGAACATGAGAGCAGGGATCTTGTCTGGCATGCTTGCAGCCCAGCACCTGCTATGTAACAGGTCAGTAATAAGTGTGTGTTAATTGAATGGAGGGAGGTAGCATGAGACCAGAAGATGGTGGTGAGCTCCAGGGTAGGATGGCTCTGACATTCTTCTGTTGGGGTCTTAGGCAAAGTACTTATTCTGAGTCCCTGAGACTTTCATTTTAATTGGGGTGTAATTTATAAAGAGCAACATGCACCCATTTTTACTCTACAGAACTATAAATGTTTACACTCCTATAATCCAAATACAGAGCACCCACAGCCCCTGGGGTCTCCCTAGTGCTCCCGTCCAGTTGATCATTCCCCAGAGGTAGCCCCAAGATTATCTATATAACCTTGGCTCCATTTTACCTGTTTTATTTTATTTAAAAAAATAAATCAGCTTTAATATGGCAAAATTTACATTCAATAACTCAAGCATTTTAAGTGCTCAGTGAACTTCAACAGATATAACCCCCAATTGTTGTCTCATAATCAAGATATAGAACTTTTCCATCACCCCAAGGCCCCATGCCCCTTTGTGGTCAATGCCTTCCTTTCCTGATGATCCACATCAGGTGGCCCTTGTCCCAACCATCACCGTAGATTAGTGTGGCCTGTCTGTGAACTTCACACAAATGGAATCACACAGCCTGTCTTCTTCATACCCGCTTTTATCATTCAGTATTGGCAAGATCCATCTGTGAGATGTATGTAGTGTCGGTTTATTCTTTTTCCTTGCTGCGTTGTATTCTATTGTGTGGCTATGTCACTGTTTGTTTATCCATTGAACTGTTGGCAGACTCTTAGAATGTTTCCCATTTGGGGCTGTTATAACCATTTGTGTTCATGTCTTCGATGAAACCATGTCTTCCTTTCTGTTGGATAAAGACCTGTAGTAGGTTAAATAGTGTTCCTATGCCCCATTTCATCCACCTGGCACCTTAGAATGTGACCTTATTTGAAGATAGGGTACTTGCTCTCACTTTTCTTGGGCACATTCCTTGGAGTGGAATGGCTGGGTGATAGGGTAGCTCCAGGAGGAATTTTTGGAGGAAATGTCAAGCATTTCCTTTTCTTGCTTACCATCTATCTTCCCCCAGGAATGTCAACTCCCCAAGGAGCAGGAACTCTGTTTTCTTCCTGGCTCAGAGCCCAGGGCAGCACCAGGCATGTTAGGTAAATACATGGTGCATGAATGAATCATTGTGACTCTTGGCTAGACAATAACTTTTAGGTTCTCTGGGTCTCATTTTTCACACCCATAAAATGGGAATAAACTAAATCTTTCCTTTGTTAAGAACTCTTTCTCAAAAGAGGCTCTGAGACAGATACTAGGATGTCCACATTGTATGCACCATGGGCTGCTAATTGTTCTTGAGAAAAGAATCACTAGTTCTGCATTCCTTCCTCCCACTCTTGCCTCCATAGCTGCTCAAGGGCCAAGATATGGAAAGTGGAGAAGGTCAAATACAGAGAGGGTTAGGGGCTCTTGTAGTCATACAGTGAGGGCTTTGGGCTCTGGGCCCTCAGGGAGTGTGCTGTGTGGGCGGATGAGTCAGAGGTGGCTCTTGGGACCTCCTACTTCAGTTGGGGCACTGGGAGAAGATGCCAGTCCACAGCTGGGCAGGGCCAGGACTGTTGCCGAGGGGTGAGCCAACCCTGGGGGACCTCATTCAGGGTGAGCAAAGCAGGCCCCAGTGACAAATTCCCAAGGGGAGTGGACTCTGAATGAGGGGAGGGGTCCCAGTGGCGCCATTGTCACTATTAATAATATAATAGCTGATACGGACAAAGTGCTGCAGTGGGGCCTCTAGGGCCTTTTCCTTTGATCCGTGGGTCTTGATATGCCCCAAGCCCAAGGGCACACATGAGTATCTGGAAGAACTCAGCCTTAAACCAGACCTAAATCTCACTTCTTTCTAAATTACACTCTCAACTGCTGACTCCTAGCCTCTCAGTCTCAGTTTTCCCATCTGTAAAATTGGCATATACCCCCAAAGTATTGAAACCGGGTGTTTAAAAAGATGTTTAACATTGCACACATGTTCACACCATATACTATTTATGATAGCCAATGGAAGAAACAACCCACGTGTCCATCAATGGATAAATGAATAAACAAAATATGGTCCAGTCATATAATGGAATATTAGTCATAAAAAAAGAATGAAGCACTGATGAACCTTGAAAATATTATGCTGAATAAAATAAGCCTGTCTACGGCCATGCCACCCTGAACATGCCCAATCACATCTGATGTCAGAAGCTAAGTAGGGTTGGGCTTTGTTAGTACTTGGGTGAGAGACCACCGTAGAAGACCAAGCACTGTAGGCGTAAAAAAAAAAGAAAAGAAAAAGCCAGACCCAGGACACATATTATGTGATTCCATTTATATGAAGTGTTCAGAATAGGTAAACCTTTAGGGACAGAAAGCAAATTAGTGGCTTCCAGGGGCTGGGGGAGGGGGAATGGCGTGTGAGTGCTAATGGGGATGGAGTCTCCTTTGAGGTGATGAAAACATTTTAGAACTAAATAGGGGCGATGGTTGTGTGACACTGTGAATGCACTAAATGCCATTGAACTGTACACTCTAAAATAGTGAATTATATGGTACTGGAATTACATCTCAAGAAAAGGAAAACTTAAATACAGAGTTTGTCAGCTAGGGAGAAAAATCAAGCAGTGCTGCGGGGTGGAGAGTGAGTGTAGAAGTGGGGAAGTGCCATGAGTTGGCATGGACTTAGGGCTACTAACTGAGCTGTTCTGAGCACAATACGTTGTTTCTTTCATCCTGGCCTCTGCTCTATCCTGAGGCGTAAGGAGCTGGAGCAACCCATTCAAGGCCTCATGGCTCGTAAAAAGTGGATGCAGAGCTAAGGGTGATGGCAGCAAGCATTTATTAGATGTTAATCTGTCTAGTTTACAGGGAAGCAAAAGGAGGCACTGGAAGTGTCTGCAGCTCACTCTGAGGCCACTCTGTGGTGAAGGGCAGATAGGTGGATGAAGCCCCAGCATGAGGAAACCTGTAGGGAACAAGGCATCTTCTAGCCTTCAGGCCTCAGTTTCCTCCTCTGTCACACCTGGGGTTTACAAGGAGGCCCTCTGAGGTGTGGGGCCATGAGTCCCACAGCTGGTCTAGACGAGGGGAGCAGGTGGTGAGGCCCCTGCCTC
This sequence comes from Cynopterus sphinx, assembly GCA_030015415.1. NCBI lineage: Eukaryota > Metazoa > Chordata > Mammalia > Chiroptera > Pteropodidae > Cynopterus > Cynopterus sphinx. The sequence continues at coordinate 49,012,310 of CM057390.1, read as the reverse complement.
TGAGAGAGTTGTGCCAGCTGTGGGCCAGATGGTGGCTAGGCCTCAGAATGCTGCCTGCTGTGTCCCTGCCAGCAGGGTCTTCCAGACCACAGATCATCATTATTGAATGAGGGTGTGCAATAATCTGTGTGGACCCTCCAGGTCCCCTACCTGTCTGTGCCCCATCCCAGGTAAGGCAGGCAATCAGGCTCAGGCCAAGAACCCTGGTCTTGCTCTGCCTCACCCCTACATTCCATCAGTCACATCTCTTATTGGCTCTACCTGCAAAGTACTTCCTGGCTAGGACTACCTCCCATACTTCCCTTGCCACAGTTCCAGACTGAGCCCCATTATTTGGCCTAGAATACTCCAAAATGCCGTCCCTAATTCAAGATATTGCCCCTGACTGTCATGTTGGTTCTATCCTCTCTGCTGACATGCTCCCTCTCATTTCACATAGGGGAAATGCTTCTGCAGTGGTCCATAGGACCCTCCATGACCTAGAGCACCCCTCATTGCCTCCCACCCCAACTTTTCCTCTTCTCTCTCTCTTCCTCATTTTTCCCTGCCAGACAACACTCCAGGTTTGCTACTGCTCAGGTCCTTTGCACTGGCTGTCCTCTGTCGTGTGATCTTGGAGTACCTAGTGTATCCATAGCACTGCGCATCGACAGCATTCTATGTGTGTACACTAGGCCAGGGGCCTAGTAATCTTGTACTGTGTCTGTGTGTCTGACATGTGGGTTGAATCTGGGTGTTTATGAAGTGTGCGTGCATATGGATGTCATTGACTATAGCCATATATGTGGCAGGCGTGTGAGCTGTAAGTCTTGGCTGAGCAGGGTTTGATGCCTGCATGTGGTTCATCTGGAACAAAGGCTTGAGTGGCAGCCGATCACAGGCAGGAAAGGGTGTGTGTGGAGAGCTTGCTGGAATGCATGCTGCTCATGCACATGCACATTTAATATTTATTGAGTATTTACTGTGTGCTGAAGTCAACAAGACCCTTCAGCACCTGATATCTGCCATCTTGCACAATGTCAACTCTTGAGCATTTTGCACAGTAATTTGACCATTTACTATGTATCCAACCCTCTGCTGGAGATGGATCAGCTGGGTCTGGTTCTACCTGTAGAAGCCCAGCCAGGAACCCCCTTGCTTCCTCCCCTAGGGTCTCCAGCCCATGTCCACCGCCTTCTCCCAGCACAGATTGCAGTGAGGGCTTTGAGGCTTATTAGAACCCCTGGGTTTTGCTTATGGCTGCATAAGAAGGATTTTCTGATTCAGAGGGTAAAAGAATAAATAGGCTCAAGGCTAAAGAGAGGAACTTGAACCCTGTTGGGGAAGGGGTCCTAGGCTTTCCACTGGCTGGGGGTGGAGGTGCTCTCAAAAGCTCTGGGAGCTTTACAGAGGCCTTGTTGGCCCTAGGTTCCAGGGGTCCAGAGAGCGGAGGGAATGAAAGAATGGAACAGAGGAATGAAAGGAAAGAAAGAAGACAAGGACACAGATGTGGGGCCTTGAGCTCTGGCTGAATGAAGATTGTGGTGTCTGGGGTGCTGGAGCTTTGGAATCCAAGGAGGTTGGGCCTACTGGAATCTAGTGGAATGGACTTTGGGGTGTGAGCGTGGATTCGAAGGGTCTGCAGGTGAGGATTCGGGGGAGTGGAATTTGGGGTTTAAGTAGAGGATGGAGAGATAATCTGAAGATGGGAGTTTGGGGGTGTGAGAACCAGAATTGAGAGTGAAGAAGGAGATTTGGGGATTTGAGGGCAGATGACTGAGGTCTGAGGGTGGAGGTTCTGGCTGGGTAGGTCAGGGGAGGCCTGGGACCCACAAACTGTTTGGAAATTTGAGGCCTGGGAACAGAGTGAATTCCCACGTCTGAGGTTTTGGGGAGGGCATGACCCTAGGAGTGGAGGGGTGTCTCTCAGGGCTCTGAAATTTATTTCCACAAGTCCTTCCTCCCATCTAGGCTTCGCCCGTCCCTAATTCCGGATCAGACCCTGCCCCAGACTTGTAGCTCCTTACCATCAGGCCGGCCCCGACTCCTAGCCCGGCTCCTTGAACCCGTCCACCCACTACTCTCCTGCCGCACCCTTGCCTTACGCTTCGCCCCTGGCCATGCTTTCATCCCCACCACACGCGCCTTCTTTGCCCCGCCCCATCCCAGACCAGGCCCCGCCCCTCTGTAGACCTACCCCGCCACTCTCCCGCCGTTCCTACGGCTGGCCCCACCCCTCGACAGGCCCCGCCCCTCAGAGAGCCACGCCCCGCAAATGCCCCGCCCCGGCGAGGCCCCGCCCCTCCCAGACCTGGCCGGCCTCCTCGCCCAGATCCTGCCCCTCCGTACACCACGCTCCGCCCCCGCCCCCCATAGCTCGGTCTCCGGGACCGGCGCGCGGCTCCCGTCCCTGGAACGCGCGGCGGCGGCGGCGGCGGCGGCGGCGGCGGAGGGAAGATGGCGGAGTCCGGCGGCGGCGGCGGCGGTGGCGGCGGCTTCGGCGCGGGCCCGGGCCCCGAGCGCCCGAGCAGGTGAGACCCGGTGGGCCCGCACCTGCCGCGGGGCTGGGCTGACCTTTGGGGAGCCCTGGCCGGGGGAGGTCTTGAAGGGATGGAGAGCGGCCTGCGCCGGCCTCAGGGATTTTCCAGGGGACTGCAGGCTTTAGCGGCTGCTGAGGGGGCAGCCGAAGGTGGGTTGGAGGCCCCAGGACATCGAGGGGTCTACATGAGGCCTTAGGGGCCTGAGAGGGCTTTGGGGCTCTTGGAGGTCTGCCTGAGCAGGGGCCATGGGCAGTCTTGAGGTTGTTGAGGCTGTTTTGGGGACTCTGAGGTGGAGACTGAAGGGGGAGCTTGCAGGGGCTGAGGCCCAAAGCTTCCTGGACGGTGCTAAGGGATGATGAAGGGGTCTAAATATGGTCCTAAGGGTATGCTGAGGGGACCTGGAATGGGTGAGGACTGGAAGGCAGCAGGTAGGGGACTTAAGTGAACCTAAGGGCCTAAAAGAGATCTATGGGGCCTGGGAGGACCTGAGAAGGGAGGCTGAAGGGCCTTGATGTCTCAGTGATTCCTGCTGGGCAGGGAGGGGTCAGGGGCTCCCAGAGGTAATGAGGAACTGGAATGGGTCTTGGGCAGTCTGAGGATGGTGAAAGAGCCTTGAAAGTCTAAAGAAAGCTGGAGGAGGGTCCATTTTTTGGATCTCCTCTTTCCCATCCCCATGGGTTCAAATCCTTCCTCCCCCCAGGCTAAAGGACTTGAAGCAAGGTCTTGCCCTCAGACCAGGAGGGCAAAATTCATCTCTTTTGGTCAGAGGGAGGCTCTTTTTCCCTTTGGCCAAATCCTGAGATTGGTTGCTTGAACCCCCGAATCGGTGTAAAACAGGTGTTCATATGTGTTCTGGGTTCTCAAGGGGAAGAACACTGGCCTGAGGGAGGACAGCCTCCCTCCCCTTTCCATTGCATAGTGCCATCATGGCCCAGACCCTCCCATCCCAGTCCCCCAAGACAGCCTGCCACCCATGGCTGACCAAGGAGGAAATTTTGGCTCTTTCCTGCTAATGAGCTTATAGGAGCAAATCATTTCAGCCAACGATATGAATGATGAATTTATAGAGTATGAGTATGCACTCATTATCACAGTCCAGTTATTTTAGAACACTTACATCACGCCAAAGAGTTCCCTCAAGCCCGTTGCAGTGAATCCCGCTTCTACCCCTGGCCCCAGGCACACCTTGATCTGCTTTCATTCTCTGTAATTTTACCTTTTTAGAAATTTTATAAGAATGGGATCATATAATATGTGGCTTGTTTTGTCAGGTTTCTTTCTCTTAAACAGAATGTTTTTAAAGTTCATCTATATTGTCACGAGTATCAGAATTTTCTTTTTTCATTGCCACATATTATTCTGTTGTATGGATGGACACCGTTTATCCATTTACTGGTTGAAAACATCCTTTTGGGTTGTTTTCATTTTGACAATTACAAATAAAATTGCTGTGAAGATTGGGTATGCATCTTTGTGTGGACATATACTTTGATCCTTTTGGGTAAATACCTAGAAGTAGAATGACTGGGTCATATGGTAGGTGTAGGTTTAACTTTTTAAGAAACTGTCAAGCTGTTTTTCAGAGTGGCTGTACTGTTTTGCATTCCTTCCAGCAATACATGAGAGTTCCAGCTGCTCCCTATCCACACCAACACTTGATGTGGCCAGCCTTTAATTTTAGCAATTCTAAGTGTATGCTGGTATCATATATTTAATTTGCATCTCCTTAATAACTAGTGATGTTGGACAATTTTCATGGTCTTATATGGCTATTCATTGGCTATTCATGTCTTTGGTAAAGTGTCTTTTCAAGTCATTACCCATTTTCAGTTGGGCTGTTTTTTTCTTAGTGACTTTAAAGAGTTTTTTATGCATTCTGGATACAAGTCCAGATTTATAAATATTTTCTCTCAGTCGGTAGCTTGTCTTTTCATATTCTTAATGATATCTTTCACAGGGCAAGTGATTTTGATGAGGTGCTTTTAGTATCACATCTAAGAAATCTTTTCTAAATGGAGGCACTTTCTAAAAGACATCTCCCCCATCTCTGAATTGCCCATTTGCCCCTTTCCCTCCATCCTAGTGAAAAATCACTGCTGTCTGAAGCAGCTGATGGTGTGTGTGTGTGTCTTAGCCCTGTGGAGCTAGTGTGGGAAGGGGAGCGAGAAGCCCTAATATGGTGAGATGGAGCAAACAGAAAGAGAACCAGGTTTTGAAGGAGATTGTGGCATACAATAATCTTTCAGAAAGATCTTCTGAGATTTAGAGGATTTTGTAACATTGTTCATTTATTTGTTCCTTCATTTCTTCCAAATCGGTTATGTTACATGACCTGCCCACGCCTCGTTCATCTTTTCTGTCCACACTCCAAGGTCATGGCCTCTCAGAGCCACCTGCCTTATCACTGGAATTCAGCTAGCCTTGGGAACATTTTTTCTGGTCACTTTATTGTATGTGTGGGTTTTTTATTTTCCCATAAAATTTATATAACATAAAACTCACCCATTTAAAGCATACAATTCAGTGGCATTAGCACATTCACAGTGTTGTCCATCCATCACTTCTGTTTAGTTCCAGAACATTTCCATCACCCCAAGAGGAAATCCTGTCCCCATTAGCAGTCATTCCCCATTCCTCCTCTACCCTAGCCCCTGACAACTACTCTTCTGCTTTTTGCCTCTGTAAATTTACCTGTTTCATAAATAGAATCATACAATATATGATTTTTTGTGTCTGGCTTCTTTCATTCTGTGTAAATGTTTTCAAGGTTCATCTACATTGTAGTGTGTATCAATATATTGTTTAAACTTTCATAATAAGCCCTCTCTGGCTGTGCCCTAGATTGTGTCCACTAAACCTCGGGGCTCTGGGAGAGTTCAGCCTCCCAACCCCTGTGCGAAAGCCTGGGGATGACTGCCTTGCCTTCTGAGAAGGTTCTTGTTGCTTTGGCTTCATACTCTTTTCAGCTGGGAGGGAGAGGCACAAATTTGACCCTTCAGAGATGGGGACTTCATTTTTTCTCTTGGGAATTCTGGGAGATTTGGTGGCTTCAGGGGCCTCATCACACCCCCACATGTCTGTGGTCCCTCTTTCCGTGAGCAGGGTGGCCCCACATACTTGTGTGTCTTGGGCACATCTGCATGCTTCCATATGTTGATTTCTTATCTGGCAAGTGGGATCCTGGACTCACCAGATAGGGTAGGTGGAAGGGTGTGGGCATGCTTAGAGGGCACCCAGCATATCACATATGCATGTAAGTGTTAGTGCATAGGTGGTAATGTCACCCTATGGTCCTGATGCTGTCAGTGTTTTGTTTACTGCACCCATGTGGGCTGTGAAGGGATCATAGGGTGTTGGCAGGTCAGCGTGGCAAGTGTCTTCATCAGTATGGTAATAGAATACCATAGACTGGATGGCTTATAAACAACAGAAATTTATTTCTCAAAGTTTGGAGGCTGGAAGTTCAAAATCACGGTGTCTGGTGAGGCTGCTTACTGGTTCATAGATGGTGTATTCTGACTGTCTTTTCACATGGTAGAGGGGTGCTTTGGGGTCCCTTTGTGAGGGTACTAATCCCATTCACCCTCATGACATACTCACCTCCCAAAGGTTCCACTGCTTAATACCATTACATTAGGGGTTAGGTTTCAACATATGAGTTTTTTGGAGATACAAACATTCCGTCTATGGCAATCTGCCTGAGCAGTTGGGAGGAAAGACGCATCATTAGTTAGTGGCCATGAAAGAGACAGTAGTGGACCAGTGGGAGAATAGAACATGTCAAGTCTGAGCTGTTTCTGCAGCATGAGAGCAGATGCCACTATGTCAGCCTGGTACCCAGGAACAGTGTGGACACAAGCTGCATGGCTCTTTGTGCAGTATTGGGGTGGGAGCTATAGAGCCTGGGGGGTGAACTATATGGAGTTCTTGGTTGGAGGTGCTAGGGGTCCAGGCCACCCAGCTTAGCTCTCCATGTGGAGTTCCTTCTGCATTGACAGGGTCCCTCAAGCTCATGATATGAAATTGCTGTGGATACTATACTCTTTGCCCTGAATTAAGCAGCATGAGTCTCACAGCTGGACCTCTTCCATCCAGGAGCTGTGACTCCCAGGGTTGCCTTCTTGTTGTCTGCCATATTTACTGGGGTAGAAAGGTTTTATTTGCCTCTGCTGTCATTGAGCCATCTCCATGGTGTGTCATCTACTTTCCTTAATAGTGGTTATTTTGATTGCTGATCCTCAGGGGAGAGCTCAGTGAGGACAAGATGGAGGAATCCCCCATGCCCAGACACTGCATCTCCCCAGATACTTTAAAAAAATCTTTCTTTGCAGTCCCACCCTTTGGTCTTTGGCATGTTTCAGACTTGGAGTTGAAGGCCGTGGGTGAGGATGGGAGTGAAAGGAGGCAGAGGGGGAAGGGCCAGGGCAGAAACAATTCACGGACATATGGATAAGGCTCATTTGACACCTTACTCTTCTCCTGGTGGTTTTCACATGCCTCTTGTGTGCCTGCTACTATGCTTAGTGCTGGGCATATGGGGGTGGGGGGTGCAGGATAGCCTGATTCTGCCCTTGGGGCACCTATGTGCCAGCAGGGAGTTAGCAAAACAATGGCCTAGTCATTGCCTTAAATGATCCTGAGGCCAAGTTGGATATTCCTACTTTCTCTGGAAGATTGAGAGCCTCCTCAGGAATGAAGTCGAGCTGAGTCTGAAGGTTAATGTCATTTAAAGGTTAGTGTCGTCAGCTTAAGGGAAGGGGTTTGAGGGAGGTGGACTGTCATCTGAGTACAGGTAAATGGCATGTGCAGGTTCTGAAGGTGGAGGAGCCAGGCTTTTCAGGGGTCAGGAGGCAGAGAGGAGCTGGAATAGGTGAGAAGGATGAGGCAGGAGACGAGGCATGTAGGGTTTCAGTAAGGGACATATGGGTCAGATTTGTGTTTTGGAAGGATCTGTCTGGTGAGAGAGGAGGGGACTGGGACCAAGGTGGGGGCTGTGGAGAGGGTGAGGTAGGCACAGTTTTGGAGAAGATTTGAGGTTGAACTTGTGCAATGTGCTGACCAACAGTGGCAGCTGGGCAAGGCATCAGGGAACAGGTAGGGAAGCACCAGGCCTGAGAGGCTGTGCTGCCTGCCAGCATCCCATGGAGACCTGGGAGGGACAGAGATATACATCTTGCCTGAAAAGCTCACTGGCCACTTCTGTTCCTGAAAGCCTTCATGACTCTTCTTGCTCGAGGACCTCAGGTCTTTTAAACAGCAGGTCTTGGTCCCAGGAATATCCTTTCTCCCAGAAAAAGGCCTTGAGCTAGTCATAGCCACTCCAGGAGGTCTCCCCAGGATTCCACCCACCCATTGACTCTGTGTTTCTTCTTGAGAGCGTGCACCACATGCATGCTTATTTTCTCTCTCCTCTTATCTATTGGCACGCGTGTTGGTTCCACCTTTGAGCCACATCCCAGTTTGGTCCCTTCTTCCTCCTCCTCCTCCCATCTCTATGCCACTGTCCCCCCACTCCAGCTGGTGGGAACCTCACAAGGCAGACATCAGCCCATGTTGCTCCCTTGCCCAACTCCTGCCGGGGCTTCCTCACTCTGGGAACAAAATCCATCTCTCTCCACATGACCCTGTTAGCCCACTTGCCAGGCCCCCCAGCTTCTAACACCCTTCTCTCCTCCTGGGCCAGCACCTCTCCCCAGCCTTTCACCTGGCTCCTCTTGGAATATCCTGTCCTAGCGTTTTGCACAGCCCTCATGCTGCCTCCTCGGGGCCTGGCCACTCTGCTCACCATGACCCCTCTGCCCTGTGTTCATGGAATATTGTCTGTGCTTAGGGCCCGTGCCCCCAAGAATGTGGGCTTCCTGAGGGCAGGGCTTCAGCATGGAGTCTCTAATTCCATCCAGCAAATACCCCACACTTGGTCTGCCACAGGTTTGCCAGGGGAGCTAATCTGACAAAAAGGTTCTGGAACAGTCTTCTATGGCCCAGCAGAGTGAGGATTGCCTTCTTCCTCTCTTTATTTCATGGCAGGGTCTGAGTAGAGAAACATTCTCAGGTGTGTTGTCATTGAATCAGCCTCATTCTAGAGACACCAGTGAACAGTACCCTTTGGCAGGTGTCATTTGTATAGTCAAGGGACAGGATCTTAACACTGTGTGTTGAAGGTGGAAACGGCCAGCCATTCTCCCTGTCTAGCTGCCTGCAGTGGGAAGTTGGGCTCCCCCTCTAGGTCCTTACTGGCAGACTCTGCTCCTCCTGTGGTAGCTGCTTTGCAGCTGTGCTGATGAGCTCGTAACACTTGTTAACCCCAAATCTCCAGTCCCTTCCTCTTTGCCTTCCCTGTCCTGGGTCTCTGCAAAGAGGGCTGTTCAGTATGCACAGGATGTGTTCCCCTAGCATTCCTTCTCTGCAGAGCGGGTTTTGGGGTACATCCAGGGTGATTTCATATCCCTCACCAACCAGCCCAGGGCTGATCTCTTCCTGTGTACCCCCTCGCCACACATGAAAATATTGTGATTCAGGAGGAACTAACCAGCACCTTCGGGGAATCTCAGAGCTTTCCAGAATTGAACACGCTTGGCCTGGAGGAAATCTTGAGGGGTGGACCTTGGGGCTTTTAAAGGCTTCGAGGACAGTCATCCGAGGATTGAGGCCCAAGATGTTTCATGACACCATGACTGAAATTCCACAGGGGTCAGAGATGGATCGAGTGAGAGTGGGCTGGGCTGGATGTCCGGAGAGCTGTCCTCTTAGCGGGGTGTTAGGAGGTGAAGCAGTGTGACGAAGGAAATAGGAACAGAGACCTGACCACCTGGAATCTTCCGTTAACTGGAGCTGAGAGTGGGCTATTTTCTAGAGGTGGAGGGTTCAGGGTCTAGCAAGGTGCTTATGAGTTTATAGGAATGTAAGGGAACCCCACTGAGGACCTCAAGGCAGCTTCCATGTGGAAAACTTCCATGACTAGTTAAAGTCATAACCGTGTGCTTAGATCTAGGGGGTGGGAGGGCAGGCTGTGGTCCCAGGAGGGTGTCTCTTGCTCTCTCTCTCTTTTTCTTCTCCCTGCCACTCCAGGGGATAATCAGGTCCTGCCTGACCCTAAGGCAAGGCTGTTGGGAGCATACAAATGTTTTTGCTCACCCTGAGTCACTTGCAGAAGTCAGGGGTGGTGGTTTCCTTGCCAAGGTTAATGGCATGGGCTGCCTTGCAGCTCCAGCCTTAGGCACACTTTCAGCATTATAGCATTTAGAGTTGCTGAATTTTAGTAGTGGGGGGGTGTGGACAGCATGCTGACCTTTCCTGGGGTGCCTACTGTCTCCTTGCAGGCAGGCTTGGCTCAGGCTGAGTGTGGCTGCCACCTACTCACCCGGAGATTGGAGATCACCCTGTATGGCTTCCTCTCTCCTTGACCTTCCCCAGAGTAGGAAGCCTGTGTGCAACACAAGGGAGAGGTGGCAGCTGGAGAAGTGTTAACTCCACAGTAGTTTTTCCAGAGGCTCATCTGGAATGTAGTGGACAGGAGGCCAGGATATGAGGCTTCTGACATTGAAGACCTCCTTTAGTTATAAGAACCAGAAACTCAATTTCCTTAAAGTTAAAAAATAAAAGTTCACTTTTAGTTAAAACATAAAAGTTCATTGTTCACATTAAATTTTTAAAAAAGTACGCGAATCTATGATTCCCATTTCTTAGGTCTGCCTTCCCTCTTGGCTAAGCAAGGTGACTCCACCTTGCTCCACCACCATCTCAGAATCCCCAGGGGGGAAGGCAAAGCTCTATTTTGGTGAGTCTAGCTAAAGTGTCAGGGAAGGCTTTTATTGGATCAGATGGGCCACACCTGCATCTGGAACCAGTCAGTGTGGCTGTGAGACTGAGAGGCTCTGGTTGGCCAGGCTGTGTTGTGAGTCTCCCATTTCAGCCCAGGGATGGGGTCTCCTGATTCCCACCACTGGGGTCAAGAATAAAGAATAGGAGGTTCCCTGAGGAAAATGGGGCCCTTATTGAAAAGGGGAGGGGATGTTGCCACTCTCTAAAATGAAAATATTCATGAAAGGTTCCTTCTGATGTCTATATTTGTACTGCTATTGCAAAGGCCTGGCTGAACTGTCCTCTTGGTTGTGTCTGCTCGTGTCTGGCCTGGCACCACTGGGCATGAGCACATGCCATTTGGCAGAATGGTCCCTTTCAGAGCCCTAACACCTGCCTTGCCAGGGGAGGCAGCTGGGCTGAACCCAGAGACACCAGAATTTGACAGTGCTAAAATGTCACTTGGTTTTTGAACGGTGCTCTGAGCCACGTAGTTATGCAGATACTTGCCTGATCTCTAGAGTGAAAGGGTTTTGCTCGGTCAAGTGGCTCTGTTTCCAAGCCTAGTGCAATAGGGATCAGCCTCAAGTCAGTGGGTGGGAATGGAACAGGTGAAGTCTGGGCCAGAGACCTGCTTACTAGTCTGTCACTGCTGCCTCTGGCATGGGGGCCACGGCTGGGCTTTGAGGAGCAAGGGAGGCGTGGGGAGACCTGGCTGGGCTGTGAGGGCAAGGGATGCCATGGAGGGACCTACTTTGAGAAAGCTTTCAGGTGAAGGTATGGAGGAACATTGAAGGTATAGAGGAACATGGAAGAGCTGGGGAACTTAGGAGTGTGGCATAGGGGGCAGGAGGGGACGGGAAGAGTCAGCCCTTCAACATGGGAAACAGCGTGAGTAAAGTGCAGAAGCCAGATGTCCCCAAGAGAATCCTGCTGAGGGCTTCCTGGTTGAGCCCAATCAAAGAATAATATACTCAGTCTGAGGACTTAGACCAGAAGTGTACGTGGAGAAGGCAAGCAGAGTAGGTATATGGAGCAGAAATCCGTAGCAAGAGAGATGTGTCAGGCTCTAGCCAGTGCTGCCACCTAGCAGCCATCTACCTGTCACCTCACCCATCCATCTACTCAGCTATCCACTCACCCATCCACCCACCAAATTCATCCATCTATCCATCCACCTATCCATCCATCAATCCATCCATCCACCCACCCACGCACTCATCTATTCATCGTCCATCCATCATTCATTCATTCTTCTGTTCATCCATCCATCCATCTGTGCACCTGTCCACTCACCTCACCCAGCCATCCAATCAACAAGTGTGACTGAGCTCTGAGCACATTCTGGCAATGGTTCCTGGCAGTGGAACACAGCAGGAGACAGAACCAACCCTACCTACCTTGCCCTGGTGAGGCTCCTATTTCAACCTCCAGGAGACAGGTTGAGAACAGACTAATGGTGTGCCAGATGGAAGGATGAGCTGGGAAGACAAATAGAGCCAGGCTAGGGGTCAGAGAGGCCTGGGCAGAGCTTTCCACCTGTGACCTGGCAGAGTGGAGCAACCTCTCTCCTACTGGCTAGAGGATTAGTGGGCTAATTCACACCCTTGTCCTGGCTGGCACCGAGGAACCACATCTTGCCCTTCTTGGTGTCCAGCTCCATGTCCACCTCCTAGCTTGGTGCCCCTGGTCAGCGGTCTCAGTTATCATGGGGCTATATTCATTTGGGCCTACAGAGGGGCCAACACTGGCCAGGCCTCTTGTGTGCTTTGTGGCCTTAGACCTCTATGCTCAGTGCCTTGTCTGTAAGATTGTGTCCCCCTTTCCAGTTTGCCCACTGAAAAGTGAGCGGGGAGCTAGGTATGCACTGCCAATCCATAGTCCTGCAAGGAGTGGGTACTCGCTCACCAGGACAGGGAGGGATGGGGGTACCATGGAGGTCAAGAGCTTGCCACTTGCAAGGGATGTGGGGTCTGGTTGTCCCTTACCTTATTCCTAGCCTTGAGAAGTAGCTGGAATTGGGCAGGTCTAGGAATGGGGGTCGCTGCCCACAGTGTCCTCCTGTCCATCAGTAGTGGCCAGACCTCCATGTGTCTTGGGGTCAGAGGCTAGGATGAGGGCACAGAGCCCAGACAGGAGGTCATAGCCTGTGTTGAGGGGTACCAGGCTCACAGTGGCCCATGAGAAGTAAAGCTGTGGAGAATCATGGGGGGGGCGCTTCAGCAGAAGAGTGTTGAAGTCTGACATCCTGCCCTTTTACTGGCAGCAGGGTAAATGGTATCTGCAGAGTATTCCTCTGTGACCCAGTGGATATTGGGGGGAGTGCGGGGATCTGTGCCATTTGTCTTAGTAACAGTCACAGAAGGGCAGGATGATGGAGTTGGTACGGCTTGTCTTGAGTGGAGCTGGCACTGAGGTGAGCTGCCCCAAGCCAGGCTCTATGCATGAGGGATCTTAGGGAGGCCTCAGGACAGGGTCTTACTGTGGGGCTGTTGACACATGGGGCTGGGCAGGATGGGAGTGGCTTCTTTCACCACGAGGATTCTCAGGAGCATTCATGAAGTTTCTTTTGGGGCAAATGTAGGTTTCAGAACCTGCCTGCTTGCTCTACTGCCATCCCCAACATTAGCCTCCCTGGTTGTTGTGTAGGGGCTCTCAGGAAGTGCCAGCCTCAGGTACTAGCAGGTTGCATTGTACTTTTTCTGTCACCCTGTCCCTATCCCTGTGAGCACAGACAGGCAGAAGCAAAGGCTGTACATATGGGCAATAGCTTCAGATGGTGGTAACATGAACACAATCACAATCGAGGGTGGGGTTAGTGTTGTGGCCTGGAGCTCCTTTGCGGGGTTCAGAGAAGGGGGTCTCTTAAAGTGATGTGCTCCCAGGGCAGGCTTATAGTGGGCCTGGCCGTGTCCACAGTCCGTGGCTCTTAGAGGAGGCAGGGAGAATGGGAGAGAGTGAAAGGCTCTGCCTCCACCTGGTGGCCTGGCGCACCTGCCCTCCCACAACACACAGAGATCCGCCCATAAGGTGCATAAACCAGCATGGCACTGGGCAGCCTCTTTTAAATTGTCACAGAAGATGTCAGAGAATAACCAGCATGATGACCAGGAGGGAGAAAAACAACTGCTGGTGCTGTGGAGAGAGCCCAGGCTTGGGGGACATGGGATTTGGGGCCCTGGCTGGTTTTTCTTCTTCTTTTGCTCCTTAGGTCTTTGTTCTCTTCTCTCGGATCTTTGTTCCTCTTTCTCCGGGTTTCTGTCTCCATCTCTAGGTCTCTGTGCCCTCCGTCCGGGTCTTTGTTCACCTTCTCTTTTGGGTCTCTGTTCCCTTTGGGTCTCTGTCAGTAGATTGGTGTCCTGGACTGCTGGGATACTTCTGCTCCTGGGCTCCGTGCTCGTTTACCCAGAAGCCCTGAGCTTTCCTCCCCTCCTCCGGGAGCCCAAGGATCAAGCCCCATGAGAGAGCTGAGAGGAGCTGCTCTTTATCTGTAGGAGTGTCCCCAGAATGGGCCTGCTGCTTTATGGAGGTAAAGGGGGAGCCACCCTCACAAAGTAGTCCAAGGAGAGAGGTACTGATGTGAGCCTGGAGACCACAGGCCAGTGCACGGTGCCAAATCATGGAGACTCAATCCTTGGGCTGCAAGCACAGGACCCAGAACTGAAATATTGTAGTAACCAAGGCAACAGTGGCTGGGGTGTCTGCCTCTGTGGGGCAAGTGGAACACTCACTGTAGTGCTCTTACCCATAGAGCTATGTGCCTAGGAGCCAGCCATGGCCCTTGCAGAGCCAGCAGGCTGCAGTTTAGTGAGCAGCCTTGGGGGTTGTGTTGGGCCTTGGTCTCTTGGCTTGAAGGGAATGCTCCTTGCACTGATCTCCTGGGCTGATGGGATTGGTGAGGTTGCTTGTGAAGAAGAACTACTCTAGGCAGGTGCTTAGTTGGTGGGCCTGTCTTGTGAAGGGTGAGAGGGGGTGGGAGGAGGAAGGCACAAAAGTTTCCAGTGTGGCTGGACAGGAGGTAGGGGAGGGAAGTATGTGAAATCGGAAGGAGAGGTGTACCAGTAGGCTGCCAGGGCTTTATCTGAGCTCTAGAGCCTGGGTCTCCCTCTCTGAGTCTCTGTCCCCTCTGCACCCCATCCCCCATGAGTCTCTGTCCTCCTCTCTCTGGATTTCTGTCCCCCTTTCTGGATCTCTGTCCCCTGAAGTACAGCATCTTCACTGCTGACACCCCGGGACTCTGGGTGGAGTGGCCTAGTTCCCTGGTACAGTGTCAGCCCGTCAGCTGGGGTGCGAGCCAACCAGCTGTGCTGTGCTGCTGTGCTCCTTGGAGCCACATGGACAATAAAACCAAAATTGGCTTTGAAAGTGGAAGTGCTTTTTGTTTTGAGGGGAAATGAGGGAATTTGCATGTCAGAACAGTATGTTAAAGGGGCAATACCGTCAGACTCTGTTCTGGCCTGGGCTTTGGGCTCCATGTGGGGGTGGGAAAGGATTTTACAAAACCCCAAAGAAATGTTTCCATGAAATTCTTTCTTGTCCTTGCCTTTTCCTTTTTTTTTTTTTTTTTTTTGACATTCCAATGAAAAGAATTGTTCCGGGGCTTTGGAGCTCTCCTGTAGGGTTGGGAAATTGACCTTGGAGACTAGGGTGAAAGCAAGAAGAAGGGAGCCCCCAACTCCACCATGGGACCCTGTCATCCCTGTGGCTCTGTACTTCCTGTGGCCTTGCACCATTAGGCTATCCTACCTTGGGCTAGATCCTCCCAAAGTAGAACCTGAGGCAAAGCCTCCAGCCCATGGTATATTCAGGGGGTGACCCTATGAAGGACTGAGCTGGGAAGAAGCCTGTGTAAGGGCATCAGCAGAAAGCTGGTGAAAATGTGGGGGGTTTGGTGGCTGGAGTCCCATGGGAGATTTCAGGGATCCTGACATTGGTAGTCAGTCTGGGGGCATTTACCCTGCCAAGTCCCATGAGCCGTTAGCCTCTGCATAGGGAAAACCCCAAGGCAGGCAGGGGCTGTGGCCTCATGTCTAGCATAGGTCTGGGCCCAGCCAGGGGTACCTGATGACAGTGCTGGGGGATGTAGCATAGGGGTAGGATAGTCCTGAACCCAGACTGGGCATGTGGTGGCACATGTTACCCTCCAGAGCCCAGATTCAGGCATAGGATGCAGCCAGAGAGGCAGTGAGCAGCCTCTTGAGACACCCTGACCAGCTGCTGACGCACTGGCTCCAATGACTCAGTGTGGGTGACCGTGGCCCGGGTGGCTGTCTGGAGACTCGGACTGGCCCAGGGCTGCTGCTGCCGCCTTCCTGGGGGCCTGTGGCCCCGCCGCACTGGCCGCCCCCTGTCTGGCTGGCCTGAGTAATGGGTCCTTGACTTAGTCATCAGTCCCAGGCCTCAGCCCTCCCTCCTCCTCCTGCCTACCTCTGCCTAGCCACGTCTGCCTCTAAGTCCAGGCTGGGACTCTGTCCCCTCCTGGCTTCCTCTTTCCCTCCCTGAGCTCGCAGAGGCTGTGAGGTGTGTGTGGGGTAGTGCGGGAGCTTCGGGGATAGTTGTCCCATCTGTGAGATGGGAGGAAGGAAACAACCTGTGGGGCACTGGGTGCCTTGTTTGGCAAGAGGAAATATGTACAGAAAGGGGTGGCTTCCCACCTACTCAGTTTTGCTTGGCTCATACCCTGAAGGCAACAACCCAGTGGGCTTGGTTAGGGTTCCAGCCAGGGCACCTAACTTCCGCATGGGAATATTTTAACCACCTCTATGCTCAGCTGAAGGGCAGTCCCTGTCGGAAGTCACCATAATTCTTTGTACTCCCTTGGAGGGTGTTTAGCTCATTTCCCATCTTTAGTCCCCAGAAACGGTATTTGGGGAATACCTCATGCATCTCTATTGGACATGTGAGTGCAGCTCATAAATCCCAAAAGTAGACTTGTTGGGTCGAGAATGTGAGCTTTAGAATTTTGCTAGGTCTGCGGAACTGCCTTTCTGGGGGTGGTTGTACTTCATACTCCCACTGGGAATGGATGTGAGCATCTGCTGTCCGATGGCTGCCCATCTGAGGGGTGAAGCCCATCCCTTAGTGCAAACTTTCCATATTTGGAAGAGGCTTGCTCTCAGGTTTCTCCAGCTAGCTGTTCTTCCTTTTCTATGAAACTCCCACCCACATCATTTGTGCATTTTTTTGTGAGGTTGCTGGCTGTGTATTGATTTCTTGATACTCTTTATATATGGAGGACCACAGTAAATATATATTTAGGGACTGAGTGGCTTCAAAATAAGGTTGCCCCTGGTGTGTATCTTTCTTTTCATGAAAATGTGTACATGTGTGCCAGTCCCCTGGGTTTAGGGGAAGCACAGGAAGTCTTCCTGTCCTGCCCCAAAGTCTCCAAGGAACTTATAAGTTAAAATGAGGCCAGCTGAAAGCAAAATGGCAAAATGCACAGAATCTGTGAGGTAAGGTGTCCACAGAGAGGCCATCCTGCCTTGCTGGGCCCCTACCATTTGCCAACACTTTGTAATTGGTTCTAGGCTTCAAGTTCCCAAGTGCCTGCCTCTGTTCAACAGCCCACAGGTAGCTAGTATGGGAAGTGGGAGGATGTAGCCCCGCACTGGGCCTCACCACCTCCCCAGCCCAAAGGGAAGCTGGGAGAAGTAGGTAGTCTGTGGTCCATCACTTCCCAGGAGGTCATGGGGACTAAGGAGCCTCATTACATCTGTGCTCCTGCCTGCCCCATCTGACAGCTGAGAAAATGAAGACCCAGAGACCAGGGAATTTGCCTGAGTCACATAGCTGATTACGGCAGGACAAGGGTTGGAATCTTCTCTCTGGTCCTTACACCAGATGCCAGAGCCTGGGAAGGTGAGGGCCGTGGTGCAGCTGGGGCAGGCTTTTCACTGAGCTGCATCTCCCAGCCTTTGGGTTCTGGCCCAACCCCCAGACATGCTGATGTTTAGACCTGCTGAGTCCAAGTCTGCTCCTGGGAGAGAGGTTCTGAGGGGTTACCAGCTGTCCTGACCCCCAGGCCACTGTGCTACATAGAGAAGATGGTGTGCTGGCCCAGGCAGGAGGGGCTTTGGAGGTTGAGGGAGGTGGTGCTACATGCCTTCAGTACAGGCAAGGGCCCTGGCAGGACTGCCCAGAAGGCCCTTTGTGGAAGCTCATGTGGGATGTGGCCTTGGCTGAGGTGGCAAAGAGACCCATCAGAAGGTGTCAGCGAGAGGACACAATGAGACTCCATCCCTGGAGGGGTCCTAGCAGGGGCTGTACAATAAAGCAGTGATCCCCAACCTTTTTGGCACCAGAGACTGGTGCTCCTGAGAATGTAATGCCTGATGATCTGAGGTGGTGATGCTGGCAATGGGAAGCAGCTGCAGATACAGATGAAGCTTCGTGCTTTTCTGCCACTCACTTCCTGCTGTGTAGCCTGGTTCCTAATAGACCACGAACCAGTACTGATCCCTTGCTCGGGGGTTGGGGACCTCTGTAGTAGAGGGCAGCCCTGGCCTAGCGGGTGGAGTGCACTTTGAGGACTTTTGATTCCTGAGGGTCCATAAACCAATGACATTCTGCTCATCTCATGATCTTCAGAACTTGGGTCTGTCATGGGGTCTTGGGAAACTGACGGAGCAGAGACTCAGGTCATAGCAGTGGCTTATCAAATAGGGTGGACTGGTTGTGGCGGCGGCTCCAGCTGCTCTGTGCTGGAGAGAGGAGGGGATGTTTGAGGTGGGCATCCCCTCCACCTGGTGGGGAGAGGGCACCAGGCCAAGCTAGAGTTTGGGGTCCTCCTGAGCCCTTTTCCTTCCCTCACTCCATGGCTTTCAGGAGGGCTGTGCACCAGCATTGCCAGCCCAGACAACCCTGGTGCTGGGCTCTAAATCATATGCTTTCCTGCCTCAGGGGCAAGAAGCCTTTCCACCAAGCACAGACCATGTCCCTCCTCCCATGTCCTGTGTCCCCCTGCCATGTCCTCACACCTTGGGGACCCTGAAAGCCTCATAGCCCCTCTGCCCTTTGTTGGCCCGCCCCATTTCCCAAGGCTCTCTGGAAGGATGCTGAGGTGGGTGGCCTGTGTGGGTCAGGGACCTCAGATTGGCAGCAGCTGTGTGAATCCAGCACTGACTCATGACCTGTGCTTGGCATTAGCCCTTTTACCTTGGTATTTTGGGAGCTGGTGGGCATTGGGACCAAAGGGCCTTCTTTCTCCTGCTTTCTTGGGAAGGCTAGTCCCCAAATTCCTGGCCCTCACTTGTAGGCAGGCAGGGTCCCAGGAATAGGAAAACAAGTTCAGAGAGCCCAAACCTGGGAAGGGAGCAGACTGCTTGGATGGTGGGGCTGACATGAGCTGGAGAGTCCTGGCGGGGTTCTTGACCCACTAAGGCCTGACCCTGATGGCATTGTCTGCCCCTGTTGTGTCTAGAGGATGAACTGATGTGTTGAGGCCTCAAAATCATTCTTTCCCTGATACATCCTACTTAAGTTTTCTGAGATGAAATAGCAAAGGGGATATGAGGCGATAGATGGCCTCATACACGGTGAGGTGCTGGGGGTCGTGCTGAGTTTTATGTAGAACCTGAGAAAGTCAGATGTCCTTTCATTCTGTTTTTATTTTTTTTATTTTGAGGGGAAATTCACATAATGTCGAAACAACCTTATTTAAATGAATAATTCAGTGGTACTGAATTAGAACATTCACGATGTTGCTCAACCATTGCCTCTATCTAGTTCCAGAACACTTTTATCACCCCAAAGGGAACTCTGTTCCCATTAGCATTCACTCCCCATTCCCTCTCCTTAGCCCCTGACAACCACTAATCTGCTTTTCGTCTCTGGATTTGCCCATTCTGGGCATTTCATATGAATGGGATCATACAATATATGTTATGGCCTTTTGTCATTGGCTTCTTTCACTCAGCATCATGTTTTTCACGTTCATCCACTTTGTAGCATGAATCAGCTTCATTTCTTCTTATGACTGAGTATTATTCCATTGTGTGCCCGCACCACATTTTGTTTATCCACTCATCCACTGGTGAGCATTTAGGTGTTTCCACCACTCTTTTTTTTTTTAAACGTTATCTCTTATTCTAAAGTGATCTTTACCTCCTGAATCCTCATTTGGAGGTGCAGGAATCTCACCTCAATTAAAAAGCAGGAAAAGGGACATGTAGCCCCCTTAGGTCCTGTGTGAAGCCCCATCCATTTCATAAGCAACATAAGCCAGTTGGTGGGCAGGTGGCAGACATGGTTGGGACCCAGGTTTTGTTTCTACTTCTCTGGGGCTGGTTCTGGCAATTTCACCTGTGCCTAGGGCAGCTTCAGAGTCTGGGTGAGCTGTCCAGGATCCCCAGGCCAAGACCAGCCTGCCCTGAGGCCTCTCAGCCTCACCCCACCCTGCTCTCCCGCAGCATGGCTGACAAGAACGGAGCTCTCAAGTGTACCTTCTCTGCACCCGGCCATAGCACCAGCCTCCTGCAGGGCCTGGCCACCCTCCGCTCTCAGGGCCAGCTCCTGGATGTCATCCTCACCGTCAACAGAGACACCTTCCACGCACATAAGGTGGTCCTTGCTGCCTGCAGTGACTACTTCAGGTGAGTGCAGACCCTGGGGACAGGCTGGAGAGCTTCTGCCCTTTTGAGAGGAGCAAGCTCAGTACAGGGAAGGATGGTTCTGAAGGAAGGTGGCTGGCATAGGCCCAACGTCTACCACTTTTTTCAGGTTTGCAACTTATTTAGACTTTTTGGAGATGTTGCACAGGCAAGCAGAATGTGCCTGGGGAATAGAGGTAGCCTGTGGGCACTCAATTAGCAGCTTCCACCCTAGGGGTGTGGCAGGGCTTGGTCAGGTTTTCACTCTGTCTTTATTCGACATCTGTGTGTGCCAAGTGCTATGGTGGCCTCAGGATCCAGCAAGGAGAAGACTGGCACAGGTTCCTGCCCTTGTGACACCTGTACTAAGGCCGAGGGACAGGAAGGATGCCCAGATGGTGGCCCCATGTGTGCCAGGCTCTGTCCCAGTCCCCACATGACAGGCGAGGCCTTGCTGGGTTTACGGGTCAGTCTGCCATGAAGGCCTTTTCTGAAAAGCACTTTTCTTGCGCTAGGCTGAGCGGGTGATTGAAAGAGCCTTGGAGCAGGGCCTGGGGCCATTCTCCTTGCCAGCTGGGGGCTGTCACTGTGTTGGGGACAGTTTTTTATTCCATTGGTGACCAGCTGGCATGCTTCTTTCTGCCAGGCTGTGACCCTAACAGAGAGAGCTGGGGTGCCATCCTCGCAGGGAGGGTTCTCTTGACTTGCCTCTGCCACTACCTCACAGAGTAGCAGTCCAGGTGCACACCACCTGGGTCACATGTGTTCTGAGGCTGGGGTGCCCTGCCCAGTGCGCCCCCTGGCTGCCTGCCCCTTGGGCTCAATGAGGGCCCTTCCAGGGAGCTGGAGAAACCAAGCCATCTGGGGCGCCGCTTCTATTTTTATTCTGGATTTGGGGACGGGCGGGCCGACCCAGCCAGAAATGCCCTTTAAAGGCTCTTTTGCGCTGGCACTGCAGCCGGCGAGGCCTTAAAAGGCAAAGATCCCTCCGTTCGCCGTGACTGCCTCTGCCTTCAACAGGCGGATGGGACTCACAGGGACAAGAAGGGGCAGGGCCTGGAAGGGGCAGAGCACTGCTTCTGGAAGGGCCATGGCACTGCCTTGTGAAGTGCTGGCAGTTGTTAGTTGGTGGCCCCAAAGTAGTGCCAAGTTCAACTTTCCCCACTCTGGGGCCTAAGCCCGGCCCACACTGGGGTGTGACTGGGTGACAGGCATCTGTTGGGTGAATGGCCAAAGAAAGTTCCCTCCTCTTGGTCAGCCATCACAACATGCTCTGATGGTGGTCACAGTTATGGTGAAATGCCAGCTCACTCCATGAGAGGAGCCTCTCATACCATCTTCTAGAATCCATACACTTCCAAGTAGGCCCTGTGATTCTTGTCTTTCTTCCTGTGGCCTCCCCCACCCCCTCGAAGGCTATGGGGAGCTCTGACCCAGGTTCTGTGTCCCAGAGTGGGACAGCACAGCTGATAGAGCTGGAGTCACTCACTGGGGATCTCATGGTGGACTGAGATTCCTGTGGGCCATTCTCAGGGGCTTCCCTAACCACCTAGCCTCTCTCTGAATGCATCAGTGCCAATGGGGTCCTCCAATGGGTGCTTCAACCTGGAACTATCACTCCCTCCCCATTGTGACAGCATCTGAGACTCAGGTAGGGGAAGGTGGAGCTACCTGCCCAGGTGAGTGTGCTGGGGAGGGACTGGACTCCGTGAACCACTGTGTGTATTCCTCTGAGGTTCCTGCCTTGTTTCCTGATCTTGCCACAGGATTGGTTTAAATGGCTGAGCACTGAGGTGGGGCTGGAGACCTGTCCCCAGAGCCAAAGCTAAGGTTTGGTCTCCTCCTGCACAGCTGTGGCCACCTGCCCTGCTGTGAGTGCCCCTAGCCCCCAACCTCCGAACCAGCTGGACCCAGTGATGCATAGGTCTGGGTGAGGCTGGGCAGGGCCCCACTTGAGGGGCAGTGTGTAGAGTTGCTATTGGAAGATGGCATGGCTTGGGGTGGATTAAAAATCTTTTCTTTTTTTGGGTACCTTTTATGCACACCTGGCCCGCCTTCCCCTGGCTGGCCAAGCCCAGCTTCTGGTGTCCTGAGGCTGGGTTGTCCCTATGGTCATAATGCCCCTCGGACACACAGAGCCCACATGCTGTGTTTCTGACCCTCAGGGCCATGTTCACTGGAGGCATGAGAGAGGCGAGCCAGGATGTCATCGAGCTGAAGGGCGTGTCAGCCCGAGGCCTGCGGCACATCATTGACTTTGCATATAGTGCTGAGGTGACACTGGACTTAGACTGTGTGCAGGACGTGCTGGGTGCAGCTGTGTTTCTGCAGATGCTGCCAGTGGTAGAGCTGTGCGAGGAGTTCCTCAAGGCTGCCATGAGTGTGGAGACCTGCCTGCACATCGGCCACATGGCCACCACCTTCAGCTTGGCCTCACTCAAGGAGTCGGTAGATGCCTTCACCTTCCAGCACTTCCTGCAGATTGCAGCAGAAGAGGACTTCCTGCAGCTGCCACTGGAGCGCCTTGTCTTCTTCCTGCAGAGCAACCGGCTCCAGAGCTGTGCTGAGATTGACCTGTTCCGAGCCGCCGTCCGCTGGCTGCAGCATGACCCCGCCCGGCGGCCGCGGGCCAGCCACGTGCTCTGCCACATTCGATTCCCACTCATGCGTTCATCGGATCTGGTGGACAGTGTGCAGACACTGGACCTCATGGTAGAGGATGTGTTGTGCCGCCAGTACCTGCTAGAGGCCTTCAACTACCAGGTGCTGCCCTTCCGGCAGCACGAGATGCAGTCCCCACGCACAGTTGTGCGCTCTGATGTGCCCTCACTGGTGGCCTTTGGTGGCACACCCTATACCGACAGCGACCGTGCCGTCAGCAGCAAGGTGTACCAGCTGCCTGAGCCAGGTGCCCGCCATTTCCGTGAGCTCACGGAGATGGAGGTGGGCTGCAGCCACACATGTGTGGCCGTGCTAGACAACTTCGTGTATGTTGCCGGGGGCCAGCACCTGCAGTACCGCAGCGGTGAGGGTGCAGTGGATGCCTGCTACCGCTATGACCCACACCTGAACCGCTGGCTGCGCCTGCAGGCCATGCAGGAGAGCCGCATTCAGTTCCAGCTGAATGTGCTGTGTGGCATGGTCTATGCCACGGGCGGTCGCAACCGGGCCGGCAGCCTGGCCTCGGTTGAGAGGTATTGCCCACGGCGCAACGAGTGGGGCTATGCCTGCTCGCTGAAGCGCCGCACCTGGGGCCATGCAGGTGCCTCAGCTGGGGGCCGCCTCTACATTTCAGGAGGCTATGGTATCTCGGTGGAGGACAAGAAGGCACTGCACTGCTATGACCCTGCGGCAGACCAGTGGGAGTTCAAGGCGCCCATGAGTGAGCCCCGTGTTCTACATACCATGGTGGGTGCTGGTGGCCGTATCTACGCCCTGGGTGGCCGCATGGACCATGTGGACCGCTGCTTCGACGTGCTGGCTGTGGAGTACTATGTGCCTGAGACAGATCAGTGGACCAGTGTGAGCCCCATGCGGGCTGGTCAGTCAGAGGCTGGCTGCTGCCTGCTGGACAGGAAGATCTATGTTGTTGGGGGCTACAACTGGCGCCTTAACAATGTGACGGGCATTGTGCAGGTGTATAACACTGAGACGGATGAGTGGGAGCGCGACCTACATTTCCCTGAGTCCTTTGCAGGCATCGCCTGTGCCCCTGTCCTGTTGCCCCGGGTGGGGACCAGGAGGTAGCTGCCCTGGCCACATACTGTTCCTGTGAGGGGCTTGGTGAACATATGTCCTACGGATAACCATGGACCCCACTTCCCTGGGCTGGCCACACAGGCCCATTGTGTTGATAAGCCTCCTCCCCGGGCGTCTTCTTTCATGAAGCAGATCTTGGCTCCATGCCTGCCCAGGGAGCCTGCCAGCAAGGAGGCTGACATGTTGTGGCAGAAAACTTGAGCCTGAGGTGGTTTCCTTGCTTGTACCAGATTCTTGCTCATGGTTGAGAATCGAGGTCTCTTTGGGGCGTCATTTACCCTTTCTTTCCCATCCCTCAGGCCAACAGTCTTGGAAGTTCAGATTCAAGTTCATTTGTGTCATCCCAAATCCATGGTATGCCACTTACCCCCTCCTGAGTTTCTTGCATGTATGTGTTTTAAAATAAATGCACTCTTAACCTCTGTCATATTCAGACCCTCCAGATAGGAAAGGCTCGGAAGCACCTGGCTCAGGGTGACGACCAGTGTGGATGGTTCTGTCTCTCCAGTAAGCCCAAGTTGCTGGGTGAGAGGAGGGCCATGGACAAGGGTCCAGCCCTCGTCCCTGTTCCTGTCCTCCATCCAGGTACCTCAGGGCGTTCGCTTATATAGTTTCAGGCGAAAACACTGCAGTCAGCTTCAGTGACAGTCCTTACGGACATCAGGCCTTCTGCTAGGCACTGGGCCATGCATGGGGCCCTAAGAGAACTGGGCTGAGATGTCCCATGAATGAAAGGGGACGCTATTTTAGAATCCCAGTGCATTTGCATTCCACAGGTCTGTCCAGGGATTTTATTTCTCATCCTTCTCTAGCCCTCTGCTCCTCCCTTGTCCTCCCATGTTCAGGTCTACATGCCACTACAGGCCACTGGTATGGGAAGTCAGGTGGGTGGGAGCCTCTTTCTTCAAGGGCTTTGTGGCATCTCTGGTCACACACATTTGTTTTGGTATCTAAAACTCTAAACTTATTTTGGTTTCATTTTTTTTTTCTTTCTTTCTTTCTTTCTTTCTTTCTTTCTTTCTTTCTTTCTTTCTTTCTTTCTTTCTTTCTTTCTTTCTTTCTTTCTTTCTTTCTTTCTTTCTTTCTTTCTTTCTTTCTCCCTTCCTTCCTTCCTTCCTTCCTTCCTTCCTTCCTTCCTTCCTTCCTTCCTTCCTTCTTTCCTTCCTTCCTTCCTTCCTTCTTTTTTTTTTAAGAAGCCAGCAGTGCTGTCTTATAAATGGGATTTGTACCCTTGGGGCAACTTAAAGTGTCTTTTCTGCTGCTAACAGATGATTGATGTTGTGTCTCTATGACCCACTTGCCATGTAAAGAATTAACCTCATACTTTAGCAGACGTTGTCTCCTAATATTTTCCTTGTATTTAATAAAAATGTTATGGTGAAAAGATGGAGCCGGCCCAGCACTGAGCTTGTAGGGCCTGCTAGGTCACAGATACCTCATGTCCTCTGTGCATTGGGGGCTCATCTCCCCCCTCCCCTTTTTCCATCTTTGCAGGGGAGCTGGAAGTGGGGCTGGTCTTTAGCTCAGTGGCATGGGGGCAGTAGGAAATGCTGCTGGGACTTCCACTGGGTGCTGGGAAAAGAGAGGGCAAACCCCGCCTGGCCAGGCAGCTTTTGGTGAGACTCTCCAGGCTCTTCTATGTGCCTGTTGGCCCAAATCCCTTGCCACCAGCCAACTCTCAACCCCAGCTGGTTGTCTCCATCTACTTCGTCCCAGGGTATTGAGATCAAGTGGCTAGGGAGCCTCTCTTCTCCAGAGGTTGCAATGAGGGAGATACAGAATAGGCCTGAAGGAAGCATGAAGTCATCACGCTTCCATAGGGGCCCCAGAGCTCTGAGAGTATCCCCAAGGCCATTCTTTTGTGACAGCCTCACTGTGAACCAGGCTGCATGTTGTCAGAAAGTACCTCCTGTTCATGCACAGCCTTCTGAGAGGGGAGACTTCCAGGTCATCCTCAAAACATAGTACAGGCTTGGCGCTTCCGTGCAGCAGCCATGGGGCCCCTAAGGTGAGGCCAGGTTGGGGTGGTGGTGGTGCTGAAATAGGAACTTAGTTGAGAATCAGGAAGGAACTAGGGGCATTGAAAGGAAAGCAGCAGCCCCTGGGGACTTACAAGAACATTCCAGTCCCTTCTCACCTCCCTAACCTGAGCTCCCCCAAGAGAACTCTTCCCCACTGGAGGCACGGCCCCTTCAGGGGGGCAGTGAGAAGCCATTGCCAGCTGCAAGTCCCACCAGATCAGCTCACACCTCAGAACATCTTGTCCCCAATGAGTTGGCAGGGGTGCTGGCGCGAGGTGGAGGGGGCGCTGCCGTATCTAACCAGTCGATTGTGCGTAACGGTTTGGGCTGGTTCATGGAATGTTCTCGGGGGCCCCCCTGCCCCTCCTTCTCCACACACCCCCCCCCGGAAGAAAGGAAAATTATTTTTCGTATTGTAAACTTTAAACACGAAAAAGCTGTTTTTAATTTAGCAGAAACTGGCTTGAATCTTCACTTTGTGAACATTTGTGTCCTTCAGAGAAAGCAGAACATGCGTGCACACACATACAGGCTTGCACACACATACACATGCTCATGCTCAGGCACACCTGCATACATGTGCTCACGCATATACAATTGAACACATGCTCGTGCACACGCCTCTGAACCAGCCTGTCCCTTTCTGCATGGCATACTGAAGGGGTCTACAGCCCGTCACCTTGTCACCTCCCTTCATCTTTCACTGAGGGCAGCTCAGGCCTCGAATGGCCATCCACTGAATGGGGACTGAGCTTGGGGAAAGCCCGTCTCCTTCCAGATGGCCTGCTTCCCCACCGAGGCCCTGGATGTGGCTGCGGGAGCCTCCCTCTGCACCTGGGCCTAGGCTGTGGGAAAACGCCGTCTCCTGGGACGCTGGGATGCAGGCCCGTGAGAGGGAGGCCAAGTGTGACTTCTGGGGCCTCGCAGCGATCGAAGGCCAAGGGGGCCTCGGGGGAACCATGTGAGGTGGGAATCTGCCCCAGACCTGGCCAGCTTGGAACCCCGCCCCTGGCTTTGTGTCCGGAATGCAGCTCCAGCTCCTCTGTTCTCACAGGCCCGGGAGACTTCACTTCTCATGGCGGAGCCTCTACGCACGGGTTTTATTAGGGGCACCTGGTCGTGTGTCCCAGGAGTTACAGCTGAATGTTTGTTGCACAAATGTGAGGTTCTGGGTGGGAAGGTGGGAGCAGAGACTTATCCACTCTGGCATCTGGGGGCACCAAATACCTGCAGACTCAAGGGCAGGAGATCCCGAAATCCATGCTATCCTCTTCTCCAACAAGGCCCCAGCTTAGTTCTTGTGGCTGACCCTGCTGTTGCCATCCCAGGAGCCGTTTCTCCATTCTCACCCACAGAGCCCTGATTTGGCGCCAGCAGCAGTGTGTCCTGCCTTGGGTTGGGGGTAGTTTAGCATTTGGCTCAGCCTTTCTTGGCAGTGCCTTTTGTAGGGTTTTTTTTTTTTTTTTTTTTTTTTTTTTTTTTTGTGGGCAAATTTCCCAGCTCTGGCCAGCAAGCTTTAAGGGAAGGTCTGGGTAGGGGTTTCTGGACATGGGAGAGGCATTATTACCCCATTCCTTCTCTATTGCTTCCCTGGAGAACACGATGCCAGGAGCTTCTGCAGCCATCTTGTGGCCATGAGGAGCAAGTTAAGAAAGGCACAGAGATGCTGCCTCTCAGACCCCTGATATCATGAGGCTACCAGCCCCACCTGGGAACCTCTGACCTCCATACTTCTTTTTATGAGAAGTCACAATATTGGTTCTACTTAAAATACTGTCTTAAGATACTAGTGGTCAGCAATTCTGATATTTGTAACCCAGTTATAAAATTATAATATTAGTGTAACATGCTGGGGTTTCCCCATCTTATGTAAATTAGGATTTTTACTTGCAAACAACTGACTCCGGCTGACTTAAATAGCATAAACATGCATTAGAGTGCTGTTGGGTTGCTCATAAAAGTGTCAGGAAGGCTGGAAAATAGGAATCAGGGTAGCAAGGCTGCCAGTGTGATTAGCTGAAATTATTCCAAGGGATTGACTGGTGAGGATGCGTCTGCCACCACTACAAAATACAGATGCTTCAACTGACACTGCCATTGGTCCTTGGCACTCAGCCGTAGCCACCCCTAGAAACCAATGCTCCTGTCCCAATGCTGTTTCTTTGTATCACTTGTTCCCAAGTGGAAACCTCCTATTAGTCCAGCCCATGTTCTGTGCCAATGCCCTAGCTGCCTGTGTACCTGGGAAAGTGAGTACCTCAGTGTGCTAATCAGCTGCTGCCACCATGTAACAAACAACCTAAGTCTCAGCAGCGTGCAGAAGAAGTAAATATGTGTTTCTCAGGTATCTGTGACTCAGTTGGGGGTGCCTGTTCTATGCTGCCCTCAGCTGAGTAGCTATGCTTCCAGGTGCAAGAATGGGTTGGGACCAGCAGCATTTTCAGACCAGCAGCCAGCCAACATAATGCTCTCTTTCCACAATGGTGCCAGACAAGCAGAGTCACGTGAGGCCTCCTAAGGTCCAGATTCAGAACTTGTATGCTGCCCTTTTTTTCCATTTGCCTTTGGTCAAAGCAAGTGACATGGCCAAGCCCCAAATATCTTCCTCACAAAGGAAGGATGCACAGCAGCATGGCAAAGGGCGAGACACAGGAACAGATGGGGAACTGAGGCCCACACTTTGATCCATCACATTGTTGGCTCTGGGGCTTCTGTTGTCAGTGGGGGGAGGACTTCTCATGGTGGGGACTCCCCAGACTTGGCTGGGGACTCAGATGCTGGGCCATCATGAGGGGAAAAAAAAAGCCTGCTATATCTTGCCTACAGCCACTGCCCCCTAGAGGTCAGTAATTCTTTTTTGTCATGTAGGTGGGGACTCATAAGTGTCCTGGGCTTTTGGACAGTGGGATGGGGGTCTATATAGGGGAGTTCAGCTACAGCTCAGTCAGATCTTGGCATTGTGGTGTCATTTGATGTCCCCTTTGCATGGTGGTTGTGGGGAAGAACTGAACAGTTGGCTCTGCCCCTGTCCTGCCATCCCCCAGAGCAATCCCCCTGTGTTGCTGCTTCCTCAGCTTCAGCCTCTTGCCACTCTCCTTGGCAGTCCCACCCTGTCTCACCTTCCACCCCACACTCAGCCTAGGGTGGGGGGTCCAGGGACCTGGGTCATCCTCTAACCCCTTCCCATTCAGCTGTGAGGAGTAAGCTCTGCATCTGGCATTTCTGGCTTTCACTAGGTTCTCCCCTTTTTGTCATAATCAAACATAACTCTGGCTTTGTCTTTCAAAACGGTCTGATTAGGGCCTGGTTTGGAAGTCAAAAATGGGCCCTAGATGGTTTTGTTCTTTGCCTTCCCACTCCGATGGCCCTAATTCGCCTCCACGTGATATGGGTACCCCAGATTAACTCCGTATAAAGCAGTACAGTAAAACAAAGCATGAAAACTCACATCTTGAAGTAGGTTTTGCCTCCCTGCAATCAAGTGCTGGCAAGGAAACAGGCACTAACTAAGTGCTTTACATGTATTATCTATTTAATCTTCCTAAGAGCCTGCTATGAGGAGCACTACTGTCCACATTTAACATGGGAAGACAGTGAGGCTCAGAGAGGTGAAGTCATTTTCCCATTGTCACACAGCTGGAGAATCACCAAGGGCTAGGCCATGCAGAAACACTCAGCAGTTTAGGTTTTAATTTAGCTTGTATTTAGAGGTTTTATGTTGAAGAGTGCTATGGTCTGGATACAGGGGAAAAGGCAGTCTAGGCAGGGAGACAATGTGTTCAAAGGCCCTGAGGCAGGATACAGCAAAGCTAGAGTGGAGAATGTATGAAAGGGAAGAGTGGGAGATGATGCTGAGGAAGCTGGCAAGGAAAAAATGAAACTAGGCAGATCTATGGAGCCAAAGAGATAAAACTAAATACTAGAGGCAGTAGGAAGTGGCTTATAAGGACTCACCTCATAGCTTTTACTTGTATGTGCTTTGTAACTAAAGTGAAGCTAATCTACATTAGGAAATTCTTAGTCCTTTCAGATATGGACTGGCTGGTAAAGGACCCAGGGCTAGGTGAGCCTAGAGTGAGGAACACAGCTCTCCTTAAGAAGGCTTTCTAGGTGTGTTTTGAGGGATGAATAAGAGTTTCCCAGGGAGAAAATGATTTTATAAACACTTATTAATTTCCCCTCTGTGCCTAGTCTTGTGTTGCCTTTGGGGAATCCGGAAAACAGAATGGGCAAAGTATAAAACAAGGCTTAAAGTGCTGAGCCCTCAAAGCATAGAGAACAAACATTAAGAGTAGGGAATTATGTATATTTGTGTCCTTCCTGCATCATACAGGGAACGCTAGCCCTACAGTGTTTGGGAAGGGTGAATATACTCAGCTCAGTCTGTGGGGATACAGACAGGATCCTGGGAACAGCTGCCTTCAGAGAATAGGATGTTCCTGGGTTGTGGGACACAGACAGGAGCACACTTCTGATATGGCCTTAGAGAGGGTCTTTCAGAGGAGAGGCCTGAAAGATAATAAGGTGCCAGCCATGAAAGATCTGCGGGGGGAGAGCAATTGGGCAGAGGCAACAGCATGTGCAAGGATCTGGAGGTGGAAAAACAGGGAGGCTAGAGTGGCTGGAGCGAGGGCCCAGGGAGGGGGGCGAGGGCTAATTGGCCGCCAGAATTAGGGTGGATTTTTCCTAAATGCCATGGGGACCATGAGATCCAACCCAGTTTACCAAGGCCCAGTTTACCATAGGCTGCTCCAAGAAACCCCGCCCTGGCCACTCTGGGTGGCAGCAGCTTTCTTTGATGAACTAAGAAAGTGAAAACATCAGGGCTGGATTCTGCCCGGGTCATCAGACACCTCAACCTCGCCTCCCTCGGGGGTGGTGGAGCAGGAGGACGGCTTGGGTCACAGACCTGCCATTGTGCAATAAGTAAGCTCCAGCTTCCTCTGACTCATCACCACGGTTTAGGATGGATCAAGTTACGGCTGGGGTGTAGGGTGAATAGGGGTGAGTAGGGCAAGCACTGGTCCCTCACCTCTTTCCTGTGGGCATGGCCCCTTTTCGTGACCGAATAACCCCTGCTACCTCCCAAATCTTTTCTCCTCTATCTTTCTGTGCCTGGAAACCAGGTTAGTGCTGGCATGCATATGGAAGTGATCAGGGTAACTGGCAGTTTTGAGCACTTATGAGCCAGGCACTTGACTCGTGTTAACCTCATTTAACCCTTACAAAACCCAGTGTAAAGAAGGAAGCTGAGCTCTGTTGTTAGCCCTGAACTCTAGTCCTGGATCTGGTGCTTCACTTGCTGGGGTGGCTGTCATCTGCGCTGTCTACTTTCTCTCTGATCTCACAGGATGGTGGTAGGAATGAGAAGCCATTTCTGTAGAATGCCCAGCTCTGACACCCAGAAGCTGTGGTCTCAGTACCAGGGACAGAAAATAGATTCAAACTAGACTTCAGCAAAAAAGAGAATAAATTATTGACTCATATAACTGAAAAGGCAGAGGTATCTATCTTTAGGCAAGGCTGGATACAGGAATTCAGTGTCTCTACCTTTGGCTGTATTTTCCTCTTTGTGGGTTCACTCACTCACTCAGGCCATCTCTCTGGCACTGTAGGCTTGTTATCCTTCAAGTCAGCTGCCCAAGCAAAGAGCAAGCTCCTCTTTCTCATGATTCAAGGAAAAATTCCAGAATTGCATTTCTTTGGGTAAATTGGGCCACCCACCTATCCAGAACCAATTATGATGGTCATAGCAATGAGCTCTGCTGATTGGCCAAGACTACCAAAGTGAGAAGATGTGTTTGTGGGGAGAGAGTGGTGAGCCCAGCTGCATGCACATCTCATGGACTGAAAGTCAGAATGAGTGATCCCTAAAGGGCAGTTGGTTGTTGATACCCAAAAGTGGGGCAGATGCTTGCTAGGCAAAAACACTGAAGTTCATGAATGTTCTCAAAACTATATGAACAAGAAGGATAAATGGAGCAGTGACAGTGCCCAGGATACTACAAATTAAAATCTAAGTATGTATATATATTTAATATGGATATTTCATTAAACTGTTGGGAAGTGTGACTAAAAGCAAATTTGGAAAATGTATCCCCTGTGATCTCCACTGGCATCCCTCACCCCCAGCTATCTCTGG
Source organism: Cynopterus sphinx (assembly GCA_030015415.1). Lineage (NCBI taxonomy): Eukaryota > Metazoa > Chordata > Mammalia > Chiroptera > Pteropodidae > Cynopterus > Cynopterus sphinx. Next base: position 48,980,479 of record CM057390.1, on the reverse strand, counting down.
CCCTAGTAAAGAGTGTGCTGTTTATACAACTATAGTTGCCCCACATCCCCTTGGCTGACTCTCCTGACTTCTCCTTGCCCATGTCCTAGAATCCCTGGGTTGTCCTAAATATAAACCTTTGATATTGGTGGTTGGGGCTCCCCTGCTTAGGGAGGGACATCTGGGTGTCAGAATCCCTCTTGCTTCCTTGGGCCACTACTCTCTCATCTGGAAGACTCTACTATCCCATTCACTGCTGAGTCTGAGTGAAATTTCTGGACCTTTCCTTTAGCACCCCATGGCAAAGCTGGGATCCCTGAGTAAGACTGGATTGGAAAAATTTGCAGAGAGGAGGCTGAAGTTCTGTAGTTCTGGTTCTTTGGGCTTGAGGATCCGGAGAATAGGAACTGGTACAATGTGAGATGATAGGGGGGAAAAAAGGTATTAAGGACGATGCCCAGGTTTGAGCCTGGGACCTGCTCACAAGGGTCAGGGCTCAGCTCAGACGCCTCCCCTTCCTTGACAGTGGTGGCAGTGGGAGGCTCTCTCCCTAACATCACTCTCCTGCCAGCCCATCACTAAATTCTTTATTTTTAGTTTATTTTCTAATTACAGTTGACATACAATATTAATTCAAGTGTACAACGTAGTGATTAGACATTTACATACCCTATTAAGTGATCATCCTGGTAAGTCTGGTACTCATCTGACACCATACAGTCATTACAATATTATTGACTACACATACCTGGACTTTGACATCCCGTGACTATTTTTATAACTGGCAATTTGTATTTAATCCCTTTCGCTCTTTTCACCCAATCCCCAACCCTCTCCCGTCACTCGATTATTTCCCACATCACGTTTATCTCCATCAGACACGTCCTTGGGTCATTCGTTGGTAGGTTAGGACTGATCCCTTCACGACTGTGCACCCCGCGAGGGCAGAGACCACGTCTGCCTGGCACACACAGGCGCTCCGTAAACACTCTTTGAATGAATGCGCGAATTAGCAACGTCCCGGATTGGTCTCGAAGCTGAACTGGCCCGAGCTCACGCTCAGCTTCGGGGTGCTTCCTCCTTGCGGTGTGCTGGCCCCATCTGTGTCGATTAGAAGGCGTTGGTCCGGCTGTCTCTCTCTTGGGCGGGGGGATTCAGCACTCCGGCCTGTCAGTGCGGCTTGCCCAACAGCAGCCAGGCGGCCGCTGTCCAGCGGGCCAGGAGTACGCTCACTGCGCCGGCGCTGCAATCCCAGCCTCCCGCTCCGGCGGCTCCGCCAGCCCCGAGCAGGCCGGCCCGGCGCGCGCACGCGCCGTCGCGCACGCGCCGTCGCCCCCACGCCGCGCGCCGCTGCAGTGCGCATGCGCCGCTCTCCCGACCCCCGATGCGCCTGCGCAGCGCCCGCTGCCCGCGGGCCTGGCCGGCGCCTGCGCGTTGGCCCCGGCGAGTGGCGGGGTGAGGAGGTGGAGGTGGAGGAGGAGGAGGAGGAGGAGGAGGCGGCGGAGAGAAGATGGCGACTTCGAACAATCCGCGGAAATTCAGCGAGAAGATCGCGCTGCACAACCAGAAGCAAGCGGAGGAGACTGCGGCCTTCGAGGAGGTCATGAAGGACCTGAGCCTGACGCGGGCCGCGCGGGTGAGGGGGCTGTCGCGCCGACCCCTCAGGGCCGGGAGGGGGGCGGAGGCGGAGGAGGAGGAGGAGGAGGAGGCTCGTGTCCAGCGCGTGCACGGGGCGGGGGCGCGCGGCGGGGGCGGGGCGCGCGGCGGGGGCGGGGCTTGGCTGGGCCTGAGGGGACAGGTGTCCCCATGCCCCAGGCGTCGTGGGCGGGACAGGTGCCCCACATCACCGGTACCTGAGAGGGACAGGTTCTCCTGCATCATTGCTAACTGGAAGGGCAGGGGCCTCTACGTTATTACTACCGGGAGGGAACAGGTGCCACTACATCATTGTTACCTAACGGGAGACAGGTGTTTCTATATCATTGCTACCTGAGAGAATGAGTGCCCCCATATTATCGGTACCTGAAAGAGTGTATAGGTGCCCCTACATCACTGTTACCTGGGGGGGGCGTAGGGGCCACTGTATCATCACTACCTGGAAGAAATAGGTGCTACTACATTGTTGTAATCTAACGGAGGACATTGCTACCTGAGGGGGACAGGTGCCCCCATATCACTGCTACCTAGGGATGTCATGATGACACAGGTGTATGAACTGGGTGCTGCTTGGAAGCATCAGTGGTATCTGGGGATGGGGGTTCGGTGCTCTCATTGCTACTTGAAGGGATAGTTGCTCCCACTTTGTTGCTACTCGAAGGGACAGGTATCTCTACATCATTGGTGCCTGTGCCTTCACTTCCTGGGTGTTGGGGGGAAGGATACATTGCCCCCACTTGGGCACCTGAGGTGAGATAGGTATCTTACCATTTTGGACACCTGTGGAGACCTGAGCTAGGTCAGAAAGGCAGATGTGGTCAGTCCTGGATCTTGGAGTTGAGGTAGCTACTCCTTCCCCATGAAGCCCATATAGTGGGGATCAGGTGATGTTCCTCCCACTGAGACAAGGGACAGCTGCCCACAGATGGCCCCTGGCCTCTCAGGAACAGGGTGGAGGGACAGGTTTCCTCAGGTGGCATTTGGCATGCAGAGGCAGGCCTGGTTACCTGCTAACCTAGCCTGCTGTGGGCCTGGAGCAGACCTGGGTTGGGTCTGTGGTCAGTGGTCTGGTGAAGTACCGAGCTCCTTGGCCTCGTGTCCTCCTTGGTGAAGTGGGTCTAGCAAGCCCTTATGGGTCAGGATGCAAGTGTGCTTTGCACAGGTGTCAGTAATGTCCGCTGTGTTCCTGCAGAGCAGTAGGACGCCTGACCTGCACCTTGAGGCGTAGGAGAGGGTTTGACACCCACGTTGCTGGTTTCTGGATTTGGCCACTATCTGATCATCCCAGGCAGACCTACCTCTGTGACTCCAGCTTCAATCCGATTCCTCAGGTGGCATTTTTGGGTCACACTGTCTTCTAATTAGTCATTTCTCCTTAAGATTGTGACCTTATAGACTAGAATGTGTGTCTTCATTTCCATGCATTCATTTGCACATACTGGTCTGGTGCTCACTGTCAGCCAGGTGTTGCCTGTTCCTGCTCCAGCAGCTCCCATTCTCGCTCAGGATGTAGAGGAAGAGATGGTTGGTGAATAGATACATGAATGAATGTATGCACCTGGAGTGTCTCCCATAAGTCAGAGCTTCTGAGGACAGGAGTATCTTTGTCATCTTGTCTCCAGCATGTTGCATGTGCTAGCACACAGTAGTTGTTAAATGTATGTAGTGCAGCAGGAAGGAGGGGGTTGCGCATTCATGGCTATCTTCATGATTGGAGGTCCTGTTTCTGCCTTGGGGTTGCAAATGGAATACTGTTGTTGAAAATTTCTTTAAAATAACAGCTTTATTGAGGTACAGTTCATGTGCCGTATAATTCACTCATTTAAAGTATACAGTTCAGTGGTTTTTAGTGTATTTACAGAGTTGTGCAACCATCACCACTCTCTAATTCCAGAACATTTTCATCACCCTCGAAAGAAACCTGGTACTGATGAACAGTCAGTCCCCATTCTTCCATCCCCTAGTTCCTGGCAACCATAAGTCTGCTTTCTGTCTCTGTGGGTTTACTTGTTCTGGACATTTCATGTAAACGGGATTATACACTATGTGGCCTTTTGTGAATGACTTCTTTCACTTGGCATGGTGTTTTCAAGGTTCATTTATGTTGTTGCATGAAGCAGAAAATTTGATTCCTTTTTATGGCTGAATAATATTCCATTATATAGATGGACCATATTTTGTTTAATGGATTTAGAAAAGATTTTTAAGACTCAGCAATTCTCTTGGCCTGGAGATTTTCCATTTCCTTCCTCCCTCTGTTGTCTTCCTTTACTTTAGGAATTGGGGGGTAGGGTGGTAATAGTCCCCAAGAAGAGGTAAACTTATACTGGATTTTAGAGACAGAGCAGTGTTTTCTGCTGGGGCCAATTCTGCCCCCTAACAGACATACAGCAATTACTAGAGCCATTTTGGTCATCTCAACTGGGGAAGGGAGTTCTATTGGCAAATGGTGTGTGAACAGGGATGCTTCTCACCATCCCTTAAGGTATTGTAGGCCCCCACCACAGAGAGTGATCTGGCCCCAGATGTTATCAGTGCCGAGGCCCTTCAAACCTTCAGTTTGGAAGGAATGCTAAAAGGTGAGGAATGCAGCCTTTGCACTTGGGCAGATAGAGTTCAGAACTCTGCCCTGGGCAGACTGATGGCTTTTCCTGCACCTGGGACCAGGATGGCCAAGCTTATTCCCAGCCCATTTGTCTGTTGCCCATGGCAAATGGCACATCTGCATTGCCCGGTGCAGGTAAATGAACCCACGTGATGCAGGCTCCCTCTTGCCCTTCCTCTGTGGCTGCAGGCTTCCTGCACTACCTCCTGCTACAGTAGACACCAGGGTTTTGCCTATACCTTTGAACAGGCTGCTTCTCTCCTGTGCATTCTGTAAGACAGCTTGCTTACAGCTGGAGCAAGTCAGATTACTCATGCTTCCGTGTGTCCACACACTGTTTTTGTGGTGGACATCCCCTAAGTGCCTTCCCCTGTGAAAAGGCAGTCAGGTGTTCAGTGTAATCCACACTGTCACCTCCTTGGGGAATAGGGACATGACAGTTAGGTTGGGGGAGACAGTGTGTGATGTTGGGGAGACAGCTTTCAGGTGGAGGGGTGGGTATATGAGCATTCCTTTCTCATTCTCAGACTTGGATAGTATGATATGCAGGGAGGGGTTTTGGTGTTCTTCCTTGTAACATTGAGAAGGTTTCTTAACTTCTTTAGGCCTAAGAACCCTGACCTGTAAAGTTGGGGTAGCTTGTTCACTTCACACAATGACATTTTTGATTGCCTAGCATGTCCCAGAGACTATGTTGGGTGTTGGAGACCCAGCAGCATACAGAGAGTAGGAGGGCCACATTTTCGGGGGAGCAGGCATGGTTTTAGGAGTGACAGGAGAGAATCACTGAAAATGAATAAAGCGGAGGATCTTGAAGAGAAGCAGGGTGATGTGGCCTAGATGGGGGGGATTGACAGCTGGACAGTGAGACAGAGTCCCCCACACTAGGCAAGAGCACCCCAGGTATGGGACAGGCAGGTACGGAGTCCCAGGGTGGGGAGAGCTTTGCAAAGTTGAGGACAGGTTGGAGGACAGTGAGGCTGGCTTGTTGAGAGAGGAAGAGAATTGGTGAAGCTGGAGTGGCTTGGGGAGCCCTACATTCCACCTGAGGTTGGGGCCCTGGGTGATGTGTGTTGGTGAGAAGCCTGAGCCATTGCTCGTTTTTATAACAGCTTTATTGAGATATAATTCTCAATGTTATACAACCCACCCATTTAAAGTGTACCATTCATTAGTCTTTAGCACACTCACCATATAATACAGCTTTCATCTCTGTCTAGTTCCAGAACATTTCTGTTACCCCAAAAGGAAACCATGTCCCCATTAGCACACACTCCATTCCCCCTCCCCTAGCCCCTGACAACCTCTAATATGCTTTCTCTCTCTATGGATTGGCTTGTTCTGGATCTTTCATATAAGTTGAATCATAACACCATGTGGGCTTTTGTGTCTGGCTTCTTTTACTTGGCATGATGTTTTTGAGGTTCATCCATGTTGTAGCATGTGTCAGTGCTTCACTCCTTTTTATGACTGAGTAATATTCCATTGTGTGGGTGGATCACATTTTGTTTATCCTCTGTCAGTCTGTGGATATGTGTGTTGTTTTCACCTTTTGGCTGTTGTAAGTAGTGCTGTCATGGATGTTCATGTTCAAGTGCCTATGTGGATGCAGGTCTTTCTCTTCCTTGTGTGTACACTGAGGATTGGAGTTGCTGGGTTACATGGTAACTCTGTTCAACCATTTGAGTGTGCTTTTTGTCCTACAAAGATGGCTGTGAGCTGAACGGGCAAAGGGGTGAGGGGAAGGTAACAGACAGTGAGAGGCCACTGCAGTGTCCAGGATAGGGAGTAGGGGGAGTGGCTTGAGCAGGATCAGTGGATTTTGGTGATATTTTGGCAGTGGAGCCCCTGGAATGTTCGTGTGGATTGCGTGTGAGGCATGTTGCCTGCTTGCCAGGGGCTCAGGACACAGGAGGCTCTGTGTGTGACTGATCTCTGAGCATCCCAGGGAGCAGCCCAAGAGCCAGAAAAGCCCACACACAAAGCAATCCACATGGCCCTGCCTGGCTGCAGCTCTGGCTGCACTGAAGTAAGAGGGGTATTCTTCTGGCCCTGCCTTGTAATGGGGGTGGCTCTGCACAGGCTGGAGGAAAGCGCAGTGGTAGCTCGGGTGAGCTGAGCATGGAGGCCGCCCCCGAGTCCTGGCCCTGGTCCTGGCTTTGGCACCGTCTGCCTCTTTGCCGGCTGCTCCAAGTATCTGGTGCCATCTGTAGCTTCCACACACACACGCACACTGTACTCCTTGAGCTGCTCTGCTGAGAGAATAGGGAGCCATCCCCTGCCCCCAGAAAGCCCCAGCAGCCTCAGTGCTTTCCTGGTTGTGAGCTATACATCCTGACCCCTAAAAGGATTTGCCCATGTCCTGACCTCCCAGAACCTATGACTGTGACCTTATTTGGAAAAGAGATCTCTGCAGATGTAATTAGGGGAAAGATCTTGAGATGTGATCATACTGGATTTAGGTTGGTCCTAAATCCAATGACTGGCGACCTTATAAAAAGAAGAAGGGACACAGACACCTAGGGAAAAGGCCATATAACAACTGTGGCAAAAATTAAAGTGATGCAGCCATGAGTAAAGGGCGCCCAGAGCCCCAGAAGCTAGAAGAGATGAGGAGAGATCCTTCCCTAGAGCCTCCAGAGGACATGTGATCCTACCAACACCTGGATTTTGGACATTTGGTCTCCAGAGCTGTGAGAGAATATATTCCTGTTTTACAACCCTCTTTCTTGTTGGTAGTCGTCTGTGATGGCAACCCCAGGACACAAGCTGAGGCGGAGCCTGCAGAGTTTAGGTACCTTGTGGAAACCACCTCAAGACGGTGGGCCTCGGGGCCATCTGTAGGTGTGCATGTCTGTCCTCCTCTGGTTGGCTCACAGGTCATGCAGTGTTGCCTGTCGCAGCCTAGAGTGGACCCTTCCCCTTCATTCAACCACTGCTAGGAATGAGGGCCTCACTTCACATGGGCCCAGTGGTGATGGTGAATAAGCCAGAGGGACAAAAGCTGGAGCAAGAGCCTCAGGGCCCATCAGGAGGTGACTGAGAGCATGACAGAGTATAGTGGTGGTACCGGGTGAGGGTTTAGGGTTGTAATCCTAGGTTGGAGGGTAAAAGTTTGCCTTCTGCACTCTCAGTTCCTGTTCTCTGCCCAGCGTCATCTGGCTTTCACTCAACCTCCATTCTTGTTGCTCACACCCCTTGGAAGAAGGTGTCATTTTCCCTTGCCCCACCCCATGTAAATGGGTAAACTGAGGCACAGAGCAGCAACCTTGCTGGGAAGTGGCAGAGCTGATGTTCACACTAGGATGAGCACACACAGGATGTGTCCAAAACAAGGAATTAAAAGCGCAAAGTAGAACCTTTTGTTGCTTTCAGAGCCTGCTGGGAACACTTGGGCCTGTTCTTTTAAATAAAGTTTTATTAGAACACAGCCACACCCATTCTCTTATGCTTGGTGTATGGCATAGTTGAGTCATGGCAGAGACCTTGTGGCCTGGAGTGGCAAAAATATTTACCATATGGCCCTTTACAGAAAGAGTTTGCCACTTCAGGCCAAGGAGTCTCACCTGCAGTTTGAGACCTGCTGACCTAGAGCAATAAGGCAGATCAGGAGAAGAGTGGGCGGTTTGCAGGGAGGATGGTAGAAGTTGATTCCCCCATTGTTGACGGTCCCTAAACTACCTGGTAGCCGAAGGATGCAGACTTTGGGCTCCCCCAAGAGTCTGCTTCTGTAGATTCAGAGGTGGCCTGAATTCTGAGTGGGGGTCTGAGAACCCTGCCATGTAGGCCTAGCTGGGAGACATGGGCGCTGGCATCACCAGGGCTGTGCCAGGTGGAGGGAGAGGGTCATCCTTAGTTGGGATTGAGCAGACTGGCCCTTGGTGGCACAGTGATCATTGTTGGTCCATACAGCCAGAAAGGGTGTTCACTGTCACTGTCCCCAAGACTGGCTGGGGACACAGTGACAGGTGACTCTTGTCCATTCAGTGGGTGTTCTAGTCCTAGTTGAGTTAATTAAGTTATGCTGCTGGGCTGTCAGGGCATTGTGGAAAGCTGTTGGGGATACAGGTGAGTGCAGTCCTGGGGGAGCATCACAAGTGGATGGTGAAGGTGTTCCCCAGCCGATTATGCCTTGGAAGGCAATTAGCAACATCGGGGGACATTTTTGGTTGTCATGACTTGGAGGATGGGGATGGTGACTGGGGATGCTGCTTAACACTGCATGGCCCAGGATGGCCCCACCCCAGAGAATGAACCAACCCCAAGTACCCTGTTGCGCACCCCTTAATGTGCTGGGGTTACATGGGTACAGAAAGGTGGGTGGAAGCCCCAAATCCATGACACATGTGACAATACCCTTCACAGCTGATGGCATTCTTCCTGTTTACAGAGGAGGAGACTGAGGCTTGGAGAGCATTGCATTAGAGGTGGGAGAGCTGGGGTTGAACCTAGGCTGGACTAACCCATTGTGTGTATGCATTCTCCTGTCCATGCTGCTCTGAGAGTTTGCCAGCTGGTCAGGGTGGGGCAGAGCCTTCCAGGCTGCCAGAACCCTGTGCTCAGAGGAAATGGTTCAAGGAGCACAGGCTGCATGGGCCGAGTGCTGGGAGGGAAGTGGGCGAGTGGTGGAGGGCCCTGGGTCAGGCCCTGTGGGTAGGTGATGTGGAGCCATAGAGGGTTCCAGTGGGATGAGTGACCAGAGGTGCTGGAGCCTATGTGCATGTACCCAGTGAATTGTTGCAGTGAACCAGAGGAAGAGCCTGTTGCTTCCCCACTGTTGCCCAGATGAGAAAGTAAGGCGTGGGAGGTTCCATGGTTCACTGTGTGCAGAAGTGCTGGGTTTGAACCTGTGTCTGATCACGGGGCCTGCATTTAACATAGCCATGGAGGAGCCTGATATATACTGAGCTTCAGTTTATAACCATCTGTCAAGGACCTCAGAGCTTGTCTCTGGTGTTTTGCAAACCAGACGTTCATCATGTTTGTCCCATGCATGCACGCAGCCAGGTGTAGGGAGGGAGCACAGCAGCTTGGGGTGGCACCCAGTGATGATGAAGAGGGCTGATTTTGGGCATTTAAGAGATAATAAAGACAGGGTGAGAGGAAAGAGAGCAAAATGAGGCCTCCCTGATTGCGATGAGGGAATAGGAGAAGAAGGGCCAGAGGCAGGAGAGTCTCACCTCACCTTGGAGTTCGTAGGGTGGAACAGCCCTCTATTTCTGGCCAAGGTGTCGCTGACTTCCTCTTTTCCCCTCCCTCCTGCCCCCATATCCAGTGGGGCCCCAGGGCACACGTGAGTACTCTGCCCTAGTGGGGCGTGACTATGGTGCCACTGGCTGGATGGGGGTCCAGGTGCACAAACAAGGAAGCCACTGTATGGCCTCACAGTCCAAGGACATGGAGAGAATCAATATTTAATATTTGCCAAATGGAAACGAAGCGTAGTCGGGGCCATGGCCTCCTCAGGGTGCTCAGATGGCCACAGAGGATTCCAAAGCACCTGGTGCCCAGTGGGGCCATGCTTCGGGCTGCTCCTTGCTTCTTCCTAGGTGAGTTTCAACCTGGATGTCCTCTCTGGATTCCACTTCCTCTCTATGAAGTGGGAGTCACAGTGTTCTTTGCCTCATTGGATTATAGTGACACTTAGATGAGATAACCCATGTAGTGCATACAAAATGAGGCCCTGCACACAGGTATTCACTGCTGAGATTCTGGAGGGCTGTGCACTGCAATCACGTGACAGGTGGTGCTCAGTGGGCACTGGGTAGGCATATGGCAGGCATTCAGCAGGTGCTTAGTAGATGCTCATTGGGCACATGTGTATTTAGCAGGTACATAGCAGGCACTTGGTTGATACACAGCAGGCACAGAATAAGTAGTCAGCAAGCATCCAGCAGGTATACAGCACCAGGATGTACTTAGTCACTGAGCAGGCTCATATGAGTATTCAAGCAGGCACTAAGTAGACACTGGACGGTCACCTCCCTGAGGGCAAGCCTGTCTCCCTTTCATTCTGGAATCTCCTAGGTTTCCCACTATGTAGTTAGGCTCCACCCTTAAGCAGTGGGAGTGTGGCATGGGGTTCTATTTTCCATCTCCAAGCACAAACCAGGTGCTAAGACACACAGAGCCAGGTGGGTAGTGTAGTGGTCTTCATGAAGTTTTAGTTTTGCTGAAACTAAAGCTTATGGAGAGAACTTGGAGTTTATATTGACTACACACAATGTGTTACAGGGTAGGGCCTCCGAGTGCCATGGGAGAATATGAAAGCACCTGGTCCCTCAGTCTTTCATGAGGTACCCTGCAGAAGCCAGGGTTTGAATGGGAAAGCCCTTCTTTTAGTTGGTATTTATTGAGTATCCACATTGTGGTAGGCCTTGAGGACACCCTATAGCAGGAGTCCTCAACTCTGGGGACTGCGGAGCTGTGGACTGTTAAGGTTCTGTGGCCTGTTAGGAACAGGGCCACACAGCAGGAGGTGAGTGGTCGGTGGGCCAGCAAAGCTTCATCTGTATTTGCAGCCGCTCCCCAGTGCTAGCATCATCGCCTGAGCTCCACCTCAGATCAGCAGGCATTAGATTGTCATAGGAGCACCCGTCCCTGGTGCCAAAAAGTTAGGGGACCACTGCCCTACAGAACAAGACTGATGGAGTTCTTCCCTCAGAGGAAACCATGCCAGCAGCCAGCTGGTTCCTATCCTTGAGGTCACAGCTCTTAGAGAGAGTAATGGGGTGAAGTAGGGGCCTTTTGGGGTAGATAACATTTGGGCTGAGTCCTGGGGGGATGAGGGTGAGCCATGAGGATAGGGGAATGAGGCCTGTTGTTGGTGGGGGGCCGGTGCTGGATGAGCTCAGTGGGTGATGCCTCATGGCCTAGGTTCTAGGATGTCAGAGTGCTCCAAAAAGGTTAGGAGCAGGGTCTGATGTGATATGCAGGTATAGGAAAGATCCCTGCAGCCACTACCATGTAGGAACAGGCCTGACGAGATTGAGGACGGTCCTGCAGGGACCTGAGAGGGGATTGGAGCAGGTGTCCCCTGAGAGAGGACAGCACAGAGGAAGTGGATTCTGGACTCTTTGCAGACTGGGACTTGCTGATTTGGCTGTTTTTTTTTTTTTTTTTTTTTTACCTGATAATCAGGAATCTGATTCCCAGGGATATGACAGGGAGGTTTATATTAAAATGCTTCAACTTAAGTGCTCTGGTGGCCTCCGTACAAGGAAAAGCATTTTTGAAGCAGAGAGGAGTCCTCAAGCCCTAATTCCACATGTGAAATTCCTCTTTCTTTGTGATCTTATCCTGACACCCCACTGGTCACTGGGGTTTCACTCCAGTGGGGCGTGGTTTTCTGTTCAGAGGGGTGACTCTGCATTGAAGGAGAGACTTTCTCCCTTGTCAGCTGTTGTGTGTCCAAGTGCCCTGTTCCTGGATGCAGCCTCAGAGTTCAGTAATCTCTCTGTGTGCCCAGAGAATGGGGCTCCCCTTCAAGGGGAGAAGCCCCTGGGAGCACTTGCAGGCCGCCTCTCCCTGCCAGCTGGGGTTGCAGGGAAGTGCTCTTCCATGCCCTTTTTTTTTTTTTTTGCCATGCCTTTTTTAAATAAAAGAAAGTGTTTATGTCCCAAAACTTTGATGAAAATTGAAAACAGAAACCCCAAAGCACTTCCTGTTTCCTCTGTGCATTTGACACACCTTACCTGGGCATTGAGGTGGGTGCATGCATGCCAACTGGTCACTTGCCTAGAAGTCTCTGGAAGTGTCTGCCTACCCAGGCAGAGTACCTGGGGCTGGTTCTGCAGGGCCACCAGTTCTCAGGCTGGGGACACATGGAAGCAGAGCATATCCTGCAAAGACATGAAAATTGTTCATTCTGTTAGAGGCTCAGAGTGGCTGCTGTGTCCATGCCTGCTTGACTAAAGAGTCTCTCTCATGTTGAGGTCCAGTGTTCTCAGGTCTGAAGAGACAGACCCCTGCAGCTCTCTGCCATGGGTCCTTTCACACCTGTGAGCGTGGCACTGTCTCTATCCCTCTGTCCTCCCAGGCAGGCATGGTTTGATAGCTGTAATTAGGACAGGAGTGTCTCATTAAATCATCACAAAATCAGTGCACAGCCTCCTCATGCCTGGAGTGGCAATCAGCCGCTAATTTCTGCCTCTGGCTCAGTAAATGCAGAAGGAGGAGCCCGGAGGGTCTGTAACAGGGACCTTCTGGGGGCCACTTGTGCCCAAGAGCCCACCTGGTAGCCCCTCCAGCACCTGCTCAAGTGGCTTGTCACTTCAGTTCAGGACCCGCCTCCACTGGCTTTCTCCAAATGACTCCTCTGTATGCCTCAGTTTCCCCTCTGTAAAGCTGTTTGGATTAGACAGTGTGCCCTCTCAAAGCTCTACCCTGTGCCTGGCCAGCATCAGGGTATCCATGGAACAACCCTTAAAACAGGGTCTTACCCTTCATACCCACGTGCTGTGGCTTGATGTATGACGGATGCTACGACACAACTATGAATGTCTGTTCAGTTTCATTTTGAGGGAGGGGGTATAACAATACAATACAGCTTTTTCATTTTTTCTTTTGGGATAAATTTAGAGTTAGTGAAAGAAAAGACAGTAGAGACAGTTCTCATAGCCCTTGACTGAACATCTCACGTGACCAGGGTGGGCTGGTCTAACCAGGACAGCAGCGTTGTCACAGTTCTACCAAATAGACTCCAGACTGCATTTTGATATCCCCAGATGTCCCCCAGTGACCTCTTTCAGGCTCAGGATCCTGTCCAGGCTCCCCCATTGCATAACTCATCATATCACAGTCCCCTCTGATCGTGACCATTGCTCAGGATTTCTCTTTCATCTATGACTTTCAGCCTCTTGAAGAGAACTACCTACCCAGTCTTTTTGTAGAATGTCACTCAGGGTGTGGTTTGTCTGATGTTTTCTTGTGATTTGGCTAAGGTGGTGTGTTTTTGGCAGGAATCCCACAGAAGTGAAGTGCTAATTTTCTTCATGTTTTTCCTTTTTTATAAATTGTAGTAAAATATAACAGAATTTACCATCTTAACATTTTTAAGTGTACAGTTCAGTGGCATTAAGTGCATTTACACTGTTTGTTATGCAGCCATCACCACCATGCATCTCTAGAACTTCATTTTGAAAAACTGAAACTCTGTCCCCGTTATATACCAAATCCTCATTTCCCCTCCCCCATGGCATCTACCATTCTATTTTGTTTCTGCAGATTTGACTCCTCTAGGGACCTCATATAAGTGGAATCATACAGTATTTGTCCCTTTGTGTCTGGCCTATTTCAATGATCATAATATCCTCAAGAGTCATCCATTTTGTAGCATGAGTCAGAATTTCCTTCCTTTTTAAGGCTAAATAATATCCCATTGCATGTATGTATTATGTTTTGTGTGATACAAAACGTGGGTTACTGTGTTTGGGTTATTGTGACTAATGCTGCTGTGAACATGGGTGTGTAGATGCTTCTCAACTTACTATGGGTTAAGTTCTGATAAATTCATAAATTGAAAATATTGTAGGTCAAAATGCATTTGATGCACCTAACTTACTGAACATAGCTTAGCCTAGTCTGCCTTAAGCATGCTTAGAACACTTACATTAGCCTATTTTATAATAATTATCTCATGTAATTTATTATATGTGTTACTTTTGCACTATGGTAAAGTAAAAAAAATCATAAGTTGGAGATCGTCTGTACAAATATTTGTTCAAATCCTTCCTTTTTTTGGTGTGGGGGGGTACATACTCAGAGATAATTTCTGGATGATATAGTAATTCTATGTTTAATTTTTCCCAGAACCTCCATACTGTTTTCATAGTTACTGCAACATTTTACACTCCCACCAACAGTTCACAAGGGTTCTAGTTTCTGTACATTCTTGCCATTACTTGTCTTAATTTTTTTTTAATTGTTATAGTCATTCTAGAGGGTGTGAAGTGTTATATCTCATGGTTTTGATTTGCATTTCTATGGTGATGAGTGATGGTGAGCATCTTTTTATGTGTTTGTTGGCTGTTTGTATACCTTCTTTGGAGAAATTCGTTCAAGTCCTTTGCCCATTTTTGAATCAGGTCATTTTTGTTGTTGAGTTTTGGGAATTCTGTATATATTCTGAATTTTAATCCCTTATCAGATATATGATTTGCAAATATTTTCTCATGTTTCTTGAGAATGGGCACTTTTCCTTCTGTTGATTGTGTCTTTCTTTGATACACAAATGTTTTTAATTTTGACAAAGTCCAATTTACATATTTTTTCTTTTGTTGACTGTGCTTTTGGTGTCATAGCCAAGAAGTCATTGCCAACTCTCATGTTATGAAGCTTTTCCTCTGTTTTCTTCTGAGTTGTGTAGTTTTAGCTTTTACGATTTTGGTCAATAATTTTATAGTTTTAGCTTTAGGTTTTTGATTCATGTTGAGTTAAATTTTACATATGGTATAAGGTATTGGTCCAACTTTAGTCTTTTAATGTGGCTACCCAGTTTTCCCAGCACCATTTGTTGGAAAGACTGTCCTTTCCCTCTTGAAGGGTCTTAGCATCCTTGTCAAAAATTATTTGACCATGTACACAAAGGTTTATTACTGGGCTGTATTCTATTCTGTTGGTCTGTATATCTGTCTGTATGCAAGTACTACTGTTTCTTGATTTTTTTAGCTTTGTAGTAAGTTTAGAAATCAAGAAGTGTGAATCCTCCAACTTTGTTCTTCTTTTTAAAGTTTATCTTGCCTTTTCAGGGTCCCTTGAGATTCCATATGAATTTTATAGTGGGTTTTTCTATTTCTGCAAAAAACATTGTTGGCATTTTGATAGGGATTGCATTGACTCTGCAATATGAAGTCCTGCTCCCCTCCTCCCAGCTGTGTGACCCTGGACAATCACATGACTGGCCCTGTCAGTTTGGGGTTAACCTTGTCAGTGCTTGAGGACCTGATCTGCACACAGTTGGTGCTCTGCAGAGGGGGTTATGTCTGCTGATTCAGCACCCTGAGGAGCTCCTTATTGACTTAGAGGAGAAAAGAGGCTATGGGAGGGTGAGGCCAAGCCCAAAGGGCTGCCTGGAGGAGAGCTCTGTGGGACAGGAGGAGGGTAGGGAAGGGAAAGGTTTTTGGGAGGAGAGGAATTGTGGATATGGAGGAACAGAGGCCCAGCGGGGAATTGTCTGGGCGTTACTGTTGTTCAAAGTGAATCTGGGTTGGGGGCACGTAGTGAGAGAGGAGAGAAGGAAAGGTGGAAGCCATATTCAGATGTTCCCCCAGGAGCCAAGATGGGGAGCTTGGATATGATCCTGAAGCCAGATGTTGGGGTAGGGAAGGGGAGACCCAGGATTAGCTTTGAGTTTAGGAAGAGCTTGGGAAAAGGTTGGTTAGGAGAGCAAGGAGACCAGGTGCTGGAGGGATGGGGTCTGAGGGGCTCAGGAGCTGTGGTGGAGAATTGACTGCTAGGCCAGCCATGATGGGGAGGCCCAAGGGAGGAATGGAGGCACCCCCGCATTTCTGATTGTGACACAGTGACGATCTGGCACTATCTGCTAGGGCCAGGAGGATCGGGGGTGTGGGGTGGAAGATTCAGGAGGATGAGAATATAGTGGAGGATGTTGGATGGAGGAGGATCCTTTGTGCATCACAATGTGTTCTCAGGGTAGCTGGTGGCACTTGGGGGTTGGTGGCTGATTTGGCATTCATGGCTTCCCAGAGGGTTGACCTTGAGAAACAGATGTGTTTTGGAGACCTGGGAGGGGACCCCAAGGCTGAGGTCTAGGGAGGAGCCAGGGGTTTGGTGAAAGGAGGAAGGGGGCTTTTCACAAGGGCAGCTGTGGCACTAGGCTAGAAGGGCATTACCATTGACACACGTCTGACCAGCATGTGCTCTGAGCCTGCATGGTGCTTTAGAGGTACAGTGACTGCACCTGTTTCTGGAGCAGCAGGTGCTGGTGGAGCATGGAGATTCCCACTGAGTCCAGTGATGCCCCAAGTGAGGTATCCCTAGGATGGCAGGAAGGTGCACCTGGAAAAGGACACAGAACTACAGAGGTTCGGCATGGGGGTGATGCACATGAGAAGGGGACAGGATCCTGGGAAGCCCTGTGTTGGCCTTGTGTTCCTGCAGGTACATTGAACAGGAGGTGGTGGTGGAAGCTGGTACAGGGGACAGGTAGGGCAACTGGAGTCAAGGACAGCTGCAACACCTTTCATAATCATTCAGGGAGGGACTGGATAGGAAGGAGGGAGATGTTGGAAGGAAGAACATCCAGTGCCAGTGTGGGGCAAGGTAGAGACAGAGGCAGGTCTGAGGGCTGGCCAAGGGCTGCATCCATGTGAGGCCATGGGCAAGAATTGGGGTGAGCTGGTGAGCCTGGCGTTACCTTTCTGGGGTCTGCTGGGAAGCTGTAAGTGTACCCAAGATGTATGTGACCTAGGAGCATATAGTCCCTTGACAGGTGAGTCTTCAGGTCATGACTGCCCTAGACAGTCTTACTTGTGCTTGGATGGCCACTAAGCTGTCCAGAGTTGCTTCAGGTCTACTCCTTGAACTCTCTGGGTTCAGGGATTCTATCTCTACCTGCTATGATAGGCCCTTTGCCCCCTTATTGTCTGTTCCTTGCTGGTCCCTTCATCCCAGCTCCTCCCAGCATAGGGGACCCTGCAAGGGAAGGTAGTTTAGGTCACTCTGGCTTCAATCCTTCCAGTGGCTTCTCATCATATTCAGAGTGAGATCCTTCAAGGTTCTGAGCCCTCCTCTCCCCCAATCACTTACTGGTGGGTAGCTTGGCTTACTTGTTCCCCTCCATGCTGGTCCCTGCCACAGCACACTCTCTTTGACCCCAGGGCCTTTGTACTTGCTGGTCCTCCCTCCTGGAGTGCTCTTCCCATCTCTAGTGTCACCTCCTCGGCCACCTGCCCTTCCCTGCCCCCCCACCCCATTTCCTGCTCCTTTTCTGTATGACCTCTCACTCAGGAATCCTCAGCCTCCTTTGTTCACTGCTTGACCCATTGCCTGGAGCAACAGGACCTGTTTATACTGTGGGGGAGCACCTGAGCTGGCAGAGTTCATCCCAGCCAACAAGGGCCTGCTGGCTTCCCTTGCTACCTCCTTTCCAGCACCCTCAGGCAATAGGCTCCCTGTGTCTCCATGTACTCACCCTAGTCTCCTGTCCCACTGGCCCCAGGCAGTGCCCTGTGGACCATCATGGATAGGATAGGCTCCACTGTCTGGGGCAAGCCTTTGCCTACCAGGCCTGGCTGCTGGCTCTCTGCTTTTGCTATTGTCCCCTTCCCCGGGGTTTGCAGGCCTCTCAGCATTGGGGTGTCTGCTCTGACCAGGGCCACTAATGGTTAAATGCTGGACAGGCTGCAGTGGATTTCTTTGGGGTTTTGGCTCAGGGTGAGACCTGAATTCCGGACCTTGCTTGGCTCACATGTAACTTGCTAGCTCTGCACCTTCCTGTCCCAGTTTGCCTGTTTCTGGGGGTGGAGTAGGGGCTTCCTCCCTCTGGGCCTCAGGTTAGACCACACAGCTGCTGATTTGGAGTGAGGGGCAGCAGGGGTGAGCTGGCTTGGTGGCCCTTGGTCTGCAGCCAGCTGCATGACATCAGGGCGTGCTAACCCTCTGGGAGCACAGGTTTGAGATCGGGGTGTAAGGGGACCCATGCTGCCCCTATGCCTAGGAGGGAGGGGAGCAGTAGCCCCAGGTTGGCTGATAAAGAGTCACCAGCCAGGAATCCAGGCCCCAAGTTGTGGCACTTCTGGTGTTTTAGGAGAAGCCAGCAATTCTGATGTTTAATTTTTTAAATTTTTTTTTTTTTTTTTTTTTTTTTTTAAGTTGGCCACCAGTTCACATTCTTTAAAATGCTCTCAGGCCTTAAGTCTGCAGCTGTGGCCGCCACAGTCTTGCCTGCCAGGTTGCAGGCTCTGACGTGGACGCATGGACCCCAGCCCCTCTGAGTTGCATCAGATGGGAGACTGCTTCACTCCTGGGATGCGTGCCAGGCAGGTTCGTCCATCCCAGGCTCCCTTGAGACTCTAGAGATGTATGATGGTTGAGAAGCCATATGGTTGAGGCTGTCCATGTTCTTCTGAGTACACCTGTGTTGCCATAGTGGCTTTCCAGTTAGGGACACTGCTTTGAGGGCAGGGACACTGTCCTTGGTGACCTTCCCCCACCACACTGTTGTCCCCCTTGTGGGGGCTTGGGAAGAGATGCTCTGGGCCCCACCCACCATTCCCCTCCACACTGACATGTACTTGACCTGCCGCTAGAACCTCAGGGATGCTTTTCACTTCTTCACATTTATTTTACTGTGGTAAAATTTACTAAACAAAATTTATCATTTTAAAGTGCACTTTTTAATGGCATTTATCACATTCATGATGTTATGCAACCATCACCTATCTAGTTCCAAAACATTCCCATCCAACCAAAAGAAGACCCCATCCCCATGAGCAAGTCTCTCACTCCCCATCCCCCCTCCCCAGTCCCTGACAACCAGTAATCTGCTTCCTGTCTCTGGATTTGCCTGTTCTGGGCATTTCATATCAGTGGAATCATACATCATGTGGGCTTTGTGTCTGGCTTCTTTCATGAGCATCATGTTTTTGAGGTTCATCAACACGAAGCGTGTGTCAGTCAGTGCTTCATTCCTTCTTGGTGGCTGAGCAATATTTCATTGTGTGGATGGACCACATTGTGTTTATCCTTTGTCCATCAATGGACATTTGGGTAATTTCCACTTTTTTGGCTGCTGTGAAGATAGGTGTGCAAGCGTTTGTGTGGATATAGGTCTTTGTTTCATGGTCTGTGTACCAAGGAATGGACTTGCTGCGTTTTGTGTTAACTCTGTGTTTAACTTGTTTAGGAACTGTCAACCTCCTGGTGTGTTTCAAACAGGATTCTGATATGAGCTGAACTTAATAAAGAAGAGGAGAGGAAGGAGCAGTGGTGTGCAGAGTGAGCTTCGGGCAGGGGGATCAAGGAAGTGTTTGTACTGGCCTTTCAGTGTGCAGTGACACAGGTTGGGACTAGCGCCCTGGAGGTCAAGCTGCTGGGGCTTGCTCACAGAAGTAACAAGGGGGAGAGGGAAAGAGGGGACCTGCAGAGAGTCTGTGACACTCCTTTGCCTGCCCTTCACCTCCTTGATGCTACCCTTAGACCTCCTCCAGCCCCATCCCAGCTACCTCTCTGATCCGACCTCCTCATGGTCTCCCCATAGTGTCCACCTGCCCAGCCATCCAAGCCACCATTGGTCTCATCCCCACAAGCTCATGGCGTTCGCCTTCCTGGGCCCTTGTCTGTCCTTTCTCTTCTCTGAGCTGGGGACAGTTCCTCTACAGTGACACCTATTCAGGGAAGTGTCCATGGTTCATGTGGCGCCCATATCACTGGGTTGAGAATGTGGTTCTGAGGGCAGCAAGGCAGCCTGAGGTCCCCCCTGCCTCATTCTTGGGCCTGCAGCAGATGTTGCCCAGGGTTCCAGTGGGATCTTGGGGTCTCAGGATAGAGCTGTGAGGGTCCCCCAGGAGTATAGGGTGGGCCACGCAGGCCCAGGACCCTGCTTCCCCAACCATGAAACAGCTTTCAGAGTTATTATGTAACTATGTCTGAAAAATGGAGCATGAAAGCTATTTTGGGCCTGTTGTAATGAGGGCATCTCGCTTTTGTCTTATCTTCCCGGGGCCCCTGCCATCCTAGGGCGGGGGCAGACAGCATTGAAGGAGCTGCTCTTGGAAGGCGGTTTCATCACAGAACCTGAGCAAGGCTGAGTGTTGGCCTGTGGATGCCGTGGTCAGAAATCATTTGTTTGGCATTGGCCTGAGGCAGCTGCTGGCAGATTGCTCTGTAGTGCCCGGGTACCCAGAGGCTGGTATGTGCTGACCTGCTGGTGTGAGGAAGGCCAGCCTCCCTGCCATGTATAAGACTGCACATCCCCAGGCAGGTCGGACACCTGTCAGAAACTTGGCCTGACTTTCTCAAGGCGGCTGGGCTAGGGGAGGCCGGGATATATCACAGCAGGAGCTTCTGGGTACAACTCCCTGCCCAGGCTGAGGGGCCCCTTACTGGGAGGCAGTGCCGCCCCTCCTCCCCCATTTCCTGTGGCTGGTACACTGGCTGGTGGTTTGTGTTATCCAATTATGATGAGATTTAAAATTAAACTGCAAAGGATTCTTTCCCTCTGCTATAAGTAGAGATGTGAGCTCGCATGCCCCAGAAGCCGTGTGTACACCTTGTGGTGTGTTCAGTCAAAGCAGAGAAACGACACGTTTCAGAGTTTTCTCTCCCCATGTACAACACATGTGGACATACCTGCTCTGTGCTTCCTATCCCCCTCCCTCTTCCAGGGGTCCCACCCAGAGCTGGGTGACCCTCCATACTCCTGAGTGTTTCAGGCAGACTTCTGTGACCCACTGGCCATATGTGACAACCCACTCCACAGGCCCTCATCTCTAACCTCTGTAGGGCCTTTGCACTCAAGATCGCCCCCTCTTTTCTCAGCTCTATCTAGCACAGGGTCCCTCTCTATGGCCTTTTAGGCATGGAGCCCCCATCCTCATAGAACCCCCTGCTCTCTGGATCATTACGTTGGCCTATTTTTGGGTTCATCTTGGTCTCTGTCCTGGAGAGGACAAACCAGGGTATCTGGTCCCAGCCCTGAGCCCAGGGAATTTGATTACCTCAGAAATATGGCTCTTTATGTGTGCCAGAGAATTCTTCCCTTGCCAGCAACTTCACCCCCTACACACTTCAGTGCCCAGCCCTGCTTGGGGCATTCCTAAAAGGGGGCAGCCTGGCTTTATCCCAGATCCGCCTTTTCCTTCACAGAACCATCTTGGAGATGATCCAGAAATTGCAGTAGGAGTGGCTTCACTCCATCCATCTCCTACCCTACAGACAGTGTCCTCACTCTTCCCGGAGGGGAGGCTCCACCCTGGGCTGATCCTGCAGTGGTTCCAGCTCCTTGCTCTGCCAACCGATGATGTAGGAACATCTTTGTGCGTAAATCTGCGTTTTGGATGATCTCCCTCAGGACAGCTTCCCAGAAGTGGGATTACCCGGTCATAGGGCAGGAACGTGTTCAGGCTTCCAGTGGATGCTGCTAAATGGTTCTGAGGATACTGCAGGCCACCTGCCTCTCAGGATCTCAGTCATTTCTGCTGAAGCTGATGGGTGCTGGCCAGGTCCATGTGCTGGCCAGGCTTCTGAGTAACAGTGGAAAGAAACAAGCTCAGGAGGGGAGAGCACTGCCCAGTGTGCCTAGGGCTGCAGGAGAAGGCCAAGTGTGGAGTTTTGGGGTATTGTCACCATGGAGTGGTTCTTAGTGTGGGACTTGAGGTGACACAGGACTGGGTGACTGCAGTGGTTGAAGAGTGTCCCTCCAAATTTATGTCCAACTAGTATATACAAATGGGACCTTTGGAAATAGGCTTTTTTGCAGATATCATCAAGTCAACATGTGGTTATTCTTGTGGGAGAATGGGCCCTAAATCTGGTGACTGGTATCTTTATAAGAAGACAACAGAGACACACAGGGAGAAGGCCAAGTGAAGATGGGCGGAGATGGGACCGAAGTGTCTGCAGGCCCAGGAACACCATGGATTGCTGGCAGATGCCAGAAGCCGAGAGAGAGGCTTGGGACAGACTCTGTCAGAGCATCCAGAAGGAACCAGCCCTGCCCACACCCTGGTGTCTGACTTCTGTCCTCCAGAGCTGTGAGAGAATAAACTTCTGTTGTTTTAAGCCCCCTGGTTTGTGGTCATTTGTTCTGACAGGCCCAGGGTACTCACACAGTGCTGAAGAATGGGAGGTAGACAGAGAGGGACTCCAGGGTCAAGGTCCCCCTGCTCCTGGAGAAGTACCCCTCTACAATACCCTGCCACCCTCAAGGCTGCCTTTTGTCTGTCTTCTTTTTGTTACTAGGTAAGAAACTTTGTTAACCTTGCTCCAAACTTTATTTCCAGGCTTCCTCTGCTTAATTAGTCACATAGAATGAATTGTGAGCTGCAGTGTCCAAGGGGTTTGGGTTTAAAAATATCAGAGGTCTCGATCTGATTGGCTCCAGAACCCAAGTACCATGAGAATGCAGTTATAGTATAAAAGAGCAGCTCCAAGTTCTTTTTTCAAGCCTAAGCAGCTTTAGAAGTTGACTCAGTTTTGTTTGCTTCGTTCTTGGAAGCCTCTCTGGCCACAAGCCCCTCAGCCTCATACGCTCATGCTGGGCCATGGCTGGCAGCTCTTGAGGAGGCTGGGAGACCTTCCCAAGGTTGCAGGGGAAACTGGGTGCCCTTGGCCATTCGGATGGGGCTGTGCTGTATGCTGGTATCAGCCACCTGCCTTGAGGGTCACTGGTGAGCAGTAAGCATGCTCAACCATACTGTGGGAGCCTGGCACTGAGACAGATGGGGTAGGGGTGTTGCTTGTGTGCTGGTAACCCTGTGCCATGTTGGGTGGCCAGCTTTCTCTCCTGTGGACCACCATGACATGGAACCAGGGGTAGATAGCCAAATGTAAAAAGCCACTTATCAGTCCAGGCCCATCTGCAGCCTCCACCAAATGGTGATGAAAAGTGGCCTGTGCCTCCAGTTGGTCCCAATGGTATCTTGAGGCCGCTTATGGACCCTGCAAAGCATAGCTCCCCACTTCCCACTCGGGGCCCCTCACACCTCTTCCAGACCTACCAGGGCTTGTACAGGGCAAGGATGGGTGAGCGAACACTGCACCCTTTCAGCTTGTTGCATAGTTCCCTGCAGTCCCGACAGTGACATGCTGTTCCCTAGGTTAGCACATGGGCATGGGGGTAGGGAGAAGTCATGCTGCTCACAGCATCCCACCCCAGCCCTGTGGACACGGTGCCCAGATTCAGGCCAGAGGGAAGCATGCAGCCTTTGCTGAGCTCTGTGCCCTATGAGGCCCCAAATCCCTATTGCTCAATTTAGTGCACCCAGGACCTTGGGGTGGAGTTGGTGTTGGGTCAAGGAGATATGTCTTGGGGACAGGCCCTTCAGTGGCTCTCAGTGTTCTGAGTGTACTGTTGTGTCACCAGCCCCTGGGTTTCTGGACCAGGCATTCACTGCCCCCATACTGTCCTGGTTTGTGCTCCAGCGTTGCCCTCCCTGCTGCTCTGCAGTGACCACGCACGAGAGCTGGCCTGGCTTCATCTTCCTCCCTCCTTCCCAGGCTTCCACTTCTGCCTGACACTTACTCATTCTTCACCCTAGAGTATCAGCTTGAGGGTCCCTGTCGTCATCTCTTCCCAGCTATCCAGTCTCAGGCTTAAAACAACAGAATTTTACTCCCTCACAGTTCTAGAGACTAGAAGTCTGAGATCAGGGTGTGGGCAAGGTTAGATCCTTCCGGGGGCCCTGACATCGAGTCAGTCCCAGGCCTCACTCCTAGCTTTTGGGGGTTGCTGGCAACCCTTGGGGTTTCTTCTGACTGCAACACACTGATCTCTGCCTCCATCCCCATCTCTCTGTCCTCTTCTTATAAGGATACTAGTCATTGGATTTAGGGACTTCCCTAAATCCAGATGATCTCATATTGAGAGGCTTAACTAGTTACATCTACAAAAACTCCAGTTTCAAACAGGGTAACATTCTGAGGTTCTGGGTGAGCATGAATTTGGGGGGCATTGGTCACACGGGGGCTAAGCTGATTCACTTGGCTGTTGTAGCTCCCATGACCTTGCAGTATCTGTAATGCTCTCCAGGTGCTCCCACCCATCCCCAAGCCCATGACCCTAATGAGCAGGCACATCACTTTACTTTTGGGAAATTGATTCTGGAAATGCTGCCCATGATTTTCTGCTCATTGTGTCTCAGCCACCCAGCAGCCCTAGAAGGGCACACACTGCTTGTCACTCCCACCTCACTGACTCTTGGGTTCTCCAGGGCCAGGCCCAGAGAAGGCCCCTCCCAACAGGCCATCCTGTACTCTGAGGACTCCTGCCAGGAGAGTCCAGGGGTCCCTGGTCCTGGCTGGCTGTGGGGCAACTCCAAGCTTCTCAATTCCAGAAAGTAGCTATGGCTGGTTACTTCCTGAGGTTGGCATTGGTCCCAGAGGTGCCCACAGAGGCCCAGCAAGCAGGGTCCCCCAGTTGTCAGGGCCCACTGGCCCACTGGACAGATACAGGCAGGCAACATATCCCAGAGAAAGTGCCATGGACCTTGTTCCCCAAATTCACATTGTAAGCTCTCACCCCCATTGTGACTGTATATAGAGATGGGGCCTGAGAGAAGGTGATTCAGGTGAAATGAGGTTATATGGGTAGGATTCTGATTCAATAGGACAGGTGCCCTTATGAGAAAAGGAAGGGAGTTCATTCCACACACACTTGGGGAAAGGCCAGTTGAGGACATGGCAAAAAGGCAGACTTCTGCAACAAAGAAAGAGGGCCTTCACCAGGACCCCACCCCACTAGCATGCTGGTCTCAGACTCCTAGCCTCCGGAACTGTGAGAAAGACGTGTCTGTTGTTTAAGCCACCCAGTCTATGGTACTTTGTTTTGGCAGCCTGAGCTAAGACAGAGGGTTATTTTGAAAGTGAGAGTCAGGGAGGTCTTCCTGAGGAGGTGATATATGAGCTGAAACCAAGTGATGAAAAGGAGCTCCATGGAAGATTTCTGAAAAGGGTGGGGTGGGCGCAAGTGCCCAGAGGCAGAAGGCAGGGCCTTGTGGGCTGCCAGTGGGAAGTTAGGTTTGCCAGGAAAAGAGCCTGGATTGTAACTGAGGCCCCTCCTGTTGCTGGGGTGACCTCAGGGCAAGCCTGTCTTCTCTCAATACCTCAGTTTCTCTACTTTTAAAACAGAGGTGAAACTGAGCCTCCCTGCCTTAGGGCTGCTTTGAGGCCCCAGTCAGGGTGGGTACCCAGCTGGCTGGCGGGGCCAGGGTCTCATTCTGTAGGAGAGAGGCCCCCATGAGCCAGCTGTGCTATACTTAGACCCTGAGGGACCCTTCACACATCTCAGCCGGAAGGTCTGTGCTCAACAACCACACCAACAGGGAAACAAACGAGCTCCCAGCGGACCCTCTGATTCAGCCGGGGCTGGGAACTTGGCAGCGACCACAGAGCCTGATTAAAGGCATTCCGAGGCGCGCTTGGTGTTTGTGTATCTGGTTCTGTATTTACACTTTGGGAACTAGCGAAGAGGCAGCTGGGGAGTGTCTTAGTCAGCTGGGGGGCCTGGTGACTCAGCCTGGAATCCACACTCGGCCACACGCCTGTGATGCTTTCATTCATTCCCTCATTCATTCATTGTTCCCTTCCTTGCTCGACAGACATGCAGTGATAAACTCCAGCGCCCCAAGCATGTTTCTGGGGATCAGTCAGGCTCTTTCATAGTAGAGCCCTCAGTTGTGTGGTGGCCAGCTGTGAGGTAGGACCAGGGCAGCAACAATGTTAACAGGAATTAACTCAAAATCAACCAAAGACCTAAATGTAGGAGCTAAATCTATAAAACTTCCAGAAGGAAACATAGGTGTAACTTTCTGGCTTTGGATTAGGTGATGGATTTTTAGATATGGCACTGAAAGCACAAGAAAAATAGATTAATTGGACTCTATCAACATTAAAAACTTTTGTGCATCAAAAGATTATCAAAAATGTGAAAAGAATCCACAGAATGGAAAATACTTGCAAACCATATAGCTGGTAAAGAATTAATATCCAGAATATCAAAAGAACTATGACTCAACAAGGAAAAGACAACTCAGTTTAAAAATGGGCAAAGGCCTTGACAGATATTTCTCCAAAGATGACACAAATAGCAAGATATGAAGAGGTGCCCAATGTCATTATTCACCAGGGAAATATAAATCAAACCCAATGAGATATGTCATACCCATCAGGATGGCTACTATCAAAACAACAGAAACCAACAAGTATGGGTGAGGATACAGAGAAATTGGAACCCTTGTGTATTGCTGCGGGAATGTAAAATGGTGCAGCCACTGTGGAAAACAGTATGATCATTCCTCAGAAATTAAATACAGTTATCATATGACCTAGCCATTCCACTCCCAGGGTTATACCAACAGGTTTGAAAACAAGGACTCAAACAGATACTTGTGCACACACGTCCACAGGAGCACTGTTCACAATTGCCAAAACGATGGAAAAAGCCCATGTGTCCATCAGTAGATAAAGGATAACCACAATGTAGTCCATCCACACAATGGAACATTATTCAGCTGTGAAAAAGAGTGAAGCATTGACATTCTACAGTGTGGGCAAATCTGGGAAACAGCATGCTGAGTGAAAGAAACCAGACACAAAAGGCCACATAGTGTGTGATTTCATCTATATGAAATGTCCAGAACAGGTAAATCCATAGAGACAGAAAGTAGATTAGCGATTGTCAGGGACTTGGTGCGGGCAGGGAGGTCTCCCTTTGGGGTGATAGAACTAGAACTAGATGTTCTAGAACTAGATAGAGATTATGGTTGCACAACATTGCGAATGTGCTAGATGCTACTGAACTGTACATGTTAAAATGGTTTGTTTCATGTTATGTGAATTTTGTTTTGATAAAGTTTAAAAAGAGAAAAGCCTTCTCCAGTCTTCCCAGCTGGGTACCTGCAGGCACAAGCTCTCTCCCCCCAAAGACTGGGTTTCCAGTCCTTTCCAGAGTGGGTAGTAGAGGCGTGAGGAGAGACAGCACAGCCCATGGACATGTGGCATGAATGGTCATTGCTATTGGTTGAAGCCAAAGGATGGAGGATGGCGAGTCCCAAGTCAGAGCTGATGGCCCTTGGCCCTCCTCTCCCTGGAATGACTCTGCCTGGGGTGTTCAGTGCTATCCTTTGTGGCCTTAAATGTTCACAGGCGTGCACATGTCACCTCAACGAAGCAGTGCAGAGGGACCCAGTTGTGGAATGGAGCCTAGGAGGAGCCGTCTGACTTCCTTGAACTCACCACCTGCTGTTTGAGCTGAGACTGGGAGGGCCACCTGGGACTAAGCCTGGAAAGGAACCTGGAGGGACTCAGCCAAACAAACTGGATGCACTCCCCCTTCAGAAAACAGTGGCCTTGGAAAACCCACTGAGGGCTCCATAAGACTTAGATCTTTTCAGGGGCTCTTGGGGGCTCCCTAGATGTGCCCCCACAGCTGCTGGAACACTTGGAGAACCCAGCGAATCCCTGCCATCCCATGCCTCTACCCCCACCCCCCACCCCCTGCCTCCTTCCTGTCCTCAGTCCCATACGTGTGCTGGATGGAGCTGGCAAGGGGGCAGCCTGTGCTCTCTACCTCCCTATTGTGGGTGGTTCTCAGGTTGAGCTTCAGGGTGGGGCACATGCTGCCTCTGCATTTCAACAGCTGTCTGTTCCTTGGGCCTCAGTTTCCCTGAGGTTGGGGCAGAGATCCCATCTGGGTGATACCCTGCCTGGGATCCTGAGTCTGTCCAACTCTTCTTTCTGTGCTCAAATTGCCTGTTGTCACTCATTACTCATGTGTGTGTGGTCCTTCTAGAGCCAATAATCTGATGGGAGGAGACAGACACAGATCTCAAGTGGTTTTGGACAGTGAGCTGTGGAGGAGGTGACCCTGATAGGGAGAGGTACATAGTGCTGGGCTGGCCTAGTGGGAAGAGCCTCTTGGAGGAGGCAGCACCAGTGCAGAGCCCTCAAGGCAGCAACCTGTTCAGTTGGTAGAGCCCAGTGGTGAGGGAGAGCAGAGAGTCAGACTCAGCAACCTTCATGGTGAGGGGGAAACTGAGGCCCACTTGGATCACTGGGCTTCTCCCTGGCCCTTAGCCTGACCTGCCTGTGCAGAACAGAGCTCAGCCTTCAGCACATCTGCTCTACTTGATCTCATTAGAAGGTCGGCCAGTTGCCATGGCAATTGCTGACAGGCCTGACCAAGGCTGGCTTGTCTAGAGAGCCAGGCCTGGGAGGGACTGGCAGGTAGGGGTGTCACCGCATCCTATGTAGGAGGGTCTCCGAGGACTGGGGGCTGCCCTGAGAATTGGCTGCATTCATCATACCATGTCTTCCCAGGGCTACTGGCTCCTTCCTTTTCCCCAGCCTTGTGGTCCCCACTCCACTCAGCCTTGTAGACGCTGTCAGGTTGGGGGGATGTGCCGAGCAGGAGCGTGAGCACTGACAGGAGCTGGGGATGTGTTCTCTGCTGGGTGACCCTGCAGGGTCCTGTCAGCAAGGTGGGGCCAAGGGAGGCCAGAGAAGCCACCATTTACACAGGGCTCTTCAGGGGAATAGGAGTCTGGTAGAGACAGGGGAGAAGGAGTTTGTGCACACGGGGCTCAGGAACAGGATGTGTCAGGGTGGGGGTTCTGCCTAAAAATGAGGGGCCCATGGGTGGGGTGAGAAAGCTGGAGAGGGAAACAGACAGAAGGAGGCTATGGTCCTCTGGGACCATACTGTTCTTAAAAGGTGGCAGCAATGCAGGCTTCTGCCACACAGCTCACACCCCAAAGGGGCACAGGGTTGGTCTCGGGTCTGAGGTAAGCTGTGCCCAGGCAGGGGTGGGGGCTCTGGTCTGTTTTGTCCCTCGTGACTGTGGGGAGGGACACAGTGGGGTGTTCATGTCAGAGACAGATCCTGGGCTGAGCCCCAAAGACGCTGAAAACCACCTGGGAAGGAACAGCAAGGTCAGCCTCCCTCCCAGCTCCACATAGCTCACAGGAAACAGCTGTTTACCTGGGTGAGGTGCTCTGCTGGGCGGGCAGCCAATTCTAGGGCCTCACTTCCCCTCCTATGTCCGAGCCCCCCGGAAGCCGGGCGATATGGGGGAGTGGGCGGTGTCAGCGGCCAGCCTTTGGAGGCTGCCAGAGCTGTTTGTGAGGGAACTGAGCAGCCTTGTTGTGTACACAGAGTCGACCCTAGCAACCGCCCCAGCCTGAGGAGCAGACACCACCCCTCCCCATGTGCCCAGCCACTGCCCCTTGTTAATGACGCCTGCCTCCCACAGTGGTGTGATGGGCTTTGGGTGTTGCCACCCAGATCAGGACATCTGCCATTGTTCCCATAAAGTGGAATTGGCTGCTTGAGGAGAGGGAAGAGGCAGGTCCCATGGCCAAAGGCAGCCATGGCCAGCTAGGCTCCTGGTTCTAAGGCCTGGACCAGCAGGACGAGTCCTCATTTGAGTGACAGGCAGAGGACTGTGCAGAAGTGCAGCCAGCCTGGATGAGGGCCATCCGCTGGGCCCATTCCCAGTGAGGTGAAGGGGAGGTGGAGGGGACTAAGGGAGGGGACAGGCAAAAGGAGCCTGGGGCCTTGGGCAGGACCCTTGAACTCAGGCGGGGTCTGGCAGACATGCTCATCCTGTGTGTGCTGCCGGAGAGATCCACATCCTGCACTTTGAAAGCCAGCACTATGTTTCTGAGCCGGCCCCAATGATTCAGGCCATTGGAAAAAAGATTTCTCTTGTGTTGGGGCGTCAATTCGCAGCCTCTGGCCTGCGCCTGGGAACATAGCCTTTGGCTGCGATGAGAAATGGCTCCCCCGGGTGGGTGAGGGGCCTCCTCCTAGGTTCCAGGCTTTCATTCACAAACCTGCCGCAAACCTGCTGTGTCAGCCAGCAAGGAAGGCTCCCCCAAGTTCACAGAGTCCTGGGGAT
This sequence comes from Cynopterus sphinx, assembly GCA_030015415.1. NCBI lineage: Eukaryota > Metazoa > Chordata > Mammalia > Chiroptera > Pteropodidae > Cynopterus > Cynopterus sphinx. The sequence continues at coordinate 48,950,663 of CM057390.1, read as the reverse complement.
GGCCAACTAAGACACCTTGGGTTTCCAATTCTGCTGATTTGGGTGGAGAGACACCTGGCTCCTTTGAGAGTCCCACTACCTTTGTGACTGGTGCCACCAACGCGCCACTTGGGTTCTTTCTGTGTCCTTGGGGGTGGCATTCTGTGGGGTGTGCTGGAAAGAACCCCTTAGCCCCTGCTGCAGTTGCCAGTTTCTCTCTTACAGCTTCAGCTCCAGAAGTCGCAATACCTACAGCTGGGCCCAAGCCGCGGCCAGTATTATGGTGGGTCTCTACCCAATGTGAACCAGATAGGGAGTGGCACCGTGGATCTGCCCTTCCAGGTGAGCTCCCCTCTCACCCTCTTCCCCTCCCCCATGGCCTCCCTCAGGGAGCTTTCTCTGGTCTTTTACCTAGAGTGCTACCACTCTGGGCAAGCGTGTGTGCGTGTGTGATGGCTGCTGTGGACAGCTAGGGTCAGCAGATAATTGCTGCAGCCCTTCCTCCCAGCCCCCACCTACTCCTGTCTTGCTCCTGGGAAGGCCTGGCCAGGCCTCACCCAGATCCCCCTTGGCCAGTCCCCTGTCAGCAGACCCTGCAGTGAGGCCTCAGTCTGGCTGCGAGCGTTTCGGCAGCCGCTACACCTGTTGGCCGGCTGTGAGGCAGTGGGAACCGCTTGGGGCCTCTGGGGTTTGGCTCCGTCAGCCTCACTAATCCGCAAGCCCAGCGGTTCTCAGAAGGAGGCCCCTTGGACTGACCCCACTTGTCTGCAAACGTTTCTTGGCAGAGACCCACACAGCACGGCTCCTGCAGGCCGCAGGGCCCCTGTGTACATCCTTATCATAAATAACAAGAGATAAGGCCCACTGCCTGGGCGCAGGGCCGGCTTCTTCCCCTGGGGCCATGACTGACCTTGGTCTGCAAGTGGAAGAAGGGTCAAGATGGACCAGGGAGACAGGGCTGAGAGCTGGGCTACCCCCAGCACTGTGTCACCTCTGCAGAGACAGGTCAACAGATAGCCACACTTCCATCCCATTGCTGGGACAGGGCCCCAGAAACAGCCATATCTGTCTACATGCTGATAGGCCTGGGGGCCGTCTCTCAGAGCTCACCCCTCACACACCCACTCAAGTCAGCCCCCAGCTCCTACTTTTCCCACTGCTGGGATGTAGCAGGCCACCAGCTGGGGTCCCACAGGCTGGCTCAGAGTCTACACTCAGCTAAGCTTTGGGCCAGTGGGCATGACCCTCCTTGGATAGCTTACTCATTGGAGCAGATGTTTGGGGCCATTATAATGACCAAAAGCTGACCTCTTTGTCAAGGCACTTTTAAGTTGGGCTTCTCCCCTTTCTCTCTAACTCTCCCCTTCCTTTGTCTTCCCATCCCCTCCTCCTCTGAGGAGAGTGTCTCTCTGGGCACCCTGAGCTTGCCCTGTCTGGACTAGCGTAAAGCCCCTGGGACCGAGGGTACAGGGGCCTATTGGGGTCCCAGGAGACCAAGTGAGTCTGGAGCATCACAGAATTTTGGTTCTTTGCATTTCCAGCCCAGCGGATTTCTGGGGGAGGCCTTGGCAGCGGCTCCTGTCTCTCTGGTAAATGAGCCCCTGGGCTGAGGCCATTGGTGTCATCAGCGTGGCCACCCCCATGGCCTGGTGGGAGGTATCCCATTCACCAAATGGAAACATCTAATCTGCTCTCCCCTGTTTGGGGAAGTGCGTGTGGTTGCGTGGAGAGACCCCGCCTGGGGATCTGAGCATGCGCACAAATGCTGCATGGTTGTTCCTGTGACACGCACATATGTGTGCGCAGATCCTCGATGCGGCCTGGTGAGCTGGGCTGTGGCCAGGCCAAGCTTCTATCTGTCTCTGGCTCTGCTTCAGCCACCTCAGTTTTCCCTCTACCATCTAGGCATCTCTGGGAGGAGGTTAGTGGCCCCTGCCTTCTGATGTCCCTGTCTGGTGGTGAGATTCCCTCCCTCTCTCAGTCATGGCCATCTTCCGGCCCCGAGCCAACAGGGTCCTTGCTGAGTTGGAGGAGGTCAGGAGTCTCAGACACTGGGAGAACAGTTAGCCCTGAACACCAGCTGAAGCATTTGGATGGGTGGGGAATAGCAGGATACTAGCCGGGGCAATCTTCAGGAAGAAAGTCATTTTTTGCCTGGCTGTCCAGAGAAGACAGAAGGGCCCAAGGACCAGATGGCTGGTTGTTGGGGGGGACAGGCTGCATTCAGAGCTGACTACCAGTCTCACCCTAATCAGATGGTGAGGAGCCCCATGGCGCAAGGGATGGCAGAGAGCAGGCTCCTGGGGTTCATGGAGCTGGGAGAGGGAGCAGGGCCTGGCCAGGGCCCTTGTGCCAGCCTCAGGTGCTGGAAGGAAGCCCTATCCTGTACTTGGCTCTCCATGGTGCCAGAATGTGGTGGGGGAGGGTACTGGGGGGCCACGTCTCAGTTGAGACCAGCCTCTGGGAAGCCAGTACTTGGCTGGGTGGGTCCCTCGATGTCTTTGGTTGGAAGGCCCGGGCTGTCTCTTGGCAGCCCCTCCAGGAATGACGTAGGTGGGGAGAGGAGGCCAGCCAAGCCCGAGAAAGAACATGGAGGCCTGTCTGTACCTGGTGAGGCTGTGGGGTGCTCAAGCCGTCTGCACCCCTGGCACCCTGGCCGGCACCAGCCCCGAGCTTGTGCCGTCCTGCCTGGCCCGTGCATGCCAGCCACACTGCACGCCTGCTGCTCTGGTATCTGGGGTCCCCAGCTCGCCCCCACCACTGCAGTACTCAGAGGCCAGGGGGCTGGCTGAAGGAGGAAGCCCATTTGGGCTACGGGGTGGTGGCCAAGGGTATCTTGGGAGTGGGAGGCCCTGAGGTCATATCCATAGCTGATAACTGTTTTTTTGGGTTTCTCTCTCGTTTTGTTTCCTTTCCCCTTGCTGGCCCCCTCCCCGCACCCAGACACCCTTCCAGTCCTCAGGCCTGGATACTAGCCGGACCACCCGGCACCATGGGCTGGTGGACAGAGTGTACCGGGAGCGTGGCCGGCTTGGCTCCCCACACCGCCGGCCCCTGTCAGTGGACAAACATGGACGGCAGATATCCTTTTCCAGAGGACTCAGGTGGGAGTCTGGGGCCCTGTTAGTGACTACAGGACCCCGAGTTTATCTTGCTGATGGAACTGCCAGCTCAGGATGGATCAGGTCTGACCCAGCACACTTCCAGAGGAGGCAGTGAGGCAAGCTGAAGAGCCTTAGGCTAGTGAAGGCTATGGGGCACAGGGAGCAAAGATGCAGAGCTGTCCACTGGAGGATGCAGCCTGAGATGAGTTGAGCAAGGTGATGCTTGGTCACATTGTGCTTGGATACCTGGCTGGGCAGTGGAGTCCAGGAAAGCTGTGATCAGGGTGCTCACACATCAGAGCCGTGTTGGTGGGCCCCTCTGGGGGCCATGTGGATGACAGCCCAATAAAGGCAGTAGGGCTGAGACGGTACAAGCCAGACCCAAACAGATTCAAGGTAGACTTAATCTGAAGACACAAAACTCAAGTCCACACCTCGGCCAAGCAGAGATCATCAGGATTCCCCCTGACTAGGCTACTTTGTGGTACTTAGCCAGTCAACCTCCCCACCAAGAGTCTGAGCACTGCTCTGAGTCACCCATCCCACCCCTTGCTTTCTAGAATAGAGAAGGCTGTTCTTTCCTGGTTCTGATTTCCATGGCTAGAGGAGTCTGACCAGCTGGGCCCCAGATGGAGCCTACAGGTCCTAAGACCTGCCCCATCAACCCAGAATTAAGAATCAAGACCTAGGTCAGCTGAACTAGACTCGCCACTGCCCCCATGAACCCTGTTGTCATGGCTGAGACCCCTTCTTGGAAGGGGCACACCCCACACGTATCTTGCAAGGGGCGAATGTACTGTTAGGTGGATAGAGCTGCCCCGCTGGGCTATTCGCAGCCAGGCAGGGAAGGCCCCCACCATCCTGCATCTCCAGCTGTTTGCTGGCTCCCAGAAGCCTGGCCACCAGGTTTCTGAGGCTCAGGTGGGGCCTGAGCTGACAGTGCTATTCTCTTAACTCACAGTCAAGCGGACAGCTGCCCTTATGGCACGGTGTACCTCTCGCCGCCTGCGGATACCAGCTGGAGAAGGTCAGTGACCCAGAGCCGGCCCCCAGCCCTCTTGTTGGAAACAAAACCAAACTTAAATCATGGTCATGTTTAGAAAACCAATATGAAGTCACTTTAAAGTGACAAAACTAAAAAGGATCCAGAAGTTTCTAGAAATCAGCTTTATTTTTCTGTTTTAGGCAAAGTTTAAATTATATTGGATATTCACTGTTAATTGCTTTTTCTTTATTTACTTCTGTGTTTTCTACATTGCTAAATGGTCATGAAAATTTGATTATGAAAGTATTATACATTTATTACTAGAAGATTAGGAAAATACATAAATGTTTCTAGAGGAGGGAAAAAACACCCATAATGCCATCATTATACCTAGAAAGGCTTAAATAACGATAATAAGAGTTTATATAAATACCTATGATAATATAGGTGATGGCTGCACATCAGTGAGAATACACTTAATGCCACAGAAGTGTACAGTGAATGGCTAAAATGGTAAATGTTATATCATATGTACTTTACCACACACAGAAAATATGTATAGGTGATTTCAGTAAAAAAAAAAAAAAAAAAAAGTAAGCAAGCAAACTGTTAAAAAAAATATATATGTATATAACATGATACTTAATATGACATATAGTTCAATAGTATAAATTCCCGCTAAGCACAGATTACATTTCAGGCCTTATACAGCCATCACATACATTAACTGATAGAAAATGCACAGACTATTGTAGACATAAGGAGATTGAGTGCAGAGAGGTCAGAACACTTGCTCAGGGACACACAGCTGGTGGGGGGCCAGGACCCCAAATTTCTCCTCACCTCAGCCGGCCCCAGGTTCAGAGCAGTCTTTTATAACCTGTTCTTCCTGAACTAAGTTTCTTTCACATCACTCTCAGTGGCTGGGATGTCCTCACTGCGTGCATGAGGCTCTTATTCTCATCCCTGAATTACCAGCCTTGCAGCTGGACCTGTCCTTTGCATGTCCACCCATCTCCCCTTGGGTACCCACAGGGTGTCCTGGGCAGCTTAAGGCTGTTCTGGGGACCCACCCTTCAGGAACTTGTGCTGGGGTCAGATTGGGTGACCCTGTCCTCTGTTGGAGTGGGTGCAGAGCAAAGGGCAGAGCTCCCAGCAGCATTTGGGCTGATATGAACAAGACCCACCCCACCCTCACCCTCGCCATTTTCTCAAGGCATCCCCCAGGGGCTGCATTCCTTTTGGAGGCCTTCTTTGAGCCTCATATTGCTGCTTTTCCTTCCTGCTCATCACATCTGGTTTGTAACAACATTCCAGAGGTCAGTGTTGCCTGTTGGTATTTGGCATCAGAAGGCTAGGCTCTGTGAGACTGTTGGACCCTGTCTTTGGAGGGTTTCAGCATGAAGACTCCATCCTTTTCCTAAAGATGAAAAGTGCACAGAGAGGGAAGAAATGGACATGGGCAGGTTAGGATAGAGGGACATCCCTTTTGCAAATAAACTTTGTAGATGAAAGCCACAGTCACTTCTGTGGTTTTTATGAGAACAATGCTCAGGTGTAGCAACTCATGAAAATGACCCACTACTGCTGCTCTGTCCCATCGGGCATATCCTGGATCAAGTAAAGCCAGGACTATCCCTTTGTCACCCTCAGGGCCCAGGCTCACTCTCTCTCTCCCCTTCCCAGGACCAATTCTGACTCCGCCCTGCACCAGAGCACAATGACGCCCACCCAACCAGAGCCCTTTACGGGCGGGTCCCAGGATGCACACCAGAAAAGAGGTATGGGCAGAGCACGTGGGCATCTTTCCTCAGGTCAGGCAAGTTCAGTGGTGGCTCCTGTGCTGCCAGAGGTCAAAAGCTCATGGGTGGACAGATCTGAGAAAGAAGATCCAGTGAGTGCTGTGGGACAAGGGGACGGGATCAGAGAAACTTTTCAGAGCTGGTGCTATTTGAGTTTGATTTTTGAAGAGAGTGCAGGAGTTTTCTAGGCAGAGAAAACAGTCCCTGCAAACAACCATTGGCTTTCATTCATGGATTCAGGGCGTAGTCACACAGTCTGGGGGCCTTGCAGGTTCTTTCATACATAGGGGGCAGCAAGCTCAAGCAAAAGGGGCATTTATTAGCTTATGACTGAGCAGACCAGAGCTAGATATTCACCTTCAGGTACAGCTTGATCCAGGGCTTCACACTGGGCCATTTCCTGGCTCTGCTGCTGAGAACTCTCCTGGTCCATAGCCTTTGGGCCCATCCTAGCCATGATGAGTGGGAAAGAGGTTGGTTCTTTCCCAGTTTTTGCCCAGAACTCCTCTCTAACTGAGCCATGCACATAGCCTTGCATCTGGCCAGACCCACAATTACTACTCAGAGCTGGCACAGAGGCAATGAATATATTAGGAGGACACATATGCCATCTTAAAAACAAGGGCAGCATCACCCAGAGAGGGGAGCACAATGCTATGAGGCCAGACCCAAGAAGCTAGGGGCCTGATCTGGCCCAAGACACTGAAACCAAACAACTAATCACATATAGTTAAGGCCTGAACGCTTACCACCTTTCGGTAGCAGTTCACTGTGTGGGTATATAAACACACCAGGGAGATTCTGTGCACAGAAGGATTGTCCACCAGAACTTCATCCCTTGGAAGGGGATGTCTCTCTACATTTCATCTTCCTGGGGCCCCAGCTCATCAGGCAGTGAAGGCAAGATTGCAGAAGGTAACTGTCTGTATAATAAAAGCCAGGATTCCTAATACCCAGGGGTGACAAAGATGGTGCCTGGTGCTTCCCTCCTGTTTCCTGTGCTAGTGGCAATTCTGAGGTGGCCATCTCCCTGATGGGGCCTCCCGGAATATGGGCTTTTGGGGTAGGCAGGTTGGGCAGATGTCACCATCCCTTGGGAGTCTCTTGACAAGAGAAGGAAGCCGCAAGCCTAGGACTCTTGGCAGTTCAGTCTAATTGTCCTTGAGGTTTTGTGAGGGAGACAGGTCACCAGTTACCATTTCTCTAGGAGGGACCCCGACAGTGATGGGGCCAGGGCTTAGCCTGGCTAACCTCCCACCTCCCACAGCCCAGCCCTTCCAGGTTTTAAGAAGGAGAAGTTGACCCATCTGGCTGTGGATCATGAAGAAATTGAGTCTCATGAAGAAAATGTTTAATCTTGTTATTACTGAATGATCCAAGGAAAGGGGCCTTTATGCACAGCTGCTTCTATAGCCTCAAATGATGCCTGTCTGGTCCCTCCTCCCTTCTTCTGGTGCTGGCTGGCATTGTGACTAACTCATGGGGCCACAGCTACCATAGTGGGTGCACTCAACCTAGCTGACGTTGAAGGATGTGGCCTAGGCCCCTGTGCTGACAGCTCCAGAAGGAGAGGCAGGTGTCCGTAGAATCATGCCCACTCATAGGAGGCAAGGACAGGTCCTTAGCTATAGCCTGAGACCCAGGTTTGTCTAGCTGGGAGGCTGGATCAATGCATGTCATCAGCTCCAGAGCTTTCCTTTTCATTTTAAGTCACAGGTTCTCTGACTTACTGTTTTATAGGTTTTTGTTTTTGTTTTTTAAATGAAACCCTTTTGTACTACGGTATAATTCTCTGAAGTCACTATTGGGGCAATTACTCTCCAATTATAGTTGTGACTGTCAGGGAAATGCTCTCCTGGTGCCACCAGGCAGCTTCAGAGAGAGGCCTTTTCTGACTCTTCTTCTCCTCCCACCCCAGTCTTACTGCTAACAGTCCCGGGAATGGAGGAGACCACATCGGAGACAGACAAGAACCTTTCCAAACAAACATGGGACACAAAGAAGGTAAGAGCCTACAGGCTTTTGAAAGTGGTTTCCCTCTTGATCTTTTCTTAAGCACAGCCAGGCAAAGAAGGCAAATCAGCACACTGTGGGAGCTTCACTCTCCCTGAAGTAAGGCCTTCACTCAGATTTGACCACTCATGTCAGCTGGTTTAACATGAACGCAGGCTTGTTACACTGGTAAAGAATTAAAACCCAAGCTTGCTTCCACAGCATATATACTAAAATTAGAGAATACAGGGATTAGCATGGCCCCTGCACAAGAATGATGCAAGGACATCCGAATGTGGTGTTGCCCTAAAGAGAAGATGGCAAGTGTTAGGGACACTCTGACACCTTTGCAGTGAGAAGAGGGTGGCAGAGTCCAGCACTGTGGCCAGACTCCCTTTAACTACTGTGCAAAATGATGCATCTGTGAGGATGTCAGTAAAGAGACTGTGTCAGATTCATTGCGGGTGGGGTGGAGGAATGATGAGTGAATTCTTAATACTGTTTATGTGGAATGCTTTTGAAAAGATTCTTTAGAAAGTCATTGTCAAGGTGTTTTGAAAAAATCTGGTAATGAAACAAGTGTTACTCCCAGAGTGAAGGAGCCTATGGCCAAGTAAGAACCTGTTCCACTCTCATTCCCTGCAGATGCTCAAGGCCTGCTGGTCATACAACCCCCTTAGGGGCCCCAGTCACTGCCATTTGAGCATTCTTCCCTTAATGGGTATGTGGGTGGGTTGGCCCAGCCCTCCCTGGTGGGTCCACGTTCTTGTCTGATAATCCCTAGAGAACACAGCGTCAGGAGTGTCTGCCCGAGGGCCCCAGAGGCAGACAGGAATTAGGGAACATGACATAGCAGAGCCCCCACCAGCACACAGGCTCTGTCCGGTCATGTCGGCTGCCACTGGAAGAGTTTTCTGCTTTGTCCTTGAACAAGAGTTTAGGGACCTGGCCTGGAACCTGCAGTTCTTGGGTGTCAATAGCATCCCCAGCTCACAGAGAAGAAACTAGGGTCTTATTGCCAACAGGGTTTCCATGGTACCCTTTCCCCCCAAGCCATCCTACAGGGTGGCCAGAGTCCCCATCCTCAGGTAGTGGGGTAGTGGGATCCCTGAGAGAGAAACAACTTGGCATCATGGCAAGACAGGTCAGCTTGGGGCAAGGTGGTGTCCTCTGTGTGTTTAGGTCAACTGGTCCTAGTTGCTTCAAACTTCCCCATGTGATGTCCTTTCTGGTATGGATAGACAGACACTGAGCAAAGGGAACCCATTCCCTGGTGCCCCTCACCCTGATCCAGGAATGCCTGGGAGGTTAGCCTTGGGCTCCCAGGTTTCCAGTGGCCCTGCTGCAGAGATGGCAGCTGACAGCCATGGCACAGCCTCAGGGGTTGAGATATAAAGAGCAGGCAACTTATTCCCCCCAGATGCTGGCTCTGACAAGGGACCACCTCATCCCTGGACTGTGCCACCTTACAGGCAGGCAGAGCAAAACTGGGACAGACTGTAGGGAGACCCTCTCTACTCAACTCTTGGTTTTGCCCCTGGACATATCTGGAGCATCCCCAATCAGGAACACCCATTTTTCTGCAAGACTCCCTGGGACTCCATAAACTTTTCTTGAGCATCACTCAGCCCTCCTGGGGAGATAGGCCATGCCACGAGGAGGCTGCTCAGCCTTTGCTGTCTCTTCTTTCAGACGGGATCCAGGCCCAAGTCCTGCGAGGTCCCTGGAATCAAGTAAGTCACAGTGGGCCCTCCCTGCATGCCCACAGACACCAGGGGCTGTTCATCAGGGTGCAAGTCCTGAGGAAGGTGGCAGCTGTTGCTATCTGCCTAGCCGAGGCTCACTGTGGGGGTTGCTCCCACACCTCAGACACACCCTGTAACCCGGCAGTGGAGGATCCTCACCCCATCTCCTGTCTCACAGAGATAGGCTACTTCCTAAGGTCCCATTGGAGGCTTGGGCTGATGGTTGTTCCTTAAATGTGGAAGTACGTAATCACGGGGTGTCATTTTGCGCCTGTCCCCTCCTGCCATTGCCTCGTCTTCTGGGGGGAAATGGGCAGCCGCTATCCAAGAGCTTAACCTCCCATGTCTGGCCTTTTCCCAGCATTTTTCCATCCGCTGACCAGGAAAACACTACAGCCCTGATCCCTGCTGCCCACAACACGGGGGGCTCCCTGCCCGACCTGACCAACATTCACTTCCCCTCCCCGCTCCCAACTCCATTGGACCCTGAGGAGCCCACCTTCCCTGCGCTCAGCACCTCCAGCAGCACCGGCAACCTCGCCGCCAACCTGACACACCTGGGCATCGGCACTGGCCAGGGTAAGGCCGGGCGGGCAGGGGGCACTTTCTTTCCTGTCAGAGCTTCCTGTCTAGTGAAGGCAGCATGAATGTGTGAGTGGCGACCAAGCAGGGTCACATCTAAAATGCAAGACATGAGGTGGTGGTGGGGGAGGTGCTTGGTGTTACTAGGCTGCCCCAAGGAGAATAGCGTCCAGGCAGAGGGCACAGCCTGGGAAAATTCTCAGTAGTGGGAAGGCTCATGGTGCCCCCAGGATGGGACAGTGGTTTTGAGGGGCGCTGGGGCTTCAGAGAACGGGGTGGATCAGACTTCCCTTCCCCTACTCCCACCCACTCCTGACCCCTGACCCCTGAGGCAGACTGTGGCTGCCTGCTTGGGACTCCAGCCTGGCCCACCCCCAGCCTCCACTCATTTCTCCCTGGCCACATCCTCAAGGACAATCCATGGGCCCCTGACCCATCCTAATATCTCCTGTCCTATTCCTCCTGGGAGCCAATGGTACTGTCCTCTTGGAACTTGGGCCAGTGACCTAGAGGTGTCCTTTCTTTTTGACTCTGTCTTCTTGCCCACCCTGACCCACTGGCATGTCCTGTCAGCCCCATCATCAGGACCCAGCCCAACTTGGACACTCCACACCCTGCACAGCCTCCATTTGCCACTCCACCAACATTTCCCTATTCTGGCTGCTTCACTCAGAACAACTGCCAACTCATGGCCTTTCTCTGCTTGGAACCTTGCACACACCTTCATCTCCTGTCCCCTACAACTCTTCTCTCCAGCCAATGATGCGCTCTCCTCAGGACCTCTGCACATGCTTTTCCTCCCCCATGGTTCAATTCTTCTAGACAGTACGAGGCTCCTTACCTTCCCCATCTTTGTTCACCCCTCTTCCCCTTGATGAGGCCTCCTGGCCTCTGCCCATGGCCTCCACTGGGCCTCTCACACAGCCTTGCTTTTCTGCACTCACTCTGCTGTTGTGAGTTACTACTCTGCTCTTGCCTGTTTCCTGTTTTGGGCCTTGCTCTCCTGTGTCCCTGCTGTGACATCCACACTGAGTAGACTGGGATCTGTGAGTTTTCTTCCAGGGAAGAGATGGGGCAGCCCCCAGCAGCCTACATGGTGGGACAGAAAGGAGAGACTGAGGGGCCCCTCATGAGTCCATAGGTGCTGGAACTCTGGTCATTGAGAGCACTACATTGTGTGCTCCAAATCCTGCCCAGGGGCCACAGAATGGCTAGCACTCACCTGTCCATCACCCCAAGTGTGGTGGGCAGTGCCATGAAACATTTTCTGAGAATCACACACTCAAATTCACATTTGCCACAGTCCTTCTGGCCACTGAGGGAGAAAAGGCTGTCAGAGGGGACGACAGCGCCTGGACCAAGACAGGGCCCTATCAGACACTCTAGAGAGATTTCAGGGGAAATGAGCTGGGTTGATGTGGAGAGCGGAGGAGAGTCAGTCCTGGCTCTGGTGTCCATAGGGCCGGGGCAGGTGTGGGGTGATGGGGATGGTGTCATGTTCCTAGGCTTTTAGATAAGGGAATGGAGGCCAAACAGTGAAGTCTGATGGTATCAAGGGCTATGTTTTTTCTTCCACGTGCCTGGCCCCATGCATAGCCACCAGGCAGAGGGAACCAGCCTGGTCATGGCCTCCCAGGGAAGGCTCGGAGGACAAGTGAGCAGATTCAGAGAGTCCCAAGACCCATGGCCCCCAGAGACAAGTGGGTGGCAGTGCATGTACCAGCTGTGTGATGGAAAAAATTGGAAGGTTGGCTCTGGGGCCACTGGGCCCCCCACTGCTGCAGACACTACCATTTCCTGTGCCCCATTTTCCCCTTACATCTTGCTGTGGCCTCTAGAGCACCACCCCTTTGCCGGGGGGTCCTTGGCAGCCCCCCAGCGCCTGCCAGGAGTCATGTACTTCTAGCTTGAGCTGAGTCTAAACAAGCACGGGAAAATACAACACATGTGAAAGCCGTAGACCCCAAGCCAGTGTGGGGGGTGGGGAATTCCTGGCTCCAGTGTCAGCTGGTGATGTCTGACATGTGTTGGGTTGTTTGCGAACCTGCCGCTCCAGCAGCTTGCCTGACGGGGGCTTTGCTTTCCGGGCGCATTTTAAATCAAGCTGAGCCACAGTCCCCTGGCACACGTGGAGATCACCCCTCCACCCAGCCCACCAGCCAGTCAGAACATGATCTTGTGAGAAGGAAGAGGCCTCCCCATCAGGGAGACAGCGGCCCCTCTCGTCCCCTTCCACATTTACTGAAGTCGTTTCCTTGGCTGTCTGCTGGGACCTGAGAGGACAGCAGGCCCAGGTCCTCTGTCCTGTAGTCCTGGCTCTGCTCTGTGTCTGGTCGCCCCGCATTCAGGCCGTACGCGCCTCCAGCCGGGCCCCCGTCACCTGGCCCTCCCTCCCCTGGCAGTTTCCCTTGCCTGCCCAGACTTCCCTTCTAGCTGGCTCCACTCCTTTTCCCAAAGGTGATCCAGGTTGCCAAAAGGAATTCAACAGCAAGGCGTCTGTCCACTCTCCCAGCCCCCACGTGAAGCCAGGAACTCACTCTGTAGCCCAGCAGAGGATTTAAAAATGCCTTTGTATTGAGGGCAGATGTTAGAGACTGGCAGCCCAAATCCAGCCCACTGGTGTATTTTGTCTGGCCCATGACTGTGTGCGTGATGCTTTGAATAGATATTTAAGCATCAGTAGAGTGCATGTAAAAATCTGAATTCCAGAAGGCCTAGCAGCAGTGGTTGAGGTCTTATGCCTAGAGATGGGCCAGAGTACTCCACTTTACCAAAGCCTCTCGCCTGCCCCCGTTGTACCACTGCCCCTCTCTCTCCTGGCATTTGTCTCTGCCCCGTACTGAACCCTGACATCTGCTCTCTGAGTGTTACATGTCCCTCAGAATGCTGGACATACGAGGCAGTAGATGCTCAGAGAAGATGAGGGAACAGCCCAGGGTCCCCACTCCGAGTGTGCTATGAGCGGGTGTCTCCTGGACTCCTGCCCAGGCCTCTTGACAGTCCCTCACTTGACATCGCTGTGTCCACAGCAGCCTGATTCTGGGGCCCAAGGTCTGTGCAGAAATTGGATCCCCGGGCCCTGCCTTGGGAGCAGTCGACGGCGCCAGGCCCCCCCGCAGTGCTCGGCTGAGAGGAGCCACCAGGGAATCCAAGGGGAAGTGCAGGCATGACCGGGCTCGCCTCGCACGGATGACACAGCCCCGGCAAGCAGCTGCCCTGGGCAGAGAGAAGGCTGCTCGTCATCTCCTGCAGTGCACACTGGGTGCATTCCTGCTGGCCCATGAACCTGCCGTCTCACCCGCTGGAACAAAGTTGATCTGGTGCCCTCAGCAGGATGGGCCCGGCTTCCCCGGGTGAGTCAGGCACCTTCACCGGCCTTGACTGCACACCAGACTGACTCTCCAGAGCTTCTCACAATCTCATTAGGGCCTAACGGTGAACTTGCAAGGGCAGCTGTCATCATCTCTATCTCAAGGATGAGGAAACTGAGTCTGAGGGATCAGACCAGGTCCCCAGGACTCCCCCCTGGCTTCAAGGCCTGTTGCCTCCCCGGCATGGTGCCCCCGGATAACCCAACAGGCTCCAGCTGCTGCCACACTGAACTTGACCTCATTCAGCCTCTTCACAACAGATGTATCCAGGGATTGGATTCCTGGGGGAGGGGGCTAAGGGTAGGGCAACATGGAGTTTTGTAGGAGCATCATCAGGAACAAGGGTTTTAGAAGAAGATAAAGAATTGCTGAATTTCTAGCTTGGGCATCCCACAGGGCTGACACTTCAGCATGGAGAATACCCACATGTGAGGAGGATGTAGATGTGAGATAGTGGGATGGAAGGGCTGCCAGATACTCAGGTCTGGGGCCAAGAGTAGATGTAGCCAAAGGAGTAGTTACGGGAAGAGACGTGCATCAAAGGAGGGTTAGGATGGCATGAAGATCAAGAGGAAACTGCAGCGTTGGGGAGGACCAACTTGCTTGAAGCTCACCAAAACACAAACCAGTTCAGAAAAGAGATTACCTCCCAAAGATAGGAAGTGCCATTGTGCTTGCATCCAGGGCTCAGGTGCTGCCTCTTCCTCCTTGTTTGCCAGCCTACCATTCCCCTTCCAGCCACAGGATGCCCCTGCACACAGCTCTAGACCTTCTTTCCTGGAGTTCAGTCCAAAGTTCTGGGTCAGTCTCTCCTTGGACTAGTATGGTCCCATGTCCAATCCCATGGCAGTCCAGAGGCAGGGAAGTACTGCCTGATTTGCAGGACCTGCAGGATACACCCCTCCTAGAGGGATGGCAGGGTCAGATGGACAGTGTTGGTGAGCATGGGAGATGTGAAGGAGAACAGAGCCCACAGATTTCTGGGGGCCCCAAGGACAGGGTTTTGGGGCCTTGGAGGAGGCACCCTGGGTTTGGCAATCAGGACATGCCCGTTGGCTTTTGTCTGAGCGATTGAGCTGTCCTCAGTAGTATCTGTGGGTGTGTGAATGCCTCTTTGGAGGCCAAGAGTCATGCCCACCCTCCCTTCCTCCCTTACAGGGATGAGCACACCAGTCTCCTCGCCGCAGCACCGTCCAGCTGGTGTCAGTCCGCTGTCCCTGAGTTCGGAGGCACGGCGGCAACAGGCCCAGCAGCAGGTGTCACCCACCCTCTCCCCGCTGTCACCCATTACTCAGGTACAAGGGTAAGGTGGGATGGGGTGGTCTGGCTCTGCCCCTCTAGGAGACCTCCTGTTCCTTCCTGGGGGCCACAGAAGCATGCTACCATTTCGACTTTTTGTCACCTTTTTAAACATATGGGAAATACATCGATCAGTGGCCTGGAATTCCCTGTGCTATCATGGACAAGTTGGATGTTAGCTTGTGCCATGTGAGTGCTCAGTCTCATTATGGTAGTTTTTTCTTTAGGATCTAGTTGAAATTTTCCAAAATAAAATTTTAGAGGGTTTTTATTTTTCAATTTGCTGTAATTTTGTTTCATCTTTTTTTGGTAGCTCTGTGAGTATAAGAATTGGGCTGCTCTAGGTCACACAGCAAGCTGGTATTCAGTTGTTCATAGTAATATATTCTCTCTTAATGCTTTATTTCTGTAAAGTCAATAGTAACATTTCCACTTTCATTTCTAATTTCAGTAATTTGATTCTTCTCTTGTTTACTTAGTTGAAGCTTATAGAACAAGTTAGGAAGCATTCCCTTCTCTTATTTTCTGGAAGAGTTTGAGAAGCATTGGTGTTAATTCTTTAAATGTTTGGTAGAATCCACGAGTGAAGCAACCCAGGTCCAAACTTTTATCTTCACTGGGAGATTTTTAATTACTGATTCAACCTCCTTAACTTGATACTAGTCTACTCAAGATGTTCTATTTCTTCATGAGTCACTTTTGGTAGGGTGTGTGTGTTTCTAAGGATTTGTCCATTTTGTCTTTTTTTCAAAAAAAATCCCTGACATAACATTTTTGCTGTTTGTTTCTTAACATAAGCTTGATGGCATCATCCACTTATAATAAAATTAAGTCATTCCTTCATACCTTCTAATGGGCCTGGTTCCCATTCTGACCTCTGTCTGTTTGTGCAGTGGTCTTATTCAGCTCAGGATCCAGAGAGAGCCATTTGGTTCCTGGGAGCTGTGTCATCAGTCTCTCCATCTGTGACCCCTGCCCTTTTTACCCACCCCCAGTCTAAAAGGCCTCTTTTCCCTTTCTGGAAAGTCCTATTCGATCACTAACTATTCACCACTTATTAGAAGTTGGGCATCTGCCAAGTGTTTACATCCCATAACTTCCTGGCATGCCCCACCTCCCTCACAGGGCAAGAGTCCCGCTTGCCCCAAGGACTATCCACACAGACTCATGACCATTGAAAACTTCCTCTGCTTATTTGCCTCTTTCCAACTCCAAGAAGGCCTGACCTGGTTATCACTGAGTGGCCATGTTAGTGCCTTCATCATCCTCACTCTCTCTAACGTCCCTAGGTGGGCCAGGCTGTGAGTTGGTAGAGGGGGGGTCCCTTCCCCTCCAAGACTCCAGAGTGGCTAAGGAATATGGCGCTTGGTGCCTGCCCTCAGTGTAGAAACTCCAGCTCAGAGAAGTCAGGGACCCCCTAGCCTGAGTCAGTACAGAGGGTAGCACCCACCTCTCAGTATGTGGTGAGTGTAGGGTTCAGCCAGCTGGATTAGATGCCCAGCTCCTGTCCAGCTATAGCCTGACCCCCCATGACCCTGGGCCAGGCCTCCTCTAGGCCCGCACTTCCCAGGTCTAGGGTGACTGCTGAGCTTGCCAGGCTGTAGGGACCCCAGGGATCAGGTGCTCATGGCCCAGTCCAGTGCTGAGCACACCTCTGTCTGACACCCTCTTCTCCCCACAGGCCGTGGCCATGGATGCTCTGTCTCTGGAACAGCAGCTGCCCTACGCCTTCTTCACCCAGGCAGGCTCCCAGCAGCCGCCCCCACCGCAGCCCCAGCCCCCACCACCTCCGCCACCTGCATCCCAGCAGCAACCGCCCCCACCGCCCCCGCAGGTGCCTGTTGGCCTCCCCTCAGGTGGCCCCCTGATGCCAAGCAACAGCCTGACGCGGGGGCCCCAACTACCCCCACTCTCGGTCACGGTACCATCCTCTCTCCCCCAGTCCCCCCCAGACAACCCAGGCCAGCCGCCAATGGGGATCGAGATCGCCTCGGTAAGCCCAGGATGGGGTCTGCGGGGCCTGACTGGAGGGTCATGCATGAGGAGCCCGGGGCTGTGGGAGGCCACATTGGGTGCCCAGCTACATCTGCAGCTGTCTCAGGCTCTACTTGGAGGCCAACTTGCCAGGGTTTGGGGCTGAATCAGATACTCCTGGGGGCTGGGTACTCAGAGAGGTTTCTGCCTGGAATCTTCAAGCCAAGATTTCACCCCATGTATGCATTGGGAAACAGACACAAGCAAAGTTCAGTGCCCCAAATTTTACCCAAGATGGTTACCTATGTCTGACTGCCCAACCCTCCCCCAGGACCCTTCATGCCTCCCCTCTGCCCTTTCCATCTAGAAAGGGGCTTCCCCGGAGGCAGTGAGAGCACAGCTCTCAGAGCCTGGAAGATGGACTTCTGGGAGCCAGAGGGATGGAGGGGAACTTGCAGAGTAAGAAGAGATGCAGCACGGTGTCTGGGCCACGGCTGTAGCTCAGACCCTGAGGCCCAGTGGGGACTGCAGCTCAGATCATAGGACACCCTTTCCTAGGTTGGGAGACTGTGGCTCAGATCACAGGACCCTCTGTCCAAGCCAGGAGCTGCATCTTAGATTATAGGATGGAATCCCTTGCCTTGGCCAGGGGCTGCAACTCAGATTATGAGACCTCCTCATGGGTTCAGGGGGCCGTAGCTCAGACCATGGGGCCCTCCCCCTGTTCTGGGCAGGGCTCAGGGTAATGGGTGCTAGATTTTTACCTCTGCAACCCCAAAACTTCCTGATTGTTTAGACTTTGACCGCGGTGACCCTGATAGGAAAGAAGCAGTCATAGCTACCTTTGGCTACATCCAGAGGAACAGAGACCCATGTTTGAAACATGGCAAGCCTTCCCCACTTGGCCGTCATTTGCTAGCTGCAGGATAAATGCCATCAGAACGTTGCGTGCTCTGCAAAGAACAGGCCTCCCTGAGCTGGTAGTATGGGCAGTGACCTAACAGTAGAGACCCATGTTTCTTAGTTGCTCCAATCCCGCAGAGGGCAGACCCAGCCCCCTACGCACACCTACACATACAGAAAAAGGAAAGCACCCAAGCATTTCCTTTGGCAGAAACGTAGCAGGTGTGAGGGTGGCTCTGACACCAGGACCGGCCTGGGCACCTAGTTCCCTGATGTCCTTCTGCAGTGGAGCTTGGCTCTGGAGCCAGGCAGACATTGAGGGCATGAGTGTATGGGCCAGGCACACAGACAGTTCCTCCCCAGGCTCCCAGGTCATAGCATGTGTCACCCAGCACCCCCCAGGGACTGCTGGTTCTCTTGGGGGGCACAGGCAGCCTCTTCTAGAGTTTCTGCAGACTTACTCAGGCAAGGAGAAGGTCCCTCTGCACCAAATGACCATGCTGGTACCACCCATACCCTGCTAATTGAGCCCCCATGCCTCACCCAACCTCAACCCCTAAACCTCTGAAAACAGGTCACTGAGGAAATGAGGGAGACCAAGCACTTTGGAGCCCTGGGGCTGGTTGTCCAGGCCTCAATGAACAATAGGCTTAGAGAGGTCAGGCAGCTTGCCTGAAGGCACACAGTGTGTCCTAGCTGGCCTGGGACCAAATCAAGGTCTAAATACAGGTCTTTGTCCAGCCTATTCTAACCCTAAGAGGCCTGGCAAGAAGCCAGGGTTCTCTGCCTTTCAGCAAGGAAGTGGCTGCTCCTCTGAGGTCTCTGGATAGCATAACGCCAACAAGCTTGTCCCAAGCAGTGCCACTGATAGTGACTGCCTGGTGCTGGAAACCCCTCAGTGTGCCCCAGATAGCTTTTGTTGTCAGTGCTACCACCTTGAGGCAGGCGGGACGTGCCAGGGCACAGACTTGGAGTTCAGAGAGTTGGGGACCCACCTAGAGTCAGGAGCAAAAGGTAGTACCTGCCTACCCAGCCCTAGGCCCTCCCTGTGTGTGTGTGTGTGTGTGGGTGTGCGCGTGTATGCGTGTGTGCATGTTTGTGGCTGTGTGCACATGTATGTGATGTGGGTGCTATGAAGCCTACCAAGTTAAGGCAGACCCCTCCCTCACTTTCCCATAGCCCTTTAGGGCGACTGTGACACTGGGTTCCAGGCTCTTCGACTGCATACCTCACACCTGGGAGCTGGGTTTGGAGGCACCCAGGCTCTGGCAGGGCTCAGGGGCCCACGCCTCCTGCAGGTGCCCCAGGTCTTCTGCTCGCCAAGGAATGGGGATCTGTGGGGGGTGGGAGGCTCAGCAGGGAGCCCGGCTGGGGCCTCTGAGTCCTGACCTGTCTGTCGTCGCAGGCCCCGGCTCTGCAGCAGTACCGCACTAGTGCCGGCTCCCCGGCCAACCAGTCTCCCACCTCACCCGTCTCCAATCAAGGCTTCTCCCCTGGGAGCTCCCCACAAGTAAGGGACGCCGCCATGCCATGCCCCAGCCTTGCTTTGCACCCCCATGCCCCTGTTCACCTGCCCACCATCCGTGCCTCATTCCTCACACCTCAGTTCATCCCATTTTGTCCGCTACACAGGGTGGGGAGGAGAAGGCACTATCCCTTGTCTCAGCTGCGCCTTTGTGGTCTATGCAAGGCCCCAGTTGAGGGTGGTGAGCTCCTCACTTGTGTTGTTGATCTCTGTGTTGGCCACACCCCAGCTCTTCGTCCAGTGGCTTGGGGACACTCTGCATGCAGCTCAGACATGCATCCAACAGCCTCTGCACATGTCCCTGGCACCTGGGGGCTTTTAGAAGTGGCGGGTGCTCCCCTTGCTTTGGTTGGGGTCTGATTCCTCAGCCCCTCTTCCTCCACCCCATAGGAAGGCACATCCCCCAGGAAGCTTCCCTGAGCAGCACTACAGCCTTTCGGGTCCTTGTTCCACTCCCACAGATGAGATGGAGGCTGGCCCCAGGCAGAAGGCTGGGTTTGACCACAGGTTTTCCCCCCCGACACCCAGCACAACTGAGCCTTGATATCTTAATACACATGTACGCACCCCATCCACGTTCTTCAGGGTTCCTCTCAGCATGGCTTGGCCACGGCCATGTTTCATCCAGATGATTTCATCAGAGGAGAAGGGGTACTTACAAAGTTGACATCAGGCCCAAAACATCTCAGTCCAGCAACTGAGCCTCCCCAAAGCCCCCCATTCTTCCATCCCCAAAATGTCACCAAGCTGAGAAATCCCTAGGAGCCCCTGCAGTGCCTGGGCCCTGAGGCCTCATTCTCAGCCAAGTGGAAGTAGGATTCTCCTTTGCATAAATCAGGGAGCAGAGCCACCCCTCCAGGCAGGACCTGGCAGGAATGACAACAGGCTCCTTTGTCTAATGGATGTACCCCACTGTCCCCATCTCCAGCTTTCAGATGTTCACCCTGAGCTCAGCCCTGTGTGTCAGGACGGTGGGTGTCCGCTCAGGGAGGACTTGAAGCTCTGTCTACTTCAGGAGGGGCTCTCCCAGGGTGCTTCCTCTGCCACCCACAGCTGCCAGGAGTTTTGCTGGTACCATCAGGGTATGGCCTGCTGCTCCATAGGCAGGTGGGGAGGGTGGCAGTAAGCTCAGGACAGGCTGGGGTTTGGCCTGGTGTCTGTGTGCTCTCAGCCCATCCATGCCCACTCTGAGCTCTCCTGGCTCCCTGGAAGTGTCTGGTCTTGTCATGTGGTGCCGTAGGATGCAGGGGGCTGGAGATGCTGGTCCAGGCAGGGGAAGCAGTAGAAGGGGTCCATCCCAGATGGGCAGCCCTACTTTAGGCTGGTGACTTGAGTAACGTTCTTCTAATTCAAGGCAAGACAGGAGTTTTACGGTCGAGCAGATTTCTCTCAGAAGAGATTTACCTGAAACAAATTGTTCAGGTAAAATAGAGAGAAATAAGGGAACTGGGAAGAGAGCATGTTCCTGTTTCATCAAGCCCATGTCTGTGTGTCAGTCCACGTGTCCATTGTGTGCTGGTGAGGGAGGCAAGCTGCTCACTCAGATGTGAGGACAGGACCATCAGGCTGTCTGACCCTAACTGGATGCACCATCTTAGAGAGGCAAGAGGCTTGTTCAGAGGCAAATGGTGCTGGGTAGAGGGCAGATCTGACTTCCCACTGCAGGTTGGATCCTTTAGGATGCACCCATGAGCTCCATGGGCCTGGGCCTCCCCATGCCCATAGGCCAAGCCAGTATCTCCCCTGAACATATGGGGCAGCAGGGACCCCACCTGGCCTCTAGCAGATGTCCTGGGCCTTAGGCTACTAGAACTCTGTCCCATGTGCTGCCTCCTCTTTCCATTCTGAGCAGACCTTTCTGGCAAACCTTCCTGGCCTAGGGTTCCCTGTGCATGTCAGGCCTCTGAGACCAAGGCCACAGGCACAGAAACAGGTGCCCCAGAACAAACTTGCCTCATCCTTCATGGTCAGACCCAGCCAAAATTTTCAGCTTCCTTTTCCAAACTTGAAGCTGGTGATTTCTATCTCTTCTCTGGTGTTTGAATAGAACATTTGTACCAAGGAGCCTCCCTGCTTGCTAGAGTAGCCATCTGTCCCTTTCTACTCTTAGGCCACTGACCACCCAGAGCACTCAGTGCTTTTGTGGCCAACCCCTGCCTGGGATGGAAGCCTGAGACTCAAGCTTTGGCTGTTGTCAGAGTATATGGGGACCTTTCTAGAACAGAGAGTTCAGAGGGAGGGTCCAGGGCCTTTGGTCTGTGTAGACATTTGAGAGGATGCATGTAAGGCACACATATCACTTGGTAGACCTGAGAATGGCTATGGTGCAGCATCTTCCATGAGCCATCTTGTCCTGCAGAGGTAAAACAAACTTGGGGTGTGGGGTAGGGATGTATCGTCCCAGGCCTGGTGCCTCGTATCAGTCTGGCCACACACTGGCCATCCCTTTCTTCCGTGCCCCACCAAGCTTCATCCCACCATTCCTGTCAGCATCTCAGGAATGGGCAGGGGTTCAGGGGTTTCCTCTTTCTGACATCTCTACCGCCTCTGAGGTTCTGGCACCCTGCTCCTCTCCCAGGGGCATCTGTCACCCATCTGACCTGGCCAGGCCCAAATAAGCAGGAGTGGGGCTGAATGCCTACCCATGGGCCCTGAGGACTTAAGCGCAGGCAGCCAGGAGCCAACAGATGGGCAGGAGGCTTTCCATGTGCCTTTCCTGTGTTTGTTCTGTGCCTGTCCTACCCACATGTGTGTGGCCTAGTGTCCTGTCCTGAGTCTCCCCAGGTGCCTGACAGGTCGGCACGTGCTTGTCCCATCCTGAACATTCAGGGCATCACCCTCCTTAGCCTCAGTCACATGCTTTCCTCTGGGGCCTTTCAGATTGGGTTCCTGATCCCCATTTCCCCTTCCATCATCTTCTAGTAGAAAGGGGGTTACCCATACCTGGGCTCAAGGAGAGGCAATGGGAGAAGTTGGAATACAGAGGTCCCCCAGGAACAGGTGGTAGAAACAGTCATCCTGAGATTAGGGGGGACACCAGCTTGAGTAGAACCTCTTGGGAGCCCTGAGATGGCTGTCATCGGCCTACATTGTCCTGAGCATCCTCTAATAGATCACAGGGCCCTCCCTGTGGCTTTACCTGGCCTGTGAGAACCCCCTCAACAGTTGCCCCTGCCCCCACCTAGTCTCAGGGACAATGATGACGGCAGCCCTCTCTTCTATCTGCAGCATTCTTCCACCCTTGGCAGCGTGTTTGGGGATTCGTACTATGAGCAGCAGATGGCGGCCAGGCAGGCCAATGCTCTGTCCCACCAGGTGAGCGGGCGCCCGGGCCACAGTGCCCTCAGCAGACGCTCGCCCGGACTCCGCCCTCCCTTGGGCATTAGCTTTGCTTCTGGCCTCTCCTGTCTCCAGGGAGTAGAGTGTGTGGCTGCCTTTGCCTCCGCTTGTGTCTGTGCCCAGTGGTACAGTGAACACCGGCAAGGGTGGTCATTGGCAGTCACAGTGGCACTCAGTGTGGGCCATGCATGTGGGTTTGCAGGAGGTTATGCTGGCTCTGTGTGGAGGTTGGGTCAGGTGTGCAGGCACAGGAGGGGTTGGCTGCTACTTGGAGCTGGTTTCTCACCCATCCATCCATTTATCCATTCATCCCACAAGCCCTGAGGGGGTGTGTGCAGACAGGCTTGGGTGGGTTTGGAGAGGGTGATACCCCAGGGTAGAGTGGCTCATGCAGGCAGCCCTGGGTGAACCAGAGCACAGCACTGGGCGTCCTTCAGAGGAGGTAGTCCTGGCAGCCGCAGGAGGTCTAGCCCACAACAGCCAGGACTAGCAACCAGCCTCATGCCCTGTGTCTCCTCCTAGCTGGAGCAGTTCAACATGATGGAGACGGCCATCAGCTCTAGCAGTCTGTACAGCCCGGGCTCTACACTCAACTACTCGCAGGCAGCCATGATGGGCCTGA
The DNA here is from genome assembly GCA_030015415.1 of Cynopterus sphinx. Classification (NCBI taxonomy): domain Eukaryota; kingdom Metazoa; phylum Chordata; class Mammalia; order Chiroptera; family Pteropodidae; genus Cynopterus; species Cynopterus sphinx. Next base: position 48,927,441 of record CM057390.1, on the reverse strand, counting down.
TGGGCAGCCATGGGAGTCTGCCTGATACACAGCAGCTGGGCTATCCCAGCCACAGCAGTATCCCCAACATTATCCTCACAGGTGAGGCTCTGGGTAGGGATTTTAGTCCTGGTGTCGCCTTGAGGCTGTGCAGCCCCAGTGGGGAGGGAAGTCCCCCATCCTGTAGGGTGAGTTGTGACATGACTGGTGTCCCTGCTCTTGGTATAGACCCAAGGAAGCCAGTCCCCTCCCCACCCCACAGCCAACCTTGACTAACTGCTGGACTGTGGACAAGCCAGGGAGATACACATCTGGATCCTAGACCAGGCATCCAGCATCCTATGCTCAGAGTGAGTGCTAGACATTACCAGGCTAAGTGTGCTAAGTGTGCAGAGATACTGGTGACCAGGGCAAGGGGTGAGCCCTGACTGGTGGGGTATGTCCTGTGCAGCCACCAGAGATGTAACAGCTTTCACATGCTGCAGTAAGTGTCCCCAGGTGTCCTGAGATGTGCATGGCACAGGTGAAGAAGTCCCACTCCATCTAGCACAGAACCCATACCTCTGATGCCCTCCCCATCCCCAGCTTCCCCCTGAAGGATCTGGGTTTTATTGAAGAAGGAAGCAGTTTCCTTGTAAGCTGGGTCTGTCATGGGATTGAAGGGGATGCCCCATGGTAGTCCCCATTGATATCCGTAGGCTGGAGAGGTCAATGCCCGGATCTTCACAAGGCCTGGACCCCAAGTACTGACTCAGTGCTTCCTCCCCACCCTGAGGGTGCCTCAAATGCCTGAGGACCGGGTGCCTGTGATGGCCCCAAGGGCCCAGAAAGACCAGGACTTTCTGAATGGTTCCCAGATGGGGAAACAGGCCCATGGACTCCCTGCAATTAGAGAAAGGAGCCCAGGTTTGAGCCTGGGTCTCTGGGGGAGCCCAGACTTCCTCCAACCTACAGGAAGGCCCCCAGTACACACACCCCGGCTTGCTTCTCAGACTCCTACACAAGTACCAGTTGGTTGAGTGGACGAGGCCCCTGTGAGTCTGGGGCTGGACCTTTCTTTAGGTGGGGCTGTCCTGTGCACTGTGGGGTGTTGAGCAGCATTCCTGGTCTCTACCCATGATGTCAGTAGCACCCTCTTCCTCAATTTTGACAACTGAAAATGTCCCAGATATCACCAGTGTGCCCTGGAGGGTGGACCCTCACTAACCACCCCTGGGGTGACCCAAGTCCTCTTCCCTGAACATGGGGGTGGGGAGCCAGGGCTGAGCTGAGACTTGTGCCCCTCTCCCCCCACCCGCCAGTGACTGGAGAGTCCCCTCCCAGCCTCTCTAAAGAACTGACCAGCACATTGGCTGGGGTCGGCGATGTCAGCTTCGACTCTGACAGTCAGTTCCCCCTGGATGAACTCAAGATTGATCCCCTTACCCTGGACGGACTGCACATGCTCAACGACCCTGACATGGTCCTGGCTGACCCAGCCACTGAGGACACCTTCCGGATGGACCGTCTGTGAGCGCACGTTCAGCACTCCACCGCCCAGCCCCGGCTCTGTCACCCCGCCGGTCAGTGGTTCCGACGGTGTCTCCCTGAGCCCAGGGACTGCACACTCCATCCCTGCAAACGGCTGAGCTTGTGATTCTGGCTTGCAATGCCGCCAGCGCCCCAAACTGTCCCCCAGCTGTTCACCTCCTTTGGGAGGCCGAGTGTTGCCCCCTTGGACCCTCCCTGTGCACACGCTCTCTCACCCCACACTCTGGGCCATGAGCCGTCAGTTTTTTTAAGATGCAGAAAGCGTGTTGGGCAGGGCCGCCAGCCTGGGGGCACTGGGGTCCATGATGCGGTGGGCGGACGTGCATTTTCGACTGTTGTCCAGCTCTCACTGCCTTCCTTCATCCCCAATCCCCCACCTACCCACCAGCTCCAGTTTATGGTTAGGTAGAAAGTCAGCCCCACCCGCCAGAGGGAGAGGGCGCCAGAGAGAGGGGCAGACCCAGCTCGAAATAAACACTATTTTGACTGCTGTCTTTTATATTTCTGAGTGCACAGAAAGCTAGAGCCCTTCCTGTGGGGGTGGTGCAGAGATGTAAACAGAGCAGCTAGATCTTCCTGAGCCCCCTCCCACCTTGCCCACCCCCAGCCAGGACAACATGGCCTGCTAGGGGACACATGTAGAGGCAGGGATCATTTCTGGGGGTTTTAGAACTTGTTTTCATCTTTCCTTCTCTGTATTGTGGTCACCGTTACTGTTCTTTACAGATGGGTGGGGAGGGGGTAGCCAGGGCATTTTTATTGTGTTTCTGTTTGTTTCTTTTGGTTCGTATTTACATTTTGACCGTAGACAAGTAGCTGACTCTTTCAAGCCAACATTTGCCTGAGAGCATGTTTTTATTCCAGAAATCCTACATTATACATTTTTTAAGGCTAATTGCAAGCAGTCCAGACTCTGAGTTGTGTCTCTGGCCTCTTGAATCCCAAGTTATCTCAAAACAGAAGGGTCAAGTGGCTGCCTGACCCAGTGAGAGCTAGTTGTGCCAGGTGGAGACTCTGGCAGAAGCTTGGTGGCTGGAAGTGCCTTCGCTCTGGCCATGTAATAGACTCCTGGGAAGGAGCCATTGCTTTTATTAAGGGCCCTCCTGAAGGTGCCCACTAGTCCTCAGGGAGGGTGCGTCCCACACACACCCTGAGGCTGGCAGCAGCTGTGGCCCCTTTGCTCCAAGATGCCCCGGAGACAGGGCTGTCTTTCACTTCCACCCCAAGAACCAGCCAACATCCTTCCAGCCACCTCTTTTGTAGTTGCTCTTCCTGGCAGGGCTGGGTTTGGAGGCAAAGAGCAGCATGCTTTTAGTGGCGGGGTTTCCAGGTGCTTCTCAAAGTGCCTCAGGAGGCTGAGGTGACTGTCCTACCTTCCAGGCCCTTCCAGGGGCGGCGGACTGGCTTTATTTTCTGTTGGCTGCTTTAGTAGGGACCGCCGTTTCAGTCCCTCCCAAGTTACATCTCCACTTGCTCCTCCACCTGCCTTTGGGCTGACACTTCTGCGTGGTGCATTTCTCTGTGGTGTCGCGCCACCCCTCTGCCTGGGCCTTGGGAGCCTTCATTTCTGTGGGAGCTAGATTTGATCCTAGCAACTGTCCCTCCCTCTTGCTTCCCAGCCAGGCTGTTAGCTCATGTCCAGTGGCTCAGCGGCCACAAGGGTGAGGAGCCCCCTATCCTTGGTCACTTGTCCCCACCACCATTGTCTGGGCTGGGGGAATACAGTATCAGTCCGTCCAGGTTCAGGGCCTGTCCTGCCACCATGGTGGAGACTAGGGGCAGAGATGGGGACTTTTTTTTTTTTTTTTTAAGAAAACCTACATGTACATAGAAGAGTTTGGTTACCATTAAACTTGTATGTAGAACTTTTTAAAAAATGGCCTTAATAAAATTACAAGCAACCTTCCTGGATGCAATTTTCAAACAAGGCGTTGGTGACCCAGTGAGAGAGCCTTGTCAGCCTGCGCTTCCCATCTGCCTGGCACTGGTTCTAGTTGCAGACCAGCAGGAGAGGCCCATGGCCTGGAGCATAGGTGACACTGTATTAACACGTGGCCTCAGCCTGTGAGGGGCATAGGTGCAGAGCTATTCTGGGAGGGTATCCCCACCAGGACCCAGCGGCTAGGTGTCTCTGTGTCTTCCAAGGGGTTACCCCCGCCTGGGCCTGGGGAGGCTTCCCAGGGTCTGCAACAGGGAGGGGACTTTTTTTTTTTTCTTAAATATCGCTTCTCTACTAAATATTCTTGAGTTGCCAAGACTTTCTGAGGCAAAACAGCATAAGGGAATCAGTCCTTTGACTTGTGAAGTGAAATACTGTGATTTCAAGTGAGCTGTGTCATGAGGGGCAGCCCAGGTCTGCAGCCTATCACCACCCATGTCCTGCTCACATGCTTGGAGCAAGCCTGGACATCAGGCCTGGACACTCAGCCCACACTGGCTCAGTGGTCAGCCAGGCTTTCTCCTTACACCCCCTGAGTACTCCTGGCTTTGGCTGAGCCCCTTCAGCTCTGCAAACCTTGCCCCTGGGAACACAAACTACCTGGCCTGTTCCCCCCTGTCTCAGTTTACTCTCTGCCCTCCAGGTCCCCAGGGCAGCGAGTTTGTTTCCCCACATGGCTCCTGGGCAGAGGATGGCATCCAGGGCCAGCCCTTCTCTGTGTCCTCTGGAAAAGAGAGCTGTGCCCAGGCTGACTGGAGAAGGCGGGATCTTGTTGGGATCATGGTCACCCAGTATGGGGGCTTGACTTTTCAGCCTCCCTGCTGTTATCTGCTTTGGGGTTTTCAGGACTGGAAGGATGGTTCTGAGTGGTCTGTGTGTTTAGCCTGACTTCCATCAGCTGAGCTCCTGGGGGTCCAGTGGGGCAGCCCATTTTGAGGCCCATTTGTCACAGTGGGTAGGAAAGGTCAGCTCTGTCAAATGCCACAGTGAGAGCCTGTGTGGAGGGCAAGGGGCCCTGTGTCCATCCATACACCCTGCTGAGGGTAGATGTCTGATGTGGGGCTGTGGCCTAGTCAGGTTAAACGGGGCTGGGTGGGGCTGATCAGAGTCCTCACCCCTCCAACACCCCTTCCCCCATCTGGTGTCCTGGGCCTCATGAGTGCCTGTGAGCAACTGTCACTAGAGGGGTCCTGGAAGCTGGGGACATTTGGGAACATGCCCCCAGACCACCACCTCTTGGGGACCCGTGAGCTGGTTCATAACCAAACATCCTTCCAACCTCCCCCTCCATTGGACTCTGAGCTTTCTATATTTCTACAGGAGGCCCCCCATCCCCACACAGGCTAGCTGTGTGAGGCATGGAGGCATTGGGGGGCTGACAGCAGTAGTGGCACCCATGACCCTCCCTAGGTTCTGATGGAACCATGGTCACAGGCCACCGGGGGGCCCAGTGTGGGGGCTGAAAGGTCAAGGGTACTGGACACCCAGGTCCTGGCCCATTGCCACTGCAGATGGCATTCCAGGTGAGGGGACTGTGGCCACCTGAGTCCTCCCCATGTGTCCTGCAGATCTGGGAGGAGGACTTGGTGCCTCACTGACCCCAAGAGGCCTGTCTAGGGTCAGTTGGCAGCTGGATCAGTTTCTGTCTCAGTTCTCCTTGGACCACAGGCCCCCACCTCCCTAAGGGTCTCACAGTATGCAACTGGGGTCCCCTAGGACATTCCTCCAGGGGTGCTAGGCAGGAGGGGCTCAGGCCTCTCATGATTCTCATGCCACAGGCAACCAGCCACTCCTTAGGAGAGGGAGTAGGGTGAGCTTTACCCTCAGGACTGGCCACTGGGGTACTCATGAGGGTATGGGGAACACAAACAAGACCCTTGTGACCTGGATCTTGGTCTCCTTTCTGTCACTGGCTCAGACTCATGAGTCTTGGGGCCCCAGGCTCCTCCCAGTTAGGGGAAGGGGAAGGAGCTGGATGTCAGGGGGTCATGGCTGCAGAAGGCTCCCTCTGCTTTCCACCCTCCTGGCCAGCCCCCAATACCCCATTTTTTGGAGGAGCCAGGGACATGTGGCTTGTGGGGGGTGCCCCCATCTCACAGGGTTCTGGAATTTGGGGGCAGTTGATGCCCAGCTCATTCTAGCCCATCACTTCTGACCTCTTGCCCACTGGGCATAAGGGGGCAGTGCTATAGCCTTTGCCACCAGACCCCAGGAGAGAGGGCTTTGGCAGCTGAGGTCCATTGGCCCCACTCCCACAGGAAACTGCCCCCCAGTGGCTGGGCAGCACTACTAATATATGCAAACCCGCCAATCTGAGCCCTGCCCCACCTGTGTCCCTCTGTCCCCAGGCTGGCTCTGCACCCCCCAGCATGTACACTCTGCTGTGGATGTCTCATGGGCTGTGTGTGGGCGCCTGCGGCGGGTGGGGGCAGGCGGCTCAGGGCGCACTTGGCCGGCCCCTGCCTGTCCTCTGGCGTGGACGCTTCTGTCTTTGTACCTTTGCATCCTTTGTAATGAAACCTAATAAAAATCCAATGTTTTCGTCTCTGCCTCCTCTTTTTTCCTGCCCCTCCCCCCACCCCAGAGATGAAGCATGGGTGTCACAAGCATACCAGGTAGAGCCACAAAGAGGCCCCCCCACACCACATAAACATGGACATGAAGACATGCACCCCTCACCACCTCCCCCACCAGCCAGTTATCCTGGCCTGGCACCTGGAAAGGGAGCAGTCCGCCCCCAAGAATCTTAGAGCAGACACTCCAGGGGTGGGGGTCCAGGCCCATGACCACAAGTGGGTGGGCTACAGAAGCAGGCCTGGGGTCTCCCAAATCATGGCTGGACACTCCTAGTCAGAAGGGAACACAGTCAACCCCAGGTCCCCACTCTCAAGCTGGACCCTGCTATGTCCGTGAAGCAGAGACCACAGCCACTGCCCAGCTGAACACACTTTATTTCATCCTCTCTGATCCCTTCTCTCTCCCCAGGTTCCCTCGGTGCTGCAGCCATAAGAGTGGTGGCAGGTCCCCACCCTGTCCCTAGGCCTGTAGTAGCCGCTGGGTCTCGTAGTCTTCTGGGATGGTGTCTGTGGAAGGAGACAGGACAGGTAGGTGAGAAGTGGTGAGCCTGGCAGGGCAGAACCCACGGTCCCCAGTGGGCCTTCCCCTCACCATTGCAGCGGTAGCGCAGGTTGGCCCAGATGATGTTTTCCTGAGAGAAGCAGAAGACCCCCAGGCGTCCACCCCGCATGGTGGTGTCCAGGACCACATTGCTGTCGGCCACCAGCTCAGGGCCCTCGTAAAACCGCACTCTGTAGAGGGGCAGGGGGAAAGTGAAGCCCCTCAAGAGCTTTAGCATCCTGCCCTAGGAGATGGGCCTCTCCTCTCTCAGAGTGAGGGCCATGGGTTCCAACTGCCTGGGCCTCTCTCAGGGAAGGTGGGACTCCTGACCTGTGCCTCAGTTTCCCTGTGTGAGAGGAGAATCATCTAGGGTCCTGCACAGAGTAGATGCTAAGCAGAGTGCCTGAACTTCTGGCAGAGCAGTCATCCCAGGGCCAGTCACAGTTAATTCTAATTGCCTACATTGTTCCCATTTTACAGACAAAGGGACCAAGGTTCCCAGAACCTTTCATCTCCCCTCGGGAGCCAAGGTGGAGCAGGAACTCGGTCCCTTAGCAGTGGTGGGGTCCCCACCTGATGTAGCCCACTTGGGGCCGGTGCTGCAGGAACCAGCGGTAGGATGTCTTGTCCTTCCAGCCCACGTTGCGGGGGTCCTTCCAAAGCAGCTGAACCTGTGATGCTGTGTCCCCCGTGTGCCACAGTGCATTCCGTAGCTGCTCCCCAGGGCCAGTGGAGGACTTCACAGCCTGACATGCACAGAGACAAGGGCACAGGGTCATAGGCCACACTGACCACTGGAACCCCCTCCCAGAATCCTGCCTGGTAGGATTTGAAGATCATGGAGGAGTGAAGGAGGCCCTTGGGGCCTGAACGGGAGATCCAAAAGGATGCCTTCTTGAGGACCATATGGAGATTTGCAGGTGGGTTATAGCGGGCAGCAGTGGTCTGGGGGCTTAAGAGAGGATTTTGGCATCTGTGGATAGGTTTGAGGTCTGCAGGAGGATTTGGTGACCTGTCGAAAGTTTTGGGTGTCTATGGGATAAACAGGTCTAGGGCAGCGGTCCCCAATGTTTTTGGTACCAAGGACCAGTCCTCTCATGAGAATCTAATGCCTGATGATCTGAGGTGGAGCTGAGGTGGTGATGCTAGCACTGGGGATCGGCCGCAAAAACAGATGAAGCTTCGCTCACTCACTTGCTGCTCACCTCCTGGTACCAGTCTGTGGCCCAAGAGTTAGGGACCTTTGGTCTAGAGAATTTGGGAAATTTGTTGGAGAGTTTCTGTGACATAATGTGGTCTTAGGAGTCTGCAGGAGGGTTTGGAACCTGAAAGAAAGTTTAGGGCTCTGAGATGGGGTTTCAGGGCTCAAAGGAAGATCACAGGATACTTGGGGGGTATTTGAGGGCCTGTGGGTGTCCAGAGGAGGGCTGGAAATGGGTGGAAAGACAGATTCATAGAATGATGCTGGGGGGGGCTGTGAAGTCTTTGGGGATCTGTGGAAGGGTTTGGGTCCTCCTAGAAGATGTGGGCTGAAAGGTCACATAGCTAGCACCCCCGCTTCCCCACACACCTTGAGCTGGATGCCAGGTTCAGCCACAGCGCGGAAGGGGTTGGCCTGCCAATACGTCTGCTCCATCTGCTTCCACATGACCACGTAGAAGCTCGAGCTGTCCTGGTAGCCAAAGATGAAGCCGGCATAGTCATCGTCTGTGACAGTGTTCACATGGAACGTGCCTTCGAAGTCGACACCATTGAAGGCCGTGTAACCTGGGGAGGTAGAAGACCAGTGGGGTCCTGGACGCTGGTCCCTACCCAGAATTGAGCCCTGGCTGGCCCGCAGACACCCGCCTACCCCCAGAGTCCACAGTTTACCTTCTAGACCCATATCCTCTCTACCCCATAGAATCGCACTCTGAATACACACAGAGCTCTGCCCATGGCCCCGCCCATTTTATACTTTAGCCCCACCCTGGCCCTGCCCCTGAGCAGCTCCGTGTATAACCTTGACCCTTCCCATGTCTCACCCACAGCCAGGCCAGGATCACTGTTCATCGTCTGCACGATCTCCATCCCCTGATGGGGTCAAAGGAAGAAAAGTTTCAGGCAGGCCTGTAGTTTAGGACCCCAAGTTGGGGGTTTTGGGCTCCCCCGACCTTCCGCCTGGTCCCCGTCCCCACCTGGTTGAGCACCACCCAGTTGGGGTCTATCTGTGCATCACCCTCGGGGTCCAGCACGACCGTCTGGAAGGCACGGAAGTCGGTGAGGGTGACCTCGGCATTCTCCGGACACACATCGATCTTGTCCACCACCTCGTCCGCGTCAAAGTCGCCCTGGCACGCATCACCCACACCATCCCCTAAGAGGAGGCGGGAGACCCCCAGGAGCAGTGAGGTCAACACCATGTCCTGCCCCATGCTTAGCCCTGCTCACACTAGCTACCTGCCCCACCCGTGCCACACACCAACTCTAAACCCTGCCCGGTGGTTCCACACACCCTAGTCTCGGCCATGGGCCCCGCCCATGCCTTACCGTCTGAGTCTTCCTGGCCAGGGTTGGGCACCAGGCGGCAGTTGTCCCGACTGTCAGGGACTCGGTCGTTGTCATCGTCCTCGTCGCAGGCGTCACCTTGTCCATCACGGTCTGAGTCCTGCTGGGCGCTGTTGGGCACTGTGGGGCAGTTGTCCCGCGAGTCCTGGTGCCCGTCCCCATCCCTAGAGTAGATGAGTGGGACAGGAAGTCAATGAGATCCCCAGAGGGCCAGTCAGGAGTCCCCCACCTTTGGTCCCCGCCCCCATCCCAGAAGGCCTCCTTACTGGTCTTGGTCACTATCACAAGCGTCTCCCACAAAGTCGTGGTCCACGTCCCCCTAGGGACAGATGCAGGGGTTTATGATCAGGGCAGAAGAACTCAGAAGCCTTCCACCCACCCCAGTTCCAGAGCCAAGGTCCTCCTGACCCCAAGGAACACACCCTCAGGCTCTTTGACTAGGCTGCAGTCTTGTTAATTAGCCTGGGGCTCAGGCTGTGGGGCAGTGGAGGTGCTTTGACCCAGCTGGGGTCTGGCTTGTTCCCCTTACCTGGTCTGGGTTGCTCTTTTGGGGACAGTTGTCGCAGACATCCCCTACGCCATCACCATCACTGTCCTTCTGGTCTGAGTTGGACACCCTAGGGCAGTTGTCCACTGCATTTCGGATTCCTGCAGGATTCAGGAGAACAGAACAGGACCCCAAAATCGGGGCTGGGCTAGACTGACGTCAGCAGGGCAAGCCTGGGGCTCGCCTGGGACAGAGTCCCACCCCTTTTCTGGCTCCCAATTGCTACAAAATTAAACCAAGTGCTCCTACCCAGCCTTTTAGAGACTTCATGAACAGATGGCCAGGGAGGGGACTGGCCCTCACTCAGGATCAGCTTTACAGAGCCTCCACCTTGCCAGGTGAATGCACCCCTTAAATTTCTGTACCCCAAATGTAAAAAAGGGCTCTTCCCTGGCCCTAAATCCTAGGCTTTGTCCTGCTCTTCCTACCTGCAGCATCCGACACAGCTGGCGTTTTTCTGTTGGTGGGGCACAGTCCAAGGTCCCGGGCTTCCCGAGTAAGCTCATTCTCGTGCTTTCCAAGCCCCGCCCCCAGATGGCCCCGCCCCTCGGTGCCAGCCCCCTCCACCCCCTGCCGCGCTTACGGTCACCATCGATGTCGTCGTCGCAGGCATCGCCTTGGCCGTCCCTATCTGTGTCTTTCTGGTCGTCATTCTTCTGGTTCCGGCAGTTGTCGCAAGCATCGCCCCACTTGTCGTTGTCCGAATTGCGCTGGTCTGGGTTCCGCACCAGTGGGCAGTTGTCCTGGGGAACAGGACAGGTTAAGGGAAGGGGCAAAAATCACTCCCCAGACCAGCCCATCTCCAAGGTCACGCCTCTTTTGCAGGGAGCCCCTCATCCCTCCAGAATCCGATAGTCCAAAATCTGAGACCACGCCCCTTACCCAAGCCCCGCCCTGCCCAGCTCGCCCAGCCCCCACCTCCTCGTTGAGGACCCCGTCCCCGTCCGCATCAGGATCACAGGCGTCTCCAATGCCGTCGCGATCTACGTCCTCCTGCCCTGAGTTGGGCACAGTCACGCAGTTGTCCTAAGGGCGGGCAGGTCAGGCGTAAGGGTCTGGAAGACCCGCCCACCCCATGACGGACCCCGCCCTCCGTGTAAGCCTCCGGCACCACACTACGCCCCTGGGCCCTCGCCCACCTTACGGCAGTTGCGCTCAGAACAACGCAACTTCTCGTCCGGAAAGCTGTCCAGGTCCGTGTCCTGACCACAGAGGAGCCCGTTGCCGGCCCAGCCGATGGCACACTGAGAGTGGGGGGATGAATGAATGTTCCGGCGTCACAGACCCCACCTCCCCGTCCGGTGCTCCTTCTTGTGTGTCCGCACTTACCACGCAGGACCGCGAGCCATCACGCTCCAGGACGCAGTCAGCCTTCTCGTGGCACTGGCTTGGCGTGCCATCGGGGCAGAAGCGCTGTGCGCGCGGACGGCAGCCGGACTCTTGGTCGCCCACAAAACCGGGCTCGCACGGGCCACATTTGAAGGAGCCCTGCGCGCGTGTCGTGGGCAGTCAGCCCAGGTCGCTGACAATTCGCACCCACTCCCGCCTCGTCTCTCCATCCTTCCCCTCTCCCCCAGGGCCTTACCCGGGTGTTGACGCACAGGGAATTGGGAACGCAGTTATGTTGCCCAGTCTCACACTCATTAATGTCTGTGCAAACCTGGGTGGGAGGGAGCGGAGAAGTCACCATCGCCCCTATGTAGACGTCGCCGGACCAGTTCTTGTCTCCTCTGCATTCTACCTTTCTCCTCCATCCCGCCCCCAACCCGGCCATCCCTGACGCAGACCCTTCGCCCGAGACTCCCTCCAGACCTTCGTCCCATATCCTCCCACTGGAACAAGGCAAGGAAAAGGCTGCGAGGCTGGAGGACGCATTTACCCAACAAAATGCGCCCCTCGGCCAAGGCCAAGGCTCTCACCTGCTTGTTGGCCTTGGCGAAAGCCAACCCCACGCCCTCGTGGGTGGGGCCGCTGTACCCGGGTGGGCAAGCCTCACAGCGGAAGCCGGGGCTGATGTTGATGCAGCGGACGCGGGGAAAGCAGGGATGGGCGTTACACTGGGGGAAGAAGGGCCACTGAGGATCGGAGGGCGTGAGCTGGATCCCCCCAGAGCGGAGCCCTACGGTTCCTTTATCTTAAAGTTAGAAAGTCCAAGGGCCATCATCCAGCACTTAAGGAGGTGCCATGGTGCCATCGTCCCAGGGTTCAGATATGACTTTGTCTTAATTGGGGCAGAGGCACGACCAAGCAGGGAGAGGGGCGCGTCTGGGTAGGGGCTTTTTCTGGGACCTGGTGGGCTGGGTGCTCATGGACAGGGGAAGGAATTGTGAGGACGGGAATCCCCAGCGGAAGGTGGAAGTGATTTTCGGGGCGTGAGTGCCCGGCGGTAGGGGAGTTGTTGGGGCTGGAGACATTGGTGGTGAGGGGAGCGGTCGGGATGGGTACCCTCCCCGACCCGGCGATGGGGAGGTCGTCTGGACGTGCGCCCCTGGAGCTGAGTGGGTCCTCCAGGCAGGCAGTCCCAGAGGAGGAGGGGGTCGTGGGACCGACGGGGAGTTGTGGTGGGGGTAGGCGTTTGGGTGTCGTTGGGGTGGTGGGGCGGGCGCACCTCATTGATATCGGTGCAGTGCGAGCCGTTGCCGGTGAAGCCGGCGGGGCAGGGTCCGCAGCGCGCGCCGCTGGCCGTCATGGTGCAAGCCACGCCAGGGAAGCAGTAGTCGGGCGCGCACTGGGGCAGCGGCCGCACGCTCAGGCCCGGCGTGTGCACGGACTGCATCCCTGCGCGGGAGCAGCGGGCCGGTCAGGTCCACGCCACTGGGCGGGGTCTGCCGTGACCACGCCCAAAGGGGGGACCGGCGGGGCTCTCCCGTCTCTACTCTCCACTTTGGTTGTTTTCAGCTTTTCCCTCCGCTTCTCTCCACCTCTCTGCGCCCCCCGCATGGCCTCTGTCTCTTTTTGTGTGTCCCCTTCCCAGAGTCTCTGTCTCCCTTCCCGGTTCCTCTGCCTTTCCCTCATTCACTCTCTCTGTCAGCCTCGTCTTCCTCATCTCTTTTCCTCTGTCTCTCCTTTGCTCAGTTTCTGTTTCTCCACCTCTTCTTGCTTTCCCGCCGCCCCGTTTCTTCCCCCCGCCCCAGCTGCGCTCACCGCACGCATCACACTCCATCACCGTGTTCTTCAGGAACGTGATTTCCTTGACCTGCCGCGCAGGGAAGACGCGGTGTGGTTAGCGGGTCTCCGTCCCTCTCCTTAACCCCTAGGTCTCTCCTCCCCTTCACCCGACCCACTCCCCCCAGGCTCTCCACCCTCCCAGTCCCTCTCCTCTTTCCCTGGGACTCCCATCCCTCTCTTGGGGACCTCCAACCTCTTCTCCGGCACACTTTCCCTCCCCCCTCGATCCTGGTACCCAGGACCCTCTCCACTTCCAATGGGATCCCTTTCTCCTCACCCCTCCCGCACGCTCTCCTACCTCCCAGACCCTTTCTGTTCCAGGCCTCTCCACCCCCGCCTGTACTCCCGTCTCCCGCCCCCCCGCCCTGGTCCGCACCTGCTGCCGCAGCAGCTCCCGCACGTCCCTCAGCGCGGCGTTAGTCTCCTGCAGTTGGTGCAGCATCTGCGGGCCCAGGTCTGCACCTGAGCCGACAGTGGGTGCTTGTGGGGCGTGGAGGCTGGGGACAGACTCCCTCACGCTGCCTCTGTAGGGACCCCATTCCTTGAGCCTCCGCCTAGCTGTCTGCTTTCTCTGACCCGCAAGCCCCGTGAATGCTTCCCAAGCCCCAGGGAGCCACTTCTCCAGGCCTCCCGCGGGTCCTCCTGTCCTTTTGGGAGAATGGGGCACCGCATGTGGGAGGGCTCTGCTTACCCAGCGGGATCTGGCCCTGACCCGACGCGCCAAGGGCGGCCAGGGAGAGCAGAAGAACGCAGGCGGCGGCGAGAACCATGGCGGCAGCGGGGAGCTGGACTGCAGCTTGCTCTCTGCTGCCCGTGAGGCCCTGTAGTGCCTATTTATCCCGGAGGCGCTGCCGCCCAGGGACGGCCCACCACGGCCCTGCCCAGAGTCCAGCCGCAAGGTAAACAGACGGCGGCTGGCCTCTGTGTCCAAGGACCCAACCCACGAGGCTGAACCGAGACCCAGAGGGGAAACTGAGTCACGGGGGTCAGTGCAGGGGTTGGTGGGGATCCAGCCCTCTCAATCACTTATTTATGTGTCCCAGGCTTGGCATGCATGCTGTATGCCAAGCCCGGGACAGAACTGTAGAGACGGTCACCCCATGGCAGCTTCCCTCAACTCACACTTGGGAGAATGGAATCAAGGGTGGCTAAAGGTTAGGATCCTCCTCCCCCTCCCCCACCTCCCACCTCCATCCCCGCTTTAGGTCTGGCTGACCCACCTTCCACTCTTTCCTCACTTGCTTCAAAATGGGGCCAGTGACATTTCTCTGTGCCTCAGTTTTCCCCCTGGCAATAAGTATCAACATTAATGATGATGATTAAAGGAAAGTGAGAGGTTAGGTGAGATCAGGGCCCCTCAGTCTCCCTATGCAGGTCCATGGGTTTCTGCTCCTAATCCCTTACCCCAAAGAGTTCCAGGTGACTCCCCCACCTCTTTCAGGTCTACCCTTTCTGTCATCCTCTGGCTGGTGGGTGCTGATGGGGGCAGCTTCATCATCCAAGAGTGGAAGCTCACTCAGTTTCTCAGTCTGTACAACTGGCTGTGAATTTGTCTATACCCAGCAGGGAGGTATGCATATTAAAGACTCCTGCTGGAGGTCTGAATGGGGGGGGGGGCGTCGGCTTCTATTTGTCAAGACTGTCATATCTTCCAAGCTCTGTTCCAACTGCTGTGGGAAGAGCCTGTAATAAAAATAAAAATTACCAGTAATCAGAAAAATCATCTCTGTCAGCCCAGCTGCGCTCTTAAGCTGCAAAACACCTTGGTTTTCTGGAGTTAACCCTCTCTACCCCTACTTTAGAGGCCTACAACCTCTCTTCTAAAGACAGAAAAACCGAGACCCAAACAGGGAAAGCGACTAGCTTAAGGCCACTTTAAGGGGAGGGGTGAAGCTATGGTAGAGTCATAGCCAGATCTGTTCTCCTGGGAGGCTGCAGAGAAACCAATGAGGGCTTCCTGGAGGAAATGGCAAGGAAAGGGAGGACGCAGATCCGCAGAGGGAAATGATGAAGGTTCTGGGAGAAGGAAGTGTATGGAACTTGGAGGTGGGGAAATTTCAGGCACAGTCATTCATTCCACAAGTTTGCATTGTGCACCTACTGTGTGTCGTGTCCTGTGCTAGACACTGGGAACACAAACCAGTCAGGGCCTCTCCCTCATTGAGAACCTAGGTTGATGAGAGGCATCTATATAATCATCCAAAGGGTTCAGGACTGAAGGGGTACACACAGGCAGCAGTGGGAGATCCAAGGAGGTGCTTGACCCAGCCTGGGGTTGGGGGCAGTCTGGGCAGGCTCCTCAGAGGAGGAGAGGGCATCAAAGTCGGACCAGGAAGATGAAGGGACATGAACAGGCAAAGTGTTCCAGGTAGAGGAACAGCATATGCAAAGGCCCTGAGGCAGAAATAAGCCTGCTAGACAGACTGACCTCAGGTTGGAGAGATCCTGAGGCTCGGGAGAAGCAGTGCCAGTGGTGCAGGGCTCAGGCTATCTTCTGAGGACAATGGTGAGTCTTTGAGGGTGAGTGAGAAGAGGTGGACCTGGAGGGGATATAGGTGGGAACAGCTGGCCCCAGCCTGGGCATTTCCAGTGAAGTGCCTGCTTTGCCTGTTGCTTGTGGCTGGGCCGTGAGCTCACCTCCTGTTTTCCTTGGCATCCAGCACACCTGGAGGCCGCTCCCAGCCGGTGTTGGAATTCTTGGGAAAACCATGGCTCCAGCAGGCTTGCGTGTGCCTCATGCAGCTGGAGCAAAGGCACATGGAAGCCAGGCCCCTGCCACAGGTTGGGCACAGCACTGGGGCTTGAACACACATGGCCTTGTTCAGGCCATGGGAAGAAGTGGGGAAGGTGCTCTAAACAGAGGGAATGGCAAAGGCAGAGTCCCAGAGGATGTCCTGTTTGCAGGTCAGACAACAGAGTCCCAGAGATTGGCATTCTGGTTTTATGCTCTTGCTTCCTGGATCCCACCAGCCCTGAAATCTCCCTTCCAAGCAGCATCCTCTTCCTCCCATGCACAGCTCATCAGCTTCACATTACAGAATAACTCACTCTTTCCCAGCCTTTGTACTTGCTGTTCCTTGCCCCTCCAAGAGGAAGGAAGACACCTCTGTCTTTCTAGTCCTGGCTGATTCTCTCCCCTCCAGGAAGCTCTCCCTGCTCTTCCTGGGCAGGACTTAGAGGCTGGTGTTTGTGTGACAGTTCTCTGGGATCTGAGGCAGTGTATTCCCGGCAAGAAAGGTTAGGATGGCCTGACTCTGGGACTGGGAGTATGTATCTGTGTTTAGTTCTGTTCTTCCCAGCCTGGGTCTCCTTGGGGGCATGGGGGGATGGGGGCATGGGGGCCTGGTGCAGAGAGGGAAGGCTGGAGGGTTTGGTGAGTCATGTTAGTGTAACATTGTTATTATTCCTTATAATTAATGTAACATCATTGTTATTGATATAGTAACCCCTGCCCAGCACTGTACTTGAGGACACACTCAGGGGTTACATGGCCTGGGTTTGAATGTCAGCTGGACACAACCTAGGCAAGTTGCTTGACCTGTCTTTACCTCACCTGTAAAATGGGGGTGATCCTTGTTGAGAGGATTGAATGAGCAAACCCATGCACAGCATCTGGCTCCAGTGTCAGCCTCTTATACATTATGAGATTTACACACTGTCAGAGAGTTCTTATTCACATTTTCCTGGGAGAGGAGACAAGACACCTCAGGGTCACATAGCTGGGATTAGAACTGGCAAAGCTGGGACCCTAAAGGCCTTTATACCCCCTCCCTGCTCTTGATCACAGAATTCAGATGAGAAATGCTGGCCCAGGCCCCTCATTAGCTGTGAAGCATCCACTGCCCAGGACCTCTTGGCCTGAGCCTTTGGCTGGTGCGCCAGCCAGCCCCCCTTCCCACCATGCCAGTTTCAGCGGTTCTGGGAGCCTGGCCAGGCTGGGCCATAGGGCTGATGCTTACTTGATGGGGCCCCCAGGGCGCCTCCTGGCAGAGGCTTGCTGGGCCAGGAGACATGTGGGCGCCCCTAGCTTACCCAGCTGCCTCCCTTTTTGCATCCAGAGGGAAAATATGTCGGGAAGGCAGCCGCCCTGCCCTGGGCGGGCCCAGCCACAGGCCCCGGGTCTGGGGAATTCATCAGAGCAGCGAGAAAGGCCACAGTAGAGGAGCCTGACCCAGCCTGCCTCTAACAGCCTAACTGAAACCATCTCTCCAAAAGGACTAAGTGGCACGGGGCAGAGAGACAGGGTGCCATCTTGGCACTGGAGCCTGGTAGATCCTCTCTGACTTGCTCTAAGACCTTCAGCAAGCACTGCCTTATCTCCCACCCTCCATTTGCCCCAGCCCTGTCCCCATTCTGTCTCAGTCTCCCTAAAAGGTGATAATAAAGAAGAAAACAAGAAACACAGTGGCTACAATTTTATTCCGTAAAATAGCAAATGCTCAAAGCCTTGCCAACCACTTCTGTGGGTTTTCCATTTCTGTTCCCCCACCTCTACTCTTCACAGCTTCAGGCGGCAGGAAACCGTCATTGTGGGAGGCAACAGGGCACAGTGATGAAGGCCTTGGCCTCTGACATTTGGGCCCTGAATTTCATATCCCAGTTCTGCTATGGGACCTAAGGCAAGTTGCTTAATTTGTCTGTATCTCAGTTTCTCTCTCTCTCTGTCTCTCTCTCCCTCCCTTCCTCCGAAGAGGGGAGGATCGCCTTTGAAAGTTTATTTTAATGTAAATTTTTATTTCTGAAGTTTAGCAAGCAGAGTTGCTTCAGGAGAGAAATAACTTCACTAGGAACACTAAGATTTAATGATGCAGGAGTCATGGGTACTGATTTCTAAGAACATTTTACACGGACGTTATCTTCATAGTTTTCCAGGGAGCCCTGAAGCAGGACAAAGGATCACTGCTCTTTCTTCCTTTCCTCTCACATGTAATGAGAGTTTTAGAAAAACAAGCCTGCATTTGTGTTACAGGGTAAGAGCCTACCTGCAGGGTGAACTGCAGAATGGTTGTTCTCTTCTTCAGTCCCTCTCTCTCTGTCAAATGAAGTGAAAAATGGAAATGCTTTAAGATTCATCCACAGTAACAGTAGCAGTCAAAACCAAGGTGAAAATGGAGACCACGAGAGGCCCACTTCTTAGGGTCATCATGAGAACTGAATGAGTTAGTCCATGGAAAGACCTGAGCTCTCGGTTGGTAATGTCTCCACTCTCCAGACAGGTGAACTGAGGCTCTGTAAGGCAGATTTGTTCTGTTGCCTCGATTTGGGCACTGCATGCTCAGAGAGGGAAGTCACACACTCCCTCTCCTCCTTATGAAGGTACACAGCCTGGCTACAGAAAGAGGGTCTCCCATCCAGGGGTCTGTGGCTCTGTCTGAAGAGGGTGGGCAGATGGACAGAGCCCTGCCCCTGATTCCTCATGCCCCATCCTCCAGCCCCCACCCCAGCTCATTAACAGGAGGCCCTTGTTCAGCCCAGTGGTGGATGGACAGACACCTTGGGCGGGGTGTGTTTACCCACTGGTTGCCGGGCTGGCAGAGGCCTGGCTGGGGCATAGGCCAGTGGAGGATGGAGGCTACTAGGCAGGGAGGAGCCCCGGCTCCCAAGTGGGAAGGCTGGCACAAAACAGGTGCCAAGTAAGTGATTATTGATCAGTGGGATGAAATTAAATTACTTCATCCTCTGGACTGACATTGACCCCGTCCTGCACAGCCAGCGGGTAGAGTAGGTCTTGGCCTCTCACCCTGAGGTGGGTGGCCTGGAAGGCCAACAAGTGCACATAAGCTGCTTGGAGCACTTGCGCACAGAAGTAGGGCCTACTGGGCTGGAGGAAGAAGTCCAGTGGTCATGGAGGCCACTGCATGGGGAGATTTTGGTACTGGGACCTGACTGGGCAAATGGTTCTGGCTGACTAAGAGCACCCCAGGCACAGGGCACAGCAGGGGCAAAGGCCATGGTGGGATGTGCCTGACATGTTGGAGATTCGGCAAGGTGGCAGGTGCAGCTGGAACAGAGGGGCCCTGGAGGAGGAGAAGCACAAGACCACAGGGAAGGGTGTGGGAATGGGAGTACTACACAGGGACAAAGTCATGATCCAGGAGCAATGTTTGGACTCCATGTGCCTCTCCAGCCCCATTTCTGTCTTCTTTCCAGCCCCTTTACCTGACTGCTCCCTGGTGCACCAACCTCTTTAACTTGGCTCACCCCTTGTCCCAGTTAGTGGCCTTCTATGGCTTCCAAAGTGCCCTAGGCATCCTCCATCATAGCTTGACCACACTACATGGGCACCTTTGAGTTACATGGGCTATGTGGCTATGTCAAATGAGCCCCACCATCTTGTTCCCAACCATGTCTTCAGCATCATGCACACATGATGGAATAAATAAATGCCAATAAAAAAATGGATATACAGGTAGGTGAATGGATGGTTGTATGATGGTTAAGTGGATAGATGATAGATGAGTGGATAAGTCGGGGGACGGATGGATAGATAGGTAGATGGATGATGGATAGATATACAGGTAGGTGGATGGATGGTTGGCTGATGGATGAGTAGATGGATGGATGGGTGGGTGGATGGATAGATGAATGAGTGTAAAGGTGGGTGGGTAGATGAATGAATAGACAAATAGATGGATGATGGATGGATGGATGGATGGATAGATGGATGACAGATGGACAGATGGCTGGGTGGGTGGATGAATGGACAGACAGATGAGTGAACAGATGATTGGATGGATGAGTGGGTAGGTGGATAGGTGGGTAGATGGATAGATGGACTCTCTCCAAGAGTCTTTCTGGCTATGTGGTAACCTCATTTAGAGGTCACTGTGAGAAGTCAATAAGAGAATAAAGAATAAAGGTGAAGCACATGGGTTGAATAATCACTAGAGCCAAGTTGTTTCAAAGGATCCAAGAGTCACGAGGCCATAGAACAATGAACCACAGAACTAAGAAGTGACAGTAATAATATAATGGGTTGTTGGATCTATGGGACCATGGAGTGCCACAGAACTTTGGGCCTTGAGACCACAGAGTGCTAAAGCTACAGAATAATGGGATTTTAGAGCCATGGGACCCCAGCATTGGGCCATGGCATTGAGAGAGCCATGCACCCAGGGTAATGTCAGCAGAAGCACAGAACTGTAGGATAGTGGAAGCCACAGGACTGCAGCGGGGCTGAGACACAGTCCTGGGGTATCCCACATCTGAGGTGCCACAGGATGACATCTCAGAACTGACCCCAGCAAAACTGCCCTCTCAGCCACACCCTCATCTGCTGACTGTCCAAGGAGGCTCCCAAGGGCCATCGGAGCTATGAGGCTACTTTCCTCCATTTCTGGGCAGCCACAGGAGAGAAGGACCATGACATTGCTTTTGCCTGCAGACAGCCAACCGCCACTCAGTGAATCCCTGTGCCAAGTGAGGCCATCCAGGTGTCGGGAAACAGTGCCAGCCTCCAGCCAGGCGCGCCGGGACATCGAGTGCCCAGCAGCAAGTGGAAAAAGAATCAACGAGTTTCTTCTACATTCATATCCTTTTAAAAGCCAATAGCAACACGGCATGGAGTGGAGGCTGTACCCTGGCACATCCCCTCTGGAAGGCAGGAGTCAAAGCCCAGCTCGGATTCCACTAGTCACGTCTGTGTATTAATGAACTCTTCTGGACAGCAACTGTTCTCCCAGCAGACCCCACACCTGACACACAGAATAACCAGTCTGTTTTGGAGAGGGGTAGCAGTCAGCTCCAGCACAGGCCTCCCTGGAAGACCGTCACTGTGGGGCAGCTCTAGGCCTAGCTGAAGCCCTTTCCGCTCTGCTGGCTTCCTGACCTCCCCTAGGTACCAGGCAACTTTGAACATCAGAAGGAAACAAGCCTGGCCCAGACCTGAATGACGCTGCTACCAGCCTGTTATTTCCAAATGACTGGCAGGTGGCAGAGGAGGAACTCACGGGAGGGGCCTCCTCACTCCATCACTGGTTCCAAAGCTGCTCCCAGCCTCGCTTCAAGCCCAAAGGGTTGAAATGAGAGAACTATAGAATCACAGTGACCATAACCCAGAGCTGGGAGGGGGGCAATGAGCAAATAGAAGCCCAAGATATTTGCTCAAGGCCACATTGTAAACGAGAGGCAGACCTTTTCTTTTTTAAACTGTTTCATTGTGGTAAAAAGACATAACTATTTACTATCTTAATTTTTATGTGCGCTGTTCAGTAGCATTAAGTATGTTGTTCACATTGTGCAACCATCACCACCGTCCATCTCCGGAATTCTTCATCTCAAAAAACTGAAACTATGTCTCTATTAAACAACCCCTTAGCCCCCTCCCCCACTCCCTGGCACTAACCTCCACCTTCTCAATCCACACTTAAACTGTTTTCTCTTAGCGACTAGGATCAGAAAATCTGGAAGTGATTTAATGCACCTGATTTTAAACAACAACCTTGCTCCCCTTGCCCTGCTGGGATTACTGGGGTCTTGTCCCTTGTGTTCCAAGCTGGATCGTGGATGGTCCAAAAGGGGACCTTGTCATAGAAGTCATAATGCTCCTTGAGGTAAATAATATTTTTCTTCTCATTGTAAAGTTGGAAAAACCAAGGCCCAGGGAAGTGACAGCCCTTGTTCAGGGAATCCCACACTCCATCACACCTGCCTGAAAAGCCCTCAGAACAAGGCTGGACATGGCTTGTCTAACATGAGGGTCCCAAAGCCCAGCTCAGGGCTTGGCCCACAGTAGGTACTTCATGAGACCTTGAATGTGGATGCGATTCCAGAGCAATGAAACATTTTCCAGATGGGAAACTGTCACCCCTTGTGGCCAGAGAGATGTTGGGACCCGGCTTTTTGCCCCCCGACCCCTGCCCCTGCTCCTGAACAGGCCCTTGGGTGGGTCTCAGGGCTGTGGATTGGCATGCTTCCCAGGGCTGTTTTTCCACTCAGCCTTGGATTTGATGCTGGAGAAAGGCCTCAGTGCTGGTGATTATTTATTTAACCTTTGCAGCCAGAGACTCAAAGCTGAAGCCATTTTGCACTCCCCCTTTTTCTCCACCAGGCTTGGCCATCACACCACATGAAGGCCTGACACCCTGGACTCCTGGACACTGGGCCTCCACAAACCGCATGGTCATGGGGCTGTATCCAACTGCACATCTGGACTTTTCTACTTGGTCCTGGTTTCCAGCTAAAGCAAAAGGTCCCGGGATGGGGAAAATGTGGGCCTCGCCTGCTTGCACAAATGTTGAGGGTCAAGGGCTTGGCCCATGCCTCTGTCTGCCTCTCCGTAGTGGACCTCATCCAGGTTCAGACGTCAAAGGCCTCTCCTTGCTCACAAGGCCCATGGTTCCATTTGGAGCAGGACCAGCCTGGCCCAGACATGTTGGTCCAACCAGACACTGGAGCACACAGCCAAGGTAGAGCTGTTGGTCCCTGACATCACCTCTGTAGGGCTTCCTGTCTTAGGCAATGGCCCCAACATCCACTCAGGACTGGGCCTGAGACCTGGGCAGCTGTGCCCCACATTCAGAACATCAACAAATCCTGTTCCCTCAGCCTCCAAAACATTCTAGTCCAAACACTTCTCCCATCCCTATAGCCCCACCCTGGTCTCAACCCTGCTAACTCCTTTCTGGACCCTGCCCCAGCCTCTTCCCATGGGAGCCACAGGAGATGCCTCAAAATTATAAATCAGATTGTTTTTTTCTCCAGCCACACACCCTCTATGGCTCCCCATTACTTTCAGAATAAAACCCATCTCCTCCCTGTGGCCTGCAAGGTACCACGTGATCTGACCTCAGCCTGTTCCCCAGCCCATCTCCTCCTCCTTTGCTCACTCTTCTCCGCTTACACTAGCTATTTCTCCAACAGCCAAACCCTTTCCCTACCCCAGGACCTTTGTATGAATCATTCCTTCTGTCTGGAATCCTCATCTTCCATATTTACATGATACTTTCTCATTTTTCAGGTCTCAGTTTAAAGATCACCACCTCAGGAGGCCTCCCCCAACTTCTGAGCAAAAATAACTTTACTCAAGTTTCTTCCAAATACTCTTTGAAATCACTTTCTTTGTATTTGTATGGAAATTATATTTTACCCCCAATGCGTACTATCATGCCCAGCACATACTAGATGGGGTTGTGTCTTCTCAGTGACTAGGGGACATATCAGCTCAGTGCCAAAGTCTGAGAAATATTTACTTTTCTGAGGCCCCCTGAGTGCCCCCAGCAACATCCTGGGTTTCATAATCCAGAACTTTATTCTTAATACATGCTAGGGTGGTTTGGAGCTCACAAGCAGCTCTAGGAGGCCAGGAGGAGGAATCAGCTGAAGGAGGGATAAGAATCAGCCAGATCAGAAGCCACAAACAGTGCTCAGGGTTGGGGGAGCAGCATGGATAAAGGCCTGGAGATGATGGAGAACAAGGCAGCATTCCTGGAACAGGGTGTGGTGGGGCCAGCTCATGTGGAGTAAGGGAAGACAGGCAATGGATTCTGGACTCCATTCAGGGGTGTTGGGGAGCCATGGGAAATGTGTGAGCAGAGGGCACATCAGACCTGTACCCCATCACCTGAGCTGGATACCAGGAGGCTCCCTCCCCAGACCTCAACAGCTTGTGGATTTAAAACGCTAATGCTGGCTGGGACTATCTTGAAACAGCTTTATACAAATTCCTGTGGAGTGGACCAGGCCACTTGCCATCCCTGCCACCACAGGGCTCAGAGAGGTCCACGGTCTGCAGGAACCTCCCAGACCCATATAACATGCTGACAGCCACCTGGCCCTGCTGGAGATTCTTGCCCCAACCCTGAATAGCAGGGTCCCCCTAACGCCCTGGGTCTGGCCCTGATCTTTGGCGGATGCCAAAGACCTCTCTCCTTATTCCCCTGGAATTTTCCTTGCAGGCCCTGCCAACATCTTCAGGAACATATAAAGGAAAATGTTTCCAGTCTGAGGAAAGCTGTTTTATGGCTCTCAAGGCTGGGAGTCTGGCTGCAGAGTGGAAAGGTCTTGTCACACTGCTATTCCTCTGCAGAGCCACTCAGACCCAGCCTGCCCTCTCTGGAGACTTGGTTCTGCAGAGAATTTCTAGCTTAGCTAAGCAAAGTCCTCCTAGACCCCATCCCTGGACAGGGGAGAAATCCCCTAGAAAAACAGAGGCCCAGGCTACAGCCCAGAACTGATACATTTTCCTGTATTTATTCACTCAACAAACACCTGCTGCACTCCCACTGCGCCCTGGTCTCTGTGTGAAGGTCTCTGTGTCAGTTACTGTGGACACAGTGAGAACAAGTGGGACCTGTTCTATCTGCGGGTGGGGTTCAAGATTGGGTGGGTGGGGGCTCCACATTACCTTCATGTCACAGGGTTGAAAGTAGAGGCCAGGGAGGCTGGCAGCTTGCCTGAGAACATGCAGTATATAATCAGAACTGATGAGAATGAATATACTTAGAAGTTGTAGAAACTTCCTCCATCCATTGAGTCTTTGGCCTGTGGGATGCAAGAGTGGGGAAGGCCATAGAAAACCCCTGAATCTGTCCCCATCCCCAACACAACCAGAAACAGTAACAAAATCACATTCACAGAGATTAGACCACCATCAAAGGCCTAATTAATGTAAGGAAGCGTCCCTAATTTCTCTGTTTAATTCTCTGCTCAGCCATGTAGACACCAGATGGGCCTTAGAGAATCACCATGGATTGCAGCAGGCCTGACGAAGTGGATGTCCCATCCAGCTGCTGCATGGACTGGGAGGCCTGGCCAGAGTGTATTACCAAGGCCCCAGGTATGTCACACATGGCCATTGGTTTGGGCCCTGGATCCTTTACTATTTCAATTAGAAAGAGGGATCAGAAACAGTTCACATTCCTACAAGAGGAACAAGGATATGCGTTTATAATTTTGCCCCATGGTTAGGACTGCCAGATAAAATACAGATGCCCATTCTATTTGAAGGGCTAATGGAAAAGTTCTGGAACTAGATAGAGGTGGTGGTGGCATAACACTATGAATGTACTAGATGCCAAGGAACTTGTACACTTAAGTATGGTTAAAATGGTAAATTTTATGTTATATATAATTTCCCACAATGAAAAACAAACAAGTTAACAAAAATACAGAATGCCTAATGGAATTTGAATTCAGATAAGCAAAAAATAATGTTTTAGGGTAAGTATATCCCAAATATTGCCTGGGTTATACATATTCTAAAATTTTATATGCCATTCCTCATGATTAGTCATCAGAGAAATGCAAATAAAAACCACAATGAGATATCACCTCCCAACCATTAGGATGGCCACAAAACAACAAAACAAAAACAGAAGACAAAAATGCTAGTATGAATATAGAGCTATTAGAACCCTTGTGTATTGTTGGTGGGACTATAAAATGGTGCAGCCACTATGGAAAACAGGATGGAATTTCCTCAAAATATTGAAAATAGAACTACCATATGATCCAGCAATTCCATTTCTGGGTATATCCCCAAAAGAATTAAAAGCAGAGACTCAAACAGATATTTGTATACCAATGTTCATAGCAGCATCATTCACAATGGCTCAGAGGTAGCATGAACCCAAGTAACTATAAGCTGTTGCTCCCCATCCCCACCCTGCCCTGTCCCCAGCCCCTGGTAACCACTAGTCTACTTTTTGTCCCTATGGATTTGCCTGTTCTGGACATTTCCTCTCATTGGAATCATACGACATGTGACTTTTGTGTTTGGCTTCTTTCACTCAGCATCACGTTTTTAAGGTTTATCCAGGTCGTAGTGTGTGTCAGTGCTTCATTACTTTTTATGGATGTGTGGATGGACCACATTTTATTTATTCATTCACCTGTTGATGGGTATTTAGGTTGTTTCCACCTTTTGGTGATTGTGAATAAAGCTGCTGTGAATATGCATGTACAGGTATCTCTTTGAAAACCTGCTTTCAGTTCTTTGGGGGTATATACCCAGAAGTGGAATTTCTTGGTCTCATGGTCTCTCTATATTTAACTTTTCGAGGAACTGCCAGACTGTCTTCCACAGTGGTTGCTTTTACATTCCCACTGGCAGCGTATGAGGGTTCCGATTTCTCTACATCCTTGACAACACTTGTTATTTTCCATTTTCAGTTATGACCATCCTAGTGGGTGTGACATGGTCCATTTTTCTTTCAATCCTTTTGTCACTTCTAACACACTACACCGGTTACTGAGTTCTGATGATTTGTTTATTGTCCATCTCCCTGCTAGAAGAGGCCACATAGCTATCTGCGAATTGAGGACAGTGATATGTGGTCTAGCCCACCGGAAGGTGTTAGTTTCCCACCCCAACATCTTCTAAAATAGCTACAGTGAAATTCCACCCAAAATGTATGCCAGCATACAGCCTGGTGCGAGAATGAAGGAGGTTCCCAGGGGCCGTCTTCCTTCGAGAGATTCTGGAAAGCCCTGCTACCCTCAATAGCAGCTTTGAGTCTCTGTAGGAGGCAGAGCTTTGAAGCCAGGCCAAAATCTACCTCTCCAGACACCCCAGTATGTCCTCCGAAAAAGCAACCTGTGGTTGAATTAAAATCAAGGTGGCTGCCCGCTGTACCCCCACCCAAGGCCTTCTGTGACCTATGGTCACCTTCAAAGAGACCGTTCAGAGAGCAGAGAAGACTATAAAATATACACACACGCCTATTTTTCTTTTCCCACCAGCATCGCTGGAGCCTGGGCCACACATCCACATCTCACAAGGAACTCCTTTGAAGCAAGAATGGGGCCACAGAAGGGGGCCCACAAAAGCCTTACAAGTACCCACTGTTCCTTGAGGAGCCCCAGACAGGGTCCAGTCCATGGTCCGGTGGGGCTGGCCACCTCTCAGCAAGGGTGGGGTTACAAGGGCCAATCTGTGGGAGTTGGGAGCCCAACGGAGGGTTTTAAAGAGGCTAGCAGCCAGACTGGGGGAAGCAGCTGTGGGATCCTAAACGTCCTTTTCCCAAAGTCATGGAATTTCCCTGAGGCAGCCACGGGCTGCTTACCCTTGAGGGACCTCTCTTGGTACAAGAGAAGAATTCCATTTTCCTGGATTCAGGGGCTGGCATGTAACTCGAGAAGGACCTGAGTTGTTAATTCAGGACTGGCAATTGAATTGAAGCTGGCTTAAATCACTGAGTGGGATGGGCCCAGGATTAGTCAAGATTTACCTGGACTGAGGCAGACATGCACCTGTGGTGGAGGCCCAAGGAACTTCGCATGGTCTGAAATAATTTTTTAGAGTTTTTAGTTCTGTTTTTAAATTTTTAATAATGAATTGTTAAAACATAGATAAAGCAAAGAAGACCGAACATTTGCTAAGAGCTGGTGCTTGATGGCTGGTGGCCAGGTTCTGCCTTAAGCTTTTCATATAACACACTGCAGGGTGTTGGGGCCCCTGGAATCCCATTTCACAGGTGAGTCACAGAGAGGTCAAGACATTTGAGCTGATGGTAGGGAGAGCATGTGAATCCAGACCTGCTCTAGTTAACCCAAACTTAGCAATGGTCTAACCTATGTGGTTAGAATACAGTCATGTGTTATATTTTTTGTTTTAATTGAATATGATTTTTTAAAACTTTTATTTTGGTAAAATATATAACCTAAAATCCTCCATTTTAACTGTGGAATTTGGTGGCTTTAAGTATGTTCACCAAATATCATGCAACCATCACCGTTATCTACTTCCAAAATTTCTCATTGCCCCAAACAGAAATCCAGTATCTATTAAGCAATAACTCCCCATTTCCCCTTCTTCAGCCCCTGGTAACCTGTAATCTGCTTTCTGCCACTATAGATCTGCCTATTCTGGACATTTTGTATAAATGGTATCATTCACTGTGGTTTTTAACTTCTGGCTTTTTTCACTCAGTATGATGTTTTCAAGGTTCATCCATGTTGTGGCATGTGTCAGTACTTCATTCCTTTTAATGACTGAATAATATTCCACTGTGTGGGTGGGCCACCTTTTATCTATCCATTCATCAGTTGATGGACATTTAGATTGTTTCTATCTTTTTGGCTATTGTGACTAGTGATGTTGTGCACATGTGTGTACTAGGATCTGTGAACCCCAGCTTTGAATTCCTTTGTTATATTTTTATTACACACATATATATTTTTCAAATAATACTGTCATGGACATTACTTTTTAAATAGTGTTATTGAGTTGTAATTGAGATACCAAAAACTATACATATTTAACGTGTACAATTTGATGTGTTTGACATATGTCTACACCTGTGAAACCATTACCTTGATCAAGACAATGAACACAGCTATCGCCCAAAATATTTCCTCCTGTTTTTGTCATTCTTCCCTCCAACCTCTTCCTAGGCAACGTCTGACCTGTTTTTTGTCTGTTTACATTAATTAATTTGCACTTTCTAGAATTGCATATAAATGAAAACTTGCTGTGTGTAGCCTTTTGGGTCTTTTTTCACTAGCATGGTGCCTTGGAAGTACATCCATGTCATTTCAAGTGTCGGTGATTCATACTTTTTCATTGATGAGAAGTGTTTTGTTCTGTGTTCATCTATCCTCCTGATGATGGACATTTCTGGTTGTTTTCTGTCTGGAGCAATTGCAAATAAAGCTGTTGTGAATATTCAAGTACAAGATCTGCTTTCATTTCTCTCTAGTAAATACTGAGGATGGGAAAGGCTGGCTCCCATGGTGAATAAACATTTAACTTTTCATGAAATTATCAAATTGCCTTTCCAAGTGGCTGCACTGATTTGCACATCCATCAGCCGAGACAAGAGTTCCAGTTCCTCCCTGTCCTCACTAGCACATGATGCTGTCAGTCTTTGTCATGGTAGCCATCTCTGGAAAGGGTCATGAAAGTAGTGTGCCAGAGATGACTGGGAATGGAAGATTTTGACAAAATGTGATGATCCTTTTAGTCATCTTTTCAACCTATAAACGTGGGTAACAGGACTCTTCCTCGTTTTCCCCAAGCAGTGACAAGGGCTCATGAGTTGTCCCCTAAAACATTTATTGAGCACCTATTGTATGCTCACTGTTGTGCCAGGCCTTGGCCATACAATCAGTAAACAAGACTAACATAGTTCTTGTTCTCAGAGAGCTGGCTTCTACCTTGGTTTGGATTGGGTTTTCTAGAAGCAAAGCCTGAGATGGAGATGCAGAGTTGTGTGAGTTTAAGGGAAATGTGTGAGCGAATAAGGGGTGAAGGACAGGTTAGACAAGAAGCAGGCAAGGAAGTGGATTCAGCTAGAGTCAAGCCTCAGTCTGATCTGAGTGATGGGGGAGCCCTGGAGCTTCAACAACCACTAGAGTCGTCCGACTTTGATGCAAGGGGTCCAACCTCTTGTGCTCAATACCATTTAGGTGTGGACTTCCCTAGAATTTGTATGTTTTGGAGGGAGCATGACCTCCCTGGTGAGGCAGTTTGGTGAAGGACAATGCACAAGGCTGTGAGCCATTAGCTGCCAATACTTGTAGCAGCTGGCGTAGGGGAGTGCCAGCCAGTAAAAAGGGTTTGGGTAGGGCACCCATAGTATTCATTACAAAAAATGGTGTCAATTAGACAAATAATCACTACCGACAATAATTTAATCACAATTACAAGCAATACTGGCTATGAAGAGGGCTCTATCAGGCGACAGGAAAATGAAGGCGAAGGAATGGGTATGAAATCCTGGCTACCACTGTCATTGGGGCCTAGGGGTAAACTGGTCCAGACCACTTTCACTTTCTGGGGCCTCCTGAGGCACCTGAGCTGATTGGATGGCTTTGGATTTTATTGAAACCATTTGTTGGCTTGTTGAGATTTCCCCGCTTCAACTGTCTTCCTGGAGAGGGGAGAACTAATTATTCATTTCCTACACCCCTACATTTCAGTGCATAGGACAGAAAAAAGATGTGAAGAAGCAAGAAGGAACCTCTTATCATGTTGTGACAGGAATACTGGAAATTGAGGAAACATGCAGGATCAAGAACAAACCAGGAGCCCTTTGAATTGACAAGTATTTATAGAGAGCCCCAGAATATTGAGACAGAAAGGGAAGTGGGGGATTCTCCAAGACATTTTTACAAAAAAGGAAGGTGAGGCTCGGAATTTAAGATTAAGGCTCACAAACCAGGGGCTGAACTTAGACGTTTTACTGAATACCTACTGTGTGTAGGCATTATTCTGTGCACGGGTAAGACCCTGTGACGAATAAAGCCAATCCCTGTCCACATGGAACTTTATGAGGGTCGTGACTAGCAGCTCATTCATTCTTCATTCCATCGTAATGGTTACCATTTCCCTTTCCCGTGAAGCTCGAGGTTCAGGAAGTCACTTGTACACATTCACACGGCCGGTAGGTGGCCAGGTCTGGATTTTACTCCAGAGCAAGTGGTCACAACAGCTTTGCTATATAGTGCTTCTGAATAATCATGTTGTCCCAATCAGCAGCACACACCATGTCTGCGCGCCAGGCTCTTCTATTCGACCAGCGCGCACGGGGCACCTGTTTTGTTCAGGCATCCCTACTCAACAGTGGGGAAACAGGCACGGGGGGCGTCTCTGAGAGACGGGGAGGCACTGTCCCCGCCCAGCCTCCCCAGCTCCACCTACGTAGGGCACTCAGGGAGTGCTCAATTAGCCCTAGAAGGGCGAACCACCTTAACCTCACCGCCCGCCGCCGCGGGGAACCGCTGAACAGCGGTTGGGGCGGGACCACGTGTCGCGGCCGCGGCCGCGACGGCCGTTTGCTAGTCCCGCCCCCCCGCGCGTGCGCGGTGCGCGTCCCGGCGGCCCGCTCTGCCCCGGGCGTCCAGGCGCGGTTGGGGGCGTTCGGGAGGAGCGCGCACGCGCGCCTGCGCCGACGTCGGGCTCGCGCACGCGCGCCTGCGCCGACGTCGGGCTCGCGCACGCGCACGGCGGCGGCGGCGGCGGCGGCGGTTCCTGCCGGGGCTTGCGAGCGGCGGTCGGCTACGAGCCGAGCGGCGACTGTGAGGGGCTCGGCGGCGGCGGAGGCGGCGGCTCGGCGCGCGGCTCTCGGCCCGACTGGTGCCGCGGCGGGCGTTTCGGTCCGGCCCAGGAGTGCGGGCGCGGCGGCGACGGCGTCCCGAGGCCTGCGGCCTAGGCCTCAGCGCGGCGGCGGGCTCGAGTGCGGCGCGGAGCCGGCCTGCGGGCCCTGAGCGGCGGAACCATGAGCGTGGAGGCGTACGGGCCCAGCTCGCAGACGCTCACGTTCCTGGACACCGAGGAGACGGAGCTGCTCGGCGCCGACACGCAGGGCTCCGAGTTTGAGTTCACCGACTTCACTCTCCCCAGCCAGACGCAGACGCCCCCCGGCGGCCCCGGCGGGCCTGGGGGTGGCGGCCCCGGGGTCCCGGTCGGTGCAGGCGCAGGAGTTGCGGCCGGACAGCTCGACGCGCAGGTGAGCGGCACATGGCGGCGCCGGAAGCCGGGCCGGGCCTCGGCGCCCGGGAACCTGCCCCGGCTCCCCGGCTCCGGCTGGCCTTGATGTAACCTGTTCCGGGTCTCCCATTCTGGCCGGATCCGGAAAACCTGTTCCAGGTCCCTCACTTCGGCTAGTCCTGGACTGACCCGTCCGTGTTTCCGCCGAGCCTGGAGTAACCTGTCTCGAAACCCCCACTCTGCGCAGATTCAGACTAACCTGTCCCGGTTCCCACACACCGACTGGGCGCAGGGCAAACCTCTGGTCCCACTGTGGTCGCGTCTGGGTGATCTGCCTTGAGTCTGAGGTCAGGTTCAGGTCTAGCTTGGACCAGGTCTTAGCTGGCTTGCCTAAGTTTCCTTCTGAATATGTCCGAGGTGACCCGCCCAAGGTTCGTCCCAGGCCAGGTCATGGGTGACCTGTCCCCGAGTTACTCTCCAGCATGGTCCTGGAGGATTTGCCCTGGTCAGGGTTCTGGCCGAGCGGGAGCCCTGCTCTAACTCCAACCTGTGGTCGCAGTCATCCGGCACCCTCCCTCTCCTCCGCCCCCTCCCGTCCCCCCCTCCCCCGCCTTGAACTTCGGGGTCAAATTTCCGTAGACCCAGGGACTCTGCAGAGCGAGGCTCCTGAAGCAGAAAGGGAATTTTTGCCTCCAGTGGAAAGAACCCCACGCTGGCTTGGCGTTTGAGACTCAAGAGGCAGGTTGCGTTTTTTTTTTTTTTTTCTTCTTGCATTGCCTGTTGCTGAAACCGACCTGTTACGTAACCCCCAGCCCTGCCTTGGAAAAGTTAGGTTTGAGTTTGTTCCTCCAGTAGGAAATGGTACTGGATTTTACATAAATGGGTCTGCCACATCGAAAACTTTTGTATTTAATGAAGTGAACACTTAGCGAAAGCTACTTAGGTATTTTAAATTTAGGTTTGGGTTATGAGAAGTTATCAGGTGTTTACTTCTCCAACCTGGGTCCCTGCCCAGGGGGTGGGAGAAGGGTTGGTTAAAATCCTAGGAAATGTCACCATCATCCTCTGAATCTCAGGTTTCACCAGGTTTCCCTGGGCCTGGCACATCCTTCAGGTTTATTTTCCTGAATTCTCAGCCAGGGAGGAGGTACAAGACTCACCTTGTCACAGGTGTCCCATGGCATGAGGACACACTTTCTGGACTAGGGAGGCATCCCATCCTCTCCCAGAATGAGCTCAGACTCTGTCTTGAGGCATGGGGGTTGTGTTCTGGTTGGGAGTCTAGTTGGGTTGAGTCACTCCTGTGGGTAGACCACCCACTTGAGATTTCTTTTAGCCCCTAATAGAAGCAAAAAACATTTGAGTCATTCTGACCCCAGATTCCTTAAAAATAGAAGCCTGATGGGTGGGGCATCAGGGACAACAGGTGTGTAAGTATGTATATATATTTTTTAGTTTCATTTACACGTGGTGGAGGAAGAGAGGAGAGGGGAGAGTTTGCCTGGATTGAAGAATGAGCTGCTGGAAACATGTGTTCATACCTGTAGTCTCAGGCTCTGTAGACTCTGTTGTCACAGCTGTGAAATGGGGACAAAGCAGTTTTAGTTTTACTTTTAAACATACATGAAATTTGGACTCATGTCTGAATGGACCAGATAGTGTAGTCTGTAACTTGTGCCCAGTGTGTCCAGAAGGCCGAGGATAAAGATCTCTTGGTCAAGCAGTGTGCCACAATCTGTGGCAGCTCAGGTAATTGTTTTATTGCAAATCCTCTTTTACCTGTAGCCAGTACACAACAGCAAACTTAGGGCAGCTCTGGTTCTAGTTTAGTTCCTTGTGTTTGTGATTAATTGAGGGCGTGTCCTCTTTCAGATGAAGTAATCAATTTATTTTCCTGCATCCGAACACTGAGACATACAACATAAAAGGTAAATATTGCAGTTGAGTTCACTTGAGCTCTGATGATATCAGAAGAGTTTGTTCTTTTTAGTTAATCCTGATGACTCACCCACCTGTAGCCTAACTTTGGATTTGTATTTGGGGAAGAGGAGAGTAGTATTCCTTGTGTCACAAGAGGAGGCCCTGAATTTGGGTGTTGGAAAGTGGAAAAAAGTTGATTATCTCCAGTTGGTGGCATTGACTATCTCCACAGCATTTGGGAAGATTTTCCTTGTTTGTCTTCAGAGTTAGCTGTGTAACCCAGCGGTCCCCAACTCTTGGGACGGATGCTCCTATAAAACCTAATACCTGATAGTCTAAGGTGGAGTTGAGGCGGCGATACTAGCACTGGGGAGCTGCTGCAAATACAATTGAAGCTTCGCTCACTAGCCTGCTGCTCACTTCCAGCTGTGTGGCCTGGTTTCTAACTGGCCACAGACTGGTATTGGTCCACAGACCAGGGGTTGGGAACGCTGGTAATCAGCTGTATGTTGGGGCTTCCAGAGAGATTAAAAACATCTCCCATTCTGAATGTCTTTTGTTTTGATATTGTTGGATGAGTAGTAGTAAAGTATCAAGTGCAGTATAGCCACTTTTGTTTCCCAGCTTTATTGAGATAGAATTTACATACTATACAATTTGTCCATTTAGAGTGTACAATTCAGTGGCTTATAGTACATTCAGAGTTGTGCAACCAGCCACAACCATAATCATAGGACATTTTTATCACCCTAAAAAGAAACCCTAGACTCCTTTAGCCTGTCAGTCCTCCCTCCTCCAACTCCAGGCAACCACTGATCTTATTATCTCTGGATTTACATACTCTGGACATTTCATATAATGGAATCATATGGTATGTAGCCTTTTGTGTCTGGCTTCTTTCAGGGAGCGAGCATGTTTTCAAGGTTCATCCACATAATAATATGTAACTACATTCTTTTTAATGACTGTATAACATTCTGCAGTATGGACAGACCACATTTTGTTTATCCACATATCTTTTGGTGGACATTTGGGTTGCTTCCACTTTTACCTGTTATGAATAGTGCTGCTCTGAAAATTTGTGTACAAGTTTCATTGAATATGTATGTCTTCAGTGGAATTTCTGGTCGTGTGGTAACTGTATAACTCTTTCAGGAGCTGTCAGACTATTTTCCAGCATGGAGCTACTTTGGATATCATCAGTCCTGACTGCTGGTTTTGCGCAGTTGGTTTTACCTGCAAATATGTTTAGAAGCAGAGTGTATATCCCAACAAGGGGGAGAACAGCAGGCAGGGGTGGTTCCTGCTGATCTCTTGAGTTGGTTCAAATAACACTCTGTTTCTTGTTTGTAAAATGAAACTGATATTTATCAAATTCTTCAAGATCCTGGGATGAAAAGTGCTGACACAGTCCTGTCAAGTGTCCTTGAGATAGAAGGACAGTTTTCTTTTAAGCGTCTGACCCTTTCCTGGGCCCTTTTTGACCACTTTGAGTGCTGTGAAAGGTAATTTCAGAAGTCCTTCGCATAACAGTTGGTGTTACAACCCTTCTGGTCTGTTTTTTCCTCTTGACTGTTGCTACAATCGTGTTTTCTTCCAAACACTGGAATTTCTGTGAAAATCTTAAGAGTTAGGAATACCACCCAGCCATAAAAAGGAATGAACTATTGATATGTGCAAAAATGTGGCTGCATCTCAGAATAATTACACTGAGTGAAAGAATCACTTTGACAAAAGTATAAATGCTCCTTGACTTATGATAGGATTATGTCCCAATTAAACCTGTTGTAAGTTGAAAATATGTCAAAAATGCATGTAATACACCTAATCTATAGAATGTCATAGCTTACCCTAGCCTACCTTAAACGTGCTCAGAACACTTACATTAGCTTACAGTTGGGCAAAATCATCTCAGTGCCACTTCCCGGCATCACAAGAGAGTATCATACCACGTACTGCTAGCCCAGGAGAAGAACACAATTCGAAGTACGGGTTCTACTGAATGCATATCACTTTCACGCCATCATAAAGTTGAAAAGTTGTAAATCGGGGACTGATTCCATTTCTTTAAAGCTCTAGGAACTGCTAGCTAAATTACAGTAATAGAAAGCAGATCTGTGGTTGGGGAAGGGAGGAAAAAAGGGAAAGAGGGATGACATAGGGGACCAGGAGACTTGGGGGTGATGGATGTGTTCATTGTCTGGATTATGGAGATAACATTGACAACTTGGAACTTTCTTACCTTGGTGGTAGAACAGTCACCCAGAGCTCTGTGGTCCAGCAGAGAAACAAGGCAGTTGCCCAAATGTGGGGCTGCTCACGAGAGCCCCAGACTGGAAACAGCTCGATGGCCATCAGCAGGCCAATGATACACAGGCTCTTCCTCGGTTGTAATCCTGTGTACACAAACTTAGGCTTTTTCCTCTTCAGGTAGTAAGGTATTTTGGATAAAGAGTTGTTACCTAGTCTTCAAAACCATATTCCTACCGCCCTCAGAATTATGGAAGACTGCTCTCACGTATCCTTGACCATCAGGGATACAGATCTTCTTTTGCCTGCTAACCATAGCTTATGATGAGGAGGAGTGAGTTTGATACAGTCCAGGCGTTCCTAAAAGTGACGAGTTTGAAATTTGAGTCAGATTTTTTTCATCTGGTTTTGTGATTATACAGTTCAGCTCTGATGTAAGCACATCTTGAGAAAATCGGAGATAAAAAGCTGGTAACTGTGCAGGAGCTCTGGCAAGTTTTGGTCCAGCACTTTTTCCCTTATTGGATTTCTCAGGTTTATTTCCAAATGGTGAGGACTCTACCAGCATTTAGGACAAAGGGAGGGCTTACATGTCAGTTAATGGTGAATAAATGAAATGACTCCTTATTCTATCTATCCATTTCTTCACTGGGATTCAGCAAGATTGGGGGGAAAGTTAACACCAGTACAATACCAGAGTTAATGAAAAACTAGAGTTCTCAGTCTAGTTCCCAAAAATCAAAAAGACACATTTCTAGTAACTTCATTTAGTTGTGATCACATACCATAGAGCATTCTTGTTTATAAGTGCAAGTCATTGTTTTTCTTGTAAATTTGCAGGGCTGTTTGACCATTACCATAGTCACTTGCCTTTAATTTTTCCTTCACACTGCCTTTTCTTTCCTCCATTTTTGCTCTTGCTAATTGTTGAAGTCTTTTGTCAACAACTGTAACAGGGAAATTAGGTGACCCAGGCTCAACCACTCCTGGTCACACTCTGGGGAGATGTGCCACCCCATGTGCTGGGCTCTTCACTGGGGTTCAGAGGCAGGAGCTGAGGCCTGGGAGCCCTCACAGGTCTGTCTTTACTTCTGTCCCCTCTGTGCAGGCAATCAGGCCAGCCTCTTCAGCCTGGTCCCTGACTCCCGCCTTATCAGCAGTTCTGCTTGCTGTGCCCTGGGAAGCTGTAGGGTCAAAGTGAGTTCTTTGCCAACTGCAATTGCTTTGTTAGAAATGACAGGCACTGCCCAGACTGTGGTTGACCTTAGGGATGGTGAGGGCTCAAAAGAAGGAGTCGTTTACCCTGCAAAGGGAGAGGCTTGTAAGTGGTAGTCCTTGAGTTGTCAGGAAGGTGCACCCACTCGGAGGGGCGGGCACGGGGCACAGCACAGGGCTTGGCATGGACAGTGGGTGTAGGCCATAGCTGGTGTGCCATGCTGATGGGTCTAGGCTGGCTCTTGGAGCCTTGCAGAGCTAGTGAGGAGTGCTGTGGTCTCACTTCAGAGGAAGGGCCCTTAGATGGCAGGAGACCCAGCAGAGTGTGGCAATGGCTAGAAGGGAAGCTTAGGAAGAGAGTGCTGTGGTTGGATGTCTGGCTGTGTGCACACAAGTGAGTGTGTGAATTATCACGGTACAAAGGCAGTCCTGGAGGCCACTTCTTCCAGGGCATGTGCTCATCCTGCACTCTGTTGCCCTTGAGTCCTCACAAGGAGTTATGTCTGGAGCAGACACAAGTTCCTATCTGGTTTTTATCAGGGCCCAAGATCCCCCCGGGCTGAGGCAGGACTCCCCTTGTATGGAGGAGGTGTGAGTTGGGGCAGTTCTGCTCAGCAGACCCTTTGGAGGTGCTGCGTTGAAAGGGGCAAGAGGCCTTGGGAGAGGCACCCACCAGACTGACATGCATGGAGATTGGAAGAGGCAGTTCTTGATAGTCACTGTGGCGGGCTGGTTTTGCAGTGATACAGGACAGTCCAGCCCATAGAGGACCATGACACCCAGCTGTGTTTAGTGGGGCCCGCAGCAGAGTGTGTTATGGAAGGTGCAGATGGGTCAGTGAGGGCAGATTCTTTTTATCTAGAACCCATTGTTTGTTGGGTGACACCGTGAGATGTTGCTGCCTTCATAAGTCAGAAATTGGTTAAAAGTAATACATTACAGGAGACTAAAGAGACATCAAATATGTGTGATTATTCGCTGGACCCTGAATTTAAACAACCATAAAGGACATTATTAGGACACTGGGGAAAATGTGCTGTGCATATTAGATAGCAGTATTGTATCAGTATTGCTCTTGAGCATGAGGCCTGTACAGGCCCACCTTAGAGGCACTATGAGTGGGGTTCTAGTCCATGGCAGTGAAGCACGTCACGTGAATGTTTTGGTTTTCCAGTGTTATATAAAAATTATGTTTACAGTATACTGTAGTCTTAAATAAGTGTGCAAAATCATTATGTCTAAAAAGACAATGGACATACCTTAATTTAAAAATACTTCATTGCTATAAAATGCTAACCATCGTTGCAGCTGTCAACCATTTGAAATTTTTTGCTCTTGGAGTTAGTCTTGCTTTCAATTTGTAGAAAATGCAGTGTTTGTGAAAAACAACAAAACAAGGTATGCCTGTATTGTGGTTATGGGGAGAAAGCCTTTGTTCTGGAGCCCATCACTCTGAAGTGGATCAGGAAAAGAAGTGTGTGTGCAGAGGAAGAGGGAGAGGGCAGGCATGGTGAAATGCGAGTGACTGGTGGATCCAGGTGCCAAGAGTTTCTTTATGTAGGTTTGAAACTTTTCCAAAAGTTGGGGGAGGCTGGACCTTCTCTTAGCCTTTTGCTGAGGCAGGGCTCAGAGGCCCTGCAGCTCTTTCTGCCTCTGGCCATCCCTGAGGGAAAGGCCATTTCTCACTTTTTTATATTTAAACCTTGGGGATAAAAGAATAGAGAGTCACTTTACAGCTTTTGTGTTTTGGATGAGAAGATGTGTTCTTTTAACCAACAACATGAGGGCCTCTTAGAGTGTGAGCTCAGTTCTAGGTGCTGGAGTCATAGCAGGGAGCAGGATAGGCATAGTGACCCCACTGGGGCCCCTCAGATGAAATCAGGGGTGGCCTCCCTGGGCGGTACCCTGTGGACCAAGACCTGTAGAACCAGGAACCTGCTTTCCAGACACCAAGGGACAATGAGTGCTAAAATCTTTTTCAT
This sequence comes from Cynopterus sphinx, assembly GCA_030015415.1. NCBI lineage: Eukaryota > Metazoa > Chordata > Mammalia > Chiroptera > Pteropodidae > Cynopterus > Cynopterus sphinx. The sequence goes on along the minus strand of CM057390.1, from coordinate 48,888,877 downwards.
GCTGAGTGGTATGACAATATGGAGTCTGAAGTAAAAGTCTGTGATCAAAAATCCTTTCCAGCACATTAAGGGATAGTTTTTGAGCTATGCTTTTCCCTGTGAGAGTGAAGTGACCTCTTTTCTTATTGCTCAGATGTGCACTGTCAGCGTTCTGTAGTGGGTTGTATGGAAGAACTGTCTCTGGACAGAAAACTCCTACAGGCCTTGATCAGCTCAGCAACTCATAGATGGACTTCAGATACTGAGTATCCAGAGCACAGATGAAGAGGGAACTTGTTTCCCCAGTGACATGGTGCCTGAGGGGCTTGGGGTACTGAGGAGGCCCTGCACCTTTTGAGCTCAGCAGTACCCAGAGGTCCTGGCTGGGGGTGAGAGGTTGATGACCTTGGAATACCTCAGTCTTATACTGGCAGAGGTTGAGGACAGCCTGGACTCCTATCATGTCACTTGACATAGGCTGTGAGTCCTCTTTGTGCCAAGTACTTTTCTAGTGCTTTAATTCATTTAATTATAGTTTTTAAAGTCACATGTATTTTTGAAAATTAATGTTATCTTAAAACTTTACAGAAAGTAGAGGGAGAAACTACCAGCCCAGCTACAGAGGTAAGTTTGTGTCGTGGCCAGATCACAGCTACACAGGAGTGAGGCCAAATGGGAGCTGGGAGCGTGTGCATTTGTATGTGTGTTCTTACACAAGTGAGAGGGGGCCACATTACACTCCCCTGTGGGCAGCTGCAGGGCCACTGGGCCTAGAGGAATCTGGACTTCTCTCTCCAGCCTCCCTGGCTTTAGTGGGGGTGAAGAGAGTCCACCTGACCTTGGATTCATATTCTGTTGTCTCCCAGGCATTCCAAGAGTGGACTTAGATTTCGTGTCCCTTATTAAGCCTGAAAGGATATCAGTGTAGTATAGACAGAGTCATCACATGGCTGGTCAGGCTCCCAATGATGAGGTGAGGTAAGGTGTTAGGCAGAAGTGGATAGGATGAGACCACCCAGGTGTCGTGCACTTTTTTGTTCTACGTACTAATTTTGCTGTTTCAGGAGAATAATGATTCTGATATCGGACTTGGTTCCATAGTATAGTGGTTAGCACATCTGCTTTACACGCAGAAGGTCCCGGGGTTGTGCCCCCCAGTAGAGCCATGGTCTATGGTCTACGGACATGCCACCCTGAACAAGCCTGACTGATCTCGGAAACTAAGCAGGGTCAGGCCTGGTTAGTACTTGGATGGGAGACCACCTAGGAAGACCAGGTGCTGAAGGCATAAGTAATTAAAAAAACAAAACAAAAAAAAGATTCTGTTATTACCAAGAATATTTCTTTATATGTAAAAATTATGCAACCAGGTAGATTACATAATTTTAGGAGTTCTTCTAGACTAGGAGTCAGAAAATGTTTTCTTGAAGGACTAGATAGTAAATATTCTAGACTTTGAAGAAAAAGAAGAAAAATTGAGGATATTAGTAGTTATTTAATTCAGTCATTTAAAAATGTAAATACTGTTCTGAGCCCAAGAGGTAGCCCACAAGCTGATCTCATGCTAGACCACCTTCTCAGCCCTCTCCTATAGCATGATATATATGCCCCTTCAATGCCATTAAGTGAAATTCAGATGCCATAACCTGGCTACACACTTTCAGAAAGCCAACCAACATGTGTTCCTAGGTATAGTCATACCAAGAGACACTGAGCCAGCAGTGCCTGGTTGGCAGCCTCACACCAGTGTTACCACTGCATTTGTCAGAAGAAACATTGCCGGATAAAGAGGTGACTCTTTGAAGTGATAACCAGATTCAAAATTTCAAACAAAGCACAACCTACTACTACAATTTTTTAATAGCCAAATTAAAAATGGGCAAAAGACTTGAATAGACATTGCTCCAAACAAGGTATACAAATGACCAACAAGCACATAAAAAGATGTTCATTATCATGGAAATTAAAATCAAAACCACAGTAAAATTAAAAAAATACCCCACAGTGAGATACTACCTCACATCCTTTGGGATGGCTGTTTAAAAAAAAAAAAAAAGATTACAACAAGTGTTGATGAGGAACCCTTGTCGGTGGGAATGTAAAATGGTGCAGCCACTGAGGAAAACAATCTGGTGATTCCTCAAAAAGTTAAACATAAAATGATCATAAGACCCAGCAACTCCACTTCTGGGTGTATATCCAAAAGAAATGAAAGCAGGGCCTCTTAAAAGATACTTGTATGCCCATGCTCATAGCAAGATAATTCACAGCAACCAAAAGGTGGAAAGTGTCTGCTGACAACATGGCTAGATAAACAAAATGTCTTAAATCTATGCAGTGGAATATTATTCAGCCTTAAAAGGGAAGGAAATCCTGACAAATGCTACAACATGGATGAACCTTGAAGGTGTTATGCCAGGTGAAACAAGCCAGGCACAAAAGGACAAATACTGTATGATTCCACTTACGTGAGGTTTTGTGGAGTTCTCATGATGGATGGTGGTGATAGTTGCATACTGGTGTGAATATACTTAATGCCCTCGAACTGTCCGCCTAAAAATGGGTAAGATGGTACATTTTATATGAATTTTACCAAATTTTTTTAAAAAAGAAACTTTTTCAAACAAAGCATTCATTTTTCTTGTAATTAATCTGGTGGTTGCCTTCCTGAAAAGTGCATATTAATGTGGTGGCAGACACAGTGAAGTGAGTGGGGTTCTGATCTGACCTGAGACCATTATAGACATAAGTGTTCTGCGACAGGATGCTTACTTCCTGACACTGCAAATGTACCTTTGCAATATCTAGGATGCCCCCCTCATTAGAACCACTGTCCTTAGTTAGATTTGCACAAGTGACCTGGTTGGAGCAGTGGATAGAGAAAGCCCCTGGGGTCACTGCTAGTTCAGGCTGTACTGGCTTGAGTGGGCTGCTCACAGCATGGCTCTGGTTTTTGGTCTCCCGGCTCTGAGTGGCAGGGTCTGTGCAAGGGAATGGGGCCAGTGTCTGGTTTGGAGCTCCCATCACTGCTCCGGTGCCTCATCACCTGCTGCCTGATCCAGCCTTGTGTGGGCTGTGGCCCATGGCAGGAGATGACAAACTGTTGACTGCTATCTAAGATTCCTGGGGGTTGGCATTAGGTTGCTTGTTCCCCTCAGGTGAGCCGAGTCTCCATGCACCCCTTGAATGGATGTTGAACTGAGCAGAAGTGCCTGTGAAATTCGTGGCTTAGTTAAAGCTGCCTGTTTGTATTTTTTGTTCTTGTAACATGAAAGATAATATATTCAGTAAGATTATTGCCTGAATTCAGAAGGTTATTATTCTAACATTCAATTTATAATTCATGATCAAGAAGGGCTGCTTTCTGGAGCGGGAACTGGCTGTGGAGGAAGTCTGTCGACTGAGGAGGGAACCGCTCTTGACATCTCCAGGAGTCACGACCTTGGTTTCCAGTGCTTAGGCTTTGGGAGGACCCTTCACTGTGTGGGATTCCAGGCCTTTTGTCCTGATATCGTGCAGCTTTCCCCAGAGGGGACCTTAACTGGTTTGTAAAAAGTTGCCTTGCTCCTATGGCCCTCAGTGATGAGAAGTATTTTCCTCTGAATCCTGGTTGTGGTTGTGGCTCTGGGACAGACAGGGTTGCGTCTGGCTGCACAGGAGCCAGGGTGATGACTGGAGCCACCAGTGCCCTGTTTTGGACTGGGTAGGTTTGTAGGTAAAGGGAGAGTGTGAAAAGTCAAAGCAGAAGACACAACTGTCTCAAAGCAGAGAACAGGCCAGTGCTTCATAGGAGGGTCACCATGGCTGCTCACTTGGGGAGAAGCCTTGTGTCCTAGGCCTAGAGGCAGCAGGCTTGCATGTTGAAACTGCTATTCTGTGGTAGGTTGGAGGACCTGAAGGCATCCTGCAAAATGGGGCTGTGGATGACAGTGTGGCCAAGACCAGCCAGTTGTTGGCTGAGTTGAACTTCGAAGAAGACGAAGAGGATACTTATTACACAAAGGACCTCCCAGTTCATGCCTGCAGGTGAGTGCTGACAGTGGGGGCATCCCAGAGCCTCTGTACTTTGAGTGTGTTTGCTGGCTTCACAGAGGCCACTCCAAAACCAAAGACTGGGCAGGAGGGTGAGCTCATCGCCCTCTGTCATCCCTGATTGTCCCAGTGAGTGGAGGAAAGGTTCCCCTCTCTGCATTCCTCATGCCCTGTGGGTATTCCCAGTACTGCCCCATTCACTCATCAGAAAGAACTCATAACATTGGATGAGCATTTGGGTTTATGGAGTCAATAAATCAGCTAAGATTTCTCTTTCAGAGAGATTACTGTTGGATTTTTTTTAAATGTCTGTCTCTGATGTAATCAAGATTCCTGGAAAATTGGAATAGTCAGTGGATAGACCTGCATGTTGACCAAATTTGGAATTATCATCTAGAGCAGGACCTATCCCTTACATTGGGACTTATTCTGTTTTTTTTTTTTTTTTTTTTTTGTTACACGCACATGAGGAAATTGAGACCACAAGAGGTGAAATGATCTTGCTTAGGGTATTCGGCCAGTCGGGGCAGCTTTTGGGCTGGTTCTTGATTCAGTTCTGCCCACCCCTCTGGCACTTAAAGACACAGTGCAACCCTTTTCCCGCTTTATGGACAGATTTATATTATTTTGGCTTTGTTTGCTCTCATTTACAAGTATTTTTGCATTTGTATAGTGTTCTATTAGTGTGTTCCTGTCATATACACAGTTATCTTTGGTCCTGGTGAAGCTGCAGCTGGTTGAAGTCTGCACAACCCCTGGCCCTCCCTGCTGTCCCCACGTGTGGTGGGGGTGTTGTGGGGAAGGTTCTTGGCTAAAGCACACTCTGGTTTGAGACTGAGCCTTGGCTTCATACACACACAGAACTCCGTGGGGAACCAATGCTTTTGTTTTTGGTGTGTTGATTTTCAGACAAACGAGGCTAGGGAGTATGTGTGTGTGTGTCGGAGGGCTCTCCGGAGGTACTCCTTTTGAGCTGAGGTCAGTCCACACTCCAAACCCTCTGCTGCTAGGTCTGAGCCAAGCTTTTCTCAGAGAATGGCACCCTCTGCTGGAGCATGAACGCAGCGTTGTCACAGCCCACCTTCCGTGTGCTCAGAGCTGCACACGAATGCGGTTTCCTTGCTTATAAGTCATGTTCCTGAAACATAAGGCCATGTGATACAACACCTTGGGGGTTTGGGGCTCACCTGGCACCTCGAATGGCACTTGGGCCCCCACCTGGTAGGGGCTTTGCTGCTGTTTCTGGAGCATCTCCAAGGGTTTCTACAACACCCAACCCCTTCCTGCATTCACAAGGCCAGGAACCCTTTGCAGTTAAGTGATTGGATGTTGTTAGTAGGATCATTGGGTCTGAGTATGTGTTTAATGAAAAACTTTAAAATGTTGTAAGAGGAAAGAATTTTACATCCTGCCAAATTAAAACCAGAGAGCAACCTTTCAGCTTTAACTGTTATTGTTTTGACTTTTTTAGTTACTGTGGAATACATGATCCTGCTTGCGTGGTTTACTGTAATACCAGCAAGAAGTGGTTCTGTAACGGACGTGGAAATACTTCTGGCAGGTAGGTATCAGGCTGAGCATGTGTCTTTAATCAGGCTGTGCTCAGATTTGTGTGTGTAAATTATGGAAATACTGAAGCAAAGCACAACATAAAATCGCACTAACAAACCTGGGTTTTTCCCTCCTCTGTGACGGGTTTAACTTGAAACAGATGGTAGTGTGTGAATGCCTTAATGTATTTACCCTTGATTTATTCTCTGATTCTTTTTATTATGCAAGTAGAGTTGGCTTAATTCTCATTCCCAGTTTTTATTTATATTTTTCTGCAAAATGAGCTCTTGGCACGCCCGTTCATCTTCATTACAGGATGCCCGGGGAGTATGTTTCCAAGACGGTAACAGGCATCCATGAGCTGCTTCCTGAGAAGGCTCCCTTAGACCTGAACTCATCTGAGTAGTCCTGAGGCTAACAGGCCAGATCCTGATCGTCAGATTAAATCAAGTTGACCCAATAGCAAGGTTCCCTTTTGCTGCTGATTAGCAGCTTCTGTGATTGGGACCATGCTTATGTTTGGTGGGGTGAGAGCAGCGTGGTGCTGGTGCTTAGATTCTGGGGAGAGTTGACCTGTCTAACTTGAGCACTGGAACTACTCAGCCCCTGCTTCTGTCTCCATTGCCATAGGAAGTAGAGCAGAGTCTCAGTGGGACAGGGCTTCAGGTCATCAGCAAGGAAGTGGAATATTCTGAGGTTCATGTTTTGGAGAAGTGACAAAAGTCCACAAGCAGGTTTATGTGCACAGAGCCCCCACCCTTCCTGTGCCTTCAGCAGTCTAGGGCTGGGCCTCACCATTGTGCTGCCTGGAAGCACAATGGTTAGATTTTGGGTCAGCTGAGAGTTGGGATGTGAAAGGTGGAGTTCTGAGAAAGGCAAGAAACGGGACTGATGTTTTTGAAAGATTTCAAAGGAAAAGCATCTTCAGGGTTAACAAAAAGAGATAGATGTCTCCTTTTCTGAATGTTCCAGGCAATTTAAGTGTTACCATGTTTGCATTAGTTCCTCTCCTATAGGAAAAGCAATTAAATAAAACTTGTCTTAGTTGGCAACTCCAGATTCCGGTCGGCAGAGCCAAGTTCAGGGAAGTGAGGGAAGGACCTCTAACAGAAAACAGGCTCAGTCAACTATTGTCACGTGTTTTGCACAAGGCCCAAGTGAAAGATGACAGGCAACCCATTGCCTTCAGGGAGCTGCCAGTGTAGTGGGATGAAGTAGGTACAGAAAGAACAAGAGGAAACTGCTAGTTCTGGTAACATGCCCAGTGATGGTGGCTCCAGAGAGGAATGGGGGACTTTGGAGGGTGCCGAGAGTGGCAGTGGTTGGTTAGATGATCTGATGAGTTTTGCGGAGCCAGAAAGGGTTAGAATGTTGGTGTCTGAGATGAACCTTGCAACAGGAGTGATTTCAGAGGGGAAGAAAAGGTGGCAGCAAGGAGAGTCCAACAAACCCACAGCCAGACTGCAGAGAGCCCGAGGCCGGGCCTGTACTGCACATGAGCCCCAGCAAGGCTGGCTTGGCATTGGGAAGTCCTGGTTTAGGTGAGCTGTGACCTGAAAATGAGAACAACAGCAGAGTCCTGACCATGCTGAGATGCCAAGGTTTCAGAGGGTTCAGTGTCGGCCTTGTGCTTCCTGAGAGTAACCCTGAGCCCCTCTACTCAGTATTTTACTATCCTCATGTTTCTAATACTTGTGCTTATCAAGTTTCCTGGCCTGCAGCAAATTAGGAGGAGCTATTGCTCCTGGCAGCCAGCACAGGGTCCTTGAGAAGTTACTTTGAAAGAAGCAGCAGAGAAGCCACAAGGAGTGAGAGGAGCTGGGAAAAGGTCAGTGGCTGGGGCTGCAGCCATAGATGCAGTGAAGCCTGATAAGTTGTATTTAAGAAAGCAAGAACTGAAGAAGAAAAAAAAAAGGCAGAAACCACGTGAAACATGTTAGGAAAGTTTTTCTTAAAAATGTTTCAAGTTGGGTTGATTTTTGTGCTCAATGGGGAGCCAGTTCTGGGGCAGGCTGGTCCCCTGGGATGCCAGATGGATGAGGTGTGACCGCCCCTGCTAATGGACCGTGAACGGTACCGGAACTTTTAATGGGGGGCTCAAGAATTGGAAGTGGTGAAAAGCCAAACCTCGGGTGTTAACTATTTATCATTTCCTGGTTTCAGCCACATTGTAAATCACCTTGTGAGGGCAAAATGCAAAGAGGTGACTTTGCACAAAGATGGGCCCCTGGGGGAGACGGTCCTGGAGTGTTACAATTGTGGCTGCCGCAACGTCTTCCTCCTTGGCTTCATTCCGGCTAAGGCTGACTCGGTGGTAGTGCTGCTGTGCAGGTGAGGGTGCCTTGATTTCCCTGGAGGGCTAGCTCTGACTCAGTGGAACTTTAACATGCTTTAAAAGAGTTTCTGCTGACCAGCAAGATGTGAGGACGTTCAGGGATTAGGGCTTGTTGGAGAGCTGGGAATGTCGAGTAACTCTTGGGGTGTGTTCTCGTTAAATCATAAAAACAATTCTGTAAAACCAAAGTCTGTTCTGAGTTTTAAGAATTCAGAGCTCAAATGTGTGGGAGATGTGATATATTACTAACAATCCAAAGGTAATGTGATCATAATAAAATGCAGGGACTGGCGCCTCAGGGTGAAAGGTAAGCTTTGGGGCGGAAGTCATCCTCACCTGGATTCTCCTGCTTTTGGGGTTTCTACAGGCAGCCCTGTGCCAGTCAGAGCAGCCTCAAGGACATCAACTGGGATAGCTCTCAATGGCAGCCCCTGATCCAGGACCGCTGCTTCCTGTCTTGGCTGGTCAAGATCCCTTCAGAGCAGGAGCAGCTGCGGGCTCGGCAAATAACTGCTCAGCAGATCAACAAGCTAGAGGAGTTGTGGAAGGTGAGGCCTGCTGAGAATGCAAATCCTCAACAACCAGTTTCCTGTAGACCCCAGGGGTGGGGAGGGCTGGTGTCTTCAGAAACAGGAGATTCTGGGAAGGAACTCGTGGGAGGCTCTAAAGCCTCTACCTGGAGGGGCCCTGACGGGAACTGGCCCTGGACAGCTGTGGGTGGATGTGGAGACCGGGCCTGAGTAGACAGGACTGTGAGTACATTTTGACAACTCATTGGGTCTGTGATGTGTCTGAGCTTAGGCGACACCAGGCTGGGGGTGAGCGTTCAGTGATAAAGGGGTTGGGGTCCTAAAGGTCAGAGACTCTCAACCCAGAGCAGCTAGATGACTGAAGGGAAGAGGGACTCACCCAGGCAGGTGGTAGGGGGTTACCCTGCTTGCAGACCCAGTTCTCCTAGGAAGTCCTTCTTTGGTTCTGGATGTTTAGACTTTAACATAAAGTTTTAATAATGAGCCTGGAAATTTTAATTAGACACTGATATAACTAGAAATCTTAAATGTGAATGTTGAGTGCAAGTCAAAATACTTTTCAGGCATCATGCAGGAGTTTTTCCACTTTCATTTTCAGGTAGCCATAATTATTTCATCATTTCTGTTTATATACAAATAGCCGAGATACTATCCTGTCCCTGCCAGGGAAAAGTGCATCACCCTGTTGTTGCAGTGTAGGATCAAGAGGAAATGGGGGAGATGGGCCTTCCCTTCTGTTTACACAGCCAGAGGAACCAGTGGTCTGGAAAAAGTGCCACCCCTCCCAGTTCAGGGCCAAGCAATTGTGGAGGACTTAGCCATTTGATGATGTAGGTGTGTCCTCTGGGTTGTCATCATCAAGATTCACCCTGTTGGTATAACCCTATTGGGAGTGTTAAGAGCAGCAGTAGAGGTGTGAGGAGACAGGCATCCAGCTCCCCATGCTGTGTGGACTTCCCCACATGGGGGCTCTCCCACTGGGTGGACACCAGTGGCTGCCAACCGCTCTTCTATGCATCAGCCCAACATCAGCTCTGAGAAATGATGAGTGTGCCCCCATCCCTCTAGTGACCCATGGGCTCAAATATAATTCCTACACAGTGAAACAAGTGATGAAACTGGTGTGGTCATTATCTTCTAGGAGAATCCTTCTGCCACCTTGGAGGACCTAGAGAAGCCAGGGGTGGATGAGGAGCCGCAGCATGTCCTTTTGCGGTATGAGGATGCCTACCAGTACCAGAACATATTCGGGCCTCTTGTCAAGCTGGAGGCCGATTATGACAAGAAGCTCAAAGAGTCCCAGGTGATGTGGTGTGTGCAGGAGGGTGTGGTTGTTTTAACACATCTCTCCTGAGGTCTGGGAGGGCGGCTTTCCCTGCAGGCTGCCGATGCTGTTCGAGGCCCAGCGCCTAGAGAGAACGACTCATGGATCAAGGACAGATGCCCTGTCACCCAGCTAGACACTGGCCTGAGTGTTTGCTAATTCTAAATCCGAGGAAAATCCCTTGCAGTTGGGTTTGCAGCCTTTGCCCACAGCCACGAGCTTCAGACCCAAGGATTGAAGGCACGCGGCGGATACTCCTTGTGCTGATCCCACGAAGAATGTGCCTAAGAAGTGGGAGTCCCAGGGCTCGTGGGCCATTTCCTCAGCTGTCATCTTCCTTCTCTCCCTCCAAGGACCTCCAAGAGCCGAAGTCGATTGTGGGATCCTGGCCTGGTCATCTTGTGTGGGTTCTGGTGGTCCTAATGGCTTCTTTCTCAGAGATGCCGTTGTTGGTGTTTCAGGCTGTTAAGTGCTGCTCACTGGACTCCAACATAATGGCTCATGAAGTTGCTGTAGGCCTGTGGAAACCCAAACACATGAGTTCAGGCCATGTCTGTGTCATAGGCTAACAGGGCTCTTATTTTTCATGTGCTCAGACTCAAGATAACATCACAGTCAGGTGGGACCTGGGCCTTAACAAGAAGAGAATCGCCTACTTCACTTTGCCCAAGACTGACTCTGGTAATGAGGATTTAGTCATAATTTGGTTAAGAGGTGATTTTAAGTTTTAAAATATTTGTGACCATAAGTAGCATAAAATTCCTAGTTTTGCCCCTGTAAAGTATCCCTTAATTTGAACTCTTCATGATGGCAGCCTCAGAGCATGTTGAAAACGCTGGCTTTCTTGTCTTTTCCCTGGAAGATATGCGGCTCATGCAGGGTGATGAGATATGCCTGCGATACAAAGGGGACCTAGCACCCCTGTGGAAAGGGATCGGCCACGTCATCAAGGTCCCTGATAGTATCCTTTGTGTGAAGAAGGGCTTGCAAAGGAGACCTGTGTGGGGGTCACCATGAAGATCGGTCCTGGGACTTTGGGTGGAGGGTTTGGCCATGGCTCGAGGGGCCTCTTTGAGTCATGTTTATTTCAAGGCACCAAGCCCTTTCTTCAGGTGGACCCTTGAGTGCACACCATCTATGTAAAACGGATAGAAGCACTACTTTGCCTGGAACTAGGGTACTTTGAGCTCTGCACCTCAGGACTCTCAAGCTCACAGTTTGAACCCGGGCTCTGGATGTGGGTGCTCCATCCTGGCATCCAGGGTGATGCCTCAGGGCTTACAGGGTAATTGGGGGTCAGGGGCTGGCTGCAGGGGATCCAGATACCATGAGCAAAATTGTTGATGAGTACATAGGTCTCACTTGCTGTGGTCACCTTTTGGTACAAAGGGAGGATTATGTCTCTAACCAAATGAGGACTTCTAAGAAAGGTAAACCAGCTTGTGACAAGGATGAACCTTAACTCAGCGGCACAGATTATGGTGATGAGATCGCCATTGAGCTGCGGAGCAGTGTGGGTGCACCTGTGGAGGTGACACATAACTTCCAGGTGGACTTTGTGTGGAAGTCCACCTCGTTTGACAGGTGCGTCTGCCTTCGTCTCCAGCTCTAGATGATTCTCCTGTCCCAGAGGCAGGGCTTCCCACCAGTTCACCTGAACGTGTGGCTGACCTGGCGCTTCCCCGTAGGATGCAGAGTGCACTGAAGACTTTTGCTGTGGATGAGACCTCCGTGTCAGGTTATATCTACCACAAACTACTTGGCCACGAAGTGGAGGACGTGATCATCAAGTGCCAGCTGCCCAAGCGCTTCACAGCACAGGGGCTGCCCGACCTCAACCACTCTCAGGTTCTCACTGTCTAGGGGGTGGGAGGTGCCCGGCCCACAGAAGTGCTAGGTGAAAGCTCCCAGGGCATCTGTACCCCTAACAATCTTGTATCTGAAGGTTTATGCTGTGAAGACTGTGCTGCAGAGACCTCTAAGCCTGATCCAGGGACCACCAGGCACGGGGAAGACAGTAACCTCAGCCACCATCGTCTACCACCTGGCACGGCAGGGCAATGGGTAGGGGTTAGCAGGCCTACCTTTGGGACATCTTGGGGGCAAATTACTAGCTCGCTACAATTTACATTGTAATAGATCCAGCCTCTGGTTGCTTTTAACAAGCCAGCATGCTGCTCTCCAAGGCAGCACATGTCAGTGCCACCTGGGTGGTGCTGTGCTATGCATACCTTGGAGCTTGGAAAGTCTTCACTGTGCTTACAGGGGTGAGGATTTGGGTGTATTATTAGTGGTGCTTTGCACAGGTAGAGTGAAAATTGGGCAGGGATAGGAAGTCCTGGACCTTTTTGTTTTAAGCTGCTTTTGTATTGTACCATTCCTGACTGTAGTCTTAGTTCTGAGCTGGTTTCACTGCCTGTGATTGTAAACAACAGGTTTGGCTACTTAGCATTTCTTGAATCGCTTCTGAGCGAGCACGGAGACATTCATTCACCTTCTGTTGAAGGCCCGTGCTCGTCTGTGCTCCAAGTAACATAGCTGTGGATCAGCTGACGGAGAAGATCCACCAAACTGGGCTAAAAGTTGTGCGGCTTTGCGCCAAGAGCCGTGAAGCCATCGACTCCCCAGTGTCATTCCTAGCCCTGCACAACCAGATCAGGAACATGGATAGGTGAGTCTCAGGTACCCAGCTGAGAGAGTGAGGCGCGTCTTGTCTGTGTGGCCCTGGTGCACACTCCACGCCACTGACCTGCCCCTGTGCTTCCAGTATGCCAGAGCTGCAGAAGCTGCAGCAGCTGAAGGATGAGACCGGGGAGCTGTCGTCTGCTGATGAGAAGCGGTACCGAGCCCTGAAGCGAACAGCCGAAAGGGAGCTGCTCATGGTGAGGGCCTGGGCCTTAGTGACTTGGGGTGTATTACTTGCTTTTGGAAGATACTTAGATACCCTATTTTATTTGCCTTCTCTAAGATCACAGACATGATTTTTGAGTAGTTTCCACTTCCTGGTAGCTTCCCTCCTGCTGTCAGCTTGGGATCCTGATATGAACCCCTGTGGGTAGGTCTACTCTTTATGATAAACTAACCAAAAGTGAATTCCAGCCAGTTCCCCGGCTCAGCACTGCCCCTCAGAGGCTGTCTTAAGCACAGAACCGTCTGTATTGAGAGGTTTTCTCCATTGAAGCCTGACCATTTAGGATCTCAAAAGTTTGTGTCAGTGCAGCCTGGACAGTCGGCACTGTCAGGGAGAGACAGTTTATTTCTGTAGTTGTCAGGAGAGTGGGGACCAGAGCATCATCCTGTCTTGCTTGCCCTGTGGGGCCTGGTAAACATGTACTGTGCAGGTGCTCCTGATGCTAACATGATTTCTTCTTCAGAACGCGGATGTTATCTGCTGTACGTGTGTGGGTGCGGGGGATCCCAGGCTTGCCAAGATGCAGTTCCGCTCCATTTTAATCGACGAGAGCACCCAGGCCACTGAACCAGAGTGCATGGTCCCTGTGGTCCTCGGAGCTAAGCAGGTGAGCCATGCCACTTCCATGCGGTTTTGTTTGAAAACTGGAGTGCATTCTCTCTTGTTCCACTTCTGTGTAATTCTTAATGCTAGCATTTTTCTTAAACAGGCTGTATGACACCCTGGTAGAGCTTGGGTGGACAGTGGGCCCTTTGGGGGGTCTTTGAAGGGCCACATACCTCACAGAGCCATCTTCGTATGGTTCCTGAGTGCATATCTGAGTGAGCTTTATATCTGTGGTGGGCAATTTTCCCATGCCTGGTCAGTATCTGAACCCTGGAACTCATGTGGTTCTGTGTTTCTGTGGATCCTATGAGTGGACATCTAGGCTGCTTTGTGTTCAGACTTCTCATGTGTGTGGGCCTCTCACAACAGCTGATCCTCGTGGGTGACCACTGCCAGCTCGGCCCTGTGGTGATGTGCAAGAAGGCGGCCAAGGCTGGGCTATCTCAGTCACTGTTTGAACGCCTCGTGGTGCTGGGCATCCGTCCGATCCGCTTGCAGGTCCAGTATCGGATGCACCCTGCGCTCAGCGCTTTTCCATCCAACATCTTCTATGAGGGTTCTCTGCAGAATGGTGTTACGGCAGGTAACAGTGTGGGGAGGGTTACAAAACCTGCCATCACTTCTTTCCCAAGTGGCCTTAGATAGCAACAACTTATATGTGGGGGGACACCTCTGATAGGCATTGTGGTCAGCAGGACAGCATGTCCACTTGAGAGTGTGGGACTGCGTCTGGGTGTGAACAGAGTCACAAAGTTGCTAATTAGCGTTCACCCCAGGAGCTGGTCACATGTAGCACAAGAGTAGGCAGTTCTCAGAGCCTGTGCCCTGGGGTCCACAAGATGGAGGGGAAGGTGGGTACAAGATTCCTTTTCATAGTTACAGTGAGGCGGCAGGTAATCTTCACTGTGCTGACAGTTGCACTGATGATGTAGAGCAGTGCTAGGGGCTAATGGGGGCCTCGGTGTGAGTCTGTGTGGTACCACTAGACTGCCACATTCTTGGCAGCAAGCAGCATCCTGAGTGCATATCCTCGTGACACTGGCGGGTGTGAAAGGTGCTTGAAGGAGGGGCTGTTAGACACACTGGTTTTTCAAATGCGGGATATTTGGCATGTACATTCTTGAATACAGCAAGCTTGTGGCTTTAAGGAAAACAACTAATCGTATTTATCACAAGTGATAAAATCTGAGTAGTCAATGAAAATTGGTATTTTAGAAAACCCTTGTTTCATAGCATGAGCTGACTGAGTATCCTTATCAGTATGAGTATCCCATCCAAGTACTGCTTAGCTTCGTAGCTAGTTAAGGGTACCTAGGCCATTGACTGTGAGCTATGGCTTCACTGAGGCTTGAAATTAAGACCTTTCTTTCTTTCTTTCTTTCTTTCTTTACTTCTTTCTCTCTTTCTTTTTTTTTTCATTCTTTCTTTCATTTTTATAATATGCATTTCCTTTTTATAATTCTCTACTCTTATTCCATTTATGCACTCTGATGGCTTGAATATTATACTTTCAATATTTTCCTTTAGTCTCTGAGTCTCTGTAATTTTTTCTTTCTCTCTCTCTCTCTCTCTCTCTCTTTCTTTCTTTTCTTTCTTATTGATGAGTAGGTTTTCTGATGAGATTGTGGTGACATCTATAGTGGAGTCAGTAGGTACCTTTTATTCCAGCAGCCAGCAAGGGTGTTGCAAAGTCACTCGAGTCAAAGGCTGTCCCAAGTGCTGGGTAGAGTAGAAAGGCCATTGTCACAGATCTGCATGGCGCCTCCCATCGGCTTTGGTGGAGAATCAGGTGAATCCATAAAGGCTATAAAACATGTCACTGGCTCATGGGAGACCGCATGCAGGAGCAGATCCCAGTGAACTAGATAGTGTAGCAAGTTGTACATATTCACCATAAGTTTATTCTTTAGTGGAAAATATGGTAATTTTTTATTAAAATAATTTTTTTAAGTTTTGTAATGTGTTTATTTTTTAAATTGATAATTGATACCTTAAACTTTTAGGTTTTAAAATACAGCAAACATCAGTAGATGTAACCCATGGAAACATTTTGACCCCTCATCTCTTCAGTGTGTAAAGGGCCTTGAGTTTGTCATTACTCCAGCAGCCATCATGTTGACCTTGTCTAGCCTCACTTAGTAGATGAGGAGGCTGATAGCACACCTGTCCAGGGCCACACAGCTGCCGTGCAGTGTGGTCTTAGGAGTTGCTGCCATGGCTGCCATCATTGTGGCACTTAGAATGCTGCTGGTCCATCAAATGGTAGCACCAGGAAAGGCCAGTCCACAAGGAGCTCATTTGTGATTCTCTGACAAGGTTGGCACTGGTGGGAAAGCCACCACTTAGTGCTGGTTCAGGGACTGTTGGTGACTCATTGTTATGGCATCAGTGCCCAGCACACAGACATTACCCAATGAGTATATTTTAGTTATTTATTGAAGTATAAAGAAGTGCCCAAATTCTAAGGGTCCAGCTTAGTTTTTATAAGTGAACGTACCTATGTCATTAGCACCTGACCAGCCCCCTAGAGCTCCATCAGCCTTGAGGGGACCCTTATCTAGGGCAGTGCTGGTGCCCACCCAGAACCACTGACACAGGGTGTCATGACAGCTGTGGCGGGAGTGTTTTCACCACAGAAATTGGCTGGTAGACCAGCCCCTAAATGCAGCAGATGTTGATGGGCCGCCTCCTCATCAGCCTCTGTCTCGTTTGTACTATAGAGACATACTTGACCTCATTTTCAGATTGACTTGAAGGGCATTATATCATGTGTCTTTGCGCATCATGATGGGTTATCGTGGTGCAGAAATACAAGTTTTCTCACACTCATCTTCTCCTTAGATGCAGTTTCTCCCGTCTGGTCTGTGATAGATAGGTTGCTCAACAGTGTCAACAAAAGTCAGTTGTAGGGGCTTCTGGGTCTTGTGAGGATAGCAGGAAAGATTCTAGAAGGAAACGAGGGTGGGGTAAGGGAGCAAAAGATTTTTAAACATGCCACAAAGCATGATGAGTGATACCTGTTCAGGGAGTAAGTAGCTCTGTGTCATGTTGTGTGCATGGCTTCACACAGTCCTAGCTTTTCGGGCAGGGGACCTGCTAGCGTGGCCTCAGGCCGTGCTTTTCTTCTCTGACTGGACGTATTGCCTCTTTGCCCTTTCCGATGACAGCGGAACGTGTAAAGAAAGGGTTTGACTTCCAGTGGCCCCAACCTGATAAGCCGATGTTCTTCTACGTGACCCAGGGCCAGGAAGAGATCGCCAGTTCGGGTACCTCCTACCTGAACAGGTAAGCAGAGGCTTGCCCACTGTGGTGGTGGCCAGCCCAAGCTGCTGGTTAATAGGCAAGCTGAAACTGCCCTCCTCACTCCGTTTTCTTCAGGCTCCTCAGCCCAAAGTGTGTTCCCACCTCTCTTATGGTTTTTATGTTGAGCTAGATCCTTTTTATGTCCATGTGTGGTGAGCTTTTTCTGTCCCACGTGACTCCATCAGTTCAGATTGGGGTCCTGCTGTGGGCGCAGCTGCCCATGTGCCTTCCATAGCCTCAGGAGCCCACAAGTGGAGCCTGGGAACTGAACACCTGGTTTCCTTAGGACGGAAGCTGCAAACGTGGAGAAGATCACCACGAAGCTGCTAAAGGCAGGTGCCAAGCCAGACCAGATCGGCATCATCACGCCCTATGAGGGGCAGCGCTCCTACCTGGTGCAGTATATGCAGTTCAGTGGCTCCCTGCACACCAAGCTCTACCAGGTCAGCACCCCATCTCCACATGACCTTGATTGCCTGGTGGGAAGGGTTGCGTTTGCATCTTACCATCGGTCCCACCCGAATCCATTGCCTCAAGACAATTTCAGGGGTCAGAAGTGTGTGTTAATGTTTATGCATAAAGGTGTTTTTCTCAGGATAGTGTTCAGAGAAGAACTTGAAAAGGCTCCAGGGTTTACCAGTAGGTGTGGTTCATGCCACTGTGTAGTAGATATTTCATTGTTACGAGAATGCTGCTCACTCTTGTGTTGACACCAGGGTAAAATGTCCATATCTGTTATGAGGGTACACGGTTATTTCTCCACATGAAAATGAACCAAAATGCAGAATAATGATTCTAACTTGGTTTCTGTTCTATAAACTTGAGAAGTCTCGGATCTTCTGACAAGTGTATGTGTTTGTTATTGGGAAACAAATTAGCAAGGTTAAAAAGACAACCAAAGTGGGATGTCAAGGAAAGGGGCTGGGGACCAGCACTGCAGAATGAGATTCAATGGTATATTTGAACATGCTGTATGCAATCCAGGGGTCCTTCAGGGCAGCCTGCTGACTGGCGATGACCATGTGTCCCCTGCAGGAGGTGGAGATTGCCAGTGTGGACGCGTTCCAGGGGCGTGAGAAGGACTTCATCATCCTCTCCTGTGTGCGGGCCAACGAGCACCAAGGCATTGGATTTTTAAACGACCCCAGACGGCTTAACGTGGCCCTGACCCGAGCGCGGTACGTGGGCTCAGTTCTTTTGGGCCTTGCAGGTAGCAATTATTACCTTCCTGCCTCAGAGCCTTTCAGAGGGACCTTCCCTCTGGGTCTTGCTCTGGGAAGGTGCTCGCTGCCTGGTCCTCTTATTAAGAGCCCTTGCATCCCAGCCACACTCTGGGCTTGACAGCATAATACGTGGGAGGTAGGCTTTGCCAGTACTTGAAGTCCAAGGGCTGCAGTAGCAATTTGTTTGTTTGTTTATTTTTATTTTATTTTTTAAGACAAGGTAACCCTTGGTTGACCTCACAGATTACAAGGATCTTGTTAGTTTACAGTCTCTTATTATTATTTTTTTTTACGCCTACAGAACTTGGTCTTCCTAGGTGGTCTCCCATCCAAGTACTAACCAGGCCCGACCCTGCTTAGCTTTTGAGATCAGACGGAATCGGCCTTGTTCAGAGTGGCATGACCGTAGTGCGATAGCAATTTAGAAAGAAGGGGCTCACGCGCAAATTATCTTTGTTTCTATATCCTAGTGGTTTTATGTGGCCTCAGTCTCATGGACAGTGTCAGTTTTGGCCCTTCTGATCTGAGATTTAAACCTGGCGAGGGTGGGAGTGTTTCTCTTGAGTTGTTGAACTCATGAGTCTAATGTTTTGGTCTGTCTCCTTTTTGGCACTTGGATGTAACTTCTCTGAAACAGTAATAACAGCAGAAGGAACCTGGAGAACAAGGTGGCCCTCATGCTGCCTGTGTGCCAGCCAGAAATTGTGCTCATGTTCCTGTGTCAGTTTCTTTTCCACCCAGAGCACTTGGTTTTCATGATGTACCCCTTTCTGTGGTGCCCTCTTGTTAGGTGGATAACATGGAGGGCAGTGGCCTCAAAACAGTTGGGTGAGGGTGAACCCCCACAGAAGCTAGGCCAGGCTTGAGCATTGAGTTATATGCCCCGCCCATCATTGTCCATCAGGCAGCCCAGGAGGCTGACTTGGCTGCATCAGGAAGACTAGTCTTTGAGTCTGTCTACGCACTAGAGTGTTTTGTCATTTGAGCTCCTAGAAATCTGCCCTCAAACCGAGAATAGTGTTAACAGCTTACAGGGTGGTCTCTAGTACTAGTCACCATGGGCAGGCCAGGCATCCAGGCAGGGAGGCTAAGGGTGGCCCCCAGAGACTTTGGACCCAGGCTTTGAGTTTATTTGTCCTCAGATTGTTTTGCGTGGTGTTTGCTTTCCATGTGGCCCTAAGCACCGTGCTCTTTGTGCCCACACTTTACAGATATGGGGTTATCATTGTGGGGAACCCCAAGGCCCTGTCCAAGCAGCCACTCTGGAACCACCTGCTGAATTACTACAAGGAGCAGAAGGTGCTGGTGGAGGGGCCTTTGAACAACCTGCGAGAGAGCCTAATGCAATTCAGCAAGCCCCGGAAGCTGGTCAACACCATCAACCCTGTGAGTGCTGGCTGTGGGCAGGCATAGGACAGGGCCGGGGCCCCTTTGTCCTCAGGCCCACATTTGGGCACATGGCAGTGAGCAATGGCCAGTGTGGCTTGTGGCGAGTGTGTATATGTCAGTATGTGAACAGGAGGAATGCTTGCTGGTGTGTCCCCACACATCCTCCCACACCAGTGTCTCGAGGCCTTTGCGGCTTGGGGCCATGTGGGATGCTAAATCCTGGAGGTATCTAGGAGTTGGACACAGGCAGTTAGGAAGCCTTGTGAATCGGGGGTACTCTGGGGGGCTGAGGCGTGCAGTGCTGCTTGAGCTGAAGTCAGAGACCAAATGTTGAGCATTAAAGACCGGGTCATTCAAAGATGGGTGGGATTCCTCACCTGCCCAAACCCTCTGCAGGGAGCTCGCTTCATGACCACAGCCATGTATGACGCCCGGGAGGCCATCATCCCAGGATCAGTTTATGATCGGAGCAGCCAGGGTGAGTCGCTCTGGGGGGGCCTGGGCTAGCACTGAGGATGTTGACCCTTCCCATGCCTGCACTGCCTCTGTCCACAGAAACCTGCCTGACAACGAGTTCCTTCTCAGCTTTCCTCATCTGAGATCAAAGAGTTGTCTTTTGCAGTTTCTAAAAACAAGATTTTTTAAATAACACAGCTCGGCCTGTTTGTCCTAGTGCCCCCGCCTGCCCTTTGCTCCTCTTCTCAATGGGAATTCACACCTGCAGTCCTTCAGGTGGCCTGCAACTTCATTTCAGGTTTCTCTTCCTTCCTGAAGCCTCAGCTTGCTCTGTTAGAATTCAAAGTTGGATTCATGCCCTCCGCTCCTGTGTGGGGTCTCTTATGTACTAAGGCTGAAATACTTCCTGCCTGAGCCAGTTTGTAGATAGTTTCAGTTCATTACCCAGGTCCCTGCCTACTGGGACCCTTCCTCATCCCAGCCCCTGCAGAAGGTGACCATCAGGCCCAGGCACTCAGTGCCACTTGCCGGTGTTTTACCTTAGACTCTATTCCCTTCTGTTCTCGCCATACATCCTGAGGGCACATGTACTGCAGCTCCTCCTCTCACATGTTATTTTATTTTCCTTGACCCCATTTTCCCCTAGTCACTGGGCTCAGATTGGGGATTGTATCCTCTGCCCACAACAACAGACCTCGGCACCACATCCAGCCAGTTGCTGTGTAGCTAAGAGTATGGGAGGCAGGTCCTCCTTCCCTGAGTTCTCTCCCTGGGTGCCAACCCAAAAGGCCACACTCTGAGGCCCTGGCCTTGGGGGACTTTGTCTTCAGCAGATCCACTGGTCTATGGCGTTTAGGTGTTCTCTTGCTTTTTGTTGTGTGTGGGTGTGTGATGTGAACTTACAGTTTGGCACAAAAAGGACCTTTTTATTTGAAATGCTATATGGTGGTTCTCATTTTCTCGGATCTGAGTAGCAGTGTTTCTCAGAATCCCTGAGAGAAAAGGCGATCTCCTGGGCACCAGCCCCAGGGGATTGAAAGGGGGATTGAAGGTGAGAATCTGTCACATACTGCTCTGCTGTAGGGCACCCCAAGAACTGCAGGCAGAACAGCCGATTGGGGGCAGGCAGCAGGCTCACCTGGATGCAGTGGGGGATAAGCCATCTACCCTGTTTTGCAGGTCGGCCCTCGAACATGTACTTCCAGACCCATGACCAGCTCGGCATGATCAGCGCTGGCCCCAGCCACGTGGCTGCCATGAACATTCCCATCCCCTTCAACCTGGTCATGCCACCCATGCCACCCCCGGGGTATTTTGGACAGGCTAATGGGCCAGCTGCAGGTGAGTAAGTGCCAGGCCTGAGCAATTGCACTTGTCTGTAAGGGTCAGCTCTCCTTTAAGGCACCTTGGACACTGTCTTTCAGGCCGGGGCACCCCAAAAGGCAAGACAGGTCGTGGTGGACGCCAGAAGAACCGCTTTGGGCTTCCTGGGCCCAGCCAGACGAACCTGCCCAGCAGCCAGGCCAGCCAGGATGTGGCGTCACAGCCCTTCTCGCAGGGTGCCCTGACGCAGGGCTATATCTCCATGAGCCAGCCCTCCCAGATGAGCCAGCCTGGCCTCTCCCAACCCGAGCTGTCCCAGGTGAGCCTGCTGCTCTGAACCCAAAACATCTCAAACCTGCAGAGAAGCTACTCCAGCCCGAGGTGCCCTCCCCACATATATAGACACCCTGACACCCCTAGAGTCTCAGGAGGAAGATGGCCTTCTCCTGCATGACTGCCTTTAGCAGTGGGACTTATCTACAACAGTGTACTTCCCAACAGTTCTATGCTGCTGGTCTGGGTTACCTGTCTCCATGGTGAGGTAACTGCTGTGGGCCTCTTGCTGCTCAGGCTTGAGGACCAGGTGTCTGGATTTTTCTCCAGGTTTGGGTGGGGCTGGGCACAGAGCAGGTTTTTGAGGATGTGGGGACATAAGTCAGTCCCTTGACTGGCTGGCTGCTCATCACCCTCACCATGTTGTCTTTCAGGACAGTTACCTTGGTGATGAGTTTAAGTCCCAGATTGATGTGGCGCTGTCGCAAGACTCAACATACCAGGGAGAGCGGGCATACCAGCACGGCGGAGTGACGGGACTATCCCAGTACTAGAAGGCAAGCTGGCCCCAGAGAAGGGCTTCATCAGGATCTGGACTTGTGGGGAAACTCAGGAAACATGGTGGGAGTCTCAAGTCCCCAGGGGGCCAGCTCATGCTGAGACCTGTTAACTTTAGGTTCCTGTACCTCTGCTCATACATCCCTGTGTCTTGTCTTCTCCTGAGAGTCTAGAACTCCTGGGAAATGCAGGTGTGGGAGCCTGTAGCCCCCCAAGCTGGCAGGAGGATATACCCTTTGCTCTGACTGGCAACTCATGAGGGTGATGGGGGTCCCAGCCTCAGATGTGCAGGGCACTTCTTCAAGAGGTGTCTTTAGGTACCTGTGAGAGAGTCCTGTGTTGTTCCCATCTGCCTGTCCAGAAGGTGGGCTGGCTGGTACTTAATGGAAGTAGTGGTGCCACTGTTAGAGCACAGGCTCTAGCCTTACCTCTAAGCTGCCTTCTCTCTCTGGGAAGTCACTGGTCTCTGGGCTGTTCAGCACCTGAAGTCCCATTTCACAGGTGAAGACAACAGGTACAAAGGAGTCAGAGAGAATGCCCTTTGCCTTTTAGGAGGGGCCAGACTCTGGCCTTCTCTGATGGCCTCATGCCTGCCCTCTCTCCCTACAGGTGGCAGCAGAAGAGCTAAGCTATGTGGCTTAGTCCATCAGCATCTTATTCTGGGTAATAAAAAATAAAAATAAATGGATACCTGTTTTCCACTGCTAAAACTGAAGCACCACTGTGAGCAACAGGAGAGGGAGAGGAGCACCCGAGGGAGAGCAGCCCGAGATAGCGAGCGCCCACTGCTGGCACCGCGGCGAGGAGACGAGAGGGAGAGTGGAGGTGGGGCCGGCCCGCCCGCGAGCCCTGCAGCCCGCTCGCCAACGAGGCCCAGCTCGCCGCGTCCATACCTGGGTCTGCGACCAGGTGGAGGGAGGAAGACCCTCATCTCAGAGTAGCCCTTTCCTCTGTTTTTTCTTTCTTTTTCTCTTTTATTGAAAGGGGACTACGTTTTTGCAGGAATAACTTGCATTTCTGTGCTGAGCAGGCTCCTTGCAGGTGGCGACCACACCCAGAGAGCCCTGAGGAGTCTCAGGTTCTGTCCGTGCCATCTGAGACCATGCGGTCATGCTGCCTGTGTTCTAAGAGGGTTTTCATTTAATGAAAATATGGTGTTTTGGGGTTTTCTGTTTGTTTTTTTAAAGATTCTTTCAAAGGAGTACTGGAAAATACACTTTACAGAGTTTGTCTCTCAAACCTTAGTGGTGGACCTGGGAGATGCAAGAAGCTTCCAGAAATGAAGTTTAAATGAGCAACACAACGAGGTTAGGATCAACACCTGTGATGTGATCATGGAGAGGATTTTTGTTTTCAGTTTAGCTTCCAGCAGCTTCTCCCTGCGCATCAGGGCAGTGAGGAAGCGCTGCCCCGGCCGATGGGCAGCTCCATGAGCTCTGCTGGACTCCGAGAAGCAAGGTGCTTCCCACGAGCAACGGACTCAGCCCCCCGAGGGACCCCGGCAGGACTGACCGTGTGGCCAGAGGGTGGGAAGGTGGCTGTTCCCCGGCTGGTGTGGCTTCTTCTCCAGGGTTCTTTGGAGGATTTGGCAGAAGACACAGCCAAGAGGAGCCTTTCCCAGGGAGGCGCCCAGTCACTGACTGTCGGACAAGCCAAGCGCCATCCCCTCCCCACCCCATTCTCCATCCCACTCCCAAGTTTGGAGCCCTTCTACCTATGGGCACAGCTTCAATGAGGTGGGATGGTTTCTGCTTTTTTGGAGAAAAGTGTCAGAAATAAGTTGCTTCTACGCTGAAGGTGCTTGGAGGAGCTTGTCATATCAGCTGGTATAGGGGATTGGTCTGGGTTTGCGATGCAGAAGTTCTTGTGGCTGGGAGAGCCCCCTACCCTTGTTCCTTGCACACCATGGGGGTGGTGTGATCATCTCCCTGGTGGCCACCTAGTTGGGGATTGTCCCCTGCTAACCCAGGCCCTAGTCACCCTGACCTCCCAGCGTCTCCTCCCTGTGCGCCTGATATTTGCCCTTATCCAAAAGCCTCCAGATGCCAGCTGGTACACAGGAACACACAGGCACCTTCCTTCTGGCAAGGCCTCTCATTTATCCCATTGCTGTAGGATTTTCAATCCCCTTCTTTTGGTAGGCAGCCTAGAGGCATCTGGCTTGGATAGGCTTTGGCTGTGACCCTGTGCACCCACCCACCACCCTGTTCCTTCCTTGGAGTGCTCTGCCTCACTTGCTGTTGGCTTTGTTCACCTAGCAGCAGTTACTCTTGTGAGTTTTCCAAATCAAAGAGCATCTGTACCAAGGCAATGTCACTTCTGATTTTTGGTCAATTTGTTTTAAGCTCTTTTGTCACCAATAAAATCTTAAACAACTCTTGCATTCACGGGGCTGGATAAACTGCAAAGGGTGGGAGAGCACTCGGTCTGGGGGCCTGGCCGGTTGGGGGACTCTGCCACCTCTAATGCTGAGAAGGGTTAGATCTGCACAGCAGGGACTCAGAAAGGGAGCACCTGGGGCGGTGGGGGTGGGGGTGCAGCTCCTAGCGTCCTCTTACATGTTAGGGTGCCTGGAGATGGGGCTCTGAGGGCAGGTGACCTCAGTGTAGGACCACCCCTTCCCCCACCCTGGTGTCCATCGGATGGATGTGGCAGTTTCCCACCCTGTCCCCAGTGACAAGACAAAGATGGGTGTCTGGGACCACGTAGTGTTTATTGTTGGGGCCCCGCTTGTTCCGTCAGCGGCAGCCACACTCGTCCACCACCATGTCCTCATAGTGCCGCAGGACCACGTTGTCGCTGTTGTCGAAGAAGAGCACAGAGATCGGCGACAGGCGCGCGGGCACGCAGCAGGGGAGGCCGGGGGCGCCGGGCGCGGCCGCGTGCATGAGCGCGCGCAGCACGGCGTGGTTGAGCGCGGGCGGCCCGCCGGGCGCGGGCAGCGCGGCGGGCAGCGAGCACTCGCCCTGGCAGAAGTTGGCCAGGAAGCCGCGCGGCGCGATGACCCAGCGGTGCCAGCCCACCTCGCGGAAGCTCACGTAGAGTCGCCGCGCGCGACACGCGCCCCCGGGGCCGCGGCCCACGGCGGGCTCGGCCTCACGCCGCGGCCGGGCCAGGGGGTGGCACAGGCGCGGGTCGAGGGTCACCAGCAGCAGCGCGGCCTCGGCCAGGCGCGCGCAGGCGCCGGCGCCCTGGGCGCGCAGCGCCACTGCCAGGCGGAGGCTGCGCGGCGCCGAGGCGTTGCGGGCCCAGGCGGCGCCCAGCAGCTCCACGCGCACCGGCGTCCCCAGGGAGGCCACGGCCCGGCGGAGCAGCGCTGGCCCCGCGCCCGCGCCGTCGGCCGCCGGGGCCACGCTCAGCTCCCAGCCGCCCGCCGCCCCCGCCCCCGCCTCCGCCGCGAAGCGCATCTCCAGGCGGGCGCGGCTCGGGAGCTCGTCGGGGTCCACGGCTGACAGGTCGAAGGCCACGGTCCACTCCGTGCACTGCCCCGCGGGGGAAGCGGGCCCCGGCGTCCGGGCGCGCGCACCTGCGGGGCGGGGAGAGGGCTCGGCTCGCCGCGTGGCCTGCGCGCGGGCGCGGTGTTTCGGTCGGGGACAGGGTGCACGGTGGGGGCCTAGGGCTGGGGGCGCACCATCTGTTCACAGGGCGTCAAATGGTGTGAAGGAGGGGGAAGGACAGCGTGGGGGCGGGGCACCGCCTGCAAAGAAGGGACATGCCCAGGGCAGGGTGGCCGGCTCGTGTGGGAAACACACAGAGAGGGGAGAAGGGAGCCCGGGGCCTGTAGGGACGGGGTGCCGGGGCTGGGTGGCATCCGCAGGAAGGCCCCAGATGGTGGGAAGCCGCGGGGATTTGGGGGTTGGGGGCAGGGCTTCAGCTGCAATCAAGAGACCTTGCCCAGGGCAAGGCGGCCTGGCCTTGTGGCCACTATCCCCGGTTCCCGCAGGTGTCCACGGGAGGAGCAGATGAAATGCAGGGACCCAGATTCCTCGTGGGGTTGGGTGCTACCCTCAGCCACGGGAGGCTCGTGGCGAGTCTCGGACTCCTGGACCTACACACCCACGGCAGGCCCCACTTACCGCGGTCCAGGACGTGGCGCACGATGTTCCCGGCGACCCCCAGCTCCTCCACGTGGCACGGTCGCACGATGGCCCCCGGGGATGTCCATCGCGGGCTTGTCCTGGCCTCCTGGGGGTCCCGGCGGCGGAAGAGGCGCCACATGACAGGGGGTACGGGCCGGGACTTTGGGGCGCCTTGGGGCGCGTCGCGCAGCCCCAGGGCCTGCAAAAGAGCGGCGGCAGGACCTGGGGCCGCAGGGGCGCGGGCCGCGAGTAGCGAGGGCAGCAGCAGGGCCAGGAGGAGGAGGACATGGGGGTCTGGACGGCGGAGTGACGGTGGCATGTTCCCCGCAGGCTGCAGCCGGACGAGTGCTCAGGTTCGTGGCTGGGCGGGGTCATGGTATGGGGGGCGTGACCAGACCGATCTGGGGCGGGGTCCGAAGAGAGGGGTAGGGGTTCTGGGAGTGGCCAAGGCCCATGAGGGATGAAACTGGATGGGGCCGGGGTCAGAGGGAGGGGCAAGGCCTTCCTAGGGCGGGAGTTGGGGTGGGGGTGGGTCTTGGGAGACTGTGGGTGTCGAAGGGTTCAGAAGCGTTTGTCCTTCACTAGGCCGTTCTTCAATGGCTTCCTGGGGGCCAGAACCGGGCCCGGTTAGCCTGTGGACTCGCGACCCCGCATATTCCCATGTCCTGCCCGCCTTGCCCTCCACCTCCCTTCTCCCAGCCTCCCTCCTTGTTCAGTTCCTCCCCACAATCAAAACCTCCTCTCCCCTGCCCTCTTCCTTCCCACCCTGAACATAGTGACTGCTGGAGAGCAAATACCACCCACCCACCTCTGCCTAACCCCACTGCCTCAACCTGGATCAACCCTGCATTTTATCTCCCTCCAGTCCCAGGGAGGGAGGCGGAACTGGCCAGAGGCCCCTGCAACCAGCCTTGGCAGGCTTGTGGGCTACAGTGGCCCTGGCTAGCTCATAGCTGCACTCGTCCAAGCATCCCTGCCCCTTCATTCTTCATCCACTGTCCTCTGTCTATACCACTGCAGCCCCTACCATGATTTTTAAAAAACGTAATATTTTACAACTAATCAACATGCTAAGTGTCCAGCTTAAGATCCGAGAAAGGCCCCTTCAATCTAAATATGTATGGTTTGCATATTTCAAATTTCTATAAGGATGTCTTCAATTTTCCAAAAACACGACACTATGAGATCTCTCCCACACATACTGCTGTCCTCCACAGAATCCATTTTCCTTTCAAGTCTCTGGGGTTCTGATGGGGAGGGCACCTGTGCTCCAGGGGTCTGCCCAGGCCCACCTGGCCAGACCTGATGGGTTTCTGCCCCCATACCTCATCTCCTATGCCAAAGCTCAGTTGCATCCTATTTAACCAACCAGATGGTGACCAGATGGCATCTCACTGCAGCCTAATGTCAACAGCCATTGGTCATCCTTGTCCCCACTTATGGAATCCTTTGCCTTTGCATACTGTCTACTGGTCTCTGTAGAAGTGGGTTCTACAGTTTACACACAAAAGTATTAAGTATTTTGAACCAATAATATGTTCTCATGATCTAGATATCAAAAAGCATAGAAAACCCACAGTCGACCAGAGCCACCCCTGGGATATAGCCTCACTCACACAGATACTAGCAGATACCTTTTCACATACAAACATAGACTTTTCTGGAGAAAATGGTCTCAGTCACTTTATTTAGACCTTCCCTTGGGCTGGAGCCTGCTGGCTGTCCCTTCCTGGGGGCACACATCCCACCCTCCCTGCTTTTCCATTGGGTCACTGATTTCTCACTGCTGCCAGCAGGAGCCCTTTATCTGTGAGATTATAGATAAGCTCTTCGGGGACCTCCATGTGTCCTTTGTCTTCTGGCTTTGCCTGTCAGTCCTTTAGACCAGCAGTCCACTTTTCTGCTACCAGGGACCGGTGCTCCTATGAGAATCTGATGCCTGGTGATCTGAGGTGGAGCTGAGGCGCTGATGCTAGCGCAGGGGAGCGGCTGTGAATACAGATGAAGCTTCACTTGCTGCTCACCAGCTGCTGTGCAACCTGGTTCCTAACAGATTGGTACAGGTCTGCGGCCAGGGGCTTGGGGAAAAAGCAGAGGGAGGTTCCTAGCTTCTCAACTGTTTTAATATATAGTTCAATTACTAGACAACATGATGTTCCATTTGGGCTCTGGTTGGAGTTCTCAGCTTCTACTGTGTTGACATCTTTGATCCCTTGGAGGCTGCCCTAAGGGCTGATGCGAGATCCTCTCCAGATGGTCACCAAGTGTCCCACCATGTACAACAGTCCTTCCTCCCCTCCTAGTGACCTTTATTATTTGCTCAAATGTGATGGACTCAACGCTGTTCCCACAGTTTTAATTCCTGTAATTTTCTAGTAAGTAATGCCTTCAGGGATCGGTACCCCCGCCACATAACTCTGTCAGAGCTTTCCTGCTGATTCTGGATTGTTTTATGCACAAGTTTCTGAGGGCCCCTCCCCCTCACAAGCAGTGTTAGTATTTTTTCAGGGGGATTGGGGCAAAGGCCTCAACAATATCAGTTATACTTTTCAGTTTCAGTGTACAACTGCAGAGGAGGAGAATCAGGAGAGGGAAGAAGGTGGAGTGACACAAGGACAAGTGGTGACTCAGGATGGATTCTGGATGTTTCCTGGAGAATAAGGAGAGGGGGAATGAATGGACTCCCTGAGGTTTCCCAAGGTTTGCACCCTGAGTTGCCATCAACTGCGATGGACAAGTGTCCAGAAAAGGCATTTTGGGGTGGGATGCGGGTTGATCTGGGATATTTTAAAAGAATGACATTGTGTTTAGAATGTCAAGCAGACACTAGAGACAAGATAGCACTCAAGGGGAGCACTACAAGCTGGGAGAGGAACTTGGAAGTTGGGGTGGATTAGGTGAAAAGGCCCTGGGAGATGGGGAGGCTGGCGGGAGGCCACAGAAGTAGCAGGAAGCTCCAGGAGGTGGGGTGAAAACATCAAAAGTGGGAGCAGATTGGTGGTTGCATAAGGGGTCAGTGGGTTGGTGTGGGGTTTCTTTTAGGGGTGATGAAATTTTCTAAAATTGTGTGACGTCACACAACTATGTATGGATTAAAACACTGAATTATACACGGTAACTGGGTGAATTATATGGTGTATGAATTCTATTTCAACAAAAACTGTTATTAAAATAAGAAAAGGTGACCCCAGGTTTAGCACCAAGAAGGCCTCAGTGGAGCCAGACAAGAGTGGTCTCGGGGTGGTGCAGAGAAGACCTTGGAATGGGGTGTGAGAACGGAGGAGGCTGGAGGGGTTTTGCTGTAAGGGAGGGAAACGGGCCAGGTTGGCACAGAAGACTGGAGAGAAAGTTTCTCTCCTTGGTCAGAATGTCCAGAGGTGGCAAGAGGGTGGATATTCCTGGCCCTGGACAGTGGGAGATGGACTATCCACTGAAGCAGCCAACCAGCTTGAGGTAGATATCCTTATTTGGCCACTCCTGTTGCCTTGGGGACATGGAGGACAGGTTGTTGGTCCAAGGGATGATGGTGACAGTGGCACTTGCCAAGGAGAAGGGAGAGTTAAGGGAGAGGAGGCATGCTGGTACTGCTTAGGAATCGCTGAGGATCTCTCCGGTCCTTGATGGTGCTGCAGCGTAAGCCAGATGTGTGGGTCACAGATCTTTGGACACGAGCGGCAGTGTGGGGGGTAGTGTTAGAAAACAGAATGTTCAAAGCAGTGAGGTATCATGGGGGATGGGGGCGGTCAGTAGACCCAGAGTCGAATGAAGGCCCCTTGGATGGCCCCTGAGAGGAGGACGTGCTTCAGACAATGGTTCAGGTCACAGGGGCCAGCCCAGGGTGCTGAACCAATCCAGGAGGGTGGTCCACCAGGTGGCCAGTGTCCCAGTTGAGGGAGTTATCAGGAGAACAGAAGCAGGGGCAGGGAGAGGAAGGGATCACATTGTCATATAGTTTGTTTCTCCTGAATTATTTCAAAGTGGTTCTCGGTCATCATTTTCTCACTGCTTTCAAACCTAACTGAATCATCATCTATACAGTCTGCAGGATCCTGATTCTGAGCGACCGAGGTTACCCCTGTGGCTTAGTGTGGATAATTCTGAGAAATGTTCCTGTGTTTAAAAACATCTGTTCGCTCTGGTTCTGAGTTGCTGAATGAGAAGCAAAAAGCACGGACTGTACCTCCTGTCATCCCATCACCCCAAGGTTCAGGGGTGCATCATGAGGAATGTTCTAGATCAAGAATTACACCTGAATTTCTCTGCCTGTCCTTTCACTTGCAACTTTTACATACCCTGGAGTTGAAGTCTTTTAACTTTTAACAGTATAAGGGTAGAGTTAAAAGAAAAAAATGTCATAACTGTCATGATTATTCATATGTTTATGTGGATGCTTAATATTTGAGATTCTACCCTCTTATTTGCATCACTTTGCTGCTTTTTCTAACCTTCCTTTTTTCACTTATTTTGTCCTGTTTTTTATTCCATTCTCCACACCTGGTTGTGTTATCATAAGTACCTAATACAGCCTAAGGGTAATCCTCTCCTTGCAAACTGCAGATCCCCCAGTCCTGCTTCAATATTTAATACTTCAGTTCTAATTTTTTTATGTATCAAATTAGGCATTTAAAATATCTACCCAGTTATATGTCAATTCCTCTGCTGATCAGCCTATTGAGAGAAATATAACTTTTTTAGTTTTCATTCCTGTGGGCGTCCCTTCTCTTAATTGTTTTTAAAATTGTGTACAAAACTCTTGGTTGCTCATTACTTTAATTCATTATTTGAGGTGATACTTTACTCCACAGTCGTCTAGTGTCCCTTGTTGCCGTTAGTCTGTCATTATTTAATAGGTCATCTCTTCCGTGACTGTTTTGCATTTTCACTATGATCCATTTGGGGCAAGATGCCTTTTTATTCATACTGTTTATGATCGATATCTTGTCACTTCCTGGAAAATTCTCAGCACGTGTCTTCTCATATTGTCTGTCCCCGCCTGTCTCCTATTAGAACTCAGACCAGGTCATGCTTAGAATTTTAGCTGCCACAGTTTCCATCTGTTGTACTGCATTCTGGGTAATTTCTCAGCTTTCAAATTACTGATTCTCTCTTCAGCTGTATCTAGTCAGGTGAGCCTTAACAGCTGTAGTAGGTTGAATGGTGTTCCCTGAAAAGAGAGGTCCGTGACCTAATCTCTGGAAGCTGTGAATGTGACTTTATGTGGAAAAAAAAGGTCTTTGAGGACGTAATTAAGTGAAGGAATTGAAGCCAGAAAAGCCAGAGAGAGGGCATTGTGAAGACAGATGCAGAGATTGGAATGATGCAGCCACAAGCCAAGGAATACCCAGAGCCCCAGAAACTGGAAGGCAGGAAGGATCCTCCCCTACAGCCTTCAGAAGGAGTGTGGCCCTGCTGACACTTTAATTTCAGACTTTTGGCCTTCAGAACTGTGAGAGAATAAATTTCTGTTGAGTCTATGGTACTTTGTAACAAACAGCAGCCCCAGGAAAGCAATAGAACGGCCAATGCCGTTTTTGACAGTCTCTCACACCTTTTAAGGAAACTTTTTATTTGAGAATAATTTTAGATTTGCAGAAACGTTGCAAAGATAGTATAGAGAGCTCCAGTGCAGCCCTCACCAGCTTCCCAAACGGTAACATCTTATATCTCCACAGTACAATTGTCGCCACTAAGAAACCAATGCGGGGGCACTGCTATGAACCAAACTGCAGACTTTATTTGGATTTCCCCAATTTCTCCACGGCTGTCCTTTTCCTGGTCCAGGATCCCACATTGTATTCGGTCCTCTGAGGTGAGACAGGTCCTCAATCTCCTTGTATTCCATGACCTGATGGTTTTGAGGTGTCCTAATCACCCCATTTTTATACCCAACTGTACTAACTCTAGCCATCCATGGTGAATCCAGTTCTGCTAGTGGTTCCCATGGGGTTGATCATGCCGCATGTCCCCTTGCATGCCCTGTCACTTCTGTGCAGAGTTCACACTCTGCCATCCCAGTGGGAATGCTGGTAGGGTGTCAGACCCCTAACTCCCATTCTGGCTGGATATTCTTAGGGAGATAGAGAACAGTACCAGGTAGGGCCAAGAGTTCACTGTTCTACAGCGGGAAGAGCTTTCAGATTTTTAGATTTGACCAGGCAGATGTCTCCCCTCCTCTATCGTTGGAGTCCTTTGAGCCACTGCTGCTCCTGGACACCTCTGAAGGTCGGTTGTCCTCGTTGATACCTCACTGATCTTTCTTCAGAATTCCCGACTCGTGTTCCCCCAACATCAATGATCGAACACCCCCCAGAGCAGACTCCTAGACAGCCGCTCCGCTGGCGTGCACAGCCCTGCCCGACTCCCATTTCGTTAAACGGCAGCTCAAGCCAGAAGTCTTGGGTCATCTTTGATTCTTTTATTTTAGCTTTACCTACATCCAAAGCCAGTCTGGTTGGTTCTACAGCAGTTGGGAACTGACCACTGGGCTACCTCACCTGCTTCCCAGCTCTCTTGTGTCGTGATCCCCGCTCACCTGACTGATCCTTCCCCACTCTGGGTGCTGTGGTGCCAAGTTGGCGCAAAGAGTTTCTCTGTTCTGGCAATGCCCCAGTTCTCTGCTCTTCTTCTTCCATCTTTACAGAGATTTTTAAATCTCTGTTCCCCTCATCCTCCTTGCCACTCCTCCTGACCCACCACATTGAGCTCTGAGCCCACTGCTTGTGCACGATCACCCCCAGAGGCTAAAGCAGAGGCCCACTAGGTCAGCACCCTGACCGCCCACCTGCTCAAATACGTCACATTGCCTCTGGGGCACTGCAGACCCCGGACCCTGCTGGTCATCCAAACCTGCCTCCAGTCACTCCCAGGCCCTTTCAGAAACCATCTGGCTCACATCCCAGGGCTGGTGAGTCCCAGAGACCTTGCCTCCAGGATGCCCAGTGAGGCCCCTTTTCCTCTCCTTCCCTAGGACTCCCACTTGGGCCAGACTGAGTCTGAACCCCCAGCCTCATCTCCAGCTTGAGTGGCCAGTGGGCCAGGGAGCATCAGCATGGACAGAGTGTGTGCTTTCTGGGCCTCCTGTGTCACCCCTTATTCTTACCTCCACTGCCACCCACTTATAGGTTACCCTCTGGCCTGGCCAATGACTGCTGCTCACCACCAATGGGGTCCCTTGCTCATCTGCTCTGGACATGCCAGCCAGTTGGCTTGGCCCTCACTGCTCCACTGATGACACCTGATTCTGGTCTCTTACCACTCTTCCCCACCCTGATCTCCCTGCCCTCTACCCCTTCCCCACTGTCTGTCCTTACATATCTAACTCTGTCACTACATCATCCACGCCTTTACTGCAGTCTGTTTTGGACGTAGGCTCCAGGGGCAGCATCCGCTATGGCCTCATTTGCTGTTGTGTCTCCAGGGCCCGCCTACAAGCACGCTCAGACTGACAGACGTGGCTAAAGGAAGAACCCGGGGCGGCGGCCCCTCCACACTCACTCAGCTTTGCTGGGCTTGGGGCTCGGGGCCTCTGCTGCGTCGTATTCTCGCACATCCTTCAGCTCACGCACCTGGCCCGTCAGCACCTTGGCAGCAAAAGCCACGATGTACTGTGGGAGGGGAAGGCACAGGTGAGAAAAGAGCCTTACCTGACGATGCTGTCCTTCTGATGGCCACACGCTCCTGACACTGGCCATTTGCATGTGTCATTCCCATTGCCTAACACACCCCTTCCTGGGCACGCCTGAGAAGGGCCTGCACCTGGCCCACTGCCCAGGGACGGGGGACTAGGAGGGGACTGCTGGCTGAGGAAGTGGGCGGGCAAGGAGCGGTGAGTGGCAGACTCACCAGGAACCAGTAAAGGTTCATGAGAGTGAGAAGCAGTAGGAGTGTGTTGAAGAAGAAGTAGAAGGGAATATCGGGCACGGAGCGCAGGCTGCAGTGGACTGTGGCGTACAGGACCTTGAGCGGGAACCAGTAGAGGCGGAACCAGAACCTGTTGGGGGTGCGGGGAGAAACAGGTCAGGGAGGCTGTGGGCAAGAGTGAGGGTGGCCTCACCTAACCCCTGTCCTGTCCTATCTGGTTTCATCTCTCTGTCCCTGCTCATTTCCACCCATTCTTATCCCTTTGCGCCACCCCTGCCTGCTCCTGCCCATCTATCTCCATTCCCGCTGTCCTTTCCTGCCCAACCATGCCCCATCCCCACTTCATTCAGCTCCTCCCCTTCCCCATTGGGCCACACCTCATTCATGAACCTCACCTCCTTTCCCGCCTGGCCCTACCCCTTCCCACAAGCCCTGCCTACTTCCCTGATTGGCCCTTCCCTGGCCACCAGGCCTGCTTTCTTTCCTGCATAACCCTGCCTGCCCTCACCCAGCACCCCTACCAGGCCCACTCCTCTCCTGCCTGGCCTTGCCCTGTCCCTTCCCACAAGCCCCTCTCTCCCTCGTGGGCCCCACCAGCTCACCAGCTGAGGCTGAAGCTGAGGCAGCCCAGGTCTGCAGCCAGGGCATGCAGTGGATGGTGGGCCCCTCCGCGGGACTTGAAATAGACATTGAGCTTGGTGAATTCCAGCTGCACGTCACTGATGTCATGCAGGAAAAGCACCAGAATGCCCACATTGTGGTACCTGGGGAAGAAAGTGGGGCAGGACAGGGGAGAGGGCGGGTCACATTGGGGATCCCCACCCTGCACTGAAGCCCCAAGATAGGCCCCTGGGCCTCACCTTCCCATAGACCTTCCAGAGCCACACTCCCTGGCCCACCTGCCCTGTTTACCCTCCCAACGGGTCAGGTCTGTGGCAGCACAAGCCGTGCTCGTTCAGGGTCAGCCCACCTGTCTCACTGTCCCCAGATGGCCCAGGAGCCTCCCTGAAAGTTCCCCCTTTAGTCTTTCCTCATCTCCATGATCTCTGACCCTAAATGACCCCTGACCCTCACAGTCCTGGGCCATTCTGTATCCAGCTCCCCCACAAGTTTGCTGATACTCCCAAGCTTACAGGATTCATCTAAACTTCACTGCGAGCTACAGATGACTGGGAAAGGCAGCGTCCCCACTAGAATCTACAGAGCCTGAAGGACGGTCCCCTGTCCCTTCCCAGTGTTCCCCTTATAGCTGCTTGGGCCGAGGGGCCTGAATTCAGCCTAGGTGGGGCTGTGGGTTTCACCATGTCTTGGCCGTCCTGCCCCAGGCCCTTTCCATGTGCTGTTCCCAGAGCCTGACATGCACCTCCCTGGGAGTCACGGAGCTCTCCTTCACCTCCTTTCAGTCCTTGCTTGCCTGTCACCCCGGACCACCCCTCCCAAACCTCACTACCCCTGCAGTCCTTATCTTCCCACTTGGTTTTCTCCATAATTATCACCTTTAAACAGATCTTCTTTTTTTGTGGAGGGGGGTTGGTGGTGGTTTCGTCTGATTCCACTCTCTAGATCAGTGCTAATACAATTTTCTAGAATGACAGAAATGTTTTAAACCTGTATTGTCCAATATGGGAGCCACTGGCCACATGTGGCCCCTGAGCAGCTAAACTGTGGCTGGTAGGGCTGGAACAGGACGTATGATTTTATTTACATTTAATTAAAGTTGAAATAGACACTTGTGGCCAGCACTGTACTGGAGGGTATAGCTATGGTAGCTAGTTCAATACAAACAGAATGTGAATGTATGTGTCATTTTAGATTTTCTATCAGCCATGTTAAAAATAAAAAGCAGAGTAGTTAAAATCAATTTTAATAATACATTCTAATTAACTCAGTATATCCAAAATATTTCAACATGTAATGGGTGTAAGAAAGGCACTGACAAGATATTTTCACTCCTTTGCCTTGTAACTGGGATGGCTTTTACACACTCAGCAGGCTGTGGTTTGGTGAAGTGGCCCCATGCGGGCTCTAAAATGCCAGCGATTGTCAGTTGTGTTGTTGATGGCTTCACCCCCAGCAGAACCCACCATACGGCAGGTGCTCAGGAAGCACTTCTGTGTAACCTGGTCTGGGGATGGATGGGGTGGGGGCTCCCTGCGTATGTTTCACCCCACCCTTCTGGAATCTCTCTGGACCCTCCCCCATGGAAGCCCCCATGCTCTCAACCCCAAGACGTGAGCCTCTGCCCTGTGCCAGCCTCCCACTCCTGCAGCCACCCTCTGGGACTCACCGGAAGGCATAGGAAGAGATGATGAGGACCAGGGTGACCACGTGGTGGACGAGCATGACCACCGAGTCCTTGCGCCAGGCGTCCATGTACAGCGTGGCGTAGATGGAATGGCCATAGAAGCTTCCCTGCAGCAAGTAGGCGACCGCAATGTCCCATGGCACCTCCATGCCCGGTGTCCAGTCTGGGGAGAGCCCAACCACACCATCAGGGGCCTGCAGAGCCTCCAAGACCCTCAAGCTGGGCACGTATCTTCCCCATGCCGGGGCAGGCCGAGTCTCTGCAGGTGTCCTGGCCACTGGTTTTCCATCTCAATGGAAAACCTATTATTTTTCATGATTAGGTATTATCTTCTAGAATATTTTTAGATTTACAGAAAAAAAGTGCTCCTACGCCTGAAATCTGTCCCTTGCAGCATTTCAAGCTCTCCCTGGCTGCCCTTTCCATCTTCTCTCTCAAGCCAGCGGGGATGCTTCTGTCTCGGGTACCGCCACCCCAGCAAGTCCCCAACCAGATGGAGGCCACTGCCCGCAATGTGGTGCCAGCAGAGCGGCCGAGGCAGAGGTCACACACCCGCCGACGCCAAGGAGTTTGGGATCTCCCCAGGTGGGCCCTGGCTCTCCTTCTCCTCTGCCTCTAGCCTCTTCACGCCTCGTGGCACTTGTGTCCACCCTCACTCAGGCCCCGCGCCTTCCTGCTGACACTGACCCCCCAGCTCTCCCCACCACTTTTCTCTTCTACCCATTATCAGGGTCAAGGGCTCTGCCCGTTGGCCTGGAACTCTCTGGATTGTACCCTGCTTATTGGCTACTCCTTCTCTGCCCCACTCCTGCCGCAGTGGCCTAGAGCAGACCCTCATGCCCCACTGGGCCCTGCTGTTTCTAGACACCTCGTATGCCCCTGCCTCATCTATGCTTTGGCCACTCCTGCAATCGAGATCCACTCGGATCCCCACCCAGGGGCCCCTCTTTGGTCCACATCTCCGCTCACTTCCCTGGCCCCCACTGTCCCCATCTGGTCCAGACACCACTGTCCCCCCTTGGCACTACCCTAGCTCCTCCTGGCCTCTGAGTGAGTTTCCAACTGTCCACTTTCCCCACGGTGGCCTGGATGGCTGTGAGTACACAGACCCCATGACCTAGCAATTCCACGCCTAGGTGTGAGCCCCAAGGGAACTGAAAACAGGAACTCAAACAGGTGAGGGAAAAACAAAATGTAGTCCATCTACACAATGGAATAGTACTCAGCCTCGAAAACATGATACTTAGTAAAAGAAGCCAGATACAAACGGTCATATGATCTTTTACCTTCTTAACCACCTTTTAATTCAGTAGCATTAGGTATGTTCACACTGTGTGTGACCACCCTCACCATCCATCTCTGAAACTCCTGTTGTAGAACTGAAACTCTGGCCCCATTAAACACTCGCTCCTCATCCCCCTTCACCCAGACCCTGGTAACCTTCATTCTACTTTTAATCTTTATAAATCCGACTCCTCTAGGGACCTCCTATAAGTGGCTTTATAAGTATTTACCTTTTTGTGACTGGCTAAAATGGTTAATTTTATGTTAAGAATATTTTAGTAAAAAAAAAATGCAAAACTCCCCATGGATCAGATCTCATCTTCCCCCACTTTAACATGTCCAGGGGCTCCCCAAAGTTTGACAGCAAGACCCACACTTCCAGCTGGGCTCTCCCCTAAGTTCCACTTTCAGCTGTGTGAAAAAAGCTGCAGCTGGGGGAGCGCCTTCCCCAACACACACACCTGCCAGGTGCCTCTGTCCCCCTGTAGAAGGAAGGCACACAGAGCCTGCTGTAGAAACAGGACACCAAATTTTCCACCCAGTAGGTGAGCATCTCTCCTCCAGCTAAGAGCCCCAGATCTGGGGCTGGAGAGTGAGGGGGACATTTAATTCACTTTCCAGACTTCATCGGCCCCTCCCCACACATTGGGGGGCTGGGCCCTGTCCATGGACTTCCAGCCTCCTCTCCACACACAGCCCACCTGCTGCTCTGGATGCTCCATGTCACCCCATCCCTCTCCCTCCTCGCCCCGCAACCCCACCTCCAGTATCAGGCCCCTGGACTTCCCAAATGCACCTCTTGGTCTTCCCTAGACCCACCCCTCCTGGCCTATCTTGCTGAGGGGCCCCAGACCCTGGTGTCATCCCACTTTCCTCTAATACCAACCTTTGGTTTAGCGGCAGATCCTATCAGCTCTGCATTTTAAACATTTCAAATCAGCGACTTCTCTCTTCTGTTTTGCCCTGTCCTGCTTGGAGCCCCCACAGGTACACTTCTCGCTCTCAGCCCCATCCTCTGCTTGTGGGCCCTCCCCACCTCCAGTAAATACTCCTGCTTCCCACCCGCCCTTCTTGCTTCTGGCTCTGGCCAGGCACACTTCTCTCAGCTCTTGATCCACCAGGAGTGTTTCCTGTCTGCTCCAGGCTCCTCCATGTCCCCACTCAAAAAGTTATCTTTGGTGAGACCATTCCCACTGCTGTAGAAAATGCCCTCTCCCCGCTCACAGACACCCCTTATCCCTCCTCCTCTCCCCACCTAAGTTTTCTCATCAGGACTTATCACTGTTAACAGATTTTGTATTTCACTGTCTGTTGCGGGCTTCCTCTGACTTACAGCTATGTCAGCACATAGCCTGGTATACAGTTGGTGCTCAATAAATGAGCATGCAAAGCAGCAGCTAACTTGCAAGCATGATATTATAACATAATTTATAAGAGGCAAAGGCGACTCCAAGCCCAAAATTTTAAGAGTTCAATTATGGTTCATTTGCATAAAGGAAAACTGAATGACAGCATGGTCCCACAGAGACGGACAGGTGGCCAGTAAACCCAGTGTTTGTCACCAGGACCCTGCAATGCAGGAGCTCCATGCTGGCCCTCCAACAGTGTCATCAGGAGCCCTCTCAGGCTATTTACGTCACATGGCAGGAAGCACAGCCATAATACATGCACAGCCTGGGTGGTCAGCTCAGGAACAGAGGAGCCTGACACTGCCCCCTCCTGTCACAGGTCGAGCTTTCTTATTGGCCTGCCTATTTGGTGAAAGAGGACACTGTAGTCACCCACTGCCTGTCCCACCCAGAGCCTAGGTCTTGATCACCCCTACATCTAATCCAATCCATGGATACAGCCACTTCTCATCATTTTTATCTCCTTGCCAACCTGATCCAAACCACATTGATTGCTTGCCTGCCCCCTGGGCCCTGCTACTCTCCACACTCAAGACTCTCCTGTCTCCATACAGCACCCAGAGGAAGCTTTTCAAAATCCATAAACCATCCCATTTAGAATGAAGCTAAACCTCTTGTCACCCTCCCCTTGTTCTCACACACCAAGCTGGTGAAAGCCCCAGGACCTATGTATGTACTGTTCCTGATACCTGGGGCTACAAAAGGGGTTACCTCTTCCAGGACACCTCCCTGAGCCCTTATAGGGCCAGGTGCCTTTTTCCCCACTCCCAGGGTTCCTTAATCACCCCTGTCTGGGTCAGAGATCCAGCATAGGATGGCCGATGAGCATCGGCTCCCCTGTGTACCCTGTGTTTAGAGCAGAAACCCCCACATCCCACCAGGACCCCTACCATAAAAGACGGAGGGTGGGTCATGAAAGAAGGGGTAGTCGGTGCCAAAGAGCAGGTAGGCACTGTAGGTCCAGGCGCCCAGGTAGAAGAGGAACTTCCAAGCACTCTCAGGCATTTTGGCAGCATCTCTAGGCTGGAGGCGACACCGCTTTGCCAGAGGCTGTGGGTGAGAAGGTGGGTAGCCATCAATGCCAGGGGCTGCTCCTCCAGGGTGGGGAGACCAAAGCCCAGGAACTGCCTGGGCCAGGCACTATTGCGGGGGCCGGCCCAGTATCCACAGCTGCCTGGAGTAACCAGAGCCCACGTGTGCCTGCCAAGGGCTAAACTTAGTGCCCAGCTGTCTGACCAGTGTGCAGAGGAGAGTGAAGGGGGACCTGAGGAAAACAGAGCAGGCTGTAAGGGTCAGCAGGGGGACATGTCAGTATAAAGCAAAGGAGGCCAGTGGGGTCCACACATGGGAGTAAAGGCTTGGGGGTCATGGGGAGCTGGGGGTATGACATTGAGGAGGAAAGAATTAAAGAAAAGATGTGAAAGAGGCTATGGGAGTGAACCTGTGAAGGGAACATGGAGGGGGAATATGGGAGCATTGGGAGAACTTGGGGGATTATAACCCCCAGTGATCCTTGTGGGGGAGAAACTTGAGGGGAAAGGGTGCCTCAGAGGAAGAATCTGGGGAGACCAGAGAGAAACACGGGACTGGGGAAGATGAGGTGGGTATTGGGGGAGAACACAGGAGAGAACATGGCAGCACAGTGAGATGCGGTGACCTGTGGGGACATCAGGAAGGACATGAGGTAAGTGGGGGCATGCAGTGGTGAGTCAGGGAGAAATTTGGGGGTCTCCGTCCCTGGGGTCTCAGTTGGGGCAGGGCTCCAGAGCTGCTGGGCCAAACCCCACCCCCTTCCCAGAGGCTGAGGGGGCTGGAGTACCTCCCGTTGCCATGGAGACAGCAGGAGCCAGCTCCGGTAACCCCTGGCAACCAGGCTGCTGCCAAGAAGAGGAGCTTTGGAAGACAGGGCAGCCCTTCACCCATTTCTTGGGAAGGGAGAGCTTTGAATTGTGAATTGTTGGGGAGAGGCCCATCCCGGTGGGGAGGGAGGGCCTGGGGCTGGGGCCCTACCTCCACGGATTCCAAAAGTGAGGAAACCCACGACCTCGATGTCCCCCACCCGACTTCCTCAGGAATGTGGAAAGCCGCTCCACCTTGGTGGTCCCAGAGTCACCACATCTGCCTCCTGGGCTCTGGCCCTCCCCCTTCTGGACCTCCTACTTCTCAGCTGAAAACTGGGAGGGAGGGGTTGCAATAAAGCCCAATTGGGCCCAGGACTGACTGTGAAGGGGACCTCGTCATGCCTGCCTCCCCACCCTGAGCAGGGTGACAGGCATGGTCTCTCCCCTACATGCATGATATGAAGATGAGGGTGGGGACAATGGCGGCCAGACAACACCCTATCCCCAACTTAACAAGGGCCAGCCTCTTCCTGGCCAGCAGAGAAAGGCCCCTTTGTTGGCTCTGGGCGTTCTGTCCCTGAACTCCTGCCACATCCAGTCAAATGGGTGGGGTGACCCCAGCAGTCGGGGGAGTCGCAGCTGAGGTAGGGACCCAAACGACTTCCAAGCAGCTCCCAAAGCAGACCCCTCCCGAGGATGGGAGTGCGGCCAGGCACCAATGTCACCCACGGTCACTCTCCGGCCGGGGCGGTGGCCGCCCCAGGCTCGCTGGAAACTGGGTATTTCCACTGCGGCCCCTTGGAGGCAGCACAGTCCAGTTTCCAAGACCCAGGCCCTGCCACCCGCTAAGGCCGTGACCACCGGCGTGACGGGGGAGCCGGGCCCTCTGCCTCCCTTGGTGGGAGGGGGGCGCTGCCCCCGGACAGGCGCGAGGCAGACATCAGGCGGCCCCGACCCTCTCCCGGGAGGGCGCACCCCGACTCCGCGGCAGCCCGGGCTCCGGGGGTGGGGGGCCCGGTGTGCGGGGACCCGCCCCCGCTCACGTCCTCCGCGCGCGTTTGCCTGGCTCGGCTGCGCGCGGAGACCTGGCCCGGCCTGACCGGAATGGATCGTGCCCCGGCTCCCCCACGTCACGAACACCCCCCCCCGAGTCAGCGTCCCCCCGTTGCAGTCCGCCACCCCCGCCCCCGCCGCCCGGCCACACCCCCGGCCCCAGCCGCGCCCCCGGCCTGCACTGCCCGGAAGACGCGCGGCGGCCCGAGGCCCCCCGAGGCCCCCCGGCCGGCGGTGCGGCCCGCAGACCCGGGACGGGCCGCGCGGCGGCCTCGGGCCCCGCAGCCCGGGGTCCCCCGCAGCCCGGCCCCCCTCCCTGTGCCCCCGCCGCACTGACCCGAAAGAGGCGCGCGGT
Source organism: Cynopterus sphinx (assembly GCA_030015415.1). Classification (NCBI taxonomy): domain Eukaryota; kingdom Metazoa; phylum Chordata; class Mammalia; order Chiroptera; family Pteropodidae; genus Cynopterus; species Cynopterus sphinx. Next base: position 48,846,898 of record CM057390.1, on the reverse strand, counting down.
GGCCGCCGAGCGCAGCGCCGTCCAGCCGAGCGCGGCGGCCGCCAGCAGCAGCAGCTCCGGCGCCGCCAGGCGCGCCAGCTCCGGCCGCCCGCCGCCCGCCGCGCCGGCCCGCGCCGCCGCCAGCGCGCTGCCCCAGCCGCGCCGCAGCAGCTGCGCGTAGCTCGGCATGGGCTCCGGGCCCGCCGCGGGCCCCGCCGCCGCCGCCATGCCGCCCGCCGGCCCGCGCGCCGCTCTCCCTCCGGCCGCCCCGCCGCCCGCGGTGTTCGCCGCAGCCGCGCGCCCCGCGTCACGCGCCGCGGCTGGGCCGGGGGCGCGGCGGCCGGGACGCCGGGGACGGGGGGCGGGGCCGGCGCAGGCCCCGCCCCGACGGGGGACCGCGATTTGGGGGCCACAGGGGCTGGGTCCTCAGGAGGCAGAGGCGGGGCGGGGTGGGGATGCCACAGGCGGATGGGTCCCGGCCGCGGTCCGAGGTGCGCCCGCGCCCGTCCCCACTTTCCAGGGGAGGAAACCCAGATCCAGAGCCCCCGGGGCTCCCCAGCCCCATGCCGTGTCCGCGACAAGGGGTGCTGTGGGCACCAGCAGGCGGTGCCTTCGACTGGGGACTCCTCCTTCCCCGGCCCTCCAGCCCGCCCCATCCCACCCCCGGACCCGCGGCCTGGCACACACTCGGCGCGTCCCGCGGCCTCCCTGCATTCAGTAGGTTTAGTGTAAATAAAGGTCCCTGTTCTCATCCTCAAAAGGCCACTTCCCACTCAAGAATGGAGAAGAAACACCTGGTGGAGACTCTGCCCTACATCCCAGGGCTCCTGGACTGGGGACCTGAGTGCGAACACTTCCCAGGCTTGCTGCTCTGCGCCTGCCAGGCTGCAGGGGGGCCAGTGTGAGGTGGGAGTTACAGGCATCAAGGAGCTCCCTCGGGAACTGGCCAGGGGGCTTGAGAGGCTGAGGGCCTGGGACCCGAGGGCCACCTTCTGCTCTGTAACCCTGAGGACCTGGTAGGCTTCCCCTGCAGCACATTAACACAGGCATTTGGGGAGGTCAAGGGAGTTAAGTGCCCACTTGAGGGGACTCAGGTGGTGGATCAGGACCAGGCTTCACTGGGACCACCATGGATTATCTTCCACCATCCACTAACCAAGCCTGTCTGAAGCACCCACTGGCCATCATTGGGGCACCAATCACCTGTTGGGGACATCACCTCACCTGGCACTGATAACCTCCATCTTAGTCCCCAGGACTCCCGCCCACTTGTGCCCTCCTTGCCTCACCCAAGGTTGTTATTCCCTAGCTTCTGAGGTACAGAGTACAGGCACCAGTGTGGGCCCTTGGAGCTGGGCTGGGTCCCATGCAGCTGCTAGCCTGACCTGACCTTCAGGAGCACAGCTAAAACAGGCAGGACAAGGGGCTCTCGTCACCTCACCGCCCCCACATACCCGTCTAGTCCTGCGGCACACCAGAAGCCCACCTTCAAATGTTCTTGAATCCAGCTACTTTGCACTTGCACAGGCTTATGTGGCCCTGGGCCACCTTGTACCTCCTCCCTGGCATCCTGGCTTCCTCCATAGCCTGCAGAAGCCAGAGGAAGCCTCCTCTGCTCACTGCCCTTATGGTTTTTTCCATCACTGAGTAAAAGCCCGACTTCTGTGACACCACCTGCCCTCTTGCGCTCCTCTCCGCCTGGCCCCACACTGGCCTCCTCACTGTTGCTCCAACACCCCACTCACAGTTCTGAACCTGGGCCTATGCACTAGCTGTTCTCTCTACCTAGAATGCTGTTTGCCCAGGTACTGGCAGGGCTCCCACCTCAGGCTTTACCTACAAACGACACTTGCTCAGTCTATCTCCCTGACCCCATTGGCACCCTTTACCATCTCCTGCTGTACCTTCTATTTTTGAGTATGTATGTGGGCAAGGGTTCACCCATCCCAATGCTTAGTGTGTGGCCAACCTGAGAGGCAGAGAGGGTCTCAGGCTGGCTGGACATACTCTCATAGGTCCAGCTGGGCCTGTCAGGCAGCCCTGGACCTTCCCAACTACCCATCTCAGTTCTCCCACCCAGCACTATCTGGTGTCCATGGTGGCCATCAGTAATGGGAGAGGGCTGCTGCCCACCAGCCCAGTCCAGCTTCGAGTTTCATTCTGGCAGGGCCCAGACAGGAGGCTGCCAATGGGCAGGTATAGGGCAGGAATGGAAAGTAGCTTCTGCTGCTGATGGTTGGGGGCCAGGCATCATGGGCCTGGTGAGGGGCTGCTGAGGTCTCAGGGCTGGTGCCCCTTCCCTGCTTCACCTGAGAGTGCAGGCCTCCTTTCTGTTGGGGGTGCTCAGCTTCCCCCTGACTGATGACCCTGCCTGGGGAGGCCTTCTCTGCACCCCTCTCCGCTGCTGAGCTCCCTGCCAGCTCTGCTGATGCAGGTCCCTTGCTCTGGAAAGCGAAGGCTGGTTTTGGGCAGCTGCCTCTGAGAAAAATGAGGCTGGGCACTAGGAACCCCAGTGTCTCTTTTCCTCCCTGAGAAGGACACAAACACTGGTCCAGGTACAAAGGGCAAGAAGCCTTGTCCAGCTCAACAAGCCCTTTGCACAAATTGTTCCTGGTGCCTAAGACGCCCATCTTCCAGAACCCGGCCTGGCAGCAACTTCTTGTTGGTTGGCTATAACCTGATGGTGACCTCATCCCAGAGGCCCCAACCACCCTAACATGCCCACTCACCTCCCTCTTTGTTGTCCTGCTTTCTCTCATCACAGGACACTCACTGTGTTTCTTTTTCTAGGCAGGGAGCTTGGTGCTTTGGCCACCATGGTGCTCCAGCCCCATGGCCCCAACCACAGAGGGTTTCGGACCTAGCCGATGGCTCACTGCATGGAAGCAGCAAGGAGCAGAGGCCTGAGGGGAGATGTTCACTCCCAGGAGGATCTGGCATGCCCCTTCCTTGGTTGGTCAAGCGGCCTGAGAGTTTCTGGCCCCCTCACCACCTATAAACCATGTGTGAGTCCTGGGTTTGAATCCTGGTGCCCCTTGTGATAGCTGTGACCTCTCTGTGCTTCAGTTTTCCTGGATGCCAACTGAGCTTGGGAGACAGGGCTGTGCCACCTGCAGCTCAGCGGCACAGCGCGGCTGTTTGAGGGGCAGGGGAGTCTGTGCAGCTGCTGCTCACACCCTGGTCTCAAGGGCCCTGAACCCAGGCCCCTCCTGCCCCAACCTTGGTTCCCACACACCATCCTCAAAGTGGCTAGAACAAACATGAATCAGAAGGGAATGCCTGGAGTGGAGCCATTTATTAAAAGAAAAGGACTAGGCTTCCAGCCTCTGTCTCTGGCCAGTGCGAGGGAGAGAGGATGAGGGCCGGTGCCCCGTGGGGACGGCAGCATGGCTGGGCCATACCTTCGCACCATGGAAACTGCATCTGCGGTTGGCCTCAGGCACTCGGGGCATACTGCAGCACCAGCCGGTCAAAATCGTTTTCCTTCAGCAGGAAAGGAGGGAGCAAAAAGAAAGTAGTAGATGTGAGCCAGGCCCCAAATTCTGGCCTCCCCTCGGGTGGACCTGGGGGGTCTGGGGCTCACCTTGGCCTGGTATTCTTTGATGAAGGGGTGGGACCTGTGAGCATCCTTTAGCTGGGACAGATAGCGGTTTGTCACCTGTGGGGGAGGTGAGACTGGGTTAGCTGAACATGGGGACCCCATGGCTCTGACCAGCAGGGGTAGGGTGAAACAAGGGCTGCCAACGAACTCCCTGGTAGAAGCTCTGGGCTCCCCACATGCCCTCCATCGCCCCACCCTGCAACAGTGCCTGGGAGAGCCTGGGCTTACACAAGAGTGGGGGATACGCTGAGGTCACGGAAGCAGGCTTGGCAGTGACTGGGCCCAGGGAGAGGGTGGAAGGCCAGGAAGAATAGAAGGCAGGGTACGGGGCTGGTGAGGGAGCTTGAGGTACCCAGAGGCCTGGGCACCGAAATCTAGGGCCCCAGCAGAGCCTTTGCTGCCAACCTTGCCCAACCCACCAGGCCCAATCTTGACGGTATGGGGCTTGGACATCTGTCTGGCTCTGTCTCCCCAAGACTAGGTGTCTGGGGGTGTTTCTGGGGCAAGTAGGAAGGCCATCCCATCAGTCCTGCACCTGAAGGCAACTTCTGTAAGACCAAGTGAGTAACTGTCACACAGCCCAGGAAAGGCTGGGACAGTAACGTAAATGAGTGGTGCCCCAGAATCTTCCTCCCTCCTCGCTCTCAGACATTGCTCCTTTTCTGTCCTCTTGCCCACCCCCAACTGAGGTGGTATACAAGCTGAAATTCCAGTATGAGTGCCCTCTGAGCCTCAGCCCACTTGTCTATAAGACCCATGGGAGCAGGTGACCTATGACCCTGGCCCTGGAAACCACCCACAATGCCAACTTCTCCGGGACCCTCAGGGATTGCAACTGCACCCACCATAGGGAGTGAGTTTTTGTCCACACTCCAGGTCAACCCTGAAGTCCAGACCCTAAGGCCCTGAGCCTTCTCTGGAAACAAGGCCACATCAGAGATCCCTGCCTGCCCCACGCTAGCATCATGGGCCAGACAACCCTCCTGCACCTGGCTGGGGGAAGGGACCTACCTCAGGGGGCTTGCCCAGGTGCTGGGACAGGACGATGAGGTTGATGAGTGTCTCTGGGTGGCTGCTGTCCTGAAAATGCAGGGGGATACCAGGCAAGTAGGTCAGCTCCTCCAGGCCCTAGAATTGGCCTGCTCACCTCCCTCTAAGGCAAGATGATGCCTCCCCCTCCACTGTCCTGGGGAAAGGACGTGACCTGTAGGTCACACCCTCAGACATAGGGCAGGGACAAGGCTGCAAGACCCCGAGTGCTCCCCACACTGGCCACTCTACAAGGTGGTGACCTCAGGGCCCTCCCTCCTGCCCCCACCTCACCTCCCCACACCAGCTACTTCCCTGCTGAGCTTGCTGCTTCATCAGCAGACCAGGCTGAGACAGAGCCCCCTTGCGCATCACAATTTGAGAAGAGCCTATTTATCCTAAGAATCTCAAATCTCAAAGTAACAAACGCCAGTCAAAGGCAGCCTCAGCTCTGCCACAGCCCAGCTATTACTCCTGCTAGAGGATGAGGTCTGAGACCAGAGGCAGACCCCGCCCACCCCGCCTGCTCCCTAGAGGCCTTGGCAGGAAGCTGCCAGGAAATTACCAGAACCTCCAAGAAGGTGACGTCAGGTCACCCGCCCATGTTGGGCTCTAAGGCACAGGGAATCCTGGGAACTGGGGGCTGCTGCCTGGGCCAGGAACCTCATCCAGAGAGGAGCTCTGCCTGGGCACTAGGGGCAGAGATGCAACACCCAGGCGGCGCGGTGCCACAGGCTCAAGGGGCTGCGTGGATACTGGTCTGCAAAGATCCAGCTCCACCCCAAGCTGCCCTTCTGTGTGGAGACCCAGCTTCTCCTACCAGCACAGGGCACTCTGGCAGGATGAAGTATCTCCATGTGTGCAGCCTGAGGATATCAGCCCATAAGAGGCACCTGACTAACATCCTTTGGCCCATCCCTGATCTGCAAAAAACCTGATAACCTGGACCCTTGCAGAGATGAACAGGGAGAAAGCTTCCTCCTGCTGTCGGTTTCTTATTATGTTAAAAGATGTTTTCCAAAAATGGAAAAAGCTTTGATGTCTTTTCCAGTTACAAAACAGTGAAAGACCTCAGATGTTGGGGTTGAGAAGACAACTGTGGCCATCCCAGAGGATGATGCTCTTGGTCTCTCTTCTCGACAGGACCTAGGCACTGCCTTTTGCCTGCAGCCTGCTATCCCCTCCCTGGAATAGTGGATATCTTCCAAACAGACACAGATGAGGCCAGGCAGCCAAGATGATAGGAAGAAAGGGCTGATGAACACGTCTGCTCAGCTCAGGCTGACTCAAGTCCTGGCTGACTGGGTCCTCCCATTTCCAAGAGAAGCTGGAATCAGGATTTTAGCAATCAAGATTTTTACCCGATTTGGCATTAAAATTCCCAAGTGGCCACATGGCAGGCTTGTGTTACCTGCCATCCCCTCTGGGAGCCCTGGGGAATGGGCTGGGCCTGCCCTACCTTGTCTAGTGCCTCCTGCAGCACACCCTCAGCGGCCTCCCAGCGGCCCTGGGCCATGTGGCAGGCCGCCTGTCCATTGAGTAGCAGCAGAGTAGACGAGCACTTGTCGGCCATTTCCTGAAAGATGTAGTAGGCATCCTGCAGCTTCTCGCCACCCTGTAGGGACAGTTTTGACATCACTGCTTTGCCATCCTGCTGTCCAGGCCTACTTCTGTCCTCTCCCTCTCAGAGCAGAGGGATTCCAGCATTTTGCAGATGCGATCCCGGAATGGGCAGCCCACAGCAGGCTCTCCTCAGAAACTGCTCCTGTGCAGAGACCCCCATGCAGATTTGGTGACATCCAGCCACCCTAAGCTTCAGTTTACAGACTTGACGCAAAAATTTGCAAAGAGTTCACTCATGGGTGTCCAGGCCGGGGTTAAGTGGAGCCCACTGGGTCACATGGCCTATGTGAGCTGGCCTCTGCTCTGGGACCAGCAGTCCTGACCCTGCCCAACCAGGTTCTAAGTTCTGTTTTCCTGCTAATGATGCAGGATCACACTCACAGGGGAGCCTGAGACCAAAGTGTGCTTGTGAAAACAGGCAAGCCTACCAGAGAGCCATCGGGGTTTATCCCACTAAAATGAACACACACTGGAAACCAGCCTGGGTGAGGCCTCGTTCCCCAAAGGCAGTGTAGACACATGCAGATGGGAAACACATCTTAAAAGACACAAAACGGTGACTCAGAGAATGGAAGCCAAGTGCCAAAAGCTAGAAAAGGGGCTGTTGCTAAGAGATAGGGAACAGGGGTGCCCAGGCATGTGGGGAGGGGCTGAGCACGGGGGAAGGTGCCAGGACACCAGCAACTGCACAGTGCCAGAAGCCCAGAGAACAAATTGAGCAGCAGCCAGGCCCAGGATGAGACCCTGGAGGAGGGGTCAATAACAAACTGGCCTGTCCAGAACGTGGGGAGAGTCACCTCGAGTCTGGTTGGGGCCCCCAGTTTGTTCACTCTGACTCTGGCCAAGCCACTCAGCTGTGAGAAACCCAGAAGGGGGTCGAGGCTCAGTAACTGGGAAATATGCCAGGGGTGGCCCTAGCTGGGGGATTCTTCCAGGGCATGGGCCCGTGTGAACACAGAATGCCACATACTCCCCCAACAGGAAGAGCAGTGCTGGACGCAGGGGGCTTCCTGATGCTCCTGTTCCCCCCGCTCCCCCAAAAGGCCAGGGGCTCACCACAGCCAGGTTGACCCAGGCAGTGGCCAGCTGAGTGAGAGTGGCATCCTCGTCTTGGTCCTGCATTTTCTTCAGCTCCTTCCTGAGGGTGGAGGAGAGAAGTAGGAGGGAGCTAAGTGACTTGGCCGGTACCCCTCACATCCTTATTCCTTGCTCATGGAGCACAAACATGTGATAGCTCATAGGCTCTCACTCAGCCTCCCCCAATCCTCGACTCAGATATGCTGGCTTCGCCTCCCACTTGTGAAGCTCACGCCAATCCTTCAGGATGGCCCCCGCCACCTGCATCACAGAGGGAAACTGAGGCATGGACAGCACTGCCCCTCTTCCATTCAGGGAAGGCTGGCTATCACCCCAATGGACTGGAATGAGATAATGAAAAAACAATTGTGCCACCATGTTCTGGGCCTTAGGGAAGGTTCGGAAACAGTCCCCATGCAGAATGCCCCCCTGAGGCCAGAGGCCTGGCTTCCAGAGAACATGAGATCCTGACATGACCTCATCCCTGTTCACCCCTGATGAATGAGCCTCTGTCCAGCAGCCCCAGGTGCTTACCGGGCAAGGTCCAGGCGATCCAGCTTCAGCAGGATCTGCACTGTCATGGCCATGCTATGGAACAAGGCAGGCAGTCAGCAGGCACCCTCCCCACACCATCCCCATCAGGCCTCACACCATGTGGGTGCCACCTTCCAAAACACTCCCATGAGTGCTCAGGCCACCAACCCTGCCTTGTAGAGGGTGACACTGAAGCTGACTGCTATTCAAGCAGAGTAGACTCAGACCTGGGTACCACCCATTGGGCCGAGCCCCCACCCACCACTGGGGCCCTGGCTCCATCTCACCACTGACCACACCTGAGCTGGGAGCTCTCATGGGGTCCCAAGCGTACAGACTCTGGCCTGTGGCCCAATCCCTGTCCACCCCAAGGCAGGGCACCATGTCCATGCCCACTGCTGCCCCTTCTCAAATTCAGTCACACATGCAATGCTGTGTGGAGCAGCTGGTCATCCCTTCAGTTCCCATGACCACTGTCTTCCTCTCAGCCCCCAACAGCTGTGACTGCTCACTACTTATGTGGCTGCTCATTTCCAGGTTATCCCGCTGGAACACGACCCAACAGCCAGAGCTGCCCCAGAGGAGCCTGAGAAACGCTTGAGGAATCCACTGCCTATCAGCCCTACACCACAGCTGTTTCTGAGCTGCTGCAAAGCCCTTTCTGGACTGAAGAGGGGTGTAAACAGATATATAACAAATGTGTGGTGAGCAATTAATCAAGGGAAAGCAGGTACCAGAAAACTCACGTGAAAGGGCAGTTGTGCCCTCTGGGGTCAGAGCCCTAAGCATGAGCCCTGTGCACAGCGCTGGGAATTTAGCATCCCCAGAGTCACCCCCATGGGTGGTGGGGGTGTGGAGCTGACTGCACAGTGCACTAGGCTCCAGTGCCCCAGCCCCGGAGTGTCCTGAATAAGGGTCAGCCTCTGGGGGAGGGTCTAAGGGGACCTGGGGAGAATATGGAAAGGCCAGGGCCAGAACACAAGGCTGGGGGTGGGGGATGGGGAGTGTACAGAAATCATGGGCAGAGACAAAGGTGCTTTCTGCTCTGCCGTTGGGAACAGAGGGTTTTCAGCCCTGGGCACCGTGCCCTTGGAGAAGCGGCCCAGCCGTGCAGAAAGGAGTGTTCCTGGACCAAGAATAGGAGCTGCAGCCTGAACAGGAGGCCTGGGCCCCACAGAGATCTCAAAGCAGCCCCCCACCTCACCACTCCCATGACGATGGCCAGAGGCCCTGGGTAGCCAAAGACTGGAGGGGCCACTCAATCCTCCAGGCTGTTCCCCTGGGGCAGGGCGGATACTAAGCTCCCAAAGCAGGGCGGACACTCACCATGCCTGCCAAGCCGTCCCCCTGGTGGGCACTCACCATTCCAGACTGTCTCCCTGGTGTAGGGTGCGTAGGGCGGCGTCTGGGTTCTGGTCATGGAAATAAATGGAGGCAGCCATCAATAGGAAGGTGGTGTTGGTCACATCCACACTCCTGCTCATTTCTCGGTCCAGCTCAGCGACAATCATGTCCCTGTAAGACAAGGCACTTAGGGTCTGCAGTAGGAAGCAGGAGCAGACAGACCCAGAGTGAGAAAGGGCCCCAGGAGTACACAGCAGCAGGGGGCAGAACAGGCACAGGTGTCTCCGTCTAGTCCTGACAGCCCAAGGTACCCTGGCCCTCAGAACCATGGGGCTGTGTCTCCTCTGCCTCAGACACAGAGAAACAGGCTGACTCACTAGGGGCACCTGTGTGGGGACCTGAGGCTGCATAGGTAGGTCTCACACCAGTGACGCTGCTACCTTCCTGAGGACAATGGTCCCGGCCCAGTGTGCCAGCTGCCCCTGGCAGCCAGACTGCAGTCAGCACTGGACCAAGGATAAACTGGATACTACCCCAGGCCCAAGGGGCCCCAGCCAGTCTGCCTGACTGGAAAATGGAGCTGAGACCCCATGTTTCAAAGGGCTGCTGAGCAGTTGACGAGAGAAAGGAGGCATGGGCCCAACTCAAGTCACCACTGCTGTCCAGGGTCCAGTCTCTACAAATGGGTACATGCCATGCACGTGCTAGGAGAGAGCCCCTGAAGCCACCCCCTGAAACTTCTGGCCTGGTCTGTGGCACACATGGTGTAGACACACTGCCTGCTGTTGTCACTGCAATGTTAGTGTTATGTGTTGTTCCTGTCACATACTGTAATTACCCTCAGGGTCCTGTACCTTCTCCACCGCCTGCCTGCTGGGCTGTCTTTGAGGGGCAGTGGTTTGTGTGGTGGGATGGACCCACCTCACGTCACTCTGCTTTCTTGAATGCCTGCCCCGTGCCCCATGCTTCCTGGGACTCTTTTCTGTAATGCCACTGCTCCTGGAGGACCCAGGGGTTCCTGCCCTGTCCATATGAGAATAGGGCTTGTCACTCTGGCTAGTAAAGTGTACAGTGGAAGAAACGATGGCCTCAAGAGGCCACCTGACTTAGTGTCCTGGGGTTGCGGACATAAAGCACAGTGACACAGGAGGATCAAAAAAGAGTATTCTCTCACTGGTCTGGAGAACAGAGGTCTGAGATCAAGACATCAGGAGGGCTGGCTCCTTTTAGAGGCTCTGATAGTCTGTCCTAGGCCTCTCTCCTGACACTGGTGGCTACAGCAGTCCTTGTCATGTGTCTGCATCACCCCAATCTCTACCACTGCCTTCTCCTGTCTCCTTTCTGTCTCTTAGGAGGACTCCAATCACTAGACTTATGGCCTATTCTACATGGAGAATGACCTCAAGATCTTTAACTACTTATATCTACAAAGACCCCATTTCCATTGAGATCACATTCACAGGTTCTGAGTGCCAGGACACAGACATGTATCCTGGGGGCCCCATTCAGCTGCCACTGCTTACAAGCAAAGTCCCTGAGCCTTGGGCTTCGAGGGTGAAGGAGCCCGATCACAGGAGGTGGTAACGGGGCACTGCCCTCCACAGAAGTGGAGGTGGGAGTCACAGCAGACAGTCTCACCCACGGCCTAAATGGCCCACAAGGGAAGCGTGGCATTACTAAGGTCAGGACCACATCCTGGTCTAGGAAGCTCCAGAAGACAGAAACTGAGAAAGGCCCCTTTGTGAGGCATCAGTGTCTTGAGGGACGGCCCAGGGTGGTGGGTTCCTGGGGCTGGGGCAGGGCACAGAGTAGAATGGCTCCCTATTGTGGGTCCTGGAGCCTGCTACGTTGTGTGGATGCTCCGTGCACAGGTGGAGCAGGGTCACTTGGCTTCCACCAACAGCCAAAAGGCATGAGCTCATGTGCGCCTGGGTGAACATCCCTGTGACAAGGGAACAGCCTGTGAAAATGTGAAGCAGGAACTGCCTGTGGCCCACAAGTGGAGTGGCTGAGCACAGGTAGGTCTAGTCTTGGGGAGCTTGGTCTTAGCCCAGGCCCTAGTATAAGCAGGCAAGACCCACTCTGCCCAACCTGGGCCATAGGAAGGTGTGGGGCTTATGGGTCCCCATGGCCCCTACTTCAACCTCCCCTGACTACTGCCCTCAGGAAAATTTAACAATCGTTGGTCTGCAGTCGGCTGCTGAGGTGGGCCCACAGCTGAGTGACCTGACTCCCATCTTGGAGAGATGATTAGCAGGTGGTACAGCCACCTCCTTTGTCAGGCTGAGGGTCCCCACACTGTGTGTCTGGGGGAGGCCCCCCTTGGCAACGCCCAGGGCCATACATTCAAAGAGTCCCTCAGAGTCTCTGAGAGCATCTGTACACATCCTTGCCTCTGCTTCCCCACACCCCTTAGAAGCTGGATCCTTCACTGCCCTCCACTGGGCAGTTGGGAGGTGAGTGGTCAGGAAGAGAGACAATCCCTGCCCCTGTCCTTACCTCTGGCTGTCGCTGGCCAGGTACTCAGCGAACATGCGCACGGCCTGGAGCTCAGGGGCTGAGGAGGGCTTGATCTCATCCAGGACCACACCATACTTCCTCTGTAGTGAGACAACCCTGCTGTCAGCCCTATCTGCCCTCCCCTGCCATGAGGTTTATATATTCTCAGCCCCTGGAACACAGAGAGGCTCCAGCATCACCCTGGTGAAGTCCCAACGCCTGGAGCCAGCAATGCCCCACCCCCACCCCCAGGACCCCCTCAGCCTGCCAGGTGTCCCACCCCCACTAAGAACTCTGTTCCTTACTCTCCCATCTCCAGGGACATTGGTGGTCACAGAACACGCTCACCTGTGCGAGATATGCTCTGTACAGAAAAACGTCTCTTTCCACGTCTCTCTCTGGGCTTGATGGCTGTGGAAACAGGCGGGTCAGGATGTATGGGGTCATGTGCTGAACAGCTTTCAGAGGCTAGGAGCTTCCTTGGTAGAGTCCAGGCACTGGCTCTCAGCGGCCTGGACTTCATCCCAGGAAGGAGGCTTGTCACCCCTGATCATCCAGGTGAGAAGCTGGGCATCAATGAGAGTTCAACAATCACTCTAGCCCCATAGCAAGGGGATGAATGATGCTGGAGAACAGATGTGACCCGGGTGGAGATGTGCAAAGGAAACTTTACTTTCTGTAATGAATAATTCGGTGCAGCTTATTCTTGTCCTTTTATTTCAAAACATTTTTTAAACATGACACACAGAAGAGATGAAGGTTCGCCTCACTCAGAGAGCTCAGATCTGCTGACCTGGCATAGTGACATCTGTGTCCAGCCTGGGCCAGGTGAGACCTCGGGAACCACCCTGTGACTCAGGGAAGAGTGCCACAGGCTGCACCACCATGGCCCAGACACTGCTGAGACAAGAAAAAGTGAGGTGACCTCACATAGCATTCACTGTGGGACTGTGAGGAAGATCCCAGGAAGCTGTGAGCAGGTGGGAACTGCTTTTGGACCCCAGGGTGCTGGCCCACACTGCCTGAGAGTGCCTGGGGCAGGTGAGAACAGAGCAGCTTGGCCCAGAGGGCATTGGGGCATTTGGACAGGTCACCTAGGGGGCTGAGAGAGAAAAGTGAGGTGGGAAGGGAACCTGGCCACCTTGGGGTGGTCACTCTAACAGCCTCCAAACCACAGGACCTGGGAAAGCACAGGAACAAAGGGTCTGGAGTCCCACAGGAGGGGTTACCAAGACTGTTCTTCCCCAAGGTGAGAACCAGATTCCCTAGGCCCTCTTCTCCCCAGCCTGAGGGCGAGTGGGTAAGGGTGGTGAGCATGTCTTCCTCCCAGGCCAAGGGAAACCACAAATAAGAAGCCTGGCTCCTGGCACCAGCCCAACGCAGGCCAACTTCACTGCAAGGTCTCAGCAGCTTCTTCTGGCTTGGTGGCCGGGCTGGAGATCTGGCCATGATTTAGAACACAGCATCTGCTAAATAAGTGACTTGCAAATGACTCTGAGGTAGACATTGGTGAGGACAACCCACCTGGGGGCCCCAAACCACTTTCAGTAAAAAAACTGACAAATGCAGGTTGGCTCTTCAAAGCAAGGACACAGTGGGACATCTTGAGGGGGACCCTGGGTCTCAGAGGTGACCCAGCTGTAAAACTGGCACTACCACTGACCCCACAGGGCTGCTGAGGTACCACCGAGATGCCTCATGCTGATGCTCAGGAATCCCTCAATCAACTGGGAAAAGAAAAACTTCTGGGAGGTGTAAGGACAAGGGCAGATGTACAGACCAGGGGCACCCCAGGAACCTTGATGCATGCCACCAAGTGAGCACTCTAGTCCCCAGTCCTAACGGCTTATCGGAGTCACCTGGGAGCTCAGAAACCAGCAATGCAAGGAGGCCCATGCCTACCAATGCCACCCAACACCAGGGTGGTCCTAATCTGTCCCCAGGCAGCTCAGAGGTGCAGTCAGGGGTACTGTCTGGGGAGGCCGGTGATGAAGTGGGAGTGAGGGAGTGCATCCCTTCCCCTTATTTTCTGTGGCCATCAGAGTCACCTGACCACACTAGATGGTCAGTTCAAGGCTTTCAGCTCCGTTTCATCCCCAATACCTGAGTAGTGCCTGCCATCTTGTGGGCATTTGAGAAATGTCTGACAAATGGGACATGACCGTGACACAGTGCTAGGACACACCAGTGTTCTACCTAAGTCCACCTCAGGTGGTGTCTGTCTGAGGTTGCTGGGGCAGCTGTAATGAACTACCACAAATTTGGGGTCTTAAAATAGTAGAAACTTATTCTCTTACAATCCTGGAGGCCAGAAGTCCAAGATCAAAGTGACAGCAGGGCTGCATTCCCCCCAAAGGCTCTAGAGGAGAATCCTTCTTTGCCTGTTCCAGCTTTGGTAGCTCAGGCATTCCTTGGTTTATGGCTGTTGTCATCTCAACCTCTGTCTCCATCTTCTCTGCTTGCCTCAAACCTCTCTGCCTTCTACTTAGAAGGACACCAGTCATTGGATTTAGGGCCTTCGTAAATCCTAGCTGATCTCATCTAGAGATCTTTCACTGAATTATGTCTGCAAAGACCCATTTTCCAAATAAGTCACATTTACAGGTTCCAGGTAGACATATCTTTTTGGGGACAGCATTCACTGCAGTACAGGCTGCTCAAGAGGCTTAGGTACCCCATGGACCAAAATTAAATCACATCAGATGGCTCAGCATGGGCAGTGCTCCCACTCTCTGGATGTGTCAGGAACGTCTTGGTCTGATACCAGCGCCTTTTTACCATGTCACCAAAGAGGGTGCATGTCTGAGGCTCAAAGGCCAGGTCAAGTGTGCCTCCAGCCAGAGTGACTAGTATGGTTTTCAGTCACTCTCTACATACAGAAGATCATACTCATTCTTCCAACAGCAATGTAAAGTTTGCATATTATGATACTAGAAGACTCAAAGGACACATAACTACGAAGTAAGCACGATAGACAAACAGCAGAAGCTGAACAGTAGAATGTGAGTGCAATGCTAAATCTCATAACCCTACTGAGATAAGTGCATCATTCCCGTGTGGCAGGAGGGGAAACTGAGGCTCAGCCCTGGTTGCAGAAAGAACACAGGAGAGCCAGAATATGAGCCAAAGTCTATCTCAGTCTTCTCATGGTCTACACTACCCCAGCTAGGAAGCATGTACAATTCTGGTGGCAGGCTGAATAAGGCTCCCCAGAGATATCCATACCAGTCCCTGAGAACTGTGAGCAGTTTATATACATCACCAGAGGGACTTCAAAGATGTGGTTCAGGTTATGAATTCTAAAGTGAGGAGAATGTGCTAGTTATCCAGGAGGGCCCAGTCTAATCACAGAAGCCCTTAAAAGCAGAGACTAGGCAGAAGGAATGCAGTAAAAGGGAAACTGAAGAGACTCCAAGTGTGAGAACCCCATACCTGCTTCTGAGATGGTAGGGGAGGCACATGCAAGATTGAGGATTGGAGAAAAGCCTCTAGGAGCTGAGTGGCCCCAGGCAGAGCATCCACAACCTCAATGAGTTTGGAAGCAGATTCTTCCCCAGAACCCCCAGAAAAGACACAGCCTGGCTGACATCTTGATTTTAGCCTAGTGAGAGACATCGGCATTGGACTTCTAACCTATAGGAACCACGAGATGATAAATCTGTATTGTCTTGAGCTGTTTGTGGTAAGCTATCAAGGCAGCAACAGAAAACGTCATCTCAACAAATCCTAATAGCTTCCTGAAGTCTGTTTAAGGTTTTATCTCCATTATGCAGATGACACTCGGGGACAGAGGGTTCACAGCCGAAGGCCAAAAGCATAGGAAGCAAGCCTTCTCTACTTCAGAGTCCAAATTCCTCCTAAACTTCTGGCTGCTTCTGTGAAGATGTCTGCCACCCTCTTGCTTGATGTTGATGGCCTCCCACGCCTTCGGAATAAAATCCAGCTGTAGCTCCCAAGCCCCTGCCCACCTCATTCTCCATCCTCTCCCTCACCACTCCCCAACTTCTGCTACACCAGCCTCTTATGCCTTGACTCCCCTGAGCTCACAATTGCCCCAGCACCTTTGCAGCAACTTATGGGGTTAGATGCTTCTCAAAGTTCAGTCTCCGGTCCAAATGACAGAGAAGTATGGTCTGATGGGACCACGTCCATGTGAAGCAGCAGCCCCTTCTCAATCACTAACTCAGCATTTTTAATCTCCTTTTGCCCACACATAGCACTCCAGTTCAAGTTGTAATACGTACTCACCAGCTTCTTTACTCATTTACTCTCTTTGGAACATTAGGCTGTGGAGGCAGGCTATGTTCACTACTCTCAAAAATTCTCCAAAGGTTCATTCTCAAAGTGAGCAAAGCCCACGTCCCTCACTAAAAGGCCTCTGTTGCCCCCTCTCCTGTCACCAGCTCCTCCCTGACTGGGTCCTGTCTGCAGGTTTATTTTCTAGTTCATTCCAAACACTCTCCACACATCAACTCCCGACTTCTTGTCTATTTACTCACTCACCCATTTACTGCTTGTCTCCCTTTCAAGGATGAGATTCGTGAGAGCTGGGAGCTTAGTCTATTTTGAGCCCAGTACAAATACCTGACCCATAGAGGTGCTCACTGAGGAATGGATGAATGGGCGAGTTTGGGGAGAAATAACTGGGTTAGTGGGGCAGGGTAACGACGGGGAAGCCATTTATCTCTTGAGTGTCAGTATTCTCATCTACTTCACGGGTACTGAGACTATGGCGGCACAGAACAAATGAGAATGGGGGCGTTCAACAAATGAGAATTACTGCCATCGTTAATCCTACAGCGGCATAAACGCCTCTTACTCAAATGCCTTCCAGTGCGCAGCTCTGAGTATAAATAGCTATTGCTTTGTATTTCGTCATGAGACGAGGATTAACTCCTCACCGCCTTTGAAGAGATGTACCGTCGGGAAACGCCGAGAGAAGAGTTTTCAAAATCAGAGTGCGACCCACGGCCACTAGGAAGCGCCTCCCACCTCCGCCCCCAGCGTCCCGCGACCCAGAGCGGCCGCACCTTCACCCGCTGCGCCTCGTTGATGCACTGCTGATAGCTGCCGATGTAGAAGGCATTCTTCACGTCGAACAGCTCATCCACATCCCCGGAGCCGCCAGGGGCTGTGCCAGGAGCCGGGGGCGCCATGTCGAGAGGCTCTCACCCACTCCTCTTCCGGTGGGACACGTCAGCCGGAAGCGAGGAGCCGCTGCCCGGCATGCCGGGAAATGTAGTTTGTGGGGGATGAAAGACGTAAGTGCGTATCGCACAGCATTTCGGGAATTGTAGTTTGACTTGATGCTGCGAGCCAATGGGATTCGGGAAACAGGGTCAGAAGGTCGTCGAGGTTGGGAGTGGCCCAAAGAGATGGTGAGGGTGGAAACACGCCGGAAGCGGATCCAATCAACGGAAAGGGTTGAGCAACGTCATCGTTACGCGCCGGAAGCGCGGCCCACAGGGCTTCGGAGGCTGGTGGCCAGGATGGCCGGATTCGCGGAGCTCGGGCTGTCTTCGTGGCTCGTGGAACAATGTCGGCAGCTGGGTTTGAAGCAGCCCACACCTGTGCAGCTCGGCTGCATCCCCGCTATCTTGGAAGGTGAGGATAGCCCGGCCGCTTCCCTGGGAAGCGTCCCCCCTCCTGTCGCCTCCCTTCTCACAACCCACGTTGGTTCTGCGAGGCGAGGGGCAGCCTCGGGCATTTCGGAGCGCCTGGGTTCCGGAGGCAGACTAGGCTGTGTTGGCGTTTAGGCAGCACAACTGACTTGTCGCGTGTCCGGGCACAAGGGATGCAGCTCCTGAAACTTTAACTGTCAGAGCTAAGGGATGGTTTGGTGAATGACTAATCGATAGTACTGGGAGAATTGAGTAGGTTTTACACTACTATCTTTGTTTTACAAATGGAGACCGAGGCCGTCGAGGTTACCGGTCGGTCCAGGACTCTGGTCCCGTGACTGCCCTTCTCCCCCCTCTTCTGGCCCAACCCAGTTTTGCCATTGCAGAGATGCCCTCAGGAATCCTAGGACGTGGCAAGTTGAGAGATTCATCAAAGGTGAAAGAATCAATAGGAAGCGTAAGATGCAGGTTGGAGGAAGGCATTACAGGTTTCCCAAGCTCAGATGCCAGGGTAGGGTTGTCAGAATGAAGTAGTGGTTAGTAGCATCTTGGGTCAAATGGATGTGGGTTCCAGTTCGGCCTCCTACTCACCAGGTATGTTCCTGGACGCATCTCTGAATCTCAATTTCACCTGTTAAATGGGAATGATAACCGCCTCTCCCTTCCAGAATTTGTCAGTTTCCCACAATAGAAATTTGTCAGTATTCCCAGAATTGAAAGTGTATTGGCCAGTACTAGGCACATAATAACTGCTCATTAAATGTTAGCTGTTGTAAACTGTGCTTGGTGGAACACCTGTCTACACCTGAACTGTGTTGATGTATTTTTGCCCTCTGCCCAGGTCGGGACTGCCTGGGCTGTGCCAAGACAGGCAGTGGCAAGACAGCAGCATTTGTCCTGCCCATCTTGCAGAAGCTGTCTGAGGATCCCTATGGCATATTCTGCCTTGTCCTGACACCCACCAGGTGAGCCCCCAATAGGCCTCCTGGGTGAGTTAACCACTGTGTCATCTCGGGCAAGTGTCTTTACCTCTCTGAGCAGCACTTTCCCTGGGTGCAAAATGGGAATAAAAATATGCCTCCTGTTGACTCAGGGAGTATAGGGCTTGTCTCAGGGAAAGTGCTGGCTGGACAGGAGCTGTCAATAGTTTTGTAACTCAAGAAATAGCCATATTGGGTGGTTCCATAGTGTAGTGGTTAGCATATCTGTTCTACACACAGAAGGTTCTGGGTTAGAGCCCCAGCAAAGCCACGGCCCATACCCCAAGTGCGCCAGGCCCCAGGTGTATGCCATGAGCTCATTGGAGGAGACACCCTGCCTTCAGGGATCCACTTCTTAAGGGGAGACATCAAGATCTATAGGTCAGGGGGGAAGTTGGTGCGGGGGGGGGGTAAAATAATCAAAATATTAAAATTAAAAAAAAAGAAATAGGCGTATTTCCTGTTTTTGGGCGGATAGATATGGCAGTTGACGTAAGTCCTATAATGACAGTAGGAGAGGTAGGCAGTGCATACTTTGAAGGTAAGGCCTGGGAATAGGTGGGGTCAAGGAAGTCTTCAGTCGAGGGTACCTTAAAGGATGAGAAAGGTCTCTCAAAGGGGCAAGTTTGCGAAAAGGTCATTTGGATACAGAATGCTAGTGTATTCACGCAGAGATGTGATAGGAAACAGGGTCCTGGGGGCTGGACATGTTAGAGCCATTTGAGGAGGGCATCAAATGCCAGATTAGAATTGATTCTGAGTAGCATGAGCAGAAGAGGGCAAAACAGGAAGCCGTGAAATGGGGACATGGACCGAGGAGAGGCTTGTTTGGAGTTGGGGCTGAGGAACAGAAGAGATGACTTGAACATTGACTAGCTTGGGGAATGTGGGGCTAATTGTCTGATTTTAGGCTTTGGTGACTAGTATTAAGGCCATTGCTGAGGACATGGGAAGAGGAGAGGCCAGTTTCAGTAAGGCTGGTGGGAGAGGGTTCATAGGTGGTTCTGGGACCCAGTTTGGTGAAGGGCAGAGTCCTCACAAGCCCTCCAATGCCCAGTGTCAGAGCTTTTGCCCGAAGGGGACTGGGAGCTATAGAGGATGTTTGAATAGGAGAGAGTGAATCAGGAGGCCCTGGGGCTGGAGATGAAAATGGGAGGCAGGCATAGAACCCCTGTCTGACCCTGCCCTGGTCCTTCACACTCACAGAGAATTGGCTTACCAGATTGCAGAGCAGTTCCGGGTCCTGGGGAAGCCTCTGGGTCTGAAAGACTGCATCATTGTCGGCGGCATGGGTATGGGGATCCCAGGGATGCTCTGGGAGTGGGACCCCACAGCCTCAGACAACCTGCCCAGCCCCACCTCTCTACTTTTAGACATGGTGGCCCAGGCCCTGGAGCTCTCCCGGAAACCACATGTGGTCATTGCCACACCAGGACGCCTGGCTGACCACCTCCGCAGTTCCAACACCTTCAGTATCAAGAAGATCCGCTTCCTGGTGAGTTGGCCTAAACATCGATTCATCCACTTGGGAAACGTGTCCCGCGGGCCATTAAGAAGGGTGTTAGGAATGTGACAAGGACAGCTCAGAGACTCACAAGAAGTGGCTTGTACCAGGAAGGTAGTTTGGAGCAGGGCCTCTCTGAGGAAGTGACATTGGAGCTGAGACAGGTGAGGGACCAGGGCCTCTAAGACATCAAGAGAAAGTGCTCCCAGGCCCACAGCCACAACTGGGAAAGAGGTACATGGGGGAAGCATGCTGGCCTTGCATATAGTGCCCTCACCCCAAACTCCCTGCCCCCACCCCCTGCTGCTGGCACTGCAGGTGATGGATGAGGCAGACCGGCTATTGGAGCAGGGCTGCACTGACTTCACTGTGGACCTGGAGGCAATCTTGGCAGCCGTGCCAGCCCGAAGGCAGACACTACTCTTCAGTGCCACCCTGACCGACACGCTCAAGGAGCTGCAGGGCCTGGCCACCAACCAGCCCTTCTTCTGGGAGGCACAGGCTCCGTGAGTCCACAGCTACATTTGGGGCAGGGGAGGGCAGGCAGGAGGTATGGGGGTGACATCCAATGGAGGTTATTGCTCATGGGTGGGGCGGGGCATTGGCTGAATTCAGCAGAGGGGAAACTGAGGCCCACCCATCCCCAGGGTGCGCACAGTAGAACAGCTAGACCAGCGCTATCTGCTGGTGCCTGAGAAGGTCAAGGATGCCTACCTGGTCCACCTGATCCAGAACTTCCAGGACGAGCATGAGGACTGGTCCATCATCATCTTCACCAACACATGCAAGTGAGCGCGGGTGGCCCCCCATCACAGTCCTTCATGGAGGTCTGAGAGGTGGCCCGAGGTCACAGGTGATAGGCACACAGCCAGTCTCAGCGTTCTAGGGCCTTTGCTCAGACCAGAGGTTTTGGAGGATTCGCTCAAGGAGGCTCACTGAAGTTACCACTCCTATAGGTGGAGTTGGGATTTGGGGTTCCTCGGACCTGCATTTAACCTGAACACTGGTGGCCTCGGGCTGTCCCCAGCCTTAGAGCAGCCTATCTGTTGTGGTCTTGGGGTGTGACTTGAAGCCCAGTACAGCAGCGCACACACCTGGGACTCTTCTTCCCGCAGTCCCAGGGGACTTTAGAATTCTCTGAAGCATGTGGCAGATTGTTAAGAAGCTGTAAGGTGTTCTAGCATGAGCCAGTAGATGGGCAGTGCACACCATATCAAGGGAGCCTCCTACGTGGTGCTGCCCCCCAAGAATTTATCGGCTTCCTGAAGAGAAAATTTGGATGTGGGGCTGACTCTTTGTTGGCTTAGGCCAGGGGAGGAGCCAGCAAAGAGAATGTCAACAGGCAGGACTGCTAACTGGTCTACCTGATCCTGCACCTCTGCCTATCCTTTCCCATCTGTGCAAGGCCATCTGCTTGGGGTCCTGGTCAGGGGCAGGAGCACCTTCCCAGGACCCTGGGCTGGAGGGATTGACAGCATGTCCTTCCCACCAGGACTTGCCAGATCCTGTGCATGATGCTACGAAAGTTCAACTTCCCCACTGTGGCCCTGCATTCTATGATGAAACAGGTGAGGAGATCGCTACCTGCCAACCTTGCTGAGACTCCTCCCAGCCTCAGGGCCTTTGCCCATGCTTTCCCCTCTGTCTGAAATGTTCTTCCTGCCACCCCCATCTTCCCCGGTGTGGCTATCTGTCCCCAGGCCTCATACAGTCAGTGCTCAAGCATTTGCTAGAGTGCTTCCTGACCCCCAAAACCCCCAATTCTCTCCTCAACCTGGCACAGAAAGAACGCTTTGCCGCCCTGGCCAAGTTCAAGTCCAGTATTTACCGGATCCTGATTGCAACGGATGTGGCCTCCCGGTGAGCAGCCCAGGGTATTCCCTCCCATATGCTGGCTTCGTGACACCCCCACAGAGGGGCCAGAAAGGGAGGCTGGTTTTGGGCAAGGGTTGCACGGCCCTAACTTCATTGCTGAGTGACCTTGGATGAATCTCAGCCTCAGTTTCCCCATGTGGACAGTGGTGCTGACTGGCTTCTGCCTCCAGGGGCCTGGACATTCCCACGGTGCAGGTGGTCATCAACCACAACACCCCTGGGCTCCCAAAGATCTACATTCACCGAGTCGGCCGGACAGCTCGTGCAGGTGAGCTGGCAGGGTGGGGTGGCCTTTGGGGATATGTCCCTCTGCCTGTCCACACTGTGAGGAGCCAAAGTCATGAGCTAGTGGGACATTGGTGGGTTGTGGGGGGGCGGGGCAGGTACAGCTCACAGGTGAGAGATGTTAGAGTCAGCATTTGCAAATTTGTGGAAATGTCCTTTCAAAAGCCAAGGACATTGGTATTTTGACTTATTCATGTGACCTACACACTATCTCTTGAGGACATGGCACACCCTGCCCAAGTCCTCACCACTCCCTGTTGCCTCACCCCAGTCCCCTTCACCTGTCAGGGCTGCCAATCAGGAGCTGGCAATGAGTGGTAGCATGAGTCTTGGTGGCTACCATGTTTCCCTGTGAGATTTGGTGTTATGTTTGGGCCCTTACTGTGACCCTGGCCAGGGACCAAGGAGGCATTCATCTCTCTGCTCCCCAGCCCTGCCAAGGAGGGACACAACATTTGTGAGGTTTTCTCATGCCTGGAGTGGAGAGAGATGTAGTTTTGGGGGCTGGACTGGGCCTGGTCCTTCTCTCTTGTCCTATGGCCTGAGGCAGGTACCATCACCTTTCTGGGTCTCACTGCTTTGTCAGATGATGAGTAATAAAACCATGATGCTAGTTTAGTGCTTCTCCAGGAGTCACTAGCCTTCTCAGCTATCAGTGCTGGTCCAGCACTAGTCACTGTCACAGAAATGGCAAATGGAGAAACTGGCATGCAGTGATATGGGCTGAGGCCTCTCGGCTTATTGCTGAGATTACTCAGCTTGAGCTCCTTGGTAGCCATGCCCCAAATCAGCCACATTGCCAGCCCCCATGCGGGGCCAAGCTGGCAGGAGAGACATCTCTTCCTGGTGTCCTGCAGCTTCTCTGGCACTGACCTACCTACTATACAGAGGTCTGGCTGGTGTCGGGCCCTGACACTAAGCTTCCTTCACGTGTCCCCACCTGCTCACCAAGTTCTTCCCTCAGTTGAGAGGAGCCTTGACCTGCCTCTGTTGGTCCCTCCTGGCCCACGGCACAGAGGTATTGTGGTTCATCCTCACAGGGCGGCAGGGACAGGCCATCACACTGGTGACACAGTATGACATCCACCTGGTACATGCCATTGAGGAGCAGATCAGTGAGTAAGGGGGCATGGGGTGTGATACACACTTGCCTTTTCATATGAACAGACTTAAGCTGTGCTTTCCTCATTCAACCCCCCAAATTTGCCCAATAATTGAAACAGGGTCCAGTGGGGAAGCTCCCCACATGGCTGTTAGCTGCCAAACGCCACATCCAGTGGGCAGGGACTTTGATTTCTGAGATCAAGCTATGTCAGGTGCTTTTTGTGGATGGGTCAGAGGCCTCAGGGACAGGGCCTGGGCCTGTTTATAACCTCCCTCAGGTGGCTTAATGTGTAGCCAGGTCCAAGAGCCACTGAGGCATCTCCAGTCACCACACTGTCCTAAAATTCAGAAACATCCTGACTTTAGAGAACACTGTATCCAAAAAAAAAAAAAAAAAAAGTTTTACGCCTAGTCTAAGTCATAGCATTGGTAACCACACAAAATGCAGTTTCTATCTTCCTTAGGTCTGAAATCCCAGATCTTGCCCATCTGATTTTTATCTGATATCATCCCAGACCCCTTGCATTCCCCACTGTATGAGGAACTCACTATATGGTTGAAATTCTTCTCCTTGTCATGTCTGCCACCCCCACCCCACCCCCCGGGCCCCTGCTGCCCACACAGAGAAGAAGCTGGAGGAGTTTTCTGTGGAGGAGGCTGAGGTGCTGCAGATTCTCACACAGGTCAACGTCGTGCGGAGGGAGTGTGAGATTGTAAGTGTCAGGGAACTGAGCTGGCCTTGGGGCCCAGGGTGATCACTTCCATATGGGGACCCTTATGACAGCTTATCCCTACCCCACAACTCCAGAAACTTGAAGCGACCAACTTTGACGAAAAGAAGGAAATCAATAAGCGGAAGCAGCTGATCCTGGAGGGGAAGGTGAGGACTGGGCTGGAAGGTGGTGGGACAGGGTTACCAAGGTGAGGAAAATGATCACCTCAGCTACCTTCCCGTCCTCCCTGAGCCAGGACCCTGACCTGGAGGCCAAGCGCAAGGCTGAGCTGGCCAAGATCAAGCAGAAGAACCGGCGCTTCAAGGAGCAGGTGGAGCACACACTGCAGCGGCAGAAGGCCAACAGAGCTGGCCAAAGGGGGCATCCACCCAGGGCCCGATCCGAGGCCCATTTGGCCTCAGCGCACATCCAGGGCCCAGCCTGAGGCCCACATGGCCCCTACTTGCCCATTTTGGGACTCCTTCATCGAGCTTAGGGTTGGAAGGTCCTCCCTTGGAGACAGTCCCCCTTTCCAGCCTGCCCACCCCCACTCAGCAGAGCCCATGGATACCCACATTATGCAGTACATGGGTGCTCTTTCCTACAGCCCCAGCTGGTCCCTTCTCAGAGCCTGGGCCAAGAGTCAGGCTGCAGAGGAGGAAAGAACACTGGCTATGTGGTTGGGTCCAGCTCCACACAGTGATCCCAGCCCACGGTTACCACAAGGGGTTGCTGTGGGGCCCCAGAGTGAAGGTGTGTCACTTGTAGGAGGAACTCAATAAAATTTTTTTTTTTTAACTTTCCTGGTCTGACTCTTGGTGTAGGAACAGGGGAAGAGGGTATGGCTGTCTGCGCCTTTCAGTTCCCCCAGAACATCATGTCCTTCTACCCCACCCCCAGTTTTCCATTCCCACTGGGCCAGGCCCAAAACTTTGAATTACAGTGCTGGGTGTTCTAGCTGGGTGACCTTGGGTTGGTGAGCCCTTCAGGGCCTCTGTTCCCACATCTAGAAAATGGGCATAGCCTGTACACTTCTCCAACTGTGGCCATGAGGTTGGTCAGATCATCCCCTTGGTGAATACAGCTGTAGTCTAGGAGCTTCCCTGCCTGCCCACTTTGTCAAATGTGGAATTTGTAGCCACAGTGAAGGTGGGCTTAACCAGGGGCAACCAAAGTCCAAGCTGGTCCAGGCACTATACACTGAGCCCCAGGAGATGGGTAAAGCAGGGCCAGGCAGAGCTGTGGGGACTGGTCACAACCAGCAGTCTCTGAGCCTCACCCTGCTCACCTGCAAGTGGCTTCCCAACCCTATGTGATGGCAGCTAAGGTACACCAGAGGAGGTGGGAGTGGGCCCAATGATGGCATTGAGGTGCCCAGGTGCCCATACACCACACATACACACAGCCACGCTTAGAAATGTAATCTGGGCACCAGCACAAACCCTAGGGAGTTTAGAAATCCTACATAATGAAAAGCCCAAAACAGCCCCTGAACTGTGAGTGGCCAGGCCCTCCCGGGGCTGAGTTGGCCCGGTCCCTGCCCGGGCGAATGGCCTGTTGTGCCGCCTGCGGCTAGCCTGTGCTCCAGGTGGGAAGCATTTGTGTAAAACCCCCTCCCACAGGCTCCAGCTCCCATATGGACCAGTGGCCAGGCTCAGAGCTCAGGGGGTGCCCTCAGCTAGGCGGGCCAGGCCCTCCCGAAGCTCGCTCAGCTCGAATAGCCTGACGTCCAGCAGCTGTGCGGCCCGGCCCACCTCGGCCCTCGCTCGTTCCCTTTCAGCCCGTGCCTCCTCCAGGCTGCGCTCCGTTGCCCGTAGCTGGTGCTCCAACTCTGTGTTTCGGGTCTCCAGATCCTGCAGGGAGAGAGCAGACAGGGTTGGGGGCCCTCAAAAGTGTCCAAGGGCATCCAGCATCTGAGTGCTACCCCCCACAGAACCCCCTCTTGGCCAAGCCCCCTCCACCTCTTGGCCACCTCCCTGCCTCCTGTGCCCAAGACACTCTCTGGTTCCTTGGCCAATTCGAAAATTATAGAACTGATCACCTCCCTCTTCTGAAAACCCTCCTGTGACGCATCAAATGGGATGAAATCCATGCCCCTCCCTCCTCCATTCTCATTCCAACTCAGCCTTGTGGGTCTCCTTGTAGCTCCTTGAACATACTGATATGCTCCCTTCCCTACCTCAGGGCCTTTGCACATACTGTGCATGCTTCCCAGGAGATAATGGGGAGCATTTCCCCAACTTCTCTCTCCCTGGGATGCTTTTGGGGGTCAATATATCCTTGAACACCTCCACCTGCAGACTCACAGGATGCCCCATGAACTTTTCCTGGATAAAGTCTTTAGCGAAAGCCAGGCCAGCCAGCTCTGGTTCAAATGTAAATTCCTGACTTCAGGCTGGGGATGTGTTAAGGCCTGGATGGCATCAAATGCCGGAAAACTCAGCAGATTCAAAAATTACTTGTTGAATAAATGGACGTAAAATATTGTACTAACAACACCGTTTACAAAATACCTCAGACCTTTCATGCATCTGGTCTTCCCAGTCCTTCACAACCTTAGGTAGATGTCTTCCTGACCCCATTTACAGGTGTAGAAACTGAGGCTCAGGGGGACCTGCCAGGTAGGGAAGATCCCAGGCCTGTCCAACACCAGAGGCTGGCTGCCCATACGTGGTCACCTCACTCCACAGCAACCACACGCACCTGCACCTTCTGCTGTGTCTCCTCCCGTTCCACTGCATCAAGGGCCTCGCGGGGCCCACCAGCCTGGCTCTTCAGTGTCTGGATCTCCTAGAGGAAAAGAGTTCCCAGGACCTATTCTGCAGATCCTAGCTCCTCCATGGGAGGTCAGGGAAGGTGAGGCCTGGGGACACATACACACTCACACTCTTAGTGCTCACCTGATCCTTGGTTTGCACTAGGGCTTCCAGTTGCTCCACCACCTGGCCAGGTCCCTCCTTCTCGCTGACTGGGGGTGGCTCTGTGGCTGCCTGGGCCTCCAGCTCAGCCACCTGTGTGGACAGAAAGGTCAGCCACTCCCTGGGGAATCTGCCTCCTGCTTAGTTCCTCCTAGACTAAGCATTCACCCCTTCTGGTTGGACCTACCACCCCAACCCATGGCAGGGAAGACTTTAGGGTCTGACACCCTTCTACGTTCGTTCTCTTTCAGACCCATTTTACAGAGCACGAAACTCTTGAGGCCCAGGAAAGTGACCTGCGGAGATCACCCAGCCAGTCTGTGAACCTAGCCAGGACGAGAGGAGGCTGGGGCTCCACAGATGCCCGAGACGCTTGGGGACTCTGGGAGAGAGGGGTCCCCTCACCCGCTGCCGCAGCCGGTCGGCCTCCGCGCGCTGGGCCTCCAGCTGCTGCCTCCACTGGGTGGCAGCGGCGTTGGCCTCTCGCAGGGCGCCCGCCAGCTTGTTGTTGCTGTCCTGCAGCGCGAAGAACTCGGCCTCCCATTGCACCTCGCCCACGGAGCTGCGGGGACGCGGGGGTCAGCGCCGGGCTGGACTCAAAGCTGACGAGGGGGCGGGGCCAGGGCAAGGGGCGGAGCAGGGGCGGGGCCGGGGCGGGGCAGGACCCGGCAGGCGGACCCTCGTCACGAGCCGAAGCCGAGGAGGCGCGCGGTGTCAGCTCAATGAGACAGTGGGAACGCAACCAGGGGTCAGCCCATGGGGACGTGGCTAGAACGGGGTGGGTTCGGGAGGCTCCAGGGGGTTCAGAACTACCCGGGGGAGGTGCGGACCGGGCGGGGGCGGGGTCAGCACCAGGAAGGCGAGGTCAAAGCAGGAGCGCGTTGGGCTCCGGAAGCCGCAGGATTGGGGTGGGGTCCCCAGGCCTTAGGTCCAGTCAAATCCGTCGCCTGTTGCTCCCCGGGGAGTTTCTGAGAAGCTCCTCTCCCCGCCCTTCCTCTTGCCCCGGCCCTGCGTCCCGCCGCACCCCCCTCACCCCTCTGACAGCATCTTCTTGAGCCGCTCGCGTTCTGCGGGGCCAGGGGCGTCCGCGCTCTGACTGCGGAACAGTTTCTCATCGCCAGGGCCGTTGGCGCTGACCAGGGGGCTCGGAGGCACCTGAGTGCAAAGGAAGAGGCGGGGTCACAGTAGTGGGCGGGGTGGCTTCAGTCCAGGACCTGTTAGGTCATGGTTGGGGTCAGGGCTCGTGTTACTGGGGTCGTGGCAGGGTAGGCGTCTTTTCCAACACTGGGATCCAAGCGCTCCATTCCCTTCTTTGCGCACCCTCCAGGGTTCCCTATGGCTCTTGGGCCCCCACCATGCCTACCTGGGCCCTCATTAACCCCTCAGGAGCAAACCTGATTCAGACTAGTATAAACCCACTGAAATATTCGATATCTGCCTAGGGGGAACAATCTAAAACCTCTGTGCTATTCCATAGGAGCAATGCCCCTCCCTGGGACCCAACTTATACATCCATTTCAGAATCTAACTGAAAGCCCTCTCCACCAGGCTGAATTCCTTAGGAATCCACCTTGCTGCCTGGACCACTGAGCCCTGAGGGCAAGGGCTAGCCTTTTTTTTTTTTTTTTTCATCTCTGTAACCCTTATATCCAGTCCTGGGCCTGACACACAGTAGGTAGTCAATAAAATATGCTAAATAAATTCATTGGGGGAAACCGCCCAGGAACAGTTCTTTACTCAGGCCCCAACTTAGCCATCTCAACGTCCAGGTTTTCACTCTGCCATGTGAACTGGCTTTCTGGCTTTCTCTGAGCCAAAGCTAAGCCAGACCCCCCATTCCCAGACATGCTCCATGGCACCCATAGCCTTCCACCACGGTCACTGCCATGGATCTGTGAGCATTTGGTTCTGGGTACCAGCACAGTGCACAGACCCCCTGATATTGGTTAAGCATCAGGCAGGCATGGAACAGGGAGGGCTGACCTGGTGGGCAGTGAGTCCCAGGGCTGGATTGGTCAGCTCCCCGCCATCCTGAGATTTCTCCCTTGCCAGTCTTGCTGCTTCCTTCACTTCTTGGAACTTCTCAGCAAACTGGTCCGGGGGCAGGAGGAGAGGGACAGGAATAGACAATCAACAAACCCATGGCGTTCTCCTCCAGGGCCCCACCAGGTCACCCCCACCCAGTGCCAGCCCTGTCACTTAGGAAGAAAGTTTAGGATCTGTGTGTATACCCTAATCTCCTAAACTAGAAGAGTGGGAAGGATTGGAAAATGATGCCCCAGTGAGCAGAGTCTTTTTGAGGGTGGGGGGTGGGATGTTTATGGAAAAGCTTACATTGAGCCATCATGAGAAAGGGATCCCCATTTCCTCTCAACCAGAGTTATTTCAACAAGGAGAGTCTTAGGTGGGTGCTGATCTTTCTTTAATGCGTGGGACATGTGTAAATATTTGTATGAAAAAGAGAAAGCAAGTCTTGGGCTTGGAGCCCTAGCCAGTGAGAAATTGAATGCCCTGTTCTAATTTTTGTCATGTTAATATTTATATTTGTTGCCTATGCTAGCTTTCCAGTTAAGGTAGGATACACTATTTTTTTTTTAAATCTTAAAATAAATTTCCTTAATTTGAAAATGATTTTTTAAAGAAAACATTTACACACATACATCTGCTTGATTTATGCAAAGAAGCCAGTGCAATTCACTGGGGGCAAGTGGTCTTTTCAAAACTGGCCCAAGACCAACTGGATGCTCATGGGAAAAAAATACTCCTACCTTACACCACCCGCAGAAATAAATTCAAGGCTTAAATGTGAAAACAAAAGCTTCTAGAAGAAAGAGAAGAAAATTGGCATGCCCTCAACAGGACTCAGAACTAACTATCCAGGAAAACAGTGGACAACAGAATACTGAAGTCTAAAGGCAGTGGAGGGTGGAGAGAAGTGATGATGTAGTGTTAAGGTATGTAGGGAAGCACCCAGCCCATTCCTGCACCAAAAGAGAGACAGGGTATACCCAAGATTGGAGTGGGTGGCCTGTAGAGCTGGGATGTAAACCAGGGAACCAGGAAGGGGCTTCTGGCTTGTCCAATTCTGCAGCTGGGAAAGTGGAGGGGCCCTGGTATATCCAAGAGAAGACCCAGGCTCAGCCCTGTCCCTCCAACCATGTACCCTCAAGACCCACCTGGGTTAGATGCTGCTCAGAGGCAAAGCCAAGGCCATAGACAGTGTTGGCACGACTGTCTGCCCACTGCCCGAACTTCTGGGAGGTTTTGGTAAAGGTCATGTTGGGGGTGACAGTGCTGTTGATAATGGCCTATGGAGAGGAGAACAAAGTTCGAGGTTAAATAAATAGCTAATAATGAACATGAGACCCCCAAGGTATCACTTCGTGTTAGTGCTTTGGAGGCTCTTGGACTGAGCCATTTCAGTAGGAAGAGACTGAGGCCCAGAAAGGGTCAGGGATCCCTCCTCCTTCTGCCCCTGGGTGCACAGCAAGGCAACAACTAGACCCAGGCTTGTTGCTGCTACCCCCTGTCACCTGCTACCCAACATAGGCCCTGCCAGGACCTTGGCACCCCCGATGCTGATGATTCGATAGACATTGCGGGTGGCATCATAGAAGTAGGAGACGGTGAGTGCATGCTTGCCCGCGGGGATCCAGTTTCGTTTGGTGGCTGGGTCAATCTGGAACACGTGCGCACGTGTGCTGAAGATGGGCTGCTCCCTGTGTGGAGACAGGACCCTCAGTGGGTGCCGAGTACCCTCCAAGGGACTGCAAGTTGGTAGAGGCAGGGGCTCACCTGGCTGTGGACATTGGTCAGGCTGGACTGGATGGGCTCCAAGGGGCAACCAGAAGAGTGGCAAGAGCTGCTGGTTCAGCCTCTGGGGGAAGAGGAGGCTGAGTGTACCCCCAGGACTGGTTAAGGGAGGCCAAGCAGGTCTAACCTTAGGACCCACTGCAAAGTGCACAATTCATAGAATTTCATCGAAACGGTGAGGGAATCAGTAGATCACTTACAGCAAGAACACCCTGACTCTCCATATGGAGAAGCCTCTGCAACACCTTGGGCAGGAGATGGCTTTCTGAGAGGAGCCAGGAGGCCCCTGACATCTCAGCATAAACCTCTCATCATCCCAGTTCCTGGATCCCCAGTAAAGCCACCTCTATTTCCGGGTGCCCAAGGTGGCCAAGGCCAGCTTCCCTTCAATACTTTCACACACATTCACCCAAGGCTCCCTACACCGGAGCCACCAGCAAAAAGTGGGGCACCATCAGGTGCTTACTGGGAAACCAGTTCCCACTGGCCCCAGGGAAGACCCCCTCCACTCCCACTTTAGGGCACAGGCACAGGTTTAGTTAAAGTCCAAATCCCCAGGGAATCTCCATCCTTGTAAAAAGACAGGATGCAGCCTCAAAAGACCACCCTGGCGCCCACTGTCAGATTGCCCATCACCATCACTCCCCATACCATGGCGGGTTGGGTGGGACCCAGGACTGGGAGACCGTCTCCCCATTCTCTTTGCTGGTTCCCTATCCACCACCCCACAGAAACCAGGAACAGCTGCAAGCGGAGACTTCCTTACCCTCCCCCTGCGCGCTCAAACTTGCATGGGTTAGTCCCGACAGGATCTGTACGGAACCCAGGAGGGACTTCGGGGTGGGGGGAGGGAGCAAATTGAGGGAAGGGACGCCCGGCCAAGTGGCCTCCTTGGTTAGAGGGGGACGCCCCCGCCCCCAATCCCCGCCTCCGTCCTGGGCAGCTGCTGTCCAGGTCACAGGGTCTGAAACCGGAGCCCCTGGTGGGGGAGGGGCGGCGGTTCTGGCCCGGGTTGGGGGCGGGTCCGGGTCAGGCTGGGGCTCCACGGTTGCAGGGTCCCAGGAACTCAGGCCCTTCCGGCCAGGACGCACTACCACCGCGACGGGCGCGTTTGGGGAAAGTCACTCACCAACTCATCATGCGACTCAGACGCCGCGGGGCTCCCGCAGAGGGCCCGACCCTGCCTGGTGCCTGGGATCCCCAAACGCCTCTGGGGGCGAAGCCCCACCCCATGCGCCCCAGTCCCGGGGCTTGATACTTAGTCAGCATCGAGTCTTCACCCGTATCAGGAGCGGGGCGCCTAGTCAACGCCTCAACTTCGGGTCCCCCACCTTGGAATTCCCGAGATCCCCGCGACGCCCCGACTCCAGGTCCAGAGCTTCGGAGATACACTACCTGCCTCCTCCGACCCCAGGTGCAGAACTTCGGGGATCCTCCGCCCCGCCCCGATTGCTGAACTTCAGGGACCCCCTGCCACGCTTCCATCCCCGGGTCCGGAATGTCGGGGTCCCCTCTTACCGGTCCCCGCCCGAGGTCTGGAACTTCGGAGACACCTTCGCAGCCTCCTCGGGGGAAGGAACTTTGGGAACCCCCGGCACCGGCCCCGACCCGCCCCGAGCTCCGGAACTTCGGGGCCGCCGCGCCCCTTCCAGACTTGGCATTTCGGGGCTCCTCCTAGACTCCGTGCCCGGAACTTCGGAGATCCCCCCGCTCCGCCCCACCCCCGGCCCTGGAACTTCGGGGCCCCCGCGCCCCGACGCGGGCTCGGCGGCCGCGCTCACCCTACCGGATTAGCGCCTCGCCAGGGTCCCGGCGGAGTGGGGTGCGGCCCGCGGCGCCGACTCCCCGCCCCCGGCGCCCCGCTCGCTCGCTGGCTCCGGGCCCCGCGCCCGCCGCGCCGCCCTCCGCGCCGCCCGCGCCTTTGTCTGCGCCGCCGCCCGCGCCGCCCGCGCCGCCTCCGGTCCCATCGCGGTTGGTCCCGACGCGGCCGCCGCCCGCCCCGCCTCCCGGGGCCCCGAGGCCTCCCGCAGCGCCCCCTACTGGGTCTCCGCGGCAGGGGAGGGGGAAGGAGGATGCGGGTGCGAGAGCCCGGAGGAAGGGGAGAGGGATGGGGGTGTGGGTAAGAGCGGGGAAGGGGACTGGGGTGGGGGTGGCGACAGAGACCCAGACCCAGAGACAGAGAAACGGGGGCGGGGGGAGGGAGAGGCAGAGACACAGGAGACAGACGAAGAACTACAACAATGTATCAAGACAACTGTGACAATGCCCAGGATGGTCGGGTGACAATGATACTTGGTGTGTTAGAGGGTTCACAAATCCAGGGAGGGTCAGTGTCCACTTCCCACGGAACGGTGAGTCCCCTGGAGGTCCACAGGCCTGGACTGCCACATAGATGGCCAGAGGGAGCCCACCCCTTCATACACTTGCCGGAAGCAGATCCTTCTAGGGCTGAGCCTTGATCACCTCCCCAGGCACTGCCTCCGAGTCACACAGGGCCATCAGTTTGTGGGCAGAGGCTAAAGGTTCCTCAGACCCAAGGTCCACAGTTCCTTGAAGCCCTGAGCCTCACAGTTGAACTTTCTGACAACCTGAGAGGTTTTGCTTTTGGTCTCTGTCACATACCCTTTCCCTCTTCTTTTATTTCTGTTCCCCTGACAAAAATCACACATCTGAGCTGGTAGCTACTTTCAAATTACCTTTAGGTTAATTCTGGAGACTTATTTCCCCGCCAAGATCTGAGTTTCCTCCCTCCAAGCCTTTGCCTCAGCCATTCCCTCCACCTGGAGTGCCCTTTTGCTCCTCTCCTTCTGGAAGCTTCTCTGACCATCCTGGGCTTGGAAGAAATCTCTCCCTGCCCTACCCTGCCCCACTCCCTCTTCCCTTTCTGTGAGATCCCTGACCTGTGTTACCTGCTTATTACTTCAGTTGTGGCCAGGTCTGGGAGCTTCTGGAGGGCTGGTCACTTCTGAGGTTTCCTGAGGAAACAGGCGCAGACTCAGTTTCCCAAGCTGCTTCTAACTTCACAAGGCATCTGCACAATCAAAAGACTTGGCTTCACTCTCAGGCCTGAAGCCACAAAATGCATGAACACTGTGGGGAACAAAGAGAATACCGTCTGTTCTATGCAAAGAGTGACTTTTTCTTATTACCAAAGAAATAGTAATAATAATAAAAAGTAACTGGAAAGGTGCCAGCAGGGCCGGCCAAGGCTTCTGGAAGCCTCTCAGGGTGTGCTGAGTGGTGGCCTGCTACAGAGCTGGGGCCACATGGCCATTCCTGTGTGTGTGTGGAGTGGAGGCAGGCCATCTTTCCTCTGTATGTGGGCAGAAGGTAATAGCATGAGAGAGAGTGAGTGGGGAGCTGAATCCTTTCCTGGGCCCCCGTCAGGCTCTGGGAGGGGCTGGGATGCTGCTGGCCTTGAGCAGCCATGACCTGAAGTCGTCTTAGTTGAGTCCAGACTAAGGGAATGGCTTTGTCAGTTTTAGACCTGTTTTCTCACCTGGAGAATGGGCTGATGTGCACAGGGCTGGAGTTGGTGAAGAGGCAGGGAGGATTCAGGTGACATTAGCAGCTCCTTACTATCCCCAGGGTGTAGATGAGTAGGGTGCTTCCCTGAACTGCCTCCCCCACCCCAGCCTGAGCCCTCTTCTCCTTGGGGCTATCCTTAAAGAACAGGCAGATGTCACCAGCCCAGGGTGGCTGACTAGAAGTAACAGCTTTCCCTTGGGACTGAGGAAAGATGTGAGAGAATTACCATCCTGTCATAGGAGGGACCAAACAGAAACTAGAATGGTTTGGCTCTAGGGAAGCACTTTACAGAGTGATGCTTATGGCCTCTGACTAGTTAATGTGACCCAACCTTTGAAGTAAAGTTATCTCCTTCCTGGAGGGTTTCTGTCCTACAAGATCAGGGGAAGTTTTCACTCTTCCCCAAAGTGACATGCCCAACTCTGTGGCACAGGTTACAGTGGCCACCTAGATCTGTTAGGGCATGATTTCGTTACCATCCAACTCTTCCACAGCTCTGTCCCAGCACCTAGAGCAAGGCTGACCTGCAGTAGGAACTCTGTAAATGCTTCTAGAAAGAAGGGATTCCTAGGCCCCAGCCTTGGTGGTCTCCAGAGTTATGTGAGCCAGAAGGTGACTCCCAGACCTGCCTCTTAACAGCAGTGTGGCTTTAAAGAAGCCGATTTTCTTCTCAGTGCCTTAGCTTCCCTGTCTATAAAATGTGCATAAGAATGGTGCCCACTTCTGAAGTCTCCTGTAAGGATCCAATGAGTCCTTGTGTGAAGAAGGCATGCCCCTGGGAACTTAATAAATGTTCACTGTCATAACATATTTATTCTTGACTGTGTGGATATGTGGTTTTGATCCTGAGCAAAGTTCTTAAGACTTTCTCTTTTAGAGGTCGAAGGGCTCCCAATCAGGCATGAGCTATTGGGGACAAAATACATTTAACCTGATATAACATCCTCCAAATATTTAGCTCGGGCTCCTTACGTGCTCCTCCAGTCATCCTTCTCCGTCTCATCATTTCCCCAGCCATGGCCAGTTGGTCCAGCCACCAGAACTTTTACTCCTAGAAAACTATTCACCCTCAAAGCCACACCTCCAATGTTCTCTTCTTTGAAAAACTCTCCCTCCTCTTCCTCTACATCTTCCCCAACACCCTTCCTCCTTCTGGCCCAACCCTGACCCCATGGGCAAGGGTGGGGGTGGATGGGGGTAGGGTGCTATCTGTGTCTAACTGACTTCCCCAGCCTGGGAGCAATTCAAAGGCTGGGCCAAGGCTTCCCTTGGGTTAGACATCTTGGCTTTGGGAGAATGCATGGAGGTCATGGCAGGGGAGAGCTTGATGACTCAATATTGGTGAAAGTGACCTTGCCTTAAATTTAGATCCAGCTCAACTTCTGCCCAAGGCCAAAGTTAATTCATTAAACAAACATCCCCTCAGAAGTAATGAAGCCAGGCCCCATCAGGCTCAGGCATAAAGGTACTCAAGAAGGGGGTCCAGCTCTGGGTTAGAATTGAGCTCCCAGGATCAGGACCAGTTGGGGATGGGAGGTGGAGGCACTTGCACCCCCTTCTAACTCCAAACCTGGATCTGTGGTCTGAATCCCACAGACCTAATTTCCCTCATTGCCACGTGCACTAATTACCTCCGTGGTGCCAGGTGGCTGGGAGGGGATGCTCCACTTTTGGGAGATAGGTCGGGACTGATTATTTTTGGATGTACTGTCCTTGAAGACTCTGCCATCCGCCAGCGTGAAGGGCAGAAAGTGGGACAGAGAAATTGCGACCATGTCAGGAGGGACAAGGGACACTGGAAGACATGACAGTTAGGCTGGACCAGGGGCTCCCTGAGCAGGGGCCTTAGGCCTGAGGCCTGAGGGTCTTTGGCATATAGCTGGAGGTGGCAAGACCTGGAGGCATTGAGAATCAGCTCTGAGATGGACTGGTTGGGAGGCCTGTTTTAAACATGGCAACATTAGAGAGAGAGGGTTTTGAGTGGGGGGATGGTCAGACGGGACTGGTTGGGAATACCAATCATTCCTGATGTGCTGTATGTTTCTGGGCACATGACCTCCTCTCTTTGTACTTTTCCTGAGGGATTAAATGGGGATAATAACTCACAAAGAGTACTCTGGGCAGAGGACACAGCATGTGCAAAGGCCCTGAGGTAGGGATGGGCTGGGTGCATGAGGAACAATGGGGAGGTCAGGTGGTCCAAATGAGAGGAGAGTAGGGGATTCTGAGAGCTGAAGGGGTCACAGGCGCCAGGTGGAGTCTCATGAGCCATAAGGTGTGTTGATTTCATTCCAAGGGTACTGGGGAGCCATGGGAGAGTTTGGAGCCAGAGAGGGAGGGACTTGATCAGATTTACACTGCAGGCTTCAGGCTGGGTTTTATTTCTTAGTAAAAAACTGGGTGTTTGTAAATCTGTAAAATATGGGCAGACCCTCCCTTTCTCTGAGCCTCAGTTTCCCTATCTTGGGTTGAGTCCTGAGACTTGAACAACCCCAGCACACACTGGACCCTCAGCCAGGGAAGCTCTCCTCCCCTCAAATTCCCGAATTCTGGCCGAGCAGCCTACATGGCCTCTTCCTCGCCTGCCCTCTCCTCCTACTCTCCTTCTGTGGCCTTGAAGGAACAGCTGTGGGAACAGAGAGCGGGAGGCCTCAGGGAAGGCTGAGAGGAGGGGCTCCGGGGGCCGTGTTCCTGCTTGGTGACAGCCTACGCGGGGCCGCTGGGTGCCGAATGTTCTTGCAGGAACTGGGTGACTCAGATGCAGCAGCCACTTCCCTCTATCTGCTAGGGGAGGCCATTTCTTGTCTCCAGGCACAGGTTG
Organism: Cynopterus sphinx; assembly: GCA_030015415.1. Classification (NCBI taxonomy): domain Eukaryota; kingdom Metazoa; phylum Chordata; class Mammalia; order Chiroptera; family Pteropodidae; genus Cynopterus; species Cynopterus sphinx. Next base: position 48,810,050 of record CM057390.1, on the reverse strand, counting down.
GAGTCAGGATTCTCCTCTCTGGGCCACCCCTAAATGAGCCTTCCCTCTGCCCACCCCCCTCCACCCCTTAACAGGCTGCATTGCTCACTTTGCTGCTCTGGCACCTCAGAGGCTGCTGCATCTGAGCCACCACTATGGCTCTCTTGAGGCTTCAGAGGGAAAATCCAGCTTCTCATCTCCATTGGCCACACTGCTGGACCCCACATCTGAGCTTCTGCATTCAGCTCCAACACCTGCTCCTCCAGGAGGCCTTTCCAGGCTCCCTTTACTCCCCTAACCCTGACCCTGGAAGACTGGGGTGTTTGGCTGTGGCCACAACTCAGAGTGGAGCTCCTCAGAGTCCAGGCTCAGGCCAAGGCCTCTCAGGGCTCCATTGTCGCCAGGTGTAGGAGGGAAGAAAGGGGCACTGGGGAAGAGGACATTTGCTGTGGCAGCCCACGGCAGGAGCCCACAGGCCTGACCTGTAACTTAATTTTTATAGAAAAGAAAAGTGAAGCTCAGGGTGCTTAAGCCAACTCCACAAATAAAAAGCTGACCAGAGGAAAGCTTGGCCTTGAATCCAGGTCTGAGAGCCAGGCCCTGCTCTCTGCAGCCTTTGGAGCCTTATTTACCCACAGGTGGGGGAGGGGCACCACCTGCCTGTAGGTAGACTTGGTACAATCTGGGCTCAGACACCAGGAGTTTGACAGCCTGTCTCTATGGACACATTGTGGGTCTCCCTAGACTTCTGTTTCTTTCTCTATAAGATGGAATTGTGTTTATTGAGCACCTACTGCATTCCAGTACTGTGGGAGGCCCTGCCCTGAGGGAGTGCACTGCTATCTGGTGGACAAGATGGAAGATAAACAGAAGACTGAGCAGCATGTCAGTAAATCTGACAGTTTTTGTAAAGAGGAGAAAACCAGACAAAGCAATAGATGGTTGGTAGAGGCTGCTCAGGGGAGGAAGTGATTCAGGGAAAAAGCATGTGCAAAGGCTCTGAGGCAAGAATGTGTTCAGCCCTCTGGAGCAGCATTGAGGAGGTGGGTGTGGTTGGAACAGGTTGGGTTGCGGAAGCAGTGGTGGTCCTGGCAGGCAGGGACCTCAAAAGGCTGGGTCCCAGGAAGCCTCATGGGCCCCAACAGAAAATGTAGACTTCATACTCATAGCCCTGGGGAGCCATGAAAGCCTTTTGGACAGGAGAGGAACATGATCTGCTTTGACATGTTTTGGATAAGATTCCCCAGAGTGCCACATGGTGAATGGACTGAGGAAGGTAATTCTAAGACTTTCCCCCACAGTTATCACAACTCGGAGAGTATCTTGGGCTGTGCTTGATAAATGAATGACATTGTTATCACCACTATTATTATATATTTGGTGTTGGCCTCAGGCTGAGTTCATACCACTCCCAGGGCCTTTGAGAGGAAGCCTGTCTCAACAACCTCCTTTCCTTCTTGTCCAGCCTGCTGCATTCTCTCTGTCTCTGTCTCTCTCTGTCTCTGTGTCTCTCTGTCACTCTCTCTTCCTCCCTTCTTCCCCCTTCCTCTCTCTCTCTTTCTCCCCTTCTCTCTCCCCCTCCCTCCCTCTCTCTTTTTCTCTCTGTCACTCTCTTTCTCTTAAAGGCCCTCTTATCACTGAAATTCCAGGCCTCCAGCTAGACGGAAACATCTGCTTCCCTGAGCAGATCCTGAAGCTCCAGGGGTAGCCTGCTGTCCCCTGGCCGGGGGTGGAGGACCACTGAGGGAAGAGAAAGGGTCACATACACAGGGAAAATACTGTACAGGCTCCAGTCAGGAACCTGGGTGAAGTCCTGTCTTGTCTTACTCTGGCTGGGAGGCCGAAGAGCAGTGGGCACAGGATTTCCAGGCAGAGGATCGCAGTTGGATGACTGCTTCTCAATGGATCCAACAGGGCAGCATTGCCTGCCTGCCTTGTAGGATCCAGTGCAAAAGGAAAACTCAGGGCCCCTTGTTGAAAAATTATTCAGAACTTTAAGAGAGTGACATCAGAGCGTTACACTCAGAAGCTGGCCTGGTAGGAGCTGTCACAGCCACCTTCTACAGCTGGAGAAACTGAGTCTGAGAGAGGAAGGGGGCGTGCCAAGAGCAGAGGGACCCATGAGAACCCTCCACCTCCTGAAACAGTGGCAAGGGTGTTGAGTGGCTGCTGAGATAGAGAGCAGGAGCTCATTTTTGGTGAGAGGCCAGGAGGAGCTGTGGCATACGTTTTCTAACAGAATCAGTTGTATGTGTTTTCTCTTCTGATTGACAAAGTAATATGTGCTCAGTGTAGAAAGAGTTTTAGGAAACACAGACAATCATAATGTAAATAATGTAAATAGATCCCTTGTCATAGTGTTTAATTCCCTGAGTTCATTTTTATTACGAATTTACGACGTGCCTGGTGTTCACTGGTGAATTGAAACACCCTGGCACAGGAAACAAACTAAATTCAGAGCCATCCCTGCCTTCAGTGGGCGTGGGCTGGCACGCACCATGTGCTCCATAAATATCTGTTGAGATAATAAAAATTTTAAAATAAAATGAATGCACAGGAATCGATGTTACTAAAATGATGGCCTATTTCATTCTAGATTTTTTCTTTTTTCTCTTCTCAGCCATAATGCAATCATGCTGTATCCACGACTTGTCAGTCAAGGCCCACTTTCTACGAGGATCAATACTAGTCTTTCCTCCTGTGTTGAAAGATTTCATCATCAAAGACTCTTCCATGATTTATTAAGCTGATCCCCTATGGTTGGGCATCTAGGTTGCTTCTTCGAGGGTTATTTGTGGGGAATGGCTTTAAAAGTGGAATCACACATTTTCGAAGCTTTTGATGGATCCTGTCTTTCACACCACACCATATCTCACTCTGTTTCCAGCAATGGTGGGTGGGTGTGTCCATTTCTCTGAATATTTGACATTTTCAAATAAATATCAGAGATATTTATTTTGCAAGATGTGGATTAAAATCAGAGGCCCCCAAAGGGGGACTGGGGTGTAACTTTGTAATAGGGATGGGGTTTCCTATGGGGATGAAGTGTTCTAGAACTAGATAGAAGTGGTGGCTGCACAACCTTGTAAGTTCCACTGAATTAGACATTTTAAAATCATTAATATGTGTTATGTGAATTTTACTTCAATTAAAAAAACTCATAAGACCCAAGCTCAGGGATCTCTGATTTTCCAGAAAGTCCTCAAAATTCTGCTTAAGTGTCACCTCCTCCAGGAAACCTCACTCATTACCACACTCAACCCACCATACCCCTTCCAGCACTTTCCGTCTGTCCTCTCATTTGTCTTCAGAGCTCTCATCACTCCCTGGTATAGTTTCATTCATTCATTCATTCATTCATTCATTCAGTAGAAGAGTTCACAATTATTATTATGCTTGTTTTCCAGAAAAGGAAACTGAGGCTCAGAGTATCAAGATTCCCTCAGGACACCAAGCCAGGTGAGTGCAGGACTGGGCTGTACCCCCACCTATACCTTGACCTGGCCCCTTCCAGAGATGCCCAATGGCCAGGTCTGGGTTTTCTCAGGATTCCAGAAGGTGTAAACAGTTCACCCACCGTTATTGTTACACTATTATGTTACAGTTACTGTTACACTGTTACTGTGTAAACAGTAGCTGGACCCCAGAAGGGGATCTTGGGACTCTGGTCCCTTAACTACTGCAGTCCATTCGCTCATTTACTCACTCACTCACTCACTCACTAATTCATTCATTCATTCATTCATTCACTCATTTTATAAAGGTATTTTGAGGTCTAACCATGTTCTGGGCCTTATGCTGAGTATGGGGTACAATAAGCATAAAAGGCAAATATATAAACAAGGAGAGGTCAATATGTACTGAGAAGGAAATCAAATAGGAAGCTAGAGCATGGAAATGGGGTGGGGGTGGGGGAGTGAAGTGGGGGCTGCCTTGCTGTCTCCAGAATGTGCAGGGAAGGCCCTCTGAGGAGGTGACATCTGAGCTGAGACCAGAAAGAGGAGGAGTCAGGCACACTGAGATCAGGAGGAAGGAGATCCCAGGTGGAGGGCACAGCACACGCAAAGGTCCTGAGGTAGAAAGAAGCTAGGAATGTTTGAAGAACATGAAGGAGGTTGCTGAGGCTGGAGCAGGGTGAGCATGGGGTAGAGGGAGGGTGGGGAGGCCAGGGAGATGGGTGGGGGGTGGGGAGCCTCCTAGGAGGCTGCAAGGAGTTTGTTCTGTTCTAGCATGATGGGAGCTGTGGGAGAGTTTGAGCTGTGGTTTGTAAGTTCTGGAAATCTCCCTGTGGCTGTTGTAGGGAGAAGGGGCTGGGAATAGTGATGCTGAGAAAACCAAGGAGCTGGGGTAGCCTCTGGGAAAGAGATGGCCCTCCCGCAGGGGGCAGGGAGCAATCATGAGAAGTTGGCTAAGAATGGGAGAGAATGTTCTGGAATCTGAAGAAGTCTAGGGAGGCTCCTGGATGTTTGGATGTTTGATGGAGCTTCTCCCTGATTTGGGGAGACTTGGGGGCACTGAGCAGGTCTGAGGGGTGTCCTCTTGTGCACATCTCCCAGTGAATGAAGGCGCTGGACAGGGGCACGGCCTTGAACTTCCCCTTGGCAAAGACATGCATGGAAAGTGTTCACCTTGCCCATCAGAAGAAGGCAGGAAAAGGAAAAGTATTTAAAAGGGCGGGGTTGGGGCAGGCAGGAGGTCGAATCAGATGTTTCACCATCCTGCGGGAAGGAAGCAAGTTAGAGCTGGCCTGTGCCTCCCCGCCCTGCTTCCTTTGGCAAACACTCTCAAAAGTCACTGTGCTGACAGGGCAAAGCTTGCTCAGCTCAGCCGTTAGGACAGGCCCACAGGGGACTTGGAGACTATCAGGGGTTGAGTCAGATGTTTCTGGGTTGGCATCTCTGTCCCACCCACGGTTCTCTATATGAGCCTGGACATGGATGGGCTTTTCAAGATATTGTTCTGGAGCAACAGGATAGTCATGTGGAACAAAACGAATGATCCCTACCTCATGCCATCCACAAAAATTTAACCTCGGGCAAAGCCCTTTATCACTCTGAGCCTCTTCTGGGAAATGGTCCTCACCTTGCTGTGGTAGGATTGGGTCCCAGGGAGCCTGTTGTGTGGCTGGCACTCAGACAGCTACTGCCATTATTATTATTAATATTCTTTCACATTCTATTTAATTTCTTTAAAATTATTCTATTAATAATTCTTCAGTTTGGGGCATACACATGAGTGCACTTAAAACTGGAGAAATCTGAATAAGATCTGTCGATTATATTGATATCAGTTTTCTGGTTGTTAAAATGTACCATATTCTTGCAAGATGTTCCCACTGGAAGTAAGGTGAAGTGTACCCCATATCTCTCTGTATTAATTTTTTTTCAAAAGCTTTATTGATATATAATTTATATACCATAAAATCCACCCCTTTAAAGTGTTCAATTCAGTGGGTGTTTTTTGGGTGTTTTTTTTTTTTTTCTTTTGTATATCCACAAAATTGTACAACCATCACCACTATCTAATTCTGGAATATTTTCATCACCCTCGAAAAGAAACTCTATGCCAATTAGAGGTCACTTCTCATTCTCCTCTCCTATCTTGTGCCAGTCACTAATCTACTTTTTGTCTCTATAGATTTGCCTATTCTAGGCATTTTATATAAATTGAATTGTATAATATGTGGCATTTTATTTTATGTCTGGCTTCTTTTACTCAGCATCATGTTTTTAAGATTCCATCATGTTGCAGTCAGTATCACTATTTCATTCCTTTTTGTGGCTAAATGATATTCCATTGTATATATATTCATGTTATATTTATTCATTACTTAGTGACATTTAAATTGTTTCCACTTTTGACTGTTATGAATAATGCTTAGATTCACATACATTTTTTAATAAACACATGCTTTCAATCCTCTGCTTATTTTCTACAACTGTATGTAAATCTAGAATTACCTCACAAGAAAAACTTTAATGAAAGGAAAACAAATGACCTGCAAATTAAGATTACATGTTGAAAATAATGGAAAACAATAAATTTTAATTTGTAAAGGGGGGGGGCAACCTCTGTGAAGATAGTGGAACAGCCCCTAGCCTACACCTTGCCATTTTCTGCCTAGACTGGGGCTCTGCCCTCACTTCCCCTCACGTGGGGATGCTGATAGATACTTAACAGCCAATGACAAGTCTTGTGGTGGTTGGTACACCAAACCACACCCCTCCACTACTCCAGCACTCACTATCGTTCCCCACTGCCTTGTAGCAAAGTTGACCTACTTGGCTGGCCTTGGAGCTCTCACCTTTGCCAACATCTCCACTCCCCTCCCACAGGTACCCCATGTGCCTGCCCTGCTTGCTTCCCTCTGGTTCCCTCTGCCCAGGTGCAGCTGGTCAACACACCTCCATGTTCTTTCCTTTGTGGTGGACACATCACAGAAGGCTTTGCAGAGGAGGTGAGTTTGTAGAGGTGTGAGACAGGCAAGTATACTAATAGTTAAAACTGAGTTTCATCTTGGGCACCAGTGCCAAGTTCTTTGATCAAATACTATTCTAGACGTTGCTGCAAAAGTATTTTCTAGATGTAGTTAATATCTCCAATAAGTTGTCCTCGATACTCTGGGTGGGCCTTATCTAATCAGTTGAACCTTAAGAGCAAATGCTGAGGTGTCCTGGGAAAAAAGGAATTCTCCTCAAAACTGTAACATAAAAACTGTCCCTGAGCTTCCTACCTGCTGGACATAGATTTCAGACTTACTACCCCCATAACCACATGAACCAATTCCTTAAAACAAATCTCTTCATATACTGTATATAATGTGTTAATTCTGTTTCTCTGGAGAGCCCTGAATTGATATAGGTGCCCAGAGGCCCAGCAGTGGTGGGAGGCAGGGCTTGCTTTTCAGAGATAAGATTTTTTGGGCAAAGTGAGAGTGTCCAGTGGCAGAGTCTCAGTCGCTCACCTTGGCCTTTCCCGATTGGACACAGGCCAGACTCTCAGCCTCGGATGCTGTCCAAGACACCTGCAGTCCAAGGACACTCATTAGAGGCCTCAGGTTTCATGGTCCTAGGCAGAGGCCACCCCAAGGTGCTGACCCAGCCTGCCACCCTCGACCAAAATAAACCCAGGGAGTTGTGAGATTAGCTGCCTCCCTAAAATGCCACGGTCCATTCTGGGTCACAGATCTGGGCCCCGAAAAGCCGGAGTGGTGGACCAGCTGGCCTCGAAGAACAAAACTGCATTTTGGAGAGACTCAGGTGAGAGGAAGTGATTATAGCAGCTGACTATGACGGGGCACTTTCTCTTCCCAGAAGCCTTAGGTACCTTGGAGACAATAAGAACAACCTAGCACCTTGGCAGTCCCCTTCACAGATGAGCCAGTGGGGTTAGACTCCCACCCACAGTTTTTTATTTCAAAGACAGCAGCATTGGATCTCCCGTCTGCCCAAATCAGGTGACTATTGACTATTTAACAAGGTTCAGTATAGCCATTAAATATTTACTGACAGTCCTCACTATCTACCCGAGAGATGTCAAAATAAATGTCCACACCAACACTTGGACACTTGACACCTGTGTTCATGACGGCACTATTCATAACAGCCAAAAGGTGGAAGCAACCTAAGTGTTCATCAATGAATGGGCGGATAAACAAAATGTGGTCCATCCATACAATGGAATATTATTTGGCCATGAAAAGGAAAGAAGCTTTGACACATGCTACGATATGGAAGAACCCTGAGAACATAAAGCTGAGTAAAAGAAGCCAGACACAAAAGTCTACATGGTGTATAATTCCATTGATATGAAATGTCCAGAACAGGCATATCCATAGAGACAGAAAGCAGATCAGTGGTTGCTGGGGGGAGGGGGAGGGGGAGGGGGTATGGGGAATGACTTCTAATGGGGACAGGGTTTATTTTGGGGGGTGATTAAAGTGTTCTAAAATTGACTGTGGTGATGGTTACACATATCTGTGACTGTCTTAAAAACCATTAAACTGTATACTTTAAATGGGTGAATTCAATGGTATGTGAATTTTATATCTCAAAAAAGCATTTTTGTAAAAAACATTTTTCGAAATTCCACATATACTGAGTACTCACTGTATACAAGGCCCTGAGCTGGGTGTCAGAACAGAGTTGAGAGAGAGAGGAAGAGGCATAAACAGATGACTATAGCGCCAGAGGATTCCTCTCTCACAGTACAGAAAGGGAAAAGATGTAACATTGCGTGGATGTGTGAAGGATGGAAGAGGGAGTCTGCATATTGGATTTTGAAGGATGGATAGGAGTTTGCCAAGACAAAGGTGGGAGCTGATGGCAAATTCAACTTTATAAAATCTAATAAACAATAAAATAAACATAATTTAAAAATGAAAATGAGTGCATCTTCATTTGTCCACATGAACTGAAGGAATATTTATCTTCAGACACTTCACAACACACCCTCAACCACGCCTGGCCCACCCAAGCCAACCCCCAAATGACATTGTTCATGTCCACAAATATAGTGCTGTAATAGCATGTCAGTCTGTTCATCAAGTGTGTGGAGAAATTGGAAAATTTGGGCTGCCTGCCCTCCTAGTCGATGTCTGAGGATAAGCAAAAGGGCAAAGGCCAGGCCTGACTGTAAACCTCCCCCAAGGACTTGCCTTCTCTCAGCTAAGCTGGGTTCCTTTGGGCCTCCCTTCTCCCAGTATGGCCAGCACGTGGCTCTGGCCAGTGGCCACAGAGAGTAAGGAAGATAGATGCTCTCATCCAAAAATAAATCATGGCCCTGAATGGGTAAACAGGAAACTAGGGCAGAGGAGGGGCTGGTGAGGGTCTGAAAGGAAAGAGAATTGTGCCTTTCCTGAGAAGATGAATGCAGCCTGCTTGCAGCCACGCACTCTGCCTCTGTTGTGCCCCCAGCTGTCTCCAAGCGCCTGGTACCCAGTGTTTCTTTTCTGCTGAGTTCTGACCCTTGGGCCTGATACTTCTCCTAACGTGGACCCCATTGTCACTCAGAAAAGACCCTTTCTTGCACTCTTAAAGTGCATTTTTCCTTTTTGTGACCTTCGCCTGTTTGCTCAGTGCTCCCTCCCTATAACCCATTGTATAGAGAGAAGGGGAGAGAGCAGGACTGTCACTCAGTGGTGGGGGCTCCCACATGCTTGATTGATGGCAATTTGAAACAGGAGACATCTAAAGGGGTGAATGTCTTAGTTGAAAGCAGCTGAGATGAGTACAGCTCAGGGAGGAAGCCTTCGCTTCCGTTCCTGGCTCTGTGCACCTGCAGGATTTGTTCCTGCTCCTTCTGGGAATAGCATCCTGTTGTGTATGGGGCTGACCCTCTCCCCTCTTATGTTGGTTATCCAGTGAATGAATGAGCAAACCAACAGATCGATGGACAGAGGCTACCAAGAAACTGTCAGAGAGACGCTGGGGGGACTATCAAGACAGCCTGCAAACCAGGTTCTGGGAGGAAGCAATGGGAGGAGAATGTCTCTATTCAGATCGGTTGCTTTTTTCTCCTAAGACCACAGCTGCCTCTGAAACAAAGACTGACAATTGCTGCCAGTGTGCTTCGTCATTTTTGCTTCCTTTGAATACTCTTTAGTGAATTTTCTTTCCAAACTGCACAGTCAAGCACTCTGCGCCACGAAAGTACATGGCTGGGGGAGGGACAGGAAGTGCTCCTGCCCCCTACCCCTGACTTTCTAGCAGACCTGCCTTCTCTGAGTTCAAATATAGCATCCCTGTATATGTGCACATGTTTGCATTTTACATCATTTCTACACAAATCACATCCCACTTTGGCTTTTATCCTCCAGCAGCAGACTCCTTTTTCCAAAGCTCCATTGTCTTCCACACCCAAAGACCCCTTAATTTTTCCCTTCCTTTTCTCTATTTGCTTTGTCTCCATGGTTTGCCAGCATGGCAAGGCTCATGATACATCTGTGGACATCAAGACTCACCCCCTGAGTTGACTGCAGTGGTTTGCTCCAAGGAGCAGAAGGGCACCAACATTTAAAGACACCGACCCAGCTAGTAGGTTGGCAAAGGGCTTGAAGTCTGGTGAAATGCCTGTGGAAAACAGCTCAGTGGTTCCTCACAAGGTTAAATGCAGAGTTACCATATGATCCAGTAATTCCACTCTTAGGTGTAGCCCAAAAGAATTGACAACAGGTATATAAACCAGAACTTGTACACACGTGTTCAGAGCAGCTCTATCCACAATCACCAAAAGGTGAAAGCAACCCAAATGCCCATCAGCAGATGAATGGATGAACAATATATGGTCTATCTACACAGTGAATATTATTTAGCCATAAAAAGGAGTGAAGCACTATCACACACTGTAACATGAATGAACTCTGAAAGATCATGCCAAGTAAAAGAAGCCAGAAACAAGACCATATGTTGTCTAATCCCATTTATATGAAATGTCTGGAACAGGCAAATCCATAGAGATGGAAAGAGGATTAATGGTTGTTAGAGGCTGGGGAGAGGGGACATGAGTGACTGCTCATGGGGATGGGATCTCCTTTTGGGACGATAGAATGTTCTTGACTAGATAGAGGTAATGGCTGTACAACATAGTGAATGTGCTAAATGCCACTGAATCGTTCAATTTATCTATCATCTATCTATCTATCTATCTATCTATCTATCTATCTATCTATCTATTTTTATGTGAATTGGTTACTTTAAAATGATGAATTTTATGTTATGTGAATATCAGTAAGTAATGAAAAGTTTGGGGTGATCTTCCTAGAAGCTGGCAAGGAGGGGGTTGCTATCTCTGCCAACACAAGCTAGCACTAGGTGTTAGCAATTTTGCCATTTCTCTGGGCTATTGTCAGTGAGGTGAAAAATATTTTTACTTGGGTATTTATTTATTGGTTGCCTGCATTGTTTTCCTCTGAATCCCTTTCACATGTACTCTTCTCAGCTGATGCTCTGGATGGAAAGAACATCCTACAAATGAGGAAACTGAGGCTCTAAGAGGTGAAGTAAATGTGCAAGGTCACCCAGGGTGGCCCTTCCATCATGTTGTGGGGTTTGGGTAAAGACTTGGAAACTATTTTTAGGAGGACGATTAGGCCAACAAAAAAGCTCAATGACAGGTTCCCAGTGACACAGAACAGTGGAAATGGTACAGCTGACATCTGTGAGCTTTGAGGTGTGGCAGCAGTGATTCTAAGAACCCTGGCCATAGATATCTTTTCCCATTTCACAAATGAAAAAGTGAGGCTCACAGAGGTGGAACATTCGCCCCAGGTCACACAGCACAGTGAGGACATGTTAAGACAGGATTCAAACTCTCAAGTTCCGCTCTGGCAAAAACCAAGTAATCAAGACGTAAATGCTGAAATCTCCGAGCAGAACCTCACTTCTCACACTGAACCAGGAATTGGGAGGCTGTGCTCCCATGAGGCTCATCTGAGAAATCTCTAGAGAAAAATCAAGCGATGGAAAGCTCGGCTCGTGAGGTCCCCCTCCTGGAGTCTGCGGGAAGCGGCTGGTGATATTCGTGGAGCTCCAATTCTTGAGAGTCAAAGTTCCAAGGGCCACAAGCATGGGCTTTGCGGGAAATAGGAACAGCGGGTATGCATCTGTGACTGTGTCTGTGCCTGTACATATGCATGTGTCTTTGAGCCTGCGTGTGCACACGTGTCTGTGTTCATGTGTGCCTGTGTCAGTCTGTGTGTGTCTTTGAGCCTGCATGTACACACATGTATCTTTTTGTGTCTGCATGAGTGTGCATACATGCATGTGTATACTTGTCTGTGTGTCCATGTGTCTATATGTATATCTGTAATGTGTCTTTGTGTCTGCCTGTGTACGTCTTTGTGTATGTGCTTGTGTGTGTGCATGGCTGTGTGTGCATGTGTGCACACGCGCGCATTGCACAGTTGCAAGCACACCTGTGTGGGTTTATGGAGAGCTTCAAAACCAGTTGAGACCAACAGTGGATCCTGGTGTTTAGAGTGTGGGTCTGGAGTCAGACTATCTGGGGCCTTAGTTTCCCTACTGGAAAATGGCCTGGATTCTTCTGGATTTGAGGATTATTAGTGTCAGTAGAGGCCATCAATAGTCAGAAGATTTGTCAGTTTATAGTCTGTGCTATGGGCTCTGAAGTTGACACTTGTCATCTCCTTTGGTTCTCGAAGCAAATTCAAGGCTGAATTTATCATCCATGTTTTCACAATTTTTTGTCATTCTAAAATCACATAAGCAAAGATGTCAAACCACACAGAAATGAGGTAAACTGAAAATTCCACCCGTGGCCCAGCCCATTTCCCAAAGGAGCCCTGTTAATAGATGATTATAGTGTTCCAGAATTTGTGACTGTGCATTTATATATTTGAGTTTGCTTTTGCGTCTATATAGTCCAATATGGCATATTAAAATGGTGATATACTGTAGAAAAATGCCTTTTCAATTAATGTACATCATATTTCATCATTTGATGCTATGAACATATGAGATGGAGTCTCAGAGGGCACAGGGCATGCATCATGTCACTCACTGTCACGCCCCTGAGCTGGGTGGGCATTGGCCTGGGTCTGCTTGTCTACCCCAAAGCAGGTTCAATAAGATTTCAGACTTTGTACAAAGTGGAGGTTTAAAGACAAGATGCAGGCCCCATGAAGGAGCCTACAGCCCCAGTGAGCAGCCAGATGTCCATGCCCCCAACTCATAGTGGTCAGGGACAGGCCCGAGGAAGCCAGGGAGGCACCCAGGCCTCAGTCTGGGGAGAGCAGGGCAGGCTTGCTGGAGGAGGGGATTTGGGAGGTGGGCCTTGAAAATAGAATGGAGGCCCACAGGGACAGAGGACTCTAGGAGCAGGACAGAGTCAGCCCCACTGATAGCCAACCAGGTAGCTTAGGGCTTTGGCACATGACATTCAGGAGTAAGAACCAATTTCTGACTCCAGAGCCCATTTCTAAGTCGCAACAAGCTGGAAGGGTTGTTGCTGCTGAACAGTGCTGGCCTGGGTCCAGATGGGGACACCGAGGCTTGAGCAGGCATGGTGACTTTTGAAAAGAGGGCTTCAAAGAGCTCATTGTGCAACCTGGGATTGAATCCTCCCCTTTCTGGGCCTCAGTTTCCCAATCTGTACAATGGGGCAGAACAGCTGGCGCAACGGGAGCTGTATGAGAGTTTGGCTTCAGCCCCGGCACTAATTGTCCTCCAACCTCCCAAACTTATTCTACAATGTATAAGTCTGGCCAGATGCTTGGCCTTGGCCCCTCCTTTTGAAGAGGGGCAGTTTGTGGGTACAGCTCCATCTTCAAGCTGGTGTAGGGGCGTGAGGAGGGTGTACTGTGATGGGGCTTGGAGATCCTCACACACAAGGTCTGCTTCACAGTTGGGAAAGTTGAGGCCCAGGAGGGCAGGATATGGAAGGATCAATAACAAGACCAATCCCTCTGAACTTTATGAGCAGTCCTGGATTATCACATTTAACCCTGCCAGCCTGCTGCATCATTTCACCAGAGGAAACCAAGGTTGAGTGTCCCACAGTCCCACAGCCACAGGGGCCTCTCCAGCCCTCACAAAGCCCCTCCGTGGGTTGGCGTCAGAAGTTATTAAAGGAGGAAATCAAGGCCTGGAGGGGGAGGGAACACTGCCCAAGCCCACAGCTTCCTCTGGGAACTCACCCACCCAGGACAGTTGAGGTTTGGGGGGGTCAGGGCAGGAATGAGAAGGTCGGTGGGGGATGATATAAGAAGAGAGGAATTACAGCTGGTCCTTGTCTGAGATTGGGGACAAGGTGGAGAGGTCAGGGGCCATGGTTTGTGGTTGAGTCCTTCCAAGGGTCCACAGCTCCCACCATGTCCTGAAGAAACAGAAGTGCTGGCAGGGGTATCCTCAAAGTCAGATCACACAGGAATACTGTGGAAGGAGGGCCCCTTGGTCCCAGAAATGCTACTTTTAGGGCTTTATTCAGAGTGTTACAGGCTGTAGGAGCCAATACTTGAGGACAACAAATGGCTGTGGGTGGGGGTTTGTGAGATAAGGGACAATCTATCATAAAATTTAAATTTTTGGGGAAAATGTTTTTAAAAAGCCACAGAGTATCATGTGCAGTGAAATATAATTTGCATTTTTAAGGTTATATCAGACATGTGCCCACACCTATGATCATCTACACATAGGGTGCTGTGAGTCAGGGACTCATTTTTCCACAGAAGACACATGTGCACCATTGGATTCTGGCTGGTGATACTTACTCACAAATAGCACTTGAACATTTACTCACATAGACAGACTGCTGAGTCTCCAGGCTGTACGCATGGTGTGTCTTTATTTAAAAATTTTATTAATATGTGGAAATGGGAAAGAGACCTCTGTGCTTTGCTCTGCATATATCTGGGGTTTTGGTTTTTTATCTTCTACAAAGAAAATGTACTCATGTTCCTTGACTGTGCGTGTTTGCACATATTATGCACACATATTGTACACGTGTTCATGTGCACATATGCATGCAAAACAAAGGCTTGCTTTAAACCCAAAGACTGGTGCTTCTGGAGTGCCTTCTGCCTCTCACAGGGCCCTGAGGCATGCAGAAGGCTTCAAGGAGAAGCGGGGGGAGTAGCATGTTTAAGTCCCACTTAGCCCTAACTTATAAGGTTGCAGAGGAAAGTTTACCTTCCAAACTGGAACAAATCCTTCCCAGACTGCAGAGGGGAAACAGGCCTGAAGTGGAATGACCTGAGGTCAAATCCTGGGCCATGTCCTCCTCTAAATGACCTTCAACAACCCAGTGGTGAAGAGAGAACTGGGGGGAATACTGGAGAGCAATTTCAACTGCTGCTATCCTTCACCTCCAGTCTCCCCAGAGGAGGTGGATTGGTTATAGGTTCTGGGTGCCTTTCTCGGGGAGTGGCACTAATGCCTACATCACATACCCACCTCCCAGGCTCTGGTGAAGAAGGCAAATGTGTGGGAGATTCTGGGCCGACAGTAGCTCCCAGCATGGTCAAATGGGTCTCCACCATTGCTGAGTGTCCTCCAAGACACAATGGGAGAGAGGAAGCTCAGGGTTCCTTCATCATCTTTCTAAGGGGCCCCATCTTGCCTGTTCTCCTCTAAGATGATGTCAGAACCCTACCCCATCCTTCTCAGGCTCCTTGCCGCCCTGGGCACAACTGCTGGCTGGCTCCTGCCAGTCATGCCATGCTCAGGTGGAGGCCCCTGTAGGTCTGTAAGTGCCAGGCTTGTCCACTTACTGTGCTCTTTGCCCTCTCCCTATACCTGAAGGGCAGCTGCAGCTGGTAGAGAAATGAGACACAGGCTGGTAACACATGGGAACAGCAAGGAACTTTGAAGACATCCACAGGCCAGCTCGTTGGTCGGGGAGGCCTAGGTGAGCCTTGGTCTACCTCTGGGGGCTAGCGCAGGGCTATCACGCCCTGACACCCTTTCAAAGGTGGGTTTCTGTTCCCAGCATTAAACCCCCCTCCTGACAGCAGAGGACCTTCCCATCCCCTTGATCACTAACTGTTCCCAGCACCATCTGGGTCTTTCCAGTGATTAACCAGGCTCCTGTCCCTGGAGGAAGTGGACATGCCCCAAGGCAGGGTATTTAGAATCTGGTTCCATGTCCACCAACTGTCCCCACCTGGCCTGATTTTAAAAACACATCAATGGAGACCATGGAAGATGGGTTCCTCTACATTTATTGCAACTGCTAAATGATTAACAACATTCACAACTTCTTAGATTAAAAAAAAAAAAAAGAAAAAACCCAAAAACTTCCATTTCGTAACATCACAAACATCTTCTAGGTTTTACCAAGGACCAAAAACACTAAACTTCTCTATCTGATTTCCAGTGATGGAAACAAGCCAGAGACAGTAAGCACCCAAAGTAGCGAGTTAGCACTTTCCGGATGCCTGTCGTCCTCACGGGAGAGACCCTGGAACTAGAATGACAGAAAAGACGCTGTGACTTTGACAAGGCCACACACCCGCACACGCACTTGCACGCTCCCTGCAGAGCAGCCTTTGCTGAGACAGCAAGGTGGCACAGAGGGCCAGCACGCACTGGTCGGTCCCCGGCTGGCAGCTGGCAGAGGATACACCACCATGTTCCTCCCTGGTGCCCGCAATGTCTCAATGTTGACTCCACAGGAGAAGTGTCACCCGAATGCTCAGAGGACTTTTCAGGCTCAAGAAGCAGCTGTCTCTTTTAACATTTGCCAAAGGCTCACAAACAGTGTCAGCTCAAAGTGGGATGTCCCCAGGAGGAGGAGTGGCAGGAGGCTGCAGGAACAGGGCTCATACCCTGGGAATTTCTAAAGCATGTTACTTGTGAATAAAAGCAGAGAAAGCCAAGAATGAACACACTAGAACAGATCTAATGATGGTCAGAGCGAATGATAGTCAGAGCTATGCTCGAGAGAAAAAGTGCTGAGGGGTACAGGTCTCGATCAGGCCAACGAGCACTCTGAAAGGCCACGGGGTACCAAGGCCCTGTTCTCAGAGTTCCATACTGTAACCCAACCCACGGCCAACATGGAAGACTGGTGGAAGGATCAGAAAAGAAAGGAGCAGAAGATGAACCTCCATAGCTGTGGTTTCCCCACAGCACCCCTGGTGGGCTGGTTCGCTTCTGCTGAGGGGCTGCCAGTGCTGCCATGACCATAAAGATGTGCCAGTTCCCAAAGCAACAGAAGTGACCAGAAGCAGGCAGATATTTGGGAGCTATAAGCAATGTGAAGAGAGGTGGCACTAGGCAGGTGAGATGCCACAGTGAATGGCAGGACAGACAGACAAGACAGAACCAGAGAAACTGAGACTATAGCTGAGAGGTCTGTGCTCTGAGAAAGCAAGGATTTCTTAACAGTCAATAAAAGTAGCTGACACAGTGACTCATTACCGTAGTATCTATCAGTAGGACCAAGTTTTGCAGGTTTTAGCCCATATTTAAAACTTCAACACTGCTGCTTTAAGATGAACAGTTGAGATTCCCATAGCTTGAGAATTTCACACATAGTTGCAAAGCTCTAGGAAAAGCTGGAAGGGGTGGCAATCATACGCCTCGAAATAGCAAACAGCTGTGGAGCCCACCCCAAGAGGATTCTTTCTGTTCTGTAAGAGGGCCCTAACAAAACAATTTCTACCACCACACATGTAAAAAAATGAAGGGTCTTAAAGCGTTTACCCCCGCCTTTTCGTAGAAGACTCCATATGTGGTTTAAAAAATCAAACTGTAGCTTTCTTTCTGGATTCTAAAGAGACATGTAAATTTGGGGGAAGTTTCATCAATGTAGTGATTACTCCCACTGAATACAGCTATGTTGTACTGTTGCTAAGATTGTGTTAAGTCTCTTGGGATGCATTTAAGAGATGAGACTCCATAAATCAGGGGGCCCTAATTCCCAGGCCACAGACCAGTACCAGTTGTGGTCTGTTAGGAACTAGGCCACACAGCAGGAGGTGAGTGGCGGGCAAGTGAAGCTTCATCTGTATTTGCAGCCGCTCTCCAGCACTAGCATCACCGCCTCAGCTCCACCTCAGATCATCAGACATTAGATTCTCATAGGAGCACCAGTCCCCGGTCCCAAAAAAGGTTGGGGACCTCTGCCATAAATAACATGTTCAAGGGATCAAGTATTTCCACTTGTTCAAAGAGCTTCAGTGCTCTCATTGACAGGCTGTGGTGCCAGAGCACAGATGACATCCCCTTTAAGTTCTGGAAATGAGAAGACACAATAGGTAATAAATTCAGCATCAAGTTTGCTAACAGCACTTCTGAAGAGCAATGTGCTGTGAACGGGAAAACTGACCAGCGCTGATCCCTGAGCAATAATGGCACTGGGGCTGCCAAGGCAGCACCACCTTCTGAGAGGGAACCAGGAAAGACCTGGAGGGGACCTGCTGCCCAAAGCATTTGGAAGAGAAGAAAAGGCCAAAGCAGACTGGAAATGGTGCATTCTTTTTCCTTTAAGAATAAGAAAAGCCAGCAGAACCTCCACACCAGAAACTGTAGAGACATTTGTTTTTTTGTGTACACACCAAACCGACTCAGGCACTGGCTCCAGGATGCATCCAGGGCAGAGGTGGCGTTTTTTAGAGTAATTGCTGCTTCAAGGCTTATCTTTATCACCAATGGTTTTCATCTATTCAAGGAGAGAATGATTTTGTTCAAAACCAAGTTGGAAATTATGGGTGGGGAGGGAAACTAAAAAGAGAGAAAGATGAGGATATTCACAGGCCCAAGGCCCTTTAGAAGAAAAAGTACTTGAAGACCCTCAGAAAAGAAAATGAAGTGGCCATACTCTTAGGCCAGCTTCCAGGTTGCCCTTACACTTATGAGATGCAAGGCCACTCCTGTGGCTCCCTGGGATTTTTGCACCGAGGCCCTGCAGGAAGGCCCTGTGCAGCTGTGCTTGGAGAGAGTAGGGACTTGCTTCTTCAGCCAAACCTGGAAGGTGAGAGGGGGACACATCATATCCAAAGACTCTTTTTGTTTCCCTCACAGACTTTTTTGATGTTTTTGATGGTATTTTGATGTTTGGTTTTTGGGGTGTGGGGAATACTGACTTTTCTGGAGGAAAGGTCATTGCGTATCAGAATGCCTTAGGCAGGATGCCTGACGTGCCAACTTGAACACATACCTATTTGTTGGCCCGTTTGTGTCTGTACATCTGCATCATCCTCTGACGGAACACGTCAAATGTGTCTTCCTTGTGCTCCTGCCCGTCGGCGCCCAATCCCTCCCCTTCTGAGGCCGTTCCCCTAAAGAACAAAATGGAGAGTTAGCCATACCCACTCCTGGACCTGGCCACCAGGAATGGCTGAGCAGTCAAAGTGGACAGAGGTATGCAGAATGCACTACAGTGATGGCAAAAGAGAAGGCAAGTGCAGATGCATTTGCACTGAAAACAGGGGGACTCACCTGTGCAGGTGCTCAGAAGCCTGATTATAGCAGGAAGGCCCCACCGTAGGTGCTAAACTCAGTTGTAAATGAAATATCTGCTGGCTGTTAATGGGTTTAACCAATTCTGGGCCGGGTTCCACCCTGGCAAGCCTGCGTATGGGCTCCCAGAAAAAGAAAAGTGGTTCTTGGTATAACTACTCAGAATCACCACTCAGCTCTTATGGCAAAAAAAAAAATGTAGCCAAAATGCCAGAGTCCAAGAAGCCAATTAAATAGTCTGCACAAGCAGAGCAAGAAGCCGGTAAATACCTGCCTATGGTAATGTCTGCTTCTCATCTCATCTGAAGAATTCCTATGCTAAAAAGATAACTGCCAACTTTAAACAGACTCAGGACTGAATCCCAAAGCAAGTCTATTCTCCCAGGCAAGCCTCCCTGTCACCCCCTGCCCTGCCCTGCCCTGAGCTCCTGCGTACATGCCGACAGGCTCCCTGATGCCCTTCCCACAGGAACCCAGGCCGTGGCCTTCCTTCCAGCCCATCTTCTGCAGCATCTGGAACCCCAGGTTTTTGTCAGTCAGCTTCTGCTGGGCGAAGTCAAAGTCCTTGGGTTTCTGAGGAAAGAGCAGAGTGTGGCATGTGGGCTACAGCAAAGCATCCCAAATGAGAATCTCCAACATGATTTAAAACTGACACTCCTTCATGCTTCCCTTCCAGATACTCACGATTAAGCCATGGTCATCTCCCTGGCTCTTACCCTAGAAGAGATAAAACAACCTAGAGAGGCACTAAGTTTAGTGAGAGGAAGGGAAGTACACCCTGAGGTATGAAGCAGAGTGTGTGTATAAGCGTGTGTGCAGGAGTTACTGAATGCAGCTAGAGAGCTAGAGGAGCTGGGAGGTGAGGGTACCAGGGGTCTCAGTAGGAGGGTGGACTGAGGTCCATCTACAGAGTGTCTAAGGAGGGACGCAGGGACTCAGGGAGGGAGGTGCCTGCTGTTGGCTGGGGCAGATAGAGGTGACAAACAGCAGTGTAGGAGAGACATGCACAGGCAGAAGAACAGGAAAGTCAGAGGAACGATGGTCAGTAGCTGCCAACCTGGGGTAGGGGCCCATCATCACAAAATGACCTGGAGAACAGAGGAGGTGTCACTGAGATGACAAGGAGGTGCCTGCTATGCCCTTCCAGACCCAGGGAAG
This sequence comes from Cynopterus sphinx, assembly GCA_030015415.1. Classification (NCBI taxonomy): domain Eukaryota; kingdom Metazoa; phylum Chordata; class Mammalia; order Chiroptera; family Pteropodidae; genus Cynopterus; species Cynopterus sphinx. The sequence continues at coordinate 48,789,993 of CM057390.1, read as the reverse complement.
AACAACTACGATGAATGGAGGGTGGTGAAGGCAAGGCAAAGGCTGACCAAGGGTCTTCAAATATCAAACCCATTCCCTTCAGGGAAATGCTTGGTGGGAGCAATTGGAGGAAAAGGGATCAGCCGGTCTGGACAGATCTCTTAAGTGTTCAATCTGTATCTAAGAGTTACCCTGCCCCGTCATTTTGGGCTTGGTGTGCCCAAAGAGCTGCAGACAAGGCCTCCTCCCTACCTGCAGTCACCCCAAGGAAAGACCTGCATGCATCTAAGGGCACCTGCTGCACAGTGAGTTAACACATTTCATTTAATCCACAAGGTATCTCCTATCTGCATGGTAATTGTGACTGTCCCAATTTACAGATGTACAGAGGCCTAGGAAATACACACCAAGATTAGGTGGCCAGCCTGACCCTGGCTGCCCCCTCACCAGGCTGTGCCCTCATCTGGGCAACTAGATGGGAACCTGGGTTCTGGCTTAGCTTAAAACCCAGCACACCAGTAGAATCATGAGCTCAGGTGCAGGAATGCCCCTCTTCCTGCTGTAGTTGGGGTCAGAGTGATGCTTCATCTGGCTGTTGAGACTGATGTGGTACACTCAAAATGGGTCTGACTCATTGGGAGCCGCCATATGGGTTTTACACACCACCTGACACCAGCAGAGACCTCCCAGCTCCCCACTCACCTCCCTGACTTCTAGAGACCTACAGTGTCTCCATGTGTCCCAGGTGACTTCACCTGGCAACGTGAAATTAACCTCCATTTCTTCAAGTGACCTGCTCCCTACAGGGGCTTCCTAGTTTAGCCAACGGCAGCTGCATCCTCCTGCCCAGGCCAACAACCCTGGACTCCTGGCTTTCGCTGTTCCACACCTAATCCATCTGAGAGTCCCACCAGGTCCACCTTCTCCAGTCCTATCCCTGGCTCTGCCTGGCCCTCAAGCCATAGGCTACTCTCGACAGCAACCACAGTGGCCACATTATCCATCCAAATCCCACCATGGAACCCCAAGTGCCTCCTCCAGAGAAGGGTTACAGTGCTGACATCTGTGTACAGGCTTACATGACCCGGGTCCTAGCTGCCTCTCCCTCACCTCCCCATCCTCATCACTCTACTAGAGCCCAAAGAGTTTCCTGCTGACCTGTAACCACCCTGGGGCCTCTTCCAGGCTCTTGCTGATCACTGTACAAATATCACTTCAGGGACTTTCCTTTGCCTTCCTGCTTAATTGGCACCCCAACCCCACCTTATTCCCTGTCCCCCACTGACCTGCTTCTCTGTACCTATAGCACCCCCTCATGACTTAGTCATGCACATTCTGGCTCTGTTGATGCTGCCCCAGGGTGGGCATATGGGGCCTGTGCATAGAAAGTGCCAACTAGTCAATTAACACACATGTTCTGCTTAACTTTTTTAACAATTATAATCCACTAAATTAAAACTCCTTGAGGGTCAAGACATCATCATGTTCATCTCTCCATTCCACTGCACATATCAGACTCCAAATATATGTTAAATGGACCACTTTGTACAAAGCTAAATAGTTTTCAGAAGTCCCTGGAGAGAAAAGGTGTTTGTTGTACTTTGTATAGTAATACACAGTCTGATGTATAAGCACAGCTTAATCATAAGCCACAGTGCCCTTTGAGATCCTGACAAATTCCAACTGACTATATTCCACGAGGACTTGCAAACGGTCACTCACCTTCTTTTTGGACACAGGACGACCCCGAGGCCTGTCATAGGCTATGCGAACTGGTTCGTGAACTAGAAGACAAAAAAAAAAAAAAAAATATATATATATATATATATTAATTATATATATATAAAAATACACACACACACATGCTCTTTCCCCACGTGACTAAAACAGAAAATGAGTTTTGGCTAATTGTCCCTCTGCTGATAGAAAGTGGCTACAACACACGCAAGGCCAGCTGCTTGGCCTGGCTCCTCTCAGGAACCATGTGACTACTAAGCACACTGAACACATGGGCTCAATTGAAAACTCCTTGCTATGAGTCTCCCTAAACATAGGATGCCTACATTTATGATGAAATACCCAATGTGTGCATCACATTCCGTGACTGTAGAAATACACTTTGCTTCAGAAACGAATATGTCCAATGCTATGCCCTCCAGTGTCTCTGCAATTATTCCACTGATAAAGAATTAAAGTCCGCCTAGAACTTTCCAGCAGAAACAACCATGTTTCTCATTCAAAACTCTGAATCACGTTATTGTTGCTATTATCTATGATGGAGAGATGAGCTGATTTTGTCTCATTGACCACTTAAAGAACTGAGAGCTTCTAAAATAAGATTCCACTCCCCCCCACGCAGGACATACTCGAACATTCTGATAGGTGACCACCAGCAGCAGTAAGTTCTGAAGATCAAAAGAGTTTGGTAGAATAGTTAGCAATCCATTGTGACACTAAAGTTTCCAAACACAAACCATGGGACTGATTTATTAGTGAGAAACTATACTGACACTGCTGGGTGTGAATGTGATGGTCTCAATAACGCAGAACACCCAGCTGACATTGTTCACTGCCACCACTTCACACGCAGGTATCACAGTATCAGCCCCATACTCAAAGCATGGCCCAGGCTGTGTAAACACCTGGGTGGGCATGGGGCACAAGGAATAACCTGGGCCATGACCAGCCCATCAAAAGGCCACACCCAACATGATTCCACCTACTGAGCTTAGAAAAGGCAGAACCATGAGGCCAGAAAACAGTCAGTGGTTGCAGGGGCCAGGTAGAAAAGGGGACTGCAGAGGGACAGAGAGACAGGTTCTAGCTCCACTGTACTGGTGGGTTTGTGACTATACATATTTGCCAAAACCCTTCGAACTGTCCATTTCAAAGTGGTGCATTTTATTGCTGGTAAACTGTACTCAAGAACCCTGACTTTCCCCTCAGGAGGGATCACGGAGCACACAGCTCCTGCTAACAGCTGTCAGAGACTTCCCCACACCCTGTCCCATGACCTCCTGCCTCATCCTCACTTAGCAGGTATCACTACTCCAGGTATTCTTTGGCTCAAAAGTCTGGGCATTCCCCAAGGTCATGAGCAGGAAATGGGTGATATGATCCGGGCCCATCCTTTCCATAGCCAGGACTTTCCTGTTGGAATCTGAGCAATGGAAATCCCAAGCAGCATGAGGGGCACTAGAAACAACAGACTACACGGCAGTATCACCTCAGAGTGTCAATGGTAGACCAACTGGAAACGAGTTTCACATGAACATTTGGAGTGGTATGCAAAACCATTAGGACTGTTTTAGGTTAAAAACAGAAGACCGAAGAATCCCATGTTGAGTGGGCCCTGGGAAGATTGGGAGGTAATGTCCAGGTCAGCAGTGGAATCAGAGGTAAGAAGGGTGACAGGGGCCAGTTGGTTATCTTGCTGCAAAGCCTGGTCTGAGGGCCAGTAAATTCTTCAGGTCAGGCAATGTCTTTGCAATCCTCCTCAGGTGCTTAACAGTGTGGCGTGCTGTGCCGACCCACTGGCACTCACCTTTGGGCTCCTGGATGAGACACAGCCTCTTGGGAGCCGGGATCATGCCAACCTTCAATGACTTACTGCTGACCCTCTTCCGGGGGAAGCAGGCTCCCAAGGAGGCTTGTGACAGGGTAGGCGCGCCAGCTGAGTTATCTTCGGCTGCCTCACTTGGGAGGCCATCGGCAGGAGGGCTATCTTCAGAGCCCTCAGACTTGGCAGCCCCTCCTGCTGGCATGGAGGGCCCTCCGGGAGCATGGTCCTCATCACCCCCCTCTTCATCCTCATCCTCCTCATCCTCCTCATCCTCTTCCTCCTCAGGCATCACTTCTAGGCTCTCCAGCTCAGCCTCCTGAGGCGGCTCATCCTCAAACTCTCCTTCTCCTTCCACAGGTTCTAGGTCACTTTCACTGGCATGCAGGTTCAGTGAAGATGATGTAAAACAAATTGATGGGCACAGTTCAAATACTTTCTTTCGATAGAATTTGAAAGCTGAGCTATTTTGGTCATGTAGAAACCTGGGATAAAGATGATATACACTGGTTAATCAAAACGTCTTCTGAATATTCTTATTTGCTGAAATCGTCCAAATGGACCCAATAAAGCTGTGGTGGATAAAGCCTCTCTGTGCCTTTGAGTCTGAGGGCGTCCTTAACCTGTAGCCACAGCTGGGGGCTGCAAATGGTGTGGAAAACCAAAACACGCCTGAAGACACAGAATACCCTACTCCAAAGGAAAGACAGCCCTTGTCCTTGGCCAGATAACTCAACCTCATGAAGATGTCAATTCTCCTTTTGTTAATGTACTAATGTCAAAAAGTATCCCAATAAAAGCACTATTTGTTTCTGGATCTGGACAAGATAATGCTAACACTCACGCACAAGACCCACCAGATATTACAAGGTGTGTGAAGTCTCTAAAGTTAAAACAGGATGGTACTGGTCCATGGACAGATGAAAAGACAGACTAAGAGAAAGGCCAGAAACACTATCTGATGAAGGTGGCCTCTCAAACCACTGTGAAAGAGGCATTCTTTTCAACAAATGGTGTTGGGACAACTGGACAACAGGAGAGCTTTTAAGAAAAATATTTAAATTGGATCATTACTGTATCCTCTACTCCTAAATAACCCCACACAGATCAGGAATCTAAATGTAAAAAATAAGCCATAAAAGTTATGGAAGTATGTAAATATGGGGAGAGTATGGGGAGATTCTTTCTATAACTAAGTATACAGGTACAGTAAAAAAATTGTGAAATCTGTATACATAAAACACTTCTGCACTATAGAACACCTCATATGGAAAGTAAAAGATAAATATCAAAATAAAAAGGAATTACATGTAACAACATCATGGGTAAAAGCACTTAAAAATCAAGAAAGAAAAAGTAAAAAAAAAAAAACCCCATAGTGGAAAGGGTTAAGAACTTCTACCCTCCAAAGACACTGTTGGAATAAGACGACTAATTACAGACTGGAAGAAAATGTCTGAAAATCACGCATCTGATAAAGGACTTGTACCAAAAACATATAATGAACTCTCAATATTCATTACTAATAAATAAACCAATCAAAAAATGGGCCAAAGATAAATGACCCAATTAAAAAATAGGCCAAAGATCTGGACTGACACATCACTAAAGAAATATGGAAAGCACATAAGCACAATGGAAGATGCTCAACACCATCAATCTTCAAGGAAATGAGAACCACAATGGGATACCCCCTCTCCCTCTCCATACTGGGATATTAAAAAGATGGACACTAGCACGTGCTAGAACTCTAGTCCAAGCTGCTGAAAATGCAAAATGGTGCAGCCACTTGGAAAGGTAGTTTGGAAGTTTTCTCAAAAGTTAAAATGTGGATCTATCATGAGAGCCAGTCTTTCCCCCTCCTTAGTATTTATCTGAGAGAAACAAAAGCAGATGTCCACAGAAGTACTTGTACACAAATGATCCTAACAGCTTTATCTGTAATATTTTCAAAATAAAGACCTCAAATGCCATCAACAGGGAATGGGTAACTGGTCCAGCTATACAATGGTCCCACTTCTCTGAGCTTACCTTTCATAATTTTTAGTTTATAACCATGCAAATTTATACTTATTTTAAAAATTAAAGACAGAAAAATAAAGCCCTAAAACTTAATTTTTCCACAGAAACAAATGAACCTGACTGTATGTCAAACTGATGACATGGCCACACACAAAATGAATCAACTCAAGAGACTACTGAGCACATCGGAGGTATAATTCTTCCAAGAAAAATAAACGCAAAGGCATCTAGGCCTTTCAGGCATGCTGCCAGATTCAGTAAATTTCAAACTATTTCATGCGTGCTGGGGAACAGGGTGCATCACCACACCTGATGCTGCTGTAGGGTTCTTGCTGTTGGTAAGGAGGGGACAGCACATTTTCAGGAACACTGCTCAGAAAAAGTTGCACAGAGTGTGAGGAATAACTCCAAACTAAGTACACAGGATGATGCAGAGTTTTCTTGCAAACTTTAGTTTTCATGGGGGGAAAAAAGGACTGATGAAACACTCCTGGCTGCCCTGCACTGAGCTATCTGCCTCCCCTGTCCCTGCCAGGGCGAGGGCCCACACACCATGGGCAGTCCTACTCCGAGGCCTACAGAGGGTAGCCCCTGAGTTCAGCAGGCCTGTAAAAGGCAGAACCAGGATGAGTGTTCCTACAAGGTCATCAGTGCTCCAGGCAGCAGGTCTGGGTCTCTGAGGAAGCAGAAGGCACCCCTAGTGCAATGCCACTCAAGGTCCCAAACAAGCTAAAAGAGTAAAATCACCAGTGGGTCTCAAAAATACTCTAGGAAATGTGAAGTTTTTAAAATGTATTCTTTATTAGTCTAAAGCATGACTCTGTAGCATGTTGGGAGCAGGGTGAGGGCCCAGAGACTCAGCAGGCTTTAAGACACAATGTGCACAGCATTCAAACCCGCTTGCTCCCCAAATACTCCCCAACTGCCTTGAGAGCCTACCAGGGTTACAAGAACCCTGAAGGAGGAGAACCTATGCCCCAGAGGCAGGGCTGTTTCCAGGATGTGTGGGGTGTTGAATCTGAGCAAGGGTGAGGGTAATGGTGCCTCTCCCACCATGAAGGTGCCAGGCTGTCACTGCATGAATATACTTGTTGTCCACACCTGGACCAGGGACCACCATCATTCCACAAGCAGTGAATTCTCATCAGCCAGTATGACCAGGAGGCAGTGCCCTCCTCTCCTTCAGGATCTTGAGCAAAGATGTACTCTGATCTTCTTCCTACTCCTGTTCTGCCTCTGCTCAGGTCCTGGGGACACTGTCCCTTTGCCCAAGAAGCTATCTCCACCCTGCTGCCATCCCCTAGAACAAGCACTTCTCCCTCACAGCCCTGAGCTCAGCAAAAGTGAAGTTATGACTTATCCTGGTGTGACCCCCAAGGCAGGAATGTGTCTGCCAGGCTATCCAGTGGGCTTTCAGGACACTCGTGGGGAAAACAACTCAAATCAGAAGGGTGTAATGGGTACGTACCACAGGTCAGGGTTGTCAGTGCTGTTTTCTATGCTGAATTGTTCAATCTCTGGTCCCACCTGAGCAACAAATTTGGCCAGTTTTTCTGCAGTCTCCATTGTCTTTGTGTCAACTACAAAACAAAGCAACTGTCATTTGTCAGTTCTGAGTTGCCACTTACCGTGTGGACACCATGGGACTGTAGAAACTGATTACAAAGACAGCTCCTCATGTCCCCTCCTATATCTGTGCCTTTGCCATGTTACTCTGTAGCTCTGTTCAGCAGAAATGGACTACCCTCTCCCCTGAACTGGGGCTGGTCCCGGGACTCCTGCTGGCCAACAGATGTGGTAGAAGTGCCAAGTCCGGGACTAACAGTCTTGAGCACCTCTAATGCCTCTCTTGGAGGCCTGACACCAACTCCAGGTGAACCACCCCCAGCTCACTGATGGAGAGGTGACAGGCACATGGCCCAGTCACCCGTATCACCAGCTCCAAACAACCAGCTGCTGGCTAAAAACACATGTGCAGGCCCAGCTAGGCTTATCCCTGTGTGAAGCCAGTTTGGAGCTGCTTGTTTCATAGCAATAGCTAGAAAATGCAGTTGTGTAGATTTTTCTCCTCTAGGTGCCCACCGAGTGCTGAGTGGGAAGCACTGGCTAGGGGGCAGGCCTGTTGCAAAGAGAGAAGGTAACAGCCAGGAGAAACAGAAGGGACTAAGTTAGTAATGTTAGAAGGAATGCAGCAGGTCGGCTAACCCTGAGGAAGGAACACAGAGACCTGGGAGAGGAGGCAGAACAAGAACAGGGCAGCCCTATAAAACATAAAGGAGGCAAGAACAGAGAAAAGTGGATCAATGAGCTCAAAGCCACAGACTGGCAGTGGCCAGCAGTAAAATCTTGCAGGGAGACAGAGTCACTGGGTAGCAACCTGTGTTAGCTCCACCCTCAGAAGAGGAGAGGAAAGATGCAACAAGACTCTTGAGCAACTCCTTCAAAGAGAGAAAGCACCTCCTTATGAACCCATCCTGGCTAGGTCCCTGTTGCTACTGCCTACTGCCCAGACCACTGAGGCTACAACTCCCTCTTGGCAGAGACCCCTGGAAGAGTCAAGGTTGGGGCCCAGAGGAAGGGAACAGGAGTGAACACCTACCATCAGCAGATAGGCAGGGAGAGGAGCTCTGAGGGGCTTCAGATTCATCTACTCCTGCTGGCTTGGGAGATGGGCCTGAGGCTTCTGGGCTGAGGTCTTGAGAAGGTCCGCCTGGGTCTTGTGGGCAGTCCTTGGCAGCATCACTTCCATCTGGTTGGGGTGGTTTTCCCTGTAAGGAGCCTGGAGCCTGCCGGGTGTGGTGTTTCAGCCTGGTGCCCGAGGAGAGAAGGGTCTGGGTCCCAGTGGTCGCTCTCCTCACCTTCCAGCCTTGGAGCCCCTGAGCTCGGAGGGGCCCACGTCGTCGCCCTGGGAGTAGCCTCTTCTTTAGGCTCCGGACTGCCCGGGCATACAGCATGGCTCGGACTGCACACTCTGCTGCCAGTGGCTTCTGATCAGCTCCTGGCAATGTCTGACTCATCCGCTGTGCTTCTGCCAGTTTCAGCTTATAATATTTATACTCTAGACTACTGTCATCAGACAAAAACCTATATAATAAAACAGGTACAAGAGGACATTGCTAAAACACCAGCATGACCAATTCATTGCTACAAATACATTTCTGCAATCCCTTTCTACATGATGGCTTCCCTGCTGTCCAAGGCTCTGCCTGGCTCCACCAAAGACCCAGAGCTGGGCCCAGGTCACCTGCCCTGCCTAGAGAGACCAGAGGGCAACTGGGAGCTTGCAGCAGTGATGGATTCCTCCTCTATTTCTGTCATCAGCAGCCAGGATGGAGCTCATAGCTCCTGGTGGTTTCACAACAGAAATCAGTCACCTTGGAGCCATGGAAGCATTCTGCTACTAGGATACAATAGGCATCACTCCAGGACACCATTTTCAGAAATGACACCCTTCAAATGGTGGGCTCTCAGCTACCTTTCAATTGTATCTCTTTCTCTAATAAGTATTTATAATGAAAACTTTTATTTTAAAAAGTTATTCCATTCATGTGAAGAGGCAGTAAGGCAAGAAAGTTTAACAAACAGTTGCAATAGATCACAGACAGCTGCTGTAACATCCCTGAACTTACACAAGCATTTTGCATGCACATCTCAGCTCATCCCTATGCCAACACAACACAGATGTGGAGCTCCAAGTCCAACAAGAGAAGACCACACAGCATGTCGACAACAGGGCTGGTGCATGAACCCAGGTGAACCTGACCCAATCTCGTGCTCTTCCCACTGGCTGACGCTACTGCTCAAAATAAACATCTCACTTTCTGTTCTGGACACCATCAGAGCAATACAGACATTGCCATGTGCTCTATGGGAAGGATTTAGAGGTCCAACATTTACCTACCAGTAAGCAGGGTCCTCCTTGAGAAGAGCTCTCTCTTTAGGAGACAGGCTGCCTCCGATGACACGTGTGACCAGCTGGTCAATGGTGTCTACCACCTTGTGATCTGCTCGCTGGGGGACAGCTGGAACACATGGAAGGGCTTTTCTGAGAAACACATTGGACCACGTGAGGCCTGGCAAGACCAGGAGAGTCAGGGGCTTAGGATGGAGCCTAAGCAGGAACAAGCAACCAAAATCCTCGTCGAGACCAGCGTTGAGAAAAGTGGCTTGTTACTCTAGAAACAACATGCAAAATATCCTCCCAAAAGTTATAATAACGTAGCAAGAACAGAAATGGTGATTGTAAAGAAAAATATATATATGTGTTTTATAAAGGAAATGGTATGTAGCAACTCCATACCATTTCTTGTGTATCACCTAACTTGAATATTCATAATATTAGAAGATACAAAATGTGTTTAGGTATAAAATATGCAAAAAGTTTATCTAGGCTGTGATTTACAATACGAAAGAGGGAAAAAAGATATGTAAAATGGGTGCAAAAAAAAAAAAATGTACCAGAAAATTAACAGGCATTATCTATGAGTGGTAGATTTGTCATGATTTCATTTTGTGTTTTATCTACAAAATATAAACATACAAGTGTTCTGTAATCAGAAAATGTACGTATATGGACTTATGAGAAAAATTTCCCAATTAAAAGTCAATAGTCCCAAGATAGGTGTTCACAGAAAATATTCGCTAAATGTATGAAAACATTTTTTAAAGTATGAATCTCCTCCAATACGGCTGTAATTTACAATGCCACCAGCAACAAGGAAGAGGATCTGTGCAAATAATATTATTTAGTTTTCTGATATTTCCACAGAATAGCTCATTCAATAAAAACCACTCCTGAACTGAAAAGGTGTTCTAGTTTGTTCTGTGGATTAACTGTACTGTCCTGTCTTTGCCTATGCCTGAGTTGTCGCTTTGAGCTTATTTTAAACATCAGTAGGATCTCTTTATATAAAATAAGTCAATCTTTCAATTGTCAGTTATTGCAAGTATTTCCATTTCGAAATTGCTTTTTTTGTTGTTGTTGTTTTAGGCTAATTTAAATCATTTTACAAAAGATTAAGAGGTCCAATGTCAGAAGCTTTCAGAGATAAATACAATTTGTGGGTTACTGCAACTATTTCTAGAGACGATGACCATAGTATCAGAAAGTAGGTCCCAGCAATCCTCCTGGACTGTATTTGTTAAAGGATTTAAAAATAAAAATTAGGGGTGGTTCCATAGAGTAGTGTTTAGCAAGTCTGCTTTACCCACAGAAGGTCCTGAGTTCGAGCCCCAGCGGAGTGACAGCCCATACTCTGGGCACGGTTGGACTCCTGGGTGTGCCAGGCCCTGGGTACGCCAGGCCCCAGGTGTGCGCCATGAGTGCGTGAGAGGAGACACCCCGCCTTCAGAGATCCAATTCTTAAAGGGGAGACGGCAACATCTGTAGGTCAGGGTGGAAGTGGAGGGTGTGGGGGGAATTAAAAAAATGTTAAAAAAGTCTTCCTTGCCTGTTAAAAATTAAAAATAATAGTAATAATAAATTCAACCAAAGATGTCATTCAAACATTTCTAACAGTAATAAAAACAATGGTGGGACAGTACTGGCGCCGTCTACCTGCTGTCCAGATAGCCAAGACTTGTAGACACCAATTATAAGGGAACACAGCTCTAACAGACCTCAGAAGCCTCTAAACGGCAGCATGAGTCCAACATCAAGGGAAAGGTGAGGTAATTTGTTAGGTCAATGTCACGATGTAGTGAGTTGTACAAACACGGGCAAGAGCCTATGACACTCCTGTAAAAGCAGGCAGTAGTGTTTCTGTACTGCACTGGCAGGCCCACCTGCCTAGCAGCAGCACAACAGGACAGTGGTGGACAACTTTAGGTTACAGGTGACTTTTTTCTCCAGTATCACTGTTATATTGACTTTCTGTTCCACCATGCTGGAGAGTGTGTAGAGGAGGTGGCCCGTGTTAGCCCTGAGCCCTCTTCTGGAAGCTCCCTCTCTAGTAGATGTGACTGCCTGTGGTGGGACCTATTAGTGGCTGTGCAGTTGGGGCTACACGAGGATGCAGAGAAGTAAAGATTCAGGGACAAATGTGACTTCCTCACTGGTTTTGGGTAATGCCAAGTGGAAAACCACATCAAGAGGAAAGAAGACGTGGCCACTACATGTGCTCGTGAGCCCTGGGATGTTTGGACTATGAAAGCAGCCATCCTGCAGGCAAAGGGGGAAGAAAAAGGAACATCAAAACAGCCAGTTGTATTTATTACCTCCTTGTTGGTCTGCTCCCTCCCCTGTAAGCCAACTGTTAACTAGAGGTTATTAGGTGTACCTAAAGGATTTGCTGCTAACCTTTGGCCAGTCTAAAACAATGAGTGCCTCCACTACCTGAGTAGACCTGGCTGATTTCTGTCTGTCCCTCAATACAGCTCAAATATGGTCTTCCCAACTCCCCAGGTTGGACTAGCATGGGACTTCTCCCATGTTCCTCATTATCCTAGCACAGAAGGGGCTAGTTTTTGTGATTTCTTTCTCTCAGGATCCTGGGACTCTTCAGAGACAGTGCCCAGCATTTACTTTTCCTTCCAGGAATACCCTGGGGTGGGGTTGGGTGTGGGGGAACCAGTTGGAACGGGGCTTCTTAATCTTGGCTGCAGAATGGTACAAAACCCTCAGAAAGTGCATGGAAGTTGTGTACAAAAACATGTACATTTTTTTTGGTAAGAGCTGCAGCTTTTTATTAGATTCCCAACAGAGTCTATGACCCAGAAACGTTTAAGGACTTCTGTAGTAGACAGAAGATTCCTCATACGTGCTTGTGTAATGAATGGCAGATGTGTACACTGGCCAATTTGAGTTTTCTACTAAAATTCTAATTTGTTTCCAAAAAACTTCCATGTAAACACCTCAAAGAGAACGAGAGACATAAAAAGAAAAAAAAAAAAGACCCACCATGAAAAACAGATAACAAACTAGAACTTTAGTTGCTTTCCTTACCATTTAGACCACTCAGAGTCTTGGCCTGAGTTTCGACCTTGATAGGAGGAACTGTTTTCTCTTCATCTCGAGTTGCCTCAGGTTCGGTTTTCTTGACTTGGAGTGGATAGCCACTGCTGACCAGCCAGGCCTTCAGGTGATCTATGTACTCTCTTCCAAACAGAGTGGAGTCCTCGAAGTTTGGAAATGAAGCAGGAGAGGGTGCTATATCTTGGAGACCGACAGCTTCTAAAATTTTCTCTTGCCGGAAAGAAGAGGCCAAGGAGAACGTCTGTCCCAAAAGGGCCAAAGACTTCCGGCAGAGAGAATTGGTAGTCTCCAGGGCAACAGCTAAGTCCAGGGGGTTAGTGAGGGTTTTCATTTTGACACTCAGCTCATAGGCATTGCAGGCCATGAGCAGGGGTGTGACACTCTTCAGAAGCCGGTCTTGAAGTCTCATTATGTACTTGTCAAAGGGCTTTATGATTTCGAAAAAGCAATTTTTGGTCTTCACAGCACCTTTGTCCAAAAGCATGTTTAAAAACTCATTATCGACTCTGGGTGTTTTCAAAGCAGAGTGCTTTAAAAATTTGATAGTAAAAAAGCAAAAATCTCTGTGCTCTGGTTTTAAGGAGCATTTAAATGAGGCAAGCATTTTAGCACAGGTTTCAGTTTCAAGTTCAAAGAGAGTCTGGAAAAGTTGGGAAAATTTAACATCATCTTTTATGGTATGGAATCCTGCCCATTTGATTATTTCTATCCCAAATCTTGAAAAAACATCAGACTTATCTATGAGGTCAAAGCTCATCTTTCTTCTGGGGAGCCGAAAGTCCTTCAGATTGAGCCCTAGAGGGATCTTCTGAGTAGGGAATTGGATATCTTCAGTCCCTGGGTTTGTCCCTAGGGTCACATCAGAGCTTGGGGTGGTTTTCTGAATTTGGTTAGTGCCCTGAGTTTTGGGAGTAATACGATTTATAGTGGGTACCTTTTTCGTGCTCATACTTCTCAGTGTGACAAGTTTCCCGACCCCCCCTTTAGGTGTGAGCAGGCCCTGAGTCTCCCCCTTTCCTAAGAGTACACCCTCCTGGTCAACGATGTTTAAACCTCGGCCTCTGCCCTGGACTTGGCCACTGCCCCTGAGCACAGAGTCTGCCTCCCCTGGACGGTCCACATCATAATCGCGACTTTCTTTCTCCAAACACTCTTTCTCAATCAGCCTGGAAGAGCCGAAGTCCCCTAGTAGTGCAGAAGGACCAAAATTAAATTCCTGTGACCAGGATTCTTGAGGAACTGGGTGGCCAAAGTCTTGCTCCCAAGAGCCACGAAGTGTAAATTTCCAGTCTGGAGAACGGAAATGTCCCAATTTCCGGTGGCCAAAGACCGGGTCTCGAGAGTCAGGGTGGGAAAATTCCAGATCCCGACCACATTCTTTACGAAAGTAGCTGTCTTCACTTACAGAAGGGTTACTTGATCTGAAGGAAGGCCCCGGAAACATATCACTTCTCAGGCTTTCTCTCCCAGCATCGCGGGAGTGACCTACGGATCCACCCAGAGTGTATCTGCTGTCGCTGTGAATGTCGTCATACATATCTGCTCTGACTCTTGGGACTGTCCTTAAAAGATCTGAAATAAACAATCCAAAAGGAAACAGAAAGGTACTTTAGACTAGAGCCTGCAAATGGACAGTCTACAGACCACCAGCCAGCTGGAGTACTTTATCTGCCTCAGTGCATTTTATAAATTCCTAACATATGTGGCTTCCCTTAAACATCTGGGTTTACTACTTATAAAAACAAAGACCTACAAGCATTGGGTCTGCATCTGCCTTGATAATGGTGCACCAAAGCTGGGCAGTAGTGCTCCTCACTCATTCAGATCACCAGACCTGGCTCAGCAGGCATCTTGTTTACACACTTTCTTTAAGACTCAGGGAAGGGTATTTGGTCCTCAAATAACCTAGAATGAAATACTTGTGTATCTCCACCTCTATCACATAACACACAGGTTTTCTGGAGGTTACCAGCCCCTCTTGCCTCCTAGCAGGGACTCTCGGCCTACAGGGCCACTGAGGCAGGAGTCATGTCTGGCACTGTACCCACCACAATCAACCAGGCCACAGTTGAGCATCTGACCCAAAGGTGGCTGATACACTCCCTTGGAAAAGTCCGCTGGGCTAACCAAACCTCTGAAAAAAACAGATTGAAGCAGATAAGAGGCAAGACAAAACCTAAACAAGCCATCAAGAGAATGAATAATGTGCTTTTGTCCTCCTCTGTGTAGAAATGAAAATAGGAACCTATATTTGCATTTGCTTATTCACATATAAAGAAACTCTATAAAAAGCCAGGAACAAAAGTGAACTATAGGCCTCAGGGAAACTTTGCACAGAGTGCCTTTCTAACTTTCTAGTCTTTAAATCGTATTCTATTACCTAGTCAAATGAAAAGGGGGAGAGAGATGCCAGGACGTAGTAATGGGGTAAGAGGCTACAGGAAGCCAAATCTTTGTATAAATCCAAGTTATTTACTTAACAGTACTTAAAGACCACCTACTGTGTGGTTTACTGCTCTAGGCAGGTAAAGGAGACAGCAAAGTCTCTAGTCTCCTGAACTTGTCACTTGCATGAGCCAACAATAAACAAAAATCTATTAGGTATAAGGAAGTATCAATAAAAAATATTAAACAGGTAGGAACTTAAAAGAGAAAGCCATTTTTAGACAGGCTGGTAGAAGAAGGCAGCTCTGACAACATATTGAACAGTGGAGCCCTGGTATGAGGGGCAACACCGTGCAGTTATGGAGGAAGCATGAGGACAAAGCCCTGAGGTGGGATCGACAGGGGAAGAACATGCTGGAAGGAAATAGAGGGAATGGAAAAAACGTGGTAAGGACGCTCCTAAACTCTGCTGCACATCAGGGTCCCTGGAGATCCCTGCCACACATCCTCAATTAATTAATTAATTAGCATGGGGTTTGACCTGGGCATGAGGGTTTTTAAAAAGGCCCCAAATAATTCTAACATGCAGCAAATTTTGGGAACCACTACAATAGGAGATGAAAATATAAGTGAGTTACCAGATCGAGTCAGGCCCTCTGGAGTAACCTCTGAGATGGAAAGCCAGAGCAGAGGCTTGACCTCACTGACTACTGTGCAGGGAAGAGATCAAAAGGGATGAGAGTGGATGTGGATGTTCCAGCAAGGAGTCCACTGAGATAATGCAGGTACTGATGGCTACTGATGGTGTGGTGATGGCAGCAGCATTAGAGGTAAAGTGGTTTCTTCACAATGGTGTTTTCTAATGCCTTGTAAACCAAGGCATTGGAAAAGTGCAGAGTAGATCAGAGACAAAGGCCAACTAATGGACCATGCAGCTCTGTGACAAAGAGGTAGTTTCAGAGCCACCTAGCACCCTGCTTGGTTTCCAGCCTCCTCTCCCCCAAACTTTGTTGAGATAATAAGATATGTATTGGTGTTTGAGTCTCTAGATAAAGATATCAAGATTTAGATTAGCATATACACAAATGTATATGTACATTATGGATATGTTTGTGTGTGTGTGTGTGTGTGTGTGTGTGTGTGTGTGTGTGTGTGTATACAGGTAAGTATTCAAGATTACATAAATATATTGCTAAAACAACTGAAGAATGCACATACCACCACAAATATGATTACCTCTGAAGGTTAAGGAAGCAGCTAAGAGGACTTTTACATTTTACTCTTAACTACTTTTTAATTCTTAGATCTTTTACAACAAGTACTTCTCTGTGTATTACTCATGAAATTTTTGATAATTCAGAATGAGGAGACAGCCTCTGAGCTTTGGTTTCTCCCGGTCCGAAGCATGTAAGAAGTTAGCTCTACTTCAAGCACTTAAGACTCAACCGACATTGAGAAACCCTCCTCCATGCCAAGGCTGGCTCAGGGGCTGGTACAGCAATGAGCAGCACAGACCTGGGGACAAGGCCGGGAGGAGGCCAGCCCACAGCAGAGGAGTGAGTACACAGTGTACTTCCCTATAGCTGGGAACGCAACAAATCAACCTCAAGGCCTGCTGGGGCTCCCTGGAAAGGCACCTGTGAGCTGGGTCTTAGTATCTGAGGGAACCAACCAGGCAGAGCTGGGATAAGGAAGGATTCAAAGCATAGATAGGTGGCACACGGTATCACTAAAACACAAAGCCCAAAGTGGAAAGTGAGGATTGGAGGCTTGCGTGTAATAGTGAGGGACCTCCATGTCATCCCGCAATTGTTTTTGAGTCTGTTGGCAAGGTGTTTCAAAACTTTTCAAAGAAAAATGTTTTCAGGCAGGATCTACTCTTAGCAGCTCAACAGGCCCTCCCATGCCCTCCTATCTTGTGCACACCACTATTCCTGTACTTGTTTGAGGATGTACCCCGAAGTGGTGAGACCTGAGAGCTCCAGCAGGACCTTGGCCAGAAATGCTGGCATTAACAGATCTGTGGTGAAAGCAGATTTGAGGGGGATGAAGCCAGAAGGTGAGAGACCATTCAGGAGATTATTTCAATAATCCAGGTCAGAACTCTTTAAGAGTTCAAACCTGGGCAGTGCTGGTGGGGATGGAGCCAGGACATTGATTCAAGAACCCTTCTTTAGGTACCGAAGGGTATCTGGGGAAGAGAAGTTCCAGGTAATGACAATACCTTCTTCCCACCCAGAGGAAACTTTATTTCCGCTCAAAAAATATGGAATAAAGGATCAATAAAGGATCCTAGGAGTTGCACTGTTTGCTCAAGGCACTGAAATCCTCCTGCCCCAATCCTAAATGTCCCATTACCGCCTGGTCCTGCCCCCAAATCATGCACTTTAATTTACCTTGAGCTTTAAACTGTAGAGCTTCACCTGCAGCCTCACCACTGGGGTCCATATGATATCGATTAGCCTTTTCTTGTAATACGGCATCAAAATTCTCCTGTGCAATTCGCCTTGCTGCCATGTTTCTCCAACCTACAGTGAAAGGGAAACAAAATACTAAAAATGACAACTAATGCTTACAGAGCCTGCTATTTCACTTAATCCTCAAAGTAATGAGGCAGTAGTTCACAATCCGGCATGGTAATTCAGAGAGAGAGGTTGGATTATTTTATGGGGCCTCTGTTCTCATGCTCACATGCTCACAGTTGTGAGTTGGTTGATAAGAGCAAGGTAAGCATGGTCATCTTGAACAAGTTAATTAGCTTCTCTGAGCCCATTTCCTCAGAATCTCTTAAAAGGAGCTCTATGAAAGCAGTGCTTATCTCCTTGGGGTTGCTGGAAGACTGCATGAAGCAACACATGTAACTGAACATAACAGTGTAGGGGAATGGGAGCACAACCCCTGCACATGGTAGTTAGGAAAGATGTTATTGTTGTTTTCCCACAAAGGGCCAAGAAGCTCTGAGAACGGACCTCCCCTCTGAGAGAAACCTCTCGACAGGTGAGTGGAGGAATCCCTTGAATAGTGACAATAAGCTAGTGTGAGTTGTAAAAGAAGGGACTCCCATGATCTCATGTACTTCTTGCAACAACCCAGTAAAAAAGTGGGTCCTGTTATGAATGACATGAAACAGAAGAGCAAATGGGGGTCTCAGGCTATGTGACCTACCCAAGGTTAGCCCGCCTGGACTGGGACCTGGCAAACAGGGCATGGTAGTGGCGATAAAGTCCTGAAGACTTAAGTAGAAAGACGTAGAAAGACTGAGAAAGAGCGACCCTGAGGAATCCAGTGACAGCCAGTCCTTCCTTAATCATCAAGATATTCCTTCCACCTCGAAACCTCCACTCTAAGATGCAAGCCTGGCCCTGCCTTAGCCTTCCTTATCGCGATCACCCCCTTTCTATCCTTCGGCCCTCTTCCTAGGGCCCCCCGCCTTGCTCTCTCCCGGCAAAGGGCAGGCTCTCCGGGACAGGCGGCCGGAAACCAACCAAATCAAGAGACCTAACCTTCCTATGCCTCCGTTTCCCCATGTATATAGAGTACGGGCAGCGAACGGTGGGGGCTGCTGCAGGGGATGAACCCGTGAAGAAGGCCGGAGGGCCCGATCCAGAGCCCGGCCCCCGGGATCGCCTCACGAGCAGGGCCGCTCCAGGTTCGGGTAGAATGAATGAGCAAGGGAACGGAGGAGCGTCTCTGGGTGCGGCCCCCGCCTGCCTCCCGGCCTCCGAGGACCAGAAAGGGAAGGGGGGCGTCGGGCCCGGGAGGCCGCAGACGGCCCCTCGCGCCGGCCCGGCCGGGGCGCGGCCGCCGCGCAGTCCGAGGGCCGAGCCAGCGGCGCCAACGCGGGGCCCCCCGGGGGCCGAGCCCCGAGTCCCTCACCCCGGGGCCCTCCCACCGACGCCGCCCGTGCCCGGGCCTCACCCCGAGCCCTCCGCGCGCGGAGCCGCCCCCGCCGCTGCCGCCGCCTCCAGACACCTCAGCCGCCGCCGCCGCCGCCGCCGCCGCCGCGCGAGGCGGGGACATGCAAATGAGCCAACGGTCTCCGCAGCGCCGCGCATGCGCACGCGCACGCCGCCACGGCCCCCGGCGCCCGGGCGCAGGCGCGTCGTGCGCAGGCGCAGTCTGCGCGTTGCCTCAGGGCGGACTCTCCCGAGCAGTGTTTTCCCGCCCGGGGTGCGGGCGGGGGGGCGGTGACCCCAGAGACGAGCCCGGAGATGCCGCCGTTGCGCACTTCTTGGCGCTCCTGGCTTTACCTGCGCTCGCGGGCACCCTAAGGCAGCGCTTCGCCCCGCTGAGGGGGGCCGGGCGAGCGGCGCGAGCGCGCCTACGGCGGCCGGGAGGGGCCGGGGGAGGGGCGCCGCCGGGGACGGACGCGAGCCCCACCCTTCCCCGCGCGGCCGCGGAAACCGGGTGAGAAGCGGCGGCCGCCGAGATCTCGCTCTCGGGCGCGCGCGCGGCGGGCAGTGGGCGCCGCGGGGTTGGGCTGGTGACTGTGGGGGCCGTCCCGGGGACTTGGTTTTGGGGAAAGAAAGAGTCGCAGAATCCTTCCAGGGACAAAACCCTCCTCCCTCCACGCCACGAGCCTGCGCTTTCTTGTCATTTTTGCTTTTTGTTTGTTTTCACCCATTCATTCGGGACCTGTGTACTGACCGAATCCCTGCGGCGTCCCCAGCCCTGTCCTAGAAAGCGGGGAGAAGGTCGAGAGCGGGAGGACTGGGCCCCTCGCTCATGGAGGTTTAATGGTCGTTGGGGATGAGGCTAGACGGTGCACACAAAGAAACGAACCAAGTCGCCCCAGGTAGAGAGAATATTCAAATATGGAAGGACAGCTGGGGCTGCTTTAGCCAGAGTGACTATGAAGGATGTCCCCTGCGTCGCTGAGAAGGTTGAGAAAGAAGCAGGGAAGCACAGGTGAGGAGGACTAGGCAGGAAAAGCGCTTGTCACGAAGACTGCTTTTTGTTTTGAGAGGGTAGGGCTGGCCACTGCAGATTTGTAGCAGGTGACTGAGGTGGTCTCAGTGGTGCGTAGATGTGCAGGGTGTGGCAAGGGAGGAAGCAGGCAAGGCCACCCATTGGGGGGAGGACAGTGCCTGAATTGGTGAATGTGTCGGGTGGAGGAAGATGAGAAGTTATTCAAAGTCCCTGATGTTTCAGCACACCATCTGCTTGATGCGCAGAACCCTGGCTGTCCATTGGAGGTTTTGCTAATTCCCTTCTTTCCCCTCAACACATTGGACCCCTCGTGGGGGCTGCTAATTTGTCCCCTCTCCTGGCTCGTCTCTTCCCCAGGTGGCTCTCAGGATGACCATCCTCAGACACCATCTTTCTCATGCACCCTAGATGGATACTTTCATCCTCCCACTCAGCCTCATGCCAGACCTAGGAGATCCCACAGGACTATAGGGGTGGTCCCAGAGCCAGACACTGATCTCCCCAGCTCAGGGAACTCAGGGCTGGGTAGAGGGAGGTTTATGGGGTAAGGTGGGGGGTGCTGAGCAAGGCCAGAGAGCACAGACTCTGAGTGGCCAGGGAAGCTACCCAGGAGGAGGCAGCCTGCAAGTGCTGACAGAAGCTCCGCAGAGGACCCAGGTAGAAGAAAGGTGTTAATGAGGCAGGTTTTCATGATGGCCAGGCCTCTTACTGCCTGAATGACTTCTGGCAGGTTCTTTCTGAGTTTCAGATTCCACATCTGTAAAGTAGGCATAATAGCAATTCCCCTTATAAGACCCTGCCTCTGTGACAGAATGGCCACTCACTGGGTTTGAAGCACAGCCAGTGTGAGGGAAGCAACATCAGGTGGTAGAACCAGGAGCAGAGTCCCTCCAGTGGCACCGGCTCAGTAGTTTCTGTCTCTCTCAGCTGGCATGGAACACCCCAGCATCACCAGCCTGGACTCCCCACTGAGAAACTTTCAAAACAGAAAATCCTTAATATTGTTTTTCAGCTTTGATCTTGAATACCCTTAGAAACTCCTAAACAGGCTCCCTGTTCTGGGACGGAAAGGAATGGGGAACTATTTGCAAGGGAGCAAGTAGGGGTGTTTGATGACCTTATGCTCCCCACCTTCACAAATAAACTGGCCATATTACCTCCTAAGCACAAAGGAGAGGAATTAATCGGTAATGTTTATTGAGCTTTTACTCTATGCCAAATCCTGTTCTAAGTGCCTTTTAGGAATCAACTGGTCGAATTTTCACTATAGTCCTGTGAGGTAAATTTCTTGTTTACTATCTCTGTGTCACCCATGAAGGAATTGATGAACAGTAAGGTTAAATGGAAGGCCTGAGATTTGAGTTCCCCCATGGATGGTTGGCCCCAGAGCCTGTCCTCCTTCGCCTGGAGTGTTTGTACAGACACAGATGGAATATTCACATCCTGTGCTACTTCTGTAAAGAGTGTGGGCTAGAGTGGCCTATTTCTCATGTGGCCCAAATTTGCACTCAGATTTTTGCTACATTCCTGTATTGCTGTCCTAGTACCCCCGTAACCTTTGTCCCTCTAACACACTTTGTGTGTTGTGTGATTCTGGAATGGACCCAGGACCTAAAAAAGACATTGTTTTAAAAGACTGTATAGGACAATTGAGGAAGTTGATTGGGGACCATACATTAGAAAATAATATCAGTGTTAAATTAACTTTCCTGAGTTAAATTTCAGGCGTGTCCATCTGCCCTCAATTTCCTATAAACTGGTCATTAGCCCCAAAATTCTGTTTAGTATGGTAGTCCCCATCACCTGTGGCTATTTACATTAAAATGAATTAAAATTAAGTAAAAATACACGTTCAGTTCTTCATTCACACTAGCTACATTTCAACTCCTCAATCCCACATGGATGGCACAGATGCATAACACTATTGTTGCACAGAGTTTTATTGGTGTGTGGTCAGATTAAAATCTGAGGTTTTGGCCAGAGGACTTCACAGGTGCATTTCATTCTGGTCAGGAGGTAAGTGGTGTTGGGTTTCTTTTTCAATAACATGAAATCATGCAGTCATGCAGTGGACACAGGTACTGTTCACCTGATGTCTGATTCACCATTGGTTTTGCACCTCATGGTTTTGCAGCCTGCGGGGATTATTATCTAGGTCTGTCCTGTTTGGTCAATTAGATGAAATTCATCTATATGGCAGAACTTTCCCTCATCTTCCCTATATAACCTGATACCCACTTGTGTGAGGGAAGCAGGATAAATGCTGGATTCTTTACTTGCCGCTTTTTAGAGTGAGCTGGGTTTGTTTTAGTACTATTATGAATGCACAGATTTTGATTTTGATACCGATTTTTTTTAAATGCTCACTTATTTCCTCTTTAGCTAGTGGGCTAACTCCCTTAGGGTTTGCTCCTGAGTCCTTTTACAGGAGGACTCAGTGGTCTTTGGAAGCTTCCTAGCATCCTGCTCTCACAAGATGCTCCAGGTTCCTCTGGCCCATTTCCTGACTAGTCCTGGAACCAGCCATTCCACCAGGAGCCCTGGTTATGGTATTTAGAGTCCATAGTTGCTGTTTATGGTGCCCACTGCTGCTGTGATATCATTTCTTCTAGGCATTTTCAGTTGATAAAGCAAGAAAATTGTGGGTTTCTTATTTTTTTTTGGTTTGCTTCAGAGAATATAATGAGTCCGTGTTGAACTTCCAGTTCAAATTTAGGAATTCTGAGTTTTTACTTCTTTTTTTTATAATTTTCTTTTATGCTGGTTCCTAATGAAATAAATATGGTTACTCATTTACTATATCTATGATAGTTTCAGAATAAAATTACTAATATTTCCAATAACATAATTACTGGAAACTGTTGAAGATTCTCTTTTGTATTTCAAACTATCCTTAGCGTATATTCCAGTAAGAATGTACAGTGATATAACTGTTTTCAGATCACATGAAGTGATCCGATAGGTGCAGATACACTGTTAAACTCATGGGCTTCATTTTATTCTTGCTTTTTAGGGATTGTTTTTATTTTTATTTTGGTTTATATTGGTTCATTTCTTTTTCTAACCACATAAAGCATTTACTTGGGTTCCAAATTCAAACCTGTAAAACAAGGTACATTCAGACAGAACAATCCAGCTTCTACTTCTTTTCCTTACCACCTTTTTTTTTTTTACTTCCCCTTACAGATAAGTATTTCTATTAGTTTTTGAGTTATTCTTCTTAATTATTTGTTGTTATTAATTTTATTTTAAAATTTTATTAGTGTAACAGTATACTATTATAACATAATATTGTTTTATGTAATTATACACAAATGTAACTATATAATGTAACTATATAATAAAGTAATGTATAATTGCATATAGTGTATATAATATATTGTTATAATTATGTAATGTGACTATATTAGAATTATGTGTAATACTAGTTTATTGTTTTATGTAATGTTATAGTAAACCATAATACTATTAAGCTATTTTATTTTTATTGCAATTTTTTTATATTATTATAAGGAAATACATTATGTTAACAGTACCCTTTCTTATAAAATGTAGTAAACTACCTCTCCTGCACTTTTAGAAGCTCTAGGAATGTTGGGCTCTCACCCTATCCTATGATCCAAGTTGTAAGAATTTTTCCAGGGTGATCATACAGCTTCAGCCCCAGTAGATCCTCCTTAAATTGGGGCCAGACTCCCAGCTTTCCTCCTGCCCTCGATGAAACTTTCTTCTCACCTTAACTTTTTAGCTCAGGAGCATCTGTCAGGTGCCTGCAGCCCTACATGGGAGGGATGAAAATGGCCGCCAAGCACATCACTCAGGAGACCTTCGATGCAGCTGTTCGTGAGAACATTGAGGAGTTTGAGATGGGGCCAGAGGAGGCAGTTATAGAGGCCGTGGAGCAGTTTGAATCACAAGGTAATGGGGTGTGGCTCTGTCCCAGTGCGGGTTCTGCTGTTTGCCTGACAGTTCCCTCTGGTCTGTGGCTCTTAATGTACAAGAGTGCTGCCCTGCTGTGGCTCCATCTCACCTGATGTGGCAGCCCTGAGCACCTTTACCTCTCCACACACTGCCCCAAGCAGGCTGGGCACCTGCTCCTACCTTGCTGGCACCCACCCTCTACTTGCCTGGACCTTACCCAGACATCTACAGAGCTGGATCCTTCTAGGTGGGTCTCATTTTAATTGTCACTTCCTGACTCCCCCATCCTCCCCGCAGGAGTTGATATGAGCAACATTATAAAGGTGGCACCCAAAGTCTCTGCAGATGGACCCCAGGAGCCCACACATGCCATCCTGCAGGTAAGAGGGGGAAGCCCATGTGGGCAGGGCTGATCTTACATGTGTGGTCCTATACATATCACTTTGTAATGGTATGTCGGGGCACCTTTCCCCTGGTTCCTAGAGGGCAGATGCAGGCTCTGTAGGTCAGGGCCTGCCCAGCATGTGCAGGCAGGCCTGAATTTGCAGCCAGGGCTCCCTGAGTCCACATCCAAGGCCTCAGGGATGGGCAGCGCTCATGATTGTCCCTGGTGTTAGGAGCTCTGGGGTAGAGGGCACCATGGAGGAGCCCCTCTGGCCTTTCTACTGCTGAGTTTGCTCAGAGGGAGTGGAATCATAGTAAGGCTGTCACCTATTGAGCACTGTTTAGTGTCACATTGCATTCTGTCTCCTTAGCATTTAAACTGGCCTGTAGAGTAGGTAGTGTTGTCCCTGAGTTACTGATGGGGAAACAGAGGCTCAGAGCCTGCCCTTGCTCTCCAGTGACCCAAACAAGGAAGATACAGCTCACAGAGTTTAAGTTCTATTTTTATTAAGGTCATCTATCAAACAGTGGTAAGCTGTTGGTAAAACAGCAGAAGCTTCTAGTGTTTATTGAGAATAGGTTTTGGACTCACTTCAGTACAAGGTGCTTTTCTTGTGCTATTAGTTGTTCTCTCAAATATACTTGCAAGGTTGGGATTATTATCCCCATTTTATAGATGGGAAATCTAGATCCAAAGAGAATAAAATAACTCTCCTGCAGCAAGGGAGTGTAATAATGAAAGAGGAAGTTGGAGGACACAGCCCTGAGTATGATCCCAGCTCTAAGTCAGGGTGTACCATCTCCTGCCTTTCAGAGGTTTTATAAAATCATCTGATTGTTTTCTCTGCTACTAAGGATGAATGTATTTTAAAATGAGCTTGTCTTGTGGCCATTTTTCTGTTGAGTGGTTCATCTTTTTTTTTTTAATGATTTGTAGATGCTCTTTAAATATGAAGGATCTCAGTAACAATGGTCTCTAGCAATCATTGAGTACTTCTGAAGTAATCTGCATTGTGGTAAATGTTTAAAATGAGTTATCTCAACCTGTGATTAGCCTATTTTGCTGATCAAGAATCTGAAGCTTCTCAAGAATAAATAATTCAGCGATAGTCACAGCCAGTGAGGAGCAAAACTGGGATCCAGACCCAGGTCCCTCTTCCAGGGAAGCCAAGCTCAGAGAATAGCTCAGAGAATAGCTCAGCTGTCTTCTACCAGCAGTATAGGAAACTCCTTGTTTGTTTACAGCTTTTGCTCTTTTATTCTTCCTGATTTCACTTTAAAATTTTTATTTTTTTGTCTACGGCTATGCCACTCTGAACAAGCCCAATCCTGTCTGATCTCAGAAGCTAAGCAGGGTTGGTCCTGGTTAGTACTTGGATGGGAGACCACCTAAGAAGACCAGGTGCTCTAGGCATAAAAAAGAAAAAATAAGAGGTAGTAAGTTGACAAGGTCCTCGCAATCTGTGAGGTCAACCAAGGGTTGCCTCACCTAAAAAAAAAAAAAAAATTGTTTTAAACAAATAGATAAATAAATAAAATTTTATTTTTCATTAGAGAAGAATATGAATATGTTTTTAGCATAAAAGATTCAGGCAATACTTAAGCATTTATAGTAAAATCTGAAAATCTCTATTCTGTACATCCAGCCAGCCTCCTTCTTACCCTACCCTGGGGATGGTGTCACACACATTGGTGTTCACATATCCCAGCCCTGTTCATACCTTACAACTGAATCAACCCCTTCTCACACGCCCATGGCACTTTTGACCTCTGCTTGTGTGTTTCAGT
Organism: Cynopterus sphinx; assembly: GCA_030015415.1. Classification (NCBI taxonomy): domain Eukaryota; kingdom Metazoa; phylum Chordata; class Mammalia; order Chiroptera; family Pteropodidae; genus Cynopterus; species Cynopterus sphinx. The sequence goes on along the minus strand of CM057390.1, from coordinate 48,764,053 downwards.
TCTGATGCACAAAAAATGCTTATCTGGGGAGGGGAAAAAAATACAACTCAGTGACGCCTTTTGAAATGAATCTAATAGAGTTATGGAGTTTGTTGCAAACAGACTTGTAGAAATAAAACCAAGATGAAGTCTCTGAGTAGAAAGTGAGCCTGGCCAGTTTTATATGTGGGAAGTTGCAGAATAAAAGTTGCCAGTCACAGAACTACCCTAGGGTTGGTAAACAAAGCCCTGCCACCAAGTGGAGTTGTCACAGGTGGAACACAGCTGGTTCTGCCACATCCATGTTAGCAATTGTTCTCTGCTCAACTAGCCTGCTGAGTGTCAGGTTTCAGGCAGTACCTAGCAACCATGAAGACAATAGATCAAGAAGAGATTTCTCATAAATCTCTTTAATAGATACCACTGTGCAAGTATTGGTTGTTTCTTATCCTCTCTTATCTAACTAAACATAGAGTAATCGTAACTCCAGTACTGTGCATTCTCAATGGCATTTGTGTCATATGCTTTTCAAGTTTCTTGCAGGGTTCCTGCTAAAATGCCACAACCTCCATTTGTTTCTTTGTTTGTTTTTATGGTAAAATAATCAACATAAAACCTACCATTCTAACCATTTCTACGTACACAGTTCAGTGGCATTAAGTACATTCACATCATTGTACAGCCATCACCACCATACACGTTTAGGATTCTTTTATCTTCCCAAACTGAAATTGTCTCCATTAAACATGTTTAGGATTCTTTTATTCTCCCAAACTGAAATTGTCTCCATTAAACACTAACTCCCATTCCCAACTTCCCCAGCTCCTGACACTCACCATCTATTTTCTGTCTCTATGAATCTGACTACTTTAAGGACTGCATATAAGTAGAATCATATAGTACTTATACGTTTATGACTGGCTTATTTCACTGAGCATAATGTCCTCAAATTTTTTGAGGACATGCCTCAGAATTTTTTCCTTTTTGTGGCTGAATAATATTCCATTGTATGGATGGACTACATTTTGTTTATTAATTTATCTATTGATAGTCACTTGGGTTGCTTTTACCGTTTGTCTATTTTAAATAATGCTGCTCTGCACAAGGATGTACAAGCTTCTCTTTGAAACCCTGCTTTCAGTTCTTTTGAGTGGATACCCAGAAGTGGGTTTGCTAGATCATATGGTAACTATACTGTTTTCCAAAAAAGGTGCACCATTTCATACTCCACCATCAATGAACAAGGGCTTCAAATCTCCACGTCCCTGTCAACACTTGTTATTTTGTTGTTTTGATAGTAGCTACCTTGAAGGGTGTGATGGTATTTTATGATTTTGATTTGCGTTTCCCTGGTGATTAGTGATGTGGAACACATTTTCCTGTGGTCATTGGCCATTCATGATTCTTCTTTAGGGGAATGCCTATTCGATTTGCTGCTCTGGTTTTAACCTATTCTTTAATATTCAGTTTCATTGTAACATATACTCACTTAAGTCCACAAATTTAGCACAGTGAGTGTTGGCTAATAGGCATTCTCGCCTTTCAGGGAAGTCAAGCAAAATTAAAGGCCTTTGGGTTGATAGCATTTATAAAATCACCCTCATTGGGTGGGGTGCACATGACTTCAGAAACTCCAGGCGTGCAGATTCGCCTTGAGCTCCTGCTAAGACAGGCCCTGAGGTCATGGAGTTGAACAGCAGCTAGACTTGTCTGTACTAGTCAGATTGTTTTCTCTCATCGTCATTTTCCCCCCCAAGGTCTTAGAGTTGAATTTGAGTGAATCAACAGTGTGGTTTTATTTGGCAAATGCTCAGTAAATATCTGTGGAATGAATGAGAGAGACAAACAGGAGACGTGGTGTGAGCAGATCTGGCGAAGGCAGATTTTGTCTTTGGAGAGCTGGGCATTGGAAAGTGTGTGGTTCTTTATGGTCAGGTAATAAGCAACCCAAAAATTAGCCATTTCATTGTTTCTTACAGTTACACTGGGTTGACTGAGCTCAGCTGGATGGTTCTCCTGTTAGTCTTGCATGAGGCGTTTCATGCAGTGGCAATCAGGGCCAGAATGTTTAATATCTCTGCACTCGTGTGTGGCTCTTTGGCAGGGACACTAAGTGGTCTGGGCCTTTCTATGTGCCCTTTGAATCTCCTAGAAGCATAGGTGTGGGAGCTGCCACCTTTGGAACTGGCCCCACAGAACTTCCAGTGCAGGCCCAAACCCCAGAGTTAGGATCCTATGGAGGTAAAGCACTGTTTCTGTGGCCCTCTGGGCATTGCTGACACTGAGGTTTCTCTCATGTTTCCTAGGCCCTGGACAGCCTGCAAGAGTCTGTGGCCTGCTCTCACCCCCAGGAGGTATCGGCACACCTTGCCCACTTTTGCGAGCAGTGCAAGCAGAATAAGGCCTGCCGCTTCCTGGCAGCCCAGAAGGGTGCCTACCCCATCCTCCTTGCCGCCTGGAAGCTGGCTGCAGCGGGTGACCAGGGCCTCCTGCTCCAGGCCCTCAATGCCCTGTCAGCCCTGATTGACAGCCAGCCCGATCTCCTGGACACCCAGGGCCTGAAGTTGCTGGTAGCCACACTGGCCCAGAACATCGACGTGACAGATCTAATCTGCTCTGGGATCCGCTGTGTACGCCACGCCTGCCTGAAACACGAGCAGAATCGACAGAGCCTGGTGAAGGCTGGTGTGTTGCCCCTGTTGACCGGTGCCATCACCCGGCATGGCCACTGTGCTGATGTGGTCAGGGAGGCCTGCTGGGCCCTTCGCATCATGACCTTTGATGATGACATCCGTGTGCCCTTCGGCCATGCCCATGACCATGCCAAGATGATTGTGCAGGAGAACAGAGGCTTGAAGGTGCTCATTGATGCTGCCAAAGGTAAGAGAGCAAGAGTGACAGTTAGGGCTTAGGACTGTTTCAGGCATGCTTGGCTCCAGGCTCCACTTGACTTTCTTAGCCTTGTCCTACCTACATGGCAGCCCTTGTAGAATGATATTCTTACTCCTAGTTGTTCTAGGAGAGGTCCAAGCCAGCGCTCATTGGCCAAGACCAAGTCCTATGCCTATATCTGAAGACATTTGGGGAGGAGGCTTGGCTCTGTCCAACCACAGATTGAAAGTGGGGTAGGGAGAACTCCCCAAAGGGAAAAACAAAGGTGTTTCTAGAAAATGGGGGGAGTGTTGCTGGCACTCACTGTGACCAGTCCCAGGTGTCAGTTTACACTTTGGGTGACACTTGGCCACAAATTCTTATTCACGTGTATGTTTTTGACTTGAGTGACAATCAGATCTCAAAGCACCAGCCCCCTATTCACTGTATCCACCAGAAAAGGCCTGACTGGGGTTCAGTGCACAGAATAAGCTAGAAGAATGAGTTCCCTTTCCTAGCCTGCTTGTGGCTCTGGCTCCATAGCCAGGCCTGTGTGCAGGTTGCCAGCCCTGTCTGCCAGGGATGTGGGCCTACCTCAGTCTCCCCTCCACACCCCTAGAGTGGGTTTCCAGTTGCGCTTAGAAAGGTCATTCCCACTCTAAGATCGTAGAAATAGTCTTGGATGTTTTATTATAGTACTATTATGGTTTTCTTTTTTTAGGTGATACCGTCAGTTGGTCTGGAATTTATCTGGGGCGTAGTAAGTTGGTGAGGCGGGGGCAGGGCCCCTCTCTTGTCTTGCCCAGCAGCCACCAGGGGGCACTGCAGGTTTGGCCAGTCCCTGGTATTCACTGGGGCTCAACTGGTACAGGCAGCCACCAGGCCAAGGCAGAGGGTGGAGGAAGATTTGCACCAGAACCGCTAGCTCTGAGCCGGAGCTGCGGCTGGTCCTCTGCCCCTTTCTTATTCCCACAGTGCCTTTCCTTCCCTCTCCACAGCATTCCCTGACAACCCCAGTGTCTTGAGTGAGCTCTGCAGCACCTTGTCCCGCCTGGCTGTCCGCAATGAGTTCTGCCAGGAGGTTGTCGACCTTGGAGGCCTCAGTGTCCTGGTGGCCCTGCTGGCCAACTGCAGTGACCACCAGGTGAGTATCCAGAACCATCTTCGGGTGTGAAATCCCCTTTGCCTGGGTTTTGATTTGACATTTTTCTCCACACTTGGGGAAGGCTCAGGCCTCCCAGGGAACTCTGCCCCTTTGGGCTCCTGCCAGCCACACAAACCCGAGTCAGAACACACTGATCCTGTCTGCTGACCCCAGAAACAAAGTATGGTTTCTACTTCTCATTGATCCATGAGTTGGGACAAAAGTTTGGAGACAGACAAACCCATCCACCCTCTCTTACTGGCCTTTAGCACCTTAGGAGTGGGAGGAATGGGAGTGGGTGTCATTAGGCCTGGCCCGGACCCAAGCTTAGCCATGTGAGGCTTGTGTGAGGCCCACCCTTTGCTGCCTGAGTTTCCCCATCTGTACAACAGGGCAGAGACCCCTATTCATCATTCCTTCATTTAGCAGTCACTTGTCAACCCCCTCTTCACATGTCTGACCTAGGTCTGGGGAGCCTGGCCTGTGGCAGCAATGGTGCTGCCCCCGACCCTGGCCAGTAACGTCAGCCAGGCTTCCATGCAGGTGGCAGAAAACTGAATTTGAACTAGCTTAAGCAGATGAGGGAATGCAGTTTGCTTGTGTACCTGGACAGTTGGAGATGGAGGCTTGCTTGGTCTCCTACCTCTCTCACTGTTCTGTCCTTAACTGGGCCAGTTAGCAGTCCCAGCAGCATCTGGCTGGCCCTCCTCAGCTCAGGTCAGTCACTGCCCACCCTGGTATAGCTGTGGGCAGGGGAACCTGGTGTTCTGATTGCTGGCCTAAATTAATGCCACCTCTCTGTGTGGGAGGAGGAGTGTCAAAGTTCTACTAATGCATGACCTGGATACAAGTGGCCTGAACCTCAAGGTCCATGTCCTCTGCCATTCCTGCCTTTTTTATACAGTGAGTAGTAACCCTGTTGTTATGTGCCAATTGTGCACCCCAAGGTGGCTCCAGCTGTTGTTCAAGTAGTGGAACAGCCCCAGGCCCTCACAACACAGCAACCAAGCAGCTAGCTCCTGGCACAGCAGGAGGGGGACCAACCAGGGGTGACTACCTCTTGCCCTCCATGCAGGACCTTGTGAAGCAGGTGCTGAGTGCCCTCCGGGCCATCGCGGGCAATGATGATGTGAAAGATGCCATCATCCGTGCTGGTGGGACAGAGTCTATTGTGGCCGCCATGACTCGACACCTGGCTAGCCCTCAGGTACCACCTATATCTGTGTGATCCTCTTTCCATTTCAAGTGGAGGTGAGGGAGCAGTGGGGGTCAGGAGAATGGGGGCATGGGGTGAGATTGAATGATGTTTTTGTCATCTTGTACTATTCCTGTTACTACTGAACCCGTACACACTTGGACTGACACCAGTCCAGGTGAGGTCACAGGGCACTCACCTTGGGAACTTGATGATTGTTGTAGTCTGTTGGTCTAGTCTCAGTCATCCCTGTGACCCACCCTGCAGGTGTGTGAGCAGAGCTGTGCAGCCCTATGTGTCCTGGCTTTGCGCAAGCCAGAGAACAGCCGGGTCATCGTGGAGGGCGGTGGGGCTCAGGCTGCACTGGAGGCCATGAAGGCACACCCACAGGAGGCTGGCGTGCAGGTGGGCATTGGGGAAATAGGGGCAGGAGACTGGTGGGGGCCAGACAGAAGCCATCCTTATTGTGGCCCAAGACTTGCAGATTCTTTTTTTCAGTCCCTGTAGTCCTGCAGCTACATCCCATCCTCCAGAATGTACTGTCTCTGTTCTTCTGCTTTTCCTGCATTTGATCTTTCCTAACAGGCCCTTTGTAGAGATCTTAGGAGGAGGAGTGGGGGAGAGCAGATGGGCCTCTGCTGGGGTTTGGGACAGTTCCAGCCGTGTGTTGGACTGCTGTCCACGCCTCACTGGGGAATAGGCAGGGCTGAACTGTAGATGGGGCCATGTACAAACCCTGGTATGAAATCCATGCTCCTCCCTGCAGTCCTGGGCTCTCCCACCTCCTACTCTTTCACCTCCCCTGGCACCGGTGCCTCCTCATGGGCTTTAGACACACCAGGCTCTGGGTGCATTATGGCGTTAACTCTCCTGGTCCCTCCTCCAAGATGTCATGCCCTTGTTTGGCCCATCACCTTGTCCTCTCCCAACCACCCTGGCCAGGAGCCCCTCACACCTCACCTGTTCCTCATTTGCTCTCCTGCTGGTGGTGGTGGATGCCTTATTGTGGGGCTTCTAGACACCCACACATACTAGATATGCAGGATTGCAAATGTTGACTGAAGGAGTACCAATGTTACTGAAGGATTTGCCCTGTGTACTCCCACTTTTCCCACTATTTTGCTGCCCTCCTCCCCTGGGGCCCATGCCAGAGTCTGTGAAACTGAGGATCAACCCCACCTGCCAAGCCCTTGGCTGTCCTGAAGTTTAGTGTTCTCACCTGGGAGGTGGGGATTAGTCCTGCCTCCATACCTGCCAAGAGCATGAAGTGAAGAGATGCCTCTGGCCTGATGAGTCACAGTATAGAACTTAAGGAATGCTGGCTGTGATCATCATTGATGCATTGGGTTATGAGGAGGACCCCTAGGTCAGAGTGGGCCCCACCCCAGGCTCCACCCACCTACTTATAGCCATCACCTGCTTTCCCTTCCAGAAACAGGCTTGCATGCTGATCCGAAACCTGGTATCCCGCAGCCAAGCATTCTCCCAGCCTATCCTGGAACTAGGGGCGGAGGCACTCATCACACAAGCCCGTGCCACCCACCGAGACTGCGAGGACGTGGCCAAAGCTGCCCTGCGGGACCTGGGCTGCCGTGTTGAGCTCCGAGAGCTGTGGACTGGCCAAAAGGGCAACTTGGCACCATGACCCAGCCTTGGTCTAGGCCATGATGAGTCGAATGGCTCAGGAAATGGGGAGATCAATGCATGTCCTGCCCCTCCCTGGATTCCTCCCCTCACTTAGTGAGAGGTGTTTTCTGACAGGCGTGGACAGGGAGCACTCCCTTATAGTGAGGGATCTACACTAAGTCTTTTGTTCCTCTCACCAGCTACAGTGTTGGTGTCACCTGTCCTGCCCATTCCCCAAGCACTTTCCTACCAGAAGGGCCTTCTCAGTGTTCCTTGAAGCAAAGAGCTATCTGAAATTTGGCATCTACACTGGCCAGTGGCAAAGTGGGGCAGGAATCCTGCTCCTCCCCCTTGAAGTCCATTCTGGCCCTGCTCCTGTTTTTTTCATATTTGAAGTAGGTCACAGATACCTTGCTCTGCTGGCCAGAGGGCAGGGACCAAGGCTGATTCACCTCTGGGGCCCCAGGCCAGCCAGTGGTGCCTGGTAATAAAAGACTGTTGGTTGAACGATTGAGGGATCTCTTCTGTGGCACTGTGGAGGGGCTGCAGCCAGTGGCCTCAGAGAATGGGAGGGGTGGTTGGTTGGGCAGGCCATGGGGTTGCTGAGGAAAGCAGAACGGTTTTGAGAACAGCTGGAATATAAGATCCAGTGTTACCCTCAGACAGCCTATTGGGGTCACAATCGCATGAGCCTCGGGTCTGTAGGTGCCAAGTTTGTTATTTCCAAGCCTGCATTGCCTTGGGTCGCTGGAGAGCTCAGCATCCAGCCTCCAGTCAGCTATGTGCCCTTCATCAAGTGATGTAACCTCTTTGAACCTGGATTTGATCCTACATAAAACAGGAAGTGTGAGGAGGAATAGAGGCCCCCCCCCAGTGTTAAAGTAGACGGATATGTGAGGTGCCCAGTTGTCCTAGCTTCACCTCAGTAACCCCAGGATTCCTCAAGCAAACAGTTCTCTTCTGCACTCTCCCTCCTGGCCACATTGAGGGCCTTGCTTGCCGAGTGGCTTGGGCAGCCCACCTTCCCTCTCTGAACCTCAGTTTTCCCATCTGTAGGGTGGACATCAGTGTTGCTTCCCCCAGTGCCCACTCTATCCCCCAAGTGTTCTGGTGGTCCCCAGGCAGCTGTGCCTGGCAGATACCAATTCTCCTCTGCAGTCATTTGGAGAATATGTAGTCACCTGACCGCTCATGCATTCTGTGTTGACCCATCAGCATCAAAACAACCTTGAGATCCCTGATGGCCTCCAGGCACCATACCCGGCCCCTATAGCCTGAACCTCAGAGTTCCTTTCCTCTCTCAAAGCCCTCACCCCACTGATGGTCATTCACTTCCCCTAGCCTGAGGAGGGCTCCAATTCTACCCTTGACGTCAATGCAAATCCTTTTCCCAGAAGGCTCCTGGCTTCCATTGAAACTGGCTGGCTGACGCACATAGCTGTGGAGGTACCACCCTGGCCCTACCTCCCTGTGGTGTCTAAGTCTTCTTTGCTCCCAGCTGGGCAGGCCCTGCCAGCTCAATGGGGCTGACATGAACCTCTGCCCTAGTCATTCTGTCCTGACCCCCATCACCATGTACTTGGCTAAGGTGCAAAATGACTTGCCTACTCCTGGCTGCCCTGATTTTGACTTCTAGGTTGGCCACATTTGTGACCTTGGGTAGTCTTCAGGCCCTGTGAGCCTCATGTTTATTTATATGTCACATGAGAGGTGGGTGCTTCCAGCCAGTTAATGAGGAATCCTGAAATGCTGCCCAGCTCTGATCTTAGTCTGCCCATCACTCTCCATTGACCTCTTGGTAAAACAAACTGTCTTCCAGGCCCTGCCCACTTCCCACCCTTATCTTTCCCATGCTGCCTTTTAATTACTTTTCCAGCTACACACTTTCCCCACCTCAGGGCCTTTGCACATGCTGTGACCTCTATTTGGAGCACCCTCCCCCTTACCCTTTCCCCTTTCTGGCCCCCCAGTCCCTAGCACCCCTTGTGTTGTGCCTCTGACCCTGAGTTCCCCTTGTTTATATGCTTTCCTGGTTGCCAGTTGCCCACTTCCCGTGAGCTCCATGTGGGCAGGTTCTTGTCTTTCTGCTCTGCTCCAGTTTCCTGTAAACATTTCTGAACATACACCCGAATAATAAGTACACAGAGTGGCTGGAGGGAAGACCTCCTCCACAGCCTAGGGCTCTCCCCTGGGCTCCCAGCCAGCATTCTGGCTGCAGGCTTTTTCAGGGAGGGGTGGTTCCATTTTATCAGTCCTTCCCACCTTAGTCTGAGGAAATGTCATCTTTAGTAGGTATGCTGTTTGGACATTTTCAGGCTGGGTATCCCTGTGTCCAGCTGAAGACCCTATGTTTCACAGAAGTTGGCCATACCTAGGTTCCAGTCCTTGCCCTCTCTCTTCAGGTGAGCCTCAGCCTCTTCATTTGCAAACTGGTTAAGTGTCTGTCATTGTACTGCGCCATAGCCCCCTATAAGGCCTCCCTGGGGCTATGCCCCACGCAGCACACTGCTAAGGAGCACTCACTGATTTTATCGATGACACCAAAGCATGGGCTGAGGGGGACACCACTGCAAGGAAAGTGCCAACACATTCAGATTGTGTCTTTTCTGCTGGGTGCTCTTGGATGAATGGCCTGGTCTATTAGAGTCAGGGACACTGAGATTGCCTTGAGACTGTTCGGATGGCCTGTAGTCACTGTTGTGTCTAGGACATGTCCCTCTAGCCAGGGAAGGGCCCAGGCTCCTGGGTTTTGAACACATCTCTGAGAGGCAGGGCCTGTGAACCCCATTTTCCAGATGAGAAATAGACTTACTGGCATTTGGGGGACCATAGCAGGATGAAAATCCAGCTTAGTCTGCCTATGCCCCCTCCTTTGTTGCCAGCATTCCTAACCTAATCTTGGGCAAATGGCTCTCTGGTTTCAGTTGACTAAGCCCTGTCACAGTATCCAGGCCTGGCTCACTGCTGTCATGTGAAGTGATTCCTGAGATCCCCAAAAGGTAGAGGAAACTAGGGGCAGAGAAGCAGTGTCCTGCCCAGGGGCAACCAGGCCAGCTCAGAAGAGCTGGGATCCTGGCACAGCAAAGGTACCCATGGTGAGGGTGTCAGTTGTTGATGCCAAGTGGGCTTTGCCTGCCATTGTTGGAAGGTGATGGCAAGGTTGTCTGGTGCCAGTCTGCTGACAAGCAAACAGAAGCCAGAGCCCAGCCAGCATTTCTGGCACCATCAGGAAAGGCAGCTGGATGCTGGGCCACTGCCTGACCCTTGCCTCAGTTGGAACTGTTTGTGGGGGTGCCATGGGACTTTCCAGGGGCCTGGTGCCTCCCTCCCAGGGCCTGGCAGGTAGGTGCTATGGGTTGGGACTCCTCTAGAATTAATATCTCCCTCCTCAGGCTGCACACCACACCCATAGTTGGTCTCTGTATACATTGCATAAAGTGACAGTTACAGAAAGGGAAACAGGCCCCCAAACAGTTTGTCCATTACAAATTCTTAGCAAGTGCTCAGTTATGTTTTACTTTCATTCACTTTGTTAACGCCGGGAGGTAGTTGAAGAAACCGAGGAAGGGAGTTTGAGTCACTTGCTGAAGGTCCTGTGGCCAGGACATCAGAAAGAGCAGGGATTCAAACTCAGCCCCAGGCCCTTCCAGCAAGGAACACTTGTTACAGGAGGCTGGGTTTTCTCACCTGTAAAGTGGCCACTGTCACCCCATGTGGAAATCACATGGTGATATGATGTTTGGGAAGCGCCAGGCCTGGCAAGGACTTGACAATCAGTAGGTGTTCGGTAGATTCTGCTTCCTTCTTTTCTCCAGGGGACAATGTAGACCAGGGCCTTGATGTTTCAGGAAGCAAATCACAGCTGAGAGTATGGGAGAGGAGGTGGGAATATCATGGGAATATTGGAAGTTAGATGGTGGCCTGGGTCTAGCGACTTCCATGGTGTGAGCCCCAGTCATTTCCTCCATTGGATTAAGCACTTAGCTGGGGTTTGTACAGTCCTGAAATGTGAACCCTTATTAAGGCCTTGCTTCCTCCCAGGACGCCCTGGTTCTGAACCGGATTTCCATCAACCCCTGTCTGCACCTGGAGTAAAAAGAGCCAGTATCTGGGATCATTTATAAGCCTCTCTGCCCTGGAGATTAAGGGAGTCAGAAAAAGGGGTGGGCTCAGGGAAGGTGCCAGTGACAGCAAAGTACTGGCTGACAGATGGCTCCCTAAACTGCTGGCATCTGTCTGCGTAGAATCCCATGAATCATAGCTCACAGAGAAGCTAAGGCTCACAGGGCCCATGTGACCTGCTGAGAGGAAAGATTAAGGTATAGGAATGATTATCCCATGAGGAAGCAGACTCAAAAGTGCCCAGGATTGTGCAGTGGGTCAGTGATTGGACAGAGATTGGAACTGAGGTCTCTCAGGCTGCAATGGCAGTTCTCTGATACTGCCTTACCCACCTTCCAAAAAGCAGGCTGATCAAGATTCACAACCACATCCACCCACTGAAGTGCTGTGTGATGTTGGGCAAGGTGCTCGACCTCTCTGTGCTTTGGTTTCTGTAAAGGGGGCCAATGGTCACTTTGAACTCCTGGGATAGTGGTTAGGATTCACAAAAAGCATAGATTTCACAAAAGGCTTATCCGGGAGGAGGCAGGACTGGGTTGCCACTGGATAGTGGGACAGAATGCTTGAACTCGGACAAGTCCAACACTTCCAGAAAAATCACAAAGCGCGTTGAATGAGATTTTTCGTCTTCACAATAACTGAACTGCAGAGGGCGAGCCTGAGTGACTTTCAGGGAGTTCGCCCTCCGCCTGTCGTTTGTAAAGGAATAGTGGGGACTGAGGGGGTGAAGGATTATCTACGAGTTCTTCGGCGGGCCGTGATGTCGCAAATTTTTTCGACACAGCCTCAGGGTACCTTGCGCAGGTTGTCCAAGGCCACCTCTGGCCGCCAACTCCGGGACAAACGCTGCACCTTGTACGCTCCAGCTAGCTCCTGAGGCGCACCGCCCACGGCCCCTGCGACTGGCCGCCAGGCCTGCCCATCTTCGGTTTCGCAGCCAATTATCATCGCTCTCCGGGCTACTCCCTCCATTCCCCTCGCGCCAGTCATGCCAGCCGCCTTGGAGCCCTCACTTGCTCCCCGGCGATTGGTGGTCGGCGCTGCCTGTCTTCTGCCAGCGCTCCAATCCTTGCCTACCTCCAGGCCCGCACCTCCCAGCACCTCGCACCCAGGGACCGAGAGTCTCTCCCGACAGCCCGCCTCCACCCCTCAGCGATTGGTTCGAGGGGCTGCTTGTCTGCTTTGTGCTCACCAATCCTTGCCCTCTCTGGTGCTGATTGGCCACCATGCAGCCAATTGGAGCGCGCCATGGGCCCCTCCCGCGGCTCACTCGGGGAGTGCGCGAGGCGGGGCCGCGGCGACTGGAGGCGGCGGCGGCGGCGGCGGCGACGGCGACGCGTCCCAGCCGGTGAGCGAGCGCGGGGTCGCGGGGCGGCGCAGGCGAAGGGGGGGCCAGTGCCCCTCGGAGCGAACCTGAGCGAGGCACGGCCTTGTCATGGGTCCCGGGGTGGAGGCGGACGAGGCGGGGTTGTGACAGCAGCGTCGCGGGGGCAGAGAGAGGTCAGAGCCCCCCCCACACCCAGTCCCCCACACCCTATGTCTGGTGCCCTCCGAGGGCCCTCACGGCCGGACCTGAGCCCCTCACCGTCAGCCCACGCACATCTGACACTGCGTCCCTTCCTGTTGACAACCCCCGCCCCACCAACATACACCTGCGACTGTCCGCCTCGCTCATGTTCCCACGTCCCCAGGATTAGGTCTGCAGCAATACACACACCTGAGTCTGCCCTGACTGATGGCCCCCCTCACACACCTGACAGGGTGCCCCACTCATGGGCACTCTCCACATCCCCTAAGACTGTCCCAACAGATGATACCGCACACCCTGAGCTGTCTCCTCCCTACAGCACTGCACTCCCGTGCCTCCACAACTGGGCCTGCTTCTGCACACCAACACCTGAGCCTGTGGCCCAAACTCACATCTAGGCCTGCTGGTATCCCTTCACTTACTTTGCTCACATCCAGGTCTGTGCTCTTCTCACTGCCCCTCCCCCTTCAGCAATTTGGGTCAGGACCTTCAGGTACTCCCTATCCCCACCTGTCTGTGCTCCTAGCAGCACTCCCCCCTCACACACCATCAGTCAGTGCACCTGTGTTTGTGCCACTCTCTGTAACCCAAGACCTTCATCTTTCCAAACCTTACTATCTCAGGATCACTGCTCCCTACCTCCCCTCCCCTCCAAAGAAAAGCCCACCCAGATGTTATCTTTTCATTTATGATGGTCCATAAAGTGATTTCTGAGTTTAGAATAATCCCACCCCAGACAAAACCAGAATAATATCTATTTATCAGTAACAAACCTAAAGTGACTTGAGTTGGGGAGGCAGAGCCCAGCCCTCCTAGAGCATTACTGACCCTTCTCTGTGGACCTGCTCCATTTTTTGCCCATCTGTTGTGCTTATCTCAGAGACTGGCAGAGCAAGGGGACCCCCACCCTCCCTGCAGCTGTTCCTCAGGCATCATGACTGACTTAATTTGGAAAGACTGAGCTGGAAGGGTGGCCCCTGGTCGCTGCTGGAGGATGTATCTCTGGGGAGTAGGGGAGTTAGGGGGCACTGGGGGAACAGGGCTTCAACACCTGGAGTTCTGCTGCTGGCAGGGTCACATGGGAGGGAATTGCCAGGCCTCTGGCTCCCACTCCTGTAGACTGAAGCCCTTCGCTAACCCTCCGGAGCGCCTTGAGCCCTTGAAGCCAATGAACTGAGACTAAGGAAACACTCTTCAGAGTGAGGGAATTAATGTTACGGCCACTTAAAGCTAAACTGCAAAACTGGAGCCTGGCATTGTGCTGGGGGTGATTTTTCTGGAACTTTTCAAGTTCCTGAGAGTGTGATTTGCAAATGTGCAGCACAGAAGACTGGTGGCTTTGTTGTTAAAAAAGCAATAATATGCTATGTCCTGTATGACTTGCATAGGGCCTCTTACTCCCTCTCTCTCCCTGCAAAGATAGTGCCAGAGGGTCATGTCACCTTTAGCTTCTCCTATGGACACTGAAGCCATTGGGTTTTTTGGTCCAAATTCAAAAGGAGTTATTTAAAACAGATGTGTGTATGTGTATGCATATATGTAGATATTTTAAAGATATGCATATATATACATGCATTCATATATACTATACCGTACACACATTTTATATATACATATGTACGTGCATGCATATGTATACATATGCAAATATTTATAGACTTTGACAAGGTAATTGATGTAAAGGGCAGACAGCCAAACAGGCCGGTACCTGCACCCCGTCCCTCTCTGGAGGCATCATGGTTAATAATTTCTGTTTCCTTCCAGAGTAGTCTATGCCTCAGGAGGTATCCTCCAGCCCCTTATAAATCACTGGTAAATTTGCATCGGAAATTACCCAACAGATATGTCGATTTTATACCCATTCTCTTACTAATGGTTATATAAGTTGTCGCTCATATTTTCTTTTAGAAACTGTGCTGCACTGAATAGACTCAAGCATGAGCAAATATGTAGTGAATGTATGTGGGACTTCAGTAGCGCAGATACTTCAAAATCTCCCTGACTTCTTGAAGTTTACATCAAATATAGAGACTTCCGAGGAGTGGCCAGGCTAAAGGGCATGTTCATTAAAATGGTTAATGTTCTTCTAGAGAGCTTATGTGGTTAGTAGTCTCTTAACTGTGAAGTTGGAATGCCTGTTTTCTCCACCAGCGGCCAGGATGATTTTTATCAAGCGTCTTGTCTCTCTAATCCGATAGGTGAAAAACAATCCAAGTCATCCTCCTGAATGTTGCTTCTGTGCTTCATGTCCATCTCTTAGGGATTCTGGCCTATGTGGTGGTGATTAAATGTTAGATTTCTGTTTCTCTTCCACAGTCAGACTAAAGTTCAATCCAAGAATTATTTGAGTCCTTCCTCTGCAAAGCTCTGAAGGAAACCTTGGGTTTGGAGGAGGTGGATTGCCCAGAGTCCTGGGAGGGCATGTCCTGAGATGTTGGTTCCATGTGCCTTAACAAGAACAGTTGGCTGGAAGAACTGTTTAGTGGTTGCTAATTTTTTTTTTCTACTTGGAATCAGCAAAAGAACAAGGTAAAGGATGAGATAGAAGTCAGATGTTAAATCTATTTGGGAATCTGTTTCCAGATTCTCTCAGTGGTTGGCAATTTCCCATTATTGGCACCAGAGGCAGGGCATCATCAGTCTGAGGTCAGACTGCTTCCCACGGGTCATCCTGTTTTTTGTTTTTTTCTATTTTGGCAGTTAGACATTAGAGGAATACTGCGATGATCAGAACTATTAGCTTGTTTGGGTTTTATTTCTGCTTAACAACAAACAAAGAATGTTCACATGAAAAGAACCAAAGTAGAAGGAATAATGAAACTAACACCCAGCTCAAGAATTAAAGCACTGCCCCTGGCAGATCCTCCCTGGTCACTATGCTATTTTTAAAATACACTTGTCAACATTTGTTTTCTTCATTGAGTACCTTTTGCTGCAACTGAGTACTTGAATTCTAGGGGTCTCAACAAAGTTCAGCAGAAGCCAGGTTTTCTGCTGAAGCTCTGCCAGCAGAGCGCCCTTGAGATCCAGAGAGGAGATCAGTGACCTCAGGGACAGGTCACTAGCCAAGGGACAGGTCAACACTGGGAGGTTTGGTCTCAGACTCCTGCCATGTTAGTTTCCTGGAGCAGCTGTAACAACCACAAACTGGGTGGCTTAAAACAACAGACATTTATTCTGTCATAGTTTTATGGAGGCCAGAGGCCAAAATCAAGTTGTGGCAGATGCTATAGACTGAATGTGTCCCCTGCTTAATCCCCAATGTGATAGAATCAGGAGGCGGGGCCTTTGGGAGGCAAATAGCTCATGAGGGTAGAGCCCTCTCAAATGGGATTAATACCCTTATAAAAGATACCCCGGAGAGTGCTTTAGACCAGTGGTCCCCAACTTTTTTGGCACCGGTGCTTTTTGGGACTGGTGCTCCTGTGAGAGCCTGATGGTCTGAGGTGGAGCTGATGTGGTGACTAGCTCTGGGACGTGGCTGCAAATACAGATGACGCTTTACTTGCTTGCCCACTGCTCTCCTCCTGCTCTGCAGCCCTGTTTGTAACAGGCCACAGACCAGTACTTGTTCATGGCCTGGGGGTTGGGGACCTCTGTTTTAGATCCTTCTACCATGTGAGGACAGGTGAGAAGATAGCCACTAACTATCAGATCTTAGACTTCCATCCTCTAGAACTGTGAGAAATACATTATGTCATTTATAAGCCGCTCCTTCTGTTACATCAGCCCTAAACAGACTAGGACAGCAGGGTTGGTTCCTACCAGTGTCCTGAGGGAGGATCTGTCCCAGGCCTCTCTCCTGGTTTCTGGTGACTGCTAGCAACCCTTGAGTTCCTTGGCTTATAGCTCTATCATCCTGATCTCTGCCGCCTTTTCCACATGGTGTATCTATGTCTTCTACTAAGGACACTAGCCATTGGATTTAGGGCTCACCCTAAATCCAGAATGATCTCATCTCAGTATCCTTAACCAATTACATCTATAAAGACCCTATTTCCAAATAAAGTCACCTTCTATAGGTCTGGGTGGACATATACTTTGGAGGACCCCATTTAAACCCTTATAACTGTGAAACCAGCATTCCCATCAGGATGTTATTTGAGAAGGTGCTTGTTCAGCTGCCTCTGCTGTTTTGAGCAAGAGGCTGGCAGGGTTGGAACACTTTTCCTGGATTCTCCAGATGGCCCATGTGGGCAGCCCCAGTGGGCTTCTTCAATCACCTGCCTCCCTGTCCTTAGGTAGAGGTCTCTGCCCAGAACCAGCAAGGACCTGGACAAGTGAACGAGTACATTTCAATTTTGTTCTTTGACGCCTCTTGGCAAGTGCTTACTGGGCTGTGAACTTGGTTCTAGGTCCTCCCAGTTTTACAGAAGGGAGACCAAGGCTTGAGAGGGTCTTTGCCCAAAGATATACAGGGAGATCATGTGGCAGCCAAGACAGATGTAGGTCAGTCTGAATCCAAACAAGTTGCTGTAGCACCATGCTTTTAGTTGCTGTTAGACACGGATGTTTGTAAACCATCCGGAACACCGCCATTAGTGTGGCCTCTAGGAGTGGAACAAACTTCAAACCTCATTCTACAATTCATAAATATCTGTGTTCCAGGGCCAGGGCCAGGTGCCGGGGAAGCAGAACTACTGGGGCTTAGAAGGGTAGAAAATGTGGCTGTAGATCAGAATCTCACCAAGTGATTGGGGCACTGTAATTGATTGGTCCTGACCAGAAGCTAGGGTGCTAATTCAGGGGTCTAGGAAGACTCCCTGAGATCTGAAGCCATCAAGGAGTTCACTCAATGGCAAAGTGTAAGCAGATGGAACAAGTGAGCCTGAATATGTGGGACCCAAGAAAAGGCCAAGGGCCTGGGGAGCCAGACAGGGTCCTGAGTGGGACCTTGTCCATGGTGCTGGTGAGAGAGACAGCAAAGGAGAGGGCTCATGTCGAGGTTGCTGTGGGTTGGTGAGGTCAGCAGACCTGGGCTCAGAGCTTCTGATGACCTATGCCTCCTTGACTGTGATGTGGGGACCTGGACAAGAAACCAGCCTTGCGGTAGGTTTCAAGGCTTCTATGATAAAATGTGCCCCTGCAGAGCTCCTGACAGATATCAGAGCCATTGCTTCCTCTCCATGTTCTATGTTTTTGCCATGGGATGAGTTGGAAAAGTGACATTTTAATTAAGTCTTAGTTATAGCCAGGTCTACTGTATTTGTCAGCACAGCGTGTCTCCCCCTTATCCTGACTAAAGGGCTGATTCCTGGGCCTCACTCTGGTGCCTCTGACTTAAGTCTGGGGTGGGCACTAGGGGTCTTGCACAAGTGTCCCCAGAGATTCTGAGACACAGGGCTGGGGAAATATGTGAGACTCTCTCTTATGGTTGGCAGGTCCCTGTGGCTTTGAGAGAGAAGGGGACAGGGTGGCACTCCTGTCTGGGGACCAGCGCTCAGCTCTCTTGGAGGCCCCAGCATGGGGGGTAGGGGCTGAATGGTAAGATCTGGGAACTTGGGAGTTCTGCTCAGACTAGGTGGTGGTAGGTGGGCTCCCTCCCTGCCCTGTCTGACTCCTTATTAGGCAGAAAAATACTTACCAACACCTGTGATCCACTTGAGCAGCACCAGCATGGAAAGATAGTGACAGATGAGGAAACTGAGGCTGAAAGGGGTTTAGTGACACATCCAAGGTCACCTGCTGGACCCCGTCTTTCCACAACAGCATTGTCATGTGGCAGGAAGCTCATACATGCTCCTGCTTGGGAAATGAGACAGGGATTGAGGAAGGTGGATAGCAAAAGCACTTGTCTGTAGGCACATGCCTCTGCCTCCTTGCTAGGCATAGATACTGAGTGTGACCCAGGCCCTTGCCTTCCTGGGACCCCCAACCTAGCAGGGAAGACAAATGAAAAGAGGCCCCTGCCAGCACAGCAGAGAACCATGGAGTGTTCAGTTAAGGGCAGAACAGCTAACTCTGGAGAGGTGAAGCCAAGATTTTTAGGATTGGCTTTGAGGGACACAAAGGAGTTTGCCAGGCACTAAGGGAGTGCAGCCAAAGCAGAACTTGGTGTCTCCAGGGAATTAATTCACTCATCCAGAAAATAATTGAGTAGGTGTGAGTGTCATGCTGGGCTCCATGTGGTGAGAACACAAGGCTTTGGGGGTTTGGACCTTACGCAGGTGCATTCTCAGTATTGTTGAGTTGCCTGAGTTTTAGGTTACTCCAAGTGCAGTTGGCGACAGGTGCGGCAGCACTGTCTGCAAGGACCGAGGACAGTGACGAACCATAAAATGTTCTGGATCTTTCAGGACGTGATGCCTGTGTGTCTGACCTGTAGAGACTGCAGCATAGGTTACAGTGACCAGAGTTTGTGTGAAAGGCATACAAAGAAGCTAATGCAGCAGGGAGAAACGCACAGCCACTGGCTGGGTCAGGGTTAACGGAGCAGCCCTTATGTAAGGCGCTCTGCTCTCTTAGGCGGAAGTGAAAGCCCATTAACTGGGAAAGGGAAAGGCTTTATCAACAGGCAGATAGGATGTTAATTGGCTTCCATTTACCATGCCATTAAGCTATCTGTTCCATGGCAGCTTGTAAACTCCATCAGCCGAGAAACTGCCCCCATTTGTGCAAACGTGTCCCACAGGGTGGAGCACAAGGCCTTGCAGTGCTCCCACCACACACTGGCATGAACGGCTTCCAAGGAGCTTCCAAGGGAGTTAGGCACGAGTGTGTGTGCACGTGTGTGTGCTTCTGTGTATCTGCATGGGTGTATTAGGACAGCCATGCACAAGGAGCAGCTGCAGTATGGGGCTCACAAGCTGGGCCTAAGCTGATCTTAAGATCCCATGACCCTTGGTTCACAGTGTCCAGGCAACGCTATTCAGTAAGTTATATCACAAAGGGGGCCACCCAGTCCCACTTCACTTTGGTTTTTTGTTTGATGAATGAAAAGATTGCTGGATCAGAAATACAGTGTGAAACAGGAACGTTTGTTGATGGGAGCTGGTCTGTGAATGCTACCCACCCACCTGTAACAGATGACAGGGTAGCCCCACTGCACCTGGCCACTGGTTCCCACCCCTACCGCTAGCAGAGACACACCTGAATCCCAGTTCATGGTGCTTATTAAAGATGCCTCTGCAGAGCATGCTGAGACTCGGCCCACTGGGTTGGAGGTGCAGCGAGGGCTGGAGGAGGGTGAGAGAAATAGTCCCGTTGGGGCTCTGGGAGGTGCAGGGATGGAAACATCCCACACTGGCTGAACTGGAAAAGGGGCTTCATGAACTCCAGGGTGGAAAAGTCTGGGTTCTTCCCACATATTCCAGACAGGACATCCCCAGTCTGCAGACATTACCTCCTCCTCCTGGCCTTGGACCTGCGTTACTGCCCTTGGGCCAACCCACTTTCCCTTCCCTGGGAAAGAGGATTGCTCTGGCCCAGGGACACCCCCCACCTCCTGCTCGCAATTCTCAGACTTTGGGTCCAGTGCCCTGAATGTAGGAGTATGAGCTCATGACCTGGTCAGGGTCCCCCAGGTCACCCTGTAGTCATGGGGAGAGTCTTTGGGTCCAGTGCCCTGAATGTAGGAGTATGAGCTCATGACCTGGTCAGGGTCCCCCAGGTCACCCTGTAGTCATGGGGAGAGTCAGCCCCACTTCTCCGAGGTGACAGGGGATAGATGGCATAAATGGCATGGCTCCCCAGGGTGCTGTCTCCAGAAGGTGGCTGGACATCCACTATGAGTATGGCACACCTTCCAGCTTAAATACCCTCCAGACTTTTAGTCATTGCCAAAATCATCAGTAGGTGTTCTCCACAGGTGAAGAAGAAGGTGAGTGATATCAAGTGGAGCACATTGTCCTTCTGGTGCCATTAGAGTCCCCTGGGAGTTAGGAACACAGTGCTCAGGGTCAGTGGGCCTGGAAGGGTCTGGGCATACCTGGGTGTCTTATTTTTTTTTTCTGCCTCTTTAATCCCCCCCCCCACCACTTCCACCCCTGACCCATGGATGTTGCCATCTCCCCTTAAGAACTGGATCTCTGAAGGTAAGTCATTCCTCCCACATGCTTGCAGGATGCTTATGGGGCCTGGTGCACTTGGGAGGCCTGGCACACCTGGGGTATAGTCTGTGGCTCCATCTGGGGCTTGAACCCAGGACCTTCTGCGTGCAAAGCAGACGTGCAAACCACTACACTATGGAGCCACCCCTGGGGGGTCTTATTTTTAACTGCTTAAATTCTCTTAATTGTGATATAACCTTATTGTGATATACCAGTAATGTGAATAACTCCTAAGTACACAGCTCAAGGAAGTTTTACACATGCATCCATGCATATAACCAGAACAAGATACAGGGCGTTTTAAACCCACAGCTGGCTCTTCCATGCCCTCCTCCCTATCATACCCACCAAACATAACCCCATTCTAATCTTTATCACCACAGATGAGTTTTGTCTGTGCTTGGAATTTTAAAAATTGTGATAAAATATATTAAATCTACCATCTTAACCATTTTAAAGCGCACAGTTCAGTGGCATTAAGCACATTCACATTATTGTACAACCATCACCACTGTCCATCTCCAGGACTTTTTCATCTTGCAAAACTGAAATTGCCCCCATTAAACACTAACTCCTCATCCCTGCACACCCAGGCCCTGGCACCCACCCATCTACTTTCTGTCTCTATGATTCAGACTCTTCTAGAGACCTCATAAAGGTGGAATCATACAGTATTGTCTTTTTATAACTGGCTTATTTCATTTAGCGCAATGTCCTCAAGGTTCGTGTTGTGGCGTAGGTTAGGATTTCTTACCTTTTAAGTTTGAATAATATTCCACCGTGGGTACTGGACCACATTGTATTACATACTATGTGTGGATTTCAGTTAGACAGGGTCATTTGGCACTGTCCTTAGTGTCTGGCTTCTTTCAGTCTGCGTGATTTCAGCATTCATCCACGTTGCAGCATGAATTTGCACTGCATTCCTTTTCATGGCTGAGTAATAGTCCATTGTATGAGTGGGCCTCACTTTGCTTATCTGTTAATCCATTGATGAACATTTGTGCTGTTTCCACCTTTTGGCAATTGTACCTAGCACTGCCATGAACCTGGATTGCAGGGATTTGTTAGAACAAATCAATTTGGTCATGGGCCCGGCAGTGAGAGTAGTTGAGAAGCTTGGAGACTGATTTGTAATGTGGCTGCTTCATCTACATTCCCTGTGTATGAGGACTCTGGGTCCTCTGGGCAAGTTTAGGTGGACATTGGCAGGATAAGTCAGGAGAACTCGGTCCTATGTTGGGCTCCCTCAATCCAGGTAGTGCCACAAGGCCCAGGAGCTTGTGAAGGGCTGTCACCTGGTAAAGGCAAAGCCAGCCTTGACCCTGTGACTCTGTCCTCCCAATTATGCAAGGATGTTATGCAAGGAGATGCTTCTTTGACAGGTGACTAGGGGGAGGTCAGGGTGTGGCTTTCCACCAAGAGGAATGACTGGATCCAAAAGGAGCCAAGGTATGGCTGTTATGACTCACCCAGTAGGGTGATGAAGCAGAGGTGAGTGGGTGAGGGAAGCCACACCCATATAGGACCCACACAGGTGGCTTTTGGGGTGTTTTTAAATAAACATAGGTGCTTTGTATGTTTGTGCTCATACCCTTTCTGGTGGTGTGATGGGACCAGGTGGTACCAGAAGTCCTGATAACCTCTTCTCATTTGGGAAGCTTCAGGTGGGAGTGGGCAAAGACCACATAGTCCTTACAGGGACATGGTGAGAATGCTGCTGAGGTTAAGGCCTTCAAACAGGGTCTCCTGCCTCTACATTGCTGCCTCATGAGCCTCTCCTCCTGGAAAATGGCCCCACCAGTCCCAGGTCTCAGCAGAACTTGGGCAGGCTTCTGAGACCCCTCTGCTTCCCTCCATGAAACCCTGCCCTCTCACCTGAGTGACCCTGTAGGTGTCCTCTCTGGGTCTCCCTGCCTCTGTGCACTCCTCCCCTACTGTAGCTCAGAGTGACCCTTACCTCTCTCAACTCACACTCTCTCCTCTCTTTCTGGCTAATTCCTGACCCGGATCTTTCGAACATCCTGTCTCACTGCCTGGATGCAGCACCTGCCAAACCTCCCACCTGTTCCCAGTTTATTGGGGCCTCAGCTCCAATGCTGCCCATCAAAGAGGCTGGCCCAGCCACCTGACCTTGCATCTGGGCTGCCATCACTCAGTCATCTCCCTGTTTTCTGCCTTCATAGATTGTGTTGCTGCATAAGGACAAGCACAGCATCTGTTCACTGCTATGCTCCCAGGGCCAGCAGGGTCTACTCTAGAGAATGACCGTTCTCCTTGGGCAGTGGTTGGGCTTGAGCAATACTGGCTCCTGTCTTATGTTGACCTGGAATTGACCTCCCTGTTACTCCATCAAGCTATCCACAAGGCTCCCACTCCCATGAGCTGTACTTCTTCCTTATGACAGCCTGTGTCAGTATCCTGTGGCTGCTGTAACAGACTGCCACACACACACAGGCTGAGAGCAACATAGGTTTACATCTTTCAATTCTGGAGGCCGGAATCTAAAATAGGTGTGTAGGGCAATGCTCCTCCTGGATACTCCAGGAAATAGTCTGTGTCCTGCCTTCTCTGGCTTCTAGAGGTGCCTCCATGCTCTGGCCTGCGGCTCTTCCTCCACCTTCAAAGCCAGCATTTCAGCATCTTCACATGTCTCTAGAATCTACCTTCATTATCACATCTCCTCTGACCCTTCTGCTTCCCTCTCATGAGACCTTGCAATGACATTGAGGCTATCCTGATAATCCATGACAGTTTCCCCCATCTCAGGATCTTTAAATTGATCACAATCATAGAATTCCCTTTGCCATGTCCAGTGGGTTAGGACAGACAGCTTTTGGGGCCCATTATTTAGCCCATCACAGCCCTTTAAATACTGGACCATAGTAGTTCTTATGGTTCCATCGCTCAGGACCATCTCCTTCAGTGTCAGTATAAGAGGATTGATTCTAGGACCTTCAGTTCCCACTCATGGTCCTCTCAACCTGGCACCCTTCCCCCTGTCTGGGGTCCTCTTACCAGGACTAAAGGAGTAAGTTCCCCTCAGTGCCAACTGCCCAGGTTCTGGCCCTGGGTGCCCCTCAGAAGACTGGGCAATCTCAGGAGGTGGGGAAGCACAGTGAGCTTTGGAGTGGAATGAAGGTGTGGGGGCAGCAAGAACCAGGATGCAGAGCAGGAGCACACACCCTGCCCTGCCACACCCCTGTGCCCTGCATGGTCTTGCTTCTACGTACACAATCAAGTTTTGGGCCTACAGGCTCACATCTACCCCTTAGGCTCACCCAGATCAGCTCCAGCAGCTGCTGGGATATTTTGGCTTTGCCAATGCCTTCAGGGGACCTCTGAGTGTGGCCAGACCCTTGCTACTGCCTCCCCTGCACTGCAGTTCCTTCAGGCTAAGGAGAATTGTTCAGGATGAAGTGGTGTTGAAGTTACCAGGACGCTGGGCTCATAGAGAAGGACATGGCCATGGCCTTGGAGTTTGGGGTTTTTGTGTTAAGGTTAGGGTTTACTTGGCCCTTGGTCTGGTCAAGCTTCTCCATTTCTCACTGGCAAAGTGAAGAGATAAGCCAGCGACACTCCAGTTGTTAGAGGTGTGGTTATTACTGTAGTGTTCTCAGGCAAGGACTGTGTTACCTCGGCCTCCCCATCTGTGAAGCAGCCCCAACACTCCTTGGTTAAGGCTGGCTGGAACAGAGAACACAGGGGCAAAAGGATATAATGAACAATAGTGGCCATTGTGTAGAGCAGGATTCCCCAACCCCTGGGCCGCTGACCATTACTAGTCTATGGCACAGCGGGAGGTGAGTGGCAGGCTTGCAAGCATAGCTTTATCTGTATTTACGGCTGCTCTGCAGTGCTAGCATTATTCCCTCAGCCCCACCTCAGATCATCGGGCATTAGATTCTCATAGCACAGGTCCCTGGTGCCAAAAAAGTTGGGGACCGCTGGTGTAGAGCATCTATCTTCACCCCATTCTCACTCACATGCAGAGCCAGAGGCAGGCCCTAGGGAAGGCCTTCTTGGCCTGAGGCCTCACACCTGCTGACTTTCCATATACACAACCTATTCCAAGGAGAGGCTGGGGTCAAGGTGCACCTGCCAAGAAGAGCAGGGGTCACCCCACAAACCACACAGCATGAATCCCTTACACAGGGCTCCCATGGCTGCTTGCGCCCTTCCCTAGCCTACGACACTGAGCTCTTGGCTCAGAGATGTAGACTGGACAGGGAAGAGCCAGGTCACTGGGCCAACCCCTTGATAGCCTCAGACATCTGAAATGTGTTTTTGCTAAAGCTTTAGCACGTCCCAGAAGCTTCTTGGTTTCTCAAGGCATTTTCTTTTTCAGCTTTTTGTTCTCCAGCTGCCCCCAATGTTAGCACCTGTACCACCACAGTAGTTATCTGAACCAGAAAATTCTCATTGGTGCAATACCCTGAACTCAGCTCCAAATTGAGTTCGGATTTCCCCAGATTTTGTCCTAATGCTCCCATTCTGATCCAGGCTCACACGCTGCGCTTAGTCCTCTGTCTCCTTAGTCTCCTCTGATCTATGATGGTTTCTTGGTCTTTCCTTGACCTTCACAGTTTGCTAAGAACTGCTCAGTCACTTACAGAGTGTCCCTCAGTGTTGTCTGTCCAAGATTAGAGTGAAGCAGCATGTTTTTGGCAGGCATCCCACAGAAACGGTGCTGTGTCCTTCCCGGGTAGCTGCCCCCACCCCCACCCCCCAGAGCTTGCTAGTGCCAGGAGGCCAGCTGCCACCACTGCACTTGGCAGAGACTCAAGGCAGGCAGGGGAGAGGGGACTTTATGGTAGGGAAGGCCCAGAGTCCCCACTGGACGCTATTGGTGTGGAGAAGCCTATGTGATTGGTCAGGAGGTATATTTGGCATTCTCTGGTTGGTCCTAATTTGGAAGCAGGAGCAAAGAAGTAGTCATCAACTGTTTTAGGCTGATTGCTACAGGAATTGTGGTGTGTTCCTTTGTTGGTTGCTACAGAGGTGGCCAGTCAGTTCTACCATCATTCGTGGTCTGGCCCTTGTCCCTGTGTATATTGTCTTTCTTACCTGAAAGGTAAGGGGTGTTTTATTTTATTTTATTTTTGCATTTTTATTGAGGTATAATTGACATATAACATTAGTTTCAGGTGTACAACATGAGTTGATGTTTGTGTATATTGCAAACTGATCGCCACAATAGGTCTAGTTAACATTCCTCACCACACAGTTACAATTTTTTTTGTTTTGCTAAAGGTATTTTTAAGGAACAATCCCAGACCCTCCCAACCCTTAACATAAATCCTCACAAGCCACCTGAAAGCATACAGGTGGCTTACTTCAGAAGTCCCTCAGCTTCCACTCTGAATTGAGGAATGTGCAGTCTACCTTTAAAACAGAGTCTCTTCTGGAGGGAGAGCCACAGGACAGTGCTGTAGTCACCACACTGTACATTATACCCCTAGGTATAATGTATTTATTTTATAAGTGAAAGTTTGTGCCTTTTGACCCCCTTTTTCCATTTCACCCTTTCCCCTAACCCACTCCCACCTCTGGCAGCCACCAGTCTATTCTCTATGAGCTTGGTTTATTTATGAACTTTATTATGAGGTTTATTTATGGTTTATTTATCTGTGAGCTTGGTGTTTTGTTTAGATTCCACCTATAAGTGAGATCATACAGTATTTGTGTTTCTCTGATTTAGGTTCATCCATGTTATTGCAAATGGCAAAATATCCTCCTTTTTTATGACTGAATAATATTCAGTTGAACATATGTACAACATTTAAAAAATCCATTCATCTATCCATGGACACCTAGATTGCTTTCGCATCTTGACAGTTATAAATAATGCTGCAATAAACGTGGAGGTGCAGATATCTTTTTGAGTTAGTGTCTTGTTTCCTTCAGGTAAATACCCAGAAGTGGAATTACTGGGTCATCTGGTAGTTCTATTTTTAATTTTTAAGGAACCTCCAGACTGCTTTCCACAGTGGCTGTGCCAGTTTACAATCCCACCAACAGTAAATGAGGGTTTCCTTTTCTCCACTTTCTTATCAACACTTGTTCTTTTCCTTTTGATACTAGCTATTCTAACAAGTCTGAGGTGATTATCAAACTGTGGTTTTGATATTTCTTGTTGAGGTATAATCAACTGAGATTGATTTGCATTTCCCTGGTGATTAGGGATGCTGAGCACCTTCTCACATCCTGTTAACTATTTGTATGTCTTCTTTGGGAAAATGTCTATTTGGATCCTCTGCCCATTCTTAAATCAGATATGTGTGTGTGTGTTGAGTTGTATGAGTTAAAGATTGTTTTTTAGGAACAAATATTTACAACTAGCCTAATCTAATGTTTTACTCCCCCTACACAGATACTATTTTGTATAAATACATCTTTGAGCTTATGAGTTACTTATGTTTTGAGAAGGCCAAGTGTGGGTTTTGAAACAAACAAAGGTCTGTCTTCTCCCTTAAAATGATGCCTACAAGATACCATCTGGGCTTTGCCTCTTCCTAAAAGTTCTGGCCAGGTGTGCATTTGCTCGTCAAGGAACAACAGTGTCACCCTGAACAACTGGCTGCCCCATCTTACTCATGCCCCCAGGGCCAGGTTGTGATTTGCTTTTCCCTCTTGAGCTCCTGTACCTCAGAAAACACAGGAAACTCGTGACCCCAGAAAGCATCTTTCTGCTGTGACCAGAGACCCAAGAGTGACTCCTTGGTGTAGTTCTTCTGAGATCCCTAGGGATTTCCTCCCCCAATTCTGCAGGTTGCACCCCCATTCTAGGGTTCATTTTTTGCTTCTCTCTTTTTTTTTTTTTTTCCTAACTTAAATTCACCTAAAGCAGAGGTCCCTAATCCCCAGGCCTCAGACCAATACCAGTCCATGGCCTGTTAAGAACCAGGCCATACATCAGGAGGTGAGCTGTGGGTGAATATTTGCAGCCACTCCTCAGCGCTATCATCACCACCTCAGCTCCACATCAGATCACCAGGCATTAGATTCTCACAGGAGCACCCGTCCCTGGTACCAAAAAGGTTGGGGACCGCTGACCTAATTCTGAGGTTAGAACTTAAAACGTGTGTATGTTTGTGCATACACATATTTATATATAATATAAAATATGTAATGTTATAAAACAATTCAACTGAGTAAGTTTTAAAGATCTTATTGGCTTTATTCAATGATTTATAGATCAGGCAGCATCCCATCTAACAGACAGAAAGGAGCTCTATGGAGCTATACAAAGTGAAAGACTTAAAAAGGCAGAAGGAACAAGACAAGGAGGTAATTGCCAAGAGTGGATTGTTTGTGGCAAGGTCATCTTCCTTTAGGGAACAGCAGGGGTGTCAAGCAGATGACCTCATGAGTGCTGACTAGGTAATTCCAGATCGACTAGTTTAAGATTCTACTCCTGGAAGAGGCTGAAACTACAAGACAGATATTAAGTCTCAGTTTGGTGATTTGGGACGTGGCACAAGTGACTCCATTTTGGGCCTGTTGTCTCTTTTTTAACAAAGAAATAACAAAGAATCACAGCCTATAATACAGTGGTTTGAGTTGACACTGGTTGACACTCTTATTCATAAAATCAATTTAATTGGTTGTGATCAATTTTATTGAAATTAAATAGAGGGGAGGGGAAATGGCAGAACAGATTGCACTTAAAAAGAGCTATTTTTTACTTCCCGAAACCTTTCCTTAGGGCATGCATGCATGAGTATATGTGAATTAAGTGAGTGTATGATGAAAATATTTCTTAGTGTAGATAATAGTTAGAAAGATTTCTTAAAGAACTGGTTAGCTAATAAACATGAAAAAATTTTTGAAAGAAAGAAATTTGGTATTACTAGCAACAAGAGAAGAAACAAGTACCACAGAAACAAAAGAACATGAAGAAACTTTTTCATCCAGTTCCCAACTTGGTACAGAGCCCTTGGCTCTTGCTCCAGAGAGAGGGAGGGCAGAGGTGCTGCAGGAACTGCAGGAAGTTGAGACAGGAGCAGGTAGGTGGCTCTGGCATGTAGATTGTGTGCGCCAGCTGAGGTGCACTCACCTTGCTCTGGGCCTCATCCTAGGCCACTTGGGCCATTGGTCACCATTTGACGATGAGCTCTAGACTGCACCCATGGAGCCCATGTTCTTGAGCCCAGCCTGAAGGGCTGGGTGCAGAGAAGTCCCAGCCAGGGTGTCCCCTCACCAATGGCAGAGGGAACCTAGTGACTCTCCTAAGCAGAGAGATGGGGCCTCCCTGGGGTAGGCGTGCGTGAATTCAGAATTGTGGCAATTTGGGGAAAGGGGTCAGTGGAGAGCATGGAGGTGGTCCCTGAGCACTGTGGGAGGGGTTCTGACCAGGGAGAGGAGCTGGGAGTGGGGGGTGGCCACACAGGGGTTGTGTCCTCTCTCTTACTCGTGAGTACGTAAGTGGGGGAAGAAGTGCCAACTGCAGGAGATTCTACACATCAAAAGTCAAATCTGGATTGGATGGATGGGTGATAAAGAGGAAGGCATTAAAAAGTACAAATTACCAGTTATAAAAACAGTCACGGGGATATAAAGTACAGCTTAGGGAGTATAGTCAGTGATATTGTAATAACTATGTATGGTTTAAGGTGGGTACTAGATTTATCGAGGGGAATCACTTCATAAGTTTTATAAATGTCTAAATCACTATATTGTACACCTGAAACTAATATAACTTATGTCAACTGTAATTGGGGAAAAAAATGTCAGCCCCCCCCCCCCCCTTGTCTAGCAAGTCCTCATCACTATTGACAGTGTCCTGGAAACACGTAATCTGCTTCTGGTCTTCACATCTGAGCAGCCTCTCACTTGGATCCAGGTAGGTTCTCCCATCAGTAACAAGCTAGTGGCATTCTCTTGTGAGGACAGACACAAGGCACACATTCCTCCCATTTTTCTGTCCCCTTTCATTGGGACCAGCAGCTGGTGGTGGCCTTACCAGTGCTCAAATCTTCATGCTCATTTCTTGGGGACACAGGACACATTCCAAGGCAAAGAAGTGCCACCTCTCTCCATACCCACCACTATCTCATAACACAGTTGCATTACTACCCCATACATGTAGACAGCCTCTTACTAAAGGTGAAACCTGCCTTTCCCATCATAATCGCAGCTAGGCACATGTCATGTTTGTTTTTTCTTTTGTTCTGGTGACCTGCCTTTTTCTCTGCCTTTTTTGTGTTTGTGTCTTGCTTTTTTTTTTTTTTTTCCCTGCTTTGAAAGAGCAAAGAGCTCTTTATCTTATATAGAAATTATCCTTTGGCCTGAGGGACAGAATCTTGAGACCCTACCCCTCATCCCCCACTCTCCTATCCCTGCAATCCCCCAGGGCAAGAATGTTCCCTTTATTCTCCAATCCTGGAAAACTTCCAGGGGTCACTGGGCACTTGGTGGAAGTGACTGCCAAGCTGAGACTGCCAGTTCTACTGGGGTGGCGCCCACCCCCCCAGGTTTTCCCCTAAAAAAGGCCCTGGCATAGTTTCCAGTGGTTGCCACAACAAATCATCACAAACTGGTTGATTTAAAACAATGGAAATTTATCCTCACAGTTTTGGAGGTTAGAAGTCTGAAATTATGGTGTGTGGCCCGCTCCCTCCAGAGGATCTCGGAGAGGGAGAAGCTTTCCTTGCCTCCTCCAGTTTCTGGTGGCCCCAGGCATTCCTTGGCTGGTGAGGGCGCCACACCAGTTTCTGCCTCTGTCTTCACAGGGCCTTCTCCCTGCCTGTCTCCTTTTCCCTCTGTGTCTTATCACTTGTCCTTGAATTTAGGGCCCACTGTAAATCCACGATGCTCACATACAGAGAGAGATTCTTAATTACATTTGCAAAGATGCTTTACCAAATAACATCACATTCACAGGTTCTGGGCGGACATGTCTTTTGGGGAACACCCTGCAGGCCTTCCCTGTGACCTGCCTCAACACTCTGTCACCTGCAGTGATACATTCTTATAGGTCTACACCAGTTTGTTGACTCTGTCCATTTCCACCGTAGCTAAGTTTCCAGGGCAGGCCCTTGTAAGGTCCAGTGGGCTCCATGAGCAGCCCGAGGTCTGAGCCTGTGAGCACCTGCCTGCTTGGGGAAACTGAGACGTGGGGAGCTTGGAGCAGGAACTGGGGAGGGAACCCAGCCACCAGCACCTCACACACTGCAGATGCACAAAGAGCTGTATCCTTTCAAGAAGGTGGTTCTGTGGAACATGTTCACATTTAACATGCCCACCACAAGACTCAGCACCATCTATGCCCAGATGGCAGGGTAATTCCCAGGGTCCAGAGTGTTGGGGGGGCATGAACTGCAGCTGGAGGTTCTGGGGGTGGGGTGGGGGTGCACCCTACAGTCTCAGTGTACCCTACAGGCTGACACTCTAGCAGTTGGCTTGAAACCACTACTAGGGCCTGGTTTCTGTCTGGACTGTTTCAGATTTACAGAAAAATTACAAAGGCAACACAGCCCCTCCACCTCATACACCCAGTTTCTTCCATTTTAATGTTAATCTTACGTTAGTCATTAGTATAGCAAATTTGTCACAAACTAATGAACTAATTGTTAACCTAAAAAGGAAAAGCCAAGATAAGAGGCAACAGCATTTATTCGAGATCTAAAAGAATAGCTATTGGGGAAGCACTGATTTAGACAGAAACCCAAATAGGATTCTAACTAGAAGACAAAGGCAATGGGTATTTATGAGAAGAGGAAGGGGAACAATTAGATCAGTAGAAGAGAGACATTTCTATTGGTGCAGATGAGCTAAAACAGTGACACTAACTCTGAACAATGTTTTTAATTTTCAGTCTGGTAGTCATCAGTCTACTTTCTGGTATCTGTGGGAACAGTAAAGCAAATACAATGTTACTTTAGGCCCAGTCCAAGGATTATTTTGTCTTGATTTAACCTTCCAAAAATTTGAGGCATAAGGCACACAAGGCAAATCCTCTGTGATGGCAGCTCCGGCTCAATTTTAAAGTGAGTCCTACCACTCCTTTTCCCGCCCTCACCCCCCAAAAAAAACTACTGATGCGTTATTATTAACTAAAGCTATGGGATATTTAGATTTTCTGTTTTCCCGACTGCCCTTTTTCTGTTCCAGGATCTCACACAATTAGTCATCATGTTGCCTTAGTGTAACATACGCTTCTGGGCTGAGCAATTTCTCTGACTTTCTTGGTTTGATGACCTTGACAGTTTTGAGAACTGATGAGGTGTGTTGTAGGTTACTCTCAATTGGGATTTGTGGTGTTTTTTCTCACAATTGGACTGGGGTGACAGGTGTGGGATGGGGGACAACAGAGGTGAAGCACCCTTCTCAGTACATTGTGACCATGGCACATACCATCAACCTGACTTATCACTGCGATGTTGACCTTTATCACCTGGCTGTGGTGTCTATCAGGAATCTCCTCTGTAAAGCTTTTCTCTCCCCATTTCCCATGCTGCTCCCCTTGGAAGTAAGTCACTATGTACAACCCACACCTAAGGGTTGGGAGTCCCGCTCCCCCTCCTCGAGGGCAGAGCATCTGCACGAATTACTTGGGATTCCTCAAATGGGAGAGTTGTCTCTTCTCCCCCACTTACTTATTCAGTCATTCATCTATATTAGTGTGGATGTATGCATATTTTAGTCTTTGGATTATAATCCAGTACTGCTTTATTGATATTGTTGTTCTCAGCTTTGGCCACTGGGAAGTCTTTGACCCAGCTCCTGTGTCCCTTGCTTTTGGTTTTCCCCTGGCACCTCAGGGTGCTCCAGGCTCATCCCTACGTTTCCTGCTCTGTCCTGGAAGCAGTTGTTTCTCTAGAGCCAGGGCCTGTTTTGAGAAGGAAATAGCAACGGGGCTCACAGAGCAGAATCCTACTTGTGCTTTCTAGAACATTCCACACCGGCACTGATGTGGGCTGCCTGGGAAGACCCAGAGAGCCGGAGGAGTGCTCATGGCCTTCTCAGGGAACACCTGAATCATTTTCATCATTTTAAAGTGTGGGAACCAAGACCTCAAAGGACACTGGTACACGGTATCATCTCAGTGACATTTGTCCTTCACCTTTTCTTCCTCTCGGTCCCCTCACTGCAGTTTGCTGAGCTTTGCATGCGCTTCCACTTGGAGGATAAATGTAGGTTTCCAGTGACAGATCATCAGGTATTAGGGCCCTTTGCTATAAGCTCGGCTGCAAAGAACAGGCAGCCACACCGTAAGAAAAAGATTAATTTCCTAAACTTGTTTCTGTGGACAGGTCTAAGTTGACTTGAGCCCAGGGGTTTTTGGCTCTGGGCAGGCGGGGCCCTCAGGCCTCCATGCCTTATAGCCCACCATGCCCCTGCCTATTGCTGTGTGACCTCTTTGGGGTGGCTTAACCTCTCTGAGCCCATCCACCCAGTTGGTACTAAGTTAAAATAACTTATTTGTGACAATCAAAAAGGCTTTTGTAAACAATCAAGCCATCAGTGCAGGGAACTGTGGCATCTGGATGCTGGTGCAGTGTCCTTCCCTTGCAGGGAGAAAGATTCCAAGTTAGGAAAACGACACCAGCACAGACAGTTTTGGCTTCAGGTGACAAGCAGATGAGGCAAGTGAGGAAGGTCCCTTCTCACCAGGTCTCGTGTCCCCTCTTGTTCCCCAGGACCGGGTCTCCGCCGTCTCCAGCAGCCTGGAATGGGTAATGGTGTTAAAGAAGGCGCGGTGCGATTGCGTGAGGATGCCGAGGCCATCCTGCCCTCACCTGTCTCCTCAAAGGCAAGTACCCGGCATCCCCATGAGCATTCTCATGGGTCCCTCTCCTGTGCATGTACACTTATCACAGGTCACTCCCCACATACACTGGGGCAGGGCTGCATCAATGTGAGGCCATGGCAGAGAGGCACTGACCACCCCATTTTCGATGTGAATCCGGCCACTGACCACCTTGCAAAAAGCCAAAACCTCACCCAAATTGGCTAGAAAGTCAGAAGATGTTCTTGAACCCCTTTTCTCACTCAGATTTGCAAATGGGAAAGAATCAGTAAAGTCAAGGTTGGCCGAGAGGGAGGGCCCTACTGGTGGGGTTTGCTCTCAGCTCTGGAGTTCATCTCTGATTCCACCCTTGGATTGAAGAAAAGCTATATTCCGTCTTAAAGAAATTGGATTGGCCCCATCCTTGTTCACCTAGAAGCCAAGAACAGTAGAAGTTCTCCCAGCCGAACCTGAAACACAGACTGACCCAGCCCCACAAGGAAACCCCTCCGAGCTCCCAGGGCCTGGCTGAGGTGCCCTTGGGAAGTTCTCAGAGTCCACAGGCTCAAAGGCTGAAGTGGTGTCATCGTTCCAACTCTCCTGACTGTTCCCAAATTCTGGGTTGCCCCAAGGAGCACCAGGCATGTGGGAGGACTGGTTTCAGGGTCAGCATATGGGGCCACCATCACCAAGCCATGTGAGGCAACGAGGGCCAAGCCTACAGCAGGCATACTGTTTCTCCCAGTTTAGTGAACTTCCCAGCAGAGCATGAGGGAGATGCTGCTGCTCTGCCATCTGGATGGATCCTGGCAAAAGGCCCATGCCCATCATATACCCAGGCACCCAGAACCAGTCTTCCTCCTTACTGGCCGCATGCCCAACATCTGTCTTGGTCTGCTTGGCCAGCCTAATGCAGGAGCTCACCCTACAAATTGCATTTCTTTGGTTAAGAATCCCAGCGTCGTCTTGTAGCATTTGTGGCCATGAAGAGCCTCTGTAATAGTCTGTCACCTCTCTGTCAGTGTTCTGCCTCACACTTCAGTTGCAGGCTCCCTCCATGTAATAGACATGGACATGCTAACCATCTGGTGATACCTGTACCAAGCTCTTCAAAGAATAAAGTTTCATACCTAAACAAGACCAATCCCATCTGTCCTTGGAAGCTAAGCAGGGTTGGGCCGGTTAGTTCTTGGATGGGAGACCACCTAGGAGGTCAGGTGCTGTAGGCCTAAAAAATAAATAAATAATAAGGTATTGTAAGCTGACAAGGTCTTTGCAACCTGTGAGGTCAACCAAGGGTTGCCTCGCCTAAAAAAAGAAAAAGAATAAAGTGTTATAGTCATTTAAGAGCCTCTGGAATCATGGGCTGGAGGCGGCAGCAGCAGCCTTTTCTGTTGAGCCAGGAAGTGGGCCCACAGCAAGTCCTAGAGCCACCCCAAGGGCAGGGTCTAAGGATATGTGTGTTCCAGATGCACAGAGCTTGCCTTAGGGCTATAAGAACTGCAGACTGCAGAAGGACATAAGACTGCAGAAGGACACAGAAAGGATATACTGGCTTTCCCTCCAGTGCCAGCAGGCACATAGGCTGTCCTGGGGTGTTCCTTCTGCTCACAGTGGGCATAAGCAATCTCTCATGGCTTCACAGAAAGAAGCTGAGGCAGGGAGCTCATGCCAGGAGCACCAGGGAGACTTTCAGCATCTGATGTCCACACCTCTCAAAGCCAAAGGGACCAGATGACCTTGCTGTGTGACCCAGAAAAGGCAGGGGTCCCCAGTGACAGGCCTGTGTGAAGTAATGAGCAGATCGAACCCGATGGTGAAGTTCGGCCTCAGAAACATGGGAGGGAAAACATTGCCGTGGAATTTTTCTATTAGGAGTGGGCAAGGCAGGCAGAGGGGGTGCTGGGATGGTACGGGAAAGGGGCTGGAACCATATGGAGACAGGAGCCGGATTGCAGAGCACAAGGACCCTGGGAGCACTTGGGACACTCAAGAGGATCTGGGAGTGGGACCTGGACCAGGAAATCAGAGAGGCTATCTGGTCACAGCAGTCAGGACAGTACCCAGACTCAGGCCAGGAGTGTGGACAGATTCAGGACCCAACCCTTCATTACTGGGCTACCCACTGATATGAGCAAACTCAGAGGCCCTGGGCCCTACCACATTCACTCAGACCCAGGCTGCCAATTGTACCCCCCAAATGTCCTCACAGCCTCCCCTGGTCACAGCCTCTGCTATCTCCATCTTGATTTCTGTAGGAGCCACCTCTTCTCTGGTTACAGTGAAAATGGCCCGTCCACCTTCTGTGCTTCTCCATGTCTCTTTAGGCAAAAGCCAGCCTCCTTGAGGGGCCCCCCACCAAATGGGTGACTGTGTGCCTTTGAAGATTTAGTTCATGTCTTACTTACTGATGGCCCCATAGGGGATGGGGGGCTCAAACATACCCCGACCCTGTACTGCATGTCTCCAGGCCCCTTAGGGTGCCTGGTCCGCGTGGGACTTCATGGATTCCTAGGACCACTGAACAACCTGCCCCCTCGCCATCCCTGCTCATTGCAGATCAAGGAGAGATGGGGCACCTCTGGTCCAGGACATTCCAGAGTGCTCCCCAGCTGCTTGTGAGAGTCAGCTGGAAGTATGGAGATTCCAACCCAATGAGACTGCTCAGGGCTCAGATGGACATGCGAGGGAAGGAAGGAAAGAGGGCTGTGCAAGGGGGGCTTGGGGAACTTTAAGAAGATGGGGAAAGTGCTAGACCCGAGGCTGGCAATGGGGGCACGTGATGCAGGTCAGCCACTGTCACCATTATACTCTTTTTGACACTGGATCCTGAAGTCCTGACAGAAAGATGTGGAAAGGGGACATGCCAACAGGGTCTGCCTGCCTGACACCCCATGCCAGACCCCTTACTCCCTGAGCACAAAGCCCTCGTGACTTTGCCTGAGACACTGCAGTGCACATGAGAGTCCAGCACACAGGTGGATGGAGCCAAGGCCTGCACGTGGGAAGGGTCAGGGGTGCCTCATGTTTGGAGTCAGTCCCACTGTGGCTGCCTCCAAGAACAGAGAATCTTACGGGTTGGCTCAGACAATGTGTCACCTCTCACATGGATGGTCTCTTACCTGGGAGGTTTTCACTGTGTCCTGTGAAGATTCTGGACCTCCCAGGGCTTCAACACTCAAACCACTGTGCATCTCTCATCCCTGGACCAGCAAAGGGGGGTTGGTGGGGTGGGGGGAAGTATTCCTCTTGGTGCCATCCCCAGCAGAGCAGACCCCTCCTGTATCTCTCCAACGACAGACTGTATTTGTGTGTTTCTTGCAGAGTGATCACAGGCAAGTTCTCAGCTCCCTCCTGTCCGGGGCCCTGGCTGGCGCTCTTGCCAAAACGGCAGTAGCGCCCCTGGACCGAACTAAAATCATCTTCCAAGGTAAATGCTATCTGTCCATCTGTCCTTTGCAGTAGAGTTGCTTCCAGGCAGTCACCCTCCTCCTCCACAGAGTTGCAAAGTACACTGCAAATTTTTTAAATGTCTTCTAAATCCACTTAGAAGCCCTACTAGTGTCCTATGGTTGTTGTCACACACCATGCAGCTTAGAACAGGAATTTGCTTTGTCACAGTTGAGAGGACAGAAGTCTGAAATCAAGGTGCTGGCAGGGTGGTTCCTTCTGGAGGCTCTAGGCGAAGAGCCTTCCTTCCTTTTCCAGCTCTAGGTGTCCTTGGCTTGTGGCCACATTACCCCAGTCTCTGCCTTCCCTCAATGCCTGTATCCTTTCCTCTTATAAAGACACCCCTCATTAGATTAGGGCTACCCCACCCCAGTACAATCTCAGTTTAATTTAATGACATCTGCAAAGACCCTGTTTCCAATTAAGGTAAGTCACAGGGACTAGGGGTGAAGACATGGACATGTCTTTTGGAGGGCTCAGTTCAAGAAACCAGCTCCCTCTCACCTCAGGGTTAAGCAGGCACAGGGTCCCTTGAAGATGAGGCCTTTCTGTTCTGCAGACAGTGACCACGCATGCTTGGTGCTGGACAGGAGGATGCTCACAACCTGCGACCCCTGCCTCTCAGCCGTTTGGGAGGAGAGGCCCTCCCCAATTCCTTGAGCTGGTCCACCTACCCTCTTTGTGCCTCAGTTTCCTCATCCATACAATGAGGGCAATAACAGGCACACAGCTGAGCTCCCCTGTGTCAGCTGCATTGTTACCTGACAAACGCGCTATGTAGCACCCTCCAGGGAGCTCCGTGTAACTCTGAAGGCAATTCATGTGCACAAACGTCCACACACACGAGAGTGCAGGGGCATCCCGGGAACACATCAGAGGCTCAGGAAGTGAGGCGGGGGAGTCTGCAAGACTGAGACCCCTCATGGCCCGTGTTGCTGGATCCTTGTGGTCATGATGGCTCCAGCCTCTGATGACAGTGCACCAAGGAGCAGGGGAGTGAGCTGGGCAGCAAGGGAGGGTGGGAGAGGCAGGTTAGGGGCACCTTTACTGGTCCATCAAGAAGAGAAGGCAGATCCCAGAAAAGACCACCCTGGCCTTGTCCCAGGTGAACCTGAGTCCCTGGTCTGGTCCTCACATGGCTGATGTCTGTGACACCTTCCTCAGAGGGATTTGGTTGGAGTCCAGCCTGGTGTGAGTGCTGAGTATTGGCCCTCCAGAGACATGTCATCCCACAAGCCCCTGTAGAGACCATCACTGTCCTGGGGTCAGATGGCAGCTCAGTCCCCCTTCTTGGGGACAAGTTGGCATGCAGAGGGGCCTGGGCACAGAGGGTGAGGAGGTTCCTGGGAGGAGAGTAACCCTGCTCAGGACTCTCTGTTCTCAGTCCTTGGGGGCAGGGAAGAAGGGGAAGGCTGCTGTCACTCTCCAGTTCAGACAAGACCCCTGCAATAGGAGTCACACACACTTGGGGTGGAGGGTCCTGTCCTTCACATCTAACAGTCTATGTTGTGTTTTTGTTTCCAGTGTCTTCAAAGAGATTTTCTGCCAAGGTGAGTCACTAGATCACCGATCCCTGACTGTGGGGCTACCCGCTGCCCTACCCGGCTGGCAGGAGGCGGTGGCACCCTGGGGACAGAGGGAGTAGAGAGACACTTTTCAAGGTTCTTTTCTGCTTTGGTTCCCCCCAGGCTGGTTCCTGGGAGCCTAGGTGACCGAGGCCTCCCTGACCGAGGCCTGCTAGGCCCCAGGCCCAGGATCACCTGTCCTGGCACACTGAGCTCTGGTCACAGCACACCCTGGGAACTGACAGGAGACCCCGTATCCTTGGGGTGGTGGAGAGGGGACTTGATGTTCTAAACTCATGTTTTCATATTTGATTTATTTTTAAACAGAGCAGGTATTAATAAAGAAAAAGAATATTTTTAAAAGCTAGGCTACTAGACAAACACCAGCAAAACACCCTCAGCGTGGGGTTCTGAGCCTGCTTTGCCAGCCTGGTCTCCCTGCTGGACTAAATGGGCAGGGTGTTCACAGGAGGGGGGAGGGGAAGGGGCGGGGAAGTGAAGAGGAGGTAGGTGGAGGCATTGACCTTGCCCCGCCCCCACCCAGGAGGCCTTTCGGCTGCTCTACTTCACCTACCTCCACGAGGGCTTCTTAAGTCTGTGGCGCGGGAACTCAGCCACCATGGTGCGCGTCGTGCCCTATGCCGCCATCCAGTTCAGCGCACACGAGGAGTACAAGCGTGTCCTGGGCCACTATTACGGCTTCCGCGGAGAGTGAGGCCCCCATCCCGCACCCCCTCTCAACTCCCTCCTGTCCCCCTGCTCTCCTGTCTTCCACACACTCACCGCATCAGAACTCAGGCCCTGGGAGGGCCTGTCATTCATTGATCAGATCTCAAAGCTTTGCCACCAAGAAGCCAGCCCACCTGTCCTTGGTCCTCCTCCCCCATGGGCATACCTGTGGGCAGAGGGCTGAGCCTCCCTCCTCTGGGTCTTGGGGTCTCACAGTCTGTCTTTGCCCCTTCCCCGCTTTCAGAGCTCTGCCCCCTTGGCCCCGCCTCCTCGCAGGGGCCCTCGCTGGAACCACAGCCGCTTCACTTACCTACCCCCTGGACCTGGTCCGAGCGCGCATGGCTGTGACCCCAAAGGAAATGTGAGTCCTATCACGGTGACCCTCATCAGCATTGGTGACTCTGTCTAGTTAGGCCCCAGGTCGGTTCCCTCTGTCTGACTTTTGGGGTCTGAGTCTGGACCTCTGCATCCAGGCCACAGGGGAAGCTGTAGTGTCAACACTCCACCACGTAGACCCTATATGGTACAATAAGGGCAGGCCAGGCATGCAATCCTGAAGCTGTTCTAGAAGGTTCTCTAAGCCTGAAGGTCGGTTCTGGTTCTGTCCAACTAGTCTTCATTTTGAATTGAACATAGATGCATTAAACAGGTACAGGAAAGAGAGAGCTGAGTACATGGATGATGCCTGTGGTGAAAGTTGAAAATGGCCTTGGACATGCATTATAGCTCTCTAACGCCAAAGCTTTTGCCAGGTGTTTGTTTATGTTCCTTAAATAGGGGAAGCGTCAGCATCCAGACCTGCCCTCACTGCAGAGGAGCCTGGAATTAATGAGTTAAGGC
The DNA here is from genome assembly GCA_030015415.1 of Cynopterus sphinx. Lineage (NCBI taxonomy): Eukaryota > Metazoa > Chordata > Mammalia > Chiroptera > Pteropodidae > Cynopterus > Cynopterus sphinx. The sequence continues at coordinate 48,724,223 of CM057390.1, read as the reverse complement.
CAGTGGCTCCTCCCTGTAGGAAGCCCCAGCCCACCCGCTGGTTGCTCTGTCCTCGCAGGTACAGCAACATCTTTCACGTCTTCATCCGCATCTCCCGGGAAGAGGGGCTGAAGACCCTCTACCACGGCTTCACACCCACCGTGCTGGGGGTCATCCCCTATGCAGGGCTGAGCTTCTTCACCTATGAGACGCTCAAGAACCTGCACAGAGGTGAGGAAGGGGTGTGGGGCAGCACCCTCAGTTCACACGGACCTGGAGACCCCACATTAGGACCCCTGGATCAGGCAGGCTGGGGGCTGAGGGTCTGATTCAAGAGAAGGCAGACGACATCAGGCCACTCCTGGAAAACCTGGATTCACAACATTAAATGCCTTGTTTTAAGAGCAACCTTGTGACATTGAGTGTGTTGCCCAGAGTGTTGGCAGCCACTTGTGCAACCACAGGCACCTGCACAAAGCCTATGGGTAAAACCTAGGTGGAGGAGGAGTGCCCACTTGTGTTTTGGTAATTCTGAGAGTTTTGAAAAGTACAGGGAACACTATAACCGCCCCTCTAAATGCTGGCCACATCCTCTCTGTGGTTGGAAATACTTGTGCATTTATATGTGGCAAGAATAACGTCTCATCTTGTTTCCTGGCTATAATAAGTACATGGAGTGGAGGAGTCACCTCCTGCACCTCTGGGCAGTGCAGCTCTGCCTCAGCCGCTGTGGAGTCCATCCTGCTGAGTTCCATGGCTTTGTCGGTCGGTCGCATCCTTTTAGCTATGGGGTGGGCCTCCTTCTGGAGGGGTGTTTTGGGCCATTGTCAGATTTTCTGTGATCAGTGGACATCCAGGAGTGCCTACTTGTGCAAGGGTCCGATTTTGGTTTTATTCTTCTGGCTGCTGCACTTGCCCTGGGGCCCTGTCCCCACATTTATCCCCTGGTCCCCACATTTATCCCCTGGGTTACCGTTGGTTAAGTAACGTTTTGCCTGTGTGGTGAGTGAACAGCAGTATGTCCCCATTTTTAATTCCTAGTTTTCAATTTAAAACACATGTACGTGTTTAGAGAAAGTCTGTTATCAGTCCCTTTGGACCCAGCAGGCAGTGCTGGGTGTTCACCGTTGTGTGTGTGTTCTCAGGCCCCTGAGCAGGGCCCCCGTGGGGTAGCAGGGAGAAGGTCATGGATGTCTTACGTTTCTAGAGGGAAGACAGGACTGATTCCATGGGAGCTCGCGCTTAGTCTTTTAGACCTGGTTATATTTTTTTTTTCTTTGTGCTTTTCTGACTTTTAAAAATCTTTTATTTCTTTAAAAAAAATAAAAATGACCTGGAGGTGAGGAAGGGGTCCTGGTGAGAAGGCTCAGGGAACCCAGTCAAGCCCTGAAACTCGGGGGCCACGCAGCCGGGCTCGCACAGGTGCACAGGGAGCGCCTGTGGGCCCCGGTGTGTGCTCGGGCACTGGGGTGCGCTCCCCGGCGGCGCCCTCACGCTCCCCCCGCCCTCCCCGCAGAGTACAGCGGCCACCGGCAGCCCTACCCCTTCGAGCGCATGATCTTCGGCGCCTGCGCGGGCATCATCGGCCAGTCGGCCTCGTACCCACTGGACGTGGTGCGGCGGCGCATGCAGACGGCTGGCGTCACGGGCCACCCGCGCGCCTCCATCGCCCGCACTCTGCGCACCATCGTGCGGGAGGAGGGCGCGGTGCGCGGCCTCTACAAGGGCCTGAGCATGAACTGGCTCAAGGGCCCCATCGCGGTGGGCATCAGCTTCACCACCTTCGACCTCATGCAGATCCTGCTGCGGCGTCTGCAGAGCTAGGGGCCTTGGCAGCTCTCGGGACGGGGAACCCACGGGGGGACCGCTGACCCCCAGTGTTTTGGATCTCGGAAGCGAGGGGGCAGGGGCCGCTCGATTTTGCCCCGGAGCCACGTGTCGAACAAGCAGGTGGGCCTGAGGGCCTGGGCCCGGAGCTTCTGGTCTGGAAAGCCAGAGGCCCTTGAAGTGCGGTTTGGGGACGGGCTGGCTCACCGCCTCTCTTCCCTCCTCCCTGGGCCTGGCGCTGCCTCCCGGAGGTACCCCCTGAATGCCCTCATGCTGGAGTGGCCAGCGCCTCCTGGAACTCTGTGTCCTTGGACAGGCTTCTGGGTCTAATGACCCTGTCCCCACTGGGCTCAGAGCCAGGCTCCGCCTGCCCCTTGTCCTGGGTCTATGCTCAGGGAGGGGGAACTGGACAGTGCAGGAGAGGTCTGGCCTACCCTGTCCATGATGGGACCAGTCTCCTGCTCAGTGTGGCTACAAATGCAGCCTCTTACCCACGCCACCCCTGTCCTGCCTTTATTTCCCAGGTGACATGACTCCCTCCATCCCCAGACCCTTCTGCTCTGGATCAGCCTTGTCTGAGAGTATTTTCCTGGTCCTGACTCCATACCAGTGTAGGGACCTGGAGCTCGTCTTCCCCACTGTTGCCAGCCCCTTGGCAACACCCATGGAGGCTGGACCTGAGGCCCTGACCCTCTGTCCACAGGGTTGTCTGATATCCTTGAACGAAGTGCATGGAGGTGGCTGGCAGCCTTGATCGTCCCCAAATGGGAACTTCCAAGATAGTGTACATGGCCAGGGGTGGGAAGCTCAGAAGAGTCAGGGGACCCCCTGGGAGCTGGTCTCATGGAGAAGTTCCCAGATCCCTTGGGTGTCACAGTGATGGAGGAACACCTATTTCCTAATGATGTTTGTAGTTTATTGACTTTGTTTTTCAATTTGGCCAGCCCTGGGGCTCATCACGGTAAACTGACTGGTCTGATCTGGTTCTAGGACAAGGTTGGCTCCACCCCACCATGTGTGAAATGACCTGTGTGCTTGCCCCACACACGTTTCCAGTTGTGACTTTCATTTCTTTCCTTCATTCTGTTCCCTCTGTTCTCACCTTGGACTTGTGTCTGTTCTTGCATGTGTCCATCAGCCAGCCCCAGTCTCATACCCAGACTCTTGTTCCCAGAGGCCCAAGTAGCCTGTGATATGACTGTCCTATTGGGTGAGTGTCCCACCTCTTCTCCCCGCCCCACCCAGTGTGCAGGAGAGGCAGGGTCACCCCTCACAGAGAGATGGGATGGGGACCCAAGAGCCCCAAGCAAGAGAGAGCAGCAGGGACTGGGGGTCCACCCCAGGCAGCTGAGACTAGGTGACTGGCTGGGCAGTACCCTACTTAGGATTACAGGCTGGGCAGGAGTGGGAGAGTCCCCCAGGTCCTGCTGGACCCAGTGTGCCTCCCCAGGGTGGCTCCCAATCCAGTGGGCCTTAGTGCCACCCCCATTCCTCTAGTGCCACACACAACTGGATGGGCACCCTCCGCAGTCACACCCCTCCCTACTGGCTGCCTCTCCTGGTCTGGAGTTATTTTGATGCCATGAAGACACTTTGTTTATATATAATGTTTATATATTTTAAAGATTTGTGCCAAGAGAGTATATTTAATAAAAATTAAAATGACTTTTTCTCCTGTCCACGTCTCTTTTCTTAGGCTCTAACCCCTACCCCACCCACTCACCATGAACCTAAAATAGGGTTGAGGTTATTTTGACAGATTTTTTTTAAAAGTCATGAGTAAACATTTAAAAAATGTAATTGAATTGTTCATTCATACTATGATTTTCTAGAAAATCATAACCCAGAAGGGTTTACCAAGTAGGCGGGCCTCCTAGTTCCTTCTGCAGGGGCATCCACATTTACCAGAGATCCTGTGCATACATACTTGTACCTTTGGGGACATCAGTCAAAATGGGCCACTGCCCATCCTGTGTGCACTGCTCCAAAATCCCCAGATTTCTCTCTCCTGAGCCCTGTGTGTGTTCTGTTGCATGTTGGGGGCTCCACTTCACAGATGGCTGAGGACTTTGGTGCTGAGTGTCCCCATCTTCAAGGGCAGAAGGGTGAGGCCACCATTGGTCTATCACATGGCCATGAAAGAACATGCAGGGTGCACCAACCAGAGGGGGAAGCGAGAGCCTCGCATGGGTCGTAAGCAATGCGCTATTTACTTATTTACAATTTAACCCCATTTATTTGCTCATTCCTGAGTTAGCTTTTTGTCATCAGAAATAACACTGTGATTGCCACCCTTGCTCCTGCATCCATGGGTGAGAGTCTCCCAAGATGTGTCCAGAGGGACCAGCCAACTGTGGAGTCACCTCTTCCAGGTGCCACCAAAGTGCTCCCCAGCATGGTCATGTCAATGCAGGTGCCCATGGGCATTATGCAGAGTCAGGCCACACCCTAGCTAGCATGTATGGTGGCCTCCAACTCCTGCCTTTCTGGGGTGCCATGTGGTACCTCCTTGCTGTTTTAGTCACATCTTCCTGTGATCCCTTATAAGCCGTGGTGTCCCTTCATGATTGTTAGCTGTTTATTTCCCTCCTCTTAGTCATTCTGTACACTGCAGCCCTGGACAGCAGGCCTGGTAGGAGAGGCAAGATGTTCTTTAGTTACAAGAGCAGGAATCTTGTATTTTTGTGTCCCAGCAAGGCAGGAATGGGTGTGACACCAGTACACTGGAGAGAAGCAGCTGCAGCTTCTTCCCCCAAGCCCCTGAACTCAGTGGGCCTCTTGCACCTCCAGGGAGGGGTGGGTTGAGGTTCCCAGACTTGTGTGTACCCTGGGATCTCTACTCGAGACAGGCAGTGTCACGGGTGATGCTGCTCTGACTCTCGATGTAAAACATTTTTTAAAAAACATGCCGTGGAGCCATGGGGAGGCAGGTGGGAATCCTTGAGAGCAACTAAAGGGAGGCAAAGACCCTCTCTGGGGTATTGGGGAAAGCACCCCACCCCGCCAGGCCTGGGGATTCCCTGCAGGGTGTGTCAGGCTGGAGTCTAACAATGGGGACCCATTGAGTGTTTGAGCAGATGATGGTAGGGGGAGCTCAGGTAGGGAGCCAGGCTGGGGTCTGGGCATGTGGATAGAGGCAGGGTCTGTGGGCTGAGAAGGTCCCGAAGGACCAAGAAGCCCCTGCCCCAGGGCCCAGGCTGGGCACCCACCTTCGACTCGGGAGACCAGACCCACTCGTTCCCTAAGTTGTGTCTTTCTAGGGAATTGTCACTTCCAGATGACTTCTGATAATTCCTAGTGTTCCCTTAAGATCTTATTGTCTCTCCCTTGGTTATGACTCCTCTGCCTTCTCAGCCTGTGGTTTTCGATAGCACCGAGAGGGGCCCAGGTCCCAGCTACTTTATCATCTGGGCTGTCACGGACGGATGTTTATGTCCTCCCCCAAATCCCTGTGTTGAAGCCTAAAGTCAGTGTGGTGTTAGGTGGGGTTTGGGGAGGTGCTTAGGGTTAGATGAGGTCGTTAGAGTGGGGCCCCACAATGGGGTCAGTGTCCTTACAAGAGTCACTAAAAACAGCTGGCTCCCTCTCTGCCCTCCGCCCTGTGAGCATTATCTACAGCCCAGAAGTGGGTCCTCTCCCGAGCCACACCAGCACCCCGATCTCAGACTTCCAGCCTCCAGAACAGAGAGAAATCAATTGTTTATCAGCCACCCAGTCTATGCAGCCAGAATGGATGAAGCCACTGGCAAACTGGTCCTTCTCTAAGTCGGGGCCCATATCGCTTTTCCTAGCTCCATTCCAGAAAGTCTGTGTGGCAGGTCTGGCTTTTTCTCTCAGAAGTTGGGCACCCTGGGAGGCCCTCATGGTCCCTAATCAAGGTGCCCCCTCAATTAGGGAAAGAAGGATCTAGGGTTGGGATGGAGTCTCTAGCAAAGCCCCCCTCTGCCACTGGCCGAGCAGGGTGGTGGCAGTGGGGGTTGGGGAGGACGCTGCCAACAGGTTTCCCATTGGTCTAGGTAAACGAGAAAGAGGTTAACAGGAAAGATGGAGCTGATGTGACTGAGGGGTTGGACATGTGGTACTGGACATGCTGGCCGAGCTGGCCAGGGCCATAGAAAAACTGGGATTTGCTGACAAGCATGTGGGGCCCCATGAGAGGGGAGGCTGCAGGGGAGGAGGGAAGAACCTACAGGGTGGCCAGGGAGTTGGGTAGTGACCAGGCAGCAACTGGTGGGGAGAACAGTGAGGGCAGGAGGAGGCCTGAGGACTTGGCAAAGTTCCAGCTCAAGTGGGTGAGCCTCAGGTTCTGTTTGTTTGTCTGGTCGTCTTTGCACTGGTTTTCTCCTTGGTTGACTTCTCTTGAGGTAAAGGTTTGATTTGTTCAGGGGTTTTCTTTTTCTTTAATTCTCCTTTTCAGCTGGTTTGGAAATTATAGTCTGTCTCTTGTGACGCAGGGTTTCTCAGCATTGGCACTGCTGACATCTAGGGCCGGGGCATCCTGTGTTGGAAACCATCCTGGGTACTGTGGGGGGTTGAACATCTCTGGCCTACACCTACCAGATGCCATTAGCCTCTTCCCCTGAAATCATGCCAACCAAATGTCTCCAGACATTTCATTGACTAATGTCCCTTTCAGCCAGAATCATCCCCTCCCATGAGCAGCACGGATGTGTGGTGGTTGCCAATTATCAAAATTTGATATTGTCAATTAACAAAAACGAAAATACCCTCCCTCCCTCTAAAAACACAGGATCTTGACCACCAGCTTCCATCTCCCCTATTTTTGACTGTGGTTCTACCTTATTTTTCTCATTCTTACATCCTTTTTGTATATGTGAAATGTGTAACAACGAGTCTGTAAATAGCTATGAGATTTGATGCAGAGCAGTGAGAGGTGCAACTGTCACCATTCTTTCTGCTTCGGCTGTCCTATGAATGCTGCACCCCATTGTGCCTGTGCTTGACATGTCACTACATTGCTTTTGTTTTTGGTGTTTGTACCTTCCTGTGTCCCTAAGCCACATGACACTGAGATCCAAAGCAGAGAACATGCACAGCCATAATTGAGTGAGGGGACAGGTGGCCAGAGGTGCCGCTGCAGGAGGAGCTATGCCCAGTGGGCCCGGGGCCACTGGATGTCAGCTCACAGGGAGTCCCTGATAACTCCTGAGGTGCCATAGGACAGTGCAGGTCGGCAGTGCTCTATCACATTTTGATTCTTGGGCCAGTAGGTGTGGCCCGTTCTGTCCTCACTGGGAACTGGTCTTTGTTCTGAAACTTCCCACAGACATGCCTTGGGATGGGGTTCATGTCACCTAGCATCAGGGATATGGAACCTTCTGGTCCTGGGAGTTCCCTTTGCATTGTTCCATGGAGTGTCTCCTTGTTTGTTTGGATTTCTCCTGCTAGAACTCTCATTATTTTGAAGATTCTTCTTCTGATTCCAATCTAATTTCCTTTGTTCTTGTTTTGCCTTTTTTGTTGTTCCTTCTGCAGGATTTCTGCAACTTTATTTTCCATCTGCTTTTAGTCTACAAGAGCTCAAAAAGAGAAAAAAGGTTCTTCAGACATTCCTTTTTAGTAGTGTTCTGTTCTTGTTTTGTAGATACAATCTCTTTCCTCTGAGAACATCTAGACTGTGTTTTATAAGTTCTCGTCTCGCTGTAGAATCAATTTCCCTAAGTTTCTTTTTTTTTTCCCCCCCGTTTGGATGTTTTCCATACTTGATACCTCCTCAGGTCTCTGGACACTCCTGGCCATCTGCTCATAATGAAGAATAGGGACTGAGACAAGCAGACTGGAAGACCAAGTGAGTGTGGGGCACACGTGGACTCACAGCTAAGCTGGTGGGTGATGGGAACTCCATGGTGCCAGTGTCATTAAATCTTTCTTCTTGGGCCAACTGAGTTCCACAGGGGCCTTCAGTTTCATTCCTGGAAAGTTCTAGAATCTACACACAAGGGTGAGGGATGGTGGCTCTCTTCATGTAGTATTCATTATGTGTAGCCACCTAATCTCATTTGCCACCATATCCCCTACCAAGCATGGCTTCCCTCTTGGCTGTGCAGTGGTGTCAAGGGAGAGACACAAGTGCCTGAGAACTTTCCCAGCAGCTTCCACACCAGCAGGCTCTGTGTCTCACCCCCACCTTCAGCCTGGCCTGTCGGGACCCAGTGCAGTCAGTCAGTGCCTGTGGAAGTTTCTACAGGTAAATCCAGTTATTTCCTGGTCTTCAGGACTGGTGTCCATGGGCCTGACAGTTAACTGTGGCTCTTCCCTTAATTTCCACCTTCTGAAACATTCAGCTGCCTCTTTTATTGGAGATTTGAGGATGAAAATTAGATGATGCATTTAGTTCACCTTCACCCAGGTTTTAACCCTTGTTTTAAGTATACATTTCATGTTTATCCATGTAACAAAACCAGAGTTTCCAAAGTCAAACACCACTCTAGGAAAACAGCATGGGATGCTGCCTGGTTCATAAGTTGTTGAATAAAGCCAATTAAGATCTTTACAGTTTACTTAGTTGAATTTTGGCTTTTCTGCTATGTGTTTGTTGCTATATATACGTGCACACCGGGTTCCCACCATGTGGCCAGAAAAATTCTGGAGTCAGAGGGCTCCTCATCCTCCTCCTCCTGGGTCACCATGGCCTGAACAATGTGCATATTTGCCTGTACGTGACCTTTATAGGAAAGCAGTCCCCATAGACCTGTGGCTGAGGGTGGTAGCTGCTGTGGCCCAGCCCAGAGCCATAGCTCCCCTCATCTCCCTTCTGTTTCCTTTTTGTACAAAGCCCTTATTCAGAAGGGTGGCCCCCTTACTCTGCTGTCAAACCTGAACATGCACACGCAATCCAGGAGCAAAGGCTGTAGGGCCACTGCCACTGGCCCCAGGAGTCAGTTTCAGCACAGAAGCTCAGAGTCCAAGGGGCCTTCATAGGACACAGTGGGGATCCCAGGCCTACTTGCACCTGGGGACACTGAGGCACACACAGAAGGGGCAGCCATGGGACCCCAGGAGTCTGCAGGTGGCTAAGAGCCTGCCAGATGCTGGTGGAAGTAGAGGCCAAAGAGGCTGGAGAGCAGCTGGCAGGCGGCTGTCCACCAGATGAGGAAGGCCAGGACGCCGCGCAGGAAGAGGGGTGTGAGCAGGCCGCCCAGGGCCCCTGTGATCCGGGCCGCTGCCTGCTGGGCCTCATCCTCCTTGAGGCCTACAGGGCCATGGTGAGCTGCTTCCAGCACTGGGGACAGTGAGAGGGCAGGCCCCAGGCCCCAGGAGTAGCCACCTGTGAAGAGAGAGGGAGGGATGGAGGCAGAGGGAGGCGGGTAAAGGGAGCCGAGGCCAGGGCTTCCTTAGGGACATCCAGCCCACCCAGAACCCCCAGCTAACCCCCACCCTCTTCCAGGAGGCAACTCCCTCTCACCAAGTGTTTTGAGCAGCAACGTGCAATTGAGGGTGAGGATGAGTGGTGTCAGGTACTGCAGGCTTACAACCGTCACATAGCAGTAGACCCGTACCACCTGGGGGGCAGGTAGCAGTGGCAGGTGACCCTCTGGACTTGGGCTGACCCCAGGCCAGTAGGACTGGAAGCCCCACCCTGCACACCAGGCTCCCTCCCCAACAGGCACTCATACCCGCCGCTGGATCTCTCGGGCCTCGATGCAGCCGGCCTCCCGCCGCAGCTGCTCCACGCGGGACTTAGCCAAGCACAGGTAGGCCTGCAGGTGGGGCCGGGTCACTGACAGCCGTAGTAGGCAGAGTGCCACTAGCACCCAGAGGCGCAGGGAATTGAAGGCTGAGTCTGACAGCCTGTGTGGAGCAGGACAGGGGGCTAGTGAGGCTACACCTCCCCTCAGTATCTTCCCACAGGACCCACAGCTCTCTTAACAACTCCCTGAGCCTAGGAGATTGGAATACGCCTTCCCTTTTAGCCCCCCTCCCATACGCACAAGGAGAAATGTGTCTCCCCAAAGGGCGCCTGGTGCAGGAAGTCCCGTGCAATGGGCCGAGTCCAGAGCCACAGGATGAATAGGGGGGACAGGAAGCTGGTGTGCAGGAGGAACCTGGGGGCAAGAGCACAGCAAGGTGAGGTTTGAGCACCCACCATGTCCCCAGCTTCTCCCCTAGGCTCCCTAATCTCCCACCCACCTGACCCTCCACTTAACTGCAGCATGGGCTGGTCTTCTGACATGGTCAGTGCATCTCGGTGGGTCTGGGCCAGCCGCAGGCCTGGGAATGTGAGGAAGGCACCCAGCATGGAGCCCAGGACTGCTAGCCCCACACGGATGGCCAGCTTGGCCAGAGGAAACCTGAAGCGAAGAGACAGGTCAGGGTCCCCAAGGCCTGTCAGCACTTTGCCTGCAGGTCACAGCCTGCCCCTGCCCCCTCTCCCTTCCCAGGACTCACGCCCAGTCCCAGCCCTGTGTCTTCAGAAATGGCTCCAAGTTCTGGGTCATACTGGCCAGACCTGGAAAAGACAGGGAGACTGCTGGGAGCTCAGAGCCTACTTAGCCCGCCTCCCTCCTAGATGTCCTTTGCTCCCTACGTAGGAACATACTAGCGGTGGCCATGCCCTGTGGCGGGCATAAGGACCACTTCGTGCTCTGATCACATGAAACTCTTTTCATAGAATAGGAAATGTTCCAGGCAGGCCCTTGATTGGACTGGAGGACAAGGGGAAGGGTGTGCAGGGAGGGCACTAATTCGGAGCTTACCAAATTACACCAGGAGCAGGGGGCATGAAGTATCCCTGCAGAAGAAAACCAAAGTCCTGGGACAACCCTCAGGTCAGGCCTCCAGATTTTCCACAGAGAAAAGTAAATATGAACTCACAACCAAAATCACCAAACATACAAGGAAACAAATCACTATAAACGAGAGTCAGCATTAAAAAAAAAAAAATTGACCCTAGGGACTTCAGAAATTGGTATTATTATGTGTAAAATGATTGAGGAAAATAAAAGCTAGAATAGAATAAGTGACATGAGACTACCTCACATGACCAGGTAGATTTGCAAAGGAACCAGTTAGGCTCTTCTAAAAGGAAAATATAATTATTGAAATGGTAAGTTGTTAAACAGGATATCAGAAGCAGCTAAGAAGGAATTCACAAACTGGATCTGGAGAAATCACTCAGATTCCAACTCAGAAAGACAAGAAGGTGAAGAATATGAAGACAGATGGGGAGAATGAAGGACAGGACATATTGCAGGAGAATGGTAGAGAAATCTGCAGAATGGATGCTAAAGTACATCAAACAAGATAAATACAAAAAAATCCATACCTAGACATGGGTCAAACTGCAGAATACCAAAAAGAAAGAGATCGCAAAGCAGCTAGAGAATTAAGACAGATCACTCATAAAGGAAGGACAGTTAGGCTGGGAGCCAATGACAACAGTAGAAACAGAAAAGGAACAAATAGAAAGTGGAAAAGATGGCAGAAATAAGACCAAAGATGTCTGTAATCACAATAAAGGTAAACAGATTAAACTTTGTTAAACAGCAGATTGTCAGACTTGACTGAAGACACACCTCAACCTGAGGTCACAGGAAAGCTGAAAGAAGGGAAGTTAAAAAGACATAAAAATACTAATAAAAATAAAACTGGAAAGGCTACATTAAAACCAGTCAAACTAGACTAAGATTGAAGTATTAGAATCAGAAAGGGTCAACACATCATTCATTGTAAAATGGCTGATTCACCAAGATGTAGCAGTTCTAAACTTGTAAACACCTTGTCAATTCACCTCAAAATATATAAAGAAAACACTGACAGAACGACCTGGATGGAGAAACAAGAGACCTCCACCCCAGAGGGAGATTAATCCTTTCATGACTCACAAAAAAATTTGAAAAAGATGGAGATTTGAATTTATTGGACATACAGAGGCAGTGAATATATGTTCTTCAAGAACACATAGAATAGTCACAAAAACTGATCATGTTTTAGGCCATCAGGCAAATCTTGACAAATATTAAGGAATTTATTTCAAGTAGACCATCTTCTGTAACTACAATTAAGCTAGAAATAAGAATTTTTTTAAAGTTCCACATTTTAAGTTTTTTTTTTTTAAGATTAAAAAATCACAATGGAAACTTAAAAATATCTAGGACTGCATGATAATGAAAGTACAAGTCAAAACTTAGGGGTGTACAAGAGTTGGAGTTAGAAAATAAGCCAACAAAAAATTGGAAAGAAGAAAAGGAAGTCCACCAGAGCACTGCTCTAAAATCCAGAGGTCCCAGCCACACACAAGGGGAAGGATTGGGAAGAACGAAAGAAAACCAAAAAGTATCCATGATTCACTAAAAACTGTTTAGCAAGGTTATTCCATGAAAAACAATGTGATCCCTACTCTTAACACAAAAATGAACTCCCAGGAGTGTAAGAGCTTGATGAAACTTGAAAGATTGTATAAGAAAATATAACATCTCTTTGTAATTATAGAGAAAGGAAGGAAATTTGTCCAAGACAAACATCAACTAAAGTAACAAATTTCTGTTCATCCAAAGACATGAGAAGTAATGGCTGCAACAATGTTAAAAAGCCGAGCTAAAAAAGTGTGTGGTCAAATGCAGATGTGGTCAAATGACTCTGTCAAGGGCATGTGCGGTCATCAGAGTATTCTTCCAACTTGTCTGCAGCTTTGTGATTTTTCAAAATAAAATGTTTGAAGAAAAGAATTTTAAAGAAAAAAGAATACCAGAGACAGTGAAAACATATCACAAATTGGGAATTTAAACAATTCCAAGATACATAATTTTTTTCACATTTTAACATTTCTAAAATTGGGATTCATATGATAGCGTGCAATAATTTAACAGTATTTTTTTTTTTTGGTGGTTCATAAAGAATAATGCTGTGTCAGATTTGATAGGATGAAGTATGTGCCACACATGTAACAAATGATCAGTTTTTATAATACATGAAAAAACCCTATAAATCAAGAAAAAAAACATACAGCCTAACAAAAGCTTCACAGCATTGACTTTGGCAATGCTTTCTTGGATATAATGCCAATGGCACAGGCAACAAAAGAAAAAGACAAACTAGATCTCATGAAAAAAAGTTTTTTAATGTGCAGTAAAGATACTATCAGTGGAGTAAAAAGGCAGCCCATAGAATGAGAGAAAATATTGGTAAATCATATATCTGGTAAGGAATTAATATCCAGAATATATACAGAACTCCTGAAATTCAACTACAAAAAAACAACCCAATTCAAAAATGAGCAAAGGATTTGAACAGACATCTTTCTAAAGAAGACATCAAATGGCCAACAAATGTGAGTCAAAACCACAATGAGATACCACCTCACACCCATTAGGATGGCTCCTATCAACAAAACAACAAAAATCAGAAAATAATAAGTGTTGGTGAAGAGGTAAAGTTGGATGCCTTGTGTGTTGCTGGTGGGAATATAAAATGCTGCAGCCATTGTGAAAAACAATATAGTGGTCCTTCAAAAAAATTAACTATAGGATTACCACACTGGCCAGCAATTCCACTTCTGGGCATACACCCAAAAGAATTAAAGCAGAGTAGGATCTCAAAGAGATCTGTACATCCATGTTCATGACAACATTTTTCACAAGAACTAGACCATGGAAGCAATGTAACTGTTCATTGATGGGTGAATAGATAAGCAAAATGTGGTTCATCCGTACAATAAATGGAATATTATTTAGCCTTAAAAAGGACATTTTGACACCTGCTACAAAATGGATGGACCTTGAGCACACTATGCTCAGTGAAATAAACCAGTCACTAAAAGACATACTGTATGATCCCATTCATATGAGGTCCCTAGAGGAGTCAGATTCATAAAGACAAAGTAGTGGGTGCTGGGGAGGGGAATGAGAGTTAGTGTTTAACAGGGACACTTTCATTTCTGCAAAATGTGAAAGTTCTGTGGACAGTAGTGATGGCTGCGCAACATTGTGAATGGACTTAATATCACTGAACTGTATAGTTAAAATGGTAAATTTTATGTGTATCGTGCCATAATAAGACATTTAAACAAAAAGACATACAGCTCAAAAGAAAAGAGGGCAACAATATGAACGAGCTTTTGACAGAAGAGGAAATGTGAATCATGAATAAACAGAAGATGCTCAGCCTCCCTGGTAATTAGAGAAATGCACATTATGACCACAGAGGGCCACCTGAAACTAATATAATATTGACTGTCAAAAAGAAAAGAAAAAAAAGACCACAGAAGATATCATTCTACACTGTTAGACTGTGCCATGGATCTCAATTCATTTAAACCATACCGTCCCCTCGGGAGGTCAATATCGTCGCCACATGACCTTATAAGCAGGAAGGTCAAGCCCCCTCCCCCTGTTGTGACCTCACCCATGGCCACCTGCCTGGGACTCAGTGGGCAGCCTGAGCCCCAAGTCCATGCTTTGGACCCCAGGCCACATGGCTGGTGGACATGCTGGGAGAATTGCCCTAAAAAGGTGATTATGTGCCCATAGTCCCCAAGTTTGTGCCCAAAAGAAATGCCTGCCCATGTGTATGAGGAAACACGTACGTGACTGTTCCCTATAGCAATTGTGAAAAAGTTAAAATCTAGGAACCATCTAAACACCCATCACAGGAAAAATGGGTAAACAAGTGAGTGGGGTCTCACCTCATCATACATGGTGACAAGAGATGAACTAAAGACACCAACATGACCTAGTTTGGAAACAATATCAGAAAGACAGAAAAGCAAAGCTGGAAGACTACACGTTATAAAACTGAACAATGACTTCTTTAGGGACAGAAACGTGATGAAACTGGTTTTTTTTTAAGGCAAAGAAATGATACACAAAGTTTGAGAAACTAGTTGGGGCTAGGGGTGGGGGGCAAGGCAGTGGGATAGGGAAGGAGTGCCAGGGACATACAGGAGTGTTGGGAATGTTCCCTTTCTTATTGGGGAGGTAGGTTCATGGCTGTTTACATTTTTTTGCTTTGTGTATCAAATATGTAATTTAAAAAATAGAAAAGGCGGGAGAATCCATGAAGATAGAACTCAAGGAAGCAACAGGGCCATGTGAGTCACAGTGAGGGTTTTGGTCTTTATCTAAAAACCATCAGTCTGGTATCAGGCAGAGAAGTGATGTGATCCAAATTATGTTTTTAAAAGACCAAAGAATAGAAAATCTCAAAAGAAAAATGAGAAAGAAAAAATTTGCAACTCTTATCATACACAAAGGCTGATTTCCTTAATATATAAAGAGCTCCTACAAATCAATAAATGGGTCCACAACCCAGGAGAAAACTGGGCAAAAGAAGAGAATTTTTCTGGAAGCAAATAGCATATAAAAAAATGTGCAACCTCATATATTCTCACCCATCAAATCGCCCCAGATGAAAAAGTCTGAGGAAACACACTGGAGAGGGTGTGGGGAAACAGGCATGTTCACACATCTCTTCTTGAAAGGCAATTGACAACATTATCAAATTACGAATGCACTTTGTTACACAAAGCCACAGACACAAAGCTAATCCCATATAATACTATTATAATACAACATGGTTTTGTATGACAGTTTAATAGCAAAAGACTTAGACGTCCATAAATAGAACATCTATAAAATGAAATACCATGTAACTGTCACAAGAAATGGTATTGTATGTAGCATCCAGGGACAACCTCCAACATTTATTGTTTTTAAGGGATAAAGGCAAGGTGTAGAGACATATAGACTACTGTTTTATATAAATAAGGAAAAGTGGCACTTAGGATTCCTCTGGGGAAGACAACCAGTGTGGAAGGGTGATTTTCACTCTCAAGTCCCTTGTACTTTATGAATTTAGTACCATTTACATATTTCATCCCACAAATTAAATTAAAATAGGTAAATATCAAATCATTGTGACTGCTAGGTAGAGGACAGACTGGAGGGGAACAGAGGTGTCCATGTCTGTCAGAGATAGTGAGACAAAAGGTCCTCTCGTCCCCGAGGGTGGCAGAAACCCATGGAGACCATGGGGCCAAGGGAGTCCCCTCTTTTATCTATTCTGTGCTGGTAGAACAAGCCACTTGAACCCCACATTCACTGGCTTACACCGGGGGTGACGGAGGTGTCTAGCCCATACCCCTGATTCAGGTACCTGGCTCCAGGCCCAGTTCTAGGATCTCTTCGGGCACCACCTGCACCAGCATGGCCAGGAGCAGGAAGAGGAAGGCGAAGGTGAGGCAGACAGAACGCTCGCCCCCCTCCTCAGCACTGAAGTACAGACGGGTCATCGTCAGGAACACCTTGCTGGGGGCAGAGCTAAGGAGGCCTCCAGTGCCTGGGGTGCCCCTATGCATTCCACCAGTCCCACCTCAAGTCCAGAGCACAAACACCAGAGTTCAGGTTTGGGGTTCTGGGGAGCAGAAGAGTGACCAAGGAGAAGGGTGAACACTGAACAAGCCCAGACATAAAGAGGGAATGCTGTTCACGCCTTGTTGGCAGCATGGGGTTGTGCACATGGCAGGCATGCCTAGCACAGGACTCCAGCTTAGCTCATCACACTACCTGTGGCCAGTAAGAAATGGCCACAAAGCCAGTGTCTTCAGGAGGTCCTGCCTTCCCGACCTCCCTAGCCTCCTGGCTGCATTCACATAGCACGTTCCTCTGAGAAGTGTCAGATACAAAGGTTGGATCTCCCATCTGCCCTGAAGAGCCTTTTGGGAATGGTGTGGATCCTAAGATGGGCTTCTGATCTTCCTAATAACACTCCACAAGGACATTTTCTCCTACTTGGGTCCCCAAGGGCACAGGTTCAGCTATGCTTTCTGTACAGCTTAATACAAAAACTGCAGAGGGACATCTTCCCAGCCTCTGCACCTGGGCTGGCCTGGTGACTTGCTCTGACTGAAAGGAAGGACAGGGATGAGATGGGCTGGCTTGGACAAGGTCTCAGGAGGCCTGCAGCACCCTATATTCCTTGTTGACTTTCCATGGCTGCAATGAAGAAGTTTGGCCCAGTCTGCTGGAAGCGAGGGACTACTGGGAGCAGAGATGAGGCCACACAGCTGAGTCTGGCCCAGGAAAGCAAATGAAATAGCAACTGCTTTACTCCATTAAGTTTTGGGAGGTTTGTGGCACAACAGCCAATAACTAATTGCCAGTTTAGCGGGGACAGGTAGCCTCATTCAGGCTTGCACATGCCTCCCACCTGCCGCCCACCCTCCCGCCCCGAAGATGGAAGGATACATGGAAAAGGCGATGGTGAGGAGACACCAGAACACGGCGATGTTGGTCTCCCTGGCCGGGCCCAGCATGTAGTAGTAGGCCTCTGTGAAAAGGTACACGCCGCCCGCATACACAGCAAAGTCCACGAACCACTGGTACTCCAGAAAGAAGCGCAGGACTGCAAGACACACTACTCAGCCTGGGGCCACCAGCTCAGGGCCTCCCCAACCCCGCCAGGGTGCAGGCCAAGTGAGGGGAGCTGGGGACCCACTGAGCTGTTACCAAGCGCATCCACCGCTGTGAGGGGGCAGGTCTCCAGCTGGAAAGGGGCATCTCGGGGCACACACAAAGGTTTCTCTTCATTATAGCCATTGGCCCACCTGGTAGGGGAGTAGGGGAAGTTAGAGCTGCATCCTCCATTCTCCCCTCCCCTTTCCAGCCCACCTCTCCCCTAGTGTGCCCCCCTCAGAGTACAGGAGCTGGCCTGGAAGGTGCCTCCTCTCCCAGCTTGAGTGTCCTGTGCACACCATGGTGCAGGCACCACCTGCCCATGTGGCAGACCCAAGGTAAACTTCCAGTAAGCATTCCATGCTCACTGGAGGCAGCCCACGCATGACGGTGATCATCATTCAGCTTGGGGTGTGCCCGACTCTCCTCTGCGCCCAGGATGGTACCAGGGAGTGGGTGGGGCAGACCCTGTGCCCACACAGTTTCCCCCAAGGCTGGAGGCTCACTCACCGCTCCCTCCTGCCTCGGGGCCTCTGCTTCCCCGCCAGGGCCCGAAGCTCTTCCTCAGAAGGGTGTTTGTATCGGAAGAGACTGAGGGCAAAGACAGGAAGTCAGGAAAACCTGAGTATGGGGAAGTAGGGGCAAAGTAGTGAGCATCAAAAGCCAGAACTAGAGTCATAGGGAGTGCTGGGCCCTGGAACACCTGGTGACAGGAGGGGCAGGGACTATGGAAAGCCAGGGGACGTCCCGGGAGGTGGGTGGGGGTCCCAGACACCCCTGAATCTGCTAGCTAACTCTCTTAGCAGAACAGGCATGCACCTTGTCCTGGGGAGGGAGTGTATGTTTACCACCAGATCTCAGGAAGGGTCCGAGACCCAAACAGGGACAAAAAACAAGAGTAGGGTGGAAGGGGGTATGGAGTGGGGGAAGCAGCTGCTCTTCTGGATGTGGAGATGGTCTCCTGCGTGTACAGCTGTCAGAACTGATCCAACTGTGTGCTTCCAGCATGTACAGTTTACTGTACATCGCAAGAAAGTTGTTTAAAAAAACACATGCAGAATATGAGGCAAGGCTGGGGGGTGGCACCAGAGAGGGCAGGGCTCCTCCCGAAGGTGTGCAGCTCACCTGCCATTGCAGAGCAGCCAGCGCGCAAAGGAGCAGTGTGGTGCCAGCCTATGCATGAGGGTGGCAGTGAGCAGAGTCACCACCAGCTGCACTCCAAGGACCGCCTGGGGGAGGGGACATGACGGGTAGTGCCCGTCAGAGGGTTACAAGTTCACTCCTTCCAAATGCTATTTATAGAGACCCAGGGCCAGGTGGGGGAGGGTAGCCTCCCTGCCCCCAGCTGCATCTTGGAGGACTGGGGTGAGCTCAGACCCAACCCTGGGAGCCCCTGCTGAGCACGGAACCCCCACCCCACAGGGGCATGGGAGGTGGAGAGCACATGCTGGAGCAAAATGGGTTTACTTCCAGTTTCTGCCATGGATATCAGCTATTAATCTCCCCAAGCCCTGATTTCCTCATCTGGAAATAGAGTGCTTCATATTTTGTTTCATGTACTCTCATGACTGCCCTCCAGACCTACAATGATCCCAGTACACCCAGTAAAAGCGGCTCCTCTCCCACTGTGGTCCCAGCCTTGCACCAACTGTCTTAGGACAATTTCTAGCTTAAATGGTTCGCCCTGGTGATTCCCTCTTAAATCATCCCTAGAAGCTCCATCATCCTCTTTTCCCCATCCTCCCTTTCTCATCAGGCTCCTCGGCTGGCCACTACCTGTTTCAGAATAAAGACTTAGACATTGGAGTGGGATAACTTTTTTTATTAGGAATTTTCTCACCAAGTTCTACATAACAATAATTCATAACACACTTTCACATATTTTAAAACGCTTTAGGAGAAATGTTTTTGGTAATCAGTCTGAAGCTGAAGCTGTTTGAATGTAGTAAATACAAATTTGCTATCAGTAATTATGTAATTATGTAAAATTATGTGCTCGGGAGAGCTGTCTACTAGTATTATGGTATAATTAACAACTAAAATGGAAGATTAATATTATTAAAATTATCCTTTAATCAGGTAAAAATAAGCTCACTTTAAAAAGAAAAGCTCTAGTGGGATTGATTTCAGGTCTAGCATGGTAATTTGGAATGACTGCTGAGAAATCCATCATGAAAATAACCGACTCAGAATATCCTCTCTAGGCCTGTGACTTGTAAAATGAGACCAGAAGTATTTTTTCAGTAATGAGACTGAGGTGTCATCTTTCTGATCTCTTAAATCTCACTAATCTCCTAATCTTACTGCTCAATCTCACCGGACCAAGTACAGACTGTCAGTGGGCACTAATGACCATGGCATTGTCAAGGTCAGTGGGCACCCCAAAACCCATGGGCCAGGCCCTTCTGGCTTGTCCTTTCCTCCAGAGACGCCTCCTCCTGTTGGGCTAGGGGGAGTGGGGGTGGAGAGAGTGCTTCCCACCATCTCTTACCAGCACTAACAAACTTCAGAGCCTCAGGACGCCCCTGCCTGCTTTTCTCCTCCCTCTGCGGCCTCTCTCCTCCTGTGACTGCAACCCCTGCTGGGGTTGACTCGGCTCAGCATGACCCTAACACAGCAGCACCTCCAGCTGGACCTCTCTGCCAAGCTTGCAGACCCGTGCCTTCCCAGGCCCTACCCAGGAGCCCAACACCCGCCCATCACTGTGGGCGACACAGAACTCTGCTCCTCAGGTGGTTCCAGACCCTTCGCAGCCTCATAGTCAACCTGCAACTCCTCTCCGCAGCTTGCAAGGCCCGGCAGGCCGAGTTCAACCACCCCACCTCCCTGCCCGGCTCTCTCCCCGGCCCTCCCTAAGTCCACCCACTCGAGTCTCAGAGGCCCTCCCAGACCCCCGGGCCCTCCATCGCTGACCCTGTCACCCTCAGACACCTCCCAGGCAAGGGGCCCGCGATTCGAACCGCGGTCCCGGCACCTAGGACAAAAAGGAGGGACGGAGGGCTGGGAAGGAGGGAAGAATGGCAAGTTTCATCCCCCTAAAGCCTCCAAGGTCTGTCCAGGGTAGTTTCTCACGTCCCGCCCCCAGCAGCATCCGGTCTCGGGGGCCACGCTTTGCTGGTCTCCATAGATCTTCAGGAGCTTCCTATCCGCCTGCTCCCTCCCCTGTCAGGGCCTTTTCCTGGATCTTTCCTCCACCCGGTTCTGAGAGCCCGTCCCCTCACCACCCACAGCATCGTCCCGCAGCCGCCTCGAACGACGCCCACTTTCAAGCACCCACTCCAGCAATGCTCTCACTTTGGGCCCACCTCCAACATCCCTGCTCGGGGACACCCCTCCCCTCCCCGGCCCGGCAGGGTCAGGTCGCCCTCGCGGCACCTCGAGCCTCTGTCTCTCCCTCTGCCCAGTCCGAACCTGGGGCCTGGGGGTCCCCACCGCTGCCGCGCACCAGCCGGGCCCAGGCGAAGTCTGAAGAAGAAACTCAGTGGTTGTGACACGGAGCCGCGTGAGACCTGCGGATTCCAACTGTGCTGTCTCCACTTCGGGGGCACCGCCCGCCCCGAGGCCACCAGATCCCCTCAGCCTGGTCCACTCCTCTCAAGGCTGTCCCTGGCCGTTCCGCACACCCGGGTCCCCGCAGGGACCCTCGGGGACCCGCCGGCGCCACCCTCACGCTTCCGCAGTGCCCAGAGTGGGCCCCAGCAGGACCCCGAACCGCCCTCGCGGGGCCCCGAACGTGTTCGGGTCCCCCGTCCTGTGGGCGGCACCACAACCCCTCGGCGGGACCCCGGGTCCTTAGAAGGTAGGACCCCCAGAAGGCTCAGGGGCTTCCGTTCCTCTCGGCAGCACCCTCGACCCCCTCATAGGTCCCGCGGCGAGAAGCTGACGAGAGAGAGGAACAAGGCCCTCTGCACGACCCGAGTCTCGCAGAGTCCCCAATCTCCACAAAGGGATCCCCCCACCCTTCGCTGTCTCCCTGGACCCCCTCGGCGGGACCCTGGGCACCTCAGCAGCCCATGCGCCAGATGCCCGCTTACCATGTCGCCCGCGGGAGCTCGGATCGCAGACCCGGGGGCCCCGGCTCAAGGCACTTTATGGAAACTCGACCAATCATAGCTCGACTCCTAGAAGTTCGACCAATCAGAGCCTGACTCTGGTCTGACAAGCAGCTGGAGAAACCAATCATCAGGCTTAAACCTGGAGCCCATCACGAGAGACTAGGGGACGCTCGCGTTGCATGCCGGAAGTTGAAGTTCGGAAACGCCCGACGCGTTCATCCGGCGGTTGAACCCGGACTTCATTAGGGACAACTGTGTGGCCGCCCTCTCTGAGGTTCAGTCTCCTCAGCTGCACTTATCTTACATACATTCATTCATTCATCCACGCACTGCCTTCCGCGTGACAGTTCTGAGCGTGGAACTCCCCTGATAAAGAACATTCAACGGCTCCCACTGACTATAGACTCCCAAGTGCTCAGACTAATTCAGGCCCTTTGCCTGACTGCAATCTGCTGCCAGCACTATTGTGCACACTATAGTACACAGCCATTCTGTCTCATACCTCCAGGCCTCTGTAAATGCTGTGTTCCATCTTGAATGCCTCCTTTCTCAATCTTTTTCACGTGGCAAGGGAGCCTTATTCATCTCCATCAGCCATGATTCTGGTTGTGAGTCACAAAAAAAAAAAAAAAGAAAGAAAGAAAGAAAGAAAGAAACTCAAATGGGCTCTAGTAAAAAAAGGAAATTTTTGGTTCATGTAATAGAAAAGTAAATCAATTTCAGGCATGGCTGAATCAAAGATGGAATGTGGACATCAGGAATCTTATGTTTTCTGTTTCTAGGCCAAAGATAAAAGCTTCTAGCATAGGTGCCTAAGCTTTGCCATCTGTGTTTCTATGGATATGTGTCTGTGAGTGTGGACATATAGATGGTTGTGATAATGTCTGAGGACATTTGTGTGGGTGGGTACCTGTACAGTTGATTGCCTCATCTCTATAGGTGATTTTGTCTTTGTGATCACATGTGATGGACTCTTTGCAGGGAGGGTATTTGCTATTTGTGACTTTGGTCCTCTGGACTCAGAATGTCCCATTGAAAGAGGATGAATGATAGTGGTGGTAAGGATCACTGGGATTTCCCATAAACTGTATGGGGATCATGACCTCAGAGTTAATGCATACAGGTGGGATCCAAGGAAGCTGGGATTTGGGGAAGGTGTCAGAGATGAGGGAACAAGAAAGAAAAGGTGGCAGGTTGGGGAACTTTTGCTGCAGTCCCACTCCATGATGGGCATGTGCTCCCTCCAGCAAGCTCCCACCTGCCAGGGTGGCAGGACAATTGTCTTTAATTGAGGAAGATACTGAGGCCCTGGAAGGCCCAAATCTCTACTTCTACCTGAGTTTCCCCATGGGCCCCACCTCCTGAGTTTAGGTGTCACAGTACCCTCCGTGTAGTGAATCACAGGCAACTCACACACACCTTGGCCCCAGGAGCTCCTTATCTTTCCTCACCACTTCCCTATCCTCACTGTGCTCATCCACAAATGCTGGAGTTGGCCTTGATGCCTCTCTCACCCACATCTGATCTGTCAGTTCCTCCTGATGGCTCCACCTTCTGAGTGTAACCACAGCCCCACCTGGCCTCACTCCATTCACAACCTCCAGCCAATCCAGCCTTGACTATATCTTGCCTGCAGCCCCTCCTCCCTGGTGTCTGGCTTCTATCTCCTGGCCCTCACCCCAGCCCCCACAGTCTATTTTCTCCTGAGCAACTTGAGGGAACTTGTTAACATTTGAGCCAGACCATGTCCCTCCTCTTCTCACAGTCATCCATGGCTCCCACCTCACACAATGCAAAACTAAAGTCTCTTCTGCACCGGAAGTTCTGTATGTTCCATTCTTCATTGTTTGTCCAACATCTCTGTTCTCCCCTGGACGCTCCTTGTTTGCTGGCCTCCATTGGGTTTTTCACGTACCTTGATCCTCACTGGATGCTCCCTATATCTGTCTACACTGATGTCCCACATTCTCTGACCACACTGAGGTCCACATTCCACATTCCACTGTCCCACCACCTCTGGTTATGGTGCTCTTGAAAAAGACATCTCTCAGGTCTCTGTTTTTCACCACCATGTTTGTGCCCAGGCCATGATTCCCACGGTGTTTCCAACCAGTGACCAAGCTCCCGGGGAACTCAGAACCCTTTGATGGTAACATTGGCCCTGGCTGATGTCACTTTTGTGTCCTTACTAAGGCTGGCTATAGGTCATTTCCATACAACCCTCCCTACTTCCTTCCCAAAAGAGCCACAGGGGCACAGCTAGGGTCTGGACCCAGTGGTGTTTCTAGAACCCAGTAGCCTGCCCACTGTCCTGTCATGGCCTAGGGCACCCCATGCTGTACATCTATAATCACAAACACATGCAACACATGACATGGCCTTTTCGGGGTCCCCAGGCTCGGAGCCTGAAAACATGGGGTGAAGTACCTGGAAGCCAAGATGAATTTTATTTATTATTATTTCTATGTTATTTTGAAATGTTAAACGGGAACCACAGAATCCAATGTACACTATCGGGCGCCACCTAATGGTATATGGCAAAAGTGCAACTTCCCAGGGATAGGGACCCAGAAAGACACGCAGCAGTCCTGGAGTTCCCCAGTCTTTGAAAGTGGCCCGCACTTTTAAGAACCTCGTACTGCGCACTTAGCCTGTAAGTACAGACTTGAGAGATTGGCCCGGCTTCTTGACAACTGTGAAGATGAGATTCAGAGGCTGAAAAGGTCCCCTCTCCAGCTGTGCCTCAGTTTCCCCCATGGGTCCTGTTTCTGGTTGTGTGGGGAGCTGTGACTGCTGGGGACACTGTAGGGACCACCAAGGGGAAGTTTGTTCACCCCACATGGATGACCAGGGTCCTTTTGACCTGATGGGTAACCAGAAGGGTAACACGGGTGAAGAATTTGCACCCATGAGGTAATCACCATGCCGGTGCTGATGCTTCTGCTGGGGGTGGAGGGGGCTGTGTACATGGCTGGATACTGGAGTTCACTGTCATGGGCTGGAGAGGGGGCTGTGGCTCACCCCTCCTCAGAGGGTGGGTATGCAAACAAGGGAGTTGGTGGGGGAGGATTTAGGACCTGAGTCTGAGTTGGGTGAGAAGAATCCCCAATCTAACTTTGGCATCCTACAGAGGCCTCGAGTTCACCCCATGTCCCTCCCCTGCATTCTCTACAGGCTTCTCAGTGCAGGCAGGAGCTCCCCTAATTCCCCCATCCAGGCCAGAGGCTGCAAGTTGCTCATGGCACTCTCTTCCCTTTACCCCATCAGAGCCATCCAGGGATCCTGGTGGCTCTTCCTCCATCACACCAGCCCCTCAGCCTCCTGCCAGTCTCTTGCCCTGGGACCCCACCTCACACCCCTGTCACAAAAGCCCCAGAGATGAGACTTTTGATCATGCCATGTCCCTGCCCTGAAAACTGGGGCCCCAAAGCCCTACTTTACTGAGGACGAGGTGGTGAGAACTGGGAAGATCTATGAAACACAAATTCTAGGTGGGTCTGGCATGTGAGTGGTGCTCTATACATAGCCACTCAGAGTGCCCCCACCTTACATAAAAGGTCTGTCACTTTACGCATTCTGCCCTCAAAGGAGTCAGCCCTAAGCCTTGGTTGGGAAGGGGGAGGTGTTGAATTTCAGGGGTCAGGACTGACTTTGAAGCCTGTTATGCACAGCCTCTCCTCTTTATTTGCCATCTAGGGCCATATGTGCTAATGGTAGGATGCAAGGTGTTTGATTCTACTGGAAAAGCACCTCTGTGGGCTGCTAGGGTGACAAGAGGGAGTGAGGGTCTTGAATGGCCAAGCTGGACCAATCAGTTTTGGATCTTGGTAGAATGGGGTGGGGGGCACAAATATTATAAGGACTGATGACAATATTCCATGTTTTCCACATTTCTGTCCAAATTGGTGATTGCAAATAAACTCTATATCTGCTTAGCAGTCAGGAGCAGCTTCTAGGCTTGGGGCAGTGCAGAGGCCTTCCTGGAGGAGAATACATGGAGTTGGACCTTGGAGGGCAGGAAGCAGTCTTTTTTTAAAAAGTAAGTTGGGGGTTGAAGGAAGTGGTCCAGGAGGAAGGACCAGCATGGCTCTGGCATTGGGACTGCAAGTGTTTTTAGGGGGCTCACGGCAGGGGACAGTATGGGAGACAGGGAAAGAGTGCATTAAGGCAGCTGAGGAGCCTGGGAAGGTCAAGGGTCAGATCTGAGTGTCATAAAGAATTCATTGAGACCACTTTTGGGGTGGCTAGAGACAGGATGAGCAAATGGAGCTCCCCTGGGCTTCTAGACCCCCTAAGTCTGTTAGCGCACAAGGGACAGGCCAGAGTAGGAGGGGGTTGCGCCCCTTGGAGTGGGTGGCTCCCTCTTTCCTCCAGTGGAACGAAATTACTGAGTCAAGGATCAAGGGATAAGCCCATTTGAAGGAAGAACAGTATAGTACCCCAACATTCAAGGTTCCCAACTGCTACTTGCTACAAATGATTGCGCCAGCCTGGGAACTTCCTTCTGAGCCCACCACCTGATGGCCCCAGAGTTGGAGGACAAATAGCCCCGCCCCTGGTGGGGTGGAGTGGAGCCATTCAGGAGGAGCTCTCCAAGTGGTCCTCCAGGATCCCAGTGGGTGAACCCTGCTGCCTACCTCTCCACCAGCTCATTAGCGTTCCTGCAGGACCCTTGCCCTCACTTTCCCACCTGCCAGCCTTCCTCCCCTATACCCAACCAGTACTCAAATTCTTGTCTCAGGGTGTATGTAATTCTATAGTGAGTATCCCAAAGCAAGACAAAGCAAGGCAGGCCACTGGAGCGGTGATGGAAGGACCTGGGCGAGGGTGGGGGGCAGCTCTGAGCAGCAACAGATCGTTTGGTCCACGGACTCCAAATATGTTTTATTGGTGGGTACACACTCAGGAAGGGGGAAGGGAGCCCCCCAACCGTGGATCAGAACTTAGCCTTCCTCCTCCAGTTCCCCACTGCGGAGGGGGTGGTGCACACTGGGTCTTCTCTAAGGACGTGGAGAGGTAGGCTGAGACCACATGTGCCGGCACTCCACCTGGTGTGCAGGGCAGGGCGGGTGCTACCCCCAGGTCCACTACCGGGGCCAGCCATCTGCAGTGGGCAGCCGGCGCAGGGGAGGGCCGGGTCGTAGGGGCTCTGCCAGGGGCCGTGCCAGGAGCAAGGGGTAGGGGAAGGTCTTGGGAAAGTCGCCAGGGCCCCCGGGGGCCGGCGAGAGGCGCTCAGACTTGATGCTGACTGGGAGGGTTGGCGGGGAGGCACCACGGGCTGGGGCGCCCTCATCGCCCAGGCTGCGGCCCCCACTGCAACGAGAGAGAGAGGAGTGAGAGAGAGGACGGGGTGGGGTGGGGGGCTTGAACTCTTCAAAAAACGGAGGGAAGCCAGGAGGTGGCAGGGCTTGGGCAGAGGCTCAGCGGAAGATGTTGGGAAAGGAGGGGGTTGCTGTCCCTCTTGGGGCATCCAAAATAGCCACCCCTCCTCCTTTTCCCTCCCTTCTTCCTCTGACTCACTGCCCATCCCCCAGCACTCTGGAAGTGCTGAGTGAAGAACCAGGAGTGGCCACCAGGGGTCAGGAGTGGCTAGGGGCTTGGGATGACTGGACTGGGAGTGGGGTGGGGGGTGGGGGGGGCAGGTAGAATCCCGACTCAGAGTGGCAAGGCAGTCAGGGCACTTACCTGGGCTGGGCAGGAGCAGTTAGAGGCCCATCACCTCTCGCGGGCTGCCAGGGGGCCAGGGTGGGGGGCTGCAGCAAGCTGGGGGGCGGAGGGGGGTCTCCCAGGCCATATTCTGGTGGAGGAGGAGGAGTAAACTGAGGCCTCCACCTCTGGGAGCCCCTTGCCTAAGCCTGACCCACCCCACCGGCCAATTTCTTGCCCAACAGGAAGGTGTATGGACACCTCCCACAGCAGGACAGGCGGAGGCTGATACCTGGGGGGCCTGCCGGGAGGAAGGGAAAGCTTCCCAGTGGGGGTCCTGGGGCTGCAGCTGAGCACGGACTCTGTAGGCTACCATAGAGGCCTCTCTGTGAGGAGAAAGAATGAAGGGGAAACTAAGGCCCACACTCAGGCCACCCTGCCTGCACCCATCAGCCCAGATACTCCTTCTCCCTACTCACCGAGGTACTCAGTCCCCCTCGGGCTCCTGACAGGCCACCAGGCAGGTCTGGCCTTCGCCCATCTGCTGCCAGGTATAGAGGTGGTGGTGTCTTGCTGACAAGGTGGCTCGGTGAGAAGAGAGGGTGGGCCAGGCCTGTGGAGCAGGAGACCCCCAGAGGGTGGGGCACGGCCATGTCATCTGTTGAATGCTGAGTTCCAGAGGTGATGCACACAGCCAGCCAAGCAGTGCCAGAACCAAGGTTCCCACCCCCACCTCTTCCAGGGCCTATATCCCACACTTACCTGGGGGCCCGGCTTTGGGGGCTGCTGGCCGAAAGGGGGATGGGCGGCTCTGGGCAGGCAGGGCCTCCCCAAGCCCACTAGAGTCACAGCCTGGTGGGGGTAGGGCCCCGTATGCCATGTCTGGGCTGGGCATAGTAGGGGCTGCTGGCTGAGGGCAGAAAGGATGAGACTGGTTTGAGGAACAAGGAAGCGAAGGCATCAAGTACAAGAAAATCTCAATGAGTTCTGGGGCCAGCCTCTACCTTCTGGAAGCCCCCACTACTCCTTCTGGCCTGACCTCATGTGCCTGGGAGAGCCTCTGTCTGTCTCTGTTGCTCCTTCACAGCTAGGCCTAGAGTTGAGGCTTCTCACTCAGTATGGGGTTGGCACTGAGAGAGCTTCCCAGGTGTTCAACAAATCAAAGAAAGATTTATCTGCCTGTTGGACTTATTCACCTTTCAGTGCTCCAGCTATAATGCCTACTTCTCCAGGGAAGCTCTTCCTGCCCACTCAGGCAGAGACCTGTCCCCAACCTCTAGGGTCCCTGGCCCCTAGGTTCCTCTTTCAGTCTCAGCATTGACCACGTGGGCCTAGGAGGTGGGGTGAGAGCCCCATTCATGGCATGGCAGGGAGTAACTTACATAGAGCCTGGGCCTGGGCAAGGCTGGGTCACCCCCATCACCTGCCAGCCTCCGCAGCTTCTCTGCTGGCCCCTCCGGTCCCTCATCGGGCTCCAGCTCTGGTCCATCAAGGCCCACACCCCTCCGCTTCAGTGTCTGTGGGGAGGGGACACAACAGGGTAACCCTCATGTCCATCCTAGCCAGGGATCCTGGTTCTACGGGAGAGGGAGAGACCTAACCAGCTCTGTGGGTGAGCCAAGTGCAGGCACAGCCTGCTCCAGCCAAATCCCATCAACCAAAACCCCCAGTGAGTTATGATCTAGTAATATCTATCTGTGTGCAAGAGAGAGACTATCCTGCCCTGGGACCAGAGATCTATACAGGCCTGCTGGCACTGTCCTAACTAACACTCCTCCTGAATGTGACTCAGGTATCTCCATTCTGCACCTACATGCTGCAGAGCCTGGTGTGCAGTAGGTGCTTAATAAATGTTGGCAAAGTGAGCACCTGAGGACAACTTCATAGGCTTTCCTAAGCTTCCTTCTCCCAGGACCAGTGACCTGCACATTACCGAAGTCTGCTTGCTCCGAGGTGCCTTTTATTTTCTATTCTGCACTCAGCAAACAGATGATGGGATTAAATGTGATAATGTATGTGAGGGGCACACAGTGCAGCCCTCATGCACGGTGGTTGATGTTTTCATTTCTACAATAAGGCGGCTGGCCCAGAGGGACCCTCCATGCTCCCAAACCTGCTTTAACCAGCAGCAAAACTAGATCGCAACCTTCATCTTTTGCACAAACCAAGAGTCCGTAGGCTCTGAGTGAGCAGAGTGTGCTGGCTTCATGGGGCTGGGAAGGAGGGCCCAGGGTACCTCAAGGATGTCAGTGTTGGTGCGGCTCTCATGGGGCTCGCTGTACTCTGTGTATTTCAGGAGCACTCGGTCCATATCCGTGCTGGCATACTGGAAGAGGCGGTTGGCACTGTTGAAGATGATGAGGGCGATCTCACAGTCACAGAGCACGCTCAGCTCGTAGGCCTTCTTCATCAGCCCAAACTTCCTCTTGGTAAATGTCACCTGGACCCGGGACCCATGAGTGGGCAGGAGAAGACAAGGATTTGAGGTGATGTGAGGGAGGTGGAGGGGACTGTTTCCTGAACACACCTCATGATTCTGTGTCTCTGTGTGTGCTGGTCTTTCTGCCTGTACTTCTCACTTCTCAACCTGGTTAACTTCTATTGATGCTTCAAAACCCAGCCCATATGACCTCTCCTTTGGGAAGTTTTCCTTGGCCTCCCAGGCAGAGCCCACACTCCCTCTCTGAGTTTCCCCATTTCTGTGCCTCCCTCTGGTCCAACCCTCTGAGTTAGGTGTGTTTGTGTCAAGTTCCATCTCCCCTGTGACCAGGGCTCCTGTCACCAGAGAGAATAAATGAAGAAATCAGGAAAACGAACAAATGCTACATCTTAAACTCCAGACATGGCATCAAGACTCATTCCCCTGTAGTTCCCAAAATGGTCAGGCCTTCATCCAGTCTGTGTCCCTTGCCAAGAATGCCTCCCCAACCACTGTTACACCCAGAGAACTTACCTGCCTATTCCTTTGGTCCAGAATGCGTGAGATCTGTATTTTTTTCCTCCCCATTGTCCCAGACTGGGCAGAGCAATCTTGGTCTAGGAGGGAAGAAGAAAACAGAGTAGGTGTGTGGAGACTGGGACCAGGAACTCAGCCTTCCTTCTGTCCTTCACCACGCCCCCCACCAGGCTCTGAGGGGAGATGATAGGAGAAATCAAAGCAGGCTGAGTCAGTGTCACAGCCCTACTCTTAACCATCCCAAGATGCAATAGATGCTCAATGAACACCTTTTGGACCAACTCTATGTAAAGAGAAGGCTGACCAGGGGAAAAGGTGGAGGTATAGATTCTCCTTCCTCAATATCTAAAAAATGACCCCCTGATAATTGTAGTACCTTGGGGAGCCTGACTTCCCTGGGCGCCTATCCGTGCAGTGGGGGTGACAGTGTCATCCACTGCCCATTGTTATTGGGGACAAAATGAGCTAAGCTACACGAGCCATTCAGATCTGCCCAGCATGCAGCAAGTGCCATGTAATTACTGCTATTATGAATACTGGCAACAACCTAAAAGCCATCAACAGACCAGGAAGGACATCCAGTGCAGTGACCAATAATCCTGAGCCACTGAAAGTGAGCCTGGTCTGTCCCTCGGACACCTTTCAACTCATTCATCCCACAACAGCCCACCTCACAGCAAGATCAAAGGCTGTGGTTACAAGAAAACATACATTTAAAAACTTCATGGAAAGTGGAAAAAGGACTAGAAGAAAATGCTCATGATGGGAGTCGCCACCAGGTGCAAATTTGTGGGTGAGAGTTTTTCCTTTTTTAAAAAATTGAGATGCAATTCATATAACATAAAAGCCACCATTTTAAAGTATGCAATTCAGTGGCATTTAGTTCATTCACAGTGTTGTAGAACCATCACCTCCCTAGTTCCAGAAATCTCTCGTCTCCCCAAAGGAGACCCCATCCCAATGAGCAGTCACTCCCCATCCCCCTCCTCCAGCCCCTGGCAGCCACTGATCTGCTTTCTGTCTCTGCAGATTTGCCTGTTCTGGAGATTTCATGGAAACGGAGTCATACAATTTGTGGCCTTTTAAGTCTTTTTTTTTATCCTTTTTAATTACCTGAATTTTATAACTTTTCTCCTCAGTAATTATAGACTACTTCTGTTTCTTTTTTTTTTTAATTTTTTTAAGCAATAGAAACCCACTCCTGCCCCACTTTCCACCGGGAGGAGGCAGGGATACCCTGAAAAGGCCTTAGGTTTAGAGCCCTTAGACCAGGGTTTGGGCCCAGGGCCACCTGGAAGACGCTCTGGACTGTCCTCATGGGGATCTTAGAACTCCCTGATGGGTCCTCAGGGGTGAGAATGGGCAGCTTGGAGAGGGCATTATGTCTCCAAGACATGCAGCATGTTGGGGTCCAGAAGAAATCACATTTCCTATCACGTAGCACCCATCCTGCCATACAGATAGCCACCCCCAGGCCACTGAGACCCTTGAAACTCCCTCTACCAACTCTATGGCTATGCTTGGCTTCCCAGACACTCCCATGTCAGAGGTGACTGAGGCCACGTCACATGCCTGCCCACGGTGAGTGGGCTTGTGCTCAGGTCCCAGCCAGCCTCTGTTTCTAAGCAGTCACAGCCCAGACGATGAGAGCCCCCTAGCTCCAGATTGACTTGCTAAATTTAACCTCTAGGGCTAATTATAATCCCTGGCCGGAATCAGGCTCGTTCCCACGGCTGGGATGTGTTGCCCTCGCCCTGATGTATCCCTGGGGACAAGGGAGGGCACTGGCCAGGAGGTCCCAGTGCCAAGATGACTCCGGAAATGCCCCCCACGCCTGGAGTCCCATGGGAACATGGGACTTGGACCTGAGAATCTGGGCCTGGAAGATCTGACTTCAGTCCCTTCTCCATCTGTCCCCGTTTTAGACAAGGACATCCCAGCTAGGGCAAGGGTCACATAATGGGGCAGTTTCAAGAGCCAAAAGGTCAGAGGGGTCTCTCTGAGACCCAGGAGCTGAGACAGGAAGTGAGTTCCAGGAAGCCAGGAACAGCAGGTGCAAAGGTCCTGAGGAAGGACGAGACACAGCAACACGGCTGGAGTGAGGAGCTCAGGTGGGAGGCTGCAGAGGCCAGGCCACTCTGAATTCTTTTAGCTGCAGGGAGGACAGTGGTTTGGGGGCTAAGAGTGATGGAGAGCCACGGGAAGGTTTTTGAACAAAAAAGGACAGTTTGATTTATCATTGAAAAACTTTCCTATAGCTGCCATGGAAAGCAAGACTATAGTGGGAGGCAGAATAGTGATGGCAGGAGACTGGAGGGGAGGCCAGGGCTGCATATGTCTGGGCAGAGACTGGGGATGAAGTCACTGTACTCCAGGGTTCTTTGGGTCCTCCAGAAGTCACCAGATCCTCTACCATCTCTGGAGCCAGGGCTGACAGGAACAGATGGGCTCACACAGGGGTTTGACTCTTTTGACCCTCAGTGATCCTGGAAGCCCCAATTCTCAACCAGGAACTAAAGTCATTCCAGCTTTAGCCCTTGAGGGATCTACCCAACACACAGCTTTCATCATGGCTCTCACCGCATACACTCTTCATGGCTCCCTACTGCCATCAGGAGAAAGTTCCAGTTCCTAGTCTGGCATTTGAGGCCTTGCCCTATTCAGTCCTTTCCCACCTTTCCTTACCTTCAACAAAATATCTCTGCCTAGAAAGCCCTTTTGCCCCTTCTTCACCTGGCCAATTCCTATTCACACTTCCAAACCCAGCTCAAAAAAACCATCCCTCCAGGAAGCCCTCCTTGCCCTCACTCTGGACTCCCACAGTCCCTGTCCTTCCTTTTATTTCTGACCCCATGAGGATGGAGGTGTATATATCTAGCTCTGTTTTCCCCAGACTGGAAGCTCCTCAGGACCAGACACATGGGTGGCTGGATAGATGTGGTGAATAGGGCAGGTCGAGACACATCTCAACTGCCCCCAGCTTCCCTCAACAACTTCCTCTCAGACACCCCCAGCTGACTCTCTACCCAGAAATACACGCGCATGCAAATCCAGCCACTGCATGGACCTGTCTCAGGCGCAGGTGTGAAGGGCCAGCCAAAAAATGCGGGGGCGGAAGGCCCGGCATGTGCATATATATTTGTACTTACATGCAAATCCCCACCCTGAGCCGCAGACAGACCAGCAGCCAGTTCTCCAGATGTTGGCAAGATCGGAACTGCTGGGGGGAGGTGGCACTGCGAATGTGCCAGGCATGAGGTGGGGAGGCTGAGGTTTGGGGAAACTTCTTCTGTGCACACCCCTACCCCCCACCACATACCAATGTCCAGCCAGAAAGCAGAGAGCTTGTGACATCTGCCTAGCACAGAGGCAGAGAGACAGACCCACTGACAAGGAAGGGAGCAGGGAAGAAGCATCAGGAGAAATCCAAGAGAGCATCTCAGAAGAGGAAGCATGTAACTGGGTCTCAATGGAGAAGCTGGATTGAGGCCTGAAGAGCTGGGCAAGGGGGTGGGTTTGGGAGCCAAGAATCCAGGCCCTCTCCACCCCTTTCTTTGCACCCACATTTAGCATTTATTAAGTATCAACCATGTGCCAACCATTGAGATAAAATGACCTCACAAGAAGTAGAAAGTGTAAGTAGACCGATCACCACAGAAGATTAGAAAAGTGACTGAGACCTACTATAAAAAGACAATAGACCCAGATAGCTCTATGGCTATTTTATCGAACTTCAAAGGACAGGAAAGTGCGATGGTATTTAAACTAACTCAGACTTTTGAAAACTGCCCAAGTCATTTTTATGAAACTCTCGTCTGTCAGAACCTAAGTTCAAAAGAGAGAAGTATTGACCACAGAAGGGGCGACGTTAGCCAGGAATTTCAAGGAAGATCTCTCTGTAGAGGTGACCTTTGAGCCCAAGACCTGAAGCATGAGAAAGAAACAGCTAAGCAAGGGGAGAGTCAGTGGTAGGAAGATCAGGTGGAAGGGTGGTCCTGGCAGGAGAAACTACAAGTGCAAGAATCAGAGTGAACTTGAGTCTGGCATTTTGAAAAAAATACGTGTCTATTCTGTGACCCAGTGATTCCTCCCCTTGCTATTCAACCAAGAGAAATGGGTCCAAGTTTAACCAAAGGACATAGCTTCATTCATCATAGCCCCAAATTGGAAATGACTTAAATGCCCTCAATTGGAGAATTGATCAATATTTCTGGTAGATTCTATGATGGACTACTAGACAGCACAGGCAAAAAAAAAAAAAAAAAAAAGAAAAAGATGCGCTCCAGCTCCGCGCAGCCACAAGGGGGAACGTCACAGACCTGTGCCGATTCTACAGTGCTGGACTCCACAGAGGAGACACGCAGCGTGAACCCATTTACATGAAGTTCCAGAACAGGAAAAACTCACCTCCAGTGATGGATGTCAGCACAGTGGCCACAAGGGCAGGCGCAGTGACAGGGTAACAGGAGTCTGGAAGGCTGGGGTGTTCTCCCTGATCCAGGGTCTGGGTACACAGGTACATTCAGTTTGTGGAAATTTGCTGGCCCTACTGGATGATTTCTGCGATTATCTCAACCAAAAGAGTTTTTCAAAAAGCTCCAGCCTGCTGCTATGGGGAACATTCTAGGTAGGAGTGAGGTGACAGGGAGAGACTGGGGCAGATGTCTAGGTGGGAGATGGGGGGCAAATTTGTAACATGTCCTCAGTCAACTCTGACATGGGAGTGGCTAAGGTGGGCAGAGTGCATGGATCATCTGGCAATGAAGAGGACATGACAGCTGGTGGCTTATGCCTAGGGTGGGGGAGGAGCCTGGGTTCCCAGGCCTGAACATTGTGCAAGGAGAGCACTGGGAGGAGGAAGGAAGATTTTCATGAGAGCCCGGAGAATCATAAAATCTCTACAGTGAGACCTGTGGTCAATAAGTCAGTTGACAAACATCCCTGGGGGCCTTCAAGCCATAATTGTCACCTCTCCAACCTGGTGAAGCCCCTTCACATTCAGGGATGGAGATGGCAGGCTGGAAAAAATCCCACCCTCCCACTGACCCCTCATCCTGGCCTCCCCTCAGTTTTCTTACCTGTAAATGGGAATGAGGATCCTTCTCTCACCAGCTTAGGAGGAGAATGTGGGGGTGGGAGCCTATCAACTTGGCTTCCAGCCTCTGAGAGGCCAGAAGGGCCAGGCTTTGGAACTGGGGATGCTGACTCAGCATGTCATCTTGCAATAATACCATGGCGACAAGCACGGGACATGCTCAGAGGCATCAAGCCCCCATTTCCTCCCCTATAAAATGGGTCACAGAATTATGGCCTCAAAGGCTTTGCAGTGAAGGTTTGAGAGAAAGACTCAGGAACGAGTCAAGTTCCTCCTCAGCTCCTAGTGGGGCTTTAATGGGGGGATGAGTGACAGCACACTGCCAGACCCCTAAGCCCAAAAGCCTCAGCTTGTAGGGGAACCTGGGCCAGGAAAGAAGGGGAGAAAAGGAGAAGTGAGATGTAGGTGGGTGGCAGGGGTGAGGAGGTGTGGGGGGGAGGGCCCATGGGATGCGGTGAAGCGGGGAGGGGGCGCTGCTCCTGGGCCACTACAGCAAATCAGGCCTGTGGCCTGCCTCACGCAACCCAGGCAGTGGTTTCATCACCTGCTCCCCAAGTACCTCATTACTGGAGACAGGAAGAGCCCCTTGGAAAACTGGGACCCCCCCTCCCCTCTCTTGAGGGCTCCAGTGGCTTCGACCCCAGCTGCCAGCGACCCCCCCTCCAGCCAGGGCCCTGTACCTGCCTCCTCCCTAGGGCCTTGGAGATGTTGTCCCAGGTGGGGGACACTGTGGGTGACCTAGGGGCTGGCTCAACCCACAGAGGCTCCTGGAGGCCATTTCCCACCCTCAGAGACAGGGTGGGCTCCCACTGTGCCTCTCATGTGACCACACCTCTCTGGGCCTCAGTTTCTTCCCCCAGAAAATTGGGAGTAAGGGAGCCTGGCTGAGTTTTGGGGGGAGGCTTCACTGTAGGTGCTCTATATATGGTATTTCCCTCCATCTCCTGTCACTGGGCCCCAGACAGACCCAAGTAAGGGATCTGAGGAGCAGGGAGAAAGCCCATTTTTCATATGGGATAGGGAGGTCCCCTAAACATACATAGAGGTACCTAAAACAGATGGATCCCCAGAAACATGCATCATCCCCAAATATATGTGAATCTTACATATGAAAGACCCCAAAACATAGAATGCAAAATATACACAGACGCCCCCAAACCCACACAGCTCTCCAAAACCCCATAGCCCCAAACACACTCAGATCCCCTGATACACACATCCCTCAACCCATACCAATCCTCTAAATGCACACAGACTCCTGAATACATCCAGACACCCACAAACACAGCAGTCCCCCCAACAACATGCAGACTCCCTGGACACAGACAGAGCTCCCCAAACACATGCAGACTCCCCAAATCCATGCTAGTCCCCCATTACACACAGGCCCCAGACACAAGTAGGGCCCCATCCCTGCAGTGTATCACCTACCTCTGGCTTCCTGAGGAACAATGGTCAGCACCTCCCAAAGAAGAGATGGGGGCAGGGGGCTGGGAGTCTGAGAGTGGGTTGTATTTCCCACATGCTGCTCTGAATCCCAGAAACCCAGTATGTTCCAGTTGTACAGAAGACTCTTTGGGGTCTCATTGTATATAGCTTCCTCTGGCATCCACAAGGAAACTGAGGCCCAGTGGGGAACCTTCAAAC
This sequence comes from Cynopterus sphinx, assembly GCA_030015415.1. NCBI lineage: Eukaryota > Metazoa > Chordata > Mammalia > Chiroptera > Pteropodidae > Cynopterus > Cynopterus sphinx. The sequence goes on along the minus strand of CM057390.1, from coordinate 48,687,608 downwards.
CCATCTCCACAGACCCCTCCCCAAGGCCCACTGTGGCCATGTACCGAAAGGACAGGGTTGCAGCTGTGGGCTCAGCCATATCAGGGTTCAAATCCTGGCTCTACCATACACTCACTGCCTCACATGTTCTGAGCCTCACTTTCTCCATTTGTACAATGGACCCCTGTAAGCTCCCCAGGTGCCCACCCCCTTGTTCCTACTCTTGGGGAAGCCTCATGTATCAGCAAGTTCTCAAACCACCTTCTTCTCCTTTCCGGGTACCTAACACACCAGGCCCAGACAGCTCCACCACTTTCCCAAAGGCAGACCTTTGCCCAAGTCTGAGGAGTCATCTTTCAAGCCCAGGCAGAAACCCCTGTCTCTGGAAGCGCTGGTTTCCCTAGGCAGGATCCATCTCTCCCTGCAACGATTAGCCCTTCTGGATATTTTTTGTGTTCCTCTGTTGCTTTCTATGGCAATCATATCACCCCACGAGGATGTCCACTCTGTGAGGGCAGGGATGGCCTCCCCAGCACTGGCACAGAGTAGGCCACCAGTCACTCTGAATGAGCAAACAACATCTTAACAAATGGAAACAGCATTGGCGACTGGTTCAGTTTTCTTTTAAATACCTTGTGACTCACAGATTTGAGGCTCCTATCTGGTCCCCGGGCCCTCAGTTTGAAATGCCTACTTGAAAGAGCTAATAGCACAACAGCACAACAGCCATCTGAATGGTGTTTGTGCTCCTCTCAGGCCAAGGGACTGAACTTCCGAAAGTCTCAGTGCCACCTCGGAGGAAAACTGGTTTGACATAGAGGCTAGTTTCTCTGTCACAGCCAATGTAAATGAAGGCCCACGGCCCCATCCTACCTCCCAAGGGGCCTGGGACCCTGACTCCTGGAGCCAGAGAGACTGACTCCACATTCGGCTATCCCATTCAAGTCAGAGTCCAGGGCCACCTAAGGTCCTAAGCATGGTCCCTGAAGCCACAGCGCAGCTTTAGGAACAGCCCAAGGTTTCCTCTCTTTGTTCCAGAGAAAGATCTCCCCATGGGGCTCCAGAAATTCATCCCCAGAGGCCCAGGCCTCCCTGCTTGGGAAATTAGCACATCTGTCAGTACTGGGCAGAAGGGACTTGGCTCATAACCCGGCAGACCCAAGATACAGTCAGTAGGGACCCCAAGATGGGGCCTTGGAGCATCTCTGGCCCCCACTCTTTCCCCAGAAATGTCTGAGAGCCCACCAGGTGCCGGGGTCACAGAGGCAGGGAATGGATAGACCCAGCCTGGCCTCCCCCATTGCCCTGTCTGGCAGGGAAGTTAACAGACAAATAACTCTGTCAGAGACCAAGGTTTTCAAGGGAGAAATGCAACAGGGGGAGGCAGTGGAAGGTAGTAGGGGAGGGATCTGCTTCAGACATAGAGGCCAGAAGGGTCTTTCTAAAAAGGGGATTCTTAAGAATAAAAGGACACCAGCCACGTAGGGATATGGTGGAAGGAATGGAAAGTGCGAAGGCCCTGAGGTGGGAATGTGCTGGGCAGGTTGCAGATACAGGGGAGGCAGGTATGTCTGGGATGGGGTAAGTGAAGGGCAGTTGGAGACCAAAGAGGGCAGGGAGGCTACAAGGAGCCTGGGGTGGGGTCACGGCAGGGGGGTGGACTGTAGAGCAATAGGAAGCCATGGAGGGGTATGTGAGCAGGGAAGAGCTGTGGTCTGATTTAGGATTTTCATCAGACCCAGTGGCTACTGTGGGGAGATGTCCCATCAGAGCAGGAGGCCAGGACAGCAACCCCTAGTTGAGGCTGTGGCTGTAGAAAGTGGATGAGGCAGGCCTGTGCCCACAGCAATGGCTCCTCAGGCCAACCAGCCTTGACTACACCCTTCCAAAAACCCTACCTTGACCTCGGGTGAACCCAAGCCTAGAGAATGGAACAGGAAAACCAACAGACCTGAGCCCTCCTTTACCCCTGGCAGAGGGTTGGGTGGGGTGGGGCTGGTTGGAGTTTACAAGAACCTCCACTAGGTCACAGTTCGGATGGGACCTCATGGTTGAGCCCACATGCCATTTCATTTACACACAGATCATACTTGACCCACAGACAGCCCAGTGAAGCGAAGACAGTGACCCCGTTTTATACAGGAGGAACTCAGCTCCTTCCAAGGGTCACATGGCAAGACCCCCAGATCCTCACTCAAGCCTGGACTTGTACCTCAAGTCGTTCTGTGGCCACCCAGTCTGGGAAGTGGGCCTGCACATTGTTGGTGTCCAAGACACTCATTCCTGAGCCTGGGGGTGATGGGGCAGCCTCAAAGTCCCCAGCATGCAGGCCCAGAGAAGCTCTTTTGAGGGCTCAGAAATGGGACCCAAACCCATGTGTATTCATGGGCCGGGGCCGAGATGAGTTCTCTCACCCCAGGAGCTCAAGCTTATGATAAATTCCTTCCAAAAATGACATCTGTCTCCAGGTGCATATGTGCCTCAAATCTTCTGGAAGGCCAGATCCCCAATATGTCTACACTCGCTGCATCTGAGTTGGGGCGACAAATGATCTTAATTCCCTTTTTCCTCTTAATTTGCATTTTCCAGATGTCTGCCTGGTTGGGTAATGACTTAACGAAATAAATCATTAGTTGGAGATAGGAAGTAAGACGGAGCTCATCTTGCTCAGATCACAGGGGTGGCCATGGAGCTCAGAGAGGAGCAGCCATCTGTCTGAGATACACAGAGAGGGGAGAGAGGAAGCTGGAGCACCTCACTCTTGGCTTTTGTTCTCTCGGGGGGCTGAGGGGCCATCTTGTGCTTCATCCTTTGAGGTGTCTGGGTGTCTCTAACTGGCCTCAGTATTCTCTCCTGCAAAGTGGGATTTCAGATCTGATAACCAGCTTCCAACTCTCCCAGGTGAGACCCCAAGACCCTAAATGTCTGGAAACTCCATTCCCTGGAGGCCAAGATTCACATTTCAGCTCGGATAGGTCGTGGGAGGCAAGAATGGGCACAGGAGAGAGCAAGGCGGACTTCAAACCCCCATTCCAGTCCTTCCAAGTCTGATACTTTTTTGAACCTAGTTTCTTTACCCCAAGAATATGAGAATATGGACTCCAAAGGTCCAGAGGTCCTGACCTTCCCCAGTGAGGATTTCTCAGTCACGCTATACAGGAGGCCTCAGCTATTTCTAACTTCTTAGGTCTGCAGCTGGAGGCTGGGGAGAGGCTAAGGACCCTGACACTGACTGACGTCTGTAGCCCTGAACCCTGAGAAAGGTGGAGAAGGGAACCATGACTGTGAAAGTAACAGCCATTGGCTTGTCGTGTGCTGCATACCGTTCCCGTACCTGTGTCCTAGATGGGGACACTGACACACAGGGAAGGTGGTAGCCCTGTTTAAGGCAGCTGTGGCCCACTGCCCCAGAGGTCTGTGCCCATCACATGGGCAACCTATGGGTCCAGCTGAAGCCCCACATTTGTTGCATGAGACCCTATGGGGCAGGTGAAGGGTCACAGCAGTCACAGGTACACGGGGATGGTCACACTACACGCAGGTCTGGAGCCGTGACACACGAGGGCACGCTCACAGTAGGAAGGCATGGGATATATATATGCACAGGGGCCTCAGGGTATGAAAAGGGGTGCGATCAAGGACAGGACATTGTAGCCCGCAGACCAGACACGCAGCTCACAGACACACAACAGGGACTCGGAGCAGGACAACTTTGGACTCACAACTCCTCCCCAACTAACATCGAACAACTAACAACTAACAACTAACACACGCCCCTTGGACCCACAACCTCTCAGAAACCCAATCCTGGGACTTAGAAACCCTCTGACACACCCTGCCCCTCAGGCTCACACCCCTTGGCCTCACAACCCTAGAACACACACCTCTCAGACTTAACACCCTTCAGACGCACACCACCTTGGACTCAACAATCCCAGGACGCATACCTCTTAGACACACAACTCGACGCACAGCCACACACTCGGACCTCCAAACCTAGCCCAGCCCACAGATGACATTCAAAGGACACAGCACGAGCCGCGTCCCGACGCGACACGCACCTGCTCGGCCCGGACCCTCAGACACGCGTGCGGGATTCGCAGTCGCGGCACAGCCCGGGGTGCCCGGCGGCCGCAGGTGCCTTCGGAGTGGGCGGCCCCGCCCCCGGGAGCTGATTGGGCGGGGGCGCTTATTTGCATAGAGGGCGTGCCCACGGCCCGCGATGGGCAGGCCCTTGGGTGCGGCCCCGCCTCGGGAGCTCTGGGGCCCGGGACTCAGAGCCGGAAAAACGCCGAGGTGGGTATGATGAGGCAGAGGGAGGGAAGAAAAGGCTGTATCAGAGCCGCTAGGTCTCCCCGAACCGCACGGGGGGCCCTTCACCATAATTTGTATCCCGTCTCTAACCACTGGCAGCCCCAACACTCACTCCATCCTGAATGAAATGTAACTCCTACCCTGATGGTCCCAGGGACTGAGCCCTGCTCGAAGCCAACAACTGGCCCCGGCTCTCGCTCAAATGGAGGGACTGAAGGGGCTTCAGCCGAGGCCTGTGTGGCCTCTCCCCATGATAGGAGAGTCAATGGGCGCCCTTAGCTGCTGGGTGACCTCTCCCACTTTTAAGGTCAGCTGATGGTGGTCGGGCTTCCAAGACGGCCTAGTGCCCAGCCCAAACCTCTAACGCCACATTTTCCCTGGGATCCCAGCACCACACACCACAGGGCCCAGAGAGGAGTCAGAGAAGGGTTGGCGAGTGAATCGATGTGAAGAGAATTACAGGATGAAGATGACGATGGCCCAGGTAATCCTGGAGAAGACCCCAGTCTGAAGGAGACAGAGCAACTGCTATACACTCCCCCAGCCCTGTGGGGTCAGGACTGAGCCAAAGGGTCAAGGAGGGCTTCCCAGAAGAGAGGGCACTGTACTGGGCCTTGAAGCCTGAGTAGTAGTTTGCCACCGAGAGAGGGGAACCAGCCCTATGCAAAGGTACAGCGGAAGAGTGTAGTGTTCTTTGATGGGGGAGATTAGGGAGATGAAGCCAAGGCAGGAGAAGACCAGGCTGGGAGTCCAGGGAGAGGCTGGGAGGTAGAGGGGGTGCTGATTTGGGACAGATGAAGGTAGGGAGTAGGTAAGCTGCAATGCTGCCTGGTGTCTGACTTCTCAGAAGACACAAGAGATGGCTGGACTTGAGGAAGCATGTGGAGATACCATGTGTGGGGAACATCGAGGCAGCAAGCAGGTTTGTGTATCTCCCCATGCCTCAGTTTATCAGTCTGTGACATGGACAGTTTGGACCTCTAGCTTGAGCACAGATGTCTCTTTGGACATAAAAACAGGTTCACATTGTGTCATAAGGTGGAGATCAGGGGTCCTGCCTCCCTCCAGCCCCATCACTGTCCCTCAGTGTCCAGTGCCAGACATTCAGTGTCCCCAAGGACACACCAGGGTCCAGGCCAGTTTGGGGGCTTCTGCCTCAGCTCCAAGGCACATAACAAGGCTTGGGGAGTATGGAAATGGCTGGGGAGCCCCAGGTCCCCCAAGGACCGCTCTGTTTACTTGAGGCCGCCTGCCTGTCTCTGATGCAACAGCCAGGCTCTGGTTACATAAGGGTGGCAGCTGGAGCAGCTCTGGGAGTAGGTGGGGTGTGATGGGAAGGGCCATCCTGAACTGAGTTGGCTGGGACTGCCCCCTATGTACCCCTACCCCATGCCCCCTCCTACCATTAGGGTACCCTCCCATGTCCCTGCCCATGTTGCCACCATTCCATCTTCTATCATTCACACCCTGTTTCCTATAACAGCTCCTCCTTTTTGCCTTTTCCCCTGTTCCTATCCTATACTCTCCCCATCCCTGGCTGTGTCACCTTTCATAGACCCCCACCCCCCAATGGAAGTCAAGATTCTCAACTTCAGTCTTCTCAGATGAGGAGAAACCCTTAGTTGCTGGAGTAACATGTTGGAAGGTGGAAGGGAGGGTTCAAGGGTGAAGAGGGCCAGAGGAGGGGAACTGGGAAAGGGGCCTGAGATGGAGGAGGTGAGGGTGAGGTGATGAGATGGAGAAGCTGCTCACCCCAAGTCTACCTCTTCCAGATCCTCTCCCACAATGTCAGCAGGGGAAGGTTTTGAAGGACTCTCATGGCAAGAGTGTTATCCAGTGGGTATGGCCTCAGGTCAGAGAATCCTAGGTCCCCATTCCAGCTCCAACTCCCACTTGCTATGTGACCTTAGGTTAGCCACTTCACTCCTCTGAGCCTGCTTGCTCAAGTGAAAAATGGGGACAACAGCTCCTCCACCCAGAAGGGAAGTATTTTAAGGTTCACCTCCAATGCCTTCTCTTCCCAAAGCCTTCTCTAACCTCATCCCATTTGGAGTTCCTCTACCCTCATCACTGACTCAGGGGTTCTTGGGATGTGTGTCCAGCTGTCTTCCCCAGCCTGGGAGCTCCTTTAGGCTGGGCCCAGTATGTGGTGGCACCAAAGGGACATCTTCATGGGTTTCTTAAAGAACTAGAGAGCCCAGGAGAGGGTCTGAGCAGTGGAGGGACATGGGGACCAAGTTTGGGGCATCCAAAGACCTTGATGGGGGATGTGGCAGGGACAGGAGGGGCTTCTCAGGGGGCAGGGCACTCTGGGAATACAGAGCAGGACTTAGATCAGAGGATAAGGACAAAAAGCCAAACTCTAGTCTCATTCCCACCCTGACCACTGTGGACCAATCAGGGGCAACGCTGCCCTCTTGGGCCTTCGTTACCCTTCTGCAGAGGGGCTGGGAGGTGGAGAATCCATACTTTATCAGGGCTGGGATCCCTTCCAGGTCATCCCCACCCTCATGGGTGCTAGACTTCTGCTTGAATACCCTGTGGCATGGGGAGTTCACTGTCTCCCAGACGCCCACCTATCTCTGGGGCTCTGCTGAGATCAAGTCCTATGGAGCAGTAATGCTACATCTTCCACCCTGACAAGAGAAGGCCACCAGTGCGTGTCCAGGAGCGTGTGGGGGCAGATGCAATATCCTTCTTAGTCCAGCCTCAAGGAGCCTTAGTTTGCCCTCTGAAAAATGGGAGCCAGGAGGTGTGAGGTGAAAAAGAGCTAAACGGGTCACAATGTGTCCACAAGAATCAGCCAGGACTGGGGCCAAGCCTTGCCTCTTGTGCCCCCTAGTGGCCAGTGGTAGCGCTTCCGCCTGGTGTGAAAGGTGAGGCAGTCACGCAAATGAGATGCAAATTAACTCCCACACTCAAGGGCCCTCGGACTCCGTGTGAGTGATCTGACAGCCCAGAGTCCTACACAGACCTCTTTGAGAGGACAATTAGTCTGGCTGAGGTTACATCTAGAAGCTTTGAGTATTGGGGAGCCCCAAGGAGGTTTGGGAAACCCCACCAGCTGTCCCCACTAGCCCACAGCACCCTTGAAATATAGCAGTTACATTACTTAGCTGTCTTGCTCACCAGGGCATCCCCTGGGAAGGCAGGGCCTGGCTCACAGAGGCCGGTCAATATTTGCTAAATAAGTGATTGTATGGTAGACAGGGGCAGTGGGGAAGGAGAATAGCAGCACACAGGCCCCCAAGTATGCCCTATGAGGGAGAAAGAGTACTTAACCCCACTTCCTGGCAGTGATAGGAGGTCCTTCTATGACACGTCCTGTGTCCCTAAACCCTCTCCCAGGCCCTCAGGGTCCTCCACAGCCCAGACACCCCACCAGGACTCTATTTCTCTTAATTTGCCCCTGGCTCTTGCCACCCCTGTCACTCAACTATCCACAGTGCCAAGGGAAGTATGGGGACCCACCTTGTTATACCCCCAAACCACTCTATTCTGATCTTCCTGATACATTTCCCTGGGCACTCTGCTGGCACACAGCTGCCCTTGGAGGTGTACAGACCATGGGCCATGACCTCCAGCCCTAAAACTCAAAGGGGATCAGTGTGGGTGGCTCTTCTGAGTCAGCAGAAAGCTTGGCAAATACTGTAATTTAGGTACTGTCAGGTACAGCTGGATCCAGGGCCCCATGCAATGGTCTCAGGTCCCCCCTTTCATCCGCTCAGCTCAACAACCCTAGTGGGAAGATGGTACTTTTCCCAAGCTTCCAGCAAAATTCCTGGGGGAGACTCTCATTGGGTCACATGCCCATCTCAAACCAATCAGTGACCTGGGAGATGGGGATCCCATGTCCATTCCTGGAGCCAATGGCCTGAACTCGGTTGGGTTTTTCTTGAGGCAGAATGCAGGCCAGGCAGGTAGGTGCACAAAAGTCCACCTCGGCCTGTAGAGGAGGTCCGGTCCAGCTTTTCTTGTCCAGATGAAGAGAGGACCACAGAGAGCCAGTTCCAGGCCTATTACACAGTAGGTCAGAGGCAGGGGACCACCTCCTCTAGCTCTGTGCCCTTGCACAAGTCACACCATCTCTTGGAGCCTCTCTTTTCCCATCTGTATTTTAGGGTTGACACTTGCCTCATAGGGCTGTCTCAGGATGAAAGATGACCCTTGCAGAGCCCCAGCACAGCGCTGAGCACACAATGGGTAATCAATTGGGGTTAACATGGTAGCAGTTATTGGTCTGAGGGGCCATGGCTGATGTGGAGTAAGAGTCCAGGGATGGCGAAGCCTCATTTTGGGACACTCACAGCTGGACTAGAGAGTCCAAACAGGGACAGGAGGATTGCACTGTCAATACTTGCTCCATCTTCAGTCCCTCCTAGGTCTCACAAGGTTGTGTCCAAGGGCCCAGCTCAGGTCAGGCTGAGAGCGAGGGTCAGGGCGAGGAGGTGTGAGTCTCCCAGGCCTCAGGGTCACCCAGATGAGGCAGCACCTGAGACAGGAGCCTGACAGAGCTGGAGGAAGAGGTGAAGCCCGGGGAGTTGGAGGGTTGCATGTGACTCCACACTTGCAGTCATGGGTGGTGACCCTGCCTCACCTATCTGAGCCTCAGTTTCCTCTTCTGTAAAATGCGGCTGTATGTAGGACCCTGGGAGAGGCAGTGAGGACAAAGGTTAGGGGAGGCTGACAGTTAACCTCATCAGTTTAAAAAGACCCTGAGGGAGCAGCTTGGGAAAAAGGGGAAATAGAGGCTCTGAGAGGGGGTATGGGGTGGCAATTCTGGGGACAAGCAAAGTGGGGTCTGTAGAGACAAAGGTGGTATCAGAAGAAGCACAGAGCATTTTGCTCAGAGTAGACACAGTGGTGAAGGGACAGATTACATAGAGCAGTGTCCTTAAGGTGGGACGGTGGAAGGGACCAGGGCACAGGCGATAGAACAGGGAAATGGCAGGGTTTGGGCCTAGGGTTGGCAGGCAACACTGGGAAGGGCCGTGGGACATGTGACCTGCCCCAGGCCCTACCAGATGTCCTCCATGTGATCCCACAGCTTGTGGGATTGCTCACCACCCCAGGCCTAGAGCTAAGCCTGGCACACAGCAGATGCCCAGTAAGTGCTCTTTCACTGCACATGTGTGAACTCTGCTGCCTCTTGGCTGTGGGGGCTGATCTCTAGGGATGTGGGGTCCCCATCCATGCATCCCCAAACCTCAGAGAGGGCCCTCATGGTACAGGGCACCATCATAGCAAATGGGTGGGAGCTCTGAGAGCTACATCAGTCAGGGGCTCAGTAAGTCCCTCAGGTAACTCTGATCGGCCAGGGTCTGTCCTGCATGGGCACAAAATAACAACACACCAGGCCTTTCTTGGTGCCACACTCTCCTCACGCAGTCAATCACACCTCCCAGTATTGATGCCTTTCTGAAATCCTCTCCCATCCAGTTCTGGGCCTGGCCATGTGGCTGGCCTTGACCAATGGGACGTCCATAAACATGAAGCAAGCAAAAGCTGAATGAGCCTATGTGCACTGGGGCTGCCATCTTGGTGCCCAGCCACCATAAGCCAAGGTTGCCTGCTTGAGAGGCCACGTGGAGGTTGAGAACTAGACCCCCCACAGCCAATAGCATCAAGCAAGGGTCACATGTGTGAAGCCACACCTATCAACTACCACGAAGCATCAACAAGTGCCATACAAGTGGCCCTTCAGCTGAGCCCAGGATAACAGCCCAGCTGAGTCTAGCCCAAATCACAGAATCATGAGTAATCAGATTGGTGTTATAAGCCAATAAATTTTGAACTCATTTATCACACAACAGTAACTGACTGCTGCACCACACACCACCATACACAGCAGCACCCTTTCTGCTACCTGATGAGCCACTTTGACAGAAGGAAAAAACAGATCAGAGAGGAGGAAGAACTTGCGCAGGGTCACACAATAGGTCAGTGGTGGAGTGAGGACTCCAGAGCTGGGTGGTAACTGCACGTGGCAGGATAGGGAAATGTGAGCTTCCCTCTCTGTCTTAGAGGAGTCCTTGGGATCAGAACAGGGCCTGTGGCCTGGAGGAGCATGGAAGATGGCAGAGAGACCATGAGGGAGATGCGCTGACAACAGCCCTTAGCAGCAGAGGGTACAAGGTCTCCCCTACCCTGCACCTCCCACCAAGTGTCCTACAGGCCCAGAAGAAAGCCCAAGTGGTTAGACAGTAGGTCCCTTCTTGGACAACAAAAGGGTTAGTTCAGAGCACAGAGTACAGGGAGGTTTCTGGCCCCACTTAGCACTGACCTGGTTGGAGGGACCAAAGCACCTCCAAGTCTCTTCTGGGATCAGACTGAGGAGGGTGCGGGTGGTTCCTTGGGGCTGGAATAAAACATGTGCAGTGCCCGTGAGGCCAAGGTCAGAGGCCTGAGGCCTAGATGTCAAAGGCCATGAGGCCTATTCAGCTAAGAAGATGTATGCATTAAGGTCACCTTCCCAAGACTCCTGGCCTTAGTCTTCAGGGCATCCTCTATAAAAATGGGACCAGCCACCCACTTCAGAGGTCATGGCTGGGACTCACACAAGACTGGGTGCTTCACACCCTCAGGGCTTCCAGAGAGAAGTGTTAGCAGCACCTCAAGCTGCTACTAGTGTGTTTTGGAAGCATGTTGCATTTTGCAACAGTAAGCACAAGCAGGGCATTGGAAAGCACTTGGGAAACCATGAGTTCAAAGTAAAAGCTATAGCTTTCTGAGGCCCTTCTGTGTGCAGGGCACTGTTTGATGCACTTTACAGTCCACTCTAGTCCTGATGGCTATTACTAATCAGCAGCAGGGCAGCCAAAGCCAGATGGTAATTCAATATAAACAAACCCAGAGAAGTCCTTGTCATGCTACCCTCAAAGAGAAGACTGCTGCACATCCATTTTTACACATCCACAGGTTTTTCTGATTTTGACAATTCTTGTGTCTTAGTTCTCAGGAACAGCAACATGGAGGTTTTCTTTCTAAATACAGGCAGGTCAGAACCCCCAACTACAGGAGCCAGACACATCTCAAGGTAGAGCTATGGTTTACAGCATGTGTGTGTGTGTGTGTGTGTTTATTGTTATAATGAAAACAAAAACGAAGAGCTCTTTCCCCTAAAAATTCTTTCTCCATTGTGCAAGGACTGTAAGTGCTTTTCATTTTTAGTCCATCTGGCCCTCTGCTCAAAGTCTCCTCCAGCTCTGGGTGACCTACCTGCTGCTCACTTCCCTGACTCCATCTACCCCTCAATCACCCACTCCAGCCACATCCTCTCCTAGATGTTATTTCAACACACCCAGCTCCCCAGCCCCAGGGCCTTTGCCCTCACCACTGTCTCACTTGGAACACTGTCCTGGGTTGTCTCCTTTTGCAAGTCTTTCGGGCCTCTGCTTGCACTTCTGCTGCCTTCATTTTTTTCCTTTGCACATGTCTGAAATGCTCTGGTGTGTTCCAAGTTTATCTGGTTCCTGTGTGTCTCCCCAAGAGATCCCAAGCACACCTGTCCCAGTCACCTTTGTGTCCCCAGCACTCAGCCCAAGGCTGGGCACACAGCAGAGCACAGGATCTGAATGCCGGGTTACTGAACTCTCCCACCACAGATGCCAAAGGATGAGAGAAAGCCACCAGACACCATGAGATGAGGAAAGAGAGCTGTCTAAAGAGCAAGAAGTGGCAGTTCCTGTGGCTGAGCAGCGAAGGTCCTTACAGTGAGGAGGCTGAGAGCAGCAGAGGCGGGTAGTCCCAGGAGCTACCTGTGGCCCTGAGTGGCAGCATTCATGTGGTCCCGGATGTTGATGGCCTGTTTGAGGAGGCCCTCCACACTGCGGAAGTAGATGCTGCTGTCGACAAGGTTCTTCACGGCACTGAAATAGGAGGAAGAACCCAGTCAGTGCCACCCTGCCTCACCCCTCAACCAGAGCTTAGCAGGTACCTGGGGGGATTCCTCGGGCCTCCCCGAGGCCTCATTGCGAGTTTAAAGTTTAGGTTTCTGTGCTAAGCTTAGAGGACATTATGCAATGAGCACTTGATGGCAATCCCCACCGCTAGACCAACTAATATTCTGAAGGAGCTATAAGCATGTAAAGAAGGCCTCAAAAAGATCTTGCTTTCCTCTTAGATAACCTATTCCTGTCTCAGAAGGAAGCTTATCAACTCAGCTGAATAGCTCTGGAGGCGAGTTTAGATGGAACCAAGATAACTAATCACTAGATGGGGGCACTGCTGCAAAGCTGTGCAGCTCTGGTGTTGGCACCACACTGATGAATGTCTACTGAAAATGTCCCTTCCAATGCTCTACAAGAAAATATTTACCAAGCCACACAGGAACTTGCTAATCTCAGAAAGTCACCTATTCAACATCTGCAGTAAAAATAAAAATGTTCTTTTAAAGCCCTTCTCTTAAAGACAACAAATCACTCCCATTTATTAACAGCCAGGGACCTACTTAAAAATATCCATGAGATCAAGGGAAGGAGCATTCACTATCACCCACTCTGTTAACTTGCTTATCTGCTGCCAGGAGGAATCGGCTTTTCTAGTGTTTGTCCGCCTTGATTAAAAAAAAAAAAAAAAAAGAAACCCTCGCTAATATAAGCTCACAACTGAATTGTTTACTCCAATTTATTTAATATCTTTCAATTTGACACCAACTCTTAACACTGCATAAAGCATTTCAAACAAATAAAAGCTAAGGGCTTTTTCATGTCCACGAAGGAAACGTGGTCTTTTAGCATTAGAGACATTCACAACTCAATAAAGAAAAGCATTCAGAAGCCAGAGCACACTGGCCTCCTACTTAGTCCAGCATGATCCAGTGGAACTTTCTGGAACATGACAGACAACTTCGTCATCCACTGAGACGACTGCTTAGCACTTGAAATATGGCTAGAGAGACTGAAGAGCTGAATCCTCATTTTATTTCATTTTAATGCATTAAAATTTAAGTGTGCAGGCCTAGTGGCCTGGGCTACTATACTGAACAGTGAGTGCAGTTAGGGGAACCAGGAGAAAGTAGAGATTTTGAAACATTCTCTCTTTAGCTTGGGCCTTGCTGACAAGCTCATGGCTGTCCCAGATCTGTTCAGAAGTTGTGAGAGAAACTCCTTTTTCTTTTCTACTCTTCCTTAGGCTAAGGAGGGTGTTTGTGACTACCATCCTCAGGAAGACACCATTTGTCCAAGTCACATCCACCTCAGTAGAGGGGCCAAGACTGCTGATGGCAGAACATTCATCTCAGTGCCCCCGGCAGCAGGACTTCCTGTCAAGGAATCTTCACCCAGACTACAGAAACAGGCAAACGAACCCCACAGTGCCACAAATAAAAACTGCTAGGAGTGTCCAACCTCCACCCAATGACCCAGAGCTTGTGCTAGGGGAAAACAGCACCTCTAAATAATGTTGCCATACTCTCAAGACAAATAAAACCAGCAAAGGCATTACGTACAGCAGGGGGCCTACAGTGCTCACCTGCAGGCATATTCCACTGTGTAGATGGCTCCCTGGCTCTGCTCCTCCCAGCGCTGCATGTCGGCCTGTGGAGAATGAGGGTCTGTTAGCAGTAGGGGATGCCACCTCCATCCTCCCAGCTCTCTGGGATGAAGCATCCGATTACTATGACTGCAGGGACTGATTCCTCCAAACCACGACCTGCAACTCCCATCCCTCACCAGTCTAAGCTTTCTGTGAACACCTGGCTATAATGCCTTGGAGACTTTGCACTGACTAACTATCCCCTCTGCCTGGTGTGCCCTTCCCTCTAGTCTTCACACAGCTTACTCCTTCTCATCATACAGGTCCTGTTGTCCCTTCTTCCAAATCTGCCTCACATCTGTCCAGCTATGGCCTCAACCTTGCTCAGTGACCATCTACCTTCTTGCTGGTGTCTCAACCTTGACTCTTATCCCAACAACCCCTGTTCCACCTGCTGGCCCCAGCTCATGACATCTGGACTCTGGGGACGTCAGTGGCAGGGGTGCAGGGGCTCACCTTATGCTGGGCCAGCTCTGGCAAAGAGCGGCGCACATGTTCCTGCAGCCGGTACAGGGCCACTGATGGCTCGTTGGCCAGAACATAGACACTCTCAGTGAACTTGTCTGTGACTGGGTCCAGGATCAGCCAGCAGAGTGGAGGGCGGCAGAACAAAAAAGGGAGACAGGAGCAGGGAACAGACACAGAGAGACAGAGCATTAAACTCCTGATTGCTCAACCTCAGAGTCCAGCCAGAGTGGTGAGGAGTGTCTGGTCCACCAGACTATGGTTTGAAGGAGATGGTCACAGAAGGCCTTACTCATGATATTATTAATGCATCCGGTGAACTCATGATCTTTCCCCTCCCAAGCCCACTTGTAGTGGACACTGCTGCTGCCCACTCAGATCCCCTTGCATTCCTCTTACCATAATAAATGAATCTGAGTTTCTTCCTGGAGGATGAACTGGAGCAGAAAGTGCCTGGAAGGTTATACCCGTGGGTGGCCCTCAGCCATGACTAACCATTGAGAGATATGAAAACCTGTGTCCCCCGCTGTGCACTGGGACAACTGGAAGGCATATCTTATTCCCTTGAGCCCCCTGCAGAATCCAACTGAGGCCTCCCTCTGTGAAATTTTTATCTTTGCTCAGCTTACTCCCCAGACCTGTCCTATTTGCCCCTCTCCCCTGTGGGGCTAAGTCAGCTGGTCATCCACACTGTCCATGAGCAGATACTTCTGGTTCTAGCACAAAGAAAGGCCAAAGCTCATGCATTATTACCACCAACTGCCCCCACTGGTCCAAGCATGGCCACTTTCCCTGGATGACAGATTCAGCCCCTCCTTGGTCTCCCTGCTTCACCTCCTGCCAACTGTCCCATTTCCATAAAACAGATAGAGTGAGTTCCTAACAATAAACATATTAGATATTCCCTCCTGTGCTTGAAACCTTCCCTGGCTCCTTTAAGCCAAAGAATAAAATCCACCTTTCTCACTATGGCCCGTAAGGCCCTAAGCGTTCTGCATGCTGTTGACCTCCCTGCTTTCATCACCCACTGCCCAGGCACAATGGCCTCCTGACTTCTTTGACACTCCCAGCACTCTCCAAAAAACCTTGCTGAGATGACTGAAAGGTTCTATAATCTATACTGTTCAGTATGGTAGCCACGAGCCACGTGTAGCTACTGGGTACTTGAAATGTGACTAATGTGACTCAGAAACTGAATTTTTAATTTAACTTAATTTTAATTAAATACCCACAAATACTATGACCAGTAGCTACTGTATTGCAATGCAGCTCTGAACACTTTGCCACCTCAGGGCCTTTGCATATGTTGTTCCTGCCACTGATACGCCCTTCCTCTTGGCTTTTCTTCATCCCTCATATCTCCTCCTGGGCAAAGCCTTCCCTGATTACCAAACTTAATCAGATGTCCCTTCCACCTCACTTTCAACCTCAGCACCTTGTTTCATTTCCTTACAAATTCTCATTCTTTATTAGGTTACACGTTTAAAGAAGAAAAATTAAATCTTAGATTATTGAGGGTAGGGGCTTCTCTGAGACTCAGTTTCCTCCTCTGTAAAAATGCAATGATAACAGTACCCACCATAAGGTTAGCTACAGAGATGGACCCCTTGCCACTGCCCAGGGCAGTATGGTTGGCAAGAGAGTGAGCCCTGGTGTGTCTGGGAGTCAAGAGAAGTTGCAAATGACTCTGTCCAGTGTGAACAGGTCGGGTTCACTGGTCCAGCCTTCCACCTCCAAACTGTGTGTCCTTTTACTGTGTTAGGTCTCCTCGTTTTGAAAATGAGCATAGCAAAGCTTACACCTCAGTGTTGTTACAAAGGAGGTGGAATTAAATATACTTGTACCTTTTAATTAACTATCAATGTGTGTAACCAAGTAACGAAAAAATTCTGATTTAAAGTTTGTGGCGTTCTGTAACTTGTAACTATGTGATTTACAAACATGTGATAAGCCAATGTAAACCTACACAAATGCGTTAATCTATAAGGCAACAATTCGCACACGATTGCCGCTCCCCAAGCGTTCTTCCGATGCATTGCAAACATCAGGTCATGGAATTCTCACAACGTGTGGAGGGAAGGAGACTATTATATCCCCCATTTTAAAGATAACAAAACCGTGGAACGGGGACTTTCTAAAGGTCGCAAAACTTGTAAGCAGCCGAGCCAGGTCATTCAGTGTCTGCCCCTCACGCTCCCTCCCCGCCTCTGCCCCCTCCTGACACCTGTCAGTGTGCTCCTCCGCGAGTTCCCGACGCGCTGTTCAGGCCTGGGCCCCGCTTTACCTTTCTTCCCCTTTAGCTGCATCTCGGGCTCCTCCATGGCGATCGCGGCCCGCAGAACCCGAGCACCGGAACCGGAAGTCTGGAGGTGGGGACGGATGCCTAAACTTTCCTTGAGAAGCCGGACACGGCCCTGGCCCAGTTCTGGTACCCATGGGCCTGGCCTCCCCGCTCCTCCGGCTACCCAGACGGGAGAGGGGCCGTGAGTGAGAGACGGAGGAAGGAGGCACACCGGGAGGTGGGTGAGGAGGGGGCGGGGACCCCCTGAAACTCCAGAAGGGTCGCGGAGACGGGGGGGGGGGACAAGGGCGCCCTTCTTTCCCGAACTCCTTTTCCGGGGGTGGAGGAAATGGAGAAAACACCCCACACACCGTCCACTTCGGGCCGTGTAAACGGCTTTTGTGTTCCTCGTGCTGCCAACAAATCCCTGTACGTGTTCACGTGACTCCTGGTCAGCAAAGCGGACGTTGTTATGGACGGGACAGGTTATGGTGTGGCCCCTTTAAATTCCGGACGCCCGCCTGCTTCCTCGCCCCGCCCTCTGAGAGAAGCCACGCCCACCAGTCCGATGCTGCAACCCATTGGCTCCCTCTGGAAAAGCCTGTGGGCGGGGCTGGAGGGAAGACCGGAGCCTCGTTCTCAGAGCGCTCGAAGCCCCGCCCACCCTCGCTACCCTGAGTGTTCTTCCTGCGCTTCGGGGTCGAGAACGCGCAGGCGCAACTGCATTGCTGGGGCCCCTGCGGTAAACCACGCCCCTTCCCCGAGCCTTAAAGGACCAGAGGCAGCTACTGGGGCTACGGCCCTTCCGCACTTTGATGGGGCGGGGGTGCGCAGGCGCAGTGGCGGAGCGCTGGGTTGGGGGTAGCGGTCGCGTATTAAGTTGCTCTCTGTCCCGGCAGAAACAGCCAGGTTGCTGAGGGTCCACGCTCCAGCTTGCCCCCGGCTACATCAATTGGAGAAGAAAAGTTTGTGATTTGGGCCCCCAACTTTTGGGGGACCCAGGCTTTCTGCGTGGGGTGACACAGGAGGCTCGTTGGAGGTGAGTGAACCTCTTGGATCGGTTTGGAAGAGCTGGTGGGATGGAACGAATTATATCTTTGTCAAGTCCTCAAGTCATTCCAGAGCCACCTTCCAAAAAAATAACTACAGCGAATGTTTATTAAGCTCTGTCAGTATATCAGGCCCCCTGCTCAGCTGTTTACAGACATGACTTCTTTTAGACTTCATTTCCCTATTTTATTAATGAGGGGACTTAGGTTCAGAAAAATTAAGTCATGTGCCCAAGTTCACACAGTGTAAGTGGAAGCATTAGAACCCAGAAAGAGTTGACCCCAGAGCCAGCGCTTTTAAGCAATGCCTATTGTGTGTCCTGGTGGTGGGGAGGAGTGGGCCTGAAGAGCAGATGGACTGGTTTAATTTCTTGGCTGAGCCAGAATTTACCTACCTTTACTGTGCACATCCAGGTATGCAGTTGGTGCCTACTTAATAAGAGATGTTGATAATTGTCATCACTCTCCTTTTGGCACCTCCACCAGCTTCCCCTATGGAACCTATCCAGCCTGCAGAGGACCTCAGCCTGACCCAGCAGTCCCCCTTCCCAGAATTTGGGGACTCTGAAGATCCTGGGGATGAGGTCCCTGATGGCTCAGACACAGTGGTACTCAGTCTCTTCCCCTGCACTCCGGAACCTGCAAATCCTGAACTGGATACTGGTGCCTCCTCACCTCAGGGTAGGTACTTCTCCTGGGCTCCAGCCTCTAGGATTCAAAAGCAGTGGAATGTCAGGCCCAAGATGGTCTCTGTCTTATGTCCCACCACCTAGGATGTGTCTTCCCATTCCACCCAGCAAGAGATTCCTTATTTGTTTTTATTGTAATAAAATCCACATAACATAAAAGTTACCATTTTAACCAGAATTGTGTACAGTTCAGAGTACAGAGTGGTATGTAATCCATTTTTACCATTACTTCTAGAACATTTGCCTCACCCCAAAAGGAAACCCTGCCTAGGCCGCTCCTTAGGGACCTGGGGCATGATGTCCACACGAGCAGCAGGACACCTGAAGCCTCCAGCCTCTCAAGAGACCTGAAGGCTTCACTCTGTACCTTATTTAATGTCTCTAGTGACAGGCAGGACCCAGGACTCTGCTCCGGGTAATCCAAGGGTTGCCTTTTCTGAGGGGCAACAGGGTTCCCAAATTCTTCAGGTTTCAGTTGACCTGTTAGTGCCTGTGGGGATGTCCCAAGACCACTGTCCAGTGGGTCTTGCAATTTCAAGCTTCTCAGGGAGCTCAGCCCCAAGAGCATCAGTAGAGAGTGGATGGAGGAGTCATACACTGTCTGTGGTATCTTCAAGTCCCCAGCGTCTGATTTGAAGCCCCAGAAACATATACTGTAGGGAAGTTGAGGCCCTTCCCTTCTCTCCCAGCAGGCAACTCCCTGAAGCACTCCACAACCCTCACCAACCGGCAGCGGGGGAATGAAGTCTCAGCCCTGCCAGCCACTTTGGACTGTGAGTGGCCCCCATCCCCAAGGTGGGGGAGGGGTAGCAGGGTGGCAGAGTTGAGAGCAAGTTGGGACGGGGTAAACTGAGGCACAGAGTAGGGATGGGACAGCTGAAGACTCTGCCTCCCTCTGGTCCCAGCCCTGTCCATCCACCAGCTCGCAGCACAAGGAGAGCTGAGCCAGCTGAAGGAGCATCTGAGGAAAGGTGTGTGTCCATACCAGTGTGCTGACTGACGTATCTGTGCTTGTCTGACCTTGTGTATTGATATGTGTTGACATAACCTGTGAGTGTCCACATGTGTGCCTGTGTCTACAAGCATGGCCATGTTTATGCATCCATACCTGTGTTCTCCCCTAGTCTGACCCCAGATGACCACCCCATCCCCACTCCCCCAGTGCTGGGGAGAATGGGCAGGGGTGCAGTCCAGTGGTACCACCCCCTCCTGCCAGGTGACAACCTCATCAACAAGCCGGACGAGCGTGGCTTTACCCCACTCATCTGGGCCTCGGCCTTTGGAGAGATCGAGACCGTCCGCTTCTTGCTTGAGTGGGTGCGTTACTCCCCATCTAGGGGCTACTGGGGACTTTAGGGCTATCTGGAGTCTTGGCTGAATCTGCCAGTGCTGTGTCTGTAAGATGCAGCTGCCATGGGGACCCCACGATTCCAGGGGATGCTCCCACCACTCCCTCTGCTTTCCCCAGGGTGCCGACCCCCACATCCTGGCCAAGGAGCGGGAGAGTGCCCTGTCGCTGGCCAGCACAGGCGGCTACACAGACATCGTGGGGCTACTGCTCGAGCGTGATGTGGACATCAACATCTATGACTGGGTGAGGCACAACTCACCAGCCTGGGGCACCTTGCAGGGTACCAGGCCTGCTTTGGTTGCTGAGAATACAAGACAGACTCATCCTGAGTCTCACAGAACTTCCAGGTTCTTTTTGTGGTGGGGGTGAGGAGCCAACACATAAAAAGCTGAGATGTAGTGAATAACACTGTGATGGCAGGTACACAAGCAGCTGCAAGAGCCAAGGTGGCCTACACAGCCCAGGGAGGTCAGGAAGGGCTTCCTGGAAGAAGGGGCATCTAATCTGATACCCAAAGGAGGAGCTAGATGGGCCAGGTGACAAGCAGGAGTAGGAACCACATTAAATTGGGGGGTGTCTGTCAGATGGTGCGAGAATCCAGAAAAGAGTGCTGGTTGTCCCTGCCCCTGCCTCTGACAGAATGGAGGGACGCCACTGCTGTATGCTGTGCGTGGGAACCATGTGAAGTGCGTGGAGGCCTTGCTAGGTGAGTGGAAGTAGAGGCCAGCCCTGGGGATCCCAGAGCTTGTGCAGTAAGAATCCTCAGGGCCAGGGAGGGATCAGAGCTCTGCTTGAACACATCTTGGGAAGGGTTGTCACTTCCCAGAGGTTTGATCAGGGGGCAGGAGGTGGTGGGGGTAGCACAGGGGTCTGGCCTCAGGGGTTCTGGAGGTGAGGGTTCTGTTGGCCATGTTCTTGGGAGAACGCAGGCTCTCATCCAAGGCTACATTGGCAACTGGAAGACCTGGGCTTGCATTATTGGGGGTCACTGGATCTCTAGTCCTGCACCCCATTCTGGGCTCCCAACCCCCAGGCCCAGCACCCCCCTGTAGCACCTGCTGTGCTTCGCAGCCCGAGGAGCCGATCTCACCACTGAGGCTGACTCTGGCTACACCCCAATGGACCTTGCTGTGGCTCTGGGATACCGAAAAGGTCAGCCTGAGATACATGGGGCAGACAGGGTGCTGTAAGTGAGGTGACCACAGAGGGTACATGGAACATTTCTCTAGTATGTCATGCTAGCAGCAAGAGTATTCACATTAGCAAACATTGAGTGCTACTGTGTACCTGGCCCAGGCACATGCTAGGCCTGGTTCTCAGGGGGCTTCCTGTATACTGGGGGTGTCTGTGTCAGTGACTCAGACCATGATGGGGACACTCAGGCACTGAGAGGCCCAAAAGACGCCCTGGCCCCATATCAGGATGGATAGGGGTTAGGGGGGGCTTCCTGGGATCTAAGCAGGGGAAGGATGGTCTAGGTTAGAGGAATAACACCTGCAGAGGCCTGACAGGGTGGGATGCCCAGAGGGAGGGGGCCAGGCCACACTGCACAGGGCTATGGAGGTGGGTGTGAGCAGAGCCCTTAGGCAGACCCCAATTTGACTCCTCCCTACACTTCCCCACCCATAAATCAGGGTGATCCTAACAGAACCAACCCCCTGAGGTCATGGGGGGAATGAGGGCTTGGGAAATACCTTTTCCTTGCTTCAAGGAGTCTTACACCATTTGGGACAGAAATCAATCCTCACAGCTCCTCTCATCCTTTCCCAAATGTCATGATTTGCCAATTTTGTTTGGTAAGGAATATTTTTGTGACTCCAAAAAGCTCAAAAAAATACATCTTTACAAACTTATGCTTCTGGGATGGGGCCTCAGTCTCCCCTACCGTGTCCTCAGAAGGATATGGATTTTCCTTTGTATGAAGTGGGTCCTCAATCCAGGTCCAGGGTGGGGAGGTCTCTGTTCATCACCCAAGGGGAAGGTGCAGATAGGCCTGTGCCTCTGCAGCCCATATTTCATCAGTGCCCACCTTTCCCTTATCCTGTTTCCAGTGCAACAGGTGATTGAGAACCACATCCTCAAACTCTTCCAGAGCAACCTGGTGCCTGCTGATCCTGAGTGAAGGCCACCTGCCCCCCAGGGACTCATACACTCAGGGAACAAAACAGTTGACCCAGAGCTGGGAGAACCCAGAACGGACTTTAAAGGCAGCTCCTGGACAGACAGTGGGAGGGGGCCCTTCCTGAGAGAAACCAATAAACCTGTGCAGAACTTAAAAAACTTCATTGTGCTTCTTTGAGGGCTTCCTGGAGGAAGCAGCTACACAGTGACCTCACACCTTCTCCCCCAGCACCCGCAGGTGGTAAATGACCACACGGCCAAAAAAGTCAGTGGTGTCCTCAAATATCACCTTCAGCCGGTCCACCTCGGCAGCTGGCACGGGAAAGGTGTGAGCACAGTAGTCAAGGGAAACAAGTGGCTTGTCATTTCTTACCCACCAGCCCCTACCCAGTCCTGGGTCAGACACCACCATGCACACTGTGGACCCCTCCAAAACTCTCATGCAAAATAGATTACCATCAGCCCATTTCACAGATGAAGCAATGCAGGTCTAGAGGCCACTTTCTCAAGATCACATACAGGGCCCACAGCTTTCAAAGACACAGATCATCCCACCCCAGAGGCCAGGGCAGGATATCTGAAGCGAGTTATTATCCTCGGGGTAGAAATCCGCAATCTTGTTGAGAGCCTCACACCCTTGGGAACCTGCAGCAGGGGAAGGGGCCAACTGTGAGATTGGGGTGCCCCTTCCAAACCCCCCTTCCATGGCCTACCAGTACCTTCCAGGCGACCCCAGCGACTGGAGAAGCCCCCCTGGAACTGGATCTGCAGCTGGGAGACACGGATGCGCTGGGGAAACTCTAGTATCACCCACTGGGAGGGGCCCTGGAAGCAGACAAGAAAACAGGCTCAAAGCCATGCTATGCCCTTCTCTCACAGTCAATTGATGGAGTAGGATTCAGCACATAATCCATACTGCTCAGCTGAGGTGCCCTGAAGGTACCCTTGACCCCTGAACCTGATTTACACGAGGGATGCAGGGTCCAGGGAGGTGCCTCACCTGATCTGAGTTCCAGCATGTCTCCTCATCCTGGTCGAACAGGTGCTTCTTTCCAAACTGCCGGGTGTTGCGATTCAGCACGGAACTCACCCTGGAGACACCAGAATCGGAAAGGAGTGGGGCTGGGCCCACCACTAGTCCGCCCCCTCCTCACCATCTTGCTCCACAAACCCCCAGCTCTATCCCCCGAGGACTCAACCCCTGGCCGAGGGTCCCAAACACCGCCCGCCCCCGCGCCGGGCTCTCACCTGCTGACTGTCTCCGCACAAACCAGAGAGTGGGTCATCTCGGGTCCACAAGGCCTCGCAGGGCTCAGAGTGGGGCTCAGCCCGGGACTGAACCCGGCGTCCGTGCAGCCACGGCAGCGTGACCCACGACTCAGCCCCACGACTGAGTCTGCACGTCCTCACCTGCAGCACAGGACAAGCACCATCCCTGCCCCGTCCACTGCAGTCCTAAATGTCGCCTCGATCAGCCCCTTGCAAAAAAAAAGGGAGTTTCAGGGAAACTGCCAATGGCGCGAGGCCAGGCTTTCCCAGCGGGTCCGAGGAAGGGAAACAGGTTTCCTGTGGGTTTCAAGGGAGGCCGCTCCGGCTCCGGTTACGAACAGAAAACCCCAAGCTGGACCCGGAACCGCAGGGACCCTGCACAGGCGCAGTGTGACGCAGG
Organism: Cynopterus sphinx; assembly: GCA_030015415.1. Lineage (NCBI taxonomy): Eukaryota > Metazoa > Chordata > Mammalia > Chiroptera > Pteropodidae > Cynopterus > Cynopterus sphinx. The sequence continues at coordinate 48,664,156 of CM057390.1, read as the reverse complement.
CCGCGCCCCTGTCGCTCCCGGGGCGGGGTCTAACTCGAGGCCCCGCCCCTCCGCGCCCGCCTCCGAAAGGGCCGGTGTCCGGTGCCTGAGCTGCCCAGGATGCTGGAGGAAGAAGGCGGGCAGGTGAAAGCAACCGTGTGCCGACCGCAGGTCTAGAGATCTGATTACGGAGACCGAGAGGCTTCTTATAAAGACGTCTTCTTACCTGGGAAGTCTGCCGAATTTATCCCCTAACTGCGAAGGCAACCTGTGAACCCCCTCACCTTACTGCCTCCCAGAGGCCAAAGGAAGAGGTGACGATATTGAAAGTACAGGGAGTCTTCATCAGCCTTGTGGGTCCTGTCTGGGACACAGGAGGCCCGGCCTCTAAATCTGTCTTCCCAGTAAATCCTGCCTGAGACAGGCTTTCCGAAGGAGGGGGTTTTCAAGGATGAACAGGAGTCTGCCAAACGAGGTTACACACAAAGCCTCTGATGCCAGACTGAAGATTTGGTTCGCTGATTGACTAAACAACTCTTGCCACTCCCTACTGTCCACCCTGGTGCTGGATGATGCTGGGGACTGAAAGGCTTTAGTTCCAGGCTCATACGTGAGGAGTCCCCAATCTGGGTAATACAGAGCTAATCATAAAAAATCCCAGCCCCATGAGGCCAGGGCTGCACCAGGGGGAGAGATGGTGCCAAGGAAGCAGGTGCTCTACCTAGAGGGAAGGCTTCCTGGAAGAGGAGATATTGTGCCTGTACCTTAATGGATGGGTAGGAGTTCACCCGGGTGAGAAAAATCTGGGAGTTGGGGGGTGAGGGGAGGTCCGGGCAGGGAGAAGAGCACAAGCAAAGGCTTGATTGAGTGAGTTTAAATAAAACATGGAGCCAGATCCTGCTGGGCCTGGAGCAGTCACAGAAAGTGTCTGAGAAAGGGTGGGACACCATCCGATGTACATGAATAGAGGGTTCTGAGACAGATCAGCCACAGACAGGAGGCTGCGGTTCCTGGCTTCAGCTGAATGGTCTGGGACCCACCCCCTTTCTCCAAAGACTGGGGAAATGGTCCTTCTGGCATCCTACTAGTGTCTGCCTAAGCCCGCTCCAGGAGGGGGTGCTGGCTGGGAAACTGGAATGGGACACTAGCAGGAGGGCTGCCCCATCAGCTCCTGCCTGCCAGGACTTCCTGCATTCAGTCATGGCCTGATGCCATCCAGATCTGGCTCTCCTGGTCTCAAGACAAGGATTGGATGTGAAAGAAACATCTTCCCCCTAGAAGAAGTTCAGAAGAGCATGGACCCTGGAAGGTCCAGTTCAAAGGCCTGGCTAGGCCACTCACTCACCAGCTGTGTGATCTTGGACAAGTATGTGGACCTCTGAGCCTCAGTTTCTCTATCTGTAAAATGGAGAGGATTCTATTTCTAGAACTGCTGGAGAATTCAATGGGATGACACATGACAACAGTACTGACCTTTGTTGAGAGCCCATCCTATATTTTAACTTGAAGCCATGTTTTGTCTCCATCCACTAGCTCAGTAAACATTCTGTGCTTATCTGTCACCTCCATTTTAAAGCTGAGGATACAGCCACTAGACCAAGGTCCACCGGGGAGGATATGCTTGCCCCGGACCCCCCACATTATTCCTGGTCTTGGCATGGAGCTGCCTTGCCCACTGGGATGGGGCCAAGTCAGTACACTCTTCCTGCCTCCTCACCCCACCGGCGCCTGGGCATGAAAGAGCCTGCTGTTTCTCCAAGGAATTACCAACTCTAAGCTCCCAGCACAGCAGCCAAAACTGGTCTATTCATTTGCCTGAGTGAGGAGAGACTGGGCAATACTTCCCCCCTCACCCCAGGGGATGAAGCAGAGAGCACTCACTCTAGAGGAACCAGGAGCTGCAACTCTGGTTCACTGAGGAAAATTGAGGCACAGAAAAGCAGTCATTTGATTAATGTCACCCAGGGGGACCAGGATTCAAACCTCAGTCTGACTCTGAAGTTTCCTCCATTGGGCCGAGTTCTGTATCTTACTGGAGAGGAAAAAGAAGCTCAGAGAGGATCAGGGATTTGCCGAAGTCACACACCAAGTATGGGTCAGCAAGGACACTCGCTGGGCATGTAGCCCCACCTATAGCAGAAAACGGGTCATTTCCCATGAGTGTGTCATCCTGGAGCAGGGCAGGGAAAGGCCCTCAGATAGCTTTAAGTCTTGGTTTTCCCCTGGGGAAGGGGTGTAATAGTTGTCCCAGGCTGAAGAATCTTTGGGGGTAAGTGTGACAAGGTCTGACTGGCAGCCCCCTAGGGACAGGACGGGATCTGATTTATCTGCTGGGGTCTACCTGGGTCCAACAGGGCCAGCTCAAAATAGACAGACTCACCCTCAGTGCCTGCTGGACTTGGTCCTGGCAGGGTGTGAGCCTGGGTAAGTGAGGGTACCAGTGGGAGTGGGAAGAGCAGACAAGCATGAAGGCACTGAGGTGAGCTCATGTGGGAACACCCTGGAACCCTGGGAGTACTGTATGTCTCCATGCTGGTGATGTAGTACCAGGTGATTGTGGCTGAGTGCTGACTGTCTATAGGTGTGCCCACAGCTGTAAATGTGGCTAAGTGTGAACCACATGGGGCAAATGTGGGCTGTTTGTGGCAGCCAGAAATGCTGAGGTACAGTGGGTGTGAACAGTAGTAGGTGTGTTTGAGTGTGACAGGACTCTACATGTGGCCAGACTCACAGCTGTGAGTTTGGTGGTGCACCAGGCATGACTTGTATATGGCCAGGCAAGGTTGTGTGTGGCCTGTGTGACTTATATGTAGCTTTGCCGAGTGTGGCTATATATGAGCCCCCTGCATAGTCACTGTGTGTCTGGGATGTAACTGTGTGTCAGTGGTTGCTGGTGACATTGTGTGTGATAGATGTAAATCTGATTGCTTGTGCCATGTCTGTGTGTCAACTTTGGCACATTGAAAGGCACTTTGGGGATACTGTCCATCTCTGAGACCTAGCTCTCCTGGAGGGTCCAGCCTCCGGCTCCTGTTCTGGCTCACCAGCCCCTTCCACTGCTCCCTCTCCACACTCTCAGCAGCCCCAGGCCTGGGCCCCAGTGTGGAGGGAACAGAGAAGGCACTCAGGACCTGGGGGGGGCGGGGTGGCTCACCCAATCCCAGTGCAGGCCTAAAAATAGAATAGCTCTTTGAGCCCAGCAGATTCCCAGGCAAGGTTGCTTCATTCAAGCCCCCGGCAACAGCCCAGCCTGGGCCCCAGGCCAGACCCTCTAAGCTCAGCTCTGGCACCAGCCAGGGGGGCCAGGGTGTGGGAAGGAGGAGAAGTAGAGGGGGAGGGGGAATTGGGGATGGGGGACATCTTAGCTCTGAAGCCACAGTCCTGCACTTCCCCTTGACCCTACCCAAACTGTACAACTGTGGTTTGTCCCCCTGAGCCTGTTTCCCCAGCTGGAAAATGTGCAGTAGCATGATAGCAACCCCCCTCTTGTGTGTTTACTTCCCATCTCATTCCCCCAGCAGCTCTGTACAGTAGGGACTCTTAATTATCTGTTTTAGACAGGGAAACTGAGGCACAGAAAGAAGAAGTGGCAGGCCCAGAGTCACTCTGTTAGGAGAGGTAGAGAGGGGTTCGAATCCTGGACTTGTGGAGGCCAATGTCCCGGCTCCCATGCACATCACACAACCACACCCAGATCCCCAGCCCCCACTGGACCTTGTAACACCAGCCTGTTACCTGCAGACATATCAGAATGATCCCCGACGACCATACCTTCTCTGTGATGAGTTGGTAAGCAAAGCTCCCCAGTGTCACATTGGCCCCTTGGGCCACCATTTACCAACCCCCAGACCAGCAGGCTGGGTCCACACACACAAGAATTGACATGTACAGACACCTGGGCAGCCTTGCTTCTCTCGGGTCTTCCTTTATCCTTCACTTATTCCCACCCTGTATTTGGTAATTTTATTGAAACCATTTTGTCCAGTTTGCCCCCCCTGAGACTGAGACCCATCTTCAGAGATGTGCAAACACACACACACACACACACACACACACACACACACACACACACACACACACGGGACCCAGGGTGGATGCACAGACCCTCTACCCAGTGAAGTCTATTCTTAGCATTGAGAGACTAGGAGCACCATGAGAAGGGAGACATGAGAAAGGGTTTGCCTCTTTAAGTTTTTGTTCCCCTAATTTCCATTTTTCATTGTGGTGAAATACGCAGAACAAAATTTACCATTTTAAAATGTACGATTTAGTGGCAATAAGTATATTTGCATTATTTTGCAACCATCACCTCTCTCAAGCTCTGGAACATTTTCATCACCCCAAAAGGATGTACCCATTAACAACCACTCCCTATCCCTCCTCACTCAGCCCCCCAATCACTAATATACTTTTTGTCTATGAGTTTGCCTGTTCGAGACAGTTCATATAAGTGAAATTATACATGTGGCCTTTTGTATCTGATGCCTCTCATTCAGCATGTTTTCAAGGTTCATCCACATTGTAATGTCAGTGTTTCATTTCTTTTATGGGCAAGTAATATTCCATTGCGTGGATCTAGGCTTTTTAGATTTGTCTTCCTGCACCTCCCCACAAAGACACACACATGGCCCCTGCCCAAAGCAAAAAGATTCCTGTGACAGCAGTACCTGGTCTACAGCAGGCACTCCATAAATGCTGATTGGATAAAGGAATGAATGGTATGTTCTGGCTGAGGCGCGTGTAAACAGCTCTGGGGATAAAAGATATACCTGGGATCCTGATGAGTGAGTCTCTTAGCAGCTGTGCAACCCACGGATCTTCCTAGCCCCTCTGAGCCTCAGTTTCCTCTCTTAAATAGGATAAAACAGTAACCGTACCCTAAACTGCTTCAAGTGTGATCCTTGGAAAGTCAAGGCTTGGATTGAAATCCCAGCTCTGTCTCACTCTCCACGTGACCTTGGGAGCGACTTTGTCTCCCTGGGGCTCAGTTTCCCCACCTGTAATATGGGGCAGGCCCCACCATCGGGATCTGGGGACATTTAACGTGGCTCCTGGTGGGGGCAGTGAACGGGAGGGGGGCGGGGGTGAATCAAGCGCAGTCCTTTCTTAGGTGGAGTGAGCGGTCGAAGGAGTGGTGAGGGAATTTTAGGCAGTGGGGGTCCCCTCGCTCCCGCAGCCGAAGGCCTCGGCTGGCAGAGGCGCATGCGCATAGCAGCGCCGTGTCCCCTTTATAAGCGCTGAGGCGGCGCTGGGGCCAGCTGAGCGCAGGGCGCAGGGGCTGGACCCGACGCCCGCAAGAGCCGAGCGGGAGCGCAGCGGAGCGTCCTTTGTGCCGGGCGACAGCCCCAGAATGCGTCCGAGCTAGGAGCCAGGTGGGGGTCTGTCGCGGGGAGGCAGCAGCTTTGGGGGAGAAGTCCTCGGGGCTAGACAGAGCCCGGGATTGGGGGGGGGGGCTGGAATCAGAGAGATACCCCAGAGTGGGGAGGGGGACTGCCAGGGGGAGGAGAGCCCCAGCATGAGGAGGGAACGTAAACTGGGAAGGGGGCCTTGGGAATGTCAGGGGCACTCGGATTCGGGGGGTAAGGTTTGGGAAATGCAGATATCAGCCCACGGTGGGAAGGGGCTGGGCTGGAGGTAGGTCTCAGAATTGAGGAGGGGGCACTGGGAACCAGGGCCTGGGGAGGGGCACCCCAAGTTTAGAGAGAAAAGGGGGACACCTAGGTGCTGTATGGGGACACCAAGACAGAGCACCCCAGTGTCTGAGCCGAGACACCCCAGGATTTTAAGTGGGGTTTCCCAATGTGCAGATGAACAGAGGATGCCAGGCTGGACTACAACAGAAGTGGTCCCCACATCAGCTTGAGCCCAATGGAAGCGGGTTTCGGCTGACAGAGAATGGCCATGGGTGTCCTATGGTCTCCCTGTCCCTTTGGCCCTGGCCCTATCGCCACATTCTGACTTAGGAAGGAGACTCTGGGGGTTCTGTCCCAAGGTGGTCCCTGTTGTTCCCTCAGACCTGGAGTTGGGGTGCTGTCCTTTCTCCCAGGGAGGACACTGGGTCTCCCAAGTGAATGCTGGGTTGGAGTTATGCAGTTATGCATCCCCAGGACCTGTGAGGGGCACCAGTTCAAAGAGGGGGCTGCCACAAGCACCTCCACATCTGATTATGTTCTTACAGTGAGACACAGACCTGTGCCTCACCCCTTCAGTTCCATCTGTCTGTATGGGTGCATGTGAAAGTCCTGGCTTGGTTTGGAGGCACAGGCTCTGGGAAGTGGGGGACTGGGACCTCCAGCCTGGCCATGAGTGACCCCCATCCCTGCTCACAGGGCTTTGTTCCTCTCAACAGCATTAAAGGGAGACAGCCAGGCCCAGGAAAGGGTTGGCGCTGGGCCCCAGCAGGGGACTTGAAGGAAGGGCAGGGTGGGAGGGGTAGCAGACCATGGGACCCCAGAACCCAGTAGCCTCGCTGGCTTCTGGGCATTCCCAAATGGAAGATGCCTCTGTTCGAGGAGGTGGAGGCTTTGTGTCTACCCTGTGCTGGAAGAGGGTGTGTGTCCATAGGGGGGTCTGGGTCCCCTGTCAATCTGTGACCAAGCTTGTGTCTTTGTTAGAAAACTTGTGCCAGGGGCTATGTGACCAGGTGTCAAAATGATGTGTGCCCATCAGTTACCAAGGCCACATTTATCTAGCCCGGTCTGTGCCAGGGGCTGGTATCGCCATGTGTGAGTGCGTGAGTAGCTGTCTGACAGTATGGCCTCATCAAAGGGTTTATGTGGGGAGCCTGAGACTGTGGGTGTGTGTCTTTGTGCAGAAGACGTGCTGCCTGCCTTGTAAGTGCCCATATTGTCTCTTTGTTAATGCCACTGTGAATCTCTGCGTGTATGTATATATCTCCCAGGCTCTGAGTCTGGGGTGTGTGGCCATGTCTGTGTCTGTCCCATGTGTACAGCAAGGGTCCTCTCCATGTGATTGGCAGAGTGGACCCTGGGTGTGAGATGGGGGTCTGTGTACAGAGTTGGGTGCTAATAGGGAGATGCTGGCAGGGCTTTCGGGTCTCCAAGGGGCAGCCTGAGATGATTTACTGAGCCAGCTTTCTTTCTGCTCCGAGGAGTTCCACGCTTGCGCCCAGGCACACATATGCCCTGACTCCCAGGCAAGAGACAAACACATGTGCTCATAGCCCCTGCCAAGAGGCACTCATACCCACACATCCAGAAATCACAGAGGGTCCTCTACACTCCACCCAGTACACGGATCTGCTTCAGACATGTGCACACATCCACACACCACAGGGTGCAACCTCACGGACATCCTTGCCTTAACACAAAACCCTGATACACACCCAGGCACAAACACACAAAAATGCCCGCTGGCAAACTCACTCTCATTCAAGGTCCATTGAAATAGGAGGTGGGCATGAGGGAGGGACACACACACACACACACACACACACACACACACACACCCTCTCTTGTCTATCTGCCCCTCCCCCATACCACCCTCCGCAGGCCCCTACTTGCATATGCATGAGGCTCATGCTTTATTCATGAGGGGACTAGCCCCAGACAGCTGTGTAAATGCTCACCTCTGGCAGCCCTAGGGAGGAGGTATTTTGAGAGAAGGGGTGTGGGTGTGTGAGGGTGCAAGTGGAGGGGACTGAGTGTGGGGGGGAGGGCATATGTGGGTGGAGGGGTGCGCCCGAAACTGTGTCACCATGTTGGACTACCTCTGTATATTTGAGTGTGTACATGAAGCTTTGTGCACATAAAGCTGTTTTTAAACTTAACATTTCTAGGACTTAACACATTTGGATTATTTTCTCTTCACAGTAACCCCATGAGGTACATGCTTGGTGATCCTCATTTTACAGGTGGGGAAACTGAGGCACAAAATGATGAAGCAGGTTGTCTAGGGTCATGTAACATGTAGGGAGTAGAGGCAGGGCTTGAAACCCAGTCATCTGGATGTAGTCTGAGCTTTTACCCATATAGTGTGTGGTCGGGTGGACATTCTGGGAACTTGCCCACTCCTAAGGCCCTGCTGGTACAGCCCAGAGTCCTGCCCCACCCTCTGATACCCAGCCAGACAGTCCCAGTGCTTGGCCTCTACCCTGCTGTGCAGCACTAAGAAAATCGTTAGCCCTCTCTGAGCCCTGAGGAACTGTGGTTAGGCAAGGAGACCAAGTGGGTTCTGCTGCTGCATTGCTGCCCGAGTTCAGCACCACGGACAGGTCACAGGCTGGCTTCCCAGTAGGGGCTTCAGGGAGCTGGGTACCCACACTCGGGAGGAGGCCAACTGGCCCCACAGCACCCCTCCCTTTCTAGACTCCACCCACACTCCCCTCTCAAGGCTATTCTTTTATGGCGAGGAGGGTGCAAGGGCTGGATTTGCAGGTGACATTCCAACTTTCCATCTGCCTTCACCTCCTGAGCCCTGGTGAGGTGGGTCCCCTTCCCAAGGTTTTTAAAATGTGAAATTAAAGAGAGCACTGTTGTGTCCCAGTGCCTGGAATGAGCCTTGCTTACAGTTGATGCGCAATATTGTCCACTTTATGCCTATGACCACAACCCCTGTAGAAGGCTGGACCCACAGCTGGAGTTTCTCTGTGGACCTAGGAGACATCTTTCCCAGGCAGTGTGAAGTTGGGGGGAGAGTGGGATGGGTGGAGCTGACGCCCCTTCCTCCAGATAGGACTTGGCAGTGCCTCAAAAATCCCAGAAACCAAGAATAGAATCTTGTCGCCAACCAAATCCTGGAATTGAAACTGAAAATCGTGTCATTCAGCAAATCCAAATTGAAGGCTGGCTTGGAGGCTAGCCTGCTGCCAGAACTAGGGACCCTGGGCAGAATGGGACTGGTTGCTACCCTCTAGGACCCACACCCCAGTCTGAAGGGGAAGGCCAACTTGAAAAACAAGATTTTGATTTTGCCTCTATTAAGGTCAATAATAATAACAGCTGAAATTTATTCCTTTGTGCCAGGTAGTTCTAAGCATTTTATATGTATTGACTGTATTGACTCATCTGTTCCTTTCAACTACCTGATATTATCCCCTTCTGACCTACAAAGAAACTGAGACACAGGAAAGCTAAACTAACTGCCCAAGGTCACACAACAAAGAATGGATTGAGACAACACAGGTTTTGATTCACTCCAGCAGCCATACTTCTGACCACAAGACATCACTACTGGGATTCTGAAGTCATTCTGAGTTTAAATCCTGGCTCCACCCTTGCTTGTTGCCTGTGTAACCTTGAGTGACGTGCTGGCCTCTCTGAGCCCTGTTTCCAGATTTGTAGAAGGGGGACTTGGTTTTTCCATGCCAACTGTGTTGGACGGTTGTGCTCACTCCTCTCTTACTCTCCATCTTGATCCAGGTCCAGGATGGAGGCCACATCTGTCTGGGCCTCAGGCCTCCTGGTGCTCCAGATGCTGCTTTTGGTGGCTGGGGAACAGGGTGAGTTGGCTTGGTGGGTTGGGAGAGGTTGGGGTCTGGGGGGCAGCTTTTTAACTCAAGAGCTTTCTGCTGGTTCCCTGGCTTGGTGTGGAGAATAAAGTGAGAATAGATGAAAAAGGTCTTTGAACAGTCAAAAGCGAATGAGACACCTGAGAGGTTATTTTTAGCCATTGCCAGAGGAGGCTGGAGGTTCCTGCCTCTCACCATTTTGCTCTGATGAGAGAGGAGTGGGGGGTTGAGGAAGGCAGGGAGGGGTGAGGGAGAGAAGAGGAGGAATGAGAATAATGCAGATTGATTAGTGATGCCTGCCATGAATAAGGCTATAGAAATAAAGGTGTGTGTACCTCTCCCTGGCATCTCCTCAGTGGTGGTCAAATGCCCAGGCTTTAGAAGTGCCTCCTGATTTGCTCTGTGATCACAGGTAAGTACAGTGATATCTCTGAGTCTCAGTTTCCTCAATCCATCAAAAAGAGAATGACACATGGCTATTTCTGCAGATGGTTATAGAAATCAGACAAGCTGCTTGCTATCTATAAAGTGCCTATTATATAGAAGGTATTTAATAAACACCATTCCCTTCCAATGGCTCTCATTTAACTTCTGGGGAAACCATGGCTCAGAGGAGAGTGACTTTCCCATGGCCACATAGTGAATCAATATCAGAGTCACTGGCCTCTGGGATATGACTCTGAGTAGAGGCAGAACTATGAAGGGATTTGGCCCCATTCCTCCTCTTCTGCACAGATTGGGGTGCAGATCACAGATCTGCGCACTGCATCATGATGTTGTATAGGCAACTTACCCTTTCTGGCCTCAGCCTCCCTACCTATAAAGTGAGGGAAATAATCTCTGCGAGCTATTGCCTGAGTCAGGCCTCTCTCCACCTTTCCCATCCCAGATACACAGGACACCACTGCTGCTTCCACCACTGCCATGGAGAAGGAGCTCCACATGCAGAAGGTGGGGTCTGGGTCAGTGCGGGCTGCTCTGGCAGAGCTGGTGGCCCTGCCCTGTCTCTTCACCCTGCAGCCACAGCCGGGTACAGCCCGAGAAGCCCCTCGGATCAAGTGGACCAAGGTGCGGACTGCGTCAGGCCAGTGGCAGGACTTGCCCATCCTGGTGGCCAAGGACAACATGGTTCGAGTGGCCAAAAGCTGGCAGGGACGCGTGTCTCTGCCCACTTACTCCCGGCACCGAGCCAATGCCACACTACTACTGGGGCCGCTGAGGGCCAGTGACTCTGGGCTCTACCGCTGCCAGGTGGTGAGGGGCATCGAGGATGAGCAGGACCTGGTGTCCTTGGAAGTGACAGGTCAGTTGGGGGCAGGGCATAGGCGAAAGCTGGGAGGGGGAGTGGCTGAGCCTGCAGTCCACCCATCCACACTGAATGTCACCCTAGAAATCACTCCCTCAACCCTCAACAGTGATTCCCTTTCAAGTCTTCTGATGAAGTCACAAAGAAAGTTATTACCCCTTCTTTAACATCTCTCTCTCTTTTAGCTAAGAGCAAGCAGCCTCTGGCTCAGCCTCTTGTGGACCACAGGATTCCACAGGATTTCATAACCTTGTTTTAAGTCCATTTCATGGTTACCTACTTTTAGAGAAGTGAAAGAATATTTGCTTTCTGTTTACAATTTGTTTTTAAAAAGTTAGGTTCTTTTAAAAAATTAATTGAAAAAATATATGAAGTAAATAATAGTCCTCAAATAGCTTGTTTAACCAATTCTTGTATTAAATTCTTGTCGTTGAAATATACAGTGTAGTTTCTGTTTTCCTAACTGATCAAGGTGAACAAACTTTTAATTATTATTTTAATAATAATTAAATTAATAAAAATAATTTATTTTATTAAATATTTATTTTATTAATTATTAACTAGAATGGGCCATGGCACACAGTATATGCCCAACAGATATTTGAGGATTGACTCAGTGAATGAATTGTTGTGTGGAAAACATCCTGTGAACTCCTGCTGGGAAGTAAATATCCCTTAACCTCTGTTGACCATGGGCAAGTTCCTGCAGTCCTGTCTCCCTGGGTGCAGTCTTCTCCTACCCAGTAGCATTTCACTGCATGTTTTATAGGGTTAATCAGTCATCCCCTTTCCAAGGCCTCACTTCTCAAAACCAATAAACCTCAAAGAAAACTGGTAAGTGGTGAAGGAAGGGATTTCTACCTCTGGGTTTGTTCAATTCATTAATTCAGCAAAACAGTAATTGAGTACCTAGCACATGCCAGCTCAGTCCTGGGGACATAGTCATGACTGAGACATAGCCGCTGCCTTCCCAGAGCTCTTAATTTAATAAGATGGAGCAAAATGTTTTATTACCTTGTCTTACTCAGCCATTTCTTTCATCCCTAAATCAGAATTTGAGTCACAGTAGGCCTTTTAATAATGCTTCATGTCCTTGTATGTCGCTTCCTTCAGGAAGCCTTCTGTGACTCCATTCGTAGGCTAGGCAAGAACCACATTTGATCTCCCATTGCTGCTAGTGTTTTCCCTATCAATATGCATGTACTTAATTCCTAAAAGGCGGAGTCTCTTTCTCACTCTTCTCCCTGCTTTTCACCTCCAGGGCCTAACCCTGGGCAGAAGAGTGCTATCTTTGGAGTCAGAACTTCCTTGATATGAATTCTGGCTCCACCTCAAACTGGCTGTATGGCCTTGACCATGTCCTTCAACCTCTCTGAGTCTTAGTTTCCTCCTCTGAAAATGGGGATAATCATAAAGTTGTAAAATTTCAGTGAGGTAAGACTTATAAAGGCTTTTTATGTAGTAAATTTTTGACAAATTCTAGCTCTTTGTGGCCACTGTTATCAGTTTCCTCATCTGTAAAATGGGGGCATATTGGCCTCACTCCCCATCACTACCATAGCACGGTGCCTGGTGCTGAATGTATGGAGATGGTACAGGGCAGTGTAGGACATCAGGTCTATTACGCTCAGACTGAAGGGTGGAGGGCATTCTGCAGGTCTGTTATTGAAGATTCTAGCATAAATCAGCCCCCTATCCTGGATGTTTCCCTACAGGTGTTGTGTTCCACTACCGGGCAGCCCAGGATCGATATGCGCTGACCTTCGTTGAGGCCCAGGAGGCCTGCCGTCTCAGCTCTGCCACCATTGCAGCCCCACGGCACCTACAGGCTGCCTTTGAGGATGGCTTTGACAACTGCGATGCTGGGTGGCTCTCTGACCGCACTGTTCGGTGAGGGGGTACACAGGGTAGGGAGATGGAGAACTAGCCCCCGGGAAAGAGGGTTGGCGGGGCGGGGAAGGGGGGCCCAGGAGCACACATCCTTGTCTTGTCAGGTATCCTATCACCCAGTCCCGCCCTGGTTGCTATGGTGACCGTAGCAGCCTTCCAGGGGTGAGGAGCTATGGGAGGCGCGACCCACGGGAACTCTACGATGTGTATTGCTTTGCCCGTGAACTGGGGGGTAAGTCTGGGGCGGCAGGAATCCCCTCTTCCCTGAGCACTTGTTACTTTCCCCATCCCCTGTTCTTCCTAAGTTTCATCTTTCTCTAAAACTGCAGGCCAATCCCGAGCCTACCCCCTTCCCTGATCTCTCCTCCTCTCCCTGAGCCCCTCTCCTTCCTCCTCCTCTCCCTGAGCCCCTCTCCTTCCGTGAGCCCCTTCCCTTTCTCTGCGTCTCTTCCCTTTCTGAGGCCCTGTCCCCTTCTCCGAGTCTCTTCCTCACCCTGGTTCCCGTTCCCCCTTCGAATTCCCCCTCCTCCTCTCCCACTCACCGAGCCCCATCTTTCTGAAGCCCAGGGTACTTCATTTTTTAAAAAGAAGCTAACGCCACCTGTTCGGTCAGGTCGCGGCTATCTGGAGAGGGGCCGGTTTCCGGGACTCCGGGGGAGGGTCCCCGAGGCCACCCTGACCTCGCTCGTGCCTTCCCTCCCGCACCGTCCCGCAGGCGAGGTCTTCTACGTGGGCCCGGCCCGCCGCCTGACCCTGGCCGGCGCGCGTGCCCAGTGCCGCCGCCAGGGCGCCGCGCTGGCCTCGGTCGGGCAGCTGCACCTGGCCTGGCACGAGGGCCTGGACCAGTGCGACCCGGGCTGGCTGGCGGACGGCAGCGTGCGCTACCCCATCCAGACCCCGCGCCGGCGCTGCGGCGGCCCGGCCCCCGGCGTGCGGACCGTCTACCGCTTCGCCAACCGCACCGGCTTCCCCGCGCCCGCCGCGCGCTTCGACGCCTACTGCTTCCGAGGTGCGTGCGTGGGAGGCCACCCCCGGAGGGGGATGTGCGTCCCTGGTGGCCATGCCCCGGACCCCCCCCCCTCAGTAAAGGCCACGGCCCCGGAGCTTTGCTTTGCGGGGGAGGCGGACCCTGGCTGGGTGGGGGGCGGACACATGGACATCGCCTCGCAATAAGCCACGCCCCCTGGTGTGGGGCCCCGGTCTCTGAGCAGGCTTTCTCCTGGGTAAAGGAGCCGGCCCCAAGCTCTAGGGGGTGAGCCTGAGGTCCTGAGGCCCCTGAAAGACGCGTCCCTTGATGGAGTGTGTCTTACCAGGAACGGTGGCCCTGAGTAGGAAGCGATATCTCTTAGCCAAGTCCCCTAAGCCTGACCACATCCCCAAGGACGGGACCAGGAATGACCCTCGACTTTGTGGTAGGGCCACCGGCTCAGAAGCTGCAAAACTCAACTCTGAGGACTTAATTGTTCTATGCAAGGGGGAAAAAAAACTCTTAGTAAGAAGGCCACGCCCAGTTGCTGCTTCCTCTCCCCGGAGAGGAACCATAGTCCAGGTCTGATCTGCCCCCAGGAGAGTTGACCACTGTCTGAGTTTCACCCACAAGCCAAGCTGTCTTTTACTGTGACTCTGACATTAACGGTGGGCCCAAGCCTAAACAATGGGGGTGATAACTTTGCCTCCCCTGGGGGATCCCAGAAACCACCCAGAGAGACAGAGGGGGAACAAAGAGACAGAGATACACAAATGGTCTGTGCTGCAGCATGCTGGAATGTGGGTAGAGTTCAAGCAGAACTTTCCAGCCAGCTCCTGAGCTTAACACAACTTCTGCTTTCTCCCACAGCTCATCACCCTACACCACAACTTGGAGACCCAGAGACCCCCTCGTCTGGGGATGAGGGGGAGATTCTGTCAGCAGAAGGGCCCCCAGCCCGAGAACTGGAACCTAGCCTGGGGGAGGAGGAGGTAGTCACCCCTGACTACCATGAGCCTGTGGTGTCCAGTGGGGAAGAAGAGCCTTTGATCTTGGCAGAGAAGCAGGAATCTAGAGAGACCCCTGGCCCTACCCTTGGGGGCCCCACACTAGCCTCAAGGCCTGCCCTAGAGGCTGAGGAAATGTGGTCCAGCACAGTGGTCCCCCACCCCAGCAGTATGGAGACAGGCACTTCAGAGGCAACCCCAGCTGAACCCACGCCCAAGAGAAAGGGGCGCTTTAAAGGGTTGAATGGGCGCCACTTTCAACAGCAGGAATCCCAGCAACGGCTGGAGGGGCAGCTCCAGGCCAGTGCCCAGCCTCCCACTCCAGAGGCTGCTGGAAATCACGTGGAGCTTCCTCTGGCCACCGGAGCCACAGACACCTCAGAGAGTGGCAAGAGCCAAAGCCCTTGGGCCATACTGACCAATGAGGTGGATGTGCCTGGAGCTGGTGAGTGGGGTCCAAGGGGGAGGTGTATCTTGAGTGGGGGTCTGAAAGGGCCAAGGGGAGGGGCCTCAGAAGCCCTCTCTTGGGACTAAACCAAGGAGACACTCAACAGAAGGAGCTGCTGAGAGATAATTATAATTACTGTTGTTGATATTGTTGCAGGTTCCCCTGGTGGCAGGAGCCCCCCAGAGCCCTGGCTGTGGCCCCCAACCGTGGTCCCACCCAGCATCCCAGGCCCCAGCAAGGCTGTTGGCCTGGGGCTAGAGGAAGCCAAGAGCCCCAGTGTGAGGCTAGCCACTCCCAACCTGCCCAGGTCCTCCTCAGAGGCCAAACCCCAGGCTCCCAGCCCCTCAGAGGGTCCCAGCACTTCCCCCTGGGAGGCATCTCCCACGGTCACTTCCCTAGACCTCCCTGTCATGGCCATGCTTCGTGCCCCTAAACTGTGGCTGCTACTGCACCCTACACCCTTCCCCACCCAGGCCAGTGAGGTCAAGGGGCATAGTGAGGCCATGGCTACTGCCCCATCCTCCACAGTCTCAGAGACTCAGGCCAGTCCCCAGGACCCCATCATTCCAGAGGTATATTCCTTGCCCCAGTCTTTGGACCAGACAAGACAAGGTGGAGAGGCCATGTTCCTGACATTTGGTGGCCATAGAGCAGGAAGTCCCACTGCCTCCTCTCAGGTAGCCACGGACATACAAGCTGGAGCCAGTCCTAACTCCCCCAGAGCAGACTTTGGAGAAATTGGAGAGGCCAGCTCCACTGGGCTCAGCAGAGCTGAACACCCCAGATCCAGCCTACAGGCTTCCCTGGATAGAAATGTGGCTGTACATTTCACCCCCATGGAGGTGGCCACTGAGCCCATGGGAGTAAGAGGAATCTCTGGGTCTGAGTCTGGGGTCTTTAGCACAGCAGAAAGCCCTAATTCTAGTTCACAGGCCACCATGGACGAGGCACAGGGCACATGGCCATCACTGCACAGCAAAGGGCTGGGCCCCCGCCTCCCCTCTGTACCCTCAGGGGGCTCTGGAGTCTCCTTGATGCCTAGGGTTACCCTAAGTTTGGAATCTTGGGCTGCTACAGATAGAGGAGCAACAGTGGGTCCCACAGATTCCCTGGCCACACTGGACCCCAGTGATGCTGGTGGGAATTGGGAACCTAGATCCCACGTTGTTGCAATAGCTGAAAACCCCACCTTGAGCCCTCTACTGTCTGTGGATACAAGTGTGGTGATGTCCTTCATGTCCCTAGGCCAGGGGGACAAGGTTGGGTTCCTGGCCACATCTACAATGGCCTCCTCCTCCAGCTCCCAAGCCCACCCAGAGCCAGAGGGTCAGATGGTGACCCAGGGAACACTGGGAGCCTTGGCCCCTCCACATGAGGGCAGCCCCTCGTGGGAGTCTGCTCTTCCTCCTTGGACACCTATGGCAGCCAGCACAGATGAGCCTGTGTCAGTGTCCTCGGGGGAGCCTACAGTGCGGTGGGACTCCCCCAGCACCCTGCTGCCTGCCCCCCAGGTCCTGGACGAGTTTGAGGTGGAGGTCCTGGCGGGGAGTGCCGGTGTGGAAGAGGCAGCGAGTGGAGAGGAGCCGGCCCTGCCAGGGACCCCTGCAAATGGCAGTGCAGAACAGAGTGAGTTCAAAGCACATGGCCTCATCCCACCCACTGTGGTCAGGGCTTGGAGACCAGGGACCAGGGGACCCTGGAGCAGGGAAGAAGGGTTGTTCCTGGGGACCTGGGAAGGTTTCTAACAGGAGACGATAGTTGGCAGTGGGAACTCATCAGGCAGGTTGAATTGTGGAAAGGGTATTCTTGGCAGAAGCACCAGCCTGGGCAAAGGCAGGAGGTCAAATTGCTGTATTTTGAGGCACAGTGAAAGATGGGAGAACGATGAGGCCTTGGGTGGAGTTCGATTTTGGTTTAATTGAACCCAGACAGTGCTGTGCAATGCTGGGGGCTGGCCTTCAGCAGTGCCCAGATCTGGGAAAGACAGAGTTGGACACAGACACCATCCAGGTGGGGTTAAATGGAGGAGACATAGCAGGGAGGGATTCCTGGAGAGTGGGAATTGCAGCTGAAATTTAGTGGTGCAGACCATGTGGAACCTCAAGCCACAGGGAGAGTGGGCACTAGGAAGGGATTGGGAGTGGGAGCCATCACCCCCATGTTACAGACGGCAAACTGAGACTCAGGAAGGAATGTCACGACCGGCTAGTCAGGGGCCAAATTTCAGTGGGAACCCAAGTCTGCATAAGCCTTAGCTTCCCTGTACCCAGTGGAGTCCAGAAAAAGCTATTGCCCTGTTCTCCTGGGGCCAGGTCTGCCCATAGCTTACCTGCAAATCCCAGCTCTTTATTTAGGTCCTGCATATTGAGCTGGGTTATTTTTTTTATTATTATTATTTTTTTTGGTCAAGTAAGCTTAAAAAGACAAAAAGCAGCAGCTAATTAATAGGCACTTTTTCTGAGTTGCAAAACACTCTCAGCACAATTGGTTTTACACTTGCTCCCTCTTTTGAAGGCAAAGTGCTGTAGGTGGAAATAGCAAATGTGGGGATTTATCGCCCACCCTGTCACCTCTGGGCTGGATTTTCTTTTCTTAGATGCTCAGGAGGCAGGCAGATCCCAGACATGGGTGTCCGCATTGATAAAGGTTATGCTTATCTGTGACTGCCTGTGTTCTTGCCTAGTTCAAGTGCTTTACTGGAATTATCTTGGTTAATCCTTGTAACATCCTTGAGGAACAAGTTCTAGTGAGTCTCACTTCAGGATGGAGAGACTGAGGCACAGGGAGGTCAAGTGACTTGTGTTGAGTCATGCAGCTGGGACTGTCAAGGATAAGTTTTGAATCCAGGCCGACTGACAACATAATCTGTCTCAACCATTAGGCTGTACAACATGTATTTCATGGTGTAAAAAAAGTACCTGAGGTTTTTGGAGGCGGTGAGCTCACCCTGGAGTGAGCAGAGAAGAGACTGGCTGTGGGGGATGGGCAGCGGGAAGGCAGCTCAATGCCAAAGGAGCTAGAGAAGGGGGGGTCAGAGAGGTGGGAGGGAGACTATACCGAGGAGTGCAACAGAAAGTGCATTTGCGGGAGCCCCCAGGACCATGGCTGGGCCTTTTTTGACTTTGCTGGAGTCTTGGCTCCTGACTGAAGCCAGACAGCTGGGTTGGAGGTAGGCAGCACTAGGGGGGAGACTGGGGACCTACCCACCCACTGCCACTCACAGCAGAAATGCTAATGAAGCCAAAAATAAATGCAGCACCAGTGAGAGACTGAGTCACCACCGCCAGTCTGTGGGCAGGTGTCAGCAGCTTGGGGCACCTGGCAGGGCTCACGCATTCCTGTGCCCTGCAGCCCCCCCCCCTTATGTGCATACACACGTGCTGGGACTGCACCATGGACAGACACAGCCATAGCAGCACAGCCACAGGCCCCTGTGGCCATCTGTGGGGGCAGATGCCACTGCCCCAGGGACAGGCCTCAGCCACTGCAGAAAGCCACTGGCTACCTTCATTCAGTTAGCAAGTAACTATTGAAAGCCTACTGTGAGCCAAGTTCCATGGTGAGACCAAGCCCCTTATTTTCTGGAAGCTGACATTCTAGAGGAGCTCTCTAGAACCATTGTGGAGTCACCCCATCTGATGCTGCAGCAACCAGCCACATGTGGCTACTGAGCCCTTGAAAAGTGGCTAGTGAGACTCAGGAACTGCATTTGGACTTTTAATCCCTTTTAATAAATATAAACTTAAATAGCCGTGACTGCCATGTGGAAGGAACATCACATTTCAGACGTAACAATGAAGTCTACAGCCATGCCACCCAATCCTGTCTGATCTCGGAAGCTAAGAAGGGTCGTGCCTGGTTAGTACTTGGATGGGAGACCACCTAGGAAGACCAGATGCCGTTGGCAAAAAAAATAAAAAAAAAAAAATAAGGGATTGGAAGCTGACAAGGGTTGCCTTGCCTAAAAAATAAATAAAAAATAACAATAATCTTAATAGATAACTAAATGATACTGAAGGTTAGAAGAGACAAGTGAAGCAAGGGGGTGTGGTGCCAGTGGGTGGTTTCCAGTTCTGAAAGGGGGTCAGAAAGGCCTCTTTACCTAGCAGATGAAATTTGATCAAGACTGAAGGAGGTAAAGGAGGAGTCATGCAGAGATCTGGGGGAAGAGTGTTCCAGGTAGAGGAAATAGCCCATGCAAAGGTCCTTGGTGGGTGGTCTCCAGCCTAGAGCCTGGGAGAGACAGATCAAGAGACCCTGCCTGGACTGTATTAAGAACAGCAAGGCTAGTGTGGTTGGAACAAAGTGAGCCAGGGAGCATACAGGAGGTAGGGCAGGGAGATGTTTGGAAGATTGCATAGGGTCCTGTGGGCTGTGGTGAGGACTTTGACTTTTTCTCTGAGGACGATGGGGAGTCATGGAGGGATCTAGGCAGAGGAGGGGCATGACATGACTTAGGTTTACATAGGCTTCCTCTGGAAGCTATGGGGAGAACAGCTTGTGGAGGGTAAAGAGCGAGGCCAGGAGACCAAGGAGTTGGTGACCACCTCAGTTTATTGTAAGGCCCCAGACCAAGCCAAACAGAAACAAATTCTAGGTTCTTAAACTGGGCTTCCTTAGTCCTGTAGGCCAGTCTTGGCTCTTGTATCATCCCGCTGTATGGCTTTGAGCCAGGCCCTTCCTTTCTCTGGGCCTCAGGTCTATTGTCTTGGCAGTGAAGGGTTGTACGCTGCCCTAACAAGGGAAGGGGGTTAGCTGGAATAGGACAGGGTCTCTTGATCCGTCTCTCCCAGGCTCTAGGCTGGAGACCACCCACCAAGTCATCTGGGCCCCAAAGATGGGGAGGAAAGACCCTCCTGTCTGCAGGAAAACCGAGGTGATGGGAGAAATGATTGAGGAGGGGGACAGAGACCCAAATTCCTAAATGCTCCCTGGGTACCTAATTCATACTGAGCAATGCTAAGACCCCTCAAGAGGCCACAGGCTGATATACGCAGAGCTGGACATGGCATTATGGTCAGGACTGGGGAGAAAAGAGATGGACTATTTTTATTTCCATTTTATAGATGTGGCAACTGAAATTCAGAGAAGTAATTTGCCCAGGATCCTCTAGTGAGTGGCAGAGCCAGGGACTGGACTAACTTTTCTGAGTAGAAAGCCTGTGGTTATAAGTGCTATAATCTACCAGCTCTCCACAATATAACCACTGGAATTACATCAAAGAGGCTGAGCCACCAAATGAAGGAAGTGATGGTTTCCACTCTTCCTAGTGCTGCTAATACCCCACATGAAATCTTGTGTTCATTTCTGTGCTCCAAATTGTGAGAAATACAATGACCATCAGGGTATGTTCAGAAGAGTGGGACAAGTCAAGGAGAGCACTTAAACCAGTGTACTAGAAGACATCCTAAGAGAAGCTTTGGGAAGCCTATTTCAGTTCAGTCTGAGGAAGGACTGACACAAGCTGGGCAGCCTGCAGATGCTTTGGGGCAGTTCCTGGAAGGAGTAAGCTCCTTGTCACAGGGGCACATGAGAGGAAGTTGGTGACCACCTATTGGGAAGTTATAGAGGGGACTCCACAGAAAGGGGTTGGGCCAGAGGGCTTTTGGGAGCCTGAGGAAGGCAGACCTGGTGGCCTGACTGCTTGCTGCACTGCTTGTTCATCCTGCAGGCCCCTCAGATCCCTGTGAGAACAACCCTTGCCTGCACGGGGGCACCTGTAGAGCAAATGGTACCATGTATGGCTGTAGCTGTGACCAAGGCTTCACTGGGGAGAACTGTGAGATTGGTGAGTGCCCTGGACTTGGAATCTGAACCTGGACTTGTCTGACTCCAGAGCCCTGGGGTTCACCCCCGTGGCCATCCCCGTGAGAACTCAGGGTTCACAAAATGCCAGCTTCAGATGCTCCATTCTCCACCCACTCTTCGGATCCACTAAATCAGCCCTTTGAGCTCTCAGTGCTGGAGGCTGAGGCTCTGGTATGTTGCCTTCTATTACTACCAGGCAGGAGAAGGGGAGAGGAAGACAAACGGATGATAAGGCTTAGACTTCTTCCAGCCAAGGGCCCCAGGAAATTCTACTCTCTCCTGGGTGGAGAGGGGTATAAGCACTACCACCGGAACTGTTGGGTGCTAGCCTCAAAGCCCAACACAAGAAATATGACAGATTATGAAATTATAACAATAAATATAATAACTTCTGAGCCCTGTGCATCATCTCATTGACTTCACAACCACAGTATTAATTACAGAATTATAACAATAAATATAAATGATATAATTTCTTGAGCTCTTCCATTGACTCTCCACTCATAACCACCCTTTAAAAAGTTCCATTATTAACATCATTTTGCTAAAAAAAGAACCTAAGTCTCAGAGTGGAAGTGACTTGCCAGGCATCACATATGCCCAGGCACTGTCTGCACAGAGGTGGTAGAAGAGGAAGTTCCATGGATATCTATCTCTACAAAGAGCTTTGTTACTCTGCACAAGTCCTTGCAAATGCTCTGGAACCCAGTTTTCCTAGGTTCTACATTCCAAAAAGACCCTCCAGCTTTGACATTCTGTGGGTCTTTTGGCGAGAGTATAATCCCCTTGTTCTGGAATCAGATGGAATGTTCTGCAGACCCTAGCCCTCAGGCAGCCTAGTGACATCTGCTCTCCTTAATGCTAATTTATGTTTGTCATGTGAGGCTCATCCCTCTTGACCTCCAGAGTCATCAGGCTATCTGTGCAGACCACTGCTGCTGCTGCAGTCAGGTAGAGGATGGATGGTAGGATTATGACCCCATCTTCTTCCTGGTTTCTTGTGGGGATTGGGAGCCAAGGGGAGGCTGACCTCTGACTAAGCCCCTCCCTCTCCCCTTCCCCTCCAGACATCGATGACTGTGTCTCCGGCCCCTGTGAGAATGGAGGTACCTGTATCGACGAGGTCAATGCTTTCATCTGCCTTTGCCTCCCTAGCTATGGGGGCAGCCTCTGCGAGAAAGGTGAGTCTCTGCCCAGACCCTGGAAATAGGAGTGGGGGTGGGTGCTGGGCCACAGGCTGCAGGTCTCTGTCTCTGGTTTTGTGACTATGAGTCCAACAGAAGGCAAATATTTTTTGAGATAAAATTCACATAACATAGAAATAACCTTTTAGAGTGTACCATTCAAAGGCATTTAGTACATTCACAGTGCTGTGCAGCTACCACCTCTAGCAAGTTCCAAGGCATTCCCATCACCCCAGAAGGAGACCCTGTTCCCATTACTAGTCACTCTTCATTCCCTATCTACCTAGCCCCTGGCAACCACTAATTTGCTTTCTGTCTCTATGGTTTTGCCTGTTCTGGACATTTCGTGTAAATGGAATCATACACTATGTGTCTTTTTGTGTCTGGCATCTTTCACTCAGCACCATGTTTTTGAGGTTCATCCATGCTATAACATGTGTCAATGCTTCATCCTTTTTATGGCTGAATAATATTCTGTTGTATGGATGGACCACATTTTGTTATCAATTTGTTACTTGAGGGATATTTGGGTTGTTTTCCCCTTGTGGCTAATGTGAATAGTGCCGCTATGAACATTCATTTACAAGTTTGTTTATTTTTAACACCTGTTTTCTATTATTTCCCCTCTCTTATTCTTTTTGGTTTATACCTAGGAGTGGCTGGGCTATATGTTAATTCTCTGTTTAACTTTTTGAGGAACCACCAGACTGTTTTCCACCCCATTTTACATTCCCACAAGCAGTGTACAAGGTTTCCAATTTCTCCACATCCTCGCCAACACTTGTTATTTTCCTCTTTTAAAATTATAGCCATCTTAGTTGGTATGAGGTGGTATCTCATTATGGTTTTGATTTGCATTTCCTTATGACTAATGATGATGTTGACAATCTTTTTTTGTGCTTCCTGGCCACTTATATATCTTTTGGGGAGATATATCTACACGAGTCCTTTACCAGGAGAGAAATTTTAGGCCTTTTCCTGAGTTCCCAGGTCCACACCAAGGGTGTGGCCCCACAGTTCATAGAAGGAGACATCAGAAGTGGGACAAGAGTAGATGGTTGTAATGATCTTCCATTTGAATCTTTTCCTGCAACAAAGAAAAGAAGTAAACATGGAAGGGGGAGGAGGACAGACCCAGGGAGAGGGGTGACCTAGTCCCACAGTGACCTTGGATGGGCCCTCTCTCTGGTGGGCTGGCCAAAGCCAGCCTTCCTCACACTCCTTTCCCACCTCCCAGACACAGAGGGCTGTGACCACAGCTGGCACAAGTTCCAGGGCCACTGCTACCGGTACTTTGCGCATCGTCGGGCATGGGAGGACGCCGAGAGGGACTGCCGTCGCCGAGCCGGTCACCTGACCAGCATTCACTCACCTGAGGAGCACAGCTTCATTAACAGTAGGGACTCTGGGGTGGGCAGAGGTGGCCTGCAGTCCTTTTGCCAAGGTAGTCAGTCCCCTGGGATCCTGAAGATGTTACCTTTCTGAAGCTCTGTTCATTAGTGCAAGCCTTGGCCACCTAATATTTCCTGTGTCTGTTTATTCATCTGTTAATTCATACATTAACTTCATTCATTCATTCATCATATATTTACTGAGAGCTTGGTCTGTGCCAGGCAGTGAGTGAGATTGAGATGCACATTGTCCTGCCCTCAGGGAATGACATTCTTGTGGGGGATATAGGGAAAGAAGTAAATATGTAATTAAATAATTCTATACTATAATTTAGCTGGTTCTAAGTATACTGATGACAAAAAAAATGGCCAGGGGATAGAGGGCAATGAGGAAGCATCTATGATGTGTAGGATAAAATGAGGAGGCACTGTATAGAGACCTAGGAAAAGAGTGTTATATTAAGTGTGGCATTTATTGATTCATTATCCCTTCTGCTGGCTGTTCATCTGTTCATTTATTCATGCCCCACCCCACATCCAGTCTCCTATTAATTCTTTCATTTGTTCATTCCCTGGTTCACTTCTTTCATTTGCTTGGCTATAGTCAGAAACTCTCCTTTTCCACTCCCTCTGTCCTCAGTGACTGAATGGCTCATTGGGTCTCATCACCACCCTGTCCAGAGCCATGAAAAGGCTCTCCTGTCCCTTACTCTCTCATTTCTGCAAAGATCTGACATGTTGTTTATTCCTTCCTCTGGCCATTTATTTAAGTCAGAAATCTTGGCAAGGCCAGCACCTAATTCCAGCCCTTTCTGTGCCCTACCCCCACTCCCCAGGTAAGAGGGCAGCTAGAGTCTCCTCCTGCTGGGGGATGAGGAGACCTGGCCTCCAGCCCTTGCCCAGGCTGAGGGTAGGGCTGGAGTCCCTCCCATAACCCCCTGCATCTGGCTTCTACCTGAGACTGGGGAGGGTCTCTGGGTACTTCCCTCACTTCAACCTCCATCTCATCTCCCCTCCAGCCCACCTCTAGTCTGGGAAAAGGGCTGGGTTCTCCCCTCCTGGGTCCTCCCACACCCACCATCCAGCCTCCAACTGGCCCCATAGGCCAGGGGAGGAGCTGGCATTCTGTCCTCACAACCTCCCACCCTGCAGGCTTTGGGCGTGAAAACACATGGATTGGCCTGAACGACAGGATTGTGGAGAGGGATTTCCAGTGGACAGACAACACAGGATTGGTGAGTTGCAGGAGCTTGGGTCTCTGCTGCCAGGCTGCTGATTAGGATCCCATCGAGTATCCTAATATGAGTGAGCCACATGGCTCAGTGCTCTGGCCTCACTTTACCCCCTTATGCAAATCAGCCCTCAGAGGTCTGGAGTGAGCCAAGGAGGGTCATCAATTCCCCAAATCACCTTACTTCCCAGCCCTGTAGAGTACCCATCCACCTAGTGGCTGAAGCTACAAACTCAGGACTGGGGCCTAAGGACCCCTGTGCACACACTGCCTGGTCTTCCAACTGTGGGGCCTGAGATAGTCCCATTTCCCTATATCTCCCTGCCTGCCCAGTCTCCATTATTACTTACTGGGACTCCTGCAGCAACCCCCATACTCACACACACAAACACACACACACTTGCTACCTACATTCCTGCCCTTCCACCTGGCAGCTATGGGGACTTTTTAAAAGTAAGGTGAAATTCACATAATATAAAATTAATCAACATCCAAAACTAAAATAAAATAATATTGAATGCCAACTGTAATTGCAAAATAAAAAATTAAAACAAATAAATAAATAAAAATAATAAAATTAATCACTTTAAAGTGTAGAATTCAGTGGCATTTAGTTCATTCACAAAATTGTGCAACCACTACTTCGATATAGTTTCAGAATATTTAATTACCCCAGAGGGAAACTTTATACAGGAGACCATTTAAAAACCACATATCAGATCAAGATTCTCCCTGCTTCAAGCCTTATCACATTCCCCATAGTTCTCAAGATAAAAGACTCACCTCCTCTTGCTGTGCAAAACAGTCTGATGGTTCCTCAAAAAGTTAAACATAGAATTAGCACATGACCCATCAATTCCACTCTTAGGTCTGTTCCCCAAAAAAGTGAAAGCAGGGACTCAGACACCGGTGCACACATGTTCACAGCAGCACTAGTCACAGTTGCCAAAAGGAACAACCCTAATGTCCTTCAATAGAAGAATGGATATACAGAATGTTCTCCAACCACACAATGAATACAATGAAAAAGGAATGAGGCAAAGATATGTCCCACAATGTGGATAAAACTTGAAAACATGATGTTCAGTGAAAGATGACAGACATAAAAGGAACCATTGTATGATTTCAATTATATGAAATGTCCAGAACGGGCAAATCCATACCAACAGAAAGTGGATTAGTGGTTGTTAGGGGCTGAGAGAGGGGAAATTGGAGTGACTGTCAATGGGGACAGAGTTTTGCCTCGGTGTGATGAAAAAGTTCTGGGAACAGACAGTGGTGATAGTTGCTCAACATTACGGATCTAATTGATGCCAATGAACTAGACACTTAAAAATAGTTAAAATGGTAAATTTTATGTTGTATGCATTTTACCATAGTTGAAAAAACATCCACCTCCTCTCCTCTACCACAAGAGCTGGCCCCTGACCATACCCCAATTCCATCAAGCACCTTCAACCACACTGGCCTCTATTCCATTCCTCAAACAGGACAAATTCAGTCCTGCCTCTGGGCTTTCTCACTAGCTGCTCCCTCTGCTTGGAACTCTGTTTCCTGCCTGTACCATTCCTATCCTTGAGTCTTCATCTCTCCTGTTGCCTCTTCAGAGAAGCCCTCCTGAACTTCCAGGCTGTGATTACATTTTGCTCAACAATTGGAAATAGACTGTCAGGGAGCAAGATAGGAGGTGGGGGCACCAAAGAGGAGGGCACTGCAGTCTCCCAGCCAGGGGAGGGGTGACTTGAACTGCAGTGGCAGTCATCCTCAGGGCAGGCAGAACAGTGCCCATTATAGAGATGGAAACACTGAGTCCCTAAGAGTTTGAGTGGTCTGGCCAGGGGAGCCCCAAATGGACAGTGCCAGAGACTGGGCCAGAATGCCGATCCCCTAAGCATCCCCTGCTCCCTATTCCTGCAGCAATATGAGAACTGGCGAGAGAACCAGCCAGACAATTTCTTCGCTGGCGGGGAGGATTGTGTGGTGATGGTGGCACATGAAAGTGGGCGCTGGAACGACGTTCCCTGCAATTACAACCTCCCCTATGTCTGTAAGAAGGGCACAGGTATGCTGCCACCCTCCCCACTTTCCCTCCCATGGCTCACATTCATGGGTTCATTGTTTGATTTAAATTTATAAATGGAAGAGTCAGCCCCATCCAATTTTCATTCTCAGGCACTGTGTGAGAGTGCCTGTTTTTTTCCACCCTTGCCAACTCTGTGAATGCTCAGACATTTTGTTCTTTTTACTTTAAGTGGCAAAAACATAGTATCTCAATGTTATCATCATTTGTCCAACTTCAGGGATGAGAACGACCAATTGTTCATATGTTGATAAGCTATTTATATGTATTTATTTTTGTATGACCTGTTAGTTCATCTCTTTTGCCTAATTTTCTATCAGCTTGTTGGTCTCATTGATTTGTAAGAGCTCTTTACATATTAAAGAAACATTTACACACATTCTCTTGTCCATCTCTCTCTTATACTTTTATTCATTCTTGCTTCTGTTTCTGTGCCAGTTCTCATGTCCTCTTTTCCTTTAATTTGCTCAGATTATTCTTGCTTTCTATTTTCTTCATTCCCATCATGCATGAGAATTAGGGGGTGGGATGTGTCCAGGAGGTTCTTGCTCCTAAGGGGCTCCTGGTCTGGGGGGAAGAGACAGACATAGACATTGCTAGCTATGTGAGGTTGCAGCTGGTCAAAGAGTGGGACCTAGATGGGTGTGTCATTTCCAACCAGAGAGGAAACCAGCTCAGCCCCTGTTGCGGCCACTTTCCTAACTGAAGTTTCCTCTGCTCCCAGTACTGTGTGGTCCCCCTCCAGCAGTGGAGAATGCTTTGCCCATTGGTGCCCGCAAAGCCAAGTATAACGTCCATGCCACTGTGCGCTACCAGTGTGACGAAGGATTTTCCCAGCACCACGTGGCCATCATCCGGTGCCAGAGCAACGGCAAATGGGACCAGCCCCAAATCGTCTGCACCAAACGTAAGCGGCTGCTCCTAGACACCCCAACACAAATTTCCAGCTATTTGTAGTCTCCATTTAAAATACCTTATGATTACACACGTTGATCTGGCTGAATGTTTGCCTGATAATACAGCCTTGCAGGTAAGTGAGGACTTACCAACCTACCTGGTGTTTTCCTCCATTTCCCCTCCCACCCAAAGAGGCCCACTGCATCAAGCCACCTGCCTCTCAACACCTTTTGCCACTTCACTGTCCTCCTTCACTTCCTTGCAGCCAGACGGTCCCATCGGATGCGGCGACATCATCACCACCACCAACACCACCACCAGCGCCACCACCACAAATCACGCAAGGAGCGCAGAAAACACAAGAAACACCCAGCAGAGGACTGGGAAAAGGAAGAAGGGAATTTCTGCTGAAGAACCAGGCAAAAGAAAGCACAACCCCCTTCCCACGTCTTCTCTGGAGCCTTCACTTGGGGAGACAGAGCCCAGAGAGAACCAAGAGGGTCTAGACACCCCTGAGCCCCAAACTCCCTGCTACATAATCCTTTGTAAAAAGCTCCTCTCTCCTCTTTCTTACATACACAGGTCCTCTTGGCAGGTGTAGCCATGTGTCTGAAAATCCAGTTTTAGTCAGGTTGGACTCTGGGAGCATCTCCCATTGGAGGGAAGCACAATCTGCAAAGATCACTCTTTGCTACACTGGTTTAGTCTTTTGTTAGCAAGGCTGATTGCCAGTTGTTGAAATAAGGATTTGATAAAGGTGCAAGAGTGTATGTTTGCATTCACACTAAGGAATTGCTTTTCACACCAGAGATTCAGGCTTCATAAACTGTCAGATGTCCTAACTGCAGCCTGGAGCCTTTAGTGAAGGTCATTGGCTTTGGGAGTAGAAAACTACATGGAAGCACATTGCCTGAACTTGATGACTGCTCTTCCTTTACCTTGGACTTCAGCCCGAGTTTGCTCTTTGGTCTTGGTGGATAAACAGTGTTAAACTCTATGTACTGAATTTTAGGAATGTTTTTAGAACAACCTCCTTCCATGCCCTCAGAGTTAGGGGTCATAATAGTCAGAGCAATATATGGGCCATAGAGGGAAGGTGTATTGCTTACCCTCCCAGGTCTAGTCCCAGTGCTGAGATCTGATGGTTCTGCATGTGTGCTGAAACACACACACACACACACACACACACACACACACACACACACACACACACACACAGATGAGAAGATATTTAGGGCTCCGCAAGCCCAGATTTCTTCCCCCTCCATCTCTCAGGGAGATAAAGAGCCTCATTCCTGGACCAAGGAGGTGCCAAGCTTTCTAGCTCAATGCCCATACCCACCCCTCAAGCAGACATTGGTAATGCCCTGCCGTGGGTCCCACCCCTTCTCCTCCCACTCCCATTCCTGTCTCCATCCACTGCCTGGGAGATTAGAAATGCTTAACAATTGAAGTAGTGACATCTACCTGCGATCATCCTGTAAAGAGATGGACAGTGTTGAAAGTGAAACACATATTTTTCTCTCATAGTTTTTTTTTTTTTTTTTAAGTGGGAAAGAACTCACCTGGGCCTTCTTCCCTCAAATCTGCAATCTCTAAAAAGACTTTCTAAGCTGAAGGCCAAGATCCAGCTCCCTGGTCTCTGGGAGGAAAGATCCACAGCTTTTTCTCCATGTTTTGTCTTCTCTCAGCCCCTCCAGTCTGAGTAAAATCTGTGGATTAGTGTTAAAAACCACAGTGGAGAATGGAACTCTGCAAGAAAGAAAAAAAGCAAAGATATAGTCCACCTAAGTGTTCAAGAGAAAAAGAAATGTGTTGACTGACCGTATATTTCTCCTAAGAATAATTATAGTTGACAACTTTGGAGTAACATGCTAAAAACTTACACACTACTAACCCTGTGAATCTTCTCCACAGACCAGTGACTTAGGAACCATTATGTTCCCACTTTACACATGATAAAACTGAGGCTCAGACAAGAGAAAGGCACTGGCTTGAAGTCACAGCCAAGACGGAAGTTAGGTTTTGGTCCTGCCTCCATCTGACTCCACACACTGCTCTCTACTTTGGGGAAGGGATTGAAACATAATTGCACTGCCTCCCACACACAGGCAGATTTAGGAAAAGTTTGAGAAGTGCAAACTGGACCCTCATCCTTGACCATGATTTTCAGTCTTCTCTGCTATCGACACTTTCCTCTGTTTCATGTTATGGTTATCATTGAGAAAGCCTAGGGATATGGGTTTGCCCTCTTGTTTTGATAATTCTTGGTTTAAGAAGTATAATAATGATATCTTCAGTTATCCATGTCACAAAAGAATTTTCCTTTGTTGGGGGCACTGGAGATGCCACTTTTGGGGGATCTAAGTTTATGCTCCCTGCTGTTGGCCCCCTCAGCCCCTTGCCCTGCTCCCACTCCAGGTCTATGGTAGGAGGGGGCTCTGGTCTTTTCTAAAGTGGGTGGTTTGTCTTTTGGTCTTTCCCTTTAGGATGTGTGTGTGTGTGTTTGCGTGTGCCACATGTGTGGCATGCATGTGAGTGTGTGCGTGTGAACAGCTTCGGGTTCAATTGGTTTTGCTGTGAGCTGCAGTATTCTGTGGGTCTGTGGTATCTGACACTGTGGACATTAATGTACTTCTTGGACATTTTAATAAAATTTTTTTAACAGTTCAACATGTCTGTCACCTGCTGACACCTTCATTCATTCACTCAGCAAGTACTTATATACTAAGCAGCCATAATGAACTGTGTACTGTACTGGATACTGGGGAGATAGTGGTGAAGAGGACAGAAATGGTCTTTGGAGGTAGTAAGGGAAGGTTTCTTAGAGGAGATGGATGGGATCTAAATGAGGAGTTATGTTAATTAGACAAGGAAGGGAACAAAGGAAGAGAGTTCCAGACAGAGCAAAGAATGAAGGCAAAAATCTTCTTGCAGAAGGGAACATGGCTTTTTTGAGAAATAGCAAGGAGACCACTGGCTGGAGCAGAGTGATAAAGGTAGAGAGTAAAGGGGGATGAGGGCAGAGAAGAAGAGGATGGAATACTCAGGGCCATATGAGCTGCAGTGAGGAGTTAGGGCTTTATCTAAAATTGATAGTGGCAACAAAACCATAAGCAAGGTCAAAAATCAAATGCCAAATTTAGAAACCATTTTCAAACAGAGATCTACAACTTGTTGCTTTAATATATAAAGAGCTTCTACAAGTCAATAGGAAAAAAAGACTAACAATCTAATAGCCAAATGTGCAAAGGATATGAATAACATGTTCGCAGAAGAGGAAGTACAGATGGTTCTTAAACTACAACATATGCTAAATGAAATAATACACATTTTCACAAATACCACGATAAAGAAGGAAGTATTTTTTTAAAAAGAGAATAAACAAATCTAACAAGAGAGGAAGCCTTGCATAGATTAATGATGACAATATACCTGAAGTATACTCCACCACCTGTACCTAAGGTCAAAGTGGAGGATATTCAGCTTCACACATAATAAGAGACTTGCAAGTGACAACCACAGTGAGATGCCATTTTCACCTATCATGTTGGCTCAGATAAAAGTGGCAACACGATACTGGTGATGATGTGTGGAAACAGTGAGTACATCTATTACTGGTAGGATAAAAATTGGCCCCACCTATAAGAAGGTGGAGACCACTATCAAAATGGCAAGTTTTGACCCCCTGATCAATCATCTCCTGATAGCATACTCTAGTTATACTTGCACTTATATGAGATTATGTGGGTACTTATTACTAACAGCAAAATATGTGAAACTATTTAAATGTCCATCATTAGGAGATGGGCTACAAAAATTATGGTGCATCCAATGAAAACTGTGCCAACCTTCAAAAGAATGTGTTCGGGGTGGGATCTTTATATGGTGATGGAAACTATCTCAAACATATATTATTCAGCAAAAGGAGATATATTGTTAAAGTTCATTTGGTACATGAATGTCCATAGCAGCATTTTTCACAATTACCAAAAGGTGGAAAAACACAAATTTTCACCAACTGATAAGTGAATAAACAAAATACGGCATATTTATACCGTAGAATATTGTTCAGCCATAAAAAGTAATGATGCACTGACACACACTACAACATGGATGAACCTCAAAAACATTGTGCTGAGTGACACAAAAGGACAACATATATTGTATGGTTCCATTTATATGAATATCAATAATAGGCAAATCCATAGAGACAGAAAGTAGATTAGTATTTCCCAAGTAGGGGGAGGAAAGAATGAAGAGCAATTGCTTAATGGGGTCGGGGTTTTCTTTTGGGGTAATGAAAATGTCTTGGAATTAGAAAGAAGTGCACAACACTGTGAATGTGCTAAAATGTCACTGAATTGAACATTTGGTAAATTTCATGTTATATAAATTTTACAATATAAGAAAGTATATGTTGTCCACTATCATTTATGTAAAAGTGGGGAAATAAATATGTATGCATGTTTGTTTGAATGAACATAAAACATGTCTGTAAGGACACATAAGAAGCTTCAGATGTCTCTGGGAAATGAACTGGGTAGAAGAGAGGAACAGGAGAGAGAGAGATGATTTTTTTTTAATATCTGGCTTCAGGCAGGGTTCTATCCAGGTTGCTATCTTTTAGCTCTCCTGGTGGACTGTGGAAATAATTACTCCAACAAACAGTGCAGCAATTCCATCAGAAAGAAGTTTCCCTCAGCCCAATCGTCTACCAAAATCACTGGGTTGCATGTGTCCACCTCTATCTCTGGATCAACCAGGATTGCCCAGAGAGATGGGCCACAGCACTCACTGTGGGTGGAGTCAAACCCTCCAACTCTCACTGATTAGAGAAGGAAAAGTTACATATTCACAGGGAAACCAGGGAACTGAAACTGTGGAAGGGAGAAAAGATGCCAGCAGGGAAAAGGCAGGATGGAAAGAAATCCCATGCACCCATCTCTGGAAACATGCCCCTCACCATTGCCCCATCAGAGGAAGCTAAAGCCCAGCTGGATCCTCAGGCAGTCTAATCAAAGAGCTGGACTCCGTCTTCAAAGGAACAATTTGTACCCGGGAGCTCAGTCAAATCTGGTATTGAAGGATACAGTTATGTCAACCATGCCACTTCTACAACCAGATCAGAACCTGACACTTTTTTCTCTTCTCCCTCTGTTTGTCTCTCAGAAACTTTCAATGCTTCTCAGCCCACACTACCCCCACCCCCACCCCCCACACATACCTACACCACAGGAAAATTCGCAGCTTCTCTACCTTCTAGGAGCAGGAATTCCCCATCCAGTCTCACACTTTGTGCCCCAGGATATTGGGAGGAAACACTGGGGCCAGGCCCGTAGGGAGTGGCTCAAAGAAGAGAGTAGGTTGAGAATGGGGAGAGAGGAGAATGAGGAGTGGGGTGTGGTCCCGAGGAATGAAGGGAGATGCTCTTCCCAGCTTGGAAACATTACTAAAATGCATTTGAAGTAATTCTTCACCAGTTGCTTTTTCTCTTTGATAAAAAACCATTTTTATTGAGCCCCTGCTGTATGCTTTGTACTCACTGGAACCTCAGAACAGCCCTGGTTCAGAGGGGAAAACAGGCTCAGGGGTTTTGTCACTTGGGCACAGGTAGGATTCAAATTGAAGCCAACCTCATTCCCAAACCCACCAATGAGTTTTCTCCAGACGGAGGGGGCAGTAAAGAGGGTTCCAGGTGGGACCTCAGTGCTACTCCAGGTTAGCTTGGAACTGGGATTTCCCATGGCTGGGTGGCTCTCAACACTGGAGGGTAGGGCTGGATCCCAACTTCCTAACAAGAATCTCTCCTTAAAACTTGGAGCTCAGATTGGATTTTGAGATTTAAGAACATCCATCTCTCCTGAATCTCTAAGAAGAGAAATGTTGGGAGGAGGCATTAGGGAAGGAGAGAGGAACTCAGCGAGAATTGGGATCTCAGAGAGAAAAGAGGAGCCCAGTGCTTGCACAGCTCAAAAAGCCAAGGCACACCAGTGCCTCAGTTTGTTCATCTGCACAGTGGCCATGAAAATACCTGGGTGTCACAATGGTGTCTCGTGCACAGCTGCTGTCTGGGATATAGCTAGCGTGCAAATGGAGGGTGTTCAGCAGCTCCATAACTCCAGCCTTGTCTGGGTTGCTGCCTGAGGCTGAGCCAACCTGGTGCAAGGGCAGCCATTAAGCCCTGTCGAGCAGTGAGAAGTTCCTGAGAGCTGGGGCATTGGTTGTGACAGGGATGACGTTAACAGTCTCTATGATGACAGCTGAGCAAGGGAAAGCCTAGGGGAATAGGTATTCTGTTACCTCAGACTCTTCAGTTTGGTATCCATGGCAACAGCTGTGGGGTCCAAGCTCACTAGGGGTGGAGCTTGGAGGGTGGGAAGAAGCTGGGGTGGGCCTGGGGAAAGAACAACTGTTTTCCATGGTGAGAGCTGGAGAACCTAATGTTGGTTCACTCTCTGGACAGTTGTGGGGAGGGTGGTCTCCATGGTTGGTCTGGGTGGGGCCAGCTGAAGTGTTGTTGGTCTCTTGGGTGGGTATCCATGGTTGCAGCTAGAGGAGGGAAGCACTATCTCCATGGGTCTGACTGATGAGGGAAGGGCTGTGTGACTCTAAGTGATAGGTAGAAGCTGGGCTGGTCACCTTGGTGACAATGGGAAGTGAGGCAGCTTGCCTCCACAGCAAATGACATGGATTTTATGGGTCCCTGGGACCGGGGGTATGATCTCTTTAGTGACAGCCAGGAAAAAGGCCATCAGATGGGGGCAGATTTGTTCCCTCCAGAGAGATACCAGAGGATGGGGGCACCGCCGGCAGTCATGCAAGCCAGCAGGGGTCTGTTAATCTGTTTTAGCAGTGACAAAGGGTTGTTTCCCCTGAAACTGGAGAAACTGGAGAAGTGGGGGTGTTCTTGACAGTGACCTGGGGATTTAGCCTGTTACTACAGAAACCTCAGGGGACTCGCATCCTAAGGGGGAAGGATGGGAGTACCCAATCTCCAGGTCACCGTCGGGGAGAGAATTGGTGCCACAGTCTCCCTGTGACCAGGGGGCATGGTTACCCGTGGAACTCTGCATTTTCTATTTTCTATAGGTGATGAAAGGGGGGTTCAGTCCAGGTGACTGTTAAGTCTTCAGTCTCCAGAGAGATAGATACAGAGGGCACGTGGCCAGTCTCCAGATAATCCCTGGGGTCCAGCCTCCAGGCGACCGCGGGGGTGGTTCTGTCCGTGTCCAGGTGACCTCTGGAGATATAAGCCAGCCTTCCGGAGACCTCGGGGTCTGCTGGCCACAGGGGGTCCTCACAGGGTGTGCCCCATCCCCTGGAAAAAGTCCGGGAAGGAAGGGAAATCCACGGTCCAAGAGAGGTGGGGCTTAGTCGGTGTCCAGGGAACTCCAGGGGACTCGTCTCCGGGGACAGGCCAGTTTCTGAGGCCCTCAGGGGCCGTGGTGGGTGTTGAAAGGCCAAAGGAGGCCACGTGGGGGGGGGGAGAGCGTGGTCCGTGACCAGAGGACAGCAGGGCCCTCAGCCAGCCGCTAAGTGCCCCGGCGGGTGGTCGGGCGCCCCGGGGCCTAGACCCGCAGCGGGATCCAGGCGGCGGGGTCACGCGCGCCTCCGGCCCAGCCCCCACCTCCCGCCCAGCCCCAGCCCCAGCCGCCGGGCGCGGGGTCGGGCGCGCCGGGCGCGCGGTAGCAGTAGACGCCGAAGAGGCGCCGCGCCGCGTCCGGGAAGCCCAGGCTGCGCACGCCGGGCCGGCGCCCGCCGCAGCGCGCGCGCGGGTTCACGATGGGGTAGCGCGCGCTGCCGTCGGCCAGCCAGCCGGCCGCGCAGCGGTCCAGCAGCTGCAGCTTCCAGGCGGCGAACAGCTGCCCCACCTTGGCCACGGCCGCGCCGCGCGCCGCGCAGGCGCGCGCGGCTCCGGAGAAGGGCACGGGCCGCAGCGGCTTCAGGAAGAAAACTCGCCCTGCGAGGGGTGGGGTGGGGTGGGGAGGGGTGGGGAGGGGCGGGGGAACAAGTCAGGGACACGCCCAGGAGGACCTGGCCTCCTCGGGATGCTGGACACTTCCTCGCCCGCCTGCCAGCCCAGGACCCAGCCTCAAGATTCAAGAGCAGCATCTCCTTCGCAGCAGCTCGGGGCCCCAGCCTCTGCCTAGGCAGTCCCGGGGAGGGGGATCTCCTGGTCTGGCCCCCCGAGGGCCACTTTGGAGAGGAGGGGCCAGGGGAAAGGGAACTGTGGGAAGAACTGAGAGTGAGGTATACCCGGGAGAGGCCTGTCGGGGCGCAGGGGGCTCCTTCTCAGGGGTTTCCTTCCCAGGGGGCTCCTTCCCAGGGGGCTTCTTCCCTGGGGCCTACGCACCCGGGAGGTTGGAGGTGAAGCAGAAGGCGTCGTAGCGTTCCTCCGCGTTATGGCGGTAGCCGTAGTTGCGCACGCCGCCGTTGGCCCCTTCGCCTACCGCGGCGCTCCCCGCCCCGCCGCAGGGTTCCCGGGGCCGGCTCACCGGGTACTGCACCGAGCCGTCGCGCAGCCAGCCTGCGTTGCACCAGTCCAGGCCGTCGCGCCAGGCCGCGTGCAACTGCTCGGCGGACGCCAGGATGCCATCCTGCTCAGCGCACGCGCGCTGCGCCTCTGTGAAGGTCAGCTGATAGCGGCCTCCACGCGGGTGGTAAGGAAACACCACACCTGGGAGGACACACGCGGGTGGTCCAGTCCCCGCTCGCAACCAGCCTCCACCCACCTGACAGCTGGAGTGCCATGTCTGTTCAATCTAGATCTCCCAGGCCATCTCTCACTCTGGCCTCAGACTTTGACCATTTCTTTTTCCATCTCACACCTCTCATGGGTCCCTTTGCTTTAAGCTTGGTTCACTTGACCCTCCTTCTTAACATACTTAATCGCGTCCACCCCTTTCCACCGTTGGATATGTTATACCTGTTGAACTCCTATTCCTCCTTCAAAGCCCAACTCCCACAACCCTCTTCCATTCAGTCCTATGTATTTCTGACATTCTCCTAGTACTGGGACCTTCCCTCTGGTCAACCCCTGAGTCCACAAAACTGGGACTGTTTATGTCCAGTAATGGTTCCCCTACACTGGGAGCCTCTGAAAGGTTGACTCTAGGCAAAGCTCCCTTTGATCCCCAGCATTGTCTAGGGCAGTACCCGTCACTTTCCATTCCATGTCAGCTCTTATAACTTGTCCCTCATCAGACATTCAACAGTTCACAAGTGTTCTGTGTTTGAAAGACAGACCTTTGGGGGTGACTTGGGTACTCTCAGCAGATGCAGAAAGGAGGCAAAAAGGGGCCAGAGAGAAGACCTGGAGCCTGACAGACCATTTTCAAGTCCTGGTGCTGCTAACTCCCTATGTGCCCTGGGCAAGGCTCTAACCTCCCTAAGCCAGTATAGCACTAGGGTTTTTGGGAAAATTAAGTGAGAGACTCTAGAGAGCTGTTCAACCAAGCACATGGCACATAGAAAATGCCCAGTAAAGGAGAGCTGCCCCTATTATTATTATTTGCTATAGCTGGGAAGTTCAGCCTTAAGATCTCTCCTGGCATCTTCTAAACAACTAAAGAAGAAAACCCAGGTGAGAGAAAATTCTT
The DNA here is from genome assembly GCA_030015415.1 of Cynopterus sphinx. NCBI lineage: Eukaryota > Metazoa > Chordata > Mammalia > Chiroptera > Pteropodidae > Cynopterus > Cynopterus sphinx. Next base: position 48,626,897 of record CM057390.1, on the reverse strand, counting down.
CAGACAGAAACCCCACCTCCCAGCTCCACAGTCAACCAATCAGAGCAACCTGTCTCCCGACACAGTGATTGATTCACAGATGGGCATGTGACTCAAAGCTAGGCCTATGAGAGACAACTCTGGGACTCTAGCTAGCACTCCTAGGAAATCAGTTGTTAAGCTCGTGGAAGGTTGGCACAAATTTTTGGTTCCATCAGGGGAAACTTGCCAGAGGAAAGCCCACCCAGGGAAGCAGAGCAGGGGGTTGTGGGAATTCCCCACAGGGAGTGAGTTTCTCACTGTGCCTGAATCCTACACCAGGGTTTCCCAACATCCTCACTATTGACATTTTGGACTGGATCATTCTTTGCTGTGGGGAACTGTCCTGTACTTCATGGTATATTTCACAGCATCCCTGGCCTCTACCCACTAGATGCCACCAGCAATCATCTTCTAGACATTGTAATACTCCTGGGTAGCAAAAATCAACCTGAATCAGAACCTACCCCACCAAGCTTCTAAATTCCTTTAGACCAGTGATTTGGTTTCTGTCTCTTGCAATACTTGCCCCTCTTCCCTTAGAAACATTTATCATCCTGCCCACAGACTGGTTACCTTCCAGGTCCAGCTTGACCATGCCAGTATCATCCTCCAGCTCATTGGTGACCTCGCACTCATAGCGTCCATAGTCCTGCAGCGTGACGTTTCGGAGAACCAAGGAGGCGTCCCCAGGACCATCACCCTGCAGCTCAGCCCGCCCGCGGTAACTGCCAAACGCCCGGTGCTGGGGGCCCAGTGCCACGAAGACATCGGTAAAGGCCAGAGGGTCCACTACCTTGGTCCACTTGAGTCGGACACCTTCGTGGCTGTGGGCAGCTGCCTCGTAGTGGTAACGGCAGGGCAAGACGATGGTGCCGCCCCGGTGGCTGACCACCTGCCCAGGCGCAGTCTGCACCACTACTGAGCCTGACTCGCCCTCTGTGGGCGACCAAGGAGGGTTCAGAAGAGGTCCTAGGGGCAGGGTAGGGAACCTAGGAGGGGGACCCTGGGAAGGGGATGTGGGGTTAGAAAACTTGGGTGGGAGTCAGTAAATTGGATGAGAAAAGGGGCTCAGAGAGGGAGAGGCGAGGGGGAGACTGTGGGTCAGGAACGCCCAATGCCCTCTCCTTCCCCACGTCCATGCACCCCCAGGATCACCCTTGGCCACAGCTCCTGACTCACCTAGCACGTGCACGACCTTCTTCCGGCCACGCTGCGCCCCGGAGGGGGCTGCAAGCAGCAGGACTCCCCAGGCCGTGGCCCAGAGCACGCCAGGACTGAGAGTTGCTCCAGCCCACACCTGGGGGCACCACCAGGCGCTCAGTCCAACCTCCTGGCCTTTGCCTTTCGGAGGACTAGCCTCTTGGCCTTCTTTCTCCACGACGAGGATTTCTCATGTACCCAGGCTTCCTCCCCGGCCAGGGTCCCAGAGGACTCCCCCAAGAAGACTGGCAGACCCCTGTCCCGACTTTCCTCTCCAGGGACTGCACACCCTCGCTCCAGCACAGAGTCCCGGCCCCTGGACTCCCCTTCTCTTAGTCCTGCTCAGCAACCCACCTGATCCCCTAACCCAAACACTGGAGGTTCGGAGCCCCGCCCCCTTCTCTCTCTCTCTCTCTCTCTCTCTCTCTCTCTCTCTCTCTCTCTCACCCAGGCCAGAGATGCGGGGAGGGGGGAGGAGCCGGAGGAGCGGCAGCAGCAAGGTTATCGGTGCGCCAGGAGACTGCAGCAAACCGGGCCGGGGAAGGGGGGAAGTGTAGAGAGAGGGAAAGATAGAGAGAGGAAGAGGAAAGGGAGACAGAGACAGAGAGAAAAGCAGGGAGAGATGGATACAGGGGAAAGAGTGAGAGAGGGAGAAGGACAGAAATGAAGGAAAGACAGAGAAGGAAAGATGCAGTGGGAGAGACAGACCGAAAAGGAGAGAGGAGACAGCAAGAGGGAGAGAGACACACAGAGAAAGGGGAGACATGGGGGTAGGGAGAGACAGAGAGGCTCAGAGAGGGAGAGAAGAGGGACCAGGAAAAAAAAAAGGAGAGAAAAGTAGGGAAAGACGGAATGAGATAGAGACAGGAGAGAAACACGGAGGGACCTAGAGACAGAGACAGAACCCCGGAGAGAGACCTATCGAGACCCCCACTCTGTGGCCCCACTCACCATTCTGCCCGTCCGGACCTGGGCGAGGGGCCCCTACGCGCCGGGACTGCGCTTCTGGCACACCCGGGGAAGGACTGGCCAGGTCCCTGCGGGCAGCGCAATCCCGGCGTCTGCCTGCAAGGGGAGGAGGAAAGCGAACGAGATGGGGGGCGGTGGGGGGTGCGTTAAAGGGAACGCAGAGGCGCGGGCGCTTCACGGAGAGAAACCCGGCGCGGGTGGAAGTAAGAACGCACTGGACAGTGAGTGCAGGGCCAGGTCCCTGCCCCTGCTGGCTGACCGTGAGCCCGTGGAGGGACCTCTCCGGGCCTCAGTTTAACCATTTTTAAAATGGAGGAGGGGCTCGATGGAGTCTTCCAGCTCAGATGCTCTGCGTAGTCAGGGGACTGAGTAACCTGGGAAAGGGGCTTGGCCTGCAGGTCTGTTTTCCCGTTTACCACTGCATGACCATTGCGTGGTCCTGGGCTCTGGCACTGAAAAGGTGCTCATTTTGTGGGGTACGGAACTCACAGTTATCCTACCATGCAGCAACAGAAACAAATCCAACTCTGCCCCTCTCCAGCTGTGGAACCTTGGAAGAGAGCTTGGTCTCTGAGCCTCAGTTTCAACCTCTGGGAAATGGAGTGCTAATTCTTTGCTGAAGATCCATCCAATGGCTAGACATACAATCAATAGGTGACTAATAAGTGCTGGTAGGAATAGGGAGCGGGGGAGTCTGGTAAAGCCTCTGATTCCACTCTGGCCCATTGCCCCTGAATCTGGCCCTTCATCTGGATTCAATAATCAAACCAGAAAACAATGAACCCTTCCCCCAACCCCTCGGCTGCCTCCCCAGGCTGTTTCCCCCAAATATTAGCCAAACAGAGAGCAGAGGCAGCGTTATAGGCTCTGTATTTGAACTGGCCAGGGCTGGGTTCCTAGCTCAGCTGTACCTAGGAGGTGTGACCTCAGATCAAGACTTTCACCTCCTGCAGGCTCAGTTTCCTCAACTGGAATGTGGGGTAAGATCCAGCATATAGCATGAGAAGTTAGCCTTTGGCACAGTATACAGTAGGTGCTTAATAATTGTGCCACACTATTATTATAATTTATTGGCAGAAACAGGACTTTAAAACTCTTCTGATTGTGACTTCAGGCAGGTTCTGGTTCTCTGGGCCTCAGTTTTCCCGACCTGGAAGATGGAGCTGTACACACCGACCAGAGGCAGAATTCTGCTATCCGGCATCTCCAGCTCTTGACCTTCTGACCATCATACTGTTAGTAATGAGTGGGTTTTTGTGGGGCCTGAGAAGTCAGTCCCTCACCCCTGCCTCATGAAACACACTCAGGCAGCAACATTTTAGGCAACAAAAGGGCTTTTACTAAAAGGATCCATGGGAGTAATGGGTAAATTCTGGGAGAGTAGAAGAATATGTGGAGGTTGGGAAGCAGTGATAGCTGAGTGTGGCTGTAACCCTCTCTGTCAGAACACCTGGCCCTTGGGTCTTCCATCCCACCAGCTGGCCTTGAAACCACCATAGTCAGGACTAAAGACACCAGGGACATACCTCCTGCCTCTAAAGACCTAATCTACCCCTCTGGGGACAGCACCAGCTAGCTGTGTAAACAGAGTCCTGGGGAGTCCCATCAGTGCTGCTTTTTGTGGGGGGCCTGGGAGCCAGGGGGTGGATGCAGGAAGAAGGCAGGCCACAACAGGCAGCGATAGGCCAACAGGTGGGGGCCCAGCGCATACATCAGGTTGCACAAGAAGAAGCAGGCCCAGGTATCTTCGGGCACACGGTAGGTGAAGGGTGTGCGCAGGTGCATGGAGGCCCCCATGTGTGAGAATTGCGCCTGGTGGCCACACAGAGAAGATGGGTGTCAGGGGCCAGGAGAGAACCAGTCTCAGAATCACCAACATCCCATCCTGGGGAGCCCAGAAGTTCCCCATCTCACTGGCTCTGCTGACCTACCTGTCTCCCCTTTCCAGTCCCTTTGAATCTAAATATTCCTGTCCCCACATGTCCTGTCTGTCCTTGTACATCTGTCTGTGAGCCTCTTCCCAGCTACCCAATCGGAACCATCTTCACTCTTTCTGCTAGGCCCTGCACCTCATCTCTTTGACCCGGGTCTAGCTCTTCCCCACCCCAGGCAGCTGCCCTCGGCATAAATCTTGTTGATTCTAGCCCATAGATATCCTCCTGGTCCCCACTGCTCTGACCTGGGCCCAGCCTTTATCATATCCCATTAGGAACCCAGAAATAGCCCCTCAGCTTTGACTGCATCCCCACAGCTCAAACACCTTCCATGACTTCCCTTCTTTCTCTGCACAAGCCCCCAAGCTCATGTTCAAAGCCGTCAGCATCTAGCTGCTAATTTCTCTTGCCTCTGCTTTTACACTTATTATGGCTCTGTGCCTTTATGCTGTTCTCATTCCTGGAATGCCCTTCCCTGCCTGAAAAATTCATTCCCATACATTGAAGTCCACTTCTTATGCCTCCTTTTCTAAGAATGTCCCCTCTGAAATCTCTCTCAGTCTCTTTCCCTCCCTCTCTTCAGTTCTGACCTCATGGAAGTATCTGTGTCTGGCTCTTTTTCCCCCAGACTAGGTAATCCTGGGGCACTGAGCCAGAGCTGGGGACTTTCAGGGGTCCACCAGCATCACCCTGCTCTGGGAAAGCACAAAAGCAATTGATGGGTAGGCTGAAACTTACTTCCTATGCAACTGCATCCCCCCCACCTCACCTGGCCTATGGCTCCAGCAAACACCAAGGCCCAGTCCGGCAGCCAGGAACAGCCAGGGAAGATGAGGGCATAGGCAGCCAGGCCGTAGAAGGGCAGTGCATAGAACATGTATATCAGCATCTGAGGGACACACAGACAAGGGGATGAGCAACTGCCTGATAAATCTTCTGAGACCTCTTGGTGGGAGCCCCAGGGAGGATTTAGTCAGCCTCAGACCCCACCAAAGATGGAGGCTCTTTGCACATCCCACCCTGTGCAAACTGCACCTCTATTTCTCTTTGGTATCCCCCCACCACATACACAGATGCACACACTGAGCCTACCCATGTCACTCCTGGCAACAATGACCAGAGCTATGCAATGGGCATGTGATTCACACTTGGCCAATCAGAGCCTACCTGAGACTCAAGCCTAAGCTCTGGGGAAGTAAGGGTTCACGTTCCTCTGAGGTGGCTAAGTAGGACGAAAAGAAGCCTGGAGCTGCCCAAGACTGTCTCTGTCATCCCACAAAGGGACCACCTGTGAGTGGAGCCCATGCAAAGAAAGCAGAGCCCAGAGACAGAGCTATTCTTGAGCTCTTGGATCCAGTCATACCTGAGGCTATGTCTATACATTTTTAGTAGGATGATAATTCCATCTGTACTTCTACCAGTTGACTTTGTGTTTCTGGCACCTGCTTCAAATAGGCCCAGTGGATCCCTATGGATGGCAAAACCATGGTTCTCTCTTGCCACCCACCGTCTTACCTGCACCTTTGGGTAGGCCACAGGATCCCGCAGATATGGTTCATACTGATAGATATAGACAAAGCAGGCATCTGTGGGACAGTCAAGCACTACCTGGGACCAACAGACAAACCAACAACCCACCTCAAACATCCCTCCCACAGGAGCCTTCTCCATTCTCCCAAGCAGAACCCAAACCCCTTACTCTGACCTCCTCCAGTCTTGGTTCTCTCCTCTGGCTGAGAACCCAGATATTGGAACTGGGGAGTAGGCTTTAGGGAATAGGGCTTTGGGATGAAACACTCAAGTCAGACTCAATGAAGAACTTCCGTGGATGATCTGATTGGTAGCAGTGGCCTTTCTGCACTAAGTAAAGAAACATTGTGGGAAGGGAGGGCCGGGGATGGCGGCTAGAAGGAGGAGAGGAGTAGGCTGGCCAAACTCACAAGGCCCCGGAAGAGGGTGAAGAACCCGGCAAGGATGAGGTAGATGACAAGGACCAGGTCAGCTGGACGCTGCAGTAGCCCCTTTCTTTGCTCCTCCTGCACCTACCTCATGAGAGAGAGTATGGAAAGTCTGGTTGCCAAGAGGCACTCCATAAAAGCTCATCCCTTCTTTCCTAATGACCAAGGAGATCCTTCCAAGAAGACAATGTTTTCAACCAGAAAAAACTCAAAATTGGGAACATTCAGGTAGGTAGGCACAGGCTTGCCCGAGGGCAAGGCACCTACCATGTTTGGGGTGCAGTAGGTTGGTGCCCGTGACTGGTTGAAGACCTTCAGGCCAGCCCAGCATGGGACCAGTACACATGGAATGGTGAGGAAGAAGGTGGGCCTGATCTCTGAGCTGTATTTCCCTGTCATGGTATGAGAGATGGGTGTCACTCAGCGAGGATTTCCCAGGCCTGGCTGGTCCCATTAACTGAGCCACACCAGAGTTTCTGGATGGATGTCACGATTCACAAATGGTTCCCTAATGACCATAAGGTGACGGTCATGCTTCTCACCCTGGCCTGCCTCAGTTTACCTTTTGGACACAGCTCCTATACTTCAGCTATTCTTGGCTCCCCTTGGATACACCCTTCCAAAAGGAAATGGGGAGAAGTTGGCAGGCTGCTGGCTTAGGCTGTGTGTGTGGGAGCCTTTCAGACATTGGGAAGCAGATGGAGGACCCTGGAGGGGCTTCCAGGTGCAGGGCTTTAACCAGCCCGGATAGGCAGGATTCCTCAAAACCAAGTCCTTACCAAGGATGTTTCCTGGGAGGAACACCAGGATGCTCATGACAAAGGACCCCAGCCAGTACAGTCCAAGGTTTCGGTACCTCTTCCTGGGTTGCAGATGGAGAGGTGGCCAGTAGATATCTGTCCCCAGTCTCAGAACCCCAGTCAGAGCCCAGGGTCCACTCTGGGCTCCCAGGTCTGGGTCCCTCCCAGTTTCGCCCAGGATAGAAGAAACAACAAATTGAATGAGGGAATAAACAGTCAGATCCTCTGTGAAGGACAGAAGTGGCTGCTCAGTAAAAGAGAAGAGTGCTGACCACCATTGTTACCTGTGACATTGCCTGGAAGCTTCTCCTGGCCATCCCTTGCTGGAGCCCTAGAGAAATCTCTTGATTTCTCCTAGACACACTTCTGGTTCCCCCTGGCCTGAGACCCAACCTGCTTCCCAGGGTCCAGGTGCCACCCATGCACCTTCTGCGAATGGCACCAGCCATGGCCAAGTAGAGGAGGTAGTGAACAGTGCCGTCCCAGTAGCAGATGAAGATACCATGTGCAGTGCGCAGGTATGGCTCGCCCTGTGAAGGCAGGTGTATGGCTCAGATGCACAGTCAGGCAGGGGCCATCCCAGGCCACCCCCTACATACCTTCTTGGTGTAGAACTCCATGAAGCCTATCATGTAGCCATCTTCCTGGAGAGCGATAAGAAGGTCCACCACTGAGGTGAAGGCAAAGACTGCAAACACTGTGGGGAAAGTGGGCAGGACAGGCCTGGGTATGGGTTGGGCCTGAGGCTGCATCAAGGACCCAGATCCAGGCAAGAAGTTTGTACCTAGCTGCTCCCAGTCCCCACTCTATAAGTCACATGAACCACAGTCCTGCCTCAAGGGAGACACAGTTCCTGCCTTTAGGGGTCCCAGACTGAGAGAGGTACTGTCTATACCTTCAGGAGACCCCAGAGTGATAGAAAGACACTGTTCTTCCTCTCAGCCCCAAGACTGAAGGAAGAGAGCCTCTGAAATTTCCCCAGTCATTGGGGGTTCTCCAGTATCTTTGAGGTTCTTCAGTCCAATGAGAGCCCTTCAAACTCCCTCCAGTCTGATGGAGGAGGCCCTTCAATGGCCCCAATGTGATGGAGAAACCCTTGGTCACAGTTCTCCTCTTCCCTCTCACTGACTCACCAGCATAGAGTGGGTCATAGTAGATCTCCCCACGGGACAAGCTATAGATGGCCACAAAGAACAGACCCAGGATCAGGGCACTCATCAAGGCCACCCCAAGGGGACTGTGAAGAGAAAAACCAGGTCAGAGAGACCAGGCCCAGTGCTGAGGCCCCACCGCATTCTAGTGAGGGCAAGAGCAGACTCTGGGAGGCTCCAGGGGATGAGGCTGAAGCATCTGTTCATCCAGGAATGCTATTCCCTGAAACTGCCCTTTCCCATTACTAGGCTCTTTCCCTGGCTGTTTTCTCCTCCTTGAAACTGCTTTCAGAAGTCTCATTTCCACTTGGTAAACTTCCACTAATCCTTCATGACCCATCTACATTGCTCATCCTCCAGGAAGCCTTCTCTGACTCCTCAGAAATCATTGCCCAACTTGGGCCAGGTACAGAGGCCCCTTCCAACTGTATGATTTATTCCATCACTTGATGATACATGTTTGACTCAATCTGCTTAATCATTCATTAGACAACACTGAACTCCTCTGTGGCCAGACCCAGCACCCACACCTGCCAGAGTCTTCAGTGCTCAGCTTTGTACACCTCACTATGTGAAGTTCTCGACTTCTGGCTAAAGTCCAAATGCCTCCATTGACTCCACTCCATCACTACCCTGATCTGTCCCCATCAACCTGATAAGGCAAGTCAACCAGTTGCATAGACAGTAGAAGACAGGTCTTTGGGCAACACCTCAACACTTGGCAAACCAAGGCACCGAGAGGGCAGACCTATCCAAGGTCACATTTTCTCCCTGCCTACTCTCTCCAGACTCTACCTCCTCTGAAAACCCCCTGATCCCTAGGATCCCCATTTCTGGCCCTGTCTGACCAACAATGACAATTATAGTAATCAGATGGGACCACACTAGTCTTTGCACACAATCTGTAATCCTCAACTGAACTACGGGATGAGATCTAGGATTATGTCCTTTACTAAGCAAAGAACCTGAGGCTCCCAGAGGCAACCTGGAGCACTCAGGGTCCAGGAGGATGGAGTCAGAAATTTGTACCCAAGGAGCCAAACCCATAGGCAAGACTCCCTCTACCCCATGTCCTGGGTTGAGCTGGGTTTGGGAGTGTGAGGGGCTTGCTGATGTCAAGTACCAGTAGCTGGATCCACAGGGGTGGGGTCTAAGGAAACAGGAATAGGGAGGTCAAGACATGTAGGGGAAACTGAAGGGTCAGAGTGAGCTAGTCCTGAACAAAAGAAAGTCCCAGGCCCGAGACAGGAGATGGAGGAACTGGCTGGTAGGGACCGTGCAGCAGAACGCGTGTGTGGCAAGAGCCTGGTCATCAAGGCCTTATCTGGGGCAATACTTTGGAGCCTGTGCTGGGCACATTCCTGGAAAAAACCCAGAAACGCTCCGAAAGTCTGCCCTCTGAGAGGTTCTGCTTCTCAAGGACCCTTCTCCCCAGGCCTCAGACGTCCCTACCCCCAGCTCGGAGCCTCCCAGCCGGCGGGGTGAGGACTTCCGGTTGGAGGGTTCTGGCCCAACCCGGTCCTGCCAGGCCCATGTGGCCGGGGCTCCGAGCTGCCCCGGAGCCAGGCCCGCGGCGGCGCGTCCTCTCCCCGGCCCCCACCTCGCGCCCCAGACCGGCCCCCGGCCCCAGCCTGGCCCCCGGCCCCGGCCCCCCGCACGCACTGCGAGAGCAACGAGGCGCGGCCGAGCACGAACAGCACCGGGAGGGCGCCGAGTGACAGGGCCGCCACCCTGCCCGCCAGCGGGGGGGCGTCCATGCTGCGGCACCGGACCCGGGCACGGACCCCCGCGACCTCCTGGGTGCTCGGCTCCGCCGCCGCCGCCGCGCGTCTGGGCGGGAGGTTGCCAGGGCCCGGCCCCGCCCCGGGCAAAGGTCGACCCCCTCCCCGCCCCCACCCCGTGCCCCGGTCGTACCGCCACGGCTGCCCTGTGCGCCCCTGCGGAGCCTCCGGGGCCGCTCCCCCTCGACCCCTTCATGGACTCGGGGCGGTCCCCTACGGCCAACCTCAGTTTCTCTGTTAAAGGCTAGCACACGACGCCTCGGATGCTTCCAGATGCTTCCGCAGTGGCAACTTCTTTCCGAAGGAATTCACTCTCCTCGTTCTGCAATTCAGCTTTCTTCATCCTAAGGCCCCAGCCTCGACTCCCACCCACATTCCTCAGTCTTCTTTTCCCCCAGGATCGAGGAGGCATGGCCCTTGCGTGCTGAAGGAGGGGACTCACTGCTGGGGCGCAGTGACCTTCAGAGCACTTGGATTCGAGTTTTCACACGCTGGCCACACATTCAAACACGTGTTCAAGTGTGAAGCTCTGAGCCTGGGGGCCATGTCAGGGCAGGCGTCCACGGCCCTGGGTTGCGGCCTCTTGAAGGGTTCAGTGATTCTGTGCTGAGATCCTGTCACGTAACCTGGACATATTGTGGGCAGCTGAGGTGGGACCCCTGCTCACGTGGGCGGGGCCAGAGGGAGGGGGGCCAATGAGCCCGCTGAGTTAGGTGGGTGTGAAGTTTGTTGAGTTTGGTAGTGTTCCTGGCAAGAATAGTTCAGGCCTGGGGCTGGGATTGGGGAGCCAAGAATGGGTTCTAAACAGTCTGGAGGCTGGGCCAAGTCCAGAGGGAGTTGTAAAGCAGAGGCGGGACCTATAAGGGGACTGCAGGGTGGAGAATTAGGAGGCAGCTATCTTTGTCGCACCCACAAAGGAGATTCGTATTTTCGTCCAGGTGGTACTTCTGGCTGCTGGAAAGGGTGAGATTCCTGCCTGGAGGGGTTGTGGGACACAGTCTAGGGTTGGAATAAGATTGAAACCTTTGTGCCTTCTCCATGTAGCCCAATGGCCCTATGCCAGGTGGGTCCTATCTCTGAGCCTGGGTGACATGATCTGGCCACCAACCCATAGCCTCCTTCCTCAGGTGCCTGTTGTCCTTGGGGTGAAATTCAGGTTCCTCTGGGCTGACCTGAAACTCCAGTCTGGTTTCTTGACCTTCCCAATGCTGGCAGCACCAGTAATCCACAGGTCTCTTTCCTGTATACAAAATGGACCCCCTTGTTTTTCATCACCCTTTAAAGTAGATCCTAATGTCCCCTCCTCAAGGCAGCCCTCCCTGCCATCAGCAGGGCCAGGAGGATCTGGCCCAGCTCTTTCTAGGGGCCTGGCTTTGCACTGTGGAGGCGCACGCACGCACGCACGCACGCACACACACACACCTACCTACCTACCTACCTACCTACCTACCTAGAGGCCTCCTCTTCCAACTCTCCCTCTGCCTCGGGGACAAAGTCCACAGAGTCTGGCCAGCCTCCCAGCCAGAATTCAATAGATAACCCTGACCTAAATGGTGGGTGCCTGGGACTGAAGCTCAGTGTCCCCACTGCTGTAACTTCTGGAAGTGGGTAGGTGGCTCAGGTCAAGTTGTGTACTATACCTGTGCTTGGGACCCTGGCACGCATCACCTTGATCCTGCCTGAGTATAGCACCATGGAGGGGAGATGGTGGCGTGTCACCCTGCCCTCTGCTGAGACCCTCCCAACTCCCTGAAGGTCCCACTGAGACCCTGCCCAGGCCACCTGCACCACAGGTTCAGGTTCCTCTTGGCAACTTTTATCAGTCTCAGACTGTTATGGGTTCACCAACGTGTCCCCATCTATCCCGGGACACCAAATCCAGCTCAAGCCCTCAGAGCCCATGAGCATGCAGAGGTTGAGCAGAACGCATTTGATGCATATGTGGGAGCAGACATGTAGGTTGTGGGCTCATCAGATTCCCAGGCCCTGATACTCCAAGCATGGCTGCAGCTAGATCCCTAGGTGTTTCTGCACAAATATGGCACTGGCTCTGGAGATGTGGGGAGCTGCTCTCAGTGTACACCTTAGCTTGGTCCACCTACCCACCACCCATCCTCCAGGAGACATGTGTAATCTTAGTACACAGCTGTCCCCCAAAGGCACAAGACCCAGGGAAGCGTGTCTACCACAGAGATGGGACCCAGGGCAGCTGGGGCAACCTGGGTGCAGCCATCACTGGCCGGGGCTGGCTAGGTTTGGGGCCTGTGGCAGCCAATTGCCGGGGAGGAAACACAGGTGTGTCCTGAGGGAAGGCTGGGCCCTGCCTGGAGACCCCTGTTCAAGACCTTTTTACAGTGCAGTGCTAGGCTGGGAGGACCCCCCACATATCCCTGGCCAAGCTGTAGCCAGGTCTCACTGGCTGGCCCTGTTCTCAACTCACAACCCATGCTATGCCAATGGGGAATGAAAACCCCATGGGCAAAGGGCCAGACAGTGCTCTGGGATTCCTCAGGCTCTGGGGAACCTTCACAATAGCACCCTGCCTTCAACTGCCTGGCCCAGCCCAACTGCTAAAGAACAGGAAGGGTTTCTGGAGATGGCAGGACCAGGCTCCCACAGTGGGCAAGCACTGGGACTTTAATACACACCACAACACTCGAGACAAGGGGAAGGGTGGGCAGAAACGTAGTCCTTAACATTCTACAGTTCAAGAATGGTCAGTTGGTGGTCTGGAAAGTACGTTTGTATGTTTCTGCACAATACTCAGTAGTATGGCCGTCTGGGGTTGTTCTGTAGGAGGAAAAAAGATAAAAGGAGATTAATGTTGAAGTCAGAAGGCAGTTCCTCCAACCTAGAACCTTCTAGGGACAGCTGAGTTCACATCCTTGAGATGGTAAGGCAGGCTATAGGGAGAAATGAGGGGCTCAAATGCAGGTGGAATGGTGGAGGGGGTCGATGGTGAGACCTGGCCTAGCTAGAGTGGGGAAAAAGGTACTTCTGTTACTAGCGCTGCCACTGTGGACTGCAAGGAACCAATGGCCCAGACAGAGTAATGTGGGGGATGGGAGTGCACGCACCAGGGGGTTGGGCCGGAAGCGGTAGGCCAACATCATCCTCTTGCGGAAAGCCTCGTACTCATCGTCTTCCTTGGAGAGCTCAGCTGGCCGGTCAATGCCAAAGCCAGCGCCATCCACTGTGGTAGTGCCTCTGCAGGGGACAACAGGGAAATGTGAACAGGGGAGCAGGCTGGTGCCAGCACAAGAGGGTGTGTGGGGCATCAGCTGAGGCAAGGAGGCCTCACCCACTGGCTTGGGCTTAGCAGCAGCAGCAGCTCTACATGGGGCTGTGGGGGTCATGCAGGCTGTGGAATATCTATGCAGGACATGGCCAGCACAGTGGGAAGAGGGAAGAGACTGAGTTGGCCTAGTCACCAGAGTTCATAGCCAGGCCCCTGACTCCAACCCAGAGATAGGACTAGACCCAGGCCCTGGGCCTGCATCTGTTTGAAATCCCCTATATCCACACTGAACTGGGGCCTGTACTCACTTGTTGACCGGGTTTTTGATGCCCTGGCCCTCTGAGCCTAGTCCGTCGCCCTCCTTCCAACCCATCTTCATCAGCATCTGGTAGCCGATGTTCTCCACAGTCAGCTTGAACTCCTTGTACTCTGAGTAGTCGGGCTCACGGCCTTCCTGCAGGGCCAAGAGGTTGTCATCCCCAGGGCCCAAAAAACACATCCTCGGCCTCATTGGCCACTGGCTGGGACCATCTGCCTGTCTGCCTCCCCCGCCACATCAGACTAAGCTCTGCCTCCTCAGTGTCCCCAGGGCTACACTTAAAGCTCCCTGGCAGCCAAGTCAAAGGCAAAGTGATGGTCACAAATGCCTCCTCTAAGAAGGGCAAGATTAATGTTCATCAGCAAAGAAAAGGTTGTTTCGGGAGTGATTTGTTACAGAGTGCAAAAAAAAAAAGCCATAGTCAATGAAGTGATGAGGCTTCGTGCACATCAGCTGTCTCTTCTTGTGCACAGGAAGAATGCCAAGCTCTCGTTCTGAGGAGCCCAGGCCATGTGGGCTTCTGCCTGAGAAATGCTTTGCCTGTACACAGCACCTTAATTGGCTCCACTGGAAGCAGAATTTCCTGAAACCCTGGGAAATATTTCTAAAGTGGGCAGCTGAGCTGTTATTTGCAAATTCCCCACAAGGACAGTGTCTGCCATGAACAGATGCTTCTCTCAGAAGAGGGCCTGACTCCTATGTATGAGGAGGCTGCCTGCTAGACAGGCCCACAGAAGGGCTGATGCTTGGGAATGGCCCACTTACCTTCAGGGCCTTGAAGGTCTCCATGAACTTCTCCAGCTCATCTGGCGGCAGGAAGTCTCCGATGAAATGCTTGCCCCGGCCCATCTTCGTTAGCTGCTCAGCCCACTCTGCCCAGACAGATGGGAAAGGTGAGAGAAGGGAAGGGGGAACAGCCTTAGGGGAGGCAGCCCTGCTACTAAGGAAACTGAGGCACAAAAGGCCAAGTCTTGTGCCCAAGGCCTTATAGGCCAGTAGGTGAGTAAGGCTTCCTGTACCACAGTGCTGTAAGGGTGAGGCCTCACCCAGACACTCCTCCCCACCCCCCAGCTTGGCTCCACAGCGCACCCCGAGTCTTATCCATCTCCATGCGCCGCAGTTGGTGCTCCCAGGTGCCCAGCTCACTATCCACCTCCTCATCACTGTCATAGCCATGCTGGTGCTGCTGCAGAGCCTTCTCCCATAGCAGCTGCATGTCCTGCATCGCGCGCTTGTGCTGCATGATCATGTCATACATCTGCTGCATCTGTAGGTGGCACACGCTGTGAGCAGGGCCTGCACCACATATGAATAGCAGGAGTGCCTGACTCCCCTGTGCATGTTTGGGGTTCTTTCCTTGAGGCAGGCCTGTGAGCAGGGCTAAGAGCAAGTGCTCAAAAAGACATGGAGTCCTATGCTGGAACTTACTCTGATTCCCTGAGTCCCTGTGCTAATAAAGGAGGCCCCTCTCTTCCTTGCACAGAGTTGGGCATCACTGCCATGAACTGAATGAGGACAATGCAGGCTCCTGACCTCTGGGAAGTTCAAGAGTGATGTGACAAGGCAGCTATACTGGAGGAGATGGCTGGGGTGAGCCGACCCCAAGGACTGATTGGCCAGTGCCTCTGGAACCTCAGGGAAGCAGCAGAGAAACTAAGCTGGCCCTCACCCCTACACTGCCCAATAATACCGGCTGAGGGGCCCTTGCATAATTCAGGGTACTCAGTGCCAGCCAGGCCCATTCAGGACTGGATGCTGGAGGAAACTAGAAACAAAACAAATGGAAACCATCGAGTGGGAATAGTCCACAAGCACCATGTGGAGTAGCTATGGAGCACCTGGCATTGGGTGATGACAAGCCAGCATGATGAGGCCTGAGTTCTGGGCCCAGCTACATGCTGGTGGGGGGGCCCTCAGGTGTTGGCATGCCGTTGATGGGGATTCTGTCTGCCCAGCAACTTCTCTGCTGACCCTGTGACTACTGCAACATGGGGAAGAGTAGGGGAGTCCACTGTCAGCTGTTGTGGAGCCTGCCTCGCCCCTGGCCTTACCTCCTGCTGTTCCTTCAATTGCTTCTTCTGGGCATCCGACAGCTCTGTAACACCCACTAGACCCACGGGCTTCCCTTTCTCATAGCCGAGCCCCTTGAGGTCCTGAACTGGAAACAAGATATAGGCCAGTCAGAGACAGACACATGGGCCTGGGCCTGGTCCTGTATGTGGTGCAGAGTCCATTTGTTGATGACACCTGAGGCCGTGGAGCGCATAACAGGGCCCTCATATCAGGTTGGTTAGTATCCTATGTCCTATGACGACCACAGGAGTCATGACTTGCACCATCATGTGCACCCAGTTTTATCCGCACATGCCCTCTCCAGGCAGGGCGGGTCCTACATCCTCACGTTGCAGACACTGACACCAAAACTCAAGAGGTCAAGGTCCTCACTCAAGGTCACATTGCTAATGGGTGACATAGTAGATTTTGCAGAGCCCAAAACATGAGAGCAGAGACGAGCATGTGTGTGCACACATGCACACTCACACACACTGGCTCTTGGAAGCCCTGTGATAGACAGATACTCAATGAAGACACACAAGGTTTAAAGTCTTGTGTAAGACTCAGCTGTGTGGCTCTGTTAGTTCCTTCTAGGAAGACAGCTGACTGTCCTCACAGCAACTGACATTTAATTTGGCACTGCTTGGAGCTCAGCTAAAGCCAGCAGGACTGATCCACGTGAAGGTGCCATGACATCCATCTGGGCGGTGGAAATGACCAGCCCTCAGGCGGTGGCTTCCTGGGGGAAAAGCCAACTAGAGGGGGTGTAAAAGCCCCTCCGGGAGGGTAGAGAGAACTGAGTCCTCCGGCTCTTCAGGGCTGGAGTTTTGTTAGCAAGAACTACCTTCAGGCACTCTGTGACTATAGGACTGCACCCTAATCCCTCCTCAAAGGTCTACAAGGGCTCTGAAGGGTGTGAGGGTCCTGTAAAGAGGGTGAGGGGGCCAAGGTCTGAGCATCCTGCCAAGTGCCTGTATTGTGCCCACAGGCCCTCTTCACCAGTGAGCAGGTGTTTGGGGGCTGCCCATGCTCCCCTGGTGATGGCCTGGGCCAGTGGGCCTTGAATGTGGACCTAGAACATGGGAAGTCATCTTCACTAGCAGGAAATGAGCTTGCATTTGTCAGAGCAGCACTCACATCTGAGCACCCTCCTGTGCAGCTGCCACAAGGGCTCCCCACTCAGCAGTAATCCAGCCCCCAGCACCCTCAGCCCAGGTGGAGATGCTATCTAGAGTCTCAACAGTCCTAGGAATCTTTAATTAGCAGCTTTTCTCTTTGGGCCAGGGAGGAACAGTGCAAGAAAACACCCTCAGAGTAGGGCCAGCAGGTCAGCTATGTGACCTGGGTGAGCTGCTTTTCCTTGCAGGCTATAAGGTGGGCGGAGGGTGTCAGACAGAGAGCACTAGACTGGCCTTTTTCAGTAACCCATTATCACCTGCAGAATGTAAAGACAACAGACCTCTCCCCCACTCCCTGCAGGTTTGGCCATCCCTGAAACTGCTGTCAAGGAGGGAAAGTTGGAGGTGGACCTGCCAGCAATTGTGCTTATCATCATGCATTTTCCTGGGCTTTCTATGACAAAACTGACTCCAAGTATCTTAAAGCTTAAGGGAGATAATATGATCCATCTATATGCTGTCTATAAGAGACTCACTTTAGAAACAAAGGCACAGAGGTTGAAAGTGAAAGGATGGAAAAACAAATTCCATGCTAATAGTAACCAAGAGAGCTGGGATAGCTATCCTAGTATCAGATAAAATAGACTTTTAAGTCAAAAAAAGTTACAAGTGACAAAGGATGTTATATGTTGATAAAATGTTTGATACAGAAAGATAAAACAAATACACACCTAACAACAGAGCCCCAAAATAGAAGAGGCAAAAATTGACAAAATTTAAGGTGTTCTATAATAATAACTGGAGACTTCAATACCTTTTTAATAATGGATAGGACATCTAGACAGAAGATCAATAAGGATATAGAAGACTGAACAACTCTATATACATCACTGACCTAACAGACACATAGAGAACATGCAACCCAACAGCGGAAGACACTGTCTTTTGAGTGCACATGAAATCATCTCCAGGACAGATCATATGCTAGCCTACAAAATAAGTTTTAATAAAAGGCTGGAATCATACCAAGTATCTTTTCCAATACCAACGGAACTAGAAATCAATTACAAAAGGAAAATTCACATGTATGTGGAAATTAAATAGCACACTCAAACAAACCAACCAACCAACCAACCAACCAACCAACAGGTCAAAGAAGAAATCATAAGACAAATTAGAAAATATTTAGAGATGAATGAACACAAAGGCATAACACACCAAAACTTCTGGGATGTAGTAAAAGCAGTGCTAAGAAAGAAATTTATAGCTTATTTAAATGTTCACATTAAAACGAAAAAAGGTCTCCAATCAATAACCTGACTGTACACCTTAAGGAACTAGAAAAAAAAGAGCAAACTAAATCCATAGCTAGCAGAAGGAAGGAATTAGAATTACAGTGTAGATAATAAAGTAGGGAAGAGAAATACAATAGAGAAAATGAACAAAACTAAAAGTTGTTTTTTTGAACAGGTCAAAAAATAGACAAATCTTTAGACAGATTGCCTAAGGAAAAAATAAAAGAGAAATAATTACTAAAATTAGAAATAAAAGTGGGGATATTACCAATAACTTTACAGAAATAAGAAGAATTAAAAGAGTGCATTGTGTGTGCCAACAAACTGGATATTCTAAACAAAGTGTACAAATTCCAAGAAATACACAGAATACCAAAACTAACCCAAGAAGAAACAGGAAACCTGAACAGACTTTTAACAAGGAGATTGAATAAGTAATCAAAAACCTCCCAACAAAGAAAAACCCACAAACAGATGTGTCACTGGTGAATTCTATCAAATACTTAAAAGATTAATGCCAATTCTTTCAAAATTCTTCCAAAAAATTAAAGAATATTTCCCTACTCATTCCACAAGGCCAGCATTACCCTGATACCAAAGACAAAAACACTACAAGAAAACCATGGACCAATATTCCTTATGAGTACAGATGCAGAAACCTGGAAAAAAAAAAATTAGCAAACCAAATCCAGCAGCATGTTAAAAGAATTATTCACCACAAGAAGTAGGATTTATTCCAGGAACGCAAGGATGGTTCAACATGCAAAAATCAATCAATGTAATACTTCACATTAATAGAATGAAAGAAAAGCCCCCACATAATTTCTATTGATACAGAAAAAGCACTTAACAAAATCTAACAGCCTTTCATGATAAAAGCACTCAATAAACTAGGAACAGAGGCATACTTCTTCAACATGATAAAGGCCATATACAAAAACACACCACATCAAATGTCACATTCAATAGTGAAAGACTGAAAGCTTTTCCCCTAAGATCAGAAACAAGGTAAGCATACCTACTTTCACCACTTTTGTTCAACATAGCACTGCAAGTCTTAGCCAGAGCAATTAGTCAAGAAAAAGAAATAAGGTATTAAAATTATAAAAGAAGTAAAACTGTCACCATTTGCAAATGACAAGATCTTACTTGTAGAAAACCCTAAAGAATCTATAAAGAGACTGTCAGAGCTAATAAATGAATTCAGCAAAATTCAAAGATATATAAATCAACACACAAAAATTAGTTGTATTCTATACACCAGCAACACATAATCCAAAAAGGAAATTTAAAAAAATCAATTTCATTTAAAAATCATCAGAAAGAATAAACCACATAGGAATACATTTAAACAAGGAGGTGCAAGGCACGTACAACAAAAATTACAAAACATGTTGGAACGAATTAAAGACCTAGCTAAATGGAAAGCCATCCAGTGTTCACAGATTGAAAGATTTAAATATTGTTAACATGTCAGTACCATCCAAATCAATCTACAGATTCAATGCAACCCCTCTCAAAATCCCAACAGTATTTTTTACAGAAACAGAAAAACCAATCTGAAAATCTACTGAAAATTCAAGAGACCCCAAATAGCCAAAGCTGGAAAAAGAACAAAATTGGAAGACGAACACTCCCAATTTCAAAACTTACTACAAAGGCAATGATCAAAACAGTGTGGTACTGACATAAAGATAAATGTACAAACCAGTGTAATAGAATAGGGCCCGGAAATAAACCTTAACATCTATGGTCAACTGATTTTTGACAAGGGCGTCAAGACCATGGGGAAAGAACAGTCTCTTCAATGAATAGTGCTGGGACAAATGAATATCCTTAAGCAAAAGAATGAAGTTGGACCCTTACCTTATATCATACATAAAAATTAACTAAAAATGGATCAGACATAAGAGCTAAAACTATAAACTTTTAGAAAAAAACACAAGGGCAAATGTTCACGACCTTGGATTTGGCTATGGTTTCTTAACTATAACACCAACATCACAGGCAATAAATGAAAAAAATAAATTGAACTTCATAAAATTTTGAATTTTGTGCATCAAATGACACTGAGAGGATGAAAAGACAGCCCATAGAATGGGAAAAAATATTTGCAAATAATATACCTGAACAGAGGATAATATCCAGAACACATAAAGAATTCCTACAACTCAACAACAAAAAGACAACCAATTTAAGTATGAGTAAAGGATTAAAACAGACATTTCTCCAAACCAGCTATATAAATGACCAATGAGTACATGGAAAATGCTCAACACTTTTAGTTATGAGGGAAACGCAAATTAAAACTATAATGTGATTCCAAACTTTATACCTGCTAGGATGGATACGTGAGGATGCTGGAGGGGACACAAAATGATGTAGAGCAGTGGTCTCCAAACTTTTTGGTACCAGGGACCAGTGCTCCTATGAGAATCTAATGCCTAATGACCTGAGGTAGAGCTGAAGCAGTGATGCTGGTGCTGGGGAGTAGCTGCAAATACAGATGAAGCTTTGCTTGCTCATCCATCACTCACCTCCTGCTGTGTGGCCCAGTTCCTAACAGGACACAGACCTGCCTGCGGCCTAGGGTTTAGGGACCCCTGATGTAGAGAACAATATGGTGGTTCCTTAAAAAGTTAAATGTAAAATCACTATATATGACCCAGCAATCCATTCTTAGGTATCACACAAGAGAACTGAAATCAGGAATCCAAATAATACTTGTACATGCATGTTCACAGCAGCATTAGTCACAATTGCCATAAGGTGGAAACAACCCAAGTGTCCATCAACAGATGAAGCATAAACGAAGTATGGCCTATCCACCATTGGAATACTACTGAGCCATAGTAAAGAAGTTCTGACACCTACTATAACACAAAAGAACCCTGAAAACATGATGCTCAGTGAAAGACACCAGACCTCCTGACAGAGCCCACCTGACAGAGGTGAAGGGGAGGCGTCCACATCTCTCTGCACCAGCTCGGCGGGTGGGAGCTCCACCTTGTCCTCCTCAGGCCCCCATCGACTCTTTCGCTTCCTCTTCACAGTGGCTGTGGTAGCTGGCTTCCCATGGGCAGCTGAAGCCAGGGTGACAGTGGGCGAGGGGGCAGATGAGGCAGGGCAGGTGGCGGTGGGGGGCAGATGCCCTAAGGGGCTCTCAGGAGGGGGTCTGCCCTGGAGGCAGAGGTTAGGTGTCGAGTGAGTGCCCATGGGGCCCACCCTTGCTTTCCGGAACTCCTCCAGCTTCTGGCGGTAGTACTTGTACCCTTGGCTGCTGGGTTCATATAGAAAGCTGCAAAGGAGAGTGGGAAACATAACGTCAACCAGGGCAGAAGCAGTGTGGACCTTGTGCAGGCACCTCCAGGTCAGCCAGGGTCTCTACTATGGCTTCCAGTCCTGCCAGGGCTCAGTGGCTGATGGCTCTGATGGCCCAAACTTGAGAAATGGTGTGACACGCCACAGTTTGTCATAATGCTGAGGGCCATACCAAGCCCCCATCCCATCTTTATCTGGCATTTGTCACACTGTCATTGATCCTCTGCTTCTAAGGAAAAGGGGTAAATTCCCTCAGACCTGCCCCAGGCTCTGCAAAACTCTTCCTCTGCTGTCCTAGATGAGCACCAGGGCCTCCAAACCAAGAAATCCTGAGGTGTGAAAGAGACCTGGTGCCAGAAAGGGCAGGATTTATCTCAAACTAGAAAACTCAGCGTATCTGTGCTTCTCCGATGCATCCATGAGAGGTGTCAACAGCAAACAAAGTCAAATAAAGGCACTGAACATCGGAATAGATGGGGACCTGGACTGCAACCAAGGGCAGAAACCTCCACCTTACTGGAAACCACGGGTCCCCGCAGCCCCCATGCCTCCCAGAAAGCTCAGAGCAGGCAGAGGCTACAGTTCCTACTGTACCTGCCTAACATCTCACAGACTAGGTATGTCCTGAGCCCATAGTTCCACCTCTGGGGTCCACGTCAGAAGAAAGAGTCACAGCCTACCTCCACATAGCAAAAATTGTGCACAGCATGGTTTACAGGCCCTTGACAAGAAGGGGCTAGACCTGCACTCACGAACCTGAAGGGACAGTCATGGCACAATGCTGTGCTACAAAAGCAATATGCAGGATCAAGGATGCTGTAAATTCCTTTTGTATAAAAGAGACAGCAGGAAGAATCCCCACAAACTGCTTCTGTGTGTCTACATGAGAGCCAGGAGAGGGGTGGAAGGACTCCTTGCGCCCCCAACCCTGCTAATACTGGTGGGATGGAGGGACAAAGAGATGGCAGCATCTTCTTTGTTCTACCGGGTTATGGTACATGCATGTACACCCTTCAGAAACCCCAATAAGGAACACTTGTAAAAATTAAAATGAAGATCAAAAATATCTTTAAGCCTTTAGCCAAGCTAAGAAAAAAAGAGATACAAATAAAGAATAATGGAAATGAAAGAGGGGATGTACTACAGATCCAATAGACATAAAAGGATAATAAAGGCTTATTATGAACAACTCTATGACCACAAATTTGATAACCCAGATGAAATGGTCCTATTCCTTGCAAAGACACAATCTGCCAACAAAACTCACAAAAGAAACAGACAACCTGAATAGATCTATTTCTAGTAAAGAAGTTGAATCAGTAATTAACAACCTTCCAAAACATAAAGTACCACATTCAGGAGTTCAATGATTTCTACCAAACATTTAAGAAAAAAATTATACCAATTCTCTACAATCCCTTTCAGATGACAGAAGCAATGAGAATATTTCCTCATTCATTCAATTATCTTAATAGGAAACCTAGACAAAGATAAGAAAACTACAGACTAACATCTCTCATGAATGTAGATGCAAAAATCCTCAACAAAATTTTGGCAAACCAAACCTACCAATGTATGAAAAGAATTACACACCATGACCAAGTGGTACTTATTCTGATCACACAAGGCTGGTCCGATATTTGAAAATCAAGCAATGCAATCCATCACATCAACAGGTGATCACACAATCATATCAAAAGCTGCAGAAAAAACATTTGATAAAATCCAACATCAATTCATGATAAAAACTCTCAGTAAACTAAGAAGAGAAGTGATTTCCTCAACTTGATAAAGAATAGCTACAAAAACACCCCCAGCTAACATACTTAATGGTAAGAAACTTGGAAGCTTTCCCACTAAGAACAGGAACAAGGCAAGAATATCTCACCTCACCTATGCTTTTCAACATCTTACTGGAAGTCCTGGTAAATGCAAAAGAGGGGAGGGGAGGGGAGGGGAGGGGAGGGGAGGGGGTGGAGGGAGAGGAGAGGAAAAAGAGAAAAAAGAAAAGAGAAAAAAGAAAAGAAAAAATAGGTATGCTAATTGAGAAGGAAGAAATAAAACTGTTTTTGCAAACGACATGATTGTCAATGTAGGAAAAAACACAAAAGAACAGACAAAAAAACTCCTGAAACTAATAAACTATTATAGCAAGGTTGCAGAATACAAGATCAATATACAGAAGTCAATCCCTTTCCTATATACTAGTAATGAACAAGTGGAATTTGAAATTAAAAACACAATACCACTTCCATCAACGTTCAAAAATATAAAATACTTAGGTATAACAATATATGTACAACATCTGCATGAAGAAAACTACAAACTTTGAATTCATGAATTCATGAAGAACTACTTAAATGAAGAGATATTCCATGTTCATGGATAGGAAGACACAATATTTTCAAGATGTCAGTTTTTCCCAACTTGATTTCTAGATTCAATAAAATTCCAATCAAAATCCCAGCAAGTGATTTTGTGAATAATAACAAAATGATTCTAAAGTTTATATAGAGAGACAAAAGACCCAGAATGGCCAACATAATACTGAAGTACAAAGTTGGAAGACTGACACTACCTGGCTTCAAGGCTTACTGTAAAGCTACAGTAATCAAGGTAGTGTGGTATTGAAGAAAGTATAGACAAACCTATCAACAGAACAAAATAAAGGGCCTAAAAATAGACCCACATAAATGTAGTCAAGTGACCTTTCACAAAAAAGCAAAAGCAATACAATGAAGCAAAGACAGTCTTTTCAACAAATGGTGCTGAAACTGAACATCCTTGTGCAAAAAAAAAAAAAAAAAAAAGACACAGACCTTGGGCCCTTCACAAATATTAACTAAAAACTGATTATAGACATAAATGTAAAACGCAAAAATATAAAACTCTTAGAACATAACCCAGGAGAAAAACCTAGGCGACCTTAGGTATAGCAATGACTTTTGTACACAACACCAAAGACACAATCCAAGAAAGAAACTGATAAGCTGGACTTCATTAAAATTAAAAACTTCTATTCTGCAAAAGATAATGTCAAGAGAATAAGACCACAAGCCACAGACCAGGAGAAAATATTTGCAAAAGACATATCTGATAAAGACTGTTATCCAAAGTATAAAAAACTCTCAAAACTCAATAAGAAAACAAACTACTCAATTTAAAATGGACGGACGACTCGCAAAATGGCATAGAAAGCAGAGGCTGGGCATGCTCTCTTCAACGACCATACCAAAATTATCACAAAACTAGAGAGCAACCAGTACGTGGAGTTGTCTGAGGTCTGGCTGAATAGAAGCCCTACAACCAGATCATTTCAAATAACAGGTCATCTCAAAATGGTAGGAGGGACGAACACAAGAAACAGCTCCATCCCACAACTGTGTGTGGCGATCGAAAACTGGGAGGGTTGTCTTGACTACAGAGCCACCTCCCTGAGCTGAGGAGCAAGGGGTCCCAACCACATATTGGGCTCCCCAGCCCAGGATTCCAGTGCTGGGAAGAGAAGTCACCACAACCTCTGGACGTGAGAACCAGCGGAGGTTGCAGCTTAGTGAGATGGGCTGCAGGAAGTGAAGATCTTCCTCTTTAAGGGCCCACGCCTGGCCTCACTCACTGAGAGACTTGCATGCTCTGAGTTCCAGCACCAGGGACACATGGAGAGGCGCTGAGCAGTCCGGCTTCAGGACAAAAGCTAGATAGGCAGTTTGCTCCTGAACAGAGATGCAGGAAGAAGCCGTTATTCCTTTGTTGAGCACCCCCACACCCGGCCTGAATCCATCTAGGGGATTCCTTGAGACTCCGCTTCTCTCAACCTATGGGCCCACACAGGCCACTTCCAGCGATTTATTCCATACAAACAGTCTATCTTGGCTCCTGCTGCAAACTTTCACAAAATCTCTCAAAAGTTCACAAAACCCAAAGAACCAGCATTTGGCCTTGGCATGTACTGTACTTCTTGCTGAGCAGCTCCAAGCCCCACACCAGTGGCAGCTGGCCAAGTTTCTAACTTAGCCCTTCAAGGCACCTATAAACCCAGAATGAGTGGCTGTCATATGTGGATTGTTTGATGACTCCTATCAGGTGGCCCCAGAGACACATAGGCTGCAGATGAACTTGGCCTGCCACTGGGCCCCACAGCACATCTATTACATAAAGCCACTCAACTAAGACTGAGAGCCTTAGGAGCCCTACCTAATACATAGAAACAGACACAGGGAGGCAGTCAAATAGAGAGACAAGAAAATGCATTCCACATGAAAGAACAAAACAAAGCTCCAAAAAAAGAATTCACCAAAATGAGATATGCAATATACCAGATTGAGAGTTCAAAACATTGGTTATAAGGATGTTCAAGGAACTTAGGGGAAGAGTAGATGAACTCAGTGAGAACTTTAACAAAAAGATAAAAACCATAAAAATGGAGATGGAAAACATAACATGGAGCCAGTCAGAAATGAAGAATTTAATATTCAAAATGAAGAGCACAATAGAAGGAATCAATAGAGTGGATGAAACGAAGGATTGAATCAGCACGTAGAGGCTGGGGTGGCAAAGGACACCCAATCAGAACAGCAACAAGAAAAAAAACGAAACAATAAAGATAGTTTAAGAAGCCTACAGGACAACATAAAGCATAACATTTGCATCATAGGGGTACCAGAAGAAGAGAGCAAGCAAGGAACTGAAAACCTATTTGAAGAAATAATGATGGCAAACTTCCCTAACCTCATGAAGGAAACAGACATACAACCCCAGGAAGTTCAGAGTCCCAAAGAGGCTTACACCAAGACATGCATCATACTTAAAATGCCAAAGGCTGAATTCAAAGAGAGAATCTTAAAAGCAGCAAGAGAAAATCAATCAGTTACATACAAGGGCATGCTCATAAGACTGTAAGCCAATTTCTAAACCGAAACTTTACAAGCCAGAAGGGCTTGGCACAAAATATTCAAAGTAATGAACACCCAGGACCTACAACCCAGATTACTCAGCAAAACATTTAGAATCAAAGCTCTTTATGTAGCTTCCCAGAGAAGAAAAAGGAGCTCATCACCACTGAGCCAGTGTTACAGGAAATGTTGGAGGGATTTCTCTAAGAAGAAAAATGTATCAAAAGTTTAAATAAAGACTGGAAATAACTACATATCTATCAACAAGTACTTCAAATGAAAAAAAAATTTAATCTAAAGAAAAAAAAACAAACAAAAACAGAAACAAACTCACAGAGAACATTTTGAGGGTTACCAGATAGGAGGGGAGTTGGGAATGTCAGTGAAAAAGGGGGAAGGAAGTAAGTACAAATTGGTAGTTTACAAAATAATCATATGGACATAGAAAGTACAGCATAAAGAATATAACCAATAATGTAGTAATAACAATGTATGGTGTCAGAGGAACAATAGATTTACTGGAGTGATCACTTTTGATTTATATAGAAGCCTAATGACTATGTTGTGCACCCAAAACTAATACTGTATGTCAACTATAACTGAAAAAAAATTATTATTGTTAAAGATATATATGTATATATACACATATGTACATATATGTGTGTGTGTGTGTGTGCGCACACACACACACACACACACACACACACACAAAATGGGCCAACAACTAATGTATATACCTCACCACAAATTTAAAGTTGGCAAATAAGCATACAAAAAGATGCTCCACATCATGTATAATTAGGGAAATATAAATTAAAATGAGGTACCACTGCACATCTATTAAAATGGCTTAAATCCAGAACATTCACAACACCAAATACTGATGAGGATAATGGAACAGGAGGAACTCTCATCCATTGCTGGAGGAATGCACATGGGTACATCCACTTTGGAAGAGTGTTTCATGGTTTCTTACAAAACTAAATGGTTTCTTACAAAACCATACAATCCAGCAATCACACTTCTTGGTATTTATCCTAAAAAGATGAAAATATATGTCTCCATAAAATCCTACCCATGGATGTTTACTTTAGTAGCTTTCTTCATAACTGCCAAAACCTGAAAGTAATGAAGGATAAACTATGGTATATCCAGATAATGGAATATTATTTAGTGCTAAAAAGAAATGAACTATCAAGCCATGAAAAGACATAGGAAAACTTAAATGCGTATTACTAAGTGAAAGAAGCCAATCTGAAAAGGCTACATACCATATGATTCCAATTATATGACATTCTGGAAAAGGCAAAACTACCAAGTCAGTAAAAAGATCAGTGCTGGTCTGGAGTTAGGAGAAAAGATAGATCACTCCTCCGGTTGGAGTGATCCTGTCCCTGGAGTTAACCAAAATTAACACTCTGGTGTCTTTCATCTTCTTTTTTTCCAGTGCAGATTTATTTTAACTGAGTTGTGTTCTATTTTCCATATTCTGGTTTTTAAAAAATTTCTTAACCCACCGACATAAGGCTTTGCCATTAGAATATAGTGGAGTCTTGGTAGCCAAGGCACCTCCACTGACCAGCCTCCTTGTCTTGGTTTCCTTATTTATGAAAAGCCAGCATGCCAGACTGTTGTAAAGAACAACAGATGGCTCACACAGGTGATATATTAGAGATGCAGTTATAGGAGTTTAGCTCACTGGGGCTAGACATCTAATGTCACTAATTTTTCATGCTACAGACGATGCTGTATTTAACATTATTTTTGGAGACAGCATCTCAGAAGTGGGATGACTTGTCAAAGGAATGGATGAATGTAGTTATTAGAGATTGTTTTCCAAAACACACAGCTTTTGGCATGTGCCAAGCTCATGTAGGGAATCAGAAGGGAAGGATGAAAACAGCAGGAATGAGAGGTGGCTATCTGATCTGGGGGAGAAAGAAGTTGCCTCATAACAGACCCTGTGAAGACTGAACGGCCCTTGTGATATGAACTTGCATGTCCTGCCCAGGCCTGGATAGCCAATTGTCTCCCAGTATACTCCTCTCCAGTATATAGCGTGCCAAATGTGGTCCCCTAGACCATGCCACTGAGCATATGCCAGTGATGTTCCCATATGAGCCAACAGTCACATAGAGGGCCTGAAGCCACCTGCACTAACAGTATTTCTTGACCCCTGGGGAAAAGGCTGGGCTGCAGCTACTGAGCTCTGGACCCTCTGACCAGGGAGAGCCACCTGGGATCATGGACTTGGACAGAATTCCATCTCACCCACTTTGCCTGAGATACAATTTCACAGTCAGCTGTGAATGAGTAAGAGTAAACTAAGTTTCTTGTTTAAGTAAACTTACTTAGGTATATAAAAAAAAAGTGCAGTGACTTACTCTTTAAGCAGACACTGGTTTGCCTTTTCTAGAATGTCATATAATTGGAATCACAGAGTAGTCGCCCATATCACAACTACTGGAGGAAATCCTGAGTCTCCTAAGCTCCAGACTCAAACACCCAATGGGCCCCTCAACAAGACACCTGAATACCTCAGCCACCTTCCATCACTCCCTCTACCCTGACCCTCAACCTGGCATATCTGATCATTCTCAACAACTGTGGCCAGTGACCCTGGAAGTACAGTTGACTCCATCACTCCCTATTCAGACTCTCCTAAGTCTCTCAGTGATCACCAACCTGAGCCTTCCAGGACCTGGCCCAGCCTGGCTCTGTGCCCCTTCTGCACTGTGCACCAGTTCTTGCCCTGCACCCCAGCCACACTGGCACAGTGCCCACCATCTCTGCTGCTTCACTTCTACGTGGTGGTCTCCCTGGACACCCTTCCATGTTGTGAATGTAGCTCATGCTGGCTCATGTGGGAAACACAACTGGCTGCCCATCCAGAATCCACTCCCACTTTTTTCCCGAGTCCCCGATGGCATCTAAATCGACCAGCCCAGATGGCAGCTGGTCCTGCACTTTTTGTTACAAGCACCATCACATCTCCTTACTGAGTGGGGACTTATGTTACTCATGCCCAAATTGTCCTTATCTCACCCTTGGTTCGGCATTCACCTCACAAGCCTCTGCTGATCCTGCCCTGCAGCAGTGACAACCCCACCCCCACCCCCTACCAGTCTTCCTTGGCAAAGAGCAAATGTTAACCCCCTCCAGTGAATGGATGGATGGGTGAAGAGACCCAGTCCAATGGGCTGGGGTGTGACTTCATGGCTAGGGACAGCAGGAGAGCCAGGCTGCTTGTCCTACCCCTTCCATGGAACCTGCACACAGACTAGGGATTCCCATTCCTCAGAACCTGAGGTACCACATTCCTTGCTTTTCCTGCTGTTCCTGTCATCATAAAGATGAGACCCCGAGAATGCACACAGTGAGCAACATAGTTCTGTGAGGCTCTGTTCTAGGGCCTGGCCTGCCCCCAGCCTGGAGTTCCTGTCTCTGTTACCAAGGGAGGCAGGCAAGTGTTAGAGATTTTCTCAGTGAAGCACCCAGAAAAACACAAGGCCCCAAAGTCCCTGCACACCTGCCGCAGAGATGATTCAGGGAACCAATGTGCACCTGGGGAATGCCTATGTGGTAGTAAGACTGGGCTCTGGGGCCAGAAACTCTTGGAGCTGAGTCCCAATCATGCCAGCTTCTTGTCATGGGACCCTAGCCTTTCTTAGAACCATACCAAGCTCATTTCCTCAGCAGGGGACAGAAGGGGTGAAGCTGTGACCAGGGTGAGGGGTCACCTACCTGGTGGTTCCCCCCTTACCTGAATGCCTGGTTCTCACGGTTGTTCTGGAGGGCAATGGTTTCCACCTCAGGACCCCCGTCTGCTATAAATCGGGCCAACTTTTCTGCAAGATTCTTGACTTCTTCGTCCTCTGGGGGTGAAACTTTAAGCAGGCTGTCAGTACTGAGCTCAACTCACCACACCCAACAGCCTAATTTCTGCTAAGAACCCCATGGACAACAAGAGGGGTTTATTTTAGGAACAATGCAAAGAAAAACAGGCAAATGGGAATCAGATTACTGCACTGGGACAAAACATCAGAATTAATATTACAATATACCTCAAGCCCCCACCCTCTGCCCTTTCCCACCCTGTAGGTCTCAGGGGCTTTAGGCACATGCTGGGACACAGGAGCAGAATGTGAGGGAAGGTCTTCGTCTGGGCTAAAGAGGAGATGGGAACTCCTACTTCAGTCTTTCTGCCAGAGACTGCCCAGCCAGGTTATATGGGGAGATGGGCCTGGCCTTTCTCTCCTGGGGAGGTCAGGTCAAAGGGCTGCAGGGGACACTATGGACCAACCTCTGTGGCCCATGTCAGGCCTAAACATCAATCCCTACCACCTACCAGCACTTGGCTGGGATTTTCATTAAAGCTGGAGACCATTCAGCATCTTTCACATGCCCTGACACTCATCCAACCAGGATCTTACCAGCTGATTATTTCTGTCATCCAACCTCCTCAGGCCCCCTCCGCAAGTACCAGGCACTACATTTGTCTCTATGTACCCTCAGTGCCTGACACATGGCAGGTGCTCATTAACACTTGTTAAAATGACCATGAACCAGCAAGTGAGCATGCCTTCCCTCTGTCTCCTTTGCATGTACAGGGCTCAGCTCCTGGCCATGACCTTGACCTTGGCCCTCTGACATCCCCCCACTTCTCATAGAACTGGTGGAAAGGGTGGTTCCAGTCACAGCTTGACCCTAGCTGCCTGGCAGGGCACAGACCTAGGTTGTCAATACCACCCCATGCCACTAGGAACCCTTATTCCATGTGGGGTGCAGTTTATCCACATACCTCTCCAGAACCTCCCACCACCTCTACCCACTTACCTTTCTGAGAGGCTGTCTGTGACTTCTGTGCTTCCTTTTTAATCTCAGCCACCTTCTTTCTGTAGTAGAGGAATTCCCTGCTATTCTTATCATGCAAAAACCTAAAGAATTTTATAAAACAGAGAAGGTAAGTGATAGAGCTGGGTGGACCTGTGCAGTTTCTGAAGATGTGTTATGCAAAAGCAAGCTAGCAAGCAGAAACACCTGACGGGACCCAAAACTATGTGCCACACCGGAGGCCCTTGCAACCTCTGGTATGAATTAGAAAGTGCTTAGAACAGTGTATGGCCCATGCAAGCAAGCACCCAACCCCGGCCAGCTTTAATCACCACTAGGGTTCCACAAGAACATCTGCAATACTACTGTGTGGCAAGAACATTAAGTAGCAGTGGCCTTTCCCTCCCAAAAATACTTACGAAAATGCCGGGTTATCCTTGTAGTTCTCCATAGCTACTTTTTCTAACTCGGGGCCTCCTTCTGCCACAAAGCGGGCCAATTTCTCTATCACTTTCCGAGTCTCGACTCCCTCTGGGGGTGAAACTTTAAGGAGGCTGTCAGTACTGGGGTTCAACTCACACACCCCACAGTCAACAGGCACACTCTCTCTATGGACCACAAGGACAGAGGGGTGGGAGGAGAAGAGGGTGAAATGCAGGAGGTTGTCAGGCGTCCTGGGTCCATGCACAAAGCACTGTGACGAGGGGGGAGTTGGTCTAAACAGTCTTCACGAGACACACTGGGCGGGAGAGGAGTGTGTGAGCCTCCCAGAGGCTGAGCCGATCCCCAGGCTGGAAGGCAGACGTCAGAAAACATAGCCAGCCTCCCCCTTTTTTTCTTTTGGAATGCTTAAGTCTTT
This sequence comes from Cynopterus sphinx, assembly GCA_030015415.1. Classification (NCBI taxonomy): domain Eukaryota; kingdom Metazoa; phylum Chordata; class Mammalia; order Chiroptera; family Pteropodidae; genus Cynopterus; species Cynopterus sphinx. The sequence goes on along the minus strand of CM057390.1, from coordinate 48,595,153 downwards.
TATTTACCAGTGTTCAGTATAATAAATTGGTTCCCTTACATCCTTCAAAGATGACAAATTCTTTTAAAATATCATTATAAACTCTTATTTAAACACATTAGGTGGGTTTCAATCCACGGCAATTAATGTCATCATAGAGACTCAATCGTCCCCTCTGTGGCTGGTGGAGCCTCTTCAAGCTGGCTCCTGAGGCTTTTGGATATAACCCCAAGCGTCTTGATGGACTCCTCGCTATCTGCTGGAACTGGGTGCTCCAGGATCATCTCATATACTTCCTGCCCAGACCCAGAGCCAGCCATTTCTCCAAGAAGTTCTTATTTCCGTGAGTGAGAAAGTGATTCCAGTGCTTCTGCGTGCTAGGGATGCTCACTGCAACAAGCTTAATCATTACCTCAGGGCCTTTTTAGTGAACGAAGCTATAAAAATACATTTTGTATTTGTGTTAGTCTCCCCTTTGAACCACATGGAACTTGCATTTGTATTTTTTGTTGGCCTGTTTCTGAGGCCATCTGTCAGTCACTATATAGCCGTGTCCCTTTAAAAAAACTCTCGGAAGAAAGTTATTGCTGTCAGTCAGTGCCCAAGAACACTTGCTCCTCTTGGCAATGGGACTAGACACTGAACCTGTGCTGTGGCCAGTCCTACTCCCCTTGTTGCTTGGGCTGCCAGGAAGCTGGGACAGGGGTGTGGTGCAAGGGGCAGGGGAGGTATACATGTAACCAGAGGACCCTCAAGAGGTCCCAGGGACATCTTTGTGCCCAACTTTCCCCCTAAGCTCACCCTTCTCCTGCATTCCTGACAATGACCTTGACTTGGTCACTGTTTACAAGCACAGGTGCTTTTCTGAGGCCTCATCAACAGGAGGACTTAATAGGGCCTTCAGATATACACTGTTCCTCATAAAGCAGCAGTTCCTGACAGGGTACTGTTGGAATTGCCAAGGTACCTCTCTTAGGAAATGTTACCTTTCCTGGCTCCGATCTAATGCTCCATGGTTAGAGGTTGGCCACTGATCTAATCAGATGCATGGCCTGAAGTTGGCACCCTTACCTGGAGCAAGGGGTCTAGAGGCTATTACAGCAGACCATATGATCACTTCAATTTGTCCGCACTGTCAGGGTGACATGACTGTACAAGAAGCCAAACTGGGCAGAGATGGCCCAAGACTCCACATGGCTCAGGTGGCACTGAGGTCCCGTTCTGAATGTGGACAAGACTGAATGCCCAACCTAGGATGATTACCCCTACCTCTTTCACCACGGGGCCCAGACTAGCTCACCCAAGTAGCTGTCCTTCCCTGGGTGGGAGAGTGAACTCTCCAACCTATAGTTTTTTACCTCTGGCTTAAACTGGCAGGGATAGGTAACCGCATCAAGAAATGGACCTCCAGGCCTCAGAGAGCTTGGTGGGTACGCATCCAGGCTGGGGAGCCAGGGAAGGTCCTCTTCTCATGTTGGAAGGAGGTCACAAGTGAATGCTCCCTGAGGATGCCCCTGCCCTGGCTGGAGACCAGCCCCCAGAGTGGATGATAGGTCCCAAGGCTCCCAGGATGAAGCCCACACTCTTGCAACCCCTATATGCTCCCTTCTCAGCCCCTTCCTCCCCACGCCCTTCCTCCCCTTACCCCCATTCTAAAAACCCCACCCTGGCCCTCGGCTCAGCCCGGAGGCCTGGCAGCTCCCCTAACTGTAGTCCCAAGCACCCCATACTCCTGGCTGTGTTCTCCCCACTGACCATGGGTCCATCCATGGAGCTGGAGGGAATGGTGGAAGGAGGACAGCAGCTCCCGCACCTTACCTTTGATCTCCAGCCACTGCTCGTAGTCCTCTTCATCATCCTCATCAGGAGACTGGAAGACACTTGGGCGGCTGGCCAGGGGCAGCTGCTTGGCGTGCATGTAGTTCTTCACCTGGCCCACTGGGCTGCTGATGAGGGGGGGCCTCTTCCCAGCACGGGGGAGCACTCGAGGTGGGGCACTGGGCACACTGGGAGGGGTATCTTGGAGGGAAGGAAGAATACCTGTACTCTAGCTCTGCAGTGCACTTTTCTGTCTTGCCATCTAACCCGGGTACCATTAATCCCTGGGGGCTGGATCCTTAGCTTTCAGCACAGGGCCTGGTGGGTGGTGGGTACTCAGAGAGGATGCCACCCCCATTTAACAGATGAAGGCATTAAGGCTCAAAGAGATTTTTTGTGGTCACCCAGCCCAGGGCAACAGCTCTGGTTAGAGGCACCCCTAATGCCTGCATTGATGAGCAAGGGACACATTAGCTTTTCCAGATAAGACCTGTTTCCCACACCCAATTTACAATCATTCCCTCTGTCAGTGGCAAGACTGAATAGGCATATTCTGGGCTTTTCAAACACAAACCCTGTGGTAAAGGGCTCATCCAGCCTGTCCTCCTAATCTGTAGGTAAATTTGGCCTTAGGTTAACTTTTTTTTAGCTGTTCCCTAGGAACTTGGCAAATGTCAAAGGTCAGCTATTTCACTAGCACCTTTCTTACAGTAAAAATGAAGTCCAACTGGTAAATAACACAATTATGTTATGGGTGGGCTCCCTGAGGGCAATGATTCTCACACCTGGCATGTCCCATGGGTTCCTGGGGTCCAGGAAGCTCCCTACCTATGAAAGGAGGTCCCATTCCTCACACCTGAGCTGCCACTCTGACCCAAGCCTTGGTCCACAGCCCTGGGGCCTGCTTAGTCCTGGCCTCCATGTCCCTGGACCAAAACCTGAGTTATCTCCACTCCTATGGGGTAAACACCTTGAGGGTCGGGTTTGCATTCTTGCCCTGGGCATTTAATGTTGAAGTGAGTAGAATGAGAGTGCTCAATGAATTTGGGATGAGAAGAACAAGTCTGAGAAATGGACCTGCCATTTCTGAGAAGCCAGGGACTCCCAGGGGAGAAAGTAAGCAGTGTGAGCATGAGTCTGAGCAAGAGGAGATGGCACAGGGGAGACTGCACTCACCTGTGGTAGTCTGCGCCTTCTGCAACTTCAGAAACTGCTGTAAGAAGCTACCATCATTGGCAAACTTGTTGGATACAGAAGAATTGTGTGCGTTGGCAATTCTAGACCCATGACAGAAGACAGAAAGGGTGAGCCTTGAGCAGAGGGGCCGAGCATGCCTTGCTTGTCTTGGCCCCACACCCACCCAAGTTCTTACCTGCTGGGACCCAAAACCAGCCCCCAGAGATGTCTGGGGACTGCTGAGTACACAGAGCAACCTTCATAGTAATAAGGTGGGAAAAATCTTGTTCTAGTCAAAGCAATGCTACATATACTGATGTCAACTCTACCCAAATATTGACCTTCTAGGTCCAACAGCCTCCTCAACAAGATGGCTCAGAATCATATGCTCTCTTCCTGAACAATACTTATCGTACCTGTTGTTAACTAATTATCTGGGCTGTTTCTGGCTCCCAAGTGTGTCTTCCCAGCTAAACTTTACAGTTCTCTAAAACAGGGCACATGTGTGTCCGTGCCATGTGTGACTACAGGTCTAAGTATGGATCAGCCAATACTTCTGTGGGGATCACACATACACAGGAAAACGCCTAAAGCAATCTCTTGCTGGCAGAACCATAGGGGGAATTACGTATTTTTATTATTTTTATTTTCTCTCTTTTTGCAAACAGTATATTTTATTCAAATTTAAAAAAAATCTATTTCTAACATATCAGCACAAAAGCAAACCCAGGGGTCTGAATGTTTAATTCAAATTCATTTTTCCCTTTGATATAAGAGGCTCATTATGAGCAAATGGGAATGTTGAAAAACAGAAATATAGAAAGCAAAGGAAAAAACCCAAGTCTTCTCACCCCGCATTAGCTACTATTAACACTTTGGTGTATTTCTTTGATTTGCTCCTAAATTAGAAATAGAAGGAAATAAGGCTATGATCATAAAACATGTCCCTCGTCTTCCATTTTCTGTTACAATGTTCCATCCTGCTCCAACCTTGAGAATTCTTTGTACACACTACTTTTTAAGGCCGTGTAATAATCCATCATAAAGACACACCCAATAGAGGATAAAAAGCTCAGGGAACCAAAACGTCTAGCCTTTTCCCCTTAAAATTAAGTTTTATCCTACTAGAAATCTGTTCTAAACTAAAATAAAAACAACCTAAGTAATCAACAAGGGGCACTGGCTAAATAAATTATGGTACATCCACAGGGCAGATGGAGCAGTTAAAATTGTAGAGATAAAGTAATCAAGTGCAAATGAAAAACAAAAAGGCATGATATAAACAATATCTACAGCATAGTCCTACCTGTGTCAAAATATAATTGAATTAAAAATTGTCAGAGAAACCTACCAAGATGCAACTAACACTTGTCTTTTGGTTGCAAGATTGTGACTGATTTTGGTTTTACTCATTTTCCTCTCCTTCATTACCCAGATTTTATCAAAAAAAAAAAAAAATAGGAAGTAAATAAAGTGATTTTTTTTATAGACAGTAAAAGTTATTTTATATGAAAGAGAAGGTTTTGCTGATAATCAGCCTTGGTATTAAACAAGCAGGGCCTTCTGGTGATTCTGGCCATGTCCTCTCACTTTGTGCATCTCCCAGGGAAGGGAAGAAGATGCAAACAATGAAAGACAAAAAAAGACCTCAGGGCAGCAGTTAGCCAGCAATGAATCCCACTTGAAAAACACTTGCAACAAATGGTGGGGGTATCACAGAGGTATTAAAAAGGCTGGCTCTTGACCAACAGATAAAAAGGGACCTATCCACAGTGGAATATAATTTGGCCATAAAATAAAATGAAGTCCTGACACAAGCCACCACGTGATGAACCTTGAAAGCATTATGTCCAGTGAAAGAAGTCAGACACAAAAGGCCATGTCATCCATTATATGAAATATCTAGAACAGGTAAATCCGTAGAGAAAGAAAGAGATTAGTGGTTGCCAGGGGATGGGGGAAGGGGAAATGGGGGAATAACAGCTAATGGGTATGAGGATTCTTTTTGGGGTGATAAAAATGTTCTGGAATTAAATAGTGATTGTTGCATGATACTGTGAGTATACTAAAAACTACTAAGTTGTCAATTTTATGGCATGTAAATTATATCTCAGTAGGAATAAATAAAACTAAAAATTATGATGATTAAAAGGTTATAAAGTAGGGGAAAGCTTTTCTTTCAAAAACTGGATGTGGGGGGAAACAGCACACAAAACTGATCACGACTTTATGAAACAAGGCAAAGATGTGGGAAGGGAATGTCATCAAAATGGTTGTCTTGAGACAACTTGAATGTTTCCCATTCCTTCAGCAAGAAATTTTAAATGTTAGTGTTCTATGCTTTTACAACTTATTTGCATAGCTACCTGTACCATGTACCCACCCACTTTATGTTCCTTTTCAGCTATCTGATCCTGGTGCTGGGATCCAGAAGCCTCCAGAAGACCCTCTTGAAAGTGATCCTACAGGCCTTTCCTATCTTGGTGAAAGTCCTTCCATAAATTCAGGAGCAAGAGCCTACCTACTGACAGATCACTCAACATCCAGTCCTCACTTCCTAGGCACCCTGGAGGTGCCAGGGCCTGGGTTGCAACAGGAAAAAGATCTAAATCCTGCCCTCAAGGAGAAACCATAGACTCTCAGAATAGGTGGGAGCTGGAACAAAACTTGGTGGAGGGTTACCATGATCCACACTTCAGACCAAATAGGAAGGGGCTGCCTTTGACTGTTGATATTCTTAAATCTCAGCATCCCCGCTCAAAACTCTTGGGTGCCAGCAGTGTTTTTCAGGACAGGCTGGAGGAAATCCTGCCTGAACTACCTTCCACCTGGGTCTGGAACAGCCCCTTTGGCACAGCAGCTCAGGCTGCCTGACACATGGTGGTTCTCTCCCCTTCCTGCCCTCTGTGGGGCAGGCCTTTCTCTACTTCCTCAATGGACTGGCTTTGCCTGAGGCTTTAGAATGCACAGCCTGTTCTGTGCTCCTACAGTGGCAACACTGTTTCATGTTACCCATTGGCATCTCTGGGGTTAGAATTGGCACCTTCATTGCCAGTCTGTGAGCCCCATAAGAGCAGAGACAGAGTCTGGATTTTTGCTCTGTACTACTACACCCCTAGCTTGACAGCAGTAAATAAGTGTCAAGTCAAGGATATAACAGGCCATCCTCTGGTCTCCCACACACACCTAGTTTCTGTCCTGCCACACTAAGCCTCCTGAAAGAGAACACCTGTGTCACTCCTTGCGCCATCAGGGTGTAGCCATTGTGACTACTCTCAGAAGCAAAACCTCTGTGGTCACCCTTCAAGACTCTAATCCAGCCACAAAAGGCACTTACTCGCCAGGATGCAGGGGCTGAGGGCTGGCCACCTGATTCTGTTTGGCTTTTTGCTCCATTCTGGCTTCAATTTCACGTTTCTTCTGAGCAATGAGTTCTTCCTGGTGAAGGATATTCATGTTCATTTTTCCAGACTTGGGAGGAGCAACCCCAAACCACCGGTTTGCCTTTCCTGGGGAGGATAAAGAAGCACATCAGAAATCATCTTTGCTTAACAAATATGCCCAGCAGCTAAACATGCACAGCAATTAAAATTGACATTCATACATCCATTCATTCATGTATTCAGCAAACATTTACTGAACTATGCACCAAGTACTGTTATTAGGTACTAAAAAAGAGAAATGGGGCCCCTACTCATATGGGACTCACCTCTGGCTAGGAAGACAATAGACTTGCAACAAAAAAAGTAGTTGCAAAATTGTGGTAAGAACTCTGGTAGAACCAAAAAAACAAACAAACAAACAAACAAAAAGTGAGGAAAAATAATAGAGAAGGATCTATAGCTAGGGCAGCCAAAAAATAACCATTAGAAGAGAGGGCATTTAAGCCAAAACCAGAAAGATAAAAAGCCAGCCTCCTGAAAAGCCATACAGAGAGTGATCTGGGCAGTATAAGGAGCAGGCATAAGGCTAGAAGACCTGCAAAGGTCCAGTGTGGCCAGAGTGAATGGTTCCAGGAATGGTGGTACAAGAAAACAAGTCTGGGTTTTACTTTAAGATTTTGAGGAAGTGCCAATAATATCCAGTAGGTATTTTAATTTTATTTTTATTTAAAAAATCATTCAGGTTACTGATTGGGGAGTACATAGGCAGCAAGGAGATCCACAAGGGGACTATCTTGCTCCATGCAAAAGATGATGGTGTCTTCAGACATAGGTGGTAGCTTTGATGATGAAGAAGACACTTCCAAGTTTCTCCATCGGACTCGGAAAAAAATCTAAATTCTGAAAGTCAGTGTCCAAGGCCCCTCTCCATTTCCACTTCATCCTTGACATTCTGCAAAATGGCAAGCCTATCCCACCCCAAGGCCTTGCCATCCCTTCTCTATATGGAAGGCTCTGCCTCCCAGGCCTCCTCATCTCAAATGTCTTCTGCTCAAAAAGGCCATCCATGACTACTCAATATCAGCACCCGCCACCCACATCATAGCTCTCTCTGCGAATATTTTCTCTTGGTGCACTGTGTCACTCCCTAATAGAAAGTAACCTTGATGTAGGCAGGACGCTGTTTTAGTTATCACTGCATCCCAGCGCCCAGCACAGCACCTGGCACATACTGAGTATTTGCTGAATGGGTAAATGCATCCCAACCTTGCGGGGCTACAGCTGGGGCTACAGCTGGGAGAAAGGAAAGGGCAAAGCTGTGGTAAGATGGGGACTCAAAAGACCCAGGAATGTGTATATCCAGAAGTATCAGAGTGCAGTTCGGAAAGCAGCTTTTCCACAAAGCGGTACACAGGCCAGACGGTAGCTGCTACGAAAACAGGAGCACAAGACAGCCCAAGGTTGCCGCTGTTTCGTGCAACGGAGCCTGGAGGAGCCCTGGAGGCAGTTATTTCGGAAAGCACGGACCCGGGTGGCAGCCTTTGCAGAGAGCCAGGCGCCCACAGCAAACCAGGCCCCGGGAGCGGGTGGCGAGCAGCAACTGGGTCTGGGGTCTTGGGAGACCTGGGCGGTGCAGAACCCGCCGCTTGGGGCTGCCCCAAGGTTGAGGTGAGGGGTCGGCGGGTTGGGACAGACTCGACCAGAGCGCGAAGCTGCGACGCATAACCCCAAAGATTCAGGCAGGCGCTTGAAAGGAGGTGGGGGCTGTTACCTGCAACATCCCGGTTGTCCATCTTGAGACTCATCCAATCCCACAATGCTCCAGCACCACCTGAGGGGCCCTGTTATAGCGCGCATGGCCTAATGGGAGATGTAGTCTACATCAGCCAGCCACGCCCTGCCGCTAAGGGGCCGCCTGGAGTCTCCCTCGTTGGAACGTGAACCTCGGCCTATGGGCAATGTCTAGTCTCCGTTTTGCGGACCAGAAGGTGTCGCCTTTTTTTCACACCTTCCCGGAGTCGCAGCCACCCCAAATACAAACTACATGTCCCGGGATGCTTTGTGCGGCAGCCCTCGCGAGAGACGCACTCGGAGAGCCGGGCCCCGCCCTGTGCGCCTGCTTCCGCCTCCCTGTGGCGACGGCTTGTTGTTGTGCAGGCCAAAATGGCGGCGCAGGCGGCGGCGGCGGCGGCCCAGGCGGCGGCGGCCCAGGCGGCGCAGGCCGAGGCGGCCGAGTCGTGGTACTTGGCGCTTCTGGGCTTCGCCGAGCACTTCCGCACGTCCAGTCCGCCCAAGATCCGCCTGTGCGTGCACTGCTTGCAGGCCGTGTTCCCCTTCAAGCCGCCACAGCGCATCGAGGCCCGAACGCACCTGCAGCTCGGCTCCGTGCTCTACCACCACACCAAGAACAGCGAGCAGGCGCGCAGCCACCTGGAGAAGGCGGTGAGCGCGGGCCGGGCTGCGAGAGAGGAGGCTCGGGCTCCTTGCGGGGCCTTGGCTGACGGGCTGCGACCCCGGCGGCCGGGGGCCACTTGGGCTGCTCCTCCGGTCCCTGGGGCGCGACTTCCGCACGAGCGGCGGGACGCCAAGGCCGCCAGCCTCGCCCCGTACGTTATTTAACGTCCCTGGTGACAGGCAGGGTCCGGGACTCCGCTATTCTAAAGAACAACAGGGTCTCCAAATTCTTCAGGTTTGAAGGCGGAGATTACCTGTTGACACTTAGGGGGTCATTTGCAGATCGGCCAGTGGGTGCTGCAGCTTCCAGCTTCTCAGGGCTCAGCCCCGGGAGCATCAGCCCGTAAGCTCCCTGAAATGACTCGGGATAAGGGAGGGTCGAGGTGACAGTCAAGGCATCCCTTGGGAATCTGAAGTTTGGTCTCTCAAGAAACCTAGGAAGGCATCTTTTCCCTGGACTGGGAAGTCTCATAAGTGTCTGGAGGGTACTGTGTCCCCATCAGTGATGTGGGGAGTTACAGGTGGGAGGCAGAGGCTCAGAGCCTAGAGTTGGTCATTTGAAGTTCTATAAGGAGGTGGAACAGAGAGGAATCTGGATTCCAGGACCAGTTGCTCAGTGGTGGGGGAAGGGAACGGTATCTCGCAGCTTCTTTCTCTATCCACGGGGACTTGTTTTCCTCCCACTATCCACTAGTCTATTTTCTTAAGAAGGCAGGCCTCATTCCCTCCCACCCCCACTCTTGACCTCTGAGATCTTGATGCTTCAAAGAATGTAGGAATGTATCTATTATTCTACCATTTCAGGCTGTGGAGTTTCTTCTCACAGCAATACTGAGCTCCTGTCAGATGGTGCCTCTTTTTACCATTTACTCTTTAATTCTCCTTAAAGAAGAGACTTTTTGAATAGACTCGACTTAGATTTTTAAAATGTATTGATCTGCAGTAAATCCGAACCTACCCATGGCTGATAACAGGTTGCCTTTGGGAAGATAGCAGATCTTTTTCTTGCAGACTGTAATGTTGGAAGGGAACTTTAGTCCTTGCTTGATCAACTTCCTTGTTTCAAGGGCGAGATATTATGAGCTCAGAGAAGTAAATTGATTTAACTTGCTGCGTGGCCCAAAGCCACACAGCAAGTTTTTAACAAAACTGGGCTCAAACCTAGGCTCAAGGTTGGTAAGTTCCACACCAAGAAAGTAAGTTATTGTTTTTATGAAGTTCTATTCTTTCATTCATTCAGCAAGTACCTATTCAGCTCACACCAGGTGCCAATCCCTATTCTAGGTGCTGGGGATCAGTGATGACTAAAATAGTCCCTGCCCACATAAGTTTATGTTTTAGGGAGACAAATAAGGAATATGTAGTAAGATACATATTTAGTAAGATACTGTAGGCAGTGATAGGAGAACCATGAAAAACATGGACCAGGAAGAAGAGATGGAGTTGACAGTGGTGAGGGAGTTTCTATTTGTGGGAGTGACATTTGAGCAGAGCCCTAAGTTGGGTGAAGGAAGCAAGCCTAAAAGACCACTCAGGGTATCAGATGCATCTCAAGTGCCTGAGCTGTCAGTAATTGGTGACCGGTTTGTGTCAGGGTCTCTCAGCAGTGGCAAGAATGAGATCAAATGAAACACAAGGCTTTTTTGGATGTGGGAGTGGGAGCTGGATGTGGGGATGGGAACTGGAGGCCGTGACTCCTGGCGCCTGGGGCCAGTGTCTTCAGTAGATGCTCCCTGTTCTGAAGTTCTTCCTTCTCTTAATGAACAACAAATCTTGCCACCTCCCTTTCCTTGTCTAGAAAGTCATTGCTTTTAACAATGGTTCGTAGTTACTTTGTATATTAACACGTTTTATTGTCTCACCACTATTGAGGGGAAGCAGCCATGCCTCAGATTGCTTCCTTGTAACCATTGGCTTTTGGATCCATGATTTTAGACTTTTACTCTTGTGAAATGCCTTTCTTCGATTTTACATAACCCTGAATCTTGTGAGAATTTCCACAAAGCCACAGGGTCCCCTCCATAGCTTATACTGTCTACACTTGGCAATCTCTTTCTGTTCCGTGCATCCCCAGCTGGGAATTTGTCCAGATTTCAATTAAAGTGCCATTTCCTGTTCTGTTGTCTTCTGAAATTGTGATCTCCTTTTGTGTTACAATGCAAGCATGCTCTCTTTAATCATTATTTGTTATTGTGCATTTTTCCCAAATCAGGCACATATCAACTTTTATTTTTTACTTTCCCAAATTCACTTGAAAAAGGATATTTTCTCATTTTAGAAATGATTTGCTAATTTCTAGTTCTGAAGAGCAAATGACAGAGAGGTTTCAATTTCTTCTCAGGGAACCAACCCAGGGTAACAAAGAAAAAAAACTTTTTAAAGACAGTAAATGACTCTCAAGTATGTTATGATGATTTTCTCCTTGATCATTTCTCCTGTTCTTTCCTGAAGTAATTTTCATAACTCATACGTTCTATATGTAAAACTTTTCATCGGCCTTTAAACTTAACACTACATTCACCTTCCCTATTTTCATTGCCTTTTGCTTTCTATCTGAGAGACTCCAACATTTGGTCATCACTTTTTTTTATATATGTAAGGTTAGAATTTTTAGCCTTCTGTCTGCTTAATGTCATTTTCTAACTGCCTCCTCAACTCCATTTGTCAGGTTTCTGGAATGAATATATAACATTCTTACCCATCTGCTTTATTAATTCTACCAATTTTGAAAGAATCCCCTATTAAGCATTCTTATGAAGGGTGTTTCTCCCTTTCCTCAGCAGCTTTATTGAGGTTGAAGCCATTGGTCTCAATGACACCTTCCTCTACAGACCCTTAGAGACCCTGCTGGCTGCCTCATTCCCTTATTCTGTCCAGAGAATCCTGCAGCTGTTACAGTACATGACAGAACAGTTTACCTGAGACCCTTCCTTCTTCGATATAGTCTTGGCACTGATATAGATGTATTGTCAGAATTCTTGGCTGCTCTGAGACTCCTTGAGTCAATAACTCCTTGAGTGATTAAAAGGATGTCACTTTACTCAGAAATCTCTTGGCTAGGAATGTACGAAGCTGTTTCTGCAGTTTCTGTCAAATTGTGTTTTTTTACATTTCATTTTCATTTTATTATCTCATCTTGCTGCACATCTATTCCTGTGTGAATTTTCAATCTTTATTATTTTCACACTGTCTTTCAAGCAAACAGTTCCATATCAGTAATTTGCACATTCCCCCTAAGTTTCTTACTTTTGATTACAATTCTCTTTATGCTTTGGTCTGGATAGTGCATCATCATCTTTAGATTATCCTGACTTGAAAGTCACAGAAATAAATGTTACTTCTCTGAAAAAATTGTTCATTATTTGCTACAATCCAGGTAGCCCTTCTTTGTTCAGTGGTCTCTTGTAACTGCTATATCCATGTTGAGGCTATGTTTGCTTTCTCTTTGTGTTTGGAACAGAGCTGCTTTTTAGCAGTGGTTTTGCTCATCTGACTTAGAAAACACCTCCAAACTGTGCCGTCCAGATACTTGTTAATTATATTTCCAGGTTTAGCCTGACAGTCTCTGGTTTACCTTCCCAGCAAATGACTAAAGCTTCTCTTTCTCAAGCCTCGAAAGGGCTCAGTTCTGAGCCTTTCATCATCAGATGCAGCTGGAGCAGATCTGTCATCCTTTGGGATCAGGACTGTGTCCTGCAAAATTCCATGCCCTGTCATCCAGAAGCAGAACCTTGTGCAGAAGCTGCATTTGCAGAGCTTGTGTTAAGCATTTTCATGGAAGAGTGATCTGTGCTTCCTCCCTTTTTTTTTTGTTTTTTTTTTTTTTTGTTTTTCCATCACTCTTATACACTCTGCGTCCCTGATTTCAAGATGTAAAATTCTGTTTAGGAACCATCATTTCATGATTCCACCAACTTGCACTCTGTTTCACCTTCAACCCCCAATTTTTCTGGTTCTTCTCTGGGAATTTACTGTAGTATTGTCACCTTCTATACGTTCGTGCTTCTCATTGTCTTATTGAATCCTCAAACTCACAAAGTGGGGACCACTTCTGACTTGACAGTGACAACACTGAAAGGGAGATTTTTGTAGCCATGGCCACATAGCAGAAAGAGGCAAGGCTGGCTCCTAAATGCTGTGCTTTTGTCCCAGAGGAGTTGCAGTCAATTACTATTTCTATATATTCTGGACATAAAAATCTGATGTTTTAGAAAAGTTACCTTGGTTTCAAGGTACAAAGAAGCCTTGAAATGCTCTCAGGGTACATGCTGGCTCTGCAGTGACCGTTGCTTTCCCTGAGAGCCCCACAGTGACCCCAGAGGCTTCTAGTAGGTTGTTCACATCCTTACCCACACCTGCAGGTCTGCTTTCCCATCACACTAAAGGAAACAAGATATTTTTTAACGTTACAGAGTAAAGCATACAGATGAGGTAACAACTTTGTGTAAGATAGCAACCCTAATGTTTTATTTGTGATATGGATATATATTTTCTCATGTCTATATTTCTGATGTGTTATTTTATGTTGCAAGCATTAAAAAGTTACAAAAGCAAAGTCATTTGATTGACATCTGATTGACAATCCTCGAAAAGTTACTGAATTGCCCTGATATGGGGCCAATTATGTAGCTTCTAGCTTCAGGAATGGGTCATTGTGGGGGATGGCTCAAGATGTCACTGACACTGATGCCCAGATCCAAAGCAGAAGACAAGGAGCTGTCTGATGCCATTTAGGAGTTAGATCTTTGTGCTTGAAAGGCATAAGCCTCAGTTCTGTGGCCATTTGCTCTCATTTCCTGGTGATCCTAGAGGAAATCATTGTTCAAGTGACAAATGTTTCCCAAGTACTTCCTATGTATCGGCTTGTTCCGAGCTGGGCACGTAGCACCATGAGGAATCACTCGTTGGGCTTTATCCAATGTCCCCCATTTGTGTGTGTTTAAAGTGGGTACACTCATAAGACAATGGAGGAAGGTTGTGGCCCTGGAAATGGATGCCTGGGGCCATGAGAATCTAGCTCCTCTATGTGGGTCCACACCTTCATCCCCATCCTCTTGTGTATGTCCATGTTATCTTTCTCTATCCTGTATTCTTACTAGAGGGTTACCCTTCAGCACAGAGGACATGCCTGAGGTAGGCATTGCAAGTGGAGACTAAGTTGCAGAACCACAGATTCTGGGGATTGGGCCAGATCTTAACATGTCCCCAGCCCAATTCTTTAGTCACACAGTTAAGTCCACGTCATCCCATTCCCCAGTTGGTGGCCTTCAGGAGCTTCTCTTGCTAGACTGCCCTTTCCTTTGGGGAGTGGGTTCTGCAGAAAGCCCCTGTAGACAGCCTCTAGCTTAGAAGTTTCATCTCTGGGGCTATACTCCTAGGAGCAGGCACTGACCCTTCCTTCTGAGGACCTTGAACCCCTGCTGACCCTGTTGCAGTGGGTCTTTGGGAGAGGACACTCAGGCTGGCTGCAGTGTGCCTTTTGCCTGAGTTCTGCAAACACATGTATGCATGTACATGTGCTTTTGTATGTGCACTCACATGTGCTTGTGTTGATGTGCATGAAAGAGTCAGTGGCAGTGTCCAGAAGCACTCTCTCTCTCTTCCTCCCCTCTTCCTCCCCTCTTCCTTTCTCTCCCTCCTGGCCCACCTGTGGCTTTCAGGCAGCTGGTCTGGGATGCAGCTCCAAGTCTTTCCCAGCCTCTTTTGTGACTTCCTTGTCTACCACTCTTGTTCCAAAGGCATCTCCAGCCCCTAGGCTGAGCCCTCTTCTCACCCCTTCATTGGTCCTTCCCCTTGCCTGTATCCCCAGCCAGCAGCCCCTGGGAATTTTAATCTCTGGTTCCTCCTCCCCCTCGTTCCTCTGAATTCTTATTGCTGCATCTAGGATGCTCATAAAAATCAGATCTCATTGGGTGCTTTTGTTTCATACCTTTGATAGGTCTGGCTCCATGGGTGACATATGGGCATTACGACCTATAATCACCACTGCCAGTGACTATAGTTGCACAGATATCTTCCAGCCTCATCTTCCTGGCCTTCTGCCTTTTCGCAGGCTCTTCTCTACCTAGAGTACCTTCCGCTTTCCCTTTGCCTAGGGTGTGTGTGTGTGTGTGTGTGTGTGTGTGTGTGTGTGTCTCTCTCTCTCTCTCTCTCTCTATCCCTCTCTCTATCCTTTTCTCTTCCTTCCCTCCCCCAACTCACTCTCTCACTCTCTAACTCTCTCACTCTTCAAGGCCCAGACCCTGATGCCCTCCACCCTGTGCTGTTTTCCCACAGAGCATGGTGAGTCGGGGCCTTCTGTTCAGCTGCTGATCTGCCTCCCAACATCCGCCAAGATGTTTGTGGGATGTGGATCACTAGAAACGGTGTCAGGTGACTGCTTGAGTTCTGGATGGTTTGACAGACTGGGGGTAGTATGGCTGGTGCGGTGGACTGGCCCAGGACCTCATCACCTCCTGTCAGAATGTGGAACTCCAGGGCACAGCAGTCCACAAGTAGGAGCATGTCATTGTCGGAACCTCATCCTGCTTGTGCGCAAGCAGAGGGACAGCAAACTTCAGTCTCAGAATGGTTTCCGCTGTCCCTTGGCCTGGCAGTGCTCAAACTGGTCCTTCTTGGAATCTTCCTCTCCTCTAATGCTAACTTTGCTCATTTCCAAACCTCTTTTTAAATGTCACTTCTCCAGGAAGGACTGACATCCCCAGGCCCACTCTGATTGTACTTGATTTCCTCATGTCATAATTTGCTATTGGGATATTGCAATGAATGATACGTGGGGGGTTTCTCTGCACTCCTTCCCGTTCTGAAGCATTGTGGTGCTAGTGGGAGGGGCTCTGACTTTGACTTAGAAGCCTGGTGGGACAGGAAGCCCCGTCCGTAGGGGAGCAAATGTGCATTCCCTTTCCCCCTGGCATGCTCCGGTTGCTGGATTTGAGGGGAAATGAGCCCACAGACCACCTTCTTTCTCACTTAATGGAAGATCTGCAGTCTTTGTGACAGGACAACCTATGTAAACCCCAAAATGGAGCCAGTGAGCATGTACGAAGTGTTTGGCTGAGAATTAATCCTTTTTTCTTTCTCTTTCAGTGGTTGATATCACAGCAAGTATCCTTTATTGGTACCGTTCCCTTTGAGAAATGCTTTGTTTAAATAAAAAGAATGTGTTACATACAGATCCCTGCTATGATGTACACCATGGGTTTAGGTCTTGCCCCATAGACCACCTGGAGAATTGATTGCTCGGACATGGCTGCTTCTTAAGACCAGCAGCTTCTCCCTGGGTGCCATGCTCCTGTTTGTGCCCCAGCATCCAGCTCCACATCTGACCAGCAGCAAGCTCAGGGATATCTGGGGGATATGTGAACCTGGGATTTCACATACCTTCATTTTCCTATGAGAAAGGGGGACATGCCTGACTGGCTAACTTCTGCAATGTAAGAATCCCATACTTTGTTCCTTTTAAACTGACCTTTTTGCAACATCTGTACTTCCTTAACTGTATGTTACTAGATCCCACAATTTGAAGATGTTAAATTTGAAGCAGCCAGTCTTTTGTCTGAATTATACTGTCAAGAGGTAAGAACCTGTGAAGGTTTCTGAAAGTAAAGTCCCTCTCCCTATATTGATGGCCGTGACTATCAGTGGTCTCAAAAGTACTCGACTTTCTTTTGGCTTTTAATGCTTTTCATTACTTTTCTGCCTCCCATACTCTGGCATAGGGCAACTGTAAGTGATCACTTGCTCACAAGGGGCAGCAGAAATTTTTTCTAAGACTTTCTGAAGACTGTTAGAAAATGACTCTATTCCTAGGCTAAAGATGATTAGTTCCTGGATAATTCCATATAGTGTATCTATTTGGTTCTTGATCTCAGATATAGCTGAAAATCGCCTTTCAGCTACTGTGTGTGAGTCCCTTGAGCAGCCAAGAGTTCATGTTTCATAGCCCTGGCCTGTCTCCCTTGTTGCAGAACAGGAAAGGTGGCAGTTGTCATCCAATTTGACTGTTCAGGATTTTTAACTAAAACTGTTTTCAGTTTAGTTGATTGAGTTATTTTAAGAGCAACATGAAAACTTCCCAGCCAGTGAGTCCAATAAAATATCTTCTTTTAATATAGTAAATCAGCAATCCACAAATCCTTTGGTGAACATGAACAGGAGTGGCTTTCTGGCACTGCAGCTGCTGCATAAGGAATCCAGCTTGCCTGTTGGCTTCTTTTCCTCTTCAAACATGACTGTTTCCTTTCAGAATTCTGTTGATGCAGCAAAGCCGCTGCTGCGGAAAGCAATCCAGATCTCACAGCAGACACCATACTGGCACTGCCGCCTGCTCTTCCAGCTTGCTGTGAGTACTGTGGGTAGGTGCAGGGTGGGTCCGTGACCTTCAGGCACATCCATGTGAGTGGTGTACAAATAAAGGTAGATTCTAGGACAAATGCCCTCCACATCCTGCTGCACGAAGTGAGTGGAGACAGAGGAACAGCTCTTTAGCCTACTCACAAGTCCCCTTCAGCTTCTGTTCTCAGCAGTAACCCCAAAATGGGCCTCTTGTTCAGTGTCTGGGGTGATTGGTGGGAGTACCCCCAACTGTCTTGGGGGGGTGACTGAGGGACTCTTGTCATTGCGTTCCCTTCCTTCATGCTGCTCCACTTGGCTTGTGTTAATTTAAATTTGGAGAGCATTTCTTGCCAGAAGCCCATTACGCTTTTATGTGTTGTGCTGAGATTCCAAGGGGCTGCCTGTTAGGCAACGAATGCCCAAGTCAAGCCCTTGCAGGGCTATATCCTCGCTTGGGCTCCTCCTGGGTCCCTGCCTCCCTTCAGCTTCCTAGACATAGGTGGTACCCTGGTCCCAGCACTCTAAGATGCTCAGATAGAAGGGATTCTGTGGGCTGGGCCTTCCTGGCTGTAGTGACTATACCTGAAGACTTTGAGAATGGGTAGCTTTCACAATGAGGGATGCCTCTTCTGTCCTGGGCACATACCCCCCTAGATTCTCCTCTCCGCGACTCAGAGTAGAGGCAGAGTGGAATTCTATATCAAAAGCAGTTAATGTTGGTGACATGATTTGGTTAATTTAGCTCAGAACTGACACTGAGGCAATTTTGTTGATGGGTACAGGGAGGTCTATTTTAACTTGCCAAAAAAGCACTAAGAGTCGGTACTGGATACTATAAAGCAAGCATTTCAGAAGCATGGATCATTGTCCTCTCTCCTTTTTAGCAACTGCACACACTTGAAAAGGACCTGGTGTCAGCCTGTGACCTCCTGGGTGTGGGAGCCGAGTATGCCCGGGTGGTAGGATCCGAGTATACACGGTAGGCACCCTCTTCCCACAGTCCTTCCCTCTTACTTGAAAAGAGCTTAGCCATCTTGATGCTGGACAACACATAGAATTGGCATTCAGCATGGAACACTGGTCACCCACATGCATAGTAAGAAACGCATAGATTGCAGCACTGAATATCTTTTGCTCCATCAGTTCATAAAGTTGGAGAGTTGGCTGTGAAGATAGGGGCAGCTGGCATTCTCAGCACAATTGGCACTTTCACATTTCTAGTATTTCTTGAAGTAAAATGCTCAGATGATTTGCTAGGTCAATTTTCTTGGAGGTGCAGATATGAGAGCGGTGCCCACAGAGGGCATATGCCATCTATGTGGCAGCACTGTAGGCAACTCCATTGTCCCTTTTGGGACGCCAGGAAGCTTAGGTGAAAAATGGCAGAGAATAAGTGGACATTTGTATAAAGAAGGGACATAGGTTCATGTTATGCACACAACTGCTTAGACTGTCTGGAGACTTGTGCCCTAGGGCTGGGGGTCAGGGGTCAGAGACCATAGGTTCCTCACTGTGTGCTCTCTGTGAAGGCTTTGGTCTGTCTCTTCCACCCCAAAATAAAAATCCTCTGCACTAGTCAGACTCCAGGCAGCATTGCTCTTATTCTGCTGTGTCATTAGGGTTCTGGAAAGTTCTATATCATAGAGCTGAGCTTATTTCATATTGGGACAAAACAGTTCCTAACTTCATTCTCTGAGCTCTGGAGTTGCAAGTGTCCCCATGGGGCCATAGGCTGTCCTCATCCCTCAGCCATCCTGCCCTGAAATAGCAACTGTTAACACATTCCTGACTCTTCCTGACCCCCTCATGCTATAGCTGTCACTGGATCTGTGGTGACACTCATGCCTTGCAGGGCACAGAGACAGCCACACACTATGCATGTTCATGCTTAAGTATCTCTAGACAAGCTTCTGTGCCACTGGGCAGGTGGCCTAGGTAAGCTCCATCAGAGCCCAGGACCTCCAACCATCAATATAGGGCCTTCAAACAGTTGCTTCCTGTGTGACATGGGAACCTTGATGTGAAGTTTCAAGCCTTAAGTTTCAACAGTTGCACGGTGGGCAGACACACCTAGAGTGTCCATATTGTGAGGTAACAACAGAGAATGGTGCAGTGACCTGGAACACAGACATCTCACAGGCTGTGTGACTATGCCCTCCCCACCACAGTTTCCTCACACATAAAATGGGGAGAATGGTGCCCACGTGATGGGTTTTTGGCTGTAGTACACAGCGACTCTACCAAAACTAGGTGGACAGACTCAAAGATGTCAAACAAATGGGGCCTGTGGGCTCTGCATGACCAATGCTGTTCCTAAATGCAGCCACTGTCTCCCAAGCTTCCTTTCCCGTTGTTTTAGCTGTTTCCTAAACTTTTTAATATGTTCATTTTATTATTTTGTTGGTGATGACAGCAGTGCACACGTTTAGGAGTGCAGAAAGGTTTAAGAGAGAGAATAGAAATCTGGTCTTGTTGCCTGCTACAGGTAGAGATGACAGGTGATGAGGCTGCTATGCCTGGGGCTCCTTTGTTTCACCCCCTTAACACTCAGGAGGACCTGAGGAGCTCAGTCAGTTGAAGGAAGGGGAGGCACAGAGGGGCCACAGTGAAGCACGAATTACAGTTCAGATGCTCAGGCCTGCCCACTCATCCCCCCACCCTATTATGTCCACCAGTGTAGAACCCTGATCTTCTGTGTCAACAAGAGAGATTGTTGGGGACATGACATTTTGAACCCTACCCTTCTATGCTTTCTGAGCACCCATCTATGCCTTCTGGGCTCTTGAGCCATGAGGAGTGTCTAAATTAGACCAAAAAAGTAAAGAAAGACCAAATAGGACAAAGAGTAGTTTCGTAAATAAAACCAACTTCTTTGGTGGTGGCCTGGAGCTGCTGTCATCTGCTTAACCATCCTTTGTGGAGCTCTTTGTTCTTGTGAGTGTTATAGTGGCATAGTCATTCTAGAAGGCAGCTGGGCCTCATAGACTGACTCTCTCCTTTTCTGTTTTCCAGGGCGCTGTTCCTGCTCAGCAAAGGGATGGTAAGTTGAGGCTGAGCTGGATGGGGCTGAGCAGGATGAGGTTGGTATGGCTGATACAAGCCTGGGCTCCTGCTCCCTGTGGTGCAGCTGTTTGGGTGCCCAGACCCTTAAGTACGACAGACAGACACAAGAGCAAGGCCTCTGTGCTCCAGTTGGGTTCAGAGGTGAAACTCAGATTCAAGGTTGTGGGATTTGTGCTGAGGAAGAAGCAGCCTGGACCCGGGTTCCAGCCTAGCTTTGCAACTTCCCTGCTTGGAGTCTAAGTTCCCCAGTGGGTGACAGGCAGATGCCTTTGTGCACCAAAAGGGGATCCTAGTGCCTATTCTCCTCCTCCCCAGCTGCTGCTGATGGAACGCAAGTTGCAAGAAGTCCACCCGCTGCTGACCCTCTGTGGACAGATTGTTGAGAACTGGCAGGGGAACCCCATCCAGAAGGAGTCTCTTCGCGTCTTCTTCCTGGTGCTCCAGGTGACACACTACCTGGATGCCGGGCAGGTGTGTAATGCCTCCCACAGGAGGACTGCTGGGGAGCAGGCAGGCAGGCCAACACATCATCTCTATCACTGCCTTTTGTCCCTGACAGCAAAGTGCATCTTATTCAGGGCTTAGCTCCCCAACATACCCTGTCATGCTCTGGCACAAGTGCTGTTTTCCTGTAGGCAGAGGGTGCTCTGAGAGTAACCTGGCCTCATGGAGAGAGTAGTCTTGGCCTCACATATTCACAAGGTGTGAACAGTTAGGTTTATAAGGGCATCTGGGGTATCCATGTGAGTAAACCGTGATGATTCTTATAAGGTGCTTAAGATAGCAGGCGCTCAAGCAGTGTCTGTCCTCCACCCCCAGCTGATGAGAGCTTTGTGGGGTTCAAGTAGGGACTCACAGGATCAGCTGTGTCTGAGACTCAAGTCCATAATCCATGTGTGGTTGAGAAGTAGCTATATTCTATGTGGGTGAACATCTCAACCTTTGGGGGATGCTGCTCCATCCACTTCACTCTGCCCCGTCCCAGTGACTGACCACAGACTGGGTCCCTTGGGTGCTAAGAGGCTACAGATGGAGTCTAGAAAGTGCCAGGCAGGCCTCTTATTAGTAAGGGGCTGCCTAGATTCCCCCACCTGTGTCCACATTTACTTCTTGGGCCAACCACTTGCTTAATACATAGGAATACAAAGCAGACTTATAGGGTGCTGACTGCTATGGAGATGTCCTATGGGGCCTTGGAACAGGGCTTCCTAGTACCCAGGGGCTAGTTACTATGAGCCACAGCATCTGCAAGACTCTGGGTCCAGGAGGCAACTTCCCACCCCCAATGATGACTGCTAGTTTCCCTAGTCCTGTCCTGCCCTCTCAGGGTCACTTCAGGAAGGAAGAAATATGGCTCATGGAGGATCTTTGGACAGGCCTCTGCTGAGCCTTGGTGTTGGGCCCAGCACTAGGCAGTGGCTGAGTCTCAGTCCCACAGATGTTCCACCTGACCCTGCTCCCACACCCTGAGAGCCTGCTACCCCATCTAGGGGCGGGCTTCCTGCAGGTGGAAGCATGGGGAGAGCTCCTAGGGAAGAAGGGGCTGGTGAGTTGGCATCTGGTGGGAGTGGGCATGCACTCAGGTGAGTGGTGCCACCCACCTACCGTAGGTGAAGAGCGTGAAGCCATGCCTGAAGCAGCTGCAGCAGTGCATCCAGACCATCTCCACGCTGCACGATGATGAAATCCTACCCAGCAACCCTGCTGACCTTTTCCACTGGCTGCCCAAAGAGCACATGTGCGTGCTCGTCTACCTGGTCAGTCCCTGGGGTCAAGGCCGGGGGCCAGGCAGGTGAGGAGAGGGCCCTGGTGACCACCCCATCTGGTTTTGTTGCCAGGTGACTGTGATGCACTCCATGCAGGCTGGCTACCTGGAGAAGGCACAAAAGTACACAGACAAGGCCCTCATGCAGCTGGAGAAGCTCAAGAGTAAGTTGGGCTGAGTAGGTCACCTGGCCAGAGCTCCCCCTGGTGGGAAGTCTGACTATGATATCTGCTGGGCCTGAGGAACTCCAAAAGACTGCAGTTCCAAGTGGTCCCCATGAGTCCCTGCCCTATGGATTTTGTTACCTCAGTTGGCAGATGGAGATGATCTAGGGTTAGGGCAAAGCAGGCCATGCCTAGGCTTGACCCTTGTTCCCTGACCAGGGGTCTTGTGCCATCTGTCTCCCTCACTGCATAAGATGGCTTTGACTGCAGTATCCCACCAGGGCCTGTAGAAAATTATAGTTGAAACAGGTCACATCTTCTATTATCAGTGTTGTGACATGGATTGTGCTCGAGGTGAGGCCAGGATTGGAACTTGGCTCTTGCTGACTGACAGCTGATGCCAAGGTTGTGGTTTCTCCCTGGACACCTGACTAATTCATCCTGTGGGACCAAGCATCTTTGATTAGCAGGAACACAGAGCTCTGATTCAGTGTCTCTTACTGCTTACCCACTCTCTATGTCCTCGTCAATGCTGCTGGGAGAGGAACCATTGGCCAGAAAACAGTTTATTCCCTCTAGCCAAGTTGTGAAAGGGCTGTGCTCTCTGGTTCTAGTATACGGACAGCACTTGGGGCAACCAGAAACTGGGTACCCCTCGGTGCTGCCTGATGCTGTCTCACAGTCTCACTCTCCTGGGCAGTGTCAGCATTTTTAGAACTCACCATGTCTGGAGTATTCTTGAGCATGAGGCTGGGTCGTGATGGATGAGGGTAGAAAACAAGTCCCTCCAGGGATTTCTTACTCTTAAAAACTCCGGTCACCAGAACCTGCTATGAACTCATCTCTCCACCTGGACAGGGAGATGAACCCATCACTCAGTGGTGTAGCAGGCATGAGTGAAATGATGGGCTAAATGCTGGCCTGGTACTCAGCGGAGCAAGTAGGCTCATACCTGGTAGCTGAGTGGTTGGTGTGGTGGTTGACGTCTCCTCAGCTTCTCCAGCTGCCTGGAATGCTCACTGCCCTCTCACCCTTAGTGCTTGACTGCAGCCCCATCCTGTCCTCCTTCCAAGTGATCCTGCTTGAGCACATCATAATGTGCAGGCTTGTCACGGGACACAAGGCCACCGCACTACAGGAGGTGAGGCCACTGGGTACTATGCACACACAGTTTGGCGGGGGGGCAGGAGAGCAGGTGGTTGAAGTTTGCAAGGTCTCAGGAGTTGCCACGTGGGAGAATGTAACTTTGCCCAGTGTGCATCAGCAGGACATCAACCCGAGTTATTCTGTGGTAATTTAGAAGTTTGTAATCCTGTGTGGGCACAGTTGATCAGACAATGGGATAGAGAAGTCAGTGGGCCTTTCTCTAAAAGCCTGTGTCCAAGGAATATGGGGTCTGGAACTTTGGGGTCCCCTGATGGCAATCCCCTTCCTGCCCCATGTATCCCCTGCTGCCCGCCTTCCTGAGAGGGCACAGGGTCTTTAGCAGAGCAAAGGTGCTGATGGCCGAGACATGTTGAAAAGGGAGGAGGAAGCAGGTTACGGACAAGGGTCATTGTCCTCAAGGAGGTCAGGGCTACTGTTTGCCCTCATAATGGGCATATCCATTGGAACTTTGTGCCCAAATTAGGGCAGGCAGGATATGGACACCAGATCCCAGGTTATAGGCCTTGTGACATTAGACATACTCTTTCCCAACAGATCTCCCAGGTCTGCCAGCTGTGCCAGCAGTCACCCCGGCTCTTCTCCAACCATGCAGCACAACTACATACACTGCTCGTGAGTCCACAGGGCTTCCCACCCCAGCCCCATTCCAATGAGCAACCCTGTGATCATCATCCCAGGCAGAATCCAGAACGATCCCAATGGGCTTCATCTTGACAAGCACCTTGAGTTCACGTTGACTTAGGTCCTGGGAGGAGGGAATAACTCAGCTTGCCATCTCTGTGCCTCCTCACCAGAGCAAAAGCTTAGGTGTAGCTACCTCAGAGGCACTGGTCAGGCTCATCCAGGTGTAGCCATGCAACCCTGGATAAGCGGTGAGGCCTTGAGCCCTCACTGTCTCCTCCTTCCAGGGCCTGTACTGTGTCTCTGTCAACTGCATGGACAACGCAGAAGCCCAGTTCACCACTGCCCTGCGGGTAAGGTGCCGGCCCTCTCCCTATTGGGCGGGCAGTGCTTCTCAGTAAGGAGTCAGGCATGGGCTGTGATGAGGACAACAGCCGTGCACAACTGGTCAGCGGGCGACTCTGCAACATTCATGCCAGCTGTTACAGTGATGCACTTTATTTGGGATTATCCATGGCAGGTCCTGTGCTTCTTAGATGGGGACAAGACTAATGTTGGCAGCACAACCTGACAATGGATGGCTGTGGGCAAGGGGGTTTCTGGTCAACCTGGGGTGGGGCTTCCCCTGCCAAACCTGAAAGGCAGCCACTAAGGAAAGCCTGGTACCCAGTGGTGCCTCAGTGTGTTTAGCCACTTTTACTCCTGATTCCCAGCCAGCCCTCCCAATAGCCCACCAGACTGGTGATGGCTTCTGTCATAATTGAAGATGCAATCACTTAGTGGGGTTCAGGAGCTTCGAAGAACTGTCATATAGAGTTGAGACATGAAGCTGGGTGTGTCCTGACCCTGCACCATCCCCATGACTTGGGTACTCTAGGGGCAGAGGATACCTGGTGCTGCCACATTGGGTAGGAGTTGCGCTAGGGGTGTCAGATGGGGTCCTGTCGTGCTCTGGGAGAAGGTTGGTGCCATGTCCTTGTAGAGTTGATAGGCTCGGGAGTTAGTAGCCCAGTGGCAAGTCTCAGCTCTGCCCACCTTGCTCAGGACCAGATAAGCACATCCTCAACTTGACCCTGACATCCTCCCAGGAAAAGGACTGGCAATAGTTTCCTCCCAGTGGTCATAAGAAGGCCCCAAGCAGAGATGTTGGGGTGTGGAGGCAGCTCTGAGACTCAGGTGAGGTCACAAAGATGTCATGTGCCCCCTGATTATCAGATGGGTAGTTTTGTTCTGCTCCTTGTGCCAATCTCCAGAACTCTTTACTCTCAGGGTTGGGTTCATGCAGTGTTACTGCTCCAAGATGCTCTGCAGGGCTGTGGATGCAGGCAGCATGCTCTGCAGGGCTGTGGATGCAGGCAGCATACCCCACGGAAGAGCAGGCATAGTGCCAGTTCCTATTGCCCTCCAGGGTCTTCCATCCATTCCCACTCCTCTGGGCCATGGTCAGCTTGGGCTGATGGGACCCCCCCCATATCAGCCCCTAATGCCTGTACTTACTGTATAGGCCCATGAAGTTCTCTTGGACCCTCCCCATCTCACTTCCCACAAGTGGCTGCTGCTGCTCAGATTGTGTATGCCCCCAAGAAGTCCCCCATCAGCCAGAAGGGAATGACAGGGAAGTGGTGCAGCCAGGATATGGACCCAACCCCCTAGTCCCCAAACACGAACTTTTCCTGTGGTCCTACGACAGACAAACCAGAGCATCTTTGCTGCATCAGAGAACCCTCTGGGCCTTTTCTGTGGGTGGAGTCTGCACTACCCAGGTGCCCTCAGCCTCTTGCGTAGCTGTGCTTATTCAGCCCCACAGGGAAGCAGGATTTGGGTGATGCTCAGGCTACTCAGCTTGGTCCCTCTCTTGGCCATTCTCACTCCCTAAGAAGAGCTGGAGACAATGGTCTGTCTACCATCAGCCATCACTGTCATCTCTGGCCTTCTTCCTGGCAGGGCCCTCCCCAGGACTGGCATGTGCCTCTGCCATGTTAGTGAATACAGGGTCCCAAGGTCACCAACTGATGTGAAGGGAGGGGCTGCCCAGGTCTCAGTTCTGAAAAACAAGCAGAAAATAGACCAAAACATAATGTGTTCTGAGGGCAGGATCAGAGCGCTGGCTCCCATTTCTCAGTTTCCTAAATTTCTTGTAATACAAATGAGAATTTTATAGTGCAAAGAACTAACAGTTGTACTGTTCTTAAGTTTAGGACTCAGACAAGGTGTTTATGTATGAAATGAAGAGAATAAGGTATTCCACAGTAGATACCAGATAGCATTTGTGTGGCTCCAATGCTATGAGTGACGCCTAATGCCCCATGTCTCTGTTCCAGCTCACCAACCACCAGGAGCTGTGGGCCTTCATCGTGACCAACCTGGCGAGTGTGTATATACGGGAAGGAAATAGACACCAAGAGGTAGTAGGTGACATGCTTCATGTTTGGTATCTTTTAACTCTTATTTAGGGACTGGGAGGGAGAGAGTCCTGGGGCACTGGCCCTCTCATCAGCCCCAGTGTATCCGCCCTCAGAGTGTGGTGTGGCCAGGGGAGGCCATATCTGGGACAGAAATGTCCCTTGGCCAAGTACCATTTCTCTCTGTTGAAAATAAGCCAAGTTTTATTGGTTCTCTCAGAATAAATCCAGTTTCTTCTACCTTAAACTGTCTATTATAGCGTGGTAGGGAGGCCTCTTGGCTCACTTCTGAAGAGCAGCTTGAGGAGTTGTTTGCATTGGGCCCCAGATTGTCCTCATCCACCAGACTCAGGATTACAGGGTGGGGTCTGCTAAGGGCCTATCCTTATAGGACAAGTGCCCTCACATCAGGTTTCCCTATAACCCCTCAGCTGTGAGATCTCTGGCCTTCTCTCCTATGCCCCACCCCCCACCCCAGCCACAGCTCTGCGATCCTGTCTTCAGAGCGTCAGATTCAACCACTTCTCTCCACCCCGCAGCTTTCATTTTAGTTCAGGTTACCATCATCTCTTATCTACAAAAAGCTTAGCTGAGTTCCCAGATTTTGCTACAGGGAGCAAAAAGCCCAGCCAGCCTTGGCCACTTGGCAGTCAGGAAGCAGTGGGCATAGTCATCTGAGTGCCAGGCATGGGCTCCATGGGGCATGCTTGGCAGGTCATGGGGAAGCACAGCTTCCTTGTGTCTTTGCCCCGTACCCCTTCCCTTAGTCTGCCTCCTGGAGGAGCTGTGGGGGCACCCAGTGCTGCCTCATCCTTAATCCAGTCTCTTCACAGCAGCCAGAGGGGACCTAAGATGTCAGTCACAGTGCTTCCTGTCAGTCTCCAGGGTCCCTGTACCTCCAGATAACCCTACCCTCACCCTCAGCCACCAGGCCTACATGAACGTATCTTACCACCTTGCCCCTCTAGGCTGGGCCCCTCTGACCATAGAAAGGCTAGGACTAGACAGTTGCTCATGTACCCCGACTCATCTAGCATAGAGCAGGGTAGGCTATGGATGCAAGTACCCCACCCCAGACCCTTTGCACTGGAGGCTGTGATTCCCATGAGAGTGTAAGGAAGTGAGCATCCTGTTCAGTGTCCCATAGTTCCCGCACCTGTCGTTGCCGGTCCTGCTTCCTTTCTTGGTAGGTTGCTGAGGTGTGGAATTCAGGGTGAGGGCATGACGCTGTTAGATTGGGTTGGGAAGTTAAAGGTAGCCCTAGTCAACCTGGTAGCATATTTGGAGCCAAACTCTCTCACGTTTAGAAATGCAGAGTGATCCCAACTGACGTTTCCTCCGCAGCTGTACAGTTTGTTGGAGAGGATCAACCCTGACCACAGCTTCCCTGTCAGGTAGGTGGCCCCACACTGAGGTCCCACTTTACCAGCTGTCTTATGCTTTTTCTGCTCTTTGGGGTGGCTCCAGTGCCCGTGGAGTCCCTGGCTGCCCTGTTACCCAGTACCTTGCACACCACCACTACCCCTGCCATCCACTCCTCTTTTGTAAGACTCCTGCATTCACAAAAACCCCACCAAGTTGTGATGTTCCACTCTCCCCACAGCTCACACTGCCTTCGAGCAGCAGCTTTCTACGTGCGCGGGCTCTTCTCCTTCTTCCAGGGACGCTACAACGAGGCCAAGTAAGTGCTGGAGAGAACAGCCCTCAGGGTAATTTTCTCCCCCAACACTGTGTGCCCAGGACTTCTGTCCACCTGCCAGATGGGTTTTGCTGAGGACTTCAGTTTGTTCTCTTCACGTAGGCGGTTTCTGCGGGAAACTCTGAAGATGTCCAACGCAGAGGACCTAAACCGGCTCACAGCCTGTTCCCTGGTGCTCCTGGGCCACATCTTTTATGTGTTAGGGAACCACAGGGTGAGTGCCTGGGGCTGGGCTGAGGGGCCATCATGGTGTTTGCGGGGGGCATCACCAATCAACACTTGCATTTTGTGCCCCAGCCTCGATGACCTTGTCTCAGTGACTCCCTAGCCCCATGCTCCATAAGGCTTGGCAAGAGCAGAAGTGCCCTAGCTTACAAGCCTGGGGGTAGTGGGGGAAGGCCAGGGAGCTTTGGGTCCCTAGAAAGTGGGTTGGTGAGGCTGCCTGGAGCTGGTAGGGCTGAGGCAGGTCCCCTTCCTTTATGTTAACACTTGGGACAGAGATGTGTCCTTGGTTATAATCCTTTAAGCTCTGTTTCTGCCCAGCACACACGTCATCCTCAGCTTACCCTTGTTCTCACCCTTATCTAGAGTAGCCCCTGGGGTTGGTCCCAGTGAGAACAGCAAACTCCTCGTCTCCCTATCAGATGTGCATTGTTGCCTACTCTCACCCATTGACCACACAAGGCTTTTAGTATTTTAAATAAAATATCTGTTCGTATTATAAGATATGACGTATTCATCATAGAAATTCTAAGAAGCAAAGTTGAAAATCATTACATGTCCTCTGTCTTCTGCCTGTTGTCACTGCTTGCCCCTGCCACACGTAGGTATTATTTGTCGGTCTGTTTTATAACTTTACATCTTGTTTTTCTCTGCCCCACTGTATCAGAACTTTTTTTAATGGCAGTAAGAATTTTGAAGCTACATCTGCTCAGTAGTTTAGCCACCCTCATTTTAGCTGTTTTCACAGAACAGTTGTCACAGGTCAAGTGTCTTGGCCTGTAAAGTTTTATCTGATCAAACCCCAGGGCTCTCTAAGAATGAGCATTTTTAATGAGCCTGGCAGGTTCCCCTCCCCACAACCATGTGACAGGCCGTTTGTCAAGGCCAGCAGGCCTTGCTGCTCAGGTCCTGGTGGCCGTGGACTGAACACTGGTAATATCACCACCCTCAAAGGATAAGGATGAGCTCTGGGTTCTCCCTTCTGAGTACAGCTCTGATCCTTCTAGAACATTCTGTCACCCTGCCCCTCAGCACAGTGAGAACAGTGGCGATGGTGTGTGTTTGGGGGCAGCATGAAGCCTCACTGAATACGGGCTGTGCCTGTGTCTCAGTGTGGCTGTGATTACCGCATTTCCAGATGGGGAGATTAAGGTCACACAGCCAGAAACTACAGACCCAGGCTTAGAGCGAGACCTCCCTGGCTCTCATTTGTCTAGACATCTCCAGAAGCCACCTTGAGTGGGTCAGGCGGGGCAAAGCAGCTCTTCAGGTACAGCTCTAGTTCATGTTTGGGGTGATCTCGGGGCATTTTATAGAGTTTATTTGGGTCCCTGCACTGTTTCCTGTGTGCCTGGGCCCATATGGGGGTGACATGGCCCCCAAGAGCCCTCAGACCAAGGCCTGGCCTAAAGTGACTCTAGGTGTTAGGGGAGACACTATCAGACACAGACAACGCCACTCTGGGCCTAATAGACTCGTGTTCATAAGTATTGCAAGTTTGTGGGTGGTCTCCCTCAGAATACCTCTGGGTCACACAAATTTTCAAAACCCAGTTCTGTGGGGCAACCCCAAGCTGGCATAGGAGAGCCAAGGGAGACACTCCCTCAGGTGGCTTCCAGACAGGCCCATTCTTGGGCCTGAAGGAGAAGGGTGGTTTTTCCTGTTCTGTTATGCATTCTGAGGTCTTGGAGGGTCTTGGTTCAGCCTTGAAAAGCTTAGAGGTCCACCTGGAGCTTATCTTCAGGGGAGTATGAAGTCGTGCTTTTGCATGCCAACACACCCATAGCTTTGTTGAATCTAGGACTTGGGAGTTGGCTTTGAGGATTTGTAAGTCTTTCAGCTATATGACAAGTGTCCTCCAGGCTGCTGTGAAGGGCATTCTCTCAGTGTCACCTTGAACCCAACATTTCAGCCATTGAGGCTCATGGTTCATGAGCAAGGACAAAGCAGCGCTACTAGTCATCATGGGGTCAGGGATGGGTGTTTATGACCCCTGACAGCTCTCTTTCAGCTCATCCTGGGAATTGGGGATGGTGTCACTGCAGTTACACATAGTCAGGGTTAGAGGGTTCCCATATGGTTAACATGTTAACCATAGCCTCACATGTCTGAGGTGGCCTCCCACAGGAATAGGCTCCTCCCCTTTTATTCATCCTGCCTTCATCACTCCCATTGGGCAGACTGCTGCCTCCTCCCAGGCTCTGGGATCCTGGAATCTGCCTTTTCAATTGGCTCCTGATCTGGGTCCAGAGCTGACTATCATCAGTGCCTTCTCTGGTTGGAAAGACAAAGGCATAGGCATATGGAAGCCATGCCCCACACACATAACCAAGGAGTGGAGGCAGTTTATTTTCATCTGAGGTGGTTGAGTACTTCAAAGAGGCCGTGTGAGATGGGCTATAAAGTAGAAGTTTGCCAGGCAACAGGAGGGCACAGCTTAGGCTAGGTATAGCAGGTAGGATCTGAACTGTCCCTGCTGCTTGCTCCAGCCCCTTTCCCCCCATTCTTTGGCTGCTCTTGGTCAACAGGAAAGTAACAACATGGTGGTGCCTGCCATGCAGCTGGCCAGCAAGATCCCAGACATGTCAGTGCAGCTGTGGTCATCGGCTCTGTTGAGAGGTGAGTGCAGCAACCAGCCCTTCCCATAGATCAGAGATGCCCAAACCAGCCTCTGCTCTATTCAGCCTCTGCTCAGCCTGGTATCTTCCAGTCATAGTGCCATTTCTAGCATATTCTCAGGCTCTTAGGAGGCCATTTGAGGGTGGTGGTCACTATGCTTATTCACGGGGTTAGCTCAATGCAGAATCTGGTTCAGCCTCTCTGGGACCCGCAAGACATCTGGATTCTTGGCATCTGGGTGAAGATGGCTATGAGCCCTGGTGCTTGGCCTTGTCCTGTCAGGCAGGACTGACTGGGATACTCTGAGCACAGAAAAGGCACTCAGCAGGGTGCAGCATTATTACTGCTGGTTCCCTATTTTCAGCCTGGCTCTGGGCCCTGGGGAGGAGGCAGCAGGTAGGCTGCTCCTGCACTGGGCTTTATGAGCCCATTTAGTCCTCCTGCCTCAGAAGTAGGTATTGGGTGCCCTGCTCAAGCAAACTGTCGTATGCCCAAGGGCCTGCATTACTCAACCAACCTTTGTGTCTGCCCCCGTGGGCCTTGCTGCTCACCCACTTGCAAGGACACATGACTCAATAACTTGAGGGCATGTATGAGGGCTTCTGGCAGGTAGACTTGGGTGATCCTAAGATAGGGCTCAAGTGATGTATCAGGTGCATAGGAACCCACTGGTGGAACCTGGGTTTGACCTTAGGGCTTCACCTATACCCAAGGGGAGGGTGTTTGGCAGGGCAAGGTGAGCTTACCCTGTGTGCATCTCACCCTCAGACCTGAACAAGGCCTGTGGGAATGCTATGGATGCCCACGAAGCTGCCCAGATGCACCAGAACTTCTCACAGCAACTACTGCAGGACCACATTGAGGCCTGCAGCCTCCCGGAGCACAACCTCATCACGGTATGGGCTCTGGACGGGGGTGGTCAGAACAGGGGTGCTGTTTGGCTCCTCAGGGCCAGCACCTGGCCTGTAGCCTCCAGGGTGTGAGACATAGTTCCTGAGGAGGAAGTACATAGTTGGCTGCCATCTCTTTACATCTCTCCAGCAATTCCTAACTTGGCCTCAGGAGTTCCTCAGATATGGGAGATGGCACCAGTCCCCAAGTGAGTAATATACCCAGAGCCCATCTGACTCTGGTATGGAGCACAAAGGACCCTAGTTGGGTGACCAGCCAGTGGAGGGCAGCATTACAGATGCAGGCACAGCCCAGCACACCCTGCCCCTTCCTAGGAAGGACCTCATCTGTGTGTCCTCTTTTCCCACAGTGGACAGATGGCCCGCCCCCTGTGCAGTTCCAAGCTCAGAATGGACCCAACACCAGCCTGGCTAGCCTCCTGTGATGACCCTGGAGGGGTCTGCCCAGCTTCTTGGGGCCTCTGCAGGGCCTGGTGTGTTTCTGACTTCCACCCAGATGGCACTTGTGCTTTCCTCAGAGGCATGCTGGCATAGTGTTCCCAGGCTTCTTTCCTGACTGTCTCCAGAGCTTCCAAATCCCTGGGAGTATGCAGGTTCAATTCCCGCACTCTCAGGAAGGGCCAGCCGGCATTCCCCACTGCACACAGGACCTCAGTGCTGAGGCTCACAGGTGGGATGTTGGAGCCAACTTTCCAGAGCCATCTTTTGTAATGGACTTGAACTGCCAGTCCTGCTATACATCTTAGTTACGCCTGCTGGGGAGCACATCTGGGTGGGAAGTGCCAGGGTAGGTGGCATCGCTAACTGACTTCCATCACATGGGCTTCTGTGCCAGGCTGGAACGTTTCCTCTGCTCTCATGGCAGCTTCCAGAGTCCAGAGGCAAGATGCTGGTTTCTGTCCTGTAATTGGAAGGAAGAAGTGATTGCTCACGTCAGGGACAAAGTGCATGCCCTGCTATGACACTTTTCTCAGCTTGCTTTTCTCTCCAGTGTCCATCCTTCTGACAGTTGGGGCCTCTGGTCAAGGGCCCTGGGAACCCAGGAACTTGCCTTCCAAACTTCTGCACCTTGACTGGATCTGTTTTGCCATGGGAGTACACATGCTATAGACACGGGTGTGCATGTGTGTGTGTGCTGTAGACACTGGTGTACATGTGTGTGCCTATGCTGTAGACATGGGTGTGCGTGCATGCGTGTGTGTGTGTGTGTGGGTGTGTGTGTGTGTGTGTGAGCACACTTGCACATGCATGTGTGTTGATTCTCAGAGCTGGAGCCAGAACTGAGACTCGTGTTAGCACCAGCTGCCTTCCCATGACAGCATCCATACCATGGGGTAGTAAGCCAGGGAGAGGGGAGAGGACCCTCCTCAGCCCAACTCATGATGCCAAATGACGGGGCTGGGGCAGCTCTGTGGCCTCCTAGGCAGAGGACATTTGCAGGTGCCTGGAGCTCAGCCGACACTACCTTCAAGAGGGAGGAGGAGTATATCTACCTGCCTTAGGTTTCAGGATAGCGTTGAAACCTTTTCCCAAGCTGGACTCAAGGAGGTTCTGCCTGGCCTAAACTGTGTGCTCAGTTCTGTGCACTTCGTAAATAGTTCAGGAGGTGTGCCGGGGGCGATGGACAGATTGGGGGTAGTTGAAGTAACCACCCCTCCAGCTTCCGATGTGTGCCCCACTGAGGGGTGGTGAGTAGTCTTGCTGATAAGGGTGGTTTGTGGATTTGAGTCTTGTTACCCTTGCATTGTGAAGGCTGCTTCTCGAACCCTCAGTGTCTATGACGGAAGGAACATTATCTGGGATTGCTCAGGTAGCTGCTTAATTAGCCCCTGAGCCTCGGTGTGCCTTAGCCACAAGCAGGGCTGTTAGCCTGTCCTGGGCCACTGCCTTCACCAGGCTGGTGTCAGGGCCTGCTGCACACCTGGGGGCCACTGACAGGTGAGCAAGTGAGCTGCCAGAGGGATGGGCTGGCTGAGGCTTATTCTAAGAGGGCCCACCTTCTCTGCATCATCCAGGAGAGGCTGGCCCTGTCTCATGCCCCCCAGTGTTGCCCCTGGCTACCCCCTTGGCTGATAACCCTGGGCTTGTGAGGCCTTTGGTGGAGCGTATAAGCCCAGCCACAAGCTGGCTTCATTCTGTCTTCCTCCTCCCTTAAGGGTGCCCCCTAAGCCTTCCCCCCAACCCACCCAAGGGACGGAACCCCTGTCCCACCCAAGTTGCACCTGCCAGCTTGGACCCCATGCTGTCCAACTTCTCCAGACCCACATAACTTCAATCATGCTGCACATCATGTTCGTCTCTGCGTATTTATTTAAGCCTTTCATTGCTTCTAAGGCATTTTGTATGTAGAGCAGTTGAAATAAGAACCTCAAAACTTAATGTCTGTCATGATGTTAAAGTGCTTTTAGTGACCACTCTGTTATCTATGTATGTGTAAGGTTAAGGATAAGTTCTTAAGTTTACAGTTAAAAATTCAATATTTAATATTCCACTCTAGCTTTATGGAAGCCAAACTATGTGTACGGTTTTGAACCTCTCCTTCACCGCAACATTTTCCAGTTACATCGAGCTGGCATACATACTTTACTGTGAGTCCACATTCAGTGCCTCACAGTTTCTTAGTCATAAGAATTTAAGATGGAGTGAGCAAGCTACCAGAGAGATGTTGCACAGTGTCATATAACTGTTTAGAAAAAACAAACTTCAAACTCTCCAGCTTATGGGGTGTACCATAGTAGCAGGATTTCTGTTGTCAGATCCGTTGCTAAAAGCTGGTTAGACCCTTGTGTGCTCCTCCCACCTTCTATTGGCAGTAGTGGCCTTGAGCCTGTGTGTCTGAGGTGCTGGTCCAGGAGGTGCCCCTAGGTTCCCTCTAAATTACACAGCTGCCTCCCCCTGCTGGTTACCTGCAGGTGCCCGCAGGTGGGGAGGATCCTCTCCCTGGGGTAAGCACTACCCATCCTGCTTACTGGGAACCCAGACAAAAATAGGATAAGGGCTACCCGGCACGGTGGGTTTTTGGTTGCATTGTCTTTGTTAAAGGGTTTTTAATAAGTATGTTTGGCATAATGTCTTTTAACGGGTTTGTAATATGGTTTTAGCAGCCTGTAACTTCAGCTGGTGCTTTTAATCAGGAAAACAAAATTTATAAATGCAAAACATTGTTTAAAAGATATAACCATAGAACATAGTTTCTTGTTTGTGGACTTCTTTTTCTATGTATTTAAAGTAAAGTCACTTGCAGGAGCCATCACTTGCTGTGTCCTGCCTTCTACTCTTCCCCTGCGCCACCCAGACAGGCTCTTGCACACCCTGCCCAGCAAGCAGGGCTGCAGGGCTTCTAACCAATCAGGTGTGAGAATGCAGAGCCCATACCTGGAAGACCTGGTGGAAACTTAAGTCTTTTGTTCTGCTATTGATGTTCCTCTAGTACAGCCTTGCTGGAGGGAAAGGAACCCCAAAGACATCACACGTGAGTTCCTAAGCACTGCCTCTTCCCTGCCCCTTGCCACAGACAGAATTCCTTACACACCTGGTGTCCTATTCCCTGTGTTCTTAGACAACAGATGGCCCATCATTTTCCCCCTCTTTAATCCCCCCACCCCAGTTTCACCCCTGACCTATGGATGCCATTTCCCCTTAAGAACTGGATCTCTGTGAAGGCGGGGCATCTCCCACATGCATGCAGCATTGTACCCAGGGCCTGGCGCACCTGGGGCCTGGTGCCCCCAGGGCCAGGCACCCTCGGTGCACTTGGGGGACCTAGTGCACCCAGGGTATGGTCCTTGGCTCCACCTGGGGCACGAACCCAGGACCTTCTGCATGTAAAGCAGATATGCTAACCACTACACTATACAGTCAACTCCCAATTTTTTTTTTCTTTTTGAAGTAAAAGTCACATAAAATTAACCATTGTATGTGTACAATTCAGTGGTATTAAATACATTCACAATGTTGTACAACCAGCACCTCCACGTAGTCTCAATATCTTCTCTATTACCGCAAAAGGAAACCCCTGACCCCATTAGCAGCTACTCTTTATTCGGCTTTCTGTCTCTATGGATTTGTCTGTTTTGGACATATCATAAAGATGGGATCATAACAACATTACAGCCTTTTATGTCTGGCTTATCAGCATATTTTCCAGGTTCATCCACGTTACAACATATGTCAGTACTTTATTTCTTTTTATGACTGAGTAATATTCCATTGTGTGGATGGACCACATTTTGTTCATCCTTAATCTGTTCATGGGCGTTTTGGCTGCCTCCCCTTTGTGGTGAGCGTGAGCAGTCCTGCTGTGGATTTGCCACACATTTTTGAACATGTGTTCAGTTCTCTTGGATTGTGTCAGTTTTAACAAGCAAGGTTGTTGCTGGGCTGCTGCCTATGCTACATTAAAACTCTCAAGTAGCTCTTGTCCCTGCACCCCAAGATGGAGCCCAGGTGGCCTCCACTGCTGTCTCCTGGGAGCACATCTGAGAACTCCTTTGGGTCATGGCCTCAGGGCCATATTGTTGGCCACTGGATATGTATAGGTGATTCACCTCGAGCACAGTGACCGTGCCACCCCCACTGTCAACATCTAGCTCTCTCTGGCCACCAACCTGGGCCCAGGCATATTTTTCACTTAGGGTGGACTTTGCTCATTGGCTTGGATGTTATTTCTTCCACCATAAGCCTCATGGCCCATAGGCAAGAAGCAAATTCAGAGCTCACTCAACCAGAGCACAGCCATAGGTCTACCATGAAACCAGCAAGTAGTTCTTAAAAAGACTTCTGTTTCACAGGATGTGGCCCTTGACTCAAGAAGTCACTTCAGCCCTTGCCACCAGGGGCTGGGCTCCTGGCAGCCTCCCGGGGAGCTGGGACCTAACCTCCACACAGAAGTGAGCAACTTTCACCACAGATAACCTCCACAGCCATCTTGCCCCTATTATCTATGAAGCTTCCAGAACCCAGCACCTGAAGGGATGTTCCAGTGGATGCCCAGAGGCTACCTCACATCCCCAAGCAGGCCTTGCAGACAACATCGCAGAGCCTATTGCCAGTAAGGTCTGCCAACAGAAGTGTAACCAAGACATAGTCGGCCCCTGATGCTCATGATGAAGTGATGCACATGGGGTACATGTGTGAGGAACATAGGCAGGACCCACCAGGCAAAGAAGGTCCTGAGGTAGGAGATAAAAAGGGTGGCGTGAAGGAGCCAGACAGGAGGGGCCCACTTGCCAAGAGACCTACATGTTGTGGCCAAAGCAGGCAGAGTAGTTGTACTCAGGTACGAGCTACAGAACAGTTCACTGGAGTGCCTGGCTGAGGAGGTGGAACTCTTCCAATTAACCAGCAGTTGCCAGAGAAGTTTCCACAAACACGAGATGTTGGGGAACAAAGAACAACTGCCATGCTCATAGTTTTGGGAAGCTCTCTGGTAATGCCAACCAGTTTCTTTCTGGCAGGACAAAGGTCAGCATAAAGAGACACAATGCAAAGAAGCCCTCAGGGTCTGTAGGCCACACTTAGGAAGTATAGGACAGGAGGTGGCCACAGGGCTGGGGGGGGATTCACGGATGGCCTCAGAGGCTGCAGGTAGCCAGGGCAACCAGCTCAAGCATCAGATGGCTGGGACAGGGGTCATTAGTTGTCCTTGCCATGTTCACACCACAATTCTCAGAAATCTACCCGTCACTCTGCCTATTCCTGGCCATCTCTGCCACCTCTCACCAAATCCCAGTCATGTCTTTCACCTGGATGTCAGCCAGCCTCCTCCCTGAATGGTCCTGGCATGTTCCACATTTCCTCCCACCTGTTGCCCTGCCAGGGGCTCTTTCCCTATGGCTGCTTGGCATCACCTGGAACATACTGGTCCAGGCCTGGCACACGGTGGGTTCATGGGGTAGCCCAGAGGAAGTGAGCAGCCCAACTCCAGGCAGTTACAGCAGATGCCACATGGACACTTGTCCAAGCTGCCTGCAGGTGTCAGCACTCATGTTCACTATGGCCAGGTTCCCCCCAGAAATGCCAACAGGACCCTGCCATCCTACAGGGGAGCCTAGACCTCATACACCCTGGCCAATAGGTTCTGGGGGGCTTCAAATTGAAAATGTCCCCAATGTGTATTGGCTTTGTCCCTTGGCATCTAAGAGTTTTGGGTTTACATTTCCCCACAAAGAAAGCTATTCAGTCCTATTTCTGTACTGTAGTCCAGTCTGTTCAACACCTGACATCGCTTTCTCAATTTAAACCATGGTAGCTTCTTCTCCCAACAGAAACCCAGCCATCTCAGATCTGCTGACAACAGGAGAAGAAATGCTGCTGGGGTCAGAGGGTGGAGGCACCCACTCGACCTGGGAAAAGAGCTGAACCCTCAGGGCCACAGAGGCCCTACTATCCACTCTCACCCACCCCTGTCACTCCCTTGTACCCACAGAGGAGCTGTTGCTGGTCCCCAGGAAGGGCAGGGAAGGGAAGGATTGCTGACATGTTTAAAAGTTTATTTTGCCCCAAGTTCATGCTCACATGGTGAGATTTCAGTGTAATTCATTGGGAAAGGAAGGGAAAAGATTCATTTCTGTGTGAATTTTATTTCCTTAGTACTTGGATGTTTTTGATACCTCTTCAAAGACCAGAAAATAGTTAAAGGGACTGTTAATGATTCTTCATGAAAAATACAATACTCCTGACACATAGCCGCTATAACAAATGTGATTTTTATTTTTTTATTTTTATTTTTTTTAGGTGAGGCAACCTTTGGTTGACCTCACAGATTGCAAGGACCTGTGGTCAGTTTACAATCTCTCTCTCTCTTTTTTTTAACTCCTATAGCACCTGGTCTTCCTAGATGGTCTCCCATCCAAGTACTAACCAGGCCCGACCCTGCTTAGCTTCCAAGATTAGATGGGATCGGGGTTGTTCAGGGTGACATAACCAAAGACACAAATGTTATTTTTAAAAGCATGACATTCTTATTTTGTGGGAGACAGATCAGCACGTTTGCCCATCCCTGTCGTGTGTTCTGAAAAGCTCTCTGAAACACATGTCTCTGGAGAGAGGCCACTTTGTCAGTGTGTGTTTGCTTTCTTCTGTGTGTCATTTCTAACCCCAATCCCATGCACTTACTGTCTGTGCAATGTGGAATTCAGACACAATCTGTATAGAGGTGTGCTCTGTCCAATGCAAATGTCTTGTGGCCCTGAGGAAGTTCTGCCACTACAGAGTTCTGAGCACAAACGCTCCCTAAAGGGTTAAGTACCAACTGCTCAGAAGTATCATTGTGAACCGGAAGTGTATCTCCCCACTTTGTCTTCATCTGCATGTGTCACCAGTTGCCGTCGGCAGCCTGGCATGCTCCGTGCTTGGCCACCAGGGGGCGCAAGTGGCCCCAGTAGTGCCCCCACTAGGCAGGGCCGGGTGGGATGTCACCACACCTCAGTGTAGCCAGGCTGTCCTCATCTGCAGGAATATGCAATGACCTGCACCTCTGGGTCTCTCATTTTCCATTCTGTAATGTGTGGGTTGGAAGATGGCGATCCCCAGGGTTTTCCAAGTGTCAGACTACACTATTTCCTCATTTATTCACCAAATGTTTATTTGGCACCTACTGGGAGCTAGGGACACAGCAGGAACCATATCAAACAAAGTCCCTGTCTTTAAGGAGTGGACATTCTACCAGGAACCCAACGATGGGCCTTAAATAGGAGTGAGCATGGACCTGCCTTTGATAGGGTAGCAGTGCACTGTAGGAAGGACAACTGAGGGGCATGTGGGAGACACTGTGACAAGACAGGAGACCTCCCTCAGCCAAGCCAGAGCTAGACAATGTTTTCAACTTCCACTACATGGCTACTAAGACAGGGATCTGAGGAATGCTGTACCCACTACAGCATGCCAAGCATATGGGGTTAGGGCAGCCAGCCTCCCCTGCCCTGCCTGTAGCATCCTGGAAGATGGGAGTTGCCCCATGCATCCAGTGCGGCCTGGAGCACAGCTGATGTCTTAGTCACTCTCACTGAGGGATGGGGAAAGTGGCTGAGGTCCCCATGTCTGGGAAGGGTCCCTTCAGGTCTTTCTACACCCATAACACTCAGGCCCATGTCCCAGAATTGAACTCGGGGGTGGGGTGGTGCAAGCAGGCCTGAATGGGGGCAGGAGATGGGTCAGCCAATGACAATGACAAAGATGGGTTACTGACCCCTCCAATAACATGGAATCCAACAGCAGTTTCTCTGGGGACCCGGGCACTTCTGACACTGGATAAAGCAGTGGTTTAGCTTGGCCCGAATCATGAACCAACCCGGGCAGATGCCTCAGAGCTAGATCAACAATCTGCCCAGCGGCCACCATGTTGTTTCCTGAGCCACCCTCTCCCCAGGAGAGGGGACTTCATCTCTAGGGGAAGTTCTTCCTGCCTCTGGAAAGTTCCTCTGTCTTCTGAGATAGACAGAGGGAAGTCCCAACCGGGCCACACTCAAATCCCTCATTCTCAGGATCTCTTTCTCTGAATCTAGTTCTCATCAGGTCTAAAAAGCTGACTTAAGGAGATTATTTTTCAGTAATCATTTGCCCCTCCCTGGCTGTGTCCTGGAATGGCCCTGGCCATGCTTGGTTATGGGGACTGATTTTGGGGACTCCCACATGCCTTGTCTGTGGAGTGCAGGGCCAGGGTGGGCTTTACACAAATAGAGACCCCATAGCTATATCAACTCAGCTCCCATGACAGGACCAGAATCTCTTGTGGCCACATAATCTCTCTCCAGAATCTTCCAACTTTTATGCCTTACCTGGGGCTCATGGCGAGTAAAGATGGCAGGCCAGTGCTAAACAAGCTCCTATCCTTTCTTTAACTCCCGTGTAAAGGGCCAGAACCTAAGTCAGGCTCCACAACCACATAATATGACAGATATTTGTGATGTGGAGGATAACAAAGGCATTTTAATCAATACACTGGGAGCAACTAATAAGATTTTGAGGCAAACAAAAGAATCACCAGTTCAAGGTCCCAGTATGAGACAAAAATATATTTTGAAGCTAGCGCGTTTCTTCCAAGCTACACCAGACTCTAAGCTTCATGTTTTACTAGTTCCTCTAAAAGTACCCGGCCATGGGATCCTATGAAGTGGATCATTCAAACCGAGGCTAACTCCTATCAGGGACCCAGCACATGGAAGATGCTCTGAGATATACTAAAGTAGCATTTCAAATCTAAATAGGTGCGTTGGATAGATAGATGATAGATAGATAGATAGATAGATAGATAGATAGATAGATAGATAGATAGACAGATTGATAGATAGATGCTCTGTGTTTTCATTTGCTGTGTCTGGCCACTCTAGGGACTCAAGAACATCTTTGAATAAAGGTACCTGGGAACGAAATCAGAGGGCTGGAAGATTATTGAGTCCAAATAAGAAATTTTACTGGGGAAACAGAGCTCGTAGCACTTTGTAGTATGCTTACTTCTTTCCCTCAGAATAAAATCCTGCCTCCCCCAGGTCTCAGTATCAGTCAGCCCTGTGCTCACTGCCACTTCAGGACTATGGCACCTGCATCATCTCTGCCTAGAATGTTCACCCCTAGGCTGAGTCTTTGTTAAGTTTCAGATCTCTCATCAAATCTATCTGTTCACAAGCCTTCAACTCTTGTTCTGGCTGGAGGCCTCCCCAGTCACAATGTCACACTCTGATCACTCTTTTTCGTCATCATTAGTAGTTGAAATCACTTTGTTACTTTCTTCATTAGCTTGTTTCTCCCCACTTGACTTGTTCACATGGCATCCAGCGCATGACCATAGGTCTCTGAGTAGCCATGGGTGACAGCTCCAATGGGGAATCTGGGCCATTGCACCTAACCTCCTGCCACAGGCCCCAACTGCATCCAAGCTGCAACCTCTTGGTTCTCAGTATCACCTGGAGAAAAGCAAAGGTTTCCAGACTGGGAGGTCCTGGTTACTCCTGCACTAGTTAGAAGGTAAGTTAGTCTTAGGAAAGACTGTAGCCTTTCCCATCACTTGACACGTAGAAATACCCTTGGCCCAAGGATCTTAGGACCATCCTCCTTCTCGAAAGGCTCCAAGGCACCTGTAATATAGGCCTGATGGTGCTCAGTTCTCAAGAACATTCTAGAGGCTGGAACATTCTAGATGTGGCACCTCCGCATCTGTGGTGAGAAGGATCCCCATAAGAACATTTGCTTTCCATTGAAAAGATCAGGGCATGTATACTGTGCCTTTGGGTATGACTACAAAAAATTGAAGTGGGCCTCATAGATCTATTTTTGGAATAGAACCTCTCTGGAGGGACATACAAGAGAGAGACTGATGATAGCAGCTGCCTGTGGCCAAGGGTACAGATGGGCTGAAGGTCAGGGTGAACAAAAGGTGCATCGCTGCTGGCACCTCTACCTATCTGCTCTATCCTATAGTACCCAGCCCTTGTTAGGGGCCCATTAAATATTTGTGGAATACATTAACTTAGAGTTGTCCCTCAGTATCTAGAGGTGATTGGTTCCAGGACCCCCATGGATACCCAAATCTGCTGATGTTCAAGTCCCTTACATAAATTGGAGTAGTACTTATGTAGAATCTACGGACATCCTCCCATATACTGTAAATCATCTTTAGATTACTAATACAATGTAAATGCTATGTAAATAGCTGTTATACTGTATTGTATAGGAAATGGCAAGAAAAAAATCTCTATATGTTAAGTATAGACATTGTACATACACATCAACAACATAACTTTTTTTTTCAAATATTTTTGATCTGTGGTTGGTTGAATCTGAGGATATAGAACCTGTAGATATGGAGGGTTGACTATAGCAGTGGCTGAGTAAAATCTTCAAAGGTTGCTTGTTCAAAAGAACAAATTAGATGGAGACAAG
The DNA here is from genome assembly GCA_030015415.1 of Cynopterus sphinx. NCBI lineage: Eukaryota > Metazoa > Chordata > Mammalia > Chiroptera > Pteropodidae > Cynopterus > Cynopterus sphinx. Next base: position 48,552,498 of record CM057390.1, on the reverse strand, counting down.
AGGTATCCTCTTTCATGCCAAGCCACCCTCTGAGCACTCACACAACCACTCAGTACCAGTCACATCCCATCCCCCTCCCCCGCACACACACAGGGGAGGAAGAGGGGATAATTTATGCTGACTGGACAGGTTTCTGTAATTTCTGTATGTCTGGGAGAAAGTCTCTCCTCCTGACTCTCTTGTCAGTGCTTTGGCAATAATCTGGGAGAAAATTCTCATAAAGAGGACCAGAACCTTGATGAGCATATATGTCAGAGGCCCAGCAGCAGCAGGAAAGACAAGCCTGGCCCTATCTGGGTGGAAGCCAAAGGCACGGAGTCTGTAGGCCTCAACATGGAAGCAGACACTGACTTTTTACCACCCTTTCCCTGGGACAAACAAAACCATTTCCAATGCCAAAGGATGAAGGTTTCACTAGATTAGCAATTCGGATATGTGGACTTCAAAGTGCTTGGCAAACACATATGAATTATGCAGTCCAAGAATCTTAGGAGGCTAAGATGGAGGGGGTACTTTGCTGTGTGCAACTAAACTACTGCCATCATTGAGTGACACTGGAGGGCTTTCACCTTTGTGTTTAGTACCCTTCTCACTGATTTTAACCAGTTGTCATTCTTCATTGTCAGTGGGTACTGTTCCTTGTCCAAGACCACAACATCAACCAAATTGGCACCCATCAGGCCCTCATTTTTCTGTCATTGAAGCCCTGCTTTCCTTGCTGCCTGTGCAGTCACCTGGCTCAGCTCCCATTTCCCTATTTGGATGTGAATGTCACTTATCCAGTTTGCCCACATGATTTCTCAGACCCAGGAAGGGACACACCTTGATGCAAAGAGATGCAATCACTGCTACCACTGTGGAAAGGGAAGCCCATCCTTGATATAAATTACATTTTTTTTTTTCAGAAGCTGTGCTCATGTCATCCATTTTGGTGGGGCATTTCACTCCTTCTGACAAATGATTATTTGCCTTAGATTCTTTGAGGATACAGTTTTCTAACCCAGTGGGACTCTTGTTTTTGCTTAGGATTCCAGACTTCAAGGACATCGCTTAATCCAACCTCTCTACCTCTAGGCAATGCGTTTTTCCAGAGAATCAAAGAAATTCTGTGCATTCTTAAAATAAAAAGGTGAGATGTAATTATAGGTCCTGACATTTCCAAGATCAGTCTGGAAATTACACAGGATAGTCCTGAAGTAACCTCAATTCATTTGCACTCTCCCTTTAACAAAATTAGGTGGCCTTGACCCTGGTCAGGGCCCTCACTTGCTCTTTACTCTTGAGTTAGGGACTCTATCAGGCCTGTATCCAGAAACTTTCCACAACTCGCCTAAGAGAGTGATAAGGCTCAGGGAGTTTTAGGTTCTCAAAAAAGCTCTGCTTTGCACAAGGGCTCAAGGGCACAGGTCCCCTTTCTCTCCTTTCCTTTGGGCACAGAGGTCCAAAGTGAGATTAAGGCAATGCAAGTTTAGGATCCAGCCACAAAGTAGCAGTGGGACATGAACAAGTCACGGTTGTCCTCAGGGCCTCTCAGTTTCTCATGTATAAAATGAAGGGGTTGGACAATGAGTTGGTCTTTGATCCCAGTTCAGTTCAGCAACTATAAAAGCACTGAAGGATTATTTAAATGAATAAGGCTAGATTCCTGCTCTCAGAAAGCGTCCTGGTTGGTGACTGGAATGAAAGGAAAACTTCCAGAGACCTTCTGTGCACCAGGCATGGTGCAAGACACTTTGAGCTCACAATTCTCAGTGCAGCCTTTAGAGATGGATGTTCTCACTTCTGATATGGTTGAGGAAAGTAACTGGCCTACTTAGAGAGTGGGTTCAACCCTAGCTCTGCTAGCCAGCAAAGTCCAAGTGTTTATTGACCATCCAGACTGCCTCAGACACTTGCAGAATGTGGTAAATGCTCCAACAGAGGTGCAAACAAGGTGCTCTGGGAACATGTTGTCTTTATGTTTCCAGTAGCTTCCTTCCTAACCAAGGACTCTTTGCCATTCGGGTCCAGGCTGAGGTCGCTCAGGGAGTCAGGCCCCAGAGGGTTCCCTGCCAACTTCCCATTCCTGTGACTCTCAGAATTTATTCTTTACTTTCCTTACAGGAATGTCAGCCCACTTGTAACAATAATAATCCTTTCCATGGGGTACACTGCTTGGTGTTTACAAAGCACTTTCACATCCATTTGTCATTTAATCACTTCCTCCTCGACATTCCTACATTTTCTTGGTATCTCTTCAGTGTAACATTCTGCCTTGCCTAACAGGCCTATTTTCCTTTGTTGTTTTCATTTTGGCTCACAAGTTCTGTCCTATAATTCAGGTATCTCTGCACCTTGCACAGTTCTGTGCACTGTGTGTGTGTGTGTCTGTGTGTGTGGGGGGGAATAAAAGTTTGTCATATTGAATTTGCAGTGTTGTAGGTCTTTTTCATTGTTGCCTTTTTCAGCCCTTTGATTCAATTTACATCTGGTTCCCTACTAAAGGCAAAGCTGAGTTCTTTGGGGGGAAAATCAGGCAAAAAGTTCGGAACAATTAAGAGAAGACAGAGGCAAAGGCCTCCAACACCTGGTAGGCTATGGAATTTACTACAGCAGAGGAGCAAACACTGTTGCAAGAGTTTGAGTGACTGATTAGTTTTGTCTGGGGGTAAGTGGAAAAGCAGGAATGCTTCTTGGAAGGGCCCCACCCAGCAGAGAAGGAAACTGGGGCTGAAGAGCTAGACAGGAAACAAGATCAGTCGGGGCCACAGATTTGACCCTTGGAAAACTGCAGACAGCTGCAAAGAAAAACTCCCCTCAAAAAAAGGGGAAAGAGGGCTAAACAGGTAGCTTTTCCAAAAAGAAAGTATTAATTCCCCCCGTTTTCTAGGAAAGAAGTCGAATGGTTACAATTGTTAGGAAAAGGGGCCCTTCTTGCAATACTCAGATACTCCTTAGAAAAAGCGCAGGGAGCACCATTCTCTGGCATTTCTTTAGTAAAAGGGATGAGGAGGCACCAGTCTCCAGTAATTTCTCTCTGGAGAGAAGAGAGGTGCTTGAAGTCCCAAATTTCTCCTTTGGTTGAGAGGACACACATGGCAGGTATTTCCCAAGTTATCTTCAGATATGAAGACGAGGAGCAGAAAGCCCCTAGGGCTCCTCAGGCAGGGGCAGAAGAGGACGTGACCACCAAAAGTGTTCAATTGAGGCAGGCGATGCTCCCCACGTACTCCTCGAGAAAGGCAGTAAATCTGGGGCCTTGATTTCCCCAAAATTTGCCTATTAAAGGAGTCAGGAGCCCAAGCCTCAGGTTTTCTTAGAAAAGGGAGGTGGGGGTTCAGAATATACAAAATCAGCCTTATCCTGGCGATTCTCCTGAGAAAAGTGGGCAAGGCAAGAACCTCCAAGATTCTCTTCAGAAGAGGGGCCAGGGGTAAGATTCCTGAAGGTTCTCCTCGGAAGTGGGGCCAGGCAGAGAGCCCCGAAGACTCTCCTGGGAACGGGGGGTCAGGGGCAAGAATCCCCAAGGCGCTCCTCAGAGGAAGGTCGAACCCACAACTCGAGTGAGACAAGAGCACAGGAGAAACGAACCCCCCGGGGAACAAGGCCGGGCCACGGCTCCAGGCTCCTAAGAGCGCGCCTCCCACGGCCCCGCCCACCGCCCGGCGTACTCGCTCGCTCCACGCCCGCCCGGCCCAGGCCGCCTCCGGTGCATTGTGGGTGGGGCGCCCCTGCTGAGCACTGCGGGGAACCCCCTGCCCAGCTAGTTGTCGGCCGCCGGGAGGCCCAGCCGAACCGCCCTCTGGGGTCCGAGCGAGCTGGCCACGGATTGACGCGTCCCCAGGCCCCGCCCCCCGCGGCATTCCCGCCCCGATGCTGAAGCCCCGCCTCCGCAGGGCTCTGACTGGCCCTGAGGCCCGCTCCACTCTACCATTGGCAGGCCGCCTGTCAGTCACTCAGTCCCACCTCCTCGGGCCCGCCCAGGCCGCCGGCGCGATCCCGAGGGCGAGCCGGCCAGTGCGCTCATTGGCTACCGGGCCCTGTCCGTCGCGAGGCTAGCCACGCCCCCCGTGGGCGCGGATCCCGGGAGCCCCGGACGGACCTCATTGGCCTGCGGCGCCGCCACTCGGCGAGACGCGCCCGAACACGGAAGTGTGCGAGGCGAAATCTGCCTAGCAACCGGGGAAGCCGGGCTGCGAAGCGGGCAATTTCAGTGTGAGACGGAGAGGTTGTACCGAGCGGTGGCTCCAAGCGCGGCGCGGCGGCTCCTCCCGCCCGGGGTCAGGGCCCCGGCGCGCGCACGCGCACCCCTGCCGCCCGAGCGCGCCTCGCGCCGCCCGCGCAGTCGGTCGGTCGTCCGTCCGTCGTCCTGTCGCCGCCGCCGCAGCCGCCACCGCGGGCGCCACCTGAGGGAGCTGCCGCCGTGGGACCCGAGCGGACCGGCCCCGACCTCGCCCCCGGAGACAGCTCGGGGCCCAGCAGCTGCCTGCGGAGGCGCCGAGCAACTTCGGTGAGTGAGGGGCCGGCGCCGCTGGTGGCGGGTCCCTGGCTTCCGGTGCCCCGGGCTCCTCCGGGGCTTCCGCTTCTGCGAGGGGACCGCCTCCAGTGCGTGGACCCCCTTGTCTGCGGAGACACGCTTCTCGGAGGGAACCCCCCACTTCTGAGGGGGATTCCGCCTCTCCGAGGGATTCCCTTCTCTCAGGGACCCCGTCTCTGTGAGAGACCCTACTTTTCTGAGGGCCCTTGGCCCCCTTCTTTTTTGAGGGAAGTCCCCTTCTCTGACGGATCCTCCACTTTTCCGAGGGCCCTCACCTCTCCAAGGGACCTCATCTCTGTGAGGGCCACCCCCCAAGTCCTCCGGAAGCGTGGGATCCCCTGTCTTTCTAGAAATCCCCTACTTCCCCAGGGGACCCCACTTCTCTCTGGATACACTCCTGCTCCTAGGGGACCCTCTCCTTCACTTCTCTAGGGGACCCCCACCTATCTGAGGAGACCGCCCTGCCTTTTCAGGGACCCCCCCCCACATTCTCTGAGGATATCCCAGCTTCTCTGAGGTGCTGTCCCACTTTTCTGGTGTGTCCCCCGTTTGCCCTTGCTGTTTGAAGGTGTCTCCTACTTTTCATAGGTCCCTTTTCCCCGTTTCTGAGATGCTTTCCCTGCTTTTCTGTCCCCACTTATTTGGATGACCTCCTCCCAAACGTCCCTCAATTAATCTAAGGTGTTCCTGCTTCTGTCAGAAGCCTTCTTCTAGGAGGTGTTTTCCACTTTCTGAGCTCTCTCTGCTTTCGATGGGACATCCTTCTTTTTGATAAATGCCTACACTTGAGGCCCCCCACTATTCTGAAATGCCCATATATCTGACTGGATCCTTAGTTTTTTTGAGGAAAAGTTTTCCATTTTTCCAAAATATTTTTCATTTTGGGGGGGGTTTCCTACTAATCTATGGATGCTGTAATGTTTGGAGGGGTCCCTGGCCTCTCCAGAGGTTCTCCCCCTAACGTGAGATGTCCCACTCCAGTGGGCTGTCAACATCTCTGAAGTGTGCCTCTACTTTTCCAAGATATTCCCTCTCCTGAAGGGAAACATAGTGGATTTCTTCACTTCTCTGAGGGGTCCCCTTGCATTAAGAGGGTTTTCCCTCTCTCTTGCCTGAGGACATGTCACCTTTCCTGATATTTTCCTCTTGATTCTCTAAGTAAGAAACTTTTCCTTCATTTCTCCTTCAAATAAGGAAACTTTAAGTTTTTCTTATTTCTCTTTGTGGCACCCACTTTCCTCCATTCTGGAAGGAGAGACCAAAAATGGGTCACACCTTCAGTCTTTCTTGCCAGGTCGGATGTCTTCTCTGAACTTTAATCTCAGCTTCCAGAGACCTGGAGGATTTTGTGGCTGGAAGGGAAATTGGGAGATAGGCAAACAAACAAACAAACAAACAAACAAACAAACCCCCCACAAACCCACACCAAAAAACCAGTTTTGTCTTTTAAGATCTGCTAGATTGGGGTGGGGCAAGAGCTGTTGCCAGATGACCACCTTGCTTACTTTGTTTTTTAAGTCATGAGGCCACCTCTGTGTTTTCAGGCCAGTATAGAGGGAGGAGGGACAGAGCTGGAACATTGTCTGCCCATTATCACACTGTCAAGCTGTGGGACTGATCTACTTCCTGTCCCATGCCTTGGTCTTCCCTCTGTATAGAGTAACTCACCGCCCCCCCCCAAGATAAAGAGGGGGGAGAAAAAACACTCCAGGTTTTTCTGCTGCATTTTCTCTCTCTAGGCCCTTTGATTTACCCCTTGATCTCTAGAGGCTCCTCAGTTTGTGGGCCACTCTGGTTTGAAAGGCAGGGCAAGAAGCAGGAAATGGGTCACCTTAGATCCAGGAAGGGTGGAAGGGAGGCAGGAGAAAGGGGGGGGGTTGACTTTATTTCTCTAAGTTCTAGGTGATTTCAGCCTGGCCCAAAGGAAGTTTTTTTCTTGGCTTTTACAAATCTCGTGTACTTTTTTTAATGGCCCACCCTGGATTCCAAGTTCACTCCAGCAACTAATTTTATCTGCTTTGCCGAATGCAGAGCTCTCTGGAGCCCAAATAGATGAATGCTGGCATTGAGAGATGGTCCAAAGGACAGGAATGAACTCAGTTTGAAACCTGAGTAACTTGTAACTACTTTGTGTCCATGCACTGAGTTTCAGGCTAAAAACGTGGAAAGGAGGTTCCTGAAGTGGAGTTCTGATATATAGGCTGAACTGTTTGGTTTAGTGTTTCAAGTTCTTCCCTCTGACTACTAAAACTGCAGTTCACTTTACAGTTTGACTTAAGGCTGTCTCTCTTCTGTTCACTTCCATCTGGGTCTTGCTTAATTTGAGTCCTTTGTGAAGACTCCTGCGAGGCTATAATTTGAGTTCTAAATCTGTCGGTGGACCATGTGGACACAAGTTTCAACTCGAGCTATTTTCTTCTGTGTAGAAGTGCTTGGAGAGTTTCCTGGGCCCTCTGCTCCTAGGGTAGTCAAGTCCAGGCAAGAAGTTGCTACAGACCTCGTTACTCTCCTACTGCCTCTTCCTGGTCAGCCATAGGCACTGCCCTGAAGGGCAGAGGAAAGATGATGGGAAGCTCAGGGCTTAAGGTGTCCCAAGATAGGGCAGAGAAGTACTGGCACATATCTGTTATTTTAAATAAAACCCATAGGACCAGCAAGGTAGGGTGTAAGAAAGGGAAGGGGGAGCTTTGAAGTCATAAGGACTTGATTCAGATTCTGGGTCTGCCTTTCCTAGTTGTGTGGACTTAGACAAGTTATGGCACATTACTAAATATTTGAGGGGTCACATCTATGTAAATGCGTGTGACGATACAGATAGGAAGTACTTCTTACCCATATGAATGAATGAATCTCAGATAATGAACGGAAGATGGCCAGCACAGTGCCTAACACATAGTTGGTGTGCAATAAAAGTTGGTTGTTGTGTTCAGGAGACGAGGGTTCTGGCCTTCACTCACATACCAAGAAGCACTTGACATTCTGCCAAGGCTAAATATGCCCAAAGAGAAAGAAACTTGGTGTCTCTTGCAAAGCCCACTGCCCTCATGGGTCTCATAGCATTTTTTTTTTTGTGTTCAGATAGCAGATGTGACATGTATTTGCTGTGTGGCAGGCATTTGTGTTTGCCTTGGCTTTGACTTCTCTCTCTGTAAAATGGGGTAATTTATGAGTTAAGGGCAAGTAGGGAGATGTATTATTATAATTAGACCACAGGCAAGATAGAAGATTATAATAAACTTGAAGAATTGTGGGAAGAAAATAAGAGGAGAACCATAAACCTAAAGGGTTATGTCTACATTTTGGGACTGCTTGAGTGAGTGATATGTAGCAGTTACCTGGTGAATGATCTTTTACATATTAGAACTTTGAAAGAAGAACTGTGTTTTTAGGGTAATGGATCAGATTTTGGGACAAAAGACTGGGAAAGTGATGTACAAAGGCATTTGACGCCAAACAATAATAGTATATTGAGACAGCCAGTGTGTGGCTTAGTGCCCATGAGGAGATCAGAATTCACCTTGAGCTCCCAGGATAGAGCCGTGGAGATGCTAACTCTGCCTCAAAGGTGGGCAGAACAGTTTTCTCTTCTCTCTTTTCTTTTCTTTTTTCTTTTTGAGAGGATTCTTTATTATCAATTAGTGAAAGCCCTACAATCAGGGCCATGAGTTGGGCTCAGCCTTTTTCACTTATTATTGTGGGGACAGGTGGCATTTACTGCTTATAGGTAAAACCTAGGGGGTAATGGTGAAAATCTGAGCTAGACCCTAACTAAGCTGCTCCCAAATTTGAAGAAAAAGGTTCTCTTCTCCACCCTTGAAATATTCTTACTCTTCCCGTTGTCTTCCTCCTCCTCCTCCTCCTCCTCCTCCTCCTCCTCCTCCTCCTCCTCCTCCTCCTCCTTTCTCTCTTTCTCTCAGCTAACACACACACAAAGGTGACTTTACTATTGAGGTCAAGAACTACACCAACCAATATTAAATTTCTCCTAATTCTTTTAAGGACAGTTATTCCATTATATGAGAAAGGAGCAAAGTTTGTTATTTTTAATATATAAAAAATAAGGCAAACAACTTTAAAGGGATCACTGTGCCTTTTGAAATTATGCTGTTTCTCTTGTGTGCCACAGACTTCACTCTGGTAGATGGTGGCGCCACTACCAAGTCTCTTTTATCTAACAGGAAGTTTTTAAAACTTTTTTTTGAATTAATAGATCCTTATAGCACTAAAAACCCTTGGATAGTTAGAAAGGATATTGATCTAGGTACATTCATTAGATGTAATGTAACATGGTTATCCGTTGGTGGGCGGCTCTAAAAGGCGTGCGGGTCCCAGCATTGCCCAGCTTCTAACCCTGGACGATAAACTGTTGATTTATATAACTGAAATAGCTAGGGAAGTCAGGGTTTCCTTCCTGTCAGAGACAGCACAGGGGGCATTAAATCCCTGTGGGATCTCAAGGATAAGAATTTGACCTCTTTTGGAACTGAGAAATAACTACTGTATGGAGTTCCATCCAAATGAATGGATGGTGTTATTTTTAATTTCTAGTGTTAAGTTTAGCTTTATCTTTTGCAGCCTGGCTGCCTTTGTTTATACTGGAGCATTGTTTTAATACAAATTTATTCCTCCAAACTGGTCTATAAGGGACGTTCAAACTCTCAAGTAAGGGCTTTACTTACCATAAATTTTCTATGTGCCCATAAGGTGTGTTTGTTTTCTTTTTTTTTTAAGTGCAACTTAAATTGGATTGAAAAATAGAAAGTGTTAAATCTTCTGGCTCATATAACTTCCTATGCCAGCAAATTACTCAGCAATGTTTGTGTGCCTACTATGTGCCAGGTGTATCATGCTGGATGCTGGGAGCCTAGCAGTGAGCAAGATAGATGCAGTAGGCCTTCAAGGAGCTTACATACCAGTTGCAGACAAGTAAACAAAAAATGAAAGAATATCACAGGGCTTCCGTGGGGCTATCTCTGGATGTTGGGAGTTTGGGGTGGAGTTTCTTGGAAGTTTAGAAGTGAAACCTCACTACTCTTCTCATTTCCTCACTGGACTCCTTGCTTCTGTTTCCTCCCTCTAAAAGGAGGCAGAAATTATGGCATTTTCCTGATTGATTGTTGGCTGTTGGCATTAGTTGACCCACAATGACTGTGGCTTTAATTTTGGAGAAAGGAAAGAGTCTGAGATCGTTACTGCCGGGAGCATTTTCAGCTTTGCTTTTCCTGAAGTTGGTAGCAGTGTGTTTTTGGAATCCTGTGGCATTTCTTCATGGCAGTACATATTATGCAGAGGTAAACAGCTCTGAAAGCCCTTCTTGCTTAGCTTAAAATCTATAAAAATTTCAGACAAGGGGAGTGCTTGGCTGTTGTTTATGGCATAGGAAAAATGACATTTCAAATAGATGAGATGGCCTGCTATGTCATTTATTGGTAAGTTCTTGGTGAACAGAGTTCCCTCTGTCCTATGGTTCCCTCTTACACTGGGTTTGGGCAAGTGTTATTTTGACTTTCTTATGTTGTGGCCGAGATTTGATGTTAGTCCATATAGGTCAGTTATGTGACAGGTGCTTTTCTTCAGTAAGTGTATTGGTGAGGGAGCCAAAGAGCTGGGGCGGGGGGGATACTCATTCAGGGAACAGGTTCCAGGGAAGAAGGAGGGTATTATAAAGAAAATTTCTGGTTACTCTGTCTTTCTATTTTCTTCCACCCAAGTACTGACTTTGGAGGTAAAGAGGCAGGCCCAGGCCAAAAGTGGGCATGAACAAGTAATGCAACTGTGCGTGTGACTGGGCTCCCACCTCTGGGCTCTGCTGTCCTTGGGAAGTGAATGCTTGCTCCTTCCTCCCTTCCTGTTCCCCCACCCGCCAGGCTGAGTTCTTGGGCCCCATTTTGGGCATAGAAAACACATTCAGGTTTTCACTTTTTTCCTTGGAAAGTTGCTTTGTCAGTGTTGGGAGCTACCAGAGAACCTGCATTTGGCAGTTCTGGGATCTCAGCTAATGTACCTACAAACTTGGTACTCTGGCAGAGAGGCTAGCCGGATGATTTCCTTTTGCATTGTTAAAGTGTTCCCTGCAGAGGAGCTTGCCAGTAGAGGGATCTCTGGAGATGTGTATAGAACTTGAAGCAGACAGCAGATAGGTCTTTCTGCAAGAGTATGCTCTTGAAGAATGGTTTGCTGTATTTGTCTTCATTGCTTTATAAAAGTACCATGGGAGGCCCTATGTACAGTAGAAACTTTAGAGCCAGAATGCCTTGGGTTTGTATCCACGTTTCACTGCTTGCTGGCTCTGTGACCTCAGGAAAGTGGCCTACCTGCAAGTAGCCTCAGCTCTTTGAGCCTCAGTTTCCTCATTTGTGGGGTAGGGATGGTAAGCATGATGCGAGGTGCCTCATAAAAGAATTGTAACAGAATCGGATCAAGGTTTCTCTCAAGGTTGATACCCAGGTTTGGACAGCTACCTGTGGCAGTTAGTACTGCCCAAGAGCAGACCAGTTCACATTGAGGCCATAGGCTGCTGTGCATGACCAAGGGCTGGTAATCTAGAGGTTCCTGGGTTGGCTGATTTTTCCCAGTGAGTTCCTGCAGTTCATTGTAGCCTTACACTGGGTGTACTTGCCACATGGCCTTCGGTGCATTCTGAAGCGTAACGGGGTAACTAGGAAAAAAGCTCAACCTTGTGCTCTGTGTGACTGCAGTATGCACTAGCAAAAGCCTCACGTTTGAGGATGATAGAAATATTCATTTAACTTGCTAAGAGTCAGACACCTGACTGGACACAGGAGCTAATGGGCCACTAGGAAAAGAAAAGTATATGAACTTGTTAGTATAGTGAAGTGCTGCAGTTAGATCAGGGAAGGAGGAGATGATTTAGAGGGCCAGCAAAGGAAGGGGTGATGGAGAGAGGTACTTGTTAGTAAGTGGCTAAACATTCTGGGGAGAAGAACAGCATGGACATAGGCAGGGATCTAGAGGTGAAAAATAGCCTGGTGATTCCCTTGACCTGAGGAGGGTATTTTTGTCTAAAAGTCAGAGTTTGAACTGGGTACCTTTCCTAAGTAAACCCAAAGTTAGCTTCAAAGGTAGTGTATCACAATAGGATTCAAGATTAAACTCTAAATATATTTAAATTGAGCTCTCAGTAAGCATTTTTCAATCAGAAACCAATGATGGCCAGTGAAATTAGACAATCTAGACTCTCTTTGTAATGGCATACACTCTACATGGAGTTTAATCTCTTAAGGAGTTTCAAGAAAAAAGATTTTGGGGGCTGCTTCTGGCTTTTTTTTTTTTTCCCTTTGAGAATTGTCATCGTTCAAGCAGTTCTAAAATTCTTAACATAGCAGAACAATTTTTTAAATTGCATGGCATTTTTAAGATTTAGGCTTTATATTTATATTTATAAAGTTTTCAAGCTTTATATTTAACCTCTCAAAATATCTCTATTGAAGGTTGACTTTTGATCTAATTTTGAAATAAAGATCTTACTCTGCTCAAACCAGGAGTTGGTAAAATATAGGCCTGACTAGGAAAGCACACAGAAGGGAATGGTGTTTGTTATCAAGCTGGGAAGGGAAAATCTAGGAAGACCTGCCACCTATTTTTCTATAGTGAAATGCTGGGTAGTAGGGGAGGAGGGAGAGTAACTAACCATCATATTAGGAAAACTTTTGGGAGAAATGTTATCCCTCCTTCCTATGTTAAGTTGGAAAATCTGCCATTTAACAACTGGGGAGAGGGATGTGAACTGGATGCCAAGGTTTTAAACATGTTTTTCTTCATGCCTAAACCAAGGATGTTAATTAGCAGACTGATGATGTGACTAACACTCTTTGCTAAGCAGGTTTGAATGGGTTGATCTGACTTAAAACTGTCACATAACCTTTTTTTTTCTGGTAGTTTTCTGATTTTTGTCCTTCTAATTCTTTAATTCATAGAACACGTGGTTTACTTACTAACTTTTAAAGACTTAAAATTGATGTAAGTTAGGTGGGCATTTTTTTTGGTAAGCCATGTGTAGATACAAAAGAGAAATTCCTTGCCAACTGGTGACACATGTAGATGAAGACAGAGTGAGAGATACACTTCCGGTTCACAATGATACTTCTGAGCAGTTCGTATTTAACTCTTAAGGGAAGCATTTGTGTTTAGAACCTTGTAGTAGTAAGACATTAGGGCCACACCACAGACTAACTGCAGATAGAGCCTGGACTCCATATTGCACAAACATGAAGTTGTTCAGAATTGTGGTTAGAAATTATACTCAAAACAAAGCACAAACACATTGACAAAGTGGCCTGTCTCCAGAGAGCTGTGTTCCAGAGAGCTTTTCAGCATACATGACAGGGATGGGGCAAACAGGTGCTGATATGTTTCCCACAAACTCCTAATCAATGTAAGGCTGTGACTTAAAAAATGGCATTTGTTGTAGCAGCTGTAATGCATCAGGAATATTGTATTTTTCATAGAGAATCACTGTAATAGTCCCTTGAACTATCTCTAGTCCTTGAAAAAAGTACCAAAATTATCAAAGTACTAAGGAAATCAGATTCACATAGAAATGAATCTTTTCCTTTCTTTTCCCAACCAATTGCTTTGTAATCTCACCATGTGAACGTAAATTTAGGGTGAAATTAGAAACTTTAAAACAATCATCTCTTAGACATTGTGGTTATTTTGTCCCTAAATTCAGTGAAAACAGTTTTAGACTTTTAGAGTATTAAAAATGCAGAGTATGGAGAGTGGTCAGTGCTCTTGTTCATAAGGGTACTTAAAAAAAAAAACTTGGTACACTTGAATGTGTACACTGTTTATTCTTTAGAGAGCTTCTCAGAAAACAAGTAGATCTGCTTAGCTTGTGGATTTAAATATTTGACAGTTCATTATGTGTTTTGAGAGAGAAAAGCATCTAGAAAGTTTAAAATATAATGAATCTATTCTTTTTCATCCCTTTCTGCCCCAAAGCCCCCACACTCTAGGTGTAGCCAGCTTGGCCTTTGCCTCTGCTGCTCTGGATGCCTCAGATGCTCATCCGTTAGCTGGCTCAAATGTCACATCCACAAAGATTCCCTGGACCCTTCCTCAGGCAGTGGAGCAACCCCTTCCTCTGCTATTTCTTATCCTTTCCTATGAATGCATGTTATGCATTGAAATCATTCTGTGTCTTTCAGTGCCACCAGCCTGTGAACTTCTGGAGCTGGTACCTTTAGGCTCCTCAGCCTGCAACACTCTTGGGATGAGTGGTCTTAGTTCTTAATCAATCACTGTTTAATCACATAAGACATTTAAATTTTGCCCACCAGAAACCTTAAAGAAATTTCCTTATTAAAAACAAAAAAGTACAGTACCTTAAACATTCAGTAGGTGATGCTACTCCTTGTTAGTTAGTTTCATACTATTGTGAAGCCTTTGACCAATTTCTTCTATTAAAGAGGACATGAATTCAGATTTTGGCCCACATTTCTTTTCTTCATCCCTCTGTTGTGCAGGAATAGGCTCAGATAGTGTTTAGAAGTTTATCTAATAGTACATTAGAAAGATAATTAGAATATTTTTTGCAGTGGTTAGGGTGGAAGGAGACTTAGCTATTAGCAAGGATCTGGTCAATGAAGGATATGAAATTTAATGAGGATTTGGAAGAAAATTTTGTTTAACTAAATAACCAGTATTTTTAAAGTATTATACTAACTGGTACTTGTCAGTATTGACTTCCTTGTTCTTAGGCAAGAGAAAGCTTCAAAAAAACATGATTCTAGTCTTAGTTGTCTCAGTTTCTTCAGCTTTATAATGGCATCTAAAGGTGATTGCATCATATTTCATAATCACCTCGCTGAACTATTTGCTGTTTAGTCCAGTAATAGGTTCTGAGGCAGCAGGGTCTTGAGTTCAAGCAGCCTTATCATTTGCTCTCTTGAGCATCGGGGACCCCAAATGGGCCTGGATTCGCTGTCCCTTTTACATCTACACATGTATCTTTATCACAAAAATAAACCTTGTAACTATTTCATCCCACCCCTACCCCTACTTTCTCAGCTGGAGAGGTTGGCACTGCTCTCTGGAGCAGCCCACCTGTCACTGCTGTACACCTCAGTGTCATTAATATGTTGCAGCTGATGCCTCCCTCTTTAAAACAGAATGGTTGTCACCTTGGTGACTCACAGGGCTTGCCAGCTCAGCCTTTGGAATCCCTACATCTGTCTCAAATCTTGAGTCTCCCACCTGGCCACACTTTCTTTGCTTTGTTTGTAGTTAATTAAGTTGGCATTAATCAAAACCCAGGTGAGGAGCAGTGAGGTAATATTTTGTTTGTATTGCTTTAACATACATCATCTGATTAATCGCTATACAGTAAAGCAGTTCTCAAAACATCCAGGTGCCGAATTAGATGTTAGAAATTCTGGATATTTGCTTTAACTTATCCTTTGCACATTGGATCAGGGAACTTCCTGCATTCCTATATCAAGTCACCTGTTTGAATATAAGACTGTTTTTATTTGGTTTTTGAATTTGAACATTTAAATTTCTTTGTAGCAAAGTAAATTGCTGACAAAAGCGGGTCAGGGAATGTGTTTGAGGATTAACACTTTGTATTTTGTATCATTTTTAGTTTGAGGAATGCTTCTTTTTTGACCCAGGGGTTGTTGTGCCAGATGTTGCATTAAGCAGCTGGAAGATTTTTTGAGTGGGGCGGAGGTGTGTGAGGTGGAATCAGTGACAAAAAGTTGCCAATTATATATGGAAGTCAACACAGAATTAAGATGGGCTTTTTTGAACTTCTTGTTGAGGAGGGAGCACATAGCAGAAAAACAATTTTATTTGTAAAACTTGTTCTACATTACATGTATTTCAAGTTTGGGGTCGGAATTACATTCTCTTTAAAAATGAAATAGAGTAGAAGATATCAGAACACATTGCAAGTGGTGAAGATGTTTGGTGAAACTTGTTTCTTTGTTTGAATATGTATTAGGAAGTGTTATAAAAAAACTGAAAGCCACTATTCAGGAGTCTAGGTGTTTCATCATGAATTACTTGTTTTAACGTGGAAAAAGAACATGAAAAAGTCTTTTTTGGTGGTTCTTCAGAACCTAATCTTGATATTGAGAACCTTCTTGTGCTATTTTATTTTCCCTTTTGAAACTGTGTTCCGCTTTATGTAGTTAAACATTTCCAAAGCTCATGTCCTCTCTCAGGTTAGGCTGTTTCGCGTGTTTCCTTCATGCTATTGGATAGGGAAGCATGCAGACTTGCTTTCTTGCGGGGGAGGGGGAGGCAAGTTACCTTCTCTTAGAGGCATTGGGGCAGAGTTGGAGGTAACTGGAGAGGGAGCGCCGTCAACCCCAAGTGTCTAGAAGTGGGTGGGTATGAAGCTTACTTCATAGAACTCTTTTCATTGAGCTGGAGAAGTGATAGTTAAGCCGATCCCCGGATCCCAGGGAGGGGAGCTTCTGTGTGAGGACCCCACTAGCGTGGCATTGACTTCGGTTTTCAGAAGCAGCTGAGTAGTAGCCAGCTCCAGGTCGCGCAGCTCAGCGGCAGCGAGGCCAGCAGTGAGAGAGAGCGTCGCGAGCGCATCGTGAGTCAGCCTTGGGCGCGGCCAGCCGGCTCTGCGGCGGGTGAGCTGGCGGCGACCCCTCGACTCTGCGCAGGGAACCCGCCCGGGCCCGCGTGGGAAACCGACGCGCGGAGCAGGGCGTAGCGTGGAGCATGGTTGGGAGGGCGGCGCTTCCGGGGCGGGGCCGGCCGGCACGACCCCGCCCCGCACGGCCCCGCCCTTCACACCGAGGCCCCGCCCCAGGCTGCTCGGCCCCGCCCAGCCGGGCGCGGGCGGGCGGCGTCGCCTTTAAGAGCTCCCCGGTGTTTTGGGGGCCGCGGGCCGGGCGCGCTGACCTGGTGCGCATGTCCCGGGCGGTGACGCCGGCGCCGGGCTCCATGTGTGCGGCCGAGGGGCGCATTATCTGGCCGGCGGCGCGGGCGGGAGGGCGGACCGGCGGAGCGAGCGCCGCGGGCCCGGGCGGCCCCACAGGCGGAGCGAGCGCGCGCGGCCCGGCGCCCCCGACCCTTCGGTCCCGCGGGCGACCCCAGCCCCACGGTTCTGCGAACCCGCGCGCTGACCTAGGGCCCGGCCGGCCCGTGGCCCGGTAAGTTCCGGACTAAACTTGGCGGGGGGGCGGGGGCCGGGAGCCGGGCCGCGAAAGCGCGGTAGAGACTGGAGCGGCCGGGTCGTGCGGACCGCGCAGAGTCCGGGGGGTCGTGGAGGGACCCTCGCGTGAGCGTGGAAAAGTGAGGGCGAGCGAGTTGTACTCCTTGTAATCTGGGAGCGTGTTCCTCGCGCTATCCTGGAAAGTTCCGCGCTCCGACGCCGCCCGTGCACGTGGGGGCCGGGACGGGCGGGGGTCCGGGAAAGTCGCGGCGTCGCCTCTGTACGTCCTGCGCTTCCTCCCGGGCTGGGGAGGGGCCGGGCCGCGAGGCGCCGCTTCGGAGCGGCGAACACTGGCGGGGCTGGGGGGCGGCGGGGGGCCGAGGCACGTGGGCGCAGGGGCGGGGGTCTGGGCGCTGGGCGGGGGTCCCGGGCGGGCCGGGCCGAGGCGCTGGACCCCGTGGCGGCGGCGGCGACGGATCCCGTGTCAGAATAAGAGTCCCCGCGCGCCCACGCCTGCAGGGCCGGCCCTCCCCCTGCTCTCGCCCTTCCTGCCTGACCCCCGGGAGCCGCGGGACCCTTCCCCCTCTCTGGGCTTCAGCCCTTCACAAGGCCCTGCACTTTAAATTTACCTCTCCATTTAGGCAGTTGCTGTATTGATTTATTTTTTCCCACCTGGAATGGGTCGGCATCAGTGACTAGACAGCAGCAGCTGGCCTTTTAAAGGGATTATTGCCAAGAATCGGAATTGATCACTTCAACAAGGAAAGGCTTATGGGCAGGGCCCCAGCCTAGAGCGTTACTGACACTTGGTGTGTGAGCACACACGGGGACCCAGAAATGAATGAGGACCCCTCCCTAGGGAACTGAATGACAACCCTTAGGTGCATGTTCCTGCCTTGCTCTGGGAATTTTGCAAGGACTGCTTAATTTTGTGTATCTGACTTAACGTCTTTAGGTATGGAGTTCATCTTACCTTAAGAGCTTTGGGTTCTTTAGATCAAAGTCCGGGTGAGTCACTTGAGCGTTTAGTTTTCTCTCTTCATCACCCTTTTACTTCTTTCAGTTTTCTTGGAGTTCACAGTACTTGTTATATCTCTGGTTCTGTGTGTCCATTTTACACAGTGACACCTTCTGGCTGTGGCAGCACAGAGAACCTGACAGACAGACAGACAGACAGACAGACTTCTGTGCATTTGTTTCAGTCTTGTTGATATTTTTCTGCTGGTAGTGGTTGCAAGTTTTCTTTTAAGTTAGATTATGTGAAATAATTTTTACTAGCACCCAGTCAGTATCAGTATGATCAGTATGTAAGATTAGTAGTTTGTTAGACCTGACAGCAAGCTGAGGAAGAAGCCTAATAGATCCCACTAGCCCCCCCCACTCCCATATTTCAGTGCCTACTGTATGCCAAGCTCAGTGTACAGATGTCTTCAGTGTCAGTAGTAATCTGATGAGGTGAGAGGAGTGCAGTCTTCACTTTACAGGCGAGGAAACTGAGGCTCCTGGAGGCTAGGCTGCTTGCCCGAGTCCTCTGAGTGATGGAAAGACAGAGCTGGCCTTGAACTTACCGTATGGGGCACCAGAGTCCAGGAATGTTCTTGTATGCAAACCCAATGTGTGAGCATTTCTTGGGAGCTCCTGAAACACAAGGTCATTTACTTGTCCAGGCTCCAGTGCACCTCTGCTTGGAGGTATGGGATGACCTGGTGACACTATTATAGCCATGCACTGTTGCAGAGTTACCAGCTGGCCTTTAAGGAGCGAAGCCACAGTCACCTCTTTGCATACGCTTCCTCAGTTTCCAACCCATAAAAGTTGGCTCATTTCTAAAGGAAGCAGTTTAGAATGAGAATTTTGAGAGTGATTGCTAGACTTCTGTACTCACTCCCCCACCCTTCACCTTTCATCCCTTTATTCCTCTCCTGAGATTCTGAAGCTGGTTTTTACAGAGGATTGCCTCTCACCTCAGATGTGGTATAGAGAGTGAGATGGCTTCTATATCACTCACTGATTTGGATGTATTGTTATTTCCACTCAGATGACATCATTTTTTTTTTAATGTCAAGTCATCTTTGTTAATGCAGTATCATTTGGCAGATCCTACAACCTAATATTTTGATAGTGAGGAAAGAAATAATGCTACTCTTGGTAGGAAAAATCTTGGAAGGGTTTGTACTAAAATGTCAACATCAAAGCTCTTGATTATGATTAGCAGTAGTTGGGGAAAAAAACAAAACTTTGGGATATTTGTATACTTTTTAATTTTTTAAAAATAAAATAAGGAACATTTTTATTTGAGTAATAAAACACATTTTAAAGACTCCAGTTCTCAATTTTTCTGTAGCTTTTCTCACTTGTTTTGCATCATTTATTTTGTGAATTTCTGGCATTGCAAGTAGTGTTTTCTGGATTGATTGATTTAATAAGTATCAGAATTTGTACTGTGCCTCCAGCACTGTGCTAGGAATCTCTGCTCAGTGGAGTTTACAGTGAGATTAGTGGGAGAGAAATCATAATCAGATAACCATGGGGAAACTTATAAGGGCTAAAGAGAGAAGGACACCTGGTGAACAAGACTCAGAGGATCCTTCCTCCAACTGGAACCAAAGGACAAGTATGAGCTGTGTAAGTAGGTAAAAAGAAGGGAGAGTGTTTCTGGCAAAGAGTGCTTGGAACTGAAAGAAGATTGCCGTGGTCAGAGCAGAGAGAGAGCAAGAGAGACATGAGGAAGATGAGATTCAGGGTCAAGGGGGTCTAGGATTTATTTCGAGAGCAGTGGGATCCCATCGAAGCGGGTAAGGAGAGATCTAGGGACCAGTGTGGGGTGTTAAATCTCAGCCATGACCTAGTTGGGCCTTAGATAGCAGACAACTGAAGGATGCTCCTGAAGGACATGAGTGGGAAGGTAGCAAAGCCATTATGAAATGTTGGCATTTTCTGGTGTTCATTCTCTTGGGAGAAAATAAGAATGACCTGCAGAGTCTTGAATATATTAAGTCCCAACAGAGACAAAAATATACCCTTACCACTGAGTTCAATTGAGGATCGTGAGTATGCTAACCTCTAAAAGCATGGACAGTCTAAGTACTTGTCTGGAGAAACTACCTCCTTGGACTTGGGTGTTTCTGTGCTATCAAATGGAATGACCAAGGCTATTTTCCCTAGACATTTTTCTGCCTGATATTTGAGATTATGCTTGTGTAGAAAACTAGGAAGATTATGAAATGGGTGAGGTCTTCATGAGCAGTTGTCCTGGGGTAACAGAGCATCGTTAGGATTTCCTTGTAACAGTGTCAGGTCAGGAAGTGCGGCAAAACCAGAAGAACGAGTTGGCAGTGTCATAGTTTGAGGCTTACAGAACTGTGCTGCCTGCTAAGTGTGGTTGATTGTTAGAATGGATGTTCTTGAAGTATTTGTTTTAGTAGGTGAGTTAGACTGCCTGGCCTTAGCTTGCTGTTCTTTTAGGTAACAAAACTTATTTTATGTCCTAACTACAAAGTTACGTTTTGACTTGAATTAGAAAGGCGGCATGGAAAGAAGGTTGAGATAAGCAGGGGACCTGAAGTGGTGGTAGTGAGGTGAAAATAGTGAGACTGGTGTTCTTAGAAACAAAAGTATCAGCTGGAGGTAGACCCTGCACACACATGGATTCTGGCAGATGTATCCAGAACTTTATAGTCAAGAGGAATGTCAGATTATGGGCTTCTTGCCCCTCCCCTCGCTTTGCAGGCTGTATTTGTGACCTCTTTTTGTCTGATGAAAATGTAGGTTAGTCTTTTAGAAGACAAAGGAATTTAATAGGATACTTGGAGGTAGCCTTAGGAAGTAACTGAGAATTCACCAGAATGTGGAGAAAGGGTCCTTGCAGCTTCTCAGTTCTCTACATCCACTTTATCGCTCTTGATCCTCACAAAGTTACCTGTTTCACAGGTGAGTTTGTCAGAGATCCTGCTTTCCTGTTCAGTTCTTGGGTTATTTATATGAAAGGACTGAAGACTTGAAATCCATCCTGGGAACAGAAAGGCCAGCATCTGAGATAGGATGTGCTGGCAGAGGGTGACCAGAACCCGAAAGGGGTTCCCAGCAAGTTGAGGCACCAATTTGGGGAAGGTATGAGGTTGTGGGACTTTGAGGCTGTTTACTATAGCTGCAGCTAAGGGCTGGGAGGAGGAGGCAGTGTGGGATTGGAGAGAAAGTGTACATTCGTTTGAAGTTGAAGACTCCTGCAGCTCTGTTTTTAGACCCCACATTACCTGACCTGCCTTGCTGGTGAGATTTTTTGTTTTGAACCTTCAAACTTAATTCAGCTTAAATGAGATGATGCTTTTGAGCACACTTTAAATAATACTGCTGCAAAATAGTGGCCAGCCAGCTCCTGCTGGTGCCAGGTAGGCCACTCGAGTACAGTGCCGCCTGCTGTTGGTTGGGTAAGGCTGTGGGCCTGTTCCCAGGCAGCAGGTCCCTGTGGCCAGCATCCTGGGCCTGCTCTGGCTTTGCCTCAGACAGGGTGGGTGTGAGCTCTGCTCAGCCACTTCCTTATGATGTGACCTTGCCAACTTCGCCTTCTGTTTCTCATTTCTAAAAAGGGGGTGGTACTGTCTGCCTTGAATGGCTGTGTTGGGAGTGAGGTAATAAATGTAAATGGCTTAGAATAGCACCTAGAACATGTACCTGCTCAATAAATTGGAGTTCAGTAAGTGTACCATTATGATTAGAACAGATGAGGCACAAAAGCATTGGCTGCTTTGCTGCTTGTGTGTATGGAACACCTTCATGATTGTGGGACAAGCTGTCACTGTCTGCTGTGTACCCCCTAGAGCCACAGCCTGTTCCCAGTGTCTGGATGGAAGAAGACAAAGTTCCCTACAGAGAGTGAAATTACCTGGGTCACCTTCTACAGCTGGGCCTTGTACTCCAACCTTTTTGATTTTAGACCTCACATATTTTTCTCACTAGCCTCAGCCCCTTCTTAGAGATTCAGGTTTGCTGGGTTTGTGGGGCCTCACCAGGAGAAAGGAGGCTTGCTGAAACCCACATTCTGACTTTCAGGGGCAGCCCCTTCGTATGTGAAATGGGAAGATGTTTGCCAGGGAGATCTGTCATGGAGTCTTGCTTTTGAGAACTAAGAGGGACCCTTGCATCTCTGGCTTTATCCCTGAGTGGACTCTGGCCACTGAGGGGAAGTGGGTTGCCTGATAGTGCATGCAGTGGTAAATGGGAGAGCCAGGCTTGTATCCTGTCCTGCTTCCAGACTTCCAGCTCTCTAGCCAGCTTGGGGGCTTTGTCACTGACTGGAGTTTACCACTTTTCAGTCTTAGGTTGCCTGGCCACCTGACCTCAACTTTCTCATCTGTAGACGAGGCCTGTATCTTTGACTTCATAGGATGGCTGTGGGGGTAGGTAGTCAGGGGTATCCCAGCCCCTGCTATGTAATTTACCTCTGAGATGAAATCCTCCCAGGTGACAACTACTAGGTGATCCCCCTAGGATCTCTCAGCTCATTTATCAGGTACAGTGAAACAGATCAAGGAGCTAGATTTTCTTTCTAACAAAATTCCACCACAACCTAACCATTTGTAGGTCTTGGGAGCTCACTGTAAAATCTCATCTAAAAACTTCTGTCAGATTATCCATAAGTGAAAACCTGTGGCCTTAAATTTGCATATAAATCCAGCATAACATTTCCCTCAGTCCCAGTTCTGTGCAATTAGCACTTGAGTCAGTTGCTGTTAAACTCTACTTAATACACTCTTACCTTGAAGGCAGCTGCTTACCATGACCTTGGAGATGAGGTTTCAGGCCAGGTCGCTGAGTTTCCCCTTGGTGGATTTTTGTGGCAGTGACAACAGATTGTTAGTTTTCTTGTGTTTTGGGCAGGCTCACTTTGACAGCCAATTCTGAAAACTTTGCTGCTAAAACCTTCATTTACATCCACAGAGGAAACACATTTTCCCTAATTGCTTAGCGGTTTGGGGAAAATAACATGGTAAACTGAATTCTTGATTTGAAGGCATTGATTGAATTGTTGGGGTCACTGCAGACCTGTGATGTTATCAGGACTTGTGTATCATTGACAGAACACCTGAACTTCATTTTTTTTGTTTGTCTTGTGTGTTGTTCCTGTGCATGTAAAGGGTTAATGCTTACCCCATCCCCCCAGTAGGGGTGGTTCTTTCAGAGGATTCTGTAGTCAGATCCCTCCCTGGGTGGGATTTTCCTATACCCACTGCAACCCTAGGAGATTTTGAGGGTTTGATTAAGTGTTTTTCTCAATACTTTTATTTGATTAAATGACCATCTCAGCAGTTTGTGGGTCATCTGTCTCCTGCCTTCCTTCTCCATACTTTTAGTTTGTATTGTTGAGGCTTTCCTTTCTTCCTTTATTTTCTTTTTCCTTTTTTTTTTTGGGGGGGGTCTCTTTCCAACCCAAGTGACATTTCCTGATGCTGAAGTCTGTGGAGGAGTTTGAAAGCCTCAGGTGTCAATGGTAGGAGTTGCCTGGTCTGCTTTTGAAGTTTTCTTGGGCAAAGATATTAAAGTACTGCATCTGGACTAAAATGTAATTGCAGCCTTACTGCCAATTTATATTTGTCAGGCAGGGCATAAGAAATGTAACTATTTTTGGTCCTTGGGCAGCAGACAAGTTTAGGATTCACCTAAGACTAGATTGCTTCTGTGTGCAGTTTTGCTGTGTGCCCACTATACAGCACACAGACTTTAATCAAGATGAGTGGGGCACCCCTTGACATTACATGCTGGAAACTGAGGCCCAAGAGAAGGAGTGGCCTATCCTGAGCTGACTTGCAGAAGGGAGGGAAACATAGTTCTCTGTTCCCTCCTGGAGCTTCTCTGGTCTCATCTCGTCTTTATTTCTTCATGGCTTGGTTAGTTTTGTTTTAGGTTCCTCTTCCCTTTATTTTTGTAGGTCCATTGACAGGTTTTCTTCCTCAGCGCCATGTCTTTTTTTGAGCCCTGAGGTCATTGTGTTGTGAGGATGGGACAGGACTCAGGGAGGAAGATCTTAGGTCAGCCATTAAAAAAAAAAAAGTTTTAGCTGTGTTTCCTGTTCTGGAATTGAATGGGTGATGGCTTTCAATTTTTAAGAGTGTAAAACTGCTTTCCCATCTATTAAGAAAAAGTAATGGCACTTACTTGTAGACATCCTTCAGGTGACAAGCAGGTGATCATTTCAAGATCCAAAAACAGCAACCCATGGAAATAAGGTGGAACTGGGTAGATGTCAGGTCCTAGACCAGACTCTGATGGTCAGTTGTGAGAGAAGGGCCTTGACACTCTACTTAGGATCCCGATGATTTTAGAACAGTGCAACCTGGCTTTTAAAAAGCATTGATGAAGGTTTTTTACTGCGTAATTTCTAAATCTCGGGGAGTCTATTCTGGCTGCTGGAGTGGTCTTTAAACCATATCACAGGACCGGTTAGATGGGTTGAACATATTTTGTTTGGAGGAGGAGAGAAGATTGAGGGGGGAAGATTGAGTTATTCCAGGAGGAGCACTGGTGAGTCAGGATCTCAGCTCATGATGGAATGGAGGGCCTTTCCTGTTGCTAGGGCCATCAGGTAACTTGCTCACCCCCTTGGGATGTATGGATGGGGTTCCTCTTACTTTCCATAGATAAGATCAGGTGACTCTGCCACAAAAGGCAACAGAAATAGACAGGTTATCACTTGGGGAAGGAGCTTTTTAAGTTATTTAAAGAAATTAACCCATTAACATTTAACAATGTAAGCTACTCTGGTTGGTACCTTATTGAGTGAAACACAGTTCAGGCTTTTTATCACCACACAGTGAAATGACCAGAGCAGGAGATGTGTTGTTGCCTATGGGATTTGATTCTGTAAGCAGAGCTTAGCTTGTGGGCTGGAATGGATAACGTGCAGAGGTGTTTTTGCAGTCAGGTGGCCCTAGCCCCTGGCCAGTACCTCAGGTTATGAGTCACCCCTTTTTACTCAAATGTGTTGTGCAAATGTCATTTTTATTACATGCAGTGATGTGAGAAAGATGGGTATCTGATTTGTGTTTGTCCCTTATCCCATCCACAATGTCCCCTCCCCACCACTGTTCTGAGAAGATACACAGTTTTCTTGGTTTTAGGATTTACAGCTCTTGTGGGGAACGTTTGTTACACTGGACTAGACTATTCACAAGGAGTATTGTTGCACTGGAGAGTCAGAGAGGGATGGATTTGGCAGATTACCCTCCCAGATGCCAGGGTTTATATGGAAATTTGTAGTGGGAAAAAAGGTTGAAAAATGCAAGTTGTTCTGATTATTGTTGATAACCTTAAATGGAAGACTGTTTATACTTCATCCTAAAAGCATGAAGAGCCCTCAGAGGTTTCTGAGGAGGAGAATGTTGACTTGAATTGGACAGGGAAGCCAGTCAGGAGAAAAGGCCATTGATAAAAGGCAGGCATGAGCCAATACAGCCTTGAATTTGCCTGGTGGGGAATAAGAAGGGACAGGTGCCAGAGACACTATGTATGGATTGGGTGGGGACTAACTGGATACCAGGAGCTGAGGACAAGGTCATCTGTCCATTCAGCAGTTGGGGAACCTTCCCTGCTCAACCTGTGCCGTGCTCCTAGGGTCTACCGGTGGAGTGAGATGGCCCATTTCTGCCCTTGGGAATCTGTAGCCACATTGGGAGACAAGGTGTAGGGTGCCCTGAAAGAGAGGAAGGATGGGCAGGTGCACATCTGAGAGGTAGCAGCTGAACAAGGATTAGAAGGTGACACATTCCCCAGATTATGGGTCTTTAGTTTTAGGGCACTGAGTTTGCACAAAAGTGAGGTGAGCTGGATGGATACTGGTTTGAAGTCTTGGGAGAAGGTCGATGTTGGTGAGACAGCTTGGCCTGTCACCCTGCATGGCCACTCTGTGCTTCTCTGGGATGGGAGGACTCACTGAGTTGAGGTATTGGAGGGTCCTGTGTCACTGTCAGGACCCTCAGGTCATGTCTTAGAGGCATGCCCCTGTGACTGCTGGGTAGCTGAGGGCTCGACCTGGTGCAGAACTTGATCCGTCCTTTCATTTCCTCCTCCCTAAACTAATCGTGATTTGTATTAGATGAGAGTGCAGTGAACAATAGATGACAGTAAAATATCAGAGGGATTATCTCATATATGTAGGAAAAGTTTGTTCTGTTCTGCTTCCCAAAAGTGAAGTAGTGATGGATAGATGGAAATTAGAGGAACACAGCCCTTAACTTAGTCTTTGTAGCAAATAGAGGGACTAAGAAGAGGCTCAATGTAATTCCAGTGCCCTGTGAGCTGGTTGGTAACCCACATTTTCTAGATTATGAAGATTTTGTAGCTTGAGATTTTGGACATTTTTCCAGGAAGGCCCTAGAGTGATTAAGACACTTCTCTGAACTATCCACATAAGTTATTCCAACAGCTGCTCCTTCTTGGTTTGAAAAAGTTTCCTTGTTTCATGCATTGCTCTCATTTTTTCAAATCCTGGCTCTTTTCACAGAGTTGACAGGTGGGTGTCCCGCCAAATGATGACACTGATTTTGGAGTGGGGAGGGGTTGTAAAAGGACTCTTGGAGATTAGGCACTTGGAAAAAAAATGACTTAAGTTAGAGAGTGGTCCCTGGCTGGTGATGTCCAAGCCACCATCAGGGTCCTGATTTTGGGGTTCAGGTTGGGAGTGAGGAATCGGATGAGTTAGGTGATGTGGCAGCCAGGTTCCCCATATACAGAGGTGGGAGGGCTGGTGTGTGTCCTGGCTACTGCCCACCTGGGAAGGCCTCCCTGCAGGGGCTAGGGTGTCCCCTGAGGCCTGTGTCCTTTGCTGTCCTCACACTCCTTGTGTCAGTGGGTAGGGGAACTGGTTTTCTTCCCATTGGTCTATGTCTCAAAAGAGGAATCCTGGTTGTGCTGATCTTTGTTCTAGGAAAATTTCCCAGAAGGATCCAGCCCAAGGATGGTCTTAGAGTCAGATTGTCCCTGATTTGCAGTGGTTCAGATTTGAGCCTGTGCCTGGTAGATGGTGGAGCAGGGTCTAAATCCCTAGTTGACTTCTTAATCCTGTGACTCTGGCTAATCACCTTGATTTCTCTCAGCTTCAGCTTTCTTACCTATCAAGTGTGGGCATCATGGCAGACCCCAGTGTGAAGTGCAGGTAACAGTGGCAGTCAGTCATGTGAAATGTGGGTAACACTGGCAGTCTCCTGTGTGAAGTGCAGATGACAGTGAAGTGACAGTCCTTTGTGTGAAGTGTGGCAATACCTCGTTCTGTGGTTATGGGGATTAAATGAAATCAGGCATGTAAAGTACTGGCATGGTGCCTGGTACCAAATAAAGAATTCAATAATTGTTAGACACTGTTATGCTGTTCTTTTTCTCCTTTAGTAACAAAATCTCTTTTCAACATGTTAGAGATGATGTTCCGAAAGTTGTCCTCAGTGTGCTTTTTCTGTAGCATTTTGAATCTGTGTGTACAATGGTAGCTTTCTCAATGAAGTCAGGCACTCCCTTTTCTGTCCCACCAAAATCTGATGAACACTCAGGAGGTCTGGACCATGGGGAGAGCCTCCATACTGGCGGTAGTGTCACCAAGATCTTGGAGACAGACCTGCAGGGCCTGGGTCTCAGGGTAGATCTTGGTGCTGGCTGGTTAGGTAGGACCTGGTTTTGTGAGGTGGCTGAAGGCTGAGCAGGGCAGTAGGGTGGGCCTCGGAGGAGGCAAAATGGTCCCCTGCAAGGCTGGCCCAGTAAAGGCTTAGATATCCCCCCCACAAACTCCTCATGGCCCTGCCTCTGGTCTTGCCCCTCCTTATCTCCTCTCTCCCCTGCCTGCCTTTCAGCCTCCCTGCAGGGGGAGGGCTGGTGACTTGGGACCCTGGGTAACTTCCCAGGGGATGCCTTGCTTGGAGTTGGATTATCTTGGTTGGATTGTGCTTGGAGACACACTGGAGTGAGGTGGACTTTGTGGGTTGCTTGGGATCTTGACCCCATTTAGGACATTGTTTCTCTGGGGTGTGTGGTCTGTGTTCTCACCAGCTGACAGTTTAGAAGTGCACCTTTGCCCAGAAGGCAGTGTGTGCTGGCCCTGTGTGTGCCTGTTTGGGGTCTGAATGTACTGGCCCTGGGTGTGTATATATGCATATGTACACATGTGCTTGTGCACATGTGTATGCTGGCCCTGCCTGTTGGAGGGAAACTTGACTCGTGCAGTCACCCCGGTATGTGCAAGTGGAAGGACATTACAGTTTGTGTTGGACGTGGACTTTGTGTGTTCTGCCTTTTATGGGACTTCCCAGCTTACTTTGGGGTTAGTCTTAGGCTCAAGTGAATTCCCACTGAGAGCACAGCCAGAGCCCGTGTGGACCTTAAAGATTTCTTGAAGCCTTCTTATTTTAAGGCAGAGATGCACATAACTTTTGCATTGCTCCTCATATCACATCAGTTTTAGTTCTAAAACCTCTTACCAGAAAGGAGAACTCTCAAGTCAGAAGCAGCAAGATAGTTTCAAGACTCTGGTCTCCACAGCTTCACAACCCAGCAGGCAGACCCTTCATTCTTCTAAAGCTTCTAAAGGGCAGTTTGGCCTTTTTGCTGCCTTGGTCCTTAGAGCAGGATTTTCCAGGTGTCTGACCCCCAGTGTAGTTTCTTTCCTGTGTGCTCCTTAGATATGCTGGCTTTTGGACACATTGAGCAAAACTCTCAGTGGGCAGGCCTTGTGTCCTCCATGTACCTGCTACCAGCCCTTCTGTGAAGATTACGTGATAGGAAGTGACCATGCAGGATGCCGGGAAGTACTCACAGATGAGAGAAGCCAGGTGCAGCCCACCTTCACCTCCATCTGGGTCTCATTTTAGCCTGTAGGTTTGAGGGTAATGAGCACAGTTGACAGTTCTATGAATACCCTTGCCAAGGAATAGCCCCTCTGTTCCTGGCATCCTCTGATCATACTTTCATTGTTGGGTACATTGTCAGGAAGGTATGGGATCTCTTTATTTCGTTTCTCAATTTGTTCTTAATTGTCATGTATAATATAAGCCAAAATTTAATGGTGGATGTTGCCATTGTTTTAGTTTCTTCTTCGCACTTTACAGCATTTTAGTCAGATTTTTGTGCTTTGTCATGAGAGTTCGCAGCAGTGATGAAGCATCTGTAACTGGGAACCAGCTCATTGGCCCAGACCCTTTGGGTTGATCATGTGGCCTCAGTCAAGACCATTGGTGCTAACAGTGTGGTTGGTGAACAGCTTCATCTTTGTCCAAGAAGTTACCAGATGGTGTTGACTCTTTGACTTGGTCCCTAATGGTCAACGAAACTCAATTCTGTCTCTTAAGGAAGCTTAATTTATCACATGGTTATAGGTTGTTCTTATATGAAGACAGTGTCAGATTTCTAGAATTCTACCAAGTCCACCCTCTTGTCTGAAACTTGGATTAGTGACATCTGGAGGGTTTGTGGGTAGGCGATGCTGACCCTACCGTCTGTCTGAGTGCTCACTGCTCTGAATTTGGATCTAGGCAGATCCTTTTTGTTCTGGAAACTGCCAGCTTCAGTAGACCAGTCACTTGTACCCAGTCTCCTGTTGCAAGCCTGGGGATCAAGGTGGCAGAGGCCCCCTGAAGCTCCAGGTTTGTCTAGCTGGAGGGAGGCAGGGGCAGTAAGAGGTGAGAACTGGAACTTTTTGCCCATTTTCCTTTCTTCAGTGAGATTTTTGGATGTTGCAGGGATATGTTTTGTCAAATATTGTGGGTAGATTTTGTTTGGATTCTAGGACTATGAATTTCTTTTCCTTTAGGCCCAGGTCTGTATTTGTAAACGGTAGGGCTGCCCCAGAATGCTGTTCCCCCTGGGTGCTCTTGAATAACAGAAATTTTCCATTCTCCCTTCCAAAGAAAAATATTCCAGAAAGTAAGGTAAGGTTTCTAAACTTACTGGGAGCATCTGCTATAGGTTGCAAGAGCATCTGCTTAGGCACCATATGTTTGAAGATTGCTCAGTGATGGCCTGCATGCTGCACCTCAGAGACTTGGGGGATTCTCTGGGTCTTTTCCTTGCCTGTGAATATGCAAATCAGGGTTGGTGCCTTGTCACCAAGTGAGGGAGTGAGCAGGTTGCCGACTAGGGGCTGTCTTCAGCACACAGAGGAGGTGCTTAAGTGGTGGCTTCATTCCTGCTCTTATGGCACGTACAGGCCCAAGGTTGCAGTGACTTGAGTTGAGGCAGCACATGGTACCTGTGGCTGGGGCTCAGGATCCCTTAGAGGGAACAGAGGACATCTTGTTCATTGGTGAAAAAATTCTTGTCTTTCCAGGAGGTTACCTGTGTCATAAGGTATTGGTTGTTTAAAAACAAACTTGAGAAACTTGCCACAAGAATAAAATGGCTAGAGGGTTTACTTCTTGACATGAAAATAAACACAATTCAGCTATGAAGCTAATGTAGCTGGTTGAGATGCCACACAGTATCGTGGCTGCCTGGATGTTGCTTCTTGGGAAGGAGGTTGGTTGCTGGTGGAAACTCCTTTTGGCTGCCTGCTGCAACGGAAGTGGTGATTCCTGCAGATGGGGCTTTTTGCGATCCTCACTTCCAAATTTTCCTGTTTTGACTGATCCTGGAGAGTCATTTGTCCCCTCCCCAGCTTCCCCCTGTGCTAGTTGTCCCAGGAAAACTCTTGGCATGTTTTGTAGTTATCAGTCATATGAGGACATGTATGTTTGCAAAGGAGATTGCTTGCTTGCCCAAGCCAAACTAGGTGGGGATCCCCAGACTGTTATTTTTAACCCCTCACTCTTAGTCTCTTCAGGAGAAGTTACCCAAAGATTGGGATGTTCTGAGCTTACCTGTCTGAAACAGTGGGCAACAAAATACTCTCCCTCTGTGAGTGAGTACCTCACATGGGGTCCCTTGGTGTCACTGTTTTCCATGCAACATCCATTGGTCTCCGCCCAGGGTCTGGACTTGGCCTTGCCTCACAAGATAGGTGGAATTGGTGCTCAGAACTTGAAGGGGATACAGTGTTTTCCTTTTTGGTGATGTGGATCAGTGGGTGTGCTTTTGGGCTAGTTGTCTAGGTCTTGTCTAGAGTTGGACACGTTGGAAACTCAGGGCTCACTCCCCTGATCAGCCTGTATAAGTCTAGCCCAGGTGTTCCAGGGAATAGGTTTGGGTTGGGCTCTAATGTCTTTGGCTTCCTTTCACTTTTAGGAAAAGTTTGTGCACAAGACACATTAGTAATCTTTACTGTTCACCTGACAGGTACTTTTTGACTCCCTGATTCACGGCTGTGAGATAGGACTGTTCAGGGAGACAGAGGGCTGTGGGAGCTAAGAACCAGGCACACTTGACAGGCACACTTGAAGTACATCTGAGGCGTTACATTTAGTTGCTCTATGTTAGCATTCTGAGTCTTTATAGTGCCAGTGTCTTTTTGTGTAATTTATTTGGGGAGTGGTGGGAAAGACTGGTTAATAGTAGAGGATGTCAGGCACATGACTGGTCTGGGGAGCAGGGTTTTAGAACCAAACTTTTGGCTGTGGTATACCAGGCCCATGAGCTTTGTTTTGTATACACTTTGGCCCCAAAAGTTTAAAAATAATTTGAGGAGACATTGCTAAAACAAAATAAACCAGACAAAAGATAAATACTGTATGATCCTGCTTATATGAGGTCCCCAGTATAGTTAGTGGCAGAGGTGGAATGGATGTGGAATTAGTGTTTAATAGGGATAATTTCAGTTCTGCAAGATGAAAAAGTTCTGGAGATGGATGGCTGTACAACATTGTGAATGTATTTAACACCACTGAACTATAACTCTTTAAAAAATGGCTTAGATGGTAAATTTTATGTTATATGTATTTAACACAATAAAAAAATGGAACCTCTCTGAATTCAGAAATATCCTTTATCGTCATGAGAGCATTCACTTTATTCTCCAAGAATTAGTTTAGGGAGAAAGAAACAAAGACAGTTATGTGATGGCTTACCATGCACCAGATACTCTGGGATTAAAAAAACGTAATAATAAAGTATGGTTCTAGGAGACTCATTGTAACATCATCTTGGGAGTGTTGGAGCACAGAGATTCCATGGGTGTTCTTTGGTCCGTAGAGGGGTGGGGCCTGGATGTACTTCCTCCAGCTAGGTGGGGCGACACAGGACTCCTAGATTCTTCAGGGGACTTCAGAGAACACAGTCCAGGAACATCTGAGGTCTTTTCTGCTCCAGCTCTCAGCTGGGAGATCAAAGGTATTCCTTGTTTTCCTGTGGCTATTTGTCAGAGAATTTCCTTTAATAAGGCACATCTTGGTGCATGTACACAAGAGTGGGAGACACCAGTTCCTAGGTCCTTGTTATTAACATAGAGTCATTTCCTCTTTTGTTCTTGTGACATTTTCTTCAGGATGTCCTTTAATATTGTAATGCACCACATCCTCAATGTTAAACACATCCAACATTTCACAAAGTCTCAAAATAGTCTAGACGTGGACATTTGATTCTTGGGTATTTTAAATACCAGGTGTTAGCTGAAGTTTTGAACTGCTGTGTGGACTTGCCTGGACAACTGCTGGGGACCAAGAGTGGAAACACTGAAAGGAACCTCTAGAAAGGAGTCTATTTTGAGCAATAGCATTAATCACACTAGTAGCAGTAAGAGCTAGTTGATTCTCTTTCAGAGCCTGCCTAGTTATAGAGCCTGTCACTTGGTCCTCAGGGTAGTCTTGAGGCCTGAGGGGCCACTCGAGGGTCCAGGTGGGCTCATACAGCTTGTGATTCATCAAGAGGGAGCACTGGAACAGGACCGTTTGGTGGTGTGAAAGGGAGGGACTGCTGGAATGCCCAGGAGAGGGGAGGGGTATGATTGTCAAGCCTTGGAGAGGATGAGGATGTGTTGGAAGGACTGTGGCTGAGTGTTTAGGTGGGATAGGAAAGGAAGATGGGAGTGCAAGGTGTGGGCGCATGGGTGCTGGGGTAACTCACATGTATTAGCAGTGACAGGGGAGGCCCTTCCAGACACAAGGCCTCTGGAACCTCCGAGTGCCTTTCTCTAAATAGCCATGTGTGCAAGAGACAGGAAGAGCTCCCCCGTGGGCTGTGGTGGGCTGTGGCCTTGCGTATCTCCATGTTGCTTCTTCCTGGATAGAGTTTATATTTATATTGTTATGTTTTTGCCTCAAGTCCATGGTGGAAATATAGTGTTTGGATATTTATAACTCACGGAGGATGCATTTCGCATTTCTTCCTGTGTGTGTTGGGCATTGGATAGGGGATGAGCAAGAGTCCTTTCTTTTGGAGCATTTGAGAAAGAGAATCTAGTGAAATCCTCCATGTCAGATGTCAAGTTTCATTTGTGCCAAATGATGGGCTATAGTCCTTAAGGATGAGTAGGGGCTGGTTGGGGAGAGCAGGCCTGAGTAACAACAGGTGCTTGTTTCTGAAGGATGAATGGGAGGAAGGGCTTTCCCAGTGGTGGGAACTGCATGTGCAAATGCGTGGCAGTGGAGACAGGCAGATGTGGATGTGAAGAATCGAGACAAGGCTAGGTTGGAGGCAGGAGTATGGTGTGTGTGTGTGTGTACGTACGTACACATACATACATACATACATATATACATATGTGTAAGCCAGATGACTTCATAGAGTCACTTGGACCTAAATGCAGGCTGGGCCTTGAAGGCCATGGTGAGGTGTTATGAGCATTGAGGGGTTTAAGAGGCTTCAGGAACAGCCTCATTGGTACAGCGTGGGGAGTGGATGATCTGTCCCTCAGTAAGGCAGCTGTTACTGTGGCTGAGGGAGGACAAGCAGGGACAGATCAGGGACCTGGAGGGCACATACTGGCTGTTACCCCAGTGGACACCTTGGCTTGACAGTGTAGACAGGCCAGCTTTGGTTGCCAAGGATGGGCTTGTGTGGCCTTGCCGTTGGCTATGTGGCCCTCATGGGGCAGGTTCTTTGCCTCTAGTGTGCCAAGTCATGCTCTCCCCTGCTCTGCGGGTTAATGAGGCTCTGTGCCTTGGGGAGAGCAGGTACTACTTTGTCCCCTGGGGCCAGCATGGAGCTGGAGCACTTCCTTGATGTGCCTCTGCCCTTTTTGTTTTGGATTTGCCAACGTGCCTGGGTCACCTCTCTCCCTTTAATAAGCTGCACAGCCTGTCAGGGCTGCAGTTTCCTCCTGCTTTCAAAAATCAGTCAATATTCTTGACTTTAAGACTATACTTTCTCTGTCACTGCTACGCAGCCCTGCTTTGTAGATGAAGTGGCTGTAGACAGTGCACACCGGGTGGGCGTGGCTGTGTCCGAGGAAAACCATTCATAACAAACGGGCCCAGGCAGTTGTTTGCTGAGACCAGATTAGAAAACTGAGTCTTCGGCCCAAGTGAATCCTTCCCCAACCAGCCAGCCCATGTTGGAGCAGTGTGACCTCTGGGCTTCCTTTAGATGCTCCACTGTTGCCCTGCCTCAGTTTCTCTCTTTTTGATAGGGCTGGCCAGAGAATTCCTCTCCTTGAGAGTTTGGCATTTGCTAAAACTGTTGGCAGAGAGGGTCTAGTGACTCTTGTCTTCAGGAGTACTCAGTTTGTGAGGAACAAGTGGACTTTGTGGACCTAGGGGTGGGAGAAGGTGAAGGTATTGTTGAGTTTTACCTTCGAGGTTTTTGGCCTAATGTCACATTACCAGGACTGGATTGGAACCAGGGTGGTAAATATTTGGGAGCAGACACAGTTGAAGAATTTTAGAGACAGCACAAGTGTTTGGTGAGTGCACATGGTGGTAGGAGGCCAGAGGTACACAGCTTCCGTAGGGCTGGGCCTCGGCAGGGTCAATGGGCCCTTTGGGGGTGCTTTGGAGAGCCCAGGCTTCCTGGTAAGGTGCCTGTGGCCCCCAAGACATGTTCCTGCTTTGACCATGGATGCTGCAACTTGAGTGCCTCAGAACCAGAGCTCCCCAGACAGCAGCCGGTGTCTGGCCAGGGCTCCTTCCTTCAAGTTAAAAGGGAGCCGACCTTACTTGCCTTAGCTGAAGAGGATGAAACAGCAACAAAGGACTTCTGTTGCCCAAAGTGCAGTGGCTTGATTTCATGTAAATCACCATGGCTGCCATCTCACAAACTGTGATCTCTCTCAGACTAGGAAATAGTTGTGTTGGGGTGGGCCTAGAGTTGCGGGTGTGTGTATGTGTGTAAGTGGAGTACCCAGGTGCAAGGTCAAAGCCAAACCATAATGATTTATCAAGGGAGCAGAAGAGTCTCTTATGTGTTGGTAATTGTGTACTTAAGGGTTACTTGATACTGTTCTAAATGTATGGGTTGGAAATAAAAACAGTAAAAGCTCTCTAAACCCAGCCAGTGTGGGGTGGATGGCAAAAACAGTTCAAATGATATATCAGTGAAAAGAGATTACAGTTTATTTTAGAGAACTGTTCCCAGTTATGGTTCTAAGTAGTCTGCTTGGTTTCGGCTCCTTTGCGAATTTCACACTAATTGTATCTGAGGGGCTGCTACTCTCAGATCCTTTCTTCAGTGTTAAACCATCCTGGCTCATTCACCCATAAATATTTATCGAGCACCCGGTATGTGTCTGACACTGTTCTAGGTGCTTGGAATAAAATCTGGCATCAGGCAAACAGACACCCCTTTCCTTCTGGCATTTACGTTTTTGTTGGGTGAGAAAGTCCCTAAACACAGTAACTGCCTTGTGTGGAGAGGCCAGGGCTGTGGGAGAGAAGTCTGAGCAGGGTGAGCCTCTGCAAGGGAGACATTTGAGCAGCGACTTGGGACATATAGGGGTCAGCTATGTCGGGGGAGGGTGAGTGAGGCAGCTAGCACAAATGCTCTGCAACTGTCGTTAGAACAGGTCACATACAGGCATTTCTGAGGAATTGTGTGAACTGAATATATGTAGACTGGGCATTTGTTGACCTTTAGGGATCATTATATAATAGTTATATTTTCAAAAGTCTTTTTTCAATTTGGGGTGCAAATTTAAGAATTGATTGTTAAAATTATAAAATATCTGGAATTTTGTTTACAACATAAATGGACCCCAAGATGGGAGGGTGCCTGGTGTGCTGGAGGCATGGCCAGGAGGCCAGGATGGCCAGAACAGGATAAACAGGTGGGTGGCAGGCGGGCCACCAAGGCCAGGAGAGGAGGGAGCTTCATTCTCAGCAAGCACAGCATCTTCAGAGGGTTCCGAGCCAAGGAGTGAAAACAGAAGAGTCAGTAGTGTATAGGTCTCTGTCCTAGCAGAGAGGATGGCGCGGCCAGTGGAGTTTTGAAAAGCGGTTGGACCCAGACTTATTTGATGGCAGAACCAACAGAATTTCCCAAAGTATTGGATAGTGGGGTAGTTCAATCAAGGGGGCAACTTCCGATTTTAATCTGAGTGAGTGGAAGACTGGATGTACCATGAGTTGAGGAAGAGAAAGCCGTGGTGGAGAGTGAAGGTCTGAGGTGACCTTAAAACTTCTTACCTGTTGCATTCTACCCATAATGCACTGTGTGTTATAACAATATTAAGATGACCTTGCAGGGTTAAGGTTAATCCTCAAAGAAATATTGTCCAGTGTGTCTTCTGGTCTCAACAGAGTAGGGTACTTGGATCTTTGTCGAAAATCAGTTGTCCACATGTGCATGAGTATATTCTGCTAGTCCATCTTACATATTTGTCTTTATGTCCATCTCACATTGTCTTGGTTACTGTATCATTACGGTTAAGTCTTAAGCTCAGGTAAGGTAAAGCTTCCAAATTTGTTTCTCTTTTTCAGTGTTTTCACTGTTCTAGGTCCTTTACATTTTCATATAAATTTTAGAATCATCTTGTTTCTACAAAAAAGTACGTTAGGAATTTTCAATTGGAAAGGCAATGAATCTGTGGATCAATTTGAGGAGAGAATTGATACCTTCTGATCTATGGACAAGAAAATGTCTCTTCCTTTAGATTTTCATTCATTTCTCTCAGGAACGTATATTCCTGTAGTTTGTTTATAGGTCTTTCACATTTTAAAAAATTGAATTTATCCTTAAGTATTTCACATTTATGGTATTGTAAATGGATTGTTTTGTCTTTTTTTTAAGCTTTGAGTTCTGGTTGTTTGTTGTCAGTATGTAGAAATACCACTGACTTTTGTGTATTGACCTTGATTCTGAAGAGAGCAGGTGCTCAGAATACCCTGGGCCCCTGTTTCTGAGGATTCTCTGTTTATGGCAGGGAGAAGCTACAGCTGGGGAGATATAAAATAACTAGGATTAATGGTATTCACTGCATTCCCTGAATGGGGCCAAAAAGAGCAGCAGAAAGGGTCCCTCTCTCCACGAGCTAGTCCTGGTGGTGATGGCTGCAGCTGGCCCCAGGCCTTAGTGAGGAAGATGCTGTATGTTCCTTGGTGCCCAAATTTCTTTCAATAGAGTTTACTGATATTTGCTTATTTTGCAAGTTCTCCTGTGGGAGAGTTTTCTTGCTGTCCATGAGGTGTGTGTGAAACCCTGTGAACCTAGTTTAAAAATAAAGTTTTCATGTCAAAGCAAGCTCCTGGTTGTCATGTGGGCACAAAATATGACAACAGTGGTAATACTGACAATATTGGGCTTGATACAACTGACAACACTGGTTCAGCCTATGTGCCTGGAGGACTACACCTTTTGCATCACAAAGGGGAAGTTCTGGGGCCAACAGTCTCTGTGACCTTGGGAGAGTTCCCGAACATACTCGAGCTTTAGTTTTCCTGTCTAAAATGGGCAGCCTCTTCCTCCCTCACCTTTGTAAATCCTGTGGAGATAATCTCTGTGGTAAAAGTGCGAGTTGTCCCACGAAGCTGAAGCTGCCTTCTGCCTCCGTTTGAGAAGTGAAGTGTGCCCATCCCCAGGCACATACACCCTCAACTTCTAAGGGCAAAGCATGCACTTCCTGGAATGGTGGGTGGTTTCTCTGGGGTCTGTGCCAGAGAACACAGTCTGGGGAGCAAAGAGGTCACATCTGGAGAGGGAGACCTGGGTGACCCTGGGCAAGTTCCTGAGTGTCAGACACATCAGATCCCTTATCTGTAAAATGGGTATTCTGTAACCTGCCCGAGGGTAGACCTGAGGAATCATAGAGACACTTAGTTTTTAGTACAGTACCTGGAAATC
This sequence comes from Cynopterus sphinx, assembly GCA_030015415.1. Taxonomy (NCBI): domain Eukaryota; kingdom Metazoa; phylum Chordata; class Mammalia; order Chiroptera; family Pteropodidae; genus Cynopterus; species Cynopterus sphinx. Next base: position 48,514,729 of record CM057390.1, on the reverse strand, counting down.
ACTACTAAGCATTTATTAAGTGTGCCGGGTATTACTGTTTCTGCTATTAATGTCATTATGGTTACCATCAAAGTCTAAAAACATTTTCTGTGTTTTTGGCATGTTGATGTGTGGCTGTGTACCGCCTTATGTCTCTGCCCATTGCAGAAGGTAACATCTGTGATGCTAGTGTTTATTGGTTAGCACTGTATTGGGTCATAGGTCAGAGACTGATAGAAATTTATTTTCTCAGCTGCTCCCTGTAGAAGGTACCAGAGACAGAGATCTGGTTGAAATTTAAAATTTTGCTATGTAATCCTTGGGGTTGGAGACCTTTAATACTTATGGAATGTTCCAGAAATTTTCCTTGGAAACTCATGTTTCTTTTTATGACCATCACTTCAGGTTGGTCAGCACGTGGACGCAAGTTGCCTTTTGACGTAGCTGCCACCATGGACAGCTGGTAGAACCAGCATCCCGTGCCCAGAAGCCAGGTGAGTGCTTGGGATCCTGGTATCTGAAATGAAGGCTCTGACTTGCCCAGTGGGCCTTTTAGCTCCTTGAACATTTGGAACTGAGCACTGCTTCATAAACTGATGGCCACCTCCTAGAGGAGATGGGGAGAGGCAACTCCCTCCAGGATTGTGTGCTGGACTATTTCCATGGGGCCGCCCAGGCCCTGCCCACCTCCTCTAGGGAGGGCCTTTGCTCTCCCCTTGTGTCACAGGGGTCACTCACTTGAAAAGCCCCGGCCTAAATAGGATGAGCTGTCCTCTCTGAGGATCAGGGGCAGAGGATAATCCTGGCCAGGTGGCCTTTGCCCTAAGGCCATTTATGTGATTTCCCAATGCTGACCAGAACAGGGAGAATTTTTCCTTAACCATCGTCAGCAATACAGGGCCCTGCACTGGTGCTTGAAGCTGGTTGCCTTTATCTCACCCTGTGTTTGTGGGGGAAACTGAGCCACACCCTCCCATCCCCCTTACTTAGAGCTCTCAAGCACAGGCTCTGTCAAGGGCTCTTGGGACCCAGCAGGCAGAGCCTGCTGTCATCCAGGTGGGATTTTGGCTGTTGACAGCAGGGCCTAGCCAGTGGTGATGTTTTGGCAGAGGGCTGCCTACCTGGAGAAGTATGTGGAACTGAGAGTCATCATCAGACTTGGAGGCTATTTGGAGACCTCCTGAGTCAGTCAGTTGCTTTCTCTTACAGCCCAGCTGGCAGGTGTCTTGCCAAGGTGTGCATGTCCTAAACAGCTAAACAGGGTCATAGATGCATGGGTGAGAACTGGCTACTCGACCACTGGGCTGAGTGCAATGTGTGACAAGAGTGGGGTCAGTTTTGTGAGATTTTAGCTTTTATCTTCCTATAGCAAGAAAATATGGGCATGCTCAAGTAATCCTGGTGACTGTAAAACATTTCCAGAATGTTCTCACAAAAACAAACTACCAGTGTTTAAAAAAATTTTTTTAAATGAAATATAATTTGCATACCATACAATTCACCCATTTATAGTGTACAGTTCAGTGAATTTTTTGTGTATTTGGGAGTAGTGCAAGCACCACCTCTCTCTGGTTCCAAGACCACTTTTATCACCTCAAAAAACAAAAAAAATGCCATCCTCATTAGTCATTCCCCAACCCTCCTTCCCCAGCCCCTGGCAACCACTAATTTACTTTCTGTTTCTATGGCTGGATATACCTGTTCTGGTCATTTTATATCAATGGAATCATGTATGACCTTGTGTATGTGACTTCTTTTGCTCAGTGTAATGTTTTTGAGGTTCATCTACTTTGTAGCATGAATCAGTGCTTTATCCATTTTAATGGCTGGGTAAATATTCCATTATATGGGTGGACCACATTTTGTTTATTCATCTGGGATGAATGTAGGCTATTTCTACCTTTTGGTGATTGTGAATAGTGTTGTTATGAACTTTGAGTAAGTACATGAATTTGTGTGAATACGTTTTTAGTTTCTTTGGGTATATTCATAACAGTGAAATTGCTGGGTCATGTGGTAACTCTGTTTAAGGTTTTGAGGACCCTCCAGACTGTTGTTTTGCATTTGATTCACCCCTTACCCCCTTCCCAGCTGCCTTCCTGGCTTCCTGCCCCAGGATCTTAGAGCTTTTTGGAGACGTTACTCAAAGTCTGTTATGGTTTCCTAGAGCTAGTTGAGGATCATTGGTGTTGACTGTGGTGGTCCTGGTGGTAGCATATGATGGGGCAGCCATAAAGAGTGTGGGCCTGGTGCTTGGCTGTCAACAGGCTGTGTGAATGGTTGTGGCATGTGATTGGTGGTCAGTGTCAGGCAAGAAACACCCTTGAGTAATTTTTAAAGATTTATAAACAGGTCAGCATGTGTGCTTTTTGTTGTGGGGTATAAGTCAGCCCAACAAATTGATTGATTTTAGCTTTTCTTTGGTTAGCACCATCCCACACCCACTTCAATTGAACCATTACCTGTGGTCAACTGTGGTCTCCCCATTCCTGTCACCCAGGACCCACTGGGCACAGAGGGAGGAGCAAGGTAGAAGAAGGGCTGGTTCCCAGCAAGTGCTGAACTTCACACAGACCCCACCCAATGCCCACATATTATGTGGTTATTGGTATGCACACAGAGGGTCATACTCCCTGCTTGGGCTATTGGACATGGTTCACCCTCAAAGTTTGCCTCTTGGGTCCTGTTCGTTCAGCAGATACACAATGTTTTTGTGTTAAGAGATTGCCTTGTGCTGGGTGTTCAGGATCGAGAATGAGTTTGACTTAACAGAAAAACAGTTCACAGAAAGTTAATGTAGATGGCCCTTAATGAAGGTATGGAAGATGTTCAGTCTTTCTGATATTAAGAATAAGGCTTGTTGGAGCTTCTTCAAGACAAATTTTCTGACCTTTTGTCCACCATACCTCTGTGGCACCAACGTAAGTAGCTTTTGGGGGTTCATAACTCCTCTGAGGGAGACTTACCCTGTACTCCAGCAATTCCACTTCTAAAAATGTATCCCAGAGATACACTGTCAAAAATAAAGATTGTTGATAGGGCAGTTCATTACAACATTTTGAATTAGCAAAACTAGAAATGACTTAGATGTTTGTCTTTGGGGCTCGGGACTGATGAGGTAGAGTTGAGCCTCTCAGTGAAGGAAGGACAGTTGCCTTCTCACGACATTTTCTAGGGTGAAATGACAAGTGGAAAAAAGAACAAGGTGAAGAATCAAGAGATGTAGTGTGTTCACTTTTAAATAAGGTAAGGAAGGGGGACATGGACATGTGTATTTGCTTACATTTAATTAAAAAAAAATGAAAGCATAAACCATAAATGAACCATGTGGTCACTTCTGGGAGGAGGAATGAGAAGGGACAGGGTTACCGAAGACTTATCCAAGTTTCCTTTCCATGTAGCACCAGGTGTGTGCTTTACATAATTATAAAATTAAAAGTATGTCAGATGGGGGTTGGCAGTCCTGAAAAACCAAAGCAAAATGAAATAAATGAATCTAGGTGAATGTCAGTTGTGACTCAGGCTGGTCACTTAACCTCTCAGACAAGATTTATTTCACCCAACTTTAAAACATAATAGTTTGAGTGTAAATGTTTTTATTATAGATACCATAAGGGTAAAAAAATTTTTTAAATCTTTCACTGTTATTAGCAATCATATTTTTAGTTTTAGGTTAACAATACCAGTAATCTTACTATTATATATTTAGAAAAAACACAAAGCAATAATTAATGTCTTCAAGAACCAGCATTTTCAGTATCAAGGAAAAGTATAAATATAAAATCAAAGCATTTAAGTTAAAATGTTTTAATTCTGAGTCAGCATTGGAATATCTCAGATGGTACTGGGATTGTGCCAGAAAGACCCCCAGGTGTTCCCCTAGCCAAGAGTGGGACAGGTGAGCGTGAGGGAGACCAGGAGTCCCTGAGTTGGACTATCAAATGTGTTAAAGATCCACAGGTTCATGCTAGTACTCGAAGAAAAGGAAAGACTCTGGTGTTTTTGGAGGGTGTTAGGGAACCAACTCGTTTTTGAAAATTGGTAAATAGAGGGAAAGAAGCAAGTATCTATTACCTCTTTATAGACAGAACTCACAAGGAACAAAATAGTAGGTATGGGCAAGTTTCCCTCAGAGATAGATCAGCGCTGCCCTGCAGAACTTACTGGAATGTTCTGAACCCACAGTCCAATGTGGCACCTGGGATAGTTTGACTAAGGAAGTCAGGTTTTAATTTTATTTAATTTTAATCTATTTAAATAGCCACATGTGGCTAATGGACAGCACTGCTATTGACATATTCTGGCTAATTAAAATGAAGTGATGGAATTATAAGTTTATAAGTTTTCAGACACCTAATGAAATGGTGGGTTCCAACAGCAATCTTCAGTGGCTAGCCCCCGAGGAGGGCACATGTGCTTTCCGGAGGGGTGTGTGCTTGGTTGGGCCTCAAAATCTTTATGAGAAATCGTGGAGGTGGGGGGAGGGGCGGGGTGTGTGTGTGTGGTGTTATACCACAGGGACGCCACCAGCAAAACTTGACTGGGAAACAGCACAAATGACCTAATTTCTTCAGTGTATGATTGAAAGCACGGGGGTTGGGAGGAACCTGTAGATTTCAACTAAGCATGACTGACACAGATTAAGAAATGATTGTTAAATTGTTGAAGGTGTGATTGTGGGATAGTGGTGGTTTGTCCTCTGGGGGTAAATACTGACCCACTACACTAATTTATACATGCATGTTACATAGGATTTGCTTGACAGAAGCCAGTGGGGTGTGAAAGACCAAGATTGGTCACCTGAAGACTTTGAATGGTGGGCCCCTGCAGTTAGTAGGCTTTTTCTCGCTGCTTCTCTGTGTATGTTTGCTATTTTTCATAATCAAAGTTTACAAAACAGGCTTGACCCAGGCATTCCCTCAGGGAGCTTTATGACGCATATCACCCAGGGCAGGGGAAGTGGCCCTTTACAAAGTGAGGGTGGTTAGTTTAAAGTCAAGCAGAAACCTTCAGAGATTCTGGAATTGCTGTTTTGGGCCATGGCTGGTGTCCAGTCAGGTGGATCAGCCTCTCATTATTGCATTCTTATTTTCTGTAATAACACACACAGCCAAGCTTCCTGGAGTCCTTGGAAAGCATTAGTGATAAAATGGGTGGGTGCTGTTCCCATTTCATAGGCAAGGAAGCTGAGGCATGTTGAAGTGAACCAGGCATCATTCTTGTTCGACCCGATAGGCTATGGTCAGTTGTCACCTTCTGTTCTGTGAGCCTTGACCTGCCCCTGTGCCCCCCCACGCACACACACCCAGAGGGCTTCTTATCATCACCTGTGCTTCCTCACTTCAGTACTCTGACAGCTCATACATTGTTTTCAGACTGAAATTACTGTATGTATTTTTTTGATGGTATGCTTTTTAATTTTTATTTATTTTATTTTTTAAAGTAAATTTATTTGTTTAAATTAGTTTCAAGTATACAGTACATTGGTTAGACATCTATAATGTTCATAAAATGATCCCCCCATCATACTGATGCTATCATACCAGTGCTAACTTAGCCATCATACTAATGCTAACTGCATTCCTTCTTCCGTGCTCCCTGTGCCCAACTATCAACTACTAATTTGTATTCCTTTAATTAACCCTTCACCCCATTCTCCCAGCCTCCCAACCCTGCTCCACTCTTTCACTAAATTGTCCACTATATTTGTGAATCTGATTTTGCGAAATTATTATATTCTTGATTAGAGATCATTCTCATCTCCCCATTGGTGTCATCCGTTCATAGTATCTGTAGTCAGTTGAGTGGATAAAGTAAATAGCTGGTTTTCTACATGACTTTGTCTATAAAAGTAGTGCTTCACAAGTTTGAGCCTGTGTGCCATCTAGGGATCACTGCACCTCCCAACATGTGTGAGACCTTGCCCCTTGGAGCCTACTTGCTCTGTGTCGCTGCCCATCCTTTACCTCCAGGGATGTCCCTGGGGCCCAGTCAGCCCTGTCCCTGGTAGAAGAAACTAAGCATGTATTTGGATGAAAGAATGGGTGAAACCCCTGTGAGACCGAGAGGGTGGAACACTTGGCAGTGTGAAGCCTGTGATGAACCTAACTTGAATAAAACTCTGAGCTGGCCCGGTAACCCTCTCTCCACCTTGGCTTTCCGTTGGTAAATTGTTCTCTGTGTGTCTCACATGGTCATACTCTAGGACATCGACTCCTTTGCTAGGAGACGGATCTTAGTTCCCACATGTATGATGGACTTGCTGCACTGTGAACAATAGACAGGTGATACACAACGGGGCTGTAGACCCGTAGACGGGGGGTCTTTGGTGTTTGGGATCTTGTTCACCACAGAGTCTTTCCTTGAAGTGGTGATTCTCTGATCTTGGGGTCAGATTAAATCTGCTTTTGTCTTTTAGTAGTTTAGCAGCTCTAAAGGGATTGTGCCTCTTGGGATTAGAGTATTTTGTTTTGTTTTTATTTATCTTGTTTTGAGGTGAAATTCACATAACATGAAATTCACCCTTTAACCATTTTAAAGTGTGAATGCATTGGCATTTAGTACATTCACAATATTGTGCATCCATCACCTCTAATTCCAGAAGATTTTCATCACTTGAAAAAGAACCTGTACCCATTAGCAGTCACTCCCTGCTCCCCTACCTCTGTGATCCCCAGGGCCCTAGTAACCACTGATCTATTTTTTGTCTCTGTGGATTTGCCTGTTCTGGGCATTTCAGTTAAATGGAATCATACACTCTGTGGCCTTTTCTGTCTGGCTGCTTGCACTTAGCATGTTTCACAGTTCATCCACACTGTGACATGAATCAAAACGTCATTCCTTTTTATGGCTGAATAATATTCTGTTGTGTGAACTGACCACATTTTGTTTATTCGTTCATCTGTTGATGGACATTTGGATCATTTTTACTGGAATTAGGTTGTCTCTTTGTTGTTGTAAGAGTTCTTTATATATTTGGGACACTAGACCCTTATGAGACAGCAAATATTTCCTCCCATTCCTAATGTTGTTTTTTTACTCTCTTGATAGTGTTCTTTGCAGAAAAGATTTGAGTTTTGATGAAGTCCAATTTATCTTTTTTGTTTGTATTGTGCTTTTAGTGTTATATCTAAGATTCTGTTAACTAAATCTAAGATCATGATTTATCCAAAAAATTTTTTTCTAAGAGTTTTATACTAGATTTACCTTTAATATTTAGATTTTTTTAATCTATTTTGAGTTAATTTTTGTATATGGTTTGAAATAAGGGTTTTGTTTGTTTGTGATCATTATCTTTTCTATTGGCATGAAGACACTTTGGCTTATTTAACCAGAAATGAAAGTGCAAGTTAGCTGGGAGTTCTGAAAGTACTTTTTCTTAACTTTTTAACAAATATGTATTGAGCACCATTCTGTCTTGGGCCCTGGGGTGGTAGCCCCAGGTGTTCCCTATTCTCATAGGGGTGTGGAAGGACACACAGATGAGTAAATAGAATGTCAAATGATTAAGTGGAAAGGAAATGGCGATCCATCGATGGGCATGTGTGGACGGGGCAGGTGCATGTCATTTGCTGTCTCATCTGAGACCTGAAGAGAATGTTGTACAGAGACCTGGGAGAGGAGCCTTTCAGGCAGAGGGAGCAGGAAGTGCGAAGACTTGGGGTTAGGAGTGAGCCTGGCTGGCTGTCAGAGGAGTAGCCGGGATATAACAGGCCAGAACTGAGAGAATGGGGTGGGGGTTGGAAGGAGGGACATAGCATGGTGGGAGATGAGGTCAGAGAGGTTGACAGGACCTCAAGGCTGGGGTGAGGGCCTTGCTTTTATCTTGAGTATCCTATTTTACAAAAGGACCACTGATAGGATACCCTCTAGCTGAGCTCAGTGTAGGTGTCTATAACCAGAACAACCCCTGCCCAAGGGGAAAATTTCCACTTAAAAGGTATAGGGGAGAGGTGTGGTTTCTGTTCCAGTTCTTACAGCTGTGCAAAAAGTGCTTTGTAAACTGTTTCTTAGGCCCATGGGCTTTATTGAAATCAGGAACTTGTTTTAGTCTTAGAAGGAGATTCTCTTCTGCATCCAGGCCTCTTGGGGCAGCCCAGGCTCTGACACTGAGGGATGTGTGTAGGGAGGAGCTTGACAAAGGAAGCCCAGGCAGGACCTCCAAGTGGTGTTACCACATTACTGGGCCCTGATGAAAACGACAGTAGGTGCACATCTGGTTCCCCCATTGTCCACTCATGGCTCCTCCCCGGAATGGAGAAGGTCTTTCTGGACCTTCTGGATGGGCACATTGCAGATGTCATAGAAATGGCAGGCATAACCTTTTGTGAGTCGCAAGGCTCAGGGTTCAGGAGGCAGTTGGGAGGGAACAGAGGGCTGGTTCTTTGCCATGGGAGAGAAATGCAGCCAGCTAGCCCTCATAGTGACATCCTGCTCCAGGGGAACTTCTGGTCACCATTTCCCTGTGGACATTTAGTATTATTGCTCAGATCCCCCTTCACATGCAACACTTTTATTTCTGTGTTGTGTGCTCCTCCAGCAGCATCTGTTCTCTCTTGGGCTGCAGGTTTGGGCCTGGCCACAGCCCAGCTGCTGTCAGAGGCTCAGATGCCCACCTGGAAGTGGCCCCATGTGTGCGACATTGGGTGCTTGCTGAGTACATCCAAGATGGCAAATTCTAAAGCCAAGTCCTCATTTCCAGTATAAGCCTATGGGAATTAGTGACAGTTTTAAAGACATTCACTTGCTACCAGTCTCTCCCTCTCAGTGTGTGATCAGTGAGGTGTACTTTCTCCTACTGAATGCCACAACTTGAAGATTAAGATGGGCTTTCAACTCATGTCATTGGGAAAGTCATTGGGAAGGGTGCTCAGAGGCCAAGGCATGGAGCCAAGGTGCAGACGGAGCTGAATGGGATCCAGGTGGCCTGTGCGGTTGGTGGTGGTCCTTGTTTTCAGAAGATTGGCTGTGTTTGGGGGAGGGTAAAAGCATAATTTCTATACCATTTCTCAGGGACAGGAGCTGTGCTTTTCTAGTTATTTCTCCCCTGATTAGGAAGGGAGGTTGAGGTCTGGGGATCTGGATGTCCCAGGGTGAATTTGAGTAGCCGGGTGTATCATCACAGGGCTGGTGGTTACTGTGGCATGAACCTTGCCAAGGGCAGTGACCAAGGGTTTTCTGGAGATGACTTATCGGGAAATTGGCTTTGTTCCCACACACTGCTGGAGTGAGATGTTCCCTGTGCCATCTCCACTGTGCAGTCTCCATGACATTTGCATTGAGGAATCTGAAGACTTAAGGATTTCTCTTTAAAATGTTGATGGTCACTACTTGAGTATGTTAAAGTATCTGTTCTTCAAGTTAATTTTGTTAAATATATCCCCCAAAAGCATTAATTCAGAGGCAACATTTACAAGTCCTCCACTTTAAAAACACAATTAGATTGCAAATATATGTTTATTTGTAAATGTGAGTGCCTGAGGTCCACTCATTTTACTTCCTTCAGTCTTAATGACCTGCATTGCTGTGTAGTACTTGAACTTAGGACTGAAGGTGATCAGGTAGTCTGGATTCGTTTTACTTCCTTCAGTCTTAATGACTGCATTGCTGTGTAGTATTTGAACCTAGGATTGAAGGTGATCATGTAGGCTGCATGTCTTTGACTCTACCTTGGATACAACACTCCTCGCTGGTGGTAATGGGGTTATATTTGATGGGTAATCAGCATTTCAGATGGAGTGCAGTATTTGGGCATGCCTGGGATGTTAGAAGTGCTCTTTTAGGAGGGGCTGAGATACTCCTGAACTTAACCTTACCTTTTGACTCTTTCTGCGCTCAACACGATACTTGAAAGTGGTGTTTCTTCCCAGGATTAGGTAGAGAACACCTGTGAGAGTTGAGGGCAGAGCAGTCTCCTGAGGAGCACACCAGTACTCAGATGGATTTATTTGATGGAATAACTGGAGGTGCTTCATTTAAATTTTTGGAGTGTGCTCAGTGCCATCTCACAGCTCTCAGCACTCCTATCCTTGAGGACCCGATGAAATATTCTGGCCCTCCTCACTCACAGACTAATGGCCGGTGAAGACCCTACTCTGCCTTCAGTCCTTGGACTTCACAGCCCAGTGAAGCCCATGGGAGGCCCAGGCATCACTGCTAGCTTCTCACACTGAATATAAGTGGCCTCTCTGTAACTTTGTGATGGGGATGCTTTTTCCTTCTAAGCAACCTCATTTCGTTTTGAAAACAGTTAAAAGTTTTGATTTCCTTTTATTTGGTTTCTTCTACTTTTTTTGAGGATGGATTTATACACACCTGTATGTTTCTGCCACTTTACCTTTTCTGCTACCATTTCTTCTCTCTACAAATCCACCTCAAATGAAGCATTTCTAAATTCTTCTCCTCTTCTGGACTTTTTTCAGTGTTGACTTGTAATAAAATGATGATTGACAAATTCGTCTCCCAGCCTTTACTGGGTCTGTGCTCCCATGAAGGTGGGGACCCTGAGCTGCTCCTCCAGCTGTCCTCCACAGAGGAGATGCCCCCAGGTCACTGACTCCTTGAAGGTCACCATTGGGTACAGGAACAATATTTGTCAGCAGCCTGTTGGTGTCTGCGTCCTGCTGGGCCAGGTGGGCCATGAAGTAGAAGGGGTGTCCCAGGCGCTGAGTAACAAGTATCTTGTGCTGCAGAAGTTGCTTTCTGGGTTCATTCATCACTCAACTATATAGCAGTAAACAACTCTTTGCCTTCTCTGGAAGCTTAAAATTACTGTGAGCATGAAGTTTTAGAAACAAGTGAGGTCGCATCACTAGTGCTTGAAAACCTACAGTCCCAGTGGGTGCAAAATTGTCTCTGACAGGGCTCAAGGAAGTGTGGATTGAAGTGGCGGAGGTGCATGAGGATCCACACGAGGCACTGCAGGTCTCTGGGCTCCTTCACATGCTTTTAGAAGTTGGTGATCCTGGCCCCTTATTCATAAGAACTGCTAGTCTTAGAATTGAACAGAGAAAAAAACCTTTTCTGAGATATTTGGGCAAGATTCAGAAGTGGGAGGAGAGGATGAAAACTAAATGTGTGAGCATTCATAAGTGTGGGTGCACGTGTGTGTGTGTGTGTGTGGTGTAGGGTTGCCTGGTGTGCTACAACTTTGGGGAGCGGGGAGGTGTCTGTTGATGCCCCAGTTTCCTGTGTTTGTCCTCTGCCAATAGGATGTCCATTGAGCAAGGTCAGATGTTCCCAAGTCTGATTGCCATGTTCCATGTCCTTTTTTCTCTCTTATCACTTGCCCTCTGCTATTCAGGAACTGGTGGCTGGCAGTGAGATTTCCCACCTCATGAGAAGCCTTTGGAAGAGCACCTGAGCCCCTTCAGCAAGATAGGAGAATTTGTTGTTCACATGTCTCATTTTTCTGAAGTGACTGACCACCTAGCAGGGTGTTGGCCTTTTCTGTATTGGCAGAAGGCTCAGAAAATCTTCATTGATTCCCAGGCCCAGGGAGCCCCAGTATGGGATGGATAAGATGCCACCAGGTTGGGGTGAAGTGATGTGCCCACCAGTCGGGCCCAGTGTTCATGTAAAGGTCAGCAGAATTGAAGGACTGGCATCCTGACCAGGTGGAGGCTGAGCCCTAGGCAGGTCCCTAAGGCCCTCTTGCTGTCTCTGGGCTAGGCTACGGAGCTGCAGCCTCAGACAGAATGCATTGCGTGCACATTATTTTGTTCAGAGCTCTCTCTATGGGACAGATAGGACGTGGCTGTGATGATGCTGGTGCATGGCTATGACGATACTGCCCACTTGCCCTGGAGTAAGACAGTTGGGGGCAGTGTGGTGTGGACCTGCATCCTTCTAGATGGTTCACCCTTTCAAACCAGGTAGGGTGCCCTTCTCAGGGTTTTTATGGCACAGATGACCCCTCCCCAGTCCTCAAGAGCAAAGGTGAGTCCTAGTTACCGGGAGAAGTTGGACCCTATGACTCCCTTCCTACCACAGGGAATCCCCAGAGGCCCCCGATCTCCAGTGACTCTGCCAGGTCTATTTGTACTCTCCACACTAGCTCAAACATCCCTCCATCAGTGAGACTTTTCCTGGGTGCCCCTGTTTGGGCCCTGCACCCTCGAAGTTCCTCTCAGCTCAATGCTTCTTAGAGCTTTGGTCCGATGCTCAGGCACGTGTGTTAAGGAACTGCTTGTTTCTGTAACTGGGTTAAAGTTTCATCTGCTGCAGCAATCGAGTTTATAGAATGTAATTTCCTTCTACTAGGGACCTAGTTATCTTGAGAGTATGTAGGGCTTTTAGGATGGTATAAACAAGCTGACCTTGCAGTAAGTTGTGTGTACTTAGCACGTTTCAAAACTAAATTTTTTCAGACTTGTTAAAAGGGTTAAGTCTTAGGTTTAGTCTTTGAGTTAAGTTTTTAGTTAAGTCTGTGGAGTCCTGGGCTCAGATTGAATTTACACATTCAAGTCCTTTTTCCGAAACCTGTTTTTCTCTGTAGTTAGTTCTGCTGTATTGGTTGTTTTGGAAAAGCAGATTTATTCTAACACTATTGATATATTAGAGCACAAGTGGAGCATAATACACAAGTTCTGTTTGGTTATGTGCAATTTTGTCCAGGAGAAACACTAGATAAGCTGGTGGCCTGTTTTGGTAAATAAAGTTTGACTGGGACACAGCTATGCCCATTTGAGGATATACTGTCACAGCTGTAGAGCTGAGTAGTTGGGACAGAAACAGATGGCCCACAGCCAAAAATATTTACTGTGTCCCTTTAAGAAAAGGTTTGCTGACTCTTGCACCAGGTGAATCCAGAGGACTGCTCCCAGCCCAAAGAGCACCTGCTAGTTCACAGAATCAAAATGCTCACGCCTCAGGTGCACCAACCCATCTTGGTCCACACCCATCACCTTCTGGAGTCAGACAGCTTCCTACCAGCTTGTCACAGTAACTCAGCAAACAGCAAAAGGTGTGGTCTTATTCACGACATTCCATAAAGCTTTAGTCACGTAATATCTCATCAGGACCCTGTACAGTGAGAGGTCAAGCCCACTCCTCTTCGGGAGGAGCTCCAAGTGTCCGTTGGAAACCTTGAGTCTGATTCTGGGTGGTTGATGGGTAGTTTGATGGTCACTGCCTAGAGGAGCATAGTCTTTAGTGCTCAGCACCATCTCACCCACTTACTGTGTAACCATCACCTGCCTCAGTTTCCCCATCTGTAAAAGAGGCTGATGTTAGCACTCACCTTACAGGTGTTTGTGGGAATCACCTGAGGTAATCCATGTGGGGTAAACAAAGTAAGAGCCTGTATTTCTGTTAACAACAGAGGAGCAGTCGACTTGGGTTGAAATCTGAGTATCCATCCTAGTGTCAAAAGGGGGCCTGAGATGTTTAATTTAGCCTCCTCCCCTTCTGAGCTCCTCTCCATAAAAACCTACATTTGTTCATTCATTAGATGTTTGCCGTGCACCTCCTGTGTGGCTAGCACTCTTCTAGGACTAGGGACACACCAGGAACTCTCATGCTTATACCCTGCTGCCTGTTACCTGGTGAGTGGTGATAACATCTGATTCCAGGGGGCTCATACCTTCAGTTTCCAGGTGGCCTGGCCCTGTGCAAGGCAATTCTCTCAGGCAAGGCTGCCATGCAGGCATTTAAGGATTGCTGTACTATCCTCATCACTGGCATATACATCATTTTAGCTTCGCCATATGCTTGTCACTCCAGATGAAAACACACCACTTCAGTATAATTAACAAAAGGCCTTTAGACCATATAGTGGAATGGTCCACAGTGGGCATCTTTTGAGAGTGCCAGTTATAGAAAGGAGTAGAGACCAGGATTTTAGGCTCAGACCCTTAGCACACATAGACTTAGATTTCCCCACCTCTGTGAGGGTAGCATGCCCATTCCATTGTCAACATACAGAGGCTCTGGGTGAGTGGCAGCTGTAACCCCCAATGTGTGTTGGTGTGCTTGCCTCCCCCTGCTCCCCAGACTGCTGCTGGGAGAATCTTCCTAATGTTTTCTCAGTTTGTGATTTTGAGGGCACAGGGAGCTCTTAGCCAGGTGGCTGGGCCCAGAGCCCTCCTGATAATGTATGAGAGAGAAAACGCACTACACTAAGAGTTAAGATACCAGTTTTAGTCAGTTCGTAGTGAGACTTGAGCAAACCTTTGCACAGGACTTGCTGTGGCTCCCTTCTGCCCGAGACCTTCTCTGGTCAGCAACTTAAGCCCTGCCTGGACTGTCTCCCCAATTCCTGTTCTCACATCGGCCTCACTCTGTGGTGCTTCATCTCAGTACAGTCGCCTTCCAGAAAATCAGAATTTAGGAGTTTTTAATGAAGCATTCAACTTGATTGCTTTGTTGTGCCCTGTAGGGCATCCCCAGAAATCATAATACTTCATGAGGCTAATTTATAGAATTGTATGTTTAACTCAGTAGTGTATACTAAACCTATACTATTTGCTTCACACTGAAAATGAAGATGAATGGGAAAAAGAAGTTTCTGCCATGGAAGAGTTTAGCATTGATTCAGGAGACAAGGTGAAGCTATTGCATAGTGTGGGGTTTTTTGTGGGCAGTCATGGAGAGGGACTGTGTGGGATGTGGGCCTTGTTGGAGTGAACCCATACTGACACTGTGGCCTCTGGGGGCCCCTCGGGACAGCTAGTGGCCAGGTAGAAGGTAGGCTGTGTGGGTGAGCCGAGGGGATTGCGTTTACTGCCTAGAGCTTGAGCGTTTTGGTAGTAAGTACTAGAGAAGGTGGACTTCTAAGCTGTTTGGACATGTGCCAGTAACAAGTGAGACATTGACAACACTGTCCTCTCAGCCCACTGAGGTTCCGTATTCCTCTTGCATTCTTGGTTCGGCTTGTTGGAGGAGCCGGCATTGTGTTCTCCCTGCATCCCTTGCCCTACCCTGGCTAATACTTGTCCTTTCAGTTCTCAGTCTCTGAAGGTGGCAGTGTTATTTTATCTGGCTTTCCTTTTTATCTTAGTGTTTGTGTTTTTTTGAATACAAGACTGATACATAGTCACTGTTAAGAGGAATAATTTAAGTACAGAAAGTGAAAGTTTCTTAATCACTTTACAGAGATGAGTGCTGTGGATTTTAGCCCCATTTCTTTCAGTTTCGATTTTTGTAAACTCAGTATTTTTTTCTGCAGAATATAGGTACTTTTAAACCATGTAAATAGTATTAGACTATTGTGCAACTTTTCTCATTCAAGTTATTTCTGATGTCACTCTTTGTCTTCAGATAGTATGTCTGTGAGGAATAGATGGAGGAACTGAGGCTCAGAGGGTGACAAAGTATGTGGCCAGTCACTCTCTGAGTTCCAGCCTTTGTTCTTTACTGTGTCCGGTAGTGCAGGCTGGCTCTCAGATCATCTTTCTGTTTCCCAAGTTAAATTGCATCCCTTGTACTCAGTCTTGACAGGGTTTGATGTTTAAAACTCTAGAGCTGGTGTTTTGGTGTGAGTTTCTTCCAGAAAGACAGCCACCACATCCCTGCTACCATTGCTTAGAGATAGGAAGTCAGGAAGTGGCTCAGGCCCCAAGCAGAGTGAAGTCTTTTCCGGAAGAGAAGACCAAAGTGCAGGTTTGCTTTTTTCCCTGGACTCCTACCCAGGCACCTGGGTTTGACTCTCAGAGTGGGGAGCCTGTGGAGGGTCTGATGAAGCTAGCATCTGGACCCCACATCACCCACTTTGGCATCAGTTGCTTCACAGGCCCTTCTTCCTTCCTCAGAAGAAAGGGTGCCCCATGATGCCCTGAAGACAGTGTCTGCCCTATATGCAGGCTTTCACCTCTCAGCAGATGCTCCTCAGTCTCTCTATGTGGATCTGAGTAGATGGCTAATGCTCAGAATGTCCAGAGTACCTCTACTCTCAACCTTCTTCCTCCAGACCTGTTCCTTCCCCATCACAGAAAATCAATTTCTTCTTTCTAGCTGCTCAAGCAAAACCCAACAAAACAGAACAACCCTCTCTCATCACTTTTAGTTGTTGGCATGTTATGATGTCTGTAATCTCTAAAGTGCAACCCAGTATTGTTTGACCATGTCTCCCCACTGCTCTGTCCCCTTCCTGTCCTGAGATACAGAAGCCCCCAGTCTGTCTCCAAATCAGCCATATGATTCTGCAGACTTCCTGTGCTGCCCCTGACGTCAGTCAGTCACACTTAGTCCCCTTCCTCCCCCACCTCCTCATGCTCACTCCCTTCTCTGGGCCCTGGAACAAGCACCCCAAGTCCACTTTTCAGCGCATCAGCTGTCACTTCTCCCAAGCACGTATTGCTAAGCCTCACTTTCCTCATGTCTGAAATAGTATTCCTCATGGTAATCCTGCTGATGTGTTAGTAACAGAGTAGTATAAATAGTCCAGATAGTATTAATAATAATGCCTCAGGGTGATGGCTCTGTGTCTTTATCCATTGTCTTTTATACTGGCCTGTCCCACTTGCTTTCTTTTGGTCTCCTGAATCCTGTTGAAAAATTTTGGTTCCTGCCATAGCATAATTCACCCATTGGAGTTGTTTTAAAACAGGTTTTCCACCTGAAGTTCTCAGACCAGTTGGACAGCAGTATTTTACTAAAATAAAGCAGCTTTTGGTGGAGACAGTTGAAATTTGCATCTGACTCAAAGCCCTGTGTCAGCATTCTGCCCCAGATTCAGTGGCCCCATCCTTCTGGGGTCGGTCTCTGCTGTACCTGTGTAGCTTATAGTGTGCCTGGAACATGCTCTTCTCCATTGAGGAGGACCTGGGCTATATCCTGCTGCCTCCCTCCCACCCAGCCAGATTAGAAGATGTGCTATCAGAGCAGGATTGTGTTTGGACAGAGCAAAAGGGCTGAGACTACCTGGATTTCAGTCTTCCTCCCTGTGTAGCCTGTGCCCCAAGCAGACTTGCACCCTGGTGTCCTCATCTTTACGGTGGACATGCTGCTGTCTGGATCTGCTCTTCAGGCAGCAGCCAGCACAGGACAGGGTTCCACCAAGAGGTGACTGCTCTCTATGGGCCCGAAGTTCCTGATGGGCCTTTGGTGGAACTTTAGCAGTTGCAGCTTCCCCTTCGCGCCCTCTCTCCAAGGAATTTTGAAGCTGTTCCAAATTTGCCAGCTGGGGCAGTCCAGCCTCTTCACCTGCTCTTTAGAAAGTATTCTAATGCACCTCCTCACAGTTTTTTTGCAGAAATCTTCAGTCATAATGTCATTCCTCAAGACTGGCTTCTTCCTGAAACTTTGTCACTGTCCCTGGGTCTGTGTTTCCAGGGCTGTAGCCACCAGCCCTGGTATGCTGCGTCATTGGTCCTGCCTGCTGATATTAGGAATGCTCCGTACCATCACCTGCCCTCCCCAGGAACAGAGCCTTGAGAGGCCAGGGATTGGCCACAGCAGGCCCCAGTGGGGAGCTAAGGCAGTCACCCGGCTGTGGAGGAGGGGCCATACCCCATGGCAGGCCACACCCTCTCCAGCTGTGCTTGTCCTTCGTGTGGTGGGGGAGGGGTGCAGAAGGTCTTCCCCAGAGTAGCCTGCCCAAGGAGCAGGCCAGGCCATCGGTTCTGGGCCAGGGGTTGGCAGCATTCCAGCTCCTGGGCTTAGGGTGAGTTACCCTAACACTGCATACACAGCACAAACCTATAGATTCCCTGGCCCTCTGGTGGGACTGGAGGGAACGGCTCTGTGGGTTTCAGGCTCTGTTCTCGCTTCTTGTGACTAGACTGCTTGTCCTACACTAGTGAAAGTGAAATGAGGCCACTTAGTACCACTTCACTGATATGGTCACCTGGCACACAGGATAGTCTTGTTGTCAGACCACAGCCTCCATCAGTGGGTAGTTGGGAGGAAGGACTTCACATAGGGTCTGGGGTTCAGATGAGCTTATGGATAAGATCTTGGGACTTATCCTGAGGTGGGCTCTGCTGGGCTGAAGCAGAGGCAGAGTGGGGAAGCATGGGCATTCTGAGTGTAGGATTGTGGGTATAGCGTTGTGTGTGAGGTACATTCTCCTTGTCCACGTAGGAGTCCTTTCAACCCCAGTGGGCACCGGGCCAAATTGGGAGCATTTTCCTAGACTCCACTGGAGGTCCTCCTAGCTTGAGATCCTGGTCTCCTCTCATCTTCCACTCACATCGGCTTCTCCCTGATCCTAGGGCAAACGTATACCTGCCATCCAAGGCAGCCCCAGAATCGATCCTCTTATTTAATTTCCTAAATGTCTGAGGAGCTCCTGTTTCGGTCTATGCCCAAAGGAAAGATTACCCACTCTTCCCACAATGGTGGATACTCGAGGTAGTGACTCATCTGTAGTCTCACAAAGTGGGGCAGGATGGATAGACCTAGTGAGCAGGCTAGTAGGGTTTGTTGTGATCAAAGCAAGTTGGACAAAGAAACTGTAGAACTTTAGGCTAAGAGGCACATGGGAGCATCACTAGCTTCCCTGCAGGGCAGTGAGGAGACGACAGGGAGGTAGATGATGGGATGGAGAGATCTGGGTGAAAGCAGAGGGATGGGGTTGTATGGGGCTAGCTGAGGTAGGTGACAGATGCAGGCTGGGATGCCTGGAGGAGTTGGGGGCAGATGGAGGCGAGGTCCTATCCTATGGCCCCATTCTCCATCAAAATGGGTGGGGAGTACCCCAAGGGTGATGTAGCCACAGAGAGACCTGCTCAGCTTGACGCATTTGGGCTGCCTGTAGGAGCAGATGTCAGTGCCACCCTGGCTTAACACGTGTACAGAGGGGCCAGCCACTCTGCCTCCTGCACCAGGAGCAAGAAGCAGCTGTCTCTTCCTTCCTTTCAGTCTAAGTCCACAGCAGGGCCAGTTGGGACAGGGCCTCCTTTAAGGAGGTTGCAAGTGAGTTAGCTCAAGAGTGTGTCCCATATATGATGACATGGCCCTTTCGTTGTTTTGTATTGCTTCCCAGAGTTCACTGATGAGGAAACTGAAGTGCTGGATGCCCTGCCTGTGTGGGAACAGGGCAGGGAGGTCTTGAGTGTAGGCATGCCACAGGTATGAGTTGGGACTCTCTGAGGGGCTCACATGGTGAGCTGCTGTGTGGGCCCTATGTTGGTGGACATGACTGCTTACTGTCCTGAGGAGACCTAACACTTTGGAAATTCTCCTAGTGCCTGGCAGCTAAATTCCTTTCTGTCCCCTGGTGAACTCTTATAGTCTCATTTCTGGTGTCCTGCCCTATTGGGACATTGAGGCTGGGCTTGGATTAGCCCCTTTAAGAGCCCGTGCCCATGTCCTAGACTATTGTGGAACGCCTGCAGCAGACAGACTTCACTGCCTGTCCTCCCTCCTGTCTCCTGTCTCTGTGAGGGTTAACAGCCCTTCAGCTTGTTGTCTGGAACCGGTTTAGACTGGTTTTCTGGAAAGTGCTTTGTCTCTCAGACTGAATCCTGGGAAGGGTCATGTGGAACCCAGTGATGTCATGGGATCAAAAACTGACTCAGCTGTTTTTTCTTTTTTCTTCTTTTTTAAAAAAAAATCAAGATATGTGTGTGCTGCAGGTACAGGGCTCTGACATGGTGACGGGCCAAACCTCACCTTATTCAGAGTTTACCTCACTGGCAGTCAAAGGGTTAACTGTAACCCCCCACTCTTCACCCCCCTGAGGTGAGCAGAGAGTGAGGAGGCCACCCTCACCGAAGGAGAGAAGGATCAACCCAAGTTAGTGCAGTACAGGGCTGGACCTGGGCAGTGACCTTGTTCCTGCCTGGGATATTGTGGTCCCCCTTTCTGGATTCCAGACACTTCCAGTTCAGAATCCCTTAGGCAGGACAGAATTTTCCTCTATTTGCTTTGAGTCTGGAGCACCAAGAATTCTTTTTTTCTGATGAATGGACACCTTTCATTGTCCCTGTCCGGGTATCTGAGGTCTTGGATCCCCAGATGCTCCACTGCTCTGTCTAAGCCTTACCCACAGTGAAGTAATGTCCTAGATACAGTTTTTGGGCCCAGCGTTTGTTGTACCTGCTTCTGCCATTGTCATGTGTGGTAAGGAAAATACCAGGCTGACACTTTAAAAAGTTTCTAAGGAGGTAACAACTCCAATTGCCAAGTTTAAATGTTTTCTCCTTCTCCAAAGTCCAGAATGACCGAAGAAGCATGCCGGACACGGAGTCAGAAAAGAGCACTTGAACAGGACCCAGCAGAAGATGATGTGGAGAGCAAGAAAATAAAAATGGAGAGAGGATTGTTGGCTTCAGATTTAAACACTGATGGAGACGTGAGAGTGATCCCCGAGCCAGGAGGAGGTCCAACCCAAGGGTTGCTGAGGGGGGCAGAGGTGACAGCCATCGGCAGAGGTGAAGGGCAGGCAGGCGATGGGCCTGTGGACATGCGCACCTCACACAGGTGAGTGGGAAGGGCTGGGCACTGGGACAGGCCCAGGTGTGAGGAGGTGGGCTCCAGGCCGCCCCTTCTTCACCCTGGCCTGCAGGAAGCACCTTTTGGTGGGTTATCATGTAAGCGGCTTTGGGCCCAGCTTTAGCGTCATTGGGCCCTTCTGGCCGAGGGACCTCCCTTCTGGTACTGGCATGTGATGTGGGTCTCATAAGAGGGAGAGCAGAAGCCTCTGTCAGCAGGTCTTTGCTAAACTTATACCTCCTATCTGTCCAGCTTGGTGCTTGTAGGAAAACGAGGTTTTCATCTCATCATGCCTCCTTGCTTTTCAGTTCTGTGGCTTAGAAAGCCAGAGATACTATGCTCTGCCTGGGTCACTTGGCTGGGGGCAGAGTTAGGAGTCCAGCCCAGAGTACCTCGCACATGTGTCACCACTCCTCATGGGCAGCGCATCTCAGAGTAGGGGCCACTCTGCTCGGGTCTTCTGTGGTGTGCTGTGATTATTTCAAGAGTAGCTTTCCTGATCTTTAGCTTCTGTGAGGCTCTTAAGAAAAAAGCTTGAAAGAAATAAGACTCAATGTACCACCCTATTTTTTTTTTCACTTAGAAATCTTTTCTCTTTATAAAGAGAAATTCAGATCTGGTTTCTGCTCTTGCTGTTACCCCTGCCCTCAGAGTTCTGGTGAGAGCTGTTCTCTCCAAAATGTTCACACCCAGATGTCCCATAAATCAGATATGCCATCGTAGGCATGCAGGTATGTCCTTGGCCTCCCAGTTAGCTCCACAGCCTCCCTGTGGTTCATCCCTCATCTCCCTCACTGCCTCCTTTGCAGACTCCCCTCCAGGTCTAATTGCCCAGGTTGGGGAGTTGGCAGGAGGTGCAAAGCTGGGGAAACTTGGGGGGGCTTGTTTCCTTCCTGTGAGTGTTTATTGACCACCACCCCCTGAGGGGCCCCAGCCAGCAGTCTTTGTGTTAAATTCATTTTGGGACACAGACTGTTGGCATCCTAAGGACTTTAGCAATTGCCTGACCTGGTGTTACTAAGCATTAAAAATTCTTACCTTCTTGTCTATGGCCATGCCACCCTGAACAAGCCAGATCCTGTCTGATCTAGGAAGCTAAGCAGGGTTGGGCCTGGTAAGGACTTGGATGAGAGACCATCTAGGAAGACCAGGTTCTGTAGGTGTAAAAAAAAACAAAAAATAAAGGATTGTAAACTGACAAGGTTCTTGCAATCTGTGAGATCAACCAAGGGCTGCCTCACCTAAAAAAAAAAAAAAAAAAAAAAAAAAAATCTTACCTCCTCAAGATAAACGGGAATATCTAACTCCCTCCTATTGTGAAAGCATCTTAGTCTAGGGATGGATGGGTAGTGTGTGCTACCCAGAAAGGCCTCTTCTGTCTGGTTCTGCTTTCCACAGCCTGTTTTAAAGCCAGAAATAAAATTATAAATTTTATTTCTGGAACTTTTAAAGTTCCAGAAATAAAATTATAAATCCATGTGTCTCTTCCCTCTCTCTGACTTGGTCCTCAACACTGTCTCAGATGGATGTGGATAAGGAGGAGCTTGTGTTTTTGGAGATCTGCTGGGTCCTTGCATTTCTGCATTCCTGGTATACATTTTTTTCTTGTAATCACCATGCTCCCCTGCAGGACAGGACAGCGGATTGTGAGGGAGAGGTTAAGTACTGAAGGATCTCAGAGCTGGAGCTTAAACTCATATCATTCTATGACCAAAGCCTGGGCTGCGTTTGGCCTCTGGGCCTCTTGGTCCCAGATTTTCTTCACTGTGACCATTGGCTTCCAACCCAAGGGCATAGCACTTAGATGATGTAACATTTCCTGAAGTTGATGAGGTTTTTTGACACATAAAGGACACAAGGGAGCAGGGGATAGCGATTATCCTAGGTACATAGGGCAGGGGTCTTCCTGAATGGCCAGCACACCCTTGGGCATCGTAAAGTAGTGTGAGAGTACAGAAAGAGCCTGGCTTTGGAGGCCAGCACGCAGAGTCAGGTCAAATCACATTTCCTGATTGATCTTGGGCAGATGATCTTTGCTTGTGCTGCTTCATTTTTAAAATGAGTGATGATCTCTCCCTTGCAGGTTGATGGGTGACAGATGTGTACCTAGAATCAGCCTTGGTGCATGACATGTCGTGAGGGAAAGACGTATTGGTGACAAGTGCCCTGTAGTCTTAAGCTTCACTCAAAATAAAATGTCACATGTCTCCCTGAGTTCCCACACAGAATGAAGAAGTATAATTGTAAGTTTTGACAGAATCATAGGATCAAGTCCAGCCCAGAGCCATTCTAAAACTGTTACTTGTTCTGGAGTAAGTGACCATAATTTTTTTGTTGAAAGCGGGCAGTCTTTGGATCCTTGTTTAGAGTGTTTGGCTTGAGACAATGTCCCTTGGAAACCTGTACACACACACACACACACACACACACACTCTCTCTCTCTCTCTCTCTCTCTCTCTCTCACTCTCACTCTCACTCTCACTCTGTCTCACTCTGTTAGTCTCACACTCTCTTGACTCTTGAACAATATGGGGGTTAGGGGCGCCAGTCCCCCATGTGTAGCCGAAAATTTGCAAATAACTTAAGATACTTCAAAAACTTTATTGTTTTCTGGTATACATATAGGATTGCTTCCAGGACCCTTAGGAGAAACCAAAATGTGAGGATATTCAAGTCCACTCTATAAAATGGCACAGATCAATGTATGTAGTCAGCCTTCTGCAACTGTGGATTGAAAATAGTACAGTTATTTATTTTTTAAAATCTGCAAATAACTGGGCCCACACAGTTCAAATTCATGTTGTTCAAGGGTCACCTGTGTGTGTGTGTGAGTGTGCATGTGCGTGTGTGTGCGCGCGCGCGTGTGTAGCAGTGATGTGGTTGCTCCACTGCTTTCCCATATTGGTGTGAAACCCCTATAGGGCAGATGAAAAGGCATAGCTATATCTAGCCACAGCTTAGGTTGGCAGAAGCTCTTTGACTTCAGGTTTGCTGAGTCTTACAAGACTAACATGCCAGTTGTAGATCATTAGGCCAAGAGAATATCCTTTTTGTTCTTTAATTGAGGTATAGCATACATAATGAAAATTATACTTTTCAGAAGCTGAATTTATCCTGTAGCTCATTTAAGAAACGGAACGTTGTTAGTACCCCTCTTGCCCACTTGTTACTACCCTCCAAGGATAACCACTTTCTTGATTTGAACAGCACAGATTAGTTTTTCCTGATTTTGTATATTAAGTAAATGGAATTATGTAGTCTGTATCCTATTGTTTGTGGGTTTTACCCATGTTGTTGAGTGTAGCAGTAGTAATTCATTTTCACTGCTATGTAGCATTCTTTTTCTAGAATTTGTATTAGGCTCTTTCAAAACTGCCTCTTTTTCTTTCATGCTGGCTTACTCTTGTGACCCCATTTGAGTGTATTGAAGACTAGAGGGAGTTTCTAGTAGCTTCTAGCAGAGAGAATTTCCTTTTTCTGCAAGGAAGTGGCTGGTGAATTGAAATCACTAAGATAGTTTTTTTTGTTTTTTTTTTTTTTTACACTATATTAGAGTGATTTGGAGCATGCAGAAGCAGCTGAAGGGGTAGGATCAGTACTCTCTCTTTCCATATGTGTGTTTTAGTTTAAAATAAATCAAGACTGGAGGGCATCTTCTAACAGTGATTGAAGGAGGAGAGAATGTCATATCATTTCCCCAGAGAAACAACTATAAAGCACGACAGAAGTGACACAATAATGAACTATTTCAGCAATCTGGAAGTTCATTGAGGCATACAATAATCCAAGAAGTGTGCTAAAGAAACTGCTGAACTTCAGGGAAAGACAATGAGAATCTGTGGCTTTGGCTTGGGGCTCTTCCCATGTCCTCTCCCTAGCTCTATTGGTAGGGAGGTTCTGCCTGGCTGGTTCAGGCTATGAGGGTGCAAGGGTGAGAAGGTGCTCACTCAGTTTAGGGTGATGAGCAGCAGCCCTGCCCATGGCCTTATTGGTTGAAGTGACAGTCTTGGAGATAGGCAAGTGGGGAGAGACCGTGGCTCTCTTAGCCCATGATTATAGTCACAGTTGGGGCAAGACAAAAGCAATTGGAAGAAATAATGGCCAAAAATGTACTTGAGGAGAATCTCATCCAAGAAGCTCGACAAACCTCAAGTAGCATAAATACAGAGAGCTCTATACCCAGTCACATCATTGTCAAACTGTTGCAAATGAAAGAAAAAGAAAATCTTGAATACAATAATAGCAGACTTCTCACCTGAGACAATGGAAACCAGAAGGGAATTGAATGACATTCAAAGTATGCACTTAAGAAAACTGTCAACCCATAATTCTATATGCAGCAAAACTGTCCATCAGAAGTGAAGATGAAAAACATTTTCAGATAAAGACTGACGGAATCTATTGCTGGCAGACCTGCCAGTTCTTCAGGCCAAAAGGATATTACATTTTGGTAACTTAGGTTGCAGGGAGAAATAAATAGCACTGGTAACGGTAAATATGTAGGCTAATGTAAAAAGACCCCCCCCCCCGCGCCCCTTTCTTCTTACTTAAAAGACATAACATTGCATAAAGTGTTAACTGTAACACTGGGCAGAATTGACAAAAACAACTTTCAGCTCTCTGGAAATTGACCAAATATATATATATAACATGTACATATGTCTATATGTATGTGAGAAATATATGGGTCAGAAATTATACAAAATGGGAGGAATGACATGGAGCTGTATTGGAGTAAAGTTCTACATTTTACCAGAATCAAGTTAGTATTAATCTGAAGTAGATTGTGATAGGTTAATATGATGTTTATTGTAATCTCTAGAGCAATTATTAAATAATTTAAAAATACAGTTAAACCATCAGATCAATGGAAGAATTTAATGGCACACTAAAAGGTATTTAACACAAAAGAAGGCAATCAATGAGCAACAGGAGTAAAAAAGAAGGAAAACCTATAGAAAACAAGTAGCGAAATGACAAATGTAAATCCAGCTACGTTCATCATTGCATTAAATGTGAATGGTCTAAACACCTCAATCAAAAAGCAGAAATTAGACTAAATCAAAAAGCAAGATTCAGCTTAATTATATGCTGTCTATAAGAGTTTTACCCCTTACATCCTTAGGTAAAGGATGGGGAAGGATAAACCATAAGTAATCATAAGAAAAAGCTAGAATGACTGTATTGTATCAGATAGATTTTAAGACAAACAATATTACTAGAGCCAAAGAGGGACATTTTATAACAATACATCAGGAAGACGTAATAGTCATTAATGTATATCCACCTCACAGCAGAACCCCAAAATACCTGAGGCATAGCTGATAGGATTGATAGTAGAAATAAACAATTCATTAGTTACAATTAAAGATTCAGTACTCCATCAATAGTTGGTAGAACAATGAAACAGAAAATTAGCAAGATTCTAGAAGACCTGAAGAACATTGTCGACCCATTTGATTAAAGGGCCATCTATAGAACATGCCACCTGGGAACTGCAGAATACACTGTCTCATGAGCACATGGAACATTCTCCAAAGTAAACCATATGCTAGGCCATAAAACAATTGTCTCAAGATAGCTGTAATGAAAAAATAACAAGTGTTGGTGAGGATTTGGAGAAATTAGCCCTGACGTATGGTGGGAATGTAAAACGTTATAAACAGTTGTTACAAATTTAGACATGAACTTATTACATCAGAAGTCTATCCAAAGAATGTACCCAAGAGAAATGAAAACATGTCTACAGAAAGGCAGGTTCATGGGTGTCCATAGCAGCATGATTCTCAATAGCTAAAAAGTGGAAGCAATTCACATATCCCTATACTATGTTCTTATGATAATGAAAAGAACCAACTATTGATACGGTGCTACAACATAGATGAATCGCAGGCTCCTCATGCCAAGGGAGAAACACCCAGAGATCTGCTACTTGTAGAATTTAATCTACAGGGAGTAACTAATAAAGCAAATGGTGTAGAGATTGAGAGAAATCAGTGGCTGCCAGGGACAGGGTGGGAGTAGGTGGTAGCAGTGATTTACAGTTCATGGGCACTTTGGGGGTGATGGAAGTGTTCTAAAATTGGATTGTGGTGATAGTTGCACAACTCTAAATTTACTAAAAATCATTGAATTGTACTCTTATAATGGATGAATTTTGTGGTATGTAAATTATACCTTAATACGAATGTTTTTTTTTTAATGTGGTTAAAATAGTTTGGTTTCTGTTCTGATATCCATAAGGGTGCTCATAGAAAAAAAAATCTAGAGGTGGAAGCTGTGAGCCTGTTGGTCTTGTGAGGCCAACCCAAAGGTCATGTGGCACATGCTGTCTTCCCCCACCCCACCCCAAGTTGGAACCATTGGATGAGGCTAGAGTGGGCAGTTAACACTGTTGGGTTCTCTGTTTCTGTGGCCAGTAGTTTTTACTCCTTCGCTTTCCTATGGAAGAGTCTCTCACAAATTGCACTTATTCAGAAATAATCTGGGCCACACACAGGTGAGAAGAGCTCCGCCCCCTGTGCGCCCTTCCCCCCATCTTGGGTGGAGGAGCATTTAACTCAGTAGAACATGAGCTGCTTCTCCAGAGGTTCTACACTTGAAAGGTAAGGGCTGGGTCTCTTGTCACCCATAGCTTGTGTGGGGTGTTAGCTCCATGAACAGTCACCTCTATGTTTCACTGAAAACATATCTGAAAATGCCTTGGATTGTCAGCGGGCTAGGACCAGGCTTTCTCTGTAACAGGCACTGTGCTGGTCCTTGGGGACAGAAATGATTGGTTGCTAAATGATCACGCTACTGTCTGGCATACTTTATTATGAAGGAATGTGGAGAGGTCTTGGTGAGACTTGAGGGGTATGGCTCAAATGGGGTGGAAGACACAGAATGCCTGAGCAGACCATCTCTACTTCCTCATTTTACCTGGGAGGAAACACAGGCAGGGCAGAGACAGAATAGGAGCCCCGTTTCTTCTTAACCATCTGCCGTGTTGGCCTTGGGTGTGGCACAGATGTCCTGGTGACTGCCTGTCCCTGGCTTCCATTGGGGTGTATCTTCCTCTCTCCCCTGCGTGGGCATTGTGTGTATCATTAGCTGTGGGATGGAGTTTCACTTGGGACCAAGGGCTTGCTTCATAGGCAGTGTGGATGGGAGGGGCTCCTGTCTTCACCAAGGGACCTTTGGCTTACTGGAAGCTGGCAGTAGTATCCTAAGCCATTAGAGATGTTATTGGCTTTAGTGTTTCTGGCTTTCCACCTCTCTGGGTAAGCACTTGGAAGCACTGACAGACTATCATGTACCAAAAGTGCTGTTTATTGGGCCGACAAAACAAGACACCTTTGTCGAAGTTGGTGTCCTTAATGACAGAATCACTGCCTCGTTTTTCTTTTGAGATTTGGCATTTACCAAGGGGGTTGTGGGGGGTGACACATCTATATGGAAACCAGTCACCTTTTCTGTACCCAGGGATGTCATTGGCCGATTACATGGAATTAAGAAAGGTCTTGACTGCCTGCAGTGATGTCTGTGGGCACATCGTCTGTGCTCACATTTACCACCCAAGACCTCTTTCAAAGCAAAAATGAATCAAAATAACATGATAGCACAGCCACCTATTTATAACATGGTGGGGGTGTGTGTGGAAATGGGACCTACAGGAAAAGGTTTGCATCACCAAAATTTTCCAAGATGACTCCATGTAACTAGCGTTCTTGTTGTTCGGGCAACACTCTTTACAACAGCCTGGGAGAGAAAAGATAAAACATAAACACCAGGGCTGCCTGCTCTAGCAGGAAGTAATGCCAGTGCATACCGCGTGAGCCTCTCCTGGTTTGGTTTGCACACAGGCCTCCATCTAGGTAGTCCAAAGCCTTAGCTGGATACAGAACTTTGTCATCGCCTGCGAAAGTTCCCTCAAGACCTTCATGTTTCTTGCCCTCCCTGACTGGGTACACTCTCCCACTCTAGACTAATCCTGCCTCTTCTCAGACTTCCTTGGAATGGAGTCATGCAGTTTGAGCTTGGTGTGGTCTGGCTTCTCTTACTCTGTGTACTTTGAGATTCATTCCTGTTATGTATATCAGCATTGAGGGACTCCTGCGTGGATATGCACAATTATCCACTCACCTATCCACAGACACCCAGCTGGGTAAGCATGACTGCTGTGATCATTCCTGAAGAAGTCTTTACATGGACATTGGTCCTCATTTTTCTTGGTAATACCAACAGGTTGAATTTCAGGGTAATAGGGTAGGTGTTTGTTTAATTGTTTCAAAGAAACTACTAGGCTTCTTCCCCAAAGTATCCAAGCCATTTTACTCTTGCAGGTGTTGGGGCCATTTCATCCTCACTTGATATTGTCAGTTTTTACCATTTTAGCCTGTGGGTCTCCAGAGAGGTCTGGGTTCAGGTTCTGGCCTGCTTGACCATCAGTCTTTTCCCCTTGGTGACAGAAGGGTGATCGTTGCTGCTCTGGCTGCCTGCTTGGCTGGTGATAGGTGGGGGTCTTCTCCTGCTATGTACGGATCTGTTCTCCCGTCCCCCATTCTCAGGACCATTCCCCACTGCAGCTGTGCCTGCTTGCAAGCCAGCTGTCAGCTGGAATGTGTATCTTGAATGAGTTGGGTGAATGTGACACAGCTGTGGGCATTATGGTTCAGAAAAGAGCTCTGATTCTCACAGCCGGGTAGGTATGGGTGTGGACCTCACCCTGGCTCTTTTGCAGGCTTCCTCACAGGGACTGATGCCCTTGTCTTGTGTGAGAGTTTTGGAAGTCCTGCAGCCAGAAGCTGTTCCTTCTTTGTGACCATTACTTCCCTGAGTAGGGGCTCCGGCACTCTGTGAGAGGCTCCTCAGAGCCCAGCCCCTCCCCAGCACCTGTTGTGGGCTGGCCACTGCCTTTCACTTCTAATTCTCTGTCTGCTGCTGGGCAACTTCCAGGAGAGCTGGGGCAGTGTCAAGGAGCGGCTCCATTAGCTCAAACTGGAAATCCTAGCCTGCTTGGGTTTCTTAGCGTGTTCAGCATATGGGAATCGAGAGGTACGTTCCTTTGGAAATCAGTTCCTAGTTCCATGCGTCCTTGCCTACCTCAACTGCCACCTCCAAACCTCCATGGCCTCTCTGTCTCCTCCTCTTTCTGTGCTTCTCTCCTTCCCTGTGGTCTCCTTATCCCCATTCTCTCTCTATCCACTTTCCTTTATTCTGGACCATATCTTATTCCAGGTTTAAAGTAATTGAAATTTGAGGGGCTCACCTGTACCTCTAAAAGTCATTAGATTATTTTAGGGTATCAGGATGATAGACTCTGGGTGCCCTGTTTATCACTCCAAAAGTGACCCAGTTCACAGTGGGGATAACGTGAGCCTGCCTGGAGCTCCACCATGTCACCACTTCCCTGTTAAGCCTTACTGGTATCATCCTTTGGCAAGGATAATTTCTTACTGGGCAGTGTAAGCCTCCTGGGGATGTCCTGTGTGGTGCCCTCTGTGTATGGTCATTAAGGTAAGCATCATAAGTGCTCCTCCTTCAGCTGTAAGGAACTCTTTATACATGTAAGTTAAGCAGGTTTGAAGATCATTTTGAAATTATTTGGTATAATGATGCAGTGCAATTTCTGATACCTTTTCACAGGGCACATATTCCTGTTAGTGCTTTGCTTGTCAGGTGTTGACAGGCTCACCATGTAACTGGGGCCCTGGTTGCTGTTGCAGGTCATTTTATGCCAGGGAGCCCTCTGACCAGCCCTCTACTATACTGGCTGAGAGTAGTTGTACCAGAACCATAACCACCCCGCGAGGTGGGAGTGGTGAATGTACTGGCTGGAGCATTGGGACTGAGGGATCTCACCGTGTCTCACAGCCGCCTAACTTGATGAAGGAGCAGAATGAAGGGGCCTGTGCTTAGAACTGGTAGAAACAGGAGTGAATGCCTGTGAACACCCAAGGGCGTGTATAATCTTAGGTGGGATTTACAGAGGTCACATCAGGAGAGGAACATTTTCTTAGTTATCACAGTGTGCCCTGGAGAAAAAGGCCTGTTTATAAAAGCCGAGATTTTTTTCTCAAGATGAGCATGTGAATCATAGTTATGAGTCTGAGAGGGGGCAGCAGGTGGTGGGAAAAGAAGGGTAGCTGGCAGCCTGATTCCATTCACCCTCATGTTGCCTGGACAGCTCACCTCACCCTTGGAGCCCACCACCTTTTCTGAAGCAAGGCTGGTCTTTCTTGAACCTCAGAAGCTATCGGCGTTACCTAGTAAGGTTTGTCACAATGCTGATGGGATGAAGCCAAGGGACTCAACAGGTATCCAAGAATGAGGGAGAGGAGAGCAAGTGGATGACCCAGGTCCCTGTGAGAGGAAGGCAGGTGAAACAGCCAGGTGAGATCATCTGCCTTGAGAAACTGAGTTCCCTGTGGCTAAGGCAACCTTGATGCCAGCACCTTGGAGGGGTCCATCTGGGGACAGGGTGGGAGAGGAGTTCGAGAGCTTCTGAGGGGTGGAGAGATGGGAGACACACCAGCCATTGTTAAGTGTCGTCTTCTTTGGGTCCCAAGCCATATGACACTTATATTTAGAGCTTAATTTTTAAAATAGTTGTGATGTAACCACACTGCAAAGCTTTGGGTCTTAGTGGGACTGAGACTTGGGGGCTTGCAGTGTTCTTCCAGGCAGGACCTTGACAGCTCTCAGAAAAGCTTTAACACAATGGTGTGCTGAGGATGGGCCAGGCATGCAGCATTTCCTTCCTTCGGGAGAACTTGGAGTGTCTCTGGACAGTGTGAGAAAGAGCGGTCTTGGTGGTACTTCCTAGAGAGCTAACAGCCCAGAAATTGGGGTGCTCAGGGTTTTAGGTCCCTGGAGTCATTGGGTTTGGTCAGAGTTAGGGCCTTATAAGGCTATGGTGGTAGGAGCCAGGTGGCAGTGGGGCTAGGAAGGGTGGGCCGTGGAGTGCCCTCTGAAGGGGCGGAGAGTTGATGCTCTGGGCTTGGGTGGAGTCCAGGGACACTTGGACTTGAGGGCAGAGGTAGACCTGCTGGAGGAGGAAGGAGGTGCCTTTGCTTGGAGAGTGGTAGTCTTCAGGGAGTGGGGCATGAGGCACAGGGTAGTGTCTTGGCATTGGGGACCTGGGTCACTTGGCTGGGCACTGAGCAGTCAGTGCTTTGCCTCCCCAGCTGTAGATTTGCAGTGTCGGGGCTACCCTGAGTGGTGCCAGGTTCTCTGCATTGGGTAACTGGGCCTTGTACAGTTGCTTCTTTAAAGGAAGGAGAATAGGGTTACCAAATTTTGTGGGCTTGTAATTGAATAGGTTTTATAGGGAAATTACGGCATATCTGTGGGGTAAGTCCTATTAAATTTTTAGTACATCTTGATTTTCAAAACAACTTTAGCAGCAAGAGCAAGTCTACGTGTCAGGAGGACTCCACTTGAGAGTCTTTGCTCAGACGTCTGTCATGGTGATGGGAAACCCTTTGCTATAAACATTGGTACGGCCCCTTTTCCATCTCTGGGCTTCTAAAAACGTTTGATTGTATGGAAAATATCTGTTGATGATACTTATTAATTCATTTAAAAATGACAATAATAAACCTACTACATGGTAGCATAAAAAACTTTTATGAGAAATAACTCTTTTGTGTATTCAATATTTGGCTTAGTAGGTAGACAGCTGGATTTGCATCTCTTCTGCATCCAGTCTTGTGATTTGTTGTTAGGGTTGAAGCTTGTGAAAAAAATGCAGTCTCACACAGAGAAGCTATTGGAGCACAGACGAGTGTTTTTGGGTAATGTGTATCTTTCTTTAACACCAAAACACAAAATGGCCTTACTCTAATGGTTAGTTGCACTGTAGATGCTGAATCTCTTCAGTGAACTTTTTGTACTCTGTTAATATTAAAATTCATCAATCTCGGTTGCACTTTGAACAGAATAATCTTTAAAAAAATAAACAAATTTTAGGATTATTTTCGATTTATATAAAAAGTTGTAAAAATCATTTCTGCACACTTCACCCCAGCCTCCCCATTGTTAATAGGTTGTGTGGAACATTGTCACAGTGGTGACCTAACATGTATGTTACTATTAACCAAAGTCTATAATCTATTCAGATTTCTTCTTTTTCACCTTTTCTGTTCCAGATTCCCATGTTACATTTAGTTGCCATGCCTCCTTAGGCTCCTCTGGTCAGTGTCTCAGACTTTCTTGGTTTGATGACCTTGACAATTTTGAAAACTGATGAGATGTTTTGTAGGATTCCCCCAGTTGGGATTTGTGTGGTATAACCAGGATGTTGACCTCGATTCCTTGGCTGGGCAGCATCTGTCAGGTATTTCTTCTGTAAATCTCTCTTTCCCCTTCCTGTGCTGTCCCCTTTGGAAGGAAGTCACTATTTACAGCCCACTCCTAAGGATGGGGGGAGTACTGCTAAGGATGAGGGCACAGCATTTGCAGAAATTATTTGGGATTCTTCTGTGTGGGAGATTTGTCTCACCTCCCCATGAAATGACCTTTTACTCATTTATGCTTTTGTAATACCATTGAACATTATAAATATTAGTTTACTGAGTTATTGAGATCTTTCAAATATAGTCAACCCTTGAACAACATGGGTTTGTACTTCATGAGTCCACTTATACTTAGATATTTTCCAGTAAATATGTACAGTACTGTAAGTCTTTCCCTTATTTTTTTAACTTTTTTTTTAGCTTTATTGTAAGAATACAGTATGTGATACATATAACATACAAAATATGTATTAATTGACTGTTTATGTTATCAGTAAGGCATCTGGTCAACAGTAGGCTGTTTAGTAGTTAAGTTTGGGGGAGTCAGAAGTTACATGTAGAATTTTGACTGTGGGGGTCGGTGCCCCTATCCCTTACATTGTTCAAGGATCAGCTGTACTAACACATTTCATTTTTAGTATTGTAGAATCAGATTAGTTAATATATGATCTATTGGGAAGCTTTTGATCTCACAGTGGCAAATACAAATTTTCCAAAACTCTTCATGTTGCTTATTGGAAGGTAAGACATTATCATTGTTGACAAATACTGTTGGTTGTTTTCCTTGAAGCAATAGGTTTTGTTTTGACCACTTTGGGGAGAAGGGCTGCCAAACACCCCAGTCTGAATAACCACAATGTGTCTATCAGTCTTTCCTTCAGGTAGCAGGAGTACTTTATCTTGTCACAGAATATTAAAAAGACACATACTCAAGGGCTAAAGTTTAATACAATCGATAGCTTGTCCTTCTTCATCAGGGCATTGCCCAAAGTGTGACAACACTGAGTCTGGCACAGTTTGGCACAGCTGTCCTAACTTGGCAAAAAAAGGCGGATGTTGTCTTAGTGTTGCAGTGACCTGGCAGAGCCCCTAGAAGGATCCCGAGGACCTTTAAGAGTTTTTTTTTTTTTTTTAAAGGGGAACCACTGCCTTACAGTGGCTAGCCTGGTGTGATGCAGAGGAGCACAGGTGGGCCCGGCCCTGCTGTCCAGTGTGAGCAGAAGCCAGGATGCCTGGCAGGACTCTGGGCTCACATCTCAGGTTGCACAGTGGATAAAGTCCTACTGAGGTCAGACAGTGGAAGAAAGAGAAGCCCTCACCTTGGGACCTTGTCCTCAGAGATCTTCGGTTGCAGGGCAGGTGGCCGGATGAGTTAATTCACAGCAGAAAAAGTGAGAGGTCTGCCCTGAATGTGCACATTCCGTGAGGATCTTCAACTAGATGCATTTTTTTGTACCTTTTAAATTTGATAATATCCCCTCAGGGTCAGCAGCATCCATTCTGCAGATGAAGAAACTGAGGCTTAGTGAAATTTGGTGATGGGACCAGGTTCCTAGAGCTGCAAAAATACACCTAGCCCCCCTGGTCCTTCTGGCTGACTTGAGTAGAGTCTTGTGGCTGCTGGGCACAGAGCAGCTGGAGCAGATCTGGGGGTGGGTGGAGACCTGAGCCAGAAGGGATTTGCCAGAAGAAAGTGGGGCAGGATCCAGCCATTTGAAACAGGTATTTAAAGGGGGACAGGAAACTTCCAGGCAAAGTGTGCACTTTCCATTTATCACAAACATGCATGGTCATCACAAGCTGGAAAGCAATGTTTATTTCTTGTGTGTGGTTTACACCTGCACACAGGGGACTCTTGCTGTGAGTTGGTGAGGAAGCTCACATCCCAGGAGGTGCAGTATGGGTTCATCTAATACGTAGAGTCCTTCCATGCTAGAGAGTGCTCTTGGGTTCTCTATGTCCTCTTCGGTGGAAGATTGGCCTAGCATTTTATAAGGGGACCCAGAGGAAGGAGGAGACACTAGCATTGGTGCTGTGGCTGGCGTAGTTGGTGTTCAACATTTTTTTTCCTTCACTCTTCCAGAGCCCTTTCACTTTTGGAACCTGGATTCTTGAGTACCAAAACCTTACCC
Source organism: Cynopterus sphinx (assembly GCA_030015415.1). Classification (NCBI taxonomy): domain Eukaryota; kingdom Metazoa; phylum Chordata; class Mammalia; order Chiroptera; family Pteropodidae; genus Cynopterus; species Cynopterus sphinx. The sequence goes on along the minus strand of CM057390.1, from coordinate 48,479,964 downwards.
AGTTTCATGGGGCAAACAGTGGTCCATGTTTCGTGCGGGTTGTTTCCCAGTCAAGTCCGAGGACCCTATTCAAGGACCTTATCACACTGTCATTTATCAATTTGGGGGCTCAACATGTAGGTGCTGCTGGCTGTCCAGAGTCCTTTAAGTATAAATAAAAACACTTTCCCTTTTAACCTAGTACAAAACAGGTGTTTGGTAACCCAAGGTAGAGGTGTGAGATTTTAAGGGTCACATGAGATCCATCCTCTTCCACCCTGTACCCTCTGCAGGCCACAGGCACCTAGCTAGTCTGACCAGAAGGGTGCCTAGGTCACAGGGCAGGACAGAGTTCACACAGCAGCCTTCAGTGTCCCAGAGTTGGGCAGCGCTGTCAAGGCTACAGAAGTCTTAGTCTGGTATGGACTCTGGTTATTGAAGAACCATGGGCATGTGACCTCAGAATGTCACTCCCTTCAGACTTTTATTCGCCTGTTGCATGGGGGTGACGTTCAAGCATTTGAGAGGATTACCTGGAAAGGTGCATATTGGTGGCTGGCACAGGGATGGCTATTGTAAAGACTCAGTAAACGTCCTGGGTGATTTTCAGTTCTATGACTAGTTTATTTTTTAATAAGTGCCCCTTCCCAAATTTCTGAACAGAGCTGAATTGGATTACTGGTGGTGTCGGGTACAGGCTGGACAGGTTGGCTGCTGGCAGGATCATGCTGCAATGACTTCCTTGGGCAGGAGCTGGCCCTGTAGGCTGCCTTTTTGTCATTTAGTGTTGGGGTCTTTCCTTGGGGCTGCTCCCAGCTGCTGTCCCAGGAGGTCCTCTCTCCTGCCCACCTTCATCTTGCCTCTATAGCTCTTGATGACTCTTCGCACTGCCAAAACTGGCCTGTGTCACTGCTTCCAATCGTGGTGAGGTCCTCTGGGCCTCCCTTGACAGGCTGTGTGACTTTTTCACGGGCCACTGTATCTAGAAGGAGCTCCAGCAAGACAGACTGGATGTCTCCTGACCTTGATGGCATACTGCTCCTCTGCTCCTGCCAGGCACCCTGGGACTGCCTGCCTCTGTACTGGGGGCCCTGAAGGAGACATGGGCTCACAGGCCTAAGCTTGGCTACATGTGCTCCCTCCTTTTCTCCTGAGATTTTCAGCTGTAGCTGTGGCAGGGTGTACTGTAATGGAGGCTCAGAGTGATAGTTGGATCTGAAATCTCCAGAAAGAATGATGGCTGGGTTTCAAAAATCCCATTGAAGCTGCTCACCTCCATGGCCTCTGTGGCTGAGAAGCAAAATGTATTCTGACTTCTCGGCCCCCACAAAGCAGGCTCTGGGCTTTTTTCTTGACATCACAGCCAACAGGGTGTCAAGTTACAGGGTTAGAAGTGGCAGTGGATGCCAAGAAGGGAGTAGAGCAAAGGGATGGGAAGTGGGTGGGCTGCAGGGTGCCAGGGTCTGGGGAGGGCATCATACACCCCCCAAAGGCAGGCAAGTCTTGGGCTTTAGGGCACAGTCTGTGCAGCAGAGTTCCCTTTCTTATCACATGGCGTATCTCTGAGTGAATGGCCTCTGGGAAGAGGAGGGTGTCTTAAGTCCCGCATGGGGTCTCAGTGAACAGTTGCTGCGGCCACGTGGCTATGAAAGGTCCCAGAAATGTGTGTGCCAAGACATCCAGTTCCCAAGGGCCTGCCAGTGAGATAGTGCCAGTGGTAGGACTATCAGGGAACTGTTGATAACTCTTTCTCATAGGACTTTTCTGAAAATGTTTCTGGAATTGGTGTGGGAGTTGGGGAGTTGCTCATTGCATTAAGTATGTGGAAATGCTTTCTGGCTTTTACTCAGATGCCATTCCAGGTGGTATCTGAAGCCATTATGGCTCCCAGTCCTGAGGATGACCCCTCCTTTCTTCTGGGACCCCTTTCTCATCCCTTTTCTTCATTGAGCCACCCTGGTCTCTAGCCAGGTCTTTCTGGGCCTGCACGTCCATCCTCTTCCAAGTCTGTATTTGCCACAGGCAGTTGTGCCCCCTCCCTTGTGGAAGAGAACTATGCTGGTTGTCTTGGGTGGGAGGGGTCTTTGAAGGTCAACAGGGGTGATTACTAAAAGAAACCTTTTTTCCCCACCTTGTCTTTCAGTCCCAAAGGAGTATCTAGGGTAGGGGCCGCTGTTGAGGTAAATCTGAGGGAGGACGAAGATTTATGGTGGTGTGGGCTAGCTCCCTGGGGGCAGAGCTGAGCCATCTGCCCCATTATCTTAGTGATTTAAAGTACTGATGTATTGGTGTGGTGTTGTCTATCAGGTCTGCTGGTTGGCTAGTCCCCGGTGGGCGCTGCTTCTTGGGTTCTGTCCTTGTAATCTTGAGTCAGCGGGGCTGGATGTCCTGTGTGGCTTTATCACTTATGTGGGATTACTGGGGCCATCTCCATATCTGTCTCTGTGACTCTCAGAGACCCTTTCTCCACACAGCTAGCTTGGGGTCCTATACTGAGGTGGTCTTGGTGCATTCATACTTCCAAGAGTGCACACTCCATGGGCCCAAGTAGAAACTGCAAGTTTCCTGTGACCTCATCTTGAAAGCTCACAGTATTGCTTCTTCCAAGTTTCCATAGTTCAGAGAGCAAGCCACAAAACCAGCCCAGATCATAAGGATAGGACTGGACAGGTTGTGAGCACAGGTGAGGGTCAGCTGGACTAAGCTGCTTCCACAGGGCTCTCTCAAAGCTGGGCAGAGGGTCTCTTCAAGGTGGAGCACTGGTCATCTATATGGGGTTTTGTCACTCATGCATATTAGGGCTCCTTCTACTTCTTAAAAAAAAAAAAAAATTTATTAGAAGGGAAAGTACACTTCAAGATGTGGAAGCAGGCCCGAGTAAGAGAAGCATGGCTCAAAAGGCCTCGGGCTCCCTCTTAACATCCACCAAAGTCCTGGACTTACAGGCTAGGGGTTGGATTTCCAGGGCCTGTTTGAAAAGACACATAACGATAGAATTCAGAAGACCTTTTAAGTGAATTTGCACATTCTTTAGCAACACAGCATCTATGCTCTGTGGAGATAGCCACTCATGTATGCAAGGTTACCAGTAAGTCTGTGGGCATCTCTGGGTTCCTCGTGAACTCGCAGACCCCATCCTGGAATGAGGTTCCAGAGAAGAAGAGGGAGTGGGTGCATGGCACATAGCCCACAGAGCAGACACAATTCTTGCCCTCCCAGAATATTCAGATATTTGAGAATATTCAGATATTACCTTATTGGCTGGCTGATTGTCTGCTATATGCCATACCACATTCTTGATGACCTTACTGCTTCAGGAAAGGTTGGGGCCCTGACTACCCCAGCAGTCTCCTAGGGTGTCTGCACCCTGAGGGGCAGCTAGGCAAGAATCATTCCATCCTTGTCAGAGGCGCAGAGAGGGATATGTCCTGCCCTAAGCTCATTTATGAGATGAAACCAAGTGAGACCCCAAGCAGCTTTGTGGGGGTGTAACAACCCCCCACCCCAAGTGTGCAGGCTTGGTACAGCTGGCCTTTGAACACAACCATAGGCTCCTCCCCCACTCCCAGCCAGCATGGCATTAGAAAGAGATTCCTGTCCCTCTGGCTCTGGGGAGGTAAGGAGCCTCACCCTCTCATATGGGACCATGGTGTCACATTAGGGTTGGACCCCTCTCTCTTGACTTTTTCTTATTGGGTCACCCTGGGAGCATCCTGGCCCTCACAGGAAGCTGCAGTACCTCAGGCCTTGTGGAAACAGGCTCTGAGTGGGGCCATGGGGCCTGGCTGCTATTCCTTTGAGGGCCTCCAGTCCCAGATTGGAGTGGGGTAGACTGCCTGTCAGATGGGCAATGACAGTGCAGGCCAACTGGCTCGGGGTTGCCATGCTGGCACTATGGGAAGGTGGAGGCACTTTTCCTTGGATGAGTTTGCTGGAATGAGAACAAGGGAGCTGGTTGCTAACAGGGTGTTCTGCTCAGGCCTTTGCTACCTTTAAGTGGGACCCCCAGAGTTCTTCCCTGAGCTTCCTAGCCACAAGATGGACATTAAGGAGTAGGGCTAGGAATGCTTCCTCAGGCATGCATACAGTGTGGGCATTCCCTGTGAATGCACTGTGGGAGTCCTGGCCACACTCTAGGGGGCAGGGCATGGGACAGTTGGGCCTACCAGGGACATTCGGAAGGCACAGGCAAACAATTTGAAGTACATCTTGAGGTGTGAGTTGTTGATCACTAGGGGACTTGGGGATGTGGTAGAGGGAATGGTGGTGAAGGCAGGAGCCTATAGGTGGAAGAGCCCAAGCTACAGAGACTGGAGAGGCTAGTGGGAGATATGAATGGGCTCCAGTGGGAAGAATGCACTGAGGCCATGGTAATTTGCAGATGGAATAGGCAAGACTAGTACTGATCTAGCAAACATCTCACCCCACCTTTAACCATAGCTAGCAGCCCACCTGCCTTTGCACTCAGCTGCTGGGCTGGAGAGAGATGGAGAGAAGGAGGGCGAGTTCCCAGATGGAATGGTTGCTGCTGACTCCGAGGAGGAATTTGTTGTCCTGAGGCTTTGTTGGGCCCACAGTCATCCTCAACTTCCCTAGTATATGCAGTAGTAATCTTGGGGATCTTGTTAAAATGCAGGCTTTGATCTATCAGGTCTAGAGCAGAGAGATGCTACATTTCTACAAGTTCTGGAGAAGCTGCCCTGGCTGCTCTGGAGTCGAGGTATATGATTGTCCTGTCCACCAGGATGGAACTGCCTTTTATCCAGGGATTTATCCCTACTGCCTGGCACCACACCTGCTTCATAGGTTGGCAATTAGCAAATAAGAGTAAGAGAGTGAGTAAACGAATGAACGAACAAATGAACTAGTGTGAATGAAGCACACCTTCCCTGATGTCAGGCAGGCCCATTCAGAGAATGACAAAGGTCAGAGCCACTGAGGACACTTTCTGCATTCCCTTGATGAGACTGCTTCCTCTAGCACAGACTGGGCTGGGGTGGGAGTGGGTGGGACACTAAATATTAACTTCACACTGACTGCTGACTGGTGAACAGCTGAGATCCTATAGTTAGGTTTATAATCCCAGCTGGTTTATAATCCCGGCCTTCCCTCCAGAAAATTTGACGAAGGAAGTTACTGCCAGGTAGTATAACTTGTGTTTGGTTAGCCAGGGCCAGCCTAAGGGGGAGGAGGTAGTGAGACCATTTTTGCTGATAACAGTCTGGCTTGCTTCCAGGTATTTCATAGGTCACGTAAAATCTTTCGATCATTCTATTTTATATAGGGGTTTTTAAGATGGGCAGGATGGGCTTATTGGAGTTGCCCTGAAATAATGTAGCTTCCAAATAAACTTGGTGCCCAGGTGGCTTTGTCCTTAAAATAGTGTACTTTGCCTCACCACTATCCCCCTGGTATATTGGAATATGCTTCCTCTGCTTTTGTTCTCCCGGCCTAAATAGTTCTATATTTTAAAACAAATTTGTAAATAAAAATGTCCACATTAATTTTAAGCTGGTGTCAAAAGTGGGTGTTCCTTTTCCTGACTTAAAAGAACTCTCTGGGAAGGAACTGACTTGAAGCACCTTTGCTTTAAAAATGGAGCCTAGGAAAGTTTTTTATTTTGGCAGCTAGAGGGGCTGGTGTCCCCTCTGTGTTTGGAAGAGGTGGCCTAGTCCCTATAACATACCACAGTCCCGGTGGGCGGGTGCCACAGAGGAAGTGCTTGCAGCTCGGCAGCCCCAGGGTGAACTGGGAGCCTCCATTTTCTGACAGCACCTGAACCCTACCTCACTTCTCAAAATGAAGGCTGCTTGTCACAAACCGGTTAGAACTGGCTGTTGCCATGGTTTTCACGTTGGAAGGCACAGTTAAAGGGTCATGTGACCAAGGAGGGAAATGCCTTTGTCACATGACTTTTTGGTGGCCTGATTAGCATACAGGAAGTTCACTCCCTGCTGGCTGCTGGGATGCTGAGTGATCATTGATGAGAGATGACATCATCTCTTGGACGAGTTATTGATTAGTCTCATCCAAGATGGGACCTGGGAGTGTTGTGGTCAGAGTGGCCATCTCAGGGAGCTTCAGCCTCCAGATGGCTTTGGTCTCTCACCCTGTCCTCTTCCCTCAGGCAAATTTCAGTTTTATTATACATCTCACCTTCAGAAGTGCATGCCCTTAGTGAGATGATAAAAAGTGATTAATCGCTGTAGGTCACTGTAATCTCAGCACACACTTGCTCAGGAAGCGCCTGCTGTCTAAAGCTTGATGTGGTTCTGCTTGGGCTCCTGCTTCCCCTATGTGCAGCCACCTGGAGCCTACCTAGGCCAGGCCAAGATTAGCACCAAAGTTCCTATGCTGGGGCCTTGCATCTTCTTGATGTCTGTGTGCACATCCAGAGAACCTGGGATTGGAGCCCCGAAGTCACTTTGAGAGTTCATCTTGGGTGGAATAGACAGCTACCAGGGAGACAGAGACTAGAAAAAGCAGTGGTTCCTCAGTTGCATCGGTCTTGGATTTATGAGGCCTGAGTGAGACGTCCTAGGTAACTTTATAAACAGCAGGCAGTTTCTGGACTTGAGAATGCAGTCTGATAACCCCAGTGAGGGGTTGTATAACTTGTTTTTGTCCACTCCCCTGGTTTCTTGTGAGAGGCCAGCTAGCAGTTAGTTATGCTGGTTAAATCAGATCAGGGCTAAGAATGTTGAGGTGCAGCCACCTGGCAGCTCTGGGAATCAGGGTTAGAATTGGCTAGTGTCGGGGTGAGGGTCTAGGGTCCAGGGATAGTCTGAGAATCCTCAGCGTCTTGTCCTCTGTGAAGGCGCAGCTCCTTCCAGGAATAGAAAAGGTGATTCAGTGGGCTATTCAAGCACCAGTACTCCATCTCTACTCTGCCCCTGCTTAGCTGGATATAAAGGGAAGGAGTGGGACAACTTTTGAGCTTCCAGTTAACTTCATCAAGTTTGTTCTCTGGGCCACAGTGCCACCTAGTGGATGCATTTGATCCTTGATTGGTTTTGCAGTTGATGGAAGAATCTGATTCCTTCAACCTAAGTGCAGAGGCTAAATCTTAAGGGAAAGTTTACATTGTGCCCTCAGCAAACAGAATTGCTTGGTTGGGGGTGATCGCTGTTTCTGGGACTCATTGGTCCTGTGTGTGGGGTGAGTGATGCTTGTAGCAGAGGCTCGAGTGTGTATATGTGTCTTAGGTCAGGGGTCCCCAACCCCTGGGCGTGGCCTGGTATTGGTCCATGGCCTGTTAGGAACTGGGCTGCACAGCAGGAGGCCAGCAATTGAAACTTCATCTGTATTTGCAGCTGCTCCCCAGCACTAGCATCATCACCTCTGCTCTACCTCAGATCATCAGGCATTAGATTCTCATAGAAGCACCAGTCCCGTGGTAGTCACTGTCTTAGCAGATTTGGGCTGGGCAGGGGTTGCTTTTAGAGTATGGGAGTTAGGAAATGCTGGACACCAGTTTATGAGCACATCATCGAGTAGGTGAGTATCCAGATGTGTGTGAGAAAATGTGCTGCGTGTTCTTCTAGTCATTTCAAAACATGCAGCTGCTACTGTCATGTTGCCACTGGCAGGATGAAGAGACCATGTGTGGCCCAGAAAGAACTATCCAGCAGGCAGCCTCAGCCAGGATCTAGAGCCAAGTGCTTTTAACCCAACACCTAGCCACATGGTAGAAAAAGAAATGGTGGTGTTTTCCAAAATACCTTTGTCACCTTCAGGCACAGGGGTGTCCTCATCCCTGAGGACATGGGGGTGGGCACCAAGGTCTGTCCCAGCTGGGAGGGGTGCTATGTGGTGAGTGCAGTGAGAGAAGACAGCCTGGGTGGGTGGTGGGGAGGCCATCAGGGAAGACACAAGGAGAAGAGACTGTGGAGGCCCATAGAGCACTTGTGCTCGTCACCTCGCTGTATCTGTATCTTAATCTGGGTATCTGTAGGATGTGGGGCCCTGGAGACAGTATTCAACATAGTTAGGATGCTCTGGTAACAACCTACTGTTTGTCCTCCACAGTGACATGAAATCTGAAAGGAGAGCCCCCTCACCCGATGTGATTGTGCTCTCTGACAACGAGCAGCCTGCAAGCCCAAGAGTGAATGGGCTTCCAAAGGAGATCTTGCAGGAGACCAGCACTGAGGCCCTCATGGTGAGCCTTATCCTCATGCTAGAGACCACCCCACCCAGTGGTATTCCTGGGTGCAGCTATTAACAGTGAGGCCTGTGCTCCCAGCTGCTAGACCTCCTCCTCAATCCTGTTCTCTTTTGCTGACAGAAAAGCAGCCCCGAAGAACGAGAAAGGATGATTAAGCAACTAAAAGAAGAGTTACGATTAGAAGAAGCAAAGCTCGTTTTATTGAAAAAGTTGCGGCAGAGTCAAATACAAAAGGAAACAACCACCCAGAAGGTATGTGCATGTCTGTTCCCTCCTCAAGGATCAGTGAGAGCCATTCAGAGTCAGGTTGGAAAGGTTTCCCTGGGTGCATGAGGGCTGAGGTCTGAATAGAAACTTGCAGGCTGAAGTTTGAGTTTCTAATTTAGCTAAAAGGATGTCAAAGTGAGAAGATATCAGAGTATTACTCAATCTAGAATGTTCCAAGTCTGAGTACGTAAAACAACTCCCTATAAAAGCATCAAGGGAATAGAATGCAGATAGGTATCTGAAGCTGCTGGAAACACACTTCTGTCCCAAGCCTGTTTGCAGAAAGGCCTCCTGCCCTGTGGCTGGCTGTGCTGGCCAGCAGAGGCTGCTGTGGGATTGTGTCCTGGGGCTCCTGCTACCTCTCCTGATCTTCAAAGCTCTTTGCTGCTTTGAGCACAGTTCACCAGGTGGAGCAAGTTTATGTTTGTTTTGTTAGGTT